>OU612098.1:30670000-35670000 GCA_914767995.1 Thecocarcelia acutangulata
GATCTTTAGCTGCAAAAATTTGAATTAATTATATAGTATATATTACAAATTTTATCTAAATATGCTCGAATATATGTATACGGTGCGATATCGGAAATTTTAATTTCCTGTATTTTAGTAACCTTTTTCTATTATCAGAACTTCTTTTAAACAAAACAATTTTTTTCATGGGCAAACTGGTTTGAACTATATTTCGAATATATATGAACCAATATAGGACATTTCCATTTTCTATATTTGGTAACCTCCTTATATTACCACAACTGCTTTTAAGCAAAAAAAAAGTTGTTTAAGTTCGTTTTAGGCTATATCTCGGGTATATATGGACCGATATCGGGAATTTTAATTTTCTGTATTTTAGTAACCTCCTTTTATAACCAGAACTGCTTTAAAACAAAAAAAAAAACTTCATGGAAAAGTTGACTAAGACTATACTTCAGGTCTATATGGACCGATGTCGGAATTTTTAAATTTCTGTATTTTAGTAACCTCTTTTTATAAACAGAACAGCTTTTAAGCAAAAAATTCGGTTTTGGTCAGGTATACATACATATATGGACCGATACCGGAAATTCTAATTTTCTGTATTTGGTAACCTCCTACTACTTTTAAGCTAAATAAGTTGTTTAAGTTCGCTTTCGCGGCATTTTCATGAAAAATCGTTTTAGGCTATACATATCTCGGGTAGATATGAACCGATATCGGAAATTTTCATTTTATGTAACCTCGTTTTAATGCCAGAACTGATTTTAAGAAAAAAAAAATGTCTGGAGTTCGCTTACGCGACGTTTTCAAAATTGCAAACATGATCTTGACAGAACTTTTGGCTTTGTAGCAACTCTGGTTAAAATAAACACGATGAGTAATTGTTAATCTATATTAACAATTACTCATCGTGTTCTTTCTATGAAGAACTTCGTAGCTCGACCAAACAATTGCCCTTCGACTATACAAAAAGAGTGATAAAATTATAGATTACGCTATGTGCATGATTTCCCTTTAGGTGACGTAGTTTAACCTATGCAAGAGTATGAATTTAAACATCATTTAAGGTTGTGTTTGCATTATTTCGTGACGTCATTTGACCAACATAACCAGAATATTTCAGTTTTGTGTGCGGATGTCGTAATCATGTATTCTATTATTCTTTTATAGATTATAGAAGTATAGGAGCAGAGATCGTAAAATATAACAATAGTATAAGTGCTGTAGATATTCAGACTATGAGAGTACGAAAGTAGTAGATGAAATTATGGGTTATGTCATTTAAAGAGTTTGAAGAGTGTGAAGAGTTAAAGATTTTAACAGCACAATAACAATAGCAAGGCGAAATTATACAGGTGATGCAAGCGGGAAGGCAAATTCAGCACTATGTATTTTATTATTGTAAAACTTCCTGAGATTCGCCTAAGATTATTCAGCAGGGAAAATATTTTATATAAACGTCAAATATAAACTTTTATAATTGTTTGTAATTAAAATCACAGATTATATTAGTTTTTTACTTTTAAATTCAAACAAATTTCTTGAAATCGCACCACATCACACAAAAAAGTCTTCAGGTTAAAATGGCGCAAAAATGTTTGTAAACATAAGAAAAACATTTTGACAGACTCACTCGAAAAAACGCGAAAAGCAAAAAGTAATCACCTGAGCTGTCAAGTTCACCTAGTAATGAATTTACCTTGAACAACACCACCAAAAGTGCAAGAGCTCAATATTGCGGGATTATAGAAACATAAGAGCACTTGCTAAGAAGTAACAGTTCAATAGTTTTAATAATTCTTTCGCTTTCTTCTTTTGCTGAAATCGTTTTACTTTAGCGTGATTGAATTTAGAACGAACGGGCCCATACGATTTAAATGTTTAATGTGTTTTCCTTTTATAAATGTGTATAAATACAAACATACGTACATACTCGTACATATGAAATTCAATACTTAGGTATGTAGTGCACATATGTATGTATGCATCTGCATATCTTCGCTTTTATGTACGAGTATGTATCTCTTTTGTTTAAAGCTCTTTGGAACAATGAGCAGAGTGCAACAATTGTTGAACATTGTTTATTGAACATTTGTAAATAATAGATTTTGTCTTAAGCGATAAAAGATGAAAGGAACAGCAGCAGCAGCAACAACAGTAAATAGTAACAGCATCAGCCGCAGCTGCTACTGCAGCTGCAGCTGCCATCCATTCGAATTTGGTTTTGGTATGGCTTCCGTTTGCTTTTGTCGTTAACGTATAAACTCGTTCGTTTTAATGGAGTTGTAATTGTAGTGTGAGCGTTTTTAGTTCGAATTATTTTCAACTCTTAATATTGTTAATGGCTGAGAACCATAAAGTCTTATTTAGTATTCTATGAAAGGATAAATCATGGCAAATGTCTAAACAAGAAATAAATGGAATTTTAAGATATAAAAAGCTTGTTTTAGATTTTTTTTCGCTTTTGTTTTTTGTTTGTTCAAAATAATCTGGAAAGAAACGTTTTTGTCGCCATTCTTGAACTCACATAATTTAAACTTGAATGTGAATTATTAAAAGTAATAATTCTGTGTTAGAAACTCAAGAGTAAAATATCATTAAGACAGAGGTTTTTTTTTTGTTTGCTTTCTTAAAAATTAAGATGGTACTATTATATAGGGTGTTTTTGTGAAGGTACAGAACTTTGATAAAAGCAAAGAGGAGTTTTTAAATTGATATGAAATTTATTTTATTTCTGGCATATTATTTATATATGACTCTAGGCAAATGTAGAGTGAAAGCATATGTCAATTAATTATAACAGTTCGTTATTTATTCGAAAGCATTTATGAAGGGTGGTTCAGTTTTAAGAGCCAATGTTCGGTTTGAATAAAAGACAAATTATTTAGTATGGTATAGTTCAGTTATGTACGGAACAAAATATTGGTCAGACCGCGACTTCGACGGCACAACTCCATCAACGCTGTGGCGTAATTTAGTTTCTATGCTATTTATGTGCCGAAATATCTCATCGAAGCTCATAACGCCTCCACACAAAAAGCAACTTGTGAACCGACATCACAGCCGAGAGGCTGTTCACAAATCGCTTTTCTTTGCGCAAATCATGGAAATAATAGTTATAGCCATCAGGTACATCCAATTAAACTTCTCATCCGTAAATACAACGGTTCTCCAGTCATTTACATGACTTCTTTGCTGCATATCCAATGCTATGTAGTCTTGTGCGAATTGAAGCTGCTTTTCCTTACGAGGAGCATTAAGCATTAAACACATTGAAGTCAGCAAACCACCGACTTCAATATGTTTACGTTTATTTTGAAAACAGCAAGACAAATACAGGTTGTTGTCCATGCTGATTTTTTGCGGCAGCTAGTTAAACTAATTTCTATTTTTCTTGACTACAAAATAAAAACACTGTGACCAGTGTATAAAATATATGTAATAAAAAAATTTTGCTCTTGGAAATATTTTATTTTCTAATATAACATAATAAAAGAAAAAATTTTAATGGGATTTTGAGTAGATTAATGAAGTTGTTTGTTCTCTTGTTAAATATGTGCATATATACTTATCCTCAAAATAAAAATTTCTAATTTTATAAAATAACTAGATAAGAGACACATAAACAACAAAAACTGCTTGGCAAAAATTGCAAAATTTTACATTTGTACAAACATTTGGCGCTGTTTATGGCGGTGTTTGCTTGTTTGTACAAATATTTAAAGCATGTTTGTAAGATTTTTGTGTATTTGTGCTGTCTAGCGCAAAGTTTCGTCATTACAAAAAAAAATTTTGCACAGAGAAGTAATGGAAGAAGAGGCACGGAAAATGAATCAAAAAAAAAGTTTCTTGATAGAATTTTTAGAATTGTATAAAAGTTTACTTTTTCTGTACAAATTAAAGAAACAAGGATTAAGCAACAGAATCTCAAAAAATAGCGGCTAAAATATATTACAAAACAATTTGTGTATTGTAAACTTCATGTGAAAAAAAGTTATTAATTTGTGTTTGTATTTGTACCGTTTATGTCTAAACGGAAAACACTTGTTTGCCAAATGGTTTGCATAGTTTATTTGCCTTTTAGATATATACGAATTGATTATTCTTCATTTATGAGTAGTTTTAATTGCATATTTTTGACGCAAAATTTTAACAGACGGGTATAAATTTTTGTTCCTCGAGTAGAACTATTTTTGGTCCAAATTTACAAAACTTCGATAAGCAGGTGTAAAGTTTCAATTTCTTAACATTGTTCTCATCATAGTAAAGAAGATACCTAAATTAAGCGTAGTAAGCAAAGTCTTTTTAAGTTAAGCTGCTTTTTTAGCTTTTAAGGCCTTTTATTAGAGAAAATAACTTTTTTCACAAAAGGGATATAAACAGAATTCGTTTAATAAAGTAACGGAATTTTGTAAAGCTAAAAACTCTAAGGCGGTCACACTGAAGTATACTTTTATATAAATGAGTTTATGTTGCAGCCGTGTTCACAATATTTTAGTAGTCGACTACACGACTACCATTGCCGGTTGCAGCATTTGCTGTCGTGAAATCTGCTGTAGTCTATGTGTTTAATACTTTAAGCGGCGGTAGGTTTTTTTTTGTAATATCCGGTTTTAAGATACTCACAGCTTTTAATTACTCTGCGTACTGATGATTTGCTTGCTTGCACTTCAGCTGCAGCTTTTGTTTTTGTTTGTTTTTTTTTATATCTCAAGATGTCTAGCTTCCATTTCTATTTAAAATTCTGCAATCGGTTAAAAATTGCAGAAGATACAGGCTTCTGAATATGGAATTTTTAGTGACTTTAAACAAGTGAACCGGAGTGTATTTCACTTGTTTTTCTATTTTTGTTTTGTTTACAATTGTTTTCTTCTATAACTTTTTATACTGAAAAATGCATTGTCAAAATTGGATTTTCCAATAGCAAAGCGTTGCCGTTGCGTTGTTTCGGTATTCTTCATACAAAATTTTCGGTTATGAGAACTTTTGACTGTTAAAACCCGCTTGCCGCTCTAGTTTAGGGATGGTTGTAAGAAATATAAAACGGTGCTCATGAAAATGTACGAAAAAATACCAAAATTTTGATAGTTTAGTAATAAGCAGCTAAAAGAGCTGATGAGGCCACCTGGTACTAAATTCGCCCTGGTCCCCATATGGTTATAGCCTTAAATTAATGTTCTCAAAATTTTAAATTTTCCATAAATAACTTTAATATTCTTAAAATTTGTAGGTTTCTTAAAACAAAGCTGACTAAGCTAATTTTAGTTCCGTTTTTAACATACTCGTAGACATGGTAATAACATTTCCTATTGAAATTTCTGTTATGTTACATAAAATTTTTTTTTATATTGAACCAGTACTCAGGGGATGACCCCTACATATGCAGTGCATTGTACCAGAATGAGGAAAATAGGTTGTGAGGAGGGGGAAAGAGGGAGTAGTGTTTGTGAACATTTCACTTGAACTTTCCAACGTTATAACAGACAGGAAACACGGCTGCAGGCAACTTATTCCACAGACGAAGCTTACCGCTAAAAAACGAATTCTCTCTGTAATGCGTAGTGCGATTCCCCGGGCAATCGACCACAAATGGATGAGCTCTAGACGATGAGCGCGTGCTACGTAAAAATGTGCGAGTTTCGGGAACAAGATCCCTAATCTCGTCAGAGCAAAATCCATTGTAGTAACGATAGAACAGAGTAACGCACCCCACACTGCGTCGATGCTCCAGTGAGTCAATACAGTTGTATACCCTACTGTCACCGATAAGCTTCTTCGCCCTCTCCTGCACACGGTCGAGTAACCCCAAAATAGACTTTGAGGTACCGGCCCAAACATGAGAGTTGTATTCCATTTTCGGTCGGATGTAGGTGGTATAAATAGTAAGGAGGTCGGATGAAGTGAAGTACATCTTACACCGTTTCAAAAAACCAAGGCACTTTGGAAACATGAAAAATGTGTTCAGTCCAGCGAACATCACACTGTATCTTCATACCAAGAACATCAAGAGCATCCGATTCCTCAATATTTATACCAGCCATGAGTACAGATGAAGCAGCATTTGCGGTCGTTTGTTTATGTGTTAATAGGCAACATTGGGTCTTACGAGCGTTAAAGGCGGCTCTGTTTTCACGACCCCATTCGGAGATTAATAGAAGATCACTATTTAGTGAATCATTCATATTTAGCCTCTTGGCAGCGATCTCTGATAGGCTGGGCCTATAACTAAAAGAGTACGAGTGACAAATGCTGCTGTCATCCGCGAAAGAGTGGATAGGGTTGGAAGTTTGATAGGGAAGGTCGTTGAGGAAAATAAGAAATAGAGTAGGAGAAAGAAATTTGGTTGTTATCAGATATTGCAGTCTGTTACGATAACAGCCGATATATAGGAGATTGTTAAAAAGAATAGGGGGATGTTAAAAACATAGCTGAAGAGTTAACTTCACACACATACACTCGTATTTAAGTCAAAGTTTCGTTTCTTCAAACACTCTTAATAAAACTTTTGGTTTTAATGTTTACAGTAATCATGTAATTTGAAGTGTTTGAACTCGTTTTGCTTTATTTCTATGTTTTTAATCAATTATTTGTTTTTTTTCTTTTACTCAAAGTTCTTTAACCTTTTAACATACGACGAGTTACATGCTCGTATTTCCAAAGAACCTTAAGCTTAATAAATTATTTACATTAATTAACTTGGCAGCCTACATAAAGTAAATAAAAATGTAAATTTTTCGGTAACAAAATATACAAAGAAAAAAAAACAACCAGTAAATTTTTCCTTCTACACTAAATTTGAATGTAAACGAGATGGTTTTTTTATTTAAACTAATTGACATTTAATGTTGAGTTTGATAAAGGAAATTTTGTAACTAGAAATTTAACAGTTCGAAAATTGATGCCAGTAGTTTTCTTAAAATATAGAATAAAACTTTGGCTATGTATGGTTTTTACTATGCATGTATATATGTATGTAGTATTTATATGTATAAATCTTTTTTAGCTATTTAAACAGCTCAAATTAAATTAAATAAAATGCAAAAATTTTTGTGATTTAAGGCCGCTTGCAAATAATCGCAATTTCTCCTCCAGCTAAATAAATTAAAGCAATAATTTATTAAGTGGATAACAGATCAATAAACTACGTATGAAAATCATGTAAAACTTAACAGGGAAGTAAATTAAGAGTTTAAAACAAAATAGAAAAAAATAACGAAAAGCAACTTGAACTGAATGAAACCAATTAATCAAAATTCTAATTGAATCAACTATTCACCATATGCATGCAATTGAAATGAAATTGTTGTTTTTTATTCAGCAACATTCATTACAACAGTTCTCAGTATTCTAAGTGCATAAGCCAACAAAGGAAAAAACAATATTAGGGCGGCGTTTATTTTCATGGCATAAAAATAAAATTTCCTGGAAAGTCAATAAATATTTTTACGAGCTAATATCGTAAAATGAAAAATACAATAAAAAATCTAGAAATCCAGAAATCTAAAGATTGGTAATGGATAAAACATAAATTATAATCAAATTTTTCAATACTGTAAATTTTTAATTCTCAATATCGTAAATTTTTAATTCTGATTTTTATAATATGGGACTAAATTTCTGAAAATTGTAAACACCAAAACATTACTGCTCAAGTTCTTGACTTATTATCAGCGTTGTCAACTTTGAAATTTCAAAAAAGGACAAAAATGGGGGAAAAAGCGCGTTACTTCAACAAAAACGCACCAAACTTTAAATTTGTTCCTTTCATTTTTAAAAACTTATTAAAAACACGATAATGGTACAGCCTTTCAAGCGACTATTATACAATCAAACTAGGTCTGATAGCACCGCCTGATGGCATCCCACCAAATTCGTTCAATAGTTAGAAATCGTGTTTGTCAAACTTGGTCTCTAGTACGACTCTGTTAGTTTTATTAAGATAATGTTACCCTAACAAAATTTATAACGATATTTTATCAAATTTAATATTCAGTAATATTTTTTCATTATACGAGTATTTGCTGTCGACCGAAATCAGCTGTTTCTTTTACTCCCTATTATCAGGGACACAAAAATACACCTGCTTACCGTTGTAGAAATTATGTTTCAGGATTACAGAACAATTACTGTCAAAAGAATTTACGATTATCGAATCATTAAAAGTTACAGAATCGCACTACAAGCATTCAAATTCAATTAATAGCAATTCTATCAAACACAGTGTACATATCATTTGTGTTTACGTAAGCGGTGTTTTTAAACGAATTTATTGAAATATACGAAAATTTGCCAGATTTATAGCATATAAAAGATTAAGCTTACCATAAACAGTATTTAATGCAAACGTTTTTCTCAATTACCAAAACCGTAACGAATTCACAAACCATCATAAATACGAACTTCACGGTTGAGAGACTGCATTTATTACAATGTTTGACAAACTTGGCTTGATCGTTTTATAGCAAAACACTAGCACTAGCAAATTTTATAAAACGACAGTGCGCAAAGTATACAACAGCAGGATTGTCTTGTAAAAATTTTGGACACTTGATTAAACTTTATTCTTATATTAAAACAAAAAGTTGAGTTCAATTTGATTTTGTGCCCCCGAAATTTAAAAACCGCACCGAAAAAGTAAAAAAAACGCACTCCGCATCGACTAAAGAATTTTTCGGAGAAATAATTTTAAAAACACCAAAAACGGTGCGCAATGCACCGAGTTGACAACAAAAAAATTAGAATATCGTAAAACTGTAGATGTCGTAAATTTTAAAGCACTCTAAAACTTATTAATATGATTAATATTTTTATGCAAATGAACTAAAGTTTTTAGAAAATTCATAAACATTCAACAAGCAAATATCGCGAAATATGGTGAAAAAATTGGGTTTAACCACTAACCGCGAACAGTCTCCGGCAAAGCAAATATTTATAACACCACTACAAAATTTCTCAAGTTATTAACTTCTTCATACTAAACAAAAAAAGTATTATATAAATTAAGAAATTAGTACTTTTCATTCACTATTATTTAAGCTTCTTCTTGAAATTATTTGTTACTTTTTAGTTCGCTATCGAAGCATTTTTTTTTTTTACTTTTTTAAACGCGTTCTTTTTTTTTAGTATATTTATTTACTTATTAAGCAAATATAGCTTCGTAAAACATACGATTTAATTACAAAGTACCTTAATTTTGTTTAATAAAAATAATTTTAAAAATAAGCTTAAAACAATAGCGAACAAAAGATACTAGTATTACTTCGAAAAATTATTTTAAGGCAAAACCGGATAATTATCCGTATTGCTGGGACAAAATTACCGCTAAGAGTTCAGATACGTGCTCCACAGCCAGAACGCGCACTGAATATAAAAACCCTGTGCCTAAGCGAATCGGTTCCGACATTTTTAGGAATTCCCAAAATTCGCTGTAGGAATCGCCAAAATCCCCATATTTCCCCGGAAGCAACACGGCTCTAAAGCCAATGACCGTTCATAGTTTAAATACATGTTCCACGACAAAAACGCGCACCCAACATGAAAACTCGGTTCCGAACTGGTTAACGAAGTGGTTCCGAGTTTTCTGGGAATGCCCAAATTAGCTCAAAAACGGCAATTTTAATGTTCACACTTAACCAAAAGACCGTTAATAATTCAGATAGTCGTTCCACGGCCAGAACGCGCGCGGATGATGAAAACCCGGTTCCGAATGGGAATTGCCAAAATTGACTTTGGGAATCGTCAAAATCCACCTTCTTTCTCGAAATCAATACGACAACTTCAACTTTTGCAATAAAGCGAAGAAGCGTTAATAGTTCAAGTACACGTTCCATGATAAAAATGCGCAACTAATATGAAAAATCGGTAACCGAATCGATTAATGCAGTAGTTCTGATTTTTTCTACAATTCCCAAAATCGGCTTCGGGAATCTGCAAAATCCCCCACTTTTCCAGAAACAATACGCAACTTCAATATTCGTACTAAAGCGAAGGACCGTCTATAGTTCAGATAGATACACGTTCTATGGCCAGAACACACGCCGAATATGAAGGCCCGGTTCCGAACCGGCTACTGAAACGGTTCCGTGTTGGTTTTGAAAATTTTTGAGATAGACTTTATGAACCGGCAATATTCCCCCACTTCCCCGTTAGCAACACGACAACTGCAATTTTTTACAGTTCAAATACACGTTCTATAACAAAAATGGGCATCGAATATGAAAAATCCGGCAACCGAACCGGTTAGTTCCAAGTTTTTTTGGAAATTCCTAAAACCGAGACTTAAGTAAACCGCAAAATCCCCCACTTTCCCGCAATTTTATATGCCTACATGTGTAGTAGTCACTCATACGGCACGAAAGTTGCAAACATATAAACAAACATACAAGTGAATCTAATATTAGCGTATTAAAAATGTTTTATGGCCTAGTAAATTTTCTCATATCGTAATTTTCTGATATCGTAAAGCTTGATATCGTTGTTTTCTAACATCGTAAATTATTGTTTGAAGCTTCATAATTTCATGTATAGTAAATCTTCCGATACTGCTTAGCGCTTTTCAGGTTCAAGATTTTGATTTTTGGTCAAGACATCACAGCCATTAATATAGCATATCAAAAAGTAGCATAAGCGCTAGTGTGTTTCAAAAGACAACCACAATATCACCTCTATAGCCAACCGACACAACTGAGCTTGATAATGAATTAAAAGTCAAATTCAAATTTCCCATACACACGAGCGCTCATTGAAATAGCAGAATATGTAAAGCAAACTGGAATATTTATGTATGTGCATATGTATACAGAAAAAAATAATAATACAATAAACAACACAATCTAAATGTTTATTTCAACACTTTACAATTCAAAGACTGAACCAAAAACCCTCCATTACAGACATCCAGACAAATTCCAAATGTATTGTAGACATGTATGTATGTATGTATTTTCATACTGAGATCCACTAGCAGACCGATTTGCTCTTCACTGGATGTAGTCTTCATTAAAACAATTGATTGTTTCATATGTATCTTATAATTACTTAAGACTTATTTAAGCTAATTAAAAATACTTAAAATAATGTTTGTATGTTTTTTTTTTTAATAGAATACACACACAAACACGTACACTATGTAAACATATGTATATTGAAAAAAAAGCCAATCAATCTACCAAGTATCATATTTTTATCAGTGTGTGAAGGCAGAACGAACAACAAGTGAAATGAATTGCAGTGAAACGAGGTGAAATGAATTGAAAAGAAAATGAATCGAAGTCTGTGTGTTCATTTTATCATCTGTGATCTGTTTAATGCAACAATTACAATTATGGATTGTTTAATTATAAATATTTAGGTATGTATGTAGATATGTACGCACACATAATATTAAAGCACGTATCATCAAGGAAACATTTTAAGATGAAATGAATTGTAGGCACTCGTACAATAAATACCCAGTTGGCCGTGTCATGCACGCATCGCCGACAGACGTTACAAGACCTATCGTATTTACTCGATTACATATTGACGACAACGCAGGCCAATTACTGACGTAATATTGTCAAACCTCATTTTCTCAAAGAAGTCAAACTTTGTTGATAACAGTTCATGGATTTATAGAATACTAATCTTAAAATATCTTAATTTAAAAAAAAAGACTTTCAAATCTTCAAAATAGGTAAAAAACTTTATAATGGCAACGCTGATGCTATATAAAAACAAACGTACTTTAAAAGTTGTGTTTTTTAGCTTTTCTATCAGTGCTGTCAACTCGGTGCGTTCCGCACCGTTTTTGGTGCTTTTTAAAATTATTTGTGCGAAAAATTCTTTAGTCAGTGCGGGGTGCGCTTTTTTAACTTTCTGGTGCGTTTTTTTAATTTCGATGGCACAAAATCAACTTTTTGTTTGAATTTAATTAAATTTTTAAATTTTATTTTGCGTGGAAAACGTCCATGTTATATGCACTAAGACAATCTTGCTGCGGTATATTATACACACTTTCGAAAGATTTCGTTTTATACAATTTTCTGCTTTTAGAGAATGTTTTGCTATTAAACGATCAAGCCAAGTTTGTCAAAAATCGCAATAAGTGCAGTCTCTGAACAGAGAAGTTCGTATTTATGATTGCTCGTGAATGCGTTAAGGTTTTTGGTAATTGAAAAATTACCAAATTATTTATTAAATTATAATGTTTTTCCAAAACGTTTGCATCAAATATTGATTACGCTAAACTTCATATATTATTTGTTATAATTCTGGTAGATTTTCGTACAGTCGAGCTACCATAACTCGAACTTCTGTAATTCAAATTTTCTCTAACTCTAACTAATTTCGTTGGCAGTAGCGTTAAAAGAACAAGTCACATACAATTTGTCTTCTGTAACATGAACTTCCATAAGTCGAAGTTCTCCATAACTGGAACAAAAAACATACACATGAACATATGGTTTTTTGTTTTAGTTTTTATTTCTATGTTTTGATCTCTGTTGTTGCTTGAGTTGGTTTGTATATTTTACATACGTTCAATTTGTGTTTATTTTTTTCGGGGAATTACAAATTTGTTTCTTTTTGTTTACGTAAGTAACAATTCTATGCATAATTCGGCCTAGATGATAAATATTGAAATCGATCTTTTTTATTATGATGGCAACTAAACGTGTTTTAAAATGCTTATCAATTGAATAAAAATATAAACTTATAAAAGACGTCGAAGACGGATTAAAGGAAGCAGCTGATAAATATGGTATTCCTGCAAGCACGGTCTCAACAATTTTCAAAAAGAAGGAATCAATTATCAAATCGATTGAATCTGGATTTCGTTTATGTAATAAAAGAGTTAGAACCCCAAAATACAAAAAATGTCGGCAAAGCAGTCCTCGATTGATTGTTAGCAGCTAGAAGCCAAAACATGCCTATATCTGGTGAAATTATTAAAGGAAAAGGCAATTGAGTTTGCAAAGCGTTTTGAAGATGATAACATTACAGCAAGCACAGGTTGGCTTGATAATTGGAAGCAGAGTTATTAGGAAAAAGATTAATTGATGAAAAGTTCATTTAACTTAGTGAATTCAAAAGAAAAAAGTAAAATGTCAGTCACTTATTTAGGAATATGTGTTTTACTTAACTGAAATTTTTTAACTATTTGAGTACATAAGCTTATTTTTTTATACTCTTAAGTATGTAATTTTCCATTAGAGGCTATTTTAAATAAAAATACATAATACAAAAACCTTGTATTCTATTTTGCCAAAAAAATCTGTAACGCAAAGTCTCCGTAAGCCGATATTTTTTTTTTTTTTTTTGATAACGGTGAATCGAGTTATGGAAGATCGACTGTATTTCAATAAATTCTTTTAAAGACACCGCTTATACTCTGTTTGATAGAATAGGTATTAATCGAATTTAAAGGCTTGTAGCGATAATCTTAAATTCTCCCACAGTAATGGTTGTATGCTCCTGCAATATAATTTTGACGATGGTAAGCCGGTATTTTGGATCCTTGATGATATGCAGTAAAAGTAACAGCTGATTTCGGTCGACAGCAAATATAATTAAATGATATTGCTTAATAATAAATTTGATAAAATATCATTGTACGAGTAATTATTGTAAAGATAACATTATTTAATAAAACTAACGGAGTCGTACTAGAGGCCAAGTTTGACAAACACGAATTCTAGCTATTGAAAGAATTTGATGGCATGCCATCAGGCGGTGCTATCAGACCTAGGTTGATTGTATAATAGTCGCTTAAAAGGCTGTTTCATTATAGTTTTTTTAATATAAAAATATTGTGCTTCTTAAAATATAAAATAGGTTTTCAAAAATGAAAGGAGAAAATTGAAAATTCGGTGCGTTTTAGTTGAAATAACGCACTTGTTTGGAAATTTGATTATCCGTGTTTTGTTCATCTGTTCATTATTAATTTCTTTTGAATATACTTCATTACCTTGTAGTGTAGAAGGTGTTGGACTAACTTTCGTTAGTCTGAGCAATGTCGAAGGTACTTACGAGTATATACACGGGGCTCTGATCAGTTTAAGCTAATTTAATTCCAACATTTTAAATGATGGAATAGAGTTTCTTTTAGTCTTTCGAGTTGTTATTGTTAACACTCCACGAACACTACTCTCTCTTTCCCCCTCATCATAACCTATTTTCTTAGTTCCAGTACAATGAGCTGCATTTGTAGGGGTCATCCCCTGAGTACTGGTCCAAGATAAAAAATATAAAAAAATTTAAGTTGACAACGCTGATTTCTATAGAATTTTCATTCTCTAAATAAATGTCAACTTTTTTACGTCGCCTTTATGTGACTACGATAAGGCCTCTTGCAATAAGGGGAAATGTTTAGCATGTTGTCGTTAAACCATTTTAAGCACGACGATTTACAGCCATCCCTAAACAAGAGCGGCAAGCGTTTTTTAGCTGTCAAAAATTCTCATGTCCGCACATTTTGTATGGAGCATACTGAAACAACGCGGCGGCAACGCAACGGCAACGCTTTGCAATTGGAATATCCAATTTTGACAATGCGTTTCATAGTGAAGTGAGTTGCAAAAGAAAACAATTGTAAACAAAAGAGTGAAGAAAAAATATAAGAAAGGAAAATAAATAAGCAAATAAAAAATGTGATTATTTCTTATTAAAAAATAGAGTTACAAACTATTTTCAATATGATATAGTAACTTTCCAACTTATCTAAATAACTCATTTTTAAAACTTTAATTATTTAATAAAAAAGTCATAAACAATAATGCCGTTCGTCCAGCTATCAAGATTATCAGGGTTGCTTTATTTGTTTGTTTGATAACCCTCTGCTTTTATCGTTTTGACATAACGTTGCCGCTTTTGTTTAGGGATGGTGTTTCAGCGTTAAAGCTCAGCGGAAAAAAAGTTCTGCTTGCCGCTTTTGTTTAGGGATGACATTTACATCACTCGTCGTTTATTCGGTCTTGTTTTATTCTTTGTTAAAGTGCAGACAATAACACAAAGTACACAGAGATGAGAAAAGTGATGTTGGGATAATAAATAATAAAATAAAATCAGGATTTTAAGTTTTTGGAGAGATGTCAGAACAGAGATAGCAGAAGAGAGTTGTTGATTTCTCTTACATATGTATAACTTTAAGGTTACAAAATTCTTTTGTTGCGAATAATAGCATAAAAAGCAGAGAATAAAATTAAGAGAGATAAATTACACATTTATTTATTTTGTTCTCTCTCTGTTTACTTTGTGTACAACAGACAAGAATCGTGGTCTTGGTTGCCATATTTGACGATTTATCGTCATTTTAACGATTTTTGTTGCTGAAAATATCACTTTGACGAATTGACGATTTAAGGCCTGTTTTTGACGATTTTTGTAGATCACAATTTTTCTTTCATGTCTTTCAAGCAACTATATGCATATATCCTTTTTTATAAGTTAACTTGTGTAGGAAATACAAGTAATATTTATGATATGCAAATATACATATGCGTATGTTTGTAATACTGAAATATTATGTGGTAGTTATTGGTATAGAGTATACATATATTGTGTATGATAGAGCTGAATTTAAAACATCATATGTGGATAGTTCTTAAGAAATTATAAGCTAAATACTGTACAAATTTGTATGTAAAAAAAGGAGACTAAATTTGAAGATGAATTCAAAACTTTAACTTTTATAAATCCTTACAATAATATAAAGGAAGAATAGATTTTTTTCTATGATTGTGGTACATTTTGCTTGTACAGCCAACAAGTCAAACATGTCTTGAAAATATCGTCGTGAGCAAATGCCACCGACACCAACCTGAACAACTGGGTTTACAAACATAGACATGAAAAGTATGAATAGCTGATTAATAGTCAGGAACAGTTTGTTCATTTATTGTACATATATGTATAAGTATGTACGTACAGCATAGACGTGAGAGACGGGCAATAAAATTTACAGCTTAATAACAACAAAATAATGAAAGAGCTTCTGCTCACTGGTACTTATATATTGTTCCATAATTTATGAATTTTGTTGTTGTTGTTGTTTTAATAAACACAAGTTTGGAATTGCGATGATGATCTTGATATGATGAAATTACAATTCTTTTTCATACATCCGTACATTGATATACGTATGTACATTTGTATGTATGTACACATGTATATCTGCAAGAATTATTTTACCGGTCATCTAACCGATAGTTCTGATGTAAATACGCATCAGAAGTTTTTTTTAAGGTCGTTATGAAAAAAAAATATTATGGAAACTTATGTAAAGGGTGTTCTAAAATTATCCCAAGATTTAAATTAAATTGAAAAAACATATTTTAGTATTTTATTGCTATTTTTTTACTGAGAGATAGACAAGATAGGGTTATTTATGGAATAACATATCGGACAAATGGCCTTCACAGTTATTTATTTATGTAACTATATAAGTAGTTGCAAATAAATTTGGAAAGTATAGAATGCATAGCATGGGCGGAGTAACGAAAACCATATGCCCACGATGGTATTAACAGTAATTTGTTGCGGTGCAGTAACTAATTGTACCGACCTGTCCCTTCGCATAGAAAGTTGCCACGTGGTTAACAACGAAATAGCTCAAAAAGAAAAGAAAACGTGGTTGTAGCGCTGTGACTAATTGCACCGAGCTATGCCTTCGCATGGTTGCCACGTAGTTAACAACGAATTACCTTAAAAAAAACTGTAAACTAATAGAGTTAGTGGAAGCAGACAGTTAGAGACCAATGAGAGTGATAAAACTCTCGAACGCCAAACAACAACAGCAAGCTTGACCGCACTTAAGAACTAATTACGATGACGTGAGAGCTGTTTTACGACTACACACTCACACTTGTTACATGATCTATGTTAAGAGGCCAATGCTAATTACCGAGAGAATAGTCGATCTGAAAATGTCTCATGCAGTAATTAAGCCGCTTTACGGGCTGCATGGCATGTGTCACCGTCTTGTTGAAACCACATATTGGCCACATCAATATCACTCAATTTCGACAGAAAGAACTGTGTTATCATATCGCGCTATCGAGCACCAATAACAGCGGCTGCTTGAACAGCACCAATTATGGCTCCATCTCAAAACCTACACTGAACACAGAAAAAAATAGATGCCATATTGATAAAAAAAAATTGCACTATTTTTATCAAATTTCCTGTGAAAAAGATTTTTTGCTAGATTGATAATTCAAATTATAAAGTAGAAATAGCTTTTTCACTTAAAAGCAAAAATTATTGAGATGAAAAAAATTTTTGTTAATATGTAAAATATACTTAACAAAAAAATTGTTACATAGAGTCTATACGTGATATTTTATCAAATATTTTTCTATCAGCAAACGTCAAATTTGATAGCAGAGAGAATTATATCACGTGTAGCTTTCAAAATTAGTATTATTGCAATATTATATCAGATATCACAATATTGTTTTGATAATATATATTTAGAAAACCATATCATGATATGAACTGTCAAAAAACGAAAACAAAACGACATAATATTCAATTTTTGAAGAATTCCCGAAAAAAGTTTAATAAAAAAGTCATAAAATCATTAAAATATTTTGTAAAAATCGTTTATTGTTCTTTTTGTTGTTGGAATATATAAATTTGTTTAAGAAAAATACAACATTCAACGATGTTTACTGCATGGTTGCTTAAAAATTGTGAAATATTATGATATTTGCAAAAATACTGGGCGCCATGCTAGATATGAGAGAAAATATAATTTGTTTTTTCTCGTTAATCTGCTGACGTTCTCTCTCATATTATATCAGAGTTAATATCAGTTGTAGACACTATGTTAACGAAACAACAACTCTTCACTGTTATATGACAACCTTTTAAATTTATTTATTGATAATTCGGAAAACTTTTTACTAATTGCATTTTATTAAGAGATATTTCCAAAAATTCATTATTAATAATAATTTAATTAAGTCAATGCAAATTTTATTAAATTGATGGTTTTTTATTAATAACATAACTTGATTGAAAAAAAATCTCATCTATTCTTTTCTGTGAACAGTGACACAGTTGTGGATTCATTTGTGGTTTCTCATAACCTCAAAAGTAGCTATTTTGGCGATTAATAAATCCAAGCAAAATTATTCATCGCTTTAGACAATTTTGCTCGATATATCGGCAAGCTTCATAATTTTTAGAATATTGCTCAACAATGAAGACGCATTTTTCTTAACATTAAAATGTTAGCTATCGAGTTGCTTTTTACGGCTGTCAGCTCCCTTACTTCAGAAATAGTGACCAATTCAAATCTTGCATTCATTTTTCGATGCTTCTTATGTGTGTATAATGAATGCTGTATGCGAAAAGTATCCCAAATAGTGGATTTTTTTTTTTTAAGCAAAAGAGATACATTATATCGAAATAAATATGGTTAAGAAGTAAGTAATAATCTTAAAAATAGGCTTAAAAAACAATAGTAAGCGAAAAATACTAGTATAATTGCGAAAAAAAAAACCGTCGGGCGGTCGTTATACGAAAAATATGTTACAAAGCGCCCTACGCTTTTTTCACAATAATTCCACAATTTTTCGTTCACTATTATTTTTAAGCTTATTTTTAAAATTAGTTCTTGCTTTTTACTCGTAGTTCGATATCATATCGAGTTTTTTAACTATCAGCTAAGTCACAGAATTTACTTCCGTTCGGAAATGGAATTGAATCGGTTTTTTTCGTTCTTCAAAAAACGAAAATTGAAAGCTTTTTCGGAATGAAATTAATTCTGTAAGATAATACTAGTTTCATTCTTGCAATTAGAAATGATTTCATACCGAAAAGTCTTTTAGTTTTCCGTTTTTTGATTAAGTAAAAAAATAACTCAATTCCGTTTCCGAACGGAATTAAGCTCTGTGGCATGGCTGTATATTTATTTTTAGTTTAATGTGCTATGAAAGCATATACTCGAATGAGTTATTGAGTAGCAATGTTCTTATTTGTTCCTATAAATAATTACTCATACGACAGTGTTTGCGAGAGTTACAAACATACCAGTGAAGCCAATAGACTCTTATTTATGTTAGTAACTGATATTATCCTGTAGATACCAGCTGTTCAGCCACTAAAATGCGGCAGAAAACGTTGAAAAGTGTTACTGCGTTGCAAAAACTCGCCAAAATGCTCATAAAACAGGCAAACCCGGTCAAAAACCGGTAAAACTGGACAAAATACCGGATAAAACGCAACATCAGATAATTACCCTTCCAACAGAGTTCAAAATTACCGTTAAAAGATACATGTTCCATGACAAAAACGCGTTAGGTTGGCACACCACTGAATTCTCCAAAAAGTACCTGGATTCTCCAGCTCACTTGGGACCTGAAGATCGTTCCCTGTGTGGTTAGACGCGTAACGAATATAAAAACCCGTTTCCGAACCAGATCCAAGTTTTCTTTTTTGGGAATTCCCATAATTGGCTTCAGGAATCGCCAAAATACCCTCCATTCATCAGAACAATCCCGAAAGCATTACGGCGACTTTAATTTTCGCACCAAGGCAAGGGCACTCTTTTCTGTAGCGAAATTTTAAATTCCTCAACAGTACACACTGTTGGGGTTGCCAGAGTTACTAAAATACAAATAAACATACAAGTGAAGCAAATATACAAGAGTTAAAAAAAAAACTTTGTTGAATCAGCAAAAATATTTATTTTTCAAACACAAATTTTATTCATTTACCGGTTTTGTTCTGTAGATACCAGCTGTTCAGCCCCTAAAAAGTGTCAGAAAACGTTGAAAAGTATTACTGCACAAAAGGCACGTAAAATCGCCAAAATGACCATAAAATAGGCAAACCCGATTAAAAAGCTGTAAAACTCGACCAAAAAACCTGGTTAATTTGTAACATTGGATAATTATTCGTCTAACCGAGTCCAAAATTATCGTTAAAAGTTCAAATACACGTTCCCCGACAACAAAGCATAGCTAATATGAAAACACGTTTCCAAACCGGTTCAAAGTTTTTCTTTTAATTCCTATATTTGGCTTCAGGAATCGCCAAAATCTCCCCAATTCACCAGAACAAGCCCGGAAGCATTACGGCGACTTCGCAACAAAGCAACGGCACCCTTTTCTATAGCGGAATATCAAATTTCACAAAAGTATACTCTGTATATAACAGGGGTTGCCAGAGTTACTAACATACAAACAACATACAAGTGAAGCTAATATCAGAGTGTTAAAAAAAACGAACTTTGTTGGAGAAACAGAAATATTTATTGAAAAAATATAACTTTTTCAAACAAAAATGTTATTCATTTACTATAATTTTGAGTTGGTATATAGGAATTTATTTTGAATCTTTAAGGCAAAAATTGTTTGCCTGTCCCACAATATCGAATGTTAACATTAGCCAGTATCTGAAAGATTAAAATTTAGTTCAGAGAATATTTGAGAACTTCCTTTTGCCAAATCCATCTATAACTCCTTTTAATGAATTCTTCCGAATGAATTCAGTTTGTTTACACTGAATTCAATTATTTGTTGCCAAAAATATGTGTAAATGTTAACGTTCGACATCGTGGGATAGAGCAGTTTTATTTATTTATTTTATATATTTAATTTTAAGCTTAAGCAACACGCTCAATTATGCAAATGAGAAGTGATGCATACGCACATATGTATAATGCAATAAATAATTATAAAAGTGTCCATTCGAATACAAACACACGCATACACACACGCTTTCATAGACTATCCCATACAGATATCGTCAAGCCCATGGCCGTTTGAGAAGTTTTCACATTAAAAGCAATTTCTTATTTATTTCCGTTTTTCGTTTTTTCTTTTATTCCCTCAGCTCATGTTTTTCTTGAAGAATATACTTAATTGAGATTTTATATTATTGAATTATAAATACATTTTTCAACAGTTTCATGATATTGCACATACTCGTATATATGCACACATGTGCTTAAAGTTGTTGAAATTTAATTTATTTATAAATATATAATTTAAGTTGTATTTTTTTCCATATAAATGTTTTTCGCTTGAATTTTAATTTTTATGATTATAATTCCTTAAGCGGTTGATGACGGTTGCTGGTTGGCTGCTGTCCATTAAATGGTCGTTGACAGGCAAATGTTTGTGTTAAAGTTCAAGTTATTCATTAAAATGACACAATAAGAAAATAAAATACGAAAACACTTAAGATCCCACAAATTGGAATTTTTCGCAAGGAATGTGAATAAAAAAGAAAACTGTGACAGATAAATTGTGAAACCAGTAAACTTTTACATACACATTCACATAAAGGCTGGTCCAACCATAATGTGCGATATTATATGTGAATCACATCAAGTTTCAGTGTTTGACAAACTCAGGAGAGGTACACAATTGAACAAAGTCATGAGATTGGTGTAGTCTTATGCGAAAATGGGCGTCCAAATCAAAATGCATTTGCTAGACCTCGCACTTCCTGATTTTTTTTTCAGAGTGGTAATCGATCAAATTTAATTAAAAACAAGTAAGAAATGTAGTATATTCGGCTGGGCCAAATCTAAAATACCCTTCACAATTATCACGTAAATATATAGTATATGTTAAAAGTTTGAACTAAATATGCTCGGATATATGTTAATCGCCATGCCAATAATTGTGTTAAGTTTGAAGTAAAACAAACAATATTTTTTTCAAAAATTTGCATACAAAGTTGAAAAAAATTTCTTTTTTCGGAATTTTGGATATATCTCAGCTATATGTGAACCGATTTTACTGAATTTCAATAGCAAACCAGTGAGTCGAGAAATAAGAAATAGAAAAAATTTCTTAATCTATATATACGATGTAAAAAATGTGCTGTGAATACTATCGCCCAATTTGTTCTCCGTAAAATATTTCTGTAGTAAAATATCACGATAGTGTGGCAGGAGAGTCGTCAACATCGATTCGACGTCTTATGAGATGATAAGGGACTTCTTGTGGCCAAAAGTTGCAGATATGGACCTGGTTCCAATACCTTGGAGCCACTTTGTCACACAGCCAATGAAACAATGCTTTTTGGTGTGAAAAATTCCATGGCCGCGGGGGCTATGTTAATTGGCCGTCACGCTTATGTGATTTAACAGCGTTGAACTGTTCTCTTTATGGATATTCAATAAGCCAAGAACAATTCAGGGGGTAAAAGATCAGCTAGTTCAGCACATTATGGACGAACATTTAATTTCAATTATGTCTCAGTCATTGAAATTATGGGCGATGGCATAGAAGAATGCCGCAGAAGCCATGCATTTGGCCGATATTTTGTTTCACATATAATTGCCGCAGATCCTTTTATCCTAATAAAAAATCTTGAGATAATTCTCGGAAAATGTTTTCTTTTGTTTACAATAAACATCAAAAAATGGAAACATCTTTTTTATGTTTCCTATTCGTTTATACAACAACATTTCATAGGAGCTACGTTAGGGTAGTCTCATAAGCAGACTTGGAACATTAGAACAATTTGCTTTTTATATTCTCAATGTATTATTGAAAATAATGGGATGAGAATAGCTGAATGTTTGAAAATTTTTCGAAGATTTCCAAAGCTACTGGTGTTTAGGGGAGCTCCTATGAAAAGTCCACATATAGACAGCTAGGAAACAAAAAAACAAGCTGTTTGAGCTTTTTTTTAATTGATATAGAAATTAGTAGTCAATAAAGTAAATAAGAATAAACTAAATTTTTTGCGATTAACATGCATTTTGATTGGACCACCCTTTACTTTTAATAAGAACCTCTATGTACATACATACGAGTGTTATATGAATTTCAAGCGACTGATTAATTTTAATTGAAAAAAATTAAAAGTTGAAGTGGACAAAGTAAATTTGTTTGTCAAATTGGATTTACAAGCGAGAAAAAACACATTTTTTTTAGACAGCATTATAAAGCATTAATTAAAAGAATAAATGACAACAGTTTTCTTTTAAGACTTTAATAATGGGTGATTTTATAAGAACTATCGGAAATTAAAAAAAAAAAACACATAAAATTCAGAAAAATGCATGAAATATTTATTTGGATCGATAGTTGGGTCGATATAATTTAATGTTTGAAGATTATTTCATGCAAATGTTGGCCGCGGCTGCGCCTCAAATGGTCCATCCGCTTAGTCCAATTTTGGCATACTCTTTCCAACATTTCGGCCGGTATCTCACGAATAATGTTGGCAATGTTGGCTTCCAGTGCGTTAATCGAAGCGGGCTTGTCGCTATAGACATTAGCCTTAACATAGCCCCACAAAAAATAGTCTAGAGGCGTTAAATCGCACGATCTGGGCGGCCAATTGACTGGTCCCAAGCGTGAAATAAACTGTTCACCGAACTCGCCTCTCAATTGGTCCATTGTTTCGCGTGCTGTGTGGCATGTGGCACCGTCTTGTTGAAACCACATGTCATGCAAGTCAAGCTCTTCCATTTTGGGCAAAAAAAAAGTTTGTTACCATCGCACGGTAGCGCTCACCATTTACAGTAACGTTGTGATTCGCATCATCTTTGAAGAAATACGGCCCAATGATGCCGCCAGCCCATAATCCGCACCAAACGGTTGTTTTTTGTGGATGCATTGGTAGCTCTTGCAATGCTTCTGGCTGCTCTTCACTCCATATACGGCAGTTTTGCTTGTTCACGTATCCATTCAACCAGAAATGAGCCTCGTCGCTGAACACAATTCTTCGATAAAAAAGTGGATCTTCATCTAACTTTTCAAGAGCCCATTCACCAAAAATTTGGCGTTGTGGTAGGTCGTTTGGCTTCAATTCTTGCACCAGCTGTATCTTATAAGGCTTCACACCCAAATCCTTCCGCAAAATTTTCCACATAGTGGAATAACAGAGGCCCAATTGCTGCGAACGGCGCCGAATCGATAATTCACGGTCATCACCAACACTGGCCGATACGGCTGCGATATTTTCTTCAGTTCGCACTCTACGTAAGCGTGTTGGTGGTTTAATGTCCAACAATGTAAATTTGATGCGAAATTTTTTACAATAGCCCGAATAGAAGCCTCAGTAGGTCGATTAAACTGACCATAAAATGGAAGAAGCGCGCGATGAACTTTCTTAACAGAGCACGCATTTTGGTAATAAAATTCAATAATTTGCAAGCGTTGTTCGTTTGTAAGACGATTCATGATTAAATTATAGATCAAACTGAAGATGTTTGACAGTGACACAAGATACAAAACGTGCGTGAGCTGTCAAAACTAGTGTTGCCAAAAAGATAATAGCAAAAAAATCACTCGTTATTATTGAAATGAAAATGTTCATTGATTTCTATGATTCTTATCTTATAACTCTTAATAAGTTTGATTATATTGTATGATAAATAAATTAAAACTACTGTTATATTGTGTTTTTTAACTCTTTAAGCAAGTTTGTGTTTAAATTTTATTAAAATTACTCTAAATTTTATTACATCCTTTGCTGACACACTGTGATATATGAAATGTTTTAATAGAAATTTATTTAAATAACTTAGAAAGACGAAATAAAAATGTTTAGTGTACCAAAAACCCATTAATGAAAAACTAGCCCGCAATTTTTCCCCGAAATTCCTCCTTCTATTTTTCTAATCATACTATTTTTCTAATTAAAAATTTTCCACAATATAATATTTTGCTCAAATTTATAACATACTCGTAGCTATGCGACAATAAACTGTCGGCAATTGTGGTTTTTGTCCTTGATAAATACGGGTTGGCGCAGAACTACCTTTATGGTTTGAGTGTTCAATAACTTTTTTTATTTGTCTATATTTTTACACCCTCCACAAAAATGTTAAGAGTATATATAAGTTTCTGATTCCGTTTGGAATTTGTACAATTTTTATTTCCAACTCTATTCTAAATCTGCATTGATAGGAAATTCGATTAAGCGATGACCTTCTGTCCATCTTTCTGACTTTGAAATACCGTTTCGAGGAAAGGCTTACAAACTTTTTTCTTTCACCATTCTATTACTTCATCGCTTTATGGGTTTATTATTCAAATTCAGTAAAATCGGTTCACCTATAGCTGAGATATATCCAAAATTCCGAAAAATCTATTTTTTAAAGCCAAATAAAAGATTGTTCCTCGATATCGCTCCCCATATAACCGAGGTATAGCCTAAACCGATTTTTTCATGAAATGTCGATCTCAAAGCGAACTTAAATAACTTTTTTTTTCTCAAAATCAATTCTGGTAATATAAGAATTTTACCAAAAACAGAAAATAAAAATTTCCGATATCGGTCCATATATGTATACCCGAGATAGCCCAAAGCTGATTTTTCCATGAAAATTTCTATACAATATTACCTTTTTGGCATAGCGATTACAAGGCAAACAAAATTTTCCCCGATATCGGTCCATATATAACCGAGCATATTTAGCCCAAATTTGTGATGTATACTATATATTTACGTGACTATCATACAAAGTATATTCCGCCTAGCCGAATATACCACACCCTTAGTTATTTTTTTATCAGTCTTAGAGAAATTTAACATGAAATACACAACATAACAGCGATCAAAAATTTTTGAATTTTATTTTGAAAATCAAAGATTTTTGAAGCAACGTGCTTATCGTCGTTTTTTTAATGTGAGTACTAGAATAAATCGCCCACAATAAATCGCCTGATTGCAAATTTTCGGCAATATGGTACAGTAAAACACCTTCCGTCCTCAGATCCACGGAGAAAAATATCCAACGCGTTGCGGATATTGTACAGCATAGTTCAGAACCATCAACAATAAGACGTTCGACATAGCTGGGGCTATCGCGGAGATCCGTTCAGAGGATTTGGGCCATATTGCAGATGTTCCCGTATAAGGTTCAGCTTGTTCAAGAATTGAAGCCGATAGACTAAGATCAGCGTCTTGATTATGTCATTTCATTCTGACGAAAAGCAGAAGAATATCGCAATTTTTCCGAGATATAGCCTAAACCGATTTTTTCATTATAAAAAATTTGTTTGCTTAAAAGCGAACTGCTTTTAAAACTGGTTATAAAAAAACTTACTAAAACACAGAAAATTTCCGATATGGGTCCATATATAGCCTAATCCGGTTTTTTCTTGAAATTTTTTTTTTTTTTTTTTTTTTTTTTGCTTAAAAGCAGTTCTGATTATGAAAGGAGGTTACTAAAATACAGAAAACTAAAATTTCCGGCATCGGTCCATATATACCCGATACATATATAGCCGAATCTGATTTTTTCATTAAAAAATTGTTTTTGCTTAAAAGCAGTTCTGATTATAAAATGAGTTTACTAATAAATAGAAAATGAAAATTTCCGGTATCGGTCCATATATACCCGAGATATAGCCTAATACGATTTTTTTATGAAACAATTTTTTTTTTTTTTTTTTTTTTGCTTAAAAGCAATTATAAAAGGAGGTTACTTAAATACAGAAAATTAAAATTTCCGATATCGATCCATATACGAGTATACCCAAGATATAGTCTAAACCTGTTTTTCCATGAAAATATCCATGATTTGGAGGTTACTTAAATGCAGAAAAGGAAAATTTCCGACATCGACCCATATACGAGTATTTTCTTTTTTTTAGCTTGGATCAGTACTCAGCGGTGCAGTGCATTGTACCAGAACTAGGAAAATAGGTTACGGCCTAAACCGGTTTTTCCATGAAAATTTCCATGATTTGGCATGGCGAAAATATTTTTCGCGATATCGGGCCATATGTATACATATATCCGAGCATATTTAGTCCAAATTTGTAGTGAAGGGTATTTTAAATTCGTTCCAGCCGAACTATGCTCTTATTTGTTTAAGTTCATTTTCCACGATTTGGCAATGTCAAAGTAACTGCGGCAAAACCAATCAGGCAGCGCCACAATCCGTCAAATGACATTCCAGAAAAAAAAAAACAAAAAATGAAAACAACACAAATTTTCGTAAACAATAGAGTTATTTTGTATAACAAAAATAATACAACTACAATTTGCTTCTTCTACTCACATTGAAAATATTTTGTTTATTTTTCCTCCTATTATTGTTATTGTATTAATTAATATGTAAAATATGGTAATGTTGTTTTGCTGGGCATAATGAATAGTTGTTGTGGTGCGCGCGTATTTCCGTTTCGCATTATTTTTACATACGTCCGCCTGTTTTTCTTTTTTTTTTTTGTTTTTATGTTAAATTTTTTCGATATGCAACACCTGCCTATTTGTTGTTGTCATTTACATATAATGGATTTTGTTGTTATAGTTGGTTGTCTAAGAGTTCACGTGAGTGTGTTTCTAAATGTTTTTGGGTTTTCCTTTTTTCCAGTAGGTGTTAAAATAAAATATGTTTTGGCCATTAATTTATGTTCGCAATTAAATTATTTTATAGAAATAAGCACATTTGTACATAAGTATATGTATACATACATACAAAACATACAATACATACATACAATACATACATACAATACATACATACAATACATATATACAATACATACATACAATACGAGTACATACAATACGAGTACATACATACTGTACATACATATCGCTCCTTTATTACAACATAGTCATATCTCAACAAATTAGCTTTTTGAGTTAACAATGCAAAATTGTTAACAGTGCCATCTTTTATATTTTACCAAAAATAAATTAAAATTACCTTTAAGCTGCTTCCATTAGAAGATATTTTCTAAAAAAAAATTCTAAGACTTGTATGGAAACTAAAATTTTTTTGTTTTTTTTTCTCGAAAGAAGGTTTATTTAGTTACGACTATGTTGCAACAAATGACTGATATGTACATGTAATTAATAAAAAATTTAATTAAAGCCAATGTTGTGGTCGAAGCGGTTAAGGGTTTGGCAAAAAACCGGAACCTTTTTAACAGGATTGGCGACTAAATTAAAAAATAATAAAATAAAAATAATTGATATTTAAAAACATAATTTAAGTTGAGAAACCCTGTTAGAGCACGTTTATACATCGATTTAAAGTCATGCTTTTTCCGTTGTACTGATTGTGACAGAGTACCAAAAGTAGATTTTCTATTGAATGTACAACTTTGTTTCCGCCGTTTTGCAATAGAAAGTTGTAGTGGTAGTCGCAATGAATAGATCGTAGATGTCATGCGATAAGCTTACGTATTTGTTACGTTAGGAAATATTAGTCAATTTATTACTACGTTTATACGTGAAGATTATTTGCGAATAAAAATTTTGTAAAAAGCAAAAGTTGCCGCTTATTTGCGAATAGCTAACTTACGAATACGCTGATTAAAACCTTATTTGCAAATAAAACATAAAAAGTTGCCACTTTATTTCACAAGTTCAACGATTTCGTCGATGTGGCGCTCATGAAATATGGCAAAAATTACGTACGGAAACAAATAGTAAAAATTTTTCATTTTTCTTATTATTTGCTTTAATTGAATTACAAAAAAAAAAAATTTTTTGTTTTGATTTTTCTGCTATTATTTCAGTAATCAAAATGTTTTTTACACTAACAATGTTAACAATTATTTATATTTAGAACATATGCCATAAACCTTTTCCCTATTGGCGCATAAAGAGTAAGGTTTAATTTGTGAATAGGCTGCGTATAAACGCAATACATGTCGGCATCATAAAGTTATTTTCGATTAATTATATGCGCGAGGTTTTAATTTTCATTTTACCAGGGTGGATTGAAATTGAAGTTAGATATTGCTAGATTTTGAAATTGCGGTCTGTGAAATTTCAAAGCTGTTGAAATTTCCAATTTCGCTATAAGTAAAACTACATTGAATTTGCTTGTGGGTATCTATACGATATCCAGGATAGATAATGAAGTGCAGATAGTCAGACATTCAAACCTGGTGGTTTTCTGGGTATCGGAGAGTAGTGAAGCACCCTGATATATTGTGCAGAGTCCTTTTACAGCAAGTGGAGCCTAAAACCTGTAAGAATTGCCTATAGTAAAATATTGTAGCAGATGAACTGGCAAAGTTTGAGCTCATTTTACTGCAGAAAGACATTGATAGAATGGTAGGGGTCACGCCTAAAACCCTTAAAGACCAAATATAGTGTCAACTTGTTAGGACTGCACAGGACAAATGGTTTGGTAAGACAACCTATCAAATGCGAGGCTAATAGGGCCTGTGAATGATTAAAAGCGGACTATGGTTGGGTACTATTGCAGTGGTTCTGGCAAGATATTATCTTATAGGGGTGCTTTCCGTAGAAGTTGTAGGGGCGAGGAAGATAGTGTTGAGCACTTCCTCTGTCGGTGTCCGGTTCTTTCTTCTATGAAAGCATTTTATCTGGATAGACCGATACTACATAGGTTGGCAGACATATTGGAGAGCGAGATGAACGGACTAGATTCTGTTATCCTGTGTTCGTGTTGATTGGACTGAACTGTTTGGGGATGTGTAGGTCTTACAGGCTGCATATCTCGAGACCAAGAAAGTACACAAGTGGCCTAAATTTTCATGAAACTGGTAGCCTGTACAAGCTAACCTATGTTTTATTATTATTTATCTGGCAAGATAACAAATCACATCGGTTCTAACGACAGGATAAAAAGCGACAAATGAATTTTTTTACAATATTTTCCATTGGAAAAATGACATACATATTTCAAAAATCGTTGTGAAAATTTAAAATTATTTTGAAGAAAATTACAAAAAAAGTCAAGACTTTAAATCATCATATAAACGTGCTCCTATAAGTACTAATAACTTCAGCACGTTAATTAGTACTTTTAAATTCATAAATATAAACTAGAGATATATTTATGTTATATTAAATATTTTTAAAACACGAGTAGATTCGTAGACATTATCAGTTTACTTGTGAAAAAAATAAGTTTTGTATATAAAAAAAAAATACCAGCTTAATTTTTAATTTTTGTGAGCATTCATCCATCTTTAAATATTATAAATAAAATACTTTAGCAAACATATATGTCAATTGCCATTTAAAAATTTAAGAAACGAATTTAAACCAGCATTTAATTATAATAATTTTTTGTTCACTTCACCGTTTGTTCTACATTCCCCTCGGATGTTGTTCGCGTTTTCGTTTCTTTGTTTTTTTGTTTATCCACTCCCCGTTCATCATGCTACAACAAATGTGAAATGAATATATCCTTTGCGCCAGTTTGAAACCACTGCCACTGCTTTTGATAATAAATTTGTTTTTCAGATTTCTTTGATTTGCTGGTTTTAAATGAGTTTAACATATTTTAAGATTTTTTCATCCATTAATTTCTTTTTATTATTTATTATAAAAATTTCCGCCATAATTTTTATTACTTTTCCTGAACTAATTCTTCAAACATTAGCACCATCCAGCATAGTCATCATATTTGTAATTCGAATTAGCTTTAATTACTAAGTGTGAAAAAAGTTTTGATCAGCACAAATTTTTCTTAATGCAATGTCAGCATTACTTGAACAAAAGAAAGTTTCCCACAAAGCTATACACTGACAGAAAAATCTTCATTAACATAACGATTTTTTGCGTTACAGTGCAACTCAGTAAACTACAACGTAGTTTACTGAGTTGCACTGCGTCATTCCTCGGCCGACGAGGGATGACGCTGACCATGATCAGCTCCAGCTGTGCTCCGGGCCACACTTCCCCTAAGGATGTAATAACCTCTTTCATGGCGATGGCCGGTTTCTCGTCAAAACATGAACTCAGTTTGACTCGCACCTGGATCCACCCTGCATCAGTAAACTGCGGTGGAGGACCGGTGTTACATTTGATCGCCTTAAGGAAATTGTTTCACGGGTGATTGTTCCGCCAGAGTTGCTTTGCTCAACTACAGCCCTATTTAGTTGGTTTTTTGCAACCTCACTGTAAAATCTATTGACAATCTTCGGCCTTTTGCTGGGGTTAGCTGGTTCTTCCCCAGTCCGTTGTCCTTATATTTGTATATGCTTGAGAATGATAGATAAATTACGCTTGACGCGCTAATATAAATTGCGCTGTTAACTATTGAAATTGATTATGAAGGGTTGCCGTAGTATATATCTAGTCTTTCCTTGTATTTAGTGATGATTTTTTACATAAAAAATAATGGTTAATCAATACCGGAGACTCATATTTTACCATTTTTGCTAAAATTCACTAGATTGCCTGCTTTTAATGGCTGTCAAGCACTTAACTCAAACTTAAAGTTACTCAAACTGTGAGAGTCGTTTAAAGTAAAATATAATGTTTGACAGCAGCAGTACTATATTTAAAGTTACTAGGAGGAGAAATGGTAAAATTCACAGTGTTACCAATTAGCCCTCGCACTATAAAATTTTTTCAATTGAAAATCTTCATTTGAAATTTACAGACAGCAATTTTCCTCTTTGGGAAATTTTAATTCACTGAAAGAGAACCGCTTTGTTGGGAGAATAAAACCGCTTCGTTCACCATTCTTTTGTTAATACCAAAAACAGTAAAATTAGAGATTAGGTCATGCGCATATTTTCCCGTTAGATGACGTAGTTTAACCTATGCAAAATCGTCTAGGGCTATTTTTTCATTGTTTCGTGACGTCATTTGCCCAACATGCGCAGAAGATTTCTATCATTTTTGGTTAATACCATGAAAAGTTTCATTTCAATTATGAAAGCTTCATTGATGGGATTTATTAATGCATGTTATGATTTTGTCGTTGTTTTTGGGGTAACGCTTCGTTCGGGTTATGGTTATTGTTTCATTAAAGGAATAACAATTGTAAATAGAATGAAATTTTTTCGTTTAAGAAAAAAACTATATATGGCAGCAATCGTACCTGCGGCACGCGAGACTCTACCAAATCAGCCCCCGAGTATGTAATGAAAGTCTAACATTTATACAATATAATGAAATATTGCATTACTTTAAGCACATGGTTTCGTAGCTGTTACGAAAATCTAATACAATGAAATATTTTCATGATATTTAATACTCTGCTTAGTAGCTATAACGACATTCTTACATTTTCAAGCATAAGTTTTGCATAACACGAATGAAACAATTTTCGTAACATTAATGAATCCCACAATGAAGTTTTCATAACCGAAATGAAGCTTTTCATGGTATTAACCAAAAAAAATTTTTAAATGGTTTTTTTATTTATAGAATGTTCTAAATGAACTAAGGATAATTATTCAAATCTTAATACTAAATGTAAAAATAAAAAAATAACAATGTCTATCATTGTTGGTTACCAAACGCTAGATGGTACCACAAACACAATTTTTATTTTTTGAAAGTGCGATCTGTCAAACATCAGCTGTTAAAATTTCACCCAAATTCATGGATTAGTTTATTTGTTGTAGTCGTTTGAAGTCCGAAACTTTTGTGTTTCTTGAAAAATGGAAAAAAGCGAGTTTCATGCAGTGATTAAACACTATTATTTGAAAGGGAAAACGGCAAAAGAGACAAAAGAAAAGCTGGATTTAAATGCGGCCGGATAAGCACTGCAACAATACCATCAACAAGAAGAGCAAAAGAGGTGGTTAATGAAGAAAATATCAAGAAAACCCTCGATACCGTTATGAAAGATCACCGATTCAAATTACGTGAGATTGTTGAAACATATTATTGAACGTGTGTTCAACATTGTGCATATGGAAAAGCTAACGGCAAGATGGATGCTGCATTTGCTCAGTGTCGAACAAAATGAGTTCGGCAGAAAAAATCAACGGCGTAATCTTGTAGATTTGTAGTCAATGAAACGTGGGTGTTGGTGAAATGTGGGTCCACCACTACACACCTGAAACCAAGAATCAATAGAAACGATGGCTGGAAGCTGGTGGCAGGGCTCCGAAGAAGGCGAAGACAGTGAAATCGGCTGGCAAGGTTATGGATACCGTACTTTGAGATGTACACGGAATATTGCTCATCGATTATCTTGAAAAGCATTCACAATCACAGGAAAGTATTATCGTGCATTATGGGATGAATTGGCTGATGCACCGACCTCATTTAAAAAAGAAAAAAATGCTCTTTCTTCAAGACAACGCACCGGTCCCCACAGCATTTGATACGATACTAAAATTACGTGCATTACACTTCGTACTGGTTGATTATCCACCTTATAGTCTAGAGTTAGCTCCTAGTGACTTTTTCCTGTTTCCAAACTTGAAAAAATGGCTCGCAAGAAAAAGATTCAGCTCAAACGAAGCAGTGGTTACCAAAAATAACGCGTATTTTGAGGTGTTCCGAAAATCGTATTATTCAGATGTTATAAAAAAAGTTGGAACATCGTCTTCCTAAGTGTAATGAGCTAAAAGGAGATAATGTTGGGAAATAAATGGTTTTGAAAAAAATATTTTTTTCCTACTTGGATAGCTTCAATATCAATCCGCCCTCGCATTCTCGAAATTTAGGTCGCTGTAACTATTTTATTTTTCCAAACTTGAAGAAATGGCCGAGTGGTTAGATTTGAGTCGAAAGAAGAGGTTTGGAACGAAACAAAACTCGGTTTTAAAGACTTTGAGAAAGTGTTTTTTTTTTCACTTGGACCAGTACTCAGGGGATGACACCCACATATGTAGTGCATTGTACCAGAACTAAGAAAATAGGTTGTGGGGAGGGGGAAAGAGGGAGTAGTGTTTGTGAACATTTGACTTGAACTTTCCAACGTTATAACAGACAGGAAACACGTCTGCAGGCAACTTATTCCACAGACGAAGCGTACGGCTGAAAAACGAATTCTCTCTGTAATGCGTCGTACGATTCCCCGGACAATCAACCACAAATGGATGAGCTCTGGACGATGAACGCGTGCTACGCAAAAAATGTATGAGTTTCAGGAGCAATGGAGCATTGCAGTAACGATAGCACATAGGAATACACCCCACACTGCATCGATGCACCAGTGAGTCAATAGAGTTGGATACCCTACTGTCACCGATGAGCTTCTTAGCCCTCTCCTGTACACGGTCGAGTAACCCCAAAATAGACTTTGAGGCACCGGCCTAAACGTGAGAGTTGTATTTCATTTTCGGTCGGATGTAGGTGGTATAAATAGTAAGGAGATCGGATGGAGTGCAGTACATCTTACACAGTTTCAAAAACCCGAGGCACTTGAATGCTTCTTTAAAAACATGGAAAATGTAATCATTCCAGCGAACATAACACTGTACTGGCATTCCAAGAACATCAAGAGCATCCGATTCCTCAATACTTGTACCATCCATGAGTACAGATGAAGCAGCATTAGCGGTCGTTTGTTTGTGTGTTAATAAACAGCACTGGGTCTTATGAGCGTTGTTTTTGCGACCCCATTCGGAGTGGTTTGTTTGGGAGGAATAAAAAAAACAACTGGAAAAATGCCGGACTATATTATTCTTAACAGCGATTTGTTTCTGAAAAATATAATGCCTATTTGCCGAAAACCAATTTTCTATTCTAATAGCCGCGGAGTTATCAAACAACCCTCGTATTTGACCTTCACGCTCAATGTTATCGATAAGCCTTTGCAAGAGCAAATTTCAAGTGCAAAGGTTGAACAGGCTACTAGACATTGAAAAGCCAGCCCTGTAGGTCTAAGTAGGTCCACTTGTGTTATTCAGTTTGGTCCGATTTTTTTTTTTAACTTTATTATTTTATTTATTGAATCTACATAAGAAATGTAATGACAATAAGTATTTAATTCTTAATACTAAAAAAAAAAATTGTGATTAAAGTCCTGCCAGTGCTGGACAAAAAATTTATTTTTATGCGATTGGTCCGATTGTGTTGAATCTTTACATAATAGGATATAATTTCTCACCCAAAAAAATGTTAAGATTTAGTGCTCTTGCCAGATTTAAAATACTATACACAAAAACCTCAAACTTCATTGAATTCGCTAGAAGAAAATATAATATATAATATTTTGTGATATAAAAATAAAATTTTTATGCTATAAAAATAAAATTTTATATAATTTTGTTTCAATCTTTTGTGTAGATTATTTTCAGTTAATTTTCATTATTTATACTTAAAAAAAAATTGTTTTATTACATATTGCGCAACTTATGACAGAAAAAGTGAAGTACACGCTTGCTTGGGTCAGCTAGATGAGTTCATCAAAAAAAAAGAACTATCATGTTCTTTAGTTCTTTTTTTCTAATTTTGCTGCACAGTGTTTACTAAAACAAATGAATACTTCGACACTTATGTTTTTTATAATAAAAAAAAGAGGAACCCCCAACATGTATTTAGTAAAGGGTGTTTTTTATAGAGGCATAAAACTTTAGGTTTAAGGTAGTGATCCCAGGAATAAGTTAAAGGATGCCTTTTATAGAGCTATAAAACTAAGTTAAAAGCGCTTTTTTAACTGGTTAACTGATTTATCTTTACGAGTAGTTTAGTTTGACATTTCAATATGAATAGACTAAGACCTGAACAATCCTACGAAATCGTACAAATTTATTTTGAAACTTATGGTTCTCTTAGATGATATTGATATGTCAATTACCACTTTTCGGAAAACCGTAAAGTGGCCGTTCAGCCTACTACCACTGGCCATAGAAGAGCAAGAAATGTGAACAATAAAACATATTCAGCAGAAATTGAGCCACTTCTGTCAGAAAAAAAGAAGAGTCAACGGAGAGTGGCAACTCCGCAGGTCTCCCCAGCTTAAAATTAGGCTACGGGAATATATAAAACAATTGAGAAATCTGCTTGAAATCGAAAGAATGGCTTCCTTCAAAACAAGCCTTGATGGTACTCCTGAAACTGTTTCGGAGCTCTATACTCCCTTTCGGAGTTCTATACTGGCAAGGATAGGGATCCGTTCGCAGCAAGGAAATAGAGACAGGAGATGTCAAGGATCGCTTAAAATCTGTAAGAACCAACTATAGTGTCAAATTGTAGGGACTGCACTGGGCAATTGGTCTGATAAGGTTACCAGTCGGATAGAAGACTGTCTTTCGAAAAAAGTAAATTTCATGTCGAATTAAAGACTTCATCTTAGTTTTATTCCCTTTCGGAGTTCTATACTCCCTTTCGGAGTTCTATACTTCCTTTCGGAGTTCTATACTCCCTTTCGGAGTTCTATACTCCCTTTCGGAGTTCTATACTGGCAAGGATAGGGATCCGTTCGCAGCAAGGAAATAGAGACAGGAGATGTCAAGGATCGCTTAAAATCTGTAAGAACCAAGTACAGTGTCAAATTGTAGGGACTGCACTGGGCAATTGGTCTGATAAGGTTACCAGTCGGATAGAAGATTGTCTTTCGAATAAAGTAAATTTCATGTCAAATTAAAAACATCATTTTAGTTTTATTTTCTTTCGGAGTTCGATACTCCCTTTCATAGTTCTATACTGGCAAAGGCAGGAATCCGTTCACAGCAAGGAAAAAGAGACAGGAGATGTCAAGAATCGCTTAAAATCTGTAAGAACCAAGTACAGTGTCAAATTGTAGAGACTCCACTGGGCATATGGTCTGATAAGGGTACCAGTCGGATAGAAGATTATTTCTCGCACAAAGTAAATTTCATGTCGAATTAAAGACTTCATCTTAGCTTTATTCCCTTTCGGAGTTTTATACTCCCTTTCGGAGTTCTATACTGGCAAGGACAGGGATCCGTTCACAGCAAGGGAATAGAGATAGGAGATGTTAAGGATCGCTTAAAATCTGTAAGAATCGAGTACAGCGTCAAATTGTAGAGACTCCACTGGGCATATGGTCTGATAAGGTTACCAGTCAGATAGAAGATTATTTCTCGCACAAAGTAAATTTCATGTCGAATTAAAGACTTCATCTTAGTTTTACTCCCTTTCGAAGTTCTATACCTCTGCAAAAAAAAACACCCTTTATAAAATTTATTTTTATACATACAAATAATTACGAGATTGAAGAATGTGGCGTATGGTTGGTTATTGACCCCGTTTGTTTAAGATCTCCCTTTTTTCAAGCATTAACTAGAAGAAGCAGAAAGGGGTTAAATAATCTTGTTTTTTTTAAAGAATTATACTCGTAACACTTAAATGCACGCACACACTAACACCACTCCTATTAATATTATCCCAAACACTTAACCCAACCCCTGACTTGAGTAGAACCCTTCACTTGTTACCCTTTTCTGCTTCTCTCCTTTCTATATTTCGAATTAACTTTTCAGCCATCATCAGCTAAATCATGAATACGATTCATAAAACATTGTGTAAATTTAATCACATGTGCAAAATTATGCGGGAACACAAGCTGTTGTTTGTTTGTTTGTTTGTTTGTTTGTGCGTTTGTCTGTTTGTACAGCCATTCAGACAACAACAACAACCATCCCGGATCCCGACACATTTATGCCACTCACAGAAATACTCCGAGAGGAAGGTACGAGTGTATACGAGTATGTATGTATTTTTTATCTTTATCTTTTTGTGTTTTCTTTTATTCATTCTTTACAAGTAAAAAATAAAACAAGAGCAAAAAGAAAGCGTGATGGAATTGTATTCAGAACTTGTTGAAAAAGCGGGGGGGAAACAACTTATATATGTAAAGTACGAGTATTTAAAAGAGAAGAGATTGTATGGACAATTAAATTAAATGGTTAATGATGGCAAGAAGTAACGAAATTCAGCGCTAAAAATAACTTGATTTATATTTTTTTGGCGAAAAGGTGCTTAACATATTTTATATTAATTATTTAATTAAACTAGCGTTAAAGAACGTGTTGACTTGCAAGGTGAAGAAATAATTATGTTTAAACAAAACACAAATTGGGGTTAAAATTATCCCCTCCTTTTTTATACATTTATGATAAATCGTTTTAAATAAATCTTGGAGGGGTGAAAACGTTGAGAATAGTTTAATATTACGCGCAGCGTTGATAATTAAGGAAATTGATTAGTGTCAGCGCCTGTCATTACATCCGGGTCTGACAGTGCACCACGTACAAGTGTGAACTGGTCAATAGTTCAGCACGGCTCTTATATGCTTTGTGAAGCTCATAAAGATATGTAATTGACATAACGCCCTAGTCCGACGGTGGCCCAATTCGAGGGAGTGAACTATTTGATGAATCACTAGCGTCTTCATGTGGCTTGCCAGACTAACACAAATAATATGTTTTTAGTCGTATAAACAAGTCCCAAACTCCGGCCTTCTAATCTCTCCTGTATGCTATTTCCCAGACAGTCAATCAAACACGAGGTTTCACGAATTGGTGATCTGAAGTCCATAATGGTCATATTAATTGTCTACCTAGATCGTATGATTTAACTCCATTGGACTATTTTCATTACTCGTAAGGTTACGTGGAGTCACTTGTTTACGTCGACAAACCATAGACAATTGAACAGATGTTTAATTGATTTGTACTGCCATTACGGCCTACTCAAATGCTGTATAAATACCATGCAATGAATCATCTCACGGCTCACCAATGTCCCCATGCAGCTTGCAAGCCAGCATAATTAACAACTTCTTGAAACATGTTTGTAGTTATACGAACAAATCTCTTACTGAAGAGCTCCGCCCTACTAAACGCACCTGTATACAATTTCTCAGACAGTCAGTGAAAGTCTAGGCTCCGTGAGTTGGTGGCTCGAAGTCCATAAAGAACATCAGTCTTTAAACAACTCAGCCGTCTATCCATCAATTCTGGTTCCTTACATTACAAGTATCTAATACAAGATATCAGCATCTCGGTGACTCTACTTAGTTCCTGGAAAATCGGTCATGCAATGTAATTATCAGGGAGTACTAACATTCACTTCTTGCGATTTTAGACATAAGCCACAACCTGTATGTTTCAGTAAAGATGCAGGCAACTCAACAACGATGAACGACCAACGAGGGTCTGTAAAACAGAACCTGCTGGAGACTTGGTGTTCCGCGTTCTGCCAATTAACGCTTGGAAGGGGCTTCGGAAGGCCGCCTAGCATAGCGCAAGTCATGCTGGGACTTGCTAGAGTTTTATTTATTACAACAAATATACCCCTATACCCCAGAAAGCAAATAGCCTTGCCCACGAATATGCCAAAGCAAAATCTACCTCCCGAGAAGTTGGAGATTTATTGTATTATATTATAAAGCACTTTATGCCAACTCCCAGATAAAAATATTTAATTCACAGCTTTGTTATCCAGGAACTAGCGTTTTGCGCAAGTGCTCAGTCTGTTTACTCCTCTTGTAAGCAATACCTTAGATGGATGAAATGGCTAGGGAAGGAAGTTGGTAGTTCGAAATCCATTAAGTTAACTCGAATAAGACCCTGCTTTACTATCTCCACCTTGAGGATATGTGGCTCTCTGAAAACATGACTGTGAAACACCATTAACTGGTAATCTGGTAGCCCAACATGTTTTACTGTAAGTTTGGGTTTAGAGCACAAACATATTGGAATCTCAATCCATGACCAATGCCAGCCTAATAGACAGAACATCTTGTATATCTTGGGCACGCTGATCCCTGTTCTGTCAACCAATAATCTTTGGTAACACTTCTTTTCTCCCCTCCAACACCCCCCGGGGAACAAATCTTGTCTTGGTGTACTCCTAACCCGAGCATTTTGCTTTCTGGGCCATAGTGGAGAAGAGTTCCTCGTTTGTTTTAGCAAATAAAACTCCAGAAAGTCGCATGACTTATGTTGCATTGGACATTCGAGCCCCTAACCAAGGGTTAATTGACAGACCGGTGATCGGCAAAGTCCTCGGGAGGTTCTGCAAACTATCCCTTCGTTGATCATGGTTGAGGTGCGTACAACTTGGCTGAAATGTACTAGTGGGGTTTAAACCTAAAATCGCAGGGAGCGGAGTCAGTCTTTCTTTACAACTATGGTGCATGAAGGTTCTCGAAGCCTAATTACCCGCGTAGCGCTGTGGTCTTGCAGCAGATACTTGTAATGTAAGCAACCAGTAGTGATGGTTAGACGGGTGAATTGGTTAATGGCTAATGCTTTTAGTCGGCTTCAGCCTACCAACTCATAAACTTTGTCTTCCATTACCTATCTGGCAAAATGCATAAAGGAGAGATTGGAAGCTCCGAACTCTTCAGAAAGAGGATTATTCATATGCCTACACACATATGACAGAAGTTGCGGTCTATGTGAGCCTTGTAATACACACAGGCGCGCTGGTGAATCGTGACTAATTCATCCCAAGCAATAGGTCCATCAATAGATAAGGCCGTCAAGGCAGGTGTAAATGCAAATCTGTGGCACATCCTTCCCCCTTCAACAAAGACATTTCCTTTCACTATTAACTTTATTCACAACCTTTTTCTTACCAAAACTTCATAAATGTTTTTTTCTTCCAATTTTCTTTTTTGGGTTTTTGTACTCACCTAAAAAGAAACAGAAAAGTTGGAAACATGATTTAGCTAAATTTATATTAAAATATTCATACAATATTTTTTGTTTATAATAAATATCAAAGTAAATAATTTTTAGTTTTCTTAAATACTATTTTGCACTTTCGCTTTACAAGTTTTGAAGATTCTTGCAAAGTTCTTTTAAGTAGTAGAACAAAAACACCTGCTTGACCTAAATTTAGCAGTTTTAACTAAAGTAAAAACTAAATCAAAATATCAGATATCCCAGCGAACAAAAGATATTTGTTAGACAATAGTGTTTAATCTTGTGATGTTTATTAGACGATGATTAATCTTTTAACCTTGAAGTTTATTACTTACTCTTATAGCTATGCAGAAACATGCAGCTTGTTCCAATTAATTCTTCGTTGTTCAACAATATTTTAAGTTTTTAATTCTGAGCGAGCAGGTAGTGATTTTGGTTGTAAGTCCACGCTAATTATATATGATATGAAAATGCTGGCGCATTATATAGTTTGATAAAGCTTCATTGAAAGAGCTTTCTGCGGCATCATGTATGAATCATATAATGAATAGCGCGGCTGAGCTTCTCACGAGTTTAAACAATTCCCTTTACGTTTAGTATATACATCTTTCATTTTCTTGGGGAACTATCCTGAAGAAGAAGAAGGCTATTTTTTTAATGCGCTTATTAGTTTCACTTGTATGTTGGTTTGTATGTTTGCAACGCTCGCAACTCATGCCATATGAGTGTTTATTACATATGCAGGTATATAAAACTGCATATACGAGGGCTGATCAAAAATTAACGGTTATTTTAATTTTTTTTTGTATTAATTTAAATAATTCATCAATAACTATCTTACCCCCTTTAAAGTAATCCTCCTCAGATGATGCCAGCGTTTTTTCCGATCTTCGAAACACTTCTGAAATGCGCTTTTTGGTATCGCCAAAAGCTCCTGTTTCGATTTTTCTTCTATCTCCTCAATCATTGCAAAACGCTTTCCTTTCACCGGTGTCGTCAGTTTTGGGAAGAGGAAAAAGTCAGCTGGAGCCCAAGGTAAATACGCTAGTTGAGGCATGGTAACGGTCTTGTTTTTGGCCGAAAACTCACGCACAAGCACCGATGTGTGAGCTGGTGTGTTATCATGGCGCAAAATCTATGATTGTTTTTTGCACAATCCTGTGCATTTCTTATGCATAACATCAAGGTAGTATTCCTTATTGACCGTACGACCTTGTGGCAAGAACTCATGGTACAGCCGAAGAAATATGTGAGTAAAACCTTCACACTTGACCGACCTTGACGTGATTTTTTTGGTCTTGGCTCTTCTAGATGCTTCCATTGGGATGACTGGGGTTTGGTTGCAATATCGTAGCCATACACCCATGATTCGTCACCAGTTATGGCCCTTTTCTGGAAATCTGGATCGACCTTGACGATGTTCAACAGCTCCTGAGCGATGTCCTTGAGACGATGTTTTTGCTCAAAATTTAGTATATTTAGTAAAAAATCGAATAGCACACCAAAACACGGCTAACATTTTCTTTTCATCTGTCAAACCCAAACTGACAATTCAAAATGGCTGATATTGCCAACATATATAACAGACATGTGTACCAACATAACGGAAAAAAATTCGAAAATCTAACATATGTAACTCACGAAATTTGAAAATTACGGTAATTTTTTGATCAGACCATGTACAGTATTACTGCTTTAGTACGAAAATTCGAGTTGCCGTATGGCTTTCGGCGAAGTGGGGGATTTTGGGGATTCATGAAGTCGATTTTGGGAAATCCCAAAAAAATTCGGAATCACTTCGCTGACCGGTTTGGAGCCGGCTTTTCATATTCACTGCGCAGTGGAAAATTTATCTATATAATGGTCATTCGCTTTAGTGTGAAAATTGAAGTTGCCGTATTGCTTCTGCGGAAATGGAGAGATTTTGATGTTTCCCGACGCCGACTGTCAGAATTCCCCAAAAAAAAACGACTAGGAACCGGTTTTTCATATTCGGTGCGCGTTTTGGCCGTTAAACGTGTATCATTAGATTTAAGTTTTCATACTCTTTCCGAGGAAGTACGACATTTCAGCGATTCCTAAAGCAAATATTGGGAATTCCAAAAAAACTCGGAGCGCGTTACACGGATAATTATCTGGTTATATAGATAATTATTTGTGATTGATATCGAAGCGTGTTTTTTGGTGTTTTAAACTATCAGCCAGTTCGCCGATGTCGAAAGGATAAGTTCATTCGCATTCTAGGCGAAAGAAAATGAATTTGGGGGTTTTCTAACTTTATTCTATGCGAACGTTGTGTCAAAATTCTATTAAAATACATAAGTTCATGCGAACGAACAATTGTGACATAGACAAACCCAAATTTATTCGAATGTAAGCGAATAGCTTTCTTTCGCAAACATTTTCATTCGATATCGCCGAACAGGCTGTATATTTAATTATTAAGAAACTCGCTCTTCCTGAGCTGTTTAGTAGACTCTTCTGTGACAAAAATGCTAGCTGGTATGTATAATATGTGTGTATGTATGTGTCTATAGAAACCTTTCATTGTAGCTACCTTGTTGAAATAGTTGTAAAAGAAAAATATAAATAAAATTCTATTAATATAATTTCCAACATTAAAGAAATTTTTCTTTGACATAAAATATTTTTTTACAGGTTTTCTAATATTGCCAACTTACAAACGATTTTTAATCAAAATGTTTAAAGAGAAATGTTTACAACTTTCTTAACTTATGTATTAGCAGCAGTATTTTTACTGAGGAAAATTAGCAATCATTAATTAAATTATTAATATGAAAATAAGTTCCACTTTTATTCATAAACAGCCCCTTAAGCAGCCAGTGGCTTTAGGCGGAAAGGCCATTAAATCGTTTATGTTTTGCCTTTAAAGTTTGACAACAGTTTCGAATAAATAAATATTTACACACACATATATATACATATGTATATACTTATAAATGTATATATGAACAGGGCATGTTTTTTGACTTATGCAATGTACTTTTCTAGTTAAAAACACGTACCTTCCCTTTTTAAAGAAACGAACAAGTTCCTTGAACAACAAGTAGATTTTCAAATGAAAAGTATCTTTTAAGACAAAATTACTTATGTGAAAAGTATTTTAGTTGAGCAAAAGGAACGTACATTTTAAAAAACAACAAGAAAAATCCACTCAAAAAGAGTTATTTTAAGATTTCCTAGAAAGATTATTCCCGCATAAAAAGTTCTTTTGTCGAAAGGTACTTTTTAAAAATATAGGTTTAACAAAAAGTACATCTCATATTAAAGCAATTCTTGAGGAAACACACATTTTAACAGGTTTTTTAATCAAAAGCTGAAAAGAACCGTTTTATAAAAGGCAGCCGGTTAAAAATCGGAGTGCTCTTAAAGAATGTACTTTTGTAGCTAAAGTTACGTTTTTGCGTTAAGGGAAAGTATAAAAAGATGCACTCCCAAATTAAGGTGTCTCGCCTTTGAAAACAGTACTTTTAAGCAGCTTACTCTCTTTAATCTATCGCTTAAAGAAATAAGTTTAGGGTGTTTTTTTCAGAGTTCCAGAAGTTTAAAAGCCAAAATAAAACAAGGAAATATATTTTTAATGAGAATGAAACGGGTTCGATTGGATAGAAAGTATTATAGCAACAATGTCTAAATATGAATTCGGCCATGTCCAAGCGTTCAAGACAAAATTTCACCTACTCTTTGCAGCACTTGAGGCTGTATTTCGTCTATAACTTTTAGAATATTTAAGTCTTCTTCTCTGAAGAGCTTTTTTTGTTTTGGCGTATTTGTAACATCAGCAACCTTCTTTTTGGGGTATAAAGGTAGGGGATCCTTAATTGTTAAAGCAAATAAAACTGTACATGAGTTTGTTCGTTCGTGTTTCGACTTCCGAAAACTTTCACCAAGGATTAATTGGCAGAAGATGCTCCAACACACCTCCAGATGATTCTGTTTTACACATCATTTTGCCAACTTCTTGGCTGAAACGTTCTGATTGTGGTTTAGCCCTAAAATCGAAGACAGAAGTTATTAGCGTTCTCGGGAAATTGTGGTGCATGGCCGATTTTCGGGGAACTAATTAGAGTACCTGAAGTGCTGCTGTCTTACAAAAAATACCTATAATGCGTGGAGCCAGATATTATGGATAGACGGCTGAGTTGTTTAAGGGCAAATGCTCTTTGTGGACTTCAGGCCACCAACTCGAGGAGACTAGACTTTCATTGGCTGTCTGAGAAATTGTATACACCAAGTTCATATGTCTACAAACATGTGACAAGAAGTGGCCAACTGTGTGATGCTTAAAAGCCACATAGGGACCTGAGATAGTTTCCACGTGACATTGGTCCACCGCGAGATTAGGCCGTAATGGCAGGTGCTAGTGCAAATGAAATACACATTTGTTCAATTGCCTCTGTTTTACTGAAGTAAATAAATGACTATAAATAACATCAAAGAAATTAATCCAGTGGAATGAAATCCCATGATCTGGGTGGCCTATTAATGGGACCATTACGTAAAGTGATGGTTAGGTTGTACAGACCGCCAGTTTCATGAAATCAGCTCACTTGATGTCTTTCTTGGTCCCATTGTGTTGCCTGAGGGAGGAGTGCAGCCTATGAGACTTACACTTCCCCTGACGGTTCAGATCCAAACCAACCCGAAAGCCGGGTAAAGGAATTCAGTCTGTTTACTCCGCATTCCAATATATCTGCCAACCCGCGCAGCATCTGTCTGCCTAGTACCCAGAAAAGCTGTAGGTTTGAATATCTCGCTATACCATTAACCCAACCTGAACGTCATATAGACACCCACAAGCACATTTAATGCAGCCTTACTATCAGTACAGATTCTGATATTCAGCCCGTATACCCTATAGTAGCTCAACCAGTTACCTGCTCTCAATATAGCTGTAATTTCAGCCTGCATTAAGCTACACTCATCATATAGCCTAAAACTGATTTTCCTCTGATACTGGGGCATAAAGTTGCCGCCACCAACTTCCAGGTCCGACTTAGATCTATCTGTGAAAATCTCAAGTACGTCCTCTGTCGAGGCTTATTCGATTACGTCAAATCTCTTGTCGGGCAGTAGAGCTGGTGCACAGTAATCAATATACCCCGGGAGGTCTATTATACTTTTTATTATCGAAGCATGATCTTCGTAAAGTAATTCTTTCATCAAATTGTCGTTCAGTAAATCAATCCCCCATATTCCGGGAGGCATCATCATTGTCATATGAAGTGGAATAAACATTTTGGCAGTTATTTACTTGTTGCCAATAATAATTGAATGTTGGCGATATCCTCTACCTATCGTTTAGGTCTAATAAATATCAAGGGCCTATCAAATAATACATAATTTCTGTTGAAGACATACATTCGTCTTCGACCCGAGTGTTTTTTATGACGTGTTACTGTGACGACGATAATGCTTCTTTGAATATGATAGCAATAGTCAGCACTATATGGCATGTGTCCTTGTCCTGTAGCATCCACAAGTCAGCATGATTAATACAAACTATTTGACATACCATTTGCGATAACTTTCCGATCATCACTGATTAATCTAGCCCATAAACCACACATGTTCCTACTCTAATCACCACTAACAGCAACCTTCTGGCCATCATAGTTTGTGAAGACATGTGAGTCAATGACTCGGCTAGAACATAGCAAGCAGACGCTACAATTCTGCTTAATTTCACATCCATTCAAGCAAAAATGGTCTTCTTGGAGGCCAAACTTCTGAATGGAAATTCAATATTAATGGACGAACAGAGCCATTATGCTAATAAAACAAATTTCAACAATTTGCCAGTGATGCTCTGGTGCAAATCTATTCGTAACGAAATGTCAAACCAAACAAAACAAAAGGCAACTATCATCTGTTAAATGAACTGGCAAATAAGGCAGTGTTTGTATGTATATATCATTAATACGTGAACTTTTAGTTATTATATTCATATGTACGATATTAACTAACTAGTTGTGAGTTCGAGTCCAACTTTAGTCAAAAAGAAGCATTGTTTTTAAATATAACAATAATTGCTGTGAAACATTAATACCAAAGAAGAACAGAAAATATAATTGAATACCATATAGCTCTGGGGGACAACTGGCAGTTTCGTAGTCGCTACACTACTCATCAGCACCCACTGGGATTCGAACTCGGGATCATGTGAACATGGTGTATTTTTAATACGGCCGCATAACCAACTCAGCCACTGAGCTATTTAATTATTTTTAGGTTAAGGCTTGCCACAAAGCAGTGCTGCCAACCCAAAACAGTGCTCCTCTAAGAAAAGCACCCAATACAGACAGATATAAAATATAAAACTAAGTTCTCTGTCATTATAATATTCTGCAATTATTTTTCGTGCATATTGACGAATAGATAACAGACAGACGGAGACAACTACTTACAACCAAACAAACAAATAAATAAACTCTTTAAGAATCTAGTTCAAGTTATAATTACGATTAAATACTTATTTGCTAAATAATGTATATATGTCTGTATATGGGTTTGTGTGCGATAATTGGAAACAAGTTCTTTAAGTTCCCGCGGTCAGGCAAGGAAAATTGAGTTCTTTTTAGTTTCCCCAACCGGTTATTCGAAGTATCTAAATTATTTTAGAGGTTAATTGATGGTTAATTATAGTGGTATAAAATGTAGCTCAAAGGATTTAAGAGAGGACACGTGTAATTCAAACTTATACTGCCAGATAAACATAACGATATACATAGTTTTTAAGAAAATTAATATAACATAAAAGAAAAGCAATATTACATAATCGGTCATGTTAGAAAGATCAATTCCATTCGGAAACGAAATTCAACCCGTTTTCTTATTTCTTCAGAAAACGAAATACTAAAAAGTTTTTCGGAAACAAATCGTTTTTGGCTTGAAGATTGTAATTAATACTTTCTGTTAAAAATGATTTAATTTCATAAAATCTTTTAATTCTTAGTTTTCTACAGAAAAAAGTTCGGATTGAATTCCGTTTCCTAACGGAATTGAACTCTGTGACTCAGTTGAATATATAAATTTTATTAAAAAACTGTTTTAAGACTTTTTCTAAAAAGAGCCGTTTTATCTTTGTCAACAAAAGAATATGTTTACTTTTTGTTACATTTTTCTTTTTAAAGTAAGAGTAAAAAGTTTTTTTTTGTAATTAAGTTTTAGGTATAAAAATGCTATTCAGTTTTAAATTCTGTTTAAATACGAAAATCTATTTTCAGGTACATAGTTGAATAAACTTGAAATTATTATCGCACATTCACGAAGACGAAAGAAATACTAGAAATTATTCATTCAACCTTTCAGAAAGAGAATGAAAGATTCACATATATAAACAATTTTTCCCAATGCTGCACGCAGAGAAAAAGCATTTTGAAATATTGTTCGCGCAATATTATTATATTTTCTTTAACAATACATTTTGTTGGTGAAAACAATGTATTGGCGATTTAGGCATAGTGTATTTTAGCATGAATATATTTTTATTTACAATTTTGTAATTTTATTGTCACCAGTTACAAAAGTTAAAATATGATTTGACGGAACATCACTATTTATAAAATTTTTTTGGATATAACGATAGTTTTTAAAACATAAAAAAACTAATTTTGTTATAAACTTCAGTACGATTAGATTATTTCTTTGCAATATAGATATATTTGAAGAATAATTTTACAATTGTCATTATTTACAATATTTTTACTCTTGGCATTGCAGTAAGAGTCAATGTATATTGACAGCAATAAATATTATTTTCAGTTTTTTATTTAAATGTTATTGTTATTTTTGAGATTAATATTAAATTGTATTAAATAAAAAATTATAAAATAAAGTCCGGAAGTTATGGGGGTACATACGCGCGAATCAAGAAGATATAAAAAGAGAGCTATAAAATTTTAAAGGGTGTGAATATAAATTCGTAAGTTAAATACGTCCCACACCTCTGTTAGCTAAGTTCCACACCAATGTTAAACAATGTTAAAAAACAAACTTTTTTAAATTTGCTTTTGTTTTTAACAATACATAAAATTATAAAAAAATTTTTTATAATTTTATTTTTAAAGAAAAATATAAAAAGTATGCAAAAATATTAAATTTTTCTTGGACTTTTACCATACTTAATATGACAACTTCCTGGACAGGATAAAAGGTCCTTCCAACAGACCTGCACGCGTTTGACCCATATTTTTAGAAAGAATAAAGGAAAGCGATTCTAGAACAGTCAATTTAATATTCAGTTGTTTCTCAGGCTCCGATCTACAGTGGATGCAAAATTGGGTCTTCATGAAATAGAGATAAAAGGGAGATGTTTAGAGCGTTCTGTGGTCCTTATGAAACAGATTTTGAAAAAATTTATAACATCTTTAAAAAGATCCTTCGAAGACAATTTCATATGGAAAAAATGTGACCATCAACCCATTAGTGAAGTCGCAGTGCATCATGAAATATTGTAGAAAAATTTTGAAATTTCTAAAAAATGTTAAGCGTAAAATGGGCAAAAATAAGAGACCTGCCCGTCATCGTCCTACACTCAACGAAAGCCCTTAACAAACAGTATTTAAATCCGTTGAGACTTTACACAGTTATTTCTCTGGAAGCTTGTTATCCGTGATGGAATTTATGTGGACCTCATATACGAGTATGAGCATTGAAGTATATTTGATGAACTCTAGAAATATCCAACACAAACCTGGTAAGTATTTCTGTATTATAGGCTTAAATGGGAGCTACTAGACTCTTGTTTCTCAGGAAACATTTTACGGTGGGTGGAAGTTGGGTGGTACGCAAAAAATATGCGTGGGAGTCACTTCATTGGCACATTTGTGCTATTTGGAATAGACCTGCCAGGTATTGTTGTACATCAAATTAAAGGTATAAATGAGGACTATTGAAATCTGGAAGTGCTGTAGTAGATTGTTTCTCAGGGAAAATTTTACAGTGGGTGGAAAATGATTAAATTTTTCCAAAATGTTCGTCTTCAACTTTAATCATGGTTAACTTCATTTGTTATTTTTTATGATTCAGGCAAATGTTCATACATTTCAATAAATTCTTTGAAAAACACTTACTCCAGCCAATTAATTTTTATTGTTCACTTACGAAAGCACAAGTGATGGAATAGAATTATTGATAGAATTTACATTAAACGAGCTTGGTGCCTCTGGTGCGATTCTGTAACTTTTAACGATCCAACATTTGTTGCAACTTGTTTCGACACATTTCATCGCTTGCAGTACCGATTGAATGCTCCTGCCATAAAATTAGCGACGGTTAACGGTTGCAGTTTTGTTTACTACATAGTAGGCAGTAAAAGTATCAGGTGGTTTCGGCCGACAGCGCCTAACCAATTTGATAAAATATCGTTATAATAATTGTAACCATCTTAATAAAAGTAACAGAACTGCACTACATGCCAACTTTGACAAACTCGAATTTTAGCTATTAAACAAATTTTATGGCATTCTGTCAGGTGGTACAACACCCTGTTTTATCGTCTAATAACCGCTTAAAAGGCAGTTTCATTGTTTTTAATATAAGCGTAATATCTTTGGTCTCTTGTAGAAAGCCCCTAACAAACCTAATTGCAATTTTACAGGAGAAGAAAAAATCGTTATGAAAACTGTATATCTAGGTACATCTACAATTAACTCTTTTTATTTAATACCTTGTAAGGTCGATATGTATGAAATTATTTAATTAAATCTTTGTGACACTGTGTATTTGTGTGAAACGTAGTAGAATCCCTAAAAAAGCACAATTCAGGGAAAATGCGAGTTAAGGCCTTTCTACATGAGACCAACTATATACTTTTTATAATACAAAATGAGTTTAAAAAAAAACAATTCTAAAGTATGGTGCTTTTTTGTTGAAATAACGCACTTTTTCCCCGCAATTTCGGTGCGTTCTGAAATTTCAAAGTTGACAACGCTGAATAAGAGTTAATATTTTAACTATTTATACATAAAACAAAGAGTGCAGAATGTTATTTTTGCGAGTTATTTTAAATGAGCGAAAATACTATCTCACAAACATGTGTATCACATACGGTACTTTTACTGTACTTGTATGTAGGGTTCGGTAAAAACCCATCATACAAACATGTGTATGTGGTATGCTTTCAACATTTCGTTTTTAATGTAAAAATTGTAATTTTTATACCCTTCACAAAAATGTAAAGGGTATATATAAGTTTGTGATTCCGTTTGTAATTTCTACAGTTTTTTTTTGCGACCCTATAAAGTATATATATTCTGAATCAGAATTAATGGAAAAGTCGGTTAAGCGATGTCCGTCTGTCCGTCTGTCCGCTGTTGAAATACCGTTTCTGAGAAAACCATTAGACTTAGAAACTTTTTTCTTTCACCATTCTTTTCCCCCATCGATTCATGGGTTTGCTATTGAAATTCAGTAATATCGGTCCACGTATAGCTGAGATATATTCAAAATTCCGAAAAAGGCCATTTTTTTTTGCAGTTTTGTATGAAAATTTTTGAAAACAAAAGTTGTTCGTTTTGCTTCAAACTTCACACACTTATTAAGCATGGTGACTAAAAGACAAAAAATTTTTTTTTCAGATATCGGTCCATATATACCCGAGATATAGCCCAAATCGGATTTTTAATGAAAATGTCGCATAGGTGAAGCTAAATAACTTTTTTTTGCTCAAAAGCAGTTCTGGTAATTATATAAGGTTACATTAATATGGAAAATGAAAATTTCCGATATCGGTCCATATATACCCGAGATATAGCCCAAACCTGGTTTTTCATGAAAATGTCGCGTAAGCGAACCTAAACAACTTTTTGGTGCTCAAAAGCAGTTCTGGTAAGGAAATAGGGTCATATGAATATGAAAAATGAAAATTTTCGATATCGGTCCATATATACCCGAGATATAGCCTAGACCGGGGTTTTCATGAAAATGCCGCGTAAGCGAACTTAAACAACTTTTTTGTGGTCAAAAGCAGTTCTGGTATTGAAATTAGGATACATAAATATGGAAAATGAAAATTTCCGATATCGGTCCATATACACCCGAGATATAGCCTAGACCGGGGTTTTCATGAAAATGCCGCGTAAGCGAACTTAAACAACTTTTTTGTGGTCAAAAGCAGTTCTGGTATTGAAATTAGGTTACATAAATATGGAAAATGAAAATTTCCGATGTCGGTCCATATATACTCGAGATATAGTCCAAATCGGGTTTTTCATGAAAACGTCGCGTAAGCGAACTTAAACAACTTTTTTGTGCTCAAAAGCAGTTCTGGTAACGAAATAGGGTCATATAAATATGAGAAATGAAAATTTTCCATGTCGGTCCATATATACCCGAGATATAGCCCAAATCGGGTTTTTCATGAAAATGTCGCGTAAGCGAACTTAAACAACTTTTTTGTTCTCAAAATCAGTTCTGGTAATGAAATAGGGTCATATAAATATGAAAAATGAAAATTTTCGATATCGGTCCATATATACCCGAGATATAGCCCAAATCGGGTTTTTCATAAAAATGTCGCGCAAGCGAACTTAAACAACTTTTTTGTGCTCAAAGCAGTTCTCATAATGAAATTAGGTTACATAAATATGGAAAATGAAAATTTCCGATATCGGTCCATATATACCCGAGATATAGCCTAGACCGGGGTTTTCATGAAAATGCCGCGTAAGCGAACTTAAACAACTTTTTTGTGCTCAAAAGCAATTCTGGTAATGAAATTAGGTTACATAAATATGGAAAATGAAAATTTCCGATATCGGTCCATATATACCCAAGATATAGCCTAGACCGGGGTTTTCATGAAAATGCCGCGTAAGCGAACTTAAACAACTTTTTTGTGCTCAAAAGCAGTTCTGGTAATGAAATTAGGTTACATAAATATGAAAAATGAAAATTTCCGATATCGGTCCATATATACCCGAGATATAGCCCAAATCGGGTTTTTCATGAAAATGTCGCGTAAGCGAACTTAAACAACTTTTTTGTGCTCAAAGCAGTTCTGGTAATGAAAAAGGGTTATATAAATATGAAAAATGAAAATTTTCGATGTCGGTCCATATACACCCGAGATATAGCCCAAATCGGGTTTTTCATGAAAATATCGCGTAAGCGAACTTAAACAGTTTTTTTGTGCTCAAAAGCAGTTCTGGTAATGAAATAGGGTCATATAAATATGAAAAATAAAAATTTTCGATATCGGGCCATATATACCCGAGATATAGCATAGACCGGGGTTTTCATGAAAATGCAGCGTAAGCGAACTTAAACAACTTTTTGTGCTCAAAAGCAGTTCTGGTAATGAAATTAGGTTACATAAATATGGAAAATGAAAATTTCCGATATCGGTTCATATATACCCGGTGTATAGCCTAACAGGTTTTTTGATGAAAATGCCGACTAAACAACTTTTTTGTGCTCAAAAGCAGTTCTGGTAATGAAATAAGGTTATATAAATATGGAAAAAGAAAATATCCGATATCGGTCCATATATACTCGAGATATAGCCTGAACCGATTTTTCCAATAACATTTTTTTTTTTGCTGAAAAGCAGTTCTTGTCATAAAAGAAGGTTACGAAAATATAGAAAATTAAAATTTCTGATATCGGTCCAGATATACCCGAGATATAGCCTAAATCGGGTTTTTCATGAAAATATCGCGTAAGCGAACTTAAACAATTTGTTGTACTCAAAAGCAGTTCTGGTAATGATATAAGGTTATATAAATATGGAAAATTAAAATTTTCGATATCGGGCCATATATACCCGAGATATAGCCTGAACCGATTTTTCCATTAAAAAAAAATTTTTTTTTTTTTTTGCTGAAAAGCAATTCTCGTTATAAAAGAAGGTTACTAAAATACAGAAAATAGAAAATTCCCATATCGGTTCATATATAACCGAGCATATTTAGGTCACATTTTTAATATACTATACATATTCGTGACTATCGTGAAGGGTATTTTAGATTCGGCCCAGCCGAATATACTACACTCTTACTTGTTTTTTTTTTTCTTTTTTGCTGAAAATCGTATTTATCTATTTTAAAATCATTTGCTGGTGATCAGTTCATACATTATATGAAAGCACCCAATATATCTATGTAATAAAACAAAGTATGTTTTGAGATGAGTAACATCTTGGTGAGAACTCGAATTAACTCTGACTAAAAAAAACGCCATAACTAATAGAGAATACCAAGTACCTCATTTCTCTGTCAAAAAAATAGGTCTTCGTGGATTTAAATAAAATTCATGGCATTTTCTTTTCCATCAAAAATTTAAAATTTATTTTAATCTATGGCCATTTTTATATTATATATTTTATATTCCCTATAAAGTATATATATATATATTCTGAATCAGAATTAATGGAAAAGTCGATTAAGCGATGTCCGTCTGTCCGCTGTTGAAATACCGTTTCTGAGAAAACCATTAGACTTAGAAACTTTTTTCTGTCACCATTCTCTTACCCCATCGATTCATGGGTTTGCTATTGAAATTCAGTAATATCGGTCCACGTATAGCTGACATATATGCAAAATATCCGAAAAAAGCCATTTTTTTTGCAATTTTGTATGAAAATTTTTGGAAACAAAAGTTGTTTGTTTTGCTTCAAACTTCACAAACTTATTAAGCATGGTGACTAAAAGGCAAAAAATTTCTTTTTCAGATATCGGTCCATATATACCCGAGATATAGCCCAAATCGGATTTTTAATGAAAATGTCGCATAGGCGAAGCTAAACCACTTTTTTTTGCTTAAAAGTAGTTCTGGTAATAAAATAAGGTTATATAAATATGGGAAATGAAAATTTCCGATATCGGTCCATATATACCCGATATATAGCCTAAACCGGGTTTTTGTGAACACGTGGCGTAAGCGAACATAAACAACTTTTTTTGTTTAAAAGTAGTTCTGGTAATAAATTAGGTTATATAAATATGGAAAATAATAATTTCCTATATCGGTCCATATATACCCGAGACATAGCCTAGAACGGGTTTTTCATGAAAATGCCACATAAGCGAACTTAAAAAACTTTTTTTTTTGCTCAAAGGCAGTTCCGGTAATAAAGTAAGGTTATATAAATATGGAAAATGAAAATTTCCGATATCGGTCCATATATACCCCAGATATACCCTGAACCTGGTTTTTAATGAAAATGGAAATTTCCGATATCGGTACATATATACCTGAGATATAGCCCAAACCGCGGTTTTCATGAAAATATCGCGTGAGTGAACTTAAACAATTTTTTTGCTTAAAAAAAGTTCTGGTAAGGAAATAAGGTTATATAAATATTGAAAATGGAAATTTCCGATATCGGTCCATATATACCCGAGATATAGCCTGAATCGATTTTTCCATTAACATTTTTTTTTCTGAAAATGAATTCTCGTTATAAAAGAAGGTTACAAAAATACAGTAAATAGATCCGATATCGGTTCATATATAACGGAGCATACTTAGTTAAAATTTTTAAATATACAATACACATACGAGACAACCGTGAAGGGTATTTTAGATTCGGCCCAGCCGATTATACCACACTCTTACTTGTTTCTTTTAAATATGTTGCATGAAAAATGGCAACATATCAAGTATACTATCTCAGGGATATAGCCTTCTTTTACTACTACTCTGTATGTTAATTAAATTTATTTTTATGTAAAAAATTTTAGTATTCAGAATTTATTTTTAAATTTCAGAATTTATTAATAATTTCAAACAGAAACAATAAAAGCTAATAATAATAATGTAATACTACATTTACACCAAATAACTGGTTGTTCAGTGACAACAAACTGTAATACAAACAACTGGGATTATAGCAAATTGCATACGTGATCAATATGAAACAAATATAGACGAAAAAATAAATAAAAGCTCAGTCGCTGAGTTGGTTAAACGGCCGTATTAAAAATACATCATGTTTACATGGTACTGAGTTCGAATCCTAGTGGGTGCTGATGAGCAGTGTAGCGACTGTGAAACAGCTAGTTGTCCCCCAGCTTTGGTGTATTCAATTATTTTTTCCTGTCTTCTTTGATCGCGGCAATTATTTTTATAATTAAAAAATAAAAATATTTCTTGGATTTAGCCAGGACTGAACTTGAGCCAGACGAATGATACCAACCCATCATATAAGATTAGAATTATTAAAAAATAAGTTCAACTTAACATTAATACATACATTTATAATTATGTATCTACATTGGAGCGACTCAAGTTATATGGAAACGAAATTCGTGGAATGTGTACCTCCGTTAGAAGGAACGTTGGTGTTTTTTATTATGACATGTCCAATATTTCGACTCTACAATATTTCGGGTTTGACCTCTCGTGAGCTGGACCATTTTGAAAAACGGTCTATTTTTAGATGTTTTGTTATACACAGGACTTTTTTTACTTCAGTTTTTCCAGAATGATTTTTAGAAACAAATTGTTGAATAATGGAAAAATTAGAAATAGTAAGTTTCAGCTATATTAGTACAAAGTATTCAACAAGTTTATCAAGAAACGAGTTGTAGTTTTGTCAAACCTGTAGCAAAAATAAACATCCTCATTACTACGATTGCAGGGATTAAACCTATTTTTGAATATTTTAGGACACCTTAAATTGAAAGCTTCCTCACAGTCATCAATCATGCCAAATTCCTTTCAATGTCTTGAAACCTAAAAACTTTTATTCTTAACATAATATTTGCACTTGACAATGAACAGCAGGAAGTGTTGCTAAATGTGCTAAACACAGATTTGAGTTGTTTTAAATGTAGAGTTGATTTTAATGTCAAAAATATAGCTACGTTATCTAGAATCGATTCTCAAAAAAGTTGACTTTAGTGTCCTCAAGGTACACTTTATTTTTGAATATGAAATTGAAACTATGAATATAGCCAGTTTTATTTAAAGTGAAGTCGAAATTTATTAAAAAAGACTATATTGAAATTCCAAATTCGTTGACCATAAGCTGGAAAATTTTTATTATTTCTAAATCATCTTAAGTATTACAAATATTGAACATTTTTACTCAACTCCTTCATTTCCACTATAAAAATTAAAAAATGTTTTGAAAAAAAAAATGTTTTACTATGTTTATGTACCAAAAAGCCGATGGTACTGACTTTTCCTTCCCTGCCTATAATGATGGAACTTGGTAGCACATGTTTTTTTATTAAATGATTCTTGTTGGGGTTGTGTTTCTGACACACAACGACACAATTGTAGTCTCTTTTTGTTTTTGTTTTTCCTGTAAATACTTTGTTTTATTTATTTACTTACTTGGCATTTATATAAAATTTACTTGCACACATGTAAAAGGATGTGAGTTGAAAAGGAAAACACTCTTAAGGATATTTACAATAATTTATATTGCCAATTTAAGGTTGATTTTTATGATGTCATGTATTTTAACTAAAAAAAATGAGGGTAAAGCAAAAGAATGACTTAAGATACATATGTACATAGGTGTAAGTATGTACATATGTGTGCATAAACCTCTTGAGAATAGTGAAGAGATTTTATAAAGAGATTGAACTACACAGCATGAGCTATTTCAAGGTTTTCTATAAATTGTTGTTTATGTATAAGAATTTACTTAAAAAGTAAATAAAACAATATAAGTATTTTTAAAATAACGTACATAAGGATATTTTAATTCTTTAATAAGGCCTAAATAACCTAAAATTAAATCTCTTTTTTGGTCAACGTTTTCTTTCATCAGACGCGTCTTATGATAAAATTAAAATTGACGACTAATTTTCTTTTATATTTTATTAAAATTGGTGAAGCTGTCTTGGAGATATAACGAATACATTAAAGCAATTTGCAAATTTGTTTATTTTTTTTTTTTTTTAATTAATTTATTTACTGAATCTTCGAAGTATAAACTAACAATAAGTATTCAAATTTTAATACTAAACATAAAAAATTATTTAAGTCTAGCCAACGCTAGACAAAAAAGTTTTATTTTGCGGTAAAATCGTCTATTTAACGTTCTGATGGTGGCAAGGGTATCTCTTTTTTTCAACCGGGTGTGGCTGCCAAAATTAAATATGTTGCGAGCAAGAAGATTTGAGTGACGACCAGTTTACTGATAGTTATACCTTGTCGCATACGAGGGCGGTTCTGAAACTTCTTAGTATAAACATAAAAAAAGTGTTAAGTGTTTTGGAAACTTCCATCTCTGCTATGAACACATGCTAAATTTTGTTTCGATCTGGTAACTCCTTCATATAGAAACAGGTGTTCACAAAAGACGCATCCGCGATTTTTTTGCAAGAGAAAAATTAGAAATGCGTGGTGTCATTAAATATTTACATCAAACAGATTTATCGGGACAAGAAATTCATAATGATATGGTGAATGTGTTAGATGAAAGTGCTCCTTCATATGCAACAGTAAAAAAATGTGTTGCTGAATTTAAACGTGGTCGTACAAGCATTGAAAATGAACCACGTAGTGGACGTTCAAAAACAGCAACAACAACAGAAATTGTAGCCAAAGTGCATGTTTAAATGATCGACGAATAAAAGTGCGTGAACTAGCTAATATCATGGGCATCTCAAATGATCGAGTCCATTTAATTTTGCTTGAAGAACTACAGATTAAAAATCTTTCTGCAAGATGGGTGCCGCATTTGTTAACAGTCGACCAAAAACGCATAAGAATGAACATTTCTCAAGCTTGTTTGGATCGTTTTAAGCGAAATAAAATGGATTTTAAGCGTCGTTTCATAACTGTTGATGAGACATGGATCCACCACTATACTCCAGAGACAAAAGAACAATCCAAACAATGGACTGAATCTGGAGGAAGCGCCCCAAAGAAGGCAAAAACAATTCAATCGGCTGGTAAGGTTATGGCAACGGTTTTTTTGGACTTCAACTATCTGCAAAAGGGTAAAACAATAAATTCAAAGTACTATTGCAACATTTTGGATCAATTAAACGTACAAATTCGAGAAAAACGTCCTGGTTTACAACACAAAAAAATAATTTTTCATCAAGACAACGCACCAGCGCACAGTAGTGTTTTAACAATGGCTAACGAATTAAAGTACTCGTAGGAGTTGCTTGACCACCCACCTTATTCTCCTGATTTAGCTCCCAGTGACTTTTACCTGTTCCCAAATCTAAAAAAAAAAAATTCCTTGCTGGCAAGCTTTTTACCTCAAATGAAACCACTATTTTGAAGACCTTAAGGAAAACTATTTTAATCAAGAGATAGAATTGCTAGAAAAGCGTTAGACTACTCGTAAGTGTATTGAAGTTTGAGGAGGTTATATTGAAAAATAAAAATATATTTGAAAAACTAATACTCTCTTTCATTGATAGGCTAAGAAGTTTCCGAACAGCCCTTGTATATACTTTGAAAATTCGTCTTTTACCAGTGGAACACATAGATCCTTATGAATTCGAGAATTTTTTACGTACCATGGAGCTGCAGTAATCGTGCGAAGAATTTGATTTTGTAGCCTTCAGATTTTTTATTGATTAGATGCTGAGGCGGTGCCCTATAACTGAATACCATATCACCATATAGGCTTTAGATTTGCGTTATATAACAAAAGCTTGCAATCCAGCTTCAATGTCGAATTTCTGCCCATAAGCTAATTTTACTTTAAGTGAGTGACTTTCACATCAATGTGAGGCTTCCACGCTAGCAAAGGAAAAAGTGTCTAGTTTTTGTTGGCATTGTGATCCGTCAGATAGCCAAGATGTTAAAAAAAAGCATTGTTTCTGCATTATCTTGTAAGGCAATACATTGATGTAACGAACTCCGACGAACGAGCCCCGAATTTGTCCAGACTACGTGGAAAATATACGTCGGTACGATAATCATGTGTATCCCCACACACATGAAGCGCTATGAGACCCAAGAACGCGGAATAGTTGTTTCAAAAGGTGTTTACAACAATTTGCATTCATTATTATGTCTTCAAAAAGAAATTTCTAACCTCAACGAATTACAACTCAAGAAGTTTATATTATATAAATTTAGAAAAAATAAACTCTATTGCGCCAGATATTTTGCTATTACATAATACATTTCCACCTGGCGTTGTTAAAAAATGAGAATTTTGAGTAAAATACTAGCAGAAGTTAAATGTTTGGTTAAGCTTTTTCTTCTCGTTTTTTAAGTGCTACTTAAGTGTGTCGCAGTTAGTAATAGTTGTTGTAGTTGTTGTTCTAGTGACTTCACACTCCTTCTCTGCCATAATACAAAAAAAAAAACGAAGAGAAATCTTTCATACCTACATACAACATAAAAATGTTTGTTACAAAAAAAGTCCTTATGTTGTAAATTTGTTGTGTTGCTTGCAACATAATATTTAATGCTTGTCTACTTATTGTAAACTACTTATTACAATTATACGTATATATATATGTGTGTGTATGTACGGTAGTTTTTGCTTTGAAGGCTTGAAATACAAATATGAGGAAACAAATACATTCAAAATCAGGCACCTGTAGACACAGGACGTTGCAAGTTGTCTTTGTATTCGCTGTTATGCAGATATCGTACAATAAACCGCAATCATGTTTACACTATAATTGTCGCTTAAAGACCGGACGAGTATATACATACATACATACATACATACATGTACATACGTGTTCTTATATTTCACAGATTTAGTAAAGTTCGGCTTAGAGGAAAGTGTAGACAAGACCATTGAAATGTGTTGTAAATGTCATTAACTTTAAATGGGCTGTCATTGTTCTGGTGTGATTGAGATTTAGATTTAAGATTATTTTATTTCAACGTTAAGTCATTTCAAAGGAAGCAACCAGTTAAGGGGAATCACCCTTACGCTATAATCAGCGTAATTACAAATACGTTACTAAATGGTTGCAGCTAGCGAATCTGGCACAGCGCAAACCATGATATAAAAAATACAAGGTAGTTTTATTCTCTCAATTTTCCTTAACAATCACCATCTGACAAGTATAAGGATTGTGACATTTTCCATAAAATTGTGCTACCGTATTAGTTTATACATTCCCTTGTTTTCAGTTTTTTTTTTTTTTTTTTTTTTTTTGAAGTTGTGTCTGAAAATAATAATAATTTGCGACTTCTAACAAAAATAAATAAAAAATTAAAAAAAAAAAAATACATAAATAAAATACATAAATATAAATAAAATACTAAAATATATAAAAATGGCCTGAAAAACATCTCCAGACTAAAATGCTACCAACACCATGTTTCAATGTGCCTGTTAAGTTTGAATGTTATAGTGTAAATTTCCCACTGGGCAATTGCTGTTTTTCTTGAATCAACGAAAACATAATAAAATTAGTCTTATTATTTACGTTGTTGTAATTGGTGTACGACAAAAAACAAACAATTGCATTTAATATGAAATGCAGTTTTTGTAAAACAGTTATTTTTCATTAAGTTTTTTGCATGCCTTCTTACTTGATAAGAAACAATAAAGGGAGATGTAAAACGAAGTCAGTACAGTCCAAATTGGAGATTAATAAAGATCATTGTTATCACGAAAGAAAAGAAAGTCGAGTTTTATTTCAATTCTTTCTGCTCAAATTTTGCTTTGCAAACAGAAAAAGGCTTCTGTTTTCTCCAGTGCCTTTAGTGTAACGTGGATTAAGACTAACTAGTCTTAATCTACCGGAACCTCTTAAAGCAAATTTGGACTCATCGAAGAATAGTATGGAATTCCTTTATGTGGTGGTCAAATTTAATGTGTTCTCTTGCAAATTCCAACCTGGTCAGTCTGTTTTTCCGTGATATAAAGATCTTTTTTACACTTTTGTATGGTATGCTTTTAGTCCGCCTTCTGCAGCCTGTCTTTGAATCCTTCTGGGGGTAACATTTAATGACAATTGTATGGTGATGGTTCTTGACGACAAGAATTGGTATTTTTTTTATCAAACGTATTATTTTCTGGCCATCTCGTTTACTGGTTTTTCGGGAACGTCCACCTTTATGTTCTGTAACCAAAGTACCCGAACAACGAAAACGGCTTATAATTCTTGGTAAATGTAAAATTTTTTTGCAATTGTAGTCACTGATTAAAATCAGCTATTGTTTTTTCTGAATAATTATATTGTTAGAGAAGACGGAAACGACGAAAAACTATACGCAAATTTTCGCTATACATGCTTATTTTTGTCGCTACTTCTTGGGTCATTCTAGTAGAAATAATTATTTATATATTTTTAAACCACAAGCATCAAACTTTTCCCTTTGTTTTCAATATCTAAAGAGTATTTTCTTTTAAGTGTAATAATATTTTCTTTAAAATAGGCATTCTTTTGAATGCCTGCGATAGCTGAATCCGTGGTGATAAGCAGAAGTCCGTGCTTTTAGTTTTTGGGACCAAGTTGGACCCAAGCGGGCTGGCTTTACAATAGCTGGCAGCCTGTTAAACCTAACCTAACATGGGTTTCAAAACGACCACAGATACTTACCTACATCAGCTTATTATTTCTAGCTTTTTCTAATATGAACAATGCACTACACATTTCATAAAAGATCCATTCTGGGAGTAAATTCCCTTATTCAACTCTGTGGCAACGCCTTTTTATATTTCTCTCTAAAAATAAACTTCAAAAATCCTTATTACAAATAATAAAAAGAGAATGAAACTACCTTGTATTTTTATATCATGGCGCAAACTAAATGATGGAAAGAAGAACCTTGATAATTTTGTCGAGTTTTTACAAAATTCGCTTATTTTTGCAATTGGAAGCGTATTTACGGAGATAAATCAACTTTTAGTAAAAGTTTATTTCTTCAAATATTCTTCCCATTGCATGAATTTTGGTACATTTTTTTCAAGACTTTTTTCATACCTAAATGATTTTTTTTTATTGGACCAGTACTCAGTGGATGAGCCCTACATATGCAGTGCATTGTAGCAGAACGAGGAAAATAGGTTGTGAGGAGGGGGATAGAGGGAGTAGTGTTTGTGAACATTTGACTTGAACTTTCCAACGCTATAACAGACAGGAAACACGTCTGCAGGCAACTTGTTCCACAGACGAAGCGTACGGCTGAAAAACAAACTCTCTCTGTAAGGCGTAGTACGATTCACTGGTCAATTGACCACAAATGGATGAGCTCTAGACAATTAACGCGTGCTACGTATAAATGTGCGAGTTTCGGAGCAAAATCCATTGTAGTAACGATAGAGCAGAGTAACGCACCCTACACTGCGTCGATGCTCCAGTGAGTCAATAGAGTTGGATACCCTACTGTCACCGATGAGCTTCTTCCCTCTCTCCTGCACACGGTCGAGTAACCCCAAAATAGTCTTTGAGGCACCGGCCCAAACATGAGAGTTGTATTCCATTTTCGGTCGGATGTAGGTGGTATAAATAGTATGGAGGTCGGATGGAGTCAAGTACATCTTACACCGTTTCAAAAACCCGAGGCACTTTAATGCTTCTTTAGAGATATGAAAAATATATTGTTTGGCTTCATATAGTAACTCACGAGATTTGCAAATAACGGTTATTTTTTTATCAGGCCTTATAGGTGGCAGTCATTTAGAGAAGGAGCGGAAATAATCGCTCCGTCCACGATTGTTATTAAAAAAAATACTTTATGTCATAGTTTTTAAAATGAGGTGCTATTTCGGATAATCCTAATGTCATGTAGTTTTGATGTGTTCCATTTATTGTCATGTGATATTAAAATATGATGTAACTAAGCGTACAATGATTTCAAAACTACTTATTTTTTTGATTGCTTTTAAGGAAATGAAAAGCTTTTAATCATTCCTTTGGCTTCCATAGCAAAATTGCCTCATAGGTAATTAAAAAGCTTTTATCAGAGCTTTGAAGCTCTGCTCAAAAGAAATCTCTTGGCATTTGATGGTTTTTCAAATTAAGCTCAAATACTGATGTAAAAGGAGTGAGTATCCTTTTACTTTCATGGCCGAATATATATTCCATTTGACATCCAGTTCGTTTCCCTCGAAATGTTCTTAATCTAACATTGGCATTGTAAATTAAACATTACGAAATGTGGAAAAGAAAGAAAAGAAATAAATTCTATAACCACATTTACACTTGATACTTAAATGTCCTTCATTAATTTATATTAAAGAAAAAATAATAATTTCTCTGAAGCAGAATCCACTCGCTATGTGCGCCAGCTGCACCTTGATGAATGCGTCTAAGAACACGATATGTCTCAAGCAATGACGCAATTTATTTCATTTTCCTCTTTTTAAGTTTAAGTTAGCCGACATTTTCTAAAATTTAACCATTAAACAAAACGATGTATTAAAGTTTTTAGCGTACAACAATGTTTGGTCTGAATGTAAACGAACATTTATTACGTGCAACATATGTTGGTGTTTTATTGCATTGAACTTTTAATTAAAAAATCCTTTCCATTTATTTTCATAATCCCTGGCAAGTGTCCCACATACATGCATATGTACGAGTATGCATGTAAGTTCAAACAAATGATAAGATTTTCTTTTTCCCTGCCACACATTCTAAATCTCCTATTTCTCACGCTCCGCTACAAACACACTTAGTAGAAAGTCATATTGTGTTATGTGGCAAATTCTTAAACTAGAAGGTGTTAATTTCAACAACATTGTTAGAGGGAAATAGAAATGTGCTTTTCGTCGTTTTCATTTAATGTATGAGTATTACACGTTTTCCCTCTTTTTTTTGTAATTTGAGGTCAAAACAGGATGTTGCCAACAAATATTACCGCAACATACATACATTGTAACCAAACCGCAACAATTTGCAATAGACATGGATAAAAATCAGCAACAGCAAATTGTAAAATATCATCAAGTCAACGACGATATGTATGTTGGTGGGTTAGTGGCTTAAAGGTATGAATTCATTATGTCCATCCCGCAAAGAGGTTTTAGTTTCAAACGCAAGTGACGTTAAACCTACCACATGAGTAATGTTGGCTTTTTCGTTGACACGCTTATATCTATTGGCATTAGGAGGTGTAGACGTTCTAAACACACTCGTAAACGCATCAATATTAAGTATGATACTTATTAATCAAAGCACAGTTTTAGACTTTAGTAGACCTAAGATCTGGGTATTCGCAGGGAAACCATTAATCTGATTATTCGTTTAATCGCAGAAAACAGTGCCCCAGGCGAGCGTTCATATTCTGAGATTTCGTTTCGAATTTTAGGAATTACAAAAGACAGATGGTTTAATGAAGCTACTTGTCGGATATCAAGATCGATATGGCTGAGGTATTATAATAGGATGAATATTATCCAGAGGGGTGTGACTCGACGGAAGCGGTTCTTACGGAACATTGGCACATTTGGACGCATAAAGAAGAGGAGTTTAAATCTTCCATGATAATGATTTCTATAGAAGTTGTAGGGATAATGAGGAGGAAGAGAATGTTGAACACTTCTTCTGCCTTTGTGCAGCTCTTACATATATCGGGCGATTCATCATTATGTTTGATTTTCAGTAGACTTTCTATGACTCATATCAAAGTACTTTGTCATTTTAGTTTAGCATCGCTTGACAAGTTATGATGGAAAGACTAATACCACACCAGCGTCTCCAAATTGTTCAGCTGTATTACGAAAGGCAGTGATTTATGTTTGATTCAATTTATACGTTAACAAACAAAATTGTCATATTTAAGCTAATAAGCAATCCAAAAAGTACCAAGAGTTACCACTATATTCATTAAAAACAATGATATAGTGTGGTTTATGAGCTGATGGAATCATTGGTCTATATTTCTTCAAAAATAAGGCAAATTAGAATGTTACCGTCAATGGTAACCGTTATCACATCATGTTAATGAACTATGTACTTCCTGAAATTGCAGCGCATGTCCTTGTTAGCTCTGGTTTCAACAAGATGGCGCTACGAACCATAACAACGCATACGACAATGGACTTGCTGAAAATTATTTTGGTGAGAACTCACTTTCACGTTTTATTGCTTTAAATTCGCCACCTAGATTGTGCGATATCACACCTTTGGATAATTTGCTCTACGGATATGTAAAGTATGAGCTCTTCAGGAATAAGCCAGCTATAATGTACGCTTTCGAAACTAGCATTACTCGCGAGATACCAGTAGCTATGCTCGTTCGAGTAGTTCAAAATTGAACCGTCCGATTGGACTACCTTCGACGTAGTCGCGGCCAACATCTGCATGATATTCTTTTCGGACGATAAATACCATTGATTCTTCTTTTACTGATAGTAAAAAAGATTACTTTCAAACTTCTGTGTTTTTAATTACATTATAAATTCAACCACAGGATGAATCACCCGATATAAATTCGTTGTATCTTGAACGGTACTGCATGATTTGGCATAGTTATCGAAATGCATTATAATGGATTGGATACTTTCAACCTAAGGATAGTTTAAAATTAGACAGGTGGGTGATAGGTATATCTTTTGAGAAACATATCATCCTAGTTCAATACATTGGGGCCGACTCGAACTCAGTAGATCGGCTTTATTAATAGCTAGCAGCCTTGTTAACCTAAACTAGTATATTTTCTTTTCACACTAAGGAGCTCCTACTCCTTTCCTCCAAACTGGTAATAAGTTTTAAATATCCTGCTATTATGTTCAAAACGATTCTTAAGCTTCATTCAGAAAATTTACTATAGAAGTGTTGATATCTATCCAAAAACTAGCAAAACTAGACGTTACATCTCCTACCGATATCGTATTTATTTCAAGATTCAAACCATTTATAAATAGAGAGTCTATATGAGATCAATGTCAATAGGCAAATTATGAATGGATCACTGAGTAATGAATGATCTTCTTTTAATGGTATAGAAATTAAGAAATCAGATCATCTGTGGCCATGAAAGGTCTTGAAATTAAGAAATCAGATGATCTTGATGTTCTTGGAATGAAAATTTGGCGTGATAATCTCCGAATGGGATCCTAAGAAGAGGGTCAATGGCCATAAGACCCAGTGTTGCTTATTAACATACAAACAATGACCGTAAATACATCTTTATCTGTGCTCATGAACGGTATAGAAATTAAGGAATCAGTTGATTTTGATGTTCTTGGAATGAAAGTTCGGCGTGATGTTCTCTGGACTGAACACATAATTTATGTCTCTAAAGAAACATCCAAGTGTCCCGGTTTTTTGAAACGGCTTAAGATGCACTTCACGGTCTTCTTATTATTTATACTATCTATATCTAATCGCAAATTATTTACAACTCTCATAATTATGTCGATGCCTCAAAGTATGTTTTGAAGTTACTCGACCGTGTGTGTGAGAGAGAGAGAGAGAGAGATAGAGAGAGCGAAGGAGCTTATCGGCTACCGTAAGGTATTCAACGCTATTGACTCGCTGCAGCATCGACGCAGGGTTGCATTTCCCATTTTATGAATTTTTGGAAATTAGCGATCTTGTTCCCGAAAACAACATATTTTTATGCAACACACATTCACCACCTAGACCACATTCATTTGAGGTCGATTGCCCTGTGAATAGTTTAACACATTACTGAGAGAATTCGTTTTTTAGTCGTCATACGATTCGACTGTAGAATAAGTTGCCTGCAGACGTGTTTTCTCTTTGAGGTAACGTTGGAGTTCAAGTCAAACGTCTGCAAATACTACTCCCTCTTTCTTCCACCTTATAATCTAGTTTCCTAGTTTCAGTTCCAAGATAAAGGATTGGTGTAAATTTATTATAGCAGAGCTTAACAGCCATATTAGATCCATAATAATTCTAGTAAACAAACATAATCATGTATAACAGACGCAGACCTTCCAGAAAGCGACTGGGTTTAACAGGTGACGTCAAGGTTGTGCTTTCACTCGAATTGTATCGCAATAAGTTTTGATGGAAAGTGTCTTCACTTTTTCGATCGTATCTTATACTCGTAATGCGGGTATCACAAGTTTTATTTCTTTTTTTCTTTTTTTGGAGGGAGGAAGCATTATCGCATCTTCAAGCAAGAAGATGCCTCTATTTTCCGAGGCTTTTGCCAACATCAAAGCATTCCTTTAAATATCCAATTAAAATACGTAATAAAAAGGCGTTAACAATGCTAAGCACTACAAGAGAATAAAACAATACAAAAAAAAAGAGAAACAACAAACTACGTAAAATTAGGCCAAAAACTTTAGTTTTTAAGTCTAATAAAATGAATTGTGTGGGTGCAACAAAAGGCGGCACAACAATGAAGAAATGATTACGAAGAGCAACATGAAGTAATTAAAACTCGGCAGCATCATTCTGTTAAAAAGTAAAAGAAAAAAAAACAATAACAACAAAGCGTAATAAAGAATTTAAAAATGTGAAAACTTTTTAACATTCATTTATTATTATTTTTTGTTGTTGTTGTCTTAAATCTGCCACTGATACCTTTTTTGAAATAAAGTACTTTTATAAGCCAGTAATAAATAAATAGGGGTTAAAATTTCGCTTTTCATGCTACACACACGAGTATTGTTGTAAGCAATAAAAACACTAACAAATGCACTATCAAAAACCCCAAAATGTTGTTAAAAGTTTAAAAGTTTTTATTTTTCAAATTTCCCTTTCTTCAATAGAGTGTTAAGTGATGCCATACAGTTTTTTACATTTAAGAGCCCCAATAAAGAGGGCAAAATAATTACAAACCCCCGCTAACTGAAGCGAAACTAATCATGAAGTAGAATTTTGTACAATAAAAGTTTTAAAATTAGGTTGTAAGCAACCCCAAGTTAAATGAAAATCTTTCAGAATGTATAAAAATGAAATGAATGTTTAGGGAGTGCTAAGAGTTTTGTTCAAATTAAAAAACAGGGGTTAAGTTTAATATATTTATATTAGACATACAAACCAGTATTAGTTCTTTTGTTGCGATAACAAAATATAAAATTAGAAATAACATTTAGGCTTAAACAAATATGAGGACTGTTTAATACTTTCTTGACTACTTTTCAAATTCTTTTGCGCTCCTTCCACAAAATAGGCAGATATTCGGTAGTGGGTTCTTCATTCGAAAGAAATCTCTTGGCGTCCAGTTATTTCTTCAGGTTTTGGGAAAACATACTGGTCGCAAGGTCTAAACCTGAGATATATGATGGATCGAATAGCAGTTCGTAGCATACTTTTTAGAATTTTATCATAGTGAAACAAATGAAGACAATGCACGTATGTATGAAGAGAATGTACGTATACCCAGTACATGGTCTTCATGGAACATCACTATCTTTTCACTAAACGTGCTCGGTTTTTACTTTAAATCAATATCAAAGTTGTCTAAAAGTTTGGAGTAATATGCGCCGGTGACTATTCTACCAATCTCTAGGTAATGTATGTGAATTAGACTGCGTATATTGCGAAAAACTGTGGTCAAGGCCGTGTTGGCTAACAGACTCACCTTGACCTGCTTTGGTGTACGTGCATCCGATGAAACCCACCGTTTTAATTGTTCCCTAGTCTGTGAGATATTCACCCCTAATGTGAATAAGATGGGAAATATTTGTTCCCATAAAATTTTCAATTTCCAGGAAGGTGAAATAACTATCGTTAATTTCATGGGAACACCTTTACGTGCTATCAGTACGTAGTGAATGCAAAATATGTAAGAAGAGTAATAAAAATATAAAATTGTCAATGCAGTGAAGAAAAGGTGCGAAAATTTGTTTAATTGAAATAAAATGTTTTGATTCGGAGCATTAATTGAACCACAGAAGGAAGAATCTCAACAGCACCCAATCGCTCGTAGACATTTACGAGATGAATCTAATCCGTTAGAGTTACCCGATACATCGTAAGTTACTTACTCTATAAACAAATTGTATTTGGACATAACTTTTTTGTTTCAGATTTATTCAACACTGTAGGGTAAATAAAGCCTCATTTATGTGCATATATCCTAGAAGTGCTCGAAAATAATATTCCAACATCAAAAACAGAATTTGGAATAACGCCAATAATAACATTGTGTGCCTGCCATTGGTTCTTTGCAGAAAGTGATTACCAGAAAGGTGTAGCCAGAGGATAAGATTTGTTGATGCCACACATCCAGGAGCCTGCAGTATTTAACTGTTCCGGAGGAGAATTCCAAAATTCAGCCAATACGTCTTGAGGGGTTTTTACAAAATTGCAAGCAATGGATCTTTTATTTTGCATTCTATTGAGCGCAATGTCATTTTGCACCTTATTAACAATTCCAGTCCTAAACTTTTACATTTTAATTAAAAGAAATAATTACTTAAATGGTAAATACAGTTCGCCACCAAAATTAAGTGAACAAAAAAGGAAAAAACAAGAATAATACGAAGGAAACAAATGTTTACGATTAGGTGAATTTTGGCCGAGTGTGAATTTTTTTAGTGTTATTATTCCAAACTGAATTACACATAGAAAATGTGAATTTATTTCTAGGGGAAACGCATTAACGATTGCAATTTTGGGAAATGGGAAACTTGTTCATGGGAATGACTGTTTACGATAGGGGTGATTGTAATGTGTCCAAGTTTCGTCTAAAATCACGAGCTTATCCGCTTTTATTGGCTGTCAAACACAAACTAAATGGGCAAAATTTTACAGTAGTCTATTAAATGATGATGCTTAGTTGATAGTAACAGTGTTGTATTTGAAATATCTAAACGGGAAATTAAAAACTCCTAGAGACCAAACAACCCTCGTATAGCACTTGGGGTGTTTAATTTTTTATTACCCAATAAAAATTCTCTTGAAAAATAAGTGTTTTCCATGGAATTGGGCACTTTTTCGGAAAAATTCTCTTGAAAAATAAGTGTTTTCCATGGAATTGGGCACTTTTTCGGTACTCCATTAACACAGAAGGTCGTGCTTTTAAAGCTTATGGGTGACTTGACAGGAGAGCACGAACTGATGGATGATAAATCAAACACAGTTTTCACACACGGGAAGTTTACTTTTCATTTTAGCGGTAGCCAGGAAAAGACAGGGTGTAAGAGAGTTACTCTATTTTTCCCTGCCACCTTTTTACCACTTGCCAAGACTTTGCAAAGTAAACTTTTCATGTACGAAAGCATTAAAACGTTTTTGAAATTCACCAGACCAAGTTTGACCAACACGCATTTCACGCTATTAATCGAGTATGATCGCCTGCCGTGTGGTCATGCCACCTTAAATCGTCTAAAACCTGCTTAAACTAATACCAGTGGCTCATGCGACAAAAAAATGTCTACATTACAAGCAATGAGCACTCAATTATTAGATTAAAGCTTTAAAATAGTGCACACGTCAACCTTATTTATCCAGTCAACTTGAAATTACTTTTCCAATACTTATTTGCGTACTAAATCTACAGTAGTTTTACACCGTACTTTACACTTTTTATTCATTTTTTTGTTTGTCTATTTAGTATCTTGTGAATTTTCTGTTATTTTTTATGCCACACTTATTTATTTATTACAGTCAATACTTTGTTGCTTGTTTATAAGGTGTCATTGAACTACATACTCGTATTTGTTGTGGTTATTTTGTTCTCCACTTCAAAAGTCATTGCTGTTTATTTTATCGTTCCTTTTCCTTTATTTATTGTTTTTATAATCGTGTAAATAACGATGCGATAAGAATTCTTTAGGAATAAAATGTGATACATTATTGCAAGCAGCAAAATTAAATTAAAGAAATTTGAAAATTATTTCATTCAGGAAGAAAAAGCTTTTGTGGATACAGCCTGAATTGGTATTTTTATTCTCGCCTACTTAAAACATTGGTCATCATGCCATAAGTCGTCGATACAATTTGTGACGTAGCTAGGGATAAAACGATACGAGTAAATACAAGTAAATACTCGATAATTTTCTTTAGATACCAAGTACTTTTGGTATCGATGCTTTTCTATCGAGTACCAAGTAGGTGTCGGTCAAAACTGAAAAGTATGGTCAATTACCATCTTGTAAGGTATCTAGAGTCGCATAAATTACTTTGTGATCGTCAATATGGATTTCGTAAGATTCGTTCTACTGGAGATCTTCTGGCATATCTCTCTGAGAAATGGTGCCAGTCAATCCATCACTTTGGCGAAAGGTGGTAGGTCTGGATATCTCCAAAGCGTTTGACAGAGTGTGGCATGCTGGACTACTGGCAAAACTTACTTGATGTTCTTGGTATGAAGATACAGTGTGATGTTCACTGGACTAAACACATTTTTCATATCTCTAAAGAAGCATTCAAGTGCCTAAGTTTTTTGAAACGGTGTAAGATGTACTTCACTCCATCCGATCTCCTTATTATTTATACAATCTACGTCCGACTGCAAATGGAATACAACTCTCATGTTGGGGCCGGTGCCTCTAAGTCTATATTGGGGTTACTCGACCGTGTGCAGGAGAGGACGAAAAAGCTCATCGGTGACAGTAGGGTATCCAACTATATTGACTTACTAGAGCATCGACGCAGTGTGGGGTGCGTTACTCTGTTCTATCGTTACTACAATGCATTTTGCTCTGACGAGATTAGGGATCTTGTTCCCGAAACGCGCACATTTATACGTAGCACGCGTTCGTTGTCCAGAGCTCATCCATTTGTGGTTGATTGCCCGAGGAATCGTACTACGCATTACAGTGAGAATTCGTTTTATAGCCGTACGCTTCGTCTGTGGAACAAGTTGCCTGCAGACGTGATTCCTGTCTGTTATAACGTTGGAAGGTTCAAGTCAAATGTTCACAAACACTACTCCCTCTTTCCCCCTCCTCACAACCTAATTTCCTAGTTCTGGTACAATGCACTGCATATGTAGGGGTCGTCCCCTGAGTACTGGTTCAAGTTAAAAAAAAAAAAACTATATACTAGTATCGGTCAGATATACTCTTTTCTTGTTGACAACAGGAAAAACTGAGTTGGTCACCATTTTTACTATAATTTTATTTGTTTTCAAATTTTTATAAAATAAATCCATGCATTTCGTGCGTGCAAATGGGACTACTAAAATCAGGTGTATGGTTGCATTTCATAGAAATGACTGTAAGATCTTAAGATACTAAAATAAATAGTCCAGTTATCAAAACCATTCGAATCTGTCACTAAAAAATGTTAAGACCAGAATTATGTGACTTTGTTGAAGATTATATTAATGATAAATTGTCTTACATCCATGCTACAAAGTTTTTCTTCCTCCATTGAATGTGTCAGACAGTTCCGAGGCAAACTATTGGATGAATGTAGCAGAAGAATTGTTATGATAGAATTCCTGCGTTTTAAAAATCTTCGCTTCCTCAGACGATACTGGTATCGTTTCATTCCTAGACGTGGCTGAGGCTGTAGATATCTGAAGCGAGCGAAAATATCACTTTTTGCATGAACATTTAGACATGAAAAACCTTTCCGCGAAATGGGTGCCACGATTGCTCACACTCGATTGGGTCCCGTCAAACGAGTTCAGGCGAGTGGGTACAGCATAGATTTGTTCTATTCTTTCTCCTACTCTATTTCTTATTTTTCTAAATAACCTTCTATGTTAAACAACTTATGCACTCTCTTTTGCAGATGACAGCAGCATTTGCCATTTGTACTCACTTAGTTATAGCCTATCCGAGATCGATGTCAAGAGGCAAAATATGATTTTTTTTAAGCATTTTTTATTTATTGAATCTTCAAAATGAACTAACAATAAGTATTCAAATCTTTATACTAAATTTAAAATTATTATATGAATGACTCATAAAATATGAATGACTCATTGAGTGATGATATTCTTTTAATCTCCAAATGGGGTCGGAAAAACAGGGTTGAATTCAACGTGCTTAAGATCCAGTATCGTTTATGAACACACCCTGAATATTACTCTGTCAGTCCTCATGGATGATATAGATGCTTTTGATGTTCTTGGAATGAAAATTCAGCATGATGTTCGATGTACTAATCACGTTTTTCATATCTCTAAAGAAGCATTCAAGTGTCTCAGTTTTTAAAACCGTGTAAGCTGTCGGTGATCTGATGGCGTGAAGCATGTAAACATATGTCCTTCTACAGAGGAAATCATATGCATGTAGATTACTTTTGGGGAACTACCGACTGGAAAGCATTATTACAATATTGGATCTTGGAGTTTTGTTGTACGTTAAGTTAAATTTTATTAAATTAAATTTATTAAATTCCCAAACTGTAAATAAAGCACGATGTATTTTCGGTTTTATTAAAGTATGGGCAAAATAGTTCAAGGATACGTCTGTCACAAAACAACTGTATGTTTCCCTAGTGAGACCTATCCTGGAATGTGCATCTATTGTTCGGTATCCTATGTATATGGCTCACAACAATTACATAGAATCTGGACAACAGCAATTTTTATTATTCTGCCTTCGTGGACTACAGGGAAATAAATTGAATCTTCCTATGTATATGACTCACAATAATTACATAGAATCTGGACAACAGCAATTTTTATTATTCTGCCTTCGTGGCCTACAGGGAAATAAATTGGATCTTCCCTCATATACAAGCCGCCTTGCTTTAATCTAACTCCCAACTCTTAAAAGCTGAAGAACTATGTTGAATATCTCTTAATCATAACGTAATGTTAATTAATGGTGATATCTGCTCCGATTCCTGCTCGATAATACTTTGCATTGCTAGCGCTTAATTGCTTAAGATCAAATTACACGAATACTGATCCATTTAGGAGGATGTGTAGTGAATTTAATAACTTTTATAAGCTTGTTGGTTTTTTCTTATATGGTCTGAATTATACGGTGATTTAAAGTCATGCCATTTTTTATAATATTCTTTTAAAGCTCCTACCAAAATCATGTTACATATTTACGATGATTCTTAAATCATGTCATTTTTCTAATTGTTGTCGTTAAAAGTAATCGTTCGTCTCTTTTTATCCTTTTGGTAGTATCGATGTGGTTACCTTGCCAGCCGAGTGAAAATAAAACAATTTAAAAAATAACAAACGAGTCAAAAAGAAGTTAAAGAAAAAACCTGAAAAACAGAAAACATGGTTTTTTTTTAATTTAAAAAATTTTTCAGTACAAAAGAAAACACATGCCTTTTAGACATGGCTTTAAATCATCGTGAAAATTTGCTCTACGCAAATGTTATTAAAAGTAAAATTATCGTCTTTCTAAATTCTTAATTTTCTATATTATTTGTATATACCACTTATTTGTATCACGAAAATATAGTCAGCTGTCTGACACTATCTACTATTATTCTCAAAATCAAGTCTAATTTTAGGTTATGATATGATACGAAACAGATGCGAGAACGATCTAGCAAGAAGTGCGAGGAATATTGGCTTTTGAACCTTTCTACTTGGCCGCCTAGATCGTGTGATCTTTAACTTTCACGTTATTGTGCTTATGTAAAGTTTTAAGTAAAAGCTTAAATTATAAAATTACTCGCAAAAAAGAGAGTCAGTGTAGGGAAAAGTATAAGAACATTGGAACTTGTGAATCATGTAACCACCGCATAGCCGATTTTAATAATAAAATTAGTTTAAGCAAATAAAACTCAGAGATTATTCTAAAGCTTTATATAAAGATTGCAACATCAAATTTTAGCTTAAGTATTTTATTTACATGATAAATACGCTTATTATTTGATTACCCGTTATAGTAAAATCGCATAAATACTCGTAGATTTGATTTAAGAGCTTTAACAGGTACATACTAGTGGCGCGTGCGCAATTTACAAATGAACTTACAGCTCCGTAGAGATAAAATTATTGTAAATATTAAAAAAATATGCAAATATTATTCAATATTTCTCCAAAAAGACAATAAATGAATACGTCAAGCATTGAACAACAGCAGAAACAACGAATGAATAATAATGGCTTTTAAAAATTGGTAACAAAAAAAAGTCCAATGAATAAAGACACTGACTAACTAATGACATTGTTATAGTAATTATTTATTTAAAAAAATTAAAAATAAAAACCTACAAACATACTCAACCAAACAGAAAAAATAGAGGAAAACAATAATGACGAAAATACAAAATCAAACAATGACGCTACGAAGTTGTAAAGTTTTGTTTAATGATTGATAGCGGCTTCGTGCTGCGGAGCCAACCAAACGTTGCAACATGGCATACAATATTGGCATAGCCAAAACGACCACAGCGTGGACACTAAAAATAAAACGTACGTGCAACATACAAATGCATACATACATGTGGTATATATGATGTACATACATATATGTATGTATATAATAATATACGCAGCAATCAAAAATATTGGCATCACACCGCAGAGCTGGGTACCTTTGTGTGGGGAATAAACAACTTTTAATTATAATTAATTTTAAAAATAATTGAAACTTTATAAACATAAGCATATATGTACTCGTATGTGCTCGTATGTATATGTGTGCATGTTGTAGTAGATAATGTGTATGTACTTGTAGTTGTGAACAAAAGAACCACATTATGTCAATTAGTATCTGAATCACAAAGAAATTCAAAGGCAAATTAATCAGCTTTTTTAAATAAATATCTGTTACTTAAAGTATCAATTTTACAATAACAAAAAATAAAACGCATATGAATTGGTAAAGTTCATTACTTTGAGCTGGCAGCACTGCTTTACCTGACATCTTATTTAACAGCTGATAGTTACTTTAGGTTTCGGTTTAGTTCGGTTTGACATTTCATCATAGAGTACACAGAGATGTTAAAATTAGTATGTAATCGTATTGGTAAATAAAGAAGTTCACTAGTTTGAGCTGGCAGCACTGCTTTTGATATTTGACATTTTATCATTGACGTGTTGACATTTCGTCATCGATTACACTGAGATATTAACAGTGACTGTTGTCAAAGACACAAATCAGCTGATAGAGAATTGTGTTAAAGCGATATCTCTTATTCAATATAGATGCATCTTGTTGTGTATTCATATCTGAAAGTAAGTAAACTCAAAAATATGTTTTACGTTCATTTCAGTTCAGAAAAATTTCGTATAAAATCGTTTTCAGTTTATATTAAAGCAAACATTTCGATTTAATTGTTAAGCTCAATAGCATCTCTTCTCTTGTGATTCTATTATAGATAGAATTACATGAAAGCGAAGCTTGCAAGTTGTTGAAATGTTGTCTTCAAAATAATAGTTCTGTTTGTGAATTGATATTGAATTTCTTTTCAAAATTTCGTTTTCAGATTAAGTCCATTTTTTATTCCATTTTTGATTTATCGAAACACTATTTTGTGCGCTTTATGGACTGACAGAACCATTGATGCATATATATTCTAAAACGATTAGGGATACTGGTTATAGTGAACGCTGTAGGGACATGTTACACATTTTTTCGCACCTCAATTAGCTGGCATTAATCATGCTGACGTATGTATCCAACGATTGGAGCTCAGTGTCACAAAGTGCGTTCCGCAACTGATTTAGTCAAAGCAATTTTTATTGAAAGCACAATATCACATAATTTAACCCCATCAATTATTTTTTTAGGGTGATGTAGTCACTTGTCTACGTCGGTAAACCAGAGACAGAATCGGAAGATGTTTAACGTGGGTTCCTGCCTTGACGGCCCAACCCCACGGTGATTCTCTCACAAGGCAAAAAACGTTCACCCGGACGACCTGGACGCATGACCATGCATGACGATTTGTCATGCATGGGTACCATTTTCGATCACATGCTGAATGGCGCATGGGGAGAGCATGCGCCATTAATTCATGATGTAGTGCGGAGCCTTCCTAAAACTCCTTCCGATCTCAGAGGCACGGCAGCCGGTTGCAGTGCAACTCCACACCGAGTACGAAAACTCTCCCCTCATTTGGGTATTAAACCACAATCACCACGTTGCCCCCGAAGGACCTCACCATAGCCGGGCGAGAACATGTTCCCGGGGCTTACGTGGCACCAAAAAAATAACATCCTCTGGTCAGACTATCGCAGCCCTAAAAAAATGGTTGCTACAGTTTTAAACCCCAAACGGGTCGAGGATCTGCTAACCCCCATAAAACAACACTACAGCACTTATTACACACATTAACACCATAACACAATGAACATGGGTAACCCGGAACACATTTCTGGAACCAGCACCACATAAATTATAACAACAGCTACACAGGAACTCAGAAATACATATATACAGCAAAAATTCAGCATCATAAAAAAAATAATAATAACAAAAGGAACAGGAACACTGGAACTCAGGAATACATTCACACAGCAAAAACAGATTAACCGGAACAAATATACGGAATACAGCACGCAAAACAGCGATAAGGCAAGAAGGCAACACGATACACATGCAGAACAGTAACATCGTCAACTGAAAGCGGTGGTGCAGCGGCGGTAAAACAGAGAGAAGTGTAATTAATTTATGTCAGCACCTGCAATGACGGCTTAAAATGACGCTGCAATTATTCCACGGGGTGGACTAGTTTATGCTCGCCAGCGACCTCACGGGTCTTGCACAGCTGAAACAGGTAACTTGTTGCCTGTATGTTTGTGACAATATGAACAAACCCTTCCTAAAGACCTCAAGGCTTTTAATTCCTTTTGTATGCCAGCTCCCAGGTAGCCAGACGAAGTCTGAGCCCCGCAAGTTAATGGCCATAAGTCCATAAAGTGGATTAACTCTTAATACAGATACCCGTCTTTCAATCGCTTCTGGTTCCTTACATTACAAATATCTGCTACAAAACAGTAATATCTCGGAAGCTCTAATTAAGTCCCCGAAAACCAAATAAACTTATAACGCTTTTCTGTCATTTTAGCTCCAAGCGACAATCAGAACGTTTCAGGCTTCTTAACCATGATTATCGCCAGGATGAGGTTTAAAACAAACCGTACTGGAGGCGAATGTGGCCGCGAAAGTAAGTTACTTAAATAAGAGCGTTAACGTTGTGCAAAAAAAGAGTAACAGTGAAACCTAAATTAGGGCGTAAAGCGTAACGTTATTTAACGCATTGATGTTACGCTGTAGTAAGTAACTTATATAAAAGCGATAGTTGCGCCATGACCAGTATTGTTCACTAAACTTGTTGGATAAAAGTCACTGAATAGAAATAATAAAAAGTGATAAAATCGTTAAATTAGTCTGAAAGAACCTAAATTCTGATTGCTAATGGCCGCAAAATATGAGTAACATTTGTTTTGAAGCGAACTTTACTGAGAGACAGACGCTCTGCCAGAATTGGATTTTCCAATAGCAAAGCGTTGGCGCCGCGCTATTTGCGTTAGACTCTTACATTTTGTATGTACATGAGGAATTTTGACAGATAAATTATGCTTGACGCCTTTTAGGTTGCACTGTAAGTATGTACATATGTATGTGTACATTTTCTTCATGCATTCTATGACAAGAATAAAATTGGTAAAATAAGTCATTTATATACTTGCGGATAGACACTATCAAAGTAATCATTAAGCATTATAGTGGTATTAGTGAAAGCTTGCATATACATATGTATATATACGCGTTGTCACGCTATGCTGGATCGAATACCTAAGTATATTTGATTGATCAAGCTCTATCAGTGTCCCAATACAAACAATTTTTACTTATACGAGTACCATCAAAATGGTTACGATTATTGTTTGATCGTGTTTTAGCTTCTATATACATATGTATGTATGTATATCCAGCAGAATATTTTTGAAGTTAAGTAACCTGTAAATACAATTTTAGAACAAAATTTTAGCGATTAAATAAAAATCATTGAAGGTTATTTTGAGCCAATTCTGTTAACATAAAGTATAAACAATTTTTGAATTGTTCATAGTCACTAAAAACAATTATAAATAATTTATTTATCAAAAAGAAAAATAAAAAATAAAAATAAAACAACAAACATGTCAAAAGGTGTGCTGAGTTAACTAGTTTAGTATTTTTTCTTAATTTAATCTGTGTTGTCGAATTTTTCATTCCAATAATACAACAAATACTTTACAGCTGCAGGTTATGTACAAAACACACAACAGCAACAACAATAATTGTTGTTTTTTCCCAGCTATGCACAATGCACATCCAAATCATATTATACAAAAAACAAATGCATGTAGCAAAAAACAACAACTACATCAGAGTAATTTTTTTATTCTCTTTGTTTTAGTTCGTACTGGAGTAGTATTGAAAAACTTCAGTACAACAAAGAAACAACAACAGTGATGTTCGAATGTATGTTGTCAGCTGTTATTGATGCTTCTGTGGCTGCTATAGCAGCCGACGATGACGAATGCAGATAAAAAAATAAAATCAACTAAAATTAAGAGTTGTCAACTTATATCTTTGAGATGAAGCATGAAGTGGATGAAAACGCTTAAAATTGAAAATCCTCAGAAAATTGCTTATTTTAAACTGGCAAGCCTTCAAAAATTAGCTTAATGTTGGAATCATACACACAAGTGGTGGTATGCAATGTATTTTGTATACGTATAGTCCTCGAAAAATTATTCGAAATAGTTGGATCTCTCGGGTGGTAAGCTCATTATTGATACGAAGTCTGATAAAAAAAAATAACCGTTATTTTCAAATTTCGTAAGTTACGTATGTTCGATTTTCGCTTTTTTCTGTTATATTGGTAAACATGTCTGTTATACGTACTTATATGTTGGCAATATCAGCTATTTTGGGTTGTGAGTTTGTTTTTGAGAGATGAAAAGGTTAGTCGTGTTTTGGTGTGCTCTTCGATTTCGATTCGAAATAATGGATCAAAGAAACTGTATTAAGTTTTGTGTAAAAAATAAAATTAAATGCGCCAGGACATTTGAAATGTAGACTCTGGCGTTTGGCGAGTTTACTATGAACACAAGTTCAATTGTGGTATAGCCGGTTTAAGGAAAGCCGAGAAGATGTCAATGACAATGCTCGTTCTGGTCACCCGAGCACTCCAACAACCGATGAAAATATAGAAGCAGTGAAGAAAACGATTTTGGATAATCGTTGCATCAGAGAGATTGCTGATGATGTCGGCATATGGTTCGGCTCATGCCAAGCTATCTATACGGATGTTAAGCATGGAACGTGCGGCAGCGAAAATTTTTCCAAAATTTCCAAATTTTGAGCACAAACAACGTCGCATGGATATCGCTCAGGAGCTGTTGAACATCGTCAATCACGATCCAGATTTCCCTAAAAAATTCATAGCTGGTAACGAATCATGGATGCATGGCTATGACATTGAAACCGAAGCCCAATCGTCCCAATGGAAGCGTCCAGAGAAGCCAATACCGGAAAAAGCACGTCAAGTTGGGTAAAATGTGAAGGTTTTGCTCACTGTTCGACTGCAATGGTTTTGTGCATCATGAATTCTTGCCACAAGATCGTACGTTCAATAAGGAATACTACCTTGAAGTTATGCACCCTTTGCACGAAGTTATTCGTCAGAAACGCACAGGATTGTGGAAAAAACAATCATGGATTTTGCATCATGATAACGCACCAGCTCACACATCGATACTTTTGCGCGAGTTTTTAGCCAAAATCAAAACCGTTATCATGTCTCAACCACCGTATTCACCAGGCTTGGCCCGCGCTGACTTTTTCTTCTTCCCAAAACTGAAGACACCGATGAAAGGAAAGCGTTTTACTACGATTGAGGAAATAAAAGAATTTGTTGAGCTGTTGGCGATACCAAAAAGCGCGTTTTAGAAGTGTTTCGAGGATTAGGAAAAATGCTGGCATAAGTGTATTATATCTGAGGGAGACCGCTTTGAAGGAGACAAGATAGTTATTAATGAATAAATAAATATTTTTTTAGAAAATTTCAAATAACGGTTATTTTTTGCTCAGCACTCGTATAGTTGAAACAGTAGTTACGCATCGTAAGGTAAACAATACGTACAAATATTTAAAATAAAACATTCGTTTATTTGATTAAATTTTGTTAACAAAATTTCCTTTTTAAACTTAAATAAATGTTTTCTAAATTTAGCTAGTTCATTGTACTAAACCTGAATAATTTCTTTTTAATTTAACTAAAGATATGTATTATTGAATAAGCGCCTGTAGAAATTAAGAAATTTCTTTAAATTTTACTATTTTCATTGAGTAAACTGGAATGACCATAGTTGAAAATTTTAGTAAATTTGAATAAAGTATTTTGAAAGTTGTTAACAACCTATATGTTTCCAAGTTTACACCATTTTTTGCAGAATTTAGGTAAATTTTAGATTCAGTTTATATTGTAATCTAGAAAAATAATTTTTAAACCCCACCCTTTTCATAGTTTTGCAACATTTTGCTTTAATAATATACACTGAACCAAATTTCGTCGGTGTTACTAACTAGAAGCTTTATTAAACCCTTCACGAAAAATAAATATTAAAACCAAAATATTATTTTTCAAATCGGAATAAAATTTATTCAAATAAACAAATATTATTCGATTCAACTCTAATGGGTTGTGTTAAAAATATATATTTGTACATTTCAAAAAACATTTGTTAAAAATGTAGGCAAAATTTTGTTGAATCAGTATAAATTTAGTTAAAACAGTAGTAACTAATAGTAAGGCAAAAGCACACATAAATATTCAAATTTACATCCTGAAAGAATGTTAGTTTGAATAAAAAATTCGTTTATTTCACTAAATTTTGTTAACAAAACTCAGACTGTAGATTTGAATAAATTTTTTTTATATTTAATAAATTTATTTTATTGAACCTGAATAATATTTTTCCTTTTAACTAAAGTTATGTATTATTGAATAAATGCTTGTAGAAATAAGGAAATTTTTTTACTTTATTTTAGTTAAATAAATTACAATAGTTGAAATTCCGAGTAAATTTGTATAAAATATTTTGTAGGTTGTATATAACCTACATTTCTTCAAGTTTACACCCCATTTTAGGTAAATTTTTGGTTCAGTGTAGAATATAAACAATGAAACTTTTTTAAGTTTAACATAAACACAAGTGTTTTCGGTTTTGTACAGCCGGTTTTAGTTTAAGTTTTTCCTGTCTTAAGAAGAATTTTTTACAAATCAAATCTGCTGTGATCAATAATTTTTGATTGAAGAAGACCAGACCAGCTGTTTCGTCATCAGCACCCATTTTCAGATTGGTATTAGGGCCATGACGCATCATGAACTTAACCACTCAGCCGCCGAGTCATTGAATTATGCACTATCGATATTCATCTCATATTAAACTAAAACCCGCGTTATACAAATGTACAAAAACCAAAAATATTAGTTTAAAATTATAAACTTCAACAAATTAATATTTGGGTCGATATCACGAAATGACTACATTCTGTCGGGCCACATTTGGTATTAAAAATATTGGAAAATTGAAATTCTGAGAACAGGAATAAATAAAACAAAATGTCCTTTAACGAGGCGCGGAAATCTAAATAAAATATTCTAGATATTTTTATGAAAAATTTTGGTCGCACGGTGCAAATCGTCATTACCGTGGCGTGTGTCCGATCTTTTGTGTTCAAAAAACACAGATATTCATTAATATCTCAATATATATATTATAAATGAAGTGTATGAATTTATTCAAGAAGAAGGAACCACGTCAATTTTAATTTTATAAATATAAATTTATTTTTAAATTTATGATTTTAAGACATTTTAGTCCGTGGCCAATTTTTTTCCTCATTTCCCGTGGGCCAATTGATTTATTAAGAAAAAATGTTTTAAACCGGTTTTTCGCTTAGGTGTACACAGTCAATGTAACGACAATTCCCGTTAGTTTTAAAGTTAATTGACAGCAGTGAAAAACGTAGTTAGCTGGTTTAGAGCTGTGTTTAGTGTTTAGTGTTTTTTGCGCATGTTCCTAAAATTTTGTGATTCTCGTGGTTAGTATATTTTTCCGTTATTTATATTATAATTTCCAAATTTGTGGTATTGGTTTGTTCATTTTCTAAGTCTTCATTAGATTATATTATATTTTATAACAAATTTTGAAGATTTACATATTTAAATCCAAGAATAGTCACGTTTCCATCATTACCGTGCAGTCATTACCATGGGTATAATCCAAACCATGGTAATGATAAAAGGAACACGGGAATGAATTTTTCAATGTAAATTTGAGATTATTCAATCTATGGTAATTACTAGGAATGTGACCGTCATCACCTAGGACATCCCTTTACAACACTCTTACAAGCCTCGCCTAGTAGTAACGATGATCTGTCATTCGCGTTGTTTGAGCACAACACACACAGCCAGCTGGAGTTTAATGAAGTGTACAGCTCCGGGTCACATGAAGACGCGCTGCAATCTTCTGCTAAATTATTGCAGAATTTAGATAAAGTTTTAAGGAAAAATATAAAAACTAGTACGCAACTATTAATCGCGCTAGCAGAACAAAACACTAAAAAAATTTACTACCAGTCGCCATTACACATAGGCAGCTAGCTATTTGCCAATCAAACATTGAGGATAATGATGTCAAAGTTTTGTTTTTCAAAAGTTTTTCTAGCACATCAGAAAACGAATTATTTAAATTAAATGAGATCGATGTTTAATATATCAACTTTGAGCAAATAATTTCAATACTACCCAAACCGAACATTGTTTTGCAGGGAAATACGTTGTACTATAAATTTCCTAGGAAAATTCATATAAACGAAAGAGGCTAAGAGCTCAAAATGAGTATTAATTAGATTAAAAGCTTTAGAAAAGCGAATATTACGTTTTATTCTTCTAAGTTTATATAATCCAAAGAATGGAAAACTTAATTGATAAAATTAATACGTTAATTTTATCAATTAAGTTTTTTATTCGCTATTTAAGCTTCTAACATTCATACCAGTAAAAAAATTATAAATAGCTTGTTTTCTATGTTTCCCAGCTATCTATATGTCGACATTTCATAGGAACTATCCTAATCATCAGCAGACTTTGGAAATTTTTGAAAGATATTCTCAAACATTCAACTTTATATCCCAACAATCCAAATAAATTGCTGAGAATTTAAAAAGAAAAATGCTCTAATAATATCCGTCAAAACACAAAAAACAAGCTTTTCTATTTATAAACGTCTCTAACATTTCTTTACACCTTTCAAACAAATGAACAACCGTTGGTTGCTACGATTTGCTTTTTGAAAGTATCGAAAAGCAGAGAACAAAAATTCAAACAATTAAGTTTTTTATTCGCTATTTAAGCTTCTAACATTTATACCAATAAAAAATTATAAATAGCTTGTTTTCTATGTTTCCCAGCTATATATATGTCGACATTTCATAGGAACTACCCTAATCATCAGTAGACTTTGGAAACTTTTGAAAGATATTCTCAAACATTTAACTTTGTATCCCAACAATCCAAATAAATTGCTGAGAATTTAAAAAGAAAAATGCTCTAATAATATCCGTCAAAACACAAAAACAAGCTTTTCTATTTATAAACATAGAAAACAAGCTATTTATAATTTTTTTACTGGTATTAATTTTATTAAATATGTTTCTATAAATTGCTATATGTGTTTTATTTTGTTGCAATACATGACAAAACTTCATTACAATGCTTCTCAGTCATGGCCTGCAGCACAAATATCATTTCCGTGAGGACTATTGTCATTCCCGTGGGGTGCAAAATCCTTAAATATACTTGGCCCACTGTTTATTAATATATAAAATGGTCTTATAAAACAGTATCAACCAACAAATAATTGTTTAAACCCATTTACAAATATTTTCAAAGTTTTATAAAAATTCTTTTATATGAATATCTTATTGTTAATGTTAAGATTTATGTGCTTTGTTAGGAATTTAAAAAATCTAGCCAGATAATAAACACTGGCAAACAATAAAAACACTGCTAATTTGCGAAACCCCTTCTAATATATTCGAAGCTTATTATAACAAAAACAAAAGAAAAACTCTAAATAAACAACACTTCTTACCGGCCGGCACTCTGACCGTTCACTTGTTTGCTGGCAGACGAAGTTGGCGTTTATTTTTGGTGATGTAAAAACAACAGAGAATTGCTGTTCAGTAAAAATAAAACTTGTTTCTTTCTTTTAGATTGTCTGTTATTTTTTTGGTATTTTATGTTGTATATATACTGTGAGGGTCAAAACAAAGTGTACAAAAACGTTTTCCACTTTTTTTTAGTCTTTTAGTTTCAATTTTAGGGTTTTTGCTATTAGTATACTATTCTCTAATTAGTTATAAAAAGATAATCATACAAGGTGGCGCAAAAGTAATTCTCCTATCAGAAAAAAATTTTTTTTTTGCTTTTATTTATTTATTGAATCTTCACAATGTGAACTAACAACAATAAGTATTTAAATCTTATTACTAAATACAATAAATTAACTAAGTCCAGCCAATGCTAGACAAAAAGTTTTATTATGCGCTCTGTAGTGCAATTCACTAACTTTTAACGATTTTAAAAGAGCATAACTTAACGCGAGCTTTTGTGGTTTGCACTAACGCTTATGTGATTCACTAACTTATTCTTAACACCTCTGGCTGTATGTTAAAAAAATTTGAAATAATGTGGCAGCTTTGTTAAAAATAAAGAAAACCACAAAGAGGAACAGAAAAAACAAACAAATTTGCAAATAATTCCATGTTTAGGGTAAGTAAAACTATTTATATGTTTATTATTTAAAATATTTTTTGATAAATAAGATAAGCTCTTCTCACGGAGAACACGCCACCGACTGTTGGAGTCTTCCGACAAGTCATATGCCAGATACTGTGAAGTTATTCTAGTAGAATTTTAACGACATTGTTGTTAAGATAAACACCACAAAAATAATTGGTGTTTAGTTAACGCTAATCAGTCAGGCTATAAAAACAGCTGATTTAAAACGAAAACAAATAGTGTTAAAAACTGTTATAGAATCGGGAAAAGACCAACGTTAGTGTTAATTTCTCTAAACGAATTTTATTAGCGTTAAAACAGGATAGTGAATTGCACTACTGATGGTGGCAACGGTATCCCTTCTTCTCAACCGAGTGTGACCACTAAAATTAAGTATGTTTCGTGCAAGAGGGTTTGGGTGAAGTTCCAATTTGCTGATATACCTTGTCGCATGCTTTGAAAACTCATCTTTTACCAGTGGAACACACAGATCCTTGTGAATTCGAGAGTTTTTTACGTACCATGGAGCTGCAGTAATTGTTCGAAGAGTTTTGTTTTGTCGCCTTTGAATTTTTTCAATGTTTGACGCTGAGGCGGTGCCCCATAATTGAATTCCGTAGCGCCATATAGGCTTTAGTATTGCAATCTAATTTCAATGTAGAATTTTTGCCCATAAGCCCATTTAATTGCGCTGCTTTTAATTTTAGCTGAGTGACTTTCGCGTCAATGTGAGGCTATCAGAAAATGCTATAAATTTTGCGATTCGCCCCTAATGTCAGTTCTGTTTTGACATTTGTGTAGTAAACACATGCGAAATACACGTTAATAAACAATGTTAAGCTACACTGCTCCAGAACGCGGAATATTGGTGACTATTTATTTGACCAATAATTTTCATCAACAATAATCATGAGTGATGAGCCCCATTTCCATTTTAGCGGGTATGTAAATAAGCAAAATGTACGCTTCTGGGGCACTGAAAATCCGCGTGTAACCCACGAAGAGCCATTACACCCGCTCAAAGTCACTGTGTGCGGGTGTGCTGTTTTCGCTGGAGGGTTCATGGGACCTTTTTTCTTCGAAGACGTCGCGGGCCAAACGGTTACTGTGAATGGTGAGCGCTACAGAACAATGATCAACGAGTTTTTTTTGCCGCAACTTGATGAATTGGGATTGGAAATCATGTGGTTCCAACAGGATGGTGCTGTTGTCAGAACTCACTTCTCCCCCCAGCTAATAATATTGAAAACGAGCAACCATAAACTGCTGCCTGAAGAACAAATAAAAAGAATATTGGGGTCAGGCCCAATATTGCAAGGCAGCAAATATGTATTAAACAAAAGAAAAAACAGCAGTACCAACAAAAAACTGCTACAACCCGGAAATTACATAAACTATAACAATTGCTGACACGATGGAATACTGATGTGGGTCATGAATTCGGGCACACTCAGCTATAGCTCCAGGTTTGCGGCAGCAGCTATGACGGCATCAGCACACATAAAAGAAGAAGTAGAATTAAGAGAATTGATCAGTAATGTTCAATAATGGACAGAAGTAGTCGTTTGAACTAGTACATATATTATAATGGGTGATTTTATAAGAACTATTTTATATTTTATAAGAATATAATATATATATATTATAATTTCAATAAAGTGAGTGATAATAAAAAAGGAGTTTTATTTAAATTAGAATAGGACTATAATACAATAGTAAATCCTGCGATTCCCAACGGACCCTCCAAGATAAAATAATACTTACCTATATATAATAAACAAGTATTTCCTGCGACTCCTAAGGGACCCTCCAGGAAATACTATAACATTTTGGCGCAGCCGGTTGGATAATAAATAACAATAACAACAAGTATTTCCTGCGAATCCTATGGGACCCTCCAGGAAATACCATAACAGTGGTACGGCACACACTGCACGTGCCACAACCGATATGCTGAAGTATGCATTTCCCGGGCGCCTAATCTCCCGTTTTTGGCAATTTGCACTGGCCAGCAAGGTCGTCTGATTTGACCGCTGCAGACTTCTTTTTGTGGGGTTTTTTAAAGTCGCGGGTTTATGTCAACAAACCTCACTCTTGCAGCTCTTAAAGACAATATCCGTCAAAAATGTGAGGACCTATCGCCGGTAGTTTTGGCCAATGTGATTAGAAAATGCTATAAAAAGGGCTCAAATGACAATCAACTGTGGCGGCGGCCATTTACATGACATCATATTCTCACTTGATGTAAAAAAATTAAAGGACTGAAATCAAAATAAACCACAAGAAGAATCAAAGTTATTCATTTTTATTTTAAATCACAGCCAAAAAACATCGGAAGGTTATTTTTGCGCCACCCTGTATAACTTATAGAACAAAAACAAATTTGAATGCATATTTTACGCCTCAAAATAAAGCGTACATATTGCATATGCATCATATCAGTGGTGTGTTTCTGTAATATAATACCGTTATATTTGACTATTTGCTTATTTTAGCATTCTGCTGAAACGTTTTTATTATTTTATGTTGATTAATTGTGATCGGCAGAGTAAGAACTCCTCGTGTGAAGTAAATTTTTATTTGTTTTGGAATGGGTCAACAAACTTCTAGTGATATCAGAGAATTAGTAATATCATTTCGGAAGGAAGGAAAAACTTTCTGCCACAATACTGCAAAAAAAAATTGTTAATAAATACGAAAAATACGGCAAAATGGGGAGTCGTTCAGGGCCGGGCCGACTAAAACTTTTGAAAGAGGCTGATATAAGATCTATAGAGCGTGATGCAAAAAATAGTTTTTTTTTAAAGTGCCGTTAAAATATAAGAGAAAGTTTCGGCAACATCAGGAACTATCTTAAATGCCAGTATAACACGATGAGCATTACACGAAAACGGATCGGACCACTTATATCACCAGCCTAATAAAAAAAGACGCCTAGAATACGCCAAAAAGTCTCAATATAAAGATATTTGTTTCTGGAATAATGTGCTTTTTAGTTTAGAAGGTAAAATTGAGGTGTCTGCCAAGAAAAACCCCAATTAAAGTATGGCGAACAAAAAATCATGAATGTACTGACCAAAATTTAGTAACCACAGTTAAGCATGGTGAGGGTTGGGTGATGGTGTAAGCGTGTATAGCGGCAAGCGGAATTGGAAATTTAGTTTTTATTGAAAGTATAATGAATAAGATGGACTACCTGAACATTTTGCAAAACAAAGTGCCACCCAGTGTGGATAAATTGGGGTTGGAAAGATCTTAGATTTTTCAACAGGAGAACGCCTCCAAGCATTCATACGATAAGGTAAGTGTACCAGTAGTCGGCAGTTTAAGACTTTTGATTTTTTTAAATAACGTTGTGACATATGTGATATAACTATTGAATTGAAGATTAATTATTCCGTTTCGTTAATTTGCCTTCTTGCAGTTTAAATAAGTTATATTTTATAGTTTATAAACATTTAGAAATTTTACGATTATTAAAAAAGGACCACATTTACCAGTAGTCGGCACGAATTTTCCAGTTGTCGGCATGTTATGTACCTATTGTCGGCATAGCATTTTTCAGTGCAGAAACGAGCAGACAATTAAGAAATTCAAACTTTTATTTATTTTAAATAAACGTTTTTACATTTCTAATAATGTAAATTAGGTAGAAACATTACACTAGTATATAAAAGAAAAAAGTGAATGCATTTATATCTTCAGCTTATTTTACGATGTATTCATTTTGGCGCTATCAGATTGAGTATTTCAACGACTTTATGAAAACTTATTGCAAATAACCCATTAACAATTCCCATTTATCCTATGCGATTTCGACCAATCCACGAAATCCAAAAAGGCCAGACTTTCGGAAGCCATTCTTGATCGTTGTCTCCATGTTGTTATCAGAGAGAACCATTTGAAGTAGTGGACAAAAGGTTGACTTCTGGCGTAGTTTGCCATGTTCTGACCCTTTTTTCATTCTGATTTAAAAATACTTAAGCTATGTACACACGGTTGTCAGATGTTACAATATTGTAAGATCTGGCAACATGCTGACAATGAAAAATTGTCCCGCAGAAGTAAATTGTGTGTTCAGACGATCGTAAGAAAATCTTACAATTTCATTGTCAGACTATGGTCTGACAAATAATTCATCTGACAACAAAAATTGTCAGTTCACACGGTTGTCAGATTGTTAGATGAAAAAAATTGGCAGACATGTTGCAAGGCACTGCCACTTATGTATGTCAACAACCATTTGGCAGTGTTGCCCATCAAACTTTTTTCTGACAATGATGCCATTGTCAGGTGCATTAATTTTATACATCTGACAATTAAAACTGAGCTTACAATACCAGCCAATTATCTGGCAATGCCGACGAAGAGTGTTCCCACGATTGTCAGATGCCTGACAACATTGTCGTCTTACAATTGATTGACAATGGTTTTTCTGATAACGTTGTAAGTTAAAAATTGGCAGTTCACACGATTGTAATACATTTTCAGGCAATTTTACTGGCAATATTGTAAGATCTGACAACCGTGTGTACGTAGCTTTACATCGGCCAGTTGTATTAACGAATTAAGTTTGGAGTCAGTGCATAAAATATAATCCGATTACTGTCCAACGTCATATTAGACTTGTGACCCTCGACAAACAATATAATATACCCTCATTGTTCAACAATTCTGTACACAATTATATTGTAGTTTTGAGTTCAAAAAAGGCATTGTTTCTAAAAATTTGCCATTTTTATTCATTAAAATTAAGAAAAAACTAGTAATGGAAACCACTGCTGACTGTATGATAGCGCTTGTCCTGGTTCTCGACAGGTAAAGCACTCATTTTAAACAGTGCCGTCTACTGGGTAAACTGACTTTAAACTTATTTTTTATATACTCAGTTGCATATACATTGAATATTAAATAATTCTCCTAAACTTGAAGTAAATTGAAGAAAAACATACTGGAAAATGTTCTCGGCACCCCCATGCCGACTACTGGAAATGTTGAAATTTTTATGTTCCTAATGTCGGCATCATTAAAAACCGGAAAAACTTTATATATCTTTTTGATTTTTCACATTTATAACATAATTTGAACAGTTTCCTATCATTAAACACCATCTTCGATTAAAATTTTAAGAAATGTAAAGAGCTACTTGGCTTTGCCACTAATTTTTTCCTAAGAAAACAAGCACTACCGCATGTATTGAAGACTTCTTCCTGAACAAAGGTATAAAACTCTTAAAATACTGATCTAGGCTAGAATTTGTTTTTGCATATAGAGAGTTGAGAAAATATATATAACATTTTTATGTAATCATATTTAATATATAATTACCGTTATTCTTAGTTATTTGAGTTTAAATAAAAAAAAATGCCGAATACTGGTACATGCCGAGCTTAAGTACACTTACCCTATATTAAAAGAATGGCACCTGTATCGAACTCCTAATTTAGTGCATCATCCTCTCTAATCACTGGACTTAAATCCAATTGAACATTTCCGAAAAGGACAATTAGCAATAAGGATATGCTGAAATCCTGTATAATGAAGGAATGGCAGAAAATTGCATGTGATATATCTAAAAAACTAGTAGAATCGATTCTCAAAAGACTAAATGCCGTAATTAAGGTAAATTAAGGCAAAAGGAAAATCAACTAAATACAAAATCGATTTTATGTTCATTTTAAAATAGTTTGTACACTTCTTTTTTACGCGTAAATAATGAACTATTTCTTATTTTTGTTGTAAAACTTTTGTTGTTGTAAATATTTTTGGCTGTTTTGTTTAGAATAAGGTAGAGAACTGAATACTGACTTAAAATACCTAAATGTAAAATGTTATCATAAATAAGAAAGACTGAAATAAAAAACACTACTTTAAAAAAATTTTTGTACACTTTATTTTGACGCTCACAGTATATAACCATACCTATGTAGTATGTATATATTTTTATTATTGCTTCTTTAAAAATACAAAATACGCTCTCATGCACATACATTTTTGGGTGCTATTGTTGTTTTGTATCAGTTTGTGCATTTTATTTCATTTCAAGCTGTTTTTAAAGTGCGCGACTAAACTATTAAAATTAGTTAAGGTTCTCCTCATAAAGTAGGTACATAATATTCTTAAACTACCCGCATCAAGTCTTTATAGATACATACATATGTATAATACATATAGGCGTGTATACACACACATACATAGTTATTAAGAATTATTGGAGTAAATGGAAATAAAAATAGTTTAACTATGTACCTGCCCACAGTATTCTTTCTTTCCGTCATGTGTAATTTTTCTGAGAAGTTAACACTGTGGCAACTTGCTACGAATAAAAACAGTAAAAGAAAAGAAAGAAAACATTTCGCAAACGTTGCTTGCTACATCAGAAGCTATGCGACTTTTTCTAACCGTTTATTCCATTAGCAAATACTTTTTTTTTAATGAAAGAAAGTTCAAACAAAATGAATGAATTTTTACTTATCTGTTTGCTTTAATATACCATTACAATCATGGTGCAATTAACTAGGTGGCATCTCCAGTGCAGGTGACAATTTTTTGTTTCATAGAAATGAGGGTGATAAAAGCTGTTTATCAGCCATGTCAAAGAGCTTAATTCCGTTCGGAAACGGAATTGAATGCTTTTTTTACTTCTTCAAAAAATGAAAAACTAAAAACTTTTCGGAATGAAATTATTTCTAATTGCAAGAATGAAACTAGTATTATCTAATAGAATTGATTTCATTCAAAAAAAAGTTTTAAATTTTCGTTTTTTGAAGAATTAAAAAACCGATTCAATTCCATTTCCGAGCAAAAGTAAATTGTATGACATGGCCGTATGTTTACACAAAGTGAAGTGAAAAAAAATAATAAGATTTTAAACAGTTTGCAAAAAAGTGCAAAAGACACAATAAAAAAAGTGTTCAAATATATTTTAATTGCTTAAACTGAGTTGAAAATATTTTATGAAAATAATTATACACAATTACATTTACGGCATTCAAAGGGTTGTCATAATGTCATTAAGTCTTAAAATATTAGTATGAAAAAATATGTATACTGTGAGTATTCTGACATAAATTATTTTAAATTTCAATCAGTTCAGATGTCTACGGTTTAGTTATGGCAAGCTCCGTTTCTGATTTTTTTGTGCAAAGTATAATATAAAATATTGTGGCATTATACGTGATATGACACCGTTTGAATGCCTCAATTAATTTTCTTTGTTTATTTTCTTCATACACACATTTCTTTCTTCATTTTGTTCTGTTTTGTAAACATGATTTTGACGGCCTCCGGAATTTTTACACAAACAAAATATTATGTATGTAGTACGGCAACTCCTTATGCTGCCACCTAATAACTGCACCATCGTACAATTGGTGAGAAAATCAAAGCAGAAGCTTACCTAGTGTCGACAACTGTAAAGCTATGTACACACGGTTGTCAGATGTTACAATATTGTAAGATCTGGCAACATGCAGACAATGTAGTGACAATGAAAAATTGTCCCGCAGAAGTTAATTGTGTGTTCAGACGATCGTAAGGAAATCGTACAATTTCGATCTGTTTAGCAGTGTTGCCCATCAAACTTTTTTCTGACAATGATGCCATTGTCAGGTGCATTAATTTTATACATCTGACTATTAAAACTGAGCTTACAATACCAGCCAATTATCTGGCAATGCCGACGAAGAGTGTTTCTCTGACAACGTTGTAAGTTAAAAATTGGCAGTTCACACGATTGGAATACATTTTCAGACAATTTTACTGGCAATATTGTAAGATCTGACAATCGTGTGTACGTAGCTTGATTAACTCTGATATAAACGTCGGCAGAATGAGAGAACGAATTTCTTTATGATTATCTTAATATGTAGCAAGGAGTACACGTGTTTTTGTTAATCTTATAAGAATTCATAAATCATTGAACGCCGAGAAGAAAACACTTCTTTGTGATTAAAAGAAACTTATATGAATTTTGTCTATGTGTACATTTTGTACAATGATAATCTCATCAGAACGCTCTCATAAAAAGTATTATAAGACTGCGATAGCATTGATCTTAAGTCTGCACTTAACAGAATTCTCTCTGTGATTGATATGTTATGGAATTATGGGACATATCTAACATCAATATCTAACATTGAAAAAATTCAAAGACGACAAAATCAAATTCTTCGAACGACTACTGCAGCTCCATGGTACGTAAAAAACTCACGAATCCATAAGGATCTCTGTGTTCCACTGGTAAAAGATGAATTTTCAAAGTATACGACAGGGTATGACAGCAAACTGGAACTGCACCTAAACCCTCTGGCACGCAACATACTTAATTTTGGCGGTCACACTCGGTTGAGAAGAAGGGATACTTTTGCTACCATCAGAGCGTTAAATACGTGATTTTACCGATATAATTGTCGCAAAATAAAACTTTTTCAGTGACAGAAAATCCTGTACAAACAACTGAGGTTATAACAATTGCATATATGTGATCAATATGTGACAAACATTAACGTAAGAATAAGTAAAGAGCTCGGTGACTGAGTTGGTTAAGCAGCCGTATTAAAAATACATCATGTTCACATGATCCCGAGTTCGAATCCCAGTGGGTGCTGATGAGTAGTGTAGCGACTACAAAACAGCTAGTTTTGTCCCCCAGCTATATGGTATTCAATTATTTTTCTGTTCTTCTTTGGTCGTATTGTTTCACAGCAATTATTGTTATAATTAAATATAATCCTTCTTCTTGACTGAAGTTGGACTCGAACTCACAACTGCTTAGTTAATATCGTACATATGTTTATAACTAAAAGTTCACTGATTAATGATTTACATATAAAACTTTTTGTCTAGCATTAGGTGGACTTAGTTGATTTTTTGTATTTAGATTTGAATACTTATTATTAGTTCACGTTGTAAAGATCCAATAAATTAATGAAAACTAAAAAAAAGAAAAAATCAGTATGACAAAAAACATTGGATACAATAGGAATGCCAGATTTAAAATACAAAGTATATAAAAGTAGCCAACTAGTTCGCTACATGATTTTTAAATCGCCAGTCGCCCAACTAAAAATTTTGTCGCTGTAGTAGATAAAAATTCGGCACGTTTGGGGAGAAGTCTGACAACCCTGGCCGGTACTCGAATGCCTTAAATTAGTTTAATACAGAAGTGCCCAATCCCTATGCGCTTAATACTCCATGGTTTTTGTAAAAGTGCTTAGCTATAGGGCTGTGTTCTTTAATACATATATACTGCACTCAAAACTAACAATGAAAAATACACAAACAACTTTGTCTTACATATTTTTTTGTCTTTCTTCAGCGCACACACACAAGTGCAAAGCAGCAACACTTTCGCATGCTTTGCTGGTAAACATTGACGACAGAGATTATCAGTGTGAATATTCTTTTGGTAAATACATTTTGCTTTTTACAACAAAAAATATTAAATAAATGTTGTTTTTCCTTAAATGTATTGGGGTTTGCTCTTCGATAAAGAATTTTTGGGCACCCCTGGTTTAATGCTTTAGTAAAACTTATTATACGAGTGAACTAAAAAAAATAAGAGGTTAATTCAATTCTGTAAGTAAAAAGGTTTTGGCTTTACGTTTCAAATTAAAAACTAAATTACACGGAAAATTATTTCATTCTCAAAAACACGTTAGATTTTCTTTATCTGAAGAACAAAAAAAAACGTATGAAGGTCCATTTTCAAATGAAATTCAAGTAGATATATTATATCGTTTAACGGTTTGCTTCTATCAAATTTTGTTTCTATGAAATTATAGGAAAAATTATTTCATTCCAAAAAGCATGTTACAGCCTGCTTATAGGACACAAGTAAGCTCACTGGCGACGAGCCATTTCATAGACGAGTACGTAAAAAATTGGGTTTGCAAAACGCGACTTGATCGAGCCGTGCAACTTACGTAATTTATAATATTTTTTATTCGTTTATTTTTTCAATCTAAAAAAAGGCAATCCTATTCCAGGCACAGGTGGCATACATACATATGTACATACGCACATAAGTAAATAAATAAAACAAAATAGTATGTTGTGGAAAACATGCACAAATCGTATATTTTTACATGCAAGTTTTATATCAATTATGTACATACATATGTATGTGTATATACGAGCAAACACATAAAAAAAATTTGAGAGAATCTTAAAACGTCCGGTTGAAATTTCCATTCTTATTTTTCTTATTATTTACTATCATTTATAATATTTTCATTATCATTTCTTATTATTTATAACTCTCGACTATGTCACAGAATTCACTTCCGTTCGGAAATGGTATTGAATCGGCTTTTTAATTCTCAAAAAACGAAAATCTAAAACTTTTTATTTTTTTACTTCTTCAAAAAACGAACAACTAAAAAATGTATCGGTATGAAATTATTTCTAATTACAAGAATGAAACTAATATTATATTATACGGCCATGTCACAGAATTCACTTTCGTTCGGAAATGGAATTGATTCGGGTTTTTAATTCTTCAAAAAACGAAAATTTAAAGCTTTTAACACAAATCGTCAATAGCCGCGGTTTGTAAACCAAAAACAGAAAAAACTTGCATAGTTAGCGCATTTTAGCGACGAGTCGTGTTTTATAAACAGTCTGTTAGTTTTTCCATTTTCGAATGGAATTGATTACGTCCTAGGCAGGTTGCAAAAACTGTCAAAGTCACCTTATCACTTTGATGCGCACTCAGTCAGTGTGTTAGTTATGTTACGGTTTTTGTAACATTTTTTCCATTTGTTTGTTTGTTTGTAATCGCCAATGAGGTTATCGTTTGCTCTTGAACTTGAACGTGTATAAACAAAAACATAAACATTAATTTCCAACTAAAATAAAAAAAAAGAAGAAAAAAATCTAAATAACAATAAACCAGACCTGACGAAAAATAAAATGGAAAAAATTTATTATAAAATAAAATAAAAAGAAAAAATTAAAAGAAAAACTACTGGAAAAAAGTTAAATAATTGTTTCTCCATTTGAAGCATGACGATATGAGAACATTCCACAAAACACTGGAAATTTGAATCCAAACTGCAGAGGCAGGGTGGCTGGCAGCATCAGCATCGGCGGCAGCCACAGCAACAAAAAACAAGTAAACAAATGCAGCATCATCGTCATCATTATCGTGTAGTCAAGTATAAAAGCAGGAAACTCTCAAGAAGTTGGTACTGCATTGTTTTCGTTCTTTTCATGTTGTAAAGTTCTTTTTTTTTTTTTTTTTTTTGTTTAATTCATTATTGTTTTCTGTACAACAATATGTCTGGTTTAAACCAATAATGACTTGGCTTAAAACGAGGAAAACTTGTTTGTTTTCAATTTTTCCTTTTTGTTTTTGGTTTAGCTGCTGTTTGACTTGATAATGTGTTTTGCTAGTTATATTGCAAAATTCTCTTGCCAAAATTGTTACAAAAAAAAAAAAAAAGCTTGTCCACCTTTGGAAGGTCTTTACAAAGGAATGAACAAACAAAAAAATCGTACAGAAATAAAATCCTTGTTGATCTTGTCAAACAAAGAAAACAAACTTGAAATAAATTAAACCTGTTTGCTGTTGCATGTCTTCACAGACAGGTTTTAGTCCTTTAAGGGCTAAAATCACAGCTAAAACATATAGAGTTTTTTAAAGGGCTGTAATGAGTAGGCAATACAAAACTGTTAACATACATTTACTTATTTTATAAATATGTATTTAAATTTTTGTCTTAATGCAAAAAAAATATGGCTTACAAATGGCAATCAAGAAAATAAAAAATATAAACTTGTCTACTGCTTAATAATCAACATTTTTGCTGGTCTTAAGAGGATTAATAATGATTTATTTCCAGCTTTAAATAACTTGTGACCAGAGCACTAGTAATTTGATACATTTTTGCAATATAATTCAATTCTTGTGTTTATATAAGGTTTCTGGCAATTTCGAGAGAGAAAGTGTGAACTTTGGCCAATAAAAAACTGCAAAAAAAAAGTTTCAAATATTTTTTTTTATAAATTTAAACTATTGAATAATACAATAGAGAGATTAGATATAAAACCGAGATTAATGACAAAATATGTAGATGACTTATTTTGTATTATTCCGGACTTGGCAATTGATATGTTTTCAGCTTTGCATAGTTTGAACTCAAGCATCAAGTTTACTATTGAAAAGGAATATAGTTCAAGATTACCATATTTGGATACTTTGATAATTAGGAGAGATAACAAACTTGTAATTGATTGGTACCAAAAACCAACTGCATCAGGAAGATTAATTAACTATTTTTCAAAGAATAGCAGAAATATAATAATAAACACAGCTACAAATTTTGTGGAAAGGGTTCATAGAAAGAACATTATAAAGGTTAAAAACATATTGGAAGACAACAGTTTTCCAGCTGAATTTGCTTCTAGATTTGTAAGTCAGTTTAAAAAAATAGAAATGTACAGAATTTAGGTAACTCATCAGAAATTTTAACATATATACCAGGTTTATCAGAAAGATTAGCAAGGTCTAATATATATAATAAAGAAGGATATAGAATGGCTCATAGAAGCTATCGGGTGGTTAAATTTCAAGGGCCGATGTTGAATGTGAACCACACCTAAACGCCAAGTTTTTTTCCGAATTTTATTTTACATTTCTCTATTTCAGACTTATTCAATTTGAACCATGGAGAGATACACAATATCCAACAACGTGTTAAAGTTATCCAGACTTATTATTAAAATGATTATCAATTTTCGAAGAAAATCATCTTCAGTGATGAGGCACATTTTCACCTCAGTGGATTCGTCAATAAACAGAATTGCCGCATTTGGGCGAATGAGAATCCAAGAGTGACTGTCGAAAAACTAATGCACCCACAAAGAGTGACTGGTGCGGTTTATGTGCTAGCGGCATCATCGGGCCGTATTTTTTCCAAAATGAGGCCGGTCAGGCAGTTACTGTGAATGGTGTTCGCTATCGTAAGATGATAACGAACTTTTTATGGCCCGAATTGGAAGATATGGATGTAGACGATATGTGGTTTCAGCAGGACGGTGCCACTTGCCACACAGCTAACGAAACAATTGCTCTTTTGCGCAACAAATTCAATGGCCGTGTTATCTCACGTAATGGCGATGTCAATTGACCGCCAAGATCATGTGATTTGACACCGTTGGACTTTTTTCTTTGGGGTTATTTGAAAGAAAAGGTGTACGTCGATAAGCCAGCAACAGTTCAACAGCTAAAGGATGAGATAATTCGGCACATTAACGGCATAGAACCTCCATTATGCCTCAGGGTCATCGAAAATTTGGACCATCGGATGGAGGTGTGCCGCCGATATTTTGTGCCATACATAATTTAATAATACCAATATATCATAATAAAATAAAATTACAATAATTTCCTAAATAGTTTGTGTTTTATTCAAAATCAACATCGGCCCTTGAAATTTAACCACCCTTTATAATACGTTAGGTAAATTATTTAGTAAGACTAAAGATAGACTTAATAAATGGGACATTTCAAATTCGGTTTATAGAATTCCTTGTCTGGGTAATGACCAAGAAAATTGTAGTAAAGTTTACGTCGGAACTACAAAAAACAAATTGAGAACTAGAATTGCAGGACATAAGTCAGATCAAAGATATAGGGATATTAATTCACAAAAAACTGCTTTATCTTCTCATTGTTCAAAATTTAATCACTCTCCAAACTTTGAAAATGTTTCAATTTTAAGAACAGAAAATAATTATAAGAAGCGTTACATGTTAGAAATGTTAGAGATTATAAACACACCATCAACACAGAGAATTAACTTCAAGGTAGACACAGAAAAATTAGCACAGAATTATAGATATTTAGTTAATAAGAAATTCTAGATTTGAATTGTTTAAGAATGAATGTTAGGATAAAATTTTTTAAATTGTGTTAATAATATTTCCATGTTATTCTGTAAACAACATTTGTTTTGCTAGTTGAAAAACAACATGTTGCAAGACATGTGTTGGTTGCAGAATTAGGTTATTTTGGTTTTTATGTTATTTTTTATGTTTGTCATTATTGTTATTAATATTATATTTTTTCTAACAATTAAGTTTTTTTTCGCTATTTAAGCTTCTAACATTTATACCAGTAAAAAATTATAAATAGCTTGTTTTCTATGTTTCCCAGCTATCTATATGTCGACATTTCATAGGAACTACCCTAATCATCAGTAGACTTTGGAAATTTTTGAAAGATATTATCAAACATTCAACTTTATATCCAATTTATTTGGATTGTTGGGATATAAAGTTGAATGTTTGAGAATATCTTTCAAAAATTTCCAAAGTCTGCAGATGATTAGGGTAGTTCCTATGAAATGTCGACATATAGATAGCTGGGAAACATAGAAAACAAGCTATTTATAATTATATTTTTTCTTTTTTGTTTTTTTAATAGCCCAAAAATGTTTCTGTCAGTATATTAAATAGATATTTTTTAAGTTTTCAATTTAAAATTTTTCAATTTATTAATTTTTCTTGGTGTATAGATTTTTTGTATATAGGAATTTTTTGACAATAATTTTTCAAATTGAAAAATTTTTTAATAACATATTAATTTTCCTGACGATGATAACAAATTGTTATCGAAATATTAAAATGAAACTGTTAAATTTTTTATATAACATAAAACGATCTTTTGCTGCAAAAATAAAAAATATTTACCAAAACAAGATCAAATAATTAAATATCAAATATAATTTAAAAGAGAGCTAAATTTTGTCGAAAAGTTGTAAAACTTTATATATATGTATATACAACTAGGTATATACATACATATATATATATATATATATATATATATATATATATATATATATATATATATATATATATATATATATATATATATATATGTATATAGATGTTGTATAGATGTTTTCATTTGCCGATACCAAGATTTGTCTATACTGTGCCATCGATTTTTCGATAGCTTTCGGCTTGAAGAAAAAAAAGTTCCTCTACGACATATCAAAAACATCAGTTCCGACGTGCCCAATTATCACTTTTTTACCTTTTCTCAACTTTTATTTTAAAAAACTGCCCGTTTTTCTGGATATAACGTTGCCTCATCACACACTTGATCATTATTATCACTTCAAATACGGCAATTTTTGTTTATTGACGTATCCATTCAAACAAAAGTAAGATTCCCCGCTAAACAAAATTTGCCTATCGGGATTAAACGCAATCGTGTTTTGAACCCATTTGCATAATTTTTGCAAACAATTCCTACTTGACGGAAATTACTATCCGAACTCGAAAGAGTATCTGTAACTACGACAAAGATATTTTCCCGGGTTTGAGCAGTTAAAAGTGTTTTGGCAGACCTCGATATAAATATGGCTCCTGGACCGAATTTTAACAATATTAAAAAGATGAAAAGAAAAATAAATATTCTGGTGAAAAGGTTTGCAAAATACACATGTGAAAACAAAAAGGTTTGGATAAGAATTTATATATACAAATATATGTATGTATGTGTTTTAATGTGTTTGAATGTATGTGTTTTTTTTGCAGATTTACGGACCAGAGCAAAAATGTACTCGTATCGATATATCCAAAAACAAAAATATTTAAAATTTTATTAGTATTGTATTGTTATATTCTACTTGTAAAAATATTGATTGAAAAAATTAATTAAATAAATTACAAAAAAATCGAGTTTTAATTATAAATAGAAGTCATTTGTGTGTGTACTTATCTAAACATAATATTGTGACTTTCAACACTACTAAGATTAATAGTAATAATAGAATTTTTCAATAATATGGGTGAAAGTGATTATATTATATAGTTGGACATGACAGTAAAATTTTAATTTTTACAATAACAGTGTTAGCTATGATACAATTACTATATTTTTTACCAAATAATTGGTTATATACGATAAATTTTGTAAATAAATTTCAGATTGAAACAATATTATGTTTCGCAGATGACAGCAGCATTTGCCATTTTAGCTATAGGCCCAGCCCATCAGAGATCGCTGCCAAGAGGCTAAATATGAATGATTCACTGAATAGTGATCTTCTATTAATCTCCGAATGGGGTCGTAAAAACAGGGTTGCCTTCAACGCTCGTAAGACCCAGTGTTGTTTATTAACACACAAACAAACGACCGCAAATTCTGCTTAATCTGTACTCATGGATGGTATAAATATTGAGGAATCGGATGCTCTTGATGTTCTTGGAATGAAGATACAGTGTGGCGCTCGCTGGACGGAACACATTTTTCATGTCTCTAAAGAAGCATTCAAGTGCCTAGGTTTTTTGAAACGGTGTAAGATGTACTTCTCGCCATCCGATCTCCTTACTATTTATACCACCTACATCCGACCGAAAATTGAATACAACTCTCATGTTTGGGCCGGTGCCTCAAAGTCTATTTTGGGGTTACTCGACCGTGTGCAGGAGAGGGCGGAGAAGCTTATCGGTGACAGTAGGGTATCCAACTCTATTGACTCACTGGAGCATCGACGCAGTGTGGGGTGCGTTACTCTGTTCTATCGTTACTACAATGGATTTTGCTCTGACGAGATTAGGGATCTTGTTCCCGAAACTCGCACATTTTTACGTAGCACGCGCTCATCGTCTAGAGCTCATCCATTTGTGGTCGATTACCCGGGGAATCGTACTACGCATTACAGAGAGAATTCCTTTTTCAGCCGTACGCTTCGTCTATGGAATAAGTTGCCTGCAGACGTGTTTCCTGTCTGTTATAACGTTGGAAAGTTCAAGTCAAATGTTCGCAAACACTACTCCCTCTTTCCCCCTCCTCATAACCTATTTTCCTAGTTCTGGTACAATGCACTGCATATGTAGGGGTCATCCCCTTAGTACTGGTCCAAGTTAAAAAGAAAAAAAAATAAATAAAAAAATAAAAAATAAAAATTTCGCATAGTTTTTATTTCAGCCTTCTTGACATGTGATATAGCTGAACGATGTTAACAGGTCAAATGGTATGTGACATTTTAATAATGCTGCTAAAATACAATTTAACTAAAATGTTTAGCATATACAAAACACATTTTTTTAATAATGAAATTGTGCAAACAATTTATTGAATATTCGCTTGATTTCTTTTTTTTAGCATTCAAAAGGCCATCAAAAAAGTAAATAAAGAAATAAAATATTTAATAATAAAAAAAAGTTTTAAATTCATGCCAATAATTTGCTAAAATTATATTGTCATTTTCACACCCAACAACTAATATACTCGTCCACACATGGTTGCCTGATCAAATAAATTTACAAGTTTTAAAATGGTTGGCAACAAAAGCTAATGTACGAATATGTATAAATATTACAACAGTATTTGATTTATTTATTTACATTTTCTGAAATGCATACAAAAATATTAAAAATCTATAATAAAAAACAATTGGTAGGAATTGCTATAATAAACAAAGTTTAGTGGAAAAAACTTATTATAAATAACATTTCACTATTGGCACTTAAAGCAGAAAAAAAACAAAAAACAAAAAGAAAAGAAAATTTATGCTGCAATATGCGAGTACATATTTCATCCACAGAAATGAAGGAAAGGTAAAATTTTAGTAATTAAAAATGTGCCATAAAATAGAAAGTTGGAAACTTTGTCTGCTAATAAACGCAAAAAGAAAATGCTAAATGGAAACCAACACGAATTCATTTAACTGATGGAAGCTTTTAAAGCAGGTGACTGGAAGCTGTTTGGCTCCAAAGTAACTTTCGATTATCAAGTAAGCTTGCCATATCTTCTTAAGTTGAACTAACTCGTTATGTTAATGGAATGTATATGCGGACCAGAGAAGGAAGATTGCAATGGCGGCTAAACGGCTCTGCGCCAGTTTTTTTTTTTTTTTTTGCAACAAAAACAAACATAAGAAGAAATGCAGCAGAATAAGTTACATATAAATATTTTGTTAAAAAAATTTAATTGTAACATCAGATACGATGTGTTGATGCCAATGCTTTTGTTCGAATTTGCAATTTACTCTTTTACGATTGTGTGAAGATAAATTTTAAAATGTGTAACCCTGGGCATAAACCAACTGAATTAACAGAGATCTGTTAAGGAATTAACTTAGCTCTGTTAAACATAAAAAATCATGGGCAATGTATTTCAAACGTAACTATGGGCACATATTTGGACTCACCAAACCCACAAATAAGTTAAAGTTAAACTATACCCCATCAGCTAATAGAATAACAAAAAACTAATAAGAAATTAATAACACAAATAACAGATGGAAGCATTTAAAGTATGTGACTGGAAGCTGTTTCGATTATCAAGTAAGCTTGCCATATCTTCTTAAGGTGGACTCACTTTTTATCTTAACAAAATGTGTGTGCTGACCAGAGAAGCCAGCCGAAGAAAAATTGCGGCGGCGTCTAAACGGCTCTGCGCCAGTTTTTCAATAACAAAAACAAGCATAAGAAGAAATACAACAGAATAAGTTATTTTGTATACATATAAATATTTTGTTTAAAAAATTTAATTGTAACATCAGATACGATGTATTGAGGCCAATGCTATTGTTCAAATTTGTAATTTACTTTTTTAAGAAGGAACTTATTTAGCTTTTGGATCTATGTCAGGTAAAAATTATTCATTTAATTTTTAGAAAAGGTTCAACTATATATATGATGGCTGTCGTTTACGAATAATTGTCTCCTTACTGTAAATGGGTTAAGCGGCTTCCTTTGGCGGCAATGCAAGAACCAGCCACAGAGAATGCTACCTACAATAAAGCTGAAGCGGTTAAATTCCAAAGCAGAACTCTGCTAACCTAGATAATTTTGTAAGCACCTTTAGAAAACATAACCTAATTAAAAGTGAATCAGTAAAAGTTTTAAATATAATAATAGACATAGCTCTTACAGTACGTCAAAATAGGCTTTAATTTCCAGTACTATGCTGCAGTCATCACGATTTTGAGAACTTGGAGATGCCACAAACTGAAGCATTTCTCTTCGAACTGCGGTTATTTTTTAAAGTTTAAGATTTATATAATTGAGTTTTATTCACTATAGTAGCTTCTAACATTAACACCAATAAAAAAAAATTGCAAGCAGCTTGTTTTCTATGTTTCCCAGCTGTCTATATTATATGTCGACATATAGACAGCTGGGAAACATAAAAAACAAGCTGTTTATGTTTAAGATTTATACAAATCAAAAATTATAAACAGTTTTTTTATGTGTCCTAGCTCTCTATATGTCGACATTTCATAGGAGCCACCCTAATCTTGAGCAGACTTGGAAATTGAATAAACTCAATTGTTTGAATGTTTTTTTTTTATAAATCATCCTTTTATTGTGATAAAGTAGAATAGAGGAATGGTGCGAGGACAACTTTATTGTTGTTAACCCGAAGAAATCGAAAGCGATTGCCTATAATGTTGCAGGAGGAGTGCTGCCCAGAATTGTAATAAACAATGATGATATAGCGTATGTTCAGTATATGAAAACACTATGAGTATTCATTGCTAATAAGCTAACATTTGAGTTATGTTTTCTCAAGGATCTCTTTTGGATTAAGAAAGATGTATAATACGAATTATTCTTTACCGCTTAATATTCGAAAAATCGTAGCTAATGCAACTCTAACGCTGATTATACTGAATGTCTTAGAAGTTTATTCTGGAACCACATAGTCTAATATTGCCCGTCTAAAAGTATTTTCTAATAGAATCGTAAGGTATGTTTACAAACTAAACGTTCGGGAACATGTGTCTATTTATGTCAGAGACTTCTTGTTAAAATAATGTTACTATATTTAAAAATGGTTCTCCTAAATACTTTCCATGCCGATTTGAATTTGGACATTCTTCGAGGTCGCATACATTGCTTTGTCCTTTCTTCAATTCTCAAACAATGCAGCGTTCTTTTGTGCTAAGAATGTGTCGAATTTGGAATACATTTGTGCCCTGTAGTGAAAGACACTTTGCTCATTCGCCTCTAGAATTTAAAAATAATTTATTGTTAAATCTATTAACTATTACTGCATGTTATCATTTAGTGATGGTGGTTAAACTTCAATATTTCATTCCTTGTTTTTTATCCAGTTATCCAGATCCAAGATATATTTAAATATCTAAGTGCTTAAGAATGTATTAAGAATGATGTATGTTAAAAAATACGTATATGATACATGTTTCACAAGGGTTATAACAAAATTGTATATTAAAATTTTTAACATTATTTAAATTGATAGTTTAAGAACATATTACTGTGCCATGTTTAATTACTATGTAATCAATTTGGCCCTACCACTGGCTTACCGATTATAAATAAATATTTGAGTTAAATTAAAATTAGCTATTTATGGTCAGAAGAGTCTACAATTTAGCTAGAGGATTATTTTGACTCTATGGGCTGGAGCAAATAAATACATAGATCATGGTGAAATACTTACCATTTCAATGTCTAATTCATTTCAAAACAGATTTTATGAGACCGAAATTTTTCGAATACAAATTTTCCACGAATATTCAAAGTTCCAAAACAGCTCCAAACTATTCAGCCAAATCGCCCGCAGCAGAAGCAAAAACAGCAGAGATGAACCTGGACAATATCTGGTTCCAACAGGATGGTGCCACACAGCCAACGAAACAATTGCTCTTTTGCGAGAGAAATTCAATTGCCGTGTTATCTCACGTGGTGGCGAAGTTAATTAGCCGGCACGAGCATATGATTTGACGCCGTTGGAATTCTTTCTTTGAGAATATTTAAAAGAAAAACTGTACGTCATATAAGCCGATATTAAACCGCAAGAATGGGCCATCAGGTAAGGGTATACTACCGATGCCGTGGTGAGCGTTTTGCTTATTTTATTTCACGCCTAATTGTCATAGATACTTCTGATCATAATAAAAAGTATTAAAATATTTCTCTAAAAGCAATATTCAACATCGTTACATTTCTACGTAACACGCGTACATCGTCTAGGGCTCATTCATTTGTGATCGGTTGACCGGGAAATCGTACAACGCATTACAGAGAGTTGGTTTTTCAGTCGCACGCTTCCTCCGTGGAATAAGTTGCCTGCGTATTTCCCGTCTGTTATAACGTTGGAAAGTTCAAGTCAAATGTTCACAAACACTACTCCCTTTTTTCCCCCTTCTATTTTCCTAGTTCTGGTACAATGCACTGCATATGTAGGGGTTATCCACTGGTCCAAGCTAAGAAAAAATCGTGCGTTTTATTTGGACCACCCTCTATCACCACTTCCATAAGCACACATACTATATGCTATTTTCGACAGATTGCAGTCGGTAGCTAGCTGTCTTGAATGTGTTTAGTGCTTTAGAACCCAACATATATTCAAGCTCGCTTTACCAGAGTTGTAGTTTTTTCTTTGATTTTTGCTTTCAAGTTGGCCACCCTTTAAGCTACAATTATTAGTTTAATCATTTTAACCTCAATATGCAAATGAAATTGTTCAAATGCAGCCGAACAATAATTGCAAATTAAAGCATGCATGCGTGTGTAAAAGCGACTGCCAGAACCATAAACTAAAACAATCATTTGTTTTAGTGTTAAACATTATTGTGGGCTTGTGAAGATACATATGTATTTATTACGCTTCCATTCTTTGTACTCAAACATCAGCGATGGATGGATGTAAAGACCATAATTTTTATTTGGTTATTTTCTTTTATTTGCCTGGCTCTGTGTACTCGTAATGAAAAATTGATACGTACGAATATGTACAGATATTTCCAGGCATTTGGGTATTAAATAAATTAAAATATGTATGTTTGTAGAACAAGTATGTATTTAAGTATTCGCTATAATAAATATATACGTAACAAGTATTGGATCCTGAAATTTCCGCTGAAGAATTAATAATCATATTCATTTGTTGTTATAAATTTTAATGACTTTAAAAGCATATTTGCATATATAAACTGTTGTATATCATAGAAAAATATGTAAATAAACTAAAACGATTTAATAAAATAAATATATACATATATAATAAAATATATATTATATATACATACATGCACTCGTAGGTAGGTATATGCTAATAATTTAGCAGCTGTATTCGTAAATAAAGAAAACTTTAATAAAAGTGCTTATTTTAATTGTTTTTTTCAAAATTGTTATATTAAGGAAATTTTGGCTCTTAGAGTTTCAGAACGGAATAACTCGATTATATGGCAACTCCGTTATGTAAACAGTCATCTGTTATTGTGCTCAGCGTGACCCTTTTTGGAATTTTCACATTGAGAGAAAAATTATTCTGAACATTTTTATTATTATTATTATTAACAGAACGTTTTGTTCCGTGCTGTTCATAGAACACAGACGAACAACTCGTCCAGGAAATTTATATGAAAGTTACTCAACTTTTTGAGTGATTTCAGTATAAAATTGTTTAGAAGAGTGAGTGCTCGTCTGTGTTCTATGAAGAGCACCGTGGAGTCCAAAGGAAACGAATATACATTTAGGTTTTTATACCCTTCTCAAAAACGTAAAGTATATATATAAGTTTGCGACCCTATAAAGTATATATATTCTGAATCAGCAGAAAAGTCGATTAAGTGATGTCCGTCTCTCGGTCGTTGAAAGACCGTTTCTAAGAAAACTATAAGGCTCAGAAATTTTTTTCTTTGCTATTGAAATTCAGTAAAATCGGTTCATATAGCTGTGATGCATTCAAAATTCCCAAATAAAGCAATTTTGTATGAAAATTTTTGAAAAAAATTTGTTTTTTTGCTTCAAACTTCACACACTTATTAACCATGTCAATTACAAGTCAAGACCGATATCGGTCTATATATATCCGAGATATAGCCTAAACCGATTTTTTAATTAAAATGTCGTGTAAGCGATCTTAAAAATTTTTTTCTTTAAAATCAGTTTTGGTAGTAAAGGGAGGCTACTTATATACAGAATATTAAAATTTTCGATATCGGTCTATATGTGTATACCCGAGATATAGCCTAAACCGAGTTTTCTATGAAAATGCCGCATAAGCGAACTTAAGATTTTTTTTTTTTTGCCTAAAATCAGTTCTGATAATAAAAAGAGGTTACCAAAATGTACAAAATAAAAATTTCTGATATCGGTTTATATATACCCGAGATATAGTCTAAACCGAATTTTTCAATGAACAAATTTTTTTTTTTTTTTTGCTTAAAATCAGTTCTGATTATAATAAGAGGTAATTAAAATACAGACAATGCAAATTTGCGGTATCGATCCATATATACCCAAGATATAGGATAAACCGATTTTTCCAAGAACATTTTTTTTTTTTGGTTAAAAGCAGTTCTCATTATAAAAGAAGGCTACTAAAATACAGAAAATGAAAAATTCCGATATCGGTTCATATATAACACAGATATAGCCTAAACCGATTTTACCATGAAAGATTTCCTGTTTGAAATGGTGATTACAAGGCATTTTTTCTCTGATGTCGGTCCATATACATATATCCGAGCATATTTAGATCAAATTTGTAATATATACATATATACGTGACTATCGTGAAGGGTATTTCAGATTCGGCCCAGCCGTATATACTAAACTCTTATTTGTTTTTAGATCACTTCGTGGTTTTATAACGGTAAATGTAGTTCGAGTGTAGAGTATTGAAAGAGTCATATCTTCTCTCTTTCCCAATGCATTTCTAATACAGCCGAAAAGGTGATATTATCCAAAAATTATTATAAAAAAAAAATTATGAGAAAGATGATTTGCCCTGACGCCCCCATTCGGTTTACTTAAAGTGACTGCCCTGTTTTTTTTCTATGGAACAAATAAATTTTAGTAAAGTGAAAGCTTTTCAGTGTGTTGCATTACAAATACTTCGAAAGGTTGTTTATTAGAACTGTTTGACGCCTACGTCACGTAATGAAATTGAGTTTATTAAACATTCGCAACGGAGAGCGTTAAACAAAGCCGCCGAAGTCAATCACTTTACGTTCTGTAATCTGCCGCTAATTTAAATAAAACATTTGGATTTCAAATACATATAATATGAATTGTATGTTTTGAATTTGTAATAATTATTTAATTCGTGAAAATGACGTCTTCGAGGCAATAAGAGCACAATACTGTTAAGCATAATTAAAATATAATATTATATTTCAAACATTTCCGCTTTTTAAAATAAATTGATGTATTTTTTATGAAAACTCAATCTCAGTATTTGGTAAAGAATTATCCAATACATCGAATTGTACCGGGTGTTGGCCGGGAAGGTATACTACTTAGTTTTGCCGCCATTTCGGTAAACATTATGGCATATGCACATGAAGGTTTATATTCGAGGTTCGCTCTCTCATTCGTTATTCGCGGCCCAATCTTGATTGAATCAACATGATTCGCCAGAGCGAACCAACTTGGTTCATTTTGAGTCTTGTTGCGAGCCATAGAAAAACCCCTATCATCTCCAAATTTGATAATAAATTATCGCTAGTTTATCTGAACTAGCTGTCATCAAAAAATAAAGAAAGAAAAAGCAGATAATTAATGTGTGTAAAACCAAAAGAAACACATTGAGCACATAAAAATTGGATACTTGCATAAAAAGATTTAAACAAATATTTAAAAATTAGTAGCAAAACGTTTGCCCAAAATATATAAACAACAGTGTGAAACTAAAACGACCGTTTAAACACCTACATAGTTTCCCAATCGTGGTTCTAAGAGCCAACCAAGTGTTTCATATTACCGTCTGAACAAGGTATTAGTCTTGACAGTTCATATTTCGCAGTCGTGAAATATACATGCGCCAACTTGATTATGGAAAAATATTCGGTAAACCTACGTGTGTTAATCGTTAACACATTTTATCAAAATCATCAATCATCGATTGTGACGATGAGAAAGTTACGTGAAATTTTTGGCAGAAACAACGTGCCAACATAACGCACTATTTACCGTGTGGTGAATGATTTCGAAGAGAGAGAGAGAGAGAGTCTGTAGGTGATGGGATGGACCACAACGTACTTCAAGATCAGATGCAAACATTACTGCTGCTCAAGAAAGTGTTCATAACAATTCATCGACCGCTTGGTCTACAAAGAACAACTTTGGTCACAATTTTGCACAAGGGTTTGCATTTGTTTGCACTTAAGATCCAGTTGACACAAGAGCTTCTTCCGCAAGATAATTTACGCCGCCGTTAATATGCCAAAAGGATGTTACAGATCGCCTATGGCAACCCTGAGTTTTAGTCGGTTTTGGGCAATGGAAAACCCTGAAATTATTCATCAGTTACCTTTGCATCCATTAAAAGTGACAGTATGGTGTGCAATGGAATATTTCAGAGAAAAATATTCGCTAATAAAATGTGTCTATAAAAAAAATTAACAAATTGATTTTTTTTTACAAAAATATTCACCAACGAAATTTTCCATACAAAAAATATTCACCAATGAAGTTTTTCTATAGAAACCTATTCATCTATAATCTATAATATTTCACCTCTATCTTAAGGCACCTTCACATAGTAATACTCGTACAAATATTTAGATCTGTCAAAAATGGGTGAAGAATAAAGTAAATATTATCCTGTAGAAACAAAATTTATTCAGTAGGAGCGAAATCCAAATACAAAAATTGGCAAGCAATCGGCAAATATTCATTTTTTAATAGTCTATTTACACCAAAGCGAATCTGCTCATTGGAGATTTCAAACCAAATCTAGTAGACTTTGAGATTTCCCATACAAAATGAAATCTACTTTATAAGTAGGTTTTGACAAAATCTCCTGAAATCTACTCAGTACCAAGCGATACAACTGTGATTTTTTTCAAAGAGTACTTAAAAATACAACGCTGCCACAAAAACATACACTTTAATGTGGTGTATTCAGTCTCTGATAAAATTGTTTTGCCAAAGCCGCAAGCATAAATTATTTTTGTGGAAATCAAATCTTGCTAGAAGTCAAAACACAGTGGTGTAAATGATATAGATTTCGTTGTAGATTTTAATTCAAATCAGAAAAGTCTGTATTCTCATCACATCAGAGTTGTATTTTTAAATTTGTATTGGCCGCACTTTGAGTACTCATTGAAAGTGTTGCAACACTTACAAAGCCAAACAATTTCAGTTCACGAATATTGAATGTTGTTTTTACAAATGTTGTAGAATTGTAACCATCAGTAATTTTATTACAATTCCATATATATACTTCGATTTTGTTTATCCCACATATGTAAACATGAAAAATACTTACAACACATTTTTTTAAGCACGGAGATAATTTCGTAATATTTTGCTCCCACAAAATCTAAATATCTTGTATTACATGGTTTACGATTCTTTAGAAGTAATTTCAATATCATTTATTGACACTATAAAAGTTTGTGATTTAAAAATATAATTGCAACAATTTGCATACACTTGCAAATATCAAACAATAATTGCTTAGAATTTTCCATTTGCATCGTTGTTGACGGCAACCCTATTCAACGAATACCTTATAAGCACTTCTCTCTCTCTCTCTGTCTCTCTCTCTCTTCACACTTCCTTTCATCGCACAATTTTCAAATAAAAAGTTTTTTATAGAAACTTTGCAACAACGTTTCATTACTGGCACAAGGGAAAAGGAATATTAAAAAAAAAATTTTATAGCTTACTTTTTTCATCAAACGCTGATTTAGTGGCTGATAAGATGGAAGATGACAGCTGCTGTTGTGGTTTACGACGCACTTGTGTATGATAATAGCGGCCAACACCACTACCGACAGCACCACCAGCACCGTTGCTGCCAATAAAGGTGGTGGGTGATTGTATGGCACCAGTTGAACTAACACTTGAACGACGTAAATCCACATTAAAACGAGAACTAGCACTACCAGTTGCTGAAGCACCTACACCGCCACTAGCACCGCTGCTGCTGCCGTGGCCGCCTGAAGGATGTGAAACAAAATCCTGTTTCATAGACGAAACGGGAAATGTTGCATCTGAAATTGGGGAAGCTGTCGTAGAATAGGCATCTTCATCTGCACCGTTATTAAAAGATGTACCGCTTAATCTACGCGTTGCCGGTATAAATCTTTTTAATTTCGGCTTATTTAAGCTGGAGGCTACAACATCAAAGCCACTGTCACTCCAACACAAACAATTTGACAAAATTAACACAATGTAAATAAACATTTTAAAATTTACAACACTTGACATAGAAAACGTGATGGCAACATTACGCGAAGACTGCGACGACCGCGACGACGTGTACGATGACGGTGTTAAAAAGAAACCCGGCATTTTAGACGCGAACGTCGACTGCACTAAAGGCCTAGTCGACGTTATTAGCATCTCTTTAATATTAACACACACACACACACACACTGACAAACGTAAATAAACGTCTGCTTTGTTTTGCTCTGAGAGACAGATTAATTTTATGATTTCTTTTATAATATTCTTTCAATTTCAACTTTTTTATGTGCTAAGAACTTTTTTTCATTTATTTAAGAAACAACTTTAATCCGCCTATGTATTGGGTTTAACATTTTGTTAACAATTCATTAATGCTGAAGAATTTTTATTTTAGCTTTAGTTTTCACAACAAATCCCTTTTTACACTTTTCTTTAAAATTTTCTCGCTCTTTTCTTTATTATAAGTGATGATGTTTTTAGCAAAACAACAAAGGCAACAACAAACCAAATGATAAACTAAAGAAGACTCAAACTGTATAAAAGTAAAAAAGACACACAGGACGACATTAAAACTTTCTAATTATTTTCATTAAAAATTTACTTAAGTTTTACTTTAATTAACTGAAAATCACCACTTTTTGTGTTTAACATTATTTATTTATTTTTTTGTTAGCAAAATGATTATGATACTTCAAAAAATCACTCCAAATTGTTGTAATTATTCTTAAACACACACAAAATACTCAACGTTCAAGTAAAAGCACGCGTTGCCATCTAGAACAAACCATCACTCTCAGAAGTCACGATGCGACTAAAATAAAATTGCCAAAGAGAACATGAAGTAACCTCAGTGATTTTTCAAACTACGTAACGGAGATACCAGCGAACTAATACATATGCACACTAGTTAAGCATATTTCCTGCTTATATTACTACATATACATAGATTGTGAAAACATATGTGATAATGATTTATATTGAAAAAAGTAAAATTTATAAATTAATATTACTAAATTATCTAGAGGTATGTGTGTATTCTAATTTACACTATATGACCTATGCCAATCTTTTGATCTTAGAGGGTTAAGAGGCAGCTTACGTCGCACTCTATACGTTGCCAGTGTTATCATTTGTTTACGAATATTAGAAAAAAGAAATGCAAGATAATATGTTGCCAGGTGACATAATTTGTGAAAAGATTTGTTAGCAAATTCTCTAAAATCAAAATGACGTTGTTAACTGTGATGTTACCATCAAAACAGGCATCAAGCGTCCGCCGATGGCGCGCAAATCAACTCGGCAATCAAGAGTTTAATTTTTTGTTCGTATACAAACTTAGGTACTTAAAGCAAAAGCAGCCTGAAAACACAAGTAACTACACAAAAAAATAATTTCTATATAAAAACAACAGATAATTTAGTAATTGGAAAATTTAAAATGGCGTAAAATACTTACAGAGAGAAAAAATTTTATATAATTTATTTTCTTTTGAGGTAAAACCGGAAATCGTTTACTTCGAAAGTACTCGGCATAGCCTAGTTGGCAATACAAGGAAAAATCACTTGAGTTGCCAGAAATATAAAATTGTCCCAACGAACTACATAACATGCAGAGATTAACGCTGCAACTAGTGGCATGCAAATTTTGTATACGTATTGTATTATCAATGAAAAACAATTTGAAATACTCGAATCTCTTGCCACTCGCTTTTTTATTTAAATTTGCCATTGCAATGTCATTTTTTTACTTCTCGAATTTTGCCTCCATTTTGAATTTGTCTTCTATTTACAAAATAGAGTTACCCATTTATCACAAGAACATATATTTGGGGAAACGATGAATATATATTTTTATAAATATTATTTTAATAATCTAATGCTTTATAATTAACGAAACTGTTCCATTTTATGTCAAGAAATAAATCTTAATAAAACATATGAAAAGCTAAAATTTGTAGTTCCACTTTGCTATAACCCAGTCAATTTGCATTAAGTTCTTGGCAGGGTAACATTGTTTATCATCTTGATATTCAGTGGCATGCAAATGCCAAATTTTCACTCGCATGCAAAATTTGCTGCCATTGCGAAAAATGTGGGTGTATTAGTGAAAATTTGTGAATGTATTGAGTTTTTCGAACTGGCAGTGGCAAGCTCTAAGCACTTAGACGACAGCAGACTTCACGGGTACAAATGAAGTTAGCTTCAAATGCTGCCGTCAGCAACATAATTATTTTCAAGACAGCAGCAGGACTATGTGGATTTAAGCAATGCAAATTTTAGAGGTGCCACATATATATTTTACATGAATGAAATTAAAATTACTGACTGAAAACGTAATAATATCACGTAAAGTTGTAAAAACTCATCTATTTATTTGTTTATTTTATTCATATGATGTTTATTTCTATTAAATATTTCAAACAAATTTTAGTTTTTATTGCTGTCAATATATATTTATTGTGGCTGCACTGTATTTACGTTTTGCTGCTTACGAAAACAGAAATTAATCTAAGTTGGCAGCAACAGCAAATGCTGTTGTGAAGTCGTGCTGCTGTGATGTCGTTAAAATAATCGTGTGCATTTAAACACATGTATTTTATTTTTGACAGATTGCTGCTTGCTGTCTGCTGTCGTCTATGTGTTTAAAGCTTAAGGAACGATTTTTTCACTAAATTATATGCGGAGAGTTTTATTTTTTATAAAATATTTTGAAGCTGAGAAAATACACATGTCTTCATTTTAGCACATTAACAGTGCGACCTAAATTTGGGCGTAAAGCGCAACGCATTTTAACGCCTTGATTTTATGCTATAGTAAGTTATTAAAATGAACAGTATTGCTCAATAAACTTGTTTAATAAAAAGTGAAAAAGTTGCTTAATTAGTCTGAAGGTACTTAAAGTGTGATTGCTAATGGCCGCAAAAAATGAGTAACATTTGTTTTAAAATAAGATTTTTCAATTGCAAAGCATTAACGCCACACTTGACGCGCTAATTTAGGTTGCACAGAAAGGTTACTCTTCGTTGTATCGACGAAATTTTTTAAATATAATACTAGCGGAAAATTTTTAAAGTTTAAATTATACAAAAATAAAGATGTAACGCTTGAGCTCTTTTTTATAATTTTTTTTTAATTGTTTAATAAATTCTGTATTTCGTATTTCTTCTTTCGGAAGACTTCTTCAGGAAAATTTCTTTGATTTTTGTTTATAAATTATTTAAAAGGAAATTAAAATAATTTTAATATACATACATAAATAAATTTTATATTTAATAAACAATTTAATAAACAATTTTTTTAACAAGTTTTCTAAAAAAAGACCTCAAGCTTGGAGATCATTACATCCTAATTTAAGAAAAAGGTCGAAAAATTTGGGTAAAGAAAACTTAAACAAAAAATTTTTAATTAAGCATTTTATTTAAACACTAAAATTCGAATATTACATAAAATATTTATTTTCTTTCTTGAAATTCGATGCGAATTTTAACCTTGTTTTAATTAAATGTATTTAAACAAATAAAATTTAGATCTTTGTCTTTTATAAAAAAAACTAACAATTAATAATTTTTTATTACTAATTTTTTAATAAAAAAAAAACAAAATCAAAATTAATTATAAGTTGATTTTTGCAGCTTTCGTTACTTTATTTATTTATTTGTCTGTTTATTTTGCCAAGACAATACAACAAGCACATGTCTTATATTACAGTATTGCCTAGTATTTGGCATTTAAATATAATAGCAATTGTAAAAGATACAATAATAAATATATAAAAAATACAACATATACAAAAAAGGAAATAATAAATAAAGCATAAAGCATTTAAGCAAGTAATTTTGTCATTAACTACCGATGTTGATAAAAAGAGCGAAATTTGGTCAAAGGTAAATGAATTATATGACCATGAGCTTCGTCGATTCGACGAACAAGAACCATCCAGAGTTATATTAAAAATAGAAATGAAATTTTCTCTCAGACAACTTCTGCGACTTATGCGATGTTTTCTTTGTTTTTTTTTTTTTTTTTTTTTTTTATCTTAGAACAGTACTCAGAGGATGACCCCTATATATGCAGCGCATTGTACTGGAGCTAGGAAATGCAGTATACTCAAAATACTTATGGGCGTATTCATAAAAATTTAAATAAATTTGAAATGTGTTTTAATTCAAAAATTCCACACAAAATTTTACTAAAATTCATTTCAAATACATTTTAATTTTTTATGAATATGCACATTAGTATATTTTATACAAAATTGAGTTAACTCAATTAATGGACAAAACGACATATATTTCTTCTGGTCGTGGATATTTCAGCTTGTATTTTTACAAAAATAAGAAAAATTCCTATTTTTACTAGAGTTTGCTAATATATAATATAAACATCTGACTGTTGAAGTAAGTGTGATAGAGCTTTGAATCCAAAATATCTTTACATCAAGAAGAAGAACATACGAATTTTAAAAATTTGAAATGGTTTTTTCACAACTGTTTTTTTCATTTAATATAATTTTGCGATTTGAAATTTTATTGTGAATAACTTTAGTCATTAAACACTCATGCAACAGCGTTCAACTTTAAATTTTATTTCAATAAATTTCGATAAGCTTTTAACAAGTTTCTCGAACTTGTTATATAAAATAGCAATTTTACTAGTGAGTTTCGTTCCCTCAATGGGTAGCAAAATTTATTTCACAATATTAAGAACGAAATTCCCTATAAATAAATAATAGCTGCGATATGGCATCACTACGACAAAAAGAATTGTTATTGTTATTTTGTTTATTTTTTTTGGCGCTGTTATCTATCTTTAAACACAAGAAAATAGTAAAGTAAAATATCCAATGGAACCAGGTATTATAAAAAAACTGGACGAAGTGGTTGTTAACCGTATAGCAGCAGGTGAAATAATACAAAGGCCAGCAAATGCTTTGAAAGAATTGCTGGAAAATAGTTTAGATGCCAAATCCAGTTTTGTGCAAGTGACCGTAAAATCAGGAGGATTAAAATTGCTGCAAATACAAGATAATGGTACGGGTATTCGAAAAGAAGATCTAAATATTGTATGCGAACGTTTTACGACCTCCAAGCTTAGTAAATTTGAAGATTTGAGTACAATAGCAACTTTCGGATTTCGTGGTGAGGCTTTGTCGAGTATAAGTCATGTGGCTCACTTGACGATACAAACAAAAACTGCCAAAGAAATGTGTGGCTACAAGTATGTATGTTATTTGACTTTCAGAGAACATAATAGACTTAAAAGTATATTTTAGGGCTTCTTATGAAGATGGCAAATTAAAAGCACCCCCTAAACCATGCGCTGGAAATCAAGGAACAATAATTACTATCGAGGATCTATTTTATAATATGCCCCAACGTAAACAAGCATTGAAATCACCCAACGAGGAATTTCAGAAAATTTCTGATGTTATATCAAAATATGCTGTGCATTATTCAAAAGTTGGTTTCATGTTAAAAAAATACGGTGAGCAACCTACTTTGAAAACCTCTCCTAATAGTACACAGGAATTAAATATACAAACTATATTTGGTGCAAATATCGCCAAGGAGTTAATGGCAATAGAATTGAAGGATGATGTACATAAGTTCAATATGAAGGGTTTTGTGACGAAAGTTAATTATCAAGCTAAAAAAGGAATAATGCTGCTTTTTATCAATCATCGCTTAGTAGTGTCTGAAGGTTTATATAAAAATTCTTAATAATGTTTATATAAAAATTCTTAATCACACTTGTGCAAAATTTTAGCCTTAAAATCTGCTATTGATGCCGTCTACAGTAGTTATTTACCTAAGGGAATGCATCCATTTATTTATATAAGTTTGGAACTAGAATCCTCAAATGTCGATGTGAATGTACATCCCACAAAGCATGCAGTTCATTTCCTATATGAAGATGAGATAATTGATAAAATCAAGGTACAAGTAGAAACGCAGCTGTTAGGTAGCAATTCCACTCGAACGTTTTACAAACAACTTAAATTGCCGGGCATTTCTGATCCTGGAGAACAGGATGAGTCCATTGGGACTGCTACTGTTGAGAGAATTTATGCTAAAGATATGATTAGAACTGACAATAAGGAACAAAAACTAGATAAATTTATATATGTGGGAGCAGTTGCAAAAAGCGACACTGACAGTTCTTCCCTGGCTTTTAGTGGTTCTAGCGGCAGTTCTCAAGGAAATGAAAGCTTTCGCGACATAGCGGCCAGAAAATCAAAGGAAGTTCGTTTAACTAGCGTTCTGTCAATGCAAAAGAAAGTCGAAACCGGTTGTTCTGTTCACTTAAGAAAAGTTCTCAAGGAAATGGTATTTGTAGGAGTTGTAGATAAACAATTTGCTTTGTTTCAGCATGATACAAAATTATATATGGCAAATACGTTAAAGCTAAGGTATGTAAGTTATAATACAAAAACAACTGCAATTAAAAACTTTGTTTTTTCAGTGAGGAGCTATTCTATCAACGCTTAGTTTATGAGTTTCAAAATTTGCCACAGATAAAAATCACTCCTACAAAATTACCCATTAAAGAATCAATTGTTATAGCTTTAAACACCGCCGATAGTGGGTGGTCAAAGGAAGATGGCGATAAAGAGGAATTAGCTCAAGTTGCAGCTCAGATTCTTATTGATAAATCGCCCATAATGCGCGAATATTTTTCACTACATGTTACACCAGACGGATATTTGGAGTCTTTACCTTCTTTACTGCATCAGCACTGCCCGAGTAAAACATTTTTGCCTTTGTACTTGCTTCGGCTGGCTACAGAGGTTGAATGGGATACAGAAGAGGAATGTTTCGAAACGTTTTGTCGTGAAACTGCCCAGTACTATGCTTTAGTGTCCGATGTAGAATTACAGGCTGATACCAAACGTTATAAATGGCAGGTTGAACACGTTTTGTATCCAGCTTTTAAAAAATATTTATTACCAAATGATCGCTTAAGGAAGCAATTGTATGAATTAACTAGTCTTCCTACACTATACAAAGTATTTGAGAGATGTTAAGTACGTTTAAAAATACAAATGTAAATATAAAAAAAAAATTGTTCTGGCATAAAGCAATCAATCAAGTTCTCAATAAAAGCATTTACCTACAAATTTTACATTTATTCAACAAAATTTATTAACACAAAAAGGAACATTGTAACATGTATTTAAATTAACTATCAAGTTAGCAAAACAAAGTTTATAAATTAGGCTGTCTTAAACGTTTTTCACGTTGAGCATTAGCGACATGTTCTTTTAACATTTTCATTATTTCATTGTCATATTCAGTTGGTGTAGGCTTTGTTTCTGTGGCCCAATAGAAAATTTCCCAATCATTAGTTACACCATTTATTAGTCTATCGTATTGATCGGTTAGCTTAGCATCCATTCCTTTTAAATACTTGGCGATAAAAGTACTCAAGAGCAAATCATTCTCTAACATGCCTCGCTTGCGCGATTGATACACAAGTCTGAAAATATACAAAAATGTTTTTTATATTCACTATGTGTAGCAGAATTCTCACTAAAGTCATGTGTAAAACGGGAAAAGCTGTTGCAAGTGTTTAAACCAATTTATTAGAACTAAAATCTAATTTCGTTGTAGCAAGTTTTCCAGACGGTTTTTATTTCAAATGAGAAGGCAGTATGAAAACAACTAAGAGAGAATTTACTAAAAAATATATCGCTCCTTTATTGCAACATAGTTATACCTCAAAAAATTAGCTTTTCGAGTTAAAAATGCAGAATTGTTGACAGTACTATCTTTTATATTGTGCCAAAAATTTATTCAAATTATTTTTAAACTGTTTCCTTTAGGAGATATTTTTTAAACAAATTTTCTAAGACTTGTATGAAAACTAAAAATTTGAAATACGTTTTTCTCGAAACGAGCTGTTTTTAGTTATGACTATGTTGCAATAAAGGAGCGATATGTATTTAGGAATATGATCGCATGGAAAGAGCAATTTGCACTTTCAAAGAAACTAGCTTTAGCAAGAATACAAACCTTTGTTTTTTCACGTCCAACGGTTCATTAGGTCTAAACGGGTATACCGGCAACGGTAAATAGTCGGGATCATCATAATCCACGATGGGCACATCAGCATGATTTAAAATGGTATCTTTGCCATCATCGCCACCAGCTGCCTTTGAAAAGTTCTTAGTACGTGCCACAACAGGAGTTATAGATCTTTGGCAAACATTTGTCTATAAATTAGAATTATTATTATTACATACAACAGGTTACGCAATTGTTTTTCCAATGCTATACTTTTTGGCGATATTCAACTTACCATTATTTGACGCAACATTTTGTAATTATTTTGCTTAAAGGATTTCAAAAAATCGGAAGAATCTGGTCGGCAATCGTTATTAAATTACGGCACTTTCAAAATAAACTTTTTGACAAAGTTGTCTTGTGTTTACGTAAAAAACACAAAAGTAAAAGTAAAAAGTCAAAGCAATAATCCCGTGATGCCAGATCTGGAGTTTCGCATTAAAGCAACGACACTACAGCTGATAAGATTTTACACGCTGCTTTTAAACGCGCAGGTTCTCCCATATTTTAAACTTGTGCAAATCGTTACATGTTAAGATTTTTTGAAATTTATGTACATACATCTTAAGTTATGTGAAATTCCAAAAACATTCCTAAGCGTCCAAAATTTAAATAAATATCAATGCTCAGTTATTTTGAACTATAAAACTAATCTTTTACATCTTCAATCATTAAAAGTAGATATATAAAAATTGAGTACATAAACATACGGGTATGTTCTGGATTCTACTTTGAAGTGAAAATAATTTGAAACCACTTCAATTTTAAGCTTTGGTGTTCTACATTCTAGTCTATACTTTTCATTTGTGTTTTGTTTTCGAACATTAATTTGTAGTGAATTGTTTGGTTCTTGAAACTACTTATACACAAAAAAGTAGTAGTTTGAAAACACTTTTTATTTTTATTGTGAAAATGAAATATTTTACAAAAAACTATAAAAAGTATAATTACAATCCCATTGAAATAAGAGGGTTAGATGACGGAATATTTATTTGAGATACAATTGTACATATATTTATAGGGAAAATAAGGAGAATATTATATAAAAAAACTAGTATTTGTTATTTTAACTAAATTCGATTGGCGATATCATCTCTTATTACAGCGTTACGGAGTCACTAACTCGTCCGAATCATCGTCATCACTTACATGTCTTTCACACTTAAAAAATTACGATCATCGTTGCAAACGGAGAATTTGATAAACCTAACTAAAGGCCGTATCAGATAAAGCTTTTGCTTTGACATCGAAGATAAACATGTCACATAAAGTACTTTTAACGCAACGTGAAACGAAAAGTTCAGAAGAAACTCTCATGTTTTTACTCGTTAAAGTTTTTTCTAATAACCCTAAAGCTTTATGCACTAGGAAAACAATTAGAACCAATTTCTGTAGTACGTCCAATAATATTTCTAACTTCTATTATCATAAGAAATGATTAAATGTAAAAATTAACCATAATTTTTTTAGATAAATAAACAAACCGTGAGCGTTGAGAAAGTTTTTATTGTGACATACACCTTTTGCTTGCGCTTTTCTGTTAAAGTTTTACACTTCACGCAAAGCGGCAAAGTGTAATCTGACATGGTCTTAAATTTTGGTCTTATAAAATAACAAGCATTAGGTATAAAATTTTTCAGGTCGTTTTTTGGGCAAAAAAACTAAAATGAAATTGAAAATATGGTTAATTTTAGTATTAGCTTGTATAAAAAAATAAATAAAATTTAAAACATGGTTCGTGTCAGTACTAGTTACTGCACAATTTATCCAAGTTTTATTTTCGCAGTTCAGTTCGAACCAGAGAATGAAACACACCAACTTTTTCAGAACAACAAAAATGAAAAGTTAACTTTTCAAATCATTTTTTATTTTCATTCCACTACTTTTCTGGAACATGCCGGATAATCGCGCGTTACCTGTTAAGGGGTGTCTCTACTTTTCTTTCCAAGCTTACAGATAAATAAGAGTAGCACCTATAAAATGTCGACATATAGAAAACAAGCTGTTTATAATTTTTTGCTTGGTATCAATGTTAGAAGCTAATATACCAGCATGTTCCAGAAAAGTAGTAGAATGAAAGTAAAAAATGATTTGAAAAATTTACTTTTCATTTTTGTTGTTCTGATAACGTAGTAAAACTACAAACATGTTTTGTTGTTCTGAAAATGTAGTAAAAAACGAAAGAATGAACTGAACTTTGAAAATAAAACTTGGATAAGTTATCAAGTAACTAGTACTGACACGAGCTATGTTTTAAATTTTATTTTTTTATACTCCTATAAAACCAGGGGTCTAATCACCGCATACGATATCGAATTAACTATCGTATCGAATAACATTACGATACATCTAGATTATAGCAAACAAAGCATATCGGATCGTAATTTAAACAAAATGTAATAGATTGAAGACCATACGTTTCCTAAAAGTACGAATACAAAAAATAAATACTTTAACTTTTTTATATTATTGCAATACAATTTATTCGATATCGAATGCCATGATACCAAAATGAAAAATTTCGATAATTTTGCTCGATATCGTATGCGGTGATTTGGCCCCAGTACTGAAATGAACCATATCTTAAGAGGCAATTTTATGTATACTGTTACCAGTTCAAAATTGCTTAAATCAGCAAGGTGAGTTAAAAAACTAAAAGAAATTTTAACCCGCGCGGTTTTGGAGACTTTTTTCATACAAATTTTTTTCCACTCGTTTCGTTTTATGGTAACACCACAAAATTTTAGTTTCCACATTGTGGAAACTTTATTTTATTTTTTTTTTTTAAATATAAAAAGTTTTGGCATACATTTTATGCCAAAACTATTAAAAAGCTAATAACAAAGCCAAAATAAAAGTTTATGTAGTAACATCTTTTGCATCCCAATCGAATTATTTGTGATTATCATAATTGTGTTTTCTGAATACAAATTTTTAATAACAGTTTCTTAAGCTTTGTAACAAATATGTACATGAAACCAAAAGTAAAATTTTTCTTTGAATAAGGCTGTTTAAATTAAAAAGTGTTTTCAAACTACTACTTTTTGTGTAAAAGTACGGCCGTATTCATAAAAAATATTGTATGTTTATTAAACACTTACGGCCGTATTCATAAAAAATATTTTATGTTTATTAAACACTTATTTGACAAATATCCCATAGAAATTTGTCAAATAACAGTTTAATAAACATAAAATATTTTTTATGAATAAGGCCGTTATTTGACAAATCTTCCATAGAAATTTGTCAAATAACAGTTTAATAAACATACAATATTTTTTATGAATAAGGGCAGTAGTTTCTAGAACTAGACAATTCACTACAAATTAATGTTTGAAAACAAAACATAAATAAAAAGTAAAGAGTAGAATGTAGAACAACAAAGCTTGAAATTGGAGTGATTTCAAACTATTTTCACCTCAAAGTAGAATGAAGAACATACCCGATAGTGAATAAAACTGAATTGTTTGAAATTTCATTCTAAACATTTTTTTTTTTAAATAACTCATTTTTTGGCAAGTGATTTTGATATAACTGATAATATTTGGAGTTATATTAATAATAATAATTTTTCTGCTAGCATTAGTTACATTTACTTTTCTTCCATGATCAGGGAACTCAAAGAGGAATTTAATTTTTCCAGTACTGCGTATCGCTTAATTTATACTTTTCTGCCTGATAGAGAGCAGCTCATCGGGACGTATGTTATTCGTCCGGTGGGCCTCGAGGCTTAATTTTAGGTCCCATCCTGTTTATCCTGTATATGAATAGTCTTCCGGGATATACTGATTTGTCTCCGTGTACGTCTTTTATTTTTGCGGATGATATTTTCTTGCTTTTCCGATGTGGTTTCGATTTTTAGGATGCATTCTGGACAGCTTCCAATGCCCTAATTTTAAATGAGGCCAAAACAAATGCTATCATGTTTGGCCATACAAGTAGCTACTTTTTTGACTTGAACATTATATTGAATAATGTTCGTATACAATTGGTGGATCACTTGAAATGCCTGTACATTACTTTAGACTCTAAACTCTCATTCCGTAATCATATTGATATTCTTCCCGGTAAAATTTGTTCCATTTTACGTAAGATTTACTAACTTAATGTGTTCATTCCGACTTATGTATATCAGATGTGGGTTTTGCTACATAAGTAGTTTGGTCTGCTTATGTAGCAGATATTGTATGGCTTGGAGGTTGTTTCTGGAACTACGTTTATGTATTTGGGAAAAGTTAAACGTTTAGTGAATATAATTGTGAGGTTTGTGTATTATCTTAGGCGCCGGGAACATATATACCAATTTACCAAAACTTTATGGGTTGTTCTTTTCATGACTTCCTTAAATTTCGTAACATCTTTCTTTTCTATAAAATGATTAAAAACAAAGTACCTAGAACGCTTCTTCGTTGTTTTGTCTTTTCACTGTCCACCAGGAATCCCCAAACTTATAATTTGTTTTTTGAGAGATTATTTATGATCAGGGTAATCTTTTCCGGGATAAACTCTTACAGTACTTTGCCTCAGAGCCCTAGGTTTATATTTTATTTTCTTTTTTTCTCTTTAGACATTTCAGTTTTACATACGTATATATTATATACACTAGTATATTTGTACTAGTGATTGTGGTGCTATTAAATGCTTTGTGTTCTAATTTGTTGCTCATTATGTAGGTTTCTTTTGCTGGGGAGCCCAATTATAAATTATGGATGTAAAACTTATAATTATATATACTTATATACTCTGATAATTATATTTAAGGTTTGCTGAGATATGAATATATCTGTTATATCTTTTAGATATATGCTCAGGTTGTTATGCTTTGTAATATTGTTATTTTGGCTTTATATTACACTAAATAAATAATTAGATTGCCCCATTTTTCCTATACTTTTTTTTATATTAAAACAACAAAAAAGCAAAAACTTATAGTTTTTTAGCAACTTTTATTTCAACATCTAGATTTGATCAATATACATATTTATCTCAATATATGTAACTATATGTATGAAGTGTAACTGTAACTTTTGCAATAACGATTTGAAGCTATGAAGAACAAACATACATACATATAAAAAAAACTTTTAGCAAAAATGTTTCCCTTAACGATTTTTAAACTATAGTAAATTCAAAAACTATTAAATGCGTTAAACAGTTTAATTAAAAAACTATATGTGGAATTCAGCTCAAAGGTGAGAAAAAAATCTATAACCTAATTTCGAAACTAATGCCATAGGCTTTTCAAATATTTGGTAGAAAGTTTTTTTCTGACTAAAATAAACGTTTAAATTTCAAGCATATGAATATCGATAAACCAATTGCTAAGCTGTATTTGAAATAGCATTTAAATTTCAAACGTTTACGTTCTGCTAAATATTCATCATAATCAATATACAGCGGATTTTTCGGAGGACTAAATGAGGCTAGCTGGTAGTGAAAAAAGAAATATTACGATTATTTTACAGTAAAAAAAAGAAGCTGTGAAAACTTACATATTTGGTGGTTTGTTTTAATTCCTTTAACGTATGTTGATATTGATTTAGGTTCTTCTGAATATTAGATATATAGTTTGCATCCACTAAGCCCATTAAGTCATTTTCTAAATGAAATTTTACAAATTTTAAAGTTGAATTAATTATAATTAAATGCTGTAAGTGGTTTGCGGTTATCATGAGTATTTCGTAAAAGCTGAAAATTAAAACAATTTAGTATATGAAAAATAGGCAATTTAATAGAATCTCTTACTTTTCCTGAGAATTTTTGCTTACACGAGCAATAGACTTTTTAGACCAGTGATGCAAATGAAAACTAAGAAAACATACAAAAGTTTTTCATGAGTAAATACCTAAACTTATTTTTTTTTTAACACTGCATTTAGACATGCGAGTAATAAATATCTCATCAACTAAAATTTCTTCGAAAAACTTTAATCTTTTGTAATTTTCTTTTCTGTCTACACATGCGAGTGGGAATTCATTTTTAATTTGTCCCCAGCACGTGAACTTAAAACAATTTGCTGCCTTCAAATATTTTGTTTCTATTTTAATTTATCTTCTCTTTATAAATTGGAGTTGCCGTGTTCTTCACATAAGAATATTTTGAGAAAATAGTTGGCATTAATTTGTATTATCATTATCAAGGCGAATTCATAACAGATGAAATTGACAGCGCAGCTGATAACTTTTTTTTTTATTTTAATCTGTTTCAGATGTCAATGGCATAATTAAAATATAGGTGGAAAAAAATTATAAAACAATTTTTTAAATTTTGTATTGTATCTTGAGCGCCAGATATCATCCAGAATCCTCCCAAATCAGACTGGTCATGTTCACTTTTTCAAGTTCGATGATCTAAGACATTAAGTTCCATAAAATAATTAAAGGTTTTATGAAATAATTACATTTTTCTTTTATTAAAAATTTTTTGTGAATAAAAATTAAAAAAAAAATTATTTTGTTTAAATTTTGTATTGTATCTTGAGCGCCAGATATCATCCAGAATCCTCTCCAAGCCGGCTGGCCATTTACACCTTTCCAAGCTCTATGATGTGAGATTTAAATTTTCACGATATAATTAAAACTTTCACGAAATATTTAAAAGTTTTTCTTTTCTTGTAATTTTTTTTTTCTATTATATTTTTAATTCCTTTTTGTGTTTATATTTTTCCCTTGACATTTGAAAAAGATTTATTTTTTTGTAGTGTTGTATTTATTGCTCTTGCATATACCTGGTATGAATTCGCCTTGATCATTATTTTATTGATTTTAATAATTATTATAAATAGCTTGTTTTCTATGTTTCCCAGCTATCTATATGTCGACATTTCATAGGAACTACCCTAATCATCAGTAGACTTTGGAAATTTTTGAAAGATATTCTCAAACATTCAACTTTATATCCCAGCAATATAAATAAATTCTCAGCAATTCATTTATATTGCTGGGATATAAAGTTGAATGTTTGAGAATATCTTTCAAAAATTTCCAAAGTCTACTGATGATTAGGGTAGTTCCTATGAAATGTCGACATATAGATAGCTGGGAAACATAGAAAACAAGCTATTTATAATTTTTATTGGTATAAATGGTAGAAGCTAAAAATAGCGATTAAAGACTTAATTGTTTGATTTTAATAATTTATAATTTAAACATTTCCATCTATAGTATCAATTTTAATAAATTAACATACAATTTAACAAACACTCTAGCTAAAACTTAAGTTTTAATTTTGCAATGATCCAGTTGGTTTGTTTAAAATTATTTACACGATAACACTGTTTGTTTGTTTTTACATTTGATTGTATGGAAGTGCCAAAAATTCACTCGCAAGCAAATTTAGCTGCGTGTAGACCTGCGAATGCGAAAAATGTCAATGTGGTAGTATAAAAATTTGAGTGCATTGAGTTTTTCGAACTCTTACTCGCATGTCTAAACGCTAGGTATATATGTATATACGTATGTATATTATTGCTATAGTTACTTACTCCAATAAGCCCTTCATTATTTTCATGCGATACAGAGGATATATTATACCCAATTCTTTCAATTTTTCGTCAGTCATGCAAAGAAACTGCGCCAATGTTACACGACCTTTTGCAAAATATTCCAAAAAACTTTCCATACTTATTGAAAATAAAATTGTGTTAATCTCTTGAAAATATTCTGGACATTCAGACTTTAGAAATATACGCGGTATATAATCACGCAGCGTAGTATAGCCCAAAAACTGCGAAGGCACCATATACGCATCCTTTTCTTTAGGCAAAAATTCAAGTAAATCATGGAAACCATGAAACTGGGCCACTTGTATGGGTGTGTATCCTTTACTATTGGGCCTTTTATAATCCACACCAGCTTCGACCAGAATTTTCACAATATCAGCACGATTATTTTCGATAGCATGAAATATGGGTGTACAACCTTGATTATCAAAAGCATCAAAGCTAACATCGTCCAGCATTAAGCGCACTATATTTGTGTAACCATTTTTGCAGGCTAACATAAAAGGAGTGGTACCATATTTATCTGACACATTTATGACAGCACCATGTTTTAGCAATAATTTGGCCAATTTCTCCACATCATTCGGGTTCTTACAATTGGAGTCACATACGTTCATCAGTGGTGTTATTGAATCGACTTGTTTGTTCACATTGGCATTTTTTTCCAAAATAAGATATTCTACAATATCTAAGAAACCTTCTTTACAAGCATGTAGTAGTAAAGTGTAGCCACCTAATTTAAAAAATATCAGTTTCAGCTTTTAACTGTACAATTTCATAAAACTAACAATGAACAATAGGTACAAGGTTTTGTATAAACATTATGGAAACATATTTCTTCAGCCAAGAACTACTTTATAACTGTATACGTAAAAATCGTTGGTCTCATGCATTTTATTTTATCTTGGACCAGTACTTAGTACTCTACATATGCAATGCATTGTACCGGAACTAGGAAAATAGATTATGAGGAGCAAAGGACGCTTGACTTTACAGACGGTAAGACCACAACAAACGTTATTACAGCATTTAAAGTGTTGGAATTAATTCCAACACATTTCACACAAAGATCTAATTGAATAGTTTCATAAGTAAATGCCAGCCAATTCGTGAATAACGAAGCTGGTTCGTTCGTTTGCACAATTACATTTAGAACAAAAGCAATGTTCAAACGTTTTTTGTTTGAAATGTAATAATGCCAACGAACTAGCTTCATTATCCGTGAACTGGAAATAAATGTTGCATTGTATTTGCAACTATACAGTTGCAAATAAATTTGCAATATAGGATGCACATCCAGGGCTGGGCAGTATTTGAAATACTTGTATTTGAAATACAAATACGTATTTTGTATCTGTATTTCAAATACACGACCTGAAAGTATCTAGTATTTTGTATTTCAAATAAATAATTTAAAAGTATTTGGTATTTTGTATTTCAAATACATGTGGCTCAAAAATACATTTTTGCAAAATACATTTATTTATTATAGTAAATTCAAAATAAGTTATTTTATACAAATTGCTAGAAACTACGACCATTAAAATGTTTATCATTTTGCAAAGCTGCAATTCAGCTTTCAATTGTTTTGTCCAGAGCAAATTGATTTTACACTAATCAGGTGATATCAATAAGAATTTCCACATATTCGACCCCAGCTTTTTCCCAACGCTTTGGATTATATACAGGGAAAAAATTGTTATTACGAAAAACTTTTGTCTACCTAACTGTCTGTGAGAACCAGATTAGATCGACTGCAAATATAATAATTTGAGGCATTTCAGTTGTATTTTAACAAAATTAATGGAGAGCTTCTTCAGGACCTGTAGGTTAAACCTACTATGTTTTATTCACTCCCTAATTACAATATCTTGTTTTTATTAAAGGAAATGCTTGTTTTACCGAAAACTTTAATAGGCTTTCAATAGTTTACCAGTTACGTCCTTTTAAGTTTTAGGTGACTATACACAACTTAGTTTACGAGCATATGTAAAATAAAATATTATCTAAAACCAGAGAGGTATATTCTTATGAGATCGAAATACAAACATGCATTTGTATCTTTTAGTTGTATTTTGTATTTAAAATACGCAGCTTGAAAGTATTTTGTATTTGAAATACACAACTTGAAAGTATTTTGTATCTTGTATTTGAAATACGCAGCTGGGAAGCATTTTGTATATTGTATTTGAAACACATTAGGTGAGTATTTTGCCCAGCCCTGTGCACATCATGGGTGGAGTAACGTAGGCCTTATGCCCACGTAATTTTTTGTGGTGCTGTGACTAATTGTAAAGATTTATGCCCTCGCATAGGAAGTTGCCGCGAGGTTAACAACGAAATACCTCAAAAAAAGTAAACTAATACAGTTAGTTGAGATAGACATTTAACCAATGAGAGCGAGACGCAAAACTCTCGAAGGTCAAACCACAACGACAAGCCCGACGGCACCTAAGAAATAATTACGATGGCGCCAGAGCTGTTCCCCAGCCCAAGCTGCTTTACGTTGATAAATACCTTCTGTGTAAAACTGCAGTTATGTTAGTTAGGGCTTTTCTACATGAGACCAATCATTAGTACGTATAATTTTTGTTATCGAAAAGTCATGCGCTGACCAAAATTGTTATTAAGAGCATGTTGTTTATAATAATTCGATTTGTTCTAACCTTTAACTGGTTGATTAACGTTAAAATTCAATGCTTTAACTTGCTGCTTAACCACGTCTAAATTTCCTTCCAATACGGCTTCATAAAGCTCCTGTTCATCATCTTTAGCCCAGTAGTTTCTAGTTGGTTTTTTGATAATCTGTATTTTGCAAACAAGTTGTAGATTTAACCTTGAATTAGTCTTGTTTGGTCAGTTCAACGCTCTTACAAAAATGATTATCAAAACAAAAACTTACATCGTCGCCAAAGTAGAAGCCATCATAATCATCTTCGGAATCGGTTTCAGGTGGCCTATATATTACATTTCTATTCGACATCGCGCTTGATTTTAATTATTTAATATTATAACATAATTTTGCACCGTTCTCATTGGAAAATAAATAATTTTGATGTAAATACGCAAATTATAATTCTCTTATACAGAAAACGTAAACAATAATTGTTGCCAGATGTCGAGGAGAGTAGCAATTCACAATAGATCTATTGTTGCTGATTTGTCATAATACGCGGATTAATTTTGTAGCTGTTAAAAGTAGTAACGACTAACTATACCATATTTTCCGTTAATTATTCGTACATGTATTAAAAGAAATTTCAATCTCCGTATTATTTTAAATGTTTCTTTTTTTTTTAATAACGAATTCACTTTTACAAATGCTAGACAGATGGCAAAACTCATGAAATAGTTTTCCGTTACTGTTTTTTAATATTTATTAAATTTAGCGTTATTTTATCTGAAGTAAATTATAATTAGCTTCAAGCATAAAATTAATTTCTGTTACCATGGTAATTATTGTAGTGCTGAGTAGTCTTCTAATTTCACCTACATTACATATAAATCAGAGATTGCAGAGCAGCTGCTAAACACTAATAATAATAACTCGGTTAGGTTTTACAAATATTTTATTACGAGTATATTATTTAAATTATCACAACCATCCTAAGTTTATTTTAATGAAAAATATGTCTTAAAAGATATGTATGTATGCACACACAAGTATGTGCAGATTTATGTATTTTATTTCATATTACAACTCCAAACATGAGGCACCAAAAATTCGGTCCAACTATTAAATTCCTTAGGGCAATTAATTCGTGAAAAGTATTCCATGCTATACAGGCTTATAATCCAAGAGTTTCCATAGATAAGAGAGAACCATAGAAAAATGTTGCCCAAATTTTTAGAAGTATAGCGGGTTAAAAATATCATGCACACTCCTACCACTCCGAAAAAGAAAAAGATAACAGGAAAAACAACTTGCAAAGCATAACCCAATATATATTCGTGGAAGAGAGCAGAAATGATGAATACTGTTAAAGATGAAAGGCCTTTAGAACCCTTAAAGACGTGGTTATAGCAATCTTTGTATATATATTCGTATAACCAGTCATGAACCACCACATTCCAATTGCGATAGTATGCTTCATAGTTACTAACAGTCCACCAGTCTCGATAAAACATACGATCACCAAAACGTAAAAGTTCCGCAGTACAATTAAGCCAAGCATGCAAAATCATATAAAAGCCGGCCAGAAATATTATAATACTTGGCATAAGCATTCCAAACAATTTGATGGTTACACTACTTGCATTTAATTCTTCCAAACAAAAATGTTCAAAATGATGTTTGATATGACGGTCATAAATGTAATTGTACAAAAATGCTACCGCTACTACCTCAAGAAATCGGGATAAGGCAAATTTCCATCTTATCGTAGATGTACGAGGATATTCATCGCGATATAAAAGCGTGGGAGCAAATAGAAAATAGAGATATTTATTGAAACTAGGCATATCTATTTTCCTTGATGTTTCCTCTTCAGCTTTCATTTTCCCCTTCAGCATTCGTGGTGTTATTGTTCTAACAAATGAATGCATTTTCATTAACAATCTTACGGTTTCAAGCAATAAAACAGATGCGGTTACAAATGGCAGATTTAAATAGAGACATATTTTTGTAGGCAAATAAGCAAAAGCTAATTGCGAAGCGATGTAAATGAGAAGGCACGAATTCGTCCAAAGGCGTTGCATGTGTTCTTGAAAAACAAAATAAAATAAGTTTTGTTAGTTAAATACATATGTAATATACGTAAATCTTATTTTGTTACTGACTGTATTTGCTCAGTTTCGTTCTAATGTTTGACCAGCATTTAAGAGCATAGTAAATGGCAAATACAAACATATGCTGCACCATCCAAATGCCAGCAACTTTATGGATGTTTTCAAATCCTGAACGAAATGTTCCTAGTCCAAAACTGATGCTGAAAATATAAATAAAAGATTAAAATTGTAACTGCATGCAAAATATAAATAAAATCGAGGTGATTTTCAAATAATTATGTTTAATCTTATAATTTATTTATAAGATAAAGTAAATTTAATGATAATAATAGGTTTATTCGTTTACTTTACAGTAAAATTCAGTAAATGAATAATTTTTCAGCATATTCTAAAAATTACTCTCTGCAAACTCTCCTGTCCAAAAAAGTACTCGAACAAAAAAATAGTAAAACTTCGTAAACTTTTGTAAACAGCTGATAAAACTGAACCTATATGTAAAAGCGCACACAGGGTTAGTTACAGATCTGACTAGCCAAAACTTAACAAGTTTGTTAAACACATTTTAGTCACTTCCCAGTAATCAGCCATTCTTATAGTAACCAGTCAAAACTTTACCACCTTTTATTGTGCATACGTCGATTATCGTAATTGTGATCGTAAGTTTGTAATCAAATTAAATTTTTCAAAATTTAGCTTTTTGTGTTCCCGTGCTTTAGGTAAATTTTATGTGTATTTGAGAGAAAGTTATGCATGCTCTCTTTTGCACGAAACTTGCCCGGAAACGCAGCTAATATGTTTTTCATCTTGCGAAAGAAGAACTGTCACTTTACTCTTTTTTTTGTGTTCTCAATTACTGCAAATTGGGTAAGCGAACAGCATTCAGTAAAATGCACAGTAGGTTAGGTTAGGTAGGCAGGCCGCAGGATTCTCAAAAAAGTACCTGAATACTCCTGAGGGTCCACTTGAGTCCTGAAGGAAAATGCGCAGTAAAATTTTGTACAAATTTTTGGGCAAACGAACAGACATAATATTTAAAATCTTTAAATTTATGTGTATTAATATTAAATACTAATGTTCCTGAAATTGGGCAGGTTTTAAAACCGTGGACTAACCAGTTCAATCCTTACTAAGATTATAAATGTGAAAGTAATCCTGTCTGTCTATTTATTACCTTTTTACGTCTAAACAGCAGAACCGAATTATTTATTTAACTATACCATTGCAAAAAAAAAAAAAAAATGCAAAGCATATTACGCACAGCATGGGCGGGGTGACGGAGACCATATGCCCAAGATGGTATTAACAGTACGTTTGTAGCATCGTTGTAACTAACCAGAACGTGGTTAAGAAAGAAGTACCTCTAGAAAAAACTGTTATCCCACATAGTTATTATTATTAGTGGATGGGATATGGCCCTCATCGGCCATTTGTACTGCGACCAATATTGATCTATTGTGCGTATCCAACATAGTTAGTTAAGGCAAAACATTAACGAGTGCGAGTGAGACGTAAAACTCTCGAAGACCGAACAACAAGCCTGACCGCAATTAGAAATAATTACGATGAGGCGAAAGCCGTTCTCTAGCCCAGAGCTGCTTTACGACTGAGCTGAACCGAATTAAATGAAATTATATATGTACATATTTAGATATTTTGAAGTTCAGAAATCAACATTATGCTAGGAACACAACTGTGACGAATTTCTCTCATCGTTGTATAAATTCGTAGTGTTAAACACCATATCCACGAACTTTTATTCAGATAAAATTGTTTCCATTCCGTGCAAAGAAAAAATTAAAATAATGAATATAAATACTCAGGCCTCCTTATAAATAAGTTTTCGAACAAATTATTATCTGAGGTACTTTATATTTTGAGAACATCTTTGTAAATTTTTTACTACATGGATAAATATAAAAAGTATTATAAAAACAATTTTTTTATATAAGAAACTTGGCCACCTGATACTTTTTCATTTCAACTTTATGCTAGGCACACAACTGCGACGAATGACGAATATTTGGTCGCGAATATTCGTCGCCAAAAATAAAACACATTGGTGTATATGACGAATTTCGACCAACGCCACAATTGTGTGCATTTTGATTAGGTACACTAAAGTGTTTTATTTTTGGGGACGAATATTTGTGACCAAAAATACGTCGTTTATGGCAGTTGTATTCCTAGCATTAAGTAACATTTTTATTAAGTTACCCTATAAAAGAGTGAGAGAGGGAGAGAAAAGGCCAAATTATATAGCTGAAAATTAATTTTTGAATAACTCCAGGTTACACTTAATAAGGTAACCTCGTCAGTCGAATCCATGGTACAACAATATAACAGGTAAAAGCGGAACTACAGCAAGCCAACAATAAAAAAAACAACATGGCTTTCCATTGTTGCTTTGTGTTGATAACTGTCAAAGAAAATAAAAAAACAAACGTATATTTTTATTGGTGTTTTTATTTTACAAATAATTTGTCAATAAGTTTTTGTATTTAAAACTCGTGCAATAAATTAAATATATAAATATAGATCAAGAAAAAGCTTTCTGATGTGTTTAAAACTGTTTTTGTGTTTGAAAAATATTGTTGGAAAAAATTTTTTTTTCAAAAACTTTCAATTTGTAAACAATAATAAAAAATGTGTGTGTATGTGTGCACTTTTGATAGTTATCGTCACAGAAAAAAAATGTCGACCACCGTTTCGACACTACCTATAAATTATTGTACCATGGTCGAATCGTTACTCATCTGGTGCGGCCAAATTGTCAAAAGTTTTTTATATTCTTGTTTGTTTACATTGTTGTTTTCTTTACAATTTTGCACGCGCCAAAATTATTTATTGCAAAAGAAAAGTTTTTTGTGGTTAAAATCTGTGAAAAGTGAGATTAAAATTTGTAAAAAGTTTTTCATTGTGTTTTTTCAAAACAATATTAAATATCAAATGGGCATTTGCGCTGTGTGCAAAAGGAGATACGGAACTATGTTTCGTATCCCAAAAGATGTGGTGATGAAAAAAGAGGAGTGAAATTTGTGAGGTTGAATTTACAGCTTCTGAAAAGATTTGTTCAAATTATTTGCCTTCCAACGTTAAAATCTTGGAGTAGGCATGCAACATTCTTTCAAATTCTGAACCCTTTATTGAAAAATTGCCACAAATGTGTTCTTTTGCACAGTAAGTAGCATGATATAAAAAATAGAAGGTAGCTGCATTCTCTTTTTATTATTTTTAATAAGGATTTTTGAAGTTTATTATTAGAGGGAAATATAAAAAGGCATTGCCACACTATGAATAAGAAAATATACTCCTAGTATTGATGTTTTCCGAAATTTGTTATGGTGTTGTGCATATTAGAAAACACTGTAAACTGATGTAAGTAGGTATCTGTGGTCGTTTTGTTAGCTATATTAAAATATTAAGCATATGTACTATTAAAGTATTGAAAAAACTTTTTGTAATAAAATGAAATTGACAACTAAAATTAAATGTTAATTTTTACAATTCATTTGCCAAAACTTATAACCACCTTTTCAAGCATGTTTTACGTTCTTCAATATATTCATTAGTGGATTTTTCATTTGTACAATTTTCATTTATCCTACTGAAATTACTTACTAAAGACCGTTAGCACCATCTTTACGTTTGGATTGTGTGAAAAAACAAGTTGGTCATAAATAGAAATGAGTGTAAATAAATGTAAGTACTCCACTAACGCTACCATTTGTCTGACCACTATTGTAGTCATACTATGCCTTGTGCTGACTGGTATTACATTTCTTTGTGGCTTTATTCGTTTGTTATTAATTTATATTTCGGCCTCTTTTGGTAACTCAATTTTCGATTATTAGTTTTCGATATTGTCACAGAATGCGAATCCGTTCGGAAGTCGCTTTTGTTTATTCGGAAAACGAAAAATCAAAAAATATTTCAGAATAAAATTGTCTTTTTCGTTTCAAGAATGAATATAAAATTTTCTGTTAAAAATTATTGCACTTCAAAAAACTTTTTATTGTTTCGTTTTATAATGAACTAAAAACAGATTGAAATCCGTTTTTGAACGACATAGAATTCTTGAAATTCTGATTGCAAGCTTTTAACCAATGCTGCCGAATATCAGGAAAGATAAGCGGCATCAAAAAGGTGATATTTGTATTTTTGCACAAGTATTTTGTGCTTCTGCAATTTTGAAATATGCAGCTCATTATTTGAGTCTGGAAAGCAACAAACAAAAGAAATTAATATTGTAATGTAATAATCCATTTTTTGTCATTTTTCTCATAAATGTTCAACATATGTCGATTTTCTGTACAACATTTTAGATTTATTTGTTTTATTTATTTTTATTACAAGTCACAATTTTAATATTATGCATTTTCAAACAGAATTTCAACCAAACCTGAAAACAGGGAATTATATAAACTAATACGGTAGCACAATTTTATGAAAAATGTCACAATCCTTATACTTGTCAGATGGTGATTGCTAAGGAAAATTGAGAGAATGAAACTACCTAGCATTTTTTATATCATGGTAAGTAGCGTTTACTTTTTTATTTACGTAATATTTAAATTCCTTCAATTTAACTTTTAATTCATAAAATTCAATTAACTTTTAAGCATGTGGTGCAGTTTTGTTTTCCTTTCTTTTCCACTTTTTCTTTTATATTTCTGTCACATGCTTTTGACATTTTGGTCTCATTACAAAAACAAAATACATGCAATGTTTCTTGAAGTTGTTCTTATTGTAGCGAAGCGGCTACTTTATTAAATATACTTTGAGTAACTGTACCATTTATGTACCGAATTTCAGTATTATTCCTTATTTTTAAAGATTTTGTCAACGGACAAAAAAATAGTTTTAAACATCATCGTACAGACCAAATGTTCATTCAAAAACTTAATTTTTGATAAAATCCACTATTTATGAACCGGTATTCAATATTCTCTTTAACATAAATACATATGTATGTGCATATGTATGTACATACATATGCTTATGTTTTTATGGCATATTCATATTTAACGGTTCTAATAGCCTATTTACACTTACTCACATCTTCCATCTTTCATCATTTTGGCAAGATGTTAACATCTTCCTATATAAAGTCTATATGAAAATAACTCAACATCTCTCAACATCTTTACAAGATGTTGGTTTCTCATTTGGCTAGACTCAACATCTTTCGATTATTTTAGTGTCATCACTAAAAAAGTTTAAAGAAATTGTCAAAAATTCATACCATCACTAGAAAATTTTTACAATGATCGGGAGCGAACAATGTAATACCATGTTCAGACGGTAATATGAAACACTTGGTTCTCTCTCTGAACCACTATTGCGAAACTAGGTGTTCAGACGGTTGTTTATTGCTTCACACTGATGTTTACATATTTTGTCCAATCGTTTCACTATTTTTTTTTTAATTTTTATTTAAATCTTTAATTAAGTATCAAATTTGTACATTTTCAATGTGTTTATTTTGATTTTACACACATTAAATTTCTGTTTTTTCTTTGTTTAGATTTTTTTGAGAGCTAGTTCAGATAAAATAGCGATAATTCATTATCAAATTTGGAGATGACAGTAGGTTTTGCTTGGTTCGCAACAAGATTCAAAATGAACCAAGTTGGTTCGCTCATAAAATTTTGTATGGCGAATCATGTTGGTTCAATCAAGATTGGGCCGCGAACCACGAATGAGAGAGCGAACCTCGAAAATAAGCCTTCGTGTGAACATGCTATAAGTAACAGCCTGTTTATAAGACACGACTCGTCGATAAAAAGTGCTAACTTTGTAAGTTTTTTCTGGTTTTGGTTTACAAACCTCGACGATTGACGGTTAGTATTGAAAAACGTAACATCTGTCAATTTATTTTGGTTTGTAAGACACGAGTTGTCTCACCATAAATGTCAAAATCGGCGAATGAAGAAACATGCTCGTCAATAGAAAATGTGCAGAAAGTGTTATAAACAATAAGAAATTATAATAAAAATAGTTTATAAGTGGTAATAAATCATAAGAAAACTAGGAATGGAAATTGCAACAGAACGTTCTAAGAATCTCTCAAATTTCTGGAGACATGAACTGAAATCGTTTTTTCGTTGCATACAAATGATTTGTATACATATATACATACATAATAAAACATACACATATACAACATACTGACGGGAGTATGCTAATATACCTTTGCAAGAAAAATTCCAGAATTGCGGAGTGAGAGCAAAAAATTCGCATATTTTCCAGAAAATGACAGTGAAGTTGCAAGATCCATTCGTAAGCTGTCTTTGAGAAACTCTGGACTGGTAGTCTTGGAATATCCTTTTTAAAAAAATTACTATTTTGATTCTAAGTTGTTATTATTTATATATATGAGTTAAAATCTTAATAAATTATTTAAAATTCTAACAAATGCACGTTGCGTATAAAGCAAGATTTTCTAATAATTCTGAAAATTGAAGCAGTAATTGTTTTTGCTCTCTAAGAGCTATAATTAATCCAATAAATGTATAATCTTTTAATTCCATTTTATTTAATGTTTTTTGTTTGCTCAAACACGTAAAGTAATACTTGACAGATGAAAGATGTTGAAAATGTAATGTAAACAGCTTTTTTCAATTTTTAACATCTTCCACACACATCTCCAAGATGTGAGTAGGTGTAAATACGCTATAAGTAAGTAACTTACCTTCCTTTAACCAAATATTCATTGGTAACATTGTTCACCAGAAAGACCAAAACTATTATGTAAAATATATGATAAATTGTCTTCATGTGGTCCACCTCTAAAAGAGCCGTCAGCAGTGACTCACGAGTTACGAACACCTTACTGGGTAAGTTGTGATATTTTTTAGATGATGTTTGTCTGTTTGGTCCGCTTTTAGTATCAACAATGCCAGACATTTCATTTGCTATTGCCACATAGTCTTCTCTGCACGAAACTTCCTTTTGTAGTGCAATTGTATTCTTTGAATTGCTGGTGTTTATCTTGTTGTTACTGGTGTGAAGCGCTTGCGACGTAGCAAAATTACGAAACTCATTTGTTTGCAATTGATATTGGCGTAGTTCTTGCATGACCTCGTCTATCATACTGGACATACGTTTTTGTACGTCACGCAATACAGTGTCTTGAAATGTTTCCAATCTATTGCGCACAAAGTTTAATACAATTGTCTGATCGTTCAGCATTGTGGGTGATTCTACAAAGAAAAACAGAAGTTTTAGTAACTATTATTATTTAATTTCGCTGCCTTTATTTATAGAATATCAAATGGGTATTAAGAAAACAAAAGCTTCTCAAGTGTAAATTGCAATCTAAATACAAAACGGTCACAACTCAAAATACTAAAATTTCAGGAGAGACAAAAAATTGTTTATGCAAGAATGATTGTAATATTTAAAGAAAATATTATTCCATTATGAAAAATTTCAATATTGAAGAAGGTTTTGCTATACTTTTTTTAATTTTATATTATGTTTGCGAAAATATAAAAAATCAGTATATTATACTAGGGAAACATAATAGGTGTGTTCCACGTGAATAACGAAACAGACCGAACAAAGGCGAATTCATTATTAGGTTGCATCGGCGAATTCGGTCAATCCGCCGGCACTTCCCCTGTCAAGTTCGGCACCATTTAAATTTTTGCACATGTTTTTTATCAAATACTTTTGACAGCTGAAGGCGAATGCACCCTTTTACACAAACAAAATACCTGTTGTTTTTTTATTGTTGTAGCGAAGCGGCTACCTTGTTTTTTGTATCATGGACGGAACTAACACAAAAGCCACGGCGAATTCATTTTACCAGATGAAACTGGAATTAGGATATATACAACAATACAAAAACAACATGGTGTTTTGTTATTGCTTAAGTGATTCGTGTGTCAAAAAATAGTATAGAAAGTATCATGGTACAAAAAACAAGGTAGCCGCTTCGCTACAACAATACAACAATAAAAAAAACAACAGGTATTTTGTTTGTGTAAAAAGGCGAATTCACACTTAAGCTGTCAAAAGTAGTTGATAACGAACATGTAAAAAAATTTAAGTGGCGCCGAAAAAGGTAAACAAAACTTGACAGCGAAAGTGCCGCCATATTAATCGAATTCGCCTGAATTCGCCGATGCATCCACCTAATAATTAATTCGCCTTGGAAAGTATGTACATGCATACACTCACTTACACACTTTACTTGCAGATCAAGGCGAATTAATTATTAAGTGGATGCATCGGCGAATTCAGGCGAATTCGATTAATATGGCGGCACTTTCTCTGTCAAGTTTTGTTTACCTTTTTCGGCACCATTTAAATTTTTGTACATGTTCGTTATCAACTACTTTTGTCATCTTAAGTGTGAATTCGCCTTTTTACACAAACAAAATAGATGTTCTTTTTTATTGTTGTATTGTTGTAGCGAAGCGGTTACCTTGTTTTTTATATCATGCTTGCAGATATGAGTGAATGTGAGCAAACCGGAAACAACTTTTGACACTTAATGTTTTACACAAGGCGAATTCATTACTAGGTGAACTTAACATCACATGTGGTTATATTTTGCTTCTCGCGTTTTTTCCTATGAGACTGTCAAATTTTTTTTTCTTTTGTTAACAATTTAAAAGTGAAAAACTAATATAATCTGTGATATTAATTACAATTGTAAAAGTTTATATTTAACGTTTATATAAAATTTTTTCCCAGCTGAACAATCTTCAATCAATGAAAACGAATTTAGATTTTGACATTCACGATATGTTTTACAATAAGAAAACACATAGAACTGAATTCGCCTTCCCGCTTGCATTCACCTGTATTTATTCGCCTTGGAAAAAAAAGTAGAGCATCTGTTCGCCTTGACAAAAGCGTTCCATGCAAGGCGAATTCATTATTAGGTGGATGCATCGGCGAATTCAGGCGAATTCGTTTAATATGGCGGCACTTTCGTTGTCAAGTTTTGTTTACCTTTTCGGCGCCATTTAAATTTTTGTACATGTTCTTTATCAACTACTTTTGACAGCTTAAGTGTGAATTCGCCGTTTTACACAAACAAAATACCTGTTATTTTTTTTATTGTTGTATTGTTGTAGCGAAGCGGCTACCTTGTTTTTTGTATCATGGTTCCATGTAACAATTTTTGTGCGATTTTGAAAGAAAATCAGAGAGTAACTTTTTTCATTTCCTGTTCATATTAATACGAAACTTTTTATTTGGTTAAGTTCGGGCTAAAATTGAATAATCAGCTGTTTTTTGTTTACATACATATGAAACTGAATAAGTATCAGAAAATTTGCAAATCGGAAAAAAGTTTTTATTAATAAATCAATTAAAAGTAAAATGGAAGGCTGCCTAAACTAAAAATAACATTGTGAAGTTATAAATAGAGCATGCAGTTGTTATTTGGCTTTTCATTTTATAAATATGTACTATAAAAATCTACTGAAAATTTTACATTGCTATTAATTTTACAGCTGTTGCTAATAAAGCAAATGTTTTGATTATAAGATGTTATGCGTTTCAAGCGTCTAAAATCACTGAAATATACTTTAATCTAAAAAGTAAGCAGCACTAGTATTACAAGATGTACAATTGTGGTTTTTTGCGTTCCAGCAATTTTGGATCAAATTTACAAATTTAGAGAGTAATTTGCTTTGTACTCTCATTGATCCAAACTAGTCCGAGATCTCTTGGAACACACCTAATAATGAAAATTTGTTAGTGTTTGATCTAGCGTCTCCACATAGCAATATTTATTGCGGCAATTGTCAAATTTGCGTCCATAAAATTTGCGATGTGTAGACCGCAAATTGCTATAGGTAACAATCTATTGCGCAATGATTGCTCTACTGATTGTTTGAGCAATTATTGCCAAGCAATGAGCTGTCTGTCAGTTGTTGTAATTTGGTATAAAAATATGGCAAACACAGTACTGCGCATACAACAAACACAGTATTGTTCGTACAACTCCTCACGTTGAGTTTTGTTAGTTAGTATTCGTGATGAAGCAGTAATACGTGTACGTCACCTAGACCAATTAGCAATCGCAATACTGTTATTCCGCCAAAGTTTTTGCTTGAACTTAGCAATAAAAATTGCTATGTGGAGACGCTAGGTGATGCCTTTCACTAGATATAACCAAGCATGTCAGAGTGTCAAAAAATTTTGATTTTTCATCAAGCGTCGTCGGGGTCACACATACTAACAAGTTTTCACACCTGTGTACATCTACTTTTTTATTTATATTTTACTAATTTTCTGAAACGCTCGTCACATAATCTTGAGATGTTTGTTAGACGATTACAATTTTTATTGTTTTTATTTACTTATGATTTTAATTGATGTTTATACTCTAGATAAAGAAAAAATTATATATAGTATGAAAATATCGAATGAGCTTTGTACTGTTTCCTGTATAAATCATACAAGGATAATTCGAGTCTCAGATAATTCCCTATAGGTAGCTTGTGTAAAACTCACTTCTATTAATTTCTTAAATGTAAAAGGTTTAGGCAAGACCAAAAGAAAAATGAAAAAATGTCTGCCAAAAATGTCTGTCCAAATGTAAAAGCAGACTTAGGAATTGCTGAAATTGCCGAGTACCGGCAATTATATATCCTTTCATATTCCCCGCACCGGTATAAGTAGACGGCTTGAGGAAATTTTAAGGCTTTAATATTTTAATATGTTTTAAATAATTAATTTCTATAACAATAAAAAGCATAGACAATGTCAGACGTAAATAGACAAGTACGTTTGTGAGCAAATTTTACAAACCGTCTGTAAAAATTACAGCCAGTTTACCAATTTCGAAAGAAAATGAATGCGAAAGAAAGCCAGTCACTCACATTCGAATCAATTTGGGTTTGTGTATCTCACTACTATTCGTTCGCACGTTCTTATGTATATATTTGGATTGAGTTTTGACACATCGTTCGCATAGAAAATATTTAGACGAACCCAAATCAATTTTCTTTCGCTTAGATTGCGAACGCAAGCACGCTGTCGAGATTGGTAAACTGGCTGTTATAATTTTACAGACATGAAAAAGTACATAAGGAATTACATATAAAAAAAAAACAGACGAAAAAACATGCAAGTACATACATATCGCTCCTTTATTGCAACATAGTTATATCTCAAAAAATTAGCTTTTCGAGTTAACAATGCAGAATGGTTAACAATACTACCATTTATATTACGCCAAAAATTTATTCAAATTGCTTTTAAACTGTTTCCTTTAGGAGATATTTTCTAAAAAAATTTGCTAAGACTTGTATGGAAACTAAAATTTTTAAATGCTTTTTTCTCGAAGCGAGCTTTTTTGAGATATAACTATGTTGCCATAAAGGAGCGATATGTATACACAAATTTGTTCACTAAAATATTAACGGGCAGTTTACCAATTTCGAATGAAAATGAATGCGAAAGAAAACTAGTCACTCACATTCGAATCAATTTGGGTTTGTCTATCTCACTATTATTCGTTCGCATATTCTTATGTATTTTCATTGAGTTTTGACAGATCGTTCCCATAAAAAAAAGTTAGACGAACCCAAATCAATTTTATTTCGCTTAGATTGCGAACACAAGCACGCTGTCGAGATTGGTAAACTGGCTGTAAACAAAAGTTTTTTAAATTTATGTCTACGAATGTATGTATGACTCTTTTGGTATCCATTTCATTTTTGCTTATGTAAAAATATACATAACTAAATATTATAAGCTAAATATATGTGTATAACTCAAAAGTGACTGGCTGACATAGTGATCTACCAACGCACAGCCCAAGCCACTGGTCGGATCGTGCTGAAATTTGGCATGCAGGTAGATCTTATGACGTAGGCATCCGCTGAGAAATGCTTTTGCTTAGATCTAAATTTTGATTAATCTACAATAGGGGATGAAAGCTTGTATGAAACTTTGTCAATTTTAAACCGATCGGGCATAGACTTTACATGCATAAAGCTTTAAACTCTCCCTAATTAATAATAATACTTTTTGACGTGAGCGGGGCCACGAGCAAAAGCTAGTGTATGTATATTTTTATTTTTAGCTGTGAAAAAAGAATTCAAACCACAATTTCTTTTAAAAGATTTCGACCAACAACTTTCAACGTCTGAAGTACCAAAATTTTTATATACATACACGGCTTTCATACACGGAAAGTTTATTTTGCAAAGTCTTGAGTTTGGAGGTGACAAGGGAAAGTAAAGAGTGCAAGGGAGCCGCTCTCCTTTCCTTTGCCACCACCAAACACAAGACTTTGCAAAGTAAACTTTTCGTGTGGAAAGCGGTGATACATATGTATGTGTATCAAAATATTTGAAGTTGGGTTTAATTTGATCCCGTTGTGTTGGCCAGAGTAGAAAAATAATTGTCACAAAAGTATGAAATATTTACAATTGAAACAATTTTTTATTAAAATACTAAGTGCAATATGATGATACTGTCTATGATTGAAAAAAAAACTATACAAAAATTTCATTGCACAAGAATTGTCCGAAAATTTTTATTTTTTTTTTCATTTTTAGATAATTACACAGTAGTTTTATAGTAATGCTGATTATTTCTTTATTTTATTTATATGTATGTATGCATGTTTGTATGTACCTCTATTGGCGCATTTTTCGTTTGTTGTTATTCTCTCCGTACTTTTGTCAACCATTGTCATTTATTAAAAAAAAATAAAGTTTGAAACTTAATCCTTTTCATAAAATATTTTTTTTAAACAATTTTATGTTTTTTTTTTATATTTAAAAAGAATTGTGTTCGTATGTATGTATGTATATATTTTTAATGCTTCTTTCTGCTTTGAAATACAAATTAAAACTGATCGTTTTTTTACTCGCCAGTTTGAAAGTAGATGATTAAGCGTTGTGTTGTATTAGCCCACCAAGTACATGGAGTGTTCTTAAACTAATCCAAATGCGAGTACATCCAGAAACATACCAACAAACGAGTACATACATACAAATGTATGAGTGCAATTAAACAACCCAGCATACATTTTATTTGGAACATTTTAAAAAGTATTTTAGAAATATATTGTTTGGAGCACTTAAAAAGAATTTTAAAAGCCCCAAAAATTTTTAATATAAACAAATCTAGTAAAATGTCTAACTTATAATAAATCTTATTATGTACGAGTATGTACATACATATGTATGTAGGTACGAGTACATACATACATGTGTAGCAGAGAACAGCTTTGAGCGATTGCTCAACAACATGAATAACATTACATTTCGTTCAAATATGATTTTGTGCTCAGCCGCCCAAATGCGCAGTTTATTTTTAATCAGTAACACAATGAGCAACATCTTCGCCAAGTGAGTGCAATCATCGTTAAGGTGTTCGTACTTGAACATAAATGAATGCGCATGCAGTTCGGCAATAATTTATTGCGTTTGAGTTTTTGATGTGTTCAACAGTTTTTCTGTATGCTTCTTTTGAAAAAAATTCAAAATAAAATACACATAGTGTTCAAATTAGCATATAGAGCTAATTAAATATTTATATATATAAAAATTGATTTTGCACTTTTCTTGAATTATTTTTCTTATTATGGACGTGTGCAAAACGGTAGCAAAGTTCTATGGTGAAAAATAATTTGTCTGTGGTAAAAAATTTCATGTTTTAACTGTGTGAAATAATATTATATTTGACATAAAATTTTGACAAAACAGAAAAATATTTTAACAAAACTAATAAAACAAAAATAAATAAAAATGAACAAACTAAGAAATAGTTCAGTCGTAAAGCAGCTCTGGGCTGAAGAACAGCTCTCGCGTCATCGTAATTATTTCCTAAGTGCGGTCAGGCTTGTGTTTGTTGTTCGGTCTTCGAGAGTTTTGCGTCTCTCTCGCACTGGTTAGCGGTTTGCCTCAACTAACTGTATTGGTTTACAGTTTTTTGAGAGGTTATTCATTGTTAACCACGTGGAAACTTCCTATGTGAAGGCATAGGTCGTTATAGTTAGTCACAGCGACGCTACAGAAGTATTGCTAATACCATCTTGGGCATTATGGTCTTTGTCGCCCCGCCCATGCTGTACATCCTATACTTTGCAAACTTACTTTGCAACTGTATAGTTACTAAATAAATAAATAAATAAGAAATAGTTATTTTAGAGCCATTTTTCAATTTAGTATTATTTGATTTTTACACTTTTAATTATAAAATTTTCAATTATAATTTATTAAAATCAAATTCCTACATTTCAAATATTTCTATCCTATTGTCAAAATTTATATTAGCCCCTAGAGCTAGTAAAATTTTATTCACCTTAGAAATGTCAAAATTTTCTTACGAGAGTACTTTTCTACCCTTCACACACGTCCTATATTGGATTTTCGCTATTTTTTTATTAGTATTATTGAAAATTGAAATATTTGAAGAATTATTACCTTAATACTTACTTGAATTTAAACAGTATTATTAACACTTTTTTTGTAAGCCCTGGAGACGTTAAGTTATTAAATAACATTTGTATTTGTCAATTTTTACCGCCAAAAGAAAAAATATGGCATCTAAAATAAGCCTTAATGGCCGCTAGCTGAAATGCTTTTTCTTTCACTTGCTCTATGATAGTGACTGAGTGAGCATCTCGAACTAAAAGTTTTTATTTAAACAAACTCTAGAATTAAAAACTTGATTGAGTATTTTTCCTGAGGCATTTTTTCTGGGGTTCATTTTGGCTGGAGATCTGTCTGGCTGAGAAATATCCATTAAACCACACATCAACAAATCTTTCAGCCATATTTCTTTCAGTGGATCGATAATCCAACGCAAATTATTGTCACCATCAAGCCCGATCTCAAACACATAGTAACAAAAGGCTTTCATAGAAACATCGTCGTCAATCGTTGAAGACTCTACTGGGAATCTTATGAAGAGTGTTTTCGATCGTCCACGAGCTCATTTTATAAACACAGATGATCCCTCGTACGGAAGTAAAGCTATGTACACACGGTTGTCAGATGGTACAACATTGTAAGATCTGGCAACATGCTGACAATGTAGTGACAATGCAAAATTGTCCCGCAGAAGTAAATTGCGTGTTCAGACGATCGTAAGAAAATCTTAAAATTTCATTGTCAGACTATGGTCTGACAAATAATTCATCTGACAACAAAAATTGTCAGTTCACAGGGTTGTCAGATTGTTAGATGAAAAAAATTGCCAGACATGTTGTAAAACAATGCCACTTATGTATATCAACAACGATCTGTTTGGCAGTGTTGCCCATCCAACTTTTTTCTGACAAGGATTCCATTGTTAGGTGCATTAATTTTATACATCTGACAATTAAAACTGAGCTTACAATACCAGCCAATTATCTGGCAATTCCGACGAAGAGTGTTCTCACGATTGTCAGATGTCTGACAACATTGTCGTCTTACAATTGATTGACAGTGGTTTTTCTGACAACGTTGTAAGTTAAAAATTGGCAGTTCACACGATTGTAATACATTTTCAGACAATTTTACTGGCAATATTGTAAGATCTGACAACCGTGTGTACGTAGCTTTAGTGTTACAAAAGCTGATATTGCTGTGAGACTCTTAAACAACTCAGGTTAAGACTCTTATGTTAGTCCTATAAGGAATCATCCGAGACTCTTGTAGATGATATCTTACAACTCCGAAGAGAATCAACCGTGTAATGATTCATTCAGGAAACAGCACAAAGTTCATTCGATGCTTTCATGCTATATATATTTTGCACTGACTTACCACCATAATCACCCCCCACAAAAAGGCTGTTTTATTCTCTTTATCTATAATATAATTAAATATATATGTATAACAAACAATAAAATTTTTAATCGTCAGACAATTTGTGAAAAGAAATAAAGAAGTAGAAGTTTTTGTTATTGTTACTCGTCAGACAATCGTCGGAAGATTCTTTTGGACACAATCGTCTAACAAAGAACGTATGCTAGCTGAGAATGTACATACATATGTATGTATGAACAAGGCGAATTCATACCAGGTATATGTAAGAGCAATAAATACAACACTACAAAAAATAAATCTTTTTCAAATGTCAAGAGAAAAATATAAATACAAAAAGGAATTAAAAAAATATAATGAAAAAAAAAATTTACAAGAAAAGATAAACTTTTAGTTATTTCGTGAAATTTTTAACTATTTCGTGAAAATTAAAGTCTCAGATCATGGAGCTCGGAAAGGTGAAAAAGGCCAGCCAGATTGCGGATAATTCTGAATGATAGTTGCAATACATAACTTAAAAAATTGTTTTTTTTTTCAAAAAAATTTACAATAAAAGAAAAACTTAATTATTTTGTGAAAGTTTTAATTATTTCGTGAAACTTAAAGTTTCAGATGATAGAGCTTGAAAAGGTGAAAATGGCCAGCCAGATTGGGGAGAATTCTGGATGATACCTGGCGCTTGTTTAAAATTTTTTTTTTCAAATTTGTTTTAATTATTCCATTGACATCTGAAAAAGATTAAAATTAAAAAAAAAGTTATCAGCTGCGCTGTCAATTTCACCTGCTATCAATTCGCATTGTGTATGAACATATATATTTCTTTTTAAAACTTTCTTACAAAAACATTTAAAAATTTAAATTAGTCTTAAAATACCTAAGTGTGTATAAAACAAAAATAAATCAATAAGAACAATTTATATAGACATAAAATTATTTTATTAGGTACATACGAGTACGTACGTGAAACTTAAAATAGAATAACGAATAAGAAAACGAATAAAAATGTATGTTTCAAATACATACAACTCACTATCAAAGCAAAAAAAAAAGGAAGCTGATTTTATTTAACACTAAAATTTTTAAAGCATTAAACTTTGTTGCTTGATTTTTGTTGATTAGAAGACGATTTGATTTTACTCAACTTTGTTGCCTGAATTTTGCTGATTACAAATTGATCACGAGTTGATTTTATTCAGCGTTGCTTGATTTTTTTGATTACAAATTTTAGTGTATGAATTAATCAAGCAAAAACATGATTTATGGTGACCACTGATGTGTACTAAATAAAAACATTACAACTACACATATATATACGAGTATGTGCATATGCATGTGTCAAACTGCATGTTCTTTCTCTGCCACACATCCTGCACATAAATACATACACATGCAGATACAATCAAAAAAAAAATATGTTAACTGAGCTCAGTTATGGCCAGACACATATATGCATGTGTATACACTTGTATTAGTCGCAGCAAAAAGCCAAGATGGATTTTTTAAAAGCTGCCCATTGAGACATTTCAGGGCCAAATAAACTGCACAAGCTGCTAAATATGACAATTGTACGAACATCTAGCGTTGTTTATATATAATAATTAGTTTATTATACCAAAAAAAAATTAAACATTTTTTATTATTACATTTTCATTTCATCACAGACCTAAATTTATATCAGCATAACTCTATATTATGAACCAATTTTTAAAATTCATTTTATCGGTTGAAGATTATGCTTGTGCAACTGTATAGTTACAATACAATACGATATCTACACGAGTCTCAGACATGATGATCTCTTGCACTTTCGTGCAAGAGATCATCTGTGATTAAAAAATGAACTCGTCGACGATCAAAAACACTCTTCATGAGATTTCCAGTAGAAAACAGAAAAATAGTAACATGAACTGTGAAGCTAAAAGAAACTTGCAGAATTGATTGGCTCATTTAACACTTTCATGTGAATCGTTCAATTGTCCTAGTTCATTCGCGAGCTACACAACTCTGCTAGGCGACAAAAGAAACAATTTTTAGTTTCTACATGCAGGTAGAAATCGTACCCCCATTTTTTGCTATCACATAGTCTATTTATTATTTAAGTAGCTCAAAAGAGTATTTTTCAATATTAAAGCGGCCCATACACGTTTCAATTCAATTGTGAATTGAGTCTTTCAACTAAATTGATTATTGCCCACATACTTCATAAACTGAATTGAAAAATTTTCAATCAACTATTAAATTTAATGAAATTATAGACAATTTAAAAAATATATAACGTTCTCTTTTCAAAAACACTACACATATAAATTTTGAGACCTGATCAAGGGACTCGAACACAGACAACACAATCGAATTGAAAGACTTGCTAGTCAACTTGAAAAAATCAAAGCATTTTAATTTTTCTTCAACCAACTTGACAACTGCCAAACTAATCAACTGACAAAGCCATACACGCTTTGATTTGAACAACAACCGACTCAGTTGCCAACTTTTTTTTTAACTTTATTATTTTATTCATTGAATCTACATAAGAAATGTAATGACAATAAGTACTCAAGTCTTAATACTAAAAAAAAATTGTGATTAAAGTCCTGCCAGTGCTGGACAAAAATTTATTTTTATGCGAATATTATTTCAGAATTCAGTCATCTGTTTAAAACTCTAATGGTAGCCAAAGTATCCCTTCTTATCTATGTTCAAAATGAACTAACAATAAGTATTCAAATCTTCATAAAAAAGAATGCTTCATAAAATAAGAATGACTCCTTGAGTGATGATATTCTTTTAATCTCCAAATGGGGTCGGAAAAACAGGGTTGACTTCAACGTTCGTAAGATCCATTATCGTTTATGAACACACTAACTCATGACCTTCAGTGTTACTCTGTCAGTACTCATGGATAATATAGATGCTCTTGATGTTCTTGAAATGAAAATTCAGTGTGATGTTCGATGTACTGAACACGTTTTTCATATCTCTAAAGAAGCATTCAAGTATCTCAGTTTTTGAAACGGTGTAAACTGTCGGTGATCGGATGGCGTGAAGCATGTCAACATATGTCCTTCCACAGAGGAAATCATATGCATGTAAATTACTTTTTGGGGAGCTACCGACTCGAAAGCATTATTACAATATTGAATCTTGGAGTTTTGTTGTACACTAAGTTAAATTTTATTAAACATATTTCCCAAACTGTAAATAAAGCACGATGTATTTTCGGTTTTATTAAAGGATGGGCAAAAGAGTTCAAGGATACGTCTGTCACAAAATAACTGTATACAGTTAATTAACAAATTATGTTTTCTTTTCACAGTAAAAATAGTATTTAGGACAATAATCTTATGGTAATGCTACTATTCACATTGTATTTTTAACAGAAAATATAGTAAGTTGACTATATTGCGGTAATCTTACTACTAAAATTGTTTAGCTACATATTTAGTAGTAGTGTTACTACTGAAAGTGTTACCTAACATCTTTAACTGTAAAGTAACCACAATCTATGGTAAATTTGACAGATTTTTTGTACTCTAACCAAAAAAAAATTGTACAGTAACAAAGTTTTTGGTTAAATTTTAGTTTACAATTTCACATCGGTTATTTTTACTTTTTTTATTGATTGGTGTAATTTCAACCAACAAAATTGGTTAGATTTACCTACTTTTTGTTTTGAGTGTATGTTTCCCTAGTGAAACCTATCCTCGAATATGCATCTATTGTTCGGGATCCTATGTATATGACTCACAACAATTACATAGAATCTGTACAGCAGCGATTTTTTATTCTGCCTTCGTGGTCTAAAGTGAAATCCATTAGATCTTCCGTCATATACAAGCCGTCTTGATATAATCAAACCCCCAACACATAAAAGCTGAAGAGCTATGTTGAATATTTCTTAATCATATCATAAATTTAATTAATATCTGCTCCGATTCCTGCTCGATAATACTTTGCATTGCTATCGGTTAATTACTTAAAATCAAATTACACGAATACTGCTCCATTTAGGAGGATGTGTAGTCAATATGCGAATATTATTTCAGAATTCAGTCATCTATTTAGAGCTCTAATGGTAGCCAAAGTATCCCTCCTTCTTAGACGGGTATGACCACCAAAGTTAAGAATATTAACTGCATGAGGATTTGGATGGAATTCAAGTTTGTTAATATATCTTGTCGCGTACTTCACAAATTCAGATTTCACAAAAGGTACGTTCAGATCTGCGTGGATTCGTGAGTTTTTAACGTACCATGGAGCATCTGTAATTCTACGGAGAATTTTATTTTGACTTCTTTGAATTTTTTCAATTTTGAATGCCGAGGATGTGCCCCATAATTGAATCCCATAGCACCATATTGGCTTTAGAATCGAGTTGTACAGCAAAAGTTTACAATCAAGCTTCAAGGTCGAATTTCTGCCTAGTAGCCAGTTAATTTGCACTGCTTTTAATTTCATCTGCGTTACTTTTGCCTCGATGTGCGACTTCCATGTTAGTCTACGGTCAAGATGAATACCGAGGTATTTGACTTCACTGTGTTGAGGTATTACTTTATTGTTAATAGTAATGGGTGCGCATGTTCCTAGACGCAGGGCGAATGTAACATAGGCACACTTTTGTTCATTAACCTTGATTTTCCAAAGCTTGAGCCATTTCTCTAGTTTGCGATATGTTCCTGTAAATTTATTGATGCTTGCTGGTGGTTACTATGTATGCTAAGGAATGCTGTATCATCTGCAAATGTTGTGAGTTTTGCTGCCTTGGGGAACTCCAGCTTCAATAGGCGGGGCGGGTCTTATGAAATCGCCTTCTTTTATTATAAATTGGCGACAATATAAATAGTTGCCAACTGAGTTGAAACGTGTATGGGGTGCATAAGAAGCAGAATAAAGAAAAAAATTTATAAAAATCATCACTATCTTCTCTATTTTCGGAGGTGCTTAAGTATATATTGCACATGGTAAAATATTTTAGGATTCATTCAATGACTAGATTTATTCAGTGACTACTAAAATTGAAACTTCTCGATACCACAATACTTTGATGGAATTTGTTTTCTTGGGAGTAATATTTCTATAATTGAAAAAAACACACTTTTTTTTGTAGGTCTGTTTGTTCAAGTACATTATAAAGACTGTGCATATATGTATATGTAATTGAAAAGGCAACGCAACTCTTGTGTGCGTTTTGCTGATAAAATTTATGAATTAAGATAGTATTGTTATTAATGGCGTCGTATTTATGTGACAGTCTGTAAGCGAGAAAGTTCAAAACAATTGTAATTTTTCTAAAGGGCATAACTAATTACGTACTTGCGCAAGTGCATGCACACTTAAGTATGTACATACTTATGTATTTGATAAAGATGTGCAATAGTTTAGGAGAAAATATGACGAAAACTGATTTAACATTATATTACATATTAGTCTACAAATAAGAAAATTATATTATAACTGCCTTTACTCCAATGTTCTACACAAAGAACACACTTAGTACGTATGTACGTACTTGTATAAACGCGATTACTCTTGATCGCATTGCGTGGTGATCAATGCTTTACTCTGACTAACACACTCAACTAATCAAAGCAAAAATAATGACTCTGCTTTTGCATACAAGAAGACTTCTTTGTTTTTTTTAAGACAAAGCAGTTGTCAGCCAAATTTTTTGTATATTATTAATGGTACAAAATGTTGTTTGTACGAATACATGCATGCACATATAGTTCTCCAATGACTCAACTCGTCAATAATGTTAAAAGTAATGCATTGTGTTTTTCGAGGTACATTAACGTCTACAAGGTGGCACCGCTAGGGAAGTTACAACAACAAGAAAGAGTGTAGTGTACTCGGCTGTGCCGAATCTAAAATACCCTTCACAATACAATTGTCACGTAATTATATAGTATATATTAAAAATTTGAACTAAAAATGCTTCAAATTTTCATAGAATTTTCATAGGAAAACTTCCTTTTGTTACCAGAACTGCTTTCAAACAAAAAAAAAAAAAATTGTTTCACGGAAAAATCGGTTTAGGCTATATCTTGGAGATATATGGACCAATATCGGAAATATTCATTTTCTGTACTTTAGTAACCTCCTTTTATTACCAGAACTGCTTTCAAGGAAAAAAAATAGTTTCATGGAAACATCGGCTTAGACTATATTTCAGGTATGTATGGACCAATATCGGAAATTTTCATCTTCTGCAATTTAGTAACCTCCTTTTGTTACCACAACTGCTTTTAGGAAAAAAAAAAAATTGTTTCATGAAAAAGCCGGCTTAGGCTGTATGTATATATGGACCAATATTGGAAACTTTCATTTTCTGTATTTTGTAGCCTCCTTTTATAATAAGAACTGCTTTTAAAGAAAAAAAAGTTAAATATCGCTTACGCAACACTTGGAAAAATCGGTTTAGGCTATGGACCTATATCGGAATTTTTCATTTTCTACATTTAAGTAACCTCCTTTTACTACCAGAACTGTTTTTAAGCAAAATAATTGTTTAACTTCGCCTGCGCGACATATTCATGAAAAATCGGTTTAGGCTATATCTTGGATGTATGCATATGGACCGGTATCGGGAAAAATTTATTTTCCCCTAAACAAAATGGATTATTTTGGATATATCTCAGCTATCTGTAAACCCATTTTACTGAATTTCAATAGCAAACCCATGAATCGACTGCGTGTAGACACATGTACGATTACACACAAATCACAGAAATTTTCTGCGACCTCAGCTACTTGTTTTACAATGTTTCTCATACGGATTGTTATTGCAAGTTTTTATCAAGGCGCATTTAACTAGGTGGCAACGTTTTGGTTTTGTACTAGACGGCTGCTCAAACACGATAAAAATGTCTTACAAAAAAACATTGTAGTATTTTTAAGTACTATCCATCGTCTTCTTTCACATTTCAAAACAAATATTTCAGTGCCGAAATGTTCTAAACACATAAACGTATACTGTCTTATAAGCATTTAGAACAAACAGAACCAAACACAAGTAGAACCAAATGAAATAGAACAAAATTGAAGTAGAACTTCAAGCATTGAAGCAATGTTCTACTTCAGTTTTGTTTATAAAATCTGTTGTTGTTGTGTATGGTTTTCGTCTTTGGATTAGTGCACAAGTGCTGTATGTACAGTATGCTTATGCGTGTGTTGCTGTTGTTCATGGTTTTTGCCTTTGTATTGAGCACAAATATATAAGACGCAGTATTCTCATATTGTGATGTTTTGGATTTTGCTGTAAAACAGAATTCAAGTACAGTCAAGCACTGTCATGAAGGCGTTTCAAAATTATAAAGTGGTTGTTCTGTTTCTAAATGTTCTACAGCTTGTTTGTTTTGTTTTAAGAATTTTTTTGAAATATAGTGCTTGGAACTATTGCACAGTAGCGAGCAGTGTTCTTTAGAATATTCTGTGAAGCCTTTTAATGCATACACACACTTTACTTACAGATATGCATGTATGTGAGCAAACCGGCAACAACTTTTGATGTTTTACAAATAGAAAAAAAGTAAAACATCTGTTTTTTCAGTTTTACCTCTTAAAATGTTTTCGCCTCGATATATTCTTCTTGAATAATGAAAAACTCGTAATATGTACTTATGTTAAAAGGTAGCAAATTACACAGTCTGTATGACTTCATGCGCTCTCATTTTCTCTTTACCAATCTCTACTTGCAAATTATTTAAGTACAAATGAGTGCTAGCTAACCGATTAATTTATTGTCTGCTAGTCGCATTATGAGTATGTTTGTTGGTGTAATTAAAGTCATAACGGTTCTTTGAAAGTGTTAAATGTCTACATGTGTTATTTATTATCTTATCATCACTTTCGTTTTTACTAACGGGTGTTTGCTTTACTCATGTTTATCAAACATTTTCATGCTAGACATTTAAAAGAAAAAAAAAAGGTACAAAGGTACATATCGTCATCGAAAATCCTAAAGTATGTCACTTGGTCTAATTTTTCAGAAGCAAAAAATACTTCAAATATAGAAGCAAATTATATAAAATGGAATTAAAACACAGCAAATAAACTACTACCAAGCAAGGTGCATTAATGTATACAATGTGGCAGCGCTACGGCATGTGACAGTTTTTTGCTACTGGCAATATAGTAATCATAATCAATCATTAATAATCATTAAATTCGACTCTTGCTAAAGTAAATCTTTAAGAAAATAGCCGTTGTTGTGTTTTTTGTATTCATAGTTGAAAAAAAGTATACTTTAAGTTGAACTGGCTTTAAATGGGTGTTCACTTTTATTTGCTGAATGTTTACTCACAATTTCTAATCGAACATTGGAAAGTGGCAACCTTGAACACCTGCTTTCATTTCTTTAAGAATATAGTAAAAACTTATGTTTATTTTTTTTAATAATTTATAAGATGATTTGCGAAAAAATTATGGAAAATAGAGAAAGTAGAAATACAATAAAATTCGATTATAGTCCACTGCTTCAAATGCACGCTTTTTGTGGACTATAAGGCGAATTGGACTATAGTTAGATTTTTATATAAGCCACTTTTTGGCTTATAAATGAATTAGCATATAATAATTTATTTTGACTATGTAAAATCTGAAAGCAGATATTTCAATGCTCTCATTGTCAAAAAAAATAAAATAAAATAAAATAAAATAAAAAATTTAACATTGCAAACATGTCACTCCTTTATTGCAACATAGTCATATCGTAAAAAAGCTCGTTTCGAGAAAAACGCATATAAAACTTTTAGTTTCCATACAAGTCTTAGCAAATTTTTTGAGAAAATATCTCTTAAAGGAAACAGTTTAAAAGCAATTTGAATAAATTTTTGGCACAATGTAAATGGTAGTACTGTTAACAATTCTGCATTGTTAACTCGAAAAGCTCATTTTTTGAGATATGACTACGTTGCAATAACGAAGCGATGTGTATGTACGAGTACATACAAAAACGTTTACGTCAAATATATTGTTTAAATTTTTGAAAGTGAATTTAGTGGTTTATTCTGAATTAAACATTTAAAAATTATGTTGTAAAGATAAAAAAAATTCAAACAAAAATAATTTAAAATTGTGGAAAGGTGCTTTTATAGTTTATAATTATACTTTCTAGAAACTTGCCAAAGTTGCTTTAATAAAGTAACATTTTAAACTTTAAGTCCAAAAACAATCAATTGCAGGTAGATTGCAACCTTTATAAAATTTTTTTTTGAAACTTCGCTTAATTTTCTTACATAACATTCAAAAACATGTGCATTTGTCATTCCATGTCAGTTTTGTCTATGTTATAACATGAACAATTGATATTTTCGTTCTAACGTAACGTAAACAAATGATAGTAGAAATATAAGGAGAAAAAGTACAAAAAATTATTTTATTATTAAAAATTTTTTAAATCTAAATTTTTAGGCAAAAAATCTTCAAATCTTCATTTAGTGTTTTTAGAGATTAAAAATCTGCAAAATGAAGATAAATCTGCATTTCTGGCAACCGTGGTCAGACGTAAATGTACATGTACGTTTGTGAGCAAATTTTAAAAACCGTCTGTAAAAATGAAAAATTTTGACAGACATGAAAAAATACATGAGGAATTACATACTTATAAAAAAACAGACGTAAAAACATATCGTCTTTGGGTGCCTTTACTTGTTTTAATTACATTTGAATTTTTCATTTTTTATATCTGACAGCAATATGATCCGTAACTTTTTTAGTTTTGAGGAAGGAAGAATAACGAATTCTTGCATAGATTTGATAAAAGCGAAGATAGCAGAGAAACAAGGCTACGTACACATACATATGTATGTATATTTATGTAGACGTTCGCATATACATATGTACGTACATACCTATTTCTCTTTAAAAGTGCCCGATTTCGGTTTTCTGTTTTTGATAGAAAACTAAACTGATTACTTTGCACTTGAACCATATTTAGTAAAGTGTTATCAGTACATACTCGTACATATGGTACATGTTATATTATTGTTTTCATTTTAAGTACAGTTGTACTCGGTTTTAGTTTATAATAAGAGAGATAATAATGTAAATTCAAACATTTGTTACTAAATGAAATTTTTAATAATTAAAAACAAATTATACATATTTTTTTGAACTAATCTAGCTAGCAGAGAGAAACATGTCCCACTGCACTATCATATAAAAGTTCAGTGCGACGCCATCAGGAAATATAGGGTAGTCCAACCAAAACGCACGACTGTTAATTGTAAATTAAACAAAAAGTTCTCAGAGAATAATCTGGATATTTTATATTATGATAGAAAGATCTATGAGAAACATGTGTGAAACAATATAACGCTCTAATAATACCTATCAAAACACAAAAACAAGCTTTTTCATTTATACACATCTCTAACATTTCCTTATACCATGTTCAGACGGTAATATGAAACACTTGGTTCGCTCTCTGAACCACTATTGCGAAACTAGGTGTTCAGACGGTTGTTTTTTGCTTCACACTGATGTTTACATATTTTGTGCATACGTTTCACTAATTCTTTTTACAATTTTTATTTAAATCTTTATGTAAGTATCAAATTTTTACATTTTCAATGTGCTTATTTTGATTTTACACGGATTAATTATCTGTTTTTACTTTGTTTGGACTTTTTTTGCAGCTAGTTCAGATAAACTAACGATAATTTATTATCAAATTTGGAGATGACAGTAGGTTTTGCTTGGTTCACAACAAGATTCAAAATGAACCAAGTTGGTTCGCTCATAAAATTTTGTATGGCGAATCATGTTGGTTCAATCAAGATTGGGCCGCGAACCACGAATGAGAGCGCGAACCTCGAAAATAAGCCTTCGTGTGAACATGCTATTACACCTTTCAAGAAGTGTATAAATGAAAAAGCTGGTTTTTGTGTTAGAGCAGTTTTCTTTTTAAATTCTCAGCAATTTATTTAGATTGTTGGGATATAAAGTTGAATGGTTCAGAATATCTTTCAAAAATTTCCAAAGTATATAATTAAATAAATAAAGATCAAGAAAAATCTGTCTGTTGTGTTTGAAAAATATTATTGGAACATTTTTCTTTTCAAAAACTTTTCAATTTGTAAACAATAATAAAAAATGTGTGTGTATGTGTGCACTTTTGATAGTAATCAACACAGAAAAACAAATGTCGGCCACCGTTTCGACACTACCTACATATATATTATTGTACCATGGCAGAGAACAAAAATTCAAACAATTGAGTTTTTTGTTTGGTTTGTACATATGTACAACAGGTTTTTAGTTCAAGTTTTTCCTTTCTTAATTTTTTTCTTAAGAAGGATTTTTTACAATACAAATTTGCTATGATCAATAATTTTGATTGAAGAAGACAAGAAGGGGGACAACTAGCTGTTTCGTAGTCGCTACACTACTCATCAGCACCCACTGGGATTTGAACTCGGGACATGACGTATCATGATCTACTGCTTTAACCACTAAGCCACCGAGCATTTAATTATTTTCTATCTATATTCATCTCATATTGAATCACATATGCATTTTGTTAATTGCCCACATTGTTGTACATATGTACAAACCAAACAATTTTTAATTTAAAAAAATTATAAAAGTTCAACAAAAATTTAACAAATTAATATTTACATCTCTGGGTCCGGAGAATATTAAAATACAAAAAATATGTATGTTAATGAAAATGTGTAAAATTCTTTAAACTTTTTATTGGAATAATAAGAAAACATATTAAATTTTAATTGTGAATAATTTTATTGCCTTTTGCAAGTTCAGTTTTAGCGAATTCAATCAGTTCACTTCAATATATACATGCGAGTTGAAGTAGCCAATTTCATGCGATATGCGTTTTCCAGAACACCTATTTGGCGATTTCAAGTCGAAAACGCTAAATTTAAGCGATTTGCGTTTCTCATAACCTGCATGCATGTTAGAAGCTAATACAGTAAATAAAATTCAATTATTATAATGAATTATTTTTTATTTTTGTTGTAAAACTTATGTCGCTGCAAAAATTTTTCTGATTTGTTTAGAATAAGGTAAGGGACTGCATGGCCCACTATGTCACTCGACATCGCTCGTTCGCATAAATACATTTGAAACAAAAACAAATTTTAAAATGTTGTTTTTGGCATTCATGTATTCATGCGAGCGATCGATGTCGAGTGACATAGTGGGCCAGGCAGGGAATATACAACGTGTCCCAGAAGTCAACGTCAATTCGAAACAAGGTGTTCATCATGAGAAAGGTATTGTAGTTTCCAATTGTGTGCCCTAACTTAAAAATAGAATATTTATAATTTCCGGGGCACATAGAATCCATCGTACGTCATACGTTGCCTTTTTCAACTGACATCAACGTATATGAATAATGAACTTGGCACAATCAGTACTTTGTTAACGAATATAAAATCAACTGCATTTTACTTTATTCTGATGAAAATCTTTGGATTTCCTTTTCAGACACAGCATAACAAATCTCATACAATTTGTTTTTAATTTATTTTATTTTTGAACGAAAAAATAAATCAATATATACAAAAAATATAAACTGATAGTTGTCAAAGTTCTCAACGTACGTTAAAAGTTGCTCAACTTTAATTGGTTGCTTTGACGCAGAAGTATGGAATGTGACAACGCTCATAAGACTACATGTATTTCAACTTAGTTGTCAGTTGAAAAAGGCAACGTATAAAGTACAACGGATTCTATGTATGTGCCCCGGGTTTAACAGTTGTAAAGGAGCTCTGGGCTGAACAGCTATCGCGTCATCGTAATTATATCTTAAGTGCGGTCAGGCTTGTTGTTCGGTCTTCGGGAGTTTTGCGTCTCATTCGCACTGGTTAACGTTTTACCACAACTATCTGTATTGGTTTGCAGTTATTTAGAGGTATTTCGTTGTTAGCCACGTTGCAACTTCCTATGTGAAAGCATATGTCGTTATAGTTAGTCACAGCGACTCTACAAATGTACTGTTAATACCATCTTGGACATATGGTCTTTGCCACTCTGCCCATGCTGTGCATCCTACACTTTTCAACTGTATAGTTACATAGAAATAGAATATTTATAAAGTTCGCGGAAAAAAACCATTTAATTGAAAGTTTTAGTATTTTTTTTATTAATGAAAAAATTACACTTTCACAGCACACAATCAACCATACAGACTGCACCAATGTTGTGTTCTTTAACAAATGATATTAATGAATGAATAATAAACTAAATTGAAAATAATAAAAAGATAATAATAAGTAGCATGCATGAAATCAATGAACAAGTCACTAACTAATTTTTTACAATAAACAAAAAGAGTCTTTTAAAAAACAAAAATCTAAAATGCAATCAGAGAAAAAAAAAATAATTTTTATACCATATTTTATGAAACGTTAAATATTGAAATAAAAACACTACAAATCATAATACTATTTAACCATATTGTTTATTAAAAATTTTAGTTTTGTTTGTTGGTATGTTGATTTGTTTCATATTATACATACATATGTATATAAAAATCAAATAAACAGTTACAAAATAAAAGTTAACTAAAGAAATAAATAGAATACCCGGAAATGGAAAAGGATTCCCCTGTTTTAATTAGTAGTTATAGAATGCATAAAATGAGTTGGATAAGTTTAATAACAATTGGTACCAAATATACAAACAATTTTTTGCTTAACGTCTTATAAACAAATCGAGCTCTATCTATGCATTCTGGATTTCATTTAATGGACAGTTTTTTTTTTGCATCAAGTTGAAGTTATAACAAAAATCGATTTTAGTTAATTACAATTAATCTAAAAATAAAAAAACGGGGCAATGTTTTTGTCAAACAAAAAGTTACAAATCTAAAAAGAGAATTTTTAATAAAATTGTTTTTATTATTGTGGGGATAATTTGTAATTTTTTCTAAGACTTATTTATAGTTTAAAGAAATGTAAACTAATTTCATTGTTAAACAAACCTCTGGTTAGAGCTTAGAATAGATAGATTTTGGCAAATTTTACACAATAGACGAAGATTTTCTAAACTCAAAGCAGATTTTTGTTTTACTACAAAAGAAAGAATACAAAGAAAAAAAAATTGTTAGGCTTTTTTCGAAGGAAACAAAACATAGTTTTCATTCCTATAAATTATATGCACAAGACATTGATTGCAACAACACTGTTTTAAATAATAATTAAGTTGAAATTATTAAGCAAAACTTTAATGAATAATTTAGAAAGTAAATTTCAAAATTAAGAAAAGAGCAAACATGTTTTAATCTTGAAATGAAATAAATTCAAAAATTATTGTATGTGATTTTTGTGTATTTTTACGTATTTGCTCATTCATCAATTAGTATAATTTGCGGTGGTTTTGCTATATTAGCTGACGCTAGCGCTGATCCTGTTGCTGAAATTGGTGTAGCTACTGCAGTTACTGAACCCAATGATGTGGGTGTTGTGTCAGTGGTGTTAACAAGTTTCTCCTCTTTTCTGTCGCTTGTTGCTGCTGTAGTTGTAGTTGCTGGCAATGTCTGTGCGGCTAATTGTCACTTTGTAGCCACCGCAGGCTCGGGCACACGCTGATAACGTGGCTTGTTGCGTGTAAAAGGCAAATATTTATACTTAATCATATGCTAAACAGTGAAATTGAAGGTAGGTAAATCATTTACAATTGAAATTTTATAAATTAAAGAGTTACTTGCCTTTATTTGTCTCTTCATTGTTATACAGAATAATGTTATAAAGTACATGACCAGTATGGGCCAAAATACTGGTATATTAAAGCATTCAAAGAATGTGCATATTACCGCAATTAATGTACTTTTCGTAATGCTTAACCAAAATTTAAATTCTGGCAAACGTCTGATAAACGGCCGAAATTCTTCATTGCTTCTTGTGGGTAAATTTGGACCATCATCTAGAAATGAACAATTAAAGATTTTTATAAGTTATTTTTCTAATTATAATGGCTTCTGGTAAATTATATGTACATATACAGTACAAGCTCGATTTGCTGAACCGAAAGAAAACTGAGATTGTTGCTTTTAGCGAAAAGTTATCATAACCGGCAACTAAAAAATAATCTTTGTATTTATTTTAAACGTATCAAAAAATTATAAAAAGCTTGTTTCCTATTTATGTTCCTATTAATTTATTTAGATTGTTGATAATAAGTTGTATGTTTTAGAATATATTTCAAAAACTTCTACTAGAGTCTACCTATGAAATGTCGACATAGAGACAGCTGGGAGACAAGCTATTTATAATAATTGAAAAAACATATTTTTAAACCTTTGCTTTAAGGAGCAAAATATTGAAAGTTTTGTTTTAGTTTTAGACTTCTTAAGGCACCCACAGACGATATGTTTTTAAGTCTGTTTTTTAATATGTAATTCCTCATGTATTTTTTCATGTCCGTCAAAATTTTTCAGTTTTGCAGACGGTTTTTAAAATTTGCTCACAAACGTACATGTACATTTACGTCTGACATTGTCTATACTTTTTATTATTATAAAAAATAATTATTTAAAACAAATTAAAATATTAATGCATTAAAACTTTCTCATGCCGACTACTTATACCGCCCAAAAACGACGGTTGAATTGTTCGCAAGCCGTAGAGATCTAATATCAGATGTTTAAACATAACAAAATAGAACACACTCTATTTGAAATTCTGTCAGACGACTTTGCTCATGTGTTTTACAGACGCATTGTTTTTGAGCTAACAGACGATATGTAGGCATTTTACGTTGTGAAAAATGCCAGGTACATTGTTAAAAACATATCGTGTGTTATCTACTTTAGTATTTTTAGAAATCACAGCTTCCTTGATTTCTTGAAGAACGATTAATTTTTCATACGAAATGTAATTTACTGTTCCCCATTTCATACAAATGTCAATGGACTTAATGACATCATCATCTACCTTAACTTGTTATTCAATTTGTATTGTTTCTTCGTCTGAAACGTCTATAGCTACACTTTCCTCTGAATATTCTTCTCTGATCCATTCTGCAATTTCGTTTATTTTAGTTTCACTTGGATGTTTGTTTGTGTGTTTGCAACACTCGGAGTCTATGCCATATGAGTGATTATTACATATATGTAGGTATATAAAACTGTATATACAGTGCTGCTGATTTAGAGTTGCCGTATTGCTTCCGGAGAAGAGAGGGTATTTTGGGGATTCGCGAAGCCGATTTTGGGAACTGCCAAAAAAATCGGAACCACTTCACTAACCGGTTTGGAACCGGGTTTTCATATACGGTGCGCGTTTCTGCCGTGGAACATGCAGCTGAAGTATGTAGGAAAATTGAAGTTACCGTATAGCTTCTGAAGAGTGGATTTCTATGTTTCCTGAAGCCGACTTTGGGAATGCCCAAAAAACCTGGAAGAGTTTCGCTAACCGGATCGGAAACGAGTTTTCATATTTTGTGCGCGTTTTGGACGTGGACCGTGTATCTGAACAATTAACGGCCATTCGATTAGGTGCGAAAATTGAAGTTGCCATATTGTTTTCGGGGAACTGGGAGATTTTGGTGATTCCTAAGGCCGATTTTAGGTATTAAAAATAAAGAAAAAAACTCGGAACCACTTCGCTAGCCGTTTTAGCATATTCGGTGCACGTTTTTGCGGTGGAACGTGCGGCTTTATTATTAACGAAAATTGATGTTGCCGTACTGCTTCTGAGGAAGTGGAGGATTTTTACGTTTAATGAAGCCGACTTTGGTATACCTAAAAATTCCGGAACCACTTCATTAACCGAACCGGATACGGGTTGTCGTATTTGGTGCGCGTTTTGGCCGTGGAACGTACATCCGAAAATTGAAGTTGCCGGGAAGTGGGGTGTCGAAACCCATGTCGTATGAGTGACTACTTGTTTGATATGTATTTTAAACTATATTTATTACTCCCATGAAGTGATGTTTACTTTAAAATGATCTTCGTTTAACTCATAAAAACGCAAAGATTTAAAACCAAAACAAAGAACTAACAGTAAATTAATAGATAACTTTTTACATGTAAAGAAAGAGTAAAGAGAATAAAATATGTAAAAGGAATCAGAAATGAAGTGTGGAAAACATTCTTAAGATGGAACTTCGAAATAATTTTCTACAAAAATAAATTAAAAGACAAAATTACTGTAAAATTTTATACAATACAAAAAGCAAGACTGTTTTCTTAAGTTGCACTACTAGACCGTAATATAAAAAAAATGCGTGTTGCGCTAATCGGGGTGTTATAGTTATCGTTGGTTGCGCAAAGTGAACTCGTACTGTATATAATAGCGCAATTTTTCATGGCTTTTCAAAGCGTTTTTTCATTGATTGAATGGGAAATAACGCTAATACATATTAAAACTACAAAAAGAAGAAAAAAAAAATCAATACAAGTCATTAACAAAGCCACACAAAATACTTAAACAATTCGTAATAAGAACCATCAGAAATAGTTTACCTTCATTGGCATATGGATCGAATTCAGGATCGATTTTAGGTGTTAGAAATGCAATAAATAAATTTAAATGATAAATACCCAGAGCATAGCAAACAATATACCAGCCCTGATTTAAAAATATGCGTAGCAGGAAGATTAAAACTAAAGCGGCAGCACCACACCAGCGTACTTTAGTATGGGGTGTTGAACGATCCAAGGCAGATTGATAAATCTTTAAGAAAAGGAAACAACATTGTGGAAAACTATTATTGCATTCAGCTCTCGTTATAAGAAACTTACTTGTGATATACGTAGAAAAAATTTTTTCACTCCACCACTGGATGACGTTGAGGCCGTCGTATCCTCATTCATCATATTTGCTTCCAATAGTAACTTTCCTGCTCTGTTACTATTATTTATAAATTTGTGTAGCCTGCTTGTTTAAACAAAATTCTAGTTTTTTGTTAACTTTAAAAAAGTTAATAGTTGTTTTTGACCCCAATAAGGGTTTACTATTCAATTATTTATGTTACTTTTACACTCCTGTTTATTACAAAACATAGAAAAATAAGTTATTAAAAAAAAAAAGAAAATCACACGTCACTTTCTTTATTTCTCTTTTTCTTCTATTTTGTTAAATCGTGGTTTTTATGATTTTCGTACTTTAATTATTTCTTTTTTTTTACATTCATGTTCTTTATTTTTCGCTGCTGCCGCGGGCTATTTTCTAAAAAAAAATATAAGAGAAAAACATGTCAATTACATATGTATTTTAGCGGCCTTTGCCTACTTTTGGTAGATTTTTTTTTTTGCAATAATTTTGTTTTCTTTTAAATGTAACATTTAATATGGAATTATTTAATAAAATTGCATGACAAATGCTGAACAGCAAGCAAAATGGAGTAAAACAACACAATCAAAAACAATTTCTTAATTTTACATTTCTCGTGTACATTAAATAAGATAAACATAAGAAACAAATAAATTTACTTATGCAAAACAAATTTAAAGTTATAAATATTTCTATATTCCTTTTTTTTAAAGTAAAATTTAATTTTTTCACTGACAGTCGGCAGATTTTTTCCTTGTTTTCTTTGAACTTTTTCTTTTTCTGACAAGCCCACGTCATTGAGAGCCAGAGTTGTTTAAAAAGAGTACTCAAATTTAAACTCAACATAAAGATGCTTTTGAAAGTAGTACATATGCTGAATACATTAAACAATTATTTGTTTAATTATATTTTTCATTTCTTATTTACTGTAGCTACTTTTAAAAGAAAAAAAAAAAGAAGAAATACGTACATATCGATAGGCAAGTAACTTTTAATGAAATAGATCAATTCAGTAATTTGAGTAAGAGAGGGAGGGAGACATATATAAAAATAGTTATTAAGAGCATGATTTGTGTCAAGGGTAACCCTTAAAAATTACCGTTACATATAATTTGAATGTAATTTATTATTTATCAGTGTGATTAGAATTTCTTTCATAAATAGTTCAAATAGTTGAGCTTTTAAAGCAAAATTTTTACTTAAACTGCTGTAAATGCCTGACATAAGAACATTTACAAGAACAGCAAAATACTGTTACTGTCGGTTATAGACTACAAATGTTACTGTTTTCTTGCCGTCTTGACACGGCTGTAAAGGCGTCTGTTTTAAAAGCTCTGTCTTAACAGAAAATTATATTTTACAGCCAGTTTATCAATTTCGAAAGAAAATGAATGCGAAAGAAAGCCAGTCACGCACATTCGAATCAATTTGGGTTTGTCTATCTCACTACTATTCGTTCGCATATTCTTATGTATTTTCATCGAGTTTTGATACATCATTCGCATAGAAAAAAGTTAGACGAACACAAATCAATTTTCTTTCGCTAAGATTGCGAACGCAAGCAGGCGAAATTGGTAAACTGGCTGTTAATATAAAAAAAGTAAAAATAGTTTCAAATTAAAAGAAATTGTTAAAACCAAGTTGAAATTCGTATTTTAATTAAAGAGATAACACACGATATGTTGTTGGCAACGTATAAATAATTTTTCACAATGAAAAATGCCTATATGTCTGTTACCTCAAAAACATTGCTTCTGTAAAAAAACATGAGCAAAGTCATCTGACAAAATTTCAAATAGAATGTGTTCTATTTTGTTATATTTACGTCTGACATTAGAACTCTATGCCTTGCGGATAATTCAGCGGCTGTTGACTTTGGGCGGTAACAGTAGCCGGCTTGAGGACATTTTAATGAATTAATATTTTAAATAATTATGTTTTATAATAATAAAAAGCATAGATAATGTCAGACGCAAATGTAAATATACGTTTGTGAGCAAATTTTACAAACCGTCTGTAAAAATTATAATTTTGACAGACATGAAAAAATACATAAGGAATTACATATAAAAAAAACAGACGTAAAAACATATCGTCTGTGGGTTTCTTTAGCAAATTTTGCTATTAAAATATGTGTTTTCCATAAACTATAAAAAAAAAACACAAGGTATGTTATAACAGTATGTCTTAACAGCTTTTCATGTCTAATGTAGACGGTCAGTTTTACAAGACCAACACAGAAATCAATTTCGAGTCGAAGTGCAATTGTTGGGCACGACGACGAGTTCAGGTGGACAGCTTTTCAGCCACACTATCGCAATCAGCAACAATATTTTCTGCAGAACGCGCTGTACGCGCATGCATTAGTGCTTTCACATCTCCTACAGACTCAGTTTGCTCAAATTTTCGCACGATATTTCCGATTGTACACACATATGGACGATTAAATTCACCGACAAAATCACGAAGAGGTCTTTCTACATTTTTATTTGAACGTCCATTTTCATAGTAAGCTTGTAAAACTATAACGCGTTGCTCTAATGTGTAGCTTTTCATGGTTCAAATTGAGAAATGTCAAATGATATGCAGAAAAAATTTGACGTTAATATCTTACACTTGTTTAATCATGAAAGCATGTGTAATAGCATATGACATATGATAATGTGGACAACTTACGTCCATTCTCTGACACTGACGCTCAAGCATATTGCAGAGCATCGATGTTCGCGATGAAGTTTGTCATGAAATGCTATTTTCTGTTTCACAGTTTCATTCTTGTAAAAAAAAAACATGACTGCAGATATAAATAAAGCTATAAATTATAATAAAAACTCTATTTTAATTAGTATATTGCATACATATGTATATACTTTTTGGTTTCGGTTCAACGAATCTAAGTCCCAATTTTCACGAGGCAACTTTAGTTGCGCAATTCTTGAGTTTGTGGACAAATAAGTGAGGAAAGAGTGGGGAGTGTAAAAATGAGTACAGACTTGCCTGTACTCGAAAAGTCGTTTTATGCTATCATTCGTAATGTCAGAAACTTTACATTTTCTTTTATTTGTGTTTTTTTATGTATTGATGTCCTTGATGAAAGTAATATTGGAGTGAAATTGCGATATTTTAATTTATTAGAAAAAAATATTTTAATATTGTGGACAACCTCAAAAAATAGACAGCAGTGTTAATTTAGAAGAAGTGAAAATTAAATGGAAAAATTTGAGAATGCAGTACATGCAAGATTAAGAAAGTGTAATCAATAGAAAACGACAATTGCTCAAGTAAAATTGCTGTCTGAAGATAAAAGCAAGTTTAAAAGAAAATTTGATAAGAATTGCGCAACTAAAATTTCCTCCTGAAAATTGGGACTAACACCTAATTTTCACTATGGTTTTGACAAACGTCTTTAAGTCATGTCTTTCATATTTGTGGGCAAATTTAGTAGAAATGCAAGAAGGGTAAACAAAAAGACAAGAACTCCGTTTTTCGTGTTTTTTCCCCCTAATCCCTTTTCGTTATCATTTGTAATTTTGTTATTATTTTTCATTTACATTCGTTTGGCAAGATGACAACATCGATACTAAAAAAAGGATAAAAAGAGACAAACGATATTATTTTGCAACTACAATTGAAAAAAGACAAGTCTTAAAAAATCATGATGAAAATGTAACATGATTTTGGAAGCAGCTTTAAAATAAAATACATACGTACATACGTAGATTATCTCTGCCGACGTTATGGTCATGTCATGTTCAAGCCGATGACACGTGTCTTCTGGTCTTCACTGCACGTCTCCATTCGCAATATTTATTTTCGAACATAAACAATAACGTCGGCAGAATAACAACAAAAATATGTTCATGTTCAAGCTTATGTTCTTAGGTGTGGAACACGTATTGTGTATTGGACATAAATTTAAAAATTTCGTCCCGAAGGGTTTCGTTAGTACGAAAGCATAAAGATGTACTTACATGTTCAATATACTAATAACAATAATAAAATAATGTAAATTTGGAATTCGGTTCAACGAATCTAACACTGAGATAAGCAAACAAATATGGTTAACCAGTAGATTTGCTCTGCCGACGTTATGTTCATGTCATGTTTAAGTCGATGGCACGTGACTTCTCGTCTTCAAGTTCCGTTCACTTGAAAATAACATCGGCATAGCGAAGGTAAAAATAAGTTCATCTTTTTGCTTGTGGCGGATACGTACATATGTGTATTCTGATTAAACATAATTTTTAGTTTATCAAATTGTTCGGTTCGGCGACATTTTGTGTACTTTTGTTCGTGATGGGCAACTTCATGGCAAACATCAAAGCTTAGCCACATGCTCGAACATCTATTTCAGAGCATCAGCGAAACTTGGACATGAGCAGTCCACCCTAGCCATTTGCGATGTTCGACATGATGCTCAAACCAAGTTCATGGAGAAATGGAGAAACCCAGCGAAGACAAGAAGTTAAGAATTTATTGTAGTACTTAAGTCTCATATATAGGTAAGCTGTGCAAATCACTTTTCACGAAAAGTATTTGCAATCACTGAAATGGGTTTTTGCTCATCAAAAAATTTTGTGATCTCGTGATTTGAAACCGGCCAGCTAAATGGCTGCAGATTTTAAATCACTTGCTTATATTTTGTACCTATTTTGCTATAAAGCCAATAAACAACTGATTAATTACTTAATATAAAGCGTTTTTTTTTATATTTTTTACTTATTTATGGAATAATATTGTATTTTTTATATAAAACAAATTTAAAAATTCACAAGTTATATTTTATAAAGAAGACAGCTTCAGCGGCTAGCAAATTGACGGGGTTTACCTGCGTATTTCAGCAAAAGAAAAGTACACCGAAAATGTTAAAATCTTATAATTTTCAGAACATCAAGAAATCAATATCGTGATTTTCAAACCGTTCGTGATTTAAAATCTCCATAATATTACAGCCAGTTTACCAATTTCGAAAGAAAGCCAGTCACTCACATTCGAATCAATTTGGGTTTGTCTATCTCACTACTATTCGTTCGCACATTCTTATGTATTTTGATTGAGTTTTGACACATCGTTCGCATAAAAAAAAGTTAGACGAACCCATATCAATTTTCTTTCGCTTAGATTGCGAACGCAATCATGCTGTCGAGATTGATAAACTGGCTGTTAGAACAGGCCTGATAATCGGAAGTTTCACATAACTAGAACACAGTCTTGATAGTAAAGTTGTAGTGGGTGCCACGTTGTACATGGTTTCGAGTTAAATTATAATCCGTTAACAGCCAGAACTCGTCTTACCAGATTTCTTCTTCTATCTTTTTCAATGATTTTTTTTTCAGTGATAATTTCAATCAGTTTATTAAACAAATTTGAATCTTACTATGTAAACTTAAAAACTATATCTTTGGATTGAAAAAATTCTTATATAAAATATTCTAATCAGTGTAACACATTTTAACATTTTAGGAGGGAGGATAACTAAAATTATATATGTAGTTATTAAAACTATTAAACCCACCAATTTAAATTAAATTTTGTATTGTGTTTTTTGTGATGTTATAAAAATTGATATACATATGTACACATACATATATACATACATACATACATACGTACATACATACGTCCATACAAGGCAGCTTTAAACCGGTATGGTCTGCCACAACACCAAAAAAGATCACATGTATTTTGTTAGTAGAATTTTCTAAAACTTTTCAAAATTTTGTTTTCCTTTTGTTTGGAAAAGCAAGGAGGAAAGTCTATCAGCCAGTTTACCAATTTCGAAAGAAAATGAATGCGAAAAAAAACCAGTCACTCACATTCGAATCAATTTGGGTTTGTCTATCTCACTAATATTCGTTCGCATATTCTTATGTATTTTGATTGAGTTTTCACACATCGTTCGCATAGAAAAAAGTTAGACGAACCCAAATCAATTTTCTTTCGCTTAGATCGCGAACGCAAGCAGGCTGTCGAGATTGGTAAACTGGATGTATGTGTTTTTTCAGAATTATGTACCTTGTAAACAAAATTTTGACAAATTTACGCAAAGGAAACGAAAGACAGCTGTGCTTATACCACTACCTCATTAAAGCTGCCTTGTCATACATACATACATACATACATACATACATACATACATACATACATACATACGTACATTCATTATATTCATACACATTTTGTTTTAAATTCAAAAATTTTCAATGATTTTGCAAAAATAAACTTTTTTGTAATATGCAAATAAATAAATAAGTAAAGAAATGCACTCAAAAAATGTATAGCTCTTTATACAAATTTTGTAATGTTCAGTTTACAGAACACGAACGACCGACGTCTGCAAAAAATTTATATAAAATTCAATCAAAAAATGGATAGCTCTTCGGTCATTCGTATTACATAAACAGGGCATTATTTCTTTTAAATAAAATTAGCTACCAATGCAATAATTAAAAATATATTTGTTTTGGGCGTTTACATATATTCAAGGTGAACATTTTTTACTTTTAATAACAATTTGTATACAAAAATTATTTTTCTCTAATTGGCATATCATTTTTTAATAAAATATTCAGGTATGTGATGGAAACTGATTGTTTTGAAAAATATCAAAAAGTGAAAAATTTCAAAGAGTATAATGCATGGTGCAATTAACCAGGTGGCATCACTAGCGCAGGTGATAATTTTTTGTTTCATAAAATTGTGGGTGTCAAAAATTGTGGGTGAAAAAAAAATATTTTAAACAGTTTGAAAAAGGGCAAGAACACAATAAAAAAGTTTTCAAAAATATTTTAATTGCTTAAAATGTGTTGAAAACAATTTATAAAAAAAAATTATATTAATTTTCTTTGTTCGTTTTTTTATATAAACGTTTCTTTCTTCATTTTCTTCTGTTTTGTAAACATGTTTTTGACAGCTTCTGGAATTTTTACACAAACAAAATATTATGTATGTAGTACAACAACTCTTATGCTGCCTCCTAATAATTGCACCATGGTATAATGAAAAACGATAGATTTTGATAATTTTTTATGGATATTTTTCTTACGGTTGCAATTTGAAAATATAATCAAAAATAACTTTCCACAACTGAGAAAAGTAAACGAATTTCCATTTTTAAAATGGAAGTGGTTTTCGTTTTTCAAAACGAACGTTTTATAAATTGATTTCCTTCACAGACCTGATTAAATCTATCTAATCAAATCTACGGAAACGTAAAATTTTATAATATCAGTGAAACAATTATATATTTTATCGGAACTAATTGCTTAAAATATTTTTAAATATAAAGTTTTAAACCTAAAATTAGTTGACTTTTTTTTAGAGCTTAAAATTTATGACTCAATACTTTCTTGAGACTTGGTGGCCTTGTATAGCAACAAAGTAAGAAAGCGAAATTTCCTCAAAATTTTCTGTTAAAACAAATATTAATATTGTGTAAAAACCCAACCGTTGTTTAAAAAAATTTAAAAATTTTCTCAATTCTAACAATTTGTTTTAAAATAAAAATGTCAGAAATTTTTCGAGCTTGAGGTCCAATTTTTAAGTTTTATTTAAAATTTCCAATATTTCGCTACACCACTGGGTAGCATCATCAGGGCTAATACCAAATAAAAAAAAACAACAATAAACAGGTATAACAGTTTTTTATGATCATAATATGTAAATAAAAATTGTAAATTCGCACAATGGGTTAAAAGTGCAGTTTTTTGTGATGTAGAATTGTACCCACCTTTTTAATCACACTTATGACCAGCAATTCTTGCTTTCAGTCTGATCAAAAAGGTAGGTACAATTCTACATCACAAAAAAATCTGCACTTTTATCCCATAGTGCGAATTTACATCACACCCCAGACTTTGACCAAACCAAAACTTTAAGTATCGCAGTAATAACATGCAAGTTAAAAGGATCCCTATTTTGTGTTTATAGAGTTCTTTCGGAAAAAAATAATATCTAAATTTAAATTTGATTTGTAAGTGTTATTATTCATTATGTGTATATATTGATGTCTCTTGTGTGTACTTGTAATTTTTATTTATTTATTATGATCATAAAAAACTGTTATACTTATTTATTGTTGTTTTTTATTTAAAATTAGCTTTGATGATGCTACCCAGTGGTGTAGCGAAAAATTGGAAATTTAAAAAAAAAAATTCGACCTCAATCTCGAAACATTTCTGACATATTTGTTTTACAATTGTAAATGTCGAAAAATGTATCATTAATATTCTAATGTGTTTTAAATTAATTATTTGTATTAACTCTTACTTAAAACCTGATGTAATTATTAATATTATTATTAAACAAGATTTTATATAAAACATAATTTTTTTTATTAAAACGAGCTCTAATTTTTCACATGTTATAATACTTTTAAGTAATTTTAATTTATTTACAAAATATAATTAAAAAAAAATTCATGAGGTTGGTTTATTTTTGCTGTTATATTAAAAAATAATTTAAAGTAAATAAATTAAAACTTATAAATAAAATAAATAAACTATTTAAACTTAAGGTTATGGCAGGTGAACTGAGTGGGGAACTATCCATTAACATATGATAGGGACAAATGCTAGGTGGTTTAACAAATGTAGTGAAATTTGGATAACGTATAATTTCAGATGGCTGAAAGCGAGAAAAAAAGATATATGGTTAGACTAATAAACATGTGTGCACATACATATACATATATATTTATTTAAACTTACAATAGATATGGCATCATTAGAAACTCGACAAAATGTCATGTGTTTACCGTTAATCATACTCTGTTCTACTCTTTTTGTAAATAACGGCTCTGACCAGGGCAATTGATTGAGATGAGAGAGAAAAGTGCGATCATGAAATTCCACAGGATCGGATATAATTAGTTTATCTGGTAAGTACAAAAGAAATTTAAAATGAAATTATATGAATCAACTTTAAGAGAAACAAAATTTATCAAAATATAATATAAAATCAGTATGTATGTTTATTAGGCGAATTTAAAATAACTGAAATTGACAGCTGGCCATTTTCACTTTGACAACCTCAGATCATACAGACTAAAATATTCACGAAATAATTAAAAGCTTCATGAAAATATACTAGGTAGTGTCGAAGCGCCAGCTGACTTTTTCTTTTTGATGATGAGAACTGTCAAAATTTGTTCACAAGTATATTTTGCTAACATACGCTCACATTTTTCTATTATTATGTGCAAAACAGAGAATCCTCGTAAACACAAAATTTTGCATTACTGTATGCATATGAGAAAGTGTTACATACACAAACACTTTTGTATTATTGTCTATAAAACAGTCCAGTTGATCATGTCTTAAAGGCATCTTAAACGATGGGCACAATATAATAGAAAATCGTGGAAGACGTGTTGACGACACCTCAAACAAATCGTTGACGAAATTTTCGAATAAATCGCCACGAAATCATGCAAGACCATACAAACATTGTCGACGATTATATACACTACATTTACCTCTACCATGTCGTTGACGAATACATAAGTGACAATATCCAGACTACCTTGTCAACGATTTCCACTACAGTATTGCCGACGATTGCATAGGCGACATAATCGTTGACGATTGTTCTGACGATACCTTCACTAAACTATCGTGAATGATAGTGATCTAAGGAAACTTATTAATTAACTTTTTCAGCTTCCGATGTCTTGAAACAATTTACTCTATTCTAAAATAGCGGTTTTTTAAAATTATTAATAGTGTCATAGTACAATTTGCTAACAAATTGTCAACGAAACATTTATGTATGTGTATATTCATAAAAAATTAAAATGTATTTGAAATTTGAAAATTTTGAATTAAAACACATTTCAAATTCATTTAAATTTTTATGAATATTAAATAATTAAAATAACATAGAAATCTTTTACATTTTTTAAGTAATATAAAAATAAATATTAATTAGAAAAGAATAATCGATTGATTATTAATATTATTTTTAATTAATATGTATGTATATATAATTAATTGAAGAAAATGTATGTTAAATTTATTTAGAAATTCATTTTTGTTTCAATTCATAACTGTAATACATATTTTTTATTTCATATGAAAAATGTACAGAAAAGGAAGACGATATTTCTCGTACTGTTGTTTGTGTTTAATTGAGTAAAACTGTATAAGTTCTCAAATTTAATAATATAAATCCGTTGCTTAATTAATTTTGTTCAGCTTCCGATGTCTTCAAAAATATTTTTTTTTTAATTATTAATAATATCATAGCACAATTTGTAGAGAATGCTAACAAATTTGTCAACGAAATATTTAAAATAACATTAAAATCTTTTAAATTTTTTAGGTAATAGGTACAAAAAAGAGTAAAACTTATTTAGAAACGAATAATCAATATATTTGATATCGATTATTTCTTTTAAATTAATTTGTATAAATTTATAATTAATTGAAAAAAGGTATGTTAAATTTATTGAAAATTTCATCAATATATATTTTTTAAATATACATACATACATGAGTGCATAGCTATAATACATATTTTTTATTTCATGGAAAAAATGCACAGAAAAAATGAACGATATGCTTCGTACTGTTGTAAGTTAATATTCAACTGAGTAAAAAAAAATGTATACTGAAATTTTATACATTTTTGTTGTTTTTTTTTACAGTCCCGTTAATTTTTTTGCAGAAATATTTTACTTGAACGATGAGTACTGTTGCTTTTTTCAAAATGCCTACATGAACAATTTGTAGAATTGCCGCTAATCTCTCCCCTACAGATGAGGGGCCAGATTGAAGACACTGTCGCCCATATGGCCTTTTCATTACAAAACCTAAACAAAAGAAGACAAATCGTGCATACATATATCTTCGAAGACAATGTCGTCTAGGATAACTTTGCCAACTGGGAGAGAACGTACACACACACTGTTTACAAAAGAGAAAAAAGTTTTTATACAATAGAAACAAAGTAAACTGTTTGTTCTGTTTTTTTCCTTTCTCTTGTTTTACAGTTCTCATCACAAAACAACAATACTAAACCCTTTCTAATTCTTTTTAAATATAACCGTAAATGCGCTCTACTGCAAGGTTTTAACATTTTGTGTTAAACCCCTCTTGTCAATATTGCAATAAAATTAACGAAATATTACAATAAATTATACAAAATAGGGTAAAAACATAAACAAATCTTAACTCACTCAACAAAGACTCTTCATATAATATGTCTTCTTCTGTCATATTGGCTCGATTTGGTTTGGTTTTGGCATAAATGGTATTTGGTATATAATCCAAGACATTACCATTGTATAGAAATAAATTTTCTACATCGGTCATGTTCAAAGAATAGAACTGATAAACACCAAAAGTTTCAAAGAACTCTCTAACGGGCGTCATGCTGTAACAGCCAGCCAAATCTATGCGAGGATAATAGAATATAAAGGATAAACACATCTCCTGTTTGGTTGAATAGCCGCCAAATGTTGGCCGTTTGCGCGAAGAAGTCTAAAAATTGCAATAAAATTAGCGACATTTAAAAATGAAAATATATTCTAATGTACTTCATAAGCGCAATCTGTTATAATATAATCTCCCGGCAAGACCACAGTTTCATTTTCCAATTGTCTAACTTGTTGATAGTTGTAATCATAATTGTCATCTTCAATAATGCGAGGCATTTCCTTGCCCTCTCTAACATGTCTTAAAGTCATCTTACGCCCCGCACGATGAGAGTGTAAAGTGCCGGATATAATTTTTATGCCATCTTGAGGAAACATCTTAAACAAAATGAAATAAATATATTTTTTATAAATTGAATAGTTAACTTTTAAATTTACTCACTTCATTCGAGCATGAAGGACCACATATGCCAACATTGCGGTAAAGCTTCTGTCCAGGTGGTATTAATTGGGTGTCTGAAACAGATACGCCTGATATCATAACACCACCATCATGTTTTCTTAAATGTTTTGTGTAATGTATGCGAAAACCAGAATGATCAGAAGCTAAAGAGGAAGGAAAGAGTATTTTACTTTTTTCATTTTATTGTGTTTTATTTGTTTATTTTTTGGTTAAGTTTAATTTATTTTATATATGTATGTTTATATTTTGATGTGCTTTATTATGTTTTATTGTATGACAAATGAAAAACTCTTTTTCTACTTAAATTATTATTTTCAACTTAAGCGCGGGTGGATACTGGTATTTAAAATGTGTGCAGAAAAACTTACATTTAAGGGCATGAGGATTATCATAGTGAATTTCCAGCATATAATATTTTGCGCCCGTTTTACCACCCACGGGTATGCCAACATGCGGCGGTAAAAATTGTCCTGTTAAAATAGTAAGAAAAAGAAACAATGTTGTCAGTTGTTATAATTTTTTGTTGTTGTGTGTGTTGACAGCATGATTTTGTAAACTTTTTGCCCACCTGAAGAGCCAATTGACCATACTGCTATGGGCATAATGCAAGCATCCCAGTCCCTGGGCGTTAATAAATTACTATTACACACGGCACCACTACTTTTAACCCACACATCCCAAGAGGAGGGATCAGAGCCAGGATATGATTTAGTTGAACATTCAAAAAGTGTCATGTGATGAACTAAAGGTTGTATTCCATCGCTGTAATGGAAAACAATATTAATGCGTGTTTTTAAACAAAAATAATAATAGTTGTTTAGTATGTTGCACTGGTACTTGTAAAGAGTCAACTCTAAATTTAAAAATTTTCGGTAGAGGAATATGTTTTAATGAAAGTTGTTAGCAATTATAATGACATTGTGAAGAAATAAGAGTAACAGTGCAACCTAAATTAAGGCGTAAAGCGCAACGTAACTTAGCACTTTGATTTTACGCTGTAGTAAGTAACTTAAATAAAAGCGTTAAAGTCGTGCTATGAGCAGTATTGTTCACTAACCTTGGTTAATAAAAATCACTGAATAGAAATAATAAAAAGTGATAAAGTCGCTAAATTAGTCTAAAAGCACCTAAAATGTGATTACTAACGGCCGCAAAAATTGAGTAACATTTGTTTTGAAGTGAACTTTACTGAGAGACAGTAAAGCTTTCTCTCTTTCGCTCTGTCAAAATTGGATTTTCCAATTGCAAAGCGTTGACGCCGCGCTATTTTGGTTGGTCTCATACATTTTGCATGTACTTGAGGACTTTTGACGAATAAATTACGCTTGTCGCGCTAATTTAGGTTGGACAGTAACAGCGAAGCCTAAATTCGGGCGTAAAGCGCAAGGTAATTCAGTGCTTTGATTTTACTCTGTACTACGTAACTGAAATTACGGCGTTAATGTTGAGCCATGAAGAGCGTTATTCACTAATATTGGGCCGAGTCTATAAAAATGTACCTTATGCTACATAGCTTTAAGTAGTAGCACCAGCTTTATCTTTTCAGTACTAGGTAAAACTAGAAAAAATGTGAATAACACTTAGCTAGTGCTATATACGTAGCTTGTGCTGAAAAATTATAGCAAAAGCTGAAAAATTTAACAGCTGTCCGAAGTTATTTATTCACTATATTATCTTCTAACATTGATACCAATCAAAAACATTTAAACTGCTTGTTTTCTATGTTTTCCAGCTGGCTATATGTCGACATTTCATAGGAGCTACCCTAATCATCAGCAGGCTTTGGAAATTTTTGAAAGGTATTCTCAAAAACTTTCAACTTTATATCCCAACAATCTAAATACATTATTGTGACTTAAAAAAAATAAAAAAATATTTTAAGAATACCTGTCAAAACACAAATAAATGAAAAATCTTGTTTTGTGTGTTTTTACAGGTATTACTAAAACAGTTTTCTTTTTGAATTCTCAATAATTTATTTAGATCGTTGGGATATAAAGTTGAATATTTCAGAAATTAAAAAAAAAATTACTGATGATTAGCTCCTATGAAATGTAGACATATAGACAGCTGGGAAACATAGAAAACAGGCTGTATTCAATACTAAATACAAAAAATCAATTAAGTCCAGCCAATGTTAGACAAAAAATTTTATTTTGCGCCAATTATATCGGTGAAATCACCTATTTGATGGTGGCAAGAGTATCCCTTCTTCTCAACCGATTGTGACCGCTAAATTTATGTATGTTTCGTGCAAGAGGGTTTGGGTAAAGTTCCAATTTGCTGTATATGTATATCGTAAAACAAATTTTCCAAGTTTAATAGGCTTCGTTGCTTTAATTCTGATTAAATTTTGCGCCTTTCAAATCAAATCGACCAAATACGAGATCTTTTTGATTATATAGAAAAATACACTTTTATAACACTTTATGGAGTTATAAAAGTTAAAATTTTTAATTTAAGTTTTTTTTTCTCGAGGCACCAAAAATATTCTCATATTTTTCACAATATATACCTCACTGATCTAGAGTTGAGTAGTTCGCGAACGAACTAGTGTCACTGAACTATTCACTTCAGGGAGCTAAAGGCCCTGATTCATTATCCTACACGATCGTACGATTCACAACTGTTCCAAAAGTCTGGCCGATTTGAAAAAATCGCTTCAAAATGGCGTTGTAGGCCACACTATTATACAAGTATGATTGAAATAATTTATTTACACAATAAAACAACCAAAAACTTTTATTACCATAATAATTTTACATTACTTAAATGTTTTTCTCGAGGCACCAACAATATTCTAATATTTTTCACAATATATACAACACTGATCGCACAGAAACCATAATGTTTTGAAAAGTTTCATAAAATTTTGTCAAAAACTCTGTAGCACGGTTGAATTTTTAGTACTTTTTCAGCACACATGCTTTATTTAGTAGATAGATAGCATGATCGTGTATGATAGTGTAGCAAGGCCTTAAGTTATATACAACTATTCAGAATATTAGACAACACGATTTTACTTTGGTTTTTTGTATTATAAAAATAAATGATATGATATGCCACCATAATTGTATATGAATGACAAGTATATCGTTTTTTGTTTCTTTTTAATAAAATTATTTTTCATCACACCTGAAAATTTCTAATCTCACCTTTTATTAGTCCTTATAATAATTTTACTTTTCATTTGTTTACAGCAATTTTGTTTTGCTTTTCTTTATCATGAAACCTGAATAGAGCCATTCATTGAAAATATTATTTACGGAGCACTGAACTATTGAACTAAAAGAGCTGAACTGAAAAGAGCACTCTTTCAAAAGAGCTCATGAACTGAACTCTACACTGATCGCATAGAAACTATCATGTTATGATAATTTTCATAAAATTTTTCAAATTGCACAATTTGTCAAAAACTCTGTCACACAGTTGCATTTTTAGTACTTTTTCCGCACAAATGCTTTATTTAGTAGATCACACGATTGTGTTGGATAGTGTAACAGGGCCGTTAGAGAGTATTGAATTAAAGTGCAAATAAACTGTTCTGCACATATGAGAGTTTTTTTTTCTGAAAGTCTGAGCTTATAGAAGGATTCGGGGAGACAAATAATATTGCTTGTACTTGGAAATTCTGTTGCATTCCCGTCGCTTTTTTACATTTTATTTCACTATTTACAAAAAAATATTGTTTCTTTTTCAAAGCAAATAAATAAAAAACTTAAATGCCATTAAAATAAAGTGTGTAGATAACAATGACAGTTTAACTGAATACATTGCCATATTTTTACTAATACATTCATACAGCTGCAAGTAGTGGTCTCACTCCATACTATGAAACATTTGCAGCTAAACATTTCTAAATTCTCTTTTGAATGCAGTATTCGTGTCCACACTGAAATTTTTCTTTGCAGTTTGTATTGTTTGAAGTACCTTTCTTCCTTCATCACCAAACTCGAAATTTTTGCAGCAAATGTTTCATAGTAAGTGATTTTTTCACTTGCATGCAAGAAGCAACAAACAGTATTGCCCATATTTCATTTTAACTTTAATGAGTATTTTTCAAAGAAATTTTTTTTTAAATATTAATATTTTTACACCCAATTTTCACGACGGCTTTTAAAGACATGTTTGCTTTTTATTTTATTTTAAAGCTGCTTCCAAAATCATGTTAAATTTTCATCATGATTTTTTAGGACATGTCTTTTTTTCAATTGTAGTTGCAAAATAATATCGTTTGTCTCTTTTTATCTTTTTGTTAGTATCGATGTAGTCATCTTGCCGAACGAAGGTAAATGAAAAATAATAACAATATTAGTCCCAATTTTCACGAGGCAATTTTAGTTGCGCAATTCTTGAGTTTGTGGACAAATAAGTGAGGAAAGAGCGGGGAGTGTAAAAATGAGTACAGACTTGCTTGTACTCGGAAAGTCGTTTTGTGCTATCATTCGTAATGTCAGAAATTTTACATTTTCTTTCATTTGTGTTTCTTTTATGTATTGATATGTTGTCCGTGATGAAAGTAATATTGGTGTGAAATTGTGATATTTTAATTCATTTGAAAAATTTTTTTTTTTTAATATTGTGGACAACTTCAAAAAATAGACAGCAGTATTAATTTAGAAGAAGTGGAAATTAAATGGGAAAACTTGAGTATGCAGTATATTCAAGATTAAGAAAGTGTAAGCAATAGAAAACGAAAGTTGTTCAAGTAAAATTGCTGTGTCTGAACATAAAAGCAATTTTAAAAGAAAATTTTATAAGAATTGCGCAACTAAAATTGCCTCGTGAAAATTGGGACTTACAAATAAATGATAACAAAAAGGAATTAGGAAAAAAACACGAAAAACAGAGTTCTTGTCTTTTTGTTTACCCCTCTTTCTTTTCTATCAAATTTGCCAACAAACATGAAAGACATGACTTAAAGACGTTTGAAAAAATCATCGTGAAAATTGGGTGTTAGTTATATGCAAAAACATAATCAGCCCAATGTACAAAACAGACGAGAACAATTTTTAGTTCGAACAATTTTCTGTTCTTTTAAGAACAGACGAGACTAATTAGTCCGACATAACATGTATACGTATACACAGCATTGTGTATGTATTTGTGTTTCTGTATACATTTGATTGCTTGGCTTGTGTTTGAATTGGTTTGTTCTGCTTGCCGGTATAAAGCTGGTTGAAAAAATTATGCCGACAAAATATCACTTTCATCTCCCCGTTCGCCTAAAAGCTATAGAACAATTGTTCTTGTCTGTTATTGCCCAATTATAAATGAAAATTCCGTGGGAGTTTTTTCACTTTTCCTTTTCTTCCCATTATGAACAAATATGATATTTAACGTTTTTTTATTTTTCCCTCTCCCCATTCACTGAAAATACTAAAGAGAGATAAAATCTTCAATTTCTACGATCCAATTAACAAAAATTCTGCTTTTCTCTTCAAAAAAGTAGTTTACGTGAAAAATAAATTCCTTGAGAAAATTCATAATTGGGCTGAATATAAAAAGCGAAAATAAGTAAATATCTATAACTTATTTTTTATTTGAAAAACTTCCGAAGTCTACTGATGATTAGGGTAGCTCTTATGAAATGTCGACATATAGATAGCTGGGAAACATAGAAAATAGGCTATTTATAACTTTTTTTGAAACACAAATTTATGATTTATATTGTGAAAAATTTATGTACCTAATATAGTTCCCCTGTAATGTTGCTATGCACAGACATTAAAAGAGCATGTAGTACTGGGTGGCCCAGAAAGACCGAAGTGGTGTGAATTCCTTATAACTTTTTTATTATAATTTTTTTTTTCTTTTCTTTTCAGTATTTTGTAAAGAAGACTTGGATAATTTATAATGGAGCAATACACAATTGAACAACGTGCCCAAATTGTTGAAATTTACTTTTCAAATCAACGGTCCATTGTGTTGACTCAGCGTGCATACCGTCGTCAATTTAATGTGCGGGTTGCACCCTCTCAGTCAACAATAAACCGTCTGGTTGCAAATTTTCGAGAACAAGGAGCAGTAAGGAACCTTCCTGGTCCCGGCAGACACCGAACTGTCTACACGGCTGACAATATTCAAGTGGTACAGGAGAGTATTCGGGAGGATCCAGAAACATCAACCAGGAGACGTTCGTCACAACTGGGCCTCTCAAGGACGTCGCTGCAGCGAATTTTGCACACCATAGGATTGTTTCCATACAAAATTCAACTTGTCCAAGAATTGAAACCAACAGATTACGCGACATCTTTGGTGAAAGAATAATTTCTCGTAACAGCAATTTTAATTGGCCTCCGCGTTCCCCGGATTTAACCGCTCCAGACTGTTTTCTTTGGGGCTATTTAAAAGGAAAAGTTTATGTTAATAAGCCTAGGACTATTGAGGAGTTAAAAACCAATATTCGAGAAGAAATTAACAACATACCACCGGAAGTTTTGCGAAAGGTCATGGAAAATGTGTTGGAAAGAGCACATTTGTGCGAAGCAGAATATGGCCACCACTTGCGGGATATCATTTTTAATAACTAATCCAAAAATATTCCCCATAAATTTAATGTATTTAAAAAAAAAAAAAATTAAAAAAATATCTCTTAAATAAAAAGTTATAAGCAATTCACACCACTTCGGTCTTTCTGGGCCACCCTGTACAAAGACGTGCAACGTTTGTCTTCCCGGACATTTTGAAAATGATTGCAAGTGTTTTACTATTTTTTTTCGATGTATTGGTTGCTAATATGTACACAAACTTGTAACAAGTTACTTGCACGTGTAAATTCAGTGTAAAAAAGACTTAACAAGGAAGTAAGGAAAAAAGAGTGGCTCTCTTACACTCTATCTTTTTTCTTGCCACCACCAATCTCAAGACCTCAAGAAAAATTTCCCTGTGTGAAAGAAGTGCAGCACTTGGCAAGATAAAAGCTTTAACGCAATGTCAAACTCAGCTGATGGGATACTTTCCCTTATAAGTATGTTTTCAGTAAGAAAGTGGTTAATTATAAGTAATTAACAATTTAAAAAATTTTAATAATCTAGTTGAATTATCATTGAAAAGCTTAGTTTGTTAAGAAGTAGCATTAAAGTAATAGCTAAGCAACTATCGGTGTTTACATGCATACATTTATATATATTTACATACTTATATGCATATTTAAGCATGAATGATATTCATACATTTTATTGTTTGCAAATGACACGAATCTGTCAACCACATGAGTTATATATAAATAATTATTTATTGTGTTAACAGTGTTGTAAAACATGACAACAGATTATTTTTAAATTCCTGCAGAAAACAACAACTACACCCTATAAGTATCTTTATATACACATGTGTATGTATGCCCCACCTTTCACGTGTCAACAATGCCTCATAACCAATAATGTGATGTTTTTCTGTCAGCTCGGGTGTTTTGATTATTTTACACCAATACAATGTGTCCATGGAGGCATCAATGGTGACCTGTTAAAAAAGATGATTATTAGGAAAATATTTTTAATAGGCAACCTAATTAATTACATTCTGTACGGTGACATCCCATTTTTGTATATCCTGGTGATTTCGATTGCCAATATGGCCTTTACGAAACATGGGTCCAAGTAAATGTAATGGCTTGGAACCACGATTTTTACCATGACCTTTGAGATTACCATGGATGGGATCAGTTTCTCCGAAAGACCAAAGAACCTTTATGGTGTCGCTCTGGAATAGAAATTGCAAAAAGATAAAATTTAGCCTTAGCAATACATATATAATAAATATAACAAATAACAAAGTTGAAATCTAGCAGCTCCTATAGTAAAGTTAATAATATAACACCGCTTTCACACACGGAAAGTTAACTTTGCAAAGTCTTAAGTTTAGTGGTGATAAGTGAAAATTAAGAGTGTTTTTCTGTTGCCACCACCAAACTCAAGATTTTGCAAAATAAACTTATCGTGTGTGAAAGTGGATTAACCATAAAGATTAAATTTGTCATTAAAAATACATATATAAAGATAAATAACAATATTCAAATCTGGCAGCTCCTATAGTAAAATTTATAATATAACACTACTTTCACACACGTAAAGTTTACTTTGCAGTCTTGAGTATAGTGGTGATAAGTGGAAATAAAGAGTGTAAAGGCACCTTTACATGGTAATAGAAATAATTAGAACTATTAAAAATGGGTGTCTGATAAAAGACATCACACCGTGTAAAAAGAAAATGTATTCAATAGGAGAGAAATCCAAATGCAAAAATTGACAAGCGGTCGGTAAATCTTCATTTTCTAACCATTTTAGAAAACTCATCACATCAGAGGTGTAGTTCTAAATTTGCATTGGCAGCACTTCGAGTATTTATTGAAGGTGGTTATACTTTCATAATAATACTTTGATTTTACTTATCCTACATATGTAAACATGCAAAATACCTGCAACACATTTTTGTTAACTTTTTTTTTTTAAGTACGGAGAGAATTTTGTAATATATCGCTCCTACAAAATATAAATATCTCGTATCTGCTTTAAAATCGTCAAATCCCACGAAGATGGAGATGACGAGAAGACTAATATTTTTGCTATAAACTTAGTAATAGAAGGATACTTTATTCCAAAAATCTGGCATTTTCATATTTATAGCGTAAAATAAAGTTTCCAAGTTTAATAGACTTAGTTACTTTAACTCGTATTAAATTTCTCGTCTTTCGAATTGTACGATGAAATAAAAAAAACTATTTCATTATGTTAGAAAAAAGACACTTCGTTCTTCTGTAATATTGTAAGGATTTATAGAAGTTAAAGTTTAGAATTCATCTTCAAATTTAGTCTCTTTAAAATGTGAGCCCACGCTTTTACATACAAATTTGTATAATTTTTGGCTTATAATTTTTTTAAGCGCTATTTACATATGATATTTTAAATCCATCTCTAACATATACAATACAAGTACACTCTAAAAAAACTATCACATAATATTGTAGTATTACATACATATATATTTAATAAAATATACATATATATTTAAATAGATATAACTTTCATTTCCTACATAAATTAACTTTAAAAAATGAAGTATGAATGAGTTGCTTGAAAGATATGACAGTGGTGATATACAAAAATCGCCAAAAGCAGACCTTAAATCGTGAAATCGTCAGAGTGTTATTTTCAGCACCCAAAATCGTCAAATTGACGATAAATCGTCAAATATGTCAACTATGCGTAGTAAAAGTGCCTTAAGAGAGCCACTCTCTTTTCTGTTGCCACCAACAAACCCAAGATTTTGCAAAGTAAACTTTTCGTGTGAGAAAACGCTACAACCAAGGTGCATTAAATCCAAGGCGAACTCATTACTAGGTGAACTTAACAGCACAGGTGATTATTTTTTGCTTCTCGCGTTTTTTCCAATGAGACTGTCAATTTTTTTTTTCTTTTGTTTACAAACTTTTTCGCGCCATTTTAATCTGAAGATTTTTTTTGTATGATTTTTGCAATTTCAAGAAATTTGTGTGAATTTAAAAGTGAAAAATTAATATAATCTGTGATTTTAATTACAAACAATTATAAAAGTTTATATTTAACGTTTATATAAAATTTTTTCCCAGCTGAACAATCTTAGGCGAATTTAGATTTTGACATTCACGATATGTTTTACAATAACAAAATACCATGATACAAAAAACAAGGTAGCCGCTTCGCTACAACAATACAACAATAAAAAAAACAACAGGTATTTTGTTTGTGTAAAAAGGCGAATTCACACTTACGCTGTCAAAAGTAGTTGATAAAGACATGTACAAAAATTTAAATGGCGCCGAAAAAGGTAAACAAAACTTGACTGCGAAGGTGCCGCCATATTAACCGAATTCGCCTGAATTCGCCGATGCATCCACTTAATAATGAATTCGCCTTGACAAAATACATAGTACTGAATTCGCCTTTTCGCTTGCATTCACCTGTATAAATTCGCATTGTTTAAATCTACAAAGCGCTAAGAAAAATTACAACAATAAAAGCAAAGCGAATTCATACCAGGTAAATGCAAGAGCAATAAATACAACACTACAAAAAAAAAAAATCTCTTTAAAATGTCAAGGGAAAAATATAAACACAAAAAGGAATTAAAAAATATATAATAAAAAAATTTACAAGAAAAGAAAAACTTTTAATTATTTTGTGAAATTTTTAATTATTTCGTAAAAATTAAAGTCTCAGAGCATAGAGCTAGGAAAGGAGAAAATGGCCAGCCAGATTGGGGAAGATTCTGGGTGATACCTGGCGCTCAAGATATAATACAAGTACATAATTTAAAAAATTGTGTTTTTTTCAAATATCTTTGACATCTGAAACAGGTTAAAATTAAAAAAAAAGTTATCAGCTGCGCTGTCAATTTCACCCATTATGAATTCGCTTTGATATTATTTGAGCTGCAATTTAAATAAATTAGGAATTTTTGTCAGTGTAAAGTAGCGACTCAATGTAAAAAATTACTAGTGTGCGCTTGACAACATAACTGTTATTTTTGCCAAATTAAGTGAAATATTTGCGGGCAAATAAAACATTAAAATGGAAAAGTTTACTGGCAAGTAAAAACTTAACTTTATTCTTAGCAAAATTATAAAGAAAAAATAATTTGCATTTGATTTTCTTAAACAAATTACTAGCCTTAAAATGCGTCACCGAAAATGATATTTGTTCTCTGCGTATTATCTGCACAATGGCACGCGATAAGAGAAATGAATTGGAGCAGACAGACAATTATGGCAATACAGCTTTGTTGAAAGCCTGCTTTTTAGGCAGATTGGAGGCAGTTATAACCCTTTTACAATTTGGTGCAAACATCAAAGCTGTCAATCATTGCGGTAAATAGAAAAATTGAGCTTTATTTAAATACGAAGTTTATTATATTTCTTCTACTTCTACATATATATGTTAAGGACAAAATGCTTTAACCTTGGCTACCTGTAGCGGCGACATGAGCATAATTTGTGAACTTTTGCGTCGCTGTTCGTATAGTGAATTTAATAAAACCACTTTAACACCTGCCCTGTGTGTCGCAACGTTAAAACAAAATTGGCAATTAGTTAAATTTTTTAAACAACTGGATCGCTATCACAGTGAAGATATACAAACTGCACATGGTAAATTTATAGGCATTAAATACATATTTTATTTGTTGTTTTTACGCTTTAGGGTTCTGTTAGGCGTGACTTAGGCTTAAAGACGTAACCATAATCCATAAAGCAATAACAATTAAAATCAGTGCGATATTTTTTAATTGATTAAAGCAGTCACAAACATAAACAGCTGATATTTGATATTATATAAGGCGAATTCATGTCTACTGGATGTAACTGAAAAGGCAGATGTTTTACTTGTTTTCGAGGAACATCAAGAGTCAAAAGTTGTTTCCGTTTTACTCACATACCTACATGCATATTTGCAAGTAAAATGGGTATGTGTGTGTATGCATGAACATACTATTTATACAAATTTTTGACACCCGAATCGCTTAAGCAACAATAAAACATTATGTTGTTTTTGTGTTGTTGTAGTTTTTGTAATTCCAGTTACGTCTGGTAAATGCATTCGCATTGGTTTTATACAGGCTAAGGCCATGATACAAAAAACAAGGTAGCCGCTTCGCTACAACAATACAACAATAAAAAAACAACAGGTATTTTGTTTGTGTAAAAAGGCGAATTCACACTTAAGCTGTCAAAAGTATATAGTTGATAAAGAACATGTACAAAAATTTAAATGGCGCCGAAAAGGTAAACAAAACTTGACAGCGAAAGTGCCGCCATATTAAACGAATTCACCTGAATTCGCCGATGCATCCACCTAATAATGAATTCGCCTTGGGCTAAGGCAAATTCATTACTTGGTGAACTTGACGGCGCAGGTGATAATTTTTTGCTTCCCTCCTTTTTTTCTTCCTGAGACTGTCAATTTTTTTTTTTTGTTAACAAACATATTAGCGCCATTTTAAGCTGAAGATTTTTTGTACGGTTTAGTACTTTTTCAAGAAATTTTTGTGATTTTGAAGGTGAAAAACCAATATAATCTGTGATTTTAACTACAAACAATTATAAAAATTTATTTAACGTTTATGTAACATTTTTTCTTAGCTGAACAATCTTAGGCCATTTTCGATTTTGACATTCTCAAGAAGTTTTACAATAACAAAATACATACTACTGAATTCCGGCTTGCATTCACCCAAGGCGAATTCATTACTAGGTGAACTTAACAGCTTCTCGCGTTTTTTCCAATGAGACTGTCAAATTTTTTTTTTTCTTTACAAACTTTTTCGCGCCATTTTAATCTGTAGATTTTTTTGTATGATTTATTGTAGTTTCAAGAAATTTTTGTGAATTTAACAGTGAATAACTAATATTACCTTTGAGTTTTATTACAAACAATTATAAAAGTTTATATTTAACGTTTTTATAAAATTTGTTCCCAGCTGAACAATCCTTGGCGAATTTAGATTTTGACATTCACGATATGTTTTACAATAACAAAATACATAGTACTGAATTCATCTTTCCGCTTGCATTTACTTGTATAAATTCGCCTTGCATTCACTTGTATAAATTCGCCTTGATACAGCCAATGCCAGTTTATTATTAGGTGGATGCATCGGCGAATTCGCATTTCCTCTGTCAAGTTTTGTTTACCTTTTCCGGCGCCATTTAAATTTTTGTACATGTTGTTTGTCAACAACTTTTGACAGCTGAATTGTGAATTCGCCTTTTTACACAAACAAAATACTTGTTGTTTTCATGATACGAAAAACAAGGTAGCCGCTTCACTACAACAATAAAAAAACAACATTTTGAAAAATCACGATTGCATCACTTGGTACTGAGTAGATTTCAGGAGACTTCGTCGAAATCTACTCATAAAGAAGATTTCATTTTGTATGGGAATTCTCAAATCTACTAGATTTGGCTTGAAATCTCGCTTTGGTGTAAATAGACTATAACAAAATTCTTTGTTTACGAATAAAAGCACAAAGCGCAGGGAAAAATGAAAGAGGCATATATCATATATCATACATCACACATTTTATGTTTTGGTTTCATCTCTGTTTACTTTGTGCCATACAGTTGGTGCGAACAGCTGTTTTCTGGTTATGGTTAAGTCACGTCTAAATGCCATTTTACACGCATCAAGTTTCACTCACCAAGTCCTGAGTTTGTGGGAAGACGCGGAAAAGGGTGCAGACTTGACGGTACCGTCAAGTTTAAAATAAAATGTCAAAAAATATGAAAACTTGAAGGCAAAAGAATTTAAACTTGATGACATAAAGCTCTTGTGTCTGAACGTAAATGCAAGTTCAAAAGGAAATTGAAACAGAATTGATTAAGAAAACGGCCGACATCCTAAATGCAAGCTGCAATGCATATTTACAATGCATACACTTCGTAAATGCATATGTAAACATTCTGGCAACTTCCAATGTTCCCAATTGTTTGGCAACTCATTTTAATGAGTATCAGCTGTCAGAATCACGCATCACTTTTATTTTGTAAGCAAACGGAAATGTGAATAAAAAATGTCATCATCATCTATGCATTCCTCAAAATGTTTACTTTAGATCATTTTTCTTCTCGGGATTTTTATTGTCTTTAATAAAAGTTGTCTGTTCTTTTTTTCTCTTTTTAATAAGTTTCTTTAGCAAATCAATATGTTTTGAAGGGTTAAATAATTCCTTAGCACTTGCCAACAAAATGGATAAATAATTTTGTGTTACCACCATTTTTCAAAAAAAAAAAAATATATTAAATTTTATAACTTGTTTTTGCGGCTTTCCTACAGGCCGTGTCAGATAAAACTTTGTCGCTTTGCGTGAAGTTTAAAACTTTAACAGAAAAGCGCAAAGCAAAAACTTTGGCAACGCTCACGATGGCTGATTTGGTAGAGGACTCGACCAACAGTCTCGAGGTCGCTGGTTCGATTCCTGCCTCAGACCCTGGGTGTTGCTGCAGACAAGCAGAAAAGTTTCACAGTTTTTGTGTTTGTTCACATTTGTTTATTTATCTAAAAAATGGTTGTTAATTTCTATATTTAATCATGTCTTACGGTCATAGAAGTTAGAAATATTATTAGACGAGCTACTGAAATTCGTTCTAATTGTTTTCTGATTACATAAAGCTTTGGAGCTATTAGAAAAAACTTGGACACGTAAAAAGATGAAAGTGGCCGAACTTTTCGCTTCACGTTGCATCAAAAGTACTTTATGTGACATGTTTCATATAAGTATATATATTTTATCTTAGATGTCAAAGCGAATTTGCAACGCAAAAGTTTTATCTGACACGGCCTTTAATGGCGATAAAATGCAAAAAATTTCTCGTGCAACCTTGCGATAAGACGCATTTTTTAAATTATGCATTGCAACTTGCGTTTAGGAAATCGATCAACCTAATATGTGTAAAGTGGGAACAGTGTTGCCAGGAAATTTTTTGTGAAATCCCTACCATAGCGCATAGAAATCGTTTTCCCCCCTTCAATCAAAAAATATTTCCTTACATTTTCCCCTACGCAATTTTTCATTTAAATTTTGCACAAATAAATTATTTTAATACGATTTTTATGTCTATTGTAAATTCAAACAGGTAGAAGTTTTTACTAAAAAGTAAATTAGTGTAAAAAATATAATTTTAACGATTCATATGATTAAAAATGTATGTACTCGTATGTGTTTAGCTATATAAATAAATTATTTTTAGTGAGATGTAGACCATCTAATGCAAACTGGTATTTGCGTTTTGTGATGGAATAAGTAAGAATATCACAAAGTTAACATAAATGCAACTTTGCCGGAGTTGGAAAAACCACAGAAGAAACTAGTTTCATCAATATGCCACTTTTACTGTATGATTATTTATTTATTTATTCATTCAATAATAAATAATATAAAGCCTATTAGGCCAATTTTATGGTATTATACAGTAAAATATAAAAAAATAGCAATATAACATACTGACAGCAAAAATTATTTCAGAATTTACAAAATAAAAGTAGACATTTAAAATACATATAGTTCCCCTCACAACAACCAATCACCAAAAAAAAAAAAAAAAAAAAATACAGAATTTGTTAATTTCTGGAAAAAAAAGAATGGAATATGTGTCCCGCTAGAATTAAGGAAAAAAAAGAGTATAATTCAACGATTCAAATGAGCTATAAGTTTTTTTCTGAATACAGAGACCGAATCAGAAAAATACCTCAGCTCAAAAGGTAAAGAATTCCATGACCTAGCTGCCCTAACTACAAATGAACGAGAAAAAAATTCGTAATTAATACGAGGTATATCAATTTGCAAATTACATAAAGAGCGAGGAAAAGCGAAGCTATTGCATAAATCAAAAGGAACACCATACTTTAAAACTTTGAAGAAACATAATAAGGTTCTTCACAAAACATAATTCTTAAACGTACAACCTAGGAAAGCAAGAGTAAAGCTTGAAACATGGTCACGCCTCCTTAAGCAATAGACAAATCTCAAAACCCTATTAAAAACTTTTTGCAATCTATCAATTATTGTTACCGTAGATCCCCCTATAACCTCAATGCAATAATTAATATTAGACATTAGAAGTGCATGAGCAACACGTTTCCTAATATGAAGAGGCATAAATGAATTGAGAGAGTACAATCTCCTCAACGCCAGAAATACTTTGCTAGAAACAGAGCTAACATAACGCTCAAAAGTTAGGTATTGATCAACATACACCCCAAGACACTTCAAACTTTATCAATTCTCCCATCACATAAATGGCAGGATTCTGCATCATTTGGCGATGCAATGAAAATTGTATGGCTTTTGTTTTGTTCGGATTGATAAACAGATTATTAATTTGCATCCAATCAGAAACCTTACATAAATGATTATTAATGCTGATTACTCGTACGTACGCCCGTTGGTTATTCCATTAAATCTTTGCCACGGAGTGTATTTATGTAAAATTTGTTAAAATCCTTAACATTCTTAAGTTCAGGAAAAATGCGAGTTAGGGAATTTCTACTGCGACCAACGTTATGTATATATCAAATCATTTAATACTAGTGGGTACCACGGGTCGATGCAATAAACCGCCTAAATAATGCACTCTCTGTTGAAACCAATAAAACCATGAAATATTTGGCCGCACTGTTTCTGTTTTACTTGTAGTTAAGTCAAAAACATACACATATTTTGCTTGTTAGTTAGTGTTAGTAACAAGTTAATAGCCGTATTACTCCTAAAATACTGTACCGATCAAAAGGAAATCAAGCTCGTTCACTTCTATGCAGAAATAACTTTAAAACGACATACGATTATAATTTTTCTAAACCGGTGCAGTAGTCCGGCTACAAAAGAGATTTAAAAAAAAAAATTTTAAATAAATCTTTACAAAAAGGGAAAAATCCCTATGCTAGGCAACACTGACTGGGAGTAACAGAACCTTTAAGCCCGTAGATGTATTTTTTCATACAGGCAAGTAATTTTGTATTTCTTCAGACAAAAAAGTAAACGTTAAAGGTCTTATTCAGAAAAAATAGGATGTTATGTTTAGTAAAAGGTTACTTAACATATTTTGTATATAAATTTGTCAAATAAGAGTTTAATAACATTCGATATTTTTTATGAATAATGAGGTTGGTATTTTATTTTAAGCCATACAGTTTATTTGATGTTGTCATATTAAAATTATGTTCTTTTCGAAACAGTAAAACAAGGCTTGATGGCTTATGTGAACCTCACTTTTCCCCGCTATTAAAACAAAATTATCATGTCATTTCAGGTTTAAATTATGAGGATATTATGGGCTTTTTGAAATTGCAAAATACGAATAAACATCAACGCCAACACCATCCACATAAACACATGCACATTTAAGAATATCAGTCTGCTTAATACCAAAATGAATATCGTTAACACTTTATTATGATAATTTAAACATGATGTGTTGTTGTTAACTTATAAATATTTTGTGGCATGTTTGTTCTCCCTCCTCCTCTCTATTTACATGTTTTACTTAAGGCTTAACGCTTTCTGTGTGTTTAATCAAATAACAAAAAAATAAAATGTATACTGATAAATGTTTATTGAATTAAAATGTATATTAATATCCAACTTACGCCCAAAGGAATGTCATAAGGATCACATGTTTCAATCTGTCGATAAAATTCGACTTGAGTGTGGGTGGCATTTTGAAAACCATCCAAAACGATATAGTTTTGTGTATCATCCTGTATGGGTGCGGCATTCTGTTCAGATATCGAGCCATGACAATCCTAGAATGGAAAATGTAAAATAATAATGTATTTACTAAATTGTTTTCATGTCACTTATTATTATTATTTTTCTTTTAAATTATATGTACTTGTATGTTAAATGTAATAGAAAAAGCTGTTTAAGTGTACAAGTTGATGCATAAAAACATGTTATTCATAAAAAATTCCTACAAGTGTTGAACAAGCTCTGTTATTATTTTAAATTATATACTCTTAATTATTACTGAAATTTAATAAATCGCTATTACTGCTGCTGTTTTTAAAAAAATCATAACCTTTTCATCATTATCTGTTAAAAATAATCTCTTTCTTCATAAATAAATGTCACAACATCAACGTTGTTTTTTTTTACTTCTTTTGATTTTTGTTTTCTGTACAAAAAATTAAGAAGAACATAAGTATGGTTATACGAGCACTTTGTGTACGAGTATATCTTTCCGACATTTTTGTTGTTCTCATACGCTGTTGTTGTGTAGTTGTTCGTTAGTCGTTTAAAACAATAAAACAATAATTCAAAGTGTCACCTCTGATGAGAGAGGGAGAAAAAAATGGAAAAAAAGAAACACTTAAGACTTAAGTAAAATAATAAATGACATAAAACCGTTTCTTAACAACGTTTAAAACAGTAAAGTTGAAATTCTGGTGGCGAAAATCCACTTTCAAACGCACATCATGTGTTTTGAATTAATTTGATGAATTTATTTACAAGCTACTTTTAATAAAGTACTTACATATGAGTATATACATACATACATGTATACATGCATAGATATATTACAAAATGGACTGCTACCACAGCTGCCAGTTTTGACGAAATCGTCATTTTGACGATTTCAATGCTCAAATTTATAGTCTATTTACACCAAAGCGAAATCTGCTCATTCGAGATTTCAAGCGAAATCTAGTAGGTTTTGAGAAGATTTTCCATACAAAATGAAATCAACTTTATGAGTAGATTTCGAAGAAATCTCATGAAATCTATTCAGTACCATGCAACCGTGATTTTGTTCAAAAAGTATTTAAAAATACTACTCTGCAACAAAAATTGCACTATAATGTGGTGTATGCAGTCTCTGGGTACAAAAAATATACACTTTAACGCTGGTGTGTTCAGTTTCTGATAATATTGTATTGTGAAACCCGCATGCATAAATTATTTTTGAGCAAATGAAATCTTGCTAGATGTCAAAAAACGGTGGTGTAAACGATATAGATTTCGTTGTAAATTTCAATTCAAATCTACTAGATTTTGAGTTGGTGTAAATGCGCTATAATAAGTCAAATTTAGTACTTACAGGATTTCGGTTCAAAGCTAGTTGATTTTGACGAGATTCCCCATATTAAATGAAGTCTACATTGCGACTAGATTTTGACGATATCTAGTAGATTTTTGTAAGTACTCTATTACACAACTGTGATTTTGTTCACAGCAGTACTTAAAAACACTACGCTGCAATAAAAAAACTGTACTTTTAGATGAAGTATTCATTGTGATATAGTTATTATTGCCGAAATCTGATAGATTTTGAGAAGATTTCCTATACAAAAAGATATCCACTTTATTTTATTTATTTCGACGAAATCTCCTGAAATTTATTCAGTACCAAACGAAGTAACTTCGATTTTGTTCTAAAAGTACTTAAAAATACTACACTGCAGCAAAAATATATACAGTCTCTGGTCAACCAAAATACACACTTTAATGAGGTGTATTATGTCCCTGATAAAACTGTTTTGTCAAACCCGCATGAAAAAAAAAATTTTTGGGAAAATGAAATCTTGCTAGATGTCAAAAAATGGTGGTGTAAACGATATAGATTTTAATTCAAATCTACTAGATTTTGAGTTGGTGTAAATACAGTATTAGCAAAATGACGCTTTGACGATTTTTGCCCTAAAAATGAAGATTTTTGCAGCGTTAAATTTTTGAATTATTTGTAAGTGAGCTACAAAATATGTCTATAAGGATTTTCACGATAATCATTATGCAAATTTGCAACTTCTAAAATTGCAGTGCATGTTATGGTTGATCGGGAGCATACACGTTTATTTTTCTGCCCTTCTGACTGCACTGGTAGCATTCGCCAAAAATCTGCATTTGTTAACAATTGTAGTCGTATATAAGTATATTATTATTATTATTATTACTAGTGGATGGCCTCATCGGCCATTTGCACTGCAACCAATATTGATCTATTGTGCATCCCCTTGCCCCATTATGGGTTGAGTATGTCAAGAAAACGGACAAGCTCCTTCATAGGGAGTGATATTAAGTCACATTCACTTAACATATAAGCTTGTACTAGCCTATATCTTCCGTGTCCCAGTGCTCCACAGTGGGTGATTAAGTGCTCCATTGACTCCTCTTCATCACCGCAGAATCTGCAAATATCTGTGTTGGAAATTCCCATCCTGCGCAGGTGCTTGTAGCAGTTATAATGACCTTTAAGTGCACCTGTCAATGTTCTGAGACTTTTCCTGTCCAGTTTTAGAGCACGTTCGGCCCTCTTTTTATCCAAGTTTAGAAATTTCTTGGAATATAAGCATATTAAAACAAATTTTTTAATAAATAAGAATGTCCAGAACCAGTGAAAGAGAGAATATTGTAAATTTTTATGCAAATAATGGTCTTTATGACATTGAGTTTGGCTTGTATATGGATCTTTTCTTATTGCCTTTGCTTCTTGACGATTCTTTACTCATTGCACTTGATTTTAATGCTTGCTCTTTTTAAATAGTTTATAACATTTCTACGAGGGCGGTTCGGAAACTTAGCCTAGCACAAAAAGCGCGGTATAAACAGAAAAAAGTTAAGTGTTTTGGAAACCTCCATCTCTGCTATGAACACATGTTAAATTTTGTTTCGATCTGGTAACTCCTTCGTATAGAAACAGGTGTTCACAAAAGTCGCTTCCGCGATTTTTTTACAATGGAAAAATTAGAAATGCCTGGTGTCATTAAATATTTACATAAAAAAGGTTTATCGGGACAAGAAATTCATAAGGATATGGTGAATGTGTTAGGTGAAAGGGCTCCTTCATATGCAACAGTACAAGCGTTGAAGATGAACCACGTAGTGGACGTCCAAAAACAGCAACAACAACAGAAATTGTAGCCAAAGTGCATGATATGGTATTAAATGATCGACGAATAAAAGTGCGTGAAATAGCTAATATCATGGGCATCTCAAATGATCGAGTCCACTTAAGTTTGCATAAAGAACTACAGACGAAAAAGCTTTCTGCAAGATGGGTGCCGCATTTGTTAACAGTCGACCAGAAACGCATGAGAATAAACATATCTCAAGCTTGTTTGGATCGTTTTAAGGGAAATAAAATGGATTTTAAACGTCGTTTTATAACTGTTGATGAGACATGGATCCACTACTATACTCCAGAGACAAAAGAACAATCCAAACAATGGACTGAAGCTGGAGGAAGTGCCCCAAAAAAGGCAAAAACAATTCAATCGGGTGGTAAGGTTATGGCAACGGTTTTTTTGGGACTTCAAAGGTATTTTATTGATTGTTTATCTGCGTTTTTGGTCGACTGTTAACAAATGCGGCACCCATATTGCAGAAAGCATTTTCATCTGTAGTTCTTCATGCAGAAATAAATTAAATCGTAGATTTGCTTCGAAATCCCGAAAGTAGTAGATTTGGCTTAGGTGTAAATGGCCTATAAAAATCGGTTCTATTTTTAAATATAAATTTAAAATATATTAAAAATGTGGCAGTTATAATAAAGTCCGATTTTCTTGACGATATTTCAAAACTAAAATGACGATATTTTCAAAAATTATCGGGATTTTGATGATTTTTTCCATATTTTTTCTGGATATTAAAATTTAAGAAATTAAATGAAACAGTGGCTGTGTTCTGTAACTTTAGCGAGACGTTCTCACGCTGCCGACGTTTTCTCTGATGTTATACAGAGTTAATCGCAGTTGTACGCGTAGTGCAGTGTTGTCAGATTGTCAGATTTATATTTTTTTTTATTGCTTTGAGATGCCGAAAAGATATTTTGTTTCTATGAAAAAGTTTTTTTGAAAATGTCAGTAGCTGACATTTTTAAAATAATATAGAACCAAAAACTCATGCGATTTCGCAATTATTTGTAAAAAAAAAAACGTTTCTTTTTCAGAAAATAGAAGAGTCTTGAAAAAAATATGACAATGCTGCAATGTTTTAACATTTATGGCTTTCACAGAAGGTAACTTCGCAAGGCAGTTTATATGATTAACTTCTCTTAGCTAAAAAAAACAACACTAAGAAAATCACCCTTTATATAATTCTATAGTCCATATATGTACTCGTATATCTGCTTTAACGGGTTAATTTTAAGTCAATGTTGGATTACTATTTTATTTCCTTTTTGCTGTTCCTTTACTATTGTCTTGATAGATTTTGCTTTTAAAATAATATTATTTTAAAGCAAACTTATCAAATGAGAGAAATCCCAAGATGATTCAAAATTATTTTGCGGAAAACTTTTCCAAACAAAACTAATTGAAGCGTTCATGAATGAATAAGTTTCAGTTAAGTTTGAAAATTTAATTCCTAAACTTTTGGCAGTTTCTAAAAAAAGGATTTTAGAGATTTAAGTTAATTTTAATAGTCATGAAAATGTTATTAAATTTATTGTGACAGATAAAGTCTTTTAAGAAAAGGTTTAAAACTTAAAAAAAAAAAATAAATAAATAAATAAATCAATAATAAAATAAAAAATAATGTATATTCCAAGTAGAACTTTTTTTATGTTTTAACATTCTCAATTAGTTTCACTCATTTATATGTTTGTTTGTATGTTTGCAAAACTCGAAACCCATTCTATACGGGTAATTGTCCCATATCGTTGGCCTCATGTAGAAAGGCCCTAATTCGAATCTTCCTTGAATTGAGTTTTTTTTTAGGGGTTCTACTATGTTTCACATAGATTCACAATGATTTGATTAAATAAATTCATACTTATCGCTTTAACAAGCAATTGAGCAAAAAAGTTACTTGTAGATGCACCTAAGTATACAGTTTCCATTACTTTTTTTTCTTCTCCTATAAATTGCAATTATTTTTGTTAGGGCCTTTCTAGATGAGATCAACGATATGTAAAACTGTATAAATAGTGTTGCTGTTTTAGTGTGCACATTGAAGTTGTCGTATTGCTTCTGGGGAAGTGTGTGATTTTGGGGATTCATGAAGACGATTTTAGGTATCCTAAAAAAATTCGGAACCACTTCGCTAACTGGTTTGGTACCTGTTTTTCATATTGGGTGCGCGTTTTGCGGTGAATTATGCATCTGAACTATAAACGGTCATTCGCTTTAGTGCGAAAATTCAAGTTGAAGTCGACTTTGAGAATTCCGAAGAAAACTCGGAACGGTTCGCCAACTAAATCGGAACCGTGTTTTCATATTAAGAGCGCGTTTTGGCCGTGGAACGTGCATCTGAATTATTTATCTTTTTTTGGCTGGTTTTTTCAGATGCTGAAAAGATGTTTTTAATATTTTTTTCTATGAAAAAAGCTTTATCGGAAAATTGTAGATATTATTTATTTGAGTAAATTTGAACCAAAACCACACACAAAAAGATTTTGTTTTTCGGAATATAAAGGATTTTTTGAAAAAAAAAAAAAAAATATGACAACACTGATCTGAAATATTAGTCCGCTTTTAGGGTTTAGACATTGAAAGACAGACATTTTTCTCAATCTGCTTTGAACGTGCCGAAACCTTTTAGGGTTGCGAAATTAGTAGACAGACAGAAATTTTTCGTTTCTCTTTTCTTTCTTTTTTGTTGTTGTTGTTTTTTAAGCACAGCTAGTGTGTTTATATGAAGTTGATGTCGATATGAGAATAATAATATGAAGCAACAACATGAAAAAATGCGAAGAGAGGCAACTTCAAACGAAAAATGTCTTAAAATGTCCAGTACAGTAGAGATTTACCGCACACTGCTCCTCTTAAATACATCGCCTACAAACTTCGTCTGTCTGCCCATCAATTTCTCAACTGTGAAAGGGGACGTAACTGTCATTTGGATTAGTGCGAAAATTGAAGTTTCCATACTGTTTCCGGGGAAGTGGGGGATTTTGGCGATTACTGAAGCCGTTTTAGGAATTACAAAAAAAAACTCGTAACGCGTTATACTGATATATATTTGGTTGGTGGATAATTAGTTTTTTAAACTATGTATATATACTTACTAGTCGGTATTGTTAAAAAAAGAAGAAAATATCGCTGCAACAATTAATTCTGTGCGGAGGGGATTTTGTGTATTTTGCGCTTCATTGAACTCCCGAACTCATTTATTTACTAGGTAATTTACCAACCAAATAATTAAGTGGGGACGAAAGGACCCCGTTTTGACAAAACCACACCACTCATTGGCTGTATTATAACACACATTGTGCAGTTATGAAAGTAACGAGTGATTTTTTTGCTATTATCTTTTTGGCAACATTAGTTTTGACAGCTCACGCACGTTTTGTATCTTGTGTCACTGTCAAACATCTTCAGTTTGGTCTATAATTTAATCATGAATTGTCTTACAAACGAACAACGCTTGCAAATTATTGAATTTGATTACCAAAATGCGTGCTCTGTTAAGAAAGTTCATCGCGCGTTTCTTCCATTTTATAGCCAGTTTAATCGACCTACTGAGGCTTCTATTCGGGCTATTGTAAACAAATTTCGCACCAAATTTACATTGTTGGACATTAAACCACCAACACGCTTACGTAGAGTGCGAACTGAAGAAAATATCGCAGCCGTATCGGCCAGTGTTGGTGATGACAGTGAATTATCGATTCGGCGCCGTTCGCAGCAATTGGGCCTCTGTTACTCCACTACGTGGAAAATTTTGCGGAAGGATTTGGGTGTGAAGCCTTATAAGATACAGTTGGTGCAAGAATTGAAGCCAAACGACCTACCACAACGCCAAATTTTTGGTGAATAGGCTCTTGAAAAGTTAGATCCACTTTTTTATCGAAGAATTGTGTTCAGCGACGAGGCTCATTTCTGGTTGAATGGATACGTGAACCAGCAAAACTACCGTATTTGGAGTGAAGAGCAGCCAGAAGCATTGCAAGAGCTACCAATGCATCCACAAAAAACAACCGTTTGGTGCGGATTATGGGCTGGCGGCATCATTGGGCCGTATTTCTTCAAAGATGATGCGAATCACAACGTTACTGTGAATGGTGAGCGCTACCGTGCGATGATAACAAACTTTTTTTTGCCCAAAATGGAAGAACTTGACTTGCATGACATGTGGTTTCAACAAGACGGTGCCAAATGCCACACAGCACGCAAAGCAATGGACCAACTGAGAGGCGAGTTCGGTGAAAAGTTTATTTCACGCTTGGGACCAGTCAATTGGCCGCCCAGATCGTGCGATTTAACGCCTCTAAACTATTTTGTGGGGCTATGTTAAGGCTAATGTCTATAGCGACAAGCCCGCTTCGATTGACGCACTGGAAGCCAACATTGCCAACATTATTCGTGAGATACCGGCCGAAATGTTGGAAAGAGTATGCCAAAATTGGACCAAGCGGATGGACCATTTGAGGCGCAGCCGCGGCCAACATTTGCATGAAATAATCTTCAAACCTTAAATTATATCGACCCAACTATCGATCCAAATAAATATTTCATGCATTTTTCTGAATTTTATGTGTTTTTTTTTTTAAATTTCCGATAGTTCTTATAAAATCACGCATTATTAGATGCAACATAAAGCCGTGAGAGTAGTAGGTCATTAAGCCTAGACTGCGATAGATCACTAAGTTTGAAAGTTTCATAATTTCCCAGAAATATATTCCTCTTGACTGCTAAAGCTAGCCATTTCCTATTATGGCAACTACGACAAAGTTCATTCTAACCTCGATATCTCAGAGTAAATAGAGATGTTAGAAGTAAATTTTGGCAAAGGCCGATATCAGATGGTAGAGAATTGTGTAAAAGAGACATCTATATTGTATAATAAGTGGTTTATATTTACTAAAGCAATATATGTTGTCCTGATTGCCAAGCGAAATGATATACAGACGAGTATGTATTTATTTTTACTGGTATCCAACAGATCTTTTATGAACGTTAAGAAAGGCGCGGAGGGCACAAATGAGTGCAATTTAAAGAGTTTTTGTGCTCCGTAGTTATCCTTTTTTTCTATTGCGAGCAGAACAGAGATGATTTCTACTTTATGCTCAACGCATTCCTCCGGATTTGAGTTATGAGTTATCTAGTTCCATTTTCATCATAAGTTGGTCACACTAAACAAATTTCGCCATGTGCTTGTTTCATTCTGCGGAAATATTCTAAATATATCACTTTTAATAAACCCCATGGGAATTCTGGTTAATTCCGAAATGGATATATCAAAAGTAGTTCTAAAGGCCCTGATTCACTATCCCACGCGATCGTACGATTCATTCACAGGAAAGTGTTATAAAAGCTTGACCGACTTTACAAAATCGCTTGAAAATGGCGTTGTAGTGCCACACTATTATAGAAAAATGATTGGAATAATTTATATATGTATAAAAATTAATAACAAAAGTTAACAACACTGCCGGCAACACTGTTCATAATCCAAAACTGCCTCTGGCTCTAAACTCTTTTCTCCCTGTCACCCAAAAAAAGTCTAATAAAAAAATGTTTTCCAGTGATGCCAAATTAGTTTTATTACAGTCATTTTGATTTATGAAATAAACATTAAAATATATATTTTTTTTTATAAAAGTTATTTTTATTATCTTTATTTCTTTTTTTACTGCTAAAAACGACAAAAACATATTTTGTAATATTTTGCTTTTCCACTTCGGCTTCTTCTAGCTTTACAAATTACTTTAGGAATAAATTTTATATTCTTGTCTCCTCCAGCTACAAGAATAAGACACACTCGTACACTTTTTTAGACTTGCATAAATTAAGAAAAAGAAATTCTTAAAGCAGACATTGAAAAAAAAAAAAAAAAATCTGGGCAAAGTACTACATTTTTCAAGCACAATAGAAACAATTTTATTATTGAATGTTCTTTAACACAAAATAAAAAATTTTACATTAAGTTTTCTTTTTTGCACAATTTTTGCTTACAAACTACTAAAAAGAAATTTTAACAAAATTTGCATACAAAGTGTTAGTTGGTGGGTTGGCGAACAAACAAATCCCAAAACTTGCTCGTGTTTGTACTATAGTTTTATTCTAGAGCGCTTTCACATTTGGCAATTTAGCTGCGCAAGTGTATTTTTGATTTTTATTTATTTTCTTTTAAACTTGCTTTTATGTTCACATACAGCAAATTTGTTGCGCAACTTTGATTTTCTTCCACTTAAATTTTTTTAAATATTTTGAGCACTCCGAAAAATAAACAAAAATATAAAAAACAGGTAAGAATGTAGTATATTCGGCTGGGTCGAATCTAAAATAACCTTCAAGATAATCACGTAAATATATGGTATATATTAAAAATTTGAACTAAATATGGTCTGATATATATGGAACGATATCGGAAATGTTCAATTTATGTATTTTATCAACCTTCTTTTATTACCACAACTGCTTTTAAGCAAAAAAAAAGTCCTTTAAGTTCGCTTACGCGACCTTTTCATGAAAAGATCGGTTTAGGCTATATCTCTGGTGTATATGGACCGATATCGGACATTTTCATTTTCTCTATTTGGTAACCTTCCTATATTACCAGAACTGCTTTTAAGCAAAAAAAGTTGGTTAAGTTCGCTTACGCGGCCTTTTCATGAAAACATCGGTTCAGGCTATATCTAGGGTATACGACCGATATTGGAAATTTTCGTTTTCTGTATTTTAGTAACTTCCTTTTATAATCAGAACTGCTTTTAAGCAAAAAAGTTCGCTTGTACGACGTTTTCTTGAAAATATCTCGATGTATATATGACGATATCTCGGATGTATATATGTATATGGACCGACACTGAAAATGTTCATTTTCTGTATTTATATAACCTTCTTTTATTACTGGAACTACTTTTAACCAAAAAAAATGTTTTTCATGGAAAAATCGGTTCAGATTATATCTCGGGTATATATGGACCGATATCGGAAATTTTCATTTTCTGTATATAAGTAATCTCCTTTTATTACCGGAATTGTTTTAAAGCAAAATATCATATAATGTAAGTAGTATTCGAATGTGTTATATAAAAAATCATATAACTATATTACTTTTTTTAAACAATCACTCTAATATCATAAATACCTTTATTGACATAGAAGCATATTTTTATCATTCTTCACCATACAAATTAAACGTGGATAAACGACACTATCTTATTTATTTACAAATAACCATATCACATAGTACATATACGTATAATAATTTTAAATAAAGTTATAAATAAATATAATATATATTGATAAATTTAAATAATTAAAAATAATTCGCATAAAAAATCGGATTTCACAATTGCAAATGATTTCGTTTTTATCTACTAGCTGAAGTAAAAATAAATTTGTTAAATATTTTAGCAAAAATCATATATAACCATATTAGTATAGTTAGATGTATGGTTGTTATCAACAATAGTATAATACATAATTAAAATTCGTTTGGTTAGGATAATGGTATTGTTGGAAATAACCATTATATGGTTGGCCGACAATATGGGTGACTTCGTCATAGTATTGTTGATTACAACATACGAGTACATATAAATGGTAACATTTAAACATACCTTTTGATCTTGGATTCAGCATACATTCTATAGGCATTTTTGCATAATTTTAATATTCAATATTTTCCTTGTTTTTAGATCAATAAAAAATGAGGAGTTTCCTTAAAAATGAAAAACACATCTCTTTTATAACAAAATTCTAAAAGAAAAATGGAGGAGTATGTCAACGACTAATATAAAAAATGTTGACGTTGACAATAGAAAATTTATTCTGTGAACTTATATTGATTACATGTAAGTAAGCGTATCATATATCTGATAAAAACAAATATTTTAGTATTGGGTGTCATAAAAGCTATGGTAATTTTTAAAAAAGTTACGCAAAATATTAATATTGTATACAACCATATTCTGAAATTGATTGACGGTAACAATAGATTTACAGAAATCCAAACGAAAACATTTTTAAGGGGAAGTAAAGTATAATTAAAACTATAATAGGCTATTTCTAACAATACCACTCAATGTTATGGCATATACTCATATACTAGTGTTGCTGTAACAATATTTCAAACTGCCTTTTCTTTGTGTGCATTAAGTTGTGTATGGTACGAAGCTATATTTATTCAAAAAGCAAATAAATATAGTCAAATGTCTTTTGAGCGTAATCCTGCACACGTTTACTGTACTAAAATATAAGCAAATGTTCCCTCTTCGAACTTTCCTCTTACATCACTTGAGCAAGAAACTTGCACAACTAATTTGCCAAATGTGAAACCGCTCCTATTCACAAAAGATGACTAAAGAAAACTTTTACTTGAGCAAACATTAAATCAAGAGTTTATCGACATATTCGTTTTAGATGACAGAGAATAAATATAAAAAAAAAAAAAACTTTTAAAATTTCTGAAAGAAATGCTAAAGTGATTTTATCTTGTATTATTTTGTAGTTTTTCTACAAACAAATAAAAACATTAACAAAACCGAACTTTGTTGGTTGTTTGGTTTAGTGTTGATGAATTGAGTCATAAAAATGAATTCAAATTGTGGATTAAAGACAAAGATCTTAAAAGACCTTTGAAAGTGTTTTAAATGTTTATAAAACACTTGCTACAAATGTATGTATAGGGTGTTTTTTTAAGCCCGATAGAACTTGAAATTGTAAAAAATAACACAAAAAATTAAATTGTAATCAAAATTTTTTTTTATTCGAAAGATCAATACGTGACATTAACATTTGAAAATGATTTCGGGCATATGGGCACCGCGGCTGTTCTTGACGAAGCGCATTCTGGACGTCCAATTTTGGGCCACTTTTTCGAGCACTGCTGGCCGTATGTCACGAACAACACGAACAATGCTGGCCTCCAAGGCGTCAATTGTTGCTGGTTTATCAGCATAAACCAGTGACTTCACGTAGCCCCACAGGAAATAATCGAGAGGTGTCAAATCGCACGACCTTGGAGGCCAATTGACAGGTCCATTTCTCGAAATCAACTTATCGCCAAATTTTGATTTCAGTAAGTCGATGGTTGCGTTCGCCGTATGGCACGTAGCGCCATCCTGTTGAAACCACATCTCCTCCGGATCAATGTCATCCATATTTTCAAACAAAAAATCATTGATCATGGTGCGGTAACGATCTCCATTGACCGTAACGCGAGCTCCGGCCTCATTTTTGAAGAAATAAGGTCCGATGATGCCACCAGCATGAAAACCGCACCAAACAGTGCATTTTTCTGGATGTAATGGAGTCTGTAGGGTCTCTTGTGGATTGGTCTCACTCCATATGCGGCAATTTTGCTTATTAACAAACCCGTTAAGCCAAAAATGCGCCTCATCGCTGAACACAATTTTGCGTCTATAAGTTGCGCGAATCGACGACTGATTTTCAAAGTAAATTTGGATAATTTCGTAGCGTTGTTCAAGCGTGAGTCTATTCATGATGATTTGTCAGAGTATACTGAAACAAATAAAAAAAATGTTTCATCAAAATTTAATTTTTTGTGTTACTTTTGACAATTTAAAGTTCTATCTAGCTTAAAAAACACCCTATACATTACTCGTAGTATGGGCTCTAACACACGAGAACAATTTTTGTTTTAATCCATCACACACGAGACTAATAGCCTGTTTATGGGAGACGACTAAACTCAATCGCAAAGAGCCAAGTCTTACGTTAATTGGTGTGCATGTCAAACATTAATGACATCTTATTGTTGCTAACATCCAAAAAATAATATTGGCTTATATATTTTCATATGAAATTTATTTTCAATAAAAAAACCGGCAATCCTATTTTAGACACAGTAAATAAAAGAAAATGTTTAAAAAAAATTATAAACAGCTTGTTTCCCAGCTGTCTATATGTCGACATTTCGTAGGAGCTACCCTAATTATCAGTAGACTTTGGAAATTTTTGTAAGATATTCTCAAACATTCAACGTTATATCCCAACAATCGTGCTCCTATAAAATGTCGACATATAGACAGCTGGGAAACATAAAAAACAAGCTGTTTATAATTTTTTGATTGGTATCAATGTTAGAAGTTAATATAGCGAATAAAATTCAATTGTTAGAAAATATTTTAATGAAAATTTTTTATGCAGTCTGTTAAAAAAAAAGACGAATAAACAAGCAAAAATTATATTATACAGGGTGCCTGATTTCAGATTTATATTTCAAATCTTAAACAAACAAAAAACGTAATAGTTGACACAAAATTCGGATTTTATTTTTTAAAGAATTTGTTATTCAGAAGTGTTCCGTCAATTGAACACACTGTTTAAAACGGAGCCTTGTATTCTGCGCCACACAAGGAAAATTTTTTAAAAATTAATATTTTTACCAATAAAAATTATAAATAGCTTGTTTTCTATGTTTCCCAGCTATCTATATGTCGACATTTCATAGGAACTACCCTAATCATCAGTAGACTTTGGAAATTTTTTAAAGATATTCTCAAACATTCAACTTTATATCCCAACAATATAAATAAATTGTTGAGAATTTAAAAGAAAAATGCTCTAATAATACCTGTCAAAACACAAAAAACAAGCTTTTTCATTTATTTATAATTTTTATTGGTATAAATGGTAGAAGCTAAAAATAGCGAATTAAAAACTTTATTGTTTGAATTTTTGTTCTCTGCTTTTCGATACTTTCAAACAAATGAACGTTGTTCATTTGTTTGAAAGGTGTAAAGAAATGTTAGAGAGGTGTATAAATGAAAAAGCTTGTTTTTTGTGTTTTGACAGGTATTATTAGAGCATTTTTCTTTTAAATTCTCAACAATTTATTTATATTGTTGGGATATAAAGTTGAATGTTTGAGAATATCTTTCAAAAATTTCCAAAGTCTACTGATGATTAGGGTAGTTCCTATGAAATGTCGACATATAGATAGCTGGGAAATATAGAAAACAAGCTATTTATAATTTTTATTGGTATAAATGGTAGAAGCTAAAAATAGCGAATAAAAAACTTTATTGTATTAATATTTTTAGTTATATGCCGAAAACATAATATAATAAAAACACAAAAATAAATAAACATCTATAACTTATTTTTTATTTGAAATACAAATTTATGATTTATATTGTGAAAAATGTATGTACCTAATATAGCACGTAGTACAAAAGCGTGCAACGTTTGTCTTCGAAGACATTTTGAAAATGAGCTTGCTCTTACGTGTGTAAACAATTGTGCAAATTGCAAGTGTTTTTATTATTTTTTCGATGTGTTGGTTGTTAATATGTCCACGCAACTTGTAACAAGTAAACTCAGTGTTATATAAAGCAAGATGTGTAGAAAACGAAACCAAGAAATGTGACCGAATGGACCACTTGTCCAGTGCTGCCGCGACCAAAAAACTATTGCAACCAAAATTTTCAAAACGTTACCCAATGTAAAAAAATTACTAAAATCAATATGAATAAAAAAAAATCAATATGATTTTTTTTCTTGACAAGCATAAATTTAATTATTTTGCATTTTAATACAAAATATATTTCCACCTTATAGTTAAATAGTATTATAATTACAAGGCAAGAAAGCAAAAGTTAATTCAAGATTTGTTTCAAATTGGCTGTAAACAATCGGAATATGCACATAAGAGGATTGATATTTCTTATTTAAATTACTTTGTATGTTAGTAACATACATACATATGTAAGAAGGAAATAAAAAGTATACTTAATTCACATGATTGAATATCGCTTATTTAAACATTTCAATTAGACAATTTATTACATTTCCTGATTCTGAATCAATCGAGTTGAAGAAATGTCAAATATTTTGGGTGGTCTTACATGGGAATAGTCTTAAAGTTATAATCTAGTCTAGTCAGCCATTTTATTAAACGGATGTAGATACTAAATTTAACAAAAAAAATATGCTTAAAATATCTTTTATACTCGTAAGCGGTTAGAAGCGTTGAAAATATGGCGAATTAATGTTAAAAATTAACTCATTTTGCTTGAAACTCACGAACTAGAGTTGTGAGTTGAAACACACCAACGAGAGAGAGAGAGAGAGTAGTATTTAGTTAATCACTGAGAGATTTTCCCTTATGGAAGAAAAAATTTACCAAACGCTGCCATTACACGGGAAAGTACTTTCATGAAATTTTTGTATACGTATTACAAATAAAAATTTCAATGAAATACGCGACTTTCATGAAAATTTCTTGTTCGTCTACACAGGAAAGTGAAAGTTCATTTTAAAAATGTCACCGAGGCAAAGAGTTGCAAAATTTGCCTCTGCTTCTCTCCACTCTTATTTTGTTTGCTTACTAATCAGAGTTGCCGAACTTATTACATATACAAATATATGGGGCAATAGTGAAAAAACTTATCATTATAAACTTTTCTATGATGTTATTTTTATAAAAAGACTTTAATTGTTTTCTTTATGTGCTAAATATACAATACAATGACAAATGATCATAATTATTTTCATAGACTTGCAAAAGAAGTTAATTTTATAATTATTATTTTACTACAATACTGCAACTTTGTATATGGCAACAGTGCTTAGAATTTGTCATTTTACTTTCAGAAAACTTCAAAAAATTTGTTTCATGAAATTTTTGATGAAAGCTGAGTGGAAAGTAAACAAAATGTGAGTGTGTTAGTGAAAAAGTGTGAGTGTATTGCAACTTTCATGAAATTACTTTCCCGTCTAAACGCTAGGAAAATGGAAAAAATAGTCGCATCACCACATTGAAGCTCTGCACTTTTCCATTAAAACAATAACTGAGGCAATCCCGGTCGCAGTCAATACTTTTTTGATCAGGTGTCGTATATGTCTGGATGAGCAAGGAGGTTCTTAACGATCTATCAAATTATCATCAATTATCTAACATATAGTTATATAAAATTAAACTTAATTTGAACTACAAAAATATAATATATAAAATAAAAATAAACGAAACGCACTGATAAAAAAAGTTATTTGAATTTCTCTTTGGAGCACGATTCATCTGCCGTACTACGTACTCTAATTTTGGTAGGAAATTTTATTAAATTGATTTTTTTTAGTTTAATTTTTATCTTATTGTTATGCTATCCTTTGGTAGTAATTAGAAAACAGTAGAAAAACATTTTTAAGAAATTTTGCCGATAATTAAGATATTTTTTCTGGCAAATCAAGATTTTTCAACAAAAATTTCTGGCATCACTATTTGTGAAGAAGAATTAGGGAATTTAACGTGGAACACTACTCAGCAGAACAGCGGTCAAAAACTGTTAAATTTTTTAAATTAGATCTTTGTACATTTGTACATCAGGTTTTTAGTTCAAGTTTTCCTTTCTTAAGAAGGATTTTTTACAATACAAATTTGCTGTGATCAATAATTTTTGATTGAAGAAGACAAGAAAAATAATAATCAAATCTTTAGCTGAGGGACAACTAGCTGTTTCGTAGTCACTACTCTACTCATCAGCATCCATTCGGATTTGAACTCGGGTCATCACGTATCATGAACTGCTGCCTTAACCACTCAGCTACCGAGCCATTGAATCATTCTCTGTCTATATTCATCCCATATTGAATTACATATGCATTTTGTTAATTGTCCGCATTGTCTGTACAGCGTTTGCTGTCTCTGAACAAGCTGGGTAATTTTATTTTGAAAATCAGATCGTGCTTATCGTGGTTTTTTAATGTGCGTACTGGACTTTCAGCACCTACGATAAACCGCATGGTTGTAAGTTTTCGAAAATACCGAACGTATTGCGGGTAGTGTACAGGATAGTCAAGAAACATTAACAAGAATACGTTCGGCACAACTGGAGTTTTGCGGACTTTGGCCGTTCAGAGGATTTTGGCCACACTGCACGTTACTGTATAAAGCCTAGTATTGAGATTGAAAGTGCGAAAAAATTTCAGCAACATTACTTATTTCGTACGAAAAAATTGAGATGTGCTCAGTGTTGTAAATTTTTTCACTTCGTCATGTTTCTATTTTAATTTTAAGTATACATGTATGTATTTCGTGCGAAAAAAGCTTTGCTTATGTTATTTCGCAGCTGAAAAAAAACAAATATTCCCAGAAACAATTTTAAATGAAAACATGTTGCAGATACATATTGTGTGTTTTTCGCTTTAAAAAGTCAGTACTACATTTCTAAAATTATTTTGCAGATATTTCATACTAAACACTTTTATATGCAATTTGAGAGAATTTCGCCCGAAATAATGAACTCAATATTAGCCTTAAGGTTCAGCTTGTTCATGAAATGAAGCCGATCGAGTACGAACAGCGTGTTAATTATGTCAATTCATGCCGGCCTTAAAATTAGTTCTGCGCCACCCTGTATAAGCGTCCTTTACTGTGTTGTGTAAGAGTCTCATGGAAGAATCAGTCCGTGTAACAGCTACAGTCGTATGAAACCTCTCTTAAACCTAGTATTGAGATTGAATGTGCGAAAAATTTTCAGCAACATTACTTATTTCGTACGAAAAAATTGAGATGTGCTCAGTGTTGTCAATTTTTTCACTTCGTCATGTTTCTATTTTAATTTTAAGTATACATGTATGTATTTCGTGCGAAAAAAGCTTTGCTTATGTTATTTCGCAGCTGAAAAAACAAATAGTCCCAGAAACAGGTTTAAATTAAAACATGTTGCAGATACATTTTGTGTGTTTTTCGCTTTAAAAAGTCAGTACTACATTTCTAAACTTATTTCGCAAATATTTCATACAAACACTTTTGTATGCAATTTGAAAGAATTTCGCACGAAATAATAAACTCAATATTAACCTTTAGGATGAAAAAATTAGCTCGTCGACAATCAAAAATACTCTGCGTGATATTCCCAGTGTGATTAAAAATGCTAGCTGAGAAATATCTTCTTAAATATTAATCAAATTTTGATTTATTTTATCTTTTTCTAATTTAATATATTATTTTCTGAAGCAAAATTTAATAATCAACAAAACTGTCAAATCTAAGCCCTGCCAAAAGAATGTTTCGACACAAGACTTCTCTATTACGGTTAATGCAGTTCACAAATACACCCATACATATGTTTGTATATAGTAAGTATGTATGCATGTTTGCTTGCCCAGTTGGCCATGTCTTAAAAACATCTTAAATGATGGGTGCACGACAATAGAAAATCGTGGAAGACATGTCGACGACACCTAAAACAAATCGTTGCCGAAATTTTCGAACAAATGGCCACGAAATCACGCAAGACCACACAAGCGACAGTTTCCCTCACCGCATCGTCGACGATTATATACACTGCATTTTCCTCTACCATGTCATCGACGAATACAAAAGTGACAATATCCACACTATCTCGTCAACGTTTGCGTACCACACCACAGTACCATCAACGACTTCATAGGCGACATAATTGCTGTCGGTTGTTACGACGATATATTCACTAAATTCTAAATTCTCGTCAATGATAGTAAGGGATTTAATGAAAATTATTAATTAATCTTTTAAGCTTCCGGTGTCTTTTAAAAAATTTACTCTATTTTAAATCATCAGAAAATGTTTATAAAATTATTAATAGTGTCATAATACAATTTGTAGAGAATGCTAACAAACTGTCGGCGAAATATTTGAAATAACACAAAAATCGTTTACATTTTTAAAATAATATGAAAAAGTAAAAAAAAAAAATTAAGTAATATTTCGTTGAGTTTAAGGTCCTTTTTGCTTATTTATTTTAATATTTCTGCCAATATTTCGCTTTCCTTCGGATAGCTTCTTCAGGGCCCTGAAGAAGCTATCCGAAGGAAAGCGAAATATTGGCAGAAATATTAAAATAAATAAGCAAAAAGGACCTTAAACTCAACGAAATATTACTTAATTAAGAAATAGAGGTCGAATAAAAACCAAAATAATAAAAAAAATTAATTAGAAAGGAATAATCAATATTTTTGATATGGATTATATTCAGAAAGGTGTAAAGAAATGTTAGAGACGTGTCCCAGCGGCGAACACTGCCTACCACATTACTTCTCTTCGATAATGTGTGCAACACTTTGTAATCGATGAATGCTAACTTACAAAGTATATGACAGAAGTATATGGAGTTCACAAAAATGAATTACATTCATCTTTTGCATCACACTTCTCTGCATATATTTTATTTTTTGTTGTAAATCAAACGTCTACCGTCTTTGTCAAACTACGTTGCAAAAATTTTTATTAACAAAATCAGTGCTAAAGGTAAGAATGCCTAGAACAAATGATAGAAAAGGATTTAGTGAAAGAAATGTAAAATGTCTAGTGAAAAAATAAATAATCGCAATAAACAGAAAATAGAAGATAATAATTTAGTGGAATATTCCCGAAAACCGTTTTTGAGATGCGCAATAAGTCTGCAACCTACTTACTGCCGGCTTACAAAGTATGCGACAATGTATTTGAGCTGCCTACTGCCGGCTTACAAAGTATACGAGATTGTATTCGAGCTGCCTACTGATAGCTTACAATGTATGTTAGGAAGTAATGAGCTTTTGTTGGATGAACACCACACTAGCTCGCTTACTTTGTGTGCAGGAGGTAGGCGTTCACTCTACAAATGCGGTAATGTGTATGAAAATGTATACTAGGTTTGTATATGAGATGGTGTGCATTACTAACTTACAAGTGTGCATCGGATCATCGCTTCTGTAAGTGAAACTTTGGCCGCTGGGGTATAAAAGAAAAGAGAATTTTAAATTTTTAAATTCTCAATAATTTATTTAGATTGTTGGGATATAAATTTGAATGTTTGAGAATATCTTTAAAAAATTTCCAAAGTCTACTGATGATTAGGGCAGATCCTATGAAATGTTGACATATAAACAGCTGGGAAATATTGAAAACAAGCTGTTTATAATTTTTTAATTGGTATCAATTATATATTTTTTTAAATTAATTTGTATTATTAATTTATTGAGAAATTCATTTTTGTTACCATTTTTTATAATATACATACATACATATATACATAAGTACAAAGCTATAGCACATATTTTAAATTTCAGACAAAAAATTTACAGAAAATACTGACGATATGTCTTGTACTGCTGTTAATATTCAACTGAGTAAAAATGCATACTGAAATTTTATAAATTTTTGTTGCTTTGTTAGAGTCCCGTTAATTTTTTTGCAGAAATGTTTTATTTGAACGCATTGAAGACTAGATTGAAGACATTGTCGTTCATCGTGTCGCTCATTTAAACACAAATATAAATTCTTGTTCAGTTTTTTTTTAGAGTACTGTTGCTTTTTTGAAATGCCCACATGAACAATTTGTAGACATTGTCGCTTATATGTCCACTACAGATAAGCGGCCAGATTAAAGACATTGTCGTCCATATGGTCCTCTTTTCATTACAAACCCTAAAAAAAAGAAGACAAATCGTGCATATATCTGCGAATAAAATGTCGTCTAGGACGATTTTGCCAACTGGGTAATTGTGGTTTTTATGTCAGTAAAGACCTACTGACCAACAAAAGAAATTGAGTAACTTGATAAGCAAGATGAAAATAACATAAATGAAGACAGGCTCAAGTTGTTAACACACAGACGAGACGACATAAGGGACGGACGGTTTGGGGGTGCTGTCTTAGCAATGTGTTAATATTATAAATTAAAATTTGTGAGAAATATATACAGAACTAATTTCTTTACACACAGATGTTTTAACAAGGGTAATAATGACAGTAAATCGTAAATCCACAAAGTCTTTAAATAAAGAAAAATCTGGATCTAAAAGTTGCTTAAAATAAAGCTTTTATATATAATTAAAATTATTTATAATTTATGTACGACTATATCTTCGTTAGGTCAAGTTGCTGACAAGGAGAGAATAACCGAGTTATTCGCTTACTCAAGACTCCTTTTTCAACTGACATTAACGCATAAGTTGTATGAAGTTGGCAGTTGGTATTTTGTTAATGGTTGTAAAATCGAATGGTTTTTATTTAATTTAATTAAAATCTTTGGATTAAAATTTATGCTGTTTTTAAACAAAAACGCTAGACTTTCTCTTAGAGTTGACGAACATGAAAAATTATTTGGGATCTCGGTTAAGCTTAATTTTAATTTTATTTAAATATAATTTGTATAACGAATAGTCAGGGCTGGGCAGTATTTGAAATACTTGTATTTGAAATACGTGTGGCTGAAAAATACATTTTTACAAAATACATTTATTTATTATAGTAAATTCAAAATAAGTTATTTCATACAAAAGCTAAAATTGCTAGAAACTACGACCATTAAATTTTTTATCATTTTGCTAAACTGCAATTCAGCTTTCAATTGTTTTGTTCAGAGCAATTTGATTTTACACTAATCAGGTGATATCAATAAGAATTTCCACATATTTGTCCCCATGTTTTTCACAACGCTTTGGAAATAATTGTTATACGGGAAATAATTGTTATTACGAAAAACTTTTGTCTACCTTACTGTCTGTGAAAACCAGATTAGATCGACTGCAAATATAATAATTTGAGGCATTTCAGTTGTATTTTAACAAAATTAATGGAGAGCTTGGAAAAGATATTTAATGAGTTTCTCATGCTGACACGTGAAGCAAATAAAGCCATATGGGCATCATGGGTGGACCCCCCTAGTTTCAAAATGCGCTAGTTACTAGAAAACGTCTCATTAAGAGAGAGGCAAGGAATTAAAACCACTGCAATAGATATCTTGGAGAAAAATTACGAAAAACATTGAACCAAACGTGCATGCAGCAGAAGAAGTAGTAGTTGCAGCAAAGATGATGAGGATTTTATGGCTTTTATGCATTTATAGAATTTGGCAGCAGACTATGTTCTTCAGGACCTGTAGGTTTTATTAACTCCCCAACAAGAGGTTGTTTGTGGGATGTGTCATTAAAATATCTTGTTTTTATTAAAGGAAATATTTGTTTTACCCAAAATTTTAATAGGCTTTCAATATTTTGTCAGTTACGTCCTTTTCAGTTTTAGGTGACTATACACAACTTAGTTTACGTGCATATTTTTTTTTCCTTGGACCAGTACTCAGGGGATGACCCCTACATATGCAGTGCATTGTACCGGAACTAGGAAAATAGGTTGTGGGGAGGGGGAAAGAGGGAGCAGTGTTTGTGAACATTTGACTTGAATTTTCCAACGTTATAACAGACAGGAAACACGTCTGCAGGCAACTTATTCCATAGACGAAGCCTACGGCTGAAAAACGAATTCTCTCTGCAATGCGTAGTACGATTCCCCGGGCAATCGACCACAAATGGATGAGCTCTGTACGATGAACGTGTGCTACGTAAAAATGTGGGTAAAATAAAATATGTATCTAAAACCAGAGAGGTATTTTCTTATGAGATCGAAATACAAATATGTATTTGTATCTTTTAGTTGTATTTTGTATTTGAAATACACAACGTGAAACTATTTTGTATTTTGTATTTGAAATACGCAGCTGGGAAGTATTTTGTATCTTGTATTTGAAATACATTAGGTGGGTATTTTGCCCAGCCCTGCAAATAGTTTAGAGAATTATAGTCTGCTCGACATAGAGAATATTTCCTGTTATCTTTTGTAAGGCCCGACTTTTTAAACATCTTATAATATTTATTTTTTTAATTTTTTTTAGCTTAGCGAGTTGTTTACTATCAGCGTTGTCAACTTTGAAACTTCAAAACGCACCAAAATGAGGAAAAAAAGCGCGTTATTTAAAAAAACGCAACGAGTTTTAAATTTTTTTTTTTTTTCATTTTTAAAAAGCCATTTAGATTATAAAAGGCATATTTTTATATTAAAAACACTATGAAACAGGTTTTCACGTGGCTCTTATACACCCAAACAGGGTCTGATATTAGCGCCGCGTGCCATTAAACTTATTAAATAATTAGAACTCGTTTTTGTGAAACTTGGCCTCTAGTACGATTCTATTACTTTTATTAAGATATTTATAACGATAATTTATTATATTTATTATTCAGCAATATTATTTAATTATATTCACTGTCGATCGAAATCAGCTGTTACTTTTACTGCCTATTATCAGGTACACAAAACGACAGCATACAATCGTTACAGCAAGCGATGAAATATGTCGAAAAAACTTACGATTATTGGATGATTAAAATATATAGAATCGCACTACACAAGACATCAAACTCGATTAATAGCATTCCATCAAATACTGTGTAAATTTCATTAGTGTTTTCGTAAGCGAACAGCGAAAATTCGTTGGCTACAGAGAGAATGCCTTTAAAATCAAATTATTGAAATATTGTAATTTGCCAGAATTGTAACAAATAAAAGAAGACGTTTTGGAAAAATTTTATAATTTAATTAATAATTTAGTAATTCATCAATTACCGAAACAGTAACGAATTCACGTGCAATCATAAATACGAACTTCACTATCTGTGTCTGCAGTTATTGTAATTTTGTCAAACTTGGCTTGATCGGTTAATAGTAAAGCACGCTCTAAAAGCAGCAAATTTAAAACGAAATGTTTCTTTTTCTTTCGAGAATATGTTACAACAGCAAGATTGTGTTACTTTGTGCTTGTAATAAGCAGAGTGTCCCACACTATAAATCCGTGTTCTGATTGTGCCTGCAAAATGAAACGTAAAATTTTGGGCACTTGAATAAACTTTTTTCTTACATTGAAACAAAAAGTTGAGTTGAATTTGTTTTGGTGCCACCGAAAATTAAAAAGCGCACCGAAAATCTAAAAAAAAACGCACCACGCACCCACTAAAGAAATTTTCGCACAAAAAATTTTAAAAAGCACCAAAAACGTTGCGAAACGCACCGAGTTGACAACGCTGTTTACTATTCCACGGTGGTGCCGTTAGTAGAAGACACTTTTCTTTTGGCACACAATCTTCAAATAAACTATACATCTTATGGTAAAATTTTGAGATAAGTGTATCAATGTCCGAGGAGCATTTCAAAGAATTAGGCAGTAAATCGTTCCAGCAGGTGTTATTTATACCTTCATTTAGAAGATTATAGTTGGTCTTCTTAAAACAAAAGACTTTATTAGCTTTGGTTCGTTTGGGATAACAATGAGATGGTATAGAGAAATTAACTTCAATCGTTGGGTGATAGCGATCTTCAGGTAGACTAATAGGTTGTAAGCGGCTTATTGAGCAAACCTCTGGATTATTCGTAAACACCAAATCAAGCACTTTTGGAAAATAACTAGTTCTGTATATAATTTAATTGATAAAGACCAAGATCGCACATTGCAGCAACAAAGCCATCATAACGTGCACAAATATTAACTGGTACTATAAGAAACATCTGGATCAAAATATTTTTGATAGTTTAGTATTTAGCTCATGAACATTTTGATAAGCAATGTATAAAAAATTTTTTGAGATACGCAGTTTTTTGATGATGTACTCGTGCGTGGTGAGCAACATTCTTTAGCCTTCGACTTTCTTGATAAACGACCTCACGAACGAAAGTATAGGGTGTTTTTTTAAGCCCGATAGAACTTGAAATTGTAAAAAATAACACAAAAAATTAAATTGTAATCAAAATTTTTTTTTATTCGAAAGATCAATACGTGACATTAACATTTGAAAATGATTTCGGGCATATGGGCACCGCGACGAAACGCATTCTGGACGTCCAATTTTGGGCCACTTTTTCGAGCACTGCTGGCCGTATGTCACGAACAACACGAACAATGCTGGCCTCCAAGGCGTCAATTGTTGCTGGTTTATCAGCATAAACCAGTGACTTCACGTAGCCCCACAGGAAATAATCGAGAGGTGTTAAATCGCACGACCTTGGAGGCCAATTGACAGGTCCATTTCTCGAAATCAACTTATCGCCAAATTTTGATTTCAGTAAGTCGATGGTTGCGTTCGCCGTATGGCACGTAGCGCCATCCTGTTGAAACCACATCTCCTCCGGATCAATGTCATCCATATTTTCAAACAAAAAATCATTGATCATGGTGCGGTAACGATCTCCATTGACCGTAACGCGAGCTCCGGCCTCATTTTTGAAGAAATAAGGTCCGATGATGCCACCAGCATGAAAACCGCACCAAACAGTGCATTTTTCTGGATGTAATGGAGTCTGTAGGGTCTCTTGTGGATTGGTCTCACTCCATATGCGGCAATTTTGCTTATTAACAAACCCGTTAAGCCAAAAATGCGCCTCATCGCTGAACACAATTTTGCGTCTATAAGTTGCGCGAATCGACGACTGATTTTCAAAGTAAATTTGGATAATTTCGTAGCGTTGTTCAAGCGTGAGTCTATTCATGATGATTTGTCAGAGTATACTGAAACAAACAAAAAAAATGTTTCATCAAAATTTAATTTTTTGTGTTACTTTTTACAATTTAAAGTTATATCTAGCTTAAAAAAACACCCTATATTTGCTGGCCAGAAAGCAGGGTTGACTATGGTGTCACACTGATCAATATTAACTTCTAGGCTCAGCGAACGAAAATTTCTTTACAAGGACATCATCATCGGTGCTTAAATTGGATTTAACATAAAACTCAATATCTTTAGTGGTTGTTGAAGACGCAAGTCGGGAAACAAAAATATGTTTTTTAGGTGGCACAATAACTATGTTATGCAGATATGATCCACATTATTACAATATAATCCCATGTAATGCATACTTGGACCATTTCTTTGTTAAACAAGAGTTTTTTGTTGTTTACTTTTGTTTTTTTAATGTAATTTTATTTCAACTGTCTATTTTAGGCAGTATTTTACAAACTACTCCTTTGTGGTGTACCAAGGAGTAGTTTTGAGACTACTCTTATATAATGCAAAGCAGGGTTATATGTGGTCCAGCCTTGTGGTGTTCCACAAGGTTCAATTTTAGCTCCTCATTTATATAATATTTTTATGTATGATTTTCTTCATGTAAGAAATAATTCTATTGGCTTACTTTACGCCGATGACTCCCTTCTTTATTCGCATAATGAATCTCCTTTGAGAGCTCTAACACAAGTTTCGGATCATTTAATGGAGGCCAAAGAATTTTACGATAAATGGGGTATTAAAATCAATGCTTCTAAGTGTGAGGCAATCTGCATTCGAAATGCTTCTGGAAAATGCAAAAATTTTGTTGGTCCGGAAAGCAAAGCTCTTGATGATAATGAAATTCCGATTCGTGATAAAATTAAATATTTCGGCATCAATTTCAAACTTTTTAAATTTAACGAGCATGGAAGAATTATTTTAAAGAAAGCTTATAAAATTATGGGCTATTTCTCAAGAATTTTATATAACAAAAATTTACCTTGTAGAACTAAATTATTATTATACAAGACAAGCCTGAGGCCAGTATTTCTTTACGCGTTTCCAGTTTGGTTTAATGTTTCTCCGTCTTTTATAAAAGAAATGGAAATTTTTGAACGAAAGGTATTAAGATGCTGCATTGGAAAAAACTTTCAATCTGTTTGTAAAGGATATTCAAACTTGTTCATTTATAACGAATCAAAGATTACTCCCATTAGTCTTTACTTCTGTGATGTTTTAAAAAAATATATAGCAAGACTTTCTCATCACGAGAATGATGTAATAAGGAATGCTTTAAATGGACAAATAAACTTTAGTTGGTGGAATACAAATTACTTATCACCAATTGGTTTTATAAATCAGGATCCTCCTAATTTTAACTTAATAATAATTTGCGTCCCCCTTTTTATTTGAAGAGTACTCCAGGTACTCACAGGGGTTAGCGCCCATTGGTTGCTTAGTTTTGTTTTCTGTATTATTATGCTATTTATTTATTTACAATTTTTTATTTTATTTTTATTTTATTTATATTTTTTATTATTATTATTATTTATTTTACTTTTTATTTATTTTTTATTTTTATTTTAGTTTTTAAGTCTTACATATAAATTAGTTTTAAAATTAGTTTTAAGTTTATTTTAGAGTTATATTCTCATTTGTTTCATGCTATCTCCGGGAGCAAGAGCTCATTATACTTCATTTTTGCATATCGCAATATATTAAATTTATTGAAATAAGTTGGTTGCTTTTTAATTATATCGTTATTAGGATAATACATTATAGTCCTAAGTTTTTGTCTTTCATTGTAATTTCAAAGGCTCAATAAATCTAAAACCCTAGGACATCGTAATGTTAAAAAGACCTTGTTTTTGCCATACAATTGGCTTAGTTTTGGGCTACTACTAGTCCGTTGCGGACCATTCTTTACACGCATGTGTGGGCTAGTCGCATTTTTTGCAGGGTATTCACTGGATTGCTTGCGTTTGTATTGGTTTTGTGCTGCTTGTGCAGGTATAAAGCTGGTTGAACAAAATATGCCGACAAAATATTACTTTCATCACCCCGTTCGCCAACAAGCTGTCAGAAAAATGGCTCTCGTGTGTGACTGGACATTAGCTATCCAAGTTTTCAATGTGCAATAAAACATTAATATTACATATTTGATGCTGATAAAGTGATCTTACAGTATAGCAATGCTCGACCCCATGTTGCAAAAGTGGTCAAGATATATTTGGAAACGTCAAAATAGGAGATTTTATTTCACCAGCCGTATTTTACAGACATTGGTCGCTCGGAATATCACTTGTTTCGAACAATGGCACACGGCCTGGCTGGCCAGCACTTGCGATCTTATGAATAAGTAAAAAATTCAAAAGATTACCAGTTTTTTCAGCGAGATGAAAGAAAGTAGCGACCAGCGATGGGCAATACTTTGAATGTGGTACAGAGCAATACTTTAAATATAATACAAAAATGTATAACCAGTTTTTTTTTGCATTAAAGCCACAAATTTCGGGGAAAAAACGGGAAAAGCAAATCTGTATACCTATTACATATGTAGCCTGTAAACAACATTTTGACAGCTGTGGTTGTACACCATTGCCTAGTAAAGCTGCCTTGGCTGGGGATTAGCATCCGTAATATTTATTTAATATGTGTAATACTGCAACCTCCAGTAGTTAATACTGAATTTTACAAATACTGTTGTCGGAGAAAAATCCCCTGCATTTAAGCATATTATAGTTTATTCGCACCTGTTATAAAGAAACGTTAAAGTAATGAGCTTGAGTTTGAATTGCGAAATGTTCACACCTGTACTCGTACGTATATTAGGGTGGGTCGATTTATCAATCGATATTGTGCCATGGATTTTTCGATAATTTTTGGCATGAGGAATTGAAATTTAGGGTCTACGAAATTGAGTTTTTTGTTATGTCATAGTGGAACTTTTTTATCATCATGTCAAAATCTATCGAATAATCGACAAATTTTTGTGCTTACATATCGACCCACCCACATTATGCATAGCTGTTAAAGTAAACAATACACATGCAACGAAAACCAAATACAGAAACCTATAAATTATTACTTTATGTGCTTGAAATTATTTATTGTACAAATAAATTTTGTAGTCTCAAATTTTCTGTACCATAAAGGGGAATCAAAAAGAAATGGATACACACACACACACAAACAAAAAAATGAACACAATTTGGCAGTGCTCATTGCAAAGGTGGAAACTATACAGGGTGTCCCAGAACGTCAAGATGAAACGGGATAACAGGATTGATTGTAACCACTAGGAGAAATAACAAACAAATGTTTCTTTAAACTTCAATTAAGCTTTGTTCAGACGGTTGTCAGATCTGACTATATTGTCAGAAAAATTTGCAGAAATTTCTAACAATCGTGTGAACTTACAATTTTTTCTGACAACGTTGTCAGAAAACGTAGATAAAGTTATTGCCAGATACCAGACAATCGTGTAAACACTTTTCTTTGCCGTTGTCAGGGGGCTAATTCTGTTATTCGCTTACGAGCGAGTTTTTACTCGAATGTTCGAGTTTTTACACTTTTGGGATTATCTCATTCGATATCGAGTAAAAGGTTTCGAAATTTCTAAAGATGGCATTCGATAGCGAGTAACCGTTCGAATGCAGCCGTGCAACTTTTTACTCGTAAGCAAAAGTAATATCGAAAACCAGCCAAAAAGAAAAACACAAAAAACAATGGCATCATTGTTAGACAAAAAACAAAACAATTGAAAAAATAAGTTTAATTTTCTGAAAATGTTATTTTAAAAATACAAGTTTGGATTACTCGTATGATTGCGATTGCTCTATAGATGTTGAAAATGAAAAAGTGTTTCATAGTTTGTTCCAGCCTATAAAACGTCCATCTCCAGTTGCTAAAACATTATGAAAATATTTTGAAACTAATGCAAGAGGTTGTTGCCTATTAACACACAAACAAACGACCGCAAATGCTGCTTCATCTGTACCCATGGATGGTATAAATATTGGGGAATCGAATCCTTGGAATGAAGATACAGTATGATGTTCGCTGGACTGAACACATTTTTCATGTCTCCAAAGAAGCATTCAAGTGCATTGGTTTTTTGAAACGGTGTAAGATGTACTTCACTCCATCCGACCTCCTTACTATTTATACCACCTACATCCGACGGAAAATGGAATACAACTCTCATGTTTGGGCCGGTGCTTCGAAGTCTATTTTGGGGTTTTTCGACCGTGTGCAGGAGAGGGCGAAGAAGCTCATCGGTGACAGTAGGGTATCCAACTCTATTGACTCACTGGAGCATCGACGCAGTGTGGGGTGCGTTACTCTGCTCTATCGTTACTACAATGCATTTTGCTCTAACGAGATTAGGGATCTTGTTCCCGAAACTCGCACATTTTTACGTAGCACGCGCTCATCGTCTAGAGCTCATCCATTTGTGGTCGATTGCCCGGGGAATCGCACTACGCATTACAGAGAGAGTTCGTTTTTCAGCCGTACGCTTCGTCTGTGGAATAAGTTGCCTGCAGACGTGTTTCCTGTCTGTTATAACGTTGGAAGGTTCAAGTCAAATGTTCACAAACACTACTCCCTCTTTCCCCCTCCTCACAACCTATTTTCCTAGTTCTGGTACAATACACTGCATATGTAGGGGTCATCCCCTGAGTACTGGTCCAATATATAAAAAAAAGAATGTAAACGACTCAAAGATAGTGCGTTGCAAAAAGTCGCAGATGCTATTTCTGTGAGTTTCAATGACTGCAAGGTGAAGTAGACCAATCTCCGCCAACTTTCAACTGCAACTTAGAAAATCTTCGGTTCTGGTTCATTTGCAGGAAGCCTGTTGAGTAATTTTTTGCAAAACCCCTCTTGATAGCGGCGCAGCACCCAGTTCTTTACCCAAGCACTGGAATGTTGCTTTATGTTTTCTTTCTTTGTTAAAATATATTCTGTTAAAATGGTCGCAATATCTTGATCGATATCCTAAATAATTTTACTTTTCAATTATTCAATTTTCCAAACTCGCAAGAACAATTAAATTTTCATGTAAATTTTTTGTTTTGATTCTGACAATTGAGCATACAATTTTTGCTGCATTAAAAATCTGAAAACCGTATAAACTGACAATATTTTTCATGCCAACATTGTCAGATAATTGTCTTACAATGGAATTGCCATTTTTCTGACAATTGTCTAGCAACAGTGTAAACTGACAATTTGTATTGTAAGAGCAAATGTGCATTTTCATGCAATTTCCAGCTTATTGTTAGATCAGACAATATTGTCAGATCTGACAATCGTCTGAACAAAGCTTTACTTTTGCTGATCAAATTTGTTATAAGTTCAGTTTCTTCTCTTATACATGGTCTGATAAAAAATAACCGTTATTTTAAAATTTTTTGAGTTACGTATGATCATTTTCTCATTTTTTTCTGATATTTTGGTACACATGTCTGTTCTAAATGTTGGCAATATCAGTCATTTTGCTTTTCAGCAAAAAAAAAAAAAAAAAAAAATTTTAATGGAAAAATCGGTTCAGGATATATCTCGGGTATATATGGACTGATATCGGAAATTTTCTTTTTCCATATTTATATAACCTTATTTCATTACCAAAACTGCTTTTGAGCAAAAAAAAGTTGTTTAAGTTCGCTTACACGGCACTTTTATGAAAAACCCGTTCTATGCTATATCTCGGGTATATATGGACCGATTTCAGAAATTTTCATTTTCCATATTTATATAATCTTATTTTATTACCAGAACTGCCTTTAAACAAAAAAAAATTGTTTAAGTTCGCTATATACCCGAGATATAGCCTAAATCGGCTAAATCGGCTATATCTCGGGTATATATGTATATGGACCGATATCTATAAATTTTTTTTTGCCTTTTATTCACCATGCTTAATAAGTGTGTGAAGTTTGCAGCAAAACAAACAATTTTTTTTCAAAAACTCTCATACAAAATAGCAAAAAAAAAGTGGCTTTTTCGGAATTTTGAATATATCTCAGCTATATGTGAACCGATATTACTGAATTTCAATAGCAAACCCATGAATCGATGGGGTAAAAGAATGGTGAAAGAAAAGTCTAATGGTTTTCTTAGAAACGGTATTTCAACAGCGAATAGACGGACATCGCTTAATTGACTTTTCCATTAATTTTGAATCAGAGTATATATACTTTATAGGGTCGCAAATAAAAACTGTAGAAATTACGAACGGAATCACGAACTTATATATACCCTTTAGATTTTTGTGAAGAGTATAAAAATATTATCCACAATGTACCAGTGTTTTAAATAGGCAACATTTTATGTATCTTTAAGCAGGATATGATCCAATTTTGTTTGTTTTGTTTCATATTTAAGCAGCCTGCAAAATTCTTTTTTTGCGTAGACCAAAACATTTTGGACTGAAAGGGTTAACTGCTTGCCTTTAATTATGAAACAATTCTTTCTTAAATTTCAAATGATAAATGACATTTTAAAGTGCAAAGCTTGTGTATTTAAAATGTTATCAAACACTTTAATTGCTCTGTGTCTGCTTGCTAAATTTATAAAATATTAAAAAAACGTAACGCCCTTTTTCTAATGTTAATATTGTTGTTGCTAACAAACTAATTAGTTTAAAGTGTCAAAAAGTTAATTTATTAATGCCTTTCACTGTTTTAATCGTGACTAGCTTGACGTCTAGTCTTACGAGCTGAAATTGTATCTTTTTAATTGTTAATCTATTCAAAGCATAACAAGAAGTGCTAATGTCTTCGCATAATACGTTGCATACTTTTAGGTGTTTATTTAATTTATTTATTATTACATAAAATGCTGGTGTACATAATTAATTTTGGTATGTTAAATATGTGTGCATGTATATGTTTCAAACAGTTCGTATTTCAATTATTATATTTGTCTTAATCTGGGGAATACATAACCTGTCAGTATGGAAGGTTTTATAATAAAAGTGGAATATACAGAATTGTAAGATGTCCAATATACACTTCGTCGTCGTATATGAAGTCGACATAAACATATTGTCATTTACTACTTGTTGCCAAAAGCAATTGAATATTGCCGATAGTGTCTATCTATCGCTTAGATCTAAGAAGAATACATAATTGTTATCGAAGACGAATGTATAAATAAGTGTTTTGCTGTCGTCTTGATGTGACGACTATGATGCCTCTTGAAATATGGGGGATGTTAATTGTGAGGCACTACGCCATCAAAAGCACTTTTCACTATGCTGAACTGGTTACCGGCTGATCTCATGGTGAAGGAAATAGCCAGGAATTCGGCTATCAGGCTGTGGTCAAGTGGGACGTGGAGGGAGGTGACATATGGTCATGCCTCAATAATAGGAAGAATAGTGAACCTTTCGGAGAATATTGATTACTGCTCGCCGGTTCTACTGCTCGACAGGAAATTTGAGACACGGTCTCGGAGAGGACTGGTACAGATCGTCAAGAGGACGTGCGTGCAATTTTTACAGATGGATCCAAGTCGGACTCGGGAGTTGGTGGGGTTATCTTTATCCCCCTCTATGAGAGAAGGACGAGTTAAGTCGGCGCAGGCCAAAATCGCGGCCATTATGAGGGCAGCTAACTGGTTAAGTTACTACAGCATATACGGGGAGGATATCTGCATTTGTACTGTTTGTAAGGCTGCATTGTATGCGCTAGCTGGGGTCTATACGACGTCCTGGTTGGTTCGTGAATGCAGGATATGTCTAAACTAGATAGCAAGACATTCGAACCTGAAGCTTTTCTGGGTAGGAGGGCACAGTCGAGTGCCCGGCAATGTTGTAGCGGGCGAATTTACAAAGGCCGGTGTCCAGCTACAACAAAGGGATATTGATGTGATCTTTGGAATCCCGCTTAGGAGCTGTAAAAAACAACTACAAAGTCAAATTTTTGAGATCGCCCAAGAGAGATGGTCTAGTGAGGTCATCTGTCAAATATCTTGGCTGACATGGCCCAGATATGACAACAGGAGGCCTATTATCCTTAGGGGCCTGACCCGACGGACGTTGCAATCTGCTGTGGCGATCCTGACGGGTCATTGCCACATAGGGTCGTAGGCGAGGAGGTTAAATCTTGCATTTAATGACTTCTGTAGAAGTTGCAGAGAATAGGAGGTGTCCACCTCTTTCCTACATAAGGGCTTTGTAGGCAGACCGATGCTGCACTTTTTGGCGGAGGTATCGGAATGTGATGTAAATGGATTGGACTCCTTTATCCGATCCTTGGGTTGGTTCTAAGCCAGTGATATGTAGATCTGCTGAGATACAATTCACACCCAGGCAACACAACGGAACCAAGTGGGCTGGCTGGCAGCCTATAAAACTGAACCTAACCTTATTGTGAGTCAGAGCTTAACATAAATCGTTTTTCCCCAACTTAATTTGAATTTTTTTTTGTTTCAGTTTTTCCCCCCGGGGAACAGATTTTGTTTGCCGTGGCGTATCCCTAACTAGGGCACTCTGTTTTTCGGGTATGGAGGGGAAGGGGTCCCTCGTTTGTTGTAGCAAATAAAACTCTAGGTAGCCGCATGACTTATGTTGTGTTGGTTTCCGAAACCCTTACCAAGGGTTTAAAATGGCAGAACGGGGATCAGCATGGCCCCGGGTGGTTCTGCTTGCAGTTCAACCTGGGCTGATCATGGTTGACTGAAAAGCTCTGGCTGTGGTTGACACCTAAGCGTATTAGTATCCTTGATAATTGCTTGGCGTGACTTTTTTTCGGAGACTAACAAACTCCCGAGGGTCTGTTGCGTTTGCAGCAGATACCTGTACTGTGAGGAACCAGTGGTGATGGTTGACGGGTGAGTAGGTTTAAAGGCTGATGCTGCTAGTGGGCTTCGGCCTACCAACTCATTAAGCCTTGTCTTCCATTGATTGCTGGGAATTGCATACAGGAGGAATTAGAAGGCCCGAACTTCTCAACAAGAAATTGCTCATAGGGCATAAATTGCTAGCTGTGTGAGCCTAGCAAGCCACACGGGGGCGCTGGTGAATCGTGAATAATTCACTCTGTGGAACTGGTCCATCATCAGTTAAGGCCGTAAGACAGGTGCTGATGTAAATCTTTTTCACAACTGTTTCAGTTTTTGACAAATTCAACCATACAGCAGAAACACAAAATCTCTTCAGCGACGAGGTACACTTTCACTTCAGAGGATTCGTTAACATTCGGAGAGTCCAAGGGTGATTGTTGAAAAGTCTTTAAACGGCTGTTGGGTGGGGTCGGTTAAGCATTTAACGTGAATGGTGTTTGCTATCGCGAGATGATAATGAACTTTTTTTGCCAGAACTTGAAGATATGAACTTGGACGATATATGGCTCCAACGGAATGGTATCCCTTGCTACACAGCCAACGAAACAACGGCTCTTTTGCGCGAGAAATGCAATGACCGTGTTATCTCATGTCGTGGCGATGTTAATTAGCCGTCAAGATCATGTAAAGTGACGGACTTCTTTCTTTGGCGATACTTGAAAAAAAAATGTACGTCAATAAGCCTTGGACAATTCAAGAACTAAAGCACGAGATAATTTGGCACGTGAACGACATTGAACCTTAATCATGTCCCAGAGTTATTGAAAATATGCATCACCGGATAAAGGTGCGCCACCGAAGCCGTAGCGAGCATTTTGTCTCACACATAATTGATATGCCATCATAAAAGAAAAAATATTAAGATAATTCTCTGATAATTTTCTTTACAAATATAATCGTGCGTTTTGGTTAGACCACCCTGTACAACCCCACAACCTTTTAAATTAAAGCCTTGCAGCGATTTCGCTAGAAGCTTTTATATTTAAGTGTTAAACTTTTTCATATTTAAATGATATTTATCTTCAAGTTCCTATTGAATAGAGTTTTTTGTTTTTTAATACAAGCGTAAATAAAACTTCTCTAAATACCCATTTGCCGCATTTAAATTTCATAAAATTGTATTTGATTTTACTTTGCCCGACTTCTGTTGTGGAAAAATAGTAAAAAAAAAACAAACAAACATGAAAAGAGCTTCTGCTTAAAAGCGGCGTGCCCTTTGAAATGAGTTCTTAATTTTGTATGCAAAGTGGCGTGAAAAATTTAATACGGGGTGCCCCAAAATTAAAGAAAATTTGAATTGGACCATTAAGTATATTAAGTACATATTTAAAAAACAGTGTGCATGTACACAAGCAGTGGTTTGCCGAAATTTTACATGATCATTTAGCATAAATGTGGCGGAAATTCGGTGATGGAGCATTAAATCTCCTTCTTAATGGACGGGTAGGTTGTGTGTATTGACATGTGTCTTCAAATAACCCCATAAAAGTAAATCTAATGATCTCGTGATCCAGAGGGAAAATTCTGATCACCGAAACGAGAGAGTACACGAGTAATTGAATTGCTGTAGGGCACGCGTTTCCGTTATGTTGAAAACACATATTGATCACATAAATATCATCCAACTTCGGAAGATTCTGAAAATTTATTTACATCAGCACCTGCCTTGTCGGCCTTACTCGATAATGGACCAACTAGACGGGAAGAATTATTAACGATTCACTAGCACCTCCGTGTAGCTTGCAAGGCTCACACAGGTCACAACTTCTGCCATAAGTTTGTAGCCTTGCTGAAGAGTTAGCGCCTTCTAATCCCTTCTGTATGCAGTTTGCCAGAATTCAATCGAAGACAAGGCTTAATGAGTTCCTGAAGCTCATTAAGAGCATCAGCCTATAACTAACTCACCCTATCCATCACTTATGGTTGTTTACATTACAGATATCTGTTGGAAGAGAACAGCACCTCGGGCGATTATTAGCTCCCAAAACCCGGCATTCAACCATAGTTAATAGCGAAACTAATACCCCTTCCTGCGATTTTAAGTTTAAGCCATAGCTAGTACGTTGCAGCCAAGGTAAGCATCTCCACTTTGATCAGCGCCACGATGCGGTTGCCATATTAGGATTGCAATTAAAAAAAAGGAGGGTGTGCCAGAACTCAATACCAAGTTGAAACAGAGTAACGAGATTGATTATAATTACCATGAGAAAAATCAGAAAAAAATCTAACTGCTTGGCTCACGCTGTCGTTTCGTTAACGTTCGCTAATGTTTTATATTAAGAATTAGTGACTTATAGTCAACTATTATTCAACTAACAGATATATTGGAGTTAGATAAGGCAAATGATACAACATTAGGAAAAATAAAGCTTGTAAAAGGCATCGAAGTAGGTTTTTTGACCGTAAAAATTATGACGAACATTTATGAAATGACATCGTGAGCTAGGCAGTAAAAGCAAGAAAGATTGTAGTATATTTGGCTGGGCCTCTAATATACGCTTCACGATGGTCACGAATACACATATATAGTTTATATTACAAATTTTAGCTATATACGCTCGGGTATATAAGGACCGATATCGGAAAATTTCATTTTCTGTAATTTAGTAACCTTCTTTTATAATCAGAACTACTTATAAGGAAAAATATTTTTTTTTTAGGAAAAAATCGGTTTAGACTATATCTCGGGTATATATGGACCGATGTCGGAAATGTTCATTTTCTGTATTTGAAACCAGAACTGCTTTTAACCAAAAAATGTTGTTTAAGTTCGCTTATGCGACATTTTCATGAAAAAATCGGTTTAGGTTATATCTTGGTTATATATGGACCGATATTGCGCAATTTTTTTTCCTTTTAATCGCCATGCCAAGCAATTGTGTCAAGGTTGATGCGAAACAAGCAATTTGTTTTTCAAAAACTTTCATACAAAATTGCAAAAAAAAAATTGGCTTTTTTCGGAATTTTAGATATATTACCGATTTCTTAAACTTCAATAGCAAACCCATGAATCGATGAAATAATAGAATAGTGAAAGAAAAAAGTTTCTAAGTCTAATGTTTAATTGAGTAAAATGTTTTTTTTTTTAATTTTTTTCTCATTTTTTTCATGATGATTTAATCTTATCGCCCTATTTCGCCTTGAGGTTGAATTCTGTAACTACAGGGCTGAAAAACTGAAGCGCAATTTATACACAACTTAAGCTTCAATAAAATTGTTTGTTTAGTATATCAATGTGAATTTAAAACCTAAAGACTAAACTTGTTTTTAGACAAAGACACGCAAATGTCGAGAACACACATTCTCCACTTACTTCAAGGACTCTATTTATAACTGTGCATGATTGAATCTTTTATAATATTTGCCGCCGGTAAAGAAGAATATTAAGTTTCAAATGGGGGTAACAAAATCTCAGCTTCAAAGAAGACCCTAAAAAGTAATTCAAGCCATACAAGGATATTTTGTGCTTTCAAAAGGAGTTTTTTTTTAATGAAAATAACGGAAGTTTATTGAAATGAAAAAAGAATGTAAGTATGTGTGTATACAATTTCAAAATATTTTGGACAGAGTACATATGTATTAAAGCAATTTCGCTATTGTTATAAATAGGGTGTGCCATTTGATAAGTATGAGAGCTTATGCACAGACGTGCCGTAAGAAAATTATAAAATTTCTGCATCCCCTAATTAAATTTCCTAAAAAATTAAATTTCCTAAACATTTTTTCATCATATTTTTTGTTAAATACTACTAACGGCCTTAAGGATAAATTTTTTTTTATATTTATCTGACAAAGTTTACATAGAAATTTGTCAAATAAATCTTTAATAAACATAAAAATTTTTTCTATGAAAAAATGAGAAAACCTAAACAAAAGAGAAACAAAACGTACATACATATATCGTCGAAGACTACCCAGCGGCGAACATTGCCTACCACATTACTTCTCTTCGATGATGTGTGCAACACTTTGTAATCAATGAATGATAACTTACAAAGTGTATGAAAGTAGTATATGGATTTCCCAAAAATGAATTACATTCATCTTTTGTATCACATTTATATTTATGTATTTTATTTTTTAGTTGTAAATCAAACGTTCGCCGTCTTTGTCAGACTACGTTGCAAAAATTTTAATTAACAAAATTAGGTAAAAGTGCCTAGAAAACAATTTTAAAAAGGTACAAGAAAGATAAAATATTTAGTGAAAAAATAAAAGAATGCAGTAGACAAAAAACGGAACAAATTTATTTAATGGAATATTCTCAAAAAACTGAATTGCGCAGTACGTACGAGCTGCCTACTGCCGGCTTACAATGTATGCGAGATTGTATCCGAGCTGCCTACTTCCGACTTACAAAGTATGCGAGATTGTATTCGAGCTGCCTACTTATAGCTTACAATGCCCAGCGGCGAACACTGCCTACCACATTACTTCTCTTCGAGGATGTGAGCAACACTTTGTAATCAATGAATGATAACTTACAAAGTGTATGGCAGTAGTATATGGAGTTCCCAAAAATGAATTACGTCCATCTTTTGTATCACATTTATAAGTGCGTATTTTATTTTTTAGTTGTAAATCAAACGTTCGCCGTCTTTGTCAGACTGCGTTGCAAAAATTTTAATTAACAAAATTAGGTAAAAGTGCCTAGAAAACAATTTAATGAAGGTACAAGAAAGATAAAACATTTAGTGAAAAAATAAAAGAATGCAGTAGACAAAAAAACGGAACAAATTTATTTAATGGAATATTCCCAAAAAATTGAAATGCGCAGTACGTACGAGCTGCCTACTGCCGGCTTACAATGTATGCGAGATTGTATCCGAGCTGCCTACTTCCGACTTACAAAGTATGCGAGATTGTATTCGAGCTGCCTACTGATAGCTTACAATGTATGTTAGGAAGTAATGAGCTTTTGTTGGATGAACACCACACTGGCTCGCTTACTTTGTGTGCAGGTGGTAGGCGTTCACTCTACAAATGCGGCAATGTATATGAAAAAGTATACTAGGTTTGTATATGAGATGGTGTGCATTACTGACTTACAAGTGTGCATCGGATCATCGCTTCTGTAAGCGAAACTTTGGCCGCTGGGTGTATGTTAGGAAGTAAAGAGCTTTTGTTGGATGAACACCACACTAGCTCGCTTACTTTGTGTGCAGGTGGTAGGCGTTCACTCTACAAATGCGGCAATGTATATGAAAAAGTATACTAGGTTCGTATATGACATGGTGTGCATTATTGACTTACAAGTGTGCATCGGATCATCGCTTCTGTAAGCGAAACTTTAGCCGCTGGGTATACTCGTATTCGAGTATGACTAGAATATTTTTACAAACTAAATTTTTTGGCATTTGTTGGTACTCGTACATATTGATTTTGTGCTGCTAGTACGGGGCTGAAGCTGGTTGAAAACGTATGGCAACAAAAAACCATTCCCTTCGTAGATTTTATCCACAGGATGCCTTTTTGTCAGCGTTGTTAACTCGGTGAGTTTCGCACCGTTTTCGGTGCTTTTTAAAATTATTTGTGCGAAAAATTCTTTAGTCGGTGAGGAGAGCGCTCTTTTAAAATTTTCGGTGCGTTTTTTAAATTACGGTGGCGCAAAATCAAATTCAACTCAACTTTTTGTTTTAACGTAAGAAAAAAGTAAAGTGTCCAAAATTTTTACGTTTCATTTTGCGTGTAAAACGTGCCATGTTATATGTACAAAGTAAGATCTTGCTGTTGTATTTTCCCCCATATTGCAAGAGGCGTTAATTGTACACTCGTCCTCGACAGCAACTATATATTCTTTGATAGACCTTTGATATTTCATAGACCTAAGATATGGGTAGAAACTATCAACAGCATTCAATCTCTATTGGCAACGAGTAAATAATAATTGAAAAATTTTTTACACCCCTTTCATGTGACTACGGTGACGCCTCTTGGAATAAGGGGGATTATACACACTCTCGAAAGAAAACGAAATATTTCGTTTTACAAAAAATATTTTTTAAGTTTGTCAAATATTGCAATAAATGCAGACTCTGAACGGAGAAGTTCTTATTTATGATGGCTCGTGAATTCGATAGGGCTTTAGTAATTGAGAAATTACCAAATTATTAAATATATTATAAAGTTTATGTACGACCATAAGCATAATTATTATTATTATTTATTAGATTTATAAATAAATTGATAAACCTAATACTAATTGTCTGGAGCACTGGCTACATAGGCTATCGGCTCTAAGCATAATTAATATGATTGGATATGATTTTTATTCAAAACGACACCACGATAAAATAAAAAGTCACACATAAAATAAAAAGTCGTTCAGGTGTCAATGTCTTTTATGACCTTGGAAACAAAACACCAATCATTTGAAAATGAGTAAAAATTGTTTTTAAAATTAACATCTTTACAAAAAAGGTAATTGTGGGCCTGATTCGAAATGGTGCAAAATTTTTTTTAAGGTCTATCAAATTATAAGTACATAGATATATGTAAATCTAAAAACGAGCTGACCTTTGAAAGCATTGATTATATGTGTTTATTCACTTTGAGGGGTACCATACGTTTTTCAAAATATATAACATGTTTTCATTACATAATAATAAACGGTTTTTTAAAAGATGAGTTGTTTTTCCATTTTTATAAATTGGCAAATTTAAATTTTCACAACCAAAATATATGTGTGTTTTTTCCAGCTGTCAAATGCTAATTGAGTATGGTATATTTTATATGTATGAACATGAAAAATAATATTGCCAATCAACGTAAATTGACTGAATTAAAATTACATGTCTGAACACGGTATTATAATAATGAGAGTGTAATGAGAGTATAATAATGTTCAGTGACCAAAACTATTCACAATAATAACTCAAATTTGAACAAAATTAAATAAATACAAATTAAATAAAAAAGTAAAAAAGTGCTGGAATTTATTTATGTACTTCGCTAACAGTACAACCTAAATTAGGGCGTTAAGTGCGACGTTATTTAAAGCTTTGATTTTACGTTGTAGCAAATAACTAAATAAAAGCGTTAAAATTGTGCCATGAACAGTAGCTGTGTTCTGTAACTTTGGCGAGAAGTTCTCGCGTCGAAAACTTGTGAAACAAATTATTCCATCGTTTCTCGAAAAGTGAGAAAAACGGCGATTACGCCGTTACGTTAGAAATGTCAGAAAATATAAAACGATGCCGACATGCAATTTCAAAAATAAGAACGCCGGCCACAATTAGTACCGCCGCCGACCAAAAATTTCTAAACTTAAGAAACTTTGTTCGACGGCGTCATATTATAACCGCCGGCTATTCTAGAAAATGTATGGCTTGGCTCTAATATTTACATTTCATTTACAAATACATACTTCTGTACAAAATTTTGTAAAAGTAAAAAACTAAGTGAATTGCAAATTGTGAATAGTGAAAAAAAAAACATTATAAAAGTATTACATTATACTTTGTTGGGTCGGAAATTAAAATTGTAGAAATTACAAACGGAACGACAAACTTATATACATATACCCTTAAAACTTGTTATGTGAAGGGTATCAAAATTAATTAAAAAGTTAAATAAAAAAATAAAAAAACAAACAATAGTTATAAAATGTGTAAATATATGTATATATTAGACATAAGTTAAGCAAAATACTTATTTTTTCAATATTATTATCCGTTTTATGATGCTTATTGTTTTTTGAAATACTATCTCACAGATTGTGAGAAATAATGGGAGTTGAAAGCGGGAAAATTTTTCGACACAGTTTTTCTGTAAAAGAGCGAGTAATTTCCTTACTAACCAAAAAAGCTACAGCTACAGTTTAGTGAAAAAATCAGCTTTTTGTTTCAACTTATGATAATTTTGTTTCATTTCACACGTTTCAGTCGAAAAGTTTCTCGTGGCGAGAGTTACAGAACACAGCCACAGTATTGTTCACTAACCTTGTTTGATAAAATTCACTGAATAGAAATAATAAAAAGTGATATATTCGCTAAATTAGTCTGCAAGCACCGAAAGCCGCAAAAAATGAGTAAAGCTATGTACACACCGCTGTTAGATCTTACAATATTGCCAGAAAAATTGTCTGAAAATGTATTACAATCGTGTGAACTGCCAATTTTTAACTTACAACGTTGTCAGAAAAACCATTGTAAGACGACAATGTTGTCAGGCATCTGATAATCGTGAGAACACTCATCGTCGGCATTGCCAGATAATTGGCTGGTATTGTAAGCTCAGTTTTAATTGTCAGATGTATAAAATTAATGCACATGGCACAAACATGGCATCATTGTCAGAAAAAAGTTTGATAGGCAACATTGCCAAACAGATCGTTGTTGATATACATAAGTGTCAAAGCGTTACAACATGTCTGGCAATTTTTTCATCTAACAATTTGACAACCGTGTGAACTGACAATTTTTGTTGTCAGATGAATTATTTGTCAGACCATAGTCTGACAATGAAATTGTAAGATTTTCTTACGATCGTCTGAACACACAATTTACTTCTGCGAGACAATTTTTCAGTGTCACCACATTGTCAGCATGTTGCCAGATCTTACAATATTGTAACATCTGACAACCGTGAGTACATAGCTTAACATTTGTTTTGAAGGGAACTTTACTGAGAAACATTAAAGCTTTCTCTCTTATGCTCTGTCAAAATTGGATTTTCCAAATGCAAAGCGTTGACGCCGCGCTATTTGGGTTGGTCTTATTTATACATATTTGTATGACATGAGGATTTTTGACAGATAAATTACGCTTGACGCGCTAATTTAGGTTGCACAGTAAGATTTGGAATATGAGAACATAGTTTAAAAAGAAAATCAACTTACCAAAGCATTTGGCTTGCCGGAACGATCATCGACCCACAAAAGAACCATATCGGCACCGGACATGCGGCCAGATTTACGTGAAAATCCCAGACCTATAAAACCCTGAGTATTCACAGTAACGCGAAAATAAATATCTTTCGCTTTAGTCCACCATTCAAGTAAATACAAGCCATTGGCATCCATCATTTCCAAACGACGCCAATCACTGTGATGAACACCAGCAGTTGCGGTAAACGCGAATGTGGTTGACGAGTTTAAAGATACATTATTTTTATTGTTGCTATTATGAGCAACATGATGACTACCATGGTGCAACTGATGGCCATTATTGGCGGCCTCATGTGGCCAACTCAAAGTAATTGCAAACAACATGCAAATTATGAATGAGAAAAAAATAAAACAGGAGCTGTAAAGCGATTTCATGTTGATTTTCAGATTTTTTTAATGGAAATAATTTTTTCTATTTAATTACACTTCCACATAATGCAATTTTAAAGTGTAGGATTATTTAATTATTTAAATTATTATATATTTTTTTAATACTTTTCACTTCACTTTTTTTTAACTTTTCTTGTTTTTATTATACTGTGTTGCTGTTAATCCTGGGCCACAGCAAACAGAGTTGTATTTTTTTATAGAATTTTTTATTGTGATCAATAATTTTGCTTAAAATAAGATTATTGCTTCTTTTTGTGAGCGTGTGTGTGTGTGTGTGTGTGCGGAGATATTATTCTAAAATAGCATGCGTAATCCTGCTGTAATTTCGTTTCAGTGCCGAAGAAGCAAAAACAAAAAACACAAGAACTATTTTTAAATGTTGAAATTGTTGTTGTTGCTGCCTTTTGAGTAGCAGCTGCCGTTTTTATAACTTCCGATGCACAGCCGTATTTTTGTTGTAGCTATGTATTTGTTGTTTTTTTCTCAGTCGAGCAAATAATCGACAGTTGTGCTGTTTTATCGCTTTGAAAAAACTGAAACGCGTCTGTGCGCACCTTTACGTTTTGTTATATATATTTAATTGTGGTTGTTGTTTTAACCAAAACAGCATATGCCTATAATATTAATAATTTTTTTTTAATTGCAACAATAAATTCACTTTTTATTAACAGAATACGTTTGAAATATTTTTATTTATATTACAATTTTAATCGGTAAGTTGTGGGCATGATATTTTGAACGAATACACAATTTTATCCTTTTCTTTTTAGATAAACTATTTCTTGCCGTATATGCATTTGCTACGCTTCTTTATCACATCCTTTCTAAATGCTAACTCCTTTGCGAATGCGCTCACTGTGTTTTGCCAGAACTTGTTTGACTTGACATTTTTGTTGTTCATTAACTCTCTCAATTATTCTACCACTTTTCCACCCTCTCTCAACGTACAGCCACTCACTCTCTTTTATATCTTATAAATACCGGCTTGTGTATGTATTCATAGTTGGGTAAATATCTATGTAGTCTTGTGTTTAATTTATTACTTTTGTACCTGCTTGGAAATTTTTGCCAAGTCTAGCGTTCAACTTCAACATACATATGGATGTATGTACGAGTACATACGTAAACTTATAAACAAACAAAATACAACTCAAGAGAATATCAGAGTATGGCAGACATTTCTCAGAAATGTCTGATTTAGACAACAAACAGGAAGGAAAACATATATGACTGAAAAATGTGCTATTCAGCGTTGCCCTTGCAAATGTTCGAAAAGTGGGATAAAAAGAGTATTTAAATATAGGGTCAGTCAGGTTTTTTTTAAAAACAAGATTATAAAAATTTATTTCAATTTTGATAAAGTAGAAAACAATAATTAATAACAGCTATAAAAAATATATAAGAAAAAAATAAAACTAATAATAATGATCAATAAAAACTGAGCACCAATTTTTCATATTTTACAGTCGAAAGAAAATGAATGCGAAAGAAAGCTAGTCACTCACATTCGAATCAATTTGGGTTTGTCTATCTCACTACTATTCGTTCGCATATTCTCATGTATTTTGATTATTGATTGACTTTTTTCTATGCGAAAGATGTTAGAAAAAAGTTAGACGAACCCAAAGCAGTTTTCTTAGATTGCGAACGCAAGCACGCTGTCGAGATTGGTAAACTGGCTGTTAAGGTATTTGAATAAAAATATATTAAAAATAATATACCTATATGAAAAATTATGTTGCGGTTTTGCCTCTAAAAACGCCATTGAGAAACATTTTAAAATTGTCCATAAAAGGATGATTTTCACCGGGATAGGCTAGCCGCACTAACCGCTCTATTTCCATAGCGTATGATTGCGATGTCTCATTGGCTTTCTGATCCCTGTCCCTTAGCTCTACTTTGTATGTCTTACGCTTATGCTCTCCACCATATTTGCATTCCAAGACTGTCATAATGTCCTGTGCACGTAATTGGTACAGGTTCCAAGACCTGCGCGGTAGACTTTTTTATTGCCAGAACAAGCTTGATTGCCTTCTCGTCATTGCCCCAGCCATTTTTGTTCGATACTGTTTCGAACTGGTACTTAAAAACGTTAAAAGTGACACTACCATCAAAAGTAGGCGCTTTTATACTGTTTACAGCTTCTGAGATAACTCGCAACGGTGCCTCTTGCAGGCTATTCACTTTACCTTCCAAGCTATGGAGTTCCTGATTAACATCATCAAACTTTTCGCTGACATCTCTTTCTAAGGCGAAGAGTTTTTTCCCTGACGTTCACTCTAACGTTAACGTCCTTAGAAATCTCCATCAACGTTTCATTTGTTTTTTTAGAATCTTCTTCCATCTTCTGCTGTATACTTTTAGAGCTTTCTCTCATCTATTGCATCATGGTGGCAAACATGTCATGTACTCATCTCCTGTTCTTCTTTTTCCTCGAATTCATAAGAATCGATGTCCATACAAATCAGGTCAAATCCTTCTATAAGCCTCTTCTGCAACTCCGTTTTATTACTAACTTGCCCAATTCTTTTTGGGGTTACTCCGCCTTAAGCTCCTCAAATCTCAAAATTTCACTTCTGATACCAGTTGCTACGTTTTTGCCTCTAAAAACGCTTTTGCGGATTCTTCAATTGCAAATTAAATAATAACTCACACGCCGGTTCGTTATACAGTACTTAAATAATTTACTAGACCTGCTTACTTTGACTTGCATCATTCTTGCATAAAGCTTAAAAATAAACTGACTCGATCCCGTCGACTCGCCTTCTATTTGTACTTCATTGCCTTCGACAAACATCACGATCAAACTAGTTATTCATAATTCTAGACTCAAATGTACAAATGTATTTCTTACGCATATACACATTCATACACATTCTTGCAAACAATAATCAAGTCACAACAACAAACAATAATAAAACGAATACCAAGAATACAAGAAAAACAACAACATCATGTACAAAGAATGTGGGCAATTAACAAAATGTATATGTGATTCAATATGAGATGAATATAGATAGAAAATAATTAAATGCTCGGTGGCTTAGTGGTTAAAGCAGTAGATCATGATACGTCATGTCCCGAGTTCAAATCCCAGTGGGTGCTGATGAGTAGTGTATCGACTACGAAACAGCTAGTTGTCCCCCAGCTAAAGATTTGATTATTATTTTTCTTGTCTTCTTCAATCAAAATTATTGATCACAGCAGATTTGTATTCTACAAAATCCTTCTTAAGAAAAAAACTTAAGAAAGAAAAAACCTGAACTATAACCCGTTGTACAAATGTACAAACCAAAAATTTAATTTAAAAAATTATAAAAAGTTCATCAAAAATTCAATAAATTAGTGTATTATGTTTTTTGTTTTATCTTGTTTATGTGAATGTGTTGTACATTTATAACAAACAGATCAGCAGCTAGATGTTAGATGTTACAAAAATTCTTATCAGTTTTTATATATTTTGGGAAATTAACTTTTTGTATAGGGACCAGCCTAATAATTGAAGATAGAAGCTAGGTATGTTCTACAAAAATGCTGGGTTCACAAAAATATTGGAAGTCGGCCATACATTCGGCACCTTTAGGTGCCTTCCGCGGGTTAAATGTTAAAAACTAATTTTTTGGTTTGTACATATGTACATCGGGTTTTAGTTCAAGTTCTTCCTTTCTTAAGTTTTTTCTTAAGAAGGATTTTTTTTACAATACAAATTGGCTGTGACCAATAATTATTGATTGAAGAAGACAAGAAAAATAATAATCATCTTCAAGAAAGGGATATTAAAAAATGCGTTTGCCTATTAATTATATAGATAGATATGCCAGAAGTTGCTGCATTTGCCTCTAGTCGGCAGATCTAATTTCCAACTGGCATCATGTTGCAGTGTTATGGCGCAATTTATTTTACTTTATGTTCAATGTTTGCTCATATGCAGAGTTGTCAGATCACAAGATTTATCTTTTTTTGCTGGGTTTTAGAGATACCCAAAAGATTTTCTTTTCAATAGAAAAGTTTTTTTTTTTGGTAATTTGTAGAACTTAAATTTTTATATAATTTTTTTTAATAAAGTAGAACTAGAAACACACTTGTTTTTTCAATGATTTTAAAAAAAAAGTTTTTTTTTTGGTCAAAGCAAATGCAGTTCAAAAAGAATGTTTGAAAAAAAAAACATGACAACACTGCTAATATGTCTCTCTTCAGCGCTGTTTTTCTCTTATTGTCTTTGGATCGTTTCTGTTTGGCACCGTTGAGAGATATGTGTAACTGAAGTTTTTCAGTTATGAAATTCTTGTACAACATCAATATTCAGCCATCGCTTAAAACGTTTAAACGAAAATGGTTATATGTATGTATGTCTATAAACTTAAATATCTTTTTTTTTTATATAAAGTAGTTTTGTTACGCTTTTTTTGCTGGTTTTAACACACCCTACAAAGCTATGAAATGGCAGGTTAAATGGCACCGTACATCAAGCTCGAATAATACACAATATATTAAATACATTTACTCTTAATTACTCTTAAGTCACACCTATTTCTCAAATCTCAGCCATTTGAGGTTATTTGTGAGCTTTTCAATGTCTTTAATACGGGTTATTATTGCTAGTTTGTTATATACATACATTGAATATCAGTAAATAAAAGAGATAATAAGAGTACTTGTATTACTATTACTGATATCGCTGCGTATCGAATCGTAATTTAAACAAAATGTAATAGATTTAAGATCATATGTTTCCTAAAAGTACGAATACAAAACAAAACATTGTGTAACGCTTTTATATAATTATTACGATGAAATTTGTTCGGTATAGTGTAATACGATACCAAAATAAAAAATTACGTTTAACCTTTGCGCGGTATCGTATGCGGTGATTTGGCCCTATTGCTTTTACACAAAAAAAAATCAGCTTACTTTTTATATTTTTTTAATGAAACCAAAAACACGCACGAAAGAGGTTTTTTGGTCGGAAAAAAGTTTTTATTCCAGAAAATAAAAAAAGATTTTTTCCACAAAATGACAATACTGCGTACTAGTAGTGCGATTCACTATGCTATTTAAGCCCCAATTATTTCGGTTAAAATTATTAACCACAAAATTAACCTTTTTCCTATTCACAAGTACTTTAAACAGCATATACTGGGGTTTAAAGTCAGCTGTTTGAGGCAGCTGTTATATTTAACCACATAAATAGGTGTTAATTAACACCCCAATTTTTTGTGGGCTTAAAAAAAGTGTTGATATTGTTTACATATTCATTTAATTTAATTTATGTAATAAACTATTTGTCTAATAAAAAAAACAATAAAAGTTAGCAAACAACAAAAATAAATCTTGGAAATAATATTTTTGTATAAAACAATAATTAAAAAATTTTTTATTCATTATGTATTTCGTTTTCCTTTAGAAAACTTCTTAAGGAAAGTATTTGTTGATCGATTATAAAATCAAAAATGTTTTGATAGGCAATAACATTATTTTTATGTTAAATGTAATTATGTATGGATGTATGTATGTGCTAAAGCTCTTCATGTTATTTTATTTCCTATCACAAAAATGTTTTTGATTTTATAATTAATCAATAAATACATTCCTTAAGAAGTTTTCTAAAGCAAAACGAAATATTCAATAAAAAACTTTTAATTATTGTTTTATATAGAAAGGATCTCCAGCTCACATATTATTTTCAAGATTTTTATACATATGTATGTATATAAAAAGGTCAAAGTTACAAAAGATGAGGAAAACATATAAACAAAAAGAGATTCAGTGCAATAGCTAATAAAAATGAAATGGAGAGTTGCCACGTTATAACAATCTGAACGTGAAGAAAAATAAACCCCTCTACGGTGGCTAAATATAGTTAGTGAATAACGTTGGGGTTAGTGCAAACAACAAAATGTGTGGTTACAGTTAACACTTCTAATTGGGGTGTAAAGTTAGTGAATTACACTACAGTGATGCTATAAATTTTTGGTAGATAAATCTTTATTTTCCCAAAAAATAATTTTAATTTCAGATAAAAAATCTTGAAATGTTGGGCTTTTGAATTTTCTACCACCAAATTGTTTAACAATACAAGATCATTAAAACGAATATGCATTTCAATTCGTAAAAGTGCATTATTATTTTGCGCAAGTGGAATCTCAGATTAATAAAAATAAAGTACCTTACGAAGAAAGTTATGCTGAGAAAAAATTCGGCGCTTCATGGACCTTCGTAGATACACAAAATTGTTGAATTTGGGTCTCAGCGTATACTCGTGTAGTCCATGAGAAACAAATGCACCCTTAATGAACAATTGTTTAGTGAGTATTTTGGTTTGGCAAACTTATTGGGCTTGACTTTTTCGAAGATAAAGTCGAAATTACGGTGATATGTTCCTTAGTACGCGTGGTGACTACGCTTTCCAGAACAATTTATCCTAAAAAATTATAATTCCCAGTGGCCACCAAAATTATGAGTTTTAATGTCGTGTGGTTTTTTTCATTGCCTCCATCAGCATTGCTTCTATCACCATCACCTGGACCGAGTACACCATCGTCTCTTTTTATGCATAGTGACTTTGGTATCAAAACTCACTCGCACTGACTGCAACAACTCTATGTTTTTATACCCTTCACAAAAATGTTAAGGGTATGTATAAGTTTGTGATTCCGTTTGCAATTTCTACAATTTTCATTTCCGACCCTATAAAGTATATATATTCCGAATCAGAATTAATAGAAAAGTCGATTAAGCTATTAAGAAAAAAAAGTTTTTTGGTTTGCTTCAAACTTCACACACTTATAACACATGGTGACTAAAAGGCAAAAAAAAAATCAGATATCGATCCATATATACCCGAGATATAGCCCAAATCGGGGTTTTAATGAAAATGTCGCATAAGCGAAGTTAAAATACTTTTTTGCTGAAAAGCAGTTCTGGTAATAAAATAAGGTTATATAAATGTGGAAAATGAAAATTTCCGATATCGGTCCATATATACCCGAGATATAGCTTAATCCGGGGTTCTTATGAAAATGTCGCGTAAGCGAACTTAAAAATTTTTTTGCTTAAAAGCAGTTCTGGTAATAAAATAGGGTTATATAAATATGGAAAATGAAAACTTCCGATATCGGTCCATATATGTATATCCGAGATATAGCCTGAACAGATTTTTCCATTAAAATTTTTTTTTTTTGCTAGAAAGCAATTCTCGTTATAAAAAAAGGTTTCTAAAATAAGAGAATAGAAAATTCCGATATCGGTTCCTATATAACCGAGATATAGTTTAAAAAAAACTTTCCGCGAAAATATCTATGAAAGATTTCTTTTTTGGAATGGTGATTACAAGGCAAAAATATTTTTTCCCCGATATTGGTCCACATATATTCGAGCATATTTAGTTAAAATTTTTAATATATACTATACATATACGTGACTATCGTGAAGGGTATTTTAGATTCGGTCCAGCCGAATATAATAACTTGTTATTATATAATAACAAACTTTTTTAAAAAATGAGTTTTTTTCCATTTCTATAAATTGGTAAATAAAAATTTTGACAACCAAAATAAATATGTCTGAGTAAGGTAAATTTTGTATGTCTAAACAGGCAGAGCAATATTGCCAATTGACGAAAACTGACTCAATTAAAATTACATGTCTGAACACGCTATGACAGAATACTAAACTTGCATTTCCAGTCATCGATGAATTGCAAAATTGACAACAGAGGAATGCGGATTTGCAACAAAAGCTAAAAAACGGCGTTGTCTTGACGCCGTCAAGTATAATATGGGTGAATATATGTGTTATGTCAATATGTCTGTCACAATGTTATGTAAGTGTTGAACCAAAACTAAATTACTGTAGCGAAATTGTGATTCGTTAGCTACGCCACAAAAATGCTTATACTTGTTACATATTTTTTTGTTGCTTTAAAACTTAAAATTCAATACATGATATTCGTACATGTACAAAGTTTTTAGCAACAGCAATAAAAGCAACAGCAGCAGCAACAATACGAATTTACTGGGCGCTTGCGCCTCATCATTCATTGTACACATTTTTTTTAGCCACAAAATAAATTCATAGCAATTTTTTGCTCGTTTTCAAAAAAAAAGCAATACTCATACTCGTTTATGCAGCGAAAATTAAAGAAGCCTTCTTATGAAATTACAAAAATATGTATAAAAATAAAAAGCAAACCAAAAAAATAATACCCTCCCTGAATAATGAGTTTTGAACTTAAATGAACTAAAACTGATCGTATTTCTCTAAACAAGATTGTGCTTGCAGATGATCGTGTGTATTTTTGTTATGGTTGGCTGACTGACTCACTGACGGCTATTTAATACACTCATAATACCGACTTGGCAAACACTTCTACACAAACGCTTGATATTGTTAAAAACTTTTTGGTAGCAACATTATTATTCAGCAGCAATTTGGTTATAGTTTTTGAATTAGTGTCTTTAAAAGCGATTACTGGTTATTTTAGTTCGAATAACAGACGAAAAACCAAGCCGATGGGTATTAAGTGTGGAAGTCATTTGACGACAAATTTTTATTGTAAGTCAATAACCAAACTGATTTCAAATTGGGTACTTCTATTTTATTTTTTAAACACAAGCATTGTTATCCCAGGTACAGGTGATGAAGGTAATGTCATACGCCAGAAAATAGTAATACGACCGTAAATGCTGCTTGTACTCATGGATGGTATAAAAATTGAGAAATCGGGTGCTCTGGGAATGAAAATACAGTGTGATCACATTTTTCATGACTCTAAAGAAGCATTCAAGTGCCTCGTGCTTTTGAAGCGGAGTAAGATATACTTCACTCCATCCGATCTCCTTGCTATTTATATCACCTACATCCGACCGAAAATGGAATACAACTCTCATGTTTGGGTCGGTGCCCCAAAGTCCATTTTGGGGTTACTCGACCGTATGCAGGAGAGGGCGAAGAAGCATATCGGTGACAGTATCCAACTCTATTGACTCACATCGACGCAGTGTAGGATGCGTTAGTCTGTTCTATCGTTACTACAATAGGTTTTGCTCTGACGAGATTAGGAATCTTGTTCCTGAAACTCGCACATTTTTACATAGCACGCGGTCATCGTCCAGAGCTCATACATTTGTGGTCGATTGCCCGTGGAATCGTACAACGCATTACAGAGAGAATTTGTTTTTCGGCCGTACGATTTGTCTGTGGAATAAGTTGCCTGCAGACGTGTTTCCTGTCTGTTATAACGTTGGAATGTTCAAGTCAAATGTTCACAAACACTACTCCCTCTTCTTTTCTCCTCATCACAACCTATTTTCCTAGTTCTAGTACAATGCACTGCATATGTAAGGGACATCCCCTGAGCACTGGTTCAACATGAAAAATGATGATGTGTGAAACAAAATAGTAGCGAAATGCCTGTGCCGAGGCTTCGGCGGTATAGCTCTATCTGATGTTATATAATAATTGATGATGTTATATAGATATAATTGAATGTGCCAGATCATTTCATCCTTTAGATCTTAAATCGTTCTACTATGTATTGACATACACCTTTTCTTTTCAATATCCCCAAAACAAGAAGTCTGACGGCGTCAAATCGTATGATCGTAGCGGCCAGTTAGCATCGCCATGAAGTGAGATAACACGGCAACTGAATTTTTCGCGCAAAGGGGATATTAGTCAGTTGACTGTGTGACAATTTGCACTCTTCAGTTGGAACCATATATCGCTCAAGTTCATATTCTCAACTATGTTACAATTTGCGAAGAAATACGGCCCGATAACGCTTCCAGCTCATAAACTGGTACTTAACAGCCACTCTTTTTGGATGCATCGACTTTTCGATAATCACTCAGGGAATTTCGTCACTGAAGTGGATTTTGTAAAATCACCATTCACTGGTGTCTATTCAACCAATCCCCCGGAGAGCAGGTTTTACTATTGTGTACACTTAACCAGAGCACTCGGCTTTCAGGGGCATACAGGGGTGGCTGTTCCTCATGATTTATTGTTGTAAACAATTCTAGGGATCCGCTTGAATTATGCTGTGATGTATTTCCGAAACGCTTAAAGGTTTTTGGGCAGAACGGGGAGCGGAAAACCCCTGGGAGGTTCTGCTTGCAGATCATCTCGGTGCTGATAATGGTTGAGGTGCCTGCCTATGGCTTAAACCTAAAATCGCAGAAAGGGGAATTAGTTTCCCCGATAATTTGGTCTATGTCGGTTGTCTTGCAACAGATACCTGTAATGTAAGGAACAAGAAGTGATGTTTGGATCGGTGAGTTGGTTAAGGGCTGAAGCTCTTAATAGACTTCGGGCTACCAACTCATTTAGCCTTGTCTGCCATTGGCTACTGGGAAATTGCATACAGAAGGAACTAGAAAGCCCGAACTCTTAAGCAAGGGGTTCGTCTATAAAGCTACAGAACTACAGCGAAAAGTGGCAACCTGTGTGAGCCTAGCAAGCCACATTGGGGGGCTGGTGAATCGTGAATAATTCACCCAGTGGAGTTGGTCCATCATGAGATTAGGCCAACATGGCAGGAGCTGATGTAAATCAATTTCACGCCTGCCTGTTCCACAAACCTGAGTCAATGTAAAATTCAAATCTTTACTCAAATTTCTCATTATTAATGTTCGTAAGATGTGTAATTGTTAGGATCGACGACGACTCGAGGTTGATAGCTCTTCTGTCGTAATATCGCGAACAACATCAATTATTTCTTTTTAGTCTGATGAACTTCAAGTTGCTCATCAGAAATTTAAATAATAAAATTGTTTTAATTTTTTTACTTCTTATTCTATTTTTACAATATACTTGTTTACCAGACAACCATGAATTTTAGGCAGTTCCCAATATACATAACTGAGTGGTTTCTTAAATTATATATGTGTGTATAATATGTACATATGTTGATCTAATTCTTTTTACAATTATTTAAAATCCTAACAACGACAAACTTTTGCAAGTCTGTTTCCTACACGTGAAAAATGAGGCGAACTGCAAATACATAAATATGCATTCATACATCAACCTTGAATCTTTTGGAATGTGACAACAACAGTCAAATGCATCACAAAGACGGTGTCAAATGCAGTCTGTTGCCGATGTGAATTTTAGTGACATATGAGATTTATTTAGTTGCTTTGCTGCATGCACTTGAAACAATGCATTCATGCAATCATGAAAGAGTGCAATCATACTGCATAATGTTTTTCGGAGAACGAACTAAGTGAGCATGCAAAGATGTTTGGAGATTCCTACAGACCCGCACAATTCTCCAGATTGTGGACACATTTGGTTGATTATGATGAAAAACAAATTGTGAAAGAAATGCATTTTGATTTGAACGCCAATTTTCATGACAGGTTTCACGAACCTAAATGCGCTACCTCTCCATGGTTGAATTTATCAAACACTGATATAAAGAACTGTGAAATTAAGTTGGGAAAATTTTTTGAAGTGTGATTCACAATTAACATTGTGCATTACGGACCAACTTTTAGTTAGGAGTTTTATGAGCCAGTCTGTAAGCCACAACACTAGAAGTTTTTGTCTATAAACGGTCAGCGCTGCTCTCACATAACTCCTGCTACACGAAAACTTTCCCACTTGTCAGCTAGCGGAAGTACAAGCTATCAAGGCACTATCACGACGCATAAGTCTTTTTATAGTAATGAACAGGCAGATGAGCTACATAAAATGGGATATACTTTAGATATATTTTATGCGGCATCAGTCAGAATTCCAATGGAAAAGTGCTGTCTATAGACTCATTCTGCAGAAGGCTACAGGCAGATGGCGGAGTCTAGATACATGCAGAGTGGCCAACGTTTACCGAAAAATTATTTTAGCAACTTATAACCCATAGCAGAAAGAACATATCCAGTAAACACTGGGTGCTAGAAAAACATTCAAGTAGGCTTGAAATTCTCTGTGATGAAATTTGTCGTAGTCCTCCTGTACTATGAGTGCTCCCCCCGTGGAACAGGTTTTGCTTTGGCGTATTTCTAACTTGGGCACTCTTGTTTTCGGTGAAAAGAGGGGAAGGGGTCCCACGTTTGTTGTAGCAAATAAAACTCTAGGAAGCCACATGACTTATGTTGTGTTGGCTTCCGAAACCCTTACCAAGGGTATAAATTGACAGAACGGGGATCAGCATGGCCCCCGGGTGGTTCTCCTTGCAGTTCAACCCGGGCTGATCATGGTTGAGGTGCCTACCTTGGCTGAAACGTTTTAGCTGTGGTTGAAACTTAAAACGCAGGAAGGGGGTGTTAGTATCCTTGATAATTGCTTGGCGTGGCTTTTTTTCGGAGACTAACAAACTCCCGAGGGTCTGTTGCCTTTACAACAGATACCTGTACTGTGAGGAACCAATGGTGATGGTTAACGGGTGAGTTGGTTTAAGGACTGATGCTGCTAGTGTGCTTCGGCCTACCAACTTATGAAGCCTTGTCTTCCATTTATTGCTGGAAAATTGCATACAGGAGGGATTAGAAGGCCCGAACTCCTCAACAAGAAGTTGCTCATATGGCTACAAGCATGTGGCGTAAATTGCTACCTGTCTGAGCCTAGACAGCCACACGGGGGCGCTGGTGAATCGTGAATAATTCGCTCGTGGAACTGGTCCATCATCAGATAAGGTCACAAGGCAGGTGCTGATGTAAATCTTTTTCACAACTGTACTATGAATGCTCAGCTTGGGCTATTAAAGAGAAACCTTAGCTTCGAAACTATATAATTTCCAATCTTAGTGCTATTGGGGTCGAGACTAAATGACCTACGGCTATATCTTACGGCTAAGGATCGAATCTAAAACTGTGGTGATTGCACCATGTGCAGGAAGATCGAACGGGTGGATTTTTGTTTTTTTTTTTTTTTTTTTTGTTTTAGTGTAACTGGTTTTTTATGTCTTTTTTTCGAATATCGAATAAACCAGGGTTTTTAACATGGTTAACCAGATTTTTATGAGCATATTCATAAAAATTTAAATGAATTTGAAATGTGTTTTAGTTCAAAAATTCCATACAAAATTTTTGTAAAATTCATTTCAAATACATTTTAATTTTTTATGAATATGCACATTAATATTTAAATGTTATATTGCTTGTTAAATTTTAGTTGAACTTTATAATTTTTATATTAAAAATTTTGTGGTTTGTACATATGTATGTATAGGTTTAGCATATTTTTACCCTAGACTAACAATATACAGTATACCCCGTATATTTACCCATCGCTTAAATACCTTTTTCGTTTATTCACCCCTTATATTCAATCCCCGTTTTTTTCCCACTTATTTTCATACAAAAATGGACGGTTAATTAACTTTCTTTTAATTACCCATTTTGGGTAATTACCCAAAATATTGTATCCCGAATCCAAAAATTCCCTAAAAATCCCTTCATTTATTTACCCAACACTGCCTACCAATTCACTCAACTCTGTTAAAAAATTTGTTTTTTTGTCACTTGGTAAACATAAAGCGTAAATTTTTGTGAAAACCGCGAGTATTTGAAATAAAAATAAAATTTGCAGTCACTTGCGAATTGTATACATAAATGCTTTAGGAATGGCACCAAAAAATACAGCATTATCGATCAAAGAAAAACTTTCTCTAATATCTGAGGCAAAAAAGAAAGAAAAGACAAGAAATCAACTGGCCGCTGAGTTTAAATGTGATATTTCTACGGTCAACAGGATTATAAGAAATGAAACAAAAATTCGAAAAATAGCTGACTCCAACAAGAACGTGAACTTAAAAAGATACCGACAATCTAATTACAAAGATGTTGAAAAAGCTATTACAATTTGGTTTAACCAAGTGCGTCTAGATAATGCTATTGTTTCCAGTCAAATAATTATGAATAAAGCAAAAGAGTTTGCAATAAAGCTGAACTCCAATTTTGAGCCAAGCAGAGGTTGGTTATGGAGGTGGCAAAGAAGAGAAAACATAAAGTTCGCAAGAGTACATGGAGAAAGTAATGAAAGTGATAGTGTGGGTGCCCGAAATTATTTAGAAAGCGGTAATTTTGCATCAATCCTTCAAAACTATTCTCCAGAAAATATATTTAATGCTGATGAGAGTGGCCTTTTTTACAAAGTTTTGCCAAATGGAACTTTAACCCGTAAAGGAGACTCTATGAAGGGAATTAAGGCTCAGAAACATCGCCTTACATTGTTATTTTTGTGTAATTCTATTGGAACATACAAAAAAGTATATGCAATCGGCAAATATAGAAATCCGCGCTGCTTCAAAAACAATAAAAGTCTACCTGTGCAATATTTTTCTAATCAAAATGCATGGATGACGGCTCCTTTGTGGAATTCAATCCTGGAGCAATTTAATAACGAAATGTCCAAACAGAACCGAAAAATTGTGCTATTTGTAGATAACGCATCATGTCACAAAGTCACGACTGAGTTGGAATACATAAACGTACAATTTTTGCCTCCAAATACAACAGCATTGATTCAACCTCTTGATCAGGGAATCATTCACTCATTTAAATCACATTTTCGGCAAATTATGGTTAGAAAACAAATAGTTGCCATCGAAAGAGGTTTAAAAATACAGGATTTTACAAAATCAATAACCATTTTAGATGCTTTGTATTACATAAAAAGAGCTTGGTGGCTTGTTAAAGAAAGCACTATAATAAATTGTTTTCGTAAGGTATGTACATATGTATGTAGCTACACACTATGCCATTACATATTTCTTTTCATTATATTAATGTATTTATGGATATATGTACATTTACTTCTTTCAGGGAGGATTTTCGACACACGAGCATGTAGAAGTAATTGAAGGTAACTTTACGGACATGGGCATGTCAGAGCACAATTTTAATGAGCTTGTCACATGTGATGATAATATTCCATGCTATGGTGTGCTTACTGATACACAAATCCTCGAGGGGCTATTAAACGAAAATGGTGACAGTTCATCGGAAGACGAAGCTGTTGCAGAGGAATCAGTAGTTCCAAATTTTAAGGAGGCTTTGGCTGCAATAAATGTTTTACGTTTGTATACAAATAATCAACCTTTTGAAACCGATGAAATTGAAAACTTGGAGACAAAAATTCTCAATGGAAAACTTTCTAATATGTCTCAAAGTAAAATTACTGAATATTTTAAGTAACTGATACAATATTTTATAAACAGAGATGTACACATTTAGATGTGGATTTGAATTCAACCAATTTGTTTTTTCTATAGGCTTTTATTATATGTGTACATACATAGATGCATGTACTCTTGTTATTTTTTTCTATATATGTACATACAAATTTGTATGTATAATTTTTGTGATATGAATTGTTTTTGTTTGTTTTTATTGAATATAATATTTTATTTTGAAAACTTCTTTTGTGTCTATATTTTATTTTTACGTATGTAATGACTTTGATTTAATTTAAGTCCGTTTGGATAAATGCCTTTGTAGAGGTATATAAGCGTATTCGTATAATTACCTCTATGAGGTAATTAAACGTCTCCGCTTTAATACCTTACTCGCTCAATTGCCCAAATATTACAGCAACTTGAGTGAGGTAATTAAGCGGGGTTTACTGTACACAGCAATGCACTTGCTAGTCTTATGTGTATATGCAATACTTAAAACCTATAGTTTTTATTTGCTCTACTTATGCACAAGTTAATTGCAAAGCAACAGCTGACAATCAGCGATCCAAGTCAATTAGTTCGTAAACGCCGCATAGTTTCTATCGCTCATCCCGCATTCAAATAACACCAATCGATGTCTTTATCTAACTTAAAATTGCTTTTTCTATTAAACAGTCCATTAACTGTTCCATAAAGCTTTTTTTCGGCATATTTATTTGTGATTAAAATTTCAACAAATTGTTTATACTCTCATTATACATAAATCAGCTGTGAACTTCGTGCTTTGCAAAAACTAGTGCAAACTAAACCAACAGAGGTGGTTCACAATTGATAGCATGTATTTGCAATTGCATAAATTTGCAATCACAAATGCGCAAGATTGTGAATAGAGCTATTATGTTGCATATAGACGCTATCAGTGCAACCTAAATTAGCGCGTAAAGTGCTATTCATACACATACAAAATGTATCAGACCAACCCAAATAGCGCGGCGTAAACAGAAACTGAAAATTCTAGTTTTGATAGCTCTTAAGAAAGTTGTCAACGATTACTCTTTTTTGTGGTAATTAGTAATCACTCTATCAGGTCGGTTTAGGGACTTTTCTTCCATTTACTACTCCTACTTAGTGATTTTTGCCAGGCAGGGCTAGTGAACATTTAGGCACTTTACCGTAAAAGATTGTCGATGAAGATATTTCAATGACATATTTGATTAGAGAACTTAAAAGCGATGACAGTGAACACAATTCAGAAAATGAACTACTGTTAATCGCAGAGAAAATATTTTGAAAAACTACTGCATATTGATTTTGAAAGATTATTTAAAAGACGAAATCTATAACACAATACTTTTTCAGTAATTTGCTTTAAATACGTATTAAGAATATCATATTTTTCATCTGAGTCCGAATGTTTTGCGACTATATATCAAAATCATTAATCACCACCCAATGCCCTTAAGCGTAATCGCGTTTATACACCCAGCGGCCAAAGTTTCGCTTACAGAAGCGATGATCCGATGCACACTTGTAAGTCAATAATGCATCTCATACACTGCCGCATTTGTAGAGTGAACGCCTACCACCTGCACACAAAGTAAGCGAGGTAGTGAGATGTTCATTCAACAAAAGCTCATTACTTCCTAACATACATTGTAAGTTATCAGTAGGCAGCTCGTATACAACCTCGCATACTTTGTGGCTGGTAGTAGGCAGCTCGAATACATTCTCGCTTACTTTGTAAGTAGGTCGAAGACGTCCTGCGCACTTCAGTTTTTTGGGGATATTTAGTTAAATAAATTTGTTCTGTTTTTTGTTTACTGCATTCTTTTATTTTTTCACTAAATATTTTATTTTCCCTATACCTTTTTTATAATATTTTCAAGGCACTCTTACCTGATTTTGTTAACTAAAATTTTTGCAACGTAGTCTGACAAAGACGGCGAACGTTTGAATTACATCGAATAAATAAAATACGTTCATATAAATGTGTAACAAAAGATGAACGTAATTCATTTTTGGGAACTCCATATACTACTGCCATACACTTTGTAAGTTAGCATTCATTGATTACAAAGTGTTGCACACATCATTGAAGAGAAGTAATGTGGTAGGCAATGTTCGCCGCTGGGTATATTCTACTTACATACATATAGGTATGTACTTTGCATCTTTTCACAAGTTTAACGAAAAACACAGATTTATTAAAGAGATTTATTTAAGGGAACTACTTTGTTTAAATAAAACTTTCCCCATCAACACCAAATGTAATTTTATCAACAAATTTGTTTCTAACAACTTTATTAAAAAGCCGGTTAACCGGGTTTTTCTTCAAATTTTTACCGAAAATATTGCCACTATTCCCGGTATTCGAAGCGCGGTTTTTAGTTTTGTGGAATCCAACTTAAAATAATGTTTAATGTGAAAATAAATAATAGTTTTTAATTAAGAGGAATACATTCGTTGCACGAATAATATTATTCGCATTATTAACACTACTAAATTGTCTTAATTTCTGGAAAAAACACACACTTCACCAAAAGTGCCAATTTTTTATTTAAATTGTAGTTCTTGTATTAAACTCTCTAGTCAAAGTTGTTGTTGTTGTTGTTTATGCTTCCCATAAACAACACGCTCGTTGCTCTACCGACCAATTCCAGATTTTATTTAAAACTTTTTTTCTCTGCTTTATTTACTTTTGTGTTGCATACTTACATACTCGTGCATACACACATACTTATGTATGTGGGTATGTATGCATACCGGTCTGAGTGCGATGAGAAAGAACCCAGTCTGCATGTTTGATGGGATAAACTGTTTATGGTTCGTTAAGCTGCAATTTTCGTTTATTTGTTGCTACTTGTATTGTTAAAAAATTGTTTTATTTGTTGTCTTTGAAAAAGCCCGGTTTATTTTTTGTTTGTCATTTGATGAATTTTTGTGGTTTTGTTAAAAAAAACGTTTGTAATTGCTGTTTGTTATTTCGGTAAAATACATACATATACATACATACCTATCTTCTCTTTTTTAATTATTGGTTTTTTATCTTTTAATTTCAGTTAGAAAAGAATTGATGCAAAAGGAAGTTCGCCGCATGTTTCTTTCCATCGCTCTCCCTCTCTACCATAATGGTGAGTTAACACTAAAACTTTTTTTTAGCTATTTCCTCTTGATTGTAAAAATATTTTCACTTTCTAGAGTGAAACATGTATGTACCGGGTAAGTAATACAAGGTGGCGCAAAATTAATCGTACAATTTCATTTTTCAATAACTTTTTTACTAAATTAAAAAATTTATTTTGAGTATTGGAAATGTTTATTTTTACGAGTAACTGTGCAATTTGTTGTATTAGTTGGAAACTATTATATGAACCAAGTACTCTACATCGCATTTCCCATAACTTTCTGCAATATTTCTGGTAATAACTGTGTGCATTCCTGTCAAATATTCTCCTTAAGGGCTGCGATTGTCTGGAGCTGGTTGTCATAAACTCACAACTTCAAGTAGCCCCAAAGAAAAAAGTCTGGAATGGTTAAATCGGGCAATATTGCTGGCTATAACAAATCACCAGAGATTACCAGAAAATACTTCTTTCACATTATCCATTGCGGCTCACGCTGTGTGTGCAATTGCATCGTCTTGTTGAAACCACATGTTCACCAAGCCCCGCCCATCAAATTCCGGCAGTAAAAAATCGCTTATCATGCGCCTGTAGCGTTCGCCAGTAACGGTAACTGTATTGCCGATGACATCCGCAGAAAAAATACGGTCCAATTACTTTTTCCGCGTGAACATCGCGCGACACAGTAGCATTGAGTGGGTGAAACTACTTTTCATGTATCACACGCGAATTTTCAGTGCCCCAGAAACGAGGGGTTCGTTTAAATAAAAATACGTCTTATCGCTCATGCTGATTTTTGACTCAAAGTTGTGGTTACAAAAATCAAGAAGATTATTCCGTGCCCTTAACCTAGCGTTTAGACATGAAAGTAATGTCATGAAAGTTGTAATACACTCACACTTCTTCACTTACACACTCACATTTTGTTTACTTTCCAAATTTTTCTGACGTTTTCTGAAAGTAAAATGACAAATTGCTAAACACTGTTGCCATATTCAAAGAATTAGACAAAGTTAATGTATTGCATTAAAATAATGATTATAAAATTAACTTATTTTGCATGTTATGAAAAGAATTATAATATTTCTTACTTGTAACGCCTATAAAGAAAACAATTAAAGTCTTTTTATAAAAATGATCCCATAAAAAAATTTATAATGATAAGTTTTTACAACAATTGCCCCCTTAAATTTGTATATGTAATAAGTCTGGCAACTCTAATTAGTAAGGAAACAAAATAAGAACGAAGAGAAATAGCGGCAAATTTTGTGACTCTTTGCTTTGGCGATATTTTTAAAAGGACTTTCACTCTCCTATGTAGACGAGCAAAAAATTTTCATGAAAGTCGTCTATATTAATGAATTTCTTATTTATAATACGTATAAAGAAAATTAATGAAAGCATTTTCCTTCGTAAAGGCAACGTAAGTCCCAATTTTCACGAGCAAGTTCAGTTGCGCAATTATTATCAAATTTTCCTTTCAACTTGCTTTTATGTTCAGACACAGAAATTTTACTTGAGCTTTTGTTTTCTATTGCTTACACTTTTACAATCTTGCATACACTGCATTCTCAAATTTTTCCATTTAATTTTCACTTCTTTCAAGGTATTACTGCTGTGTTTTTTTTGAGGTTGCCCACAACTTCGTGCCAATATTGCTTTCAACACGGACAACAAATCAATACATAAAACAAACACAAATGTAAGAGTATTTAAAATTTCTGACATTAGAAATGACAACACAAAACGACTTTTAGAGTACAAGCAAGTCTCTAGCCATTTTTACACTCCCCACTCTTTCCTCACTTATTTGTCCACAAACTTGCCCAACTAAAGTTGCCACATGAAAATTAGGACTAGGGCAATACAAGATATTTAGATTTTGTATTTGTGTTAAAAACACGCTTATATTAGTTTCATTTGTATGTTTGTTTGTATGGCTGTAACAACCGAAAACCAGGTCATGTGAGTGATTATAACATAAAAGTAGCTACAGTGTTGCTGCTTAAGTGAGAAAGTTTGAGTTGCCGTATTGCTTTCGGGGAAGTGGAGGCATTTTGGAGATTCATGAAGCCAATTTTGGCAACTACCAAAAAATTCGACACCACTTTGCCAAACGGTTTGGAACCGGTTTTTTACATTCGGTACGTGTTTTTGCCTATAAACGGTCATTCGATTTACTGCAAAAATTGCAGTTGCCGTATTGCTTCTGATGAAGTGAGGGATTTTGATGTTTCCAAAACTCGGAACCGCTTCGGTAACCGAATCGAGCCGGGTTTTCATATTCGATGTGTGTTTTGGCGGAGGAAAATGTATCTGAACTATTAATGGCCATTCGATTTAGTGCAAAAATTTAAGTTGTCTTATTGTTTCCGGGGAAGTGGGGGATTTCGGCGATTTCTGTAGCGGAGTTTGGGAATTCCAAGAAAAAAATGCGGATAATTATTTTGGTTTAATATCGAAGCGTGTTTTTTAGTTTTTTAAACTATATTTAGTTAAAACTTCTTTTTCACATTTTGGTTAAAATTCATGAGGCTGCTCAACTGCTTTTGATGGCTGTCAAACACAAACTAAATGACACAGTTTGCTCAAAATTTGACAGTAGTCTATTAAAGGCACATGTACTTGGTAATACAAATATTTAGATTTCGTGCAAAAGTGTGTTAAAACGCATACAAAAGTGATTCTTACGAAATATTTACGAAATAAATTGGTAAAAGGAGTACTGATTTTTTTTAAGTGAAAAACACGCAATATGTATCTGCAAAATGTTTTAAATTAACATTATTTCTGGGGTTATTTGTTTGTGCAGCTGCGAAATAACATAAACAAAGCTTTTTTCGCACGAAATACATACAGGTATACTTAAAATTAAAAAAAGAAAAATTAATAAAAGAACAAATGGGCAACATTGAATGCATATTAATTTTTTCGTACGAAATAAGTAATTTTGTTAAAAAATGTTCACAAAAATGTTCTCTCTTAAGAGAGATTCCAAGTGAAAAAATTGACAAACGGTAGATATGTGGTGCATTGTACTGGAACTAAGAAAATAGGTTATAAGGAAGAGAAAAAATGAAGTAGTGTTTGTGGATGTTTGCTAAATCATTTCAGAAAATTTTGTATTCTCATCACATCAGAGTTGTATTTTTAAGTTTACATTGGCAGCACTTTGAGTATTTATTGAAGGTGGTAAACTTTTTACAAACCCAACGAATTGTAAACCAAAAATATTGAATATTTTTTTATTGTTGTAGAATTGTAACCATCCGTAATTTTGTTACAGTTTTAGAATTAAATTTAGATTTTACTTATTTTACAACAGTAAACATGAAAAGTATTTACAGCCCAATTTTGTTCTGTACGGAGAGACCCAGCAAAAACTTGGTAATGTGTTGGACTTACCTAGGGACACACTTTTCATTATCATTACTTAGAATTAGTTAAATAATGCCTCGCTTAATACTTGTGGTATATGTACGTATATAAGTAATTGTTCTTGGCAAATATAAATGTACAATATTTTCAATGAGAATTGAATAAAAGAATTTTTAGTAATACTTGGATTTGCTGAAACTTAAAATAAGGTGATAAAAACGGGTTTAAAAATAATGTTTACAAAATGAAAAATTTAGTAAATCAATATTTACTTTTATAAATTTTGCTGTCATTACAACTTACAGGTTATGAATACCCGGTGTTTTAATGAGTTGCTAGGCTCGTGCAAATACATTAGATTTTGACATTCACGATATGTTTTACACAAGGCGACTTTACACAGGTGAATGCAAGCGGAAAGGCGAATTCAGTACTATGTATTTTGTTATTGTAAAACATATCGTGAATGTCATAATCTAAATTCGCCTAAGATTCCTCAGCAGAGAAAAAATTTTATATAAACGTTAAATATAAGCTTTTATAATTGTTTGTAATTAAAATCACAGATTATATTAGTTTTTCACTTTTAAATTCACAAAAATTTCTTGAAATTGTACTAAATCATGCAAAAAATCTACAGATTAAAATGGCGCGAAAGAGTTTGTAAACAAAACTTGACAGTCTCATTGGAAAAAACGCGAGAAGCAAAAAATAATCACCTGTTCTGTTAAGTTCACCTGGTAATGAATTCGCCTTGGTTTTACAATAACAAAATACATAGCACTGAATTCGCCTTTTCGCTTGCATTCACCTGTATAAATTCGCCTTGCATTTCATACATTTATAGAAAACATCCTAAGGCATTTTGGTAGTTTTTATCGACTCCATAACGTAAATCAAGCACTTTGTAATGATATTTTGAAATAGTTATTCGTAAGCGAGAATGGCAAGTACTTACCTCCAATGACATGACCTTGCTAAAATAATGATTTAAAATGCCAAAGTAAAAGTAGTGAAGAATATGTTTATTAACATTTTAACACATTAATTTGCAATAGAAGTTTTCGTACTATTTTGCCTTAAAAGATAACGGTTGACGGCAGCAGTGTTGCATTCAAAGCTATTGCACGGGAAATGGAAAAAGTTTTAGAGTTTAATAACATCCTATTTAATTTTTGAATTTAGACCCCTGAAAATTGAATAAAAATATCAATAATTTAATTATCACGCGGTACATTTTACAACAATAGACCACTTAATAAACCCCTATTTACTTTATAGACGAACGCTGACAATGATTTATTTCTGTTCAATATTAATTTTCTCTCTTCCCCTAATAACAAAGACAAACAATTGCAGATTCTTTTAATAAAACAAAATATGATTTTCATCCCTACAAATCATTCAGCTGTTTTCTACCATGTGCTGCAATTGCGGTGAGTGGCGGCGGCGGCTGCTGATCACATCAAATTGAGAGACGGTTGCTGTATTAAATTGGTTATTGTAGTTTACCCGCTGCCACAAGCCCAGCGTTATTTTGCCTCTCAATGCGGCAGATATTCATTATTCAACTAAAGCTGTTTGTGGTTAAAAACATTGCAGTTTAATTTTTTAAGCTGGTTTTTCTTTTAAGATTACAAAAAAAAAAATGTACAAATAAACCAGTTTAAAATTCTTAAACGATTCACATCTGTAACAATAATTAAGCAAAAAATTAAGAATTTTAAAGCAACCAGTTTGTTGCATGAGAAAAATTTCAATAAGAAAAATCGATTTGCTGCAGTTTTGTTGTCTGTTTTCAATTTCTTAAAGCACCCTACCATAAAAATGTAAAGCATGTTCTGTTGTCTATTGAAAATAACACACAATATGTTAATTTTTTTTTTAGCTGTATATCATCGAGTCATATTTTCGTTTATAAATAATAGTACGTTTCCACTATGAGCAAATTAAGTTGATTTGAGTAAATCATTTTACGAGTAAAGTGTTTTCATTTCGAATTTTCGAAATCAGTTTGACTTTTGTATTGTTGGATTATATTTTATCATAGAATGAATATAGTTTTTGCAATAAATATTTTATTAAAAAAACAAGTAAAAGTGTAGTATATTCGGCTAGGCCGAATCTAAAATACCCTTCACGATAGTCACGTAAATATATAGTATAGTAGACAGATATCGGGGAAAATTTTTTTTGCCTTGTAATCACCTTGCCAAATAGGTAATATTATTCATAGAAAATCAGTTTAGACTATATCTCGTGTATATATGGAACGATATCAGAGTTTTTCATTTCTGTATATTAAAAACTTCCTTTAACAACCAGAACTGCTTTTAAGCAAAAAAAAAAAAAAAAAATTTTTCATGGAAAAATCGGTTTAGGCTATATTTCGGGTATGTATGGACCGATATCGGAAATTTTAATTTTCTGTATTTTAGTAATCTCCTTTCATAAATAGAACTGCTTTTGAGAAACAAAAAAATTTTTTTTTGCAATGAAAAATCGGTTTATGTTATATCTCGGGTATATATGGACCGATATCGGAAATTTTAGTTTTCCCTATTTGGTAACCTCCTTATATATTTGGAACTGCTTTTAAGCCAAAAAGTTGTTCGAATTTGCTTACGTGACATTTTAATGAAAAAATGGGTTTAAGCCATAGCTCGGGTATATATGGACCGATATCGGAAATGTTCAATTTTTGTATTTTAGTAACCTCCTTTCATAAATAGAACTGCTTTTAAGAAAAAAAATTTTTTGCAATGAAAAATCGGTTTATGCTATATCTCGGGTATATATGGACCGGTATCGAAACTGCAAACTTGTGGCAAAAACTGAGACCTGTGTGAGCCTTGCAAGCGTGCTGTTATAAATCAATTTCACCTATTGTCATATTTAATGTTGGAAGGTTCAAGTTAAACGTCCAGTACTCCCTCTTTTCTCCTCCTATATATGTGTAGGGGTCATGCCCTGAGTAGGTTAGGTTGAAAAGGCAGGCCGCTGGATACCCCAAAGTAGCCTATTTTTTCCAGCTCACTTGGGTCCTGAAGACGTTCCCTTTGTGATTGCCTGAAAAGTGGGATAGTGAAGTGAAGAATAGAAGTTAGAGGAATATAGTGTAAGTGGAGGAGATGGATGGGCGGGGATGGAAAGGAAAGGTGGGAACCTCTTAAGATAGTGTTACATGCTGCTGTCCTAGCCATCCGTTGCTTCTTATGAAACAGGCTAGCGTGGTCGGTTCGACCAAGGTCAGACATGGTAGACTGTTGAAGCTCCGCTCGCCTATGTATCTTAGACGATGATGCTTCAATGCCGGGCATGTACCGCGGAGATGAAGGATCGTATCCTTCTCTTTCTCGTCCTGGTAACTTCTGCAGTAGTCGTTATAGGCTAGGTCTAGTCTCCTGGCATGGTTACCAAACGGGCAATGTCCAGTGATGACTGCTACAGTTACTCTCAGGCGAGATCTGGACAGTTTTAATAGCTCCCACGTTCTCTTAGAGTTAATATGCGGCCAGAGGTTCTTTGATATAAGGCATATTGGCTTTGTGAGCAATTTTTCTTGGGCACGTTCCAGCGTATGGAGTTTTGTTCTTTTCCAACACGCTGATAAGGATTGTCCGTAAAAGGGACCTATATCCTTATCACCTAGAGTTGTTTTCTTTTTGGTTAGGTTATCAGCGATGTTGTTGCTGTTGCTGCAACCGTGTCTATGTACCTATTTTAGGGTTAGGTTAGATTGTCTGGCCATCTTGTTTAAATATGTCCCGTATTCCTGGACCAGACTGGAGTTAGAGTGAACTCCAATCAGAGAGGTGATGACGGCCATGCTATCAGTTACTATCATGATATCCCTACCACATATCTTGTGAAACGTCAGCCATTTGGTCGCTTTATTTATAGCCGATATTTCAGCCTGAAGAACACAGCACCCGACTGATAGTCTGAAGGATATTTTAGTATTGAATTCTTCTATGTAAACGCCACCCGCAATCCCTTTTCCCCATTCTGGACCCATCCATGTAAACATAGAAGGATCCAGATTCTAGGGGAGATTCCTCGATTTGGTAGCCTACACTCCTTGAAATGAATGGTTTTGGAATGCACTAGTCGATAAGATCAGGACTAGGCCCCTTCCAATCTCCAGTATATTGGCATGTCCCCACGGTCTGTGGATACATTCACCTGTCACGTTTAACCTGATCGCAGCTTTTAGTGCTATCTGCCTGGCTTCAAAGTCACATCCAGGTCATAAGTGCAAGAACTGCTTTGGTGGGTTGTTGTCCGCATGGCCCTTGTGGTCAGTATTGTCATGGTTGGACAGACTTTTTCAATTTGCAGTCTGTTGGTTGCTTAGCTAGGTCTTTAAGTATTGGTCCTTAAAAAAAAAGAATTTTAATGCTTACCCGATAAACCTAACATCTTTTTTAAGAAATGTTTTCTAAAAAAATGTTTCTTCAAAAGTTTTTATCGACAACTACAGTGTTTGATGAAGAAAGTTGTAGGGCAATCCCAGCTTTTAGGAATCGTTATCTTGGGCAAAATTTTTTTTGCTGTTTCCTATAAAACATAATACCGGTTTAATACCTTAAGACAGGTGTGCCCAGGCCTATGCCCTTGATGCTCAATTGTTTTTGCAAAAGCGGTTAGCTATAGGGATGTGCTCTTTAATAAACACATACTGCACTCAGCACTAGCAATTAAAAAGACACAAACAACTTCGTCTGGAATATTTTTTGTCGTCCTTGTTGGTAAGCATTGACGACAGCGGTTATTAGCGTAAATTTTGTTTTTGTAAATTGTTTTACTTTTTACAACAAAAAATATTAAATAAAAGCAGTTTTAAACTTTTTGGTTTGTACATTTGTACAACGTATTATAGTTCAAGTTTTTTTCCTTTCTTAAGAAGGATTTTTTACAATACAAATTTGCTGTGATCAAAAAATTATTGATTGAAGAAGATAAGAAAAATAATAATCAAATCTTTAGCTAGGGGACAACTAGCTGTTTCGTAGTCGCTACACTACTCATTAGCACCTACTGGGATTTGAACTCGGGTCATGACGTATCATGATCTACTGCTTTAACCACTAAGCCACCGAGCATTTAATTATTCTCTATCTATATTCATCTCATATTGAATCACATATTAATTTTGTTAATTGCCCACATTGTTTGTATAGCGTTTGCTGTCTCAGAACTAAAAATCCTTATTAAGAAAGAAAAAAACTTGAACTATAACCCGTTGTACAAATGTACAAACCAAAAATTTTATTTAAAAATTATAAAGTTCAACAAAAATTCAATAAATTATAAATGGTTTTTCCTTATATGTATGATGTTTGCTCTTCCATATAGAACTTTTGGGCGCCCCTGCCTTAAGACATAAAAACTCAAATTAAAAGAAAATAAAATAAATGGAAGAAAAAGAAAACAACAAAGACTTCTCTAGATCAATATTATCATCTGCCTGATGTTTGTTTCTCAACATCGTTTGTAACAAGTTGATCGGTTGGTCGTTTTGCTGTCTGGTTTGTCGGCTTTCTAGGTTCTCATTGATTGGCTTAAGGAGAGCATCTGTTGTTCTACAGCCTTTGGCTTCGTTATTCATGAGTGCATAAACACACGCGTTCACATCGTGAAGTGTGTCTCGGCAGCATGTGCTGCTATTTAAAAACGTTAATGCCACAAGCAGCAAGAAGTTGGTTACAGGTTGCAGAGATGAACAATATCTATAAGCAGCCATGTAGTAGTAAGTCATTCAGTTAATCGTTTAAGGCAAAAAATTGTAACGCAAAAGGTAAATATGCTGGAGAAAGTCAAGCTGCTGCCCGCAGTTAGGAATAAAATGTTTGCGCAATATTATCGTAAGGGCATTTGTGTATTTTGGGGGATGCAGCTGCATGCAAACATAGAAATTTAATAAATAAAAAATAAAAATAACATATAATGCTCAAAATATATTTCTGATAGCAAAAAAGTTATCGATAACAAAAAGCCAAACTGCTACCCGTAGTTGAGAAGAACATGTTTACAGAATATTATCAAAAAGCGGAAAGGCATGCAAAAACAGGAAACGTTTATATACCACAATGCTCGAGATATCTTTGCAATAGCAAACAATTTTCGATAGAAAAGTTAGCGATAGCGAAAAGTTTCTTCAAAGGATTTTTAAAAATATTATCAATTATAAAAAAATATAATAAATAAAATAAAAAAAGAAAAAAATGTTATGAAATAACTTCACCTCAGTTATGAAAGTATATCTATAATTTTTTAGAGAAGGAAAGTGTTATCGATAACTATTTCTCATAAAAACAAGTTATAAATAAGTATAAATATTTACCCTTCAAAAAATCAAATTTTTAATACAATAAAAAAGTCATTAATAACTTTTTAAAAAGAAAGTTATCGCTCGAAAATTCCCTTAAGAAAATATATCGGTTGCAAAAATGTTTAGCACTAAATTTATTGCTTACAAAAATACTTTTTTCCACAAAAAATTTATCGATCATGTAAATATTCTTTAGAAAATTTATTGATAACAGAAATTTTTTGTAGACTATAGACCGAATATAAAATTTTTATCCAACAAATTTTTTGTTTACATGAATTTTGTATGCACATTTTTATCAATTACAAACATCTGTTATAAAAAGGTTCTCGATCGCAATAATTTTGCAAGGAAAAATTTATCGCTTACAAAATTGTTTATACAAATTTATCGATATTAACAACTTTAAACAGAAAATTTGTTGATTTCAATAACTTTGTATGAAAAATTTATTAATCACAAAAATTTTTTATGGAAAAATTTACCGATTACAAATATTTTTTAAGAAATTTACTGAAAATTTAATGATAGCAAAAATTTGTTATATAAAAGTTAGAAAAATAATATATGTAAGAAAAATTTTTCGGTTATAAAATGTTTTGTAAAAATTATTGATTATAAAAATGTTCTTTTAAAACTTTTACGATAACAAACATTTTTTTACAAAAGTTTATCGACTCCATTAATTTTTGCATGGTTTTTCGATGATCGATTGATCGATTACAAAAATTTTTAAACAAAATATAACGATCCCAAAAATTTTTATGGAAAATTTATCATACGCAAAATATTTTTATCAAAAACTATATCGATTAAAAAATTGTCTGTAAAAAAATTGACGATTTCGAAAATGTTTCACACGAAATTAACGATTACCCAAACGGAATTAAACGATTTCTTTTTTTATAAAATTTATCGATTTCAAAAACATTCTATACAAAATTTTCTTGTAAAAAAATTACCGCTCATAACAATTTTTTTAAAAATGTTTATCATGTAATTTTCTACAAAATTTATTAGTAACAAAAATGAGTTGCAATAAATTTTATGGATATCTATAAATTTAATTTTATGGTTATTTATAAAAAATGTATCATTTATAAGAAAGTTTTCGTCAATAAAAATTTTATATAGAAAATTTAATGATAACAAAAATAAATTGTAGAAAAGTTACCGATTGCATAAAATTTGTACAAAAAATTTATCGTTTTCGATTAAGTTTATCAATTGCATTCGTTTTGAACAAACAAATTTATCGATTAGAAAAATTTTTTATAAAAGATTTATTGATTGCATTCATTTTTCAAGAAAAAATTTATCGATTACACATTGTTTATAGTTATCAAACAGTTTTAGCAGAAAATTTATCGATTAAAATAACATTTTACCAAATATTTATCGAACCCAAAAAATCTTTAGTATAAAAAATTTGTTAATAAGCATTCTATACTGTAATATGAGACTATTTTAGTCTTGTGTGTAGAATTGTAATAAATAAATAAATAAATAAAAAATGTTCCGATGACAAAAAAATTTACTGAGAATGATATTATTTGACAGAAAATTTTATGATAACAAAAATTTATTGTAATAGCTTTTCCTATCACCAAAATCTTTAGAAAAACTTCTCGATTACCTTATTTTTAACAGAAAATTAATTATTTACAAAAATTTATTAGGGAAAAATTTAGCGATTTCGAAAACTGTCTATAAAAAATTTACCGATAATAAAATTTTGTGCAAGAAATTTACCGAATACAAAAATTTTCTATAAAGACTTACTAGAAATATTTTTCAGAAAATTCTGAGAGCAAATTTTGTTATAGAAAATTTATTAACCACAAAAATTGTTTATTGAAAAGTTATCGATTACATTTATTTTTAATAGAAAACTATCATTGACAAAAATTCTTAGGTAAAAATTTATCGATTCCAAAACCTGACTATAAAAAATTTACCGATAAAAAATAATTTTGTACAAAAAATTTAGCGTTTTTAGTTAAAGAAAATTCATCGGTTACAATACTTTTGTAAAGAAATTTTTACGATTATGTTTTATCAAAACATAATTAGTTGCTAAAGTTTTCTTTTAAAAATTTTACAACAATAAAACATTTTTTTAAAAAGTTTATCGAGTGCAAAAGTTTTTTCCAGAAAATTTGTCAATTACAAAAAAAAAAAAAAATTTATTCAAATTTTTTTCCAAAAGTTTTGGCGAAAAGAAACAAAATCTAGCAATTACAAAAAAAATCTATTGAAAATTTAACAAAACTTTTTTCTAAAAATTTTATTGAAATTAAAAAATAAGTTATCGAAATGTTATTTAAAAACTTATTGTTATAGAAATATTTTCAATACAAAATTTAAAAGCAAAAAGTATCTGAAACAAGATTTTCTAAAAAATTTTCGCCATTTTCTTAAACAAAATGGTCGAAATAAAAAAAAAATTATCGAAATTTCCTTTCAAGAACTTATTGTCATTAAATTATTTTCTATAAAAAATTTAGCAGCAAAGGGTTTCCGAAACAAGATTTTCTAAAAAAATTATTGCAACTTTTTTTTAAAATAAATTTAAGTTTTTTTGAATAAATTTAAAATTAAAATTTGCTTAAATAAAAAAATTTATCGTCTTCATTTTATTTTCTACAAAAAATTTAGCGGCAAAAGATCTCTTATTCTAGCTTATCTGAAAATGTATCGCAATTTTTTTTTAATCAAAATTATCGAAATTAATAAAAAAGTTATCGAAATTTTCTTTAAAAGCTTATCGTCATAAAATAAATAGTTTAGCAGCATAGGGTATCTTAAGCAAGACTATCCAAAAAAATTTATCGCAATTTTTTTTAAACATAATTATTAAAACATAAAAAAATTCTTTATATAAAAATTTTACCACCAAATGTTCTCTTATACAAGATTACCTAAACATGTATCGCAAATTTTTATTAAACTCATTTATCGAAATTTAAAACAATTATAGAAATTTTCTTTAAATAACTTATTGTCATCAAATTATTTCCTATAAAAAATTTGGCTGCAAAAGTTTTGTAAAAAAAACTTCTAAAAAATTTATCGCAATATTTTTTAAACAAATTTATCGAAATTAATAAAAAAGTTATCGAAATTTTCCTTAAAAACTTATGGTCATCATATTATTTTCTTCAAAAAATTTAGCAGCAAAAGGTCTCTTAAACAAGTTCATCTAAAAAAATTTATTGTCGAAAATTATCGAAATATAAAAAATATTGTCGAATTTTTCTTTAAAGAACTTATTGCTATCAAATTATTTTATACAAAAAATTTTGCAGCAAAAGGTCTCTTAAACAAGATAATCTAAAAAAATTTATCGCAAATTTTTTTTTAACAAAATTATCGATATTTAAAAAAATTATTGAAATTTTCTTCAAAGAACTTATCGCCATCAAATTATTTTCTACAAAAAATTTAGCAGCGAAATGTATCTTAAACAAGATTATCTAAAAAATTCATCGCAATTTTTTTAAACAAGGTTATCGAAATTTAAAAAAATTATCGAAATTTTCTTTAAAGAACTTATTATCATCAAATCATTTTCTACAAAAAATTTAGCAGCGAAAGGTCTATTAAACAAGATTTTCTAAAAAATTAATAGCAAATATCTTTAAAAAATTTATCCAACTTTGGTTTTTAAGATTTATCAAAATTAAAGAAAACATTTGTTAGCAAATTATTCTCAAAAAAAAAAAAAAAAAAAAAAATGATAATAATAATAATAATCAAATAAACTTGAATAATGAATTAATAATAATAATAATCAAATAAACTTGAAAAAAATAAAATAATAATAACACAAAAGTTATCTTAAAGTAGATTTTTCTGTGAATATTTGATACCAAACTAAATTTTAGTTTAATAATTTTTTATCTCTTCTTGTTGCTTTTTCCTTTTTTAATTTTTTTTTTTTTTTGCCTTTTTCGTAAAACGGAACATGCCAACCGTTTTAATTGTTGCAAGACTCTGAAAATTATTGCATTTTATCTAATCCACTTCTACTGTTTAATTTCGTGTGAACACAAATTTTAATTCACTATTAAAATTCTTTTAGTTTCCTGATTTAATGAGTCCTTTCGCTGTAAATAATGTGCAACCTTGTTAAAACGGTCGACCATAAACGATCGAAGATAAAACTTGTTTCTAGTGCTTAACAGCATTTTCGGTGGCTGCTGCTTTTTCTTCTGTTGATTTTATATTTAAGTGCTTTTCTCGGTGGAAAAAGAATCTATACAAAATTTGTTATTCTGTCCTTCCGCGTATACGAGTATACTTGCTCTTAGACACGTGTATTTGCTCCTGCAAATGTAAAGGGTCGTTCATGTGCATCAAGGGCATTTGATTGCCAATTGAAATTCGTTCATCTGTGTTTCATCTGAGTTGAGCATAATAAAATTCTTACAATATTAAACATATGTGTTACTACGTTTTTGGATTAAATTTGTTTTTGGAGCAAAGTGCACATTTAATTTGCAACATAAATTTCAAATTAAGGGAAAAATGAAGAGGAAGAGTGAACGAGTAACAAGAAAGTATTAAACAAAATTTTTCTAAATTTCCCAAAAGCTACTTGTACTGATGAATTAATTTGCTTTTCGTAAGAATATCATATACGAGTAAGTCTGTTCACTGTTTTCTATAAGTATTGAATTTCTAGAGAATTTTTTAAAGCATGTTTAGTAGAGAAAAGTTAATTATCCATTTTCTTAGAAAAATTGTATATATTGTTGCGTTTTTGCCTCTAAAAACGCTTATGCGGATTCTTCAATTATAAATGAAATAATGACATTCACACTTGTTCGTTATACAGTACTTAAATAATTCACAACTTAATTTACACTTGATACTACTGTATATCAAAACACTAGACTTGCTTAGTATGACTTATGACTTTCTTACACAAAGCTTAAAAATAAACTGCTGCCGACCTGCCTGCTATATATACGTCTTATCACTTTCTACAAATGACAGGCAGCTATGAACAGCTGTATTGCTTTTATTTTATTTTTGTAATTTATTTGATATAATGATATGCACGATGAAAAATTTATTATTTTCTTTAACACAGAATAATATAAAACTGAAAAACAGAATACTTTCTCTTTACATGCACTTAAGTTTTTTTGTGTATGTCAAAAACACATGATACGGTTTTAAGTGTTCTATAAGTGCTACTACATTTACATTTACGTTACAGTTACAATTTTTAAGGTCGGCTAAATGGGCCTTAGGTCTCAAATGCCTTTTACTATATTTACACCAACTCAAAATCTAGTAGATTTGAATTAAAATCTATAACGAAAGCTATATCGTTTACATCACCATTTTCTGACATCTAGCATGATTTCATTTTCACAAAAATAATTTCTGCATGCGGGTTTGACAAAACAATTTTATCAGGGACTGAATACACCATTACATTAAAGTGTATATTTTGGTTGACCAGAGACTGAATACACCACATTAAAGTGTAATTTTTGTTGCAGCGTAGTATTTTTAAGTACTTTTTGAACAAAATCGAAGTTACTTCGCTTGGTACTGAATAAATTTCAGATTTCGTCGAAATAAATAAAATAAAGTGGATACCTTTTTGTATAGGAAATCTTCTCAAAATAAATAAAAAAAATAATTTATGCACGCGGATTTGACAAAACAATTTTATTATAGACTGAGTACACCAACATTAAAGTGTATATTTATGCTTCCCAGAGACTGCATACACCACATTAAAGTGTAATTTTTGTTGCAGCGTAATATTTTTAAGTACTTTTTGAACAAAATCACGGTTGCATCACTTGGTACTAAATAGATTACAGGAGATTTCGTCGAAATCTACTCATAAAGTAGATTTCATTTTGTATTGGAAATCTTCTCAAAATCTGCTAGATTTCGGTTGAAATCTCGAATGAGCAGATTTCGCTTTGGTGTAAATTGGCTATTACATTTAATAAGTTCTTTTTTCTTGAAAATATTTTTAAACAAATTTACTTCAGTTCACATATTTATTAAATTTACATTTACGTTACATTTACATTTCTGTTACAGTTACAATTTTTAAGGTCGGCTAAATCGGCCTTAAGTCTTGAATCTCTTACATTTAAAGGAGCTGATTCACTATCCTACACGATCGTACGATTCATTCACAGGAAACTGTTTCAAAAGTCTGGCCGACTTGAAAAAATCGCTTCAAAATGGCGTTGTAGGCCACACTATTATACAAGTATGATTGAAATAATTTATTTACGCAATAAAACAACTAAAAACTTTTATTAACATAATAATTTTACATTAAATTTTTTTCTTGAGGAACAAACAATATTCTTATATTTTTCACAATATATACCACACTGATCGCACAGAAACCATAATGTTTTGAAAAGTTTCATAAAATTTTTCAAATCGCACGATTTGTCAAAAACTCTGTCGCACGGTTGCATTTTTAGTATTTTTCCGCACACATGTTTTATTTAGTAGATCGCACGATCGTGTATGATTGTGCAAGGTCTTAATAAGTTCTTTATTCTCCAAAATATTTTCAAACTAACTTACTTCAGTTCACATATTTATTAAATTTTTGTTTTTCGTTTCTTATTTTGTATTGAAAATAAGAACAAATCTGTGAAAATTCTTATTATTTTTAAAAACAAATACCCCCATCAAGAATTGATTTTTTCAATATGGAGAAAGGTAGATAATGTTTATTTGCATAATGAACAAAATTTACGCGGTGTCGCATTTGGAAACGTTCGCTGATTACTTGATGAGAATTTTTAAAACTCCAAACTGTAGGAGTATTATTAGTCATCGTTGTTTGTCTGGACAAATATCATGTTTATTGTCCGCTGCCTGGGATATGATTTAAATTTTTTTTCACACGTTCAACAGCAACGCTCAATTTTTAAATAAAGATTGATTTATTTATTGCCAGTATGAAAGCTGACAAACAATACCAGACACACTAATTTTCATCACACAAATGCTATTGGCATCACCCCCAAATGCAAGTGCTGCCAATGCCAACAATAACAAAGACAGCAGCAACAAAAATCCCAATTGCATGTTCTCTTTTTATTTTTCGTAGTTTAAAACAATAGAGCTCTGAAGTTGCTTTCGCCCTGCATAAGCAAATATTAAAAACAAAGTAAGAAAAAACAGTCAACTCCTGATAATTTGAATACTTCAATTGAATTTCAATTTCACTGGTCACTTATAAAATACTTGATAAATGAAAAAACACATGTAATTTCGTTCACTCGCTAATTTTAAGTGGTGGGCATGACATTTTGTACGCCAACGCTCTAATATTTGGATTTGGAACTACTATTATTTGAGCTTGGAAAAAGTTTTGGTGACATATTTTTGTTTTTGGGGCATATATGCTTATCAAACGTTTGATATTGGTTCCCTGTAAAGGTGCACATTTTTTTGAAACAATTGTTACTAAAGCAGAAATTAGATTATGGGACTTACCTCTAAATCCGGAATTTTTTCACGTAATTTCGTAAAAAAATTTGAGGATTTGGAAATTATTTCAGTATTCTACGAGGGCGGATTGATATTATAGCTACCTAGCACTAGATGATAGCACAAACACAAAAACATTATTTATTTTTTGAAATTGCGCTCTGTCAAACGTCAGCTGTTAAAATTTCACCCAAACTCATCGACTAGTTTAGTTGTTGTAGTCGTTTGAAGTCAGCAACTTTTATGTTTCTTAAAAAATAGAAAAAAGTGAATTTCATACACTGATTACAAAGTATTATTTGAAAGGGGAAACGGCGAAAGAGACAAAAGACAAGCTCGGTAAACATTATGGTGAGTCTGCTCTGTCAGATTATATGGTAAAAAAAATCGAATTTAAACGCGGCCGAAGAAGCACTGCAACAATACCATCAACAGGAAGGGCAAAAGAGGTGGTTAATGAAGAAAATGTCAAGAAAATCCTCGATATCGTTATAAGTGATCGCCGAGCCAAGTTACGTGAGATTGTTGAAATTATAAACATATCATATGAACGTCTGTTCAACATTTTGCATGAACATTTGCATATGAAAGAGCTATCGGCAAGATGGATGCCCTGTTTGATCAGTGTCGAACAAAATCGAGTTCGACAGACCGCTTCACAGCAGTGTTTCACCATGATGAAGCGTAATTCTGTTGATTTTTGGCATCGATTAATAACTATTGATGAAACGTGGGTCCATCACTACACACCTCAAAAATCAATCGAAAGAGTGGGTGGAAGCCGGTGGAAGTGCTCCGAAGAGGGCGAAAACAGTGAAATCGGCTGGAAAGGTTATGGGCACTGTGTTTTGGGATGAGCCTGGAATATTGCTCATCGAAAGTATTATCGTGCATTATTGGATCAATTGGTTGACGCAATCAATAAAAAACCGATTACATATAAAGAAAAAAATGGGCTCTTTCTTCAAGACAACGCAACGGTTCACACATCATGACGTGAAATACACTTCGAATTGGTTGATCGTCCACCTTATAGTCCAGATTTAGCTTCTAGTGACTTTTTCCTGCTTCCAAACTTGAAAAAATGGCTCACAGGAAAAAGATTCATTTCAAACGAAGAAGTGATTACCGAAACTATCGCTTATTTTAAAGGGGGTCCCAAAATTATCTTACACTTCGAATTGGTTGATCTCCACCTTATAGTTCAGATTTAGCTGCTTCCACTACTTCTACTCGAAAAAATGGCTCGGGGGAAAAAGATGCACCTCTAACGAAGAAGCGATTACCGAAACTAACGCGTATTTTAAAGGGGGGTACAAAAATCGTATTATTTCTTCAACAATCACACGGTTACAATGATACACCTTTTTTTTTGGACAATGCACAAATTTATATTATTGCTGTGTAATGTTTTCAACCTCAAACTTGTTTTAAATGCTGGTGTTATCGTTCTTATTTCAAGTTCACTGTGTGTTTTATACCGCAATAAATAGTTTGCAACAAAAACTAAAATTCACGTTTTCACGGTCGCCATATAGAAGCACCAAATGAAACACGACCCGTTGGCTTGCTGGTTGGTTAACTACTCCTCTCATTTATTCTATATATTAATGTACACAAGGCGACTTTATACAGGTGAGTGCAAGCGGAAAGGCGAATTCAGTACTATGTATTTTGTTATTGTAAAACATATCGTGAATGTCATAATCTAAATTCGCCTAAGATTGCTCAGCAGAGAAAAAATTTTATATAAACGTTAAATATAAGCTTTTATAATTGTTTGTAATTAAAATCACAGATTATATTAGTTTTTCACTTTTAATTTCACAAAAATTTCTTGAAATTGCACTAAATTATACAAAAAAATCTTCAGATTAAAATGGCGCGAAAAAGTTTGTAAACAAAAGAAACAAAATTTGACAGTCTCAGTGGAAAAAACGCGAGAAGCAAAAAATAATCACCTGTGCTGTTAAGTTCACCTGGTAATGAATTCGCCTTGCATGTACATAATTCATGGTTAGGCGTTTTTACATAATAATGGAAGAGACAAATGGTACAGTTGCCAGATGATTAGTGGTGGCACTATACAGATGGTATAATAAAGTTGGAATGTCGTCTTAATAAGTACGAGTATATTGAGCTAAAAGGAGACTATGTTGAGAACTAACTGGTTTTAAAAAAAATATATGTTTTTTTTCCCTACTTAGGTAGACAAAACATCAATTCGCCAGCGTATTTATGATTTTTTTTTTTTTTTTTTTGTATTTTAATTTCATGTCGTAAATTAAGAGCTGAAGAAGACAACGAAGATAAATGCAGCAATGGAGCCTAGTTTGCCATACTTACCTTTAAAGTAAGTACTCTATTCAAAACTGCGGAAAATGCTGAGTAGCATTCTTTTTTTCTGATAAAAATATAAGATGTAGCGCCTATCTCGCGCTTTTAGTAAGTTTTACGTTTTTACTGTTTTTAAATATTCTGTATTTGTACAAACAAATTTTACGTGTTTACCTGCCGCAAAGGCAGTTGCCGATGTAAATTTTAAACTTTATATAATTCGAACTGTTAATTTGGTCTCTTGATTTCTCGATTATCGAGAGCGTACTGTTCATACTATATATATGATATGTTTATGATATTTTGTTTGAGTACTTTTCACATTTTTGTCGTTTATTTTAGAGTAGCTTCAGTCTTGTACAACAAACAATTGAAATTTTTTAATATTAAAATTTGATGAAGAAAGTTCTTTATTTATTAGTTTTTTTTTATTGAGAACAAAGTTAATGATGCGTTTAATGGTCGTAAGTCAATATTAAAAGTCATTATACTTTTTGCACAAACAAGAAGTTTTATTTCATTAATCTTATTAACATGTTTGTATTTTTATGTTAAAAATAAATTTAGAATCCTTTTGTAAAATATTTTATTTACGCTATTATTTACATAAATATGTAGATCTTAATAAAATATAAAACTTTTACGTAAAAACATTTAACATGTACTTAAAGTAATATACATACATATCCAGTTCTAAATAAAAACAATTAGATCGGTCATTACCCGACATTTACAATATAAAATAAATCGGTTTAAGATGGTGAAAAAAACACACGTCAACGTTTTAAGTGTGTGCGTGCAGTCGTGCTTCTTCGGGTCAGTGTTGCCAGGAGATTTTTTGTGAAATCCCTAACATATCGCATAAAAATCGTTATTTTCCCCTATATCAAAAAAATTCCCCACATTTTTCATTTTGCGCAAATAAATATAGTAAATACAAACAGGTGGAACTTTTTACTAAAAAGTAAATTAGTTCAAAAAAATATATATAACTTACTGCCTGTTTTTGGGAGACGTTCAAAGCAAACAAGAATCGGATTGCAGCTTGACGAATACGTAACAATTTGGGTTTGCTGTACACGATTCTGTTTTATCCACTTACTTACGAAAGCATTTATGTTGTATGAAGTCGTTGAACCGTAGGAGTTTCTACGATTATAAAAAACAATAGTCTTTATGACTTTTCAGCTCAAGTAATACTTCAACAATGAACTCTTTATTAATCTAAATTAAATTCACAAAAAAAATAATAATAATAATAATAATATAGTTGTGTTTATAAGTATTCTGTTGTACTAAATATAAGTAGTTCCAAATAAACTAACTATGGTTCCGTTAAACAAATATTAAGAATTCAAATTTATAATTCAAATAATAAGAAAATTATATCCCGAACAGTCGTAGAGTTACCTACCTACTACAATTTGATATTTGTTTACTTTTGTTCATATGAAATATTTATTTTAATCATTAAAAATGGCAACCCCGTCTCAATATAAAAAAGGGAAATAGCAGAAAGGAAAAAAAAAAACAAATTTCTAAAATTTTTAGCAGCAACATATCTTTTTTTTAACAAAAATTAAACATTTTTAAAATAAGAAGTATGAATAAAAGAAAAATAAAAAATTGTGTATTTGAACAAAAATTTGCGTTATAAAATAGTTCTCTAATAAATTGTATTTTCTTTTTAGCCGGCGATTGGTTGTTTTCATTCGTGCATGTGTGACATTTTTAACGGCAAAAATGGTCATATAAAACAAAACAAAAAAACAAAAAAACAAAAATACATATCATATCACGTAAGTAGCAACAATATATGACATTCGTGGTGGAAATAGGCAAAACGTTTTAATGTGAAGTACAGACGAATTACCTCCTGAAAACAGGCAGTTAGACGATTCATATAATTAAAAATGTATGTGTGTGTTTAGCTATGAATATAAACAAAACAACATATGCAGTGGGTGAAAATTGGAGTTGCCATATTGCTTCCAGCGATGTAAGGGGATTTTGGGGATTAACGAAGGGAATTCCAAAAAACTTCGTAAGGACTTAGCTAACCGGTTTAAAAACGGGGTTTTCGGTGCGTATTTTTGCCGCGGAATATGATTCAGAACTATACTCAGCCATTCGCTTTAGTGCAAAAATTAAAGTTGCCGTATTGCTTTTAGGAAATGGGATGATTTTTACGTTTTCTGCAGCCGACTTGGAACCGGTTTTCGTATTCGGGGCGTGTTTTTGCCGTGGAACTATTAACGGTCATTCGACTTAGTGCGAAAATTGGGGTTGCCATGTTGCTAACGCAGACGTGGGGGATTTTGGCGAATCCCGCAGCCGATTTTGGGAATTCCAAATGAACTCGAAGCGCGTCATATGTGTATATTTCTTTAGTTTTTATTTTGATATCGAAGCAATTTTTTAGTTTCTTAAACTATATATATTTTATTTGATATATAATTATTTGATCTTGTTTAAGTAAATATTTCTTATTTTTGCAGCCAAAGATCGTTTTTTATTTTTTTATAAAAAACTCAACAGTATTTATTTTCAATATTTCGGTAACAATTTGTTATCATCTATTGAATTTTTGATGAACTTTTATAATTTTTTAAAATTAAATTTTTGGTTTGTACATTTGTTATCATCGTCAGGAAAATTAATATGTTATTAAAAATTTTCAATTTACCTAAATAAAAAACGATCTTTAGAAATATTTATATACATATATTTTAAATATAATTGAACATGTGTAAAAACATAAAGTTTATATTATACACACTTTCGAAAGAAAAAGAAACATTTCGTTTTATAAAATTTGCTGCTTTTATAGAGCGTTTTGCTATTAAACCATCAAGCCAAGTTTGTCAAATATTACAATAAATGATAGTTTATATTATAAACAGAAAGGTTTTTATTACTGTGTGCAGCAAATAAAATGGAATGTTTGCCACGCAAAATGAAACGTAAAAATTTTCAACACTTGATTAAACTTTATTCTTACATTAAAACAAAAAGTTGGGTTGAATTTGAATTTGTGCCACCGAACTTAAAAAAACGCACCGAAAATGTAAAAAAAAGCGCACCCCGCACCGACTAAAGAATTTTTCGCACAAATAATTTCAAAAAGCACCAAAAACGGTAGGAATCGCACCGAGTTGACAATGCTGCTGATGGAGCAGACTTACCGTAATGTTTACCGAGCTTTTCTTTTGTCTCTTTCGCCATTTTCCCTTTTAAATGATAGTGTTTAATCACTGCATGAAATTCACTTTTTTCCATTTTTCAAGAAACTCAAAAATTTCAAAATTTTAACTTCACACGATTACAACAAATAGACTAATCGATAAATTTTGGATGAAATTTTAACAGCTGATGGGTGACAGATCGAAACTAAAAAAAAAAAATTTTTGTGTTTGTACTGCCATCTAGCGTAAAGGTAGCTTCAATATCAATCGGCCGTTGTACTCGTATATAGGGTAATTGTACCAGTAGTCGGCAGTTTAAGACTTTTGATTTTTTTAAAATAACGTTGTGGCATATGTGATATAACTATTGAATTGAAGATTAATTATTCCGTTTCGTTAATTTGTCTTCTTGCAGTTTAAATAAGTTATATTTTAATAGTTGTTTATAAACATGTAAAAATTTTACGATTATTAAAAATGGAGCACATTTACCAGTAGTCGGCACCAATTTTCCAGTTGTCGGCATGTTATGTACCTATTGTCGGCATATCATTTTTCAGTGCAGAAACGAACAGACAACGAAGAAATTCAAACTTTTATTTATTTTAAATAAACGTTTTTACATTTCTAATAATGTAGATTAGGTAGAAACATTACACTAGTATATAAAAGAAGATATATTCATTTTGGCGTTATCAGATTGAGTATTTCAACCACTTTGTGAAAACTTATTGCAAATAACCCATTAAGAATTCCCAGTATTGCTTCTTACTATTTATTCTATGTCTTTCGGAAGCCATTCTTGATCGTTGGCTCCATGTTATTATCAGAGAGAATCATATGAAGTGGTGGACAAAAGGTCGACTTCTGGCGTAGTTTGCCATTTTCTGACCCTTTTTTTCATTCTGATTTTAAAATACTTAAGCTATGTACACACGGTTGTCAGATGTTACAATATTGTAAGATCTGGCAACATGCTGACTATGAAAAATTGTCCCGCAGAAGTAAATTGTGTGTTCAGACGATCGTAAGAAAATCGTACAATTTCATTGTCAGACTATGGTCTGACAAATAATTCATCTGACAACAAAAATTGTCAGTTCACACGGTTCAGATTGTTAGATGAAAAACATTGCCAGACATGTTGTCTGCTTGGCAGTGTTGCCCATCAAACTTTTTTCTGACAATGATGTCATTGTCAGGTGCATTAATTTTATACATCTGACAATTAAAACTGAGCTTACAATACCAGCCAATTATCTGGCAATGCCGACGAAGAGTGTTCTCACGATTTTCAGATGCCTGACAACATTGTCGTCTTACAATTGATTGACAATGGTTTTTCTGACCACGTTGTCAGTTAAAAATTGGCAGTTCACACGATTGTAATACATTTTCAGACAATTTTACTGGCAATATTGTTAGATCTGATAACAGTGTGTACGTAGCTTTACATCGGTCAGTTGTATTAACGAATTAAGTTTGGAGTCAGTGCATAAAATATAATCCGATTATTGTCCAATGTCATATTAGACTTGTGACCCTCGACAAACAATATAATAGCCCCTCATTGTTCAACAATTCTGTACACAATTATATTGTAGTTTTGAGTTAAAAAAAAAGGCATTGTTTCTAAAAATTTGCCATTTTTATTCATTAAAATTAAGAAAAAACTAGTAATGGAAACCACTGCTGACTGTATGACAGCGCTTGTCCTAGTTCTCGACAGGTAAAGCACTCATTTTAAACAGTGCCGTCTACTGGGTAAACTGACTTTAAACTTATTTTTAATACACTCAGTTGCATATACATTGAATATTAAACAATTCTCCTAAAGTTGAAGTAAATTGAAGAAAAACATACTGGAAAATGTTATCGGCACCCCCATGCCGACTACTGGAAATGTTGAAATTTTTATGTTCCTAATGTCGGCATCATTAAAAATCGAAAAAACTTTATATATCTTTTTGATTTTTCACATTTATAACATAATTTGAACAGTTTCCTATCATTAAACATCATTTTTCAACCATTGTAACTTTTCATAGAAATAATGCAACAAATTTCATTCGATTATTTTAATGAAAACCTTCATAAAAGTAATGAAACATTTTAATAAGAAACATGACTTATTTTCATTAAAAGTATGAAAGACAAATCATATGATTAGTGAAATAATTTCTCTAGATCAAAGAATCAATTTCATAAAGCACATGAAAACTGTACATTCAATTAATGAAAAAGTAACATTTATTTAATGAAATAAATTCTTTGTACTAATGTAATATATTCATTAAAAATATAAAACTACTTCATAAGGTCAATGAAGTTATTTCATTTATCTAATTTTATTATTCATTGAGCAACTGAAAAATTTACATTGACTCAATGAAATAGTTACATTTGTTTAATGAAATAATATCATAACACACATTAATAAAATATGTTTACAAATGTACGTAATAAGATCAATGGAATTGTTTCATTTATTCATTGATACTTTATTTCATTACACAAACAATACTATTCCTTGCTTTTGTGAAATTGTACCTAATTATGATAGAAGAAAATGTTGAACAAGTATTCACCAAATAGAACAGATTTTATTAATTCAAATGACTTCAATACACTGATATTAAAATTTTTTAAACTATTATTATGCTGATTTGAGTACATACACATATGTACATACATACCCAAGTTCGGTACACTGAAAAATATTTGCTTCATATATCCAATGAACCCCATTCATTAGATAATTTTCATTAACCGAATGAAAAATTACGTTCCATGAATGAAAATTCATAGCATTAATGAAAATATTCATTAAAATTGATTCATTAGTTTTCATAATTTCATTAGAAAATTTCATTGGATTTGTTATAAAAAATTTTTGAAGGCTGAGTGCAAAATTTCAGAGATTTATTAAAAGTGAGAAAATAATAAATACTAACTACTAACTAAATGACAAAGTAAATTATTTTATACATTAATTACTGTGTAAAAAATTATTTTAATAAAAATTTCAATAGTTTTTTAGTTCTTATGAAAATGTTCATTATATTAACTAAATTTTTTCATTAGAGTTCATAAACTACCCTCATTTTAAATACCTACATAGTTGAAATCAAAAGCAAAGAGATGGTCTCTTCTCTCGTTTTTCGCTTAAAAGAATATTTATTCTGTTACAAATGCAACAACAAAGTCACACTTAATTTTTTCCTTAGCGTTCTATGTGAACAATTATGTATGTATGTATCTATACCCAAAGCAAAGGTTTTGTTTTTGCACGCAACGGGACTTTTTTTTTTTCTTCAAAAAGCAAAACATCACAAGTTTCTAAAAGCAGAAGCAAACGTTTAAAAAAGAAATGAGTTTGCTGAAGTTCATTGTTTAAAGTGATTTTGAAGTCAATTGACATATTTTAAGAAGTGTTAAAAATATAAGTGGCAAAAAATTTACACGTTTTAATTGTGTACAACATACATACTTGTGTAAGTATTTAATAAAACTAATAATTATTAAAAAAAAAAGTTAAAATAATTAAAATATTGTCAAATTTTAAAGAAAATATATTTTACTAATATTTCCATTTGTTTTCAGTTCCAGAAGAAGGCTCAAAAATCATGGCTCATAGTCTTTTATATGACAACCTCTCAGCAGAAGACTTCGAGTCAACATGGTCTGCTTGTAGTTCCTATAGGGCACACCAGATTATCAACGAGTGTCAAAACATAGGAGATATTTTGAAAGCTTGGCCACAGTATAAACAACCTAATGGATTCAAGTTGGTATGTATTTAGTACAAGAATATTGAGGTTATTTTAGATATTAAAAATTTTTTTTATTTTATTTTAGATTGACAAGGATTTTTCCTTTTTACATGCTTTCCATGACCCCCTCTTAACCTGGGGCTATGAAAAGTTGGTCAGACTTTTTCATGGCCTACAAGTTCTCAAAGCCACTAAATCAGTTGAAATTAATCAATTTATTGATAGTATTAACGTTGCTGGTGCCGAAAAAGGTAAATAATATGCATAAATTTTTATCTGTGTACATATCGCACTGGTTTCTCCAAAAGAAGTCAACAAAAAAAAAAAAAAAGAAAACAGTTTTTCCTCTGCTAAAAAATTATAAAACAAATAGGTAGACTTCTGTTAGAATAACCAGCGGCGTTTGTGATAACATTTATTGTAAGATAACATTTATATGTAATGTTACTTCAATTTTTTTCAGATGTTGACACGTTTGCATTAAAAGTTTTATGGTCCGTTCACTATTTCCTGAATCCAACTGGAAAGTTCGTAAGAAAAAATGTTCTAGGTAAAAAGGAAATGTCGCGGTTCACAACAAAGGACTCGCAAGAATCATTCCTTTTTATAGGGAATACATTGCAGGAACTTCAAGATCACATAGAGTTTTTAAAAAGACGCGAACAAAATATACAACCATTTCTTCTTGCAATTGGTAATTTTGAAAACATCCAACAATTTTTTGTATACCTTGATGGAAATTTATTACCTTTTTCAAATTTTCGTAGAGCTTTGGATATTTGTTTTAAAGTTTTTCACATTTTTCATTTGGAATATCCAAAGCCTTCAGAAACTTTTTGGCTATTTATTGAAGCTTATTTTTACGCCTTAAATAGTAGCGTAAAAAATTCAAAAGTTAGTATATTTTTGGATAGCTTGAAATAAATTTTAGTATAAAACAAATAACCATTGAAGATATTTCTTATTTTTGTAGCTAAAGATCGTTTTATTTTTTATAAAAAATTCAACAGTATTTATTTTCAATATTTCGATAACAATTTGTTATCATCGTAAGGAAAATTAATATTTTATGTTTTCCTGACGATGATAACAAATTGTTATCGAAATATTGAAAATAAATACTGTTGAATTTTTTATAAAAAATAAAACGATCTTTAGGTGCAAAAATAGAAATGTTAACTAACAAGATCAAATAATTAAATACCAAATAACCATTGTTTATACTTACTTAATTATACAAAATGTTTACATATGTAACATTACATATTATTTTTTAAGTTATTTTGTGTTGAATTAACATGTTTTGATTTTCTTTTAACCATCATTCTAAATGTAGTGTATTAATATTATTAATTTTATATTATTTTCCATTATTATTAAAACAATAAAAAATTCTTTTATGCCTAATATAAAAAATTGTTTAGTTTCTTTTCAGTAGCACAATTCTAATGAAAAAAGGTCATTAGAATAATGAAACTCCTCCTTAAACTAATGATTTTATTTCATTAGAATGAAGAAAATTTTTCACCAAATTAGTGAAGATTTTCATTGGTTCAACGAATGTATTCATTAAAATAGTGAAAATATTTCATAAAAATAATGTAACACATTCATTGGCCTAATGAATAAATAACGTCTGAATGATGAAGAAGATTCATTAAAGAAATGAAAGTTTTACTTAATGTTAATGTACCAAATTCATAAAACTAATGAAATTGAGTCGTTAGCCTAATGAATTTTTTCATTATTTTAATGAAAAGTATTCATAAATGCAATGATTTATGCTTCATTAACTTAATGAAGTTTTCATTAATCTAACGAATGTATTCATTAAATAACTTTTAATGAAAGAAGATTCATTAGTCCAATGAAGGCCATCATTGGCCGAAAAATAATGAAAATTTTCATTAGATTAATGTCAAAATTCATTATATTAATGAAGGAATTCTTTTCAGTGTAGCCAGAAATTTATTTGTCATTGATCTAATGAATTCTATTTCATTGGAATTATGAAACTCATAAAACTTACATTTTAATAAAAAAAACTTGACATTTTTTAAACTGTAGCTTAATTTTAATAAATGCCCATTAATATATCTTACCAAAATTCAAAGAAAAAAAAAAAATAAAATAAATTTTGTTGTAGTCATAAATCCAATGATTTTTTTTAATGAAACTATGAAACTTAATGAAACCATTCTGATGGAACTATTTCATAATATATATGAAGTTTCATGCATATTGTGAAAAATTTTCATTGGATTAATGGAAAATATTTAATGAAACAGTTTCATTAAATATATGACGCATAATTCTTTCAGTGTACTGTTATTCTTAAGCTACGTACACACGGTAGTCCGATCTTACAATATTGGCAGTAAAATTGTCTGAAAATGTGTTACAATCGTATGAACTGCCAATTTTTAACTTACAACGTTGTCAGAAAAACCATTGTCAATCAATTGTAAGACGACAATGTTGCAAGGCATCTGCCAATCGTGAGAACACTCTTCGTCGGCATTGCCAGATAATTGGCTGGTATTGTAAGCTCAGTTTTAATTGTCAGATGTATAAAATTAATGCACCTGACAATAGCATCATTGTCAGAAAAAAGTTTGATGGGTAACACTGCCAAACAGATGGTTGTTGATATACATAAGTGGCAATGTTTTTCAACATGTCTGGCAATTTTTTTCATCTAACAATCTGACAACCGTGTGAACTGACAATTTTTGTTGTCAGATGAATTATTTGTCAGACCATAGGCTGACAATGAATTTGTAAGATTTTCTTACGATCGTCTGAACACACAATTTATTTCTGTGGGACAATTTTTCATTGTCACTACTTTGTCAGCATGTTGCCAGATCTTACAATATTGTAACATCTGACAACCGTGTGTACATAGCTTTAGTTATTTGAGTTTAAATAAAAAAAATGCCGATTACTGGTGCATACCGAGCTTAGGTACACTTACCCTACGACAACGCTGCATGAAGCATTTTTGGGTAACATTATACAAGTTTCGATTGCTGAGTTATCGAGGTGGAATAGACCTAGTGTTTGCTTATCTTTTATTTTTGCTGGCTGCGGAAAGCTTCTAACCATTTACCGATTTTTTTACGAGTTTTACACAATTTAGAAGCAGCTTTTTAAACATTAAAAATTAAAAGTTTTTATTAATTTAGCAGCTCCTTAATTAATTAAATACAATATTTGTTTTATTTTTTGTATTTCGTAAAGAAATCGCCAATATTTTAAACTTATGTATATCACATTTAAATAGAACTTCCGATTAGATAATAGTAAAGTGTAATTTGTTGAATTTTATTGGGTATGTAATAGAAATCTATTTTGAAGAAAAAATCTTATACACTTTATATATAAAGTAGGTATGTAAAGATTTTCTTGGCCCTCATGTGTACGTATGTATGTATGTATTTATATTATAAACTATTTTAACTATGGATTTATCACTGAATGCTGAAACCTGGATTTAAGAAAATTTTCTAATACTCAATTCTTTGGTATAAAAGTACTGATTACTTCATTAGTATCTATTGTTCCCTGACCAAGTTTCCAATTTGTTTCCACTTTTGTAGTATTTTAAAGATATTCCCGGTTTAACGTTGTATTCGTATTTATATTAGAATTGCATTCCCTTGTCTAAATGTTGTGGTGGTTTATTCGTTGATTTGCGTTTGAAAGTCACAGAAATGGAACATTTTGCCGCTTCTGTTAAATCGTTTTTGCTCAGCACAGAACCTGATGTTACCTTGGCGTTGGGCTTTACAAAGTTTAATGATGATAGAGATTTTCTGCGTCCAGCACAATCAGTGTTCTTGTTGAAATGAAAATGTAATTGTGGCTGTCTGCATTTTATTTGTTGAGGATAATTTTGTGGCTGCTGTTGAAGATGTCGTTGACAATGTTGATGCGCCATATACTCTCACATAAACTGATGATTGTGTTGTTGGCAACAATCGCTGGTAAGTGTTACTTCTATTGTATCGTCCTGTGAACAGTTGCTAGAAGCGTTGCCACCCATCCTCACAGTATTACAGTTATTGTGTGTATTGCCATTTGTTAGCATTGTTATGGATGTTTCCTGGAGACGGCTGAAACATAAGAGAACATTTTTATATTCCATTTAATGTAAAAAGTTTGAATTATAAGATTAAGGGGTTTTAAGTCAAATGCTATTAAATATTTAACACTGGTCTATATTATTTAATGGTCCACATTAGTTTCATTACTTGCAAAGGGTGTACCAAAATTAATGCCATATTTGAAAAGTATGTATACATATCGCTCCTTTATTGCAACATAGTCATATCTCAAAAAATGAGCTTTTCGAGTTAACAATGCAGAATTGTTAAATGGTAGTACCATTTATATTGTGCCAAAAATTTATTCAAATTATTTTTAAACTTTTTCCTTTAGGAGATATTTTCTTAAAAAATGTTCTAAGACTTGTATGAAAACTAAAAATTTGAAATGCGTTTTTCTCGAAACGAGCTTTTTTGCGATATGACTATGTTGCAATAAAGGACCGATATGTTTAACAACAATAGTTCAAAGCACACGAGCTGCTGATATACATATAAATTAACCACACCTACTTTTAAAAAACATTCTATTATTGTACATTACAAAAGCTATTGTTGTGTTCGAATTATATTTTAAGCTTTATTATTGCATTCAAGAATATTTTGAAATGATAGAAATATGGAAACTTCTATACTGGTATATAACTCCTGGACTGGATGGTATGCCAGCACTGGTCTTGAAGCAGTGCTCTTCTACGCTTCCGCGTCCATTAGCACACCTCTTCCGCATACTTTACCATGTTGGTGAGTTTTCATCGTGCTGGAAGGTTGCTAGTGTAACGTCAATCCCCAAAAACGGGTGAGACAAATAACCCCGAAAATTACCGCCCAATTGAAATATGCTCTGCACTCTCCAAAGTAATGGAAAACATTTTTAGCCATCACCTTATGAGGTATCTAGAGTCGCATAAACTACTTTGTGATCGTCCAAATGAATTTGGTAAGAGTCATTCTAGTGGCGATCTTATGGCATTTCTCTCTGAGAAATGGAGCCACTCAATCCAGCATTTCGGTGAAAGTAGGGTGGTGGCTCTGGATATTTCAAAAGCGTTTGACAGAGTGTGGTATGGTGCACTACTGGTAAAATTTACTGCTTTTGGTGTCGGTGTTGACTTCTCTCGGTTTATATCGAGCTTTCTGGAGTTGTTATAGATGGGGTCTTATCAAACGAGTTGAAGATTAATTCAGGGGTGCCGCAAGGCTCCGTTCTTTCTCCTACCCCATTTGTGACTCGTACTCTTTTAGTTATACGCCCAGCCTATCAGAGGTTGCAGCCAAGAGGCTAAATATGAATGATTCACTGAATAGTGATCTTCTAATAATCTCCGAATAGGGTCGTGTTCTTGGAAAAAAGATACAGTGTGATGTTCGCTGGACTGATCACATTTTTCATGTCTCTAAAGAACCATTCAAGTGCCTTGGTTTTTTGAAACGGTGTAAGATGTACTTCACTCCATCCGACCTCCTTACTATTTATACCACCTACATCCGACCGAAAATACAATTCTCATGTTTGGGCCGGTGCCTCAAAGTCTATTTTGGGGTTACTCGACCGTGTGCAGGAGAGGGCGAAGAAGCTCATCGGTGACAGTAGGGTATCCAACTCTATTGACTCACTAGAGCATCGACGCAGTGTGGGGTGCGTTACTCTGTTTATCGTTACTACAATGGATTTTGCTCTGATGCGATTAGGGATCTTGTTCCCGAAACGCGCAAATTTTTACGTAGCACGCGTTCATCGTCCATAGCTCATCCATTTGTGGTCGATTGCCCGGGGAATTTTATTAATTTGCCTTCTAGTTATTTGAAAATAATATTAGTTACTTCAGTGCCTTAACACAAATCGCAAGCAATTGGTTGATATAAACAAATAACAATAGACCACCGTGATCTCATGCGCAGTAGAAAATTATTTTGTCAAGTTTTCGGCGTCATCTTAGTTATTTGCATCATAAGTGGCAACGATACAAATTATGACGGAGTAAATATTCATGTTACTTCAACAATGTTCCAAACTGCTTTTTCTTTGCGTGTATGCAAGAAGGTTAAACATTTATATTTGAGAAGATGGTCAAAATTGAGTGAAAGGTATGAGTATTGTGAAATGTGATCAAGACGCCACTTCTGGCGTCTATATTATTATAAATAACATATTGTTATAAACAACTATATTGTTATAAACAACATTTAGTTTACGCCTGTCTACGCTGCCACAATTTGCAAAGATTTCACGATTGTATAAAAGAGAAGAAATAAGATGCGTTTTTTAGTAGCATTGGTATGTTAAATGGGGTGGAGTCTTTGACAGTCCACAAATTCCTCAGCATACTATACACTCTACCTACAATAATGCCAATATGTGAAGACCATGTCAATCACTCATGGGACATGATTCCTAGATTGATTGCTTTAGTAACAAAGGCGATTTTGTCATTTTGGATTTTAATGTGAAGATTTTCACGCACAATTTTCAATTTTGAAATAAGAATACATTTAGATTTAGAGGAATTTATACTCAGACCATTTGCCTCGGCCCAGTTGTTAATTTTATCCAGGTCGCTATTAATCCTGCTTATACAGGAAGTTGCATCATCAATCGTGCAATAGTTATTAAGCTGAATTGAACTGGTGATAGGAATGTTAGGGAGGTCGTTAATATATATACAAAAAAGAAGCAGACCAAGTATCGAGCCCTGTGGAGCACCTCTTTTTTACATTAAGTCGCTCGGCGATTTTTTCATTAAGCTTAACCACTTGCGAGCGATTAGAAAGGAACGACGCTATGAGTCTACAAGCAGAAGTTGAAAAATGGAAAAGTTTTCTAAGTTTTGATAACAAAACCTGGTAGTCCACCGTATCGAATGCCTTACTGTGATCTAAAAGAGTCAGTAAAGAAACCATATTATCATCGATTTTAGATCTTATATCCTCAACGACATCCACCAGTGCTGTTATACAGCCTCTACTCTTCATAAAACCGGGCTGAAACCAAGTTCTTGTTGTTCAAATATTCGTTTATTTGTTTAGAAATAAGGTTTTCAATCATCTTAGATAAATACGGGAGAATAGCTATTGGACGGAACTCATTATTCAAATCTTGCCTTAATTTTGGTACACCCTGTGATAAAATTATTATAAGCAAAATATAAATACAGGATTTAGTTTAGAATTGTCTTTATTAAAAGTAGTATTTACCTTCTGATAGTGCTTTGTTGAAAGCATGACCTTGTGGAATGATAGCAGTGGCGTGATGCTGTCAAGGATGTGTCGTGGTGTTTGCAAACTTTACGCGAACAAAACAAAAACCTAAAGACAGGATGAAAGAGAAACATTGGAAAAAAGTAGAATTTTCAAAGAAAAATTTAAAAAAAAAAAATAACATAAAAAAACACTTGACTTCTAACAGAAAGAAGAACATAGAGATATTTTATATAATATTTTTTTAATTACACTTTAAGATTTTAAGTTCTTTTTTTCTTTTGTTGTTAATTGAAGCACAGCACAGAAGCGAAGAACGTTGTAAGTGACAAAGTAATAGTTTTTCGTGAGAGAAAGAAAAAATTCTAAATGATTTTTGAACATATGAATATGTACAAACTATTCTAAGTTTTCAATGTATATGGAAAACCGTAAGGCTTTTGTATAATATAGAACTTTGGCTGAAATTTGTTTGTTCTTACAAATTTTATTTCATAAAATCATCAGCGTTTCGCAAATTGAATTGAACATCTGTAGCTTTAACTACTTACTGCGAGCGTCAAAATAAAGTCTACAAAAAAATTCGTAAAATATTGTTTTTATTTCAGTCTTCTTATCTATGATAAAATTTTACATTTCGATATTTTTAAATCTATATTCAGTTCTCTACCAAAACGGCAAAAAATATTTACAACACAAAAGCCTTATAACAAAAATAAAAACAAAAAGTGTACAAACTATTTTAAAATGAAAACAAAATCAATTTAGTATTTATTAATTTATTGAATTTTTTAAATCCTAGTGGGTGCTGATGAGTAGTGTATAGCGACTACGAAACAGCTAGTTGTCCCCCAGCTAAAGATTTGATTATTATTTTTCTTGTCTTCTTCAATCAAAAATTATTGATCGCAGCAAATTTGTATTGTAAAAAATTCCTTCAACATACAACAAGATATAAATCTTTTGAATTACAGTATGTGATTTTATAATAGCACAATATATATTTTAAAGTTAGTTTACGTAGAAGTTATAAAAGATAAAATATAAATTTTAATACATTAGGTTCTTCAACAAGGAATTTGCGATATTGAAGTATATTACTTGAAAAGCAAGCAAAACAAAAGTATTATTATAAGACAAATTGTTGAATAATATATAAAGGTTCAAACTTAACTAAAATATAAAAACAGTTATTGTTTGAATTGTATAGCGTTGCCAGTACATTGCAAAGTGTTGGGTAGTGAATTCTACAGCCATATGGTATTTGTAAAGAACTACCACTCAGATATTAGTGTTCGATGTCTGAATTATATAATGTTTTTTCCTCTGTTAGAACGTGCAAACTGAAGGAGTTCAAATAAGTAAATAGGCTTTTTTATATAAATAATTTTGTGCAGTAAAATTAATGATCTTATCTTTAGCAACTCGAGAATATCAACTCCATATAAGGATTTAGAGTATTGTGATGTTCCTTGATATCTCTTAATATTATAAACATATCGTAGGATGGCGTTATAAACTACCACTAATCTGCTCTTACTATATAAGTCACTATAGGCAAAAATTTCACAGCCATATAACAGCTTTGGTTCTAAATAGGACTTTGCAAGAAGCACTCGGATATTTAGAGGTGTAACATGCTTGGAGATATTAAGTATTCGCAGCATCGAAAAAATTGTTCCACAAACAGAGTTAATGTGGTAATTGAAGTGATTTGTTGAAAATGATTCCAAGGTTCTATGCTGATTCAGCAATTGCTATATTTTTTATCACCTAATAAGATCCGAACATCTACGACAATGTTTTGATTTCTCTGGGCAACCACCAGACATTTAGATTTTGTAGGATTCCGTTGCAGTCTGTTAGAAGCCGCCCATAAAGATATTCTATTTAAGTCCACGTTTAATTTAGCAATGCACTCGTGTATCAAATTTTTCTTGCAACTAATGTATATTTGCGCATCATCAGTATACATGTGTATTTTGCTGTACAGAAGCTGATTAGGTAAGTCATTTATATATAGTGTAAACAGCAGTGACCCAAGAATAGAACCCTGCGGTACTCCTTTAAATACAGGTAGGGCGGTAGATATGCGGTCACCAACATATACTGATTGGTAGCGATCAGTGAGATAGCTTGCTATTAGTGATGTGGCTGTTGAAGAAAAATTAAATTTGTTAAACATCTTACTGCATAGAATTTGGTGACTAACGGAATCAAATGCTTTAGAATGATCCAAGAGCACTAGAAATGTAATATAACCATCATCAAGACTGCACCTTATATCTTCCGATACGTCGATAAGCGACGTTATACAGCCGTGACTCTCTCTAAATCCAGATTGGCTTCTTATTAATTACTGCATTTAGTCTTCTGGGAGTTGATTCTACAACTTTTTTAGTTATACCAGGTGAGATCTTCTGCCATTCCTCCATTATTTTATTTTTTTGTATTGGACCAGTACTCAGGGGATGACCCCTACATATGCAGTGCATTGTACCAGAACTAGGAAAATAGGTTGTGAGGAGGGGGAAAGAGAGAGTAGTGTTTGTTAACATTTGACTTGAACCTTCCAACGTTATAACATACAGGAAACACGTCTGCAGGCAAATTATTCCACAGACGAAGCGTTCGGCTGAAAAACGAATTCTCCCTGCGATTCCCCCGGCGATCGACCACAAATGGATGACCTCTGGACGATGAGCGCGTGCTACGTAAAAATGTGTGAGTTTCGGGAACAAGATCCCTAATCTCGTCAGAGCAAAATCCATTGTAGTAACGATAGAACAGATATTGCTAATTGTCCTTTTCCTGATTTTGCGGTCCAAATGTTCCCACAAATGTTCAATTGGATTTAAGTCCAATGATTAGAGAGGATGATCCACTATTTTGGGAGTGCAGCCATTCTTTTACTATATCGTATGTATGTTTGGGGTCGTTCTCATGTTGAAAAATTTAATATCTTTCCAACTCCAATTTCTCCTTACTGCCTGGCAGTTTGTTTTGAAAAATGTTCAAGTAGCCTGTATCATTTATTATACTTTCAATAAAAAACAATTTCCAACTTCGCTTTCAATGCACACATCCCTCACTATGCTTAACCGTGGTTATTAAATTTTGGTCAGCACATTCATTGTTTTTTGTTCTCCATACTTTAACTGGTTTTTTCTGGGCAAATACCTCAAATTTACCTTCTAAACTAAAAAGCACATTATTCTATAAAGAAACATCTTTATGTTGATACTTTTTGCCGTATTCTAGACGTCTTTTTTATTTAGCTGGCGATATAAGTGGTTTCATCGCGGGAATCGAACCCGTTTTCGCGTAATGCTCGTCGTATTGTACTGGTACTTAAGATAGCTCCTGATGTTGCCGAAACTTCCTCTGATATTTTAACGACACTTTTAAAAGAATTATTTTTTACATTATGCACTGTAGATCTTCTTCAACCTCTTTCAAAAGTTTTCGCCAGCCCGGTTCTGGACGATTTTCTATCACGGCGTATTTTTCGTATTTATCTACAATTTTTTGCAGTATTGTGGCTTCTGTTTATAATAGAACCAATTTCTCTGAAAGTTTTTTCTACATTCCGAAGTTTTATTATTAACTGCCTTATATCACTAGAAATTTCTTTGCCCATTCCAAAGCACATAAAAATTTACTTCACACGAGGAGCTTTTACTCTGCCGATCACAATTAATTAACGTAAAACAATACAAACTTTTTAGTAGAATGCTAAAATAAGGCAAATGATTAAATATAAAGGTATTCTTTTACAGTAGCACACCGCTGAAATGATGCACATGCAACATGTGCACTTTATTTTGACGCGTAAAATATGCATTTAAATTAGTTTTTGCTCTATAACTTATATAACTGTAAGAAATTGCTCATTATATTTTTATAACTAATTAGAGAATAGCAAAAACCCGAGAATGGTCAATTTAGTCATATTTTAAACGACAAAAATAGTACTGTTTTGCAGAGAAATTTTTTGTACTCGTATACTTTATTTTGACGCTCACAGTATGTATGCTGGCATATAAGTATGTACCTCGTCATCTCTACACTTTTTATTTTACAACTCATTACAACTCGTTGGTTGACCGTAAGCCACTGCAATCTCTATGGCAGCATGGAATACATTTTCTACTCGTATACTTGCATATATGTGTGTAAGTATGTCCTATCGTAACCAGAGACCTGCGCCGAAGCGGCTATAGCCGACTAAGCCGAGCCGCCGATGATATTTGATTGCCGTCGCCGCCACAATTTTTACGGCTAAAAATGAACCGCCGATAGTAGGTCACGAGATTATGAAATATAAGCCAAATTTTACGTTTTGTAGATATAAATACCAAATTTAGCTTAAAAAATAAATTAGTATTTCCGTAGCACAATGGATCAAAATTGTCTGCGCATCACATTTTAACAAAATTTTTCTCGTCAGAACAAATTAACTATACTCTAGAGATTTTTGAGACTATCGTAATGTTTTCACCGAAAGAAATTGAAAAATAAACATTGTTAGCTTCGAATTTGATACGGCAATAATGATTTTTTTTTTAAAGCTTTTTTTTATTTATTGTAATAATGATAAAGTTCGTTTTTCGTTGTTAATAAGGTTACTCAATCAGTGATAATTACGGCTTTTTACTGTAATTTTTACCTACAAATGGTAGAATGTAATATTATTATTTGTACGATAATTTTGTAAGCAAGTATTTTTATTTAATGCCAGCTTTAATGTTTCTATAGTTGCAATTGGTCTATTATTGAAAACAATATATGAAGCATTATAAAATCGACGTTTTAAAGCATGAACAGTTGTTAATTTTTAAAAGACGCCTCCAGGAAAAAATCAAAATTATTTTAAACAAAAGAAACGCCGGTGGATCTAGGGGTTTGGAACTTTTTTGATCAAAAGGTGATTACAAAAAAGTTTTAAAAAACTACAATGTATGCAGAGTTTGTTTTGATGGGGGGCCCTATACTTCTTAAAGAGAAGTTTATATTCTAATAATTTTTTTAAATAGTAAAAAAAGTAAATACCAATAAATTACGTAAACGTTTTGATTATATTTCTGCTACCTTATTTGTAAAAAGTTTTTAATGTTTATTAAGCTTTTATTACACAAATTTTGTATAGAAATTAGTGCAGAATTAGTTTGTATAGAATCAGTGCATAGCTTAATAAACATGAAAAAAAATGTTATAAATAAGGCAGCTAATATACTCGTATATATGTACATTTAATGGCAGGAATTACGGATTTGGATTCGTTAGAACCTCCTAAGCCTCTTAAAAAATCCGTAAAAAGCTTCATAACTGTCTCTGAGTCGCTCTTTCCTTTTTTGTACATCCACATGTTTCTGTAAATATATGTGTATATGTAAATATCTTTAAAGAAAAGAATTGTTTAATATAAAAAAAAATTGTTTTCTCACACAAACTATGTTTACTTTTTCTTATATCAAGTCCATTAACGCATTAAAATAAAAAATACAAATTAAAATAATTCTGATTGTTTTAATTACAAAAAAATACTGAAGAAAGTGTTCATTAGATATAACAGTGCATACCTATGTGTTATTTAAACTTTAGGCACTAAACGTGCGAAGTAGGAGCTGCGGAATTTAAAAAACTAGCCGGTCAAATCCTGCCTATAGCCGGCTTTGAGCAGCAGCCGAGTAATATATCATCAGCCGCCGCCACCGATAAAAGTGGACGGCGCAGGTCTCTGATCGTAACATTGTGTTACTAAAAACATTCTTTCATTAAATGAAAAATTGCTCTCTTACTTAATTTCACAACGATTTAATGCAGATTTTTGAATTATTTGTTGTTGGAAGAGTGTGAGAGTGTAAAAATGACGGTAGCTGTGGTTTTTGCAATATTTGTTTTTTATAACGTTATTCGTGACAGTGCTTTAATTTTGACTAAAACAACTTATGTATATTTTTTCTCATCCTCAAAGTATGCAATCATTTTCTTTTGACATGGCAATGGTGGTGTTATTAAATAGCAAATTATTTTAGTTAAAAAATATTTTTTTTATATAGGGTGTTTTTTTAAGCTAGATAGAACTTTAAATTGTAAAAAGTAACACAAAAAATTAAATTTTGATGAAACATTTTTTTTTATTTGTTTCAGTATACTCTTACAAATCATCATGATTAGACTCACGCTTGAACAACGCTACGAAATTATCCAAATTTACTTTGAAAATCAGTCCCGTTGTTTTATCGCAAAATTGTGTTCAGCGATGAGGCGCATTTTTGGCTTAACGGGTTTGTTAATAAGCAAAATTGCCGCATATGGAGTGAGACCAATCTACAAGAGACCCTACAGACTCCATTACATCCAGAAAAATGCACTGTTTGGTGCGGTTTTCATGCTGGTGGCATCATCGGACCTTATTTCTTCAAAAATGAGGCCGGAGCTCGCGTTACGGTCAATGGAGATCGTTACCGCACCATGATCAATGATTTTTTGTTTGAAAATATGGATGACATTGATCCGGAGGAGATGTGGTTTCAACAGGATGGCGCTACGTGCCATACGGCGAACGCAACCATCGACTTACTGAAATCAAAATTTGGCGATAAGTTGATTTCGAGAAATGGACCTGTCAATTGGCCTCCAAGGTCGTGCGATTTGACACCTCTCGATTATTTCCTGTGGGGCTACGTGAAGTCACTGGTTTATGCTGATAAACCAGCAACAATTGACGCCTTGGAGGCCAGCATTGTTCGTGTTGTTCGTGACATACGGCCAGCAGTGCTCGAAAAAGTGGCCCAAAATTGGACGTCCAGAATGCGCTTCGTCAAGAACAGCCGCGGTGCCCATATGCCCGAAATCATTTTCAAATGTTAATGTCACGTATTGATCTTTCGAATAAAAAAAAATTTTGATTAGAATTTAATTTTTTGTGTTATTTTTTACAATTTCAAGTTCTATCGGGCTTAAAAAAACACCCTATAGTATTTAGGCATGGTTTTTAACTTGGTATTTAAATTTCAATTAGTTCTAACTTCCGTACAAACTCAAAAATCAATTTTTCAGTACAATTTTGAATCAAATGTCTTCTTCTTCTTTTAAGTTGTATTTAAGTTTAGCTCATATACCTTTAGTGAAAAAGGGTAAACAAAATACACATATGAGCTATTGTCTGCAGAAAATATTTTCAAATTAGTTGTTAATTTTTTACTACACAATAGCAAAATATAATATTTAATTAAAAATAACATCGCATAAAATACAATTATTGAGTTCTTCTATGCCTTTGATAAATTTAATATTTTTCTTTAACAATTTTTTATTTTTACAATAATAAACAGCTACTTCTATGAAACGCTTTCCATAATATTTGAATTTAGGTGATGCTGTAACATTTACAGCGCATTTAAATAAGAGTTATTACTTAAGAAATTAAATGAAGTTTAATCAATTTTATATTTAAAAGCGAAGTCAACAACTGTCCACTGGAGTGCTGTATTCATTTCTAATATGGTTTTGTATATGAAAAATAAAATCTCGAGAATAATATGGCAAATGCTTAGAATAGAACTATGAATCTATAAGTCGCAATTTCCATTATGCAAGACTTATTGCTTAACTGATTAAACTTCTAGAGAAGGGGGTAAGGTATTTTAACTCATGAGTAAAATACCTCACACCGTTCTCTAAAAGTTTAATCAGCTCAACAATAAGTACTGCAGAATGAAAACTTGCGCACAAGTAAAAGATTTTCAAACGTATCACTGCCTATTGTGTGCAGTAGTGCCGCGACATAAAAATATTGCAACCAAAGTTTTTGGGAAAGTTACCAAATGTGTCAAACACTAAACGAAGTTAATATGCATTTATTTCTTCAAAAAAAAAAAAAAAAACCAAAAAAAAAATTGTATAAGATTTTAGTTTGTACCTGGTTTTAGTTCAAGTTTTTCAATTCTTAAGTTTTTTCCTAGGAAGAATTTTTTACAATACAAATTTGCTGTGATCAATAATTTTTGATTGCAGAAGACAAGAAAAATAATAATCAATAATAGCTGGCGGACAACTAGCTGTTTCGTAGTCGCTACACTACTCATCAGCACCCATTCGGATTTGAACTCGGGTCATGACATATCATGATCTGCTGCTTTAACCACTCATCCACCGAGCTATTTAATTATTTTCTATCTATGTTCATCTCATATTGAACCACATATGCATTTTGTAAAAAATCCATCTTAAGAAAATACTTAAGAAAGGAAAAACTTGAACTAAAACCCGATGTACATATGTACAAACAAAAATTTATTAAAAAAATTACAAAAAAAAAATCAACAAAAATTCAAGAAAAAACATTATTTTATTTTAATTTGCATTATTTTATAAATGTTATATCCACTCTTAAGCTAAATAATAATTACAAAGCAAGAACGCAAAAATTAATTAAAAAATTATTTGAAATTGGCGGTAAACGAATGCAAGGTGCATTTTTTTGGATTAAAATGACTTTTTGGCGGCATATTTTTTTCGCATATTAATGCGTATATATTTATATATTTTACAGTATTTGTACGAATTGTCTATACAACTGGACGCTCCTTATAAAAATTTTTCTTATAATACCTATCCCTTATATGTTGGTAAAGAAACAGATCTTAAATTGACAAACCATGCAAAAATATACCCTTTTTCAAAATGATCGAGTTCACGAGAGGTCAAAGCTAGAGCCGAACTATTTCAGATGTCATTTTAGAAAAATCCAAGGTTCATTTTTAAGAGGGTACATTAGACACTTTTTTTGGTGAGTCGCTCTAATGTACATACATTGCATGTCATCAGGTTAGTGCTTCTCTTTACACTTTCTTTACGCTTTAAATGGTACCTAATCTATTTGTGTTATGGGCTTACAATTTTCATCTATTTGACTTTTGTAAATTCTTCTTAAAATAAAACAATAATGGCTAGTATAACATTAAAGTTAATATTTTATTTTTAATTTTTAGAAAAAATATATTTAAAAATGTAGCCAAGAACTAGTCGATGGGCGATAATTTCAATATATTTGGTTTTTTTATTGCTAGTTTGTGATATTTTGAAAATTGTATAATAAAATTAGTAATGTGTGCTTCCGCCTTTATTTGAAATCACCTCGAAAATTCGATTGGGAATGGAAAGGTATAGACTTTCAATGTATTCCAACGAAATGGTGGACCAAGCGTATTTGATGGCTTCGATTAGTTCTGTTTTGTGCTGTATTGCTTTCCGAATTCGTATACTTTCAAGTTCATTTAGGTCGGGTGAGTACAGAAGCCACTCAAGGATATCTACTTTTTGGTTTTCAGTCCAGAATTTTACGGACCTGGCTATATGAATTGGGGCATTATCGTGTTGGAAATGCCACTTTAGACTCCCGAAAAAGTTTTGGAACTGAGAAAAGGCCATTTCTGAAACGTTTCTATAGTTTTCCGCATTCACGCGTGATGTTAAAAACTGCAATTATCGGGTGCAATAGTAGGATGTAGTTCCCCATAGTATCACACCTCCCTCTTGGCTGTGAAACCGGTCCAAGTGGTGTTCCTCTTTAGGTAGATCATGGCAGTAAATATTGTACCCATTGAGCCCTTCTAAATTTAATTTATTTTCATGTGAAAAGGCCACGTATTTCCACTAAGCAGACCATGTTATGTGCGTTTGGGTAAAATGTAAGCGCATCTCCTTTCTTAGCGTATTAAGTGGTGGTTTCTTTTTCAATATCTGTCTCCCTTTGCACAGTTGGTAGGCTTGCTTTAATACAAGTTTTTTCTTAATTTTGGCAGACGAGTCGTGGGAATTAGATGCTTCCCTCAGTATAGCTCTCCTATCTGCTTCAGAAATCACTCGATTGTTACCGCTTTTAAAGTTTTTTTCATTATTTTTAAGATAAATTGGCTATGGCTTTCCTGTGTCTTCCAGTTTTTTCGGCAATTTTATGGAAGTATAGCTTTCCTCACAATAGGCTTCAATTTTCGATTTTTCCTTCAAAGATAAAATTGTTCCTCTTCCCATATTTTGCAATTGTTTAAAAATATTGAATATTTCAAGCCACACAAAAAAAAATTTATGACAGTAATTGCAAAGGCAAACTAGATAACTTAAATTCTATTTGGGGGGCGCTAATCTGATAAAGCAGAATAAATGCAGAGTAATTTGTGAAAAATAACACAAATAAAAAATAAAATAATATATAACAGTTCTTATATTGAGCTTAGTTGTCATGTGAGAGAGATCGCAATTGATGATTGCAAAAACAAAACAAAAATTAAGAAGTTGCACGAGTTATGTTACCACATACACCACCACCAAAACCACTAAAACAACACCATTTCTATGAAACTACAAAATATTAAAAACATTATTATTTAAAATTGATTGAGTTGCAAAATAAATAAAAAGCTAACCGTAGCAGACAAAATTTATTGCAAGTTCATTAAACTTAATAAAAATTCTATAAAATTGATTTGGTTGCGACATAAATAAAACTAACTGCAGAATAGTTAAAATCAGTTTTAAATAATTTAATTCCAACATTTTAAATGCTGCAATAGAGTTTGTTTTAGTCGTGTTTCGTGTTGTTATTGTTTAAGTTAAACCTCCAAGAACACTACTCCCTATTTCCTATCTCATCATAACCTATTTTCCTAGTTCCAGTACAATACACTGCATATGTAGGGGTCATCCCCTGAGTACTGGTCCAAGATAAAAAAAAAAAAATAATAAGAATTGATTTAGTTGCAAACTAAATAAAGTTTAATCGAAAATATTAAAAAAGAATTATATTAAATTGATTTATCAGCAAAAAAAAAATTTTAATTACTCTTAATCTACACAGAAAAAATTGTACTAAAAATAAAACCAACAAAAATCTGTCTGAAAAAATAATTTGTATGCATATACATACATATGAAAAAAATAACCTTGAATATCGTATTTTGTTGTTGTTTGAAAAATAGTTGTTTTGGGTCAGTAATTATTTTTACTAAACTTTTGTTTGAATCCACAAATTCCTTTACAGGTCCTCATTCAAACAATTTATTAATTGATTCAACAAATTTCGTTATTGAACATGCAAAAAAATTTTTTCTGTGTAGAAAGAATGCCACAAGGTGGTTTTATTTTGCCTAATACATAGGTTAAGCTTATTACTCGCGCAATATTGCGATAGAAAGGGTAAAAAGTAAAAGAGTAATTTGATTTTGGGTGGGAGGGGGGGGGGGGGGATATGAAGGCACTTTCAACAAATATTATTTGTTAACAAGTTTATTAAAGAAAGTATTGGAATTGTTAAAGAAAGTATCGATGATTCAAAAAAAGGAACGCTTTTTGGATCTAGCCAGCATTAGAAAATAGTTGAATGCTGCTTCCTATTTAACAAAAAACTGGCAAATAAATTTTGACTATTTTTTTTTTCTACAAAATTACAAAAAAAGAAAAAAAAAGATAAAACAAAGAACAATAACTTAGTAAGTATCAAACACGTAGACCAGAGCAGACTTCACAACTTCAGGATAGCAAATGCTGCAACCGGCAATTGTAGTTGTGTAGACGACTACTGAAATATTTTGAACACGGCAGCAATATAAATTCATTAGAATAAAAGTATACTTCAGTAGTGCAATTCACTAACTTTTAACGATTTTTAAAGAGTATAACTTAACGCGAGCTATTGTGGTTTGCACTAACGCTTATGTGATTCACTAACTTATTTTTAACACCTTTGATTGTATGTTAAAAAAATTTGAAATAATGTGGCAGCTTTGTTAAAAATAAAGAAAACCCCAAAGAGGAGCAGAAAAAAAACAAACAAATTTGAAAATAATTCCATGTTTACGGTAAGTAAAACTAATTATAAGTTTATTATTTGAAATATTTTTTGATAAATAAGATAAGTTCTCCTCACGGAGAACACGCCGACCGATTGTTGGAGGCTGATCTTCCGACAACTCGTATGCCAAATACTGTGAAGTTTCTAGTAGAAATTTTAACGACATTGTTGTTAAGATAAACACCACAAAATTAATTGGTGTTTAGTTAACGCTAGTCAGTCAGGCTATAAAAGCAGCTGATTTAAAACGAAGACAAATAGTGTTAAAAACTATTATAGAATCGCAAAAACACCAACGCTAGTGTTAATTTCTCTAAACGAGTTTTATTAGCGTTAAAACAGGTTAGTGAATTGCACTACAGTGTTCCCACGTTAGAATTATTAGCTTTACGAAATTCAATTGTTTTACAGAACGAGTTCTGTTTATATCAATCCTTCATGAAAAGAGTTTTCTCTAAAAAAGGCCTTAAAATCTAAAAAGAGCAACTTAATTAAAAAAGTTTTTATAGTCTATGTGCAAACGGAAAGCGCGTGTTTAATGATTTAAGCTTAACCTGAGTGGCTCAAAATATTTTACATAACTTTTTTTTTAAAATTGCTTCACACTAAATTATTTTTTCCTGAAACTGCAAACTTTGTATGTTTGCAGTTTTGGCAGTTTTCAGCCATAAACACGTTGTCATGGCAACAAGCTTAAAAAATTTTCTATACAAACATTAAATCAATGTTAATCTTTTTGAATAGGCTGCCTGTTGACGGTTCTCAATTCAGCTTTAGTTTTATTAAGGTAATTTATTTGTACATCGTTTTACATGTTGTTAAACTGAATTTAATTAAATTGTGCAAAAACCTTATGCTGACTGACAAAATACAAATGTCAAGTGCAATTTTCTCGATATAAATTTTAACAACAATCATACATCCGGTTCTATGTGTATCAACAAATACCTATTGAATTGTTTACGAAATTGTCCACTAACAAAATACAGTGCAACTGGATTGGCGCAGCTGTTGGCGAACGACATACAAAAGCCCACTATGCGCAGCACATGCCAAAAATAATTGTAGTCCTCCTGGGCGGTAGGCCTTAAAAGAATAATAATAAAAAAAAGGAAAGACATGAAATTTAATTAATATTTTATTTAATGTTGATGTGAGAGGATTAAAATTAATTTAATTTTGTGTAAAAAATTTATGTTTGTGTAGTTTATTAACTGTATTATTTATAAAAAAATGTTTCATGTTTGTTTATTGTACAGTTTCCTATACAGAATTTGTTTAACAAGAGCGTCATAAATTTGAAACAGGGTAAGTGTACCTAAGCTCGGCATGTACCAGTAGTCGGCAATTTTTTTTATTTAAGCTCAAATAACTAAGAATAACGGTAGTTATATATTAATATAATTACAAACAATTAAGTTTTTTATTCGCTATTTTTAGCTTCTACCATTTATACCAATAAAAATTATAAATAGCTTATTTTCTATGTTTCCCAGCTATCTATATGTCGACATTTCATAGGAACTATCCTAATCATCAGTAGACTTTGGAAATTTTTGAAAGATATTCTCAAACATTCAACTTTATATCCCAACAATATAAATAAATTGTTGAGAATTTAAAAGAAAAATGCTCTAATAATACCTGTCAAAACACAAAAAACGAGCTTTTTCATTTATACACGTCTCTATCATTTCTTTACACCTTTCAAACAAATGAACAACCGTTGGTTGCTACGATTTGCTTTTTGAAAGTATCGAAAAGCAGAGAACAAAAATTCAAACAATTAAGTTTTTTATTCGCTATTTTTAGCTTCTACCATTTATACCAATAAAAATTATAAATAGCTTGTTTACTATGTTTCCCAGCTATCTATATGTCGACATTTCATAGGAGCTAACCTAATCATCAGTAAACAAATCATAGCCACCAACGGTTGTTCATTTGTTTTAAAGGTGTAAAGAAATGTTAGAGACGTTTATAAATAGAAAAGCTTGTTTTTTGTGTTTTGACGGATATTATTAGAGCATTTTTCTTTTTAAATTCTCAGCAATTTATTTGGATTGTTGGGATATAAAGTTGAATGTTTGAGAATATCTTGCAAAAAAATTTCCAAAGTCTACTGATGATTAGGGTAGCTCCTATGAAATGTCGACATATAGATAGCTGAGATAGCTGAGAATTTTTTATTGGTAAAATATATTTTTTTTATAAATAAAGCAGTATATAAATATATTATAACACTTAAATATCCTTCAGACTATTAGACGGATGTAGTGTACTTCAGGCTGAAATATTGGCTATAAATAAAGCGGCCAGATGGCAGACGTATCACAAGATATTCGGAAAGGATATCATGATAGTAACGGAGAGCATCAATTCCCTGATTGGAATATACATCAATTCCAGTCTAGTCCAGGAATACCGGACATCTTTAAATAAGATTGCGAGAAATTCTAACATAACCCTAAAATGGGTACGTGGACATGGGTCCAAGAATGGCAACAACACCGCTGACGAATTAGCCAAAAAAGGGACAGTCCTAGAGGATAGGGATATAGATCCCTTTTGCGGACAACCCATATCAGTGTGTTGGAAAATAATAAAACTCTACACGATGGAACACGCCCAAGAAAAGTGGCTTACAGAGCCCACATGCCTTGTATCAAGCAATCTGTGGCCGCACATTAACTTTAGGAGAACGCGGGAGCTATTAGAACTTCCCAGATCTCTCCTAAGAATGACGGTAGCAGTCATCACTGAACATTGCCCGTTTAGGAACCATGCGAGGGCACTAGGCCTACCCTATAATGACTTCTGTAGAAGTTGCCAAGACGAGGACTTTCCCTCTTCCGCACTCCTTATATATCCTTACAACTTTTATTTTTCCTTCTATTATACCCTAACTTTTCAGGCAATCACAAATGGAACAACCTTCAGGACCCAAGTGAGCTGGAGTATCCGGGTACTCTTTGGAGAACCCAGCGGCTTGGCTAACTAACCTAACTTTAATATAAAAATATGTTTTGACTTCCATCCACACGTGTTTTTTCTGTTGTCCGTGCTATATATGTTGGGAATATCAGCCATTTCGGATGGCCAGTTTCTTTTTGACAGATAAAAAGGTTAGTCGTGTTTTGGTGTGCTCTTCGATTTTTTACTATTCGAATAAACGGAGCAAAGAAACTGTATTGTGTTTTGTGTAAAAAATGAAATTAAATGGGCAACGACATCTGAAATTTTTTTTTTTATTTTATTTTTTTTTTTATCTGGGACCAGTACTCAGGGGATGACCCCTACATATGCAGCGCATTGTACTGAAACTGGGAAAATAGGGTATGATGAGGAGGAAAGAGGGAGTAGTGTTCGCGAAATCTTAACGTTAACAACATGAAAGTCTGAAACAAACTCTATTGCAGCATTTAAAATGTTGGAATTAAATTAGTTAAAACTGATCAGTGCCCAGTGTATATACCTTCGACACTGCTCAGATTAACAAAATTTAGTCCAACACCTTCCGCACTACGAGGTAATTAAATTCATCGAAAATAATATGAATATTGAATATATAAAGAAAACACGGACAACGGCGAAAAAAAGACAAAAAAAAAAAAAAAAAGAGGAAACATGTGTATCATACTGCTACCTATTCCGGTGCACTTTTATTTAATACAAAATTAGTAATAAACATACATACATACATGTAGAAAATACGGACAACGGTAAAACGGACAGCATATTCGGACGGTAAAACGGACAGCAGTAACAAAAGACGTGTGCACCTGATGAGAGACAAAACACACTGAAATGTTGACTGTGACGTTTGGCGAGTCTACTATGAGCAAAACACAAGTTCAATTGTGATATAACCGGTTTAAGCAAGGCCGGGAATATGTTAATGACGATGCTCGTCCACGTCGCCCGAACATGTCAACACCCGGATGAAAACATTGAAGCAGTAAAGAAAATGATTTTGGATAATCGTCGAATCAGAGGAATGTTGGCAAATCGTTCGGCTCATGCCAAGCAATTTTTACGGATGTTTTAGGCATGAAATGTGTGACAGCGAAAATTGTTCCAAAATTGTCACTCAGGAGCTGTTGCACATCGTCAACAACGATCCAGATTTCCTCAAAAAGGTCACAACTAGTGAGGAATCACTATGACATTGAAACCAAAGCCCAATCATCCCAATGGAAGCGTCCAGAAGAGCCAAGACCGAAAAAGCATGTCCAGTTCGGTCAAATGTGTAGGTTTTGCTCACTGTTTTCTTCGACTGCAATGGCGTGGTGCATCATGAATTCTTACCCCTAGGTTCTACGGTCAATAAGAAATATTACCTTGAAGTTTTGCATTTGCGCGAAGCAATTCGTCAGAAACGCGCAGAATTGTGGAAAAAAAACAATCATGGATTTTCACACATCGATGCTTGTGCGTGAGTCTTTGACCAAAAACAAAACCTTTATCTTGCCTCAACCTCCGTATTCACCGGATTTGGCCCCGGCTGACTTTTTCCTCTTTCCAAAACTGAAGACACCGATGAAAGGAAAGCGTTTTGCTACGATTGTGGAGATAAAAGAAATATCGAAACAGGAGCTGTTGGCGATGCCAAAAAGGCGTTTCAAAAGTGTTTCGAACATTGAAAAAAATGCTGGCATAAAGAGTATTATATCTGAGGGGGATAACTTTGAAGGGGACAATATAGCTATTGATGAATAAATAAAAATGAATAAATAAATTAAAAATAACGGTTATTTTTTGAACAGCCCTCGTATATCCCTTTGTTGTAGCTGGACACTGGGTTTTGGAAGTTCATCTGCTACAACATTTTCGGGCACTCGTAACCAGAAAGATCCAAGTTTCAATGTCTCGCTATCTCGTTTGGAGATATCCAGCATTCCCGAACCCACTTGGACCACAGTTAGCGCATACAGCGCAGCATTACTATCAGTACAAATTCGGATATCCTCCTCGTATATCTTGTAGTACCTTAGCCAGTTAGCTGCCCTCAGTATGGCCACGATTTCCGCCTACGCTACGCTACACTCACTTTACAGCCTAAAACTAAGCCGAATTCATGGTTATTTCTTGCCCCATGAGATCAGTGAAAAATGCTTTCGATGGCGTAGTGCTGGTAGCACTAGTCACCATCTTAGCGGAAGTATGCATTATCTCTTCTAGAATTTTGCTGTATGTGGATTTCTTCAACGACTTCCAGTACACGAGCGCCCCAATATATAACGGTACTTAAATTTAATGGTGGATCACTTAGGCGTTACCAGAGTGTGAAAAAAATTTGCGAAAATATTCACGGGGAAAAATATATGGACTAAAAGCAACCGTTCCAAAAATGGAACACTGGGATAATATGGCTTAACAACCGTGTCGAAAAGCCAGCAGGAACTCCAAGAATTTATTCGCCAGGTCTTTCCAATGCCCCTTCTACACAAGAATAAGGCGATGGTCGCCTTTTCTGTCCCTGACTGGACACTCCACTGCCAGGATAGTTTAGAATCCAGGTAGAAATATTTGTCCAAAAAAGAAAAAAAATACTTATTCAAAAAGCCACGAAGTTAACATATAGCCCTCGTAATTAACAGAATCACCAGACAATTTCTCAAAAGATATCATCATTATTTTACTAAACGTCATACCTTTGCAACTTTTTTCGAATAAAAATATTACGAAATAAGTTTTGCGATGACCACATACAGAGTTAACTCTGCAAGTTATTTGAATACATGAAGAGTTGGCTGCTTTTAAGACAAAAACTTTGTTATAATCTAGAAGAAATTAAAAATCAAAAATTTTTAGCCATCAACTAAATCGAGAACTTAAGAAAGTTGAAAAACTAAAGTAAAGGAGACCTGCATGAGCTGACAACTTTTTTATTTTCTGTTTTTCTTTTTTTGTTTGTTTCAAATACAAAGTGTCAGATCTAGAAATTTACAACTTACCAGTAATAAAACCACAGCATAAAAACATGAATTGGCAGGAAACAAATGCCAAAAATAACCACAAATGCCAGAACAGTCAGCGCAATACGTCGGCGACCTCGTACCTAAAATGAACATACAACACAAATTTGCCAGAGAAAAACAAATAAATTTTCAAACTTTTTAAAAAAATAATAAAATATTCATGACTTTGGTAACTTTAAAATGCGCTAAATGTGTATATACAGGGTGTCCCAGAACCCAACTTCAAGCCGAAACAGGGTTGATCGTAACTATAATGGGAAAAATCAGAAAAAATATCTAAAAAAGCAAGCGCGTGTGCGAATAAAAACATTTAAACTGAGTGAATTTTTTTTTTGTTACCCAATTTCGGATTAATGTTGAGTTCTGGGACACCCTGTATGTGTATATTTTGTTTTTAATATTTGTTAAAAGTCGGCAACAATTTGAAGTTTGAGTCGTTGTTTAGCTTCGATAGTGAACGGACGTGTTTGTTTTTTTGATCGCAAAGTAAAAAAAAAAAAAAATATAACGGGATTAAGTAAAAACCGTAATAGGTGAACAGAGTGTTTTTGTTTAAAAGAAAAATTTTGTGACATTTTTTAAATACTGTTTTAAATTGTAAATAAAAAATAGAAACAATTAATTGCATGAGTGCACCTATCAGATGTAATTCTGAAAAAGAGCTTAGCTCCGGTAGAAAAAATCTCTGGATTTCAGAGGAAGAATCTGTGAAAAAATCACTGGAAAATTTCCTGTCTCTAAGAGATAGGAAACGCCCGCGATCGTGTTCGCCAAATATTGTTGTTACAACTGAAGACAAAACATCTTCCGGTTTAATTGTTGATGATAAGCCAAAAACCCAAGTAGGCATGGACAGGTACATAACCGTGGTTAAGAGACAGCGAAGCCCCAAATCAGCTCAAATATCATCTAAACCGAAAATTTCTAAAGATGATAATAGGACTTCGGCAACGGATAATAATAGGTTTGCTATACTGCAAACAGATGAGCCAACTATATCTAAAAAAACCTTTAAGCCGCCACCAATATATTTGCGAGAGCCTACCTCTAGTGACCTGGTAAAGCAACTTATTGCGGCAATCGGCAAAGACACTTTTAACGTAACATCGGTTAAGCACGGCGGCATAAATGAAACAAAAATCCAGGTAAACAGTGAAAATGAATACCGAAAGTTGTCTGACGTTCTAGAGAAGGAGAAGCGATCATTTTACACATATCAGCTTAAAAGTGCTAAAGGTATTCAGGTCGTTATAAAAGGTATTGACCCTTTTGTTGACACGAATGAGGTCAAAACCGGACTAGAAGACAATGGCTTCAAAATTAAAAATGTGGTTAATATTAGAAACCGTGAAAAAATTCCTCAACCCATGTTTAGGGTTGAATTGGAACCTAGAGATGTTCTCCTGAAAAAGAATGAAGTGCATCCAATTTATAACCTCAAATATCTTTTGCATCGTAAGGTTACCGTTGAGGAGCCTCATAAGCGTTTAGGGCCCGTCCAATGCCTAAACTGCCAAGAATTTGGCCATACTAAGGCCTATTGTAAGTTGCCCGCAGTTTGCGTTGTGTGTGGTGAACTTCACGGTACATCACAGTGCAAAAAACCTAAGACTGACGCGAGCGTTAAAAAATGCAGTAATTGTGGAGGTAACCACACTGCAAACTACAGGGGTTGTCCTGTCTATACTCACTTCAAGAGATCAATGACAAATAGGCCATCAATTTTAAATATGCCACCCCAGCAGTCAAACACCATTTCTACAACCAATTTCTGCCAGGTACGCCAGCCAACCAGCCATATACACGTGCAAAACCCCCAACAAATTTCTTATGCGAATGTGGTAAAATCCGATAAACCAAACTTGAATCAAGAGCCCAAGCCTCAAAACTCCGACCAAAATTTTAGCAATCTTGAGGCAACTCTGCAGACTCTTGTTCAATCTATAAATACATTTACGGTTTCCATGACGAACATGATGCAGGAAATGCTGAAAATGCAATCCACTATTTTGCAGGCAATTTTAAAAAAATGAATTGGTTGAAAATATGTTTCTGGAACGCAAACGGCATTCGCCAACAAAAAAATGAACTTGAGCACTTCCTTATGGAAAAGCAAATCGATATAATGTTGATTGCTGAAACCCATTTGACAACCAACAGTTATTTCAAAATTAATGGGTACGCATTATATGACACTAAAGATCCCCGCGGAAGATCTTGCGGAGGATCGGCAATTCTAATAAAATCCAGAATTAAGCACTATTTAATGAACGAGACACGTGAGGAGTATATCCAAGCAACTAATATATGCATTGAATATTTTCATGAAAAAATCGTTATTTCCTCGATTTACTCACCGCCCCGATTTTCAATAACAGAAAGCCAATATTCAAATTTTTTCAAATCACTTGGGCCTCGATTTTTAGCGGCTGGCGACTATAACGCTAAACACACTTTTTGGGGATCACGCTTAATTACCTCGAGAGGCCGTGTGCTTTTTGACACCGTTTCCAAAATGGGCTTAGATGTGGTTTCAAGCGGACACCCCACTTATTGGCCGACAGACCGACGAAAGATCCCAGACGTTATAGATTTTGGAGTTGCGAAAAATTTTCCTTTAAAGTGGATGCAAGTGGAGCCTTCATTAGATTTGTCATCAGATCACTCTCCCACTATAATCACTGTTTCGTTCCCCCAAGAGATTGGCTCACCGTTGACTGTCAATAGAGTTAATTGGTTAAAGTACAAAAAATTTTTGAGCACACATTGTACTGAAAATATCGCCTTGAGAACGCCTGAGGATATTGATGGGTCAATTAACAATTTTTCTGAAAACCTCAAACTGGCCGTACAGCATGCTACCACTAGTCATTTAAGACCTAGAAATGAGAGCAATAGAACTTATTCATCTGAAATTGAGCAACTTCTGTCAGAAAAAAGAAGAGTCAGAAGAGAGTGGCAACTTCGCAGGTCGCCCCAGCTTAAAGCTAGGCTACGGGAATGCATAACTCAGCTAAGAAATCTGCTTGAAGTCCATAGAATGGCTTCCCTTAAAACATATTTGGAAAGCCTTGATGGTACCCCTCAATCTGATTATTCTTTGTGGAAAGCGACAAAAGGTTTAAAAAGACCCGTAATAGGTAAGCCACCTTTGCGAAATTCAACTGGCGACTGGGCAAGAAGCGATTCTGAAAAGGGAATGTTGTATGTCGATCATTTGCGAAACGTTTTTATCACAAATGATTCAGAGAATAATACAGCGGAATTACCACCATATGTTGTTAGACCTCCTGTGTCTTTGAGATTTAATTTTCAAGATGTCGAAAACGTTATCGGTAATACAAACCCCAGGAAAGCTCCAGGCATTGATCAAATTACTGGTAAAATGCTTGAACAGTTACCTCGTGTAGCTAGAAGGGTTCTACTTTTTATTTTTAACGCCATTTTACGCCTTGAGTATTATCCTGCAGAGTGGAAGGTCTCAATGATTACTATGATACCCAAGCCAGGGAAGGATCTGACTAAGGTAGAATCATATAGACCAATAAGTCTTTTACCAACAATTTCAAAACTATTCGAAAAATTGTTAATGGCGAAGTTGAGTCCAATATTGAACAATGTGGGATGCATCCCTGATCATCAATTTGGCTTTCGGGCTAAGCATAGCACCATAGAACAAACGCACAGACTAGTCAATGTCATAAGACAAACCTTTGAGGCGAAGAAGTACTGCTCAGCTCTTTTCATTGATATTTCTCAAGCGTTTGATAAAGTGTGGCACGACGGCTTAATGCACAAAATAAAGCTAAATTTGCCTGCAAATACACACAAGCTTCTGGAAAGCTACTTATACGGGCGGAAGTTTGTTATCAGAGAAGGCGACTTTATTAGCCCAACTCAGCCAATCAAGGCAGGAGTTCCCCAAGGCAGCATACTGGGGCCTACTTTATATTTGATTTACGCCTCTGACATGCCAACGACATCTGGAATCCACACTTCTACCTTTGCAGATGACACAGCGTTTTTGAGTGTTCATGAAAACCACCATTTAGCATCACGAAATTTACAGGAATATACTTCAATATTAGAGAAATGGCTAAAACTTTGGAAAATCAAAGTTAATGAACAGAAATGTACTCATGTTACATTCACACTGTGCAGGCAAACATGTCCGCCTATCCAAATTAACAACTCACCTATTCCGCAGCACAACGAAGTCAAGTACCTTGGTATTCACCTGGACCGTAGGCTAACATGGAAGTCTCACATTGAAGCAAAGGTCACTCAGTTAAAACTAAAAGCAGCGCAGCTAAATTGGCTTATGGGCAGAAATTCGACACTGAAATTAGATTGCAAACTTTTGTTATACAACGCAATACTAAAGCCTATATGGTGCTACGGAATTCAGTTATGGGGCACCGCCTCAGCGTCAAACATTGAAAAAATCCAAAGGCGACAAAACAAAATTCTACGAACGATTACTGAAGCTCCATGGTACGTAAAAAATTCACGAATTCATAACGATCTGAGTGTTCCGCTGGTAAAAGAGGAATTTTCTAAGTACGCGACAAGGTATATCAGTAAACTGGAACTTCATCCATACCCTCTTGCTCGCAATATACTTAATTTTGGCGGCCACACTCGGCTTAAAAGAAGGGATACCGCTGCCACCATCAGATTGCTCAATAGGTGATTTTACCGAAATAGCTCCCGCATAATAAAACCTTTTGTCTAGCATTGGCCGGACTTAAGAATTACATTTTTTAATTTTAAATTTAGTATTAAGATTTGAATATTTATTGTTAGTTCATTTTGAAGATTCAATAAATAAAAAAATGCTTAAAAAAAAAAAAAAAAAAAATTTGAAGTTTCAATCGTAAATTTTCTACTATGAAAAGTTTTTGTTAATCCTGCCGCACTTAGACTCGGTAAAATGCAATAGTTTAAACAAATGTGTACTCGTTCGTATCTGTATAAAATTAAATAGAGTTGACAAAATATAATGGTTGAACTTATTTTGTTATATCTATTTCCAAATTAACTAATCTAAACTTGAGAAATATATGACCTTAAAACAAATTGGTTGCGAAAGTCATGACATGACAGGCAAATTTTAAATGAGATTTCTTTGAATAATTTAAGTCATTTGACACACAACGTTGCACATTGGTCCAAGAAAGTGGAAATTACAGGGTGACTGACCATTTTTGCTACATTTGGAGACTCAAATAACATTTTTGCAAAGTTTATGTAATTAATGTTTTAGTAATTCAATTGAAAAATAATATATTTTTATTACAGTAATTCACGAAGTTTTGAAAATAATTGAATTCAAATGGCCTCCACCCTCATTGACACAGGTGCGACATCTCTTTAGAAATTTATTCATTTATTATGAAAATTTATTATGAACACTTTATCAATAAGAATAATTTTCCATGAAAACTTTATCGATAACAAAAATTATTTTTGAAAATATGCCGATAACAAATAAGTTATTGCAAAAAATGCACAAATAAGAACTTTCTATAGGAAATTTATCGTTAACAGAAATTTTCTATAGAAAATTTAGCAATAACGAAAAATTATTATGAAAAATTTATCAGTAAGAAGACTTATATACAGAAAATTTATCGATTTTTAACCGATAACAAAATATATTTTTACAAATTTCAACAATAAAACTTTTCTATAAAAAATTTGTCGAAAACAAAATCTCTTTTTGAAAATATGTCGATAATAGAAAATTATTATGAAAAAATTTTCAATGAAAACAATGTTCTAAAGAAAATTTGTAGATAGCAAAAACTTTCTATACAAAATTTAACGATTACGCAAAATCTTAGCCAATATCAATATATTATTATGAAACATTTATCAATAAAAAAATTAATCGATAACAAACATTTTATATACAAAATTTAGCGATAACGAAATAATTATTATGAAACCTTTATCAATAATAAGAATTCTTCATAAAAAATTAATCAATAACAAATATTTTCTATTCATCATTTGTCGATACCAAAATATCATTAAAAGTTTCCGAATAAAAAAATCTAAAATGAAAATTAATCAGTTGAAAATTCTATTTATAGAAAAATTATACATGACGCAAAATTATGATGAAAAATTTGTCAGTAGGAATTATTTTTAGAAAATTTATCGATAGCAAACATTTTCTATACAAAATTTAACGATTACAAAAACTCTTTAAAAATTGCCCGATAACAATATATTGTTATGACACATTTAACAAAAAAAATTTTTACAGAAAATTAATCAACATAGTCGATAACAATAATTTTCTATACAAAATTTAACGATAACAAAAAATTATTATGAAAAATTTATCAAAGAAGAATTCTTTATAAAAAAATTTATGGATAACAAGCATTTTTTATACAAAATATATCGATAGTAAACGCTTTTTAAAAATACAAAAATTTTATATGAAAATTAATTAGTTGTAAACTCCATTTAAAGAAAAATTATCCATGACAAAAAATTATTATCAAAATTTTACCAGTAAGAAGCATTCTTTATAAAAAATTTACCGATAACAAACATTTTCTTTACAAAATTTAACGATAACAAAATCTTCTTAAAAAATTCCCGATAACAATATATTATTATGAAACATTTATAATAAAAAAAAATTCTTTATAGAAAATTTATCAATAGCAAACATTTTGTATACAAAGGTTAACGATAACAAAATTTTTAAAAATATCCCGATAAAAAAATATTATTATGAAAAATTTATCAACAAGAAACATTTTCCATAGAAAACTTATCGATAACAGGCATTTGCTATACAAAGTTTATAAATAATAAAAATTCTTTAAAAATTTTATGACAAGCAAAATATTATAATGAAATAATGAAATAATAAAATCAGAAAAACAAATCGTTATAGAGAATTTATCGATAACAAACATTTTCTATACAAAATTTAGCGATAACACAAACTAAAAATTTCCTTATAACAAAATATGGTTATGAAAAATTTACAATTAAGAATTTTAAATAGAAAATTAATTTTGCAATATATATTTATTCGACCTATTGTTGAATTTTAATAGAAAATTAATCGATAGCAAACATTTTCAAAACAAAATTAGATAATAACAAAATATTATTAATATGACCGATTTATCAATAAGCAGAATTTTTCATAAAAAATTTTGAATAACAAACATTTTTTACACAAAATTTATCGATAACAAAAACTCTTTAAAAATTTACGATTTGCAAATCTCATATGAATATTAATAAATTCTTTTTACAGAGAAATTATTGGCTACGAAAAATGATTATGAAAACTTTGTCAGTAAGAAGAATTCTTTATAGAAAATTTATGAATAACAAAGATTTTTTACACAAGATTTAACGATAACAAAATATTTTTTTTTTTGAAGAATTTATCAATGAGAAGAATTTTTTATAGAAAATTTATCGATAACAAATATTTGTTATACAAAAGTTAACGCTGGCAAAAAATAATTGTGAAAAATTGATCAGTAAATACAATTTTCTATAGAAGATTTATCGATAACAAACATTTTGTATAAAAAATTTAAAAGTGACAAAAACTATTTTTTTAAATTTCCTGATAACATAAAAAATTTTCCACAGTAAATTTCTCGATTATGAATTTAGTGATTCGCTGATACCAAGAACTATCTGTTAAAAATGTATCGATAACTAAATACTTTAAGGTCTGCTTCACGAGATCAAGCACAAGTAAATTTTTTTTACTTTTTAAATTCATCTTTATTCAATTATGTGTGTTGTTGTATTTACATATTTACATTTTCGAGATTTTATCTTTTGAAATATTGAACGGGAAAATAGGAAAATCTTTATATGCCAACAGAAAATATTCAAATATAATTAAAAAATATATACATACATTATCAAAGGTAACATTGCATAATTTTCAGTTTGGCGATTTCTGTTTAAAGTAGTTATCAGCTGATAAGAGGAATTTTATATTTTTCCGAAATATTTATTGTTGAGTTTTTTTATGAAGTCTTCAACTCATTCATATCCAATTTGGTTGTGAAGAAGCTGTGTAGAGTATCTCTAGTGCTTGTTGTTTATGATTTTAAGGCATTTGTTTTGGATAATCTGAAGCTTCTTCAGATTGATTAGCGCAAATAAAAAATAGCAAAGAATATATCAACTGTTTATGCAGAAATTGATCTCTTCGTCACCTTAAATATTTGTGAACTCTAGCTTTCGTGATGGCGAAACAGGCCCGTATGACTTGTAATGATGGCAAACACAAAACAAATGAAATCTGTTTGTCAATCACAACAACAAACGATCAAATAATCAGCGGTCAAATATAAAAACCAAAACTATTTGATTTTCAGCCAACAATGCATCGTACACGACTGTACTCACTTAACTATGTATGTGATGGACGGTGTAATCTGATGATCAAATTTTGATCGTCTGCAGGGCGCTTTGGAAGTGATTATAAAAGTTTTAATGAAAATTTTCCTTATGAATGTGTTCCGTAGAAAATATAACGAAAAAGAAATACACAATGAAATAAAAAAAAAAAATATATATATATATATATATATATATATATATATATATATATATATATATATATATATATATATATATATATATATATATATATATATATATATATATATATATATATATATATATATATATATATATATGTACGTACATTAAAGATATTATTGACTTTTCTGAACTTTTTTTGCTAAAAATTTTTCTTTTAAATGTTAACATTTTTTGAGCCATAGTGCCAGTTAAATATTCTTACTCGTATTTTACTGTGTTTCATTTAATTCCAAATGGCAATTACCTGTTTAACCGCACCGTGTTGTTCGCCCGGCACATGAGCTGCATACATTAAGTGTCTCGCAATTAAAGCATAGAAGATGGCAATAACAACCAGCGGAATGGCGTAATAAACCAAAAAACGTAGCAGCACCATAATCTTGGCATATTCCCAACCCCATTTCTCCGGAAATGGATAGCATAATGAAAACGATTTATTACTGTTGATTTCCACTTTCTAAGCAATTCGAGGAACAAAACCAAGACAACAACAGCAACAACAGTGTTTGCACAATCATACAATGAAACATAAGAAGAAAGATATTTGCAATTAGAAAATAAATCAGTTAAATGTGTAAATTTCAATGTTCTCATAATGTTGAATCTAAAATTGGACTAAATTGGATTGGAATTTGAAATACCTTTACATATGTGCCAATTAAAGCTGGCAAACCGCACACAACGGCCAATAGCCAAATAGATGTTGCAATCAAAATGGTCATGCGAGTGGCACGTTTGCCACCTGCTGGTAAAATAAATACAGACATTTTAAAATTATTACTCTTGTTATAGGCAACGAGTGAGGGGTGTTTAACTTACCATAAACATTGAACTTTTTCAAAGGATCCGTTATGGCGTAATAACGATCTGCCGACAAGGCAGTTAGAGTAAACACGGACACGCCAATCGATACATCTTTAATGAATTCCGATAAAGTGCATAGAAAGCTGCCCCAGGGCCAGGAATCTACCGTGTAGACAGTGGACGTTAGAGGCACGGTGATCACAATCACCATTAAATCGGCCAGAGCCAGCGAAAATATATAACTGTGTAAAGAAATAGAATGCAAAAGAAAACATAACTTTTATAAATTTTGAAACCCAAAAATATGTTAACAGTTTTTCTTGTTTAAGATTAGTTGAAAAATTGTAATTATAAATTTATTTATTACACAACAAAACTAAGCTTAAATTCATCTTATTCGAATATATTGCACAGGCTCTCAGCTTCATGAAAACCAGCTCCCCCAGGGCCTTTCATAGTCTCGTAGTGTTGCCTAAGGGAGATATGGAGTCTGTAAGAGCTACTCATTCCCTACCATTTCAAGCCAAGTCAAGAACCATTCCGTTGACATGTTTATCAATCTATACAGTATCGGCCTGCCCTGATATAATGCCAGATAATGACAGAGATAATGCTCAACAATCTTTTCTTCCTCGTCCTCAGCAAAACAACTTCTACAGAAATCTTCAAGAGCAAGATTTAATTTCGATGTGATAATGTCCGGTATGTCTTGCAAACCATGCACTAATGGTCTGCTCAATTATAATGCTCTTATAGAAGAAAGAGTCGCTTACCACAGATATGATGCTTAACACTCTCTTCCTCCTCCTTCGCTCTCCAACTTCTATAAAAATCTTCAAACATAAGATATAATTTTTTCACATATGTCCCTAAGTAGCAATGTCTGCCAATCGGTGCAATACCGGCATAGTCAGATATAACGCTCTTATAGAAGAAGGAGCAGCTCATGTCGGAGGAGATACTCAAGACTCTCTTCTTCCTCCTCAGCTCTACAACTTCTACAGAAAGCTTCAAACGCAAGAACTAATTTCGTTGCAAATGCCCCTATGTCACAATATCCGGTATATCTGCCATCCGTGCAATTTCGGTGTACCCAAATACAACGCTCTCAGAGAAGAAAGTGCCGCTCAACACTCTCCTCCGCCTCCTCAGTCTTGTAACTTCTACAGAAATCTTCAAACCAAAGATTTAATTTCGTCGCACGATCACGACAGATGAGATGCTCAACACTCTCTTCCTCCTCCTCCGCTCTACAACTGTTACAGAACCCGTCAAACATAAGACTTAAATTTATCGCATCTGTCCCTATGTCACAATATCTGCCAATCCATGCAATATCGGTGTACCCAGATACTGTGCTCTTACGAGTATAGAAAAAAGAGTCGTTCAGGACAGATGAGATGCTCAACACTCTCTTCCTCCTCCTTAGCTCTACAGCTTCTATAGATCACGACAGATGAGATGCTCAACACTCTCTTCCTCCTCCTCCGCTCTACAACTCCTATAGAAATCTTCAAACATAAGATTTAATTTTGTCGTATGTATCCCTATGTCGCAATGTCAATCAATCCGTGCAATATCGGTGTACCCAGATAAATGTTCTTCTAGAAAAAAAGAGTCGTTCAGAACAGATGAGATGCTCAACACTCTCTTCCTCCTGCTTAGCTCCACAAGTTCTATAGAAAGCTTCATACGTAGGTTTTAGTTTTGTCACGTGTGTGTATGACAATAGCTGACATGTCCGCTATTGCTTACAATATTGGTCTGCCCAGATATAACACTCTTATAGAATATCTAACTATCGCTCTTCTAAGGAATCATCAAATGAAAAATTTAATTTCCTGCCATGCGTCACTATGTAACAAGGTCCTATATGTCTACCATCCTGTGCAGTATCCGTCTGCCTAAATACAACGGTATTATAGAAAAAAGAGCTGATCACGACGGAGGAGATGCTTGGCACTTCCTTCCTTCTCCTGATGCCTATAACTTCTACAGAAATAAAAAAATTGGATACTAAGTTTCCTCGCATGCTTCCCCACGTGACAATATCAGACATGTCTGCCAACTTCAGTATCGATCTGCCAAGATATAGATAACGCTCTTACAGAAGAAAGAGCCGAGAAATGACGATGAAAGTGTTTAATACCGTTTTCATCCTTCTCATCTCTGCAACTCCTAAGAAATCATTAAATGGAAGATTTAATCGCCTTGAATGCATTCCTATCTGATTATACCCCCAATTTCTGTCAACCCATGCAGTATCCTTCTGCCTAAATACAACGTTCTTATATCAGAAAGTGTCGAGCAACAACAGAGGAAGTGCTCGCCACTCTTTACCTTCTCCTCATCTCAACAACTTCCCAGAAAGTATAGGGTGTTTTTTTAAGCCCGATAGAACTTGAAATTGTAAAAAATAACACAAAAAATTAAATTGTAATCAAAATTTTTTTTTATTCGAAAGATCAATACGTGACATTAACATTTGAAAATGATTTCGGGCATATGGGCACCGCGGCTGTTCTTGACGAAGCGCATTCTGGACGTCCAATTTTGGGCCACTTTTTCGAGCACTGCTGGCCGTATGTCACGAACAACACGAACAATGCTGGCCTCCAAGGCGTCAATTGTTGCTGGTTTATCAGCATAAACCAGTGACTTCACGTAGCCCCACAGGAAATAATCGAGAGGTGTCAAATCGCACGACCTTGGAGGCCAATTGACAGGTCCATTTCTCGAAATCAACTTATCGCCAAATTTTGATTTCAGTAAGTCGATGGTTGCGTTCGCCGTATGGCACGTAGCGCCATCCTGTTGAAACCACATCTCCTCCGGATCAATGTCATCCATATTTTCAAACAAAAAATCATTGATCATGGTGCGGTAACGATCTCCATTGACCGTAACGCGAGCTCCGGCCTCATTTTTGAAGAAATAAGGTCCGATGATGCCACCAGCATGAAAACCGCACCAAACAGTGCATTTTTCTGGATGTAATGGAGTCTGTAGGGTCTCTTGTGGATTGGTCTCACTCCATATGCGGCAATTTTGCTTATTAACAAACCCGTTAAGCCAAAAATGCGCCTCATCGCTGAACACAATTTTGCGATAAAACAACGGGTCAGTTGCCAACTGCTCTAGAGCCCAATCGGCGAAAGAACGAAGCGTGAGTCTATTCATGATGATTTGTCAGAGTATACTGAAACAAATAAAAAAAATGTTTCATCAAAATTTAATTTTTTGTGTTACTTTTTACAATTTAAAGTTCTATCTAGCTTAAAAAAACACCCTATATTAAATGCAACACTTAGTCTCCTCGCTTGCACTTAGTCTCCCCGCTTGATAATGTCACACATATCTGCCGACATGTGCAGTATCAGTTTGCCCAGATATAATGCTCTTATACTCGTAGAAGAGCAGGGCAGTGACAATGAAAGTGCTTAATACCGTCTTGCTCCTCCCCATACTTGCAACTTCTAAGAAATCATTAGAGGCAAGATTTAATCGCCCTGCATGCATCCATATGAGATTATATGCCATACTTCTGTCAACTCTAGCAGTATTCATCTGCCCAAATACAACGATCTTATATAAGAAAGTGCTGAGCAACGACAGAAGTGGATACACTTTACCTTCTCCTCATCCCTACAACTTTCAAGAAAGCATTAAATGAAACAGTTCATCTCCTCGATAGCATCCCTATCATTATCAAAACCGCAAACAAAGTACGTAATCTTCGCCGGGGAACACTCTCCAGAACCACAGTACTCCTACAATCATACATGGTCGATGTTAGCCTTCTTACAAGATATATAACCTCAGCTGACCATATGTCTTGTGCATTCCCTATATGTTTATAAGCTGATGCTGTAATTGTTTCTTACAGCATTTCAACGGTACACCTACCATCCTGTCTACGACCCCCATCTCCCACCCCCCCACCACTGGACACTTTACTGTGTCCAGGTACCAAAAAAAGGTCTAGAGTCGAATGCCACGCTATTTCATTAATATCCAGTGGGGAGCAGGTTTTGTCTTGTGGTATACCTAACTAGGTTCCCCTGCTTTTTGGGGTATGGAGATGTAGTAGTCTCTTAGCTATTGTAGCAAATAAAATTCTAGGAAGTTCCAGCATGACTTAGATGGTATTGGGACTTCCGAAGTCTCACCAAGGCTTAATTGGCTGAACGAGAACCATCACACACCAGGTGATTATGCTTTGTCATCCTGGCGTGGTTGAAGTACCTGTATGTTGGCTAATACATTTTGGTTGTAGGTTAGAGCTAAAATCTGCGGAAGGATTTCTTAGCATTCCTTAATAATTATGGTGCATGACGATTTTCGGCGAAATAATTATTTTTTCCCAGGTGCTGTTGTCTTGCAACCGATAACTGTAATGTAAGTGACCAGAAGTAAAAGATAGATGGGCGAGTTGGTTAAGGGCGGGCTCCCTTTATGGGCTTCTGACCACCATTTCGTGGAGCCAAGAAGTTGCTACCTGTATGAGCTGGTGAACCGTGATATAGTTTACTGCATAGAATTGGTGCACCGTCAGATTGGTCCTTCATGGCTGGTACTGAGACAAATCCATTGCACAGCTATCTATATAAGAGTTAGTCGACATTCATGAACCCACCTGAATATCGTATAAACACCCTCTAGGTCATTTAATGCAGCCCTAACGTAAGTAAAGATTCTGATATTATGCCGTATACCCCATACTATTTCAACCACTTAGCTGCTCTCATTATAGTCGTGATGTCAGCGACATGCGATGTGCTGCACAGCCTATAACCAATCCTCCTTCTTCGTATTAACCTCTAAAAGATTTTATGAAAACAAAACCTACTAACCGCTGGGACCCAGTATGGCGCTAGTCCCATACTGCGTTTCACGAATGTTTGATCCATAGCAAGCCAAATGATTAATAAATTTTCCTTAGTTTTCTGTTTGTTTAATTAAATGTAATGGAAAAGTTAATTGAAAGCAGTTAAAATTTCAAACAAATTTAAAAATTATTAAAAAATTTGTATGATTTTTTTTAAGTCCTTCGATGGAGTATATTTTATTTCCTTTTTTTTATATATAATTTTTATTAATTTGTTGGCAACAGTTTAATTAATTTTTTGTTGATGCTCGTATAAAAACATTATAAATTGAAAAATTGAAAAGGGCAGCAACGTGAAGGATGAGCAAATTGTAAAAGTCAAACAAATAAATTCAACCGTAAAACAAATCCTTTTCGTAATTTTGTATACTGACCTTGTTTGTGGTTGGCAATTCCAATAAAATAAAACAAAAGGGAGGAGGAAAAATAATGGTTGTAAAAAAGATATTTAGAAATATATATTTTCATTCATCTAAAATCCCCACCCTGTTAATCACAATAGGGTCTTTTGCGATATTTATTGTAATTTGTCTTAATGTTTTTGTAAAAATATGTATAGACTTTCCGTAGTTATTGGTCGGCTGATTAATGGTTAAATAATTTATTGTTCTATATATGTATGTGAGTATATGTGCAGTTCGCTACTGTGAAGAAGAGTATAAAGACATTTTAACGCACTAAAACACACAGTGAAGTCAAAATGTCTACATGTTTATTGTCGGTGCTAATCCCACCCACTTCCTTAATACAAGTTTAATAGCATTGAAAAAAAGTCAACAAATAAATCTTTATCACAAAAAAAAGATTGCATCTTTAGGCATACACAGTCCAGCTCACTTAAGACAGTTTTCCGGCTACGGGAATTATACGCCTATGGAGACAATTTTTAGTCTGTCCTGCATGCAAATATGTATATCAACTCAAACATAAAATCAAACTTCGTAAAGAAACAAATGTATTCTGTCTAACACCGCGGCCACAACTGACAGCCGCGAACAAAGCAGTTCTTTGTTTTTGTGAATTTTGCTGAAGATGTTTGTGAGTTACATGTTGTTCAAAAGAAATCACTAATTTTAAGTTGTGTATTGTTACGAATTTGTATCACTTCTAACCCACTGTGCGAAGTCGTTGCTCTGCTTGTTATAAATGTATACACATATCCGCAGATATGACATAAGGCTAAACAAATAATACACAAAGTACATGATCTATAGAAAGCAAAATTTCAAGTAAATCAGCCGCCAATGATTGTATTGTTGTTATTGCATTATTATAGTTTCGCAGGTATGTGTATGTGCATATGCGTAGCAATTATATCTGTACATTTGAATCTAGAATAATCATTAGTGAATCACTAGGAATATATTTACGAACTACAAATTGCATGCAAATGTTCGGCAAAAAGAGAGAGAGAGGGAGAGAATTTATTTTTAAACATGATGAAAGACAGTCTTAAGCTGAAGGTCCCTACCACGCATTAACCCGCTCTGAGCATCTGTCAAAAATGTAGAGTCAGTGCAATTTTATGGGACAAGTGTCTCAACACAAAGCATAGAACGCATAAACCCGTACGACGCAAAAACTAGGTTTACTTTCTACTTTTGTACGCCTTCATAAGCGTTATAAAAACCGGCAGTTGTTTCTGATAGCCGCAGATTACAATTCGTCTTATTTTTTCAAAGTTATCGTCAAGAATATTTGTGCCGTGGATTGTTATTTTATGTTTCTGCGTTGAAAAAATGTTTCTATTTAAATAATACTTCAGACATAACAAAAAACTTATCGCATGAAAAGCGTTGTATCTAACTTGAGTTTAGAAAAGTGTAAAACGCGTAAAAAGCGCATCACATATAACGCTTGGTATGGACCATCAGCTTTAAGTCGGAAAAGTAAGTATGTCCCTTTTCATAGTTGAGAAACTGATGGACAGACAGACGAAGTTCGTAGGCGATGTATTAAAGAGGAAGAGTGTGCGGTAAACCTCTACTGTACTGGACATTTTAAGACATTTTCCGTTCGTTGGTGCCACTCTTCGCATTTTTTCATGTTGTTGCTTCATATTATTATTCTCATATCAACTTCATATAAAAACACTAGCTGTGCTTAAAAAATAACAACAACAAAAAAGAAAGAGAAGAGAAACGAAAAATTTCTGTCTGTCTATTAATTTCGCAACTCTAAAAGGTTTCGGCGAGTTCAAAGCAGAATGAGAATAATGTCTGTCTTTTAATTTCCAAACTCTAAAAGCGGACTATGTCTGGTGTATTAATTAGTGTTCGGCAAAAATTAGTGTTGGAAAATGTAAAATGTGTTAATCAGCTAATAGCCGTTGAAATCGGAATTATTTGCAATTGTGAAAACTGATTATTTATGCGAATTATTTTTAATTATATAATATAATCAATTATAATTTTGTTTTAAATTATTATGCGTATCTATATATAACATGTGTCATAGTTAATTGTAAATAAATAAAATAGCTTCGTTTATCCAGGAATGTCGTTTATTTAATTAATTTAGTGAAGGATGACCAAAATATGATTTTATGTCAATAGGGCTATTTATGACATTAGTATGGTTGTTTAATGAAATTAATATGGTTGTATGATACAATGGTTGGCATAATAACATGGTTGGATACGACATTAATATCGTACATTTTACTAGGACTGTGGTTGTTCACAATTATAACAATGTTGAACCACAATATATTGTGGTTATTTATAACACTTTTATTACAAACTATACTGAAAAATATCAATGGCGTTTCAAATATAAAAATATGAAATTATCAGTACCAAGCATTTAATACAACAATAGTATGTTGCCCTTAGAATATTGTCAGGTCAAACATATATTTCTTTCTACGAGTACGCTCCAATACAAAAGTGGCCTGCCAAGATAGCGGCTCTAAAATCGGCCTTGCTCTTGTACAGACTTCCTCAGTAGACCATATGGCACGTGGGACTCTCAAGGCTTGATGCTAATCACACCTGCGTGCACGTCTCTGTTTCCAGTTAAAAGTTTTTTTTCTTCGAATTTCTCACCATTTCAATGAGAACAACCGGCATTTGTCAAAATAAGTGGACAAATGCATGATTTTACATGATAATACTCGTCCCCATGTAGCGGCTCCAGAGAGAAGTACTATCTCACCCACCGTATTACCCAGACATTGCGCCAAGCGACTGTGTTGTGGGAATCAAATGAACATTTGTGAAAGAATTCTAATGATTTATATAGTGTTGGGCAAAATCTTTCGTTTGTGTGAATCTTTCATTCTCTCTCAGCAAGGTTAATTGAATTAATGCATTCTTTTCCTTCATCTTGCTACATCCTAAACATATTTCAGAATGAAAATGTCTCAATTATGTATGTATAATCAGGTGACAACATAAGGAATTGCTATACAGCAACCATAGGCATTATTTGTTTATTTCAGAGTTAGTTTAAATATACATATAAATTTCTTAATGTTCAGTTTTAAAATTAATTTAAATTAAAAATTATCAAATAAAATGAATTATGATTTCCTTCAATTTATTTTGAGTGCATACGGGCTCCAAATGAAGAAGGAAAGTATGAGAGGAAAGAGAACGATGAAAGAAATAGAGAAAGAATACAGAAATATTTCCCTCTTTCACTTGAAAGAATCATTCAGCTGAAGTAATTCATTCATGACACGAGTCTAGTGTAATGCACAGTGGCATAAAGTGTAACTAGGATTGTAAAGTATTTAAGAACTGTGCAATAAACAAGTGTCAGTGTCATTCTTCTATTTGCAATTAAAGAATACGCAAAAGCGTTTTTAATGGTTAACACATAACAATATAATCTATCAAACAGTTGCCTTTTACAGGGTGACCGCCGGGAAGGTTACTACTCGCAGTAATTCCATTGTAGTCTTGGCTGCATGCGATGTTGTTGATACCACATGTTAATCAAGCCCAAAGCATGCAGTTGTGGCGTTAAAAAGTTTTCAATCATATCACGATATCGTACCCCAATCACAGTTACTATTAAGACGTTTTCGGGGTTTTCAATGCCTAGAACCGACTATTCTGTTTATTCACATATACAGTCAAATGAAAATGTGTCTAGTCGCTCATTATGATTTTTTCATGAAAATAGGGGTTGTAATAGGTGAGCTGTAACATCTTACATATGCATTGCATTGTACTAAAAAAATAGATTACAGGGAGAAAAAAAGGGAGACGTGTTTGTCGACGTTTGATAAAATGTTCTAATAATTAAAACACATTGGTTTGTCGAATATTTTTTCACAATAAATTCGCCACGTGTCTATTTCAAGAACTGTCAAGACTAATGTTTACCCGGTCAACACCTGGTTTTTAATTTTTCTCCAGTTCAAGTTCAAATTGCTTAGATCAAAGAAATTTTTTCTTTTCAATTCAATTGCCTGAATTAAATTAAAGATTCCTTTGAAACTTAATACAATTTTTTAAAGCACAGAAATGTTCTTTCTATACAGATAAATGTATATACAGTGCTGTTCCTACGCTAAGCAACTCACACTGTATTTTAGAAAAATGTTACTTTTCTCTCAAATAAGAAGACCTTAAGAACTCATTATAATACTTATTTATGACTTGTATGATAGCAAAAAAAAAAATGTATAAAAAAATAACAACAAAAACCTTTTTGGATATTTCAATAACAAACAAAAACAAAACTAACTCTATGAGAGGCTGTGCCTATGCTAAGCAACAAATTTTCTTATTCTCTTTCCCTTAAATATAACGGTTCTTTTGCGATGCATTTGAGTTCATTAATTGCAAATTACTTAAATCAATGCAGTTTAGTCCTACTAAGACTTTCTTCGTCTTTAAACTATAAATTTTCAACATGAAGCGCGTTCAATACGATAATAGCTTCAAATCTTCCGTTATATCATTGTGGAAGGCAGGGCAAAGTCAAATTGATATAGCTAATAATTTAAAAATTAACAAATCAATGGTTTCACGGTGGATTCAAAATTATAAAACGATAGGCACTGTCGTAAAACCCAATACAGGCGCACCTCCACGTAAAATTTCCGACCGTGACGACAGACAAATTAAAATATTAATAAAAAAAAAACCATTTATAACTTCAAAAGAGGTAATGAAATCACTTAATTTGAATGTGGATTCCAGCACAGTCAGAAAACGTATCATCAAGCTGGGCTTAAAAAGTTATAGGGCTGTCAAAAAACCAATGCTGACAAAAAAACACATGAAAAAACGGTAAGTGAATTTTAATTTACTTTAACAACAAATTCTATAGGACTTTTGTAATTTTTAGTCTTGAATTTGCAAAGCAACACATTAATTGGACTATCACAAAGTGGAACAGTGTGCTCTTTAGCGATGAAGTCAAAGTAAACCTCTTCAATTCAGACGGCATATGCACTGTGCGGCATATGAAAGGAAATCGGCTCGATCCACGCTATTGTAAGCAAACAATGAAACATGGAGGGGGAAACATTATGGTGTGGGCATGTTTCTCTGGCAAACGCCTTGGTCCTGTGCACAAAATAAACGATAAAATGGATCGATTCGTGTATAAGGACATCTTAGAAACGAAAATGCTCCCATATGCAGAATGGAATATGCCACTTCGATGGGTGTTTCAACATGATAACGACCCGAAACACACATCGAAGTTGGTCAAGGAATGGTTTCAGACGAAAAGGATTCAAGTGCTTGATTGGCCGGCACAATCACCCGACTTGAATCCTATCGAAAATTTGTTCGCCATTGTGAAACGACGCCTCGGATCGAGTCGATTTACAAATAAAGAAAATTTGTTAAACGGTTTTCAAAATGAATGGAAAAACATCCCCAAAAGCACATTGCAAAATTTAATTGCCTCAATGCCCAAGAGATGTGCTGCAGTCATAAAAAACAAAGGGTCATACGAAATATTAATAAGTTGCTTAGCGTAGGCACAGCCTCTCATAGAGTTAGTTTTGTTTTTGTTCGTTATTGAAATATCAAAAAAGGTTTTTGTTGTTATTTTTTTATAAACTGTTTTGTTATCATATAAGTGATAAATATATATTAAAATGAGTTCGTAAGGTCTTCTTATTTGAGAGAAAAATAACATTTTTGTAAAATACAGTGTGAGTTGCTTAGCGTAGGAACAGCACTGTAAGTATGTATGTATATGTATGTGTAGTATATGTTTTTTACATCAAAGTTGCATGCATAAACATATTTTAACACCTACATATCAACATTGAAATAACAAAGTTTAAATGTATTATCAAAATGTTGGACTGTATTCATAGCCAAAAATAAAGAATACTTTAAGACAGATTGTGAAATTGATTTACATCAGCACCTGCCTTGACGGCCTATTGTAATGATGATTGATCAACTCCATGGACTGAATGATTCACGATTAACCAGCGCCTTCATATGGCTTGCAAGACTCACACAAATCGAAGCTTTTTGCCATGAGTCTTTAGTCGAATGGACAAATCGCTTGCTGAAGGGTTCGAGCCTTCTAATCCCTCCTGTATGCAATTTCCCAGCAGTCAATAGAAAACAACGTTTAATGAGTTAATAATCCTATGCCCATCAAGAGAATCAGCCCTTAAGCAACTCATCCGTGCAACCACGAAAACCGGCATGCACCATAGTTATCAGGTAAACTAGTTTCCCTTACTGCGATTGAGGTTTAAACCACAGCCAGAATGTTTTAGCCAAATGTAGGCACCTCACCAGCGCTGAGATAGCCTGCAAGCATAACCTCCCGGGGTTTTGGTGGACCACGTTCTGCCAATTTTAACCCTTGGTAATAGCCCATTTATGCGACCATAAATGTAGAAATGTAAATAACGAGTAGTTGGAACAGCTGATGTGAAAATGTTGACCTGACTGTAAGGAAATATAACCGTAACGTCACAATCTGTAGAAAATTGAATTTCATTACGTGGATACGAGACAAATGTTGCCAGTGATGGTATACATATATTATTGTGAAAGGCAGGGTTGCACAAAGTCTCAGTTCTAGTACTTTTTGTTTATTTGCTAATTCAACTGTAGTTAAATTTGTACACTAAATGAATGTACGTATATAGGTAGCATAATTTATATACTGCGTAAATATCACATTATATATACATTATATAACCGCAACATTTATTCGCCCGGAAAAGTTGTGAAAACTCAAACGTAATTTACAAAATAAATTGTAATGCAGGCGGGTCTGATATATGCCAAAAAGTGTATGTTGGTACAACAAAAACAAAATTAAGGACAAGATCGTCGTCACATGAATTGAATTTAAAGGCAACCGAAAAACCATTATTGCAAAAAAACATCTTCATACGAAAATTATTGTCACTAGTTTTGCTTGTCACAGTACTTTAAATTACTCTCAAATTATCTCACTAACACAAGTGCAAAACAAATTTGTCCACCACTGCTCTAGAAATTTCTATATTCCTATTCCAATACTTAGTTACCAGTAAGTAAGTAACTGGAGCTTAAGAAAATGGCAATAATGGGTACTTAATCTTAAAACTGAATACATAAATAAAATGCGCTTAGACTGTAACAGCCGTATTCATAAAAAAACACTAATCTGCATTTTAACAACTTTTTAGTTAAAACAGAATTTTCAGCAAAAAAACACATTTTATAAAAACGAATTCATAAACAGCATTTTAGCTAAAAATCATTTTATTGAAATTTTATATTTGTGATTGGCAACGCCATCATATGCAGTTCTCATTTGAATCATAGTGCTGCGATAAAAACGGTTTTTTGTTCACATAGTAGTCATGCAAAGAATTGTCTTGTATTGTTTTTTATGAAATTCGACTTTAAAACAAATAAATAAATGTTAACTCCATTTTGTCTTTCAATTAAATAGCAAAAAATACTGAGTAAGAAAAGTTTTACTTTGATTCCTTTTGCTTAACCGTAGGAAAAAATATGAATAACGAGCTTTTTTTATTATTTCGTTTTTTTGCACATCACTGATGTACATGGCATTTTATTAACGTATATTATTTTAAATAAATAAAATGTTAGTAATAACTAAAATAAGAAGACTAGAAAAAATGTAAAGCGAAATTGCTTATCTGGAATCCAGAATAAAATAAATTACTTCTTTCCCTGATAGTTTTCTATTGCCAGCTATTCAAAGCTTGGGTCATATTTTCTATTAAAAACACACATCTATTGTTATCAATATCATGGGATTTCTGATAAATATGCAATAAAAATTTTCGCAACATATAAATAAACAATAACTAAAAAACACAAATATCACCTTAAAATTGTCTTAAAATTGGGTGCAATCAGTTTTAAAAATGGTTGACTTAAAAAACTGCTAAAAAGAACATTTTAACGTAAAATTCGTTTATGAATACAGTTTTATCGAATTTTCCCTAAAAATGGTTTGAACGGCTGTTTAACTTTTTTATGAATACGGCCGTAAATGTTTAATCGACATTGGCGATAACACAACCAGATATATTTTTTTCTACGTGTACGAAAATGTTAACTACTGGATATGTGTGAATGTGCACACGAGTATGTTTGAGTATGAATAAATATGGTATTAAGTGTTGTAAATTTGCAAGATTTAATATATCAGTTGATTCAATCTGTTTTAATACTAGTCTACTAGAAAAAAAAATATACGAACATTTATGTAAAATATCCTGTATTCATGTTGCAATTTTTGCCATTTCCCATTGGCACCACTTTCAGGTCTTACGTTAAGTCTTCTTTTCATAAATCTATTTCAACTTATGCAGCAGTGATTGCGTGCAACACATGTTGCATGAAATTTCCATATTAAGGTTATGTCTTCGATATAACAAAGCAAACCATAACAGCAACAAAGCTTCTTACATTGTTTGTGTGTGTAACCAACAGTTACTAACTGCTGACGAGAGAGTGAGAGAGAGAGAGAGGAAACAATTTAAATGTAAAATGCAAAGTGAAGCTTTCGAAAAAAATAATGATTTTTAGCACTGATGCAAATTCATTTTGCAAAGCAACCAATTCAATAAAGTTTTGTGACAACACAAATAACACAAAACCATTTGCAGTTTTATTTTATTTATTTTAATTTTAAAGGAAGAGAAGTTTTCATTATTTTCTATAAAATAAATAAACTCTATGAAAATATACATATGTATTCGTATATTTATGGATTATATATATAGATTTTTTTTATTTTACTTTTTTTTATTTAAGAGAACTTTTTATATTCAAAGCTTTGCAACACTTAAATTTAAGTTGTTTGTGCTGGTGTTAAATATTTATTGTTTGTCAAAAATTTGGTTTAGACAAAAATTGCAAATAAGGCAAAATATTTCATTTACATATGAGCTAAAGCTAAAGCTTTCAGTTTGCGCAAAATGGAATATTATTTCAAGAAATTTTTAATATGAATTTGTATAAAAAAAATTTCATTGTCAATTAGATTAGGTTGTGTTTCATAGGCTGCCAGCATACTTGGGTCTAATTTGGCACCGTTGTGTTGCCTCAGTGTGATATGTAACTCAGCACATCCACATCTCGCTAATCCAATGCGGAACCAACTCAAGGATCGTACGACACAGTCCAATCCAGTCATATCTTGCAGCACCGGTCAGCCTAGATGCAAAGTTCTTATATAAGAAAGAGCTGGACACTGGAAAAGGTAGTGCTCCACACTGTTTTCCTCTTACTCATCACTACAACTTCTACAGAAATCTTAAATTGGAAAACTTAATCTTCCCGTCGGGGCAAATCCGCAAGGGTAATCGTCTTTCCATTATCATATCTGGGCCATGTCAGCCTTGATATTCGGCAGATAGCCTTACTATATCATCTGGCCTTTGCAGTCTTAAAAGTTGATGTTCTATCTGCTTTTTACAGCTGTTGAGCGGGATCCCAATCATTTAAGTGCTTTTGCTGCAACGAGATCCCGGCCTTTACCAGTTCGCTCGCTACAACATTACCGGGTGTATCTCTATACCCCATACCCAAAAAAGTTCCAGGCTCGATTGTCTCGCTATCCCGCTTAGATCCCCCTCGTTGAGAAGGAGGTGTCTTGGGGTACCTTGGTGGTGCCTTACCAGGGCATTCTGCTTTCCGGGACATAGAAGGGTACGAGTTTCTCGTTTGTTGTAGCAAATAATTGCATGTATTTTGGTTGAAGCATTGAAGCATTCAGGCTGTGGTTTAAATCTGAACATATAACTATGGTACATGATGGTATTGAAGGGGCTAAGCATTTGTTACTCACCACCCAGGTAATAGGTTTTTCCTTAGGAGTAGGGTTAATTGGCTGAACGGGTACCAGCAAGGCTCCCGTAAGGTTTTGCTCTATACACCATTCTGACCCTGATCGTGGTTGAGGTGCCTGCACCTTTGTTGAAATTCTCTAGCTGTGGATTAAGCCAAAATAGGGGGAATTAATTTCTCTGGTAACTTTGGTGCACGCCGGTTTTCGTTAATACGCCCAGGGTGCAACAGATTCCTGTACTGTAAGGAACCAATAATTATAGTTATTCGGGTGAACTGGTTAAGGGCTGATGCTCTTAGTTCAGCCTAATAACTCATTAAGGCTTGTCTTCAAACCTGCCGTTTTCAGCAAGGCGTTTGTCCATACGGCTACAAACTTATGACAATAAGTTGCGACCTGTGTGAGCCTTGCAAGTCACATGGGGCCGCTGGCGAATGGTGAATAATTTACCCGGTGGAGTTGGTCCGTCATCAGATAGGGTCCACAAGACAGGACAATTTATATAAGTGTTATACTCTGTTCTATTGCAAGTGGGCGGAAAAATTACATTTTTTTACAAGGTTTTTGGACAAAATGTCCCTGCCCTGTTTAGTCGCCCTGCGGAGCAGATTTTGCCTTGGTGTACATCAAGCCTGGGCACTCTGCTTTCTAGGGCATAGAGGACAAGGATTCCTTCGTTTGTTGTAGCATATAAAACTCTAAGAAGTCCACCGCATGACATAAGTCATGTGGTGGACTTCCGAAACCCATACCAAGGGTAAAATTGGCAGAACGGGGATCAGCAAAGCCCCCTTGAGGTTCTGTTTGCAGACCATTTCCGCGCTGATCATGCTTAAGGTGCCTACCTAGGCTAAGACGCTCTGACTATGATTTGAACATAAAAGCGCAGAAAGGGGATTTAGATTCCCTGATAGCTATGATGCAATGCCGGTTTTCGGGGGCTAATAACCCACCGAGGTGCTGTTGTTTTGCAACAAAGTAAACCAAAGATACAGAAGTTATGTTAGACGGGTGAGTTGGTTAATGAGCTTCGGCCTACCCACTCATTGAACCTTGTCTTCCATTAACTGTTGGGAAATTGCATACAGGATGGATTAGAAGGTCTGAATCTTTCAACAAGGGGTTTGTCCATACGGCTATAAACTTATTTTTTATTTTTATTTTTTTTTTTTTAAATAATTGCGACCGTTCACGCTGAGTTTCAGTTTATACATGTGTTTTTGTTTTGTTTTTGAAAAACAAACGCACGAAGCTTTTTTGATTGTCTGCAGTAACACCCAGGGTCTGAGGCAGGAATCGAACCTGCGACTTCGAGACTGTTGGTCGAGTACTCTACCAAATCAGCCATCGAGGCACCCTATGCGACCTGTGTGACTCTTGCAAGCCTTACGGCAGCACTGTTGAATCATAAATAATTCATCCCGAGGAGTTGGTCCATTCTCAGATTACGCCATTAAGGCAGGTGCTGATGTATGTACCTATATCAATTACACAATCTGTCCTGTTTATTAGAAGCTCCATTTTGGGTGAAACAAATTCGCAACATAGAAAATTATATATTTTTTGCTGTTGTTGTCCACAGTGACAGCAAATGAAACAAAACAAATATATAAACATAAACTAAAGAAAAGACAATAAGAAATCGTCTTTCGTTTTCCATTAATGTTTTCTCAGATACAAATAAATTTTCGCGTAAAACCTTAAGCCTTAGCAGCTAGTACTTGTAGCATGACAAACAACTGAATTTCTTTGTAAATATGCACTTACGTGTTTGGTACGTTACGCATCGACCGCACTGCCAAAAATACAACAATAAGCGTCCCATTGCCCAGGACACCAATTATAAATATAAAAGCAAATAACACGGGCACAATATACGTTTCAGGACGCATTACATACGGCACATAAGGAGTTTCTGTTGCTAATGCTCCGCCAGCATCCAACCCAGACACATTCGCCAAGGAGATGGAAGTGGTGGCATTAATAAATTGTTGTAATAAATGTGTATTATGGCTCATGGAACTCATGGTACTCGTGGCTGGGGTGGTCGCCATATTTAAGCTGAAATTAATACTTATAGATGCACTTGGACTGCTGGCGCTTGTGGGTGAATTGAACCAGGTATTGCTGGTAGCAATTAATGCGGCTGCTTCTGTTTTATCCATTCGCAGGCAAGAGTTGTTGAGAAAAGTTGTTGCAAACGAACAGTTTGTTGGGTTGAGATTATCATTGAAAAGTTTCTTGAGAAGATTTTGTGTCTATTTTTTAAGCTGTTCGATGTAGAATTTGGATTGTTGAAACTTTTCGCTCTGTTGCTGCTGACGGTTGTTAATGTACATATGCGTCTGTTTTAAAAGTTGACAGTTTTGTGGATGTCATTTAGTTAGAGTAATTGTTCTACATGCAGGATGTTTTTTCTCCTATTTTACTTTCTTTCCTTTTTTTTGTATTTTTGTTCATGTATTTCAACGCAACACTACTAAAATGTCAGTTAGTTTTTCACTTTTTTTCCTCTTCATCACACAATTCGCCACAACTTTGTATTTGTATGTATGTGTGTATGTTGGTATGTAGACTACACTTTTTTCTTAACGTTTCCTTTGTAAGAAGAAGGAATTCTTAGTAAAGCAGCAGACCAAGTGGTGCCTTGTCCGTATTATTTATTCAGGCTTTTCTTTCCTTATGCTTGAAGCCTGAAAAAAAGTAAAGTGAGAATAAAATTTATTATTTTCTAGCGCACACAATTGAAAATACTGTAAAAATAAATATGTTCTTCTATAACACAAACACACAAACTTTGCAGTTGACTTAAACTTAAATTACTCGTAAATCCCTCAAGTTTTGTTTTTCAATCAAATTAAAATTTAGCTAAAACCTTAAAGAGATACAAATAAGTTTTGTTTTTTTGCATTAGGTTTTTTATTGTGTTCATTTACAAATTTTGTCAGAATGCATTTTTGAAGGCACGTTTGGTAGGACTCTTATTTACGTGCTGTTCATAGAACACAGACGAGCAACTCGTCTAGAAAATTTGTAAGAAAGTTACTCAATTTTTTGACTGATTTCCATATAAAATTTTTTAGACGAGTGCTCGTCTGTGTTCTGTGAACAGCACATTAAATATTACATATTAAAAATGTTCTTTATTTTATACCTTTCACAAATATGTAATTTCTACAATTTTCATTTGCGACCCTATAAAGTATATATGTATATTCTGAATCAGAATTAATAGAAAAGTCGAATATGCGATGTCCGGTTATCCGCCGCTGATATACCGATTCTGAGAAAACCATTAGACTTAGCAACTTTTTTCTTTCACCATTCTATTACCCCATCGATTTATCGGTTTGCTATAGAGTAAAATCGGTTAATATATAGCTGAGATATATCCTAAATTCCGAAAAAAACCTTTTTCTTTGCAATTTTGTATGAAAATGTTTAAAAAAATTGTTTCCTTTTTTTTAAATCTTTCTTTTTGGCCTGACGATTAAAAGGCATTAAAAAAAATTTCCCCTATATCGGTCCATATATAACCTAAAGTGAGATATAACCTAAATCGATTTTTTCATGAAAATGTCGCGTAAGAGAACTTAAACAAAATTTTTTTTAAAGCAGTTCTGGCTATATAAGGAATTTGTTAAATACAGAAAATGAAAATTTCCGATATCGGTCCATATATGTATGTATATCCGAGATATAGTCTAAATCGATTTCTCTTTGAAAACATTTTTTTTGCTGAAAAGCAGCTCTGATTATTAGAAACAGAAAATTAACATTTCCGATATCGGTCCATATATATATCCGAGATATATGCTAAAACGATTTTTCCATGTAAACAAATTTTTTTTGCTGTCAAGCAGTTCTAATTTTAAAAAGAGATTACTAAAATACAGAAAATGAAGATTTCCGATATGGGTCCATATATACCCGAGATATATAGCCTCAACCGATTTTTCAATGAAAATGTCGCGTAAGCGAACTTAAAAATTTTTTTTTTACTTTAAAGCAGTTCTGGCTATGTAAGGAAGTTGTTAAATAAAGGAAATGAAAATTTCCGATACTGGTCCATATATATCCGAGATATATTCTAAACCGATTTTTCGATGATACAGTTTTTTCTTTTTTTTTTTTTTTTTTGCTTAAAAGCAGTTGTGGTAATAAAAGAAGGTTAACAAATACAGAATATGAAAATTTTCGATATCGGTCCATACATAGTATATCCGAGATATAGGCTAAAACGATTTTTCCATGAAAAAAAATTTTTTTTTTGCTGAAAAGCAGTTTTGATCATAAAAACAGATTACTAAAATACAGAAAATTAAAATTTCCGATATCGGTCCATATATACCCGAGATACATTTATAGCTTTAACCGATTTTTCAATGAAAATGAACTTAAACAAATTTGTTTACATAAAAGCAGTTCTGGCTATATAAGGAAGTTGTTAAATAAAGAAAATGAAAATTTCCGACATCGATCCATGTATACCCGAGATATAGCCTAAAACAATTTTTCCATGAAAAAAATTTTTTTTTACTCAAAAGCAATTCTGGTAACAAAAGGAGGTACTAAAATACAAAAAATGAAAATTTCCGATATCGGCCAATATATAATCGAGATATATCAACATTCAATTTTTCCATGAAACAATTTTTTGCTTTTGGTTCTGGTAATATAGGGGGTTACTTAAATGCACAAAATGAAAATTTTCGATATCTGTTCTTATATATCCGAGATATATTCTAAACCGATCAAACGATAATATAAAAAAACTGTGGAAATTTTCTCCTTTTGGAAAAATATTTAAAAATATTCTATTGAAATTTGTTTTTATTAAAATCTTATTTAAAATCGCAAATTAGAATTATAAGCAAAATATTTACAAAAGTTTTACAAAATATTCACCAAAACCGTTTCACTTGTAGTAAAACGTAAACATGTTTGCCTCAACAGCAATTAATATTCGTGCCACAAATTGTTATTTTCAACTGGAAACTATAACAATTAATTTAAACGAGAGGTCACGGAAATTAATAGGATTCATGAAAAAAAAAAAAAACAAGAATAACCAAACACAACAAGCCCGGAGGATAATCAAAACGATGCGAGCAGCTAAGCATGTTATTTGGAAGAACTTGACAGCCTGACGCAAAATAAATAACTCACGTAAAGTGAAGATGTTTTTAAGGAAAAGTTTTTCTCATTGCCATTGTCAAAAAGTTGTCTATGGAAAATAATTATTACTGACATACGCGGTTTTAGTTCATGAAACATTTTTTATTGGAAAGTTCGAAAATTTTTCAAAGTTTTCACCAATGAAATAAAAATTTTTCTCTAGAAAATTCTGCCTTAAGGAATTTGGTAAATGAAAATTACACTAATGACATTAATTTTCTGTAAAACATTGTTACGAATGAATTTTTTCCTTCATGGTTGGACCATAAATCACGGTTAATTGCAAATCACATCCAGTGTTGTCATTTTTTTCGACAAATCTTCTATTTTCTGAAAAAATCTCTTTTCCGGCAAATAAAACTTCTTTGTGTGTGTTTTTGCTTCCATTTTACTCAAAAAATATAAAAAGCAAGCCGCACAAATTTCCAAAAAAAAATTATCATAGAAAAAAAAAACAAAAAAATTTTATAAATATAGGTTAGAAAACGGAAAACACGCTTTGATATCAAACTAATAACCAGATAAATATTCATATAACGCGTTCTGAGTTTTTTTTTAGAATTCCCAAAATCGGTTTCAGAAATTGCCAAAATTCCCCACATCCCCCTAAACAATATGGCAACTTCAATTTTCGTATTAAAGCGAATGACCATTAATAGTTCAGATACACGTTCCACAGCCACTTTCCCTTAAACCATATGACAACTTCAAATATCGCATTAAATCGAATGACCGTTAATAGTTCAGATACACGTTCAGATGTTTGTTCCGCGGGAAAAACGTGCACCGAATATGAAAACACACTTCAAAACTGGTTAGCGAAGTGGTTCCGAACTTTTTTTGGGAATTCCCAAAATCAGCTTCCTGAATCCCCAAAATGCCGGAAGTAATACAACGACTCCAATTTTCATAATAAAGCAGCAACACTGCATACGCAGTTTTATATACCTACATATGTAATAGTCACTCATATGGCAAGAGTTTCTAGTGTCTAGAAAGTCAACATAGGATAGTTTGCATTCTGAAATTTCAGCCACAGAGTGAAAAAAGAGTGGAAAATGACCGTTTAAAACAAATTTAAAACAAGTAAGAGTGTAGTATATTCGGTTGGGCCGAATCTGAAATACCCTTCACGATAGTCACGTATATGTATAGTATATATTACAAATTTGAACTAAATATGCTGGGTTATATATGAACTGACATCGAGGAAAAAATATTATTGCCTTGTAACCAATATTCCAAAAAGGAAATCTTTCATCAAAAAATCGGACCGATATCGGAATTTTTTATTTTCTGTATTTTAGTACCTTCTTTTATAACAAGAACTGCTTTTAGGCAAAAAAAAAAAGTTTTTTTTCATGGAAAATCGGTTTATGCTATATCTCGGTTAGATATGCACGGATATTAGAAATTTTCATTTCCGTATTTTAGAAACCTTCTTTTACATTCAGAACCGATTTTAACCTTTTTTTTCATGTAAAAATTTTTTTCATGGAATATACTATATCTCGAGTATATATGGACCGATATCGGAAATTTTCGTTTTCTGTATTTTAGTAACCTACTTTTATAACCAGAACTAATTTTAAGAGAAAAAAATGTTTAAGTTCGCTTACACGACGTTTTCATGAAAAGATCGGCTCAGGCTATATCTCGGGTGTACGAGTATATGGACCGATATCGGAATTTGTCATTTTCTCTATTTTAGTAACCTGCTTTTATTACCAAAACAGCTATTAAGCAAAAAAAAGTTGTTTAAGTTCACTTACGCGACATATTCATAAAAAATCGATTTTGGCTATATCTCGGGTATATATGGACCGATATCGGAAATTTGTATTTTCTGTATTTTAGTAACCTCCTTTTATTACCAGAACTACTTTTAAGCAAAGATAGTTTTTAAGTTCGCTTACGCGACCTTTTCATGGGAAAATCGGTTTAGGCCATATCTCGGTTATATATGGACTGATATCGAAAATTTTGATTTTCTGTATTCAAAACCTCCTTTTATTACCAGGACTGATTTTAAGCAAAAAAAAAAATTTAATTCGCTTACGCGACATTTTCATTCAAAATTCGGTTTAGGGTACATCTTGGATATACTTATATGTACCGATATCGGAAAAAAATTTTTCTTGCCTTGTAATCGCTATGCTTAATAATTGTGCGAAGTTTGAAGCAAAATGTTCATACAAAATTGCAAAATATGTTTTTTTTCGGAATTTTGGATGTATCTCAGCTATATGTAAACCGATTTTACTGAATTTCAATAGCAAACCCATGAATCGACGGGGTAATAGAATGGTGAGAGAAACTAATAAAACTAAAACTAATATTTTTCTCAGAAAGGGTGTTTATTATATATACTTTATATGGTCGCAAATGAAAAGTTGAAAAATTACAAACGGAATCATAAACTTGTATATACCCTTTACATTTTTGTGAAGGGTATAAAAACAGTTATTCCAATAATATAATGAACTTTCTTTCACAATTTTATTTTTATTATTACTGACATTAACAATAGTGAGTTACTAGCCTACAATAAAAAAAAAACTATACGGCGATATTTTACGTTCTTATTTGCAAATACGAGGCAATACAGTTATTGAAACCTTGTGGTGTGATTCTGTAACTTTTAACGATTCTATAATCGTAGATTTTTTTTCATATTTTATCGCCTACTGTAACGATTGTATGATTCTGTAGTACAATTTAGAAAACTTCGCTCCTTTACTGCAACATAGTCATAACGCAAAAAAGCTTGTTTCGAGAAAAACGCGTTTCAAATTTTTAGTTTCCATACAAGTCTTAGAAAAAATGTTTACAAAATATCTTCTAAAGGAAACAGTTTAAAGGTAATTTGAATAAAATTTTGGTAAAATATAAAAGGTAGTACTGTTAACAATTCTGCATTGTTAACTCGAAAAGCTCATTTTTTGAGATATGACTATGTTGCAATAAAGGAGCGAGTTGTATTCTTTTATATAATAATAGACAGCAAAAGTAACAAGTGATTTTTGTAGACAGCAAATATTCAATGAAATAATTATTTTAACGATACGATTATTGTCATGAAAGTTACAAAATCTTAATACTGGATGCATTTTTCCGTTTTTATGTAACTATAGGCAAATACGAGTACATCAGCATAAATTAGCCGGAAATTTTTAATAAAAAGAACATTTCAAAAAATGCATCATTGTGGAATTATCAAGCTGCACTGAAGAAGAAATTTCATTTTTTTATTAACCTATTGTCAACACTCGTCTTAAATATAATATGCTTGTAATCTTATGTTTAATTAATGTGCACTTGCACCAGAGAACAGCTTTGGGCGATTGCAAAATAGTCACACTTACTCAGCAACATGAAAAACATTACATTTCGTTCAAATATGATTTTGTGTTAAGCCGCACAAATACTCAGTTGATTTTTAATCAGTACCACAATGAGCAACATCTTTTCACTATGTAAATCTTTAAGATGTTCGTGCTTGAACACAACTCAATGCGTATGTAGTATGGCAACGATTTCTTTCGTTTGAGTTTTTGTTTTGGAAGAAAAAAAAAATTAACAAAAATCAATGCAGTGATGTGTTCAACAGTTTTTCTGTATTTTTCTTTTGAAAACAAAAAAAAATATTTCTTTTTAGAATTTGCTTAAAAAAAACATTTCAAAAATTAAATTAGATTTAAAATACCTACATACAAAAACAAATCAATAACAGTTTATACACTGAAAAATATTTGCTTCATATTTCTAATGAACCCCATTCATTAGAGAATTTTCATTAACGGAAGGAAAAATTACGTTCCATCAATGAAGGTTCATAGCATTAATGAAAATATTAATTGAAATTGATTCATTAGGTTTCATAATTTCATTGGAAAATTTCATTGGATTCGTTATAAAAAATTTCTGTAGACTGGGTGCAAAGTTTTTGGATATTTATTAAAAGTGAGATAATATATATATTGGGGGCTATTCTGCGTTTCGATTCGGATCGAAATTTTCTCCGTCTGGCAACTTGAGTATTCTGCGTTTCGATTCCGCTCAGTTTCTTTCGATTGTATGTATTCTGCATTACGAACGGAACGTTATATGTGTTTTAGTTAAAAAATTAAAAAAAATGTAAGTAGAAAATGATATAAAATGTTTTGTAACGATTAAAAAAAAACATTTAAAATTATTTTTTTAGTTAAATTTATTTATTTATTTTTTTGTTTTAAATTATTAATTTTTGTACCCAAATCTGATGTTTTTATGTATTTTGGGTCAAAAACAACAAGACCACAGCAGTATGAAAAATTGGCGAATTTAATGTCATCTAATGCAGACATTGCATGTGGATATCACCAGCGATCAAAGGAAGAAGTAGCAGTGTTCTGGGAGGAAGTTGCAGGAATCATCAATGCACTTGGCCCTCCAATAAAAAAAATGCCAGCCTCATTATATTGTTCTCCTCTCTGACCAACAATAATGCAGCTGTTATAGAAATTAAAAAATTAAATTATTGATAAAAAATGTAACACAGTGAATTAATCCCCTACAATTTTTATTAAAGTTTTATTTTGGTCTTTCCATATTTAATCACAACACTGTTAATTTTTTTTATTATGTACCTTTATCTTCACAAGATTCTTTGCACTGTAATATATTTATGAACAATTAATTTTAGTTTGTTTTGTATATATTTCTTTTTTCTTATTAAACTTTATTAAGAACTTATTTTTAATTATGTATACAAACAACTTTTTGTATTAAATTTGACATTTGTTTATGAAAACGATAACAAACTTGCTTATTTTGCAATTTCATTTCCACATTCCACAGTGATGCTATTAATTTTATAAACATTGTTGTCTTCTTTTTCTTTCGATTCCGTTTTTTATCAGAATACCAATTTTCGATCGCAACGGAACTGAATGCGGAGACTTAATCGAAACGCAGAATAGGGGTGATTATAACTACTAACTAAATGAAAAAGTAAATTATTTCATACATTAATTAATGAGTAAAAAATGATTTTAATAAAAATTTCAATAGTTTTTTAGTTCTTATGAAAATGTTCATTACATCAACTAAACTTTTCATCAGAATTAATAAACTACCCTCATTTTCAATACCTACATAGTTGAAATCAAAAGCAGAGACCATATCTCTTCTCTCGTTTTTTGCAATTATGTATGTATACCCAAAGCAAAGGTTTTGTTTTCTGACGCAACGGGAATTCAAAAAGCAACACATCAAAAATTTCCAAAAGCAGAAGCAAACGTTTAAAATAAGAAATGACTTTGCTGAAGTTCATTGTTTAAAGTATACATAAGTAGTGCGTAGTAAAGTATAAGTAGTGCGTAAAAAATATAAATGCCAAAAAATTTACACATGTTTAATTTGCTACACAATATGCATACATATTTGTGTAAGTATTTAATAAAATTAATAATTGTTGAAACAAAAATATTACAATACCTACATACCTAAAAGTGATTGTAATTAAAATATTGTAAAATAAAAAATTATAAATAGCTTGTTTTTTATGTTTCCCAGCTATCTATATGTCGACATTTCATAGGAACTACCCTAATCATCAGTAGACTTTGGAAATTTTTGAAAGATATTCTCAAAAATTCAACTTTATATCCCAACAACATAAATAAATTGTTGAGAATTTAAAAGAAAAATGCTCTAATAATATCCGTCAAAACACAAAAAACAAGCTTTTCTATTTATAAACGTCTCTAACATTTCTTTACACCTTTCAAACAAATGAACAACCGTTGGTTGCTACGATTTGCTTTTTGAAAGTATCGAAAAGCAGAGAACAAAAATTCAAACAATTAAGTTTTTTATTCGCTATTTAAGCTTCTAACATTTATACCAGTAAAAAATTATAAATAGCTTGTTTTTTATGTTTCCCAGCTATCTATATGTCGACATTTCATAGGAACTACCCTAATCATCAGTAGACTTTGGAAATTTTTGAAAGATATTCTCAAAAATTCAACTTTATATCCCAACAACATAAATAAATTGTTGAGAATTTAAAAGAAAAATGCTCTAATAATATCCGTCAAAACACAAAAAACAAGCTTTTCTATTTATAAACGTCTCTAACATTTCTTTACACCTTTCAAACAAATGAACAACCGTTGGTTGCTACGATTTGCTTTTTGAAAGTATCGAAAAGCAGAGAACAAAAATTCAAACAATTAAGTTTTTTATTCGCTATTTAAGCTTCTAACATTTATACCAGTAAAAAATTATAAATAGCTTGTTTTTTATGTTTCCCAGCTATCTATATGTCGACATTTCATAGGAACTACCCTAATCATCAGTAGACTTTGGAAATTTTTGAAAGATATTCTCAAACATTCAACTTTATATCCCAACAACATAAATAAATTGTTGAGAATTTAAAAGAAAAATGCTCTAATAATATCCGTCAAAACACAAAAAACAAGCTTTTCTATTTATAAACGTCTCTAACATTTCTTTCTTTTAAATTCTCAACAATTTATTTATGTTGTTGGGATATAAAGTTGAATGTTTGAGAATATCTTTCAAAAATTTCCAAAGTCTACTGATGATTAGGGTAGTTCTTATGAAATGTCGACATATAGATAGCTGGGAAACATAAAAAACAAGCTATTTATAATTTTTTACTGGTATAAATGTTAGAAGCTTAAATAGCGAATAAAATACTTAATTGTTTGAATATTGTAAAATTTTAAAGAAAATGGATTGTTTTGTTTGTAACAAAGTATTTTTCGATACTAAAATTTATTTTAAGCCTCTCTGAACAATACATTTTCTTCAACCTCGGTATCTTTATCGTTGTTGTGGTCAGACCTATAAGGATTCTTCTTCATTTTAAAATCATGTTACGGAGAAATATAAATTATCCAGCAGTGGCAAATAAATATTATGGAAGAAAGTGAAACAAATGTAATCTTGCAGGATAGTAAAAAACTAATAGATAAACACATTGAATGAAAATATTTTGATATCCTTTCCTTTGATTTCATTCTAAATTTAATGTATTAATATTATTATTTTGATGTTATTTTGCATTATTATTAAAACAATAAAAAATTCGTTTATGCTTAATATAAAAAGAGTTGTTTAGTTTCTTTTCGGTAGCACAATTCTAATGAAGAGAGATCATTAGAATAATGAGACTATTCCTTAAACTAATGATTTTATTTCATTAGAAGGAAAATTAGTGAACATTTTCATTGGTTCAACGAATGTATTCATTACAATAGTGAAAATATTTCATAAAAATAATATAACACATTCATTGGCCTAATGAAAAAATTACGTTTGAATGATGAAGAAGATTCATTAAAGGAATGAAAGTGTTACTTAATGTTAATGTACAAAATTCATAAAACTAATGAAATTGAGCCGTTATGCTAATGAATATTTTTATTGTTTTAATGAAAAATATTCATAAATATAATGACTCATGATTCACTAACCTAATAAAGTTTTCATTAATCCAACGAATATATTCATTAAATAATTTTTAATGAAACAAGATTCATTAGTTCAATGAAGGCCATCATTGGCAAAAATAATGAAAAATTTCATTAGATTAATGTTCAAAATTCATTATATTAATGAAAGAATACTTTTCAGTGTATAGACATAAAATTACTTTATTAGATACATACGAGTATGTACGTGAATCTTAAAATAAAATTTAAGAAAAACGAAGTAAAATGTCAGTATGTATAAGTAAGTGTTTAAAATACGGCAACATGAAGCTGATTTCCCTCAGCACTAAGATTAATGTTTACAAAACGAGTTAATTTTACTCAGCATTGAACTTTGTTGCTTGATTTTTGTTGACTACAAATTCAGAATGTTTACAAAGTGAGTTGATTTTACTTAGCGTTAAATTTTGTTGTTTGAATTTTAGTGTATGACTTAATCAAGCAAAAACATGATTTTTGGCGATCACTGACTTGCACTCGTACATGTACACATGTATGTATGTGTTTATGGATTTAAAACTCATAAAAACTTATAACATGATGTATGCTTGTGCATGTTTTTATAATGTTTATTATATGTTTCGGTTTTAATTAATATTGATGCTTTCCACTTTCCTTATGATACTGTTAAGGAATTTTTCAATTAAATGCATCCTTAATGTTTAAAACATGTGCATAATAAATATATTTTTCTTCTTCTGTTAAATAATATATTTTTAGTTTGCTGTAAAAAACTTTGATTGTAAAATAATGATAAAAAGAAACAGAAATCCCAGAACTTATAATAACAAGAAAAACAAGAAAATTCTATAACAAGAAAAAATTAATAAAAAAGAATGTAAATATTAAATTTTTAAAGTTTACTTGAAAAAAATATGCATCAAATAGAGGTCATTTATTACTTACTGTTCCACATGAATAACAAAACAGTCCGAAATTGCACAGTTACTTAAAATCATTCTACCAAAGACAACATAGACTCTGAGTATTTAAAAAAACAAAACTTGTAAAATCTTTATCGATAGCGGGAGTAAGCAACAATAAGGAGGTATGCGGTGCGCGCGGTGTTGAACTAATTTTTGTTATTCTGAGCAGTGTCGAAGGTATATACAGTGGGCACTGATCAGTTTTAACTAATTTAATATCAACACTTTAAGTGCTGCGATAACGTTTGTTTTGGTCGTTCCGTTAAGTTCACAAACATTACTCCCCCTTTCCTCCTTCTCATAATCTATTTTCCTAGTTCCAGTACAATGCACTGCATATGTAGGGGCTATCACCTGAGTACTGGCCGAAGATAAAAAAAGATATATTTATGCATGTGCATGCATAAATATATCGGATGATTAAATTTTAAGGGCCGATGTTGAATCTGAATCACACGTTAACGTCAAGCTCTTATCCGCATTTCATTTGACATTTCTCAGTTTCAGACCACTGAGCACAAAAATGAAACTAGCTCATTGCTTAAGCATTAAACACATTCGAGACAGCAGACTACACGAACACACGACTACAAATGCCGCTGGCTACAGATGTAGCCTGTAGCCAGCTATACATAGTAAACATCTGATATTGTTTTCTTTATCTCCTTTCAAATATTAAAAAGCTTTTTGTGCTTATAAAATGCTGAGGGAAATTTGGAAAATTCTATGGTAGCTATTGCTAAAATAGTGCGAGCTACTTAGTATTCGATGTAATAATATATATAAATATTAAAAAATTAAATATTTGCAAATCACAATCAAAACCCACAACTAAAATTAAAACTTCTGAAATATAAACAGCAGCTTTTTTGCATTTCAATAATATTATAATAGCAGAAAGAAATATATACAACACTAAAGCTACGTACACACGGTTGTCAGATCTTACAATATTGCCAGTAAAATTGTCTGAAAATGTATTACAATCGTGTGAACTGCCAATTTTTAACTTACAACATTGTCAGAAAACCAATTGTCAATTAATTGTAAGACGATAATGCTGTCAGGCATTTTACAATCGTGAGAACACTCTTCGTCGGCATTGCCAGATAATTGGCTGGAATGTCACCACAAGCTCATTAAATATTGTGGGAAACTTGCTTGGTGTTGTAGCGAAGAGCTTACCAGTCAATATGGTGGCATCCTTTAGTTTACATCAAATTGAATCCAACTTATAGTTGGTGTGATGTTAGTATGACATTATATTGATGATATTTTTTGTCGTTACATTGCCTTCATGTAGTTATTTCTTCGATATTGGAATACCATTGTATTAATCACATGTTTACACCAAAAGTATTCCGATAAAGCATCCTCATGATGTCAATATGACATTTCATTGACGAAATTATTGTCATCATTGAAGCTAATGATAATTAGCGCAATTTATATAACGGTTGACATCACAACGATGAAAAATGTCCTGGGGTCAAAAATGATGACATTTGGCATTGCATTGATGTTAAAATACATCACAGTTACGATGGGATTTCTATGAGTGTGGTGGCAATGGCAATTGGCCGCCAAGATCATGTGATTTGACACCATTAGACTTCTTTGTTTGGAATTATTTGAAAGAAACGCTATACGTCGATAAGCCAAGAACATTTCAAGAGCTAAAGCATGAGATAATTCGGCACATTAACGGCATATTAAGACTCTGCGTCATCGAAAATTTGGACCTTCGGATGGAGGTGTTTGGCCGATATTTTCTTCCGTACATAATTGAATTATACCAATATTATCATAATAAAAAGAAATGACAACAATTCTTAGATAATTTGTGTTTTAATCAAAATCAACAACGGCCCTTAAAATTTAACAACAACACTTTAATTTATTGTATGGTGGCATCCTTTAGTTACTATATATGTTTCATATAGTTATTGCCGCCTGCAAAGAATAGTGAAGTTTTCGGATCTAAAGTTCTAGGGAATAAACTCTACGTCCCAAGTACCAGGTATATAGCATGTAAGTTTCTAAATACTCAAAGCTGGTCGAACGATGCATGAAGCGAAAGCATCGGGCATAGTTTTCGTTATTTAGGTAACAGAAGCCTAAACAGCTCTAAATAAATCAAATTTATTTTATTGTTAAAATTGCTGTGCCTGCAAAATCAATTTCTTTCTTTTAGCATAACTCTTTTGTTTAAATTTTATTAAATATAGTTTTAATCAAAAGTTTTCATTATTGTTTTCATTTATATGCAATATACAATACAAACATAATGAAATTTCCACGAAAGCTCTGAAAACTTTTATTAAAATTTTCCTGGAATATTTTATTAAAATTTTCCTATTCATTGAAATCAATTATACATATTCAAAAGCATTTCGCAGAAATTCAATTACTTTTTTATACCCTTCACAAAAATGTAAAGGGTATATATAAGTTTGTGATTCCGTTTGTAATTTCTACAGTTTTGTTTTGCGACCCTATAAAGTATATATATTCTGAATCAGAATTAATGGAAAAGTCGATTAAGCGATGTCTGTCTGTCCGCTGTTGAAATACCGTTTCTTATAAAATCATTAGACCTAGAAACTTTTTTCTTTCACCAATCTATTACCCCATCGTGCCATGTGTTTTCTATTGAAATTCAGTAATATCGGTTCACATATAGCTGAGATATATCCAAAATTCCGATAAAAGCCATTTTTTTGCAATTTTGTATGGAAATTTTTGAAAAAAAAATTGTTTTGCTTCAAACTTCACACACTCACTAAGCATGGTGACTAAAAGGAAAAAAAATTTCAGATATCGGTCCATATGAACCCGAGATATAGCCCAAATCGGCTTTTTCATGAAAATGTCGCGTAAGCGAACTGAAACAACTTTTTTTGCACAAAAGCAGTTTTGGTTATCAAATAAGGTTACATAAATATGGAAAATGAAAATTTCCTATATTGGTCCATATAGACTTCAGATATAGCCTAGAAAATTTTCAGATATCGGTCCATATATACCCGAGATATAGCCTAGACCGGGTTTTTCATGAAAATGCCGCGTAAGCGAACTGACACAACTTTTTTTTTACTTAAAACCAGTTATGGCAATAAAATAAGGTTATATAAATACGGAAAATTAAAATTTCCAATATCGGTCCATATATACCCGAGATATAGCCTGAACCGATTTTTTCATTATTTTTTTGCTGAAAACAGTTCTTGTTATAAAAGAAGGTTACTAAAATACAGAAAATAGAAAATTCCGACATCGGTTTACATATAACCGAGATATACAAGGCAAAAATATTTTTTTCCCGATATAGGTCCATATATATCCGTGCATATTCAGTACAAATTTCTAATATAATGAAGGGTATTTTAAATTCGGCCCAGCCGATTATACCACACTCTTACTTGTTTCATATAATTTAATAAAAGGTGCTAAAATATTTTTATTACTATAAAAAAAAAAAATTTATGAAACAATTTTTTGTTTCAGCTTTAAATAACTTCTAAAAGTTTTATAGTCTAATTCATAAAAAATATTGTATGATTATCAAATTCTTATTTGACAATCTTCTTATAGGAATTTGTCAAATAACAGTTTAATAAATATGCAATATTTTTTATGAATAAGGCCATGATAATTTTGCTATTTTTAAATTTCAATTTCATGTAAAAATTTTGTTATTTTTGTTGGATATTTTTTATTTAGTGCTGGCAGCGCTGGAAGATTTTATTGCCAAACAGAACATATTGCGTTCTTTTTATAAGTGTTGGAAAATGTATAATTTTTTTCAGCAAAATAAATAATAAAAAATTAATACATTTAAAAACAGCAAATTCTTTTTTTTATTGCTTAAAGAAAATAGTAACAAATGTATGCTTGCGTACTATACGAAGTCAGATCAAAAAATAACTGTTATTTTAAAATTCCGTGAGTTACGTCTGTTCGATTTTCGCATTTTTTTCTGTTATGTTACATATGTGTACCAAACACATGTCTGTTAAATATGTTGGAACAAAAATTTTTAAATTGTAATAATAATCAATTGTCTTAAAATTTTTCCACTTTTGAATATATTAAGTCGAAATTTTTTTTAGGAAACTTAAATGATTAAAAACTGGAAATTTTAAATATATTATAAGTCTCTTGTACGATTTCTTCATTGTTTTTTGCTAGAGAAGTTATAAGAAATTGTCGGTGATGATTTGGACCAATCAAAGAAACAAACAAAATATTGGAATTGGGAACTTATTAAAAGTTTTCTAAATCAACGAGAGTAAGACTAATAATTGATTTTATTTTTAATGTATGTGTGGACAATAATTCGCCTTGGTTAACTATATTCTATTGTTTTAAAGAGTACTTCGGAATGTCGATAAATTTACGTTAATTAATCTTATTCCGAACTCTAAAGACGTTTTTCACAGCAGGTTTTTTAAACATATCTCTGAAAATAATATTATGTATTTAATACGGAGACAATATCACTTTCTAAATTACCTGAATTTACTTCTTAAGATTGTAAAAAAGTAAGTGTATAAAAAAGCGCTAGTGTAGCGTATTTTTTTAAAAAAGGTGCTAAATTGGCAACAGTTTTTTTTCAGTCATTTGTTTATTGAATCTTCACAAAGTGAACTAACAATAAGTATTCAACCAGTCGTAAAGCAGCTCTAGACTGAAGAACAGCTCCCGCGTCATCGTAATTATTTCTAAAGTGCGGTTAGGCTTGCGTTTGTTGTTCGGTCTTCGAGAGCTTTGCATCTCGTTCGCACTGGTTAAGGGTTTGCCTCAACTAACTGTATTGGGTTACAGTTTTTTTTAGAGGTTATTCATTGTTAACCACGTGGAAACTTCCTATGTGAAGGCATAGGTCGTTATAGTTAGTCACAGCGACGCTACAAATATACTGTCACCCCGCCCATGCTGTGCATCCTATACTTTGCAAATTTACTTTGCAACTGTATAGTTACTAAATAAATAATTAAAAATAAATAAATAAGTATTCAAATCATAATATTAAAAACACAAAATTAATTAAATCTAGCCAATGCTAGACAAAAATGTTTTATTTTACACGGTCAATATTGGTAAAATCACCTATTGAACGTTCTGATGGGGGCAAGGGTATCCCCCCTTCTCAACCGAGAGTGGCCATCAAAATTAAGTATATTGCATGCAAGACGATTTGGGTGAAGTTCCAATTTACTGATATACCTTGTCGTGTACTTTGAAAATTCGTCTTTTACAAGAGGAAGAACACAGAGATCCTTCTGAATTCGTGAGTTTCTTACGTACCATGGAGCTGCAGTAATCGTTGGAAGAATTTGATTTGCTCGTCTTTGAATTTTGTCAATGTTTGACGCTGAGGCGGTGCCTCATAATTGTATTCCATAGCATCATATAGCCTTTAGGATTGCGTTGTATAAAAAAAGTTTGCAATCCAACTTCAAGGTAGAATTTCTGCTGCTTTTAATTTCAGCTGAGTGACTTTTGCATCAATGTGAGAAGTCCACGTTAACCTAAGGTCGACATGAATGCCAAGGTACTTGACTTCATTGTGCTGCGGAATAGGTGAGTTGTTTATTAGGATAGGTGCACATGTTTGCTTACACAGTGTGAATGTGACATGAGTACAATTTTGTTCATTAACTTTAATTTTCCAAAGTTTTAACCACTTCTCTAATATTGATATATACTCCTGCAAATTTCGCGAAGCTACTTGATGGTTTTCATGTACGCTGCAGAATGCTGTGTCATCTGCAAAACTTGAAGTGTGGATTCCGGATCTCGTTGGCATGTCTGAGGCGTAAATCAAATATAAAGTAAGTCCTAGAATGCTACCTTGGGGAACTCCCATTGGAATTGGCAACCGTGAGTCCGAGATCTCGTGGAACACACCTATACATATACACATATGTCTCAATTACACACACTTCTCTTTCTTTCTAGCTCTTCCGCCAGGGAACTGACAGCATGCAAAGTCTTCTAACTGCGCTGAAGAGCTTAATTTAAAACTGTGTATAAAAACCAATTTATTTAAATATTATTTACTTTCCTCCCTTCACTCGCTTCAGCTTTTGTTATTCTTTGGTGCCATCTGTCTGCCTGACCTTTGTTGCTTTTAATATTTTATATTTTTTTGCAATAAATTCTTCTTGCAGCATTAAAGCATAGAATTCTGTGCATGCAATTCCAACTTATTATTTCTATTTGTGTGTTATGTAAACTGTTAAGAAATTAAAAAAATAAAAAATAAAAAAAATAACAAGTAAGAGTGCAGTATATTCTGCAGTGCCGAATCTAAAATACTCTTCACGATAGTCACGTGTTACAAATTTGTACTAAATATGCTCGGATATATATGGATCAATATCCGGAGAAAATATTTTTGCCTTGTAATTGCCTTGCCAAAAAGGTAATCTTTCTTGGAAAAATCAGTTCACGCTATATCTCGGGTATATATGGGCCGATACCGATAATTTCTATTTTCTGAAGGCTACTTAACTCCTTTTATAAACAGAACTGCTTTTAAGAAAAAAAAAATTTTTTTTCATGCAAAAATCGGTTTAGCTTATATCTAGGGTATATGTACATATATGGACCGAAATCAAAAATTTTCATTTTCTGTATTTTAGTAACTTTTTTTAAAATCAGAACTGTTTTTAAACAAAAAAAATTTTTTTCATGCAAAAATCGGTTTAGGCTATATCTCGGGTATATGTACAATATGCACCGATATCGAAAATTATCATTTTCTGTAATTTAGTAACCTTTTTTTAAAATCAGAGCTGCTGTTAAGCAAAAGAAAAAAAATTTTTTCATGGAAAAATCGGTTTAGGCTATATCTCGGGTATATGTACATATATAGACCGATATCGAAAATTTTCATTTTCTGAAGGTTACTTAACCTTTTTTATAAATAGAACTGCTTTTAAGAAAAAAAAAATTTTTTTCATGCAAAATCGGTTTAGGCTATATCTCGGGTATATGTACATATATGGACCGATGTCGAAAATTTTCACTTTCTGTATTTTAGTAACCTTTTTTAAAAATCAGAACTGTTTTCAAGCAAAAAAAAAAAAAATATGGAAAAATCGGTTTAGACTATATCTCGGGTATATGTGGACCGATACCGAATATTATCATTTTCTGTAATTTAGTAACCTTTTTTTTAAAATCAGAACTGTTTTTAAGCAAAAAAAAAAAAAAAAAAAATCATGGAAAAATCAGTTTAGGATATATCTCGGGTATATGTGGACCGATATCGAAAATGTTAATTTTCTGAATTTAAGCAACCTCCTTTTATTACCAGAACTGATTTTAAAGAAAAAAAGTTGTTGTTTAAGTTCGCTTACGCGACATTTTCATGAAAAAATCGATTTAGGCTATATCTCGGGTATATATGGACCGATATCGATAATTTTCATTTTCCGTATTTTAGTAACCTCTTTTTAAAATCAGAACTGCTTTTAAGCAAAAAAAAATATCTTTCATGGAAAAATCGGTTTAGGCTATATCTCGGGTATATGTATATGGACCGATATCGGAATTTTTTATTTTCTGTATTTATGTAACCTTTCTTTATAACTGCTTTCAAGTAAAAAAAAAAAAAGTTCTTTAAGTTCGCTTACGCGAAATTTTCAATGAAAACCCAGTTTAGACTATATCTTGGATATATATGGACCGATATCAGAATTTTTCATTTTCCGTGTTTTGATAATATCCTTTTATTATCAGAACAACTTTTAAGCAAAAAAAAAAACAAAATATTTAAGGTCGCTTACGCGACATATTTATTAAAAATCGGTTTAGGCTATATCTCGCATATATCTATATGGACCGATTTCGAGAAAATATTTGTTTGCCTTGTAATGGCCATTCTTAATAATTGGGTCATGTTTGAAACAAAACAAACAATTTTTTTTTCAAAAATTTTTTATACAAAATTGCACATAAATGGGGTTTTTCGGAATTTTGGATATATCTCAGGTATATGTGAACCGATTTATTGAATTTCAATATCAAACTCATGAATCGATAGAATGGTGAAAGAAAAGTTTCTATGTCTAATGGTTTCATCAGAAACGGTATTTCAACGACCGGCAAACAGCCCAACGGGCATCGTTTAATCGAATTTTCTATCAATACTGATTCGGAATATGTATACTTTATAGGATCTTTAATGAAAATTGTAGAAATTACAAACGGAATCATAAACTTATATACACCCTTAACATTATTGTGAAGTGTATAAAAATAATAAGATTGTAAACAGTTTGAAAAGTGCAAAAGAAACACAATGAAAAAGTTTTCAATAATATTTTAATTGCTTAAAAAAAGTTGAAAAGAATTTATGAAAACAATTATACAGAATTACATTAATTTCCTCTGTTCATTTTCTTTATAAACTTTTCTTTCTTCATTTTCTTTAGTTTTGTAAACATGTTTTTGACAGCGTCCGGTATTTTACACAAACAAAATATTATGTATGTAGCACAACAGCACCTTATGCTGCCACCTTATAATTGCAATATGGTAACACCATATCTGTAAGGACTTTATAGCCAATAAAAGGAAATATCAAGACCCAGTGAAGCCGTTTGATATTTTCTGCCCAACAACTGAGTCGGTTGCTGTAAAGCTACAAACACACGGTTGTCAGATCTTACAAAATTGCCAAACTTTTTTCTGTCAGTGATGCCATTGTCAGGTGCATTAATTTTGTACATCTGACAAATAAAACTGAGCTTACAATACCTGCCAATTATCTGGCAATACCGACGAAGAGTATTCTCACGATTGTCAGATGCCTGACAACATTGTCGTCTTACAATTGATTGACAATGGTTTTTCTGACAATGTTGTAAGTTAAAAATTGGCAGTTCACACGATTGTAATACATTGTCAGACAATTTTACTGGCAATATTGTAAGATCTGATAATCGTGTGAACTGACAATTTTTGTTGTCAGATGAATTATTTGTCAGACCATAGTCTGACAATGAAATTATACGATTTTCTTACCATCGTCTGAACACACAATTTACTTCTGCGGGACAATTTCTTTATGGTCACTACATTGTCAGCATGTTGCCAGATCTTACAATATTGTAACATCTGACAACCGTGTGTACATAGCTTAAGTAAATTTTGCAACGTTGTGTTCAGTCTTAGTAGTCCTGTGGCGTAGCCCCTAAAGGCCGTGATTTACTATCCTACACACCAGTGCGTTCCACTAAATAAAACATGTGTGCTGAATAAGTACTAAAAATGCAACCGCGTAACAGAGTTTTTGACAAATCGTGCGATTTCAAAAAATTTTTTTTAAATGTTTCTGCGCGATCAGTGTGGTATATATTGTGAAAAATAACGAGTGATTTTTTTGCTATTATCTTTTCGGCAACACTAGTTTTGACAGCTCACGCACGTTTTGTATCTTGTGTCACTGTCAAACATCTTCAGTTTGGTCTATAATTTAATCATGAATCGTCTTACAAACGAACAACGCTTGCAAATTATTGAATTTTATTACCAAAATGCGTGCTCTGTTAAGAAAGTTCATCGCGCGCTTCTTCCATTTTATGGTCAGTTTAATCGACCTACTGAGGCTTCTATTCGGGCTATTGTAAAAAAATTTCGCACCAAATTTACATTGTTGGACATTAAACCACCAACACGCTTACGTAGAGTGCGAACTGAAGAAAATATCGCAGCCGTATCGGCCAGTGTTGGTGATGACCGTGAATTATCGATTCGGCGCCGTTCGCAGCAATTGGGCCTCTGTTACTCCACTACGTGGAAAATTTTGCGGAAGGATTTGGGTGTGAAGCCTTATAAGATACAGCTGGTGCAAGAATTGAAGCCAAACGACCTACCACAACGCCAAATTTTTGGTGAATGGGCTCTTGAAAAGTTAGATGAAGATCCACTTTTTTATCGAAGAATTGTGTTCAGCGACGAGGCTCATTTCTGGTTGAATGGATACGCGAACAAGCAAAACTGCCGTATTTGGAGTGAAGAGCAGCCAGAAGCATTGCAAGAGCCTCGAGAAGTAAAATAAATTAATGTAAAATTATTATTGTAATAATAGTTTTGTAATTATTTTACTGTGTTTATAAATTACTGTAATCATACTTGTATAATAGTGTATACTACAACGCCATTCTGAAGCAATTTTTTAAAGCCAGCCAGAAACATTCTCCTGTGAATGAATCGTACGATCGTGTAGGATAGTGCGTCAGGGCCCTAACAGTTTAAACCAGGGGCTAGATTCCACAACCATGACTTTTTTACCTGTGAACACTTAAATTAAAGTTTATCGACAGGCACAGTGTTCAATTTTTATTAAAAAGCAATTTCGTAAGAAATAATTGGTAGTGTTTTGTCTCTCGTCGTGTGCACTTGTCTTTTGTTACTGCTGTCCGTATTTTCTATATTTGTATGTATGTTCATTAATTAAATTCATCTAAAACCAAATTTCACCGTAATAGGTAGCAAGCTGTGTACACGTGTTTATTTTTCTTACTCTCTTTTTTACCGTTGGTCGGATTTGTTATATACATACATATGTTCATTATTAATTTCGTATGAAATCAAAGTGCACCGGAATGGCTATCAGTATGTGTACACGCGGGTTTTTTTTCTTCTTTCACCGTTGTCCGTGTTTTCTTTATATGCACAATATTAATTTTTTCTGAATGTACTTTTTAACCTTGTAGTGTGGAAGGTGTTGCACTAAATTTTGCTAATCTCAGCAGTGTCGAAGGTATATACACTGGGCAGTGATCTGTTTTAACTAATTTAATTCCAACATTTCAAATGCTGCAATAGAGTTTGTTTAAGTCTTTCGTGTTGTTATTGTTTAAGTTAACACTCCACGAACACTACTCCCTCATCATAACCTATTTTCCTAGTTCCAGTACAATGCTCTGCATATGCAGATGTCATCCCCTGAGTACTGGTCCAAGATAAAAAAAAAAAATTATTGCGCTGAATGTGTTACTTCAGGCTGAATGATATGCTGGTTTGCCAAATTAACTATGTCAGACAAGTTGTCTAGTAGATATACATACATAATAATTTTGTTTATTTTTTTCAACTTCAAAATATTGAACAAAAAACCAAAATTCACCGAAGATTTTTGAGGGAGAAAATTATTATTAAGTGTACACTTTGATTGTCAAAATTATTCATGCTCACCATTGCGGACACAAAAATCAAGAGTGAACACAGAAATTGGTGAACATTTCAAAATTCATCGTTGCGGAATTTAACACCAGGAGTGCTCTATGCGCTGGATGCTCAATTGTTTTTGTAAAAGCGCTTAGCTATATAATACACACATGCTGCACTCAAAATACACAAACAACTTTGTCTTATGTCAGCGATGGACATTCAGTCAAACAACTGTTTATAAGCCACGCTTCAAGGAGCATTAATTTCTACACGGTGGCAGCACTAGAGCAAAATTACAACAATACAACAAAAATAGGGATGTGGTAAGCTATGTTTGTAAAAAATATTTGTAACTTTTTTCACAATTGTAAACTATGAATGTACCTTTCATAATCATAAATTATTTTGATTTGAATTATTCTTATGTTCATAAAATAATTTTTATATGTTTAATTCAGAATACAATACTAAATTCACTTTCAAAAATGTAAACAATACATTTGACGTAAATAGCTTACAATATTGCCAGTAGCAAAAAATTGTCACATGCCGTAGCGCTGCCACCTTGTAGATGCTAATGCACCTTGCAACGCCTTCTTTTTCTTATGCACTTTAGTTTAGTCGTTCAACAGATGTTGGCGAATGCACGTGTTAGCTAGATGTTTAGAGCTTTTTTTCCAATTACAGCAGATAACATAAATGACAATGCAAACTTATTTTGTGACATAATATGTAGATAAAATGTTATTCCAATATAAATAAATATAATAACACTCTTATATGAAAAATGTTTTTCGGACTTAAAATTCATATATAGTAAACAACGTAATAAACTTTGTTCTACATCTTTGACACATTTATAGCTCTTTCGAAACTATCATAATAGCATTAGCGTACGTGATTTAATTGTTCACGCAAAAATGTGTGTGTTAGTTTTGCTTGTCACAGTACTTTAAATTACTCTCAAATTATCTCACTAACACAAGCATAGTTGCCATATTTGGGTGCTCAAAATAGTACTTTGACGTTTTGACGATTTAAGCCCTGTTTTTGGCGATTTTTGTAGATCACATTTACAACTACATACATATCTCATGTTTTAAGTTAATTTATGTAGGAAATGAAAATAATATTGAGGGATAGAAAAAAAAATACAGTAAAACTTATTTTCCTAGTTCTGGTGCAATGCAGTGCATATGTAGGGGACATCTCCTGAGTACTGGCCCAATATAAAAAAAAAATAAAAAAATAAAGATTTATTAGGTTAGAGATGTATTTATATATAGTATAGAGATGTATTTACATATAGTACTTGAAAAAGTTAGAAGCTAAAAAGTGTACAAATTTTCCTGTTACGGAGTCTTAAGACAATTTCAAAACTTTAATTTTTATAAATCCTTGCTGTATTAGAAGAAGAAAGTGTATTTTTTCTGATATGATCAAAGAGGGTTCATATTTCATAGAAGATTTCGAAAGACGAGAACTTTAATCCGAATTAAAGCATCTTATGGGATATCTAGAGTCGCACAAATTACTTTGTGATCGCCAATATGGATTTCGTAAGGGCGACCTTATGGCATATCTTTCGGAGAAATGGTACCACTCAATCCATCATTTCGGTGAAAGCAAGGTGGTGGCTCTAGATATTTCCAAAGCGTTTGACAGAGTGTGGCGTGCTGCACTACTGGCAAAACTTACTGCTTTTGGTGTCGGTAACGATTTCTCTCGGTTTATATCGAGCTTTCTCAGAGACCGCGCTATACGAGTTGTTATAGATGGGGTCTCATCAAACGAGTTCAAGATTAATTCAGGGGTATCGCAAGGCTCTGTTCTTCCTCCTACTCTATTTCTTATTTTCCTCAACGACCTACTATATCAAACTTCTAACTCTATCCACTCTTTCGCGGATGACAGCAGCATTTGTCACTCGTACTCTTTTAGTTATAGGTCCAGCCTATCAAAGATCGCTGCCAAGAGGTTAAATATGAATGATTCACTGAATAGTGATCTTCTATTAATCTCCGAATGGGGTCGTAAAAACAGGGTCGCCTGCAACGCTCGTAAGACCCAATACTGTTTATTAACGCACAAACAAACGACCGCAAATGCTGCTTCATCTGTACTCATGGATGATATAAATATTAAGGAATCGGATGCTCTTGATGTTCTTGGAATGAAGATACAGTGTGATGTTCGCTGGACTGAACACATTTTTCATGTCTCTAAAGAAGCATTCAAATGTTTCGGTTTTTTGAAACGGTGTAGGATGTACTTCTCGCCATCCGATCTCCTTACTATTTATACCACCTACATCCGACCGAAAATGGAATACAACTCTCATGTTTGGGCCGGTGCCTCAAAGTCTATTTTGGGGTTACTCGACCGTGTGCAGGAGAGGGCGAAGAAGCTCACCGGTGATAGTAGGGTATCCAACTCTATTGACTCACTGGAGCATCGACGCAGTGTGGGGTGCGTTACTCTGTTCTATCGTTACTACAATGGATTTTGCTCTGACGAGATTAGGGATCTTGTTCCCGAAACTCGCACATTTTTACGTAGCACGCGTTCATCCTCTAGAGCTCATCCATTTTTGGTTGATTACCCGGGGAATCGTACTACGCATTACAGAGAGAATTCGTTTTTCAGCCGCACGCTTCGTCTGTGGAACAAGTTGCCTGCAGAAGTGTTTCCTGTCTGTTATATCGTTGGAAAATTCAAGTCAAATGTTCAAAAACACTTCTCCCGCTTTCCCCCTCCTCACAACCTATTTTCCTAGTTCTGGTACAATGCACTGCGTAGGATGTAGGGGTCGTGAGTACTGATCCAATAATAAAAAAAAAGCAACAAATCCTATTAATCTTTGAAAATTTGTTGTACGATACAGATATGGCAATGCTAGATTTTTGGAAAGAGTTATCAAAAATGATTCTTCGGTAATTTTCTTTCTATGGGTAAGTTTATAGAAAAATGTTAGTTTGCAAATGTGCGACTTGGCATCCACGTATATGAAGCTTGAAAAACTAGCTTTAGAAGAAATGTTATATTTCTACTACATACTACATAAGATTTAGGAACTACACTGAACCAAATTTCGTCGGCATTATTAACAAAAAAATTTAGAAAACCCTTCACGGAAAATAAATATTCAAATCAAAAGATTATTTTTCAAATCGGAACAAAATTTCTTCAAATAAACAAATATTATTTGATTAAACTCCAATGGGTTTTGTTAAAAATATAAATTTGTACATTTCAAAAAAGGTTTGCTAAAAATGTAGCCAAAATTTTGTTTAATCAGTAAAAATTTAGTTAAAACAGTAGTAACTAATAGTAAGACAAAAGCACACATAAATATTCAAATTTACATCCTGAAAGAATGTTAGTTTGAATAAAAAATTCGTTTATTTGACTAAATTTTGTCAATAAAACTCACCCTTTAGATTTGAATAAATTTTTTCTATATTCAATTAATTTATTTTATTGAACCTGAATAATATTTTCCCATTGAACTAAAGGTATGTATTATTGAATAAATACCTGTAGAAATGAAAAAATTTCTTTATTTTATTTTTGTTAAATATATTACAATAGTTGAAATTCCGAGTAAATTTCAATAAAATACTTTGTAGGTTGTAAATAATCTATATATCTTCAAGTTTATATACCATCTTGCAGTATTTAGGTACATTTTTGGTTCAGTGTATGGTTGGTTTGGTTTAGCTATGTCCTATTTAATTGAAGCGTATATTAAATATAGTATATAAAAGGAAATTTCAAATTTCTTTTTATTAATTGAAATGTATTTAAAAAAATGCGTACAAAAAGTCGTGAATGTGTTCCTATGATGTTAACTTCATGTTTGCTCAAGTATATATTTTTTGTTAAAGCTTAAAAGCTGTAGTTGTTCATCAAAGGCAACAATAAATTGTTTTGCTATATTTTAACCTATTAAAATATATACCAATAAAAATTATAAATAGCTTGTTTTTTATGTTTCCCAGCTATCTATATGTCGACATTTCATAGGAACTACCCTAATCATCAGTAGACTTTGGAAATTTTTGAAAGATATTCTCAAACATTCAACTTTATATCCCAGCAATATAAATAAATTGCTGAGAATTTAAAAGAAAAATGCTCTAATAATATCTGTCAAAACACAAAAAACAAGCCTTTTCATTTATTCACCTCTCTAACATTTCTTTACACCTTTCAAACAAATGAACAACCGTTGGTTGCTACGATTTGCTTTTTGAAAGTATCGAAAAGCAGAGAACAAAAATTCAAACAATTAAGTTTTTAATCGCTATTTTTAGCTTCTACCATTTATACCAATAAAAATTATAAATAGCTTGTTTTTTATGTTTCCCAGCTATCTATATGTCGACATTTCATAGGAACTACCCTAATCATCAGTAGACTTTGGAAATTTTTGAAAGATATTCTCAAACATTCAACTTTATATCCCAGCAATATAAATAAATTGCTGAGAATTTAAAAGAAAAATGCTCTAATAATATCTGTCAAAACACAAAAAACAAGCCTTTTCATTTATTCACCTCTCTAACATTTCTTTACACCTTTCAAACAAATGAACAACCGTTGGTTGGTTCCAAAGTCTACTGATGATTAGGGTAGTTCCTATGAAATGTCGACATATAGATAGCTGGGAAACATAAAAAACAAGCTATTTATAATTTTTATTGGTATAAATGGTAGAAGCTAAAAATAGCGATTAAAAACTTAATTGTTTGAATTTTTGTTCTCTGCTTTTCGATACTTTCAAAAAGCAAATCGTAGCAACCAACGGTTGTTCATTTGTTTGAAAGGTGTAAAGAAATGTTAGAGAGGTGAATAAATGAAAAGGCTTGTTTTTTGTGTTTTGACAGATATTATTAGAGCATTTTTCTTTTAAATTCTCAGCAATTTATTTATATTGCTGGGATATAAAGTTGAATGTTTGAGAATATCTTTCAAAAATTTCCAAAGTCTACTGATGATTAGGGTAGTTCCTATGAAATGTCGACATATAGATAGCTGGGAAACATAAAAAACAAGCTATTTATAATTTTTATTGGTATAAATGGTAGAAGCTAAAAATAGCGATTAAAAACTTAATTGTTTGAATTTTTGTTCTCTGCTTTTCGATACTTTCAAAAAGCAAATCGTAGCAACCAACGGTTGTTCATTTGTTTGAAAGGTGTAAAGAAATGTTAGAGAGGTGAATAAATGAAAAGGCTTGTTTTTTGTGTTTTGACAGATATTATTAGAGCATTTTTCTTTTAAATTCTCAGCAATTTATTTATATTGCTGGGATATAAAGTTGAATGTTTGAGAATATCTTTCAAAAATTTCCAAAGTCTACTGATGATTAGGGTAGTTCCTATGAAATGTCGACATATAGATAGCTGGGAAACATAAAAAACAAGCTATTTATAATTTTTATTGGTATAAATGGTAGAAGCTAAAAATAGCGATTAAAAACTTAATTGTTCCTATTAAAATATATATTTTATACAAAACCCAATTATTTTACTAGCTGACGATTTTTTGACGATTTGCGATAATCATATTGACGATTTTGACGATTTTTTTTTTCGCCAAATTTGACGATTTTAAACCAGATTTTTCTTGCATCTATGAACACAAGTCCAAAACAAATTTGTCCACCACTGTCTTATTTTCTATATTTTTTGTCGTTCTTTACTGCACACACACAAGAGCGAAGCCACACTTTCGCATGCTTGCGCTGCTAAACATTGACAACACAGATTTTCAGAGTGATTTTTTTTTTTGTAAATATGATTTCCTTTTTACAACAAAAATATTATATAACAGGAATTTTTCCTTAAATGTATTGGTGTTTGCTCTTCCATACAGAACTTTTGGGCATACCTGGTTTAAACACCAACGTTTTAAAGCGTCCTTATAATCCAAACGATTGGTTATAAAAACTATGTGCTAAAAATAAAAAATATAACTAGTCCTTTTCATTTTGTTTGATGTCACCGAATGATTATTCTCTTTGCGTGGGGTAAACAAGAGCATTTACAAGTGAATATTGCGAATACTCAAAATGTTAACGCATCAAAGCAGCGTCAGTGCTTTGTTTACGTACAAATAAAAAAATATTACAAAGTAAAATTATGTCAAGAGATGACGACACGTCAGCAGATGAATCAGCTTTTTTAAACAAGCGGAATATTTTAATTAATATTAATGCCCAAAACAGGCGTCTGCTCAAAATATGCAATTAAAGCTTTAAATTCACTATCGCTTATTTTTCCTTTTATATTCATAAAAAATACATTTTTTAAATGCATGTCAGTTCGCTAGAACACATTTATTGATTAATTAACACAATATATTATGTTTTACCTTTTTACTCACAATTTACAAGTATTATCTGAATAACATTTTTATGGAGTTAAAAGATTTATTCAATTGATTATCGGCGTTTCCATTATCACACGTACTCGTATGTGACAATAATAAGTTTATATTGTGCGGAAAATGAGAAATGTGTTTTTAGCCTTAAGCAATTAAAAGTCCAAATCAAAAAATGGAACAAACTTGGAAAGAAAAGTGTGTACGAGAGCGCTTCGAAAACTTCTGAAAGTTAGTTTTTCAAAAATATTTTTATTTTTCAATATAATCTCCTGAAACTTCAATACACTTAGTCCAAAAATTTTCTACCAATTCTATCTCTTGATTAAAATAGCTTTCCTCAAGGTCTTCAAAATACTGGTTTACAACTGTAATTGCATCTGCATTTGAGGTGAAACGCTTACCAGCAAAGAATTTTGTTAGATTTCGGAACAGGTAAAAGTCACTGGGAGCTAAATCAGGATTATAAAGTGGGTGGTCAAGCAACTCGTACTTTAATTCCTTGATTTTAGCCATTAATAAAACATTCTTGTGCGCTGGTGCGTTGTCTTGATGAAAAATTATTTTTTTGTGTTGTAAGCCAAGATGTTTTTCTCGAATTTGCACATTTAATTGATCCATAAGGTTGCAATAGTATTTTGAATTTATTGTTTTACCCTTTTGCAGATAGTCAATCAATAAAATACCTTTGAAGTCCCAAAAAACCGTTGCCATAACCTTACCAGCCGATTGAATTGTTTTTGCCTTCTTTGGGGCACTTCCTCCAGCTTCAGTCCATTGTTTGGATTGTTCTTTTGTCTCTGGAGTGTAGTGGTGGATCCATGTCTCATCAACAGTTATGAAACGACGATTAAAATCCATTTTATTTCGCTTAAAACGATCCAAACAAGCTTGAGAAATGTTCATTCTTATGCGTTTTTGGTCGACTGTGAACAAATGCGGCACCCAGCTTGCAGAAAGCTTTTTCATTTGTAGTTCTTCATGCAAAATTAAATGGACTCGATTATTTGAGATGCCCATGATACGAGTATTATTAATACCATATCATGCACTTTGGCTGCAATTTCTGCTGTTGTTGCTGTTTTTGGACGTCCACTATGTGGTTCATCTTCAATGCTTGTACGACCACGTTTAAATTCAGCAACCCAATTTTTTACTGTTGCATATGAAGGAGCACTTTCACTTAACACATTCACCATATCCTTATGAATTTCTTGTCCCGATAAACCTTTTTGATGTAAATATTTAATGACACCACGCATTTCTAATTTTTTTCCATTGTAAAAAAATCGAGGATGCGACTTTTGTGAACAACTGTTTCTATATGAAGGAGTTACCAGATCGAAACAAAATTTAACATGTGTTCATAGCAGAGATGGAAGTTTCCAAAACCCCTACCTTTTTTCTGTTTATACCGCGCTTTTTGTGCTAGGCTAAGAAGCTTCCGAACCGCTCTCGTAGTTGAAAAGTATTCCGTGGTGTGAGAAAAGAAAATATTATATTTTTCGTTATGTTTTTACTCATGGAAAGTGTATTTAGCAAAGTTTTGATTCTGAAGATGGCATGCCAAAATGGCACTCTCTCAAGTTTTTGCAAAGTAAACTTCTCGTCAATGTTGTCAACTGTTTGTAACACAAAGGCGTCGTGACCTTATCCAAAAAGCTCTGAAAATTTCTATACTGTACATATTCACAAAAAAAAAATTTATATACATTCAGTGGTGGGCAGGTAACTAAAACATAAATGCGATCTTTCTTTCTTTCGATATTTTATATGATCTATTGTTATTTCAACGGAACTTTTCCACTGCAAAGATAAGTTTGATATCTTTTTCACTAGGTTATTTCTTTACATTAATCTTTTGTTAAGTTTTTTAAAAAAATAACTCATTATTTAGTGAAAGGGATTTTATCAAGTGGACTCATAATTAAAACATTTTCAGTTCTGCTATTAAAATAACTTTATTTTAATATCTAATTCCATTTATTTTAATTTCTTTTGTGAAAACTTTTTGGTAAGTATGTTTTAACTGATATCAGCAAAACTGTACCACAACATTAGTAACCAGTCATGGCAAAAAGACCAAGTTGCTCCGAAGAAGAAATGAAGGTAATCAATAATCTCAGAGGCTCCGTGAAGACGGTGAATGAATTTCCTCAATTATTTGTTTGCTCTAGAGGAAAAATGTATAATGCAATGAACCATGTTGATAAATTTTGGGAATTCAAATAATGTACCCAGAGCCTTCAAATCACGTAAAATCACAGCCAGAGACTATGAAATAATCGTAAGTGCCTCTAAAGCTGACCGATTTAAAGTAGCTAAAAGTTGAGTTAGAGTCATTATATGGTATCAATATATCATCTAGAACTATTCCACGGAGGTTTAATGAAAGTGCCTTACATGGCATCGCACATTTCGTCTGCAAAAAAAATGTCAAATCCGGATTGGATTTTGTCAAAAAAAACCCCCCCAAGAGTTTTTGAAAAAATATTTTATAGAGTGACAAATCTAAGTTTTTCGAGTGGGGCTCAGATAGAAAACGCTATGAATGGAGTCTAGTTAACCAACAATAAAATCTCAGATATACCATCAAAACAATAAATTAATTTACTATCAAAAATATTTTAATTATGTGGCCACCACTGTATATATACATATGTTCGCATATGTCAGATTTAACAGGCTTTCAGCCATTGAAAGCGAGCCCACTTAGGTCTAATTTGGTCCTATTGTATTCATATGTTTGTTTGCAAATTTATTTCTAGCTAGATGGTCCGCAACTTACTGCTGTTCTTCTTATCTTCACGAAAGGTTACACTGAATAGTTTAAAGATTTTAATTTAACTAACTTTAATCCTAGTGTCAGCAAGTAACTTTATAACCAAGCATGAAGCAGCCAAAATTTGAAGCTTTAGTTCTAACATAATGTTTGCAAATACTTTCGACTGGCGATTGGAACAGCGCCTATGAAATGCCTACATAGAGACAGCTAGGAAAGGGAAAAACAAAATACAATTATTTTTTGATTGCCATAAATTTTAAATTAAACAAGTAAGAGTGTGGTACTAGAATATTCGGCTGGGCCGACTCCAAAATACCCTTCACAATAGTGACATAAATATATAGTATATATTAAATATGTGAATTAAATATGCTCGGATTTATATATACCGATATCGGAAATTTTACTTTTCTGCATTTGGTAGCCTCCTTTTATAAACATAACGTCCTGTAGGCAAAACAAATTTTTTTCTTGGAAAAACCGGTTTAGGCTCTACGAGTATATGGACCGATATCGGGTATACGAGTATATGGACCAATATCGGAATTTTTATTTTCTAAATTTGGTAACCTCCTTCTATAACCAGAACTGTTTTTTAAAAAAAAAAAAATTTTGTCATTAAAAAATCGGGTTGGGCTATATCTCGGGTATATATGGACCGATATCGGAATTTTTCCCTTTATTACCAGAACTACTCTTACGCAAAAAATTATTTTCATGGTATAGTCGGTTTAGGATATATCTCGGGTATATATTAAACATCTGCAGCGAGTAAGTTTTTTCTTGATGTGTGAAATTCGCTGTCGAATGTCGTTTATATTTGTACTCTTAACTCAGAGCACAAATAGGGAAGTGAAGAGAATGTTTGTTTAGTAAATACTAACAAGCAAGTAATTGAAGTTAATATAGTACCGAAAAAAAAGGACATATCGAATGTGAACAAAAAAGAAAAAAGTACTCACAAATAATGTTCTCTTCATATGGTACTGCAAGTATTTTTGAAAGAAAGAAAAAAAGTTTTTTACTTCGATAACATGTATTTACATATGTATGTATATAATATATCTTTTTAATTATTTACAGTTGTCCAATTCAATCTAAAAGATAAAAAGTACAAATTCAAAATTTTGCCAAAAAATCTCTGATTATTATTGTTATTATTTTGAGCTAAGAATTTTTAATGATGTAATGGTTACATGCATTAGAAACAAAACAAGCCAAATTTCATTGAGTTAATTCATCGGACAAAAATACATTTTATTCTTGATAAAGTAAAAATAAAGAATTAACTTGTAATTCAAAATAAAAAATGTTCAGGTATGTTAGTTGAAAAAAAAAACATAAAAAATAAGGTATTAGTAGCGCAGGTTCTTATATATTTATGTACATAGATATATTTATGTACATAGATTTAAGAATAAGTTTCTATAAATTTATTACCTAAATAACAATTTTAATTTTTGCAAATTTCAATGAATAACTATTGTAAATATGTTATAAGCTTGTCTCATTTATTTCCATTTCTTATGATGGTCACAACAAAATATTCAATTTTTGCAAGACTTCTCGTAGTACTGTAAGTATATACTTCGTGAAGTTTGATTGTCGCTTGATACTCGATACGTTCTCTTCCTGTATGTTGAGAGTGCGAGCGTAAAACAAACCTGTACTTAACTAGAAAACACAAAGCCAAATAATAACAAATACATATTCGATAATTATTCTCAAATATATGAACATATTTTTTTTTTCGAGTAAGTTCGAGTAAGAGTACACACTCTGAACTTGAGTAGCACTACTTAAGAACAAATCCATTTATGCAGAGGTTTAGTATATATGGCCCGATATCTTAAATTTTCTGTATTTAAGTAACCTTATATTATTACAAGAACGGTTTTTGAGCAAAAAAAAAAACTTGTTTATGTTTGCTTACGCGACATTTTCATTAAAAATCGGTTTAGGCTATATCTCTTCATTCCTTATTTTTAAATGAATCGGACGGCAATAAGTCGCCCCAATATATGTTAACGTTGTACAAAATTTGAATGATTTTAGTTTGCAAAAAGCATGTTTTGTTCAAATAAAATAAAAAAAGGCACGTTTGCGCTAAAATAAAATGGAAAAACAACGTTTTGATATTATTCAAAATGAAACATATATATATTTTTGAGCTGTTATTTTTATTAAGTATAAGGTAGTTCAATTTAAATCAGTTTCAATTTCGTTAGTCCTAAAAAAAGAAATTTTAAAATTTTTATACCAATAATGTAATTAAAGCTATGTGCACACGGTTGTCAGATGTTACAATGTTGTAAGATCTGGCAACATGCGGACAATGTAGTGACAATGAAAAATTGTCCCGCAGAAGTAGATTATGTGTTCAGACGATCGTAAGAAAATCTTACAATTTCATTGTCGGACTATGGTCTGACAAATAATTCATCTGACAACAAAAATTGTCAGTTCACACGGTTGTCAGATTGTTAGATTTGCCAGACAAGCTGTAAGGCTTTGACACTTATGTACATCAACAACGATCTGTTTGGCAGTGTTGCCCATCAAACTTTTTTCTGACAATGTGCATTAATTTTATACATCTAACAATTAAACCTGAGCTTACAATACCAGCCAATTATCTGTTAATGCAGACGAAGAGTGACAACATTGCCGTCCTACAATTAATTGACAATGGTTTTTCTGACAACATTGTAAGTTAAAAATTGGCAGTTCACACGATTTCAGACAATTTTACTGGCAATATTGTAAGATCTGACTACCGTGTGTACGTAGCTTAAGATTTATTAACTAAAGGCACCCACAGACGGTATGTCTTCACGTTTGTTTTTTGATATGTAATTCCTCATGTATTTTTTTAAGTCTGTCAAAATTTACATGTACATGTACATTTACGTCTGACATTATCTATGCTTTTTATAATTATGAAAAATAATTATTTAAAACATGTTAAAATGTTAATGCTTTAAAATTTCCTCAAGCCGACTACTTATACCGACCAAAGTCAATGGCTGCTGAGTTATTCACAAGGCATATAGTTCTAATGTCAGATGTTTAAACATGACAAATTAGAAGGTAAGATACGACATGTAGGCATTTTACATGGTGAAAAATGACATCTACATTGTTAAACGCATATTGTGTATTATTTACTTAAATGAGAAATTTCACAAAAATTGCTGTTAAAATTAGGAAGGTGCTCGTGTGTACGTTTTATTCTCCATCAAGTTTTTAAAGAGTAGTGTTTTGTCTCTCATCATGTGCACTCATCCTTTGTTACTGCTGTCCGTATTTTCTATATGTGTATGTTCATTAATTAAATTCGAATGAAACCAAATTGCATTGTAATAGGTAGTAAGTTGTGTACACGTGTTTCTTTTTTTTTGTCTTTTTTTCACCGTTGTAAGTGTTTTCTTTATATGTTCAATATTAATTTCAATGCATTTCATTACCTTGTAGTGTGAAAGGTGTTGGACAAAATTTTGCTAATCTGAGCAGTTTCGAAAGTATATACACTGGGCACTGATCTGTTTTAACTAATTTAATTCCAACATTTTAAACGCCGTAATACAATAGAGTTGGTTTTAGTCTTTCGTGTTGTTATTGGTAACACTCCACGAACACTACTCCCTCTCTATTCCTCATCATAACCTATTTTCCTAGTTCCAGTACAATGCGCTGCATCTGTAGGGGTCATCCCCTGAGTACTGGTCCCAGATAAAAATATAAAAAAAGACACAATTTTTCTATGAGAAGGGAAGAAATATTACGCAAATAAGATTTTTTCCAGTAGAACTTAGACAAATTAATGCAAAAACATCAAAAAAGCATTTTCTAAAAAAAAAATGCAAAAAAGCACGTTTTGTTCTGCGACTCCTCATTTATGAAGTCACACGAATAACATTTTCCATGGAAACCTCCATACATAATTAATCAATTTATTTTATCAGTATTAAATTAATATGATTTTTGCTCAAGTACTCGTATTTCCCAACACTCAATCGTTTGACCCTGAAAACAATTTATTATAACACAAATAATTGCGTTAACAAAATTTATAAAGAAAATAAAAACGTCAGCCTAACATGTGCGTATATTATAAATTATTTTATGAGAACTACCACTAGAGTCAGACTTTTTTGCATATACGAGTATGTATGTACATACAGCACTTGAGAATAAGTAGGCGAAAGTTCTTTCAACTATAGTTATTGGCCTGTCGTAAAAGAAATGTTAAGAGCCCAAAAAGGGTTTGTGGCTCTGATGTAATTGTACATGACGCTTATTAACTCAATGTTTGTTTACACACGCAAGTGCAAAAAACCCATTACCATTTTTTTTTACTAATACATTCACACAGCTGCAAGTTTTGGTCTCACTTGCAAGTGATTTTGGTTGGCAGTGATTTTTTCACTTGCATGCAAGTAGCAACAAACAGTGTTGCCCATTAGCTATTTCACTTCAACTTTAATCGATATTTTTCAAGCAAACATTTTAAAAATATTAATATTTTTAGTTATATGGTGAAAACATAGTGCAGAAAAACAAAAATATATAAACGCCTATAACTTAATTTTTATTTGGAATACAAATTTATCATTTATATTGTGAAAAATTTATGTTCATAATATAATTCACCTGTAATATTACTATGCTAAAACTTTGACCGCACAGACATTAAAAGCGCATGTAGTACAAAGACGTACAACGTTTGTCTTCGACGACATTTTGAAAATGAATTTGCACTTGCGTGTGTAAATAATCGAGCAAATTGAAAGTGTTTTTATTATTATTTTCGATGCATTGTTATGTACACGCAAGGTGCATTAGCGTATACATGGTGGCATCACTACGGCATATGACAATTTTTTGCTACTGGCAATATAGTAAGCTATTTACGTCAAATGTATTGTTTACATTTTTGAAAGAGAATTTACTGTTTTATTCTGAATTAAACATATAACATAACATATAACATATTTTGTGAACATAAGAATAATTCAAATAAAAATAATTTATGATTATGAAAAGGTACATTCCTAGTTTATAATTGTGAAAAAAGTACAACAAAAATAATTTATGATTATGAAAAGGTACATTCCTAGTTTATAATTGTGAAAAAAGTTACAAATATTTTTAATAAACATAGCTTACCACATGCCTGTTTTTGTTGCATTGTTGTAATTTTGCTCTAGTGCTGCCACCGTGTATACGTTAATGCACCTTGTGTACACCCAACTTGTTACAAGTTAGTTGCACGTAGTGTTGCCAAGCGTAGGGATTTTCCCCCTTTTGTACAGATTTATTTGTTTATTTCTACATGTAGGGAAAAAGTAAAATGAAGAATATGAGTAAAATGTAAACAGTTTAATTTAGCAATTTGGTCAAAGGCTAGTTTTAATATTTTAATTATTTTGTGTATGATTGATTTTGCAAAAAATGCAACCCTGAACCAATGAAAAAATCTTATCGTTTAAACAAGTTTCCTAAAAACCTAAAAGTTTTGTGAGATATCAAATCTCTTAGCGTATTATTCGCAATTTTCATAACATTTTCCTTTTTTCAAATCTTATTTGCAATTTTTATAACACTTTACGTTCTTACCATCCCTCTTGTATGTGTCGTTTGAGTTTTAGCCAAGTTTTACAATAATTCTAAGTGTGAAAGTCTAAAATGCCTTTAAGCAACACGATACATTCATTAAACTGTCAACACTAATTTATTCAATTAAAAATTATGTAGCTAATGCTCCTTGTGTTGGTTATCAGTCCTTAAAATTTATGATATTTGTAAACAATTTTGTCTTTTAATGTTTTAGTTTTATGAAAATTGAATTTTAGTAGAAAGGGAATCAAGCAAACAGCGGAAACGCCAGTTTCGATGAAGGCAAACATTAAAGATTTTATTACAACTGTTAATTAAATTCTATTTAAGAATGTTATTTTTCTAAAATGTAATTACTTTACTGCGAAGAAAATTTGATTAGAAAACTGTATAATACATATAAATAGAAATTGTCTGAATCCTTTTGATGTTTTTAAGATTATACTTCAAAAACCGAGAAATAAAAACTAAAAGGTGGTCCAACAATGATCGGTGTTAGTTTTGAGTCATATCTTAACGTCAAGTGTTTTGTCCAACTTAATTCGACACTTTTGTGTTTCAGTGCTACACAAATTCAACTCTGCAGAGGTACACAACAGAGATTCAATTCGTCCGGCTCGTAGCCGGCTGGGAGCCGCCGCCGACACTTTTTTTGACAGTCAGCCGCCGGCCGATGCAAGCGGCTCACATCGGCTTATTTATGGCAGCCGATTTATTTCATTTAGCTGAATTATTCAGCTCTCAAAAACTGATTTTTTGTATTTTGTTTGTTAAAAATGAAACTATAGGACAACAAACCTCTCCTGTTTCACTCAATTTGAAGAGAGCATTACCATAATACCCTCTTTGCAGATGTTCAATTTTAGAACATATTCTCAAACATTGAAAAAATTCAAAGCCGACAAAACAAAATTCTTCGAACAATTACTGCAGCTCCATGGTACGTGAAAAACTCCCGAATTTACAAGGATCTGTGTGTTCCACTGGTAAAAGGTGAATTTTCAACGTATGCGACAAGGTATATCATCAAATTGGAACTTCGCCCAAACCCTCTTGCACGAAACATTTTTAATTTTAGCGGTCACACTCGGTTGAGAAGAAGGGATACCGTTGCCACCATCAGAGGGTTAAGTAGGTGGTTTTACCGATATAATATGCGAAAAATAAAATTTTTTGTCGAGCATTTTGGCTGGACTTAGTTATTTTTTTGTATTTAGTATTAAGATTTGAATACTTATTGTTAGTTCACATTGTGAAGATTCAATAAATAAATTAAAGCCAAAAAAAAATATAATTTTCTATAAATATGGCACCCAAAATCATCAAAATGACGATAAAGCGTTAAATATGACAACCATGCTTCCGAGTCCAAACCAGAAATTCTTCCTGGATGATGTTTTTCACATTCGTTATACTTGCCAGATGGTGAATGGCATGTTGTATAATGTATATGAGTATGTATTTAAAAGAAGCGAAGTGGTTAAACAATTACATCGGCTTTAGCCGGCTTTCAGCTGCCGATAATGTTTTTTCACTCAGCCGCCGCCGACAAATTAGCGACGAGTTGAACCTCTGGTATACAATTGAGCAACGCATTAAGATTGCTGAAGTCTGTTACGAAAATGGGCGTTCAAACCAAAATGCATTTCATGCACTTTGGGATTTTGTTGTTTTTTTTTTTTTTTTTTGGTCATCATAATCTACCAAATGTGACCACAATCAGGAGTAATGTGCGCAAATTTCAGCAAACTGGCTCTGTACTCGTATACGTTAAATATCCTGTGCATACTCACAGAGCCTCCACAAGGGTTTGAATGGGACCATACACTGAAAAACACAAAAGTACCGTTATCTAAAAAGGGTACTTAGAAAAAAAAAACAGCGTTTTTCGCCTTCAGGAGGTCTCACTTAACTTATCTAGGCATGTGGCGTTCTTGATATATTTTGGCTGTAAGCCAGTGTAATCAAAGTAAAATTTGGGCTAGACAATTGTGCTTTAGAATCAGCCATTTTTGCTGTGTCTCAATGGGCAAAGCTATAACTTCATTTAAGGTCTTTGTGCACCTGTACAGTAAAATACAAATACCTAAAAGTAAAATAAAAATACCTAAATGAATCACCCATTGCAAGTTGTCAATTAAGTGCCTTCAAAAGTGTCTGACCTTAACAATACTTTGCCCAAATACTGTTAACAAAAAGAATTGTTAGGAATGCAAACTTAATAAATGTCATTAAATAAATTAACATAAAATGAGTGAATAATTGTTTGTGTTAAAAAAAAGAGAAGGTGGTATTTTAATTTAATTAAAATACAACTCAGCAGAGTGAATAAATAACATTTTCAAAGAAAACTTTGGCTTGTTGAAGAGTTTGATAAAATGACTATTTATCATAAGCAACAAAATTTTATTGAAATTGTGTTTTATTCAGCTATTTTGTCGCTTGAAAAGTTCAACAGAGAATTTTTTGATGGCAAAAGCTTCCACTAAGTTTTGAATAAGTAAATAATGTTTGATAGCAAGTAATAATAGTTATTAGAAATAAGAAGTTGTTTTTATAAAAGTTGTTTGTTTAGCTAAAATATTTGACTTAATATTTCTTTCATTATATTGGTGTACAAAAGATAAACATCAAACGAATTTAGCTAATGATATGAAATCATACAATTTGTAATCAAAGAAAATATATTTGAGTAATGTGAAGCTTTAAACACATAGACCACAGCAGGCTTCACAACTTCACGACAGCAAATGCTGCAACCCGCAATTGTAGTTGTGTAGGTGACTACTGAAATATTTTGAACACGGCAAATATAATCTTTTGATCTATAATGGGAACAATATTAAAGAATTGAAAATTTATATCGAATTTTTAAAAATTTTAACAAAAATAGTTCAATTCGAGAAAGAAAAATGTATGCATCTGTATATATATATATATATATATATATATATATATATATATATATATATATATATATATATATATATATATATATATATATATATATATATATATATATATATATATATATATATATATATATATATATATATATATATATATATATATATAGAAATAGGTGTACACTTCAATGTCACCACTAACTGACCAAACGGGTCGACCGATTTCGACCAAAATTTATTTTTGGCGATGAACTGTAGATGGTTTATGTGAAATTTCCCCAAAATCGGCTTAGTGGTTCCAGAGATTTGGCATTTAGATTTTCAAATATATTCCCATACAAATATTAACAAAATTCCCTCCATTTTCCATATTTTCATATTTTTTAATGTCACTTGAAAACATACCAAACCACGTATCGTAATGTCTCATCTATACAACTACATTCGGACTCCTGAGCTGAATCTGTTCAGGCGTTGTTTCGACCATTCGATTTTTCACTTGCTATATATGATTATTGTATCAAAGGTAATGCCATGAGCTGCTCAATCAAAATTTAATGGAGATCGCAAGCTGAACGATTACCTCAAACCAATTGCAATGCGATGCACGATATCATCTGCGGATAGAAGTCCAAGAAATCGAACATCGCGGCGATTAACACGACTGCCACGTCGTGTTATACAAGATGTGGAATATGCTGCTTTTAATTATGAGTGCGAAATTGATAGCAGTGTACATGGATGTAACGGTAGAATGACGTTGAGATGTCCACATTTCCAGGTGGAACCACTGGCCTGTGTTGTGCTAACGTAAATTGAAATTGATGCATTTTTAATCGCCATCCGATCCACTCTATTCATTGGTTTTTGGAACCTCACCAAGTTCCAAACATTTTTGGTTCCTTTTCGACAATACAATTTGACGTTTGAAATGACTTCCTTCGGTGTGATAACAATGATGAGAGATAAATATAAGCCGATAAATATTTTTATGTAACTTTTATGGGCCATAAATCGTGTTGCTGTGTTTCACGTTTGTCTGGCGAATTTAAGTATCATGTAAAATTTATTTTCTGTGAACGCAAGTCCATATGCATTCATTTCATATACGCGGCGTTCTATATACTAACAAAAGCTAACAAAAAAGTAAGTTCAGGTTGTTATTATTCATATCGGTCTAATAGTTTGTGAAAATAAGGAGAATTACATCTTGAAATATCATTCCACCAATACGCTGGCAATATTCTATTACCAGTCCCTTTCTGTTATTTTACCGAATCAAAATCTGAGCTCATCACCAATGTACTCTCAAACATTTTACAAAAATCATGTTTAGTTCTCCGAACGTGATGTCGTCGATTTGAATTTTCGGATTCAAAGTCAAGCTGCTTGCGAATAGATGATGTAGAAGTTTGTGGCTCTCTTTACTTCCCAAGTTAAGGTCGCCAACTCTACAAGCCAGTTTTTCAACTCGCTAGAATTAGTTAAAGTCAGATCGGTAACCATAATATTATGAAGTATAAACCAATCATGTCTTTGTAATGTCAATCGGCTTCCGATGAAAAAATTAATGATTAACGTTTTAAAAAAAGAGTACTTAAAGGAAAGTATAGAGGGGAAGATGTTTGGATACCATGAGTCCTAATGTTTGCGATGGACATAACATCCCATTTTAAGCATTTTCAGTTGTCAATACGGCTTGCACTGGCAATGGCAGTTTCGAAATTTTAAGTCATTCATACCATGTAAATAAAATTTGAAGGCAAAACAACGTTTGCCTGGTCAGCTAGTAGAATTATAAAATTGTTCGTCGAAGATATGCAATTAAAACTACTCATAAATGGAGTAACTGGAATATATCTAATAGGACAAATAAACTATGTAAACCTTTCGGCAAACACGCGCTTTCCGTTTGCTCATAACGTTACAAATACAAACACAAATTAATAAATTTTTTTCAATGAGAGTACACGGCGATTATGCTGCGGCAGTTTTCTCGCCTTATGAAGTTTACAACACATACACGCAAAAAAAAAACTAGTTTGGAATATTGTCCTGGCAAAATTAGTATTTACTCTCTCATAATTTGTATTGTTGCCACTAGCAACAATCGTTTTTAATATAGTTTAATCCTCTGTAGTGGTAGTAGTATTAAAGTTTCCACATTTCTATTGTTATATTTCTATAGTTTTAAAACATGTTTGAATACAATAGTAATGTTTAAAAAATAATTTGAACACAAAAATGGATTTTGTTACTGTTTTATATGTATCTATAACACATATCCATTAAAATAACTATTGTTGTTAAACATAAGCATACATATTTTTATATAATATTTTAATTTTTAAGCCATCAGTTTATTTGTGCGTGTTTGGTTTTTCAACACTAATTATTTATATTGAACGTAGTGAATATTATAAAAATATTTATCAATTGTATAAAATGGTCCTAAAAATGGGATATAAGAAGGTTTGTATACAAACTTATATATGCAACTGTAGATATGTGGGTATTATGTGTTTGAATATGTGTATTTTTACAGATTTGTGAACCAGATCTTTCAGAAGCATCAAGATTTCTCCAAAACGATGTTATCCATTTTTTTAATTTTTAAATATGTATAATGAATAAATTACAAAAGTTTTAATTATAGATGTTATATGTGTATTTATTGTAGAATCGTATAATATTGTGACGTACAACACTAGTATGAATGTTCGTAACAATAGAATTTAGAGTTTTACAATAATATGGGGTGGAATAATAATATTATATGATTAGGCATGACAGTTAAATTTTAATTTTTATAATAACAGTATTAGTCATAATACAAAAATTATAACTTTTATCAAATACATGATATATCTGAGGTTTACTTGTGGTTTTTGGCTGTACTAAGTTTTTAAATAAATTGGATTGAGACCATACTATATGGTTGTCCTCAACCATATAATTCAACAATAGTATTTTGCCCTTAAAATATTGTCATATCAACCATATTTTTTTCTACGAGTAAATAATTTTATAATTTGTTTTAGCCTCTATTTCTTGATATTCTGTTTCTATAATATTTGTTTGTTTTTTAAGTTTCTACAAAGAAGGTAAAATTTAATACAATACTAAAAATTCTAACAGGAAAACTTTTTAATGATTTCTTTTGTGTGCTTCTTATTCCATCACTTCATTGTGCAAAATTTTCTTTGAAATTACAAAATTTTGCATTAGACAACACAAACATGCAAGATGTTTGCATAAAAATCGTGCAAACATGCTTCAAATATATGTACAAACAAGCAAAGACGCCCTTTAACAACGCTTAATGTTTGTATAAACGTTTTTGCATGTTGGTTAAGCGAAAATTTGCTGGATTTATAGCAAATAAAAGATGAAGTTTACCATAATCAATATTTACTGCAAACGTTTTGCAAAAATTTTATAATATAATAATTTGGTAATTTCTCAATTGCCAAAACCGTAATGAATTTAGGTGCCATCATAAATACGAACTTCACTATTCAGACACTGCATTTATTACAATATTTGACAAACTTGGCTTGATCGTTTAATAGCAAAACACTCTGTAAAAGCAGCAAATTTTGAAAAAAAAAAACAAATGTTTCTTTGTCTTTCGACAAATACTATATATATTTATATAATATACAACAGCAAGATTGCCTTACTTTGTGTATAAAGCATGGCACGCTTTCCACACAAAATTAAACTTAAAAATTTTAAACTTTTTTTTTATAATTAAACAAAAAGTTAAGTTGAATGTTGAATTTACAGAATCACACTACAAACCTTCAAATTCTATCAAATACTATACATTTCATTTGTGTATTTTTTTTTTTTAAATTCGCGAATTCACAAGGATCTGAGTGTTCCGCTGGTAAAAGACGAATTTTCTAAGTATGAGACAAGATATATCAGTAAACTGGAACTTCACACAAGTCCTCTTGCACGCCTGCAGACGTGTTTCCTGTCTGTTATAACGTTGGAAAGTTCAAGTCAAATGTTCACAAACACTACTCCCTCTTTCCCCCTCCTCACAACCTATTTTCCTAGTTCTGGTACAATGCACTGCATACGTAGGGGTCATCCCCTGAGTACTGGTCCAAGTTAAAAAAAAAACGTACTTAATTTCGGCGGTCATACTTGGTTAAGAAGAAGGGATACCCTTGCCACCATCAGAACATTAAATAGGTGATTCTACCGATAAAGTTCCCGCAAAATAAAACTTTTCGTCTAGCATTGGCCGGACTTAGGTAAAAGGCATATCTTTTTTAAACTTTTATGCTTATTATTAAGATTTGAAAACTTATTGTTAGTTCATTTTGAAGATTCAATAAATAAATCAATGCAAAAAACTAAAAAAATAGTGCGTGTGCTTAAGAAAATTGTTTCTATCAAAAGGAAAATGTAATAAAATTGAGAAAATGTACTCCAAATTTATAAAATCTAAAAGTTAATTTCTTGGCACTATAAATTTCACTTCACTTTATTTATTTCCCTTAAGTGTAGTATATTGAGTTTATAATACGAACACGTGATATATAATCATGAATTTGATCGTTAACAAAGAAAACATTAACGAAACCATTAAAAATACTTACAAAGTTTGCTACAAACATAAACTTAGTAGTGGATTACTTAAACAAACCCCCTGCTGTTCGAAAATAATCACTTCTTCCATACTTGTATACACTATTACATATTTGTATATATGTACATACATAAATATGTACGTGTAGGCGTGCTGCTGAAATCACTTTAATAAATCAAAAGTTTTTTTAAATAAAACAAGTTGTTTTATTTAGATAAATTAAAGTGATTTTCCATATATCAAATATTTATCTAATTATTAATATGTACATATTTATTAAATACAATTTTCCATTTAAATGAGATGTTATCAGTAATAATCTACTCAAACAAATGTTACTTTCATTTGTTAGAGCAAATAACGGCTTTTTGTTGTTACTTTTGATACAATTAACAAAGTGTTAATTTTTATTGCATACTTAAGGGGGTTGTGATATTTTTACACGTATTATTAGAATATAATAAATGTTTGTGGTATTTATTTTCAATTATGTCCAAAGAAGATTCGGAAATCCATCGAAACCTGGTACGTATAGAAGTGAAATTTGTCAAGGGTGTAAGGAAAGTAGTGTCTCAACGAAAAATGCTAGTAATTATTTCTTATTTTTGCAGCTAAAGATCGTTTTGATTTTATACAAAAAATTCAACAGAATTTATTTTCGATATTTCGATAACAGTTTGCTATCAGCGTTACGAAAATTTAAATAAAATTGAAATGTTGCTTAAAGGGCCAAATCCACCATACAAATTGCTTGCCAAACCTTTTTTTTCGTTCATTTATTTATTGAATCTTCAAAATATGAACTAACAATAAGTATTCAAATCTTAATACTAAATATAAAATTTAAGTCCAGCCTCATTGCTAGACAAAAAAGATTTATTTTGCTCGAATAATATCGGTAGAATCACCTATTTAACGTTCTGAGGGTGGCAAGGATATCCCTTCTTCTCAACCGAGAGTGGCCGGTAAAATAAGTATGTTGCGTGCAAGAGGATTTGGATTAAGTTCCAGTTTACTGATATACCTTGTCGCATACTTAGAAAATTAATCTTTTACCAGCGGAACACACAGATCTTTATGTATTCATGAATTTTTTATGTACCATGGAGCTGCAGTAATCGTACGAAGAATTTGGTTTTGTCGTCTTTGAATTTTTTCAATGTTAGATTGAATTCCGTAGCACCATATAGGCTTTAAAATTGCGTTATATAACAAAAGTTTGCAATCCAACTTCAATGTTGAATTTCTGCCCATAAGCCAATTTAGTTGCCCTGCTTTTAATTTCCACTGAGTGACTTTTGCATCAAGGTGAGGCTTCCACGTTAGCCTACGGTCGAGGTAAATACCAAAGTATTTAACTTCATTATGCTGGGGAATAGGTGTATTGTTAATTTGGAGAGCCGAACATGTTTGCTTACGCAGTGTGAATGTAACGTGAGTACATTTTTGTTCATTAACTTTTATTTTCCAAAGTTTCAACCATTTCTCTAATATTGAAATATACTCCTGCAAATATCGTGAAGCTAATTGATGGTTTTTATGAACGCTGCAAAAAGCTGTGTCATCTGCAAAATTTGAAGCTTGCCAAACATGTCAAAATTTTAGGTTCGTGCAAACATTTTTGTTCGTTTGTGTTGGTGTTTGCTAGTTTGTACAAATATTTAAAGCATGTTTGCACGTAAATCAAAAATTTTTCATTTTCATGCAGACCTTGTGAGTGTGTGTGTAAATATTTTCATTTCAATGAAATTAGTGCAGCGTGAGGTGGTGGAAGAAAAAGCATACGGAGTGAATCAAAAAAATGTTTTCTTGTAATTATGTTTAGAATGGCGTAAAAGCTTACTTTTATTGTGGAAAATCAAAAGAAAAAATAAAATAAAATAAAAATTAAAAAACAGAATAAAATCAAGAAATAGAGGGTAAAACTATTTGTATCTAGCAAACTTCATATGGCGAGCAAATTGCCGCAACGCAATGGCTGGCTATTCACATTGAAAATAAAGAAAAAGTGTTTAATTTGTATTTGTATGTGTGTTTAACTTACATTTGCATGTGTTGTATTTGTATGGTTTGGGTGCAAGCGGAAAGCGTCTGTTTGGCAAGCAGTTTGCGTAGTTTATTTGGCCCTTAAGCTTAGAGAAGTTATTGGATTCATGTCTTGAGAAATTGAGCATTAAACCTAAAATCTTAACTAAGTACGTAGACGACTTGTTTTCTATTATAAATAAAGATGTTGTTAATTAGTTATTATCAACTTTGAGTTCTTTTGACCCATGCATTAAATTCACTATTTAAAGTGAATTAAACAGTAGAATTTCATATTTAGATACATTAGTTATGTAAAAAGATAATAATTTATAAATAGATTGGTACCAGAAACCTACATCTTCTGGAAGAATAATAAATTATTTCTTGAAACATCCAAAGAAAGTAATAATAAATACAGCTAAAAATCAATAAAAATGACATTTTAAATACTCTCAGTGCATACCATCCCAAAATAAAATTTGTTATTGAAATAAAAAATAAAGGAAAAATTTCCTATTTAGACACCACATTATATAGACAAGATGACAAAATATATTTCGACTGGCACACTAAGAATATTTCATCCGGAAGAATAATCAACTACTATTCGACCCAACCCAAGTCACAAATTATCAACACAGCAAAAAATTTAGTAAACAAGGTATTAGAAATAAGTGATGAGAAATTCCATAACAAGAATATAAAGAAAATTTCGGAAATACTAACCAAAAATAGTTTTCCGCCATATCTTATCAAAAATATCATAAATACACCAAATCATCCAAAAAGCAATAGAAATGGCAACCCTAACAATGGAAGCAAACAATATTACAGCATCAAATATATACCTGGATTAACAGACAACCGCAATATAAAATGTGCAATAAACAATAACAACATAACATTGGCTTTTGAACCAAATAAGACTTTAAGCACAATATTCACAAAAACAAAAACCCCTATCGACAAACTACAACAAAACAACGTTGTCTATCAAATTCCATGTAAAGGTGATGATAACAACAGCTGTGATCTCGTTTACATAGGCACAACAAAAAGAAGTTTAGCAGTTAGAATAAATGAACATAAGACAGACATTAATAAGAAAAAAGAAAGCACTGCTTTATCGCAACATACTGTACAAACCAAACAAACACCTGACCTTAACAATATAAAAATACTGGACAAGGAAAACAATGTTAAAAAACGTTACACAACAGAAAGCTTAAGAATTCAGCAGAAAATAAATAAAACAATGAACAAAAAAGAAGATACTGACAACTTAAGCGCCATTTATAATGTTATTATAAAAAGCAGCGCAAAGCAAAATTAGTTTTTTTTTTTTTTTTTTTAGCTTTTATTTATTTATTGAATCTTCACAATGTGAACTAACAATAAGTATTCAAATCTTAATACTAAATATAATAAATTAACTATGTCCAGCCAATGCTAGACAAAAAGTTTTATTTTGCGCCAATTATATCGGTAGAATCACCTACTTAACGCTCTGATGGTGGCAACGGTATCCCTTCTTTTCAACCGAGTGTGACCACTGAAATTAAGTATGTTTCGTGCGAGAGGGTTTGGGTGAAGTTCCAATTTGCTGACATACCTTGTCGCATGCTTTGAAAACTCATCTTTTACCAGTGGAACACACAGATCCTTGTAAATTCGGGAGTTTTTTACGTACCATGGTGCTGCAGTAATTGTTCGAAGAATTTTATTTTGTCGCCTTTGAATTTTTTCAATGTTTGACGCTGAGGCGGTGCCCCATAATTGAATTCCGTAGCGCCATATAGGCTTTAGTATTGCGTTGTATAACAAAAGTTTGCAATCCAGCTTCAATGTCGAATTTCTGCCCATAAGCCAATTCAGTTGCGCTGCTTTTAACTTTAACTGAGTAACTTTCGCATCTATGTCGAGATGAATACCAAGGTACTTGACTTCACTTTGCTGCGGAATAGGTAAATTGTTAATTTGGATAGGTGAACATGTTTGTCTACGCAGTGTGAATGTAACGTGAGTACACTTTTGTTCATTAACTTTAATTTTCCAAAGTTTTAACCACTCTAATATTGAAATATACTCCTGCAAATTTCGCGAAGCTGCTTGATGGTTTTCATGTACGCTGCAGAATGCTGTGTCATCTGCAAAAGTTGAAGTGTGAATACCAGATCTGGTTGGCATGTCAGAAGTGTAAATTAAATATAAAGTGGGTCCCAGAATGCTACCTTGGGGAACTCCTGCCTCGATTGGCTGTGTTGGGCTTATAAAGTCGCCTTCTCTGATAACAAACTTCCGGCCGCATAAATAGCTTTCCAGAAGCTTGTGAGTGTTTGCAGGCAAGTTCAACTTTATTTTGTACATTAATCACTCGTGCCACACTTTATCAAAAGCTTGGGAAACATCAATGAATAGAGCTGAGCAATACTTTTTATCCTCAAAAGTCTTTCTTATAACATTAACTAGTCTATGCGTTTGTTCAATGGTGCTGTGTTTAGCCCGAAAACCAAATTGATGATCAGGGATGCATCCTACATCATTCAGTATTGGAGTCAACTTCGCCATTAACAATTTTTCGAAAAGTTTTGAAATTGTTGGCAGTAGGCTTATTGGTCTATATGACTCTACTTTAGTGGGATCCTTCCCTGGCTTGGGTATCATAGTAACCATAGACACCTTCCACTCTGCAGGATAGTATTCTAGGCGCAAAATAGCGTTAAAAATGAAAAGAAGAATTCTTCTAGCAACACGAGGTAACTGTACAAGCATTTTGCCAGTAATTTTGTCAAAACCTGGAGCTTTTTTTGAGTTTACTTTATTTATAACGTTTTCGACATCTTGGAAACTAAGTCTCAAACGCACAGGCGGTCTAACAGCATATGGCGGAAATTCAGCTACATCATCCACTGTATCATTTGCAGTAAAAACGTTTTTCAAATGATTAACATACACCATCCCTTTTTCAGAATCACTTCTTGCCCAGTCGCCAGATGAAGTTCGCAAAGGTGGCTTACCTATTACGGGTCTTTTCAGACCTTTTGTCGCTTTCCATAGAGAATAGTCGGTTTGCGGGCTACCATCAAGACCTTCTAGATAATTTTTGAGGGAAGCCATTCTTTGGATTTCAAGCAGATTTCTCAATTGAGTTATGCACTCCCGTAGCCTGCTTTTAAGCTGGGGAGACCTTCGAAGTTGCCACTCTCTTCTAACTCTTCTTTTTTCTGACAAAAGTAGCTCAATTTCAGACGAATAAGTTCTATTGTTCTCATTTCTGAAACTCGTATGGGTAGTGGTAGCATGTTGTACGGCCAGTTTAAGGTCTTCAGAAAAATCTTTAATTGATATATCAACATCCTCAGGGGTTCTCAAGGTAATATTTTCTGTACAATGAGTACTCAAATATTTCTTATATTTTAGCCAATTAACTCTAGTGATGGCGAACGTCAAGTCACTAAAAAGGGAGCCAACCTCCTGGGGGAACGAAACGGATATTATAGTGGGTGAGTGGTCCGATGACAAATCTAATGAAGACTCTACTTGCATCCCTTCTAAAGGAAAATTTTTTGCAACTCCAAAATCTATAACATCTGGGATCTTTCGTCGGTCTGAGGGCCAATAAGTGGGATGTCCGCTTGAAATCACATCTAAGCCCAGTTTGGAAACTGTTTCGAAAAGCACACGGTCTTTCGGAGAAATTAAACGTGATCCCCAAAAAGTGTGCTTGGCGTTATAGTCACCAGCCGCTAAAAATCGAGGCCCAAGTGTGTTGAAAAAATGTGAATACTGATTTTCTGTTATTAAAAATCGGGGCGGTGAGTAAATTGATGATATAACTATTTTTCCATTAAGATGCTCAATGCATATATTTGTTGCTTGGAGATACTCCTCACGTGTCTCATGTAGAAAATAGTGCTTAACTCTATTTGTTATTAGAACTGCTGAGCCTCCACAAGACCTTCCACGGGGATCTTTAGTGTCGTACAGTGTGTAGCCATTAATTTTGAAATAACTGTTGGTTGTCAAGTGAGTTTCAGCAATCAGCATTATGTCGATTTGTTTTTCCATAAGGAAGTGCTCAAGTTCATTTTTGTGTTGGCGGATGCCGTTTGCGTTCCAGAAACATATTTTTAACCAATTCATTTTGTTAAAATTGCCTGCAAAATAGTGGATTGCATTTTCAGCATTTCCTGCATCATGTTCGTCATAGAAACCGTAAATGTGTTTATGGATTGAACAAGAGTCTGCAGAGTTGCCTCAAGATTGTTAAAACTTTGATCGGAATTTTGGGGCTTGGTCTCCTGATTCAAGTTTTGTGTATCGGCTTTGACCACATTGGCATATGAAACTTGTTTAGGGGTTTGCATGATTATGTTGCTTGTTGACTGGCCTACCTGGGGAAAATTGTTTGCAGAAATGATGTTTGACTGCTGGGGCTGCTTAAAGGTAATTGATGGCTTATTTATCATTGACTGCTTAAAGTGGATATAGACAGGGCAGCCCCTGTAATTTGCAGTATGGTTGCCTCCACAGTTACTGCATTTTTTTGCACTTGAATCAGTTTTTGGCGTCTTGCACTGTGATGTGCCGTGCAGTTCACCACACACAACGCAAACTGCGGGCAACTTACAATAGGCCTTAGTATGACCGAATTCCTGGCAGTTTAGGCATTGAATGGGGCCTAAACGCTTGTGCGGCTCCTCAACGGTAACCCTGCGATGAAGAAGAAATTTGAGGTTATAAATTGGGTGAGTTTCATTCTTTTTGAGAATAACATCCCCTGGTTCCAGTTCAACCCTAAACATAGGTTGAGGCATCTTTTCACGGTTCCGCATATTTATCACATTTTTTATTTTAAAGCCTTTATCTAGCAGTGCAGTCTTAACCTCATCCGTGTCTACATAAGGGTCAATACCTTTTATAACAACCTGGAGGCCTTTAGCACTTTTAAGTTGATAAGTATAAAAAGATTTTTTCTCTTTTTCCAGAGCGGCAGAAAGTTTTCGGTAATCATTTTCGCAGTTGACTTGAATTTTTGTTTCACTTATTTGTCCGTGCTTCACTGATGTTACATTAAAGGTGTCTTTACCAATTGCCGTAATAAGTGCTTTTACCAGCTCATTAGATGTAGGTTCTCTCAAGTATATTGGTGGCGGTTTAAATGTTTTTTTTGATGAAGTTGGCTCGTCAGTCTGAAGGATAGCAAACCTATTACTATCCGCAGCCGTAGTCCTATTATCATCTTTGGAAATTTTCGGATTTGATGATATTTGAGCGGATTTGGGGCTTCGCTTACGTTTAACCACGGTTACGTACCTGTCCATGCCTACTTGTGTTTTCGGCTTATCTGCAATTACTGAACTGGTGGATGGTTGGTCTTCTGTTGTCACAGCAATGTTTGGCGAACACGAACGCGTGCGTTTTTTATCTCTTAGAGACAGGAGATTATTCAATGACTTTTTTAAAGATTCTTCCTCAGAAATCCAGAGGTTTTTTCTAGTGGAGCTAAGCTCCCTCTCAGAATTGCATCTACTAGGTACACTCATGCAATTTTGTTTTTTTTTTTATTTTTTTACTTTAAAAGTATATAAAAATAATTGTCACAAAGTTTTTCTTTTTTATAAATTCACTCTTCCACTTATTGCGGTTTTCTACTTATACCGTTGTTTTTTTTTTTTTTTTTTTTTTTTTTTTTTTTTTTTTTTATAGCACTCCGATTAAAAACAAATACGTCCGTTCACTATCAAAGCTAGACTCTGACTCTAAAATTAGTGTCTGTGTTTTATTTATAAGTTATTAATATAATTTGATATATTAGTTTTTAATGTTGTAATCACGAAAATGTAAGTTTCACAAATATTGTTTTCTACTCAATATCTTCATGTAATTTGATAAAAAAAATTTCTTTATAAAATAGACGAATCCCCTGAAGAAGTTAACATAAAATTCACGAAACGTTGGGAAAGTATGTAATAAAAATTCTGCATTTTTATTGACATAAAGAATGTTAGGCCTCACCAGCTAAGTATATACAAAAAGAAAATAAAAATCTTATAGATGGAACATTTAATATAAGCGATATTAGATTCCATAAGAAGAATGAAAATATTTTGAAGAGTATATTATATGAAAATAGTTTTCCTAAAAACATTGTTTGCAAATTAATTAGATTAATTAGAACGTATAATAGTTAGTAGCAATAGATTGGATGTTAGTTTGGAAGCAAAAGTATATAAATGGTTAGCTTATGTACCTGGATTATCTGAAAGGTTACAAAGGACTAGTATATTTAATAAAGGAAAGTAGTAGTAGTAGTAAAACAAAAGATAGATTGAATAAATTAGATAAGTCAAATTTAGTATACAAAATATCTTGTGGCGGTAATGATAGGGAACGTTGTGATAAGGTTTATGTAGGAACACAAAGAGTAAATTGAAGACGATATGTTTTTGCGTCTGTTTTTTAATATGTATTTCCTCATGTATTTTTTCATTTTTTACAGATGGTTTATAAAATATGCTCACAAACGTACATGTACGTCTGGCATTAAAACATATTAATATATTAATTCGTTAAAATTTCCTGAAGCCGACTACTCATACCGCCCAATGTTAACCGCCGCTGAATTGTTCGTAAGACATATAGTTATAATGTCAGATGTTTAAACATAACAAAATAGAACACATTCAATTTGAAATTTCGTCAGATGACTTTGCTCATGTTTTTTACAGACGCTGTCAGAACTAGCGGTATTTATTTTTTATTTATTAACATATGTACATATTTTTGTATTTTAATATTCTCCGTACCCAGAGATTCTGAGACAGCATACGCTGTACAAATAATGAGGGCAATTAACAAAAATGCATATGTGATTCAATATGAGATGAATATAGATAGAGAATAATTAAAGGCTCGGTGGCTTAGTGGTTAAAGCAGTAGATCATGATACGTCATGACCCGAGTTCAAATCCCAGCTAAAGATTTGATTATTATTTTTCTTGTCTTCTTCAATCAAAAATTATTGAGTGATCACAGCAAATTTGTATTGTAAAAAATCAATCCTTCTTGAGAAAAAACTTAAGAAAGGAAAAAACTTGAACTAAACCCCGATGTACATATGTACAAACAAAAAATTTTTAATTTTCATACATAGTTTTTTCTTTTCATGTTTTTTTTAACAAAATTGCACAAGATAGCTATCTAGGCGAATTCATAACAGGAGGCTAATTCTGAATTGCGATGCGAATGGTAATGCTACTCGAATATGCATATATGCGAAGAGTTGCTATTCTCTATTGCGATGTTCGCACAATACTTTTTTATTCGCATTTAAAATGCGAAAAGGTCGGCATTCTTAATTGCGAAAACAAAAATCATACTCGCAAAATTCATTCGATAACAACACAGCATTAGCAAAGCATGAAAATGAAAGTATTATGTTATTTTTTTGTTTATTCACCTATTTGATTTGTTAAATTAACACAAAAAATTATTTACCAAATAATAACTTATTGTGGTAGCTGATAGATTAATTGCTTTTAATAATTAAATTTTACTCAGGGAAACTAACAACAAGACTACTATGATGCGACAGTTCGGAATAATAATGGAATTCATGAAAAAGCATAGTGATTTGGCGAAAGGCCACTTAAAAACTCGTCAGACAAAATAAAATAACTTTTTTCACTCAAATTTAAAATGTCGGATTTGCTTCTAGGCAATCTTCTGTCCATTCTCTCATTTTTTTTATTTCCATCTTCGTCATCACACTATAGTGCAACCCAGTTAATTTTTGAAAATGACACAACTTTTTTGTTTTTTATGTTTCCCAGCTGTGTTATGCCCACATTACATAGGAGCTACCTTAATCAAACATGCAACTTTATATCCTTTATATTATATATATAACAATCTAAATAAATTGTTGAGAATTTTGAGCTTTTCTTCCACACACGTCTCTAATTTTATTTTTTGATTGTTATCAATATTAAAGGCTGATATGGCGAATAAAACTCAGTTGTTCACAATTTTTTTTTTAATTAAACTATTTATTTTTTATACTCAAAGCCACCAAACAATTTTTGAACTTGTAAAACTTGTCGAATAAGAAATAAATTTGAGGTTTATGTATTTACTTTGGAAGAGTATTGCCACATTTCGAAATTAGTTGCGAATGCGAATGCGAAAGACTTACAGAATACCAAATATCTTTCGCATCGCTATGACTTTCGCATCGCAATTCAGAATAAGCCTCCAGGTAAATGCAAGAGCAATAAATACAACACTACAAAAAATAAATCTTTTTCAAATGTCAAGAGAAAAATATAAACACAAAAAAGAATTAAAACAATAATATATTAAAAAAATTTACAATAAAAGACAAACATTTAATTATTTGGTGAAACTTTCGTTATTTCGTGAAAATTAAAGTCACAGATCATAGAGCTTGAAAAGGTGAAAATGGCCAGCAAGATTGGCAAAGATTCAGAATAATAGCTGGCGCTCAAGATGCAATACATAAGTTAAAAAATTGTTTTTAGAAATTTTTTTTTTTCAAATTTCCATAAAAAAAATTTATAATAAAAGAAAAACTTAATTAAGAGTTTGAAAAGGTGAAAATGGCCAGCCAGATTGCGGAAGATTCTGGGTGATATCTGGCGCTCAAGATAGAATACATAATTTAAAAAATTGCCTAAAATTTTTTTCCCCAATTTTGTTTTAATTATGCCATTGACATCTGAAGCAGATAAAAATTAAAAAAAAGTTATCAGCTACGCTGTCAATTTCACCTGTTATGAATTTGCCTTGATAACAATAATTCATCATCCGATGATGACATGTTTAGAAACGAACACAGCGAAGTCAAAATAAAAATGATGATTGACGATTTTATTTGTATGTCTCCTTTTAAACGACAAAAACACGACACTCACACATATGAACTGATTGACGTGTTTTTTGACCGTCTTCAGGGCACTTTAAATAAATTTCACTTTAATTTTTATATATTTAAAATATCTAGTTACAAAATTAAAGCAGTTTTTAATAGATGTTTACACAGTAACAACATTTTAAAATTAAACTTGCACTTACCTGTGTGAACATAAAAGAAGCTTGCGAGACATTCGACAATTTGTCCGACATTTTCGATAATAATATGTATACTGAACTTATAGTAAGTAACTTGCATGTGTAAATGCAGTGTAAGTTTTCAGTAAATGTTAAGTTCAAATGTTGCAAAATCTAAAAGCAAACAGTTCGTAAGTTTTCTGTGCTTAACAGTTTCTCAAAAACGTTTAACTTTACTAGGCACTTAATAATACTATATATATATGTCTATTGCTTTTACTACAAATAAGTTGTTTACTGCTTTTCTTTGAAAGTCTAGAACAATTAAAGTGAATTACAATTCCAAGAAAACTTATAAAAATTTATTCTCAAGTCAGTGTGCGGAAATACTGTGATAAAATCTTAACACTTGATACTGCTTAATGCTTTTCAATTAAATCCATTTAATAAAAAGCCTATTAAAATACCACAAATACCTTAATAAGTCCTAGATTAGACAGAGCAAGTTTAATCGAGCAATTCTTGTCCTTATAGAAGGTTTTGGGGAAAGAAACAAAAAGAGGAAAAATAATTGCCAGCACTCAGTAATTTCATACTCTTCTCTCATGTATGTATGTGTATGTGCATATACAATGTACATTGTAGGAAATAAAAGCTACAAAAAACACAAACATTGCGAAGAAAAATTTTTGTATGTGAACAAGTTAAAATGAAAATTTGGAAAAAGTTAAGCAATTAAAACTGCCCTATCTGATCTTACAATAAGACGTGGCATTTGTACGTGTCCAAACTTTGGAAAGAAAGGATGTACTGGTGCAAGATTAAAAAAATCGTACTCGCGGTAAAACTGTGCTAGTTCTTACACCTGCGATAATATCTGAGATGAGAACGTCAAATTCAATCGCAGAGAGAATTTTGTCACGTGTAGATTTAAAATTAGTGTTATCGCAGTCTTATAATAATTTTTATGAGAGCGTTCTTATGGGAAATCTCATGGCAACGATCTTATAATAAGAGCTGTCAAAAAAGCGATTGTGTGTGTGTTTGTTTACAAAAAGGCGCCATTGCAATTTTACCGATTAATAGTTTTGCAAAATATCGTTTAAAAAACCATTTTAAATGGAAAATAGGTTGTTTTTATGCATTAAATAAACACTATAAATGATTACTTTCGTACAAAATGTGACATATACAAAATTCATATAAGATTTTATTCATCGCAAAGATGTGTTTTCTTCTCGGCTTTCATTGATTTATGAATTCTTATAAGATTAACAAAAATACGTGTACTCCTTGTTAGACATTAAAATTGACATAAAGAAATTCGTTCTCTCATTCTGCCGACGTTTTCTCAGATATTATCTCAGAGTTAATCGCAGTTGTAGACACTAGGTTATATACAAATTGTACAGCGACAGCTTATTGTGAATGAGCAAAATTTCTTGCATCGACAGCTCAGACATATTACAGGGTAGCTCAAAAGCACAGGGTAGCTCAAAAGAAATTATGGGGCTTAAAAATGTAAAAAGTTTTTCATTTAAATATTGAATGTTTTTTACAATATGCAAAATGGACTTTTTTAACACGCTCATACATAATAGTTTCACTTGTATGTTTGAAACACTCGTAATGCAGGCCTATATGGCTTGTGAATATTACATATGCAAATACAAGGCGAATTCATAACAGGTGAAATTGACAGCGCAGCTGATAACTTTTTTTAATCTGTTTAATCTGTTGGAAAAAAAAATTAAAAAAAAATTTTGTATCTATATTGTATCTTGAGCGTTATTATCCAGAATCCTCCCCAATCTGGTTTCGATAATTGACATCCCATAAAACTTCAAATTTTGTTTAAGTAACACGACTTTTCATTTGCTCAGGGTTACATTTTTTACAGAAGTAAATAATAAAAATATCAAAATCATACATGTACCAAATTGACAAATTAAGTTCTAAACACTTAGACGATAGCAGACTTCACAAATTCACGGCTACAAATGAAGTTAGCTTCAAATGCTGCCGTCTCATCAGCAACATAATTCAGAGGTGCCACATTTATATTTTACACGAATAAAATTAAAATTACTGACTGAAAACGTAATAATATCACTTAAACTGTAAAAACCCATCAATTTATTTGTTGATTTTATTTATGTGATGTTTATTTCTATTAAATATTTCAAACTAATTTTAGTTCTTATTGCTGACAATTTATTATTATAGTGGCAGCACTGCATTTACTTTTTGCTGCTTACGAAAATAGAAATTAATCTAAGTTGGCAGCAGCCGCAAATGCTGTGTAAAATAATCGTGTGCATTTGAACACATGTATTTTACATTGATAATAAGAAAGGGCAATAATTTATTATTGGATTGGTATCAGAAACCTATATCATCAGGAAGGATTATAAACTATTTTTCAAAACACCCTAGAAGAATAATTTTGAATACAGCTAAAAATATGATAAATAGAGTTTTAACAATAAGTGATAGACAGTTTCATGGAAAAAATAAGGAGATAATTAAAGATATTTTGACGCAAAATAGTTTTCCAATAGAACTTACAAATAAATTAGTAAAACAATATAGAATTCAAGGGACACACAATAATGTAACCACAATAGAACCAAAAACCTACAAGTCATTTACATATATCCCGGAAATATCAGAAAGGTTGGAAAAATCTAAGATATATAATAAAGAAAAGTATATGATGGCCCATAAGACGTATAAAACATTAAGTACATTGTTCAGTAAATTAAAAGATAAAACAGACAAACTTGAGATATCAAATGTAGTTTATAAAACCCCGTGTGGTGGAAATGATATAGAAAATTGTGATAAGGTTTATATAGGAACATCTAAAAACAAACTTAAAACTAGATTAGCTGGGCATAGATCATATCAGAAATATAGAATGAGGAACTCACACAAAAGACAGCATTGACTGCACATTGTACAAGTTCAAACCATTTCCCTAAGTTTGAAGGCAAAACAATTTTGAAAAGAGAGAATAATTATAAACGTAAACTTACACTAGAGATGTTACAAATTATTAACACACCAGAGGATAGGAGAATTAATTTTAAGAGAGATATTGAGAATATAGCCCAAACATATAAGTATTTAGTTAAAATTAAGAGTTGTTTGTAAAATGTTGTTATTTGTGTTTGTTGTTGTTTTTAACTATGTACCTATATAAATTTGTAAGAATTTAAAATATTTTCGTACCGAATATATAGAAAAATATGAAAGGAAAAGAAAATATTTTTATTTCAAATTATTTGTTTTTGTTGTTTTAATTTTTCAAAAATATTCTACAAATTGAAATTAAATAAATATTATTTGGCCTGAAGAAGCTATCCAAAGGAAAGCGAAATATTGCCAGATAACTAAAAACCAAGAAAACTAAAAATTCCAGAAGAGACCTTAAGCTCAAACAATTACACATATTAAGAAAGAAAAAACGGTCGAAATAAAGAAATAATAAGCACATGTATTTTACTTTTGACAGATTGCTGCTTGCTGTCTGCTGTCGTCTATGTGTTTAAAGCTTTAAGTTGTTTATTGTCTACTCACATTTTTCATATAACTTCAGATGTCTGGGCATGAAAACAAAATGTAATGGCACGTTAACGTTTCCGACAGTCGCAACAAAACTAATTGGATTTCTGCCTCACAAACTTAAGACGTATACAATAATCTGAAACGTTCTTGAGTGAATGCTGCCAGGATTAAAAACAAAGCTCCAAAACTGCAAATATTTCTCCTTGAGTTAAGAAATGCCAGCTGAGTCAATATTCGCTTTTTTTCTTTATTTGAAGCCATTTTTTAAACAGAAATAAAATAAGAAATGTGCGTTCGTAAGCCAGTGGTGGGCACACATATAAATTCATATATACACGCTTGCACTAGTAGCAGCAAATATGTACTTATGACAAGCTACATCGTGCTATCTGACTTCAGTAAATTTTAAACAGCGACTAATTTGATAATCTTTGTGGAAATTTAAACAAAGCACAAACCGCATGTACTCGTTTTTCTTCGTGGTTATCATGCAGATTATTATAGTATGCAAGTGAAGGCGCCGCGGTAGCTGAACTTTGTATCCTATACTCTTGCTTATAGCAATTTGCAACTTGGGCCACCAGTGGCGTTAAACGGTTTACTTAGTTTAATTAAAAGAAAACATATAAATAAATGTTTCTTCGTATTAGCTACAACAAACTCGTAATACAACTTTCAGTTATGATTGAATTAATTAGTAAATTCCTACAAAAAATGCAAATTAAGTGCTGAGTTCTTTGCAAGACAGTTTACGGCTAACAATTTTAATTTACAAAAGCATCCCCTGCTACTGATCTGACAGCTGTCAATATAGTTGATGAATAGATTTCGCAATTACTTGTATGATTTTGTATTTGTAAGAACATAAAATATTATGGTATTAAAATTAAATTTGAAAAGTGTTTTGCTTTGAACTCAAGACAATGAAATATTATCTTGGGGTGGTTTGGGGAATTCATGCTTTATTTACTGTTTATGCAGGAATATTTTTATTTGCAAATAACTTGTAAGTATAGTCGCAGTAATAAACAGAGTAAAGGGCTATATGTACTTTAAAAAATATATATACTTTAAAAAATATAAAGTAATGTTTAACAAAAAGTATACTTTTCGTCTACTATAAACAAAACGCCGGTTCTAAAGTTAAACAGAGAAAAAGCTGTTTTTAGGTAAATTTATTTACACTTTCTTTTAATGTTAAATGGTACCTAATCTATTCTTACAATTTTTATCTATTTGACATCTATAAACTCTTGAAAGCAAAAGTTTACTGCACAAAACCATATTAAAACTGGTATGGACTTATGGCATAGAATTAGGGGGAACTGCTAGTAATTCAAACTTAGAAATCTTACAAAGATTTCAATCGAAAACTCTACGAACAATAGTAAATGTCCCGTTTTACGTAACAAATAAAGCTATTCATAATGACTTGAGAATACCCTTCGTGAAATCAGTTTTAATTATTTAAAAAGACTAAGTAATCATACTAATTTATTGGCAATCACATTTCCAGATGAGACTGAAGAAGTCAGAAGACTAAAACGAAAGCACGTTTTAGATCTCCCTTTTATTTAAAAAATTATATAATTTACTAATAAAACATTGTAAACAATTCATAAATCCTTTTCATTAAAAATTGTAAATAACATCTATTTTCTGTAAAAATACAAGTAATCTCTGTATACATTTTGCATTTATTGCACTTATTTGTTATAAATGTTAAATTATTGATTTAAAACGAAATCAATAAGGCATATTGTTATTTTAATTTTATCAAATTTGCTTATTATTGTAACTGTGAAAATGATTTACATCAGTACCTGCCTTGACGGCCTAATCTGATGGTGGCCCAATTCCACGGAGTGAATTTTTCACGATTCACCACCGCCCCCGTGTGGCTTGCTAGGCTCACACAGGTAGCAATTCTTGTCATATGATTGCGGTCATATGAACAACTTCTTGTTGAGGAGTTCGGGCCTTCTAATCCCTCATGTATGCAATTTCCCAGCAATCAATGGAGGACAAGGCTTAATGAGTTGGTAGGCCGAAGCCCATTAAGAGCATCAGCCCTTAAACCAACTCACCCGTCAATCATCACCACTGGTTCCTTACAGTACACGTATCTGTTGTATAGGCAACAGATCCTCGGGAGATTGTTAGCCCTCGAAAAAAGCCATCACCAAACAATTATCAAGGATACTAACACTCCCTTCCTGCGTTTTAGGTTTCAACCACAGCCAGAACGTTTCAGCCAAGGTAGGCACCGCAACCATGATCAGCCCGGGTCGAACCGCAAGCAGAACTTCCCGGTGGCCATGCTGATCCCCGTTCTGCCAATTTATACCCTTGGTAAGGGTTTCGGAAGCCAACACAACATAAGTCATGTGGCTTCCTAGAGTGTTATTTGCTACAACAAACGAGGGACCCCTTCCCCTCTTTTCCCCGAAAAACAGAGCGCCTAAGTTAGGAATACGCCAAGGCAAAACCTGTTCCCCGGGGGGAAGTCTGTTCAGCAATTGGAATATCTTCGTTACGCTCTTTTAACAACGGATAAAAAATCACCAACCAAAATTATGCCTCCATCACATTTACAGTCACATATAGTGTGGACAATGCACATATAGTGTGGACAATGCAAATGAAATGTGCTGTTACCAATTACTCACACTACAGATTGTTACCGCTTTTAAAGTTTTTCCTTATTTTTATAAAAATTTGCTATGGTTTACTTGTGTCTTCCAGTTTTTTTCGGCAATTTTATTAAGGGATAGTCCTGCGTCACAATAGGCTTCAATTTTCGATTTTTCCTCCAAAGATAACACTGTTCCTCTTCCCATATTTTGCAATTGTTTGAAGATATTAAATATTTCAAGCCGTACAAACAAATTAATGACAGTACTTGCAAAGGCAAACTCGATAACTTAAATTCTATTTGGGTGGCGCTAATCTGATGAAGCAGAATAAGTGCAAAGTACTTTGTGAAAAATAAAACAAAATATAAAATAATATATAACAGTTCTTATAATGAGCTTAGTTTTGGTGGCTAGTCATAATGTCCATGGACACTGTGACACACATAAACGTGTCATAAGGTGCATGGACAGTACGAATTTTTGAAAATGTCATAGTATCCATGGGCATAGCGACATTTTGCAAATGGAGATATTGTCATTTTTAAAAATGTCATAAGGTCCTTAATTAAAAAGAAGTTAAAAATGAAAATAAGCGTATATTTGAATGATAATGTGAATGAATAAAAGCCGTTCCCATTATCAAATTGGTTCACACTTTAAATTCTCAGTGGCTTAGTGGTTAAAGCAGTAGATCATTATACGTCATGACACGAGTTCAAAGGTGCTAATGAGTAGTGTAGCGACTACGAAACAGCTCGTTGTCCCCCAGGTAAAGATTTGATTATTATTTTTCTTGTCTTCTTCAATCAATAATTATTGATCACAGCAAATTTGTATTGTAAAAAATCCTTCTTAAGAAAAAACTTAAGAAAGGAAAAAACTTGAACTAAAACCTGATGTAGATATGTACAAACCAAACAATTTTTAAACCAAAAAAAATTTAGCTTTTTTTTAAAGAAGTACTCGTAAAAAGTACTTTATTGTCAAAATAAATAATCGCCTATTGAAATATATTTAGGAGTATTATTATTATTATTATTATTATTATTATTATTATTATTATTATTATTATTATTATTATTATTATTATTATTATTATTATTATTATTATTATTATTATTATTATTATTATTATTATTATTATTATTATTATTATTATTATTATTATTATTATTATTATTATTATTATTATTATTATTATTATTATTATTATTATTGTTTATTAATAGATTTAGAAAGTATCTACATATTTTAGAATTCATTTACAATGTGATTAGCAACTAAATCTATAAATGGCATAACTTAATAGTTGTAAGCCAGATTGGCGCAATTTTTAACAAAATTATTTTAAATACTTGGATAGAAAAAGAAAATAAGACAAGATATTTTATTTTATCACAGAAAAGTTTAAGGTACAAATTCATTTAAAATAAGTTTTCTATACTTTAAGCAGACTTCAATGTATTTATAAAGAGAAACAAAATTTAATCCATTTAGTATACATATAACTTCATTTTCATTTAGTATGGATTTACTAAAATATTGCACTCTGAATTCTTTGTATGCTGGACAAACACCTATGAAGTGAGCCGTATTTTCAGAAGCATCTAAATTACATAAAGTACAAATACCAACAGTATTGTTGCTGAAGGATTTTGTATTAAGGTTTAATAAGCCACCTCTAGCTTTTATTATTAAACTGACTACACGAGGTGAAAAGTTTGAAGAGTAAAGTGATGAAATATTGTAATCTAATTTAGCATATAGGTCGTGAAATTGCGAACTTTTAGCATTTTGCACACAAGTATTTTGTTCTTGAGTTTTTAGAAGATTTAATAAAGGTTTCCAATTTCTACATAGCATAGTGTTACCGGGAGAAAACTGTATATTTTGACAAATCTTTTCCCATTCTTTAGCCCAATATATGTTTTGTTCTATAATTTTTAATGCTAAAATACGTGGTAATCTATGTGGCCTCATATCTATTACGTTATTAATGTAACAGAGATGAAGCTTTAAGGTCGATACATAAAGCGAGTCAAGATTTGTTTCAATATACAGCATATAATTAGGTGTTGCGCTGGGCAAACACAGCATCTTTTTTATAAAAAATCTGAAAAGTTTTTCAACCTCATCGAACTTTTCAAAGCCCCATACTTGAGCCGCATAAAACATAATCGACCTGGAGGCAGCCTGGAATATGTTTAGTTTGTTGTTTTGCGATATCTGCGGATTGCTTATATAATTCGTATATTTAGGAGTATATTACTTTAAAAAAATTTTCTATAGTAAGCGCAAAGCAAGGTTGAATTACTTTTCTTAGATTAAGAGTCCAAATTTTGAAAAAAAGGAGAACACGTCGTAAAATACTTGCAAGACGTTAATAAGACATTTCTTGGCTCTGCCATGCATATAGAGCATATATAACGCATTTTAAGATATCTGTCACCTGACTTTATTGATGTTAATAGAATTTTCTTTGATATCTTTTGTTTCTGATTCGCTTTCTTCTCCAATATATTTGTTTCTTTTTTTGGATTTGATAATCTTTATTACTTTGCATGGCTTGATCATTCATAAAGGAAGTATGAAGGAAAAATCGGAGCCGATTTAATTTTGTAATTTTGTCAAAATTAAGTAAAAATATGTATAAAATAAAAATTTAATATGTATGTTGTATATAAGATGTGTACATTTGAATGCATAGACGTCGACTTTGCCATAATTGATGATTTTCGGGTGGAAAGAACACCAAAAATATGTTAGCAAAGTTTTGATCCTTTTCGTTCTACAGTTAGTCTCACGTTTCCTTTCATGTTGACCCTGTCAATAAAGCGCAAATTTTTGGACTTCAAATAATTTATAACACACAGAACAGTTTTTCTACTGTAACTAATTTATAATAATTTTTTTAAAACTTCTTTCTTTTTTAATTTTTATTCGAATTTTTTTTAACGTTTGGTTTCCTTTTCTTTAACTTTTACTTGTCAGCTGATCAGAGATGCCACTAGTTTACAGTTTATTATATATTGTATGGAAATGTTTAATGAACTGGAGTTGTCACCCATTTATAGCCAGTTCAACTTACAACCAACTTTAATTTTGACTATGGTTGAAAAAGAATTAGCAGCAGATACTAAAATTTAATTTGTTTTTAAAAAGAATCAACTTTAGTGTTTGACAATATTTATAGCCCTTTATACATTTAAAAAAATTATTAATTTGAATAAATTGCTGAGAATTTAAAAAGAAAAATGCTCTAATAATACCTGTCAAACCACAAAAAATAAGATTTTTCATTTATACACGTCTCTAACATTTCTTTACACCTTTCAAACAAATGAACAACCGTTGGTTGCTACGATTTGCTTTTTGAAAGTATCCAATTTCTTTTCGATTTTATTTATTTATTTATTAATTTATGCCTATGGCGAATAACTCCTTACAGGCAGATACTATATATGTACACGCATATGAGTTAAAAAATAATTACAAAAATTAATAAAAAAAAAGTAGAAAAAATAGATAATTACTGGAAAAAGAAATTTATAAGCAATAAAAAAAAATTTGTTAATTACTGGAATTTAATACTAAAACTATACTACGCTTAACAAAATTTAAGTTCATCGAAAAGTCAATAACGTGGTACAGTTCATTAAAACAACAACACAATCTACGGAAGAGATCTGCATTCGCATAATTCTGACGGTAATAAAGCACTGACAAAGGTTGACATTGACGAAGACTACGCTGGGGAACATCAAAATTTAGTTTGGACACCAGATACTCAGAGCAGATATTGCCATTAATCAATTTGAAGACAAAAATGCCATTTAACATTTTTCTGCAACTTGTCAAAGAAGGCAGCTTTATTTGTTGCAGTCTGAACTCATATAATGGTAAGTTGGCTACAGTGTTCGGGTAGATATTGCGCAGGATGAAAAGAAAGAATTGTTTTTGGATAGACTCAGTTCGATCTCTATGAACATTATAAAAAGGGTCCCATATAATCGAGCCCTATTCCAGTATTGGCCTGACTAACGATGTATATAACAGCGGAGTCAGGAAATTCTTTAGGCCAGCGCTTTACAAAGCCAAGCACCTCCCTTGCTTTACTTGAGCAAAAGCTAATGTTTTGGTTGAATGTAAGTTTTCTATCAAATAAAACACCCAGATCCGGAAATTCTTCAACTGCGTCTAATACATGGCCACCAAGCCTAAAATGCCCATGAGGGTTACATTTTCTTGAGAAGTGCATATGCTTGCACTTGCTAAAATTTAACTTTAAAAGGTTTTGCTTAGACCAATTAAAGAAATTGACCAAATCTAGTTGGAGGCAGTTTTGATTCCAGAGCCCACATGCTGAAAAAATTTTTACATCGATTGAAATATTGGAAAATTTTATGTACCCTGCGGTACTCCAGAGCTTACTGGTATAGATTTAGATATATAATTATTGAAACGTACACGTTGTTGACTACCAACAAGATATGATTTTAGCCAATTTGCAGTAGTTTTAGAGAACCCCAAACCATCAAGTTTTTTAAGTAAAAGAACGTGGTCAACACTGTCAAAGGCTTTACTGAAATCTGTATAGATAACATCAGTACCCTGACCTTTATAAAAATCGTCATTTATCGTTGAAGTCAGGTGTAATAGATTTGTAGTATTTGTTGGGATATAAAGTTAAATGTTTGAGAATATCTTTCAAAAATTTCCAAATTCTACTGATGATTAGGGTAGTTCCTATGAAATGTCGACATATAGATAGCTAGGAAACATAGAAAACAAGTTAATTACAATTTTTTATTGGTATAAATTATTAATTTGTTTATACAATATGAAATTACAATATTTGCAATAAATTTCTTCAGTTCAAGGTATTCTTTGTTTTTTTTAATTTTAATGTATTTTTCAATATTTAGTGTTCCTTTGGAAGATTTCTTCAGGAAAATTTATTTGTTTGTGTGATAAATTCAATAAAATATTTGAATTATTGAACTTATCACACAAGCAAATAAATTTCCCTGAAGAATTCTTCCAAAGGAATTCGAAATATTGAAAAATACATTAAAATTAAAAAAAAAAATTAAAATAAAAAGGACCTTGAACTGAGGAAATTTATTGCAAATATTGAATTAAATAAACGTCAGAGTAAATAGCATCAAGAATTTAGTATGAAATTACAGTTACACAATATAACTCGATATTTTCCCATTTGCTTTGTTCCACGGTACAATTAATAAAAATAGGTTTAAAACACTAATGAACGAAAAATACTAGTATTATTTTAAAAATACCGCTCGACACATGAAAAATGTGGTACAAAGTGTCCGCGCTTTTTCCACTATATTTAGTATTATAAGTTCCCTACTATTTTGAGTTTACTTTTAAAATTATTTTTTATTTGTTAGTTCGTTATCGAGGCTTGTTTTTTAGCTCTTTCTAACTATATTTACTTCTGACTTTTTAGTTTGATGTGCTATGAGAGCGTATAAGTAATAATGGTATTATCTCTGCCTATAAATAATCACTTATACGACAGTGTTTGCGAGAGTTGCAAACATATTGTTACGTTTTTTTTTTTGCCTCTAAAAACGTTTTTGCGGATTCTTCAATTGCAAATTAAATAATGACTCACACACTTGTTCGTTATACAGTACTTAGATAATTCACAACTTTATTTACACTCGATACCACTGTGTACCAAAACACTAGACTTGCTACTTTTCGAATTATGACTGTCTTGCACAAAGTTTAAAAATAAACCGACTCGTTGCCGCTGATTAGCCTGCTACATCTTTACAATTTTCTGCAATCGACATGATCTTTCTAGTAATTCATATTTCTAGACTTAAATGTATTTCTTAGGCATATACACATTCACACCCACGCTTGCGAAGAATAAGCAAGTGACAACAACAAACAATAATAAAACGAAGTACCAAGAATGCAAGAAGTTGATTTACTTGCAATTTTAAGTACTTTAAATCATGTATAGGGTGTTTTTTTAAGCTAGACAGAACTTTAAATTGTAAAAAGTAACACAAAAAATTAAATTTTGATGAAACATTTTTTTTTATTTGTTTCAGTATACTCTGACAAATCATCATGAATAGACTCACGCTTGAACAACGCTACGAAATTATCCATATTTACTTTGAAAATCAGTCGTCGATTCGCGCAACTTATAGACGCAAAATTGTGTTCAGCGATGAGGCGCATTTTTGGCTTAACGGGTTTGTTAATAAGCAAAATTGCCGCATAGAGTGAGTGAGACCAATCCACAAGAGACCCTACAGACTCCATTACATCCAGAAAAATGCACTGTTTGGTGCGGTTTTCATGCTGGTGGCATCATCGGACCTTATTTCTTCAAAAATGAGGCCGGAGCTCGCGTTACGGTCAATGGAGATCGTTACCGCACCATGATCAATGATTTTTTGTTTGAAAATATGGATGACATTGATCCGGAGGAGATGTGGTTTCAACAGGATGGCGCTACGTGCCATACGGCGAACGCAACCATCGACTTACTGAAATCAAAATTTGGCGATAAGTTGATTTCGAGAAATGGACCTGTCAATTGGCCTCCAAGGTCGTGCGATTTGACACCTCTCGATTATTTCCTGTGGGGCTACGTGAAGTCACTGGTTTATGCTGATAAACCAGCAACAATTGACGCCTTGGAGGCCAGCATTGTTCGTGTTGTTCGTGACATACGGCCAGCAGTGCTCGAAAAAGTGGCCCAAAATTGGACGTCCAGAATGCGCTTCGTCAAGAACAGCCGCGGTGCCCATATGCCCGAAATCATTTTCAAATGTTAATGTCACGTATTGATCTTTCGAATAAAAAAAAATTTTGATTACAATTTAATTTTTTGTGTTATTTTTTACAATTTCAAGTTCTATCGGGCTTAAAAAAACACCCTATATGTTTGTAAGAATATTTCAGCCCAGGTAGGCACTTTAATCATGATCAACACCGAGATATCTGAAAAACAGGACGCTGGGGGCTCTGCTAATCCCCGTTCCACCAATTTTAACTCTAGGCACGGGTTTCAAACGTCCAATACAGCATAAGCCGTGCGACTTCCTAGAATTTTCTTTGCTACAACAAACGATGGACTCCTTCCACTCTATGCTCCAGAAAACAGAGTAGTCTTTTTTTGGTCAACGTCAAGGTAAACCCTGCTCTCCGGGGGGTTAATGGAGGATCTGCAAGAAATTGGTGTTGATGAATCTTTCCAATTTCGTAGAATGGAAGACGGTTTTCCGCACCAGCATTGAACGCTAAGTCATTAGTCGAGCTGGAACAGGAGTTCGGAGATATTATCCATTCGGTTGTTTGCAATAACACTAACGAAAATTTCTTTTAACTAGATCACCTACCGCTGAACTACCACAAGGAAAGGAAAACGGCTGTAAATTCTTATCGTCCGCAGAAACCAAATATATTTTCTGTGTAAATGGAAATCGTGTTAGCCGATGATGTGCTAATCGCAAGTAAACCCCACCGAACATCATATGCAGATCAGCACGTATTTTGGCGCTTAAATGCCAAATTGGTACACAACAATTTTCAGCGACTAATAACCGCTTGTCCGCTAGCAATAGGGTAATGAAGTGGCAACACTGTTTTCTATAGCGGAATGCAAATTGCTCAAAAGTGTGCACAGTATATAATAAGGGCTGCGAAAGTTAAGTTCCAAATAAACCAGAAAAGCTTCTTGGCATAGATTACAAAGTTGTATTTTTCTACAAACATGTTGCATGGTTTATGGAAGTGTTTGATTCTTTGCATAAATATTTGAAGCATGTTTGCACAAAAATGAAACATGTTTGATTTTCGTATATGTGTTGTCTAGTTCTAAATTTTGGCATTTCAATGGAAATTTTCCGGAGTCAAATGGTGGAAGAAGAATTTTTTATCACAATTACAAATTATTAAAAAATTTTAAACAGCTTGTTTTCTATGTTTCCCAGCTATCTATATGTCGACATTTCATTTCATTCTCAATAATTTATTTAGATTGTTGGGAGATATAGTTGAATGTTTGAGAATAGCTTTCAAAAATTTCCAAAGTCTACTGATGATTAGGGTAGCTGCTCTGAAATTTCGTCATGTAGACAGCTGGGAAACATAGAAAATAAGCTATTTATAATTTTTTATTGGTATCAATGTTAGAAGCTAAAATAGTGAATAAAAAATCAATTATTACAAACTATTTTTATTTGTACTATTTTTATTCCCACAAAACTATTTTTAAATGTTCAATTCAAAACCAAACACCAAATTCCCTTTCCAAAATGTAAACAATACATTGACGTTGAAAGCTCACGATATTGCCAGTACCGAGACACTGTCACATGCCATAGCACTGCCACTTTTTAAACGTTAATACATATTGTTTGTATCGTTTATATGCAAACGACAAGTTTGTGTTTGCCAAACTGTTTGCGAAGTTTTTTTGGCCCATTACAAACATACAAACATATAAGTAGAACTAATATAATGGTTTAAAAAAACAACAGGGTAAGGCATAGCGTTGTCGACCTTGAAATTTCAAAACGCACCAAAATGGGGGAAAAAGCATGTTACAAAAACGCACCGAATTTTGAATTTTTCCCCTTATTTTAGAAGCCTATTTTGTATTTTAAGAAGTACAATATTAATATAATATAATTTCTTAAGCTTAAGGTCCCTTTTTATTTTATAGTTTTCCGTTTTTTATTATTTTATTATCTGGCAATATTTCGCTCTCCTTTTTTATATTAAAAATATGATAATGAAATAGCCTTTTAAGCGAATATTATACAATCAAACTGGGTCTGATAGCACCGCCTGATGGAATGCCATCGAATTCGTTCAATAGCTAGAATTCGTGTTTGTCAAACATGGCCTCTAGGACGACTGTGTTAGTCAGCTAAGATAATGTTACCTTTACAATAATTATAACGATATTTTATCATATTTATTGTTAAGCAATATTAATTGATTATATTTGTTGTCGACCAAAACCAGCTGTTACTTTTACTGAATATTATCAGGGACACAAAAATACAGCTGCTTACCGTCATCAAAATTATATTGCAGGAGCATACAACCACTACTTTCGAAAGAATTTACGATTATCTGATCATTAAAAGATACATAATCACACTACAAGCCTTTAAATTCAGTAAAGTGTACTCTTCATTTGTGTTGTAGTAAGCGGTGTATTTAAAAGAATTTATATAAAAAAATTTCCCAGAATTATAACATGCTAGATGAAGTTTACCATAATCAATTCCCCATATTCCAAGAGGCGTCATCGTTGTCACATCAAGACGACATCAAAAAACACTCGGTTACACACTCGTCTTCAAAAACAATTATGTATTCTTTGATAGACCGATATATCCTAGACCTAAACAATAGATAGAGGATGTCGACATCACTCAATTGTTTTTGGGAACGAGCAAATAAATGAAACAATGTTTGCGTCGCCTTCATGTAACGACGATGACGCCTAATAGAATATGGGGTAATATTTAATGCAAATGTTTTGGAGAAGCTTTTTAATATATTTAATAATTTGGTAATTTCTCAATTACCAAAACCTTAACGAATTCACGAACCGTCATAAATACGAACTCACTATTCAGAGACTGCATTTATTACAATATTTGACAAACTTGGCTTAATCGTTTGGTAGCAAAACACTCTGTAAAAATAGCAAATTTTGAAAAACGAAATGTTTCTTTGTCTTTCGACAGAGTCTATAATATACAACAGCAAGATTGTCTTATTTTGTGTTCAAAGCATGGTACACTTTACACACAAAATTAAATGTAAAAATTTTGAACACTTGATTAAACTTTTTTTCTTACATTAAAACAAAAAGTTAAATTGAATGCGATTTTGTGCCACCGGAATTTTGAAAAACGCATCGAAAATTTAAAAAAAAAAGCGCACAACGTACTGGCTAAATATTTTTTCGCACAAATAAATCATTTTAAAAAGCACCAAAAATTGCACAAAACGCACCGAATTGACAACACTGGTAAGGCACATTAACGTCTACAATTTGGCACAGCTGAAGTGTGAGTTCACTTTTTTACACAAACAAAATATCTGTTGTTTTTTTATTGTTGTATTGTTGTAGCGAAGCGGCTACCTTGTTTTTTGTATCATGGGCAGTGCTACGGTATGTGAGCGCCTGCTGACTTCTTGTTTGATAATGAGAACAGACAAAGTAGTTTATATTTTGCCAACATACATATCGCTCCTTTATTGCAACATAGTCATATCTCAAAAAATGAGCTTTTCGAGTTAACAATGCAGAATTGTTAACAGTACCACCTTTTATAATATGGCAAAAATTTATTCAAATTACTTTTAAACTGTTTACTTTAGGTGAAATTTAAAAAAAAAGACTTGTATGCAAGCTAAAATTTTGGAATCTATTTTTCTTGAAACAAGCTTTTTTGAGTTATGACTATGTTGCAATAAAGGAGCGATATACACTTTTATATTACTGCTTACAAAAGAGGGAAAAATTGTTTATGTAATAAAAATACAAAGTAAAATGAAAGTTTGTTTTGTTATTATTGTTTTCTCTTGTTTGACAATTCAGGGCACAAAGCAATAATAAAAACCCCGGTTGTTTTGCTTTTAATGCTGGCTTGTTGTATTTTCACTTTTAACTAGTATATTATTGTACTATGGTGGAAACACAGTACGAGGGCGGTTCGGAAACATCTTAGCCTAGTACAAAAAGCGCTGTATAAACAGAAAAAAGTTAAGTGTTTTGGAAACTTCCATCTCTGCTATGAACACATGTTAAATTTTGTTTCGATCTGGTAACTCCTTCATATAGAAACAGGTGTTCACAAAAGACGCATCCGCGATTTTTTTTAAATGGAAAAACTAGAAATGAGTGGTGCCATTAAATATTTACCTAAAAAAGATTTATCGGGACAAGAAATTCATAATGATATGGTGAATGTGTTAGGTGAGAGTGCTCCTTCATATGCAACAGAAAAAAATAGGTTGGTGTCCACGTAGTGGACGTCGAAAAACAACAACAACAACAGAAATTGTAACCAAAGTGCATGATATGGTATTAAATGATCGACGAATAAAAGTGCGTGATATAGCTAATATCATAGGCATCTCAAATGATCGATTCCATTTAACTTTGCATGGAGAACTACAGATGAAAAAGCTTTCTGCAAGATGGGTGCCGCATTTGTTAACAGTCGACCAAAAACGCATAAGAATGAACATTTCTCAAGCGGGTTTCGATCGTTTCAAGCGAAATAAAATGGATTTTAAGCGTCGTTTCATAACTGCTGATGAGACATGGATCCACCACTATACTCCAGAAACAAAAGAACAATCCAAACAATAGACTGAAGCTTCAAGAAGTGCCCCAAAAAAGGCAAAAACAATTTAATCGGCTGGTAATGTTATGGCAACGGTTTTTTGGGACTTCAATGGTATTTTATTGATTTACTATTTGCAGAAGGGTAAAACACTAAATTCAGAGTACGATTGCAACCTTTTGGATCAATTGAATGTAGAAATTCGAGAAAAACGTCCTGGCTTACAACACAAAAATATAATTTTTCATCAAGACAACGCACCAGCGCACAATAGTATGTTTTTACAATGGCTAAAATCAACGAATTAAAGTACAAGTTGCTTGACCACACACCTTATTCTCCTGATTTAGCTCCCAGTGACTTTTACCTGTTCCCAAATCTAAAAAAAATTCCTTGCTGGCAAGCGTTTTAAGCCAAATAAAGATGCAGTTGTAAACCACTTTTTGGAAGACTTTGAGGAAAACTATTTTAATCAAGGGATAGAATTGCTAGAAAAGCGCTGGACTAAGTGTATTGAAGTTTCAGGAGATTATATTGAAAAATAAAAATATTTTTGTAAAACTGACTATTCTTTTTCATTGATAGGCTAAGAAGTTTCCGAACCGCCCTCGTAAAAAAACATTTTTTAAGTTGTTGTTGTTGGGAGAATTATTTCAAAATTCTACCGTTTATTTTCATTCACTAATTCTCAGAAAAAAAAAACAACCTGTGACGTAAGGAGTAATTTTCCAGTACGTGTAACTGCAAAAATTTCCCGCGCGTTAATTGAGGAACTGTTGTATGTTTCATTTTTTTTTTAATTATATTTAATCTTATTAGCACAATTGTCGTAGAAACCACTCCTTTCCACCTCTTTTCTCAATCAAACTAAACACTTGAAAATATTTCTTTATGACATAATTTATAAAATATGTCAACATGACATAAATAAAAGTCAACTGTATGAAGATTTTTCTGCTGCCACAAGACGAACAGAGAAACCAATTCATCTGTCGCATGAACAAGCAGGTACTTGTGATACACTGAATTGATGACAAAGACAAAGAAAAGAAGAAGAAGAAAAAAAAAATATGTATTAATTTTTATTATCATTCATTTGCAGAAAATGACATTAAAATTCATAAATTGAAGTTGTTTTTTCAATAAACTGAACACAAAAGAAGACTTACTTTAAAGCGGAGAGCGGGTTGGGGGCAAATCAAATGTGCAAATAAAGCTGAAAATACCAAAGAAAATACATTACACAATTCATTTACAGAATGTTAATTGGGCAATTTTTCATAATGAAATTTTATTTTTCATTTTTTTATTATTTTATTTAAATCTATATATACATACATATATATAAATTTTTTTTTGTTTTTATCTTTTAGCTTTTATTTATTTATTGAATCTTCACAATGTGAACAAACAACAATAATATGCTGTTCATACATACACTTTTAGTTAAAATTTTGCAATTAACGTCTTAATTAATTTTAATTACCCAAACAAAATTTTAATTAACTTACTAGCCGATTAACATTTTAATTAAAAAATTGTTCTAACATTTAGTAAAATTTAATATATAACCCTATGGCAACCATGTTTAGTTAGCACAATAATAAACAATGAACATATTTTGCTCAAATTTGACAACTCAAATGTAACCTAGTGTCTACAACTGGGATTAACTCTGACATAATATCTGAGAAAACGTCGGCAGAATGAGAGAGCGAATTTCTCTATGTCCATCTTCATATCTAACAAGACGTATTGTTGTTAATCTCACAAGAATCCATAACTCATTGAAAGCCGAAAAGGAAACACATCTTGGCGATCAAGAGAATATTGTATAAATTTTGTATATGTGTACATTTTTTACAAAATCAATTGCTTATAGTATATATAATAATATTTATTTAATACATAAAAACAAATTATTTTCAATTTAAAAGGGTATTTTTAAAAATATTTTGCAAAAGTAAAAATCGGTAATAAAATCGGTTATTATAAGATCGTTTCCATGAGATTTCTCATAAACACTCTCTCATAAAAATTATTATAAGACTGCGATAACATTGATTTTAAGTCTACACGCAACAGAATTCTCTCTGCGATTGAATTTGACATTCTCATCTCAGATATTATCGCAGGTGTGGACACTAAGTAAACAAATACAGACGAAATATTCACAATCCAAATGTAAACAACTTTTCTGTCAGCTGATAATTGCATTACCTGGTGTTTAGACATGCGAGTAAGAGATCGAAAAGCTCAATGCACTCAAATTTTTATACTACCACATTCACATTTTTCGCACTCGCAGATCTACTTGCAGCTAAATTTACTTGCCAGTGACTTTTTGGCACTTCCATGCAATTAAATGTCAAACAAGCAAACCGTGTTACCGTGTAAATAATTTAAAGCAAATCATTTGGATAATTACAAAATTAAAACTTAAGTTTTAGCTAATTTGTTTGTTAAATTGTATGTTAATTTATGAAAATTAAGGGAAATGTTTAAATTATAAAGCATTAATATCAATCAAATAATGACAATAAAAATTAATGCCAACTACTTCCTAAAAATATTCTCATGTGAAGAACACGGCAACTCTAATTTATAAAGAGAAGATAAATTAAAATAGAAACAAAATATGGGAAGGAAACAAATTGTTTGCTGACGACAAATTTAAAATGAACTCTCACTCGCATATATAAACAGGAAAGGAAGTTGGTAGAGATTACAGTTTTCCAAAGAAATTTTCGTTGATAATACATATTCAGCACTCGCATGTCTAAACGCAGGGTTAGCAATATTAAGTATGTATAAACACTTAAAAAAATTTTTAGTTTTAATTTAATAATTGAATTAATTACAACGTGTATGTATGAACACCATATAAGTATTCAAATCTTAATACTAAGTCCAGCCAATGCTAGACAAAAAGTTTTATTTTGCGTCAATTATATCGGTAGATCGCTTATTTAACGCTCTGCTAGTGGCAAGAGTATCTCTTCTTCTCAACCGATTGCGACCGCTAAAATTAAGTATGTTTCGTGTTGAAAGTCACTCAGTTTAAATTAAAAGCAGCTTAACAGAGTGACTTTCACATCAATGTGAAGCTTCCACATTAGCCTACGGTCGAGGTGAATACCGAAGTACTTGACTTCATTGGCTTATGGGCAGAAAAATTCTACATTGAAGCTAGATTGCAAATTTTTATTATACAACGCAGTTCTCAAGTCTATATATGGTGCTAGGGAATTGTGGGGTACTGCTTTAACATCTAACATTAAAAAAATTCAAAGACGATAAAATCAAATTTTTCGAACGATTACTGCAGCTCAATGGTACGTAAAAAACTCATGATTCCATCATCTTTTACCAGTGGAACACATATGTGTGTTCTACACTGCAGGCTAATGTGGAAGCCTCACTCGGTTAAGCTGCTTTTAATTTAAACTGAGTGACTTACACATCATTAGCGTACGGTCGAGGTGAATACCAAGGTGCTTGAATTCATTGTGCTGCGGAATTGTTAATTTGGATAGCCGAACCTATTTGTTTGCGCAGTGTGAATGTAACGTGAGTACACTTTTGTTCATTAACTTTGATTTTCAAAGTTTTAACCATTTATCTAATATTGAAATATACGCCAGCAAATTTCGCGAAGGTAATCGGTGGCTATCATGGACGCTGCAGAATGCTGTGTCATCTGTAAAAGTTGAAGTGTGGATTCTGAATCTGGTTGGCATGTCAGAGGCATAAATGAAATATAAAATAGGTCCCATTTAGGGATGAAACGATACCAGTAGCGTATCGATACTTATACTCAATACGATATCGACCTACACGTCATCCAATAAAAAACATCGATACAGACTTGTATCGGTCGATTTCTTTTTACGATTAGTGGCAGGGAAGAACACATAGAGTCAAAAATCAAAATCTTCGTTATGGGCTTGATCTTCTGATCCACTGGCTGAAATTGAAGTGTCTTAATTAGGATCTCGGAAGCGAAGATTTTTAGAACGCAAGAATTCTATCATAATAATTCTTCTGCTACATTCAGCCAATAGTTTGTCTTGTAACTGTCTGACACATTCAATGGAGGAAGAAAAACTTTTTAACTTGGATGTAAGATAATTTATCATTAGTATAATCTTCGGCAAAATCACATATCAAGGCTGACATGGCCCAGATATGATAACAGGAGGACTATCACTCCTAGGGGCTTGCCCTGACGAAGGTTGCGTTCTGATGTGGCAATCCTGACGGGACATTGCCACATAGGGAGGCAGACGAGGAGGTTAAATCTTCCATTTAATGACTTCTGTAGAAGTGGCAGAGACGAGGAGGAAGTAGAGAGCGTTAAGCACTTTGTCAGTATTCAGCTCTTTCTTATATAAGGTGTTTGTATCTAGGCAGACTGATGCTGCATGATTTAGCGGTGATATCGGAATGTGATGTAAGTGGATTGGACTCATTTATCCAATCCTCGGATTGGTTCTAATCCAGTGATATGTAGATCTATTGAGATACATATCACACCCAGGCAACACAACTGGACCAAACTGGACCCAAGTGGGTTGGCTTTACAATAGCTGGCAGCCTGTTAAACCCAATCTAACCTACAGCCACATTATTCTGGCCTGAATACTTTTCAGAGACAAATTCAAATGGTTGTGGTAACTGGACTATTTATTTTATTATCTTAAGATCGAGACCGCAATCTTCTCGTCATTTTTATGAAATGCAACCATATTGCTAGTCCCATTTTCATATGTGAGTTCCATGGATTCATTTTTATTAAAAATGGATTTATTTTAAAAAAGTCATAGCCAACGCCAAGTCACTACACCTGTCATCTTCAATCAAAAATGATTGATTACAGCAAATTTGTGTGATAAAAACTCCTTCTTACGAAAAACTTAGAAAGGAAAAATTTGAACTAAACCCTGATTTACAAATGTACAAACGAAACATGGCACCATTGAGCAAACACACAGGTTAGTTAACGTCATAAGAAATGCATTTTAAGATAAAAAATATTGCTCTGCCTTATTCATCGACGTCTCACAAGCTTTTGATAAAGTGTGGCACGATGGCTTAATGCATAAAATAAAGTTTAACGTACATAACCTTTTGGAAAGCTATTTATATTGTCGCCAATTTATAATAAAAGAAGGCGATTTCATAAGCCCCGCCCAGCCTATTGAAGTTGGAGTTCCCCAAGGTAGTATATTAGGGCCTATCTTATATTTGATCTACGCATCTGACATGCCGACAAGCGCCAACATTCACACTTCAACATTTGCAGATGATACACCATTCCTTAGCATATATAGTAACCACCAGCAAGCATCAATAAACTTACAGGAACATATCGACAAACTAGAGAAATTACTCAAGCTTTAGAAAATCAAGGTTAATGAACAAAAGTGTTCCCATGTTACATTCGCACTGCGTCTAGGAACATGCCCACCCATTACTATTAACAATAAAATAATACCTCAACACAGTGAAGTCAAATACCTCGGAATTCATCTTGACCGTAGACTAACATGGAAGTCGCACATCGAGGCAAAAGTAACGCAGATGAAATTGAAAGCAGTGCAAATTAACTGGCTACTAGGCAGAAATTCGACCTTGAAGCTTGATTGCAAACTTTTGATGTACAACTCGATTCTAAAGCCAATATGGTGCTATGGGATTCAATTATGGGGCACAGCCTCGGCATGCAATATTGAAAAAATTCAAAGAAGTCAAAATAGCATTCTCCGTAGAATTACAAATGCTCCATGGTACGTTAAAAACTCACGAATCCTCGCAGATCTGAACGTACCTTTTGTGAAATCTGAATTTGTGAAGTACGCGACAAGATATATTAACAAACTTGAAATCCATCCAAATTCACTTGCAGTTAATACCCTTAACTTTGGTGGTCATACCCGTCTGAGAAGGAGGGATAATTTGGCTACCATTAGAGCTCTAAACAGATGACTGAATTCCGAAATAATATTCGCATAAAAATAAATTTTTGTCCAGCACTGGCAGGACTTTAATCACAATTTTTTTTATAGTATTAAGAATTGAATACTTATTGTCATTACATTTTTTATGTAGATTCAATAAATAAAATAATAAAGTTACTTATTGTCATTACATTTTTTATGTAGATTCAATAAATAAAATAATAAAGTTAAAAAAAAAAAAATTATTTAAAAATTAAATAGTGCAACAAGAGTTCAATAAATTAAAAGTTCTGAATGCTGGGTCAAAACAGCTAGAAAAAAAAACGTTTCCATAAATCGCTTAAGGGCTTTTGTACCGTTGTCATACATTTGGAGAAACACATACAGACATTTTTATAATTCTCCATTTAATTGCATTCAATTTCATAATCACGAATTATTAAATAAAACACTAAAAGGAAAAACCGCATACAAATAAAAATGCTGGCATTTATAACAAAATTAATTAGCTATCGGCTGCAGTTATATTTAAGTCGTGTATAAATATTAAATTATTTATTTTATTAAGAAGAATAATATTAAATGTTTATTTAATAATATATAAATAACATTATGTTTTTTTGTAAGTAAGTTCTTAACTTTCAGTTAAGTTTTGTTTATTATTTGTACGAAAACACATACAAATAATATTACTAAGATAATATGAAGAAAAAATATTATTAGAGCCAATTTTCACGATGATTTAAAGCCATGTCTAAAAGGCATGTTTTTTCTTTTGTACAGAAAATTTTTTAAAATTAAAACAGGTATGTTTTCTGTTTTTCAAGTTTTTTTCTCTAATTTCCTTTTGACTCGTTTGTTATTTTTTAAATTGTTTTATTTTCATTCGACTGCCAAGGTAATCACATCGATACTACCAAAAGGGTAAAAAGAGACAAACGATTTTTTTTAACGACAACAATTGAAAAAACGACATGACTTAAAAATCATAGTAAAAATGTAACGTGATTTTGGTAGAAGCTTTAAAAGAGTATTATAAAAAAAGACATGGCTTTAAATCACCGCATAAATCAGCCCTTATATTAATTTTAAGACACTTTTGAAATTGATAGTACGTGTATTATTTTTTCTTATTAAAAGAAAGCAATTAAAATTTGGGAAATGAGTGAAAAAATAATAGGCCACCCCAAAAAAGAAAGGAATATAAAAAACAGAGTTTCTGTAGAAGTGCTTCAGGGTTATCAAGAAATAAAAATTTATAACGCAAATGGTAAATACCAAAAAAGTGCTAAAATGTTCTACAGTTAAATACCAGGGCGGTTCGGAAACTTCGTAGCCTAGCAATGGAAGAGAATAGTTAGTTTTTCAAAAATATTTTTATTTTTCAATATAATCTCCATAAACTTCAATACACTTAGTCCAACGCTTTTCTAGCAATTCTATCCCTTGATTACAATAGTTTTCCTCAAGGTCTTCAAAATAGTGGTTTGCAACTGTAATTGCATCTTCATTTGAGGTGAAACGTTTGCCAGCAAGTAATTTTTTTAGATTTGGGAACAGGTAAAAGTCACTGGGAGCTAAATAAGGAGAATAAGGTGGGTGGTCAAGCAACTCGTACTTTAATTCGTTGATTTTAGCCATCGTTAAAACACTATTGTGCTCTCGTGCGTTTTCTTGATGAAAAATTGTTTTTTTTTTGTATTGTAAGCCAGGACGTTAATTTAATTAAACTTTTTGGATCAGGTACTCTGAATTTATTGATTTACCCTTTTGCAGATAGTCAATCAATAAAATACCTTTGAAGTCCCAAAAAACCGTTGCCATAACCTTACCAGCCGATTGAATTGTTTTTTATCTTCTTTGGGGCACTTCCTCCAGCTTCAGTCCATGGTTTGCATTGTTCTTTTGTCTCTGGAGTATAGTGGTGGATCCATGTCTCATCAACAGTTATGAAACGACGCTTAAAATCCATTTTATTTCGCTTAAACCGATCCAAACAAGCTTGAGAAATGTTCACTCTTATGCGTTTTTGGTCCACTGTTAACAAATGCGGCACCCCTCATCCATCAGCAGAAAGCTTTTTCATCTGTAGTTCTTCATGCCAAATTAAATGGACTCGATCATTTGAGATGCCCATGATATTAGCTATATCACGCACTTTTATTCGTGGATCATTTAATACCACATCATGCACTTTTGGGCTACAATTTCTGTTGTTGTTGCTGTTTTTCGACGTCCACTACGTGGTTCATCTTCATTGCTTGTACGACAGCGTTTAAATTCAGCAACTCAATTTTTTACTGTTGCATATGAAGGAGTTCTTTCACCTAACACATTCACCACATCATTATGAATTTTTTTGCAGTGATTATTGCAGGGATGGTAGTTTCCAAAACACTTAACATTTTTCTGTTTGTACCGCGCTTTTTGTGCTAGGCTAAGAAGTTTCCGAACCGCCCTTGTAAATGGAGCCACTCAATCCATTATTTCGGTGAAAGTAAAGTGGTGTGATGGCCCTGGATATCTGCAAAGCGTTTGACAGAGTGTGGCATGGCGCACTACTGGCAAAACTTACTGCTTTTGATGTTGGTGATGAGTTTTCTTGGTTTATATGTTGGCATGTCATAACGTCCAGTGACATAAAGTCCATGAACGTTATGACACACTTAAAAATGTCAAAAGGCTCATGGACATTAAGACACTTTTGAAAGTGGCATAATGTCCATCAGGGAAGTGTCGTGAAGTCTAGAAAGCAAAGTTTGCAATTAAAATGCTCATAAAATTGCTTGAGATCAGCCCAACGAGCCTTTTCGTAAAAAACGAAACGTTACGAAGTTCGGAGACCAAAAAGGAGGCAGAAATGGTGCAATGATCCGAATTTGCCGAGTGGCGCACTAACGCTGTTTTTATACCTTTCAGGGTGTGAAGTTAGGAGTAGGTTAAGTATGTTTGAATGGGGCCCTTCCACACATGGAATATGCGTTGGCTCATTTATTAATTGCGCTAGGTAGTTGTGCGCAGCGAATAACTCAACATATTGGCTTTCTGGAATTGTGTGACTCAGGAACTTTAAATGGTCCGGCATTGGCCGGACTTAAGTAAAAAGCGCATCCTTTTTATTTTTTTATATTTGGTATTAAAATTTGAATACTTATTGTTAGTTCACTTTAAAGATTCAATAAATAAACAAATCCTTAAAAAAAACGACACTAACCGTAAAATGTTTAGAGCCAAGAGTTGAACATCAAAAAATCAAAAATATCAATTGATTGATTTACAGTTTTTATATGACTTAAGGTACCTACTACTATCACAAAGAGCAACGATCTTTAGGACCCAAGTGAGCTAGAGCTAAGCTACTTTTGGAGAATTCAGCGGCCTGCCTACCTAGTATTAGGTATACTCGTAAATCTTCAGTAAATCTGTGATTCACTACTTCAATTTAAAATTTTTAATATTCTGTTATTTTTTTATTTATTTTATATAATTTTATGCTGTGACAAGTTTATAGTTTGTGGTTTTGCCATGAAGCTTTGAAGATGCCTGCATTTGCTTATTTACAAGCACATACATATTCATTAATATGATACAGCTCATCAAAAAGATTAGTGTTTGCACAACTCAAATGTAAGATAGTTTTAATTTCCTTATCCATTTGATAGCTTTAAATGAAACGCTGAACTGGAAAACAATTTTTCCTTTTGAAATTGTAAAACATATTTGATTAAATGTAATATACAAACTCGTATATACTAACACAATTACATGTTGCGACAAAATAGTTTGATAATAATTAGGGATTAGTTACATTTATGTAGTTTGCAATTGCAATTCAATACTATTTGAAACTAAAACTTTTATATCAGTAAATGTGTAAATATAAAATGAAACTATTTTCATCTATATTCGATTTTCATGTCAATTTAAATTAAAAATCGAAAAATTAAACTTTAATAAGTAAGCAGATTGTAAGAAATACCCAGCAAAAGCTTTAACCTAACAAATAAACTGTTAAGCAATTAAAGACCGTTGCTAAGCAGATTGTATTAAATAGCCCCAAAAAACTCTTTCTACCCAACAATCAGTTGAAAGATCATTGCTTAAAAACTTATATTAATTACCCAGCAATAACTGTGATCTTCTAAATAAGCTGTTAATCAATCAGAGATCATTGCTAAGCAGATTGTATGAAATACCCAGCAAAAGCTTTAACCTAACAAATAAACTGTTAAGCAATTAAAGATCGTTGCTAAGCAGATTGTATTAAATAGCCCAAAACACCTCGTTCTACCCATTAAGCTGTTAAAAAAATCATTGCTTTAAAGCTTATATTGAATACCCAGCAAAAATTGTGTTCTGTGAAATAAACTTTTAAGCAATGAAAGATGACTGCTGAACAAATTGAAGTGGTATTTTGGCTTTCGTTCCGTACACACGTGTTTTTCATTCTCGTCCGTGTTTTCTATACCTACACATATGTTTATTATTAATTTGTAAAAAGCGAAATTTTACCGTAATAGGTAGAGTTTTGCATCATGTGTGCACGTGTTTTTTTATTATATTATTTTTTTACTGTCATTTGTTTTTCTCTATTTGTTATTATTAAATTCTGTTTTATGTTCCTCCTATGTATTTTATTATCCTACGGTGTTGAATTAATTTTTGTTAATCTGAGCAGTGTCGAAGGTATGTACACTGGGCACTGATCAGTTTTAACTAATTTAATTTCAACATTTTAAATTCTGTGATAATGTTTGTTTTGGTCGTTCCATATGTTAACATTACTCCCCCTTTCCTCCTTCTCATACTCTATTTTTCCAGTACAATGCACTGCATATGTAGGGAATATCCCCTGAGTACTAGTCCAAGATAAAAAAAAAATATTATACTAAATACCCAGCAAAAATTTCGTTCTGCCAAATAAACTGTTAAACAATAAAAGATCATTGCTAAACAGCAAAAAATTTACGTAACAAATAAACTTTTAAGCAATGAAAGATCATTGCTGAACAAATTTTACTAAATACCCAGTAAAAACTTCGTTCAGCCAAATAAACTGTTAAGCAAGGAAACCTCATTGCTAAACATATTACTTTAAATACCCAGCAAAAACTTTGTTGTACCAAATAAAGCTGCCATACTTTCACCGCATTTAATTAAGAACAATTATTTAAGACTGATAAACTGAACTTGCATTTAAATACAACTTAAATCTTAATGAAAATTAACTAATTTTATATATAAATATGCAGTCAAAAACTGGGCATTAGTCTCAGTTGCAAACAGGGTTGTCAACTTTGAAACTTCAAAATGCACCAAAATAGAGAAAAAAGCGTGTTATTTCAACAAAAACGCACCGAATACTGAATTTTTCTTCTCATTAAAAACAAAAACATTTAGTATTACAAAAATTATAACATTTTTATATTAAAAACAAGATAATGGAACCGCGTTTTAAGCCACCGTTATACAATCAAACTGTGTAGCTAAAATTCGTGTTTGTCAAACTTGGCCTCTAGTACAACTCTGTGACTTTCATTGTATCTTTACAATAATTATAACGATATTTTATCAAATGTATTATTCAGCAATATTATTTAATTATATTCACTGTTAACCGAAATCAGCTGTCACATTTACTGCCTATTATCAATCATACAAAAATACAGCTGCTTACCGTCGTTAAAACTATATTGCAGGAGCTCACAATCGTTACTGCAAGAGATACAATTATCGGATCATTAAACTAAAAGCCATCAAATCTGTTAATAGCAATTTTATCAAACACAATGTAAATTTCATTTGTGTTCTCGGAAGCGAATAGTAAAACCCAGTTGGCTAGAGTGGCTGTCTTTAAAACAATTTATAGAAATATATGAAAATTTGCCAGAATTATAACAAATAAGAGATAAAGTTTACCATAATCTTTCTAATATTATATGATGGTATCATTCGTCTGGCTCAAGTTCAGTCTTGGCTTTAGCCAAGAAATATTTTTATTTTTAGTTATAACAATAATTGCCGCGATCAATAGTTCTTGATCAAAGAAGATCGGGCTTAAGGCCCGATCAGACTATTATACAAGTATAAATACTTTCATTCGATTTTGTGAGATAAAAGTCTAAACACATTTCTTGCGACTGTCAAAAAGTCTAACGTAAATTAGATTTTGCATTCACACCATCACACTTGATATAAACCACAAAATTTGAGTAGAAAAGAAAACAGCTGTTCATATTTTTTTATTTATCCAGCAGAGAGATGTGCCAACATAAAACTTTACACGGTGGCAGGTGAGGTCTTCGTCGTAGGCGGTAGACGTGCCGGCGTTTGAAAACCTTTAGCAGCTAATATAATAATTATGTAAAACTGGTCCAAATTTAAAAGCACCAGAATATTTTATGTTCTACATATAGCATGAGCAAAATACATTTATATGCGACAGCTAAATCCCAAATTTCGAGCTTTCTTATAACGACAAAAAATACTATCGGTGACGGCACGCCATCGGCTAATAAGTAGTCGGCTAGTAAATCTTTTTACAGCTAGTTTCCTAAAAAACACAACCCTGATCCAATTAAAAGTTTCAAAAAACAAAAAAGTCGTATGGGATGTCTAATTTTTATCGTATTATTTTTCGTATGTATGACGGATTACATTCAGACTATTAGACTTGCACGTATTATTTGAATTTTTGACACGTATTAATACACAGTATAATAGTCTGAACTGGGCTTTATCAGCACTTTTAATGAAAAAAAAAAAAAATACACAAATATAAAAGAAGTTAACAGAGTATGTTAATTTTATAAAACAATTGTAAACAAATTCGGTAATCGAATTATTTTTCACCCATATATTATAAAAAATAGATAAATTTAAATATTTTATGAAATATTTGTTGCCAAAAACTATTTTTAAATAAATTTTTAAAGAATATTATATTTTAATACTTTTTTGAATATTAAAATATACTTAAAAATATATTTTTTCTCGATTACCAGGTTAATCGAAAAGTAACATAGACCATCACTATTAACAAAATGACAGCCAAATAAGAACAGAGTTGCCGGAGGTAATCATAAAATCATTAAACAGCTTTAATAGCTACACAGCTGTTATTGTTGATTTAGGAATACAGTTTTTTATGAAAGGTTTATTTAAGACAAATTGGATTATAACAATTGTACTCTTGAAGTACACAATAAGCATTTTCATGAATGTGGCTGTAAATGTTTAGTGATTTAGTAATGTGTTAAATATCAATGATTTTGTTCTGAATAGTAAAGGGACAAGCCAGGGTAGATATTTTTTTCTAGGTATATGTGAAGTTATAACTAAACTAAGGAAATTTAGGTATTGCAATTTATTGCTAAAAAAAATTATACTTTATTTATTATTAAACATGTTTGATATTTCCACAAAATTTTCAAACTATATATGATTTTTTGTGGTCATAATATGACCACAGATATATTTGATAATGAAATCTTTACTTTCAAAAAGTGATAGGTTTATACATATGTATACAAAAGGTCTGAAAAAGTAGAACTGTGTTTATTTATTTAAATTCGAATGTTTATTTAAGGCCTTGCTACACTATCATACACGATCGTGCGATCTACTAAATAAAGCATGTGTGCTGAAAAAGTACTAAAAATTGAACCGTGCGACAGAGTTTTTACAAATCGTGCGATCTGAAAAATTGTATGAAACTTTTCAAAGCATTATGGTTTCTGTGCGATCAGTGTGGTATATATTGTGAAAAATATGAGAATATTGTTAGTGCCTCAAGAAAAACATTTAAGTAATGTAAAATTATTATGTTAATAAAAGTTTTTAATTATTTTGTTGTGTATATAAATTATTGCAATTATACTTGTATGATAGTGTGGCCTACAACGCCATTTTGAAGCGATTTTTTCAAGTCGACCAGACTTTTGAAACAGTATGCTGTGGATGAATCGTACGATCGTGTGGGATAGTGAATCACATGATATAAAAAATACAAGGTAGTTTCATTCTCTTTTTATTATTTGTAATAAAAATTTTTGAAGTTTATTTTTAGAGAGATATATAAAAAGGCGTTGCCACACAGTTGAATTAAGGGAATTTACTCCTAGAATGGATTTTTTCTGAAATGTGTAGTGCATTGTTCATATTAGAAAAAGCTGGAAATAATAAGCATTCAAACGAATGCCCATTTTAAAGAAAATATTATTACATTTAAAAGAAAATACTCTTTAGATATTAAAAACAAAGGGAAAAGTTTGATGCCTGTAGTTTAAAAATATATAAATAATTATTTCTACTAGAATGGCCGCGGATGCAGCGACAAAACTAATGCACGTAACCTTGAATATTCTTCATTACATACAATAAGAAAAACCTACGTCCAAAAGATGTCATTATTTGTTTAAATATCAAAGTAAGCATGTATAGCGAAAATTTGCATATAGTTTTCCGTCGTTTCAGTGCCTTAAAACTTGTTCTGGACGTGACTTGTAACTTGTAAAAATTGACATTCACCACAGCATTATATTAAGAATTATAAGCCGTTTTCGTTGTTCGTTCCCGAAAAATCAGTAAACGAGATGGCCAGGCAATAATACGTTTGATAAAAAAGACCGATTCGTGCCGTCAAGAACCATCGCCACACAATTGTTATTAAATGTTACCCCCAGAAGGATTCAAAAGCAGGCTGCAGAAGGCGGACTAGAAGCATACCATACAAAAGTGTAAAAAAGATCTTTATATCACGGAAAAATAGACTGGCCAGGTTGGAATTTGCAAGGGAACACATTAATTTGATCACCACACACAGGAATTCCATACTATTCTCCGATGAGTCCAAATTTAATTTAAAAGATTCTGATAGATTAAGACTGGTTAGATGACCGAAAAGCCAACGTCTTAATCCACGTTATACTAAAGGCACATTGAAACATGGTGTCGGTAGCATTTTAGTCTGGAGATGTTTTTCAGGACATTTTTATATATTTTAGATTTATGTATGTATTTTATTTTAAAATTTTTTATTTATTTTTGTTTGAAGTCACAATTTTATTATTGAAAACAAGGGAATGTATAAACTAATACGGTAGTACAATTTTATGGAAAATGTCACAATCCTTATACTTGTCAGATGGTGATTGTTAAGGAAAATTGAGAGAATAAAACTACCTTGTATTTTTTATATCATGGTGAATCAGGGCCTTTAGACGACAGCAGGTTGTTGTCCATGCTGATTTTTTTGCCACACTTGAATTAAACTAATTCCTATTTTTGTTGACTACAAGATAAATGACCAATGTATAAAAAATAATAATAATAATTAAAAAAAATATTTGCTCTTGGAAATATTTTATTTTCTAATACAACATAATAAAAGAACAAAATTTATATGGGCTTTTAAATAAATTAATAAATTTATTTGTTCCACTGTTAAATATGTGCATACATATTTATTCCCAAAATAAGAATGCCTGATTTTATAAAAGAACTAGTTAGGCGCCAAACAAACTACACAAACAGCTTAACAAACATGCAAAAATATTTGTACAAACATTTGGCGATATTAAAGGGCGTGTTTGCTTGTTTGTACATATATTTGAATCATGTTTGCACGATTTTTGTGCAAACATCTTGAATGTTTGTGTTGTCTAACGCAAAATTTTTGTAATTTCAAAGAAAATTTTGCACAGTGAAGTCATGGAAGAAGAAGCACGCAAAAGGAATCATTAAAAAGTTTTCTTGTTAGAATTTTTACTATTGTATTAAATTTTACCTTCTTTGTAGAAATTTAAGAAACAAACAACAATTATAGAAAAAGAATATCAAAAAATAGAGGCTAAAACAAATTATAAAATTATTTATGTGTTGTAAACTTCATAAAACGAGAAGATTCAATAAATAAATAAAAAAAAAAAAAAAAAAAAAAATGAGCAAACGGAAAGCGCGTGTTTGCCGAAAAGTTTACATAGTTTACTTGTCCTATTAGATATATACCAGTTACTCCATTTATGAGTAGTTTTAATTGCATATCTTCGACGAACAATTTTATAATTTATTTACATACATTTTTCTTTCTCGAGTCGAATTACTTTTGTCCAAATTTTGAAAAATTCTATATAAATTTTCAATTCTTTAATATTGTTCCCCTTGTAGATCAAAAGATTATATATTCAACTTTTAAGACCCGCCTAAACTGAATTAAGCGTAGCAGACAAAAGCTTTTTTAATTAAGCTTTTTTGTTTTTTAAGATTTTAAGGTATTTTTTAGAGAGAACTAAACAGAACTCGTTCTGTAAAACAATGGAATTTCGTAAAGCTAAAAATTCTAAGGTGACCACACTGAAGTATAGTTTTATTCAAATGAATTTATTTTGCTGCCGTGTTCAAAATATTTCCGTAGTCGCCTACACAACTACAATTGCCGATTGCAGCATTTGTCGTCTTGAAGTCTGCTGTGGTCTATGTGTTTAAAGCTTAAGGCCCAGTTTTTGAGTTCGTATTTAAAAGTCATTAAGCTTTAAGTTTCATTTAAATAAGAAAATTAAATTTTCCAAATTTGTATTAAATTTAAATGCCGAATACTCTTTAAGCTGTATTTCAGTTTAGCTCATTTATCATGAAGTAGTGTTTTTTCCCGTTGTAATGTGCACACGTCTTATGTGTCACGCGCGTGTAATGTTTTTTTTTTTTTTTTAATTTTAATTATGTGCGGTGTTATTTTGTGTTGTAATTTTTAATACAACAAATTAAAAGAAAATAAATAAAAGGAGAAAATATAAAAAAGTCCAATACAAGTAAAAGAAATTTTGCAATTGCTTTTACACTAACAACAAACAAAATTACAAGAAAATATACAGTTAAAACAAAAACAAACAAAAATGAATATGATAAAGCAATAATATATGAAAAAACCACAACACAAAATCAGTAATTCATGTATACACCCAGCAATCCAAACGACAACAATTGCAGCAAAATATAACATAGCAAAACAATAACACAAAATACGCATAATTATATGAGTTCATGACCAGATCAGGGCTTTTATGGCTTTTCTCCAGGCATTGCTTCCTTTTTTTTTTTGTCATACTTTTAAATAAAACAACTAAGAGTGTAGTATATTCGGCTGGGCCGCATCTAAAATACCCTTTACGATAGTAATGTATACATACATACACTCCAGTTCATTTAAATAACAACAGCAAAAACTGTATTAGTTACTGCGAATTTTTGACTAACCAACCAAAACAAAAAGATGCAATAATTTTTTTTAGATACTTTATTTCATTGTTTATTATAATCTACAAAAATTTTTTTTCTTTAATGTTCTTGTTATTTATTTATTATATTTAGAAAAAAAAATGCTGGAAAACTAAAAAAAAGTAGTTCATTTGAATAACAACGGCAAAGAAAAGTTTGGAAAACATAAAAGTTATTCACTAGATTAGTTTTTATTGTTTTTTTAGTATTATTTGTTTTGACGTGTCCTCTAACGTTTAGTAATGAGTGCTACCTCCATGGTGCTTTATACCCTCAAATATTCGACTTGGAATGGAATCGTAGAGAGTTTTAAGGTAATTTAATGAAATATCGTCCCAAGCGGTCTCGATTGCATGGATCAACGATGGAATTTCTTCATATTGCTTACCTCCTTCATAAACTTTCCGTGAAAGCCATCCCCAAACGTTTTCAACTATATTTAAGTCGGGTGAGTAAGGTGGCCACTCCATCAGCTTCACATTTTGTTCACTTATCCAGGCTTTTACCGCTCTGGCATTGTGTATCGGAGCGTTATCCTGCTGGAAAATCCAAGGCAAAGGCCCAAAGATGTTGCTGCATTCCGGAAAAGCTTGTACGAGAATGTTCTTGTATTGTTCTGCATTAAGCTTTGTACTTTTAAATTGTAGTTTAATTTGGCCATAGTATGATATGGCACCCCATACCATAATTCCACCAATGCGACTGTGTCGACGGCTTAATATTACCTCCTCTTTTCTCATGTCATGGTAATAGTAATTAAACCCATCAGGACCATCATGGTTAAATTTTTTTTCATCAGAAAAGACAACCGTGCGCCATTCGGTATTCCACGTCATGTGAACTTTAGCAAAATCCAATCATTTTTCTCTGTGAATAGTCTTTAATACAGGTTTTTTTTCAATTTAATTCTTTGGATATGCGGAGCACCCACAATCAAGCGCCGAACAGTCGAAATACTAGCAGACATTCCGGCTTTTGCCCTTATTTTTGGTATGGAATCAGGGGTGTCCGATGCTATTCTTAAAATTGCGCGTTTATCTGTTGCCGATAGGACACTTGCTGGTCTTCCTTTCATGTTTTTCCCATATGAATTCTTATTTTTGATGTAATTGGAGACAACACGAGCACTTCTTCCGATTTTCTCTCCAATTTCTCTGAATGATAACTTTTGGGTAAAATAGGCTTCAATTTTTCCTCTTTCTTCTCCAGTTAATGACTTTCCTCGTTCCATTTTAAAAGATTTATTATTTTATGAGATGCAATTTATCAAACTAATTAAAACTGAACACTCTGCGTAACACAATCGCTAAAGAATATCTAAATCCAGCTTCTGTTGTTATTCATATGAACTATTTCAAAAGCACATTTTTTTGCTATTTCAATACGAATGCGTACATAGCAAACGTAACGGGACTTTTTTATTCCTCTTTTGCACATTTTCTTAAGTCAGTGTGGTAAACTAATATAAAATGTAAGTACATACAAATCGGTTTTTGTTAGTTTTCCCACAATGTCAATTTTTAGCATTGATTATCGTTGTTGTTGTTTAAATGAACTAGAGTGTATATAGTATATATTTCAAAATTGGAATGAATATGCTCAGACCGATATTGGGGAAAAAATATTTTTGCCCTGTAATCTCCTATCCAAAAAGGTAATCTTTCATGGAAAAATTGGTTTAAACTATATCTCGGTTCCCTTCGTATATGGACCGATATCGGATTTCTCATTTTCTGTATTTTAGTAACCTTCTTTTATAACGAGAACTGCTTTTAGGCAAAAGAAAAAAAATATTTTTTATTATTTATCAACCTACGTATATATGTATGTTGATAGGCTCTGTGCCGTGAGATATAAGTATATGTAATAATTCTTGGCGAAAGTCAGATTTGAACTTGAGCCAGACGAATAATACCATCATATTATATTAGAAATATTCAATAAGTTCGACTATTTATCATTACTATACATACGTTTGAGCATATTTTTCAAAAATTTCCAAAGTCTACTAATGATTAGGTTAGCTCCTATGAAATGTCGACATATAGACAGCTGTTTATAATAATATTTTATGTTTAGTACTTATTGTTAGCTACAATTTTGAAGATTCAATAAACAAATGTATAAAAAATAATAATATTTTCTTACGTAAATATTTTTATGATTAATTGTTATTAATTCTTTATTTTTTCTTTTTTTATCACAATTAAAATATATATTTATATTTTTGTTTTTAAAAAGCTTGACTCTTTGTTTTTCTTTTTTAAAAAACCTTTCTTATAAACAAACTTTTATATAAATAATATTGTGCCATCCAATCATATTTTAACATTTGTAGACGGTGACAATAAAACAGCAAAAAGGTAAATAAAAATATATCCGTGGTAAAATATACTTTTACTAAAATGATAATACGAGGGCGGTTCGGAAAAAAGTTAATTGTTTTGGAAACTGCCATCTCTGAACACATTATAAATTTTGTTTCGATCTGGTAACACCTTCATATAGAAACAGGTGTTCACAAAAGACACATCCGCGATTTTTTTACAATGGAAAAATTAGAAATGCGTGGTGTCATTAAACATTTACACACAAGAGATTTATCGGGACAAGAAATTCATAATGATATGGTGAATGTGCTGGGTGAAAGGCTCCTTTATATGCATTTATTGCTGAATTTAAATGTGGTCGTACAAGCATTGAAGATAAACCACATTGTGGACGTCCAAAAACAGCAACAACAACAGAAATTGTAGCCAAAGTGCATGATATGGTATTAAATGATCGACGAATAAAAGTGCGTGAAATAGCTAATACTCGCATCATGGGCATCTCAAATGATCGAGTCCATTTAATTTTGCAAGAACAACTACAGATGAAAAAGCTTTCTGCAAGATGGGTGCCGCATTTGTTAACAGCCGACCAAAAACGCATAAGAATGAGCATTTCTCAAGCTTGTTTGGATCGTTTTAAGCGAAATAAAATGGATTTTAAGCGTCGTTTCATAACTGATGATGAGACATGGATCCACCACTATACTCCAGAGATAAAAGAACAATCCAAACAATGGACTGAAGCTGGAGAAAGTGCCCCAAAGAAGACAAAAAACAATTCAATCGGCTGGTAAGGTTATGGCAACGGTTTTTTGGGACTTCAAAGGTATTTTATCGATTGACTATCTGCAAAAGGGTAAAAAAAAATAAATTCAGAGTACTATTGCAACCTTTTGGATCAATTAAATGTACTAATTCGAGAAAAACGTGCTGGCTTACAACACAAAAAAATAATTTTTCATCAAGACATCGCACCAGCGAACAAGAGTGTTTTGACAATGGCTAAAATCAACGAATTAAAGTACGAGTTGCTTGACCACCCATCTTATTCTCCTGATTTAGCTCCCAGTGACTTTTACCTGTCCCCAAATCTAAAAAAATTCTTTGCTGGTAAGCGTTTCACCTCAAATGAAGATGCAATTACAGTTGCAAACCATTATTTTGAAGACCTTGAGAAAAACTATTTTAATCAAGGGATAGAATTGCTAGAAAAGTGTATTGAAGTTTCAGGAGATTATATTGAAAAATAAAAATATTTTTGAAAAACTGACTATTCTCTTTCATTGATAGGCTAAGAAGTTTCCGAACTGCCCTGGTACACTGGTTTCACCAACAATTTGTATTGTTAAAGAAAATAAAATAGTATGGCGACAACAATATTTTAAAATGCTTTTTCTCTGCGTGTACTGGTGGATTACTACCTAGTCAATAGTATTAATGCCAGTAGTGGATTTTCAGTGACACGCACATGTTAAATGTCCACAGTAAAGAGCATTGTATGGTGTCACTGCAGTTTCACTATTAACATTTCCTGCAAGGTTATAATCCTTCTTGAATTCGACTAAGATAAAATTAAAGTACAGATAATGGTTAAAAAAGAATATATAAAGCAGCACCCCAGCATAAACATGAATGAAATAGCCTAAAAAACTGGGCCTTAATTTGCAAATCCTGCACCACTTTCACACACGGAAAGTTTACTTTGCAAAGTCTTGAGTTTGGTGGCGGCAAAGGGACAAACAAATGGTTTTTAATTTTAAATGCTGGAAATTTGAAAACACAACTACATTTTTCAAGTGTTCTTGCATTTTCTTAAAGCAACAATCTATTTTTAAATTCGAAATTAACAATTTTAATTTAAAACTTTAACTGAACTTATCATTATAGTATTGGTTGTATAAAAATTATTAATGACAGCCACCCACAGAGTGGTGCGTACTGTGTTTGGTTTGGCCAGTGCCATAAACTGCAGACGAGCTAATAATCAACTGCTGTCAGGGTGAAGATAAAAGTAATATTAAATATGAAATATATTGCATTATATACTGTTGGTAGATATTCATATGTATGAACATTCTGCAGTACTCGTAATACTGCCAGCAACGAATTGTAAATAATAGTTAGACGTCTAAAGAGCAGAGTTGCATGCTTTTCATATATTTGATTATAAGCTGCATGTTAAGGCAACCAATGAAAGCATTTTCATTAGAGAAACAATGACAGCGAAAAAAAACACATATCGCTCCTTTATTGTAATATAGTCATATCTCAAAAAATTAGCTTTTTGAGTTAACAATGTTAACAGTACTACTGTTAGGAGATATTTTCTAAAAAGTTTTTCTTGAACACAGGAAAAATTTTTTTTCGTGTTCAATAACGAAATTCGTTGCATCAATTAATATATTGTTTGAATGCGGACCTGTAAAAGAATTCGTGGATTCAAACAAAAGCTTAGTAAAAATAATTATTGATTATTGAAAACAACAATTTTTTGAAACAACAACAAAATACGATATCCAAGGTTATTTTTTTTATATTTTTTTAGACAAAACTTTCGTTGATTTTATTTTTACTGTAATTTTTTCTGTGTATGGAAACCAAAAAATTGAAATGTGTTTTTCTACTAAACAAGCTTTCTTTTTATTTAGTTATGACTATGTTGCAAAAAAGGAGCGCTATGCTCATGTTTTAAAATGAATTGTTGTTAAGTAGAATGAATGTGCTTTTAGTAAATTTTAGCCTGTCAAGCGCATCAGTTTATATTCACGTTGTTTGCCAATTTGACGAAATGGTTTAGATTTATACACACTCATAGGAAACCCGTCATAGAGCAAATTTTCGCGATGATTTAAAGCCATGTCTAAAAGCATGTCTTTTCTTTAAAAAAAAAAAATTTTTTATATAAAAAAAATCCATGTTTTCTGGTTTTGAAGTTTTTTTCTCTAATTTCTTTTTGACTCGTTTGTTATTTTTTAAATTGTTTTATTTTCATTCGGCTGGCAACGTCACATCGATACTACCAAAACGATAAAAAAAGACATACGATTATTTTTAACGACATGTCTTAAAAATCATCGTAAAGATGTAACAAGATTTTGGCAGCAGCTTTAAAAGAATATTATAAAAAAAGGCATGACTTTAAATCACCGCATAAATCAGCCTATAGCTGTGTTAAGCTATTTTAAACCTATTGACACTCATCACACAGATTGACATTGACACTTTTCACACAGATGTGATGTCAGCCATTTAGGCAGTTGCTCTAATTATCATTTACAACTAAGTGAAGTTGATTTACTGACAAAATATCATCAATCAGTTTTTGCTTGATTAACCCACGACTGAAATTTGTAATCAACAAATATCAAGCAACGCTGGGTAAAATCAACTCGTCTTGTAAACATTTTGAATTTCTAATCATCTAAAATCAAGCACAAGGGTTCAATGAATGACGGAGGCCATTGTTCAGCAACATTGGAACGAGAAAGCTGTAGTGTGATTCTGTAACTTTGAACAATAATAGATATCTATTCGATATTTTTGACGGGCTATTATGGTCAGAGTTTATGTAAATAAAAACCAATTATTTCATATATTTACTCAACATTTCGTCGATGTGAGTTGTCGACTAATTGGTTTTTATTTACATAAACTATGAATAACAAATAAATTTAAAGAAAGATTTGGTCAAAAAAACAAAGTGTAAAAAATTTAAAAGTTGTTTGCAGTCACGATTTTGTTATTGTTAGCGATTTTATGTTTTCCAATTAATCTGGTAAAAATTACCTTTTATAAAAAGTACCTTTTTAAAAAAATGCTTTTTATATAAAGAACATTTTATAAAAAGTACCTTTTATAAAAAGTTCCTTGTATAAAAAGTTCCTTTTATAAAAAGTTCCTTTTATAAAAAGTACATTTTATAAAAAGTACCTTTTTTAAATAGGACCTTTTACAAAAAGTTCCTTTTATAAAAAGTACCTTTTATACAAAGTACTTATTTTAAATAGGACCTTTTATAAAAAGTACCTTTTATAAAAATAACTTTTATAAAAAGTACTTTATATACAAAGTACTTTTTATAAAAAGCACCTTTTTTAAAAAGTACTTTTTATAAAAATAACCCTTATAAAAATAACCTTTTATAAAAAGTGCCTTTTATAAAAAGTACCTTTTATAAAAAGACTCTTCTAAAAAGTCCTATTTATAAAACTAACTTTTATATCTTTAGTGAAAATTATCTTTAGTGAAAATTACCTTTTATTAAAATACCTTTTATAGAAAGTATTTGTAATGAAAAGCATCTGTAATGAAAACTACCTTTTATAAAAAGTACCTTTAATAAAAAGTACCATTTATAAAAAGCACCTTTTATAAAAAGTACCTTTTATAAAAAGAACCTTTTATAAAAAATAACTTTTATAAAAAGTACTTTATATAAAAAGTACCTTTTATAAATAGCACCTTTTACAAAAAGTACCTTTTATAAAAAAACCTTTTTTAAAAAGTACCTTTTATAAAAAATACCTTTTATAAAAAGTACTTTTTATAAAAAGAACCTTTTATAAAAAGTATCTTTTATAAATATAAAGTATGTTGTATAAAAAGTGCCTTTTATAAAGAGTACCTTTTATAAAAAGTGCCTTTTATAAAATTTACCTTTTATAAAAATACCCTTTTAAAAGATACCTTTTATAAATACATTTTATAAAAAGTATCATCAGTGAAAATTACCTTTTATAAAAATACCCTTTATAGAAAGTATCTGTAATGAAAAGTACCTTTTATAAAAAGTATCTTTTATAAAAAGTACCTTTTATAAAAAGTACCTTTTATAAAAAGTATCTTTTATAAAAAGTACCTTTTAGAAAAAATACCTTTTATAAAAAGCACCTTTTATAAAAAGTACCTTTTATAAAAAGTGCGTTTTATAAAAAGTACCTCTTATAAAAAGTACTTTATATAAAAAGTACCTTTTATAGAAATTACCTTTAATAAAAAGTGCCTTTTTAAGGTAAATATATCTTTTATAAGAAGTCATTTCTCCGTCACTAATACGCAAGCATAATAAACAACAATAAATTCTTAAAATTTAAGGCGTAAAAGTGCAAAAAATTATTAATGATAGCATTCACAATTAATCACAGGGATGCTGCCAGTAGTAGTTGCTTTAAATTGCCTTTAAACAGTCCTTCGGATTGATGGTCTCTCTTTTATATGTGTGAATGCATGCATGTATTTCCAAGTAACAATTGAAAATCATTACCAAATGTAGCGTACTGATTTCATTTTGTATAATATAATAAATCATTGGCTGACATAAAGTTAAACCATATTTCATTTTATTACTTAGTTTCTTTTACAAGGTTTATTTTTACTATTATTATTATTATTTAAAATGGTACTACAGACTACATGTTTCTTTTTAACGATAACAAAATAAAAACTTTATGAATATATGTTGTTAACTCATAAAAGCAATTTTGATTCAAAAGCTGTCAACCACTTCAGTTCACTTTTTCATTCAACAACTTTCTGCCACGCAACAAAAATAGACCTGTGGCGGAATTTAAAAAAAACTGCTGTATAAAAGTCATTATTGAAAATTTAATAATATAAAAATAATAAAACTTAATACCAACAGTTATTTTAAAATATTAAAATTTTAAAAGCAAACGTGCTCTCGAAGTGATAGCAGAAAAAAATATTTTTTATACAATATCCTTTTTCAGGAATTTAAAAAAATGCACAGTACATAAGTTTTCAAAGTTTTAATTAAACTATTCTCTTTTTATTAAAAAAAAAATGTCATGTATGGCTTATTTAAAACGAGCAATTATTGCTTTTTATATTTTTAGCTTCAAACTTGAAAACTAAGCTTTTTTAATACCTAGAAATATAAAATTGCCATCGTGCCATTATTTTACTGCAATGACTATTTTCTCGTGAATCCCTGCACAACTATTGAAAACACTTTTTTATTTTTGCAATTTTTTTTTTCAAGAATGAAAGAAAGAAAGAACCACAAGCTGTACTGCAGACAAAAGAGCAAAAATAAGAATTTTCCAGAGAATAAACATTAATGTTGTATTTGTTTAAACAAAGCAGTAAAAAGGCAACTAAAAGGTTACAATTAAACAACGCAAAAGTCAAAGAGCTTAGTTTTTTTCAATATATAGCACAACCCAGTTGGCTATGTCGTGCACGAATCATTAATACTCGCACACGACAATGTTAATTCTGCAAGACACTTCTCTTAAAATTATGATAGAGTATATATCATGCATAAATCGTTAACGACAATATCGTCGAAAACAGCTTAGCCACCCAAGCATACATAGTAAAATATGGGAAATATTTCCTTAAAAGAAGCTTTCTATAGAAAGAGCGGTTCAATGAATAATGGTTTAGAACACTTTCACATTTGCCAACTTAGTTGCGCAAGTCCATTTTTTATATACATATTTTTTTATTATACCCTTCATAAATGTGTTAAGTTTCTGATTCCGTTTGTAATTTTTACAATTTTAATTTCCGACATATTCTTAATCAGCAATTAAGCGATGTCCGTCTGTCCGCCGTTGAAATATCTTTTCTCTCTCCATTCTATTACTCCATCGATTCATGGGTTTGCCATTCAAATTCATTAAAAGCGGGTCACGTATAGCTGAGATATATCAAAAATTCCGAAAAAAGATTGCAATTTTATATGAAAATTTTTGAAAAAAAATTTTTTTTTGCTTTAAACTTCATGCAATTATTAAGCACAAAAAAAATCACGATATCGGTTCATATATGTATATAAGTATATCCGAGATATAGACTAAACCGATTTTTCCCTGAACAAGTTAACTTAAACAACTTTTCTTGCTCAAAAGCAGTTCTGGTAATATAAAGAGGTTACTAAAATATAAAAAATGATAATTTCCGATATCGATCCATATATACCCGAGATGTAGTCTGAACCGATTTTCCATGAAAAAAATGTTTTTGGTTAAAAGTAGTTCTGGTGTCAAAAGACAGTTGCTAAAACACAGAAAATTAAAATTTCCGATTTCGTTCCATATATACCCGAGATATAGCCTAAACCGATTTTTTCATGGAAATGCTTAAACAACTTTTTTTTTTGCTAAAAAGCTGTTCTGTTTACCAAATAGAGAAAATAAAACTTCCGATATGGGTCCATATATAGGCGAGATATAGTCTGAACTGATATATCCATAAAAAAAAACTGTTTTTTTTTTTGTTCTGGTAATAAAAGAAGTTTATATAAATATAAAAATGAAAATTTTCGGTATCAATCCATATATATCCGAGATACTATTAGAATCAAAAGTGAGTCAACACCAGTAGTGTGTTTTGTTTTTATACCCTTCACAAAAATGTAAAGAGTATATATAAGTTTGTGATTCCGTTTGTAATTTCTTCAGTTTTTTTTTTGCGACCCTATAAAGTATATATATTCTGATTCAGAACTAATGGAAAAGTCGATTAAGCGATGTCCGTCTGTCCGTCTGTCGGTCGTTGAAATACCGTTTCTGAGAAAACCATTAGACATATAAACTTTTTTCTATCACCATTCTTTTAACCCGTCGATTTGCTATTGAAATTCAGTAATATCGGCTAACATATAGCTAAGATATATCCACAATTCCGAAAAAAGCAAATTTGTATGGAAATTTTTGAAAAAAAAAAATTGTTTGTTCTGCTTCAACTTCACACACTCATTAAAAGACTAAAAAAAATTTTCAGATATCGGTCTATATATACCCGAGATATAGCCTAAACCGGGTTTTTCATGAAAATATCGCTTATCGCACTTAAACCACTTTTTTTGCTTAAAAGCAGTTCTAGTAATAAAATCAGGTTATATACATATGAAAAATGAAAATTTGCGATATCGGTCCATATATACCCGAGATATAGCCCAAGTCGGGTTTTTCATGAAAATATCGCGCAAGCGAACTTAAAAAAAATTTTTTTTTTTGCGTAAAAGCAGTTCTGGTAATAAAATCAGGTTATATAAATATGAAAAATGAAAATTTCCGATATCGGTCCATATATACCCGAGATATAGCCTGAACCGATTTTTCCATTAACACTTTTTTTTGCTGAAAAGCAATTCTCGTTATAAAAGAGGGTTACTAAAATGCAGAAAATAGAAAATTCCGATATCGGTCCATATATACCCGAGATATAGCCCAATCGGGTTTTTCATGAAAATATCGCGTAAGCGAACTTAAACAACTTTTTTTGCGTAAAAGCAGTTCTGGTAATAAAATCAGGTTGTATAAATATGAAAAATGAAAATTTCCGATATCGGTCCATATATACCCGAGATATAGCCTGAACCGATTTTTCCATTAACACTTTTTTTTTTGCTGAAAAGCAATTCTCGTTATAAAAGAAGGTTATTAAAATGCAGAAAATAGAAAATTCCGATATCGGTTCATATATAACCGAGCATATTTAGTTCACATTTTTAAATATACTATACATATACGTGACTCTCGTGAAGGGTATTTTAGATTTGGCCCAGCCGAATATACCACACTCTTATTTGTGTATTATAAGGAAATCATATTATACATATCAATTTTGCTTACAATAACAAAATTGTTTATTCATTATTTATAACTTTATAATAGGAAAAATATCTGAAATTAAATATAATTTCTTTTTTTATACTTTACAACAAAGGGTCAATAATATATGATCAAGAATGAGTATACGGCGATGTGTAAACTAAATGTATGTACAGTCTTATTTCTCGTATGAAATTCATATCTATGCAAAATGCGGCGTATTGTGCGGTCACTAACTGCTTTATCAGACTGTAGTGATGTTCTTGGCAATTTGTACCACATTAAAACGTGTTTTATTTGTAACTATCGCAGCAATCATTCTTTCTTCTCATTCAGTTAGCAGCTTTGGGCGTTCTCTTTGCTTAAAATCGTCTATTTTCTTAAAGCTTTTTAATTCTTCCACAATGTTTTTTAAGTAGTGTAGTTAAGTGTATTTTCTTCCTAGAATTTTACAAATTTTTCGAAATGATTTACCTTTTTCTCTTAGCTCTATTATAGTTTTTCTTGTTTCTATTGAAATTTCCGTTTTAATCTTTAATCACTTTCATCTTTAACTTTACTGGCACTTCCACAACGTATATTGCATATCAATTAACTAAAACAATTATTTTTTGTCTTTTTCAATAAAATTCATCATAAAAATTGCTGTAAATTTACCCGTCTTAGCGAAAAAATTAAATGAGGAGCGTAATTTTTGACAGTTATAGTCAAAAGGTATTATAAAAAATTGTTGGTCTTACTTTTTGAATATTTTTTGAAACTGGTTAAGTGAGCATCAGGTAGCCTAATAATTATAGTTGATTGATGATTATTCTAGTGCTAATACTAGCAATGTAATAAAACGAAATATAAAACTATCACTGATGTTGACTCACTTTTGACGCTGATAGTATAGTCTAAGCCGATTTTTTCATGACAGTGTTGCGTAAACGACGTTAACCATTTTTGTTTTTTTTTTTTTTGTTTTTTTGTTTTTGCTTAAAAGCAGTTCTGTAGTGCAATTAAATGTGAGCGCAAGATGTTAAAAAGTGTACAATATTTCATATTTTTGAAGCGAAAATATTGATTGTATTTGTATGGGAATATTACTAAACAGTAAATATTGAGAACAAGAGAGCAAACAATGCAAAAATCATGGCACCTCATTTGAATGGACAGTTTTATCAAGTGTGCTATAAATATGTATGTTGTGCACTTCATAATGTCCAGTAGTTCATTTTACTTACACTTTTTTTGAGAGTAAAATCTTTTATTTTTTAGAGAAAAATTTAAATTAGATTATTTTTATTCATCAATAAACATAAAATATTCAAGCTACTACAGTTTCTAGAATGGGAACGAATGAAATAAAAATTTAAGGATAATAAAAAATATTATATAAATATTTTAGCATATTTTGCATGATACCAAACTAGAAATAATGTTTGCGTGAGCGTCTTGTATTTTATAAAATATTTCCCAAATCTTTTTCCCGTAAACTTAACTACGGTAAACTCTCCAGTATTAATTTTGTCTTTGCTGACCTACGGGTTGCAACTCCATACTAATAAGTGCTGGTTCCTATTAGAGTTAAAAATTAATTTTTAGCTCTAATAGGAACCAACAACTGCTAATATGGAGTTGCAACCTGTAGATCAGCAAAGACAGAATTAATACATACATAATACATTAATTACATACCTCTATATCTATAATAAAATTAAAATATACATGGACTTTCTAGACATTAAATTATTTCTATTTCAACCACTCCAACGATCGAATTAATATAAAAAATGTAAATACAAAGTACAAAACTGTTGCTCGTCGTAAAGCAAAACACAGCAAAAAACAGCTCTCGCGTCATTGTAATTATTTCTTAAGTGCGGCCAGGCTTGTTGTTGTTGTTTGGCCTTCGAGAGTTTTGCGTCTCACTCTCATTGGTTAGCTGTCTACCTCAACTAACTGTATTAGTTTACAGTTTTTGTGAGGTATTTCGTTGTTAACCACGCGGCAACTTCCTATGCGAAGGCATAGGTCGGTACAGTTAGTCACAGTGCCGCAAAAGAAATACTGTTAATAACATCGTGGGCATAAGCTCTACGTTACTCCGCCCATGCTGTGCATCCTATACTTTGCAAATTTATTTGCAACTGTATAGTTATAAATAAAATAAATAAATAAATAAAACCGTTGCTTTTATTATTATTAACATCATAGATTTACTTACATGTTGTCTCCTATAACAGTATTTCATATCATGAGACACTATTGAAACATAAAATTCAGTATTGAAATTTTATTTAAAACAACAATAAATATTGCTTTGGTTAGAAGACGAATAAATGCTATTGTATGTTTTTTATTGAAGAGAACAGTAATATTTGTGTACTCATGAAATGAAGTGCAAAAAAAGAGAACACCATTGAACATTATGAAGTTAGTCCAACAAGACGTTTTATGCTCACGTTTAAGTGCAATTCACTAACTTTACACCGCAATTAGAAGTGTTAACTTTAACCACACATTTTGTTGTTTGCACTAACCCCTACGTTATTCACTAACTATATTTAGCGACCGTAAAGGGTTTTATTTTTTTAACCGTTCAGATTATTATAACGTGGCAACTCTCCATTTCATTGTTAGCTATTGTACTGAATCTCTTTTTGTTTATATGTTTTCTTCATCTTTTCTATTCTTCATCTTTTCTTTTCTTCATCATTGTAACTTTGACCATTTTATATACATACATACATATAAAAATCTTAAAAATAATATATATAGAAAATAATAATTAAAAGCTTTTTATTCAATATTTCGTTTTTCTTTAAAAATTTCTTTAGAAAACTTCTTAAGGAATGCATTTGTTGATTAATTATAAAATCGAAAAAATTTTTGTGATAGAAACTGAAACAACATCAAGAGCTTTAACACCCACTTGCACCCAATAGTCTTTCCACGTTCCTTTCCGCTTAAAACAATCTATTTCCGCATTAGCAACTACAATCCACAAGTCTCTGTTTTGCTTAGATAACTTTAACATTTCCGTCCATGAGTTGGGAACTATTTCATTGCCCAAGGAAGCAATTACATTTAACATAAAAATAATGTTATTTTATTTCCTATCAAAACATGTTTGATTTTATAATCAATCAACAAATTCTTTCCTTAAGAAGTTTTCTGAAGGAAAACCAAATACATATTGAATAAAAAACTTCTTAATTATTGTTTTATATAAAAATATTATTTTCAAGATTTATTTTTGTTGTTTACTAACTTTTAGTGCTTTTTTTTATTAGACAAATAGTTTATTAGATAAGTTTAATTAAATAAATACGTGAACAACATAAATCAACACTTTTTTTAGTTAAGCCCACAAAAAATGGGGATGTTAATTAACACCTCTTTATGTAGTTAAATATAACAGCTGCCTGAAACAGCTGATTTCAAACACCATACATACGGTGTTCAAAGTAATTGTGAATAGCAAGAAGGTTAATTTTGTGCTTATTAATTTTAATCGAAATAATTGGGGCTTAAAAAGCATAGTGCATCTCACTACTGGTAATATAAGAAAATTAAAATTTTCGATATCGGTCCCGATCTGAACCGATTTTTCCATGAAAAAAATGTTTTTTTGATTAAAAGCAGTTCTGGTTATAAAAGACGATTGCTAAAACACAGAAAATTAAATTTTCCGATATCGGTCGGTATATACCCCAGATATAGCTGAACCGATTTTTTTATGAAAAAATTTTTTTTGGCTAAAAACAGTTCAGGTAATAAAAGAAGTTCATATACAAACAACTTTTTTGCTTAAAAGCAGTTCTGATTGTAAAAGGAGGTTATTAAAACACAGAAAATGAAAATTTTTTATATCGGTCTATATATATCCGAGATAAAGCCTAAACCGATTTTTTATTGAAACAATTTGTTTTGCCTAAAAGCACTTGTGATAATAAAGGGAGGTTATGTAATTACAGTAAAGGAACATTTCCGATATCGGTCTATATTGTAAGCTCAACCCTGATGGTGAGAACGAAACACTTGACAGTCGTTCAACAGACACCAAGCGAGACGGTGAAGCAGCGGCTACGCAATAGTTTTTCTCAGCGAAACGTACATTTTATATTGAATTTTTTTTTTTTATTCTGTTTTTTAAGCCCCTGAATAAAGTTTTTTTATTGTGCCATTTTAATCAAATTAAAAACTTGTCGTTTAATATAATATATCGCGTGAGCCAACTTAAACAAATTTTTTTGTTTAAAAGCAGTTGTGGTAATAAAAATAGGCTGCTAAAATACAGAAATTAAAAATATCCGATATCGATCCATATATGTATATTTGAGCATATTTAGTTAAAATTTGCAATATATATTAAATATTTACGTGACTATCGTGAAGGTATTTTAGATTCGGCCCAGCCGAGTGTACTACACTTACGAGGGCGGTTCGGAAACTTCTTAGCCTATCAATGAAAGAGAATAGTTAGTTTTTCAAAAATATTTTTATTTTTCAATATAATCTTCTGAAATTTCAATACACTTAGTCCAATGCTTTTCTAGCAATTCTATCCCTTGATTAAAATAGTTTTCCTCAAAGTCTTCCAAAAAGTGGCTTAAAACGCTTGCCAGCAAGGAATTTTTTTAGATTTGGACAGGTAAAAGTCACTGGGAGATAAATCAGGAGAATAACGTGGGTGGTCAAGCAACTTGTACTTTAATTCGTTGATTTTAGCCATTAATAAAACACTCTTGTGCGCTGGTGCGTTGTCTTGATGAAAAATTATTTTTTTGTGTTGTAAGCCAGGACGTTTTTCTCGAATTAGTACATTTAATTTATCCAAAAGGTTGCAGTAGTACTCTGAATTTATTGTTTTACCCTTTTGCAGATAGTCAATCAATAAAATACCTTTGAAGTCCCAAAAAACCGTTGCCATTACCTTACCAACCGATTGAATTGTTTTTTGCCTTCTTTGGGGCACTTCCTCCAGCTTCAGTCCATTGTTTGGATTGGTCTTTTATCTCTGGAGTATAGTGGTGGATCCATGTCTCATCAACAGTTATAAAACGATGCTAAAAACCTATTTTATTTCGCTTAAACCGATCCGAACAAGCTTGAGAAATGTTCATTCTTATGCGTTTTTGGTCGACTGTTAACAAATGTGGCACCCCTCACCCATCAGCAGAAAGCTTTTGCATCTGTAGTTCTTCATGCAAAATTAAATGGACTCGATCATTTGAGATGCCCATGATACGAATATTAGCTTCATCTTCAATGCTTGTACGACCACGTTTAAATTCAGCAACCCAATTTTTTACTGTTGCATATGAAGGAGTGCTTTCCCTAACACATTCGCCATATCCTTATGAATTTCTTGTCCCGATAAATCTTTTTTATGTAAATATTATAATGACACCACGCATTTCCAATTTTTTTCCATTGTAAAAAAATCGTGCATGCATCTTTTGTGAACAGCTGTTTCTATATGAAGGAGTTACCAGATCGAAACAAAATTTAACATGTGTTCACAGCAGAGATGGAAGTTTTCAAAACACTTAAGTTTTTTCTGTTTATACTGCGCTTTTTATGCTAGGCAATGAAGTTTCCGAACCGCCCTCGTATACTTGTTTAAACTAGCCTTTAAAAAAAATGGAATATTTTTTACGTATAAAGAACCTGAATGAAAAAATATTTGAACGAAAATTTTTATAATGAAATGGAGGAAATTTGTTTAATGAATAGTTTTCCGAGTTTATACAAAATCGTGTAGGCTCATTAAGGCCTTCTTTAACAAACTTTGCATACAATTTTTTTATGACTAATTTTAAAGGAAGAATTTTTTTATGACAAATGCTCGTTAGATATTTTTAGCTAACAGTTCCAAGTAAATATGTATTACAAAGCATTTTATGAAATCGATAAGAATTTGAAATACTGAAAAAAACTTATCTCCATTTTAATGTACAAACTTGGCAAAAAAAAAAACAGAAAAATAAAGTTTCCATATCTCTCTTAATTCATCAAACGAATAACGTAAACCGTCAACGTACTCGTAAGAATGTCATTAACAATTTCTTATTAGAAAAACTGATAAAAAAAATAAATTAAGTTTTTCTGCTAAAGTTAATTTTCAAATAAGGAAAATGTTTGTAAAAATGTATAATTTACATGAGTATTTCATTTGTTGTTTGCTTCAGCTTTGAAAGGTAATAGCAATTACGCAGATAACACACAAGTATACTCTTATACTACACACCTACACATATCCTTAATGTCCTTAGGTGTTTTATTACGAAAGCAGATACCAAATCAATCAGTATTATTGACACTTGCATACATTCATGTTACACTTGGGGCAGTTCTCTTTGCGGTTGGTTAAGACACAGAAAAAATTCAGGGATTTGGGGATTTTCTTGACGAAATTTATTTGCAAATCTAATTTTTCATTTGCTTATAATAAATAATATATCTCATTGTAACCATTAGTTAATATTGGATATTATTTTTAGTAATTTGTCATTTATCAAAACAAAGTTGTCTGCCAGTTTTTTTTGCCAGATTGTGCGGGGTTTCTTGAAAAAGTTTTAAGTATTCGGTTATTAGGATATTTTGAAAATGTGCTAAAATTAAATTCTGCAAACTTAGACTTGCACCTTTAAAAATTATAATGTTAAAAATTTCAATTCAATTTAGAAGAGTTAGCAAATCTGATTTAGGTGTAAAAATATTCGCAATTTTGCAAACATTTCGTCGTTTTTCATGGTTATCTGAAAATTTAATGCTGTTACGCGGGCCAGTAGCTTAGTTGGAATCTAAATACTTTAGTTACTGATATTTCCGTTCATGACAGTAATATAGTTCTGCTTGATATTGATATTGTTATATGATATTATAATAATGTTGGAAAAACAAAACAGTATTTTTCTAAAGTTTTTTTTTTTTTGTAAAGGTATTGTTGCTCACAACCATATAACTCAACAATAGTATGTTGGCCTTAAAGTATTGGCATATCAACCATATTTTTTTCTACGTACGTGGACTATATAAACTTTACAGAAAGTTATTTGAGTTTCTTAATGTAGCAAAACTCCCCTCCGGGGAACAAGTTTTGCCTTGGCGTATTCCTAACTTGAGCACTCTGTTTTTCGGGTATAAAGGGGAAGGGGTCCCTCGTTTGTCGAAGCAAATAAAACTCTAGGAAGCCGCATGACCTATGTTGTGTTGGCTTCCGAAACCCTTACCAAGGGTATAAATTGGCAGAACGGAGACCAGCATGGCCCCCGGGTGGTTCTGCTTGCAGTTCAAACCGGGCTGGTCATGGTTGAGGTGCCTACCTTGGCTGAAACGTTTTGGATGTGGTTGAATCCTAAAACACAGGAAGGGGGTCTTAATATCCTTGATAATTGCTCGGCGTGGCTTTTTTTGGTACTAACAAATCCCCGAGGGTCTGTTGCCTTTACAACAGATACCTGTACTGTGAGGAACCAGTGGTGATAGTTGACGTGTGAGTTGGTTTAAGGGCTGATGCTGCTAGTGAGCTTCGGCCTACCAACTCATTAAGCTTTGTCTTCCATTGATTGCTGGGAAATTGCATACCGGAGGGATTGGAAGGCCCGAACTCCTCAAAAAAAGTTACTCATAAATTGCTACCTGTGTGAGCCTAGCAAGCCACACAGGGGCGCTAGTGAATCGTGAATAATTCACTCCGTGGAACTGGTCCAACATCAGATAAGGCCGCAAGTCAGGTGCTGAGGTAAATCTTTTTCACAACTGTAGCAAAATTGATCAACCACCCTGTATTTTTTGTCAGAAAACTCAAAAGCAAATCAGTTTAAGATTTTTTCTTTTTTGTCTAAAATTAAGACTGTTTTTGAAAAGTGAAGATTTTTGAGAAAAATGTCTGGCGGTAAACTTTGCAATATAATAGAAAAACTATCTCTTTACCAAAAAAAATAATATTTTTCAAAAGAAGCAAAAAAAAGCAAAAAGAGGAAAAAATTCTAATTTTTGCAAGGACTTATGTATTAAGCATGATTATGCCTGATTGTGTATGCAACTTTGTGGAATTAAAAAAAAAACTGCACTTAAAAATCTTCTTCAAAAGAAAGTTGGAAAAAGAGCACTTTTAAGTTTTTAGGTTCAGTGTAATTTGAAAATTCATTTTTTCATAATGAATTTTGCTGCAAATTTGGTTGATTGAATTTTTTGTAATTATTAAATACAAAAAAGAAATAAAAAAAAAACGAAAAAGATTATACAAATTAAAAGCATTTCATATTTTTGTAATTGTTTATAAAACAGCAAATATCTAGTATATTTGTATATATTATTAGTGCTATAAACACGCTTATATATATTTTTTTTTTTTGTGGGAATTTGTCAGTCAATAAACAAAATGAATTTACTTCTTTGTGATGTTTTTTTTTTCTAATATTCTTAATTGTACTAGGATGTCTGACGATCTGCGCTATCTGGCGTGTTGGGCATGTTTTGCGAATGCAATAAATTTTCGCTGCTATAAATAAATATAAATTTGCTTTAAATATAAATTTGCTTAAATTTATTTTGTTATTATTTTCTATTATTTGTGGAAATAGTTTTCATCTGTTGGCGATAATAATGGAAGTTGGCTTGCTTGTACAGATGGCCAACACCACACTCACATAAAAAAGTATTTTCATATTGAAGACGGCGGGTCATCAGAATTGTGACATCAGTAGTATGTAAATAGTCATCAGTAATATGAAAAATATCAATATCAACAACAAAAGTCATCAGACAATTTTGTCATATATTGAGTATCATCAATGCTACAACTGTGGTGACATCAATTCAATGATACATTTTATTAATAGTTATAATACATCTAATTTGCCAAAGTTAATTATAAGAAAAGCCTAAATAGTGTTATAATATTTTCTATTTATTGTTGAAAAAGAATTAGGTTGTTAAAATTACTATTTTTAAATTCAAACTAATTTTTAAGAAGTAGAAAAAAAATGCATCATATTAATGAAATTTAGGCATCATATGCGACGTTAGTTACATAAATAAGAAAAATAATAATCAAAAATAAAAGAAGAACTAGGAAGCAAAGAAAGATAATATTTCCTCCTACACAGCATGCACACAATTAAAATATGATAATGCGCCACATAGACATTGTATTGATGACAAGAAGTCATGAAAAGTATTATTAGAACATTTTTAGTTCTCATTGATTTCTTGAAGATGGTAGAATATAAAGCTACGTGTTTAAACATATTTTTGAAATCATTAAATTTAACCGGAGTTTAATGTTGATAATAGCGTACCATAGTATTGATAATATTTCGTCATCAAATTTACTTCACATGCCATTTTCCTGATGTTAGTGAGCTATCACATCAATAAGATTGAATCGAAATTATAGTTTGTCTGACGTAAGTGCGCCATTGATGACATTTTGTCATTACATTGACTTCATTTAGTAATTTCTTCGGTATTGGAGTTTTTCTTGCATTGATTACATGCTTACGTCAAACGTATTCCGATAACGCATCCCTATGAAGCCAGCATGACATTTCATTGATGAAATAATTGTTATAAATGCCGCTGTTGATAATTAGAGCAACTGATGTAATGGTTGACATCACAGTGATGAAAATTGTCATGGCGTCAAAAATTATAACATTTGGCATTGCATCGATTTAAAATACATCACAGCTATTACAGGTTTTCTATGAGTGTACTTTATAGGGTCGCGAATAAAAATTGTAAAAATTACAAACGGAATCACAAACTTATATATACCCCTAACATTTTGTAAAATTAATTAGGAAAAATATATTAATTTTTTTTTTTCGAAGTTTATGCCATTTTTTTGTCATAGACAGTAAGGTGGCAGGTAGGGGCAGACAGTTTTAATTGTGTTATATAGACCAGAGATCAGTGAATCTTCCATAAATAAATCTATTAAAACAACTCTTAACTTTTTTAGTTCCATTCCCTCGAAGTTGAAAAATGTGTTCAGTATAGAGTATTAGAAAAATCGTTCCCGGTAGAAAAGAAAACCTACTATGGAAAACTGTTTTCCTCATTTCGATTAAGAATGAACTTAGTCAAAGAAAACTGTCAAAAAAATTATTATATCTCAATATCAATATCTCAGATTTTCTGCAATTAGATTCAAAGTTTTATAATTTTTTCCATTATTTAAGTTTTTTCCTAAATGGCAAAATAGTGCATACTTTGAGGGGCCCACTTTTGAGGGAGACAGTCCACAATTTCCAATGTATTTTCAAATGTTTTTGAATCCTGGATCTCCAAAGGGTTTCCCTTCGAATGTTATCATTAATCTTTGTCAATTTTTTTATTTTTGTAACGGGTTTTTGAATAATGAGCAACTGTGCGTCGTATTGTATTGTTGCATATGAACCAAAAATGTTTGGAACTTGGTGACGTTCCAAAAACCAATGAATTGAGATTCAAATTGTGGCAATTTTTCTTTGCGTTAGCACAACATATGCTAGTGATTTGAGCTGGAAAGTTGGACATCTCAATGTCATTCACACATACGTCCATGTAGACTGCAATCAATTTTGCACTTATAATTAAATGCCGCATATTCCATGTATTGTACAGCACGACGTGGAAATCGTGTTAATCGTCGCGATGTTGGATTTCTTGGATTTGGACTCGCTCGTACTCTTTTAGTTATAGGCCCAGCCTATCAGAGATCGCTGCCAAGAGGCATAATATGAATGATTCACTGAATAGAGATCTTCTATTAATCTCCGAATGGGGTCGTAAAAACAGGGTCACCTTTAACGCTCGTAAGACCCAATGTTGCCTATTAACACACAAACAAACGACCGCAAATGCTGCTTCATCTGTACTCATGGATGGTATAAATATTGAGGAATCGGATGCTCTTGATGTTCTTGGAATGAAGATACAGTGTGATGTTCGCTGGACTGAACACATTTTTCATGTCTCCAAAGAAGCATTCTAGTGCCTTGGTTTTTTGAAATGGTGTAAGATGTACTTCACTTCATCCGACCTCCTTACTATTTATACCACCTACATCCGACCGAAAATGGAATACAACTCTCATGTTTGGGCCGGTGCCTCAAAGTCTATTTTGGGGTTACTCGACCGTGTGCGGGAGAGGGCGAAGAAGCTCATCAGTGACAGTAGGGTATCCAACTCTATTGACTCACTGGAGCATCGTCGCAGTGTGGGGTGCGTTACTCTGTTCTATCGTTACTACAATGGATTTTGCTCTGACGAGATTAGGGATCTTGTTCCCGACACTCGCACATTTTGACGTAGCACGCGTTCATCGTCTAGAGCTCATCCATTTGCGGTCGATTGCCCGGGGAATCGCACTACGCATTACAAAGAGAATTCGTTTTTCAGCCGTACGCTTCGTCTGTGGAATAAGTTGCCTGCAGACGTGTTTCCTGTCTGTTATAACGTTGGAAAGTTTAAGTCAAATGTTCACAAACACTACTCCCTCTTTCCCCCTCCTCACAACCTATTTTCCTAGTTCTGGTACAATGCACTGCATATGTAGGGGTCATCCCGTGATTACTGGTCCAATATAAAAAAAAAAAATAAAAAAAAATATAAACCGCTGCGCAAGGCTACATCTTGGACCTATGTAATCTAAGCTATGATGAAATATTTCAGGTGCAAATGCCGCAGGATAGCTTGCACTGACATATAATCGATTTGACTCTTGGATTGATTCTCTAAAGATGTGAAACAATATGAGGCAATAACAATATGGGGCAATATCATGGCATCGGCCATTTACGCGCATTACTGTGTCAGAGTCGAGAAACGGGTTTAATTAATAAGAAATAATCAGCCTTATTGTGTTTGGCGTAATCGTAAAACGACAGCTCTCGTAGTAGGTATCTGTCGCATTTCCACTATTATCTTACCGTCTAAAATTTTCGACAAGCACAATTTTGTAAATGAATCATAATATAAAATATTATGCTAAACTAAATTTGTTTTTACTCATCTTTTGAACATAAAGCGGAAAAGCAAACATTAAATTAATTCTATAAAAAAGCAACGGAGACAGCAGCATGTGAAAATATTTGCGCTTTCCAACAAAAAATATGTTACAAAATAATGTATTATAAATGTTTTTTTTCACCAACATACATATCGCTCCTTTATTGCAACATAGTCATAATTAAAAACAATCTTGTTTCGAGAAAAACACATTTCAAATTTTTAGTTTCCATACAAGTCTTAGAAATTTTTTTTTTAGAAAATATCTTTTAAAGGCAACAGTTTAAAAGTAAATTGAATACATTTTTGGCACAATATAAGAGCAAGTACTGTTAACAATTCTGCATTGTTAACTCGAAAAGCACATTTTTTGAGATATGACTAAGTTGCAATAAATGAGCGATATGTACAAATGTTTAAAATCAATCCATGCCTTCGTGCAACCCTCCACGAAACGGGATGGTGGACCAATATAACAGTGTCCCACGCTGCTTCACGGCACCATTTTTCAAAAACGCCCAACACAATAATAGTGCGTTTCCATATAGGTGTTTTGCGCAAAACTTGTAGAAACATACATTTTTGAACCAATCAAAACACCTTAATCTACGTGTTTTGGAGCAAAACACTTCGAAAATGTTCCATACAACACTGTACTGAATAATAAAAAATTTAACATTTTTCTATCCATCCAAAGTGATTGAAAAACTCGAAAAAAAAACTAAATTTTTATTTGTCATTAAATAAATAAATAAAACAATTAGAACATTTATTTTCTACACACAAGTATATAATAAAAATAATTATTTGCAGAAAACCAGTTGGGGCAAAAAATAATTACTATATTTGCCTACATGTTGCTGCTCTAACAGAGACCTGGCTTAACAGTAATACCCTCAATTCCGAAATTATGTGTGATAAGTACAAGATTTTTAGGCGTGATAGAATTGGCTATTTCAAGTGTATATCCAGCTGAAGAAGTTTTATTAGATAACTCTTAAAATATGGAAATTGTTGCAGTCTTAACTCAAATTTCATATATTTCCCTATATATTACGTGTTTATATATTTCGCCTAATTCTGATCCACAAGTCTATCTATTGCATGCACAGATGACAAAATCAGTTGCCAGTAAGCTCAAAGACATAGACCACTTAATGGTCTTAGGCGATTTCAATATTCGGTCTGCATCATGGTTATCTCCAGATGACTCTAAATTTTTGACAGTGGTCACTCCACATGAATGTACTCAAGATTTTTTTAATTACCTATCTGAAATAAATATCTTTCAGATTAATTGCATACGAAATAGCAATATGAGATTACTTGATCTAGTATTCGTAAACAATCCATCTTTATATGAGGTGAATAGGACTGGCCCTATTTGCATTCCTGAAGACCGTCACCATCCCACGCTATTAATTTCTACACCTTTCCCTAAGACGAATCCGGTGCATAAAATAGTCGAATATTTGTGTTTTAAGCGTACAGATTTCGGTTTGCTTAATCAGTTACTTTATAATATTAATTGGCCTGAGATTCAAGTGTATAAAAACGATGAAAGCAATTTCGAGCAACTCATAAAACAATTTTACTCAATTCTTAATGATTGTATTGCGGCTAGTACTCCAGTAATGAGAAAAGTAATGGACAATCGCCCTCCTTGGTTTAATAAAGCATTAGCTTATCTAAAAAATAAACGTAATCGCCTTCATAAGAAGTTTAAAAAAAGTAATAGTTTGGTGGACCGCAGCTCTTATCTAGTCGCAAGTAGTCACTTTAATATTGAAAACAAAAAATGCTATGAAAGGTATGTTAGCAATGTGAAAAACAACATTAAAAGCAATCCAAAATTGTTTTTCAACTTTGTAAATGCTAAACGTCGAGTATCACCTTATCCTTCAACTATAAAATTCAATGGTCATACGTATTCTAATGATGATGACATAGCTAACACATTTGCTAAATTTTTTGCTTCTACATTTTCTGAAAAAACGTTTAATTGTTCATCATATCCATATGAAATTCCACAAGCGTCGCCAATTTGCCTTTCATCATTAAATACATTAGTTGTGTTGCAAAATCTTAAATCGATGAAAGTTTCATACAAACCCGGCCCTGATGGTATTCCGAGCAGTATTTTAAGAAATTGTGCTGAAGCATTAGCCATTCCCTTGACTTATTTATTTAATGTTTCATTGAAGATCGGAGTATTCCCAGAATGCTGGAAAAATTCATTTATTATTCCGCTACATAAATCTGGTAGCCGAAATAATGCAACAAATTACAGAGCCATTGCAAAATTAAGTGACATTCCAAAATTATTTGAAAAAATCGTAACAAATATGCTTAAACACGAAATATTGCCAATAATTTCTGTAAAACAGCATGGTTTTTGTAGAGGTAAATCCACTGTAACGAACTTAATGGAATTAACGTCTTACATCAATGATAGTTTTTATACTAGTCAGCAAACCGATGTAATATACATGGATTTCAGTAAAGCCTTTGACAAGTTAAACCACAAACTATTGGCTAAGAAGCTTAACGCAATTGGATTTACTGTAAGCATCCATCGTTGGATTGAATCTTATTTGAAAGACCGTAAACAACGGGTAATCTTTAATAACTCAAAATCAAAATACATTGATGCTGTTTCCGATGTTCCTCAGGGAAGTCATCTTGGCCCCCTTTTATTCCTTACGCTATTGAATTTGGTAGCATTCTAATGTTTGCTGATGATTGAAAACTTTACTCCAACATAACAAATGTAAGCGATGCCACTTTTCTACAAGCTGATTTAAATAGATTATTTAATTGGTGCAAAGTTAACCTCATGGAAATAAATCTAAGTAAATGCATATCGATGACTATCACACGCTATTCACCTCTTTCAACTAAGTACTTCATTAATGGTACAGAACTTACAACTGTTGACACTACTTTAGATCTTGGAGTCTACTTTGACAAAAAATTTTATTTTCACTCTCACGTCACTTTTGCTGTCTACAAAGCAAATAATATTTTATATTTTATTAAACGCTGGGCGAAGGAATTTAAAGATCCTTACATCACCAAAAATCTATTTACTACACTGGTGCGGCCTATTCTTGAATACTGCTCAGTAATTTGGGATCCGCAGTATAGCTTTTATACAAAAAAGGTGGAATCAGTCCAAAAACAATTCCTGCTGTTCTGTCTTAATCATCTCCACTGGAACCCAGCAGTGAATTTACCATCATACCGCAGCCGACTAGCTCTTATTAACTTCCCTACATTGAAAAGCCGAAGAATTACATCAAATATATTATTCTTTTTAAAGTTATTACAAGGGGATACTGGTTCAATTCATCTTCGCGATAGAATTGATCCTTTATATTGATCCTTTCCGTAGAGATTTTATGATCTCATCGACTTATCTGACAATATTCATGTTACTAAGAGAAGACTTCTTTTGTATTTAAACTCTAGTGATTATATTTATAACTGTTTGTAGTTTTCTAATGAAATTTTTGTTATATTAATTCTATCTATTTCCTAGTTATACTGATTTCTCAGCTGTTAGCGCAAATAAGCGCTTTCCAGCGCAAAACACAACCAATAAATGCAGCAGAACACGAAACCACAAGTGTTTTAAACGCCTTCATATTTCCCATCCGTACCATTTTTTAAAAAACCAGATGTGCTGCTTTACTATTCATGTTCCAATGATGTTTCTTTACAACCCAAGAACCACATGACCTTTCCTACGTTGTTAGTTCACCATGTCTCATAACATAATTATTCCATAACCGTTATTATTCGCAACTTAAAAATATGTACTCCAATCAAGGAAAATCAGGTTTCATAGATAAATTCTTTGAATGTCCAGATAATTTACTCTGAGAAAAATTCCAATTTTCCATAAACCAAACCCTCTTAAAGCATAAACCCAATATTATTACTAAATCCTTATGCGATATTATCATATCCTTATATAAAACTGCCTCCATTTGATAGAACCACCTGCACAAACTCCTTGCTGGATGTTAAAGGCTATTAAAAATCAAAAACCATAGAATATATTTCCTCTTCAAGTCGACATGTAAAAATTAGCGTCAGTACACTCGCCGTTACTAACAGTTATCTGATCTAAATAGACACTTGACATTTTCTATACCTAAAACAGTATGGTGAGAGCTACAATAGCACTCCATTGTTGGGGGGCAACGACTGAAACCGTCTATTCTGTGGAGTTAAAAGACAGTACGATGACGACTCTTGGAATAAGGGGGATTAAATAAAACTCTGACAAATAGCATCATGCATTTTTTTCTTATGATTTCTTGAATCATTGCTTTACTTTTCATGCTTTTTTATTTTGTTTTAAATAATACTCACATATGTAGATAATAATTTTGAAAAATTACAAAAATTATAAATAAATTGAAAATAAGCTGATGTCCAAGGCGAATTCATAACTGGTGAAATTGACAGCGCAGCTGATAACTTTTTTTAGTTTTAATATTTTTCAGATGTCAATGGAATAATTAAAACAAATTAAAAAAAAAAATTTTTTAAACAATTTTTTATATTATTATTGTATCTTAAGCGCCAGGTATCATCCAGAATTCTTCCTAATCTGGCCGGCCATTTTCAAATTTTCAAGCTCTATCATCTGAGACTTGAAGTTTCACGAAATAATTAAAACTTTCATGAAATAATTAAGTTTTTCTTTTATTGTAAATTTTTTTTAAAAGAAATTTGAAAAAAAATTTTTTTTGAAACAATTTTTTAGGTTTTGTATTGCAACTATCATTCAGAATCCTCCGCAATCTGGCTGGCCTTTTTCTCCTTTCTGAGCTCTATGATCCGAGACTTTAATTTTCAAGAAATAGTTAAAAGTTTCAAGATATAATTAAAAGTTTTTCTTTTCTTGTAAATTTTTTTTATTATATATTTTTTTTGATTCCTTTTTGTGTTTATATTTTTCCCTTGACGTTTGAAAAAGATTTATTTTTTGCAGTGTTGTATTTATTGCTCTTGCATATACCTGATATGAATTCGCCTTGCTGATGTCAAGCTAACTTCGAAAATTCGAAATTAAAAACACTTCATATTTTAATGGAAACACTTCGAAATGTTTTCCTCAAAACAAATGTTTTCCTTTATAGTGGAAACATGGTATAAGGGTGAATGTATCAACAAAAGCGTTTTGTTTAATTTTTTCCCGGTATTTAAATGCTGATTGCAGCAACTCTATCGAACAATAACAGCTGCACTGCAAGTATTAAACAAACTGATTGATGGCCGCTGCCAGAGGAAACATTTCAATTTAATTAATTTTTCTTCTTTTTCATTCAGGAAATGAAAATAAATATTAAATTATGTTTATGAATAGATACTCGTATTTAATTCAATATTATTGTAAATTTTGAGGCAAAGTGGCTGGTATTTATTATACTTAATGGCAAATGTAAATATAAATATACAAATGTTAAACTGTATTAGCTTTAATGGCTTTAATGAAGATATCGGTTTACTTTAAAGCATTCAAACTTCTGGTAAACATATTTTAAGCATATCAAATATCAGCATAAATTTCTAAATAATTTTCTTTTTTCGACCTGACATATTAACAAGACAAGTGTTGGCAATACTTAGAGAACTTGAAACTGTGTAGAAGCATTATTTTATTATTTGCCTTTGAAAGAAATGCTGTAGCAGCAAAAATTTTGTCAAGGTTTGGGTGACAAGTTGTAATTTAAATAATTCTATATTGTACGATGTTACAAAATGATATCACTTCTCTTATTGAATTGAAATTTTTATGCACAAAGAAAACAATTTTAGAACAACACGCATTATTGCAAAGTGAATGAAGAGCAAAAGACAACAAAAATAAACTGAAAATCCGTTTGGCAAATGGGAATGTGTTAGAGCTTGCAAACGATTAAGAATAATTCGATTAATCGATTAAACAAAACCAAACTCTTGTTCAAGGAGTTTTTAAAAGAGTAACAAATAAATGGCAATGCTTAATCTGAAAACGCAAAACGTGTTTTCCCATTTTTTACTCCACACAAATATAGACATATATATATCGTTATCTTGTAGTGTGTTTCCATATAGGCGTTTTGCTCGAAAACACGTGTTTTGCGCAAAACATGTAATAATAAACATGTTTTCCCATATATTTTTGAAAAGAGCAAAACACCTCAAGCTACATTTTAGAGCAAAACACTTCGAAAATGTTCCGTACAACACTGTTTGTACAGAATAAGAAAAAATTAAATATTGTACTATCCAAGGCGAATTCATACCAGGTATATGCAAGAGCAATAAATACAACACTACAAAAAATAAATCTTTTTCAAATGTCAAGGGAAAAATATAAACACAAAAAGGAATTAAAAAATATATAATAAAAAAATTTACAATAAAATACAAACATTTAAATATTTGGTAAAACTTTTAGTTAGTTTCGAGAAAATTAAAGTCATAGAGCTTGGAAAGGTGAAAAAGGCCAGCAAAATTGGGAAGGATTCTGAATGATAACTAGCGCTCAAGATGCAACACAGAAATTAAAAAATTGTTTTGAAATTTTTTTTTTTTCAAATTTCCATAAAAAAAATTTACAATAAAAGAAAAACTTAATTATATTGTGAAACTTTTAATTTTCTCGTGAAATTTAAAGTCTCTGATCATAGAGTTTGAAAAGGTGGAAATGGCCAGCTAGATTGCGGAGGATTCTGGGTGATATCTGGCGCTCAAGATAGAATACATAATTTAAAAAATTGTTTTAAATTTCTTTCCCAATTTTGTTTTAATTATGCCATTGACATCTGAAAAAGATTAAAATTTAAAAAAAGTTATCAGCTGCGCTGTCAATTTCACCTGTTATGAATTCGCCTTGGTACTATCCATTATAAGTAAATTACAAGTTCGAAAAATATAAATATTTTTTTTTTGTCATTTACAAAAAAAGAAAAACAAAAGAAGTAGGAACATACAGAATTATAACAATTGAAAATTTCAAGGGCGATTTATTTCAAAAATCAATTTCAATCCAAAGGTAAAAGAGATATACGATTAAAACTGCCTTCATTGCAAAAATAATAAGACATTTATTTCAACAGACTCTCATACATATCAATGTAATAATAGATCGTATATCCTAATAAGAAGAACTTGGTGATGAGAAAAATATTTGGAAGTATCTCTGATAGAAACTTTAGGTGATAATGAACTGTGAAAAAATATTGCTATCGATTTCGACCAGTCAAGGTACAGAAAAAGCTTTTCCGTCATCAAATCATGCTCTCTAGCTCCGTTCTTATATACATATATGTACATAGTATATGTATTTATACACATGTATTTATATATTCGGTAAATATATTAAGCCCAATCCATCGTATTCCTCAAGTATTTGTATGTAGATCACTAAAAGTTTACCAGCTAAAACATTTCTTTTCCAAAATCCCTTTCTATCTTAAGATTGTTTAGAACATTGATGCAATATATTAATAAGAAAACTATGAAAAATAAATACCACTTATTTCATATGAATTATGTCATTGTAAAAAATATGTTTTATTTATAAAATACAATCTATTTAGCATAGTTGTATACTCTTAATTGCAAACGTTAAAATAAATCCTAAAAATAAGAGAATTTGAACTGATGCTAATCAGTCTTAGCGACTTGACAATATTATTCTTTCTTGGCAACAACTCTCGTTGTTATCAATATAATTTCCCATATTAGATATTTATCCATGGAGAATGCAGAAGGTTTCATCACTACATTCAAAATATTTTCCTTTTGCCACAAATATTTTAATATGTATGCATAAGTCAACCTGGTTTCGAAAATTCGAAATTAAAAACACTTCAAAGTATAATGGAAACACTTCGACAAAATAATGTAGTGGAAACAATACCAGATTTCCACTACAAAGAAAAACACTTGTTTTATCGAAAACATGTCGAAGTGTTTCCACTATGATATGAAGTGTTTTTAATTTCGAATTTTCGAAGCAAGTTTGACGTTTACTTTGTTCAAACAAAGCAAAATTTACTAACCAAAAAGTACATAGATCTTTGTAGTTTGAAACATCTATGTTATGAAGTCGTCATTGTTGGCTGATACGGGAGGGGATGGGGAGGAAGCAGATGGCGAAAACTGAGATACATCTAACAACATCTCAAGCTGAAGTATTTTTGAAAAAACAAATGTTTTAACATGTTTGAAATTACAATAGTTGTTAGCAGATAGATTTAAGTACTCGTATTATGTGGCGTTTGAGTGGTACGTCTAAAAAATTTGTACAAGATATACTCAATATTTTGAGTGTATTTCATAAAAATGTTCTTGAAGTATACAGCCATGTTCCGAGAACGCGCGTTTTGAAACCGCAATGCGTTTTGAAAAACGCTTAATTGATTTTTAGGTGTTCTGAGGAACGCACGTTTTACTGGCGTTTAGGAGTTTTTTCCGAAAAAATACAATATGTGTTTTACATCCGTATATATGTATGTGGTAGTAATATAAAACGAAACAAAATTTTACAACAAATAGAAAAATTTTTCAATTTAGTTTTCTTAATGAAAATGTGTAAAATTCTTTAAACTTTTTATTGCAAGTTCAGTTTTAGCAAATTCAATCAGTTCACTTCAATATATACATGCGAGTTGAAGTTGCCAATTTTAAGCGATATGCGTTTTCCAGAACACCTATTTGGCGATTTCAAACCGCAAAACCATATTTCTTGCGTTATACGTTTCTCAGAACACCTATTTGGCGTTTTGAAATCGAAAACGCTAAATTTAAGCGATTTGTGTTTCTCAGAACATGCATGCATGTTTCCACTACAAAGAAAAACACGTGATTTATCGAAAACATGTCGAAGTGTTTCCACTATGATATGAAGTGTTTTTAATTTCGAATTTTCGAAGCAAGTTCGACGTTTACTTTATTCAAACAAAACAAAGTTTACTAACCAAAAAGTACATAAATCTTTGTAGTTTGAAACATCATTGTTGGCTGATACGGGAGGGGATGGGGAGGATGCAGATGGCGAAAACTGAGATACATCTAGCAACATCTCAAGCTGAAGTATTTTTGAAAGAGCAAATGTTTTAACATGTTTGAAATTACAATAGTTGTTAGTAGAAAGATTTAAGTACTCATATTATGTGGCATTTGAGTGGTACGTCTAGAAAATTTGTATAACATATACTCAATATTTTGAGTGGATTTCATAAAAATTTTCTTGGAGTATAACTGCCATGTATCCCATAAGCACCAGGAGTGTGAGGATGAAGAATTGTTGTACATAAATACATATGTATATAGTGCATGTTGTAAAAATAAAAACAAGCATACATACTGCAATAAAACAATTTATTTATTTAACATTGGTTTTTTTGGTTTGCTTTTTAGTGACGAAGAAGAAGATTTCAACGCTTTGAAACTTCACACATATAGTCGAAGAATTTTGCTTATTGGGTTATAGAGGTGTGGAGCTAAGTACTCTTAACTGAAGGGAGGAAATACTCGTTCCTTTTAGTCATGCAAAATGTTATTAGCGAACCGAGATCGGTGGGCCCTCAGGAACTTTTCTTACATATTGATTATGGTTGAGTTACCTCGTTTATATAAGACCTTTTAACCGTCCTAGAAATTTGAACTTCAGGAATAAAATATTGACATCAGATGATACCGACAGCAGCTGCATTTTCGAAAGCCTAAATATTGCTGTAGGTATTTTGGAGGGTCTCGGAACTGAGAGGAAACGCAACCAAAATATTTTACGTTTGTTAAAGCCGATTTTATTTGTTTGCTTTTCTTTTTTTTGTAGCTGACAAATGAATTTTTTTTCGAACTTGCTACTCACTTTTAATGGATAGCTCAATGTTGTATATTTTATTATTCAGTAAAATCTGTGTTGTAGAGAACATTTTCGAAGTGTTTTGATCCAAAACACATAGTTTGAGGTGTTTTGCTCTTATAAAAATATATGGGAAAACATAGTAATTTCTACATGTTTTGAGCAAAACACCTTAGTGGAAACACACTATCAGTCGGACAAAGTGAGATTTAGATCTAGCTTGCTAGTATAATTCAAAATACACCATTTACAAGCACAAATAATACCATGATATAAAAAATACAAGGTAGTTGCATTCTCTTTTTATTATTTTTAATAAGGATTTTTGAAGTTTATTATTAGTAAGAAATATAAAAAGGCGTTGCCACACTATGAATAAAAAAATCTACTCCTAGAATTGATTTCTTCCGAAATTTGTAATGGCGTTGTGCATACTAGAAGAAACTGTAAACTGTATAAAGGTATCTGTGGTCCTTTTGTTAGCTACATTAAAATATTAAGCATATCGCTCCTTTATAGCACATTTCAAACTTTTAGTTTCCGCACAAGTCCAAAAAAATTTTGGCACAATATAAAAGGTAGTACTGTTAACAACTCTGCATTGTTAACTCGAAAAGCTGATTTTTTGAGATATGACTATGTTGCAATAAAGGAGCGATATGTACCATTCAAGTATTGAAAAAACTTTTCGGCAATAAAATGAAATAGACAACTAAATTTTAACGTTAATTTTTACATTTCATTTGCCAAAACTTATGTTTTCAAGTATGTTTTACGTTCTTCAACATATTCATTAATCGATTTTTCATTTGTACAATTCTCATTTATTCTACTGAAATTACTTACTAAAGATCGTTGTTGTTCTTTATGTTTGGATTGTGTAATAACACAGATTGTTCATCAATAGAAATTAATAGAAATAAATATAAGTACTGCACTAATGTTACCATTTGTCTGACTACTATTGTAGTCATACTATACCTTGTGCTTACTGGTATTACATTTCTTTGTAGCCTTGTTCGTTTGTTATTAATTTATATTTGCATCTCTTTTGGTAACTTAATATTCGATATTATCTGCTTTCCATATTGTCATCACAGAATTCGAATCCGTTCGGAAGTGGCTTTTGTTTATTCGGAAAACGAAAAAAAAAATATTTCAGAATAAAATTTTATTGTTTTTGTTTCAAGAATGAATATAATATTTTCTGTTAAAAATGATTTCATTTCAAAAAACTTTTTATTGTTTCATTTTCTAATAAACCAAAAAACGGATTGAAATCCGTTTCCGAACGACATTGAATTCTGTGATAAGTCTGATTGCAAGCCAATGCTGCCGCATACCAGGTAAGATTAGCGTATTCAAAAAGGTGATATTTGTAGTTTTGTACAAGTACAAATTATTTGAAATTTAAGGTTTCATTGATATATTTTGATTGCTACCAGACATATGAATATCAAAAATAGACGATATCGTAAATCATTTGAGCATTTAATATGACAACAAAACAATGGATAAAAAAATAATGGCAAATTTGAAATACAAATTATGTAAAAATAGCCAACTATTTCCAGCCAAAAAAATCGTCAGTCGCCAACTTTTTTCGCCAAAAAAAATCGTCAGTCGCCAAAGCAAAAATATAGTCGCCGTAGTAAATAAAAAATCGCCACGTTTGGCGAAAAATTGTCATATCTGACAACACTGTTTGTGTTCAATACTCTTACACACTGTAAGCGCTCTTGTACATTGCTCATCTTACAACCTCCAGCGCTGAGGCGTTCAACTTAAAAATTGTGGAGCATATTGAGTGAGTGTGAGAATCTATGGTTAATTGTTGTTTTTTATTAAACGCAGTTTTTGGAGGAGAAAAATTTAAACTTATTTCAGAAATTACATATATAAACATGTTGCAAAATTTTCGCAACTATTGCATCCGAAACACGCTTAGTGGGTTTGGAAAAAATTAGACAGGCGTATTGTAAGCACGTTGAAGAAGTAAGTATTTATCATATTTCTTGCTGTTTTAATAAATTTTATATATCTCATTTACGCAGTTTGATTTTTTTGTGATTCCACAATAGATAATTTTACAGAAAAACATCTTTTTACAACGATTTATTGTAATTCATATTTCATATGTAAAGTGCTGACAAACAATAGTACAAAAAGTATGTGCAGGTCGAAAAATATAGTTTCTATTATGTTTTAAAATCATAGTATTTTAACAATTTTCAACAATTATTAGAAATAAAGAAATATATAAGCATACAGTCATGCTTCAACTTTCAAGTGATCGCGAAACCAGCAATCCGTCAATGCAATATTGCACTCAATACCTCTTGGGACAAGGTCAATAACAACAACGAAAAATATTTAAAGACCAAAATTCGTATGTAGTGTTTCTGGTTTTTTGGTTTCCTTCTCATCCAAATTTATTTTTAGGCCCCCAATTTCTTTGAAATTTTATTAATAATTTTTAAGCTAATTTTTATTTTAACATATTATTATACAAAAGCAACGCAAAAATTATTAAATAATTTATACTCTAACCTTTTATTCTTCTGCATCAAATTTAAATTTTGGAGATCGTCAACAATATTTTTATATTTTTTTTTTTTGTGTTTAATTTTTATTTAAAAGGATTTTAATGCAAAGATATGTGGATAAATGTTCCTCTAAACACTATTTAAGTTTTTAGTTAATTAATAATTTGGATGTTTAGGTTACAATAAAATAAAATTTTAAAAAGTCAAATAAATCACAAAAAAATTATATATATATATATAATAAGATAAAACGAAATAAAATAAAATAAAATAAAATAAAATAAAATAAAATAAAATAAAATAAAATAAAATAAAATAAAATAAAATAAAATAAATTAAAATAAAATAAAATAAAATAAAATAAAATAAAATAAAATAAAATAAAATAAAATAAAATAAAATAAAATAAAATAAAATAAAATAAAATAAAATAAAATAAAATAAAATCAAATCAAATCAAATCAAATCAAATCAAATAAAATAAAATAAAATAAAATAAAATAAAATAAAATAAAATAAAATAAAATAAAATAAAATAAAATAAAATAAAATAAAATAAAATAAAATAAAATAAAATAAAATAAAATAAAATAAAATAAAATAAAATAAAATAAAATAAAATAAAATAAAATAAAATAAAATAAAATAAAATAAAATAAAATAAAATAAAATAAAATAAAATAAAATAAAATAAAATAAAATAAAATAAAATAAAATAAAATAAAACAAAATAAGATAAAATGAAATAAAGTAAAATAAAATAAAAAAGTGATATTAAATAAATTTAAAAAAAGTAATATAAAATAATATTATATTATATTTTACAATAAAATGTTTAGTTTTGAATAAAATATAAATATATTTATTTTTAATACTTAACTATTTTTTAAGCAAGATATTTTAGTATAATTTCCGTTTTTAAATTTGAATGTAAATTATTTTAAATTGTTTAAATCATAAATAATTTTTTTATCTAATTTATTTTATATATATTTTTTTACCATAATCATAAATAAAATTTTTATTATTTTTGTTTATTTATATATCAATTTATTTTTTTGGGTTATTTATTGAAAAATAGTATATTTTAAACAATAAATCATAAATATTTTTTCTTTAATATTAAAATATTTTTTTTATACAAGATGTTCGCGTTAGTACCTCTGTTTTAAAAATTTTATATAATTTATTTTAAATTTTTTTAATCATAAATATTTTTTAATTTATTTGATTTAAAAGTTGTTTACTCATAAATACTCTGATTATTATTTTTGTATTCATCTTTTTTTTTGCTTAATTTTTTTTCGTAATATAGTTTATTTTAAACTTTTAAATCATAAATATATTTTTAAATTGTAGCTTATATATTGGTTTTGTAATGTTTTCGTTTATTTTTTGGACGAATTAAAGTTTCAATTTCACACGTTTTTAGTTAAATTTTTTACCCGAAATTTTTATTTAATATTAAAGCTCAAGTTTTATGCGGTTAAGAACGTTACGTTTTGTATTTTATTAAATTTTTTACATTTTTATCAAAGATCTTCACATTTCTTAAGAAAGCAGTAATAAGATAAAACTATATAATTAAACACACCTTATTTATCTGTTTTTTAATTTTTTTTTTTTTTTTATTTTAAGTTTTATATTTGCATGTTTAAATTTTTACGTGTTCGTTTCCAATGTTGTTTAATTTCACGTTCAACGTTTTCTTAACTCCAAACAAACGCTTAACAACTTTAAGAAAATCCACCGCAGGCAAAAGGAAATCAAAATTTAAGCTTGCCGTTATACGTATTTTATTTTTTTAAATAATTAAAGCAATTTTTAATAATATTTCCACTTTAAAATTTTTTCATTTGACGCGCATTCGTAACTTGCAACTTGTTTGTTGCACGCACTACGTACGAGTCGCAACTATTTCGCGCCCATTGCCTTAAAGTACGTTTGAGGAACGAAAGCACAAATTTTGCCGACAATTAGAACAAATATCAAAACAACGAAAAAGATAACGATGTTGTTGTTATCAACGGAGCAGATGTATAAGTGTTTGCGTAATGTATCAGTATAAGCAGAGCAGGGATGATAAAGTTAATTACTAAATTGTCAATCAGAAATAATATTAAAATTAAAACGGTTTTATTAAAATTTTTCTGGCGGTTAACTTGTAGCTTTTAAATTAATATGATGCATATCGTTAGCTAAAATGCAAAAACGCTTAATAAAAAATTATAAAATTTTTGCAGAAGAAACAAAAAAACTGGTAAATTAAAAATGATAAAACTTTTTAACAAAGTTTTTTCTGATTTCACTTTAAATACACTAACAAATTTGTGCCTGCCATACTTCAAATATTTTTCAAAGAAACCCATTACACTATAGAGCTGTGCCGTGACGTTCATTTCAGTGACCGGTCACTAGTCATTTTGAACGAACGGCACGGTGACAACACTACAATTTTCCCGTCATTTTTCAACACAGCTCTGCAAAATAAACAAAATAAAATTGTGAAATAAAAAGTGATAAAAATTTATTGTTTTAAAAAGAGAAAATAATTTTAAACAAAATAATTTTAAGCAAAATAAACAAAACAAAATGGTGAAATAAAAAGTGATAAAAATTTATTGTTTTAAAAAGAGCAAATAATTGTAAATAAAAACCATTTAGGTGGAATTTTTTTTTCATTCATTTATTTATTGAATCTTTAAAATATGAACTAACAATAAGTATTCAAATCTTAATACTAAATATAAAAGTTATTTAAGTCCAGCCACTGCTAGACAAAAAAGTTTCATTTTGCACGAATAATATCGGTGGAATCACCTATTTAACGTTCTGATGGTGGCAAGGGTATCCCTTCTTCTCAACCGAGAGTGGCCGTCAAAATTAAGTATGTTGCGTGCAAGAGGATTTGGGTGAAGTTCCAGTTTACTGATATACCTTGTGGCATACTTAGAGAACTCGTCTGTTACCAGCGGAACACACAGATCCTTGTGAATTCGTGGATCTGTGTGTTCCGCTGGTGGGATTAATATTGATTAGTTTCATATTCAAAATTTCTTTCTAAAATTTCCAAAGTCTACTGATGATTAGGGTAGTTCCTATGAAATGTCGACATATAGATAGCTGGGAAACATAGAAAACAAGCTATTTATAATTTTTTATTGGTATAAATGTTAGTAATAAGTTTAATTTTTTTTATCTTGGATTAGTACTCAGGGCATTGTACTGGAACTAGGAAAATAGGTTATGATGAGGAGGAAAGCGGGAGTAGTGTTTAATTTAAATTATTGTGCTGTTCATAGAACATAGACAAGCAACTCGTCTAAAAAATTAGTATGAATGTCACTCAATTTTTTGAGTAATTTTCATACAATCTTTTTAGACAAGTTGCTCGTCTGTGTGCTATGAAGAGCACATATGTATGTTATTTTTTAGTTTTTCAATTTTTTAATATTGTTAAGAAATTTTTCTGTGTAAAATTTATCGATTTAGAAAACCATTCAGTTTTGCGAAATAAAATGCAATGACTTTTAAATGTGAAATTATTTGGCAATTAAAAAATATCCCACTTAATTTGGGCTCACGGGCATTTATTACAATCATATACAGTTGTTGAACTAAAAAGCTGCAAAAATACCGTGAATTTTTTTTTCACTTTCGATATTGTGTACTGAACTTATCATCCCTGAAAAAAAAATATATTAACGGTAGAATGTGGAAATTTTCTCCGAGAAAATATTAATAACAACTACAACAAAACTGTAAACAAAAGCCCGGCAAAATTAGAGCGCAAGTCACTGAAATTGAAATTCATTCATAAAAAGTGTTAAGCCCTTGAATATCTTCCTTTTAAGAGAAACACACACATGCAAATGTATGTAATGTGCTCTGTGTAAGAGAGCTTACACTCTTAATATAAATTTTTCATGTTTTATAATATATTTTATTTATATATGATAAATTATATATTGTTAAATTTAAATGTGCCCATTTTTTGTGTTGTGATTTTTAATAATAATTATATATGCCAATGTTTATATTATTTGATTAAAATACATTTAATTTAAAAACATTTCATCTTATTTTATATTTATGAACACAATTTTTCAATTAATTAAATATTTTTACAAAAAGTTTTTATACTTTTAAATTATTTGACGAATTTGAATTTAATTTCATATTATTTCATTAAAGTTTATATTCATAAAAAAATTATTTTGAAATTAAATTTTTGGCTTGTACATTTGTACAACGGGTTATAGTTCAAGTTTTTTCCTTCCTTAAGTTTTTTTCTTAAGAAGGATTTTTTACAAGACAAATCTGCTGTGATCAATAATTTTGATTGAAGAAGACAAGAAAAATAATAATCAAATCTTTAGCTGGGGGACAACTACCTGTTTCGTAGTCGCTACACTACTCATCAGCACCCACTGGGATTTGAACTCGGGTCATGACGTATCATGATCTACTGCTTTCATCTCATATTGAATCACATATGCATTTTGTTAATTGCCCACATTGTTTGTACAGCGTTTGCTGTCTCATAACTAGCGGTATTTTTTTTTTTAGTTATTAACACACATATTTTTGTATTTTAATATTCTTCGTACCCAGAGATGAAAATATTAATTTATTGAATTTTTGTTGAACTTTATAATTTTTAAATTAAATTTTTAGTTTGTACATTCAGGAATTGCCAAACTCCACCACGTTCCCGAAAACAATATGGCAACTTCAATTTTCGCACTAAATCAAATTATCGTTAATAGTTCAAAAACTCGTTCCACGGCCAAAACGCGCAACGAATATAAAAAACCGGTTTCGATTCGGTTAGCAAAGCAGTTCCGAGTTGTTTGAATTCCCAAAGACGGCTTCAGGAAATGTCAAAATCTCCCTGCTTCCTCCGAAGCATTTTTTTTATCTTGGACCAGTACTCAGGGGATGACCCCTACATAAGCAATGCATTGTACCGGAACTAGGAAAATAGGTTATGAGAAGGGGGAAAGAGGGAGTAGTGTTTGTGAACATTTGACTTGAACTTTCCAACGTTATAACAGACAGGAAATACATTTGCAGGCAACTTATTCCACAGTCGAAGCGTACGGCTGAAAAACGAATTCTCTCTGTAATGCGTAGTATGATTCCCTGGGCAATCGACCACAAATGGATGAGCTCTGGACGATACGCGCGTGCTACGTAAAAATATGCGAGTTTCGGGAGCAAGATCCCTAATCTCGTCTGAGCAAAATCCATTGTAGTAAAGATAGAACAGAGTAACGCACCCTACACTGCGTCGATGCTCCAGTGAGTCAATAGAGTTGGATACCTACTGTCACCGATAAGCTTCTTCGCCCTCTTCTGCACGCGGTGGAGTAACCCCAAAACAGACTTCGAGACACCGGCCCAAACATGAGAGTTATTTTCCATTTTCGGTCGGATGTAGGTGGTGTAAAAAGTGAGGAGATAGGTGGAGTGAAGTACATCTTACACCGTTTCAAAAACTCGAGGTATTTGAATGCTTCTTTAGAGACATGAAAACTGGGTTCGTTCCAGCGAACATCACACTGTATTTTCATTCCCAGAACATCAAGAGCATCCGATTCCTCAATATTTATACCATCCATGAGCACAGATGAAACAGCACTTGCGGTCGTTTGTTTGTGTGTTAATAAACAGCATTGGGTCTTACGAGCGTTAAAAGCGATCCTTGCAAGCGATCTCTGATAGACTAGGCCTATAACTAAATGAGTACGAGTGGCAAATGCTGCTGTCATCCGCGAAAGAGTGGATAGGGTTGGAAGTTTAATAGGTCGTTGAGAAAAATAAGAAATAGAGTAGGAGAAAGAACGGAGCCCTGCGGTACCCCTGAATTAATCTTGAACTCGTTTGATGAGACTCCATTTATAACAACTCATATTGTGCGGTCTCTGAGAAAGCTCGATATAAACCGAGAAAAGTCATCACCGACACCAAAGGCTGTAAGTTTTGCCAGTAGTGCACCATGCCACACTCTGCCAAACGCTTTGGAAACATCCAGAGCCACCACCTTACTTTCACCAAAATGATGGATTGAGTGGCACCATTTCTCTGAGAGATAGACCATAAGATCACCAGTAGAACGACTCTTACGGAATCCATATTGACGATCACAAAGTAACTTATGTGTCTCTAGATACCTCATAAGGTGATAGTTAACCATACTTTCCATTACTTTGGAAAGCGAAGAGCAAATTGCTATTGGACGGTAATTTTCAGGGTTATTTGCCTCACCCTTTTTGGGGATTGGCGTTATATTAGCAATCTTCCAGCACGATGGAAACTCGCCAACATGGTAAAGTATGCTGAAGAGGCGTGCTAATGGGCGCGCAAGCGTAGAAGAACACTGCTTCAAGACCAGTGATGGGATGTCATCCGGTCCAGGAGTCTTATTTATGTTGAGGTCGGCCAAACCCCTTTTAACTGCTCGAGCCCGGAAAAATATCTCTGGCATAGTTACAGATACCCTTTCGAGCTCGGGGAGCTCGGGGACTGCTTTCCGGCAAGTAGGAGTTGCTTGCAAAAATTTCAGCTTTGTCAACCGGGTCGGTGAATGCTTGGTCATTTTTTAAAAGAGTTGGAATTGAGGAACTAGCACTGTTCTTTACTCTCTTAACGAAATACCAATAAGTCTTACTGCCCCGGGGAGCTGTAAGAACCTTGGCACGAAGACACTGTTCGTGAAGAAACTTTTCACGCCTAAAGCTGGATTCACCCATTGTTTCCGAACAAAATATTTGTCCGGACAAAAATTTTTTACTGAGAGTATTCTGCAGCTCGATTCACCCAATGCAAAAAAATGTTCCGGAAAATCAGAGCTGCCATATATAAACAAAATCTATTAGTTTTACAAGGTGGCAGTACTGTTTGTTATTATTTTGGTTTATTTTCTGGCGTATTTTACATATTCTCAATTATTAGTAAATATTGTGTGATAATAATGGAAAAAAGAAAACTGCTTTTGCTTATGGCCATTGAAATATGTACATAAAGCATTATTATTAGCCAAGTACACATGTATAAAAAAATTAAAAAATTTGCAGTGAAAATACTTTTAAAGCAAAGAAGAGCAATGGGTTATTTTTACACATTATATCGTACATACACTCTCTTCCTGGCTTTTTCATTTCTTTAATAAGTTTTTGGGCAATCAATTCATTTATTTCCATATTAAAATTATTACTTATTTTTTTAATAACTATTAAAACTATGTATATACATATATCAAATGGCAGCCACTATTGAAATTTCATCAGAATAAAATTACTATTAAGATCTTTAGCTGGAAAATTTAGGAAACAAAAAAATATGTATAAGCAAGATCAAATAATACGAATATTTAATTACTATGTAAATTTTTTATTCGATGGGGCAACTCAATACAATTTTGTATGTAAAAATGTATCCTATTGGCATCTCATTTCAATTTTGTCCGGACAAAATATAAAATTAAACCAATTCAAGTTGGGAGTTGTTCGTAAAAAATATTTTCTCTCTCTCAAGAAGAGAGACGTCAAACTACATATAAAAAAAATTTTGTCCGGACAAAAATTTTGTTCGGAAACAATGGGTGAATCCAGCTTTAGTACCAAAACGGTAACTTCAATTTTCGCACTAAAGCGAATGACCGTCTATTGTGCAGATGGTTTTTTCACGGCAAAGACGCGCACCAAATAAGAAAACCCAAACCGGTTAGCGAAGGGGTTCCAAATTTTTTTGGAAGTTCTCAAAATTTATTTCACCAAAACTAACATAAATTTATGTACTGAAAGTTAGCATATTTTTTTACAAAACAATCGATGAGTAGAAAAAAATTACATACATACCTATATATTTATTTACATACTTGCCTACATACGAGTACGCAAAAAAAGAAATATCAGCCGGCAAAAATTTAAACAAAACTCATTGCGTATGTGATTTTTCATTACTGAGCCTTTATATGTATATATACACACACACAAGCATACAAGTATAAATAATAACCCTCTTCAAAAATTTAAACAAATTTCTTTACCACAACATAACATAACCTTAAATTACTCTGCAAGATTTATTTCTGGTGATGTCGACAAATAAATGTACATTCTCATTTAAAAGTGTAAACATTCCTCAGTTTCAATTTTGGAATCTCTATACTAACAATTTCATTGCCAGAGCGATGTTTATGGAACAGTTACATACGAGTAAAGCAACGTTGTTGCTGTTACTGTTGTTTTGTGTTCTGATTGTTTTTGGCGTAAGTACGAGTAGGTATGTTTTAAAACAGAAACATGTTTTTTCTGGTGCCATTTTTTAATATTGAATGAAGCGGATTTGTGAGGAAAATAAAAGTAAAATTATATACGCTCCATGTGTACTATTTGTTTTTGTCACTTCACTAGTGTTACGTACAACACTGGAATTGATTGCTTATTTGTTTAGTGTATGGTCACACACAGCAACTTTAGTTGGGCAATTCTTGACTTTATAGAAGCTTTCGGTGAGGGGAATAAGAAGGGAAAAAGAATTGCCGGTACTCGGCAATTCTCAGCAATTCCTTACTTTTCTCTCATGTGTGTATGTGTATGTGCATATACAATGTAAATTGCATAAAGCAAAAGGTAGAGAATTGCTCAAGAATCGCCGAAAAAAGTTTTTGTGTGTGGACAAGAAAGCAATTCCAAAAGAAAATTGCTAAAAAGTTCGGCAATTAAAATCGTTCTGTCTGACCACAGACTTAGTGAGTGTTATTGACATACATATGTATTTATTTACATATATTTGTACATATGTACATATTTTCGTTTTAAAATGAAAATACGTAAATAAATCGTTACGTTAATACAAAACGTAAATGCATATATATGTGCGTGAGTATGTATGCCTGCATTTGTCTTGTTTTATAGAAAGGTAAAAAAATTGTTTTATTAATGCAATAATGGCAACAGAATGTGCTTTTCTAGGTGTTGATAGGTTTAATAATATTGCGAAATCAGAGCTGGAAATATTATTGTTTTTGGGTGGTACGCTGAAAGAAAAAATCTGAGACTAGAATATCGTCTTTTAAGAAAAGCCTTAAGAAATTTCTTTTGCAAAATGTTCAAGAATTTATTACATAGTATTATAAATATAGATGGAAACATTTAATTAATATTTATTTACTTAACCATTTTCTATTTTTTAATCTTTTTCATTTTTTCCCTTTCTAATATATGAAAAAATTATTTATTTACTCGTTTATTTACATGAAAGTATTATACAGCATTATGTAAAGTTGCCAACTTGCTTCTATAATGCCTCTCAGGCGCTGAAGCTCAAAATTGTACAAATTGCAAATACAAAAAAGTAAAATAAATAAATTAAAAAAAAAAAAAAAATTGTATATGCAAAATGGGTTGAAAGTAAAATCGCCCGTAAGTTGAGAGCTCGTAATGAAAGAAGTAATGATATAAGGATGAACTATTTATCAATTATATATGTGGTTATATGTTTAACTGTGGTGTTTTACCATAACAGCTTAAGTCGAGGTAAGACCAAATATAGTTTTGAAGAGAAATTTTAATGAAGAACTAAATTTAAGAAGTAAAGAAAATAAACTAAAAATAAAACTAAATATCGTGAATAGTATAAAAAATTATGTTGATTTATTCAAATAAACAAATTATTAAAAATGTTTACAATTTTTAAAAAGTAAACTTTTTTTTATTTATTATCTTATAAACATTTTGTCGTGTGCACCCTGTAGTTAACAGCTGTTAGAAAAATTTGTGTTGGCGGTAAACATATGTTTGTAACAGAAGGTAAAACAGTTTATTGGCGGCAAACAGATGTTCTCTGTTGACATTTAACAGCAGTAAAAAGGGAAAGCAAATGAAAACGAGTAAAATATATGTTTGTTTTTTTTTGTTAAGAAAAAGTTTTGGAAAATACAACGGAGTTTGTAAGAAAATGGGGACCTAACAGGAGAAAAAAGTTTTGTGGAAGGCTTCACCGAGGTTTGGTGTGATGTAGAAGAGATAACGTTTTTTTTTCGTTTGAGAACCGGCGAAGAAAACGCATGGAGGTTTTTGTTTGAATAGAATTATTTATTGTCATTTTAAGAGACTTAAAATTAAATCTAAAAATACTTAAAAGTTAAAAGAATTAAAAACGTAAAAAGTAAAAGAGACTTAAGTTTAAAGTTAAAATATTCAAAAGTTTAAACAAACTTAAACCAAAAACTTAAAGCAAACTTAAAGCTAAAACTTAAAAGAAACTTAAAGCAAAAACTCAAACGAAGTTTACAACCTAAAAACAAAAACTTAAACTTAAATCTGAAAACTGAAACGTTAAAATAAACAGTAAAAACGTAAAGTGAAATACAAACTGACCAGCAAAGTCATCACATCCAACACAGCCAGAAGTGAAGCGAAAAATACTCACCTACCAGCCCCATTACATCCAACACAGCCAGAAATTGAAGTCTAAATATCAACCGGCCAGCAACATCCAACACAGCCAGAAGTGAAGCGAAAAGTACCAGCTACCAGCCTCATTACAGCCAGGGGAACTCATTCCTGCCAATCAACTTTACCAAACCTGGAAGCCAAAACCCGGAGTACCAGGTATCTTGCCAAAGACTGACGACGCGACTGACGACCAACTAACGAAAAATGAAGTACATTTGATTAAATAAATATACCTATATATGTATATGTATTATTCTTGATAAAAAAAAAGGAAATTAGGGAAAACACCATCTCGCATAAGTTCTGATAAAAATGATTGCTCGTAGTAGAGCTGTAGGGCCCTAAATTGAGCTCATATTAGGAGTCAGTTTTCTATATTTGTTTCGCGTAATTCGACGGCCAATTGCCCGATGTGGAGGTGTTTGCTCTAGATCAAACAAAATAAACAGAGCGGAATAGTATATATATATATTAATATATTAACCCATTTCGACCCGGACCAAACAACTGAACGCGCGGCAAGTTAATTTCCAGCAAAACTAGGGTTTTTTTTGTTATCTTATTGTAAAATTTCAAGCATAAGACGTCATTTTGTGTTTAAATTATATGTGAAATTCATAACTTTTGTATTTTAAAACTCCATCTAAGGAATAACTTTCTTTTTTTTTTTTCCCCCTTCCAACAACATTTTCTTTTTCCATTTTTATCTTATTTCATACATTTTACGCGCTCTTTCATACTAAAGCAATTTGTTCTTGAATTTTTTGAAGTAAATAATAAAAAAATGTACCACCATATTTAAGGAATTCCCTTCATTTTTTTTTTTTTTATATTTTTAACATGACGTGTCTTTAAACAAGTCACAGGTTGGTTATAGGAAGGTGAGGTAAAGGGTAAGTTATCTTTTAGGGATGGCTTAAATAATAATGCGGCCTCTAAGCTATCATGGTGGAATCCAGAACGGATTCCATGAGGGTGGGCAGCCGAATCTGGCGCAACATCTGCAGTAACTCTGTTGTGGAGGAAGGTAAGTGGGTAGTGGTGTCAGCGAGTTTATTTAAAGAAGTTTAAATGCACTAAAACTTTCATAAGTTTTTCCTATCGTATCATTTCACTTTCGGGCCCCAATTAATTTTGAGTTTTTTTGAATTTATGAAGTAAAGTCTAGATCATAATAAGTCTGACGTGATTTTTTTTTTTTTTGTTGTGACGATTGGCATCACCAAGACTGACAAACAAGAACACCACCCCAAAACGGCGAGCTTCTAGCCGGAGCGAAAAGCAAGCACGTCAGCAAAGTTTGCAGTCTGGCAATCTCCATATTTGCCCAATGTTTCCATTTACATTGTTTAGCCAAAACGATCGTTACTACAATTTCAATTATATTATAACAAATTGAAAATGTGATCAATATGAGACAAATATAGACGAAAAAATAAATAAGAGTTCGGTGGCTGAGTTTGTTAAGCGGCCGTATTAAAAATACATCATATTTACATGGAACTGAGTTCAAAACCTAGTGGGTGCTAATGAGCAGTGTAGCGATTGCGAAATAAGCTGAGGGACAAAACCAAAGAACGTGACCTAATGTAGCAAATGTAACATTTTTTTAAAGAAGTCAAAATTCTTGAAAATAGTTCAAGCATGTATTGTTACGTGGGAAATATACCTTCAAATCTTATTTTATTTATAAAATTAAGGGAAAATCTTCATTTTGGCAAAGCTGGTCTTCCACTAAGTGCTAGCAAGGGAAAAGAGAGCCACTCTCTTTGCAAAGTAAACTTTCTGTATGTGAAAGCGGTGTAAGAATAAGGAGTAACCACACAGACCAACGACTCATCTAGAAAAACGGTTTGAAAGGACTTGTTTTCAGAATGCTTTCCATACGAATTTTGTAGACGATTCGTACGTCTGTATTCTATTACGTAACAAAGATATTTCTACATATAAAATTAATTTTAAAAAATTTGATGCGTTTTCTTTGAGATAACGCGTTTTTTCTCATTTTGGTGCTGTTAAAATTGTTTCACTAATTAAATACATCAGTTTCTAATTATGTTTGTATATGTAAATAATAAAAGCGTTATTGTTTATAAAAGTTGTGTTAAATTACTTTTCAGAAAATCTTTGAGTAATATTTTAAATCTTGGAAGTGTAGGACATAACTTTATATTGAGAGGTAAGTTGTTAAATTCTTTACTCCCTGAGTGTTCTGTTCTATTCGTTGTTTTGTTGCCCCAGTACGGCAAAATGCTATTCGTAATTGTTTATTGTTGCGAGTGTTAACCCTTAAACGCTCACTGTATCTTTAAAGATACAACCATTAAAAGTGCTCCCACAGGCATATTTTTGGCAAAACTGAGGAAAGGACAATATATGACAATGAAGAGTACATTAATTATTCATTTTAAATTAGTTTTTGAAAAAATATATTAGAATTGTTAGACTAATTGGCTTTTGAATCTCAAAAATATTTATTTTGAAAATTAAAATATTTAAGTTTTTCATATGGCAAAAACTTCAAATAAGAAAGATTTAGAAGCATGAAATAAATATAGGCTGGTGTCTTTATACATTTTCTATCCACTTTTAGGAATACTTGGAAGATTTTTTTCGAAACCTTTACAAGAAGCTTTATTTAATGGTTGTATCTTTAAAGATACACTGAGCACTCGCTAGTAAAAAGAAAAGTCGTTATTGTTTACATTTTGTGTTGGTTTTATGCTTAGAATCAGTCGTATGTTGAACTTTGAACAAACAGGTTGGTGTTTTTGATACATTTGGTGTTGGTGGTATATTTCTTATATAAGTAGTTCAATATTATTTTTTAAAAGTAAGTAAAATAAACACAGAGTTTTTTGAGCTAATATGAAACTATTTGCAAATAGTTATGTCAGGTCTTACAAGATTTAGTAATGCTAAGATGACGGATGAAGAGATATGCGAGTTGTTGTGCAACAGCGAAAGTTTTCCATATGATAGTACAGATGAAATTGACTCTGATGAAGATGATGAGGATTCACAAGTAAAAAATTATTCAGAAAGAAATCGAGAAGTAGGAACTAAAAACCAAGAAGTATCTAAAATGCATCTTATTAACGATATCGAGAGTGAGGAGGATATTGATCTCAGTACATCTTTACACGATTCTTTTGTCAAAATGATAAACGATGAAAGTGATGAGAATTTCGTTTCAGAAATAGATATAGTAGAACCTGAAATCGACAACTCACCTCAGTCTCATTCCTTTTCCAAAGTTTCTAATCCATTTCCGTCTATGTTTAGTGAAGTAAAGGTACATCCAAAATCTTCTGAGTTTGAAAGAATTTTGTGGAAAAAAGGAAACCTTCAGTTTAAAGAAAAGCAAGTTAAGTTTGAAGGAGATAGCAATCTTTCCGAAAACATAGAACATTTACAGACACCGTACCAAGTTTGGTGTTATTTATTTCCGCACGACTTGGAGGAACTTATTGTCAGCGAGTCTATAAAATATTCTGGCATAAATCAAGTTTATTTTGACGTAACGGATTTACGTAAATTTATCGGTATTCTCTTTTATATGAGTTACTATAAACTTCCAAACTCAAGAGATTATTGGTCTGAAAACAGTCATCGCTGCGTTGAAGTTATAAAAAAACAAATGAGCAGAAGGCGTTTTGAAAAAATTCGGGAAATAATTCACTTCAACGATAGAGATAAAATACCTCCCAGAGAAGATCCAGATCGCGATAGGCTTTATCTACTACGTCCTGTTATTGAAATACTAAATAAAACATTTGGCAGTGTTCCGAAGTTGAGTAGACTATGTGTAGACGAACAAATGTGCTCTACGAAAGTTGGGAGTTATATGAAACAGTACCTGCCCAATAAGCCAAAAAAATGGGGTTTACAAATTTGAAATATATAGTGGATCATCTGAACGATGTGCACAAGGGGAACCTGATCTTTTAGCCTCTGCAAATATAGTTGTTCGATTGCTGCGCGAAGTACCTCACTTTAAAAACTATATAGTGTACTTTGACAACTTCTATACCACAATACCGTTATTAGTTTATTTGCGCACACAGGGTATCCTTGCAGTAGGTACCATTCGACGCAATAGAATAAAAAACTGTAAGCTTCCTGATGAGAAAGTCATGATGAAATATGAACAAGGAACGTCTCAGGAGTTTATTTGTAACATAAATGGTATAGAAGTTACATCGTTGTCATGGAAAGATAACAGGGTTGTTAATCTGGTTTCGACTTACGTTGGTACTAAGCCAATAAAGGTTGCAGAAAATGCGGAAGAATTACCCATAACAATTAAAAGATTTGACAAAAAGGAAAAATCAACAAAAAACGTACCATGTCCGCAAATCATTAAAGACTACAACTGTCATATGGGTGGAGTTGACTTAATGGACAGCTCAATGGGTCGCCACAAAATAATGATGAAGAGCAGGAAATGGACGAACAGAATATTTTATCATCTTCTTGATATGACTTGTGTAAATGCATGGATATTATACAGAAGAAAAAATAATAATCAGCATGCAAATATGAGACTGATTGATTTTAAGTTGGAGGTGGCAGATGTGTTGTTTTCCTCTTCATCAGGTACTCCTACGCGGCGTGGTCGGCCACCCCTAGAAAAACTAATTGAAGAAAAACGACGAAAGCCAAACTCTCAATCGAGGCCTCCCAATGATATCAGGCTTGATATGATGGAGCATTGGACTATAATGGACAAAAAGCAAAGATGTAAGCTACCGAATTGCTCTGGACAAACACGGATGTTTTGCTCAAAATGTAAGGTCAATCTTTGCTTAACCGCCGAAAAAAATTGCTTCTTTGATTATCATCACAGCTAAGAATGTTTTTGTAAATAACTGTTATATTTTATGGAACTATTGTTTAGAAGTGAATTTTATGTTTATTTTTATCGTTTCTGTTATTTTATTTTTAACATCGTTTTTTTTATCTTTTATTTTGTATACTTAAAAATATCGACACCTGAAATAAAAACACACTGAAAACTAAAAAAAAATGCTGATATAAATAATAATAAATGGCAGTTTTTAATATATTGAATGATAGGAGCTTTAATATGTTATGGAACACACGCATAATGCATAAAAATTGATTGTAAACTTTTAATTCATTGGTTTTTTCTTTAACTTTATATACAATTTCATATAAAAATTATTCACTGGAAAGTGCTCAGTGTATCTTATAAGATACAACCAATTTTTTTTAAATAACTTTGAAAAATTTTTTTATTTTTTAAATTTGATTAAGCAGTCTTGCTTTGTTTTAGTTTTTACATATCATATATTTAATTCATTGAAATCGGTGCTCTTGAGCATTTAAGGGTTAAGAGAGTTTTGATTTTGCATAACGAGTATCGTATGATGACCAATATCATGTAGACATTTATACACATTTGAACAGATTTGTAACTTGTAGGTACCATAAATTGGTAAAATTGATATAAAGAATATTTTGGGTGTTAAGGTTAAGCTGCTATGATATGTTAGGTTAGGTAGGCAGGACGCTGGGCTCTCGAAAAAGTAGCTGAAGCTATCCAGCTCACTTGGGTTCTAAATATTGTTCTCATTGTGATTGCCTGAAAGATGGAAGAGTAGAGTTGAAAAATAGAATTTAGAAATATATAGTGGGTGAGGGAGAGAGGGTAGAAAATGTGGGAAACCGCTTAATGTGGCATTACAATGTGGTATAGGAATGTCTCCTCCTCGTCTTGGCAATTTCTGCAGAAGTCATTATAGGGTAAGCCTGATATGGTTCTCAAACGAGCAATGTCCTGTGATGATCGCTATAGTGACTCTCAGATGAGGTCTGGGCAGTTTTAATAGCTAACCAGTTCTCTTAGAGTTAATATACGGCTACAGATTCCTTGATATAAGGCATGTGGGCTCTGTGAGCTATTTTTTTTTTTGGCACTTTTCAGCGCGTGGATTTTTATCCTTTTCCAACACGCTGATAAAGGTTGTCCGCAAAAACGATCTATGCCCTTATCCTCTAAAGTTGTTCCCTTTTTGGCTAGGTCATCAGCGAATTTGGATTGTTGGAACCGTATCCGTGTACCTATTTTAGGGTTAGGTTAGAATGTCTCGCTATCTTGTTTAAAGATGTCCGGTATTCTTCGACCAGACTGGAGTTAGTGTAAATTGCAATCAGGGAGTTGATGACGGCTTTGCTGTCCGTTACTATGATATCCCTACCGAATATCTTGTGAAACATCAGGCATCTGGCTGCTATGTTTATAGCTGATATTTCAGCTTGAAGAACTCTACATCCGTCTGATAGTCGGAAGGATAATTTAGTGTTAGATTCTCCTATGTAAGCGCCACCCTCAACCCTTTCTCCCCCTTTTTGATCCATCCGTATAAACATAGAAGTGTCCAGCTTCTAAGTGAGTTTCCTCGATTTAGTAGCCGAAGCTCCTTGAGAGGATTGGTTTTCGGATGCACTAGTCAATTAGATCGGAAACCAGGTCCTTTTCAATCTCAAGTATATTGGCGTGTCTCAAGCGTCTGTGGATCCATGCTTCTATCGCGTTCAACCTGGCTTTTAGTGCTATCTGCCTGGCTTCTAAGTCACATGGCATCCAGCTCATAAGTGCAAGAAGAGCTGGAAGAAGTATTGTCATGGTTCGACTGACTTTTCCTATTTTCAGCCCGTTGGTTGCGGAGTCCAGTGATTTCTACTATACTGATACTCCATAGAAAATTATTGGTTTTAGAACCATTTCTTAAAGCCACACAACTCTTTTTGGATGTATGCACCATGCACCATGTTGAGCCTATTGCTTTTTTACATTGATACTCGTAGATGGCTATTGTAGCCTGAATATTTTCTTTACATGATAACATGCTGTTTAGAATGACGCCTAAGTATTATTAAAAAAAAATTTTAAATCGGCTTAAGCTGTTTTGCTAAAACGCCACAGATATGATTAATCGATTTGAGTTGCAGCACTGTTCAAAAATATACAAATTCATTAAATTAAAATATATACAAGTGTATATGCGTATATATTTTTTTGATTATTAAAACTAAAAATAAAAGAACCCCAGCAAATGAAAAAAAAAACATTTAAAAATTGGAACAGCATAACGAAATTTTGAGAATACAGATGTGTTTGTAAAAGCTTCATTGTGCTGCATCTGATGCCTAATACATTCTAGAAAGCAAAAGTTGGCAACGCTGCAAACGGCTTGGTCCTAACCAAGGCGAATTAATTATTAGGTGGATGCATCGGCGAATTCAAGCGAATTCGATTAATATGGCGGCACTTTCTCTGTCAAGTTTTGTTTACCTTTTTCGGCGCCATTTAAATTTTTGTACATGTTCGTTATCAACTACTTTTGACAGCTTAAGTGTGAATTCGCCTTTTTACACAGACAAAATACCTGTTGTTTTTTTTATATCTCGGGTATATATGGACCGATAGCTGAAAAAAAAAATTTTCTTTTAGTCACCATGCTTAATAAGTGTGTGAAGTTTGAAGCAAAACAAACAACTTTTGTTTTGAATATATCTCAGCTATACGTGGACCGATATTACTGAATTTCAATAGCAAACCCATGAATCGATTGGGTAAAAGAATGGTGAAAGAAAAAAGTTTCTAAGTCTAATGGTCTTCTCAAAAACGGTATTTCAACAGCGGACAGACGGACATCGCTTAATCGACTTTTCCATTAATTCTGAATCAGAATATACATACTTTATAGGGTCGCAAAAAAAAACTGTAGAAATTACAAACGGAATCACAAACTTTACATTTTTGTGAAGGGTATAAAAAGAGTATAAATTAACGATTCAAATGAGCTATAAGTTTTTTTCCGTATACAGAGACCTAATCAGAAAAATATCTCAGCTCAAAAGGTAAAGAACTCCACGACCTGGCTACCCTAATTACAATTGAACGACAAAAAAAATTCGTAATTTTATTAAATATTTAAAATCATTTAAAAATAATATACAAATTTTTTACAAAAACAACGTTATCAGCTACTTACGTCAAAATTATATTTGAGGAGCTTACAGCCGTTACTGCAAGGGGTGAAATATGTCGAAAAAATTTGCGATTATCGAATTATTAAAAGTTACAGAATCACACTACAAGCCATCAATCTCGATTTAGAATTTAGTTAATAATTTGGTAATTTATTAGTTACTAAAGCTGTAACGAATTCACGCGCCGTTATAAATACGAACTGCACTATTCAGTGTTTGCTTTTTTTCGTAATATTTGACAAACTTGGATTGATCGTTTAACGGCAAATACTCTGCAATTAAAGCCAATTTAATAAAGGTTTATATTTTCTTTCGAGAAAGTGTATAATATACAACAGCAAGATAGTCTCACTTTATGTATTTGATGTGATACGTTTTCTACATTAGTACTTGGTGTTCACATTGTGCCCTACAAAATGAGATGTAAAAATTTTAGACACTTGAATAAACTTTTTTCTTACATTAAAACAAAAAGTTGCATTGAATATGATTTGGTGCCTCCAAAATTTGAAAAGCGCACCGAAAATTAAAAAAAGGGCACACCGCACCGACTAAAGAATTTTTTGCACAAAAAAATTTTAAAAAGCACCAAAAACGGTGCGAAACGCACCGAGTTGACAACGCTGTTACTCATATCTTAGAGATGTGTGTGGAAGATATTGAAAATTTAAAAAAGCCATTTATACTACATTTACACCAACTCATGGTACAATAATATATAGGTAATGTCGAAACGGTGGCCGACATTTTTTTCTGTGATGATAATTATCAAAAGTGCACACATAAACACACATTTTTTATTATTGTTTACAAATTGAAAAAGTTGTTGAAAAAAAAAATTTTTAAATAATAGTTTTCAAACACAAAAACAGCTTCAAATACAACAGACAGATATCTTTATTGATATATTTAATTTATTGCACGAGTTTTAAATGCAAAAACTTATTTGTAAAATAGAAACACGAATAAAAATATACGTTTGTTTTTTATTTTCTTTTGTTTTCTTTGCCAGTTATCAACACAAAGCAACAATAAAAAGCCATGTTGTTTTTTTTATTGTTGGCTTGTTGTAGTTCCGCTTTTACCTATTATATTATTGTACCATGCACCAACTCAAAATCTAGTAGATTTGAATTAAAATCTACAACGAAGTCTATATCGTTTACACCACCAAGCCCTTTGGAAAAATAAATTTTATGGAAATGAAATCTTGTAAGATATCAAATAACGAAAGTGTAAACGCTTAAGATTTTGTTCAAGATTTCCATTCAAATCTAGTAGATTTTGAATAAATGTAAATGCCTTATTAGTAAGAAAGCCTAATATAAGTTTTTATGATTACGGATGTTTACTTGCATAGAGAACACGCATTCCCAAAACAGTTATCTTATTTTACCTCCAGTGTGGAAAGACATTCCATTGACTTGCCGCCAAAAACATTGTAGACATCATATTGTTTTCAACTTATTGTAGCCGCTTACACTTCACAACATGTTTTGTAATAATATTAAAATAATTAATTCGTTTGACTTTAATAGCTTATTTTAACAATTCTGCACTTAATAGAATCCTTCATACACCTTTTATAATTTCAAACTTGGTGTCTCCACGCGCAATAAACTTGGAAATAATTATGTGTTCTCAGCTGTCAAATCCTAGTGCCAACACCATATGTTCATAATAAAAAATAAAAGAGATAAACTTGTGCAAACTTGCATTTGTCTTACGTAGTGTTTACACGTGCAGGTGCAAGTTCGAAAAACCCAACACAATCAAACTTTTCACTGAACTGACAAGCAATTTCAGTAGGCAGTGATTTTTTGGCACTTACTAAGAGTCAAATGACAACTGAAATAACAGTGTTGCCTTACAACAAGTTTTACGGAGATTAACTGATTTTAATATAATGTTTTTGTCATATTTAAATTTTTCAAAACATATTTTTAAAATAATTCACATTTTTTTTATTGAAAATATATAAATTAAGCAGTCTTTGCCGTTTTGAGTGAAAAACAGTTAAAATTATTCTATTTCATTTATTTATTTTATTCCTACCATTCATTTCCCCGAAAAATAATATAATATTTTTCTATGGTAATGCTGTTTTAGGAGCTGTTGTCTCTCCACTGACTGAACTTCCATGTTATTCTTTACGTAGTGTTTACACGTGCAGGTGCAAGTTCGAAAAACCCAATACATTCAAACCTTTTTACTAACACACGCACAATCTCTGCACTTGCAACCAACTTTCAACTGAACTGACAAGCAATTTCAGCAGGCAGTGATTTTTTGGCACTTACTGAAAGTCAAATGACAACTGAAATAACAGTGTTGCCTTACAACAAGTTTTGCGGAGATTAACTGATTTTAATATAATGTTTTTGCCATATTAAAATTTTTCAAAGCAAATTTTTAAAATAATTCACATTTTTTTATTGAAAATATGTAAATTAAGCATTCTTTGTCGTTTTGAGTGAAAAAAAAGTTAAAATTATTCTATTTCATTTGTTTATTTTATTCCTACCATTCATTTCCCCGAAAAATAAAATTATGGTTTTTTATGGTAATGCTGGTTTAGAAGCTGTTGTCTCTCCACTAACATTTTTAAACTGAACTTCCTTGTTATTCTTTAAATACTAATGCAACTTGCAAGAAAGTCGAGTATTTTTTCGACATTTTCGTTGATAATACGTGCACAGGACTTCCATGCAAGTACTTGTACGTGTAAACGCAGTGTTAAATACTAATGCAACTTGCAAGAAAGTCGAGTATTTTTCGACATTTTCGTTGATAATACGTACACAGGACTTCTATGCAAGTACTTGTACGTGTAAACGCAGTGTTAGCTACAACATATTTTTATATTTTCGTGCACCCTGTTAACATAAAACAACTAAACATTGCTTGTTGCAATGTTCACATATAGATGTCACCTCAAAATGTAAGTGGAAAGTGTCAGCTGTCAAAATAAACTCATTTGACAACATCCGTTTTTCCGTCTTTTTCGGCTTGAAAACGGTCTCATCGCAAGGGGCAAAATGGTATGTGTGCGAAAAAAATCTAAAATGTTACAAAGCATCATGAACAAAATCTTTGAATCCTATGCAGGCGATTTAAACCGTCATCAAAATAATCCCAGAATGGAAAAATTTTTCGGAAAAAGAAATATTTTAGAAAGGAAAACATTGGCTTGAAAGATTTGTTTAAATGCCAAAATTCTTTTCGTAATAAATGTTGGAAATTTAAGTTTAATATATTTGTTTACCTATTTTTACAGTCGCTCGTTATTCCAGAAAAGTTTCAACACATTCTGCGTATCATGAATACCAACATTGACGGCAAACGCAAAGTTGGTATTGCCATGACTGCTATTAAGGGTGTAGGACGCCGCTACTCCAACATTGTCTTGAAGAAGGCTGATATTGATCTGACCAAACGTGCTGGTGAATGTACCGAAGAAGAGGTAGGTTTTGTTGCAAACAAATTTAAAAAGCTTTTAAACATTAGGGAATTCCTTTTACAGGTTGAGAAAATTGTAACTATCATCTCTAACCCCCTCCACTATAAAGTACCAAACTGGTTTTTAAACAGACAAAAGGATATAATTGATGGTAAATACAATCAATTGACTTCCTCCAATTTGGATTCCAAATTGCGTGACGATTTGGAACGTTTGAAGAAGATTCGCTCACACCGTGGTCTTCGTCACTACTGGGGTCTCCGTGTACGTGGTCAGCACACCAAGACTACTGGTCGTCGTGGTCGCACTGTTGGTGTATCCAAAAAGAAGTAAATTCTTTTTGTTTTGTGTTATTTTTTTATTTTCACCCCAAAAATGTGCTTGGCATTCAATTTTTGTTTGAATGCAACAGGAGTTCTTTAAAAAATACATAAAAAAACTAAAAAAAAGTTATACGATTTGTTTTTGATGGTGAAGAATGGTGTTAAAAAAAGTGTATAGGTATATAAGATAGTATCGTGTGCAATTATAGAGATTGTTGCAGTCTTGTCTCAACAGAATATGAAAAATTTCAGACAATTTTCTGGCAAAAGCAATTGTGGCACCAAGTGTATTAGCATTCTTGTACATATGGCTGGAATTTGGCATCAATATTAATTTACTTTCGTGCAATGCTTGTGTGTACATATGTATTGTCCAACATGGTCTTGTTTTGGTTGAGTATCTTGAGACTCAAGATAGGAACATGTTTTAAGGCTGCAGAATCAATCTATTTCGAATATGTAGTACTCACTACATTTGGGTGGCTCTTCATGACTTACAAGTAGGTATAAAATTGCTTTACGAATTTGGTCTATACGGAAAGGATCACGTCGGTGCCCGAACTCAAATGCTGTACATCACCTGAAACTGTGTGCGAACAAGGTTACAAATGTTGGGGTGATATACATATTACATTTGTTGAGAACAGTGAAAGGAAAAGAATGAAATTTCAGCACGTATTCCAAAATCATACTTGAAGAAACTGCCTGGCTGACGATGTAGTTTCGTGCCCGTTCGTCATAGTTTTTAAGGTCGGACTTCCGATTCCGTTTAGAAGCTTCATTATTTTTCCCTCATCTCGTTCCAATTGTCTTGTCTACCTCCTATATATACGTTAGTTGAATAATAGATTACTATATATAACAGCCAGTTTACCAATCTCAACAGCGTGCTTGCGTTCGCAATCTAAGCGAAAGAAGATTGATTTGGGTTCGTCTAACTTCTTTGTATGCGAACGATATGTTCAATAATGCGAACGAATAATAGTGAGATAAACCCAAATTGATCCGAATGTGAGTGACTAGCTTTATTTCGCATTAATTTTCTTACGAAATTTGTAAACTGGCGGTAAGTCACTTATTTTTAATATAAAACAGCGAACTTTAACGAAACATCATCGTGAGCCAGGCAGTATTTCTATTTGATATCTACTTCAATTTGTTTGTTTTATAACAAAAGTTTGAGACTGAAACAAAACCACTTCAGAGGCAAACATAACGAAGTGTTTCCATTACGCTATGAAATGTTTTCTTTTTTTTTTAATCAGTTTCACGTATGTTTTGTTTTATTGAAATAACAGGACAGGTAGGTATTACACTTTTTAAATTTAGTTTTGGATGTTCAAGATTTGCATTTTTAGCGAACTGTAAGGCCTACAGCAACCTCCCAAATTCAGTATATGTATATAGTATAAAATGATATTTATTTATCTAATTTTGGTTTCTATTTCCTATACTCTGTGATTTTTGTATAAAATTCTGCTTATTTTTACACTAAATGCAACTGCAAATTTTGTTAGCTACCAATATTGATATTTAATTGCTAGAAAAAACCGCTGCAGTTACTGTACATTATTAAGTCTAAATAATAGCATACAATTAGGCGCACTGTATAAAATTGTTGCTATATTTTTGTCTTATTCATAAAATATATATTATTTTTAATAGTCATACAATCTGATTTATAAAAATTATTTTATGTTTAAAAAAAAGTATTTTGTGTTTATTAAACTCTTATTTGACAAAATTTGTTAAATAAGAGCTTAATAGACATAAAATATTTTTTATGAATAAAATCGTTGAATAAAATAAAGTAGCAATATGTAGGGGTGCAATGTTTTTTGCGTACCATAATCAAAAAGTGTTTTGTTTGCTGATTTAAAGTTATTTTTAAGCAAAAATTATAAATAGCTTGTTTTTTATGTTTCCCAGCTATCTATATGTCGACATTTCATAGGAACTACCCTAGTCATCAGTAGAATTTGGAAATTTTTGAAAGATATTCTCAAACATTCAACTTTATATCCCAACAATATAAATAAATTGTTGGGATATAAAGTTGAATGTTTGAGAATATTTTTCAAAAATTTCCAAAGTCTACTGACGATTAGGGTAGTTCCTATGAAATGTCGACAAATAGATAGCTGGGAAACATGGAAAACAAGCTATTTAAAATTTTTTACTGGTATAGATGTTTTTCCAAAAACTTTGCATTAAATATAGATTACGGTAAACTTATTATTTGTTATAATTCTCGCAAATTTTCTTACTTTTCAATAAATTCGTCTAAAGACACCGCTTACTCTGTGTTTGATAGAATTGCTATTAAAAGAATTTGAAGGCTTGTAGTACGATTCTGTAACTTTTAATGATTCGATAAACGTAAATTCTTTCGACAGTAATGGTTATATGCTCCTGAAATATAATTTTGACGACGGTAAGCAGGTCTTTTGGGTCCCTGATAATAGACAGAAAAAGTGACAACAGATTTCGGTCGACACCAAATATAATTAAGTGATATTGCTGAATAATAAATTTGATCAAATATCTTTATAATTACTGTAGAGGTAACATTATCTTAATAAAACTGACGAAGTCGTACTAGAAGCCAAGTTTGCCAAACACGAATTCTAGCTATTGAACGAATTTGATGACATTTTATCAGGTGGTACTATCAGACCCAGTTTGATTGTATAATAGTCGCTTAAACGGCTGTTTCAGTATCATGTTTTTAATATAAAAATATTGAACTTATACCAGTAAAAAATTATAAATAGCTTGTTTTCTATGTTTCCCAGCTATCTATATGTCGACATTTCATAGGAACTCCCCTAATTATCAGTAGACTTTGGAAATTTTTGAAAGATATTCTCAAACATCCCAACAATCCAAATAAATTGCTGAGAATTTAAAAAGAAAAATGCTCTGCTTTTCGATACTTTCAAAAAGTAAATCGTAGCAACCAACGGTAGTTCCTTTGTTTGAAAGGTAAAGACATGGTAGAGATGTTTATAAATAGAAAAGCTTGTTTTTTGTGTGTTGACGGATATTATTAGAGCATTTTTCTTTTTAAATTCTCAGCAATTTATTTGGATTGTTGGGATATAAAGTTGAATGTTTGAGAATATCTTTCAAAAATTTCCAAAGTCTACTGATGATTAGGGTAGTTCCTATGAAATGTCGACATATAGATAGCTGGGAAACATAGAAAACAAGCTATTTATAATTTTTACTGATATAAATGTTAGAAGCTTAAATAGCGAATAAAAAACTTAATTGTTTGTTATTTTTAAGTTTTTTTTTTATTAACAATGACTTTATAAAGAAAGGTCTTTTTTGTCTCTGTTAACATGCACGTATGTATGAATGTTTTTTTTTTTTTTTTTTTTTTTTTTTTTTTTTTTTTTTTTTTTTGAAGAATTTCACGAATGGTGTGATCAATTGTCTGTCCATTTACATAAATAACATAACTTAGTAATTGTGGTTTGGGTTAGATGATTTTAGAAAGTTCAAAAAGCAGTTGCTTCAGCTACAACACAATTAGTTTATTTTTTATTATTCTTGCCATATTTATCATAGCTGCCATTGGTTGTACGCTTGTGCGAACGTCTTCATGATTTTGGACTTTGATTCTTATGAGCTGATCACACATTGTTTTTTTTACTTTGCCTGCACACGTGTAAATTGTCTGCAATGTCTGTCGTTACAATTTAATGGAAATAAACAATAGCAAGAATTCGTCTTTGTTTCCAACAGTTTTCTTTTTTTGGTTAAAGAAATTTTGAGCAAATACAAAACATTCAGCCATGTCACAGAGTTCAATGCCGTTCAGAACCGGAATTGAATCCGAAAACTAAAATATTTTTTGGCATGAAATCATTTCTAATATCAAAAAATGTAAATTAATACATCCTCCGAAAAACGTTGTTTTCGGTTTTTAAAGAACTAACAAAGTGTGTGTAAAGAGTGTGTAGTATATTCGACTGGGCCAAATGTAAAATACCCTTCACGATAGTCACGTATAGTATATATCATAAATTTGAACTAAATATGCTCGGATATATGTATGTATATGGACCGACACGGGGGGAAATTTTTTTGCCTTGTAATCGTCATGCCAAAAAGGTAATTTTTCATGGAAACTTTCATGAAAAACTCGGTTTAACCTATATCTCGGGTATATATGGACCGATATCGGAAATGTTCACTTTCTGTATTTTAGTAACCTCCTTTTATAATCAGAACTGCTTTTAAGCTAAACAAATTCCTTTCGTGGAAAAATCGGTTCAGGCTATACCTCGAGTATATATGGACTGATATCGGAATTTTTCATTTACTGCATTTTAGTAAACTCCTTTTATAACCAGAACTGCTTAGAAGCAAAAAAAAAAAATGTTTTTCATGAAAAAATCGGTTTAGGCTATATCGCGGGTATATATGGATTGATATCGGAAATTTTCGTTTTCCATATTTGAATTACCTTATTATATTGCCAGAACTGCTTTTAAGCAAAAAAAAGTTGTTTAATGTCAGTTGTTTATGCGCCATTTTTATTAAAACACCGGTTTAAACTATATCTCGAATATATATGGACCGATATCGGGATTTTTTTTTTTTTGCCTTTTAATCGCCATGTTTAATAATTGGTTGAAGTTTGAAGCAAAACAAAAATGTTCACGCAAAATTGCAACAAAAAAAAACATTTTTTCCGGAATTTTGGATATATCTCATATATGTATATGTGAACCGATTTCAATGAATTTCAATAGCAAACCGATGGGGTAAAAGAATGGTGGAAGAAAAGTTTCTAAGTTTAATGGTTTTCTTAGAAACGGTATTTAGAGAGCGGACTTCATTGAATTGTCTATCAATGCTGATTTAGAACATGTACGAGTATAGTCGGAAATAAAAATTGTAGAAACTACAAACGGAATCACAAACTTTTAATGAAAGGCCAATGTAAGCGGCAAGGCAGTTTTAATACGACAGTGGTATAAGCGTCTAAAATCACTAAAATATACTTTAATCTAAAAAGTAAGCAGCACTAGTGTTGCAAGATGTACAATTGTGGTCAGCGTTGTCAACTTTGAAATTTCAAAACGCACCTTAATGGGGGAAAAAGCGCGTTATTTCAACAAAAACGCACTGAATTTTGAATTTTTTCCTTTCATTTTTAAAACCTTATTTTGTATTTTAGGAAGTACAATATTTTTCCATTAAAACCCCGATAATGAAACAGCCTTTTAGGCGACTATTATACAATCAAGCTGGGTCTGATAGCACCGCCATCAAATTCGTTCAATAACTAGAATCTGTGTTTGTCAAACTTGGCTTAAGTAATATCACTTAATTATGCTTGCTGTCCACCGAAATCAGCTGTTACTTTAACTGCCTATTATCAGGGACAAAAATGCTGCTGCTTATAGTCGTCAAAATTTTATTGCAGGAGCATACAACCATTACTGTCAAAAAATTTACGATTATCGGATCATTAGAAGTTACAGAATCGCACTACAAGCCTTCAAATTCGATTAATAGCATTTCTGTCAAACACTGTGTACATTTCATTTCTGTTTTCGTAAGCGGTGTCCTTAAAAGAATTTATTGAAACATACGAAAATTAGCCAGAATTATAACAAATAAATGACGAAGTTTACCCAAATAATTATTTAATGCAAACGTTTTGAAAAAAATTTTATAATTTCTCAATTACCAAAACCGTAACGAATTCAGGGGCCATCATAAACACGAATTTCACTGTTTAAAGACTGCATTTCTTGAAATATTTGACAAACTTGACTTCATCGTTTAATAGCAAAACACTCTCTAAAAGCAGCAAATTTTATAAAATGGAATGTTTATTTTTCTTACGAGAGTGTGTATATATACAACAGTAAGATTGTCTTACTTTGTGCATATTATATGCACATTTTCCACGCAATATTAATCATAAAAATTTTGGACACTTGATTAAACTTTTTCCTTACATAAAAACAAAAAGTTGAATTGAATTTGATTTTGTGCCACCGAAATTTAAAAAACGCACTGAATATTTAAAAAAAGCGCACCGACTAAAGAATTTTTCGCACAAATAATTCTAAAAGGCACCAAAAACGGTGCGAAACGCACCGAGTTGACAACGCTGACTGTGGTTTTATGCGTTCCAGCAGTTTTGGGTAAAATTTGTAAATTTAGAGAGTAATTTGCTTTTTACTCTCATTAGTCCGAACTAGTCCAAGATCTCGTGGAACGCACCTAATGTAAAATTTACAATAGATTTTTGTAGTCGTTATTTATAAAATGAAAAGCCAAACAACAAATAATTAAAAATTAATTTTCTTTATCTTCGGGTTAAAAATTTTTAACAATTAAATTTATTTATTTCATTTTGCGTTAAAAAAGTGAAAATGTTCTATTGTTTAAATTCTGATACATAAATTTTTCTTCAATTAGCCGCGTTCATTTGCCTATATCAAAAAAATTTAAACGGCAAATAGAACAATTGGTTGTCGCCCGTTGCCGCATGCCGCTTACATTGGCCTTTCACTATTTTATATACTCTTTACATTTTTGTGAAGGGTATAAAATATAGACTTTTCTTTTTAAATTTTCAGCAATTTATTTAGATTGTTGGCATATAAAGTTGAATGTTTGAAAATATGTTTCGAAAATTTCCAAAGTCTACTGATGATTAGGGTAGCTCCTATGAAATGTCGACATAAAGATAGCTGGGAAACATAGAAAACAAGCTATTTATAATTTTTTATTGGTATAAATGTTAGAAGCTAAAATAGCGAATAAAAACCTCAATTGATTAAAATTTACTCAAATTTTGTCATTCGTTTTAACTAAAATAAAATATAAACTGTCTTCATTTCTACAGACGTTTCTACCTTTAGTTATAGTGAAAATTTTTGTTTATGGTTAATAAAATAAATTAGCTGTATTTAGAAAAAATGTATTCAAATCCACAAGAAAATGTTATTAACAAGTTTTAATTAAATAAACGAACGTTTTATTCAAACTAACATTCTATATAATTTTTGGTTTATAAGAGTTCATCAAAAATTCAATAAATTTATATTCTATATAATTGTTAATATAAATATTTGTGTGTGTAGTTTGTCTTACGAAGCGTTACTACTGTTTTAACAAAATTTTTGCTGATTCAACATAATTTTGCCTACATTTTCAACAAATATTTTTTGAAATGTATCAATTTATACTTTTAACAAAATTCATTGGCGTTGAATCGAAGAACATTTGCTTAGTTGAATAAAATTTGTTCAGATTTGAAAAATAATAATTTGATTTTAATATATTTTTTTTTTCGTGAATGGCTTATTAGAAAATTTTTTAGTTAATATTACCGACGAAATTTGTTTCAGTGTATTAGTATAACGATTGAAAAACTAGTGCGGTTATTCACCTCCAACAATTTCATTATGCAAAGTTTATAAGTGTACTCAGATCGTTAAAAGTTAGTGAAAGATTTTAAAAATGTTTTACATACATAAACCAATAAAAATTCGTTGAGAAAAATGAACAAAACATTTAACACAACCTCCACGAAATTAACTGCCATCATTAGCAGAGTTGATGAATTAAAAATTTAATTAAAATTCTGGATCCTATTTAAAATTTTTGCAGCGACATAATTAATGGTTTTTTCAAATAACACGATGCTGCCTGCCGCAACACTTCAAATCATCTAATAAAAGTCCAATCAATTTATTTCAATTGTTTCGTTTATTAATAATTGTTATGGTTTGTGTTTTCAGAAAGCAAAATAATTTATGATTTCATTACTGTGTTATTTAACGGAGGAACATGACTGTTGTAAATTGAATTGATTTGTTTAAAAAAATCAATTTTTATTTGCCTAAGACAGTGGCGCATAATACGTTTCGTCCATCGCAATTAAAAGCTTGCGTCAAAAGCAGCAAAGGAAATAACTTGTGAACGATAAAAAAAATAAGACAACATGATGATACCTCATGACATGATGACGATCTTTAGGCCTCTTACCAGTAATGACATTCGGTATATTGTCCTTGAGAAGTTAAGTTTTCATTCCGATTTTGTGTCTAAAATTGAAACAATTTTGCAAACATTTTCACTGAATTAAATGAAAACTGAGAATAGTTAATAATATTTTCCGGCGATCGCGAAAATGCGCTTACACATTGACAGGGAGTCGGTATCCCCTGATCTGTGTCGGGCTGATCACTCTTACGACCTTACCAACTAAAAACCCCTCTTCTTCCTGGAATAAAAATTTCAGCACCGGGACCGCCACAGCATTGCCTCGGGGTGGATTCTCAACGGCTTAGTTAGCACTTTTCTTTACAATATTCTGCGGCGTGCAGATCTGGCTTTTTTGTCTGCACAACTTTCTCAGAGTTGTGAAAAAGATTTACATCAGCACCTGCCTGTACGGCCTTATCTGATGATGGACCAGTTCCACGAGCGAATTATTCACGATTCACCAGCGCTCTCGTGTGGCTGTCTAGGCTCACACAGGTAGCAATTTTTGCCATATGTTTTCAGCCATATGAGCAACTTCTTGTTGAGGAGTTCGGGCCTTCTAATCCCTGCCAGAAATTTCTCAGCAATCAATTGAAGTCAAGGCTTAGGGAGTTGGTAGGCCGAAGCCCACTAAGAGCATCAGCCCTTAAACCAACTCAGCATCAACCATCACCACTGTATAGGTATCTGTTGTAAAGGCAACAGATCCTCGGGAGGTTGTTAGTCGCCGAAAAAAGCCACGCCAAATAATTGTCAAGGATACTAACACTCCCTTCCTGCGTTTTAGGTTTCAACCACAACCTCAACCATGATCAGCCCGCGTTGAACTGCAAGCAGAATCAGTCGGGGGCCATGCTGATCCCCGTTCTATCAATTTATACCCTTGGTAAGGGTTTCGGAAGCTAACACCACATAAGTCATGTGGCTTCCTAGAGTTTTGTTTGCCGCACCAAACGAGGGACCCCTTCCCCTTTTTCCCGAAAAACAGAGTGCCCTAGTTAGGAACACGCTAAGGCAAAACCTGTTCCCCGGGGGACAACTTTCTCACAGAACTGCGATACTGCCAAAAAGTTGGCCTTCCTAACTATCATGATATCCACGACGTTTTCTACCATTATTGAGCCAGATAACATCGCCAGTTCTTTAAGAGTTACCGAAAAATAATAAATAATTTTTTTTCGGGGCAAGGAAAAATGCGTTGCGCACAGACCAGGGAGTCAAGTAGTAAAAGTTAAAGTGCCGACTAAAAAAACCCCTTATCTTCCTCGGATAAAGATTTCCACCCCGGAACCGACTTAACATTGGTTCGGGGTGGATTCCTAATGGCTTAATCAGCTCTTCCCTTTACACTATCCTTCGTCTGGGATCCTAATTATGATTTTGTTCTGCGGCCTCCGGATCTGGCTTTTTCGTCCTTAAAACTTTTTCGCAGAATCGCGATACCGCTAAAAAGTTGGCCTCGCTCCCTTTTATGATGTCCACGACATTTTCCACTGTTATTAAGCCAGCTACCATCTTCACTTCTCTACGAATTTCCGTCCATCGAATACACTTAAAGAAAGTGTGTTCAGCGTCGTCCAGGACTTCTTTTTCTTCTTCGTATAAACAAAATGGGTTGTTACATATGCCCATTTTGTGTAAGCAGCTCCGGTAATAGCCGTGACCTGACAGCATTTGAGTCAGGTAATAGTTCATATTCCCATGCGGTCTCTTAAGCCATTTCTCGATATTGCGAATTAAACGCTGCATCCATCTGTACTCCATCGAGTCTGCCAATTGTGTAACATTTCCTGTCGTATATGCTGCATTCTTCCAAGCTCTGCATGGCCAGTCTGTCTTGATATTCATGCCTTCCTTCGTTAGAATCTGTTATTATTGTAACCGCACCGGCTGATAACATATGGTATGCCGATGTGACCCGTAAAGCAGCTACCCTTTGCACTGCTAACAATGGTTTTGCTATACTTTGTTTGCTATACCAGGTTTGTCACCCATAGAGAAGGATGCTTTTGCATGCCTCCATTAGAAGTTTGCGTTTTTCTGATAGCTGGCCTCCTATGTTCGCCATCAGCCGGCTTAATCATCTTGTTATACCAGTCATCAAACCGTATTTCAATTTCCATCGGAATATGACGTCTACTGAGGATTAAGAGCACAGTCTTCTGTTCAGCTAATTGCAGGCCGTGGGCATCATCTAGCCGTCCTTTTGTCCTTATCATCACTTGCCTCAGTATTATTTTTGCCGCCCACCAGGAAGCTACCTTGCGGCACTTCCATCTGTAAGATTTTATCATAGCTAAGGTTCCATAGGTCTGGTCCCAAGATGGAACCCTGCGCAGCGCCTGATGTTAATTTCCTTCTTTTCCAACCTTCCGTAGTATTATATATCAGTTCCTTATCCTTGAGATAGTTCCGTATGATTCTTAACAAGTAAGCCGGTATGCGGAATCTTCTCTCCAGAGCTTGAAGTACGTTCGCCCATCTGAGACTATGAAATGCATTTTTCACGTCCAGTGCACTTAAGAGAATCAGAGGTCTACTAAATTGATGCCCCGTTTGCGTAGCCTCAATTGCCTTCATGATGTCACTTACGGCTCCAAACGTTGATCTCTTGGATCTAAAGCCGTCAAGGCTTCATTGAGACGCGGTTTTATTAACCTCTCAAGCAGTTTTCCTGCTGTGTCCAACATACACAGTGGTCTATAGACAGATGGTAAGCTTAGATCACCTTTGGGCTTGCTGATGAGTACATAGGATATGGAAAAGACAAAGAAAGAGTATAACGACACTAAATTCATTCAAAAAGGAAATTTTATTGCATAAAGTTATAGTACCGCGCGATTGTTGAGGAATTTAATGTTCTACACGCGCATGCATAAAGAATAATTTGTTGGCACTGCACCGCATACACATGGAATACATGTATCTACTTATATAAGTATGTGTGTGTAAGCAAATATATATTGTTTAATTATACCACACTGGTAAAAAGAAGGAGAAAGCAGGCCTTCTGAAATGCCTGATTTGGCAGACAGAAGTGTTTCTTAGTCGATTACACACACTTTCATTTATTTTTTACACTCGATGTCCTAAGCAGCCAAGGCTTTTTGCACTCACTTAAGCGTTAGGTCTTATTAAAGATCTGCTTTAACAGTTCTCATGGAAGGCGTTCTATCGTCACTACAATGGATTTTGCTCTGACTAGATTAGGGGTCTAGTTCCCGAAACTCGCACATTTCTATGTAACATGCGTGCATCGTCCAGGGCGCATCCATTTGTGGTCCATTGCCCGGGGAAGCGGCAACGCATTACAGAGATAATTCGTTTTTTAGCCACACGCTTCGTCTGTGGAATAAGTTGCCTGCAGACGTGTCTCCCGTCTGTTCACAAACACTACTCCCTCTTTCCATCTCCTCACGACCTATTTTCCTAGTTTTGGTACAATGCACTGCATATGTAAGGGTTTTCCCCTGAGTACTGGTCAAAGATAAAAAAGGCGTGCTTAGTACGCCTTATGGATGACCTTCTTAGTAGGAATAATTGGAAGCCTTCTTTAGAAGACCTCTTTCAGGACTTTCTTAGCAGACCTCATCTAAGATGTTCTTTGTTTGTACCCCTATTCTATAGCAGGGAGAATGTACCCCTTATATAAGGCCTGAATTGGAAGGCAGGCAAGAGTGAGAGTATGTGCGACAAAAAATGTGTTTGCTTCTTTCTATAGCGGGGAGTACGTGGAAGGCAAGCAAGAATGAGTATCAGATATAAAATAATATCTAATAAGGCCTTCAAGAAAGCCTTTCTGATGAAGACCTTTAGAAGTTTCCTGCTGGGACAGTCTGCTGTATGCGTACATATGTACATGTCTTTATGTGTGAATTGTAAGAAAATACACTCATTGCTTAAAGCACGTGATGGAATGAGAACTATTTCAATTTTATCTGTCTTTTAGTTTGTACAAGTGTGAAATTAATAATAATAAAAGTATGTTTGCAAAGAAAAAAAAAAGGAAAATGAATAGTCAAAATGTGTAGTAATAAATTCCTTATCACATATTGAGGGCGCAGGTCAAGGTAGTATAAAATTAAATAATTGCAATTAAATTCTTAAACGCACTACTCTGCCAAAATTAAAGTTAAAACATAGAGAAAATATGAGTTCAAATTTAAACAAATTAAGCAATAAATAATACATTTCTATATTAAGGTCAAAAATAAATTATACCCAAAAAGAAATTGCAGCAAACTTCATGTCGAAACTCAGCGATTTGGCAAAAGAATATTGTGTTCAACAGCTCTCAGAGAAGAAAAAATGCCAATCAACTTTGAGAGTAGAATGTGGCGGAAAGTATACAAATTTTTCTACTTATTTTATGTGTTAGTTTGGGTGTTGGCCGATCAAAAACAAAATGTAAGAAAGACGCTCTCGTTTAATAAATCTTCACAACAATGTCTCAGTTTACACACATCAGGTTTTCTTGATCAATTCTGCTTCAATTTGCTTTTGAACTTGCATTTATGTTCACACACAAAAGCTTTATGTCGTCAAGTTTAAGTTCTTTTGCTTTCAAGTTTTCATATTTTTTGGCATTTCATTTTAAACTTGACGGTACCGTCAAGTCTGCACCGCTTTCCATTCTCTTTTCCCCATTCTCCCACAAACTCAAGACTTGACGAGTTAAACTTGATGTGTGTAAACTCGCACTTAATGTGTGTAAACTGGCACAATGAACTGGTGGGGGCCGCTTATGAAGAGAAAGTTTTTATTTACGTAGTGGAACAACTAATGGCTGCAGTCGTAAAGCAGCTCTGGGCTGGGGAACAGCTCTCGCGTCATCGTAATTACTTCTTAAGTGCGGTCAGGCTTATCGTTGTTGTTTGGCCTTCGAAAGCTTTGCATCTCACTCTCGTTGGTTAACTGTCTACCTCAACTAACTGTATTAGTATAGGCCCTGATTCACTATCCTACACGATCGTACGATTCATTCACAGGAAACTGTTTCAAAAGTCTGGCCGACTTGAAAAAATCGTTTCAAAATGGCGTTGTAGGCCACACTATTATACAAGTATAATTGCAATATTTTCAATACAAGTATGATTGAAATAATTTATATACACAATAAAGCAATTAAAAACTTTTATTAACATAATAATTTTACATTACTTAAATTTTTTCCTCGAGGCAGCAACAATATTTTCATATTTTTCACGATATATACAACACTGATCACACAGAAACCATAATGTTTTGAAAAGTTTCATAAAATTTTTCAAAATGTGTAACATTTCCTGTCATATTTGCTGTATTCTTCCAAGATCTGCATGACCAGTCTGTATTGATACCCATGATTTCCAGATCTATTGCTCTACTTTGTGTCCTAACTTTCTCCCCCACCCCCCCACCAGATTTCGCTCCCATACAGAATGATGCTATTGCTTGCCTCCATTAGATGTTTGCGTTTTTTTGATAGCCGTCCTGCTATGTTCGCCATCAGCCGGCTTAATCGTCCTGTTATACCTTGTTAACAGCATACTGAACCTGTTCCGAGAAATTTGGCTTCGTGCCAATCCTTATCCCGATATAACTCACGAATTTTCCCGTTGTCAGGATCAAGCTCAGTCTTTTAGCCAATTGCAGGCCATGTGCATCTAGCCATCCTTTTGTCGTTATCATCACTTGTCTCAGCTTTCTTTTTGCCTCCTCAACATCTCTGGCGCTAATAACTGCTGCAATGTCGTCCGCATATCCCACCAGGAAGTTATCCTGCGGCATTTCCACCTGGAAAATTTCATCATAGCCAAGGTTCCGTAGGTCTGGTTCCAATATGGAACCCTGCGCAGAGCCTGATGTTAATTTCAGTTATCTATACTTGAGATAGTTCCGTATGATTATTAACAAGTAAGCCGGTATCCGGAATCTTCTCTCCACAGCTTAAAGTACGTTCGCCCATCTGAGTCCTGTTATACCAATAGACTTGTTAACAGCATACTGAACCTGTTCTGAGAACGTTAGCTTTGAGTCAAGCTTTATCCCGAGATAATTCACGAATTTTCTCATTGTCAGGATCAAGTCATCAAACTGTGTATCAATTTCCATCGGAATATGACGTCTGCTAAGAATTAAGAGCTCAGTCTTCTGCTCAGCCCATTGCAGGCCATGTGCATCTAGCCATCCTTTTGTTCTTATCATCACTTGCCTCAGCTTTCTTTTTGCCTCCTCAACATCTCTGGCGCTGATGACTGCTGCAATGTCGTCCGCATATCCAACCAGGAAGCTATCCTGCGGCATTTCCACTTGAAAAATTTCATCATAGCTAAGGTTCCATAGGTCTGGTCCCAAGATGGAATCCATCTTGAGATTGTTAACGTTAAATAGAGATAAAATCACTAAATTAATATGAATGCATCTAAAAAGTAATTACTAGGTGCCGCAATAAATTAGTAACATTTGTTTTGAAGCTAACTTTACTAAGAGAACTTGAAGTTTATTTTCTACGTTTTGTCAAAAATTGGATTTTCCAACCGTAAACCGTTGACGCCGCGCTAATTGGGTTGGTCTCATGTATTTTGTATCTGCTTGAGGAATTTTGATGGACAAATTACGTGGAAATTTAGGTTGGGCATTTGGTCTCCGTTACCCCGCCCGCGCTTTGCATCCTATACTCTGCAGATTTACTTTGCATTTGTATAGTTAAAGAAATCTTTTTTAACTTTCCCCCACTAGAAGCAATAAATCTTTTTATCTTAATAGTTTTACGGCCCTATATAATAAGATTTTATTACTATTTTCGTTAGGCTAGATTCTTTTTTACAGTTAAATAAATAAATAAATGTTAATGACCCATCTTAACAGTAGCTTCTACTTTTACGGTGTTAAAAAAGAATGATAAGAACCCAATCTGAACTAGGCTATTGTTTTTGTTAAAATTAATTTAATTCTTGCAAAATTTAAACGTATAGTATTACATAAAAAATCGCAGACATTTCATTTGACATAAATATATTGTTGCCTTTAATTTTATTGTTCTTTTTTTTTTGTTTAATAATCACATTTAATTAACTTATGTGCTGACACATGTATGAATGACATAGTTTATATTTACGTGTGTACATGTACATAAATAGCATATCAGATATTTTATTTTTAAAATTTATTTTAATATCATTCAATACACTTTAAAGCAAATTAACAATAGATTATTTTTAAAACTATAATACAAAAACAACTACAATTACAATGGAAGACTTCAACTTGGTTTATGTGTACATATGTATGTATGTACGTACATGTTTATTTTTTAAGTGTGTGCAAGTTTTTTGATATTTTAATAAAATCGAAATCAAAATATTGGGATATATAGTTAATACTGAGTTTACACGTGCAAGTAACTTGTTAAAAGTTGCGTGTACATATTAACAACCAAGACATCGAAAAAAATAATAAAAAATTTTGGGAATTCACGAAGCTGATTTTGGGAGTTTCCAAAAAAAAAAAAAAAAAATCGAACCACTTCACTGAACGGTTTGGAACCGGTTTTTCATATTCGATCCGCGTTTTCGACGTAAAACATGCATCTGAACTATAACACTGCGTTTACACGTACAAGTACTTGCATGGAAGTCCTATGTACGTATTATCAACGAAAATGTCGAAAAAATAGTCGACTTTCTTGCAAGTTGCATTAGTATTTAAAGAATAACATGGAAGTTCAGTCAGTGGAGAGACAACAGCTCCTAAAACAGCATTACCATACAAAACCATAATTTTATTTTTCGGGGAAATGAATGGTAGGAATAAAATAAATAAATGAAATAGAATAATTTTAACTTTTTTTCACTCAAAACGGCAAAAACTGCTTTATTTATATATTTTCAATAAAAAAAATTTTAATTATTTTAAAAATACGTTTTGAAAAAGTTCAATAGGACAAACGCATTATATTAAAATCCAGTTGGTCTCCGCAAAACTTGTAAGGCAACACTGTTATTTCAGTTGTCATTTGACTTTCAGTAACCCCCCGTCTAGATTAGCAATAAATATGTTCGCAATAAAGCAATAACGCCGGCAGAACAACGGTACAAAATTGCTTATTGCTTTGTTTATGTCAAAGGTATGGGAACACGTATGTATGACAACTTATAATTACAAAAAAAAACCGAATAGAAAAGTTCAGCGCAAAAATGTGCAAAATAACTTAAAATTTTATTTTATCTGGACTTTTAAAGTCCTAAAGACAAGAAAACTGTTTGTACAGCGTGATTACTTTGCAAACACCCTCAATGCACCAATCCATTAATAGAACCCACTTTATTTTAAGTAATAAGAATTAAATTAATAATTTTTGCAAAAGAAAAATTTACTAAAATTATTCGCAAACAGAATGTTTCAAAAATTCTTTAATATTAAACTCAAATGACAATAAATTTTGACGTTTAGTGTCTGCAATAATTGTTAACGAAAATTCATTGACAATTATTGCAGCAATAATTGCAACCACTAGCAATAAGTTGTCTTCACTGGCAATAACACAATTTTGACTTTTGCTGCAATAAATGTTAACATATTTATTGCTAATCTAGAAATTGCTTGTCAGTTCAGTTGAAAGTTGGTTGCAAGTGCAGAGATTGTGCGTGTGTTAGTAAAAAAGTTTGAATGTATTGGGTTTTTCGAACTTGCACCTGCACGTGTAAATACTACGTAAACGGTCATCCACTTTTGTGCGAAAATTGAAGTTGCCGTATTGCTTCTGAGGAAGTGCGGGGATTTTGATATTTCCTGAAGCCGATTTTAAGAATTCCAAAAAAATAAAATAAAAAATTCGGAGTGCTTTATACGGTTATATGAATAATTTAAGAATAAGCTTCAGCAATAGTGAATGAAAAATCGAAACGTGTTTTTTAGTTTTCTAAACTATGCGATGTCAGTTTTTGAGACCAGTCAATTAATCAACTATTTCCTTTTCTTCTTCCTAATATATCCACGTACGAAATCCTATTGTTTGATTTCTAATCAATGCTAAATTTATTAACTACTTTAATTCCAACACTGTAAATGCTGTGATAGCGTTTGTTGTGGTCTTTCAGTGTTGTTAGTGAGTTTTTTTTATCTTAATTTTTTGAAAAAAAAAAAAATACTCTTTCGTTTGTTTTTGGTTCCACTTTATTCAAAAAATATAAAAAAGTTGTCAAAAAATTATTTTCATGGAAAAAATATATTCATCATCTCAAAAACCAGCAAAAAAGATAAAACTTACGATCTGTCAACACTGAGTACATGTAAAATGTCTATAAAAAAAAATATCCCCTCTTCCCTCATCCTCCTCATAATGTATTTTCTAATTCCAATACAGTGTACTACAAATCGCTCCTTTATTGCAACATAGTCATAACTAAGAAAAGCTTGTTTCGAGAAAAACACTTTTCAAATTTTTAGTTTGCATACAAGGCTTAGAATTTTTTTTTTCTTTGAAAGTATCACCTAAAGGAAACGGTTTAAAAGTAATTTTAATACATTTTTGGCACAATAAAACAGGTAGTACTGTCAACATTCTTCTGCACTGTTAACTCGAAAAAAATATAGATCTTAAGCGCTTAAAGTAGAATGTAACAAACTTAATACTTTTTCTTTGTTTCCTAGCTGTCTATATGACGACATTTCATAGGAGCTACCTACCCTAATCAGCAGTAGACTTGGAAACTTTTGAAAGATATTGTCAAACCTTCAACTTTATATCCCAATAATCTAAATAAATTATTGAGAATTTAAAAATAACAATGATTTAATCATACCCATCAAAATACAAAAAACAAGGTTTTTATTTTTCACATTTCTCACGTCTCTACTTTTCTTTGCATCTTACGAAATAACGGCATATAGACGGCAAGGAAACAAAAAGCAAGTTATTTAAAATTTTTTGTGATTGTGATTTTTATCAAGTATACAGGCCTGTTCTAAAAATCACATGATTTCAAAGCACATGTCGTTTCAAAAGCACAAATCTGATTTGTGCCTGTTCTGCAAATCACAATTTTTTGTGATTTTCCATGTGATTACTGCTCTTCTGAAGCACAAAAAAGCAGCTATTTTTTGCTTCAATTTATTGATATTCTAATTTTCAGGTTGAATTTTTTTATTCGCGGTATTATTTTTAAAAATGAGTTTAATTTCTTCGAATAAATATAAAAGAAAATAAAATAAACCAATAAACCAAATCACAAAATAATCCAACAGATCTTGCAATAAAATAAGCGTATCTAGTTTTTTCTTAATTTAGTGAATTATTACGCATAAAATAAATGGTTTTACTTAAATAATCAATAGAAAACACATTAAGTTAGTTATTAATGTAATAAATTATGAAATTCATAATAAAGTACGTGCAAAAATTGGGATGTAATTTCAAATTGATTGCAAGTTAGCTTACCGGTTGGTTTAAAATCACAAAAATCCAAAATATTTTGTGTGCAGAACACCTTTCTTGTGATTTTTGAAATCACTTTCACAAAAAGTGATTTGCAGAACAGCCCTGATAAAATCAAGTATTTGTATCAGTATAGTGATACAAATAATCATTTTTCAATAATAATAGAAAAAAAACATTTTTAAATCTTTAGGATTAATTCTCAGTTAATCCGTGATATAAGTTTTATAAATAACCACAGAATTTCGTATTGCTGTTTTTATTATAACATTTTTGGGATGAATTATTTTTTTTTTTGGTTCTGAGCTATTTTTTGTTCGATTGACATTTGGAAACTGTTTGAATATATTTAATTTGAATATTATTCCTGCTTCTTCAATATTTTATAAACAGAAAAGAAAATAACAAATTTGTTTTGATATTTCTTTGTTATTTGGAAAACTGTTTCGGGTATCGAAATAAATTTGTTAAATTTTTAATAAAAAATATTTTCCTAGCTTAAGCAATTTTCTAATTAACACTGAGTTTACACGTGCCAGTAACTTGTTACAAGTTGCATGTACATATTAACAACCAAATACATAAAAAATAATAATAACAAAAAAAAAAAAAAAACACTTGCAATTTGCTTTCACTTGCACGCAAGTGCAGGTTCATTTTCAAATGTCATCGAAAACAAACATTGTACGCCTTTGTACAACATGCGCTTTTAATGTCTGTGCTGCCAAAGTTTTAGCATTAGCAATATTACAGGGGAATTATATAGTGTACATACATTTTTCACTACATAAATAATAAATTGGTATTCCAAATAAAAAATAAGTTATATATTTTATTTATTTTTGTTTTTTTTTTATATTATGTTTTCGGCATATAGCTAGAAAACTTAATATATTAAAACGTTTTCTTTGAAATACACCCATAAGTTAAAATGAAATATCTATGTTCAACACTGTTTGTTGCTTTCTGCTTGCAAGCGAAAAAATCACTGATTTTATCACTGAAGTGATAAAATCACTTGCAAGTGAGATCACTACTTCAGCTGTATGAATGAATAGGTGTGTTTTTTACTCTACTTTGGGATCCCAATTTGCACGAAAAGCGTCCCGTACTTTAAAATTGGGCAAATGAGAGCGCTTTTGAGAGAATAGTATGCTTCCTCTTCTTGCATGAAACTGCCCGCACTTTTTCTTTGGGCTAGTTTGGGCCAAAGTATATTTAACAATCTCAGATATTATGTCAGAGTTAATCGCAGTTGTAGACACTAGGTAAAGAAATACTCCTAATGTATAGGGTGTTTTTTTAAGCTAGATAGAACTTTAAATTGTAAAAAGTAACACAAAAAATTAAATTTTGATGAAACATTTTTTTTATTTGTTTCAGTATACTCTGACAAATCATCATGAATAGACTCACGCTTGAACAACGCTACGAAATTATCCAAATTTACTTTGAAAATCAGTCGTCGATTTCCCGTTGTTTTATCGCAAAATTGTGTTCAGCGATGAGGCGCATTTTTGGCTTAACGGGTTTGTTAATAAGCAAAATTGCCGCATATGGAGTGAGACCAATCCACAAGAGACCCTACAGACTCCATTACATCCAGAAAAATGCACTGTTTGGTGCGGTTTTCATGCTGGTGGCATCATCGGACCTTATTTCTTCAAAAATGAGGCCGGAGCTCGCGTTACGGTCAATGGAGATCGTTACCGCACCATGATCAATGATTTTTTGTTTGAAAATATGGATAACATTGATCAGGAGGAGATGTGGTTTCAACAGGATGGCGCTACGTGCCATACGGCGAACGTAACCATCGACTTACTGAAATCAAAATTTGGCGATAAGTTGATTTCGAGAAATGGACCTGTCAATTGGCCTCCAAGGTCGTGCGATTTGACACCTCTCGATTATTTCCTGTGGGGCTACGTGAAGTCACTGGTTTATGCTGATAAACCAGCAACAATTGACGCCTTGGAGGCCAGCATTGTTCGTGTTGTTCGTGACATACGGCCAGCAGTGCTCGAAAAAGTGGCCCAAAATTGGACGTCCAGAATGCGCTTCGTCAAGAACAGCCGCGGTGCCCATATGCCCGAAATCATTTTCAAATGTTAATGTCACATATTGATCTTTCGAATAAAAAAAAATTTTGATTACAATTTAATTTTTTGTGTTATTTTTTACAATTTCAAGTTCTATCGGGCTTAAAAAAACACCCTATATTAGTCATAAAAATTGTAATGTATTGGTTTTTTTGCACCTGCTCTTGCGTGTGTAAACATTGAGTAAATTTCAAAAAGAAGTAAAAAGTCGTAGTCTGGTAGTTTTGTAGGGTATAAATCGATTGAAATAAAATTGAGTTTTTGTTTTAAAGATTCTGAGTTAGTATGGGAAAAGGTAAAACTAAAAAGTTCAACTTAATTATTAAGGCCTCCCGAAAAAAATAATTAAAAATAAATTATGTTTACAAAAAATTTAATAAAAAATTACTAGTAGACTTAATTAAGTTTGTCAAATATATGTTAAACATTAAGTAACACTTTTTTAAGAGGACATTTAAAATTTGGAACTAAAATTAATTAAAATATTAATGGTTTATTATAATGAATTTAAAGCTTATTGAGACATGTTTGTAACTTATGCAGAATAGTAATGTAAGACCCCTATAAATAAAACTATATAATAGCTTAATTATAACTTAAAGTAATATATATAAGTTAAACTAAAAAAAAAGAATCATCTGAAAGGAATTTACATATTTTTTTTTAAATTATAGTTTGAGAATTATTCAGCTTGTCTAGTTCCTCGCAGGCAGCAGCTTTTTGTTTTAATTTTCTCGCCAACAGCGGTACAAATAAATCATAATCGATTTTCTTGCACGCTAAATCCAAATATATTTGTGAGTTATCAGCACAGCCTAAATACTCGAACAATAGACTGAGTCCGTAACCAAATATCACGGTAATACTGAAACCAATTACAGAGTACCACATGTAAGACAGCCGATACAACCAGAAGTAGTGTGGCTCTTCGACCAAACTTTGCTCAGTGGTGGTAATTGTTGCGTTTGTAAACTCTTCAACGAGTTTCAAGGATTCTGCTATCAGACTGGCGTTTCCAGCGCCACAGCCATTATTAGACAAGGGCAAAATTGGTGTGGGTGGTTTCGGTCCCCCGAAACCTATCCAAAATGCAAATGTAAGCCCAAGAAAAAGTCCAGTCATAACACCTCTTTGGTTAGACTTAACGGTGGAGACGCCCAAAGTAAAGACCGCCAACAAGGGGCCACCCACAACACCGAAAATAGTAAGTGAGGCTTGTAACACACCACCCATCGAACTCGCAGCAAACGCCAATGCTATACATGCAAGCCCGTAAATGCAGGCCATTATCTTAGTGGGTAGCAGTGTGCTGGATTCAGTCATAGGTCTTTGGAAAATCTTTTTATATAAAGGTTTCAAATAATCCTCCAGTGTAACAGCTGAGAGTGAACTAACGGATGAGGAGACTGTCGACAGGCTGGCGGAAAAAATTCCAGAAACGAAAAGTCCACATAGACCGGGATATTGACCTAAATAATATAAAGAAAAGGGAAATATTTGTAATACCAGCTTTTTGGATCAATTGAAATTTATGAGAATACAGAAATTTTGTTTGGAAATTACTGAAAAATTAATGTGATATGATGTTTTCACAATATAATCAAGCAATTTCACTGAAATATTTGTATAGAAATCTTTAAAAAACTGAGCGCTTTTCATATAAAATTTATTCACAACTGGCATGCTTGTGATATGGAAACTTCAAGTAAGTGTTTTACATACAAATTTACTACACGAATCACTCGCCTGTGTTCTGTAAACAGAACATAATATTTAAGAAATTGTACGCTTACATACATAAGTGCATATGTATGTGTTAATATGCTGGTTACAAAAAACAGATGAGCGATTTGTATAGAAAATTTGTGCAGAAACATCTCAGAAAGCTGAGTGCTTTTCTAGACGAGTCGCTCGTCTGTGTTCTATAAACAGCAAACAAATCTTCTACTTACAACAGACTGACGAGTGATTCCTGTAAAAAGTTTGTATAGAAATCACTCAAAAATGATGTGATGTTTCCACAAGACAAACAATAGACTTGTCAAGAAATTTTATATGGAAAGCACTCAATTTTCTAAGTAATTTCCATACAAATTTTTCAGACAAGTCACTAACTTCTGCTATGGGAACAACCCATTAATGTGGGGTTTATGAGACACGAATGAGCGATATGACTAAAAATTTTGTATGAAATATACTCAATATATACATAAGTATTTTATATACAAATTTTCGAGACGAATCACTCGCATGTATTCTGTAAACAGTATTTAAAAAATATGTGTGCGTACATACATACATAAGTACATATTTATGTATTAATGTGCTGATTATAGAACCTAGATAACCCATTCCTCTAGAAAATTTGTGTGGAAACATCTAAAAAAAACTGAGTGCTTTTCTAGACGAGTCGCTCGTCTGTGTTTAATAAATAGCAAATTAATGTTCTATTTTCAAAACATGGACTAGCGTTTCGTCAAAAATTATTGTATAGAAATCGCAAAAAAAAAAATAATGTGGGTTTTATCGAGCGAATTCTATACAAACTTTTTTGACCAATCGCCCGTCTGTGTTTTGTAAATAGAACATTAATTTGCTATTTATAAAACATAGACCAGCTACTCGGCTAGAAAATCACTCAGTTTTTTTTCAGATCTTTCCACACATATTATCTAGACTAGAAGTAAGTAAGCCCTATGCGCTTGATGATTATTTGTTTGTGTAAAAGCACTTAGCTATAGGCTGTGCGCTTTAATATACACATGCGTGTGTACATACAAAAGTGCAAAGCAAGAATACTTTCGTATGCTTTGCTTATTAAATAAAAATAGGTTTTCCTTAAATGTATTAGTGTTTGCTCTTCCATATAGAACTTTTGGACACCCCTGGTTTAGACGAATCGCTCATCTTTGTTCTGTAACCATTTGTATGAAATATACTCAATATTTTTAGTGTATTTCACGCAATTTTTCTGGACTCCTCACTCAATCGTGTCCCCCAAACACCACATAATTTTATAAGCAAAATTTTGAGACGAGTCACTCGCCTGTGTTCTGTAAACAGCACATAATATAAAAAAATATGTGTGCATAATTACATATGTATATATTAATATGCTATCTGCAGAACGTAGACAAGCAACTCGTCTATAAGATTTATATCGAAAGCACTCAAGATATTGAGCACTTTTCATAAAAATTTTCTCTACAAACCACTCGTCTGTATTCTACAAACAGGGCAAAATATTAATTAAATATTAGACTACAAACTCTATTTAAAAAACTTACCCATTGTATCGATGGCAAATAAGGGCATAAGCTGGTCTCTTGTCTTGATGCGTCCCTCCAGAACCGGATCGCAGTTACGATAATAATAATACAGTGCTAAGCCCGAAAAGAGCGTACTAAAGCTTAAACAATGCAATATTGGCAATGTCCACCAAAGTGACGCTTGAGCACCCTTCAAATCCTTGACACTTAATAAACGTTGCACTTGCGTTTGATTTACACCATACAATGAAAGGTAAGTAATCATGCCACCAATAACACAACTCCACCAAGTGTGACGTACTGTAGGATCCAAAGTAACAGCCGTAAGATCTAAGCGACCGGTTTCCTGAGCTGCCTGCCAAATAGGTTTAAGGCCACCAGCTTTAATAGCCGCAACTATGATCACACAATAAATGCCGGCAAACATCAGAAGAGATTGAAAGACATCGGTAATTAGAACAGCTTTAAGGCCGCCCAGCGTTGAGTAAAATGTACACACCAAACCAATAGCAAAAATGGCAGTTATATGACTGATGCCAGTTACAGCTTCCAGAGCCAAAGCGGGCGCATACAACACAATTCCCATATAGAGAGTCATTTGCACTGTAAAGGATATCGAAGCCACTAAACGCATACTATGGCCGAAACGTCTTTCCAGGTACTCATATACACTGGTGGTACGCATACGATAGAATACCGGAAGGAAACCATATACGGCAAAGGGTGTACTTAAAATGTAGGCAACGTTGATGGCACAAAACATCATTCCAAACTGGTAACTTTCATTGGAGACACCCAGCAAAGAAATAGCCGACATGAAGCTGGCCATTAAGCTAACGGCTACAGTAAATACGGACATACTTTGATCAGCCATTAAATATTCTTTGGTAGTTTTTTGCTTCCCACCCGATAAACGATAATAAATTCCAATTGCAGCAGATATCGCCAGGATGCTAATCAGCACCGTGTAGTCCCAGGCGTCAAAATTCGTCATGATAATAAAATTCTTTGAGATGTCTTTAGACAATAAGTACAAATAGTTGAAAAAATATTGAGGTAGTTACAGGTACTTTTCCAGGACTCTTTTTCTTGCTACCAGCACAGGTACGTTAACTTTGGGAAATTATTTAAGCTGGAACGTTACATTGGAGATAGTTGTTCTAAAATATTTTAAGACAAATGTTATGTTTATTTAGCAAATATTATGTCACATATCTTCTATTGTAAAAAAAACTCAAAGGCCAAGATTTATATAGAGTTTATGGGTCACGAATGAATCATACCTCTTCAAAATTTGGATGAAATAAACGCAATATTTTGAGTGTATTTCATACAAATTTTCTAGATGTATCACTCATTCGTGTCCCATAAATATGACATTATTTTTAAACTCATATTGTGTTTTTTTTTTATATCAAATTAAAAAGAAAAACATGTATGTGATGTTTCCATATAACAAGCAATCGTTTTGACAAGAAAATTTATATGAAAAGCACTCAATATTTTGTGTGATTTCCATAGAAAATTTTCGGGCAGCTCGCTTGCCTGTGTTATGAACTTAGTGATACTTCTTCAAAATTTTTTTGAAATATGCACAATATTTTGAGTGTATTTTACACAAAATTTTTTTAGACGTATCACACATTCGTGTCCCATAAATATCACATTATTTTTTTAACTCATATTTTGCTTTTTTATATCAACTTAAGTCATACAACTCCAGAAGGCTAATATGTTGAGTTATTCGCTGCGCACAACCACCTAGCGCAATTAGTGAATGAGCCAACGCATATTCCATGTGATGACGGGCACCATTCAAACACACTTGACCTATTCCTGACACCCTGAAAAGTATAAAGTCAGAGTTAGTGCACTTCTCGGCAATTGGGATTATTGCACCCTTTCTGCCACGTTTCGAAATCAGGTACGAAACGTTCAATATTTCTTTATGAAAAGGCGCGTTGGGCTGAGCTCGACCAATTTTATGAGCATTTTAATTGGAAACTTTGCTTTCTAGATAATGACATAAATGCTTCAGCAAAAATGGTCGAGAACATGATATTGCTAGGGATGAAAACATTCATCCCCTCCAAGCAAATTTCGATTAAATCAAGAGTGAAGTCTTGGTTTAATCAGACGTGCAAAAACGCAGTCAGATCCAGAGAGGAAGCATTCAGTAACTGGCGTTTAAACAAAACCCCAGACACTGATTTGCTACGCAAAAAGGCAAGATCTTCGTGTGCCAAGGTACAAGGCGTGAAAAGTTTCTTCACGAACAGCGCCTTCGTGCCAAGGTCCTTACAGCTCCCCGGGGCAGAAAGACCTTTTGGTCTTTCGTTAAGAGAGTAAAGAACAATGCTAGTTCATCAATACCAACTCTGTTAAAGAATGACCGAGCACTCACTGACCCGGTTGACAAAGCTAACCTGTTGGCTGAAATTTTTGCAAGCAATTCATACTTGCCGGAAAGCAGTCAACCACTTCCCGAGCTCGGAAGAGTATCTTCAACTATGCCAAATATATTCTTCCGGGCGCGAGCAGTTGAAAGGGTTTTGGCAGATATCGACATAAACAAGACTGGATGGCATTCCAGCACTGGTCTTGAAGCAGTGTTCTTCTACGATTGCACCCCTCTTCAGCATACTTTACCATTTTGGTGAGTTTCCATCGTGCTGGAAGCATGTTAACGTAACACTAATACCCAAAAAGGGTGAGGCAAATAACCCTGAAAATTACCGCCCAATTTCGATTTGTTCTGCGCTTTCCAAAGTAATGGAAAGTATCGTTAATTACCATCTTATGGGATATCTAAAGTCGCACAAATTACTTTGTGACCGTCAACATGGATTTCGTAAGGGTCGCTCTACTGGCGATCTTATGGCATATCTTTTGGAGAAATGGTGCCACTCAATCCATCATTTCGGCGAAAGTAAAGTGGTCGCTCTAGATATTTCCAAAGCGTTTGACAGAGTGTGGCATGCTGCACTACCGGCAAAACTTACTGCTTTTGGCGTCGGCGATGACTTTTCTCGGTTTATATCGAGCTTTCTCAGAGACCGCACTATACGAGTCGTTCTAGATGGGATCTCATCAAACGAGTTCAAGATTAATTCAGGAGTACCGCAAGGATCCGTTCTTTCTCCTACCCTATTCCTTATATTCCTAAACGAACTTCTCTATCAAACTGCCAACCCTATCCACTCTTTCGCGGATGACAGCAGCATTTGCCACTCGTACTTTTTCAGTTATAGGCCCAGCCTATCAGAGATCGTTGCCAAGAGGCTAAATATGAACAATTCCCAGTGTTGTTTATTCCCAGTGTTGTTTATTAACACACAAACAAACGACCGCAAATTCTGCTTAATCTGTACTCATGGATGGTATAAATATTGAGGAATCGGATACTCTTGGTGTTCATGGAATGAAGATACAGGGTGACGTTCGCTGGACTGAACACATTTTTCATGTCTCTAAAGAAGCATTCAAGTGCCTCGGTTTTTTGAAACGGTGTAAGATGTACTTCACTCCATCCGACCTCCTTACTATTTATACCACCTACATCCGACCGAAAATGGAATACAACTCTCATGTTTGGGCCGGTGCCTCAAAGTCCATTTTGGGGTTACTCGACCGTGTGCAGGAGAGGGCGAAGAAGCTCATCAGTGACAGTAGGGTATCCAACTCTATTGATTCACTGGAGCATCGACGCAGTGTGAGGTGCGTTACTCTGTTCTATCGTTACTACAATGGCTTTTGCTCTGACGAGATCAGGGATCATGTTCCCGAAACTCGCACATTTTTACGTAGCACACGTTCATCGTCCAGAGCTCATCCTTTTGTGCTCGATTGCTCGGTGAGTCGCACTACGCATTACAGAGAAAGTTCGTTTTTCAGCCATATGCTTCGACTGTGGAATAAGTTACCTGCAGACGTGTTTCCTGTCTGTTATAACGTCAAGTCAAATGTTCATAAACCCTCTTCCCCCTTCCTCATAACCTGTTTTTCTAGTTCCGTTACAATGCACTGCATATGTAGGGGTCATCCCCTGAGTACTGGTCCAAGATAAAAAAAGAAGTTTACAAAAAAAAAACCCCACCCAACAAATTTGGATGATTTAAAGCAATCCATTCGAATGGTAATTGAGACAGTTCCCGCTGCAACACTCCAGGCAGTAATGAATAACTTTTTGATAAGATGTCGCACATGTGTCAATGAGGGTGGAGGCTATTGGAGTTCTATTATTTTCAAAACTTAATGAATTACTTTAATAAAAACGTATAATTTTTCAAACGAATTTCTAAAAAATAAATTACATAAACTTTACAAAAAGTTATTTGAGTTTCTTAATGTAGCAAAATTGAGCCATCCTGCATTTACTTTACCTTTGGTTTTTATTAATATCGCTGATTCGTAATATCAACACTGAACAATAGTAGCTTACTTAGCTCCGTCACTATTTTGCGATAACCGGTATGTGGGTAGTAATCGTTTGGTCGTTTGAAATTAACGACACATTGTGTGAAAAGAACGCAAAGGAAAAACAGAGCTAGTATTGTTAACAAATTTGCATTGTTGGCTCGAAATAATTATGTGTATATATTGAACTATGACGTCATTTGAGTAAATCAGCGATATTTAGTAAATTTGTACCACAAAAGTTTTTATATAATTAGCCTAAAATTTTTATGAATTTAGATGAAAAATAGTGAAGAAGGTATTTGTCTAAAAGTGTACTTTTTTAAACAAGATTTTGACATGTTATATCTTAATAAATTAAAATATTACCACATGTATGCAAAAAAAGCACATATGTCGGCTACAGCTGGATTTTAGCCGCCGCCGACCGTTTTTTGCCCAGCCGCCGCCGCCGACAACTATGCGACGAATTGAACCTCTACTGAATACACCACATTGAAGTGTATATTTTTTTGTTGCAGCGTAGTATTTTTAAGTACTTTTTGAACAAAATCGCAGTTGCATCGGTTGGTACTGAATAGATTTCAGAAGATTTCGTCGATATCTACTCTATTATAAAGTGGATTTCTCAAAATCTACTAGATTTGGGTTGAAATCTCGAATGAGACTATTATTCAAAATTAACATCGGCCTTTAAATTTTAACCATCCATTAATTAATGTAATGTTTCCACAACACAAGCAAGCGACTTGTACGAATAATTTTGTATTGGAAGCACTCACATAAATCTTTGATGTTGATGGTTTCAAACACTCCAATTTAAAATGTATGTACTGTTTATGGAACTTGGACAAGCGTCTAGAGAATTAGCGTGAACAGCATTAAAGAAAGCTGAGTGGTTAGCATACAAATTACCTAAACAACTCACTCGTCTGGATAATCTGTAGACACATTTTTTTTTTTCTAAACATATGTAAGTCATAAAAATTTTAGTTTATGTATATTATGTGCAATATAATGTAATTCTTGTTAACAGTAAATTAATTATACCATTAAATTGGTATTTACGAAAAAATTGAGCTTAGTTTATAGTTTCAAAGTATAATAAATAAAATATATCGTAATGTGATAAAAAGGCAATTATTCTATGAAAATTTGCTTATAGTATGTTTCCATTATGTGCTATGAACACAACTGCGACGAACGACGAATTTTTGGCGCGGTGTTGAACTAATTTGTATTATTCTGAGCAGTGTCAAAGGTATATATACTGGGCACTGATCAGTTTTAACTAATTTAATTTCAACACTTTAAGAGTAGTGAAAACGTTTATTTTGGTCGTTCCTTGAGTTAAATTCACAAACATTACTCCCTCTTTCCTCCTCATAATCTATTTTCCTAGTTGCAGTACAATGCACTGCATATGTAGGGGCTACTGTACTGTAGTACTGGTCCAAGGTAAAAAAAAAAAAACACATTGGTGTATATGAAAATGCACACAATCGTGGCGTTGCAAGAAATTCGTCATACACAGCGAAAGTTGAAATAGATTTATTTCTAATTGTTTCGTCAGCGAACGACGAACAAAACAATATCAGATGACCAGGTTTCTTATATAAGAAACGGATTTTTCATATAAAAAATGTATTCAATATGGCAATTTAGTATTTATACTCATTTTATTATTATTATTTTTTTTTTTTTTTTGCATGGAATGTAAACAACGTTATCTATACAAAATTTCGTCGCGATGGGCGAAATTCGTCGTTGTCGTTCGTCGCAATTGTGTTCCTAGCAATAGGCAAATTCAGTTGATTTGAGGAAATCATTTCGAATCATTCTGTTGTAAGTAAATTTCTTTTCGAATTTTCGAAATCAGTTTGACGTTTGTATTATTTGATTATATTTTTATTATAGAAAAGAACGTGAAAACGTATTCTTATGCTTTTCTATTGTTATATGTCTTTGCTCTTGTTGCAATCAAATACTCACCGAAGAGTTTATATATTTTATTAAAATATTAAAAATAACATACTGTGTATGAAATTTATATTTGCTTTAAAAATTTTATGTTTGAAGAATACATTTCAGGTAGAAATATTATATTCCTTATTGACCCTACGACCTTGTGGCGAAAATTCATGATGCACCACGCCTTTTCAGTCGAAGAAAATAGTGAGCAAAACCTTCACGTTTGACATGAATTTTTCGGTCTTGGACGCTTCCATTGGAATGATTGGGCTTTGGTTTCAATGTCATAGCCATACACTCATGATCCGTTACCAGTTATGACCTTTTTGCGGAAATCTGTTCAACAACTCCTAAGCGATGTCTATACGACGATGCTTTTGCTCAAAATTTAAAACATCCGTAAAAATTGCTTGGCATGAGCCGAACGCTATACCAACATCATCGGCAACTTCCCTGATAGTGATTCGACGATTACCCAAAATCATTTTCTTCACCGCTTCAATGTTTTTATTGGTTGATGACGTGCTCGGGCAACCAGTAGTGCAATTCACTAACTTTTCACCCCAATTAGAAGTGTTAACTTTAACCACACATTTTGTGGTTTGCACTAACCCCTGCGTTATTCACTAACTATATTTAGCCACCGTAAAGGGGTTTATTTTTCTAACCGTTCAGATTGTTATAACGTGGCAACTCTCCATTTAATTGTTATTAGCTATTGTTCTGAATCTCCTTTTGTTTACATGTTTTCTTCATATTTTGTAACGTTGACCATTTTATATACATACATATATATAAAAATCTTAAAAATAATATATGAGCTCGAGATTCTTTCTATAAAAAAAACAATAATTGAAAGCTTTTTATTCAATATTTTGTTTTTCTTTAAAAATTTCTTTAGAAAACTTCTTAAGGAATGATTTGTTGATTAATTGTAAAATCGAAAAAATTCTTATGAAAAAAAATTATAAGCGTTAATATACATACATACACACATAATTACATTTATCATAAAAATAATGTTATTTTATTTCCTATCAAAACATGTTTGATTTTATAATCAATCAACAAATACTTTCCTTAAGAAGTTTTCTAAAGGAAAACGAAATACATATTGAATAAAAAACCTTTTATTTATTGTTTTATATAAAAATATTATTTTCAAGATTTATTTTTAGTGTTTTTATTAGTTAAATTAGAGTTTTTATTAGTTAAATTTAATGACACAACATAAATCAACACCTCTTTTTAGCTAAACCTACAAAAAATGCGGGTGTTAATTAACACCTATTTATGAGGTTAAATATAACAGCTGCATGAAACAGCTGATTTTAAACACCAGAATATGGTGTTTAAAGTAATTGTGAATAGGAAAAAGGTTAATTTTGGTGTTAAAAATTTTAATCCAAATTATTGGGGCTAAAAAAGCATAGTGAATCGCACTACAGGACGGCCTTCCTTAAACCGGTTATACCACAACTGAACTTGTGTTTTGTATTCTCGCCAAACGCCACAGTCAACATTTCAAATTTTATGGCGCATTTAATTTCATTTTTTACACAAAACTTAATACAGTTTCTTTGATCCATTTTTTCGAATAGTAAAAAATCGAAGAGCACACCAAAACACGACTAATCTTTTTATCTGTCAAAAACAAACTAACAAGCCAAAATGGTTGACATTGCTACTTTATTGCAACATAGTCATATCTCAAAAAATTAGCTTTCCGAGTTAACAATGCAAAATTGTTAACAGTACTACCTTTTATATCGTGCCAAAAATGTATTCAAATTGCTGTTAATCTGTTTCCTTTAGGAGATATTTGCTAAAAAAAAAAAAATTCTAAGACTTCTTCTCGAAACGAGCTTTTTTTAGTTATGACTATGTCGCAATAAAGGAGCGATATATGTATAACAGACATGTGTACCTACGTAACAGAAAATCGTGAAAATCGAACGTACGTAATTCACGAACTTTGAAATCAATGGTTATTTTTTGATCGGACCTCGTGCATATGTTTCTTTTTGGGCTAGAAATTTTTCTTTCCCTCTTTTTTAGAGATGCACATTCTTGCTCTCACTTGCCCGCCCAGAAAGTAAAGAAACACACATATTAAAGTAAACAAAATATTTTTGCAAAATCCTTTTAAGATTTATTTTTACCAAGTGAAATATTTATAAAATTTACATTTTTCCCCCTTTTTTATTTTTTTACGTCATTCAAAATTTTGAGTTGTCGGTAAGTAGTTATTTTTTAAATTACTACGGAATTAATGTTTTCATAAAAAACCGCGCATTATTCTTATTACAGTCGTAATACAAAAAAATTTGTGATTTTTTCTACTTTTAAATTCAGCGAAAATAAAATTTTTTTTAATCTTAAATTTCTTAAGTAAAATATTAAATTTTAAACTTATTCGTAACTAACTTTTACGTTTGTTTTATGTCGTTCGTTGTTTAAATAATCTGGTGCTTTTAATGCCGGTAAACTTGAAATACTATTTAATAAATAAATAAAATTCAAAACGAAAAGGAAGAAAACTTGCACTAAACAAATTTCATTAACACTGTGTTTGTTATCTACATATAAATAATTATAGAAATAAGCAAAGTCAAACCACTTAGTATGATGCAAATGTAATTTTAACATTAATAAGAAAAGGTTTTACAAAAACCAAACAAATTAAATGTTGACGCATGATTCCAGTTCAATGTTCATTCTTTTAGCAGCGTGGATAAGACGGAGAACTTGAAATTTTAGTGAAAGCAAAAATATTAAAACACGATTTTTATTTGACAAAAACAAAAAAAAAAAAAAAAAATAATAAATAAATAAATAAAAAATTAAACACTTTAAAACAAAATTTGTATGTAAATATAATTCGGTTTCTTTTTCGGTTCGACTTTAATTAATGTAATTAAATGCTAATTCGAAAACAATTGTTTTAATTTTCTTTTAGTTTTTTTTACGTTTTACACAGTTCTGTTATAAACAAGTTTAATAATTCATTAACTTAAAAATCATTAATCAGTACACACAATATATTTTGGTGGTTTTAAATTTGTCTGTTGTTTTTTTTTTCTCATTATCATTTATTTCATTACACTTCATACCTATTATTTAACTATTTTGCAAATACATTAGAAATTGTTGTATTCTTTTAGGTTGTTGGTTTGTTTTTGTACGCAAAATCGCGCCATACTCTGAGAGAATCAGTTGTTCGTACGACGTGCACGAGCACATGAGAATTTACTACGTCACCGATTTTTTAACAGTAACCCACAGTGCAATTGAAATATTAGTGATAATATATAAGAATTACCGTTAAATAACAATATTCATCACACTTTCTCTTTTATAGCAAACAGAACAACCACAACGCTACAATTGATTTAATATACTGACTAGAGTATTTCCGCAAAATCTTTAACTGAATAGAGCTTTTGGCACAAAGTATCTTATTCAAAGCTCCCTTGTCATATTTGCTTTCCGCGCTTCATTCTTTCATTCGTAAACAAATAAGTTGGCAAACTGAAAAGTATAGGTAAGCATAGATGCCAGATAAATCTTGTTGAAAATCGTCAAATTCGCGGGGAAAAAATCGTCAATATGATTATCGCAAATCATAAAAAAATCAGCAAGTACAATTACTAGTTTTTGAATAAAATATACATATTTTAAACGTGTAAAATATAGCAAAATAATTCATTGGTGATTGACTTTAATAAAAAACTACATAATTTAAAACTATAACAACAAGTATACAAAAATTATTTTCATAAGTACTTAAGAAATTTTACACATTAATTAAATTAAGATTTCATTTAATAAAAGGTATTTTGAAAGTTCCTTTTATATACTAACTTTAAGAGTCATGAATGCATATCATATCTTTTAAGTTAAACAACCGTAGTTGCAAAGTTTTAAGTAGTCTTTAATATACAACATTTCATCTAAAAATGGTTTCTTCAGATAATTGCTTACTTTGGTCTATTCCTTGTATATACTTTCCGCATTGGCAGAAAAATACGGTAGGACAAATATTTTTGCAATTAACCCAGACAAAGAAGGAACAATTGGTAAAAACTAATTTGTTACTCTTTATTTTAAAAATCTAGCATCTCAATCATAAAACAAAAATTTAAAATTTAATAGGCTTCATTTCTTTAATTCGGACTATATTTCTTGTCTTTCGAATTCTACGATGAAATAAAGATACTTTTTGATTGATCAGAGAGAAAATAAGATTTTCTTCCTTTATAATGGCAAAGAAGACAAAGCTTTGAATTTATCTTCAAATTGAAATATCCTTGACATATGATCACAAGTTTTTATATAAAATTTTGTATAATTTTTAAGTTATAATTTAAATTCTACATATGATCTAAATCGCTAACGTATACATACAAATGTATTAATTTATTGTACTACAGTATATATAAACTTATAGTTGTAAAACCAAAGTTGTTTGAAATATTTGAAAGTAAAAATGTGGTCTACAAATATTGTCAAAAACATACCATAAATGGTCAATATGCTATATTCAGCACCCAAAATCGTCAAAACGACGATAAATCGTCAAATATGGCATCCGTGTAGGTAAGTAAGAGAAATCAACTACACTATCTGCTATATCGGTCTCTGATAATTAAAATAACCTAATTTTGCTTTATTCGCCCATCACTTGTTTCATCTCTTTGTGCGCGCGACTACTAACACCAAGGCGAATTCATTACTAGGTGAACTTAACAGCACAGGTGATTATTTTTTGCTTCTCGCTTTTTTTCCAATGAGACTGTAAATTTTTTTTTCTTTTGTTTACAAAATTTTTCACGCCATTTTAATCTGAAGATTTTTTTTGTATGATTTAGTGCAATTTCAAGAAATTTGTGTGAATTTAAAAGTGAAAAACTAATATAATCTGTGATTTTAATTACAAACAATTATAAAAGTTTATATATCACGTCTAATTTGAAGTTCTTAGGTTTAGAAGACAGCCATAAAAAACCAGCCCATTTGGGATTAATTTGGCCCGATTTTGTTACCAATTTGGTCCCGTTGTGTCGTTGGAAAAAGTAAATCTTCATTCAAAGTTTAGGAATAATTCAAAGTTTTATTAAAATAATAAATCAATAAAAATTATAAATAGCTTGTTTTCTATGTTTCCCAGCTATCTATATGACGACATTTCATAGGAACTACCCTAATCATCAGTAGACTTTGGAAATTTTTGAAAGATATTCTCAAACATTCAACTTTATATCCCAGCAATATAAATAAATTGCTGAGAATTTAAAAGAAAAATGCTCTAATAATATCTGTCAAAACACAAAAAAACAAGCCTTTTCATTTATACACCTCTCTAACATTTCTTTACACCTTTCAAACAAATGAACAACCGTTGGTTGCTACGATTTGCTTTTTGAAAGTATCGAAAAGCAGAGAACAAAAATTCAAACAATTAAGTTTTTTATTCGCTATTTTTAGCTTCTACCATTTATACCAATAAAAATTATAAATAGCTTGTTTTCTATGTTTCCCAGCTATCTATATGTCGACATTTCATAGGAACTACCCTAATCATCAGTAGACTTTGGAAATTTTTGAAAGATATTCTCAAACATTCAACGAATAAAAAACTTAATTGTTTGAATTTTTGTTCTCTGCTTTTCGATACTTTCAAAAAGCAAATCGTAGCAACCAACGGTTGTTCATTTGTTTGAAAGGTGTAAAGAAATGTTAGAGAGGTGAATAAATGAAAAGGCTTGTTTTTTGTGTTTTGACAGATATTATTAGAGCATTTTTCTTTTAAATTCTCAGCAATTTATTTATATTGCTGGGATATAAATTTGAATGTTTGAGAATATCTTTCAAAAATTTCCAAAGTCTACTGATGATTACGGTAGTTCCTATGAAATGTCGACATATAGATAGCTGGGAAACATAGAAAACAAGCTATTTATAGTTTTTATTGGTATAAATGGTAGAAGCTAAAAATAGTGAATAAAAAACTTAATTGTTTGAATTTTTGTTCTCTGCTTTTCGATACTTTCAAAAAGCAAATCGTAGCAACCAACGCTTGTTCATTTGTTTGAAAGGTGTAAAGAAATGTTAGAGAGGTGAATAGATGAAAAGGCTTGTTTTTTGTGTTTTGACAGATATTATTAGATCATTTTTCTTTTAAATTCTCAGGAATTTATTTATATTGCTGGGATATAAAGTTGAATGTTTGAGAATATCTTTCAAAAATTTCCAAAGTCTACTGATGATTAGGGTGGTTCCTATGAAATGTCGACATATAGATAGCTGGGAAACATAGAAAACAAGCTATTTATAATTTTTATTGGTATAAATGGTAGAAGCTAAAAATAGTGAATAAAAAACTTAATTGTTTAAAATAATAAATCTCAAAAAGAAAAATCTTAATTTTGAGAGAAAAATCTCATTTTGCTTAAAAAATCTTCAAATTAAGGTAAAATGTTCACCTTGGCAACGGTGACCATAACGTATCAGAATTGTTACGTTAAAAAAAATTATTGTTACCAAAATTAAAAAAAAAACTACCAAAATTAATACAGGGTTTTTACTCGACAAGAAAAATATTTTAGAAAATATCTTCTAAAGGAAACAGTTTAAAAGTAATTTGAATAAATTTTTGCCCCAATATAAAAAGTAGTCTTGTTAACAATTCTGCATTGTTAACTCGAAAAACTCATTTTTTGAGATATGACTATGTTGCAATAAAGGAGCGATATAAGACTGGCGTTTTGATGTTTTGTAGTTTGTTCTCAATATTTTGTATTGTTTAAATTTTTTATGCCATTTGATTTTAATCTTTCAGTTCGCGTATTTTCTTGATTCACGGAATATTTTCACATTTTAACTATTCCCTGGTTATCATCGAGTAGATAACAGATAAACACATATATTTCGCAGTCGAAAATCCAAATATACGTATTATAGCCTATTTACACCAAAGCGAAATCTGCTCATTAGAGATTTCAAGCCAAATCTAGTAGATTTTGAGAAGATTTCCCATACAAAATGAAATGTACTTTATAAGTAGATTTCGACGAAATCGGTGGTGTAAACGATATAGATTTCAATTCAAATCTACTAGATTTTGAGTTGGTGTAAATGCGCTATAAGTAGATTTCGACGAAATCTCCTGAAATCTACTCAGTACTAAGCGATGCAACTGTGATTTCTTACAAAAAGTACTTAAAAATACTACGCTACAACAAAAATTGCACTATAATGTGGTGTATGCAGTCTCTGGGCACAAAAAATATACACTTTAATGCTCGTGTATTCAGTCTCTGATAATATTGTATTGTCAAACCCGCATGCATAAATTATTTTTGAGCCAATGAAATCTTGCTAGATGAAAAAAAACGGTGGTGTAAACGATATAGATTTCGTTGTAGATTTCAATTGAAATCTACTAGATTTTGAGTTGGTGTAAATGCGCTATTAACAAAAAATAATTTTTTTAATGTATACAAGATTGTACGAAATTTACCGACCAATTTTTACCAGTGCATTATTTAAAACTCTTATAATTACTGAACACAGCTGCTATTTTTTATCGATAATAGATTTACTGACCAGCTGATTCAAGTGTTATTTTTATTCGAAGACTAATCAGTTATAAGAACCTTTTTAGCCACAAAGTTAATTTTTTGCCGAGAAACACAAAGCCATAAGAATACTTCTGGATAAAGGGATACCAAATAGCTAAAACATTAAAGGGAATCAAATATCAAAAATATTTATAGCAAGAATATGTCATATACGATTGTCGAGTATTACGGAAAACAAAATGGAAGTAGATGTGGTTATTGTAAGGGCGCTAAAACTAGTATTAGCCATGGTAAGTGTTGTAGGTGTTGTAATAAGAAAATAATTAATTGATTTTTCTATAATTCATTACGCTTTATTAATAACTAATTTTACTTTTATCTTGTATACGTAATTAAAACAAGATGAAGCATAAACTTATATACTTACATATATATGTACGTCTATGACGTACATATAAAAATATTGTGAAATAAAAAACAATAGACAGGTGTCTGATTGTTGCTTTTGTTGAATTAATGTTGACTGCCAATTTACTCGTATAAAAGATGCGAATTAATGCAAAATAAATATGTACAAGTTAATGAACGGCCTTCTTAATAGAAATATAAATAAATAAACAAAAATTTTTTTGACAGAAGTGAATGTTTTCCGTAATTCCTTTATATTTTCACCACGTAATAAAAATCCGCATTTCATTTTCGCAAGAATTCTCATAACTATTTTTACAATATCCTTGTCAGAATAATCGGCCATTGGAAGGGTTCGTCACTCTTCACCTCATTCTAATAACGTTTTTCAACATAAACTACTTGACCATTTTTCAATGCAATAGTGCTTTTAGAATTGCACCAAATATCCTCTATAATTACTTCTTCGAATCAATACAAAATTTTGTACTTTCTCTAGCTGGGCATACCTCTCTTATTAATATCTACATATATCTAAATTCAGATATATCGTTAACATACTGCCCAATTATGAATATTCTCACGGAATTTATTTCTCTCGGAATTTATTCCTCACGTAATTTATTTCCCACATAAAGTACTTTTTTTCAATTAAAATTAAAGAAAAAACACATATTTTGTCCGTAACAATTGAAGAGTTGATCCCCCTTTAATGTTGTTAACGAATAGAGATAAGAAAAAATTTTCAATCATAATTGGAGGAAAGGGAAAAGTGATAAAATTCCTATGGAATTTTTATTTATAATTGGGCTGATACTCTCAGTGTACAATATGATAAGTAGCATAAATAATTAAACGAAATTATATTAAAAATAAAAATAAATTATTTAATTAAAATTTTTGAAAAGTTAAAATTAAATTAATTTTTATTAATTAAAATTAAATTAATTTTTATTAATTAAAATTAAACTAATTTTTCAAAAGTTTGTAAAAATTGAAATTAAATAAATATTATTTGGCCTGAAGAAGTTATCCAAAAGGAAGCGAAATATTGCCAGATAATTAAAAACCAGAAAAACCAAAAACTTCCAAATAGATCTTAAGCTCGAACAATTAAGAAGAAAAAAAAGGTCGAAATAAATAAATAATAAGAATTATATATAAATTTTAAACATAGAAGAAACCCCTCAAAACAACACAGACACATTACAAAATGAAGTGCTTAATTTACATTAGAATTTCTTTGAAAACAAATTCTCTTGAAAAGCAAATTTCTTGTGAATAGATGTTTATGTGTTGATAGTTTATAATAAAATTTAGCATTAGTGCATCTTATTTAGTAGTCATTATAATATCAGGTTAAGAAACTAACTGCTAAATGTTTTGTGTGTAAATTGTGTGAAAATCGCTTGTTTTTTTCAATTTAAATAGAACTTTGTTAATCATTGTTGCTTATATTTATACATTAAACTATTTTTTATTACTTATACTAATTTTATAACATCAAACATTTTAAAGTCGTTGTACATCCAACCTACATTTTGAAAACAACACAAAAATATAAAGTTCCCAGTACAAAATTTGTTTTCTAATTAACCACTACTATTAATTTCGCTTTTCGTTTATTTTTATCACAAATATATTAAAGCTACAAAATTGAATAGAAATTTTCAAATTAAAAATAGAAATTGATTTATGCTTGATGCATCTTGCAAACCCAGTGAAAACTTCTATTGCAAATTAATGTGTTAAAATTTTAATAAACATACTCTTCACTACTCCTTTTTTTACATTTTAAGCAGCGTTGTCAACTTTGAAATTTCAAAACGCACCAAAATGAAGAAAAAAGCGCGGTATTTCAGCAAAAATGCACCAAGTTTAAAATTTTTTAAAACCCCCTTTTGTACTATAAAAAGTATAAGCAGCTATTAGACGATCAAAGTGGGTCTGATAGTACCGGCTGGTGGCGCGCCATCAAATTCGTTCAATAGCTAGAACTCGTGTTGGTCAAACTTGGCCTCTAGTGCGATTCTGGTTCTATTATTAAGACAATGGCATGTTTACAATAATTTTAACGATATTCGATGTTCCGATAACGATAAAAAAATTAATACGCTGTCGACCGAAATCAGCTGTTAGTTTTACTGACAGGTCCTCAAATTGACAGGTCCTCAAAAATGCAGCTGCTTACCGTCGTTAAAATTATATTGCAAGGGCCTACAATCGTTACTGCAAGTGATAAAATATGTCGAAGAAACATTCCAGTGCCTCGGGGTTTTTAAAACGGTGTAAAATGTACTTCACTCCATCCGATCTCTATACTACCTATATCCGACCGAGAATGGAATACAACTCTCATGTTTGGGCCAGTGCCCCAAAGTCTATTTTGGGGTTAATCGACCGTATTCAGCAGAGGGCGAAGAAGCTTATCGGTGACAGTAGGATATGCAACTCTATTGACTCACGGGAGCATCGCCGCAGTGTAGAGGCGTTACTCTACAATGGATTTAGCTTTGACGAGATTAGGGACTTTGTTCCTGAAACTCGCATATTTTTACGTAGCACTCGTTCATCGTCGAGAGCTCATTCATTTGTGGTCGATTGCCCGGGGAATCGTACTACGCATTACAGAGAGAATTCGGTTTTCAGCCGTAGGCTTCGCTTGTGGAATAAGTTGCCTGCAGACGTGTTTCCTGTCTGTTATAACCTTGGAAAGTTCAAGTCAAATGTTCACCCATACTACTCTCTCTTTCCCCTCCTCACAACCGATTTTTCACAACCGGTCGTCCCCTGACTACTGATCCAAGATAAAAGTAAAAAAAGAAGCAACTAAACTCTTAATGAGCTCTTTAGGAAGTGCAATTTATTGAATGTAAGAATTTAGAAATAAAAGCTCTTGAAAGCAAAGTGACTTCCACTTTATAATGTGGCGTTGTTGTCACCAGCTCATAGTTAAGCTCCTATTTATTTAGGCGAAAAAACTTTCGAACCTTTCAAATAAATAAGCAATTAACCTTTTGTATCGAACAGCTGAAGATGTCGATAAAAATTGCTGTTGATATTGCCCCATATTCCAAGAGGCGTCATCCTCGTCACATCAAGACGACATCAAAAAACAATCGGTTACAAATTCGCTTTCGACAGCAATTATGTATTCTTTGATAGTCTTTCGGTATTTCCTAGACCTAAGCGATAGATAGAAGCAGTCGACAACATTCAATTGTTTTTGGCAATGAAGAAATAAATGAAATACTGTTTGTATCGATTTCATGTGACGACGATGACGTCTTATGAAATATGGGGGATTAAATTGATGACGATGACAGCGACGCTAAATGGAATAAAGGTGACTATTCTTATTTCTTCTTTCCAGGAATGCATGCTTATACAATGACTGCACAAGATTATCAAGATTTGATAGACCGCGGTTGGCGCCGTAGTGGCCACTATTGCTATAAGCAAGAAAACCAAATAACCTGTTGCCCCTGTTACACCATTAAGTGAGTATTGCAATAATTTTTATTATATTCCCATATTGCTTAGGTTGTTGAAATGTTTTCATTTTGTCTGAAAGATGCGATGCTTTGGAATTTAAATTGTCAAAATCTCATAAAAAAATTTTAAAACGTATGAATCGTTTCCTACGTGATGGCAAACGCGATAGAAATGAAGAAGGTCAAGGTGCCAGCAACACAAATAATGCATCAAATAACCATGCTGATGAAGATGTGGGTGATGATGCGGGTGGCGGAGGTATAAGGGAAGAGGTACAAGGTCCCAATGTGCCTCTTAAAGATGTCAATCTAGAAATCTTTACACAATCTCATGAAGAACAACAAAATGTCAAGCAACAAGCTAGCAAAGAAAACAAAAAAATTCAGCACAAAGTACTTAACAACTCACAAAACTCAGATGAACAGTCCTCAAGTGGCAGCAGAAAGTGTAATTTCTTAAACATAATTTAAAATATACAAACTTTTGAACTGCACATTTTTATGTTAACAGCTGTTGAGGGCATTAATCCTCCTTGCAAAAAGGCCAAGCAAATGCGTTTGGAACGTAAAATGGCTAAACAGGCTGCCAAGGGTCTACCCACAGAAATGCCACCCAAAACACCAAGAAATCAAGAAAAATCTCTCAATGACCTAATAAACGATACACGGCCGGATGATAAACATAAGCTCAAGGTAATCATATAATAAATAAATAAAAATTGTATAAAAAAGTAGCAAATTTATTCGTTGGTTGGTAGAGATGTAATAAATTCTGCTTTTTCCGCTTATTACAGATTATTTTAGTACCCTCCACTAAAGACATTTTTACAGACACAGCATTTGCTTTATATCGTAAATATCAATTAATTGTACACAATGACAATCCCGAACGTCTACAACCCAAAAATTTGCTACGTTTCTGTTACAATTCTCCTCTTAAGGTAATTGTTAGAGATTAATACATATTTAAAAAAATTTTATTTCTTTTCTAGTTGGAAGTTATACATGTGGAGAGTGAAGCATTTTGTAATACGCTTAGAAAAACATATGCTCTCTATAAAAAATATCAAACGATTATACATAATGATCCACCAGGCGGGGAAGATGATTATTTGGCTTTCTTACAGCGTTCGCCATTACAGGTGGAATTTAATAATGATGCTTGTTGACTCATAATGCTAGCTTTAATTATATTTACAAAAAACGGCTATTTAAAATTCTTTAACGAAATAAGCACATTTAACAAAATGTAACAGAAAAAATATGATCAGATGTAATAGTTATTTATAACTTTTATTTTTTCGTGCATGAACTTGGCATTTTCGGGTTTTATTTTCTTTTTCTTCGTCAAATTATTAAAGAATTACGTTTGCTTATTAATAGACTCAAAAATTATATATATTAGGGGGCATTTTGAAAGTTTCTTTTTCGAAGTAAATAACAATTTCGACTTTAATTTTGCGGGTGCAAATAACTTTTAGGCCTTTATTATCAATTTGTATTTTTTTTTTGTAACAAAAATACCTGTTATATTAAAATATATTTCAATTGTTAAGTTTTTTTAAGTTATAGTGTTCAAAACTTTAGACAAAAGATATTTGAAACTAGTAACTAGCCGTGGAAACATTGCCAACCCTATACAAAATGAAAATTTTCTGTAAATTTAGGAATGAAACATGAACTTAAACCTTATAAAATAGGGAAGAATTAATAAAATAATATTAATGATAGGTTTTTCCACCTTTACAATAGTAAAATAAAAATGCCAGGAATTTTTTAGAGTTTTAGGTTCAATTTTTAATTTTTATTTTAAAATTTCCAATATTTAGCTATACCACTGGGTAGCATCATCAGGAATTTAGATAGTTTTTTTTCGAAAGAACTCTATAAACACAATATAGGGATCCTTTTAACTTGCATATGCTGTACTGAGTACATAATAATAATATGCAGGTTAAAAGAATCCCTATTTTGTGTTTACAGAGTTCTTTTGGAAAAAACTATCTAAATCTCTGATGATGCTTACCCAGTGGTGTAGCTAAATATTGGAAATTTTAGAATAAAAATTAAAAATTTTACCTCAAGCTCGAAAAAATTTCTGGCATTTTTATTTTAATAAAATAATATCTATAGTATAGTATTTTTTTCCAGCTTTCCAAACCGACCGACGGTCCACCATCTGGATACGGTTCATTTCACCAGCAATATTGGTTAGATGATAAATTAATAGCTGTGGCCGTTATTGATATTCTGCCCAGTTGCGTTAGTTCAGTATACTTCTTTTATGATCCAGACTATAGTTTTCTTTCTTTGGGGACCTACAGTTCTTTGAGGTGAAATTCCTGCATCATCAAATAATTTCTTATCAATTAATTTCTATCATTTTTCTTTCCAGAGAGATTCAATTAGTTCAAACACTTGCCAATGTTGTGCCCTCCTTAAAGTATTATTACATGGGATTTTATATTCATTCGTGTCCAAAAATGCGCTACAAAGGAAAATTGTCTTCATCATATTTACTGTGCCCAGAAGTCTATACATGGCATTTATTTGGTGATGGTAAGTAAGATAGCAATATCGCTATAAGATTTTTTTTATTATTATTATTAATTATTTTAGATATACGCAAACAGCTGGATGATTGTAAATACAATCGCTTTAATAGCAACCCTCTTGCCAAAGATGCCAACGAGTTTAAGGACAGTGACTTAGATTCAGTATTATTGTTAGTAAATGCAAAAACGTATGTGAAATATCGTCAGTACAAAGCGGTAAGTATTTTTATTTTCTATTATAGTACATAGTTTATTATTTTAATAGAACGAGATCGTTAATGAGTACGTAGTTTTTAATAAATGTGGTCAATTAATTACTTCTGTAGTGTTTTTAAAAGAAGAGTTCAAATTTATCTTAAACAACAAACGAACTTTGAAAATGATCTTTTATTTAACTTTTCTACCCTTTTAATTTCAAAAGTTTTGCAAATAATTCAAACACAATTTGTACGCGATTTAGAACTTAAAGTTTTGTGTGTTTTTGAAAGTTCGAAAAATTTCGAAATTACGAATATACTTAAAATGAGTACGTAGATTTTAATAAATGTGGTCAGTTAATTATTTCTGTATATTAATGCAGTATATGTTGTGTTTATAAAATCAGCTAAGAAGTTGCAAATTTGCCTTTAAACATTTCGAACTTTGAAAATAATAGCCCAATTCACAATCTTGAGCATTTGATATTGCACATATCTGCAATTGCAAATACAATATATTTAAGTGTATTTTGTTAGTGGGGAGTAAAAATATACTCCAAAATTTTTCTAATGCAATGATGCAAGGCCATTTGCATCAGATTGTGAATCGGGCTAATATGAAATATCAAAAATTTTGCAAATAATTCAAATAGAAATTGTACGCGATTTTTTACTTAAAGTTTTGTGTGTTTTTCAAAGCTCGAAAAAATTTCGAAATTTTCGAATATACTAAAATTTATAAATTTAGCACATAATACAATTATAATAACAAATAATTCCTGATTTTGATGATTCTGGCAGGCTTTAAATCGTAATTAAATTGCATCTTTTGGATTTACGTAATTCTCATTTTAAGTCCAAATAGTTTTTCGACCCAATTTCAGTATTTTTCTTGTATTTAATGCTTAAATAAGCATAGTTACAAGAATAATTCGAAATTTTTATACTTGAAAACTTATTAAAAACAATAAGAATTTTGATATTCTCTCTTATTCCAAAAGCCGACAGCGTCTTCACATGAAATCGGCGTAAGAATTTTGACATTTATTTATTCGTTGTCAACAACAATTGAATTTTTTCGACAGAGTCTATCTATCGCTTAAACCTAGGAAATATCGAAAGCCTATTAACGAACAGATAATCGCTATCGAAAGCAAGAGTGCAATATCAATTTTTTCAATGTTGTCTTCATGTGACGACGATGACGCCTCTTGGAATATGGGGGTTTATTATCAATACAAATTAACAAATAAAATAAAACTGGTAAAACTGATATTAAAATCCTTTTAAGTTGTGTTGTAAAATTTATTTTCAAGTTTCGAAGTTTTCGAAAAATTTTAATTTTACAGAATGGTTGACGATAGATTTTACAAAGTGTAAACGTAAAGTTGTAAGTTATCACGAGTTCAGTTTTCTAATTCTTTTATTTGTATTTCACGAAATTTGACTATTAAAATAATATTTAAAACCCCCTTTCGATGGCAAAATACTGTTACGTTTTTGCCTCTAAAATCGATTTGGCGGATTCTTCAATTGTAAATCAAATAATGACACTCACACTTGTTCGTTATACAGTACTTAAATAATTTACAACTTTATTTACACTCAGTACTACTGTGATTTGCTTACTTTCTGACTTATGACTTTATTGAACAAAGCTTAAAAACAAACTGACTGCTTGTTGCCGACCTGTCTGCTATTTATACGTCTTTATTAGTTTCTACAAACGACATTTGTTGTCGCTCATAATGTACAAATGTATTTCTTTCGCACATACACATTCATACACATGCTTGCGAATAAAAAAAAGCAAGTCACAACTACAAACAATAATAAAACGAATACCAAGATTACAAGAAAAACAACAACATCATTTGTTGATTAACTTGGAGTTTTACGTACTTTAAATCATGTATGTTTGTTTGTGTGTTATGGTTTTTAGTTTTATCTTGTTTGGGTGAATGTGTTTTGTACATTTTTAACAAGCAGTTCAACAGCTGCACACTGGGTTAGGCTCCGATAAAAAAAATGTTCCAATATGGCAATTTTTATTAAAATTTTTATACCATTAGATATGTCACAGTGTTTAATCTCGATTGAAAACGAAATTGAAACCGTATTTTGGTTCTTCAAAAAACTAAAGCATTATCGAAATGAAATCATTTCTAATATCAAGAACGAAATTTATATTTACTCTTAAAAATAATTTCATTCCGAAGATCTTTTTATTAGTTTTTCGTTTTTAGAAGAAGAAAAAACGTACGCGATTTCGTTTCCGAGCGGAATTAAAGAACTCTATGGCATGGCTGTATATTCTCTTCATATATGAAGTATACTAATAATAAGAATGAGTTTAGCCCAAAACCGCTCCTTGCACTGTGCCCATTCTAGATATATTGTGCTTAGTACATCAAGAAATCAGACTACAAAATCTGCAAATTTCTGTGAAGGATATGCTCTGTACAGATAGTTGATGCCTGTAAAACGATGTGTGAGTACACCCGTCAGGGTTGTTAAGCTTAGTGTTAGAGCAAAATCGTTTGAAAAAAAGTATTAAGTATTAAAAAGTATTATTTCTTTACCTCTTTGACTAGACCTTTGTTTAAGTAAACTTTGTAAGTCCCATGAAATACCCCTCATCTTTTTTCGCATGGACACAAGTCCCTCTTTCCTGCTCCTCATAATATATTTTCTTAGTTCCAGTACAATGCACTGCATATAGGGTGCATAAAGAAGGGGTCATCCCATGAGTAACGGTCCAAAATAAAATATGTCTGCCGTACCAAGTTATATAGATTTGCAATAAATTTCTTCTTTTGCCTAATGTAATATTAATATTAGAGGTATTTATGATTACGACCAAAGTTTATATTGTTAAATAAATTTTTAAAGTTGCTGTTTTTGTTCTAAATTATTTTCAATTTTTTTTTGGTGCACTCAAAAATTGTTCATTCACTCAGTCTTTTACTTGTCGAAACAATATGCTGGGAAACTTCATTTATAAGCTAAAATATTTGTTTGGAAATAGCAGCTCTACACTAGAGGTAAAATTTAAGACAGATTTTTAAAATTTTTTTGAATGTTCGAAAACTTTTCGAAATTTTCGAACATGTTTGAATTAACAAATTTAGCTTTTATCAGTAGCTTCTAAAAATATTTTGTGCATGTTAGAAGCTTAAATTGAAATTTTGGAAAATTCGAATATGAAAAAACGGTGTAAATGTTTTGGAAATAACAGCTCTACACTAGAGGTAAAATTTAAGACAAATTTGTAGAATTTTTGGAATGTTCGATAATATTTCGAAATTTTCGAACATGTTTGAATTAACAAATTTATCATTTATGAATAGTTTCTATAAATATTTTATATATTTTAGAAGCTTGAACTGAAGTTTGGCAAAATTCGAAAATTAAAATACGGTATAAACGGCGTGGAAATATCGTCTCTATACTAGAGATAAAATTTAAGACAGATTTTCAGAATTTTTTGGATGCTCGAAAATATTTCGAAATATTGAAAATAACAGCTTTACACTAGAGGTAAAATTTAATACAAGTTCAAAAACATTTCGAAATATTCGAACATGTTAGAATCAACAAATTTAGCATTTGTGAATAATTTCAAGAAATATTTTATGTATTTTAGAAGCTTAAATTGAAATTATTCAAAATACCAAAATTAAAATACGGTAAAAACGGCTTGGAAATAGCATCTCTATACTAGAGGTAAAATTTAAGATAGTTTTATAGAATTTTGTGAATGTTCGAAAATATTTAGAAAATTTCGAACATGTTTGAATTAACAAATTTAGCGTTTGTGAATAGTTTCTAGAAATATTTTATGTATTTTAGAAGCTTAAATTGAAATTTTTTAAAATTCGAAAATTAAAATACGGTAAAAACGGCTTGGCAATAGTATCTCTATACTAGAGATAAAATTTAAGACGGTTTTGTAGAATTTTGTGAATGTTCGAAAATATTTCGAAAATTTCGAACATGTTTGAATTAACAAATTTAGCATTTGTGAATAGTTTCTGCAAATACTTATGTATTTTTGTAGCTTAAATTGAAGTTTTGTAAAGTACCCGAAAATTTAAAAACGGTTTAAATGGGTTTTCATAAATTTGTGTCGTATAGAAACACTCTACTCCTGGATATTTTATTTTAAATTGCAAAAACAATTTCAAATGTGTATACCACTCGCCTTAAAAGAAGGGATACCACCGCTGCCACCATCAGATTGCTCAATAGGTGATTTTACCGAAATAGCTCCCGCATAATGAAACTTTTTGTCTAGCATTGGCCGGACTTAAGGATCACATTTTTTAATTTTAAATTTAGTATTAAGATTTGAATACTTATTGTTAGTTCATTTTGAAGATTCAATAAATAAAAAAATGCTTAAAAAAAATAAAATAAAAAATGTGTATACAAAAATACGCTTAGGAAATGTAATATTCTAATACTTAAAAGGATTTCTTATTAAAATGACTCATTGGATGATTTAGAAAGATATATAAAGATTTTTATATGCATATACATATGTATATATTTTTGCTTTTTCAAAAATCTTATTTAAAATATAATTTATATACAACATTAGATCAATATTTACTAAGGCTTGTGAATATCGCAAATTTTTTTGATATGCTATATTTTCTTTTATTAAATATTTGTTGCGATTTTCATAATATCGAATATGTTTATTAGTTCTTATCATATTAATGATAATTTAATATTCTTCTTCTTTTTTTTAGGCTGCGAGCAATATGGATCGTGATTCAATTATTGAATACGGCAAACTTGTGGGTCGAACTTTGGCCCATCGCATGTTATATTTAAAATTTTAAAGTTCATACTGTTGTGCTTTCAATATTATATAAGTTTTAGCTGGTATTAATACTTGTTTGTTTAATTTCACTGAACAATTTCTTATGTTGAAAACTTTAAACTAAATTATAGTAATTCAATTCAAATAATTATCAAATAAATACATTTCAAATTATGTATATAACAATTTGTTTAACTGTTTTCCATTTTGTTTTTAAAGAAACTTTGCTTTGTTGATGTTTTTATTATTGACGCGGTTAGCGGAAGCAATAACGCATGACATAAACAAATTTTAATAAATTATTTCAATATTTATTTCTAACCACTGCTAATAATATACATACATATGCATGCATTTGTATTAAGATATGGTCTATAGACTAAAGCAATTTGATTTTATCTTTAGGAAATGCAAAGATTCAGATCCATATCTTTTTTCAATCTTGTTTTAAGTTTTTTTTATATATACTTATATATTTTTTATCTAATTCTAACACAATTTTTACGCTTTACTTAGAATAGGCGTTAAACAAATCTCAATACTTGAAATTGTTAATTAGCATCAATCAACGGAAGACACGTAAATTACCATGTAAGCAAAATTATAGTGACATTTAAGTGTTTTCCTAAAAAATTACTATAATATTACTATTATATAAATTACTATAATTTAATAAATTACTATAATTTAATAAAGTAGGTGTTAACGGCTTAGTTTATAAAAAAAAAAATATTTGAAAATAATCAACGCAATAAATAATTTAAAATGAAGCAAATTGATTTAAATTGAAATAAAGAAAATTGATTTGAAACATTTGGAAATTCATTTGAAACGAGTTTATTTAAACATATCGTCGTTGAATATCAAAAATTGCTTAACATTAGTTCTTGCGGAGAAGCAAAAATCGTTTTTTTCTTGTTGAGTGGAGTTTTTTTTTGTGGCTCAGTTCTCAAAGATTTTTTTTTGTTGTGTTATGAATTACACTCGATTTTACACATTTACTAACTACTGATTCTGGTTAATCTAAAGGTTATAAATATTCATTTTTATGTATAATAAAGGGCGGTTAAATTAGGAACTATGGTAATTTTTCTCCTTATGATAATACTGATATGATTCAATTATGTATGGAAGAAAATATCGGCCAAATGTCCGATGATCCATATTTTCGATGAAGCTGAGGCTTAATAGAGGTTCTATGCCGTCAGTGTGCCAAATTATCTCATTCCTTAGCTCTTGAATTATTGTTGCCTTATCGACGGAGACCTTTTCTTTCAAATAACCCCAAAGTAAGAAGTCCAACGGTGTCAAATCACATGATATTGGCGGCAAATTGACATCGCCAGCACATGAGATAACATGGCCATTGAATTTGTCGCGCAAAAGAGCCATTGTTTCGTTTGCTGTGTGATAAATGACACTGAAACCATATCTTATAATTCGATCCTTAAAAAGTTCGTTATCATCTCTCGATAGCGAATACTGCCTGGCCGGCCTCATTTTGGAAAAAATACGGCTGGCTTCGGCCGCCAGCCCATAAACCGTACCAAGCAGTTACTCTTTGTGGCTGCATTGATTTTTAGACAATCACTCGTGGATTATCATCTGCCCAAATGCGGCAATTCTGTTTACTAACAAATTCACTGAGATGAAAATGTGCCCCAGCACTGCAGATGATTTTCTTCGAATATTTTCATTTTAAGCCTGAATACCTTTAACGTGTTGCTCGATTAGGTATCTTTTCATGGTTCAAATTGAATTAGTCTGAAATTGAGAAATGTCAAATGAAATGCAGAAAGAAACTTGACGTTTATGGGTGGTTCACATTCAACATCGGCCCTTAAAATTTAACCAACGATTACTTTAAATTTTTATACTTTTTAATTTTCGACTACGATAGTTATGATTTAATTAAGCAGCAAATTTTATTACCCTGCAGAAATCGGGACTACTTTTTACATGCGTGTAAAGAGTACTCCATAAGGGACCAATACTAGTCCAAAAGTAATCCAAATACATGGGAAAAACATGCTCCATTTTACATTACAATGTCCTAGGAGAGGACCATGTAATCCAAAAAAACATTACGTCAGAGTAATCCAAAAACTAGTCTAAGTAACTACTCCACAAATTATTAACACAGGGTTAGTCTGCAAACACTCACAAGCTTCTGGAAAGCTACTTATCAAAGAAGGTGACTTTACAAGTCTCTCACAGTCAATCGGAGCAGGAGTTCCCCAAGGTAGCATTCTAGGACCCACTCTATATTTGATTTACGCATCTGACATGCCAACGAGATCCGGAATCCATACTTCAACTTTTGCAGAGGACAGAGCTTTTTGCAGCGTTCATGAAAACCATCAAGAAGCTTCACGAAATTTGCAGCAGTATATTTCAATATTAGAGAAATGGTTGAAACTTTGGAAAATAAAAGTTAATGAACAAAAATGTACTCACGTTACATTCACACTGCGTAAGCAAACATGTTCGGCTATCCAAATTAACAATACACCTATTCCGCAGCATAATGAAGTTAAATACCTTGGTATTTACCTCGACCGTAGGCTAACGTGGAAGCCTCACATTGATGCGAAAGTCACTCAGTTGAAATTAAAAGCAGCGCAACTAAATTGGCTTATGGGCAGAAATTCGACATTGAAGTTGGACTGCAAACTTTTGTTATATAACGCAATTTAAAGCCTATATGGTGCTACGGAGTTCAATTATGGGGAACCGCCTCAACATCTAACATTGAAAAAATTCAAAGACGACAAAACCAAATTGTTCGTACGATTACTGTAGCTCCATGGTACGTAAGAAACTCACGAATCCACAAGGATCTATGTGTTCCTCTTGTAAAAGATGAATTTTCAAAGTACGCAACAAGGTATATCAGTAAACTGGAACTTCACCCAAATCTTCTTGCACGCAACTTACTTAATTTTGGCGGCCACTCTCGGTTGAGAAGAAGGGATACCCTGGCCACCATCAGAACGTTAAATAGGTGATTCTACCGATATTATTCGCGCAAAATGAAACTTTTTTGTCTAGCAGTGGCTGGACTTAAACAACTTTTTTATTTAGTATTAAGATTTGAATACTTATTGTTAGTTCATATTTTGAAGATTCAATAAATAAATGAATGACAAAAAAAAAAAAAGAGTTAGTCTGGAAATTATTTCATGTCACTACTCCATGGATTACCACAGAAAACTAGTTTGGAAACCCTTTTTGAATTGCTCTGATGTGAATACTCCATGGAACACCACAAGAGACTACTTTAAAAACTATTATTTTATAAAATTTCTTGTAGCATCTTTGTGGTGTTTTTGCAACAAAAAAAAAGTCTAATAAAATAAAAGCACAAAATTTTTCGTATAAATTTAAAAATTAAACGCATATGAATGTTTTATTATAAATAAAAAAGAACTAAATAATTGAAAACATAACAATTGTATTTATAGAAGAATATACCTGGACTTACGGAATTCAACTCCCCCAGCTAAAGATTTGATTATTATTTTTCTTGTCTTCTTCAATCAATAATTATTGATCACAGCAAATTTGTATTGTAAAAAATCCTTCTTAAGAAAAAACTTAAGAAAAAAAGTTAAAAGTTCAACAAAAATTTAAAAAATTAATTTTTTTTTTTTGTTTTCATACTTTTAGGAAAGATATTATGGTCTCAAATCTATTATGTTTTGTTTAAATTACGATCCGATACGCATCGTTTGCCATAATCAACACGTTTCGTAATGTTATTCGATGTGATAGTTAATTCGATATTGTTTGAGGTGATTAGATTCCTGAATTTATTCAGTGGCCGGCCCACTGGGCACAATAATGGAGAGGAATTATATTTTGTGCCGCTACTTTTTAAGCGTGAAATTTTATAAATCAAAATCTATTGCTGAGCCGTTTAATTTTAATTATTGTTTGTTGCTCGAGCTGGTGGTCACTTGTAATAATTTGTTTAATTAAGTTCAATACAATTACGAGTATTTCCAGAATTAAAATCTTAGATTTGGCTTAAAAATCATTTCAGATTTTCGCGACTAAAGCCTGAATTTGTATGTGCTCGTACTAAATGTATGTCACATAACTTTCTTTGAAACGGTCATTAATCTTTTTTTTATTATTTTTTTTAATTAACAAATTTTAATATTCTCTGAAAATCAGAAATAACGTTGATGTGACTTTAAGGTAATAAATAAATAAACAAACTTTTTTGCACCCAAAATTAAATAACAAATACAACTTGTTACGAGTATTATATAGTATATTATAATTTTTGTGTTGAAGCGGGTCTTAATAAAATCAAATCAAGCAATAAATTTTGTCAAGCGTTTTACAATAACAATATTTATTTTTTTACGCAAAAATTAGCATCCCGTTATTAATTGGCAACAAAAAAGAAATAGGATTTTTTCTTATAGAGAAAAGGTTTTAATTGAATTTTTTGTTTTAAAACGATTTTTGCTATTTCACACTTGATCATTTCTTTTGACTATTAATAACATGTATATGTACATAGGCAGCACATATGTATGTATACATACATACATATGTATTTATTTTAAAAATTAAATTTTAATGAATTTTAATACAAAATGAAAGTTGTCTTATTAAGAAGCGACGAAAGCTAACACTGGTAAGTCTATTGCCAACAATTTCAAAACTGTTCGAGAAACTGCTAATGACAAAGTTGACCTCAATCTTGTATGAAGTAGGATGTATTCCTAACCATCAATTCGGTTTTAGGGCTAAGCATACCACCATAGAACAGACACACAGGCTGGTGAATGATATCAGAAACGCGTTCGAAGATAAAAAATATTGCCAAAGCTTTTGACAAAGTGTGGCACGCAGACTTAACTCATAAAATAAAATTAAACTTGCCTGCAAACACGCACAAGCTGTTAGAGAGCTACTTATATGACCGGAAATTCGTCGTTAAGGAAGGTGATTTCAAAAGCTTGGCTCAGCCAATCGAAGCTGGAGTTCCCCAGGGTAGCATATTGGGTCCAACTTTATATTTGATTTATGCTTCAGATATGCCAACGAGCTGCAAAATTCACACTTCAACTTTTGCAGATGACACAGCATTCATCAGTGTCCATGAAGACTATAAAGTAGCATCAGAAAATTTGCAAGAACATATTCTTATATTGGAGAAATGGCTGAAACTTTAGAAAATCAAAGTAAATGAACAAAAATGTACCCATGTTACATTCACACTATGTAGAAAAACTTGTTCGGCTATTAAAATCAACAACTACATTGTTCCGCAGCACAGTAAAGTCAAATACCTTGCTATTCACCTCGACCGTAGGCTCACGTGGAAGTCTCGCATTGACTTAGCGTCAAATCACCCAAATGAAATTAAAAGCGGTGCAACTAAATTGGCTCATCGGCAGAATCTCTATCTTGAAGTTAGATTCCAAACTTTTTTTGCATAACGCAATCCTAAAGCCAATATGGAGCTATGGAATTCAATTGTGGGGTACCGCCTCTGCATCGAACATTGAGAAAATTCAAAAGCGCCAGAATAAAATTCTCCGTATAATTACTGCAGCTCCATGGTATGTTAAAAACTCTCGAATTCACAGAGATCTCGGTGTATCCTTAGTGAAAGATGAATTTTCAAAACACGCGATAAGGTACATTAACAGACTGGAGTCTCAGCCGAATCCTCTCGCACGTAGCATCCTTAACTTTGGTGGCCACACTTGACTGGGAAGGATGGACCCCTTGCAACCATCAGAGCGTTGGAAAGGTGATTTACCAACAAAATACACGCAAGAAACAACTTTTCGTCTAGCATTGGCTGGACCTAAGTAAATAAAATTTTTCAATATTAATTAATTTTTAGATTTAAGATTTGCATACTTATTGTTGTTAGTTCTCTTGGAAGATACAATAAATAATTAAATAAAAAATTGTTAAAAAAAACTGGTTTACAGTCAAACAATACCAAGAACGCCATATGCCTAGATAAGTTAAATGGGTCCTCCTGAACACGAAAAACGATGTACCGTTTTTTAGATAACGGTACTTTTGTGTTTTTCAGTGTATGGTCCCACTCAAACCCTTGTGGAGCCCAACCAAAAAGACCGATCGAAATAAATGGTATATCGTTGGAAAGGTATTTAAATGCCTTTTCCGCCTATATAATGCGAATTTCTATCTGACATGAAATGGCCAAAGAAAAAACCTCAAAAATTTCTTATTTTTTACGTTTATTTCAAAAATTTTCATTTTTATACCCTTTTTTTCTACATTGTAGTAAACATCTGGAATGTTTTATTTTTTTACCAAATAGTTTATTTAATTACCAACATTTTAAGCGTAATTTGAAAAAAAACGGATGAATAATAATGTTTTTATTAAGGATTTTGTGGGACGACAATATTTTAATTTTCATTCATATATTCGGTGTAAATTCAAAAAATTTAAATTAAAAAAAATGACAAGCGACTTGAACTTTTGTATGTGGCGTTCTTGGTATTTTTCCAAATTTAAAATTTGTAAAGCACTGTTATTGATTAACGGCCGTATGCAAAAAAACTTAACAAAGCTTGGTAAGCAATTGTTAAGAAAAATTTCCTAACGTTGTATCCAAAAACAATTATTAGCTTACCATACGTTTAAAGTTGAAATGGGCCACTTTAACTGTACGTTAAAATGACATTTGGTTTCTTGATGTTGATTTGTCTTGAAATTCACAATTTTATGAAAAATATTAAGAACAACAATATATTATAATTGTTAGAAAAATAAATTAACGCTTTACATTTTATATGAATTGAAAATATTCATTTTGAAACGGAAACATAAATAAAAAATATGTTAGTGATGCACTTTCAATCGAACGAATACAACTAAAAACGTTATTCGAATAATAAAAATATTTCTAGTATAAAATCCTATTAATTTTTCTCAATTTCATTAATACACTCAATATTATATATTCATTATTTATTAGAAAGATAAATCCAGAAAATGGTTGTCAAAAAAGTGTTATTTTATGTAATAATAAAAATTTTTTATTTTTTAAATTTATTTTTCGATTTTCGAATATTAGTTTTCATACATCACTATTCAAAAAATTACAACTGAACATAACGGTATTGCCAGAATAAAACAATTAAATTCCTTAATACATTTAATAGTTAACGTATTGTTTTTGCATAAACTTTTTTAACAAATGTATGGTAGTGTTAATGTGTTTGGTAACTAACGTATGCGTTAAAACTCAAGTAAGAATTTTTTTTGGATACGGCCCTAAGTGATTTAAAAGTGTAGAAATTGTTTCATATTTTGAACGATTTCTCTATCGTATGTGAATTCATTTTATAAATTTCGATTTTCTGTTAAGAGTAGGGAAGAAACGATACGATTACATACAAGTAAATACTCGATACCTTTCTTTCGATACCAATTACATTTGGTATCGAGGCTTTACTACCAAGTACTAAGTAGGTATCGGTCTTTTCTTGACAGGCTAAAAAATTGAGTTGGTCACGTTTTGTACTATAATTTTATTTATTTTCAAAGTTTTTATAAAACAAGTCAAAGTGGGCAAGTGGGCCTGTCAAAATCGGGTGTACGAGTATGATTGCAACAAACAAATTTAATTCTTTTACATACTAAAAATTCTTATACTATATTTACACCAACTCAAAATCTAGTAGATTTGAATTAAATTAGTAGACTTGCCAAACGCCACAGACAACATTTCAAATGTCCTTGCGCATTCAATTTCATTTTTTACCACAAAACTTAATACAATTTCTTTGATCCATTTTTTCGAATAAACTTGAATTTTGAATAAACTTGAAGAGACTGTTCCCATAAAGAGATTTCGGAAAAACCTTGAAAGGAGTTTTCTCAACAAAGAAGATGTTAAAGTAGCAGTTAACTGGAGAGATCTTTCTTTTAAAGCTTATAAGGAGAATAGGAATGAAATCAATTGGAAGATTTATTGTAGGTATAGGAATCGAGTCAAAAAACTTTTAAGGAAAAACAAAAAAACATTTTGGGAAGCTAAGTTTAAGGACACTGGTATCAAAGAACTATGGAATGTGATAAACAGCCAAAAGAAAACTATGTCTAACTGCTTTGATAATCACGACCCAGAGACTTTTAAACAGTACTTTATATCATCTCAGTCTGCGACTCCAAGTAATGTTCCAAATTTTAATGAGATGACTAATACTGGGTTTAACTTCAAATACGTTTGTAGGAATGATGTCTATTTAGTTCTTATGAAGGCAAAATCTAATTCGCTAGGTTGTGATGAAATATCGCTAAAGTTCATTGAGACTATCTATCCTTACGTTGAAGAGCTTTTGTTACATATTTTTAATACGATTATAATGACGTCTACCTATCCCGAATTGTGGAAAACCAGTAGAAGAGTTCCTATTGAGAAGCAGAGATCGTGTACTAGCTTACAAAATTATAGACCAATAAGTATATTACCTAGCATTTCAAAGATTTTTGAAGTAATAGTGAAACAGCCAATGTTGGATTATTTATAACTTTCTCAGAGACTGTCACTTTGGTTTTCAATCTCATTTACTGCTTAACCTAACGGAAGATATTAGGCACAACTGTAACGAAAAGAAAATTACAACCTTAATATCACTTGACTTGAGTAAAGCCTTTGATACGGTTGATCATGGTGTTTTAGTAAACAAACTTGCTTTTGAGTTTGGGTTTTCAAAATTATCTTATAAATTGCTGCATTCATACTTAGCAGATCGGAAATAATATGTAGGCATGGGGCATTACAGGTCAACTGTTTCATCCTGCTCAGGTGGGGTACCCCAAGGGTCCATTCTTGGACCACTACTGTTTGTGTGCTACATGAATGATTTTGTGAGTTTAGTTCAATCACCACAAAGTATAATTTTTGTCTTCGCCGATGATATAAATATCCTATTTAAAGGAGATGTTCAGTTTATTGACTGTCACAGGCTGCTATATGCTATACCTTATCCCTTGCGGAAAATTGGGCATGTGTCAATAATCTCAATTTCAATCCGTCGAAAACCAAAGCGATATTTTTTTGGGAATCAACAATACACGCCCGCAGGAATTAAATTTGGTGGATTTGATATCTCTTTTGTTGAATCTATGAAATGTCTGGGCTTGGTGCTTGATAATAAATTGAATTTTGATTGTCATATAGCTAGTATTTCGGTTAAGGTAAACAGCACGTTAAAGGTAGAATTCATGGTACAATAATAAAACAGGTAAAAGCGGAACTACAACAAGCCAACAATAAAAAAACAACATGGCTTTTTATTGTTGCTTTGTGTTGATAACTGTCAAAGAAAACAAAAGAAAATAAAAAAACAAATGTATATTTTTCTTCGTGTTTTAATTTTACAAATAATTTTTCAATAAATTTTTGCATTTAAAACTCGTGCAATAAATTAAATACATAAATAAAGATCAAGAAAAAGCTGCCTGATGTGTTTGAAGCTGTTTTTGTGTTTGAAAAATATTATTGGAACATTTTTTTTTTCAAAAACTTTTTCAATTTGTAAACAATAATAAAAAACGTGTGTGTATGTGTGCGCTTTTGATAGTTATCATCCCAGAAAAAAAAAAATGTCGGCCACCGTTTCGACACTACCTATATATTATTGTACCATGGTAGAATTAGTTTGTACGTTCTCTTCCGTTCTGAATCAGCTGTTCTGTTTCTGTTCAATATAAACTGTATGTACATGGTTTGTTTTTTACTTTTTCGTTCTGTTTTGTTGCGGTCTAATCTGTTGAAAATAGAATTCAAGGTTAAGTGACGGCCAGATATGTGTATGTTTTACTTCTTTCAGGTATGGAAACATTAATTTTTTATTCAAATGTATATAATTTTTTTTTGTCAAAAGCTAAAAAAAATTATTTCAATTAAAGATTTTTAAAAGTTAATACATTTTATGCAACTAAGCAACTAAGAATGATCAAAAGAATATTATTTTAGCGAGGAAAAAATTATATTTTGTATAAGAAGTGTCATAAACTGTGCAGATTGTGAGAGAGAAGTGGGCCGTTTGATCACCATTTCTAAATTATTAATTGGTTTCTTTATTTGTTTTTTTTTAACAAGATAATATTTATGTACATATTTTATTCTTCATTCCAAAGTTTTTCTTTATTTATGCTCTACTGTAAGAACGCTGTATAGTTTTTCATGCTACTTACCACTGAACACAAAAATTAAACTGGCTCATTCCTTACTTATGTCACACGTTACTTACTGTATGGAGGTGTATAGTGGATGCACGGCTTTGAATATGAGCCAAGCAAAACTAATATTCAATCGCATTATTAGATATATCTACAATATTCGAATATTTCAGCACTTAACACGCCATGTAAAACTTTTTCTTAATTGATATAATTAATATAAAGATACTAAACGCCTTCTATCAGTATATAAAAGGTCGTATAAATTTTCCCTTTAAGGGGGTGTTTCGATTTTCAAGATCCACACGGAACCCTCTGTTAATATTGCCTAAGACAAATAATTCTGTATTCGAAAAATCGTTCTTAGCAAGAGTGTGCAGGCTTTATAACCAACTTCCCACAAACCTTAGAAGTTTTGAATATACCATGCCATGTTTCCAGAAAAAATTGTATGATTATTATGCAGGAGCATAGAGAATTGTATAATAAAGTTGTTAATTTTCGGCTTCAAGGGTAAATTTTACATATTTAATTTTAATGGAAATTTATAATTTTTAAAATTGTAATATAGATAACCTAATGTATAAGAGTATAATAATAACTCAACGTTATATATGTAAGTTATATAGATATAGAGTTAAACTATGGACATTGTAGTTATTATCCTCATGAACTAGCTATTTAATCAAACATGGCCCCATGGGCTCGATTAAAAAAACTGAAATAAATGAAATGAAAAAAATGAATAGTAAAAAATCGAAGAACGCACCAAAACACGACTAACCTTTTTATCTGTCAAAAACAAACTAACAATCCGAAATGGCATATACATATAACAGACATACATATGAAACTGAAAATGTAAGCAAAATGGAAGGTTGCCCAAACTAAAAATAACGTTGTGAAGTTGTAAACAGAACATGCAATTTTTTTGGTTTTTATATTTTTGTACATCGGGTTTTAGTTCAAGTTTTTCCTTTCTTTTTTTTTTTCTTAAGAAGGATTTTTTTACAATACAAATTTGCTGTGATCAAGAATTTTTTATTGAAGAAGACAAGCAAAATAATAGTCAAAATTTTGACAACTAGTCGTAAATTCTACCAACAAAATACATGTTGATGTTTGCTGGTGTTGTATTTATTGTAATTCTGCCACTACCTATATAAAGCTGCCTTAACTCGTACTGTTTTTAGATGATTACCAGGTTTTGACTGCACAATTGTTTTACTACTTTTTAAATAGCCTGCCAATTAATTTTTAAGAGCAATAATCATTTAATTCTATATTATTATTAACTTTCCAAAAAATTTTTCAGTTTTTGGTTACTTTCTTTTGTTTAACATATGTTTTTCATCTTACTAAACTTTACTGCAAGAAATTTTTCTTGCAAAATTTTATAAGTACTCAGTAAAAGAACTGTCACTTTAGCCTCTTCTTTGTTGTGTTCTCATTTACTGCAACTTGGGTAAACGAACAGCATTCAGTAAAATGCAGTAAAACTCAGTAAAAATTTGTACAAAACAGACACAATTTTACATTGCTTTTAATTTTCCAGCTGTTGCCAATAATGCTAATCTTTTGATTATATGATGTTATGCGTTTTAAGCGTATAAAATGACTAAAATATACTTCAATCTAAAAATTAAGCATCACTAGTATTGCAAGATGTACAATTGTGGTGTTTTGCGTTCCAGCAGTTTTGGGTAAAGTTTGCAAATTTAGAGAGTAATTTGCTTTTTACTCTCATCAGTCCGAACCTAATACTGCTAATAAAGCATTAAACACATTCGAGTCAGCAGGCTGCACGAACACACGGCTACAAATGCCGCTGGCTACAAATGTAGCCTGTAGTCAGCTACATAATTATATTGAAGGCGGCGGCTACATAATAAACAGCTGATATTGTTTTCTTTATCTCCTTACAAATATTAAAAAGCTTTTTGTGCATGTAAAATGGGTGAGGGAAATTTACAAAATTCTATAGTAGCTATTGCTAAAATAGTGCGAGCTACTCAGTATTCGATGTAATAATATATATAAGTATTAAAAACTTAATATTTGCAAATCACAATCAAAATCCACAATTAAACAGGCAGTTTACCAATTTCGAATGAAAATGAATGCGAAAGAAAGCTAGTCACTCACATTCGAATCAATTTGGGTTTGTCTGTCTCACTATTATTCGTTCGCATATTCTTATGGATTTTCATTGAGTTTTGACAGATCGTTCGCATAAAAAAAAAGTTAGACGAACCCAAATCAGTTTTCTTTCGCTTAGATTGCGAACGCAAGCAGGCTGTCGAGATTGGTAAACTGGCTGAAAATTAAAACTTCTGAAATATAAACAGCTGCTTTTTTGCATTTCAATGGTGCCACTTATAATTTTTTAAGCTGTTTCTAAAGCTATCAACTAGATTGTGAAGAGTAAGAAAAAACCAAGAAAATGCAATAAACTATTTAAAGACTAAAGTAATTTAAATATAAATCCATAATTTATAAACCAATATACGGAAATAATTTTTTGGCAAGAATTATTATTAACCATTTTCAATTTAGAAATATACACCTTCATACATAAAAGAAAACGTGTGTGTGTGTGTATCCAAAAATGATTGGTATTTCAATAATAACACTAACAAACATCTGCAATAAATTGCAATACACGTTTACGAAAAATGCCAATAAAACGCAGTGTGCTACTCTATACGAAATTTCAGGTTACAAAAATCAGTTTTTATACAAGGGAAACTTTCATGTTGATTTTTGCAGGTATGAAAATTTGTAATACATACCAGAAAATATAAAATTGATTACTTTTACTTTTGTGCCTCCTGTCCTTTATATGAGCACACAGAGCTAAAATTATCCAACATTTTAAATAACAATACTTTTTGCCAATTCTTTTTACCAAAAACAGCGCATGCGAGTATATGATGAAAAAACACATTTTTAGATTTAAATAAGACTTTTTGCTATATATAATATACTCGTATAAAGAAATATTATCTAAAAACACAAACATCACCTGAAACTTGTCTTAAAAATGTGTGCAATCATTTTTAAAAACGGTTAACTTAAAAAGTGCTTAATAGAACATTTTAACGTAAAATTCTTGCATGAATACAGTTGCCCTAAAAACTATTTCTATTTCTTTTTTACGAATACAATTTGTAAATTTCAAATCAAAGTACTAATTTATTTGACTTCGCTTGGTATATTGGCATCACTAATAAAGCTTTTGAAGCCAATGAAAATAGAAATTAGTTTAATTGCACTACAACGACAAAACCAGCATGGACAACAACCTGCAGCCGTGTTGCCTTGCTGTTTTCAAAATAATCATTCTCATAAGAACACATGTATTTTAATTTTGAGCTTTTGTAGTCGGTAGCCTGCTGTTTCGAATGTGTTTAATGCTTAAGTCCCAATTTCCACGAGGCAAGTATTCAGTTTGTGGACAAACAAGTGGGGAAAGAGTGGGGAGTGTAAAAATGAATAAAGGCTTGCTTGTACTCGAAAAGTCGTTTTGTACTGTCATTCGTAATGTTAGAAATTTTACAATTTTTCATTTGTGTTTCTTTTATGTATTGCCAAGTTGATATTTTAATTAATTTGAAAAAAAAAAAATTATATAGACTGGCTAAAGAAAGCTGAAGCATTTAATAATATTATGGACAACCTCAAAAAAACAGACAGCAGCATTGCTTTGGAAGAAGTGATGCAAGATTAAGAAAGTGTAAGCAATAGAAAACGAAAGTAGCTCAAGTAAAATTGCTGTGTCTGAACATAAAAGCAAGTTAAAAAGAAAATTTGATAAGAATTGCGCAACTAAGCTTGCCTCGTGAAAATTGGGACTAGCTGATAAAATCTGCAGCTAAATCAACGATATAAATGCCAAATTTAGCCGCAAAAATGCTAAAATGGGCACGCTGTTTTTTTTTTTTTTTTTGTTGGAAATTCATAAAAAAATCGTGCTTAAAGTAAATCTCATATTAAAATATAATTTTATTTTATTAAATTATTATGTATATCAAATATATTACATTAAATTTTATAAATTTACTCTTAATAGACTATTTTCCAGCTTATTGTATGCCTAAGCAGTATTTATAAAAGAAGAGTACAAATTACAGTTATTTCATAAGAGTTATCTCAGTCAGTACTGGAGTTGCTCGTTTAGCTCTTTAAAATTATAATAAATTAAGTTGCTCTCTTATTAATTTACTCTTTTTATCAAACATTTGTGTTGTATTTTCGCTGCAATCGTAGATGCCAGATAAATCTGTTTTAAAATCGTCAAAATCGGCGAAAAAAAAATCGTCAATATGATTGTCGCAAATCATCAAAAAATCGTCAGCGAGTAAAATTAATTGTTTTTGAATAAAAAATATATTTTAAAGGGTTAAAGCAAATGTTGCCTTTAAAATCATGGTTACTATTAATAAAAACATACAGCACTTAAAGCTATAACAAGAAATATATACTCGTACAAATATGAAGTTAATTTTATAAGTCATTAATTTTTTAGAAAAAATCAATGGACCGATATCGGGTAAATTTTTTTTTGCTTTATAATCGCCATGCTTAATTTTGTGAAGTTTTAAGCAAAACAAACAATTTTTTTTCAAAACTTTTCATACAAAATTGCAAAAAATAGTGGATTTTTTCATAATTTTGGATATATCTCAGCTATATGTAAACCGAATTTCAAGAGCAAACCCATGAATCGATGGAGTAATAGAATGTTGAAAGAGAAAAGTTTCTAAGTCTAATAGTTTTCTTAGAAACGGTATTTCAACGACCGACAGATGTACATCGCTTTTTCGAATTTTCTATCAATGCTGATTCAGAATATATTCGTATATCTCGCTCCTTTATTGCAACATAGTCATATCTCAAAAAAGCTCGTTTCGAGAAAAACGCATTTAAAGTTTTTAGTTTCTATACAAGTTTTAGCAAAATTTTTTAGAAAATATCTCTTAAAGGAAACTGTTTAAAAGCAATTTGAATAAATATTTGACACAATATAAATGATGGTACTGTTAACTCGAAAAGCTAATTTTTTTAGATATGACTATGTTGCAATAAAGGAGCGATATGTACTTTATAGGGTCGAAAATAAAATTTGCGGAAATTACAAACGGAACTACAAACTTACATACTCTTTACTTTTTTGTGAAGGGTATAAAAAAGGAAGTATACTCGTCGTATATCGCACACTAAATACAAAAGAATCACAACTCAAAATACTACAATTTTCAGGAGAGACAAAAAACTATTTAGGTAAAAGTGATTGCAATATTTAAAGAAACTTTTGTACCATTATGAAAAAATTCAATATTGAAGAAGGTTCTGCTATACTTTATTTAAATTTTATATTATGTTTGCGAAAGCATAAAAAACTGACTTTTATGGAAAAAAATCAGTTTTGGAAAATTTTGAGTTGTGACCCATTTGTATTTAAGGTGCGATATGTACAGTATGCGACATAACATATGCACGATCTTGTACTTACTATAATAAAAGTCAGTAACTCAGAAAAAGTTACAGGTTTTTGAAAAATTTTAATTAATTTAAAATAATAGTAGACCACTTGCAATATTGCAATCTTTTTTAAAAAAAAGATAAAATTATTCAGAAAAAAATATTGGTTACATAACAAAGTAGTTATTTGGTTATTTGAATAGCTTAGAATGCAATATGTGAAGACACTTTATCGAGCCTAATTGAGTCCATGCTACGCAGATGTCAAGCAGTTTTATAAAATAAGGGCTACACAAGCAAATATTAATGAACTAGAAGTTTTTAATAAACTTAATTGATGATGTGCTTTTGTTTTGTCGCATAAAAAAACAGTTGCTTATAATAAAATATAATTTTTTTAAATTTTTTATTAATAATACCCATTGTTTTTGTTTTGTTTAATTAAATTTAAGTAATTAATTTTATATTATATATAATACATGAAAGAAATTTAAATCCAAATGAGTTTGCTATTTTAATAACCGAGTTTGCTATTTGAATATATGAGTTCGTGCATTTGTTTTGTCGCATACTGTATGTAGTAGTAGTAAAACCAAAATTGCTTGAAAGACATCAAAGTAAAAATGTGATCTACAAAAATCGTCAAAACCAGACCTTAAATCGTCAAGTCATCAAACTGCTATTTTCAGTATCCAAAATTGTCAAAATGACGATAAATCGTCATATACGGCAACCGTGGCTGCAATGTTTTGATTTTATTAAGTTTTATTTTGTATTTCTAAAGAGACATCTTTGAGAGAAAATACCGCAGAAACATGTTAACGGTTAATTTACTTTTATCACTGATAAAAAAAAGATGATTGTGTTTCGCTTGTCTTACAACGTCTAAATACTCATCTGCTGTTTTCAAAGCTCGTCGACACATGTTTTTTTGTTGTTGTTGCTTTTGCAGGTTTTTGGCCAACAGCTTATAACTTAATACATTTTTAAGCTGTTAACTTCATTCGCTGTTAAACTTTTAACGTGCGCGGTTGAATTAAAAACTGAAAACGAGTGTGCAAAGGCTGTGCAAAAATTAAACGTTATTTTATTCATTAAAAATTTTATTCAAATATTAAAAAAAAAATTATAGCATAATAAAAATAAAATTTATTACAATATATTAAAACAATAAAACAAAAGATAAATATTTGAAAATTTTCCAGTATAAATAAAGTGATCTTTTAAGCAAGAAAAGGTAAATTCTTTTATAAAATATTTTTTTTATGCAAAGTGCGGGCAGCTAAACAAAAAGATAAGAAAAAAATAAGAATGAACTTGATATTTAAATAGCATATAATAAGTTTGCAAACTAATTAAAATAAAAAATATTTTTAATTTTGATTTCTATAAGTTCTCAAAATTAATTTCTAAATTTCTCAAAATTAATTAAAACGAAATTTTCTTATTGAATTGTTCAAAAGAATTGTAATTATTGAAAATGGATTGTATTAAAAACAAAATATGGCTTGTTTCTAATTTTTCGATAACAGTGAACATTGTGATTAAGTATATTTATACAGAAACAACAGGCAATAAACTTAAAACTAGGTTAGCGGAATATAAATCTGACGAGAAGTACAAGAACTATAATTCTTCACAGAAAACTGCCGCGATAATAATAAACATCGAAAACATCTATTTATATAAATGTCTGATAAAAAAACCCGTTATTTTCAAAAAGCATTTATTTATTCATCAATAATTATATTGTCTTCTTTAAAATAGTACCCCTCAAATATAATACAATTATACTAGCGTTCTTTCCAATCCTCGAAATACTTCTGAAACGCGCTTTTTGGTATCGCCAATAGCTCCAGTTTCGATTTTTCTTTTATCTCCTCTATCGTAGCAAAACGCTTTCCTTTCTTCGGTGTCTTCAGTTTTGGGAAGAGGAAAAAGTCAGCAGGGGCCAAGTCCGATGAATTCGGCGGTTGGGGCATGATAACGGTTTTGTTTTTGGCTAAAAACTGACTCACAAACATCGATGTGTGAGCTGGTGCATTATCATGATGCAAGACTGTTTTTTCCACAACTCTGTTCGTTTTTGACGAATTGCTTCGGCCAAACGGCTTATAACTTTAAGGTAGTATTCCTCATTGACCATACGACCTCGTGATGCGCCACGCCATTGCAGTCGAAGAAAACATTTTGTTTATGCAGTGCATTGTACCAGAACTAGGAACCAAACTTGACGAGTTTTTTTCGGTCTTGGCTCTTTTGGACGCTTGCATTGGGGTGATTGGGCTTTGGTTTCAATGTCATAGTCATACACCCGTGTTTCCTCACCAGTTATGACCTTTTTAGGAAATCTGGATCACCGTTGACGATGTTCAACTGCTCCTGATCGACGTCCATGTGACGTTGTTTTTGTGCTCAAAATATAGCAATTTTGGAACAATATTCTAAAACATCCGTAAAAATGGCTTGGCATGAGTCGAACGATATGGCAACATTATCAGCAACCTCTCTGATAGTGATGCGACGATTATCTAAAATCATTTTCTTCACTGCTTCAATGTTTTCATCGGTTGTTGACGTGCTCCGGCGACCAGGACGAGCATCTTCATTGACATCTACTCGGTCTTCCTTAAACCGGTTATAACACAATTGAACTTGTGTTCTGCTCATAGTAGACTCGCCAAACGTTACAGTCAACACTTCAACTCCCCTTGCGCATTTAATTTAATTTTTTACACAAAATTTAATACAGTTCCTTTGATTCATTTTTTCGAATAGAAAAAAAAATCGAAGAACGCACAAAAACACGACTATCCTTTTTATCTGTCAAAAACAAACTGATTCACATATATATGCTATAAATGCTACAGACAACTAATGTGCCTCTGGATAAAAGGATAAATTTTAAAAAGGATATAGATGAATTAGCCCAAATTATACACGTAGGAAAAATTATTTGGTGGAGATAACAATATTCTAAAAACAACACACTATTGTTGAATTATATGGTTGAAGACAACTATATAGACAGTCTGAAGTGTTCTTTGCTAGATTTGATTACTATGAACAGGTATATCAGATGTAATTATATAGCGGGTATAGTGTAGGTGATAACACTGACGCCTGAGGCAATCTGGCTGGAATTGGTCTTTCTGTGGAAAATTCGCCGTCAACATATACTACAAAAGAATGATTTTTTAAGAAACTTTTAATAATTTTCTGTAAATATATTGGATAATTTAAAGCATTGAGCTTGAATACCATTCCATCATGCCAGACGGAATCAAAACCTTTTTTAATATCGAGAAAAAAACGCCAGTGCTCTTGCGATTTCACTTGTACTGTGGAGTGTTCCATACGGAATCCAAACTGTTGATGGTTTCTTAAATCGTTAATTTCAATTTATTTTATTTATTTGTTTGTTTACTTTTTGAAACTCAGCTTAGCATCATAAACTTGGAATTATATCCACGAAATCTACTAATCTTTTTAGAAGTATTTTCTTTAACACCTTGTCTATTAAGTTCAGAATGTCTATTGGTCTATAACTGGTGGGCAATACTTGGCTTTTTCATACCTGATTTTGACTGTTTTAAACCTCGATGGAAAGTAGTCATATTGTAAACAGCAGTTAAATATTTTGATGAGAGTTTTGAAAAAAATGTCCAGCATATTTTTTAAAATGATACTTAAATGATAAAATGATACCATCTAGGCCTAGTGCTTTATTATTTTTTAATGACATAACAAATGCTTTGATTTCAGAGGTATTTGTGAATTAAAAAATTATAAAAATCAACATGTCTGTAAAGAAAAAAAAAACTATGAAAGTTAACTGCAAATGTTATATATTTATCTACATATAAACAAAATGAATGAGTGAATTTTACATTTTAAACAAATTCTATGCACATATGCACGTTTTTTTATGGATTTATTAAAACTTCGTTATAATTTACAGGTCAATCTCCAAAAAAGACAACGTACAATTTTAATGATAAATGGCTGTTAATAAAAGAGTATAATTCATTACTTCTGAAATAAAAATGTTATGTTAATAAATGTTAAACGTTAAAAGTGGATTTAATTTTTTGTTCAAAATGTATCTTTTTGGAAAAATATGTATCTTTTTGGAACGTAAAATGTGTCTCTTTCGAAATTTTACTGGCAACACTGATACACGTACACTGTCTGCCAGCTTTCTATATATACTTCTCTCCATTTAATAAGCACTCTTTTGGTATGAGAGCGTATAAGTGATTTTATATCCTGTTTTTTAATTTTGAAATAATGAACATACGCTCCCCAAAAACTTTACTTGCTCAAGTTTTTTCTTCAATTTATATCTTAAAATGTGTTTCCAAAACACACAAAATTTATATAAAATATTAAAATTTTACGGCCGTATGCAAAAAAACTTAACAAAGCTTGGTAAGCAATTGTTAGGAAAATTTTCCTAACGTTGTATCCAAAAACAATTATTTGCTTACCATGCGTTTAAAGTTGAAATAGGCCACTTTAACTGTGCGTTAAAATGACATTTAATTTGTTGATATTGATTTTTCTTAAAATTCCCAATTTCGCGAAAAATGCTAACAAAAGCAATATATTATGATTTCTAGATAAATAAATTGAAACATTACATTTCGTATGAATTGAAAATATTAATTTTGAAAGCGAAACATAAATATGAAATATGTTAGTGATGCACTTTCAATCTAACGAATACAACTAAAAACGTTATTCGAATAATAAAAATATTTTTAGTATAAGAAATCCTATTAATTTTTCTCAATTTCATTAATACACTACATATTATTGCCCTTATTCATAAAAAATATTGTATGTTTATTAAACTGTTATTTGACAAATTTCTATGGAAGATTTGTCAAATAAGTGTTTAATAAACATACAATATTTTTTATGAATAGGGCCGTATATATTCATTATTTATTAAAAAGGTAAATCCAGGAAATAATTGTCAAAAAAGTGTTAATTTATGTCATAATAATAAGTTTTTATTTTTTTTAATTTGTTTTTCAGTTTTCGAATATTATTTTTCATACATCACTATTCACGAGATTACAACTGAACACAACGGCATTGCCAGAATAAAATAACTAAATTCCTTACTATATTTAAAAGTTAACGTACTGTTTTTGCATAAACTTTTTTAACAAATGTATGGTAGTGTTAATGTGTTTGGTAACTAACGTATACGTTAAAACTCAAGTAAGATTTTTTTTTTGGATATGGCCCTTAATATTTAAAACATTATTTTGATATTTTAGCAATATTGTAGTGTCAATTGATTTGCTGTGTTTAAACCAAGACTGTTTTACCAGGGTAATGGTATAAGCACAGCTGTCTTTACACTGAAAAAATTTTGTACAGAAATTCTCTGAATTTTGACATTACTTTTAGGAATTTTTTCATTATTTTTCAACCATTGTAACTTTTCATAGAAATAATGAAACAAATTTCATTAGATTATTTTAATGAAAACCTTCATAAAAGTAATGAAACATTTTAATAAGAAACATGACTTATTTTCATTAAAAGTATGAAAGAAATTAGTGAAATAATTTCTCTAGATCAAAGAATGAATTTCACATGAAAACTGTACATTAAATTAATGAAAAAGTAACATTTATTTAATGAACTAACTTCTTTCTACTAATGTAATATATTCATTAAAAATATGAAACTCCTTCATAAGGTAAATGAAGTTATTTCATTTATCTAATTTTATTATTCATTGGGCACCTGAAAAATTTACATTAAATCAATGAAATAGTTACATTTGTTTAATGAAATAATATCATAACATAGATTAATAAAATATGTTCACAAATATACGTAATAAGATCAATGGAATTATTTCATTTATTCATTGATACTTTATTTCATTACATAAACAATACTATTCCTTGCTTTTGCGAAATTGTACCTAATTATGATAAAAGAATATGTTGAACAAGTATTCACCAAATAAAGCAGATTTTATTAATTCAAATGACTTCAATACACTGATATTTAAATTTTACACTGGTATTTAAATTTTAGGTACCCAAGTTCGGTAGCCAGAAATTTATTTGTCATTCATCTAATGAATTCTATTTCATTGGCATTATGAAACTCATAAAACTTACATTTTAATAAAAAAAACTTGACATTTTTTAAACTGTAGCTTAAGATTAATAAATGCCCATTAATATATCTTACCAAAACTCAAAGAATTTAAAAAAAAATAAATTTTGTTGCAGTCATAAATCCAATGATTTTTTTTAATGAAACTATGAAACTTAATGAAACCATTCTGATGGAACTATTTCATAATATATATGAAGTTTCATGCATATTGTGAAAAGTTTTCATTGGATTAATTAAAAATATTTAATGAAACAGTTTCATTAAATATATGACGCATAATTCTTTCAGTGTAGTTTCCTTTAAGTAAACTTGTCAATAACACATAGCCTTCTTTACTTTTTCAAACAAAAGTAAAACAAAACTTAGACAACTTTTCGCCGACACAATACATGTGATGTTTTTGGTGTTGTATTTAATATAATTCTGCCTCTACTTATTAAAGTTGCCTTGGTTTAAACTTTAAATGAAACTTTCTTGTTTTGTTATTGAACATAAAATTTTGGGAAAAAACATTTTTTCAGTTTTGCTTGATCAAGTGAAATAAAACTTATGAAATATGTTTAAAGCATTGATAATCACGCAATATCTTCAAAGGTAATTATAGTTTTACTTTGGCATACTGAGTGTTTTCCTTCTGCAGGCCACTGGTTTAAAGGAAATTGAGTAATTTTCATATAAAGTTTCTAGACGAGTTGCTCGTCTGTGTTCTATGAACATTGTTTTAAGTACAAAATTTTTTCCCCTGTTATTTTTAGACAACTAAATTTTCGCTAACGTAAAATTATATCTCAAGTATTTTCCGTGATGTGGATTATAAGATTGCTTTTTTATGATAAGATAATCCGCTCATGTATATTTGAGGTATTAAATTTTGGGGGTTTCAAGAAAAAACTAAACTCTACTGCTTTTAATTGAAAGTCTGTAAGTTTTTTTTTTTCAAAAGTCCGAAAGTCATAAACAAGGCCGAAAAAAGGTAATAGGGAAATGAGTAGGCTGAATACTAAAGCAGTATAAATACCTTTTACAGATATTTGCGTTTGCTGAGCATTTTATATATACGTATGTATGTTTTTTAAGCTTCACTGAAATCTTTATTAATATTAAAAATAAAAACTTTTTTTCTTAGCTTTTGTTGTTTATTTTTAACTATTCATTGTTAAAAGAAATAGATAAAAGAAAAAAATTTACTGTATTAAATATATAACACTTAAGTGTGAAGACAACTGTAAACTTTTTTTCCTTATTAGCAAAAGCAAACAAATTCTTAACAAAGTTTTTTATATAACCTGATATATTTCAGACAGTTTGAAACATGAGTATAAATTAACTTCTACAAAATTAAAATAGTTTCATATACATAAGTACAAATGTACATATGTAAGTATTACGTACACTTATAAAAACTTATGAAATATTCGTTATAAAATCCAGCAAAGACGGTATCAAAAGTGTAATAAGTACAAATTTTATAAGAGTGAGAACCAAAATGTATAAAATATTGCAATAACTGCGTGTTTCGTAGCTATGTATATGGTCACATTTCATAGGTGCTAGTCTAATCAGTAGACTCAAAAATCTGTGAAATATTTTAATACAGCATTTATTTGTTGATTCCCATTATCTTTACAAAGATGGTAGTATGTAACAGCCAGTTTACCAATCTCCACAGAGTTTCTGCGTTTGTAATCTAAGCGAAAGAAAATTGATTTGGGTTCGTCTAACTTTATTCTATACGTACGATGTATCGAAACTCAATTAAAATATATAAGTACATACGAATAAATAATAGTGTGATAAAGAAACCACAATTGTTTTGCTTTCTTTCACAAGCATTTTCTTTCGAGATTGGTAAACTGACTATAATTTTTTTTTTTTATATTTCAAAGGTTTTAAAGTCTAGTCATGATTAGATTAACACCTATGAAATGTTTGTATATATTCGTAAGTTACTTGAAAACAAACAAAAAACTGCTATAAATTTTAACTTGTATGTATAAGCATTTAAATGTCAGGGTTTTTTGCAATGGTGTAAAATGTACTTCATTCCATGAAGTCTCGTCAACATTTATATCACCGAAAATACAATTTTCATGTTAGGGCCGCTGCTTCGAAGTCTTTTGGTGGAGTCGTGTAGATCGTGTATAAGAGAAAGAGAGATAAAGACAGAGCCCGAAGAAGTTTACCTATGAAGAACTAGGATATCCAACTCTATTGACACACTGAAGCATCACTGCAGTGTGGGGTGGGCTTACCTATTTTATCGCTACTACACTGGATTTGGCTCCAACGGCCTGAAGGATCTTGTTCCCGAAACCCATACATTTTTACATAACACACATCCATCGTCCAGGACTAATTCATATCTTGTCGATTGCCTAGCGATTCGCATAACGCACTACAGAGGGAATTCGTTTTTCAGCTGTATGGTTTGTCTGTGGAATAAGTTGCTTACAGACGTGTATCCTGTCACATATAACGCACGCTACTCGGAGAGCAGATTTTATCTTGGTGTACACCTAACCAGGGAACTCTGCTTTCTGGAGCGTAAAAGTTCCTCTTTTTTTCTGTAGAAGTTCCTATTCTGTTGTAGCAAAAAAACTCTAGAAAGCCGGTTGGCTTATGTTATTTTGGACTTCCCAAACTCGTATCAAGGGTTAGAACGGGGATCAGCAGGCCCGGGAAGGTTCTGCTTGCCGACCATCTCGGCGCTGATTAGGGTTGAGCTGCCTACTTTGGCTGAAACATTCCGGCTATGGTTTAAACCTAAAATCACAAGAAGGAGAATTAGTTTCCCAGATAATGCCACTTTTTTGGGGGTAATAACCCTCCGAGGTGTTGTTGTCTTGCAACAGATATAGGGGAAGTTCAGCATATGAAAGTGATTAGAGGTTTTTAAACCTAAAATCACAAAAAGGTGCATTAGTCTTCCTTGATGATTATGGTGCATGCCGCTGTTCGGGGCTAATAACCCACCAGAGGCTGTTATCTTGCAAAATATACCTATAACGAAAAGAACGAGTAGTGATGTTTAAACGGGTGAGTTAATTAAGAGCTGATAATTTTAATGGGCTTCGGTCTAACAACTCGTTAAGCCTTGTCTTCCATTGACTGCTTGGCAAATTGCATACAGAAGGGATTAGAAGGCCCGAGTTCTTCAGCAAGGGTTCGCTCATATGGCTACAAACTTATAGCAACAGTTGCGATCTATATAAACCTTGAAAGCCATATTTAGGTGCTGGTGAATCGTGACTAGTTCACCCCTTGGTTAATTTCACATTCTGTCACACAAATGTTCACAAACACTACTCCCTCTTTACTCCTCTTCCTGTTTGCAACCATTCTGCTAGTTCTGGTACAACGCAGTGCATATGTAAGGTTTATCCCCTGAGTACTGGTCAAAGACAAAAAAAAATGTGCTATACGAGTAAATGGTTTATGTCAAGTGACTTAATACTCATTCGTTGTATTGAGTTATTCGTTATAATTATGTTCGATATAGCGAAGTTTCATTGTATACCAATTTTTTCGATATGCTATTTGAATTTTTTCACAGATTTTAATTTACCTTCGTTAATATCCTGCGGTGATTTGAATCCGCAAAGCGCTTTGAAAAACGCTAAATTGACTTTGAGGAACGCTAAATTCACTAAGGAACGCGCGTTTTCCTGCCGTTTCGGAGTTGTTACTACAACATGTTTATTATTTATGTACATATGTATGTACACTGTCTGCCACTTGAATAAGAAATCACAAAATATGTAAATTTTTTATTTCTTCAGAAAACTAAAGCCAACACCTTGAAATTTGTTTCTGAAAAAAATTTTTTTTTCTGAACTTTAGCTTACGAGATACACTTAATTAAAGTTAAAAAATTTTACAGCCTTGGCAGGCTGTGTATGTGGCAGTTATCTTACTATTACAAACAGTTGAGTTTCATTCACCGTATTAGCTTCTAACATTGATACCAATCAAAAAATTATAAACAGCTTTTTTTCTATGTTTCCCAGATGTTTATATGGCAACATTTCATAGGAGCTACCACAATCATCAATAGACTGGAATTATTTGAAAGATATCCTCAAAATTTCAACTTTATATCCCAACAATCTAAATAAATTGTTGAGAATTTAAAAAGAAAAATGTTTTAATATCACCCGTCAAAACACAAAATTAAGCTTTTTCATCTACACTCTTCTCTGCCTTTCTTTACCAACGGTTGTTCATTTGTTCGAAAGGTGTAAAGAAAGGTAGAGACCTGTGTAGATGAAAAGGCTTGTTTTTGTGTTAAAACATGTTTCTTTTTAATTTCTTTTAAAATCTCAAGATTGTTGGGAATGTTTGAGAATATCTTTCAATAAATTTCAAAGTCTACTGATGATTAGGGTAGCTCCTATGAAATATCGACATATAGATAGCTGGGAAACATAGAAAACAAGCTGATTATAATTTTTTATCTTACTAATATTAATTATAAATAAGAAAGTAACTCTGTCCGTCGTTCTGTTACCTAAACGGCTGAACCGATTTTTATGAAATTCGGTATGCAGATACCTTGAAGCCCGAGACTTATTATAGGATAGTTTCTATTCTGAAGTTTGAGCCGATCTTCTCTTGTGAGAGGTAAAGAATCTGCCAATAAAAAATTGTTGGGCATCGGACAGACAATGTGTCCGATTTATGAATCGATTTTCAATACTACTTCTTCTTAAATAAAATTTGGACTTCGGATTTACGAAAAATCTGTCCGAAAATTAAGTTTTTGAGTAATTTTGCCATTTATGAATCGATTTCCAGTACTCTTTCTTCTTACGAAATGATGTATTAACGGCCTAAAAATAAAATATATTTTTAGACTTCGGATTGACAGATATTTTTTTAATTTAATATTTTTAATTCAAAATGTGTAAAATTCTTTTAACTTTTTATTTAAATAAAAAAAAAAAACGTTTTAAATTTTATTGGGAAATCACGTTCACTTCAATATACACATGCGAGTTGAAGTCGCCAAGGTTGCCAGAACACCTATTTGGCGATTTCAAATCGTAAAACCGTAGTTCTTACGTTATGCACAAGGCGAATTCATTATTAGGTGTATGCATCGGCGAATTCAGGCGCATTCGGTTAATATGGCGGCACTTCCTCTGTCAAGTTTTGTTTACCTTTTTCGGCGCCGTTTAAATTTTTGTACATGTCTTTATCAACTACTTTTGATAGCGTAAGTGTGAATTCGCCTTTTATACAAACAAAATACCTGTTGTTTTTTTTATTGTTGTAGCGAAGCGGCTACCTTGTTTTTTGTATCATGGTTATACGTTTGTCAGAATATCTATTTGGCGTTTTCAAATCGAATCAGAACATGCCTGATTTTTAAAACTATTTAATTTTTTTATTTTTAGTTTTTTTTCAATCCCCAAATTTATTTCATTTGACAATATGTCAACGGAAATAGTTTCGTTCAAAGTAATTTTAGTTCGTCTTATATATAATTAAAAGTAAATAATACTTACTAACTGTATCCCCTGCAACCATTCAGATAAATTTTCGTAACAAGGTGTTAAATAGCACTAAACAAGACTTTATTTCTTTAAAAAAAAACCTTTAATATTTATAATACTTTGCAAAAAAATATAAATTTTTTCTAATACCATTTTAATTTTTGCAATTTAATACAATTCAATAGAAATTCTTTGTAGCGTAAAAATGAAAAATTAGAATTCTTAAAATAAAGTCTTAAACAGTTTTTGCAACAAGAAAAAAAAAAAACAAATATGAGTCGCTATGACTGTTTTTATTTTATTGTTATTAAAAAATTGATATTACAAATTATATTTGAACACGTTTTTTTTATTCTATTGTTCTAATTAAATTGGAAAATAATTACTCGTACATATTACTAAAACAGCAGAACATATAAAATAACTATTTGGAGCAACATCCCAGCGCGTGTTTGGCACTAACTTATTAGCATTTAATGCTTAATGCTGATTTATAATCAATTTAAAGTACAGATTTTAAAATAAGTAGATGTGAAACATTTCCCACAGCCGAATTTAAAATAAATAAAATATTTTGTGTTAAATAAGTAAAATTTCCATACAAAACTCATGTTTTAAAGGTGATTGATTTTAAAGTTTAAACATTTGTTAAGGAAAGAAAAAAATAGATTGTTCTGATGATTTATTCTTGAGAGAAGTCATGAATACACTGAGCAAAACGAATTATGTAGTTTTCTTTTCTAGCAAAAATGTTAGTTGTGGAAACGATTATCATGGGCACCTGCCAGTATGGCCTTACCTCACGGTGATCTAATCAACGGGTAAATACAATGGGTCTACCAGCGGCCCCATACATGACAAACTGCCATGCATGACTAGCAATTCGATCTCATGTTGTTTGGGCAAGATCTCCCCTTGGTTGGGAGCGAAGCCTTTATAAAACTCCTTATGGGTAAGGGCACCTGGTTGCAATGCAACTCCACACCGAGCTCAATTGAACTTTCCCTGCGATTTCGGCTCAAACTACAACCACCACGATACTCTCCGAAGGGCCGTACCATAACCGAGCAGGAACAAGTTCCTGAGGCTTCCGGTTCCCGTGGCACCAGATTTAAGTCTCCGGTTAGACTTTGTAGCCCAAGGACTACTACCAGTAGAGCCCCAAACGGCTCGGGGACTGGTCACCCCCTGCAACAAAATACTTACTATCAGCACAACAGGAACAACAGGAATGTCGCCCACAACCCCAAACAGCAGCCATACAACAACGATACTGCATCACCTGCAACACTCGGGTACATAACACAATAAGCAACACAAACATTCAACTTTTAACCTCACGGATGAGTACATTAGCCACCCCAGCTGTTGACAAAACGAACAAAAAACAACAATGATACACAGTCGCTCTCAAAAAGATTTACATCAGCACCTGCCTTGCGGCCTTATCTGATGATGGACCAGTTCGACGGAGTGAATTATTCACGATTCACCAGCGCTTGCACACGATTCCGTGTGGCTTGCTAGGCTTATACAGGTAGCCATTTATGCCATATGTTTGTAGCCATATGAGCAACTTCTTGTTGAGGAGTTCGGGCCTTCTAATCCCTCCTGTATTCAATTTCCCAGCAATCAATGGAAGATAAGGTTTAGTGAGTTAGTAGGCCGAAGCCCACTAGCAGCATCAGCCCTTAAACCAACCCACCCGTCAACCATCACCACTGGTTCCTTACAGTACAGGTATCTGTTGTAGGGGCAACAAACCCTCGGGAGATTGTTAGTCCCCGAAAAAAGTCACGCCAAGCAATTATCAAGGATACTAACACCCCCTTCCTGCGCTTTAGGTTTCAACCACAGCCAGAAAGTTTCAGCCAAGCTAGGCACCTCAACCATGATCAGCCCAGGCTAAACTGTAAGCAAAACTATCCGGGGACAATGCTGATCCCCGTTCTGCCAATTTTATACCCTTGGTAAGGGTTTCGGAATTCAACACAACATAAGTCATGCGGCTTCCTAGAGTTTTATTTGCTACAACAAACGAGGGACCCCTTCCCCTCTATACCCGAAAAACAGAGTGCCCGAGTTAGGAATACGCCAAGGCAAAACCTGTTCCCCGGGGGAGGCGAAAATGTTAGATTTATTCTACCCCTTTCTCGTTTATATGTTCTTTTCTAAAAGGTAGCCAACAGTGTGAATACTTAGATGTACAGCTTTGCTTCCGCCGTTTTTTTTTCGAAATTCGAGACTTTGTTGTAAAAAAGTGGTTATACATTTATTATTCAAAGTAATGTACGCTGGCCACTACTTTCTACTATCTTCCAGCCAGCGTACGATTCCGGCGTTGAAAAAGCTGTTCATCTTTTGAAGCAAGGCACTAATAGATGGATTTTTTTACTTTTTCATAAGACCGGAATACCATCATGGTCAGCCAGGTCTAAATCAACTGATAGTCCGAGGGTGAAGCATCTGGAGAATACGGTGGGTCAATGTTTCGAAGTATGTCTTGACCACTTTCGCAACATGGGGTTGAACACTCTCATGCGGTTAGAACACTTTGTCATATCTCTCGTTGTATTGCGGCCATTTGCCTTTCAATGCTCGGCTCCAACGCAGTAGTTGGGTTCGATAAGGATCGCTTGTGGTTGTTTCAGTCGGTTTTAACAACTCATAATACACTAGGCCTACAGGAAACAGATTCAAAGTAATTTGAATAAATGTTTGGCATAATATAAAAGGTAGTACTGTTAACAATTCTTCATTGCTAACTCAAAAAGCAAATTTTTTGAGATATGACTATGTTGCAATAAAGGAGCGGTATATTTTTAAAATGTGTTAATGTTTTTTAGTGGATTTTTTAAAAGAGTCGAAGATATAACAGCTAGCTGGACAAATCCGGGCTATAGCCGGTTTTGAGCCGCCGCCGAGTAATATATTATCAGTCGCCGCCGCCGATAAAAACGCACAGTGCAGGTCTCTGAGCCCCGGTATTGCAGCGATAATCTTGAAAACTCATATTTCTCTGTTCTTTTTTTGCTTTTTAGCTATATCAATTTAAAAAAAATTTAAAAGGAAAACAACGTTTGCCGGGTCATTGTTAAATAACTCTGATTCTGCAATCGTCAAAGTAGAGGTCAGTCATATGTGACTATTGCGCACCCCTGTTTACTCGTATATTTTATTCACAAATGTGTCAAAACTTTTCAAAACTCTTATTACAACCTTAACAAATGAAATGGTCTGTCAGTTATTCATTACAATTTTGACATAAAGTTTTAAAAACTTTATTTTTACTTTTGCTGCTCTTGTGGGCCTTGGAAATTTTGCATGTGGCGGAACTTTTTTTGTTGTTGTTGTTGTTGATTTGGATATTAAATCGAAGTTAGTTTTGTTATTAATTTAATGTCAACACGCCATGAAATACGTTTGCCAGTTGAAAACATTTTGACAAATTTTCTACAATTTGATTAAACAGTGTAAGGAAATGTTGACATCGATCATACATCGATCTGTGTAACGAACACTTTAGACATTTATTTTACGATTATTATTAGTATTGTGTTATTGCAAACATTTTCTACTACATTTGCAATCATTAGACAAGGTGTATATTTATAATTTTCAAATGACAAATCACTCAATTGGAAATTAATGTCATATTGTGTAAAGAAAGAGATTTTTTCAGCACTAATCATATACGAGTACATATGTATGTATATGTATGTATGTTTGTGAACGTGAAGTCTGTTTTCGTTAATATTTGTCAATATATTTAATTTTATACTAATTAAAAAACATATTTGGTAATTGATCTTACTTGTACGAGTATTTTATTTTCTTATGCGTTGCATTTTGTGAGAAAGTGATTGCACGCCAATCAATTTCATAATCTGTATTAGCAGGTTAGTAAGTTAATAAAATTTAATTGGAAGTACTCGTATGTAATTAGAACCAATCAGTAGTAAGGTAAGGCATAAGGAAAGACAGTCATGATACAAAATTTCCATTCTTTTTATAAAAGTTGATGGCTTTTAAAAGTTTTTCCTCATTGCGTCTTAAATGTGAACTTGGCAATTACATATGTATGAGTATTGTTTTAAAATTGCAGTAAATGTCTGGCGTGACAAAAAATGTTTTGAAATGTCATCTATAAAATAATAATTATAATTAAAAGAAAGTAAGAGTGAAGTATATTGAGCTGGGCAGAATCTAAAATACCCTTCACGACTAGGGTTCCCATCTTTTTCTTTTGAAATCAAAGTACATTGGCTATTAAATCCTAAAAATAAGAAGTACACAGTACAAAAATAAAGTACAATGTGTTTTTATTTATTGTTATATTTAGAAACATATGTTTTATTGCTTTTCGCAAGTTCTATCAAATAATTGTCATTGCTAAACACTTAGTTAGCCAATCACCATATTCAATTTCCCACTGAATTTTATACTTCTGCAATGGTTTATTCTTCAGTTTGATTGCATCATCTTTTTTTTACGTATTTATTAGGTGTAACATACTCACTGTCTATTTCTTCCGTTTTTATACCCTTCACAAAAATGTAAAGGGTATATATAAGCTTGTGATTTCGTTTGTAATTTCTACAGTTTTTTTTTTGCGACCCTATAAAGTATATATATTCTGAATCAGAATTTTTGGAAAAGTCGATTAAGCTGTCCGTCTGTCCGCTGTTGAAATACCGTTTCTGAGAAAACCATTAGACTTAGAAACTTTTTTCTTTCACCATTCGTTTACCCCATCGATTCATGGGCTTGCTATTGAAATTCAGTAATATCGGTCCACGTATAGCTGAGATATATTCAAAATTCCGAAAAAAGCAATTTTTTTGCAATTTTGTATGAAAATTTTTGGAAACAAAAGTTGTTTGTTTTGCTTCAAACTTCACACACTTATTACGCATGGTGACTAAAAGGCAAAACCATTTTTTTTAGATATCGGTCCATATATACCCGAGATATAGCCCAAATCGAATTTTTAATGAAAATGTCGCATAGGCGAAGCTAAACAACTTTTTTTGCTTAAAACTAGTTCTGGTAATAAAATAAGGTTATATAAATATGAAAAATGAAAATTCCCTATATCGGTCCATATATACCCGAGATATAGCCTAGATCAGGTTTTTCATGAAAATGCTTAAACAACTTTTTTGTGCTCAAAAGCAGTTTTGGTAAGGAAATAATTTTATATAATTATGGAAAATAAAAATTTCCGATGTCGGTCCATATATACCCGAGATATAGCCTGAACCGATGACAAATTTTTTTTGCTGCAAACCAATTCCCGTTATAAAAGAAGGTTACTAAAATACAGAAAATAGAAAATTCCGATATCGGTTCATATACAACCGAGCATATTTTGTTAAAATTTTTAAATTTACTATACATATACGTGACTATCGTGAAGGGTATTTTAGATTCGGCTTAGCCGAATATACCACACTCTTACTTGTTTTTTTTATCAAAATTTCGTTTTGTAGGAGTCAAGGCGAATTTATACAGGTGAATGAAGGCGGAAAGGCGAATTCAGTACTATATATTTTATTATTGTAAAACATATCGTCAAAATCTATTGTTCAGCTGGGAAAAAATTTTATATAAACGTTAAATATAAACTTTTATAATTGTTTGTAATTAAAATCACAGATTATATTAGTTTTTCACTTTAAAATTCACACAAGTTTCTTAAAACTGCACTAAATCATACAAAAAAATCTTCAGGTTAAAATGGCGCCTCATTGGAAAAAACGCGAGAAGCAAAAAATAATCACCTCTGCTGTTAAGTTCACCTAGTAATGAATTCGCCTTGGTAGGAGTATTTTGCTTATCTAAAGCTCTAAACACATAGACGACAGCAGACAGCAATCTGTCAAAAATAAAATACATGTGCTTAAATGCACACGATTATTTTAACGACATCACAGCAGCACGACTTCACAACAGCATTTGCTGCTGCTGCCAACTTAGATTAATTTCTATTTTCGTAAGCAGCAAAAAGTAAGTGCAGTGCTACCACTATAAAAATAAATTGGCAGCAATAAGAACTTAAATTTGTTTGAAATATTTAATAGAAATAAACATCACATAAATAAAATAAACAAATAAATTGATTAGTTTTTACAGTTTTACGTGATATTTTTACGTTTTCAGTCGGTAATTTTAATTTTATTCATGTAAAATATATATGTGGCACCACTGAAATTTGTATTGTTAAAATGCACATAGTGCTGCTGCTGCCTTTAAAATAATTATGCTGCTGATGAGACGGCAGCATTTGAAGCTAACTTCATTTGTAGTCGTGAAGTTGTGAAGTCTGCTGTCGTCTAAGTGCTTACAGCTTAAGTTGTATTTGTCCACGGCTCCTCTCATTTTGTAATAAATATATAAAACTTATAAATCGTATTCTTATTGCAGTCAAGTAAAAAAATAAAAAAGTAAACAATTAGTGTTGCCAGATTATCTTCTACGAAAAATCGATATGAGAGTTTGTTGTAATCCTTCGTGTTGTTATTGTTAAAGTTAAACCTCCACATACACTACTCCCTCTTTCCTAATCATCACAACCTATTTTCCTAGTTCCAGTACTGTGCACTGTATATGTAGGGGTCATCCCCTGAGTACTGGTCCAAGATAAAAAAAAAATAACAGAAATCTATTTTGATTTCTGTATAAATCAAATCATGTGAAATGAAGTATTTTCGCGTACTTTATTATTCTCATAAAGTATAAAGTACAATTAACTGAAATAACGTACAATACTTTATTGTAAAGTACGGGTGGTAAGCCTATTCATGACCCTTCAATATATAAGTATACATTATAAATTTGAACTAAATATGCTCGGATATGTATAAACCGATATCGGGGGAATTTTTTTTTTTGCCTTGTAATCACCATTCCAATAAGGTAATATTTCATGGAAAAATCGGTTTAGGCTATATCTCAGGTATATATCGACCGATATGGGAAATTTTCATTTTCTGCATGTGATAACGTCCTTATATTACCCGAACTTCTTTTAAGTAAAAATATTTTTTCCATGGAAAAATCGGTTTAGGCTGTATCTCGGATATATGTAAACCGATATTTTTTTTTTTTTTCTTAAGCAATTTTTTGTTTATTGGATCTTCAAAATAAGTATTCAAATCTTAATACTAAATTTAAACTCTAAAAAATGTGATTTAAAATTAAAAACTGTGATTTTTTCTTAAGTCCGGTCAATGCTAGACCAAAAGTTTTATTAAGTATTAAGTATATTACGCGCAAGATTGTTTGGATGAAGTTCCAGTTTACTGACATACCTTGTCGCGTACTTAGAAAATTCCTCTTTTACCAGCGGAACACTCAGATCTTTATGAATTCGTGTTTTTTTTATGTACCATGGAGCTGCAGTAATCGTTCGAAGAATTTTGCCTTTGGATTTTTCAATGTTTCCAATCCAATGTTGCCTTTGGATTTTTCAATGTTTGACGCTGAGGCGATGCCCCATAACTGAATTCCGTAGCACCATATAGGCTTTAGTATTGCGTTGTATAACAAAAGTTTGCGATCTAATTTCAATGTAGAATTTCTGCCCATAAGCCAATTTAGCTGCGCTGCTTTTAGTTTTAACTGAGTGACTTTTGCTTCAATTAGTCTCACATTGAGAGGTGTATACCAAGGTACTTGACTTCACTGTGCTGCGGAATAGGTGAGTTGTTTATTTGGATAGGTGCACATGTGTGCTTACACAGTGTGAATGTGACATGAGTACATTTCTGTTCATTAGCTTTATATTTAACTTTATATTTCTGTTCATTAACTTTATATTTAATTTATAAACCGATATAAGAAAATTTTAATTTCTATATTTTAGTAACCTCCTTTTATTATCACATCTGCTTTAAAAAAAAATATTTGTTTCTAGAAAACATCGGCTTAGACGACTATATCTCGTATATATGAACCAATATCGGAAATTTTCATTTTCTGTATTTTAGTAACCTCTTTTTATAATCAGAACTACTTTTAGTTGTTTAAATTCGTTTCCGCGACACTTTCATTAAAAATCGGTTCTTTGCAGAGTAGGTGGGCGTCATGGTGTCACTTTTTTTTGGGTCCATCTAATTACAAATACATAGATATAAATCTAAAAATGAGCTGACCTTTGAAGGCTATGATAGTATGTGTTTATTCACTTTGAAATATATAAAATGTTTTTATTATATAATAATTAAAAATTCTTTAAAGATGAGTTTTTTCCATTTTTATAAATTGACAAATACAAATTATCACAAGTAAAATAAATGCGTCTGTTTTTTCCAGCTGTTAAGTTGTATGTATGAACAATTAATGTAAATTGACTCAATTAAAATTACATATCTGTGCCTCGTTTCTGTATTACTCGCATCGAGAAATTTCCCACAAGAAACAACGGAATGTATTAAAATTTTGTGACAAGTTTCTCGCTAGAGCTGTCAAAACTTTTCACAAATAAAAGAGTTGCGGAAGTTATAAATTCAAAAAATATATAATTGACATAATGAATGCAAAAAGTGTAGAAAAGGTAAAGTTTTTAAATATTTATACACATATTGTCGCGTATTCATAAAAAATAATTTGCAATTAGTAAAAGTTTACTTGACATACATATTTTTACACAAAATTTGTCAATTAAACCTTTGTTATGTGTAAATTATTTATTATGAGTACGGTAGATATTGAATGTAGTTCATTATTCATTTCTTCTTTTTATTTTAGAAAATTGAAAGATATAGTATAATAACGGCCTTCTTCATAAAAAATATTTTATGTTTATTAAGCAGTTATTTGACAAATTTCCCATAGAAATTTGTCAAATATTTTTTATTTGTACAATATTTTTTATGAATAAGGCCATAAATATATAAAAATTATGATTTTTTTTTTGGTTTTTTCTTTATTTCTTAATATTTATGTACATACATACAGTATGATAAATTAAAAATTTAATGGCAAAATCTTAATTTTAGCCTGTCTCGAATGCGAGAAGCTTCCCTCATCGGTACAGGAACTAAAAAAGGGTCGGTTGCAGCCCTTAATCTCTGGCTGTAAATGCGCAACATGTTTCGCCGGTCATATTGCTCAGCAACCATCACCACAAAACTATACCTTATTGAAAGTTTTTATGAAATTTATTTATGATTTGAATGTGTTTTTTTTTATGTACACGTGTTATTGATTGACACAATTAAATAAACATTTGTTTCTTAAATTTTCTTATTGTTTGATAAATTTTTCCTATATTCTTCTTCTTCTTTGTTTACTTTTTGCATTTTGACAGCTGCTTAATGGAAATATTCCAATAAAGACGTAACTAGTATTGCCTCTTTTCGATTTATTATACAGAAACGCTGTTTTTCTCGATAGTCGAGAAACGATGGAATTTTATGTTTCATAGTTTTCGATGCGAGAAACTTTTCACCAATCTTACAGAAACGAGGCACTGAGCAGGGTATTACTAACGTATATCTTTGGGGTTACAAAAGTCTTTGTTTACGAATAAAGGCACAAAGCGAGGATAACATGTAAAAGACTCAAAGCATACAAAATTTTGCAATTTCGCCCGCTTGTAATTGCTTGTGAGTTTTTCAATGTTTCGTATATATGTATATCACTTCATATTACTTCTGTATTACTTCATCACGGTTAATTTGAAGACAAAGCGTATTAACAAGGTGGCAGCGCTAGAGCAAAATTACAATAATATTACAAAAACTGGCATTTAGGGAGCTGTTCTTGCCAAACATATTTGAAACTTTTTTATAAATTATAAAATAACTTGTTATAAACTACTAGCTGACCCAGTCCCCGTTGCTGGCCCTAATTAGTGTTGTATTACCACACGATTTAAATTGAGCTTTTAATGAAATTTACGGCCTCTAATAAAAATCCTGTATATGTCATTAGTGGTGCAATATGAAAATTGGATTTTGTCACGCCCCTCCGCCCGCAGATCGGAAATTAAAAATCAGATTTCACAGTGTCAGTGTCTGAAGATTCTCTGAAAGTTTCATCAGTTTTAGAGTCCATACGTTACATACATACACACATCCTGGTTATTTTCACAAAAATTTTTTTGAATAAAAGATGAAATAGAAAACAATAGCAACTTCAAGCAAGATTCTCACTTTAACATTTTTTTTCTCTTGTGCTGTTTTTTCTTCGCGCCAAAGTTATCGTTTTGTTTGCAAAATATATGAAATTTGCTAAAAGTATGGTAATATTATTGAAATCATTTTTGTTTCAAAATGAAAGCATAAGAAAAATCACTTTCAAAATAAAACAGATTGTATTCTATGGAAAACATCGTCAAGCGCTAGTTCCGTTTCATCATTAAAACACTAACAGCCAGTTTACCAATTTCGAAAGAAAATGCATGCGAAAAAAAAATCCAGTCACTCACATTCGAATAAATTTGGGTTTGTCTATTTCACTACTATTCCTTCGCATATTATTATGTATTTTGATTGAGTTTTGACATATCGTTCATATAGATGAAAGATAGACGAACACAAACCAAATTTCTTTCGTAAAGTTTGCGAACGCAAGCACGCTGTCGAGATTGTTAAACTGGCTGTAAATTCACCTTGTAAACGTTCATACAAACTGTGATAGTCTGATTCATGGTGCAATTAACCAGGTGGCATCACTAGCGCAGGTGATAAATTTGTGTTTCAAACGACCGATGCTGTCAAAAGTTGTCTATTTTTACACAAAGTGAAGTGAAAAACTAATAAGATTGTAAACAGTTTGAAAAAGCATTAAAAAGACACAACAAAAAAGTTTTCAAAAATATTTGAATGCATTAAAAACAATTTATGCAAACAAATATACACAATCACATTAATATCCTCTGTTCATATTCTTTATATACACTTTTCTATCTTCATTCTTTCTAGTGTTTTGTAAACATGATTTTGACGTCCTCCGTAATTTTTATACAAACAAAATATTTTGCCAACTCCAATGCTTGCCACCTAATAATTGCACCATGGTTTGATCTAACAATATTTCTAATTACTAAACCTTAATATTTGCATACTCGTATGAGGAGGTTCTATTTTTTTTTTTTTTTGGCTTATTTGTCTCTGTTAACCACTGTGCTTAACAACAAAATATGTATTTTTTTTTGCAATTTACTGTTCAAATCCATTTATGCTGGTCACGTGAGGCACTACATAACAAATAGTTGCGAGTTGGTGTACATTTCAGCTTTGACTGGTTCATTTAAATTGAAAACGGTGCTTGTAGTTTGACCAAATTTGCGAATATTTTTTGTTACGTACGAGTATTTTGTTACCAACTTGACTTACATTTAGTTTTCGTTTAAGGCAAATGATACACATAATGAACTTGTGTAAAACGCAATGAAATAGTTAAATAATTGTTAACAAGTTTTTCCTTATTATACAAACAAACAAAAAAGTCTCTGAATACGTAAAACATTTCTGGTGATAATGAAAACATTTTGATGGCAGGAAAGAATTTGTTTAAGGTTTAGCACAATTTTGTTAGAAAAATTCAGTAAAAACGTAAATCTTAAAATAAGATGAGTATATATTTTAAGCAACAACTATTTATGTTTAAAAACTAGATTTGTACAAATCGAGAAAAGGCGCTGGGTTTTTGAGTATTTTCTAACTGCCTATTGCGACATTTCATAAGTGCCAATCTAATCCACAGTAAAAGTTTTAAGAAATATGTTCAAATATTTAACCTTACACTCATAGAAAACTCGTCATAACTGTGATGTCTTTGGACATTAATACAATGACAAGTATCTTTAGTTTTCATCCCATGGCGCTTTTTGTCATTGTGATGTCAATAATTAAATCAGCTGCTCTAATTGTCAGTAGCGGCAGTTATGACTATTATTTAATCTGTGGAGTGTAATGCTGACATTACAGAGATGTTTTATCGGAATACGTTTGACGCAAGCGTGTCATCAATTCAATGCCACTCTAATATAGAAGAATCCACTAAATAAATTATTTAAAATGTGGCAAAAGGCTCTGTTGGCTCTTGCCATTGAGATTGAAGTGAGTTTTCATTTCTAATGTTCATAATGTTCTAATTATGATAATACGCCGTCATCAACATGAGTATGCTATTTTCTATGAGTGTATATTCAAATACCAAAGATAATGAGAATTTTTTTTCGGTTGGAGAGGGGAAATGCCTAACGCATCGTCAGATACTGTGACCACACAGTACCCAGTATGTGGGGCTTGCACCCACTAAAACGCCTCCCTTTTCTTTGAGCCTTGTCTCCATACCGGTACCGCTTTCGCATTGCTTCAGGATGGGGCTCCTGCTTTTTTCGGTTGGAGAGGGAAAATGCCTAACGCATCGTCAGACACTGTGATCACACAGTACCCGGTATGTGGAGCTTGCACCCACTAAAACCCCTCTTTTTTCTTTTTTCCATCCCGGTACCGCTTTTGCATTGCTTCAGGATGGGGTTCCTCCTTTTTTTCTACCGGATTGCACGTGCCATGCTATTTGAATCCATATTCCATCACTTTCCATCATTACTTCTACGACGTTTTCCGGTGTTATTTCACAAACATTAAGTCACGCCTTTCCTGCCTCCACCTATCACATCTGAAGAAATTGTGTTCTGTACCGTCCACGCAGTCATCTCCATAAAGGCAGATCGATGTATCTGTCTTCCCCATTCTATGGAGGTATTCCAGAAAATACCCGTGTCCAGTAATCATCTGTGTTACATAGTAATCTATCTCACCATGCTTTCTGTTTACCCACTTGTCTATATCGATGAACAATCTCGCTGTCCATCTGCCACGTGCTTCGTTGTTTCATCTCCCTTGGCACTTCCGCATAGTGGCCACCCGTGCTGATCTTGCCGTTGCTGCCTCGCCAGTTTGTCTTTGCTCTTTCCACAGCTTTTTACGCTCTTCGGCCAAGTGGTCAATCGGGATAGTCCCGCTAATGACCAAGACAGCGGGCTCTGATACTGTGCGATATGCTGAAACCACTCTGAGAGCAGCAGTACGCTGTATCATTGCCAACATCTTCCTACGGTATTCTGCCTGCAAGGAATTTGCCCAGATTTCGCACCCGTACAGCAAAACTGACCGGGTCGTTGCCATTATCAGCTTTCGTTTGCTATATCTTGGTCCGCCGATGTTTGCCATCAATCTTCCGCTTGTACTTCAGACAATACCCGAAAGTCCACTTCTAGAGGGATGTGCTCATTTGTAACAATAAGTAACTCTGTCTTTTCCGCGGCTAGCTTGAGGTTGTGAGCATCCAACCATGCTTTAGTTGTAAGCATGACCTGGTTGAAAAGATAATGAGAATTAAGAAGATAAATCTTCTAATAATACTTTTCAAGGCTAACCTAACAAGGGTCAGGTTAGGTTTAGAAGTCCACTTGGGTAAAGTTTTGTACCATTGGGTTGCCTGAGTGTGATATGTATGTATGTATGTATGCGGATCTACATATCACTAGTCCAATTCAGATTGAACCCCGGGATTGCACGTGAGTCCAACCACATTCCAATATTGCTGCCAAACCGTACAGCACCAGTCTACTTACTCGCAGATACAAAACCTTAATATTAAAAAAAGAGCTGGACACCGACAAAGGAAGTGCTCAACACTCTTCATTTCCTCCTCGTCCCTACAACTTCTACAGAAAAAATTAAATGAAAGATTTAATCAGAAACGCCACAGTAGAACACAACCTTCTCCATGGTAGGCCCCTTAGAATAATAGTCCCCTTCGATGTATAACCTAATTGGACCATCTGTCTTGTGCGGTCCCTAAAACTTGATTCTGTACTTGGTGCTTACAGTTCTTGGGTGGGATACCAACCATTCCGTTTATATCCCCTTGTTGTAACCGGATTCCGACCTTTACCAGTTCGTCTGCCGGTTACTTCACTGTGCCCCCGTACCCAAAAAAGTTCCAGGTTCAAATGTCTTGCTATATCGTTTAGAGCTCTCTAAAGAAGTTTTACTAAACCAAACATGGGCACTGTGTTTTCTGGGGCATAGAGGGGTAGAAACACCTCGTTAGCTGCAGCAAATAAAACTTTAGGAAGCCGCCTGACTTATGCTGGACTTCCGAAATCCTTACCAAGGGTTCAAATTGGCAGAACGGGAATCCCGGAACGGAAGCCCTGGAAGGTTCTGCTTGCACACTATCTCGGCGCTGATCACGGTTGCGGTGTCTACCTTGGCTAGAGCGTTCAGGCGGTGGTTTAAACCTAAAATCGTGGGAAGGGGAATTAGTTTCCCTAATAACTATGGTGCATGTCGGTTTTCGGTAGTTAATAACCCCCCGAGGTGCTACAGATACCTGTAATGTAAGGAACCAGGGATGATGGTTAGACGGGTGAGTTGATAAAAGGCAGATGTTCTTAATGGACTTTGGCCTCTCAACTCATTACTGCTGGGATATTGCAAACAGGAGGGATTAGAAGGCTTGAACTCTTCAGTAAGGAGTTTGTCTATATGGCTGCAAACTTATGGCAACAAGTTGCGACCTGGCCTAGAAAGCCACACGAGGGCGCGTGAATAATTCACCCCGTGGAGTTGGTCCATCATTACATTAGGCCGACAAGGCAGGTGCTAATGTAAATAAATTTCACAATTCATGTCGTCAGAGATATCGAGTGTTCACGAATCAAGCTGGACGTCGTATAGACGCCCGCTAGAGCATGCAACGTTTTGTTCAATAAATTTCACAATTCAGCTCGGTTTAGAGATAACCGGTGTTCACGACCCAAGCTGAGCATCATATAGACGTCCTCTAGTGCATTCAACGCAGCCTTACTATAAGTACAAATACGGATATCCACCCCGTTTATCCTGTAAAACCTCAGCCAGTTAGTTGCCCTCATTATAATCATTTTTTCTACTTACGTTACGCTACGCACGGTTAGCACCTATCAAATTTTGACTACTAGATAGTTAAAAAACGCAAAAATCAGATATATATTTTGTTATATTTCAGCGCAGATTTTATTACAAAAAAATATTTTTTCTATCATTTTATTTTCTATTTAATAGTTTTAACGTAGATAACTGAGTCAAAAATAGTGATTATTTTAATAATCTACTCAATTTGTTTTTAGCGATATTTAATCTTAATACTTGAAATTATTTTGATTGGTTTTTGTTTTCCTAAAAATATTAGTTAAACGTACTTATTGCGTTAAAAAAATAAATTAATGTATGTACATATGTGTATGTACGAGTACATAAGTGTATGTTTTACATTTTTCTTCCGCTTTAAAGTGTCATTCGCACGCAAAATTTCACTTCAAATCATCAAGTCTACTTGTTTTTGAATTGCTTAAATGACTTTTATTTTATAAAATTTTTTTTTAGAATTTAAATTTAAGCGGCTTTAACTTGTCTTAATAATGTATGTGTACAACGAGGGAAGAATCATATTTAAATTTTATTACTTTAACTACTATTACTTTCAAAAAATTATTTAAAGTTGAACATATATGATATTGATTTATTAAAGCATTAAACTTAAATTGTTAATTGTGAAAAAGATTCGATGATTAATTAATCTTAAAAAACGCATTCCAATTTTAAGAAAAAAATATGATTTTTCTCATCCAGCAAAAATTAAGTCCAATCATTTAAACACTAACGGCCTTATTCATTAAAATATATAATATAATATGTTTATTAAAGGCTTATTTAAACAAATTCTATGGGAAGTTTATGAAATAAATCTTAACTTAAACTATAACTTTCTTTTATTATGAGAAATACAGGAAGTCCGCCGGAAAGGTATACTAATTTGTATTACCGCCATTTTGCTAAAGATTAGTCTTGACAGTTCATATTTAGCAGTCGTGAAGTAGACACGTTACAAATTTATTACGGAAAAATATTCGATAAACTAACGTGTTTTAATCGTTAAAAAATGTTATCAAAGTCAATCATCGATTTCCATGAAAAAATCATTATAAGTGACTAGGCACATTTTCATTTGAATGGATATGTGAATAAATAGTTCAGTTCTGGGAAATGGAAAGCCCTGAAATTATTCTTCAGTCACCTTTGCATCCATTAAAAGTGACAGTTTAGTGTTCAATTAGGTCTTTGAAAATGAATACGTCGTAACGTTATAGTGAAAGGCTAATGCAAGCGGCATTCGGCAGCGGGCGGCAGCAATGTGACCCATTTACATAATTTTTTTTTTATTGGACCAGTACTCAGGGGATGACCCCTGCATATGCAGTGCATTGTACCAGAACTAGGAAAAGAGGTTGTAAGGAGGGGGAAAGAGGGAGTAGTGTTTGTGAACATTTGACTTGAACCTTCCAACATTATAACAGACAGGAAACACGTCTGCAGGCAACATATTCCACAGGCGAAGAGTACGGCTGAAAAACGAATTCTCTCTGTAATGCGTAGTGCGATTCCCCGGGTGATCGACCACAAATGGATGAGCTCTGGACGATGAGCGCGTGCTATATAAAAATGTGCGAGTTTCGGGAACAAGATCCCTAATCTCGTCAGAGCAAAACCCATTGTAGTAACGATAGAACAGAATAATGTACCCCACACTGCGTCGATGCTCCAGTGAGTCAATAGAGTTGGAGATTTTTATAAAAATACTCATAAAAAATTTCCACCTAGTGAATTTAATTTAATTTGGCAATACCGTTTATGGCGGCCGAGCGCCAATGATGAATGCAGTTACACTTTTTGTTTTGCCGCTTCAATTTGTCAAACCAAAAAGTAAAGGAACAAAAAATAGGATATATAGAAGAGAGAAATTAGTTTTTTTTTAATTTTCGGTTTTAAAATTTTTAACAATTCAATTTGTTTATTTATTTTTGTGTTAAAAAATCAACATGTGTTTTTGTTTAATATTCGATACAAAACTTTTTGCTTTCAATAGACGCGTTCATTTGCCTATATCAAATAAACTCAAGCGGCAAATAGAAAAATTGGTTGCCACCCGTTGCCGCATTCCGCTTACTTACCTTTCACTCACTATTAACCGTGAATGGGGAGCGATATCATGTGTCACAACTGCATGCTTTGTGCTCGATTAACATGTGGCATCAATAATATGGTGTCACATCCCATACAGCCAGGATTACAATGGAATTACTGCGATTAGTATACCTTCCCGGCGGACACCTGTTATATGAAGTTGGTCTTAGCGATATTAAAACTTATAACTTTCGTATGAAAAAACTGATTTACAGCCTCTTTCTTGATCTCCTATTTGTGTAGTCAGAATGATTTCGTAGGAAAATAGATCATTTGTGCAAAGTGAAAATAGGTATAATCATGATCATCCGTGATGTGCTCTACAAATTTATAAGTTGCAAACTTGCACATAACTATCGGGAAAACTGTTAAGCGGGGTCCAAATGTTTGCTGTCAACTTCACGTACGTGTGCTTGATGCTTTACAATTTCATGTTTGATAGCTCATCAAGCAAAGACCGGCAAACTTCAATAAAATCTAAAATATCTGAATTGCCAACACTAATTTTCTTATATTATTATTTTCTTAGACTGTTTATATTTAAAAACACAATAATAATGAAAATTTTTCCATCTTGAAATTCAATAGATTTTTATTAATTTTTACTTATTATCTTCTTCTATTTATTTCTTCTTGTTTTCATTGTGAATGATCATCGATTCACAGTAAAAAAAATAATAATAAAAATTTGTTCGTGCTTGATGGCTAGTACTAGACACAACCAAGCATATGACAGCAAGCATGCCAGAAAATAAAAAAAATTTTGCTTTTACATCAAGCATTAACGGTGTTACACATACTAATAAATTTTCATACATTCTATTACCATGCTTGTTAAGCATTTTGATCGTGTTTGTTTTTGTATATACACTAGTAATCGGCAATGAATAGTTCTTTTCGCTATTCCTACTGGTTTATGAAATTTTAAGTTTAAGTGAGTAGGCATTATTTGAACTAAACTACTGTGATTTACTCATACCCTTGATAACATCGTACTCATGATATCACCTCAGTTTGATTATTAATTCCAGGAAAATACTTGTAATATTCATATTGCAAACCATGGTTATTTTGCGTTGAACACAGTTTTCCTTTCGCATTTAATTTTTCCCTTTCGCACATTTTATTTTATCATTCTTCGCTATGGTACCAGTGTTGCTTCATTTTCAAACTATTTCGCAAAAAAGTTTACGCAAACAGCACAGGGTTCCAAATTATACTCTTATCGCATTTCCCTTTCGCATCGCAATAAAAAGTAGTGGAGAATAGTTTGATATAGAAATACTGCTATAAAGTATGTTTGACCGGCGAAGTACATTTTTCAGTTTATTAATTAAGTTTTTTAATAACGTATTATAATAAAAAATGAAAGGTATTTTTTAATAAAATATTTATTAGCTATATTATATTGAGTCACATATCGGCCCAATTAAGGTTTATTAATAACAAACTTGTTTTCCTTTTTTTTGCAATTTATGATCGATTTTTAAATTTGGAACTGGATCGATTTTTAAATTTTTGAAATATAAAACTGTAAAGCTACGTACACACAGTTGTCACATCTTACAATATTGCCAGTAAAATTGTCTGGAAATGTATTACAATCGTGTAAACTGCCAATTTTTAACTTACAACGTTGTCAGAAAAAACATTGTCAATCAATTGAAAGACGACAATAATGTCAGGCATCTGACAATCGTGTGAACACTCTTCGTCGGCATTGCCAGATAATTGGCTGGTATTGTAAGCTCAGTTTTCATTGTCAGATGTATAGGGTGTTTTTTTAAGCTAGATAGAACTTTAAATTGTAAAAAGTAACACAAAAAATTTAATTTTGATGAAATATTTTTTTTATTTGTTTCAGTATACTCTGACAAATCATCATGAATAGACTCACGCTTGAACAACGCTACGAAATTATCCAAATTTACTTTGAAAATCAGTCGTCGATTCGCGACGTTGTTTTATCGCAAAATTGTGTTCAGCGATGAGGCGCATTTTTGGCTTAACGGGTTTGTTAATAAGCAAAATTGCCGCATATGGAATGAGACCAATCCACAAGAGACCCTACAGACTCCATTACATCCAGAAAAATGCACTGTTTGGTGCGGTTTTCATGCTGGTGGCATCATCGGACCTTATTTCTTCAAAAATGAGGCCGGAGCTCGCGTTACGGTCAATGGAGATCGTTACCGCACCATGATCAATGATTTTTTGTTTGAAAATATGGATGACATTGATCCGGAGGAGATGTGGTTTCAACAGGATGGCGCTACGTGCCATACGGCGAACGCAACCATCGACTTGAAATCCATCGACTGAAATCAAAATTTGGCGATAAGTTGATTTCGAGAAATGGACCTGTCAATTGGCCTCCAAGGTCGTGCGATTTGACACCTCTCGATTATTTCCTGTGGGGCTACGTGAAGTCACTGGTTTATGCTGATAAACCAGCAACAATTGATGCCTTGGAGGCCAGCATTGTTTGTGACATACGGCCAGCAGTGCTCGAAAAAGTGGCCCAAAATTGGACGTCCAGAATGCGCTTCGTCAAGAACAGCCGCGATGCCCATATGCCCGAAATCATTTTCAAATGTTAATGTCACGTATTGATCTTTCGAATAAAAAAAATTTTTGATTACAATTTAATTTTTTGTGTTATTTTTTACAATTTCAAGTTCTATCGGGCTTAAAAAAACACCCTATATAAAATTAATGCACATGCACAAACATGGCATCATTGTCAGAAAAAAGTTTGAATGGCAATACTGCCAAACAGATGGTTGTTGATATACATAATTGGCAATGCCTTACAACACGTCTGGCAATTTTTTTCACCTAACAATCTGACAACCGTGTGAACTGACAATTTTAGTTGTCAGATGAATTATTTCTCAGACCATAGTCTGGGAATGAAATTGTAAGATTTTCTTACGATCGTCTGAACACATAATCTACTTCTGCGGGACAATTTTTCAATGTCACTACATTGTCAGCATTTTGTCAGATCTTACAATATTGTAACATCTGACAACCGTGTGTACATAGCTTAACACAGAGCCTTGTTTTTTAATTAAAAAGAGATAGTGGTGTATATCGTATATCCCTTCCCTTAACAAAGTGCGATAAGTGGTAGATAGACGGAAAAAGTTGGTTAAGTGTTGATGCTCTTTACGGACTTCGGATCACAAACTCGTGACGCCTAGTCTTTCTTTGACTCTCTGGAGAATTATATACAGGAGGGCTCGAGCTCTTCAGCATGGCGCTTTTTCATATGACTACAAACATATGAAAAAAAGTTGACATCTGTTTGAACTTTTCAAGCTGCATTATAGGGCTGGTGAGTGGTAAGCTAGTTCATTCTATTGGTCCGCCGTAAGATTACACCGTCAAGTCAGGTGCTGACACAAATCCATTACACATATACGAAGGCTGATAAAAAAATAACCGTTGTTTTAAGTTTTTCAAAAAGTATTTATTTGTTCATCAACAACTATTTTGTCCCCTTTAAAGTAATCCCCCTCAGATATAATACACTGATGCGTTTTTTCCAATTCTCGAAATACTTCCGAAATGCGCTTTTTGGTATCGCCAACAGCTCCTGTTTTAGTTGTGTTTTTGCCCAAAAACTCACGCACAAGCACCGATGTGGGAGTTGATGCGCTATTGTGGTGCAATTTCCATGATTGTTTTTTCCTCAATTCTGTGCGTTTCTGATGAATTGCTTCGCGCAAACGACGCCCTATTGACCGTACAGCCTTGTGGCAAGAGTTCAGGATGCACCTAGCCTTTGCAGTCGAAGAAAACAGTGAGCAAAACCTTCACATCTGACCGAACTAGGCGTGCTTTTTTCGGTCTGGGACGCTTCCATTGGAATGATTGGTTTCAATGTCATAGACATACACTCATGATTCCTCAACAGTATGACCTTTTAAGGAAATCTGGATTGTAGTTGACAAAGTTTAACAGCTCCTGAGCAATGTCCATGCGACGTTGTTTTTGCTCAAAATTTAGTAAGTTTAGTAAAAAAAAAATCGAAGAGCACACCAAAAGACGACTAACCTTTTTATCTGTCAAAAACAATCTGACAATCCGAAATGGCTGATATTGCCAACATATATAACAGTCTGTTATGTGTGCACCAACATAAAAGAAAAAAAAAATGCGATATCGAACATACGTAACTCATGATATTTGAAAATAACGGTTATTTTTTAATCACTCATTACAGATTTGCAACTACAACCTCAACGTTTTGCGATTTCTTGTTCTTAACGAGTAAATAGACTGATCTAAATTTGTAATCCAAATCCTATTCTGTGTTCAAGATTTTTCAAACAACTAAAATAATTTGCGCCATAAAACTTTTTATCTTTCTTCAACACTTTCCCTGCATTAGGTTCCTTAAAATGAGTTATTAACTCTAAAAACTGCGGAGTCTTTCAAACCTTGTTGCTTAAATTATAATCATTTTAAAATATTTCAAGTCATGCCAAGTTTTATTTATTAACATGATATGCCCTTTTCAAATTCAAATTTTTAAAATATATTAACGAAAATTTTTTTTCAAATTTATCGCTTAAACGTTCATGTGCAACAAATATATTTATTAAATTTATTAAAATTAAAATCAATAATGTTAAAAAACACATTATGGCTGCTTAACAAAATTTATTGTTTTAGCAAATTTAAAGCGAAAAAAACAAAAAGGAATATATAAAATATATTTAATATATTTAATATACATATGTATATGAATAAAAATAATGTGTGTTGGCATGCTTTCAAATGCAAAAACAATTTATTAAAAGAAAATTAAATAACAGAGTTTTAAACTCAAACGCAATTTGAAGTTCAATTATTGAACAATAAATTAATTAAACTTGAGACTAATTTGACGCTTGACTTAAATAATATTAAAAGAAAATATGTAGTTCAAGCGACAAGATTAAAAAAAAAAATTACCTCAAAACGTAAACAAAAATGATGGAACTTTAAATAAACAGAATTGAAAAATATTTTTGATATACAGTGGCTCACAGCTTATTTCAGACAGTTTTGAAATCCAACTTTTCAGGCTTAGGGCAAGAAAACTGCAGATGATATTCACAAGACTTAAATGTGAAATATTTGTAAAAATATTTCTTATACTGATCAATTTTGCTACATTAAGAAACTCAAATAATTTTTGTAAAGTTTATGTAATTTATTTTTTAGAAATTCAGTTGAAAAATAATACGTTTTATTAAAGTAATTCATTTAGTTTTGAAAATAATTTAATTCAAATGGCCTCCACCCTGAAGACACATGTGCGACATCTTATCAAAAAGTTATTCATTACTGGCTGAAGTATTGCAGCAGGAACTGTCTCAATTACCGCTCGAATGGATTGCTTTAAATCATCCAAATTTGTTGGGTATTTTTTTTTTGTAAACTTCTTGTTTGCAATAATCCCACAACAAAAAAAAAGTCAGATACAGTGAGTTCAGGAGACCTGGGAGGCCAACGGTATGTGGAGTTTCTTGAAATCAGTTTATTGGGAAATTTTTGGCTTTACTCTGTCATAACAGGCGGGGCTATGTGGCAAGTTGCCCCATCTTGTTGAAACTAACCAGTGTTGAAAGGGATGCTCTTGCGGCGCAATTCTGGAAAGAAAAACTCTTTAAATATCTTTAAGTAACGGTCTCCATAGACCGTAACAGTAAGACCATTTTCTTCGAAAAATTAAGGCTCGACAATGAACCTTGAAGAAACTGCACACCACACTGTGATGCGAAGTGGATGTAATTGCATCTGATTTAGTATCTGTGGGTTAGAATTACTCCATATTCGGCAAATTTTTTTGTTAACAATACTCCCATTTAAATCAAAATGTGCCTCGTTAGACATAAAAATGCAGTTCAAGACGTTTTCATACTCTGACACCATTTGAATGATCTTCTCAAAAAATTCCAAGCGAATCGGAAAGTCTCTAGGGCTCAGTTTGCTTGTTGAATCTTATAAGGAAATAAGTTTAAATCTTAAAGCAAAATTGTCTGCAGTAACTGTCTGCTTACACCCATTTGAGCAGATAACTTCCTTGTCGAAACTCAAGGATTGGATTGTATGGCAGCAGCTACAGCAGCGATAGTTTCCTGCGTCCGAATTGAGGGATCTGGATGATAAGGCCTTCTTGTGATTGTGCCACGCTCGGCAAAATTCTTAACGATCCTCATTATACTCCATCTGCTAGGAGGAGTGCCAAACGTACGCCTATATTCTCTTTGGGCGTAAACAACGAAAGTGTTTACGCGAAAGTGTTGCACTATCCAAATTCTTGTTTCATTATCCCAATTTTCCATTTTAGTTAAATCTAAGGATCAATCTATAAAACACAACTTAATAACTTATTATCTGTTACACAGAAAATAAGTTATTAAATTTTTTTTTTTGGTAGCAGGTTTCATCAACCCCCCTGTATAACAAAAACTTTATTTTGATATACTACATGGGCTGAAAAGTCCTTTCTCAAGATAGTCAATAAATATTACATCACGCACATCCCAAAATATCGAGGCCATAACCTTTCCAGGGGCCTTTGGGCGAGCTTCACCAGTTGCTGTCCACTCAGATGATGATCGTTGTGATTCCAGAGTGAAGTGATGAATCCATGTTTCATCCACTGTCACATATTGACGCAAAATTCCGGTTTGGCCAAATACTGCTCAGAATCATCAACACGTTCTCGTTTTTGGTCAACAGTGAGCAAACGCGGCACCCATTTTGAACAGAGCTTTCTCCCAGTAAAATGCTCATGCAATATAAAGCCAACATGTTCTCTTGTTATCCTTAGGATGTCAGCTAACTCACGCAACTTCACTTTCCAATCATTCAAAACGATTTTGTGGATTTTTTAGATGTTTGCTCGCGTTACCACCTCATTTGGACGTCCACTGCTTTCTGCATCATCGGTGTCTCTACGACCACCAGCAAACCAACGTTTTATTGCTGTTTCTGATGGAGCGGACTTCCCATAACACTTTTCAAGCCATTGCTGCGCTTAAACGGTATTTTTCCCCCATCAAGAACGAGCGTAAAATTAAAGCACGAAATTGTTTTTGATCCATTGTTTTGAAAATAACAAAAATAGCGTCACTCTTAGCACAATAACTCACAAACTAATGAATAGAATATCATGAAATTATAACAGCTGTATTTTGAATGTTAGTATTAACTGAAATGCACTCAGTATTAACTGCAATAAAACTAACGCCATGTGTTAGGCCCGGGACTTGTATACCATGTAGTATACAAGCTTGCAATCTTAAATGCACAAGTAAGTGAATTTAATAGTATATTTATATGAGTTTTAAAGCAATTGCTTTATAATTCATTAAATTTTTACTTAATTACCCTTTCTTAATAAGTTTTTAACTCGGCCGTTCAACAGGTGTTAAGTGTTTAATGCCAATATTTGTATTCCCAAATACAAGGGCTTGGCTGGCTGGTTGATTATTGTCTGTCTTCTGCTAAACACTTGTTGTGGGGCCAAATTTAATAATGCCCGTGGATAGAAGTAAATTTTTATTTGACTCTGGGCCAAAACCAGTAGCATTTGAAAAATATATTTTTTTTTGTTTGTTTGGCATAAAATTAACACAGTTTTTTTATAATATTTTTTAAGCATTTCTTTTCTTTTTTTTCTGCTCTTTGTTGTTTGAAATATTGGAACTGCATGAAATTTCTTTGGAAAAAAATATTCCATAAAAAGTTGTACGTTGTACAAGTTTTATTTATTTTTTCTTTTCGCAAACTGGCAAAAATTTAATATTGTTTTTAATTTATAATGAATATTAATAACAATTTTGGTGGGTTTGTTGTCAGCTTTTGTTTGAATCTTTCTTTTTTAACTGCCGCGAAAAATTAATAATTCTGGCAAAATAAAAATAAAAAAAACGCACAAAAACAATAAAAATGTTTAACTCTATTAATTAATATGTTAAACGTTATTAAGAGTTGTGTATAAACAAATACATATATGTATACATACATATGTACGAGTACGTATGTGTATCACAACAAAATGGAAAAAACCAAAAGAAGTGTCTTGCATTTCGCTTAAAAAGAATTCTCATTTTAAAGGAAAACCGCATATGTCCGAAACTCGTTTCGGAATTGTAAAACCTATAAGCTTCAACATCTAACTCAACTTTGATGACAAAGTCTTAAAAAGGAATCGAACAAAGATTTAATTTTTAAAGTTGTTAAGAAACGTAAGAACGTGTGGAAAGGAAAACATTTGTTTTTTGTATTAGAGGGGTTTAATTAGAACATTTACTTTTTAAATTCTCATTGTTTTACTGAAAATACTGGGATATATAGTTAAATGTTTGAAAATATTTTCCAAATCTACAGGCCGCGTCAGATAAAACTTTTGCTTCGCTTTACGTTGCAAATTATTATTTCGTACGGAAAAATTGAGATGTACTCAGTGTTCTCTATTTTTTCTCTTCTTCATGTTTCTTTTTTAATTTTAAGTATACATGTTTGTACTTCGTGCGAAAAAAAGCTTTGCTTATGTTATTTCGCAGCTGAAAAACAAATATTCCCAGAAACAATTTTAAATGGAAACATGTTGCAGATACATATTGTATGTTTTTCGCTTTAAAAACCCAGTACTACATTTCTAAACTCATTTCGCAGATATTTCATACTAAACCCTTTTGTATGCAATTTGAAAGAATTTCGCACGAAATAATGAACTCAATATTAGCCTTAAGTAAAATGTATATACTTAAATGAAACATGTTACTTAGAGCACTTTTAACGCAACGCGAAGCGAAAAGTTCGGCAACTCTCATCTTTCTACGCCTTGAAGTTTTTTCTAATAGCTTTGTGCACTAAGGAAACAATTAGAACCAATTTCAGTAGTTCGTCTAATAAAATTTCTAATTTCTGTTATCATAAGAAATAACTAAATGTAAAAATTAGCAACAATTTTTGTAGATAAATAAACAAATCGTGAGCGTTGCCAAAGTTTTTATTGTGACATACACCTTCTGCTTTAGGCTTTTCTGTTAAAGTATTAAACTTCACGCACGGTGACAAAGTTTTATCTGACATGGCCTTACTGATGATGGGTAGCTCCTCTGAAATGTCGATACATAGACAGCTAAGATTTCATATTATCATAATTTGGTCCTTACTCTACATTATCAGTATCAAACTGCAAGACAACCGCAATTCGGGGGTTATTACTCCCAAAAACCGGCATTGCGCCATAGTTATCAAGGAAACTAATTCCTCTTCTTGCGATTTTAGGTTAGTCAGAAAGTTGCAGCCAAGATCGGGGCCGAGGTTATGGTCTACAAACAGAATCGCTCGTGCTCTTTGCTGATCCTCTGTCTGCCAATTAACCCTTGGCAAGGGTTTCTGAAGTCCAACATAACATAAGTCATGTGGCTTTCTAAAGTTTTATTTGCTACAACAAACCGGGTACTCCTACCCCTCTATGCCCCCAAAAACAAAATTCTCTTCGTTTTTGTACATCAATGCAAAATCTGCTCCACGGGGAAGTTAACCTGACATTGTGCCACATGGATCAATAAATCCGCCGAATCATAAAGCGCATGAAACAGTAATTATCTGTAGATGCAATTATGTTTTGACACTGGCTTTTGAATTATTTTCACCTTAAATACAATAATTCTACTTCTTTACTTACCCATTCAACCAAAAGTGGTCTTCACCGGAGGACAACATAGTGAATGGAAATTCAACATTAATTTGTGCTTCAGTACATTTGCAAGCGTTGCTCTGGTGTAAGTCGGTTACTAAGTGTCAAACCAAATTAAATAAAAAGCACCTATCTGCTGTTAAATGGACTCTTATATAAAGCAATGTTGCTAACTCAAGATTTTGAACCTCTAAAAAAGTACCTAATTCACGTGCATAATATATAGATATATCGGAATGCGAGGGAAACGGACTGGATTCTTTTATCCGGTTTTCAGGTTGATTTAGATCTGAACTGTCGGGAGATGTGTAGGTATCATAGGTAGCATATCTCTCTCAGGCAACACAACGGGAGCATGAAAGTACCCAAGTGGGCTGATTTCATAAAACTGGCAGCCTGTGCAAACTAACCTAACCTATGCGCAAAAATATAGCAAGTACATCTCTGTACATATGCATATATATTTTTTATCTTGGACAAGTACTCAGGGGACGACTCCTACATATGCAGTGCATTATACCAGAGCTAGAAAAACAGGTTGAGATGATTGAGAAATGTAAACATTTGACTTGAACTTTCCAACGTTATCACAGACGTTCGCTGGACTGACCACATTTTTCATGTCTCTAAAAAAGCATCCAAGTGCCTCGGGTTTTTAAAACGGTGTAAGATGTACTTCACTCCATCCTTCCTCCTTACTATTTATACCACCTACATCTGACCGAAAATGTACAACTCTCATGTTTGGGCCGGTGCCTCAAAGTCTATTTTGAGGTTACTCGACCGTGTGCAGCAGAGGGCGAAGAAGCTCATCGGTGACAGTAGGGTATCCAACTCTATTGACTCACTACAGCATCGACATCGAGTGGGGTGCATTACTCTGTTCTATACTACAATGGATTTTGCTTTGACGAGATTAGGGATCTTGCTCCCGAAACTCGCAGATTTTCGCATAGCACGCGTTCATAGTCCAGAGGTCATCCACCTTGGGTCGATTTACTGGGGAATCATACTACGCATTACAGAGAGAATTTGTTTTTCAGCCGTGCGCTTCGCCTGTGGAATAAGTTGCCTGCAGACGTGCTTCCTGTTCACGTCAAATATTCACAAACTTTCTCTTCTCTCCTCCTCACAAACTACTTTCCTAGTTCTGGTACAACGCACTGCATATGTAGGGCTCATCCCCTGAGTACTGGTCCAAGATAAAGAAAAATTCAAATTATTTCTTAAAATTTCGTGAACAACACCTTTTGGAAGACCCAGTGTGGCTGCTCTTTTCTGTATTGAAAGTCGCAGTTTTTCACGTAAGCTGCTTTCATTTAGTTCAATGTTTTCGGGAGTCCTCCAAGGGACTTTTATAGCCGAAGCAGTTGCAGGGAATCTCTGCATTCAAAAACGAATTAAATTTATACTCAATCATCAGTTATTCGCCGAATACCGAACTTTGAACAAACTTGACGAGCATGATACAAAAAACAAGGTAGCCGCTTCGCTACAACAATACAACAATAAAAAAAAACAACAGGTATTTTGTTTGTGTAAAAAGGCGAATTCACACTTAAGCTGTCAAAAGTAGTTGATAACGAACATGTACAAAAATTTAAATGGTGCCGAAAAAGGCAAACCAAACTTGACAGAGAAAGTGCCGCCATATTAATCGAATTCGCCTGAATTCGCCGATGCATCCACCTAATAATTAATTAATGGTCGACGAGCAATTACGTAAGAATTCTTACTCTTAAAGAATGTTTCCACACCGTAATCTCGATGCTCACTCGACTACTGCGACATCATGACTGACAAATCCGCACAATCGAAATTTCCAACAGCGCCACCCTCCGCCCGCACCGTTTATAACTTTTTGAAATAAGCGTATTTAAATATATAAATATAAATTTGTCACCAGACACCCTGTATTTTCATAAAAAATAAAAGTCTCACAAACACGTGATTTTGTTTTATGCCCAGAAAACAAATTGAGTTCAGAAACTGAATTACTTAAAACATAATTGAAAAATTAATTATTTATACAGAATACTTTTCAAATTTTATGCCAGATTCTGCATAAATTTTCAATGTCATTAAACTTTTCTTAAAAAAAAAAAAACAAATAAATAAATAAAATTATTACTAACCTCATGCTAAATTATGAACAAATATTAAATTAAATTGTAATTACTTGATGGATTACGAAAGCAAGAAAAAACACAAACAAAAAAAACAAAAGAATAAGAATTACAAAAGAAAAAGCAATAATAATGATTGCGCGTTTTACAAACTTCAAGATGCAAGAAAATTTTACATAAAAACAACGGCCAACAAATATTTAACAATGTATTTTTGTGGTTTACAATTCGCACGATAGTTTGATATAAAAATACTACTACAAAAAAATAAGTGTGTATATGTTGTCTGTATGTATTGACTGGTATGTACATATGTTTCAACGGGGAAGTACAGCTCTTAAGAATACTCACTTTTCATTTTCTTAATCAAGGCTTTTAACAATTAATTAAATTTAAAAAGAAAGGTCGTTTTAATAAAACATTTATTATCCGCCAGAATCGAGTCATGAACCGGCTAAATGTAGAATTGTTTTTAATAAATTTGTTTGTTGGTTAATTTTAGTGTTAATTTTAATTAGTTATACGAGTGCAATTTATGATCGGCTTTTAAATTTGGTACTCATTACATTCTATTTTTAAAATATATAACTGTAACACATTCAAGTTTTAAGGTTTTACTTAAAAAGCGTGAATGAGCAATATGTGAACTGACATTTTTATAATGAATTTATATGCGCCCAGTAATCTTCTCTCCATCGAATAAGCAGCTGATATCAAAACCTAGTCAACTGCGGACGGTGACATTAGGTGTTTTCTTTACTCTACTTTGGGATCCGTACTTTAAAATTGGGCAAATAAGAGCGCTTTTGAGAGAATATTATGTGAAGAAATGCGGCAAGCGGGTTAGAGAAATATTTAGGGGTTTGATAATTAGACTTGAGTGGACTGTAGGTTTGCCCCTAAATTAGATTGCCTACCGCTTTTCTTAATATTTTAGGAGGACGTTTAGAAAGTTAAATCCTCGTGGAAGAAAAAAGCGTAATCTTTCAACTTTTATGTGTGGCTTTATTAACGCTTCGTTCTTAAAGGCCCATTTAGCCGACCGTAAATGTAGAAATGTAAATGTAGTCGGAACAGCTGATCGTTTTTGTTATACGAGAAACAATGAAAATGCTTATCTGACTGCAATGAAATGTAACCGTAACGTCTGAACCTGTAGAAAATAGAATTTCATTACGTGTTTACGTGACAAATGTTGTCAGTGATGGTATATATTATTGTGAATGGCAGAACGGCACAAAAACCCTGTTTTAGTACTTTTTGTTTATTTGATAATTGAACTGTTTAAGTAGTTAAATTTGTATACACACATAATATATTTTAACAAATTTTGGAATTTTCTGTAAAATACGCAAGATGGATATAATACATACATTGGTAGCATAATTTATACACTGCGCACAATTTTTGCATCTTTCACATTATTTGTAACCTCAACATTTATTAGCCCGATTTCCAAAATATATTCCTCAAACACAATCTTCCAACGATAAAATGAATTTTAAAAATTGGTTTATAATATATAGTTAGGCTGATATAAATGTAAGAAAGCAATAGCAAAAGCAATTTTTTAATAATAATAATTCACAATAAACTAGACTAATTATTCGTTACTTCATGATATGACACAATTATGTTATAAGATACAGTACTTTAATAATATTTTAACTTCATAGAATATAATTCAATATTTTATGTTGAAATGCACTAAGCTTTAGTTCAAAATTCATACTTGAAAATATTTTTTTGTTTAAAATATTTATACGGGCTGTATCTTGCACGATACAGCCCGTACTTTTTCTTCGAGCTAGTTTTGGCAAATAGTTAAACAATCAGCTATTCGAAAAATAAACAATAACAAGGAATGTGCAAAAGACTTGTAACGAAGCATACATTTTTGCTTCGTACATAATATTCCTTACAGCGCATTTACACCAACTCAAAATCTAGTAGATTTGAACTGAAATCTACAATGAAATCTATATCGTTTACACCACCGTTTTTTGACATCTAGCAAGATTTCATTTGCTCAAAAATAATTTATGCATGCGGGTTTGACAATACAATATTATCAGAGACTGAATACACCAGCATTAAAGTGTATAATTTTTGTGCCCAGAGACTGCATACACCACATTATAGTGCAATTTTTGTTGCAGCGTAGTATTTTTAAGTACTTTTTGCAAGAAATCACAGTTGCATCGCTTAGTACTAAATAGATTTCAGGAGATTTCATCGAAATCTACTCATAAAGTAGATTTCATTTTGTATGGGAAATCTTCCCAAAATCTACTAGATTTGGCTTGAAATCTCGAATGAGCTGATTTCGCTTTGGTGTAAATAGGCTATTATATACAATTAGCAGCGTTGTCAACTCGGTGCGTTTCCCACCATTTTTGGTGCTTTTTACAATTATTTGTGCGAAAAATTCTCTAGTCGGTGCGTGGTGCGCTTTTTTTATATTTTCGGTGCGCTTTTTAAATTTCGGTGGCACCCAATCAAATTCAACTCAACTTTTTGTTTTAATATAAGAAAATAGTATTCAAGCAAGCTATTGTAAAGATACCATTATCTTAATAAAAGCAACAAAATCATACTAGTGGCCAAGTTTGACAAACACGAATTCTAGCTATTGAACGAATTTGATGGCATGCCATCAGGCGGTGGTACCAGACCCAGTTTTTAATATAAAAATATTATAGTTTTTATAATATAAAATGGGGTTTTAAAAATAGAAAGAAAAGTTAAAAAATCGGTGCGTTTTTTGTTGAAATAACGCGTTTTTTCTCCATTTTGGTGCGTTTTGAAATTTTAAAGTTGCCAACGCTGACAATTAGCATCAAGTGATCACGATGATTAATATGCATGAGGTATACACACGCACAAACTGAAAAAAAATACAACAAATTTTTTAAAATTTTGTATAGAAGATAACAGGTATTTTCAGTATGATGGTAAGATATATTCACAGATAAATGGACTTCCTATGAGATCTCCAGCTTCTCCAATTATTGCTGATATAGTAATGGAAAGACTATTGGATAGTACAATAGAGAGATTAGATATAAAACCAAGATTAAAGACAAAATATGTAGATGACTTATTTTGTATTATTCCGGACTTAGCAATTGATAATATGTTTTCAACTTGGAATAGTTTTAACTCAAGCATTAAGTTTACTATTGAGAAGGAATATAGTTCAAGATTATCATATTTGGATACTTTGATAACTAGGAGAGATAACAAACTTGTAATTGATTGGTACCAAAAACCAACTGCATCAGGGAGATTAATTAACTATTTTTCAAAGCATAGCAGAAATATAATAATGAACACAGCTAAAAATTTTGTGGAAAGGGTTCTTACATAGAAAGAACATTATAAAGATTAAAAACATATTAGAAGACAACAGTTTTCCAGCTGTATTTGCTTCTAGATTTGTAAGTCAGTTTAAAAATAGAAATGTACAGAATTTAGTTAACTCATCAGATCCCAAAATGTATAAATCTTTAACACATATACCAGGTTTATCAGAAAGATTAGCAAGGTTTAATACATATAATAAAAAAGGATATAGAATGGCTCATAGAAGCTATAATACGTTAGGCAAATTATTTAGTAAGACTAAAGAAAGGCTTAATAAATGGGACATATCAAATTCGGTTTATAGAATTCCGTGTCAGGGTAATGACCTAGAAAATTGTAGTAAAGTTTACGTCGGAACTACAAAAAACAAATTGAGAACTAGAATTGCAGGACATAAGTCAGATCAAAGATATAGGGATATTAATTCACAAAAAACTGCTTTATCTTCTCATTGTTCAAAATTTAATCACTCCCCAAACTTTGAAATTGTTTCAATTTTAAGAACAGAAAATAATTATAAGAAGCGTTACATGTTAGAAATGTTAGAGATTGTAAACACACCAACGACACAGAGAATTAACTTCAAGGTAGACACAGAAAAATCAGCACAGAATTATAGATATTTAGTTAATAAGAAATTCTAGATTTGAATTGTTTAAGAATGAATGTTAGGATAAAATTTTTTAAATTATGTTAATAATATTTCCATGTTATTCCGTAAACAACATTTGTTTTGCTAGTTGAGAAACAACATGTTGCAAGACATAAGTATGTTGGTTGCAGAATTAGGTAATTTTGGTTTTTATGTTATTTTTTATGTTTGTCATTATTGTTATTAATATTATATTTTTTCTTTTTTGTTTTTTTAATAACCCAAAAATGTTTCTGTCAGTATATTAAATATATATTTTTTAAGTTTTCAATTTAAAATTTTTCAATTTATTAATTTTTTTTGGTGTATAGATTTTTTGTATATAGGAATTTTTTGACAATAATTTTTCAAATTGAAAAATTTTTTAATAACATTAATTTTCCTGACGATGATAACAAATTGTTATCGACATATTGAAAATAAATACTGTTAAATTTTTTATATAGCATAAAACGATCTTTTGCTGCAAAAATAAGAAATATTTAACAAAACAAGAGCAAATACTTAAATATTAAAGATATAAGTTAATCAAAATATTAAAAAAATTTAAATAAAAATCACTCAGTAGAGAAATTGCTTTATTAAAAGAAATTGTCTAAGTATATAGATACAAAAACGTTAAACCAGGATATTTTATCTTCATATTCAATATTAAGCATAAATCGCAGGATTATTATTATATTGTTTTGTTTCCATAAATCAAATTAAAAAGTTTTAAATCTTAGAATTTAGCTTTAACAGCTTTCAATTAAAGCCTCAAATGCATGTAGTATATAACTTAGTACACACTTTTGTGGTTACCCTGTACAATTAATTATAAAAGAACACTTGTTTTCCAGTGATGCGTGACTTCAACATCAAAGTTCTGTAAATATAATCTTTTTAAAGAATCGCTTTATAATATCTTTTATGTTTCAGTAATTCTGTTTAATTAGATTGATTGCTTCTTAAGTTCAATTTACACAGTGCAATATTTGCAGCTATGGAAAAACAAGCTGAACAAAAACAGGAGTGTTGCAAGCTGTTCTTGTCAAAAATATTTGAAACTTTTCTCACAATTATATATTATAAAATATTTTTTCTTAATTGTATATTATTTTTATTTAAAAAATTGGTATTGTAATAAAAAAAAATTTTCTTAAATTTAAGAAAAGAAAAAACTTACAGCCAGTTCGCCGATGTCGAAAGGATAAGTTCATTCGCATTCTAGGCGAAAGAAAATTGATTTGGGTTTTTCTAACTTTATTCTATGCGAACGATGTGTCAAAATTCAATTAAAATAGACAAACATAGACAAGCCCAAATTGATTCGAATGTGAGTGACTAGCTTTCTTTCGCATAGATTTCCATTCGAAGTCGTCGAACAAAGCGTTAAACTAAAACCCGATGAACATACACATGTACAGAAAACCAAAAATCAATAAAATTAATAGGTGTGTTTCTTTACTCTACTTTAGGATCCCGCGAAATCCCAATTTGCACGAAAAGCGTACCCGTACTCTAAAATTTGGCAAATGAGAGCGCTTTTGAGAGAATAGTATGCTTCCTCTTCTTGCACGAAACAGCCCGTACTTTTTCTTCGGGCTAGTTTGGGCAAGTAATTAAGCAATCAGCTGTTCGAAAAAATAAACAATAATAAGAAACAAAATTCATTTGAATCAACTCGTATACAAATCATTTCAGTGTTTTTATATAAATATTAAATAAAAAGAAATGTGCAAAAGACCTTAAAAGCTAAAAAGTGTAAAATATCACAGTATTTTTTCGTAAAACTAAATGACAATTTTTTTTGCACATCAAAACATAGCATATGTTTCTTTTTGCAATCGAAATTTGGCTTTTTGCGTTTCCGTACTTTAGGTAAATTTTATCTGTATTTGAGAGAAACTTATACATGCTCTCTTTAGCACGAAACTTGCCCCGAAAGTAAAGAAACACACCTAATATTTACAATTACCTCTCTGGGTACGGAAAATTATTAACATATATATGTTAACAAAGTGTTATCCACACCTGACATGCGAACACTAAGAGGGACAGCAAAACACTGTTACTGTCAGGTATAGACTGTAAATGTAACTGTTTTCTTGCCGTCTTGATACGGCTGTTAAGGCGTCTGTTTTAAAAGCTCTGTCTTAACAGAAAATGACATTTCGAGATGAAAAAAGTAAAAATACATGAGAGTTGTATTCCATTTTCGGTCGGATGTAGGTGGTATAAATAGTAAGGAGGTCGGATGGAGTGAAGTACATCTTACACCGTTTCAAAAAACCGAGGCACTTGAATGCTTCTTTAGAGACATGAAAAATGTGTTCTGTCCAGCGAACGTCACACTGTATCTTCATTCCAAGAACATCAAGAGCATCCGATTCCTCAATATTTATACCATCCATGAGTACAGATGAAGCAGCATCTGCGATCGTTTGCTTGTGTGTTAATAAGCAACATTGGGTCTTAAGAGCGTTGAAGGCGACTCTGTTTTTACGACCCCATTCGGAGATTAATAGAAGGTCACTATTCAGTGAATCATTCATATTTAGCCTCTTGGCAGCGATCTCTGATAGGCTGGGCCTATAGCTAAAAGAGTACGAGTGGCAAATGCTGCTGTCATCTGCGAAAGAGTGGATAGGGTTGGAAGTTTGGTAGAGAAGATCATTTAGAAAAATAAGGAATAGGGTAGGAGAAAGAACGGAGCCTTGCGGAACCCCTGAATTAATCTTGAACTCGTTTGATGAGACCCCATCTATAACAACTCGTATAGTGCGGTCTCTGAGAAAACTCGATATAAACCGAGAGAAGTCATCACCGACACCAAAAGCAGTAAGTTTTGCCAGTAGTGCACCATGCCACACTCTGTCAAACGCTTTTGAAATATCCAGAGCCACCACTCTACTTTCACCGAAATGATGGATTGAGTGGCACCATTTCTCTGAAAGATATGCCATAAGATCGCCAGTAGAACGACCCTTACGAAATCCATATTGACGATCACAAAGTAGTTTATGCGACTCTAGATACCTCATAAGGTGATGGTTGACCATGCTTTCCATTACTTTGGAAAGTGTAGAGCAAATTGCAATTGGGCGGTAATTTTCAGGGTTATTTGCCTCACCCTTTTTGGGTATTGGTGTTACATTAGCAACCTTCCAGCTTGATGGAAACTCACCAAAATGGTAAAGTAAACTGAAGAGGCGTGCTAATGGACGCGCAAGCGTAGAAGAACACTGCTTCAAGACCAGTGCTGGAATGCCATCCGGTCCAGGAGTTTTGTTTATGTCGAGGTCTGCCAAAACCCTTTTAACTGCTCGCGCCCGGAAAAATATCTTTGGCATAGTTACAGATACTCTTTCGAGCTCGGGAAGTGGTTGACTGCTTTCCGCCAAGCAGGAGTTGCTTGCAAAAATTTCAGCCAACAGGTTAGCTTTGTCAACCGGATCGGTGAATGCTTGGTCATTCTTTAAGAGAGTTGGGATTGATGAACTAGTATTGTTCTTTACCCTCTTAACGAATGACCAAAAGGTCTTACTGCCCCGGGGAGCTGTAAGGACCTTGGCACGAAGACGCTGTTCGTGAAGAAACTTTTCACGCCTAAGTACCTTGGCACACGAAGATCTTGCCTTTTTGCGTAGTAAATCAGTCTCTGGGTTTTTGTTTAAACGCCAATTACTGAATGCTTCCTCTCTGGATCTGACTGCGTTTTTGCACGTCTGATTAAACCAGGATTTCACTCTTGGTTTAACCGAAATCTGCTTGGATGGGATGAATGATTTCATCCCTAGCAATATAATATTCTCGACCATTTTTGCTGAAGCATTTATGTCGTTATCTAGAAAACAAAGTTTCCAATTAAAATGCTCATAAAATTGGTTGAGCTCAGCCCAACGCGCCTTTTCGTAAATAAATATTGAACGTTTCGTAGCTGATTTCGAAACGTTACGAAGTTCAGAGATCGAAAAGGAGGCAGAAATGGTGCAATGATCCGAATTGCCGAGAGGTGCACTAACTTTGACTTCATACTTTTCAGGGTGTGAAGTCAGGAATAGGTCAAGTGTGTTTGAATGGTGCCCTTCAACACATGGAATATGCGTTGGCTCATTCACTAGTTGCGCTAGATGGTTGTGCGCAGCGAATAACTCAACATATTGGCCTTCTGGAGTTGTATGACTCGAATGACGAAGCCAAGATGAGTTGTGAACATTGAAATCGCCAGCAACAACGATTTCATTGCTCGGACAATCCTCTAGGATTTTCGATATGGAGTCAGAGAGGGTATCGAAACCAGAAATGGTAGTATCCCTCCCCGTATTTGGACTTCTATATAGAAACCCGAAATGCAAAAAGTGTGACCTGATTTTGAATTTAACCCAAAGACAGGTAAATTCGGCATCATGCATGCCTAATGGTTGCTGGCATTGGAACACAACTTCATTGCGAATGTAAATTACAAGGCCCCGATGGAAATTAAATAGGGATAGGAGTTGATACCCAGGTAAATGAAAATCCTGTGGATCAGCATTCTCAGATACCTGGGTCTCACACAGGGCGAAAACATCCGGCCGATGGAGACAAGTGTGAGCATAAACAGAGAAAAAATTCGTTCTCAGCCCACGTATATTACAAAAGTCAAGTTTAAAGTTGCCTGTCATTACGCCGGAAAATTAACAAAAGAAATGTTGACTCTGCTATGCAAGAGAGGCCGGAATCAATTGTTGCTAGGTTGACCATATAGCACCCAGTGTGTATACCTTCGATGCTATAATAATCAACAACAATTAACCCGGCATCCCCGACATTGCAAAGTGATTACTATTTAATAAATGTGGAAGGGAATAGATATCAATGCCTGTACAAGGGCCATAAAAGCCCTGATCTGGCCATGGGTTATATATTTTTTTTTTTTTTTTTTTATTATTGATTTTTTTTTTTTTTTGTTTTTGTTTGTGTTATTTTTTTTTTTTTTTTTTTTTTTTTTTTTTTTTTTTTTTTTTTTTAGCTTTAAATTAATTTTTCTTTTATGGACGTTTCACGTGGTTATTGAATTGTTTGTTGGGTAATGTTATTGCAAATTATGTATGTTTGAGTTTTATGTTAAATAGTTTAAAATTAAAATAAATTGCCAAAAAATTTTAAAAATATTCTTATTTTAGATTTCAAATATGTAAAATAAGAATATTTTTACAATTCTTATTTTAGATTGCAAGTTTTGCAATAAAAATATTTTTTTCCACAAACTATAAATAGGGAATAAAAAGTGATTCGTTTTTGTTGACGGAGTTAAAATAATGAAAAATCGAAACATACGTGACCTTCATCATGCAACAATCGCACCATTAAGGTATGTTTTAACAGTATGTCTTAACCTATTTTCATGTCTCATGTAGACGGGCAGTAACTAAAAAATAAATACCGGTTGTTAAGAGACAGTAAGGTTAGGTTAGGTATGCAGGCCGTTGGGTTCCCCGGGAGTATGTCCCTTTGTGTTTGCCAGTATGAAGGATAGGTGAAGAGGTAGATGTGAATAGGTACGTAGTTAGGAGAGGAAAAAGTAAGGAAGAGAGCCTAAGGGAAGGGGGGACTGTTCTATGTGGCATTATGTGCTATTGCACTGGCCATCCGCTACTTCTTATGAATGAGATTGAAGTTCCGCTCTTCTAGATACCTTAGGCGGTGATGCTCCAATACGGAGCATGTCCAGTGATGGCTGCCACTATAACTCCCCATTTAGATCTGGGTAGCTTTAAGAGCTGCTTTGTTCTCTTAGGGGTGATATGCAGCCACAGGTTCCTTGTTATAAGGCATATGGACTCTGTGAACCATTTTTCTTGGGCATATTCCAGCGCGTGGAGCTTAATTATTTCCTACTACGGTAAACACTGAGACAGTAAACGGTGTACAAATAACAATGGAAACAATTAACAAACTGCATACATGATTCAATATGAGATGAATATAGACAAAGAATAATTCAATAGCTCGGTCGCTGAAAAATGGGTGCTGTTGAGTAGTATAGCGACTACGAAACAGCTAGTTTCCCCTAGCTAAAAATCTTTGATTATTTTTCTGGTCATCTTCAATCAAAATTGTTGATCACAGCCAATTAGTATTGTAATAAAAAATCCTTCTTAAATGTAAGAGAGGAAAAAACTTGAACTAAAGCAAGACGGAATGTATACAGGCGAATTCATAACAGGTGAAATTGACAGCGCAGCTGATAATTTTTTTTCTTTTTAATCTGTTTCATATGTCAATAGAATAATTAAAAGAAATTAAAAAAAATATAAATAAAACATTTTTTTAAACTACGCCCAATCTGGCTGGCCATTTTCATCTTTCCAAGCTCTATGATCTGAGACTTTAATTTTCACGAAATAATGAAAAGTTTTGCGAAATAGTTAAAAGTTTTTCTTTTCTTGTAAATTTTTTTTATAAAATTTTTTTTTTCTTTTTTTTAATTCCTTTTTTTGACACGGAAAATATTTATTATTCCCATCGTACGTATTTATTTTTTGCAGTGTTGTATTTATAGTTCTTGCATTTACCTGGTATGCAATCGACTTGGGTAAATGCAAGCGGCAAGGTGAATTCAGTATTATTTATTTTTCTTATTGTAAAACTTCCTGTGAATGTCAAAATCAAAATTCGCCTAAGTTTGTTCAGCTGGGAAAACATGTTATATAAACGATATACACAAAATTTAATAATTGTGTGTAAAATCACAGATTATATTGGTTTTTCGCTTTTAAATTCACAAAAATGTCTTGAAATTGCACTAAATAATACAAAAAGTCTTCAAATTAGAATGAAACGAAAATAAACAAAAGAAAACAAATTTGACAGTCTCATTGGAAAAAACGCGGGAAGCAAAAAATTATCACCTGCGCTGTCAAGTTCTTCTAGTAATGAATTCGCTTTGAACTAAATCCCGATGTACGTATGTACAAAAGAGCAAAAATCTTATCCGGAATAATAAACTTCAACAAAAAATCAATCAAATTATTTTTATTTAAATTATTTTCAGAACATTACTTTTAAAACTTAAGCCTGAATAGCCCATTATATTCACTTTTAAAAATTTATATAATACATATGAAGTTAAGCGCTCACAATATTGCCAGTAGCAAAAAAATGCCACATGTCGCAGCGCTGCCACCTTGTAGACGTTAATTCTTACAGTCAGTTTACCAATTTCGAAAGAAAATTAATGCGAAAAAAGCCAGTCACTCGCATGCGAATCAATTTGGGTTTGTCTATCTCACTACTGTTCGTTCGCCTATTCTCAGGTATTTCGATTGAGTTTTTACAATTCGTTCGCATAGAAAAAAGTTAAACGAACCCAAATCAGTTTTCTTTTGCGAAAGCAAGCATGCTGTCGAGATTGGTCAAGGCGAATTAATTATTAGGTGGATGCATCGGCGAATTCAGGCAAATTCGATTAATATGGCGGCACTTCCTCTGTCAAGTTTTGTTTACCTTTTTCGGCGCCATCTAAATTTTTGTACATGTTCGTTATCAACTACTTTTGACAGCTTAAGTGTGAATTCGCCTTTTTACACAAACAAAATACCGGTTGTTTTTTTATTGTTGTAGCGAAGCGGCTAAATTGTTTTTTGTATCATGATATTGGTAAACTGGTTGTTACTTTGCAATATGTGTTCTCTTCAAGATGAATTTATACAGGTGAATTCAAGCGGGAAGGCGAATTCAATACCATGTATTTTGTTATTGTAAAACTTACTGAGAAAGTCAAAATTTAAATTCGCCTAAGATTGTTGAGCTAAGAAAAACTATTACATAAAATTTAAATATACTTTCTTACAATTGTTTGTAATATAAATTACAGATTATAATGGCTTCACTAAATCATACAAAAAAAACTTCAGATTAAAATGGCGCAAAAATGTAGGTAAATAAAAGAAACAAAAATTTGACAGTCTCATTGGAAAAAACGCGGCAAGCAAAAAATAATCACCTGAGCTGGCAAGTTCACCTATTAATGAATTCGTCTTGGTGCTCGTCAAATATGAACTTAATGTCAAAATTCACATGTAAAAATTTTTATTCCTTCCAAAGTAGTTTCAATATAAAATTTCCCATTTCTGAAAATATATTTTCTAAAAATTTGCATGTGATTGTATTCAGTGCTGGGCAAAATACTCAAAATAAGTATTTCAAATACAAAATACACGATACTTTCAATTTGTGTATTTCAAATACAAAATATAAAATACTTTCAAGTTTTGTATTTAAAATATAAAATATAACTAAAAAAGTACAAATACTTTTTTGTATTTCGGTCTCATAAAAATGTATTTCAAATACTTGCCCAGCAATGATTGTATTCCACTTTGTTATAATCAACTTGCGACTTGTGTTATCTTGATGGTGTGTGCGGTTAATCCAAATATTTTATTTTTCTTAAAGAAATAACTATTTTATTTAAATGTTATTGTCTATAAACTATTAGGAATTAAAACAATTTCTTTAAATATGTACATTTGCGAAAGTTTTTAATTTTTTGTTTTTTATATTCATGTTTCTGCACGTGCAGCGTTCATTGTCTACCCTATTTACACAATTACGTGACTAGAAGAAATTTATTTAATTTTTTTTTTTACTTCTCAAAAATATGTTTGACACTCAAAAAACGAAAAATATTACAAAACTTCAAATTTTGAGGTAAATCAAATACTGTGTTGCTTGTCTCGGTAGGCGCCATGGCGATTTTTTATAATAACTGCAACACATCGCAAGTTTTTATTGATATTAAGATCATACCCCGTTCATACGTAAGAGTTATTTGCGAATAAAAACTATTCGCAAATACCTAACTCACAGTTCATACAGCCGAAGAAAGTCCAAAGAGAAATGGTAAAGCACGTCTATGTGGTATAAAAACTCGTAGATGACTACGAGTATTTATAAAAGATTAAGTAAACTTGTGAAAAATTGGAGAAAGTAAAGCATTCTATAATAAAAACAATTATTGTAATTATTTCTGTCCGCAAAGTAAAAAAATGCCCCTCACAATTTCATATTTATTATTATTGACGTTAACAACTGACTGAAACTTTTAAAGAATGTGGCAAGATTCAAACTTTATTTATTTATTTAGAAACTATACAGTTGCAAAGAAAATTTGCAAATCACAGGATGCACATCATGGGCGGGGTGACAAAGACCATAATGCCCAAGATGGTATTTACAGTACTTTTGTAGCATCGCTGTGACTAACTATAACGACCTATGCCTTCACATAGGAAGTTTCCACGTGGTTAACAATGAATAGCCTCTAAAAAAACTGTAAACCAATACAGTTAGTTGAGGCAAACCGTTAACCAGTGCGAGTGATACGCAAAATTCTCGAAGACCGAACAACAAACATAAGCCTGACCGTGAGAGCTATTCTTCAGCCCAGCGCTGCTTTACGCGACTGAACATTCAAACTTTATTTGCAAATAAGAGCATCGTCGAGAAGAAAACAAACTTATTTTTGACATTTAGCACACTTTTTTACAGAGTTGCATATTTCGTACAGTAATGTGTAAAAATAAACAAATAAAAACGTAGCATGTTTTTTAGTAAAAGAATATAACTAATTTAACAAATCGTTTTTTTTTTTTTTTTTGTAACAAAATAGACAATTTTTTGACCTTTCTCACTATGCCAGAATCTTAAATTCGGATAAAAAACTTATATTGGGAGATATTAACCCAGCAAATTTAAAAAAATTTGTTTCTTAAAAAAATCTTCCAAACTTCTTGTGTCACCAAAAGACTTATGCAATGCAATAGTAGACCAATGGACAATTCTGGCACGCCAGTTGTCACTTCTGGCTTTGCTCGATATTGAGAGATATTAACTCAGGAAACTTTTTTCTTAGCAACATTTTCAAAAATTTGTTTCTTAAAAAAAATCTTTCAAACTTCTTGTGTCACCAAAAGGCTTATGCAGTGCAATAGTGGACTAATGGACTAATGGACAACACTGGCGTACTAGCTGTCACTTTTGGCTTTGCTTGATAATGGGAGACATTAACCCAGCAAACTCGTCAAAAGAAAATACATACATATAGAAAACCATGTTTTGGTAATAAACAAGAAAAAAATAGAAATGGAATATATATCTGCGACATAACCATAAATTGCATTTTACTCGACAAATGTATATATACATATCTACACATTTTTTTAGGCGATAACTAAGAAAATAAATTATGAGGAGGAGGAAAGAGGGAGCAGTGTTTGTGGACGTTTGAGTTGAATCCTTTGTAGTGTTTATGGGACATGAATGAGTGATACGTCTAAAACATTTGTATGGAGTTCACTCAATCAATCTATTTCATATAAATTTTCTAGACGTATCATTCATTCTTATTCCATAAACGCATTTAGTTTGCTCTCACGATTTTTTTTTCTTTCATTTATTTATTGAATCTTCAAAATATGAACCAACAATAAGTATTCAAATCTTAATACTATATATAAAAGTTATATAAGTCCAGCCAATGCTAGACAAAAAAAATTTATTTGGAACGGTAGAATCACCTATTTAACGTTCTGATGGTGGCAAGGGTATCCCTTCTTCTCAACCGACAGTGGCCGCCAAAATTAAGTATGTTGCGTGCAAGAGGATTTGAGTGAAGTTCCAGTTTGCAATTTATCACGAATTGATGAGTAAATCTTTATTTATTTAAAAATATTTAATAAATTTTTCTAAGCATTCGGCAAGCAATAAACAAACTTCGTAAAAATGAAAATAATTAATTGCGAAAATGTATTATCTTCGAAAAACAGGTAATACTAATAATAATAAATAAAACCTAAAACGCCCCGTAATATAGATCTTGACAGTTAAAAAGAAAGATTAGTTAATAAGTATTTGAATTTATAGATTAATTAAAAAATAAAAATAAAATCATAAATTTTGAAGTGCTTAATGATTTAATTGTGCCTGTGAATATTTATAAGAAACATCAGATTTCTGACGCAAATGGAAAAACATATTTTCATTTAAACACACATTTTATAAGAAAGTTTTTAAGTGGCCTGAATTTTATTTTAAAAATATTTAATAAATCTGAAAATGTTTTAAAACTATCAAGTTTTTGCTATGAAGTATAGGCCCTGATTCACTATCGTGCACGATCTTACGATTCATTCACAGTAAAATGATTCAAAAGTCTGGCCGACTTTACAATATCGCTTCAAAATGGCGTTGTAGGCCACACTATTATACAAGTATAATTGCAATAATTTATATAGACAATAATATAATTAAAAACTTTTATTATCATAATAATTTTACATTACTTAAATTTTTTTCTCGAGGCGCCAAGAATATTCTCACATTTTTCGCTATATATACCACACTGATCGCATGAAAACCATCATGTTATGAAAATTTTTTAATTCGCACGATTTGTCAAAAACTCTGTCACACAGTTGAACTTTTAGTACTTTTTCAGCACACATGTTTTATTTAGTAGATCGCACAATCGTGTAGGATAATGAATCACGGCCTTAAAGGATATTTACTGAAAATCTTTAACACATGATAGAATTTAAAAGTCGTGTTATTATTATGGAAAGCAATTAATAGGCGAAATTTTTATTGATTAAAGGCCCTGGCACACTATCCTACACGATCGTACGTTTCATTCACAGGAAAATATTTCAAACGGCTAGCCGACTTGAAAAAATCGCTTCAAAATGGCGTTGTAGGCCACACTATTATACAAGTATGATTGCAACATTTTATATAGTAAAGGCCTTGTTACACTATCATACACGATCGTGCGATCTACTAAATAAAGCATGTGTGCTGAAAAAGTACTAAAAATTCAAACGTGCGACAGAGTTTTTGACAAATCGTGCAATTTGAAAAATTTTATGAAACTTATCAAAACATTATGGTTTCTGTGCGATCAGTGTTGTATATATTGTGAAAAATATGAAAATATTGTTGGTGCCTCGAGGAAAAGATTTAAGTAATGTAAAATTATTATGTTAATAAGAGTTTTTAGTTGTTTTCTTGTGTAAATAAATTATTTCAATCATACTTGTATAATAGTGTGGCCTACAACGCCATTTTGAAGCGATTTTTTCAAGTCGGCCAGACTTTTGAAACAGTTTCCTGTGAATGAATCGTACGATCGTGTAGGATAGTGAATCAGGGTCTTTAGTAAAGTAATTAGTAACTATTGCTACGTTTATACGCAGCCTATTCACAAATAAAAATTATTTGCAAATAACTAACTCACTGTTTATGCGCCAATTTGTATATGGAAAAGCTTTATTTTTTTAGTATGTCATATGTAAAAATATAATTAATTGGTAGCTTTGGTTAGTTTAAAAAGCATTTTGATTACTGAAATTATAACAAAAAAATCAAACAATTAAATGTTTTTTGTAATTCAATTAAAGCAAATATTATTAAAAAATTTTAAATATTTGCTTCTGTACGTAGTTTTTACCATATTTCAAATTTTTGAAATTGTGAAATGAAGTGGCAACTTTTTATGTCTTATTTGCAAATAAGTTTTTAATCAGTAATTGTTTTCGTGAGTTAGCTAATCGCAAATAAAAATTTTATTTACTGTTTATACGGCAATTTTTGTTATTCACAATATTTTTATTAGCAAATAACTTGCACATATTAACGTAGTAATAATTTTACATTATTTCAATAAATTTCTCGAGGCGCCAACAATATTCTCACATTTTTTGCACTGATCGCACAGAAACCATAATTTTATGCAAATTTTCATAAAATTTTTCAAATCGCTTGATTTGTCTAAAACTTTGTCACTCAGTTGCATTTGTAGTACTACACATGTTATATTGGATCGCACGATCGTGTAAGATAGCCTATCAGGGCCTTTAATAATTATAAATTTTTATATTACTTTTAGTGCATAAATGCATGATTGACTAAATTGATAAATTTTAATAAAATTTTTCAAGTCGCACGATTTGTAAAAAACTCTGTCACACAAATGCATTTTTAGTACTTTTTCAGCACACATGTTATATTTGGTAGATCGCACGATCGTGTAGGATAATGAGTCACGGCCTTAAATACAGTTTTTATTATATTTTTTCCTTCTTTTGTGTAAAGTTGGAATTATATTAGTTATGGCATGAGATTAACTATTTACAAACCCGAACTTGCAACATCTAAAGGCGGTATTAGACGCAACTGCCAGCGAAAATTATTCATTATTTCAAAATAGAAAAAAATCTTTATTTCTGTTTTTATAAAGTTTACATTGATTTTAAATATCTATAATAAATGATATTTCTCTCTTTAAATACAAATAAGTTTTAACCAATAAAACTTCTATTCTCTATTGCAGATTCACTACCTGGAGGACGTAATAACTCGCCCATTGATATGGTGGCTTTAGCGAAGTAAAATCTTTTCGCCTTTCTCCTCTTTGCAAACATTTGCTTAACAAAAATACCTCTTTCAACTAAAACCAACCAAAAATAAGTGAATAATAAATCTCGCATAATGGCATTTTTAAATGCTCCTTTATGTAAGTTTTAACTTAAATTAAATTTTTTGTTTATTAAAATACAACACAATTATGTAAAAAAACTTGCCAAGTTTTTCAAGCCTGGCACTTGTCTACATACCTATAAAGAAAGAAAAAAATTAAAACAAATCTTTCGCAAAAATCAATTGGGATTTTGTTTTTGTTTAATAATTGCAAAAAAAAAAAACCAATATTAAGAATATTCATACTCAGCAACAGACTGACAAACGTTTTGTGAATATTAAATGTTGAATTCCTAATTGATATCTAGTTGGGGGACTTCAAGTAGTTTGGAAGTCATTATGTGATATTTATTTTAAATTATTCGAAATAAATAATATCACCAAAAAAAATTAAGTTTGTAATTATTTTCGTTAACAGGGGTTCTCAAACTTTTTTCGAAATAAAACAATGGGACTTACTGTTAGTGCAAGAAAGTCAAACATTTTCTTAAAATTCTTTGAGATGTGTACAGTCTGAGCCACCACACGTACTCACATTCTCCGATCATTCAATATTGTATTACAAGTTTTATTGACGATTTATGTCGAGGTTACCTCTTTTAGGCGAATTTAGTGTACGGCGTCACTTGCGCTGGTACGACCATAATGGAGCACGATGCGTTGACTGGTGCTTTGCGTTAACTTTTAACTAGCATACCTAAAGCCGAAACTCCATATCAAGCGTTATATGCGCTGCGCGTTTTACGCATTTCAAACTTTCTACGCGTTCTACAACTTTTCTAAACTCAAATTACATGCAACGCTTTTCATGCGATAAGTTTTTTGTTGTATTTGAATTCTTTTTTCAATAAAAACATTTTTTTAACACAAAAACGTAAAGGAAGTGTAATCCACGGCACAAATATTTTTGGCGATAACTTTGAAAAAATAAAATGAATTGTGATCTGCGGCTATCAAAAACAACTGAACGTTTTTATAACGCTTGTGACGCGTGCAAAAGTAGAAACTAAACTTACTTTTGGCGTCGTCTGCGTTTAACGCGTCATAACGTTACATTGTTTCTACTTTTTGACAGACGCTTAGAACGCGTTTACGCGTAAAACCCATGATATGGACTTTCAGGTAAAAAAAACCGCTAAAGCTTTGTCAAAAGCAATATTGCTAACTAGGCTGTTTAACAAAATGCTCTAAATAAATGAAAACAGATAAAATGGTATTACTTTTTAATACCAACAAAGACTTTTCTGCCTTTAAACAAAATTCAACAAAATTGCGCAAGCTTGCACAACAGCCAACTTATGCAGGGTATAGACGATACTACAGCTCATTTTGATTTTCGTATACTTCACAAGTACGAAAGTATGATACACTAATTTTATACTTGTACGATTCATTGTAACGTCTATGACCTGCATTAAGTATCTTGGTTATCTTGGTCTCCCTGTATGAGAGGAAGATTAGTTTTAGGTTGCAAAATAAGTGTAGCGATAACGCAATCAGAAATGGCGGCCATAATGGGGCAAGCTAACTGGTTATGGTACTACAAGGATATACGGAGAGGATATCCGAATTTGAACTGATAGTAAGGCTGCGCTGAATGCACTAGCTGAATGTGAACGTCGGATATCTCTAAACGAGATAGCAAGACATTCGAACCTGAAGCGTATCTGAGTACGAGGGCCAGTGAAGTAGAGGATGTAATGGCAAAGGCTGGGATCCAGTTACAACAAAGGGATATAAATTCTATCATTAGAATCCTGTCTAGGAGCAACAAGTACAGCGTCAACTTTTGGGAACCGCTCACGACAGATGGTCGAGTGAGGTTTCCTGTCGAGTAGCGAGACTGACATGGCCTAGATACAATTATAGGAGGACTATTATCCTTAGTGGCTTGCCCTGATGGAAGTTACGTCCTAATGTGGTTCTGATAGAGCATTGTCACATAGGCACGCATTCGAGGAGGTTAAATCTTCCATTTAATGGTTTCTGTAGGAGTTAGGGAGACGAGGAGGAAGAAGAGACTGTTGAACGCTTCCTATGTCTGTATCCAATTCTTTCTTATATAAGCTCTTTGTATCTAAGCAAACCGATGCTGGATGATTAGGCAGAAGTATAGGAATGTGATGTAAATGGATTGGATTCTTTTATCCGATCTTCGGATTGGCTCGGAACTGGACCAGTGATATGTAGATCTGGTGAGATACATATCGCAATCGGCCAACATAACGGGACTAAATTGGAGCCAAGTGGACTGATTTTTCAATGGTTGGCAGCCTCTTAAACCTAACCCTATATTACACTGTATATAGACCATTGATCACCCCGCAATGTCCTCAGGGGTAATCGCTGTGATACATACTGAGTGTTCTCTTTGTGTTGGCCACTGATTCATTGATCACTACGTAATACTAAGAACACAACAGCGACGAACGACGATTTTCTCCCATTGCGACGAATTCGCTGCCAAAACTTCGTTGAATAAATTTGTCGTACGAAGCACAATATCAACGAACTTTTGTGTAGATAACACTGTTTACATTCCGTACGAAGAAAAAATTTAAAAAATGAATATATATACTAAGGGGGTTATGTTAAAAGTAAACCTACATACCGAAAGAGGAATTTTTGAACAAATTATCTGAGATACTTTATATTTCTTCTTACATTTTTTACTACATGGATTAATATACTTATATATATATATATATATATATATATATATATATATATATATATATATATATATATATATATATATATATATATATATATATATATATATATATATATATATATATATATATATATATATATATATATATATATATATATAAAAAAAGCATTATTTCGTGAAAAATACTTTTTTATATAAGAAACCTGATACTGTTTTATTCGTCGTTTGCTGACGAAACAATTAAAAATAAATCTATTTAAATTTCCGCTAAGTATGACGAATTTCGACCATGATTATGTGCGTTTTGATATACACCAATGTATTTTGTTCTTGACGACGAATATTGGCGACCAAAAATTCGCTGGTCGTTGTAGTTGCGTTTCTAGCATTAGCTTGAATTGTTTTAGTTTTATTTTTTGTTCGGTACCAATTGAACTGTGCTGCCATCTACTTTAATTTTTGGAGCAAAGTTGAACTGAGCTGCCACATTATATTATTTGTATATGTATAGGAGTATTTGTAATAAAACCAATGTATACGTAAATGTTTTAAATTGTTTGTTATAAAAATTTTTTTTACCAGTAAAAAATTATAAATAGCTTGTTTTCTATGTTTCCCAGCTATCTATATGTCGACATTTCATAGGAACTACCCTAATCATCAGTAGACTTTGGAAATTTTTGAAAGATATTCTCAAACATTCAACTTTATATCCCAACAATCCAAATAAATTGCTGAGTATTTAAAAAGAAAAATACAAAAAACAAGTTTTCTATTTATAAACGTCTCTAACATTTCTTTACACCTTTCAAACAAATGAACAACCGTTGGTTGCTACGATTTGCTTTTTGAAAGTATCGAAAAGCAGAGAACAAAAATTCAAACAATTAAGTTTTTTATTCGCTATTTAAGCTTCTAACATTTATACCTGTAAAAAATTATAAATAGCTTGTTTTCTATGTTAACTCTTTGTCGCTTTGCGTGACGTTTAAAACTTTAACAGAAAAGTGCAAAGCAAAAGATGGCTACGCTCACGATTTGTTTATTTAAATAAAAAAAAAATTGCTGTTAATTTTTATATATAATTATTTCTTATGATAATAGATGTTAGATATGTTATTGGACGAACTACTGAAATTGGTTCTAATTGTTTTCTTAGTGCATAAAGCTTTGGAGCTGTTAGAAAAAACTTCAACGAGTAGAAAGATGAGAGATGACGAACTTTTCGCTCCACGTTGCGTTAAACGTACATTATGTGACATGTTTCACATAAGTACATTTGTATATTTTATCTTAGATGTCAAAGTGAATTTGCAAGGCAAAGCGAAGCGAAAGTTTCATCTGATACGGCCTTTAGAAAACATTCTCAAAAAACTAGAACTGGTACGAAACAAAAATTTTGTTCCGAAACAATAAGTCAATCCCGCAAAATAGTGAATCATTGCCTTATGGGCTAATAGTTCCAACCGCAGTGTTGCATTTTTTATGTATTGAAAAAGTCGCGGAGGTGTATAATAGCCCTCTTGTGTTGAAAACCTGCCGTTATAGGGCATTTACATCCACCCAAAATCTACTAGATTTTAATGAAAATCTTGAACAAAATCTTAAGCATTTACACTTGACATCTTGCAAGATTTCATTTCCATAAAATTTATTTTTCCAAAGGGTTTGATATTGATAACTATATCGCAATGAATTCATCATCTAAAAGTATAGTTTTTTTTATTGCAGTTAGTATTTTTAAGTACTACTGTGAACACAATCACAAATGTGTAATACAGTACTTATAAAAATCTACTAGCTTTCGTCAAAATCTCGTCGCAATGTAGATTTCATTTAGTATGGGAAATCTCGTCAAAATTAACTAGATTCGAATCGAAATCCTGTAAGTACTAGATTTGGCTTAAGTGTAAATGCGCTATTATATTTGCTTAAATCATTAAATCCATGCCTGCATGACCATAATATTGTTGCCGCCACTATACTGCAAATACTTTTCAGTATCGTCATCATTTAAAAAGATTTAAGAAAGTTTATAAATTTTATTATTATTACTGTTTTGAGAGAATAGAACGCAAAAACACAACATCATGTAACACTAAAATAATAAAGATTTTTTTTCAATTATTTTAAAACAACTATTACTTTTGCAACTTAATTTATTTAAGCTAAAACTTTTTATGGGTCTTGGCTCGTAAAACTGCTTTAAAAAAAACAATAATTAAAACTAAAAAATTGTCATCTCATGTTGTTAAAGGAAACAAATTTTGCAAAAACTGTAATACTTTTTATAAAGAATGTATTATAATTAAACTAATTATAGGTAGAAAAATTTTGAAGTAGATTTTTCACAAACGATTTATATATAATTTCACTAAATTAAATAAAAGTATTTGAAATTGTTGCATGTTAAGTAGAACTATCTGATTGGAGTATAGCAGCTGATTGCAATGTTTGATAAATTTGGTCTGAAATATATTAATTTATTATAATTTTCATTTATTAAGGTACAAAATTTTCAGCAAAAACATGCCAATTAAAATATAGTTGTATTAATTAATTAATAATTGATTAATTTCGCAATTAAGTTTATCATTTGACAGATAATCAAACAATACCATTAAATTCTTCTGGCAAAATATCGCTCCTTTATTGCAACATAGTCATATCTCAAAAAAATGAGCTTTTCGAGTTAACAATGCAGAATTGTTAACAGTACTACCATTTATATTGTTCCAAAAATTTATTCAAATTGCTTTTAAATTGTTTCCTTTCTAAAAAAATTTGCTAAGACTTGTATGGAAACTAAAAACTTTAAATGCGTTTTTCTCGAAACGAGCGTTTTTACGATATGACTATGTTGCAATATGATTACGAGTGTTTTGAAATATCATTTAGCTGCGTCACAGAGTACTACTTTGTGGCTGCGTTGACATCACTTGTATTGTGTTGAGTGGAAAATTCAATCACCAGATTTTTGTCAGCGAATGAAATTTTGGAAATCTTAAAGCGAAATTGTCAAATAGGGCACTTACATCTAAGCCAAATCCAGTACTTACGAGATTTCGAATCAAATCTAGTTGATCTTAACTAGATTTCACATACTAGTGCCTCGTTTTTGCAATATTAGTGAGAAGTTTCCCGCATCGAAAACTATGAAACATAAAATTCCACCGTTTCTCGACTATCGAGAAAAACAACGTTTCTATATATTAAATCGAAAAGAGGCAACACTAGTTACGTCTTTATTGGAATATTTCTATTAAGCAGCTGTGAAAATGCAAAAAGTAAACAAATAAGAAGAAGCATACAGGAAAAAATTATCAAACGAAAGAAAATTTAAATAACAAATGTTTAGCAGTGAATAAATAAAACAAATGAATTCAGTAGTGTTATAAATAAATAAAATTGTGTCAATCAATAACATATGTACATAAATAAAAACACATTCAAATCATAAATAAATTTCATAAAAACTTTGAATAATGTATAGTTATGTGGTGATGGTAGCTGACCAACATGACCGTCAAATATATCGCTCCTTTATTGCAACATAGTCATATCTCAAAAAATTAGCTTTTCGAGTTACCAATGCAGAATTGTTAACAGTACTACCTTTTATATTGTGCCAAAAATTTATTCAAATTACTTTTAAACTGTTTCCTTTGCTAAGACTTGTATGGAAACTAAAAATTTTAAATGCGTTTTTCTCGAAACGAGCGTTTTTACGATATGACTGTGTTGCAATAAAGGAGCGATATGATTACGAGTGTTTTGAAATATCATTTAGCTGCGTCACAGAGTACTACTTTGTGGCTGCGTTGACATCACTTGTATTGTGTTGAGTGTAAAACCCAATCACCAGATTTTTGTCAGCGAATGAAATTTTGGAAATCTTAAAGCGAAATTGTCAAATAGGGCACTTACATCTAAGCCAAATCCAGTACTTACGGGATTTCGAATCAAATCTAGTTGATCTTAACTAGATTTCCCATACTAGTGCCTCGTTTTTGTAATATTAGTGAGAAGTTTCCCGCATCGAAAACTATGAAACATAAAATTCCGCCGTTTCTCGACTATCGAGAAAAACAGCGTTTCTATATATTAAATCGAAAAGAGGCAACACTAGTTACGTCTTTATTGGAATATTTCTATTAAGCAGCTGTCAAAATGCAAAAAGTAAACAAATAAGAAGAAGCATATAGGAAAATTATCAAACGAAAAGAAAATTTAAGAAACCAATGTTTAGCAGTGAATAAATAAAACAAATGAATTCAGTAGTGTTATAAATAAATAAAATTGTGTCAATCAATAACATATGTACATAAATAAAAACACATTCAAATCATAAATAAATTTCATAAAAATTTTGAATAATGTATAGTTATGTGGTGATGGTAGCTGACCAACATGACCGTCAAATATATCGCTCCTTTATTGCAACATAGTCATATCTCAAAAAATTAGCTTTTCGAGTTACCAATGCAGAATTGTTAACAGTACTACCTTTTATATTGTGCCAAAAATTTATTCAAATTACTTTTAAACTGTTTCCTTAAGAAGATATTTTTTTTAATTTTTTTCTAAGACTTGTATGGAAGCTAAAAATTTGAAATGTGTTTTTCTCGATACAAGCTTTTTTGAATTATGACTATGTTGCAATAAAGGAACGATATGTATATAAATATTTAAAAACTTTACCTTTTCTACACTTTTGGCTTCCATTTTGTCAATTATATATTTCTTAAATATATAACTTCCGCAACTCTTTTGTTTGTGAAAAGTTTTGACAGCTCTAGCGAGATCTTACAAGGTTTTAATGGAGAAACAAGTTTACTCACAAACTTCCAATGAATTACGTCAAAAAAGCTCAATTCTCAAAGGTACAGAAACATTTGTGTGAGAATCTCCATTTATAGTTCAATTCGTATAGTTTTTCTGTCAATTCCTTTGTTTCTTGTGAGAAATTCTCGATGCTAATCATACAGAAACGAGGCATAGATTTTGACTAAATTTAGCAGATTTGTATATGTACTCTATTACACAACTGTGATTTTGTTCACATCAGTACTTAAAAATGCTACGCAATAAAAAACTGTACTTTTATATGATAAATTCATTGTGGTATAGTTATTAATGTCAAACCTTTTGGAAAAATAAATTTTACTGAAATGAAATTTTGCAAGATGTCAAGTGTAAACGCTTAAGACTTTGTTCAGGATTTTCATTCAATGTAAATGGTTTAAGTGTTTGGTTTAAGACGTGTTTTTTGATTTCAAACATTAAATATAACTTGTATTCTTTACTTAGCGTCTCCACATAGCAATATTTATTGCGGCAATTGTCAAATTTGATTGCGTCCATAAAATTTGCAATGTATATACCGCAAATTACCATAGGCATCAATCTATTGCGCAATGATTGCTTTACCGATTGCTTGCGCAATTATTGCCAAGCAATGAGTTGTCAGTTGTTGTAATTCGGTATACAAATATAGCAAACACAGTAATGTTCATACAACTTCTCATGTTGAATTTTGTTTGTATTTGTGAGAAAGCAATATTACGTCTACGCCACCTAAAGCAATAAGCAATCGCTGTACTGTTATGCTGCCGACGCTTTTGCTTGAGCTTAGCATTAAAAATTGCTACGTGAAGACGCTATGTTAAGACAAAACCAGCCAGTTTGTGTTCCAACTGGGTTAGAACACACGAAAACAATTTTTAGTTGGAAAATTTTTGTTCTAGTCCATCATACACGAGACTAATTCATCTACATTTTACGTATATACAGTATTGAATATTAGTACTTTGTATTAATTTTATGACTTGGCGTGTGTTTGTATTGGTTTTATTCTGCTTGTGCGAGCGTGAAGCTTTTATTTCCTTCACTGCCTTCTAAAACAATCTGTCAGAACAATTGTTCTCGTGTATGCTAGTGCAATAACATACAAGAACAATTGTTCTATAGCTTGTATGCGAACGGGGGGATGAAAGTGATATTTTGTCGGCATAATTTTTTCAACCAGCTTTATGCCGGCACAAGCAGCACAAAACCAATACAAGCCAAGCAATCAAATGTATCCCAGTTGGCCATGTCTTAAACGATGGGTACAAGACATTAGAAAATCGTGGAAGACATGTTGACACCATCTCAAACAAATCGTTGAGGAAATTTTCGAACAAATGGCCACGAAATCCTGCAAGACCACACAAGCGACAGTTTCCCGCACCACATTATTGACTATTATATACACTACATATTCCTCTACAATGTCGTCGAAGAATACAATATCCAAACTATCTCGAAAATGATTGTGTAGGCGACGATTTCCACCACAGTATCGTCGACGATTGAATAGGCGACATATTCGTTGAGGATTGTTCCGACGATATGTTCATTCACTAAACTGTTGTAAATGATAGTAATTAAATGAAAATTGTTAATTAATTTTTTTCAGCTTCCGGTGTCTTTTTTAAAATGTTTTTCAAATTATTAATATTGTCTAAGCAGAACTTGTAGAGATTGCCAACAAATTGTCAACGAAATATTTAAAGGCAAATAGGAAAGGCAATATATTTGATATCGATCATTATTTTTTAATTAATTTGTATGAATTTATAATATAATTGAAAAAATGTATGTTAAATTTATTGAGAAACTCATTTTTGTTTCAATATTTTTTAAATATACATACATAAGTGCATAGCTATAATATATATTTTTAATTTCACACCAAAATTGTACAGAAAAATCTGACGATATGTCTCGTACATGTCTCGTGCTGTTAATATTGAAATAAATAAAAATGTATACTCAAATTTTATATATTTTTGTTGTTTTGTTTAGAGTCCCGTAAATTTTTTTGCAGAAATATTTTACTTGAACGATTTGAACACTAGATAGAAGACATTGGCGCCCATCGTGTAGCTGATTTAAACAAAAATCTAAATTTTTGTTCAGCTATTTTTTTAAAAGTACAGTTGCTTTTTTGAAATGCCTACATGAACAATTTGTAGAGATTGTCGCTCATCTGTCCCCTACAGATGAGCGGCCAGATTAAAGATATTGTTGCCCATATGGTCCTCTTTCATTACAAACCCTAAACAAAAGAGGACAAATTGTGCATATATCGTCGAAGACAATGTCGTCTTGGACGATTTTGCCAGCTGGGTATACAAAAACACTATACATGCACAATAGGTGTGCCTCTTTACTTTCTGGGTAAGTTTCGTGCAAATGAAATAAAATTTACCAGAAGCATAAGTTTTCTCAAAAATAGATAAAGTTTACCAAAAGTACTGGAACGCAGAAAGCCCAAAAAGAATCATATGCTGTGTTTTGATGCGGCAACAAAATTGTCATTCTGTTTTGCAAAACAATAATAATATGAATTTTTTACACTCTTTAGGTATTTAAGGTTTTTTGCACATACTTTTTTATTTAATAATAATATAATAATATTGAAATCATTTGTAGTTGAGCTGATTCAAACTAAGTTTCTTTCTTTGTTATTGTTTATTTCTCAAACAACATTGTGTAAATACTTGCCCAAACGGGCTGTTTCGTGCGAGAAGAGGAAGCATATTGTTCTCACAAAAGTGCTCTTATTTGCCCAATTTTAAAGTACGGGAACGCTTTTCGTGCAAATTGGGATCCCGCGGGATCCCAAAGTAGAGTAAAGAAACACAACTAATGCTGTGTATACATATACATGTTATACCGGATGAATTAGTCTCGTGTGTTCTTAAAGGAACAAAAAATTGTTCTGACTAAAAATTTTTCTCGCCTGTTATTGCACATTGACCATTAAAATTTCTTATGACAAAACAGTGTTGTCTACTACTAGTTCATTCCTGCTTTAGGCCCTGGTTCACTATCCTACACGATCGTACGTTTCATTCACAGGAAAATGATTCAAAAGTCTGGCCGACCTGAAAAAATCGTTTCAAAATGGCGTTGTAGGCCACACTATTATACAAGTATGATTGAAATAATTTATATACACAATAAAACAATTAAAAACTTTTATTAACAAAATAATTTTACATTACTTAAATTTTTTCCTCGAGGCACCAGCAATATTTTCATATTTTTGACAATATATACAACACTGATCGCACAGAAACCATAATGTTTTCAAAAGTTTCATAAAATTTTTCAAATCGCACGATTTGTCAAAAACTCTGTCGCACGGTTTAATTTTTAGTACTTTTCCAGCACACATGCTTTATTTAGTAGATCGCACGATCGTGTTTGATAGTGTAGCAAGGCTTTTTGTAATTATTTATTTTCCCAATACAATTTATTTTCTTGTAAAGGGTGTTTTTTTAAGCCCGATAGAACTTGAAATTGTAAAAAATAACACAAAAAATTAAATTGTAATCAAAATTTTTTTTTATTCGAAAGATCAATACGTGACATTAACATTTGAAAATGATTTCGGGCATATGGGCACCGCGGCTGTTCTTGACGAAGCGCATTCTGGACGTCCAATTTTGGGCCACTTTTTCGAGCACTGCTGGCCGTATGTCACGAACAACACGAACAATGCTGGCCTCCAAGGCGTCAATTGTTGCTGGTTTATCAGCATAAACCAGTGACTTCACGTAGCCCCACAAGAAATAATCGAGAGGTGTCAAATCGCACGACCTTGGAGGCCAATTGACAGGTCCATTTCTCGAAATCAACTTATCGCCAAATTTTGATTTCAGTAAGTCGATGGTTGCGTTCGCCGTATGGCACGTAGCGCCATCCTGTTGAAACCACATCTCCTCCGGATCAATGTCATCCATATTTTCAAACAAAAAATCATTGATCATGGTGCGGTAACGATCTCCATTGACCGTAACGCGAGCTCCGGCCTCATTTTTGAAGAAATAAGGTCCGATGATGCCACCAGCATGAAAACCGCACCAAACAGTGCATTTTTCTGGATGTAATGGAGTCTGTAGGGTCTCTTGTGGATTGGTCTCACTCCATATGCGGCAATTTTGCTTATTAACAAACCCGTTAAGCCAAAAATGCGCCTCATCGCTGAACACAATTTTGCGATAAAACAACGGGTCTGATTTTCAAAGTAAATTTGGATAATTTCGTAGCGTTGTTCAAGCGTGAGTCTATTCATGATGATTTGTCAAAGTATACTGAAACAAATAAAAAAAATGTTTCATCAAAATTTAATTTTTTGTGTTACTTTTTACAATTTAAAGTTCTATCTAGCTTAAAAAAACACCCTATATAAAGAAAGTGGTTTGGTAGCAAATAAAAAACGTGGAGCCCAAGCAAGAAAGCTTTCACCCAGAGATGAGAGCATGATTTTAAAACAGGTGAAGAAAAATCCTTTTATTTCTGCTCCAAAACTGACAGCAATGGTCAAGGAAGCTTCTGGGATGGAGGTGAACCCAGAAACAATAAGAAGACTTCTTCGCAAGAATGACTTTCATGGCCGAGTGGCACGGAAAAAACCTCTTATAAGTAAGAAAAACCAAAGCGAACGGCTTGTTTTTGCTCGTCAATATATGACCAAAGCTTTTGATTTCTGGAGTACCGTAAGTTGGAATAAACATAAAAATTTAATTAGGCTTATTATTAATATATAGGTATTGTTTACTGACGAAAGTAAATTTAACTTATTTGGGTGCGATGGAAGAGGCAAAGTATGGCGCAAACCAAACAAAGAGATGGAAGGCAAGAATTTAAGAAAAACAGTAAAGCACGGTGGTAGATCGGTTATGGTTTGGGGATGCATGGCAGCCTCAGGAGTTGGAAATTTGCATTTCATTGACGGTGTTATGAATAAGAATGTTTATTTAAATATTTTGAGAAAAAATTTAAAAGAAAGTGTAAAAAAAACTCGGCATTGAAACTAATTTCCACTTTTACCAGGACAATGATCCTAAACATTCAGCATATGATGTAAAGAATTGGCTGCTCTATAACTGTCCGAAGGTTATTAAAACCCCTGCACAAAGTCCGGACCTCAATGTTATTGAACATTTGTGGGACGAATTAGGCCGCCGGATGCAGGACAGGCAGTGTACGTCAATTCCACAACTAAAGAATGCCTTACAGGAAGAATGGAATAATATAAGTGCTGAGGTTTGCAAAAAATTAACGGAATCTTTGCTTAACCGCTTACAAGCTCTTGAAACGCAAAAAGGTGGATCTACAAAATATTAATTTTGCGTTATGTTCACATAATGCTAATTTTTTATTAATTGCCCGACTTTAAATGTGAGACTGAAAAGTGACCTTATTTAATTTAAGCCTTCGTCTACATTTAATAAAAGAACTTGGAATAAATTGTTTTTGTTGTTTTTAAATAAAAGAACTTTTGTGATAAAATAAACAAAATTAAAACGACTTTTTCTTCCGTCAGCTTATAAATATTGGGACTTAAAGTTTTTTCATGCGTCTGCCCGACTTTAAATATGAGTGACTGTATATGCAAATAAATGTTTTTGCGGTCCACACGTGAACATATTTTGTTGGCAATAGAATTTGACAGCTGAGAACATAATTATTTCCAAGTTTATTGCGCGTGGAGACCCCAAGTAATGCTGTCTATATGTATACATGTTATATCGTGTGTTCTTAAAGGAAAAAAAAATTGTTCTAAATAAAAATTGTTCTCGTCTGTTATTGCACATTGACCCTAAAAATTTCTTGTAAAATTCATTCCTGCTTTGTAATTGTTTATTTTCCCAATACAATTTATTTTCTTGTATAATTTTATTTAATCTCTTTTTTTTTAGTTAATGTACCAAAACGCATCAATGTAGCTGTCATGTTATTTATGGCCTGCCTCATGAGCTACATGATGCGCGTCAATTTATCCCTGAATATAATTGCGATGGTTGAAAATACTGATGCAAACTCCACAGAAGCGCTGCCAGACGTAAGTTTTGTTTTTTTTTTTTTTTTTTTTTTTTTTTTTTTTTTTTTTTTTTGTTATCATTTGTTGAGATAAATTTTTGTGTTGTTTATTTATTTGTTTTGTTTTTGTGCCATAATTCTTTAAATATTTATATAGACTACTTACACATTAGACATGAAACACATAATAAATTTATTATTTGATAAGATTTAATTTTATTAAGCGTTATTTTTCTTTCAATGACAATAAAGATTTCTTATTCTAGAGAAAAACAATTTGCTTAACACTAAATGCAATTAAGGAAACAAAAAAAAAGTTTCAAAATGAAAATAATAATAGCATACGAGGGTGATTTAAGTACAATGGCGAATAATTTTAAACGCTTTTAAATAGAAAAAAGAAAATAGTGTTTAAGTTGAAGGTAAAATAATACATAATAATATAAAGTGAAATAAAAAATAAAACAGGTAAGAGTGTAGTATATTCAGCTGGGCGGAATCTAAAATACACTTCACGATAGTCACGTATATGTATAGTATATTTAAAAATGCGAACAAAATATGCTCTGTTATACAAGAACCGATATCGGAATTTTCTATTTTCCGTATTTTAGTAACCTTCTTTTATAACAAGAATTGCTTTTCAGCAAAAAAAAAATGTTAATGGAAAAACCGGTTCAGGCTATATCTCGGGTAGATATGGACCGACATCGGAAAATTTTATTTTCCATATGTATATAACCTTACTTCATTACCAGAACTGCTTTTGAGCAAAAAAAGTTGTTTCAGTTCGCCTACCCGACATTTTAATGAAAACACCGGTCTAGGCTATATCTCGGGCATATATGGCCCGTATCGGAAATTTTAATTTTCCATAATTGTATAAAATTATTTCCTTACCAAAACTGCTTTTGAGCACAAAAAAGTTGTTTAAGCATTTTCAGGAAAAACCCGGTCTAGGCTATATCTCGGGTATATACGTGTATGGACCGATATCGGAAATTTTCATTTTCCGTATTTAAATAACCTTTTTTCATATCCAAAACTGCTTTTGAGCAAAAAAAGATGTTTAAGTTCGCTTACGCGACATTTTCACGATAAACCCGATTTGGGCTATATCTCGGGTATATATTGACCGATATCTAAAAAAAAATGTATTGTCTTTTAGTCACCATGTTTAATAAGTGCGTGAAGTTTGAAGCAAAAAAACAATTTTTTTTTTCAAACATTTCCGTATAAAATTGCAAAAAAACTGATTTTTTCGGAATTTTGTATATATCTCAGCTATATGTAAACCGATATTACTGAATTTCAATAGCAAACTCATGAATCGATGGGGTAAAAGAATGGTGAAAGAAAAAAGTTTCTAAGTCCAATGGTTTTCTCAGAAACGGTATTTCAACAGCGGACAGACGGACATCGCTTAATCGAATTTTCCATTAATTCTGAATCAGAATATATATACTTTATAGGGTCGCAAAAAAAAACTAGAAATTACAAACGGAATCACAAACTTATAGTGAAAGGCCAATGCAAGCGGCATGCGTCAGTGGGCGCCAACAATGTGACCCATTTACAAAAAATTATATTTTTTATAAAAATATTCGTACATAAATTTCAACATATTGAATTTAATTTAATTTGGCAATGCTGTTAAAGGCGGCCGAGCGGCAATGTTGAATTCAGTTTAACTTTTTGTTTTGCCGCTTCAATTTGTCAAACCAAAAAGTAAAGGAAAAAAATAGAAGACTAAAATTAATTTTCGGGTTTGAAAGTTCAACAATTGAATTTGTTTATTTATTTTGGCTTTAAAAAAATCAAAATGTGTAATCTTCGAAGCACAAATTTTTCTTCAATTAGCCGCGTTCATTTGCCTACAAAAAATAAACTTAAGCGGCAAACAAAACAGGTGGGTGCCGGTTGTTGCCGCAAGTCGCTTACATTGGCCTTTCACAATTATATATACCCTTTACATTTTTGTGAAGGGTATAAAAACGTAAGAAATATATAATAAAATATTGTAATATAAAACGAAATAAAATGTAATAGTATAAAAAAATATCTCGTTTATACGTACGACTTATTTACAAACAAGAGCGTAAAATATTGCCGTATAGTTTTTTTATTGTGAGTTACTACCACACCAAATAAAAACGCTTGACCGCCCCGTCGAGATTACCAATACATATCTTCGCAATAAAGCAATAACGCCGGCAGACCAACGGTACAAAATTGCTTATTGCTTTGTTTATGTCAAAGGTATGGGAACACGTATTTATGACAACTAATAATTAAAAAAAAAAAAAAACCGAATGGGAAAGTTCAACGCAAAAAGCAAAATTTGATTGCAAAGAAATGTGCTAAAGTAGAAGCAAAATAACTTAAAATTTTATTTCATCTACTTTTAAAAATTATCATATTTTTAGATATTTCAGCCCATGCACTTTTTTCCTATCCAATCTCTTGTACTCTGGACTTTTAAAGTCCTAAAGACAAGAAAGCTGTTCTCTTTTAAGTAATAAGAATTAAATTAATAACTTTTGCAAAAGAGAAATTTACTAAAATTATTCGCAAGCAGAATGTTTCAAAAATTCTAAATTGTTAAACTCAAATGACAATAAATTTTGACGTTTTGTGCCTGCAATAGTTGTTAGCGAAAATTCATTGACAATTATTGCAGCAATAATGAATGTAGTTTTTCTTCTTATATAGAAAGATAAACAAATTGACCTTCAGAACCCAATTTGGTTTGGAACCAAAAAAAGAAACAATAACAAATTGAATATGATTTAAAAAATAATTAAAAAATACAATAATATAATATAAACAAAAAACAGTTAATAAAAATAATTACACATTAAAATTTATTTATTTTCAAACATATTTCTTTTAGTATGGGCCTCGTTACAATTGGAGTCAAAGTGATCAGGCCATGCTGCTGGGTGCCTTTTTCTATGGTTATATGATCACTTCACTGCCGGGCGGTATGTTGGCTGAAAACTTTGGCGGCAAGCGCGTGGCTGGTTACAGTTGTCTAGTAGCCGGTGTTCTGACGGCGTTAACACCGTTAGCGGCCGCCTGGAACAAATGGGCGGTATGGATTTTAAGATTCGGCGTGGGATTTTTTACAGTAAGTATTCAAATATATGTATTTGTAGCTTATAGCAGTCATATATTTTGTAATTGTTTCTAAAATAAAAAACCTGTAAATATATATGCAATACATAAAACAACGATTTAAAAAACTTTTATTTATATTTATTTATAAACATACTTGTTTTTAATTTTTTGCTTATTTTTTAGGGCGTGGTCTATCCCTGCTGTCACAGTTTGATTTCTAGATGGGCTCCGCCTGATGAAAAGGGTAAATTTGTGGCCGCTCTGATGGGCGGTACGTTCGGTACAATGATTACCTGGCCCATATGTGGCGTTATTATCGAGAACATGGGCTGGGATTGGTCTTTTTATATTGTAGGCATTTTTGTGGTAATAGTTTGTGCTGCCTGGTTTACAATTGTAGCCGAAAGTCCAGCCCGACATACGACCATAAGCATAAAAGAACGTGAACTAATTGAGAAAAGTTTGGGTGATACAGTGTCTACTAAAAAGGTAATAATAATTTATTTAAATTTCATAATATATAAAAATTTTCGAAAAAAAATAATTAACGGAAAACTTTTCCCACGAAGTTTTCCAAAGAAACTTTTATCAAGTCACCTACAGCTTACAGCCTATTTACACCAAAGCGAAATCTGCTCATTCGAGATTTCAAGCCAAATCTTGTAGATTTTGAGAAGATTTCCCATACAAAATGAAATCTACTTTATGAGTAGATTTCGACGAAATCTCCTGAAACCTATTCAGTACTAAGCGATGCAACTGTGATTTCTTGCAAAAAGTACTTAAAAATACTACGCAGCAACTAAAATTGCACTATAATGTGGCGTATGCAGTCTCTGGGCACAAAAAATATACACTTTAATGCTGGTGTATTCAGTCTCTGATAATATTGTATTGTCAAACCCACATGCATAAATTATTTTTGAGCAAATGAAATCCTGCTAGAAGTCAAAAAACGGTGGTGTAAACGATATAGATTTCGTTGTAGATTTCAATTCAAATCTACTAGATTTTGAGTTGGTGTAAATGCGCTATTAAGGCCTTGTTACACTATCATGCACGATCGTGCGATCTACTAAATAAAGCATGTGTGCTGAAAAAGTACTAAAAATACAACCGTGCAACAGAGTTTTTGACAAATCGTGCGATTTGAAAAATTTTATGAAACTTTTCAAAACATTATGGTCTCTGTGCGATCAGTGTGGTATATATTGTGAAAAATATAAGAATATTGTTGGTGCCTCGAGGAAAAAATTTAAGTAATGTAAAATTATTATGTTAATAAAAGTTTTCAGTTGTTTTATTGTGTAAATAAATTATTTCAATCATACTTGTATAATAGTGTGGCCTACAACGCCATTTTGAAGCGATTTTTTCAAGTCGGCCAGACTTTTGAAACAGTTTCCTGTGAATGAATCGTACGATCGTGTAGGATAGTGAATCAGGGTCTTTAATAAATGTATTACCCATAATTAATGTAAGGGTCAAAGCAAGGCAAATTTATTGCTAGGTGCATGCATCGGCAAATTCGGTCAATGTGCCGGCACATCATTTGCCAAGTTTTGTTACCTTTTTCGGCGCCAGTTAAATTTTTGCACATGTCCTTTATCAACTACTTTTGACAAAGGAAGTGTGAATTCGCTTTTTACACAAACAAAATACCTGTTTTTTTTTATTGTTGTAGCGAAGCGGCTACCTTGTTTTTTGTATCATGGGTCAAAGTAGCTAGGATCGAGATTAATAAAAAATCTACAAACAATTTAGTTTATTCACTTTATTAGCTTCTAATATTGATACCAATCAAAGAATCCAAAACAGCAAAGTAGAGACGTGTGCAAAAGAAAAGGCTTATTTTTTGTGATTTGAAAGGTATTATTAAAACATTCTTCTTTTTAATTCTCAACAATTTATTTAGTATATTAGGATATAAAGTTCAAAGATTGGGAATACCTCTCCAAGTCTACTGATGATTAGGGTAGCTCCAATGAAATGTCGACATATAGACAGCTAGCAAACATAGAAACCCACAATTTTTCTCAAGTAGCATAACTGCAATATTTCGGCCGAAATGTTAGTGCAGCGTTTAAAAAAAAAGCTGAAAATGGATTTCAATATATTTATCTATATACTCTAACGACCTTATGTGTAATCACCTAATAACTAAAGGCACGTTTACATGGTAATGCAAGATATTTAGATTTTGTGAGAGCAAAATATTACAAAATTCTCTCAGTACTTAAAAAAATGTGAACAAAAATATGTTGTAAGTATTTTTCATGTTTACACTTTTTTTTATAATTCAATTATTTATTGTATCTTCTAAAAGAACTAACAATAAGTATGGAAATCTTAAAAATAAAACTTCATTAATTAATATAGAAAAAAAATTAATTAATATTGAAAAATTTTATTTACTTAGGTCCAGCTAATGCTAGACGAAAAGTTGTTTCTTGAGTGTATTTTGTTGGTAAATCACCTTTCCAACGCTCTGATGGTTGCAAGGGTATAAATCCTTCTCAGTCGAGTGTGGCCACCAAAGTTAAGGATGCTACGTGCGAGAGGATTCGGGTGAGACTCCAGTCTGTTAATGTACCTTATCACGTGTTTTGAAAATTCATCTTTCACTAAGGGTACACCAAGATTTTTGTGAATTCGAGAGTTTTTAACATACCATGGAGCTACAGTAATTATACGGAGAATTTTATTCCGGCGCTTTTGAATTTGCTCAATGCTAGATGCAGAGGCGGTACCCCACAATTGAATTCCATAACTCCATATTGGCTTTAGGATTGCGTTATACAACAAAAGTTTGCAATCTAACTTCAAGATAGAATTTCTGCCGATGAGCCAATTTAGTTGCACCGCTTTTAATTTCATCTGGGTGACTTTAGCGTCAATGTGAGACTTCCACGTGAGCCTACGGTCGAGGTGAATACCAAGGTATTTGACTTCACTGTGCTGCGGAACAATGTAGTTGTTGATTTTAATAGCCGAACAAGTTTTTCTACGTAGTGTGAATGTAACATGGGTACATTTTTCCTCATTTACTTTGAGTTTCCAAAGTGTCAGCCATTTCTCCAATATAAGAATATGTTTTTGCAAATTTTGTGATGCTAATCTATAGTCTTCATGGACACTGATGAAAGTTGAAGTGTGCATTTTGCAGCTCGTTGGCATGTCTGAAGCATAAATCAAATATAAAGTTGGACCCAATATGCTACCCTGGGGAACTCCAGCTTCGATTGGCTGAGCCGAGCTTTTGAAATCTCCTCCCTTACCGACGAATTTCCGGTCATATAAGTAGCTCTCTAACAGATTGTGCGTGTTTGCAGGCAAGTTTAGTTTTATTTTATGAGTTAAGTCTGCGTGCCACACTTTGTCAAAAGCTTTGGAAACGTCAATAAATAGAGCTGAGCAATATTTTTTATCTTCGAAGGCGTTCCTGATAACATTCACCAGCCTGTGTGTCTGTTCTATGGTGCTATGCTTAGCCCTAAAACCGAATTGATGGTTAGGAATACATCCTACTGGAAGATTGGGGTCAACCTCGTCATTAGCAATTTCTCGAACAGTTTTGAAATTGTTGGCAATAGACTAATCGGCCTATATGACTCAACTTTTGTAGGATCCTTTCCTGGTTTGGGTATCATAGTAATGACACCTTCTACTCAATAGGAAAGTACTAGAGACGTAAAATAGCATTAAAAATAAAAAGGACGATTCTTCTAGCTACTCGGGGTAACTGCACAAGCATTTTGTTGGTAGTTTTATCAATACCTGGAGCTTTTTTGGGGTTTAAGTTACTAATGGCATTATCGACATCTTGAAAACGGAGTCTAAAAGGTACGGGAGGTCTAACTGCATATGGCGGCTTCATCATTCAGTCCGTCCGTTTACACTTGTGGGATAAGCATTATACTTAGATCTTATATTAATGGCGGCAGCATGTAAACAGTGCAACTCGTTAGGCTAGAGAGTTTCAGCTCAACTGCTTAAGGTACGTTTACATGGTAATACAACATATTTAGATTTTGTGGAAGCAAAATATTATGAAATTCTCTCCGTATTGCAACAGAACTGAATAAAAATGTGTTGTATTTTTCACGTTTACATTTCTGGGATAAGTCAAATCAAAGTATAATTGTGAAAGTATAATAAAATTACTGATGGTTACAATTCTACAACATTTACAAAAACAACATACAATATTCTTGAAATGCAATTGTTTGGGCTTCTAAATGCTGTACCACCTTCAATAAATACTTGAAGTGCTGCCAATGCAAATTTAAAAATACACCTCTGATGTGATGAGAATACAGAGTTTTCTGAAATTGTTTAGAAAATGCAGATTTACCGACCGCTTGTCAATTCTTGCATTTGGATTTCTCACTTACTGAATACACTTTGATTTTACACGGAAAAACTTCCTTTATTCTACACAGATTTTTGACAGATCTTAATATTTGTTTTACCATGTAAGGGGGCTTTTATGGTTTAGTTATGACAAATCTATAAATATAGGTGTTCGACAAGATCACGAACAAGCTCGGATTAATGAGAGTAAAAAGCAAATTAGTTTCTTAACTTGTTAATTTTACCCAAAACTGCTTGAAAGCAAAAATTCATGTCCCAACTAATTTGGACAATAATTATTTATTTCAATTATTTTTTTGTAATGTACCAAACTTAGTGTGAATATTAAAGTTTTGCAAAATAATACGCATTGCAATTGGAAAGAATTTTTATTGTTATAAACATTTATCTGAATATACTTCCCTTTTATTATACTCGTACTTACCTACTTTTCTTATAATTACCAATTTTATCATACAGTGTGTCTGATCAATTTTGCTAATTATTGGCGTTTTCTTTTCTTAAAAATAAAATGCTGCATTTTTGTGATTAGGCAACATTTTTAAATGCTAACCTGATTTTTAAGAAGTACTACATATATTGGGTTACAAAAGAACACAAAATATTGTACAAAACAATAAAGTGGAATTACTAAATTAAAACACATACACATTAATATAGCCTTTTTTTCTCTTTTATAGCCTATTTACACCAAAGCGAAATATGCTCATTCGAGATTTCAAGCCAAATCTAGTAGATTTTGAGAAGATTTTCCATACAAAATGAAATCTACTTTATGAGTAGATTTCGACGAAATCTCCTGAAATCTACTCAGTACTAAGCGATGCAACTGTGATTTCTTGCAAAAAGTACTTAAAAATACTACGTTGCAACAAAAATTGCACTATAATGTGGTGTATGCAGTCTCTGGTACAAATAATATACACTTTAATGCTGGTGTATTCAGTCTCTGATAATATTGTATTGTCAAACCCGCATGCATAAATTATTTTTGAGCAAACGAAATCTTGCTAAATGTCAAAAAACGGTGGTGTAAACGATATAGATTTCGTTGTAGATTTCAATTCAAATCTACTAGATTTTTAGTTGGTGTAAATGCGCTATTATGTTTGTTTTTGAAGTAATAATCAATAAATTATGAAAACTATCATACCGGCATGTTCCAGAAAAGTAGTGGAATGAAAATAAAAAATGATTTGTAAAGTTAACTTTTCATTTTTGTTGTTCTGAAAAAGTAGTAGTTTGTATAATTCATTCTTTCGTTCGAACTGAACTTCGAAAATAGAACTTGGATAAATTATGCAGTAACTAGTACTGACACGAACCATGTTTTCAATTTTATTTGTTTTTTTATACAAACCAGTACTGAAAAGAACCATATTTTCAGTTAAATTTTATTTTTTTGCCCAAAAAACGACGTGGAAAATTTTTTATCTAATGCTTGTTATATTATAAGAACAAAATTTAAGGTCATGTCAGATAACACTTTGCCGCTTTACGTGATGTTTAAAGCTTTAGCAGAAAAGCGCAAAGGAAAAGATGTATGTCACAATGAAAACTTTGGCAACGCTCACGATTTGTTTGTTTCTCTAAAAACTGGTTGTTAATTTTTATATTTAATTATTTCTTATGATAATAGAAGTTAGAAATATGATTGGACGAACTTCTGAAATTGGTTCTAATTGTTTTCTTAGTGCATAAAGTTTTGGAGCTATTAGAGAAAACGAGTAAAAACATGAGAGTTGCTGAACTTTTCGTTTCACGTTGTGTTAAAAGTACTTTATGTGACAAGTTTCATATAAGTATGTAAGTTTTATCTTTGATGTCAAAGCGAATTTGCAACGCAAAGCGAAGCAAAAGCTTTATCTGATACGGCCTTTAGTTAGCTTTATCAAATTCTCCGTTTGCAACGATGATCGTAATTTTTTAAGTGCCATTTTATGCAAAAGTTTGATATAGCGGGTGGCGGTAAACGAAAGACATATAAGTGGTGACGATGATTTGGACGAGTTAGTGACTCCGTAAACGCTGTAATAAGAGATGATATCGCCAATCGAGTTTAGTTAATAAAATAACAAATATTAGTTTTTTATAAAATATTCTCCTTATTTTCCCCAAAAATATATGCACAATTGTATCTCAAATAAATATTCCGTCATCTAACACTCTTATTTCAATGGGATTGTTTATACTAAGTTTTCTGTAAAATATTTCATTTTTACAATAAAATTAAAAAGTGTTTTCAAACTACTACTTTTTGTGTAAAAGTAGTTTCAAGAACCAGACAATTCACTACAAATTAATGTTCGAAAACAAAACACAAATGAAAAGTATAGAGTAGAATGTAGAACACCAAAGTAGAATCTAGATACCCGATAATCTAGAATAATTATTTTTACATAAAACATAAATATAGGTCAGTATAAGTCAGCATGCAGATTAGTAAAAAAGGGCAATATCTCACCCTGTGCTTGAAGTTTAGGGTAAAATATGCTTCATGTATTGCCCTTTTTCATGCAGCATATTTAGAAAAGAACACGTTTTTTAATAATAATTTTTGAAAATAATTGAATTCCAACCTCGATGACACATGAGCGACATCTTATCAAAAAATTATTCATTACTGCCTGGAGTGTTGCAGCGGGAGTTGTCTCAGTTACCGTTCGAATGGATTGCTTTAAATCATCCAAATTTGGTTGGGTTCTTTTGTAAACTTCTTTTATGCAATAACCCCCCAAAAAATCAGGTGCAGTGAGGTCAGGAGACGTGACAGGCCAACAGAATGTGGATTTCCTTGAAAATAGTTTATTGGGGAATTTTTGCCTCAATTCTGTCTTAACAGATGGGGCAACTTGTTAGATATGACAAGTTGCCCTATCTTGTTGAAACCAAACAGTGTTGAAAGGGATTCTCTTTCAGCATAATTCTGTAAAGAAAAACTCTTTCAACATCTTTAATAACGGTCTACATTCTATTCTGATGCGAATTGCATCTGATTGATTATGTGTGGGTTAGAATTACTCCATATTCGACAAATGTGTTCGTGAACATTGCCGTTTAAATCGAAATGTACCTCGTTAGACATAGAAATGCAGTTCAAGACGTTTTCATTTTTGCACCATTTAAATGATCTTCTCACAAAATTCCAAACAAATCGGGAAGTCTTTAGGGTTCAGTTTGTTTGTTACCTAGTTGAATCTTGTATGGAAATAAGTTTAAATCTTTTTCGCGTGAAAGCGTTGCACTATCCAAATTCTTGTCACAATTCTCCATTTTAGTTAAACTTATTACAGCCTGTTTATAAGACACGACTCGTCGATAAAAAACGCTAACTTTGCAACTTTTTTTTGTTTTTGGTTTATAAACGATTAGTATTAAAAAACGTAACATCTGTCAATTTATTTTGGTTTGTAAGACGCGAGTCGTCTCACCATAAATGTCAAAATCGGCGAATGAAGAAACATGCTCGTCAATAGAAAATGTATAGAAAGTGTTATAAATAATAAGAAATATAATAAAAATAATTATAAGTGGTAATAAATAATAAGAAAACTAGGAATGGAAATTGCAACAGAACGTTTTAAGGATCTCAAATTTCTGGAAACATGAACTGAAATTGTTTTTTCGTTGCATATACAAGTTTTGTATAACTACATATATACATACATAATAAAATATACACATATACAATATAAAACTTGCGGTTGATATATAAAATTTTTGTTTGTTTATACGTTTTCTTCCAATTAGACCGCCATAAAAAAAGCCTTTCCAAAAAAATTATTTGTTTTATTTATTTACTTATATTTACATACAAGCGTATGTATGTATGTGTGTCAACTGTGCCTAGAATAGGATTGCCGTTGTTTAGCTTGAAAAAAAATTTTTTGGTGTGAAAAATGTAAACAGACACTATTTTTTCGCATGCTGGCAACAAACAAATATCATAAATGTTTGAAATATACGCGAATTTACGTGAGTTGCACGACACAATCAAGTCGCGTTTTATGAACCCAATTTCTTACGTACTCGTCTATAAATTGGCTCGTTGCGAGTGAGCTAACTCGTGTCCTATAAACAGGCTGTTAAATATCAATAACTAAGAGCGCTTTTACATTTGGACAGACGATGGGCAGACAGACGAAATTTGAAGGTGCTGTAACGAAAATTTTCGGTGGGGGAGAGTGTGTAGTACACGACTCTCTGTACCAAGGCGAATTAATTATTAGGTGGATGCATCGGCGAATTCAGGCGAATTCGATTAATATGGCGGCACTTTCGCTGTCAAGTTTTGTTTACCTTTTTCGGCGCCATTTAAATTTTTTTACATGTTCGTTATCAACTACTTTTGACAGCTTAAGTGTGAATTCGCCTTTTTACACAAACAAAGTACCTGTTGTTTTTTTTATTGTTGTATTGTTGTAGCGAAGCGGCTACCTTGTTTTTTGTATCATGCTCTGTACTAGACATTTGTGGACATTTTTTCTTTCTCTTTTTAACTTTTCGCATTTTTTCTGTTGTTGCTTCATATCATTATTCTCATATCAACATCAACTTCATATAAACACACTAGCTGTGCTTAAAAAAACAACAACAACAAAAAAAGAAAGAAAAGAGAAACGAAAATTTCTGTCTGTCTATTAATTTCTTAAATGTAAAAGGTTTAGGCAAGACCAAAAGAGAAATGAAAAAATGTCTGCCCATCGTCTGTCTAAATGTAAAAGCTGAGTTTCAATTCTACATTGAAAAAAAAAAAAACAACAGGCAATACTGTTGAACTGCAATTGTTTTATAACTCAGCTTTTACATTTAGACAGACGATGGGCAGACATTTTTTCATTTCTCTTTTGGTCTTGCCTAAACCTTTTACATTTAAGAAATTAATAGACAGACAGAAATTTTCGTTTCTCTTTTCTTTCTTTTTTGTTGTTGTTGTTTTTTTAAGCACAGCTAGTGTGTTTATATGAAGTTGATGTTGATATGAGAATAATGATATGAAGCAACAACAGAAAAAATGCGAAAAGTTAAAAAGAGAAAGAAAAAATGTCCACAAATGTCTAGTACAGAGAGTCGTGTACTACACACTCTCCCCCACCGAAAATTTTCGTTACAGCACCTTCAAATTTCGTCTGTCTGCCCATCGTCTGTCCAAATGTAAAAGCGCTCAAACCATTAGCAATTTGATTAGACTTTCATAATAGCGATTCACACGCTTCTTAGTAAAGTACTATTGTAGAGCTTTTACATGTTGTAGATTTAGTAAATCTTGGTAAATTTAAAACTTGACAACAAAATTCATAGATTTTTAATTTACTATATTAACAACGTCTACAATACCAAAAAACGTAGTAAGTTCACTTATTTACAAAGTATAAAACAGCCGGCAGACTTGACGCCATATTTATTTTTTTTACTGTTACTAAAATAAATGTACACAAACACTGTTTAAAACGTAAAACATCAGAAAATTAAATTTAAAAAAAATGTGAAAAAAGTTCAAATAAAAGATGGGATCAGGTTTTTTTTAAGTTTTATCTCTTTTCGCGAAACTCCCAACTGAAAAATTATTTTGTATACTTGTGTCTCAAAAATATCTGAACTAATGCCAGCTTTTTCGGTTTTTTACAATACCAAAGCAAGGCAGCTTTATACAGGTAGTGGTACCTATTAAAGCTGCTTTATACCAAAGAAAAAGCCGTTCACATTTAGAAGTTTACAATAGTAGCATTTCAAATTTAATACAAAGAGTGAAAACCGCTAATAATATTTTGATTTTACTTGTGCTACAATATTTACAACATATTTTGTCTGCTTTTTTTTAAGTACGGAGAGAATTTCGTAACAGTTTGCACAAAATCTAAATATCTTGTATTACCATTGAAACGTGGAAACACTAGATGGAAAAAGCCTCAGAACATTGGCAGGTCATTACAGGGCACTTACAGGTCTTGTAGCTATCTTAAGCATCTGTACAGGAAGGCCATTTCCAGTACAGACATTTGCAGATTTTTTGGTGAGAAGAAGGGGCCAATAGAGGACTTGATCACCCACTGTGGGGTATAGGACCAGAAGATATGGGCTGCTACAAGCGCTTAGGTTGAGTGAATAGGACTTGACATCACTCTCAATGAAGGAGCTAGTCCGGATTCTTGACGTACTTAAGCTTTGAGAGAGTAAGGGGTGACTGTTTCCTGCCTCAACTGAAATATTAATAAATAATACGTCATAGAAACAATTGTGTGTTGGCAAAGAAATATTCTGGCAACAATGCTCAATTATCAAAAAAATATATGTATATAAATTTATCAAAACAACTACTTAAAAATAATTCCCACAATACGACTCTTTAACTTAATTAAAAATAAAGCTTGATACGACTATTTTAAATGCGTGTCACATATTTCCCAAATTCTCCATTTCTATTTTTTATTTGTTTTACGCTTAAAAAACTCTTTCTTTCACACTTTGTTAAAGTATATTCACGAATTTTTTTCTTTGCACAGCTTTGGCACTAAATGTGACCTTAAACTTAAAAAAAAATAAAACAATATCTTATTATTTTTATAAAATTTTAATACGTAGTAAATTATTTCTTTGAAAAACAATTTTAAAACGAATTTAAAGTGTTATTTCACCTGTATAAATTTTATTTGTCAATATTTGCAGATTTAGAAAAAAGAACTTTTAATAAACAGCGGAAATCGCATTAAAAGCAGACACTGAACAGTTAGTGCGTATTTATGTGGTAATATAAACATAAGGTGAAACAAGATAGAAAAATGTGATATTACATTTCTCTGTGCGCCTCAAAGTCATATATAAGTAGGAGAAAGCAATAATACACTTTTGAATACTCCGTTCAAACATAAAAAACCGTGATTTTTTTTTTTATATTGGACTAGTACTCAGAGGATGACTCCTTTATATACAGTGCATTGTACCAGAACTAGGAAAATAGGTTGTGAGGAGGGGAAAAGAGGTAGTAGTGTTTGTGAACATTTCACTTGGACCTTCCAACGTTATAACAGACAGGAAACACGTCTGCCGGCAACATATTCCACAGGCGAAGCGTACGGCTGAAAAACGAATTCTCCTTGGTTTGGACACTACCAGTAGTAAGTTTAAACGATTCATATCAAGGCGAATTCATAACAGGTGAAATTGACAGCGCAGCTGATAACTTTTTTTTAAATTTTAACCTGTTTCAGATGTCAACGGCATAATTAAAACAAAATAGGGGGAAAAATATAAAATAATTTTTTTATATTATGTATTGTATCTTGAGCGCCAGTAATTGTGCAGAATCTTCCCTAATCTGGCTGGCCATTTTCACCTTTTCAAGCCCTACGATCTGAGACTTTAAGTTTCACGAAATAATTAAGTTTTTCTTTAATTGTAAATTTGCTTAACAGAAATTTGAAAAAAAAAATTTAAAACAATTTTTTAATTTCTGTTTTTTATCTTGAGCGCCAGCTATCATGCAGAATCCCCCCCAATCTGGCTGGCCACTTTCACCTTTCCAAGCTCTATGATCTGTGAATTTTCACGAAATAATTAAAAGTTTCACGAAATAATTAAAAGTTTGTCTTTTCTTATACATTTTTTTATTATATATTTTTTTAATTCCTTTTTGTGTTTATATTTTTCCCTTGACATTTGAAAAGGATTTATTTTTTGTAGTGTTGTATTTATTACTCTTGCATATACCTGTTTTGAATTCGCCTTGATTAATCTGATTAAAAATGTATGTATGTGTTTAGCTATGCGGTGTATTTATGCGAAATTTATTAAAATCCCAAACTCAAGTTCGGGAAAAGGCGAGTTAGGGCCTTTCTACTAAGATGAACGATATATAGATATCCAATATTTTAGTATGCTTAGTTAAAAGATCTTTGTGATTAAAGCTTTTAAGGAGGTTAATTAAAAAGCTTGCAAATGAGATCCATTCTAGGATCCATATGGAATATGAAATTTCATGGTTTAGTTGTTTCCTCTTTTTGTACGTCCGTTGGTAGCTATAGAAAAAAACCCCTCCTATCAGTCTTAATACGATTTTAATACTTTTGGCGTAATTGGGATATACTTATGGTTGAAATATTTACTTTTTATTTTATGTAAATTAGATAAAAATGCATCGATATCTAATTTGGGCAATGATTTCTCCTCATAGTCGGAAAAATTTTAATAGTATTATAATATATAATAATGTTAGTTATAGTCTGGAAATTTATAATTGTATGTTAATAAATAACAATGTTTACCATTCGTGATAATTTAAAAATTCCCCACAATAGACCTAATCATACAAAATCTGTCCTTTTTTCCCAACATGTGGAAATAAACAAATAAATCCCTACAAAAAGGGAAAAATCCCTACGCTTGGCATCACTGCTTATGGCGTTTTATTTTCTAACAAAAATGTTACAATTATTGTGCCCTTTGCCCGTTTTTATGTTCTTTTCTAAAAAGTAGGCAACAGTATAGATAGAAAAACGTGTTCTCTTCTAAATATGCTGCATGAAGAAGGGCAATATATCAAGCATATTTTGCCCCTTTCTTTAAGCACAAGGTGAGATATTGCCCTTTTTTACTAACAAAAGGGAACAAAAATTTTGTTCCAAAAAAATGGGTTTACTACAGCGCAAAATCAAAGCATTAATTTATGTATATAGTGCTAGGTCACACACAGCAACTTTAGTTGGGCATTTCTTGACTTTATAGAAGCTTTCGGTGGGGGGAATAAGAAGGGAAAAAGAATTGCCGCTACTCGGCAATTCCTTACTTTTCTCTCATGAGTATGTGTGTGTGCATATACAATGTAAATTGTATGAAATAATAGGTACAGAAAGCTCAACAATTTCTGAAAAAAGTTTTTGTGTGTGGACAAGAAAGCAAATCCAAAAGAAAATTGCTAAAATGTTCGGCAATTAAAATCGCTCTGTCTGACCTTAGTCCTTAGCGCTTTACGTCCTTATTTTTGTTGCGCTGTAACTTTTTATATATTTTTTCACATGTTTAATGATTCGATTCTGTCAAATAGCAGTTTATTAAATAATGTTTATTCTTTGTCTGAATCTTCTAGCGTTGGCCACCTTATAAATCCTTAATACTTTCGATGCCTTTCTGGTCGCTGATGTTGCTTCATTACGGCAGCATGTGGGGCTTGTTCTTCCTCATTACTGCTACACCCAAATTCTTAAGTGAGGTTTTGGGTTTCAATTTATCTTCGGCTGGTTTTCTGTCATCTCTGCCCCATTTAGCGCGACTGCTGTGTGCCTTTGGTTTTGGTTCCTTGGCCGATTTGATAAGACAAAAGGAATGGTTGTCGGTAACAAAAATGAGAAAAGTATTTTGTATTCCCTGTAAGTATTAAATATTAATTGATATTATTATTGTTGATATTTATGATATTTCAAATTTAATTCTAACTTAAATTCCAGCTCATGTTATACCGGGTATTTTGTTGATTATTTTGGCCTTCTTTGGCAAGGATCCATATGTTTGTGTTGCCATTATGACAATTTCGTTGGGTTTCAATGGCGCCGCTACTGCTTCTAATCTACAAAACTCTCAAGACTTGGCTCCCAATTATGCGGGCACACTGTATGGCATCATTAACTGCGTGGGCACTACACCCGGCATATTCTCGCCCATGATAGTCGCGGCTTTCACCAAAGAAAATGTTAGTTGAATTCGCAACACTTGTAATACATATGTATATATATTTAATATTCCTTTAATTTTCAGAACACCCTTGAGCAGTGGCATTATATTTTCATAATTGGCGCTGCTGTCTACATCATACCAGCCTTAATTTACTGGATATTTGGTTCGGGTAAAATACAAAAATGGAATGAACTGGATACTTCGGCTTTGAAAGAAGAAATTGTTAATACTAAATTATAAGGAATAAATTAAAATTTTGTTTAACAGTAGCTATTTTACAAAATTAATTTGGCTGGCTGCCGTTCAAATTACACACAAAAGCTGGACAATCTCCATTTAGACAAATTATAAATAATAATAAAAAAGCATTTTTAATTTTTTCTGCAAATTCAAGTGCTGTGCCTAGATAGACATTATATATTAACATTTAATATTTTACATACAATAGTTTCATCCGTTTGAAAAAGTAAATTTAACGGTCGTCTTATTTATTGAAAATTAAAATTGCTGTATATAAGTCTTATGATCTAGATTTTTATTTTATATCTATGTCACACCATAAAACTATCCACCATAAATATATATGTATGTAAGTAACTTTGTGGTGCTCTCTTTTAAGTTAAATTATAAAAATATTATAATATATAAAAATTTTAAATTATTCTTAAGTGTTAATTATCTTTATTTAAATAGCAAATATTTTAGGTTATATTACATAAGTGACTAAATCTTATAGTATATTATTTTTAAATAAAAAATCACAAGCTGCGTTACATATAGCTAATGTAAACAGAATAAATGAAACCCAAAACTATTTTATGCTAGGAACACTACTGCGACGAATGACGAATTTTTGGTCGCGAACTCTCGTCGCCATAATAATACTTTTTATATTCATATTAATCCAAGTCGAACTTGACAGATAAAATGTTTTCCTGCTGAACAATCTTAGGTGAATTTAGACTATCAGTCCGTTTATAAAACACGACTCGTCGATAAAAAGCACTAACTTTGCAACTTTATTCTGTTTTTGGTTTATACATCGCGACTATTGACGATTTTTGTTCAAAGACGAAACATCAGCCAATTTATTTTGGTTTGTAAAACACGGCTCTTCTCACCATAAATGTCCAAATGCGATGAATGAAAAAACATACTCGCCTGAGTAAAATGTGAAAAAAGTGCTATAAATAATAAGAAATGATAATATAATAATATTATAAATAATAATTTATAAATAACGGGTGGCACAAAAATTACTTTCCGATGTTTTTTGGCTGTAATTTAAGAAAAAAAAAATTAAAAACTTTGATTCTTCTTGTGGATTATTTTTATTTGGTCTTTTAATTTTTTTACATCAAGGCGAGAATATGATGTCATGTAAATGGCCGCCGCCACAGTTGATTGTCGTTTGAGCTCTTTTTATAGCATTTTCCATCACATTGGCCAAAACTTCCGGCGGTAGGTCCTCACATTCTGGACGGATATTGTCTTAAGAGCTGAGGCTTGTTGACATAAACCCGCGACTTCAAGAAGCCCCACAAAAAGAAGTATGCAGCGGTCAAATCAGGCGAACTTGCTGGCCAGTGAAAATCGCCAAAACGGGAGAATAAGCGCATCCTTCAGCATATTGGTTGTGGCACTTGCAGTGTGTGCCGTAGCACCATCCTGTTGAAATTACACGCCTTCCAATCCCAATTCACCAAGTTGCGGCAAAAAGAACTCGTTGATCATTGCTCTGTAGCGTTCACCATTCACCGAGGATGAGTCCGATGACTCCTCCAGCGAAAACAGCACACCATATAGTGACTTGTAGCGGGCGTAATGGCTCTTCGTGGGTTACGCGCGGATTTTCAGTGCCCCAGAAGCGTAAATTTTGCTTATTTACGTACCCGCTAAAATGGAAATGAACCTCATCATTCATGATTATTTTTTATGAAAAATCATCTTCCTCTTGGTGGTGATCAAGGTTGGCTTGAGCGTATGTTAGACGTAATTGGCGGTCAGCAGCTAAAAGCGGATGCACCGTCTGGACTTTGTACGGGAACATCTTCAAATCTTGTACTATAATTTCGCTGTAAAGACCGTCGACTGAAGCGTCGTTGTCGACGACGCTTCCGTGACATCCCCGTCTACAGCAGCAATATTCTCTGCAGAACGGCTACTCCGGGTCTGCCACACCTGGCAGCATCTCGTGTTGTGCCACTCTCTTCGAGGCAAGCGGCTAAAAGTCACAGTGTTTCACCAGTAGGCGTTGGACGGCCAGGAAATCTGCGACGAAATTCACGTTTTGCCAAAGTCACCGACCGATTATTGGTTAAATTAATAGTCACCAATATTCGGCATTCTGGAGCAGTGTAGCGTAACATTGTTTATTAACGTATATTTCGCAAGTGTTTACTACACAAATGTCGAAACAGAACTGACATTAGGGGCCAATCGCAAAATTTATAGCATTTTCTGATAGCAGGATTACTTTTGCGCCACCTGTTAGAATAATAATAAAATAGGAATACAAATTTTAACAGAATGATCTAAAATATCCCAAGTCGTTTTTATGCATATAAATTTATTTATATATATAGAACATACTCATATATAATTAATATAAACCCCCTATAAAAGCATTTCCACAAAATATTTTCTTTTATTTATTAAATTTTATACAAACATACGTATGTATGCCTATATTGTCTATAATAGGAATACGGTATTTGTTTATGTCGAAAAAACCCAAACAACAAACAAATGCATTTTTTTATATGTTAACAACAAAAATATATCATAAAATATATCGTATACACGAATTTACGTAAGTTTAACGACACGATCAAGTAGTGTTTTACAAACCCAATGCTCGTACTCGTCTATGAATTGGCTCGTCGCGAGTGAGCTTAGTCGTGTTTTATAAACAGGCTATATGACATTCTCAGGAAGTTTTACAATAACAAAATACAAAGTGCTGAATTCGCCTTTCCGCTTGCATATTAATCCATGTAGTAAAAAATTTATGATAATTTGTTCAAAAAGCCCTCTTTCGAATGGAATTTATTAGCTTGACGTTTAGTATGGCCCCCTTAGTATTTATGTATGTGTAAACAATGTAATCTACATTATTATTATTTATCCTGGACAAGTATGACCCCTACATATTCAGTGCATTGTACCGGAACTAGGAAAATAGGTTATGAGGAGGGGGAAAGAGGAAAGCGGCCCATACACGTTTCAAGTCAATTGTGAATTGAATCTTTCAACTGAATTGATTATTGCCCACACACTTCAAAAACTGAATTGAAAGATTTTCATTCAACTATTAAATTCAATGAAATTATAGACAATATTAAAAATATATAACGTTCTCTTTGCAAAAACACTACAAATATAAATTTTGAGGCCTGATCAAGAGACTCGAACACACACAACACAATCGAATTGAGCTAGTCAACAAATCAAAACATTTTAATTTTTCTTCAACCCACTCGACAACTGCTAAAATAATCAATTGACAAAGCCATACACGCTTTGATTTGGACAACAACCGAGTCAGTTGCCAACTGAGTTGAAACGTGTATGGGGTGTGTAAACAATGTTGAAATTGTGCTTCACGCCACGAATTTATAGGTCGAATATTTGCCAACGAATTCATCGCGACGGGTGAAATTTGTCGCAGTTGGATTAGTAGCATAAAAAGAAGACGCTTTTTTATATAAAACTGAGTTTACACGTGCAAGTAGCTTGTTACAAGTTGCGCGTACAGATTAACAACCAATACATCGAAAAAAATAATAAAAATGCGTGCAATTTGCTCGATTGCTTACACACGCAAGTGCAAGTTCATTTTCAAAATGTCGTCGAAGACATACGTTGTACGCATTTGTACTACATGCCAAAGTTTTAGCATAGCAACATCACAGGGGAATTATATTATGTACATACATTTTTCACAATATGCATATATAATAAATTTGTATTCCAAATAAAAAATAAGTTATATGTAGATGTTTATTTATTTTTGTTTTTTTTTTATATTATGTTTTCGGCAATTTCCCTTGAAAAATATACGTTAAAATTAAAATGAAATATGTGTGAATGTGGCAGTAAAAAAAATGGTAATGTATTGGGTTTTTGCACTTGCACTTGCGTGTGTAAACATTGAGTAACAAAATAATAAAAGTAAATAATAGCTCTATTCACAATCTTTTGCATTCGTGATTGCAAATTTATGTAATTGTGAATATATGCCAACAATTGTGATTGACCTCTTTTGGTTTAGTTTGAATTACTTATTGCAAAATCTTTGCCATTATTATGTCGGTTCGTTTACCCAAAAACGTTTACAACTTTTTAATGCATTTTACTGAATGCTGTATGCAGCGTTTCCACTGCTGGTCTTTTCCGACCAAATTTGGTCGGATATTATTCATTTGGTAGGCAGGTCGGCTAAATTTTGTATTGGCCTTTTTGAAAAAATTCACCTTTACATTTTAGGAAACTCCAAACATTAATCATCTCGAAAATTTTAAGGTCTCGGCAATATAATTTACTTCTAAGCATGAAAAGCAAATGTCAAATATATTTTTGTAAAAAGGCTGAAATCGATTTCAATAATAAAAGTAATATATTTTTCAAATATTTTCATTAACACAAAAGCGGAAATGTACATTAGAAAAAATATGAATTCGAACGAAATTTTAGAAGTTAAACAACAAATATTGAAATTTTATATAGAGCTCCTAAAGCAAATGGAATCTAGATTTGACTTTAATCGTGAAGACATTAAAATGTTACCAATAATTACTCCCTCTAAAGTGTTGTCAAAAGAAGATTTGCCTATATTGCACCTAGTTTTAAAATTTTCTAACCTTGTTGATTGTAAAGTGCCCTGGAGACGCAAAAAAACACATCAACGTTCTAAGTGTATGCGTGCAGTCGTGCTTTTTCGGGTACACCTATAGGTTGTCGGGTCTGATTGACGATAATAAAAAACTTTTGATTAAAAAATTGGTCTTTTCGGAAAGATTTTGGTAGGTTTCAGATCCAAGTTTGGTCTGATTGAAAATTTTTGAGTGTCAACCCTGGCTGTTTGTTTGTTTACCCAAGTTGTAGTAAATAGAACACAAAAAAGAGTGTAAAGTGACAGTTCTTTTACTAACTCTGCATTACATAAGACAATGTTGTAAAGACGTGATCCACGTCTGCATTACATAGGACCACCTTGTAATTAGTTTGCTTCAGCTAAATTGGATCACATGGTCTAATATTATTGCAGGCAAAAGAGATAGCTAAGCAGTGATTTCAAACCGACTGGCTTGACGATTTCGAATCACTGGTTGTCACCTGTTGATTTGATGTTAATTGTTGCACAAGTAGAATAAATAAAAACTATTGGTTTTAGGTGTTGCATATACACCTAAGACTAGCATATACACTGCTGCGTATTTTATTACTGTAGAGTAAAAATATGCTAAACCCTTTGCAAATGCAATATTGCAATACCAGTAGCACAAGATTGTAATTAGAGCTAATAACTTACAGTGCGAGTGACAAACACTTTTGTCTTGCAAACTTTTTACATCTTGCAAGTCCAGGTGATATGCAACTATCTGCAGGATCCAAATAGTACAAAACTATTGCAAATATTTTAAGTTTGCAAAAGCCCTGCATTTACGCGCATATAACATTTACTTATTTTTAAACATTTTTTAGTAGTTCTACAATTTCATTAAAAAGAAATATTATTTGGGGTATACTGTATCTTGTTTTTGGCGTCAAAAATTAAGTGCTTTATATAATAAAAAGTGCTAATTAATTGCTTAAAGAAGAGTTTCTTTTATTTGAAATTTTTGTCTGAAAAAAGTTTGTTTATATTTTGCAAGCGTTTAATCAAATACCTTTTGAAGTGAAGAAAAATATTTTGCAAGTAGTATCTTGTTTAAAAACAACGCTTTCACATACGAAAACTTTAGTTGTAAAATTTTGTTTTTGGAGGTGGCAGAAGAAAAGAAAATGGCTCTTTTACACTCTATATTTTCCCTTGCCACCCCCACTTCAACACCTTGCAAAGTGAAAGCTGTTAAATAAGAGCGCTTTCACATTTTTTTTTTTTTTTAACACAAAAACTGCGAAGCTATTTGCTTCTCTGCAGTAACACCCAGAGTCATTGGCAGGAATCGAACCTGCGACCTCGAGACTGTTGGTCGAGTACTCTACCAAACTAGCCATCGAGGCACTCGGCAACTTAGTTGCGCAATTCTCTTGTCCAAGTCTTGTGGTTGTAGATATGAGAGGTAAGTGCAGCTTGAAGGAGGAAGAAGTACTGATATTTGAGTACAGACTTGCTTGTACTCAGCAATTCATTTTGTTCGTAAATTCTTGTTTTTGATATTTTATTTTGTTTATTTTTCGGGCCGTTTAAAATATTAGGTTAAGTAAAATAAAATTATAGTTGCGCAACTAAATTGCTGTATGTAACAATATGTAAAAACAAAAAATAAAATTGCGCACCAAGTTGCCTAATGTGAAAGCACTCTGAGGGAGACAAAAACAAGAAATTTCTTCCCATCAGACAATTTGTCATTTCTAAATATATGTATATAGTATATACATGTTTTTTTACGTCCGTATTATTGGGTTGGGTATTTCGGAGGTTCACAACTTTGAGTTGGCAACATTATTGGTAAACAGCTGACATCTGTTTTTTTTTTTAGTTTGGTTTGACGAGATCTCGAACTAGTTTGGGCTAATGAGAATAAAAAGCAAATTACTCTCTAAATTTGCAAATTTTATCCAAAACTGTTGGAACGCAAAAACCACAATTGTACATCTTATAATACTACTGCTGCTCACATTTTAGTAAGTATTTATAGTAAGTATAATTAAGTTTAGACGCTTAAAACGCATAATATCATATAATCAAAACATTGCATTATTAGCAACAGCCGCAAAATTAATAGCGAAGAATAAAAGATTTGAGTTATTGGCAACAGCACATTTTTATAGCACATATTTATTAAATGAGCAGCCAAATAACTATTGCATGTTCTCCTTACAACTTCACAAGATTATTTTTAGTTTGGGCAACCTTCCATTTTACTTTTAACTAATTTTTAAACAAAGACTTTTTTCCAATTTGCAAATTTTCTGATTCCATTTTCAGTTTCATATGTATGTAAACATAAAACAGCTGATTATTAAATTCTAGTCCGAAGTTACCCAAAGAAAAAGTTCGGGCTAATTTCTACAGGAAATGAAAAATATTACTCTCTCATTTTCTCTCAAAATTGCACAAAAATCGTTACGTGGGACGCTTTTGGACTAGTTCGGACTGTTTCGTTATTCACGTGGAACAGACCTATAGTATTACGTATATTGTTGAAACTTTTTATCAAAATAATCTATTCATCGAACTTGACATTGAATTTCTGTTCAAAATTTTATTCGCCAATGAAGAATTGTCGCATTTGGAGTGAGGTTAATTCACATGCTTTTGTCGAAACGCCATTATATGCACTGAAAATTACAGTTTAAAGCGCTGGTGGATTCATTGGTCTATATGCATTAAAAACGTTATTGGTCAGGCGGATACTATCAATAGTGAACAGCATAGGGGCATGGTATTAATCTTGATAGTTAATATGTATAGTTAAAAAATGTTTTCGCGTTATGGTCCAATTAATTCGCCACCAAAATTTTGTAACTAGAGTTTAATCCACTATTTTTTATTTTATTTTTTTTTTTTGTTGAGATTATGTAAAGTTTTATATCTAGGTTGATCAGCCAACGACAGTTCAACTCCTGGAAATCAATATTCGAGAGGTTATTGCCGTCTGGCAGCAAATGCTGTGGAAAGTTTTTGCAGATTGGTATTCTAGATTTCGCCTTGTATGCGTCAGCCGTGATATCCACATGATCTAAATTGTATTTAAACATTAATGTCATAAAAAGGACCTGCCATAAAGCATAACATTTTTCAAATATTTCCTTACCAACAAGAACTCTATGTATGTATACACATACTGACACAAAGTATCCTTTTTCATTGCTCTTTCACCCTTCATCATTCAGCACAAAAGTTTTCATAATCTGGACTGAAACTAAGTTCCCCACTTGTTGTTTACGTTTTAAGTAACTAAATTACACTAATTTACTGTGTAACTCATTGTCTTTTATAACAGTTCTACCATGTTTAAGGAAATACACCACTGGATCAAAAATTTCGGTTATCGATATACGAATATATTACCATAATTATTTTACAATTAGTTTTGAAACTTTAGAATGGTAGATACTATTTATTATAATATAATTCATGTGAGAACGTCGTAGCTGAATTTTATGTCTTATACTCACGAGTATAGGGCTTCGCTGTTCTAATATGAGGAGGAATGGAATTTATACAAGTTCTAATTTCTGCGCGTTTACTGTACTAATGAATTTAGGCTTCTTTTTGTTAATATTTTACTAGCTTTTGCCTGCGACTTCGCTAGCCAACAAAGTTTCATACACACTTTCATCGCCTATTATATCCTATGTGCCATTAGAATTAATCAAAGTCCTATGTGATAATTTCCACTATACAAGAAAATAAGATTGCAATTTTTCATTTTCTTCTTTGAACTTTCTTTGCCGTTTCCACTGTACAAGTCTTATTGCTTAAACTGAACTGATTTTAGATTGAATAGTATACATACGAATATGAAAGCAAAACGAATTGCAAGTACATGCAAGTATGAATTCGTTTACTGGATGAGGTAAAATACCTTACCCCGTTCTCTAAAAGTTAATCAGTTCAGCAATAAGACTTGCATAGTGGAAACTGGGAATATCTTAGCGGATGCCTACGGCATAACATCTACCTACATGCTAAATTTCAGCCCGATCCGTCCAGTGATTTGGGCTATGCGTTGATAGATTACTTTGTCAGTCACCTTTGAGTTATACTTATATATTCAAGTTTATTTTAATGTTTCTAATTTTACATGATGCTATTTCGACAAGAATTATTTTTTAATTATAACAATAATTGCGGCGATCAATTACTCTTCATCGTAATAGCTGTATATATACACATAAATGTTTTATATTTTGTTTCACTTTTCTTCGATACTGAAAATTTTTTTATATCTTCCGTTATTTTCAATTGATTAAGTTCAAATATGGTAATGATGTTCATAACCGTAAACTTTGTAAATGTATTAAGCAGCTTTGGGATTATCTACTAACATTTAATACTAGTTTTTGCAACTGTGCATGTCGGCGTTTGAAGTAAAAACAAAATCAAAGAAAACAGAAAGCAAAAGTAAATTCCAGAAAATTTATAAAGAACAACAATTCTGTTAAAATTTCTACTCTGTGGTTAAAATGGTACGTGTTGCTCTACAAATTTGCGCAAATTTAGAAAATATTGAAGAAATAAAGACGTGCGACCCTGATTATGCCTATTTTGTCAAAGTTACCTGCACAAATTGTGGTGAAACTTCTGATAGGTGGCACGATATAACCGAGTCTTTGCGCACAAACCAGGACTCGCGTTACCCAAAAGGCTTCAATTTCTATATGAAATGCAAAATGTGTGGCCGGGAGAACTCCATTGATATTGTAGAAAAAACCAGCGGTAGGTTATTAATAGCCAATTTAGGTTATGGTTGAAACTCTAGCCTAGTTCTCTTACAGCTCCTTACAACCAAAAATTGAATAACCAATACCAAACTATTGTTGTTTTTGATTGTCGTGGCGCCGAGCCAGTTGAATTCTCTCCTCGATCTGGTTGGATAGTTCAGTCTGTAGATGGTGGACAAAAATTTGAAGATGTTGACCTCTCCGAAAACGAATGGGTAGATTATGATGAAAGGAATAACCAGTCTGTAGGTGTTTACGAGTTTGCTTCGAAATTTATTAAATTAAAGAAAAAATGATGAGCTAATTGTCCTGCCTGCTATATATGTGATGTTAAATATCAAATTCTTTTCTAATGCAAGTAAATCAAGATCAATAAAATTGTCTTAGGAACGATGTAATTTTCGGATAAGTTGCAATCTTCGAAAGCGAGATTTAAAAGTGTTAATATAAAAATCAAAATATTCTTTTATATAAAACATACAACAAACAAAAATTCCACTGGGTTTGAAATGGTAAGTAATGAGGAATATGTCCTAATTTATACTACATACATACGTATGTATGTACATTAAGTGCAGCTACAATACAAATAACGTTAGAGCAGCAAGAATCTATAGTATTTTTATTTAGCAAAATTAAAGTCGATGGACATAGAAACTAGTGCTAGTACTTCTATAACTTTTTAATAATTGCTACCAAGTTCAATAAGTAAATTAATAAGCAGATAAAAAATAAGAGTTGCCGAAACCCGGGATTGAACCGGGGACCTTTAGATCTTCAGTCTAACGCTCTCCCAACTGAGCTATTTCGGCTCATATTGTTATTGCTCTTAAGAAAGTACTGAAAAAGGCATTTAAGAATTTGGTTACATGCATATGCTGTGAGCCTCAGAATAAAGTGTACACAAATATTTCTAAAAATATTGTTTTTCAAACAATTGAGTTTTTTATTCACTATTTTAGCTTCTAACATTGATACCAATATAACAATTTATAATATAGTTTTACGTTCAGTCTTTTTGTATATAATAAAATTTTACATTTTGGTATTTTTAAATCAGTGGAGAACTACTTTATTCTTAACAAAACAGCAAAAAATATAATTTACGCGTCAAAAAGTAGTGTACAAACTATTTTAAAATGAAAATACAATCGATTTAGTAGGTATTTGGTTGACTTTCCTTTTGTCTTAATTACGGCATTTAGTCTTCTGAGCATCGATTCCGCCAATCTAAAATCGATTTAGTATTTGGTTGATTTTCTTTTTGCCTTAATTACGGCATGTAGTCTTCTGAGCATCGATTCCGCCAATCTTTTAGTTATACCATTCTCCATTGTAACGGATTTCGGCATATCCTTACTGCTAATTGAAGATACAAAGTAAAAAAACAAGAACGAGTATTTAAGAAACACACTGGCAGTAGCACTTTCGAAAGTGTTAAACTCACTACCTGTTGAGATCATAGAAAAAGCCAACAACTTAAGGATGAGAAAAAGAGTCCTGAAAAATTATTTTAGTTATACATAAAAAGCAATGAATTCTATAAATATTCTGTCGATATCTATTTGGTACTTTTCAATTTGTTTTTTTTTTTCTTTTTTTACATTTTTCAAAATTTGTTTCAATCATATTCAGGAGTATTGAGATATTGGTAAAATTTTTATAAGTAAAATAACAGATGTAAAAAAGTTCTTAACATTTTGAATCAATTCCTTTTTGAAAGTTTAAAAATCAATATTATAACATTTGAACTGTTAAACTTACAATTTTCTTTTTTTTCCAAAAATTATAATTATGTAAATATTTTGTTTTTTAAAATTGACCTGCAGACAAGCCGCAACGGCTTCGCAAAGTCTAGATTTAATCAATGAAATATAAAATTCTAATAAAATAAATAAATAAATAAAAAAAAACCAATTTCTCCACACTGTCTGACACCTTCTTTTATAAAATGTTCAGGTGGCCCCTCTTATTTATTATACTTTCCACAAAAACCAATTTCCCAACTTGCCTCCATACGTCCCCACACCATCACCATGCTGAATCGTGGTTATTAAATTTTGGTCAGCATTTTCTTTATTTTTTGTTCTCCATACTTTAATTGGGTTCTTTGGCCAAACACATCAAATTTGCTTTCATCACTAAAAAGCACATTATTCCTGAAAGAAACATCTTTATGTTGATACTTTTTGGCGTATTCTAGGCGTATTTTTTGTTTGGCTGGCCATATAAGTGGTTTCCTTCGCGGGAATCGACCATGTAACCCATTTTTATGTAATGCTCGTTGTATTGTACTGGCACTTAAGATTCTTTTTTGCATCGCGCACTATAGATCTTATTTCCGCCTCTTTCAAAAGTTTAAGTAATACCAGCCCTGGACGACTTTCTATTTTTATTTTTTTTATTTATTTTGTTTTGAATGTCCCATGCACAAGACTTTAAGTCTCATATTGCAGCATGGAAATCAGTACATGTACATACAAAAGAAAATATATAGATTTATGTTTATTCATGCTCCTCCGTAGCTAAAGAACAACAAAAACTCTCAGCTACAAAAATAAAAATCGATAACATAAACAAGATCAAATAAAATAAATATTACATACATATATAAAGGGTGTTTTTTTAAGCTAGATAGAACTTTAAATTGTAAAAAGTAACACAAAAAATTAAATTTTGATGAAACATTTTTTTTATTTGTTTCAGTATACTCTGACAAATCATCATGAATAGACTCACGCTTGAACAACGCTACGAAATTATCCAAATTTACTTTGAAAATCAGACCCGTTGTTTTATCGCAAAATTGTGTTCAGCGATGAGGCGCATTTTTGGCTTAACGGGTTTGTTAATAAGCAAAATTGCCGCATATGGAGTGAGACCAATCCACAAGAGACCCTACAGACTCCATTACATCCAGAAAAATGCACTGTTTGGTGCGGTTTTCATGCTGGTGGCATCATCGGACCTTATTTCTTCAAAAATGAGGCCGGAGCTCGCGTTACGGTCAATGGAGATCGTTACCGCACCATGATCAATGATTTTTTGTTTGAAAATATGGATGACATTGATCCGGAGGAGATGTGGTTTCAACAGGATGGCGCTACGTGCCATACGGCGAACGCAACCATCGACTTACTGAAATCAAAATTTGGCGATAAGTTGATTTCGAGAAATGGACCTGTCAATTGGCCTCCAAGGTCGTGCGATTTGACACCTCTCGATTATTTCCTGTGGGGCTACGTGAAGTCACTGGTTTATGCTGATAAACCAGCAACAATTGACGCCTTGGAGGCCAGCATTGTTCGTGTTGTTCGTGACATACGGCCAGCAGTGCTCGAAAAAGTGGCCCAAAATTGGACGTCCAGAATGCGCTTCGTCAAGAACAGCCGCGGTGCCCATATGCCCGAAATCATTTTCAAATGTTAATGTCACGTATTGATCTTTCGAATAAAAAAAAATTTTGATTACAATTTCATTTTTTGTGTTATTTTTTACAATTTCAAGTTCTATCGGGCTTAAAAAAACACCCTATATATTTGTTGAATTCACAAACTCAGCCGTATCGTGTATCGATGTATTTGGAGAGAAAATTTCAAACACAAAACTTCAAAACAAAAACAATTTTCAAATATATTTTTTGTGAGTTTAATGTTTGTGTATGATACGACTGAGCTTGTGAATTCAACAATTAGTTTCTATTTTTTCCCTATTTTTCGTATTTATCAACAATTGTTTTTGCAGTATTGTTTATAATAGAGCCAATTTCGCTGAAAGTTTTTCCTCCATTCCGAAGTATTATTACTAATTCCCTAATATCACTAGAAGTTTGTTTGCCCATTCCAAAACAAATAAAAACTTACTTCACACGAGGAGTTCTTACTCTAATGAATTAACATACAACAATCAAAACGTTTCAGTAGAATGCTAAAATAAAAATAAACCAATAATAATGGTATCCTTTTACTGCATCATACACCGCTGAAATGATGCACATGCAACCTGTACACTTTATTTTGACGCATAAAATATGCATTCAAACTTGTTCTTGCTCTATAACTTATATAATTGTAAGAAATTGCTCATTATCTTTTTATAATTAGACATAGTACCAAAAACCCTAAAATGATAAATTTAGTCATATCTTAAAAGACTTATTTATAAAAAAGTTTTCATGTTTATTAAGCTGTTATTGCACTGATTTCCATGCAAATTTTGTGTAATAAGAACTTAAGAAACAAGAAAAAAAAATTTATAAATAAGGCCGTAAAAAAGTACTATGTTGTAGAAAAAGTTTTTGTACACTTTATTTTGACGCTCACAGCATATTGTTACTCAATCATGGCAGAGAACTTCACTTGTGGATTAAAAACCGTTCAACAACAACAAAGGCACAAAAAACTTTGTCTTTTATTTGCAACATTGACAATGTTGTCTGATAGCAAAAAAACCCGTTATATTAAATTTTTTCAAAAAGTAGGTGTGTTCATCTACTTTACTAGTAAAAACTAGTAACGAGAGAGTAACAAGAAATTTTGCAAAATTACTCTCAAAAATGTGAAAAAGTAAATGAACACTTTTCTAGCTAAAATTTCCAAGTTAGCGTAGTGTTGTCATGTATAGGTATATATGAGTACTTAATAACTACTCTTATATTTTTTGGACAAATTATACATATGTATATGTATATTGTTATAAAAAGAGCGTGGTTGTGGTCATTTATATTCAGCATTGTCGTGGCTGGCGTTTTTTTGTGTACGGCTTGTAACAGAATAAAGAAAAATTTTACAATTTTATTTAATCTAGTACTAGACGTAGTCGAAATACGCTAAATACAGGGGTGATTAGATACTTTTGAATAAAATATCTATTTTTAATTATTGGCGCTTACCCCATACACGTTTCAACTCAATTGGTTAGGTAGGCAGACCGCTGGATTCTCAAAAAAGTACTTGGGTTCTGAAAGATCGTTCCCTTTGCGATAAACTCAATTGGCTACTGAATCGGTTGTTGTACAAATCAAGACATTTAAATTGATTCGTTTGGAAGTTGTCGAGTTGGTTGAAGAAAAATCAAACCATTTTGATTTTTTATCAAGTTGGCTAGTAAGTCTCTCAATTCGATTGTGCTTTGTATGTTCAAGTCTCCTGATCAGTTGTCCAAAAAACTTGAACTATAACCCGTTCTGCAAATGTACAAACCAAAAATATTATTTAAAAATTATAAAGTTCAACAAAAATTCAATAAATTATTGTCCAAATTTATATTTGTAATTTTTTGTAAAGAAAATTATGCTAATTTTAAAATTTTCTTTAATTTCATTGAATCTGATAGTTGGATGAAAATCTTTCAATTCAGTTTATGAAGTGTGTTGCCAAGAATCAATTCAACTGAAAGACTCAATTCACAATTGAATTGAAACGTGTATTTATACGTTATAACTGCCTGCCTACACATAGCATTTTTATTTTTTCAAATTAATTTCAGTGTAAAGTACCGAGTAGCTAGGTACTCATAATATTTACAATACTAAAAATAACATCTGGTTTGTAAAAAATAAAGAAACAAAAAACAGAAATATTTTAGAGGTTAAAATTAGATAAATGTTAATATAATTATAAATGGAAGGATCCAAGTGTGAATTTAATTGCTTCCCTAGAAGCTTTAAACATATTCAAGCAAGTAAATTTGCCAAAAGATCCTTTGCCACTGATGTGCCAGATACTGTGTTGCTGAGTTTATTTCCCTTAAACTTCTTATTTTATTAAAAAGACTACAAAAATACATTTGTAATCTTTTTAATACTTTTAATCGGCTTAAAAGTTTACATACAATTACAATTTCTTAAATTTTCCAAAATGTTTTAATTTTTTACTTAATTTAGAAATACTGATTTGTAAACACAAAAGCAAAACAGCTGTTTGAATAATTATTAGGTGTGTTTCTTTACTTTCCGGGCAAGTTTCGGGCAAAAGAGAGCATGCATGAGTTACTCTCAAATACAGATAAAATTTACCTAAAGTACGGGAACGCAAAAAGCCAAATTTCTAGCCCAAAAAGAAACATATGCTGTGTTTTGATATGGCAAAAAAAATTGTCACTTAGTTTTACGAAAAAATACTGTGATATTTTTCACTTTTTAGCTTTTAAGGTCTTTTGTACATTCCTGTGTATTTAATTTTTATATAAAAACACTGAAATGATTTGTATACGAGTTGATTCAAATGAACTTTGTTTCTTTGCTATTGTTTATTTTTCGAACAGCTGATTGCTTAATTACTTGCCCAAACTAGCCCGAAGAAAAAGTACGGGCTGTTTAGTGCAAGAAGAGGAAGCATACTATTCTCTCAAAAGCGCTCTCATTTGCCCAATTTTAAAGTACGGGAACGCTTTTCGTGCAAATTGGGATCCCGCGGGATCCCAAAGTAGAGTAAAGAAACACACCTATTGCAAGTAAAAATTTTACTTGTAAAAACTTGCAAGAATTTTTATGGCTCTCAATTTTTTACGCTCTGTCGTTGCAAATTTTTTGAGTTAATGAACGCTTTCTAGTAACAATTATTACAAATTTGTAAGAGTTTTTAGTAAATGAACACAACTAGTGTTTATTCATCAATAACTATGATACAAAAAACAAGGTAGCCGCTTCGCTACAACAATACAACAAAAGAAAAACAACAGGTATTTTGGCGCTCAAGATGCAATATATAGTTTAAAAAATTGTTTTGATTTTTTTTTTCAAATTTCAAAAATCAAAAAAATATACAATAAAAGAAAAACTTAACTATATTGTGAAACTTATAATTATATCGTGAAACTTAAAGTCTCAGATCATAGAGCTTGAAAAGGTGAAAATGGCCAGCCAGACTTCGGAGGATTCTGGATGATATCTGCCGCTCAAACTAGAGTACATAATTAAAAACATTGTTTTAAATTTTTTTTTCCAGTTTTGTTTTAATTATGCCATTGACATTCGAAACAAATTAAAATTAAAAAAAAAGTTATCAGCTGCGCTGTCAATTTCACCTGTTGTGAATTCGCCTTGGTTATATATATCTTGCTATTTTTTTTTTTTATCAATTTTTATTTATTTGTTGAATCTTCAAGAAGAACTAACAACAATTATTCAAATCTTAATAACTAAATATTTTCTTTAAGTCCAGCCAATGCTAGACAAAAAATTATGATTCAGCGAATGTATCAGAATGCCGTGCCACAAGACATCATCTGTTATGCTCCCGAATGGAAGCCAGGGTGTGCCTTCTTTTTAATCGCGTGTGACCACCAAAAGGTAAGGATGTCTCGAGCAAGTGGATTTGGGTGGATTTCAAGTTTGGTTATATACCTTCCAGCATATTTGGCAAATTCATCATTTACTAAATGTACGTTTAGGTCCTTGTGAATTCGAGAATTTTTTACATACCATGGAGCTGCTGTAATCGTACGTAGAACGCTGTTTTGACGCCTTTGAATTTTTCCAATATTCGATGCGGAGGCGGTGCCCCATAGTTGAATTCCATAGCACTATATCTTGTTATGACAAAGTTTTACTTAATAAAGAAAATTGTGCATAAGTATGCATATATCAAGGCAGCTTTAATAGGGTAGTGGTATAAGCGCACAGCTGTCTTTCATTTTCTTTACGTAAATATGTCAAAAACAGATAGATTTCCTTGCTTTTTAAAACAATTTTTCACAACTGTTCGTAAATTCTTTTGTCGGTAGATGTTTTTTGGTGTTGTATTTATTGTAATTCTGGCACTACCTTTTTAAAGCTGCCTTGGTATACTTATATAATAAAAACAATTTAAGTTAAACAAATGGCATGATGCCTTGCAATTAACTCAAGTAAGGTTTATATTCCTGCATGTTTTGATAGTGGCATGAATATATTACCAACTCTTATACCCTTCAAAGTAATCCCCCTGAGATATAAAACTCTTGTGCCAGATCTAATACACTTATGCCGACGTCAGAGAAGCAAACAAAAGAAGAAAACATTTCGGTGGCGGCGGTTAAATGGCTCTGCACCGATTTTTTAACAAGAAAAATAAACATACAGGGCTGTTCTGCAAATCACTTTTTGCCAAAGTGATTTCAAATCACGCAAAAGTTGTTCTGCACACAGAAAATGTTGAAATCACGTGATTTTAAACCGGTCAGCCAAATGGCTGGCTTTTTGATATCACTTGGTTATTTTCTCTGTGTTTTTCAATACAAATTTAATAAAACGATTTTTATGCATTTAAAATGATGTGTTGTTTGTTCATTTTTGTAATAAAATTAAGTTTTATTTACACAGAAACATAAATATTAATCAAATTATAGACACTGCTTGTTTTGTGAGGAATTGTTTTGCTTTACCTTACCATTGGTACGGTCGTGATTTACATTTTCTCTTTAGCAGTCAGCTGGTTTATTTTTTTTTACTTAATTTTCACTTTTTATTGTAATGGGTGATTTTATAAGAACTATCGGAAATTTTTTAAATTTCCGATAGTTCTTCATAAAATTCAGAAAAATGCATGAAATATTTATTTGGATCGATAGTTGGGTCGATATAATTTAAAGTTTGAAGATTATTTCATGCAAATGTTGGCCGCGGCAGCGCCTCAAATGGTCCATCCGCTTAGTCCAATTTTGGCATACTCTTTCCAACATTTCGGCCGGTATCTCACGAATAATGTTGGCAATGTTGGCTTCCAGTGCGTCAATCGAAGCGGGCTTGTCGCTATAGACATTAGCCTTAACATAGCCCCACAAAAAATAGTCTAGAGGCGTTAAATCGCACGATCTGAGCGGCCAATTGACTGGTCCCAAGCGTGAAATAAACTGTTCACCAAACTTGCCTCTCAATTGGTCCATTGTTTCGCGTGATGTGTGCCATGTGGCACCGTCTTGTTGAAACCACATGTCATGCAAGTCAAGCTCTTCCATTTTGGGCAAAAAAAAGTTTGTTATCATCGCACGGTAGCGCTCACCATTCACAGTAACGTTGTGATTCGCACCATCTTTGAAGAAATACGGCCCAATGATGCCGCCAGCCCATAATCCGCACCAAACGGTTGTTTTTTGTGGATGCATTGGTAGCTCTTGCAATGCTTCTGGCTGGTCTTCACTCCAAATACGGCAGTTTTGCTTGTTCACGTATCCATTCAACCAGAAATGAGCCTCGTCGCTGAACACAATTCTTCGATAAAAAAGTGGATCTTCATCTAACTTTTCAAGAGCCCATTCACCAAAAATTTGGCGTTGTGGTAGGTCGTTTGGCTTCAATTCTTGCACCAGCTGTATCCTATAAGGCTTCACACCCAAATCCTTCCGCAAAATTTTCCACGTAGTGGAGTAACAGAGGCCCAATTGCTGCGAACGGAGCCGAATCGATAATTCACGGTCATCACCAACACTGGCCGATACGGCTGCGATATTTTCTTCAGTTCGCACTCTACGTAAGCGTGTTGGTGGTTTAATGTCCAACAATGTAAATTTGGTGCGAAATTTTCGGTCGATTAAACTGACCATAAAATGGAAGAAGCGCGCGATGAACTTTCTTAACAGAGCACGCATTTTGGTAATAAAATTCAATAATTTGCAAGCGTTGTTCGTCACGTGATTTGCAGAACAGCTTCAAATCGTCTGCGTGCTTTCAAAACAGTTCGTGATTTAAAAGCACGCCGTTTTCAAAACAGGCCTGATAAGCAGAAATTCAAGAAAATACGTCATTTTTTTATATATAGGACGTGTGTGAAACGGTAGAAAAGTACTCTCGTAAGTAAAATTTTGACATTTCTGAGGTAAATAAAATTTTACTAGCTCTAAGGACTAATATAAATTTTGACAATAGGATAGAAATATTTGAAATGTAGAAATTTGATTGAAATAAATTATAATTGAAAATTTTATAATTAAAAGTGTAAAAATCAAATAATATTAAATTTAAAAACGGCTCTATTATAACTATTTCTTCATTTGTTAATTTTTATTTATTTTTTTTTTTTTATTAGTTTTGTTAAAATATTTTTCTGTTTTGTCAAAATTTTATGCTGCTAAATATAATATTTTTTCACACAGTTTAAAACATGAAATTTTTTTACCACAGACAAATTATTTTTCACCATAGAACTTTGCTACCGTTTCGCACACGTCCATACACATAAATATTTTATACAAAAATTTAAATGTAACATCAGGTACAATGTATTGTGGGGATTGTTTTTGTTCAAATTTGCAATTTACTTTTTCAAGAAGGAACTTTTTTAGTTTTTGGAACTATCGAAGGTAAAAGTTATGCTAGGAACACAACTGCGACGAACTTCGCTCATCGTGAAGAACTTGTCGGCAAATATTCATATAAGGTAATCGTGTGAAACACAATATCAACGTACATTGTTTACATTCCGTGCGAAGAAAAACAAAATGAATATATGTAAATACTAACACCACGATTGTGTGCATTTTCATATACACTAATGTGTTTTATTTTTGGCGACGAATATTCGCGACCGAAAATTCGTCGTTCGTCGCAGTTGTGTTCCTAGCATTATTCATTTAATTTTTAGAAAAGGTCAGCTATGTACTCGTATACGATGGTCGTCGTTTACGACTAATTGTCCCCTTACGGTGAATGAGTTAAGGCAGCTTCTTTTAACGGCAATACAAGCACCTGCAACAGGCAATGCTACCTACAATGAAGCTAAAGCGGATGAAGTTTCAAAGCAGAGCTCTGCTAACTTAGATAATTTTGTAAACACCTTGAGAAAACATACAGGCATGGTCCCACACTCGCAAGTTTTCAAAGTCGCCAGGCGACTTAAGAACGCCAAATATGTTATTAGGTGCTCTGTGACTCACGCGATTCACATAATTTGAATGCTAATAACACATGTTTTACCAAAGCAAATAAACTAAATAATAAATTGAAAATGCCAGCAACATTCATATTATGAATTTTGGGTTGAAAATGTAACCAAGAATTGAATGTATAAAAGTTTATTTCCAGAAAAACATAATGAGTTTGGCTCGCGGTTTAAGAACATTTTTTAAATTGCATGTATTTAGTGAAAAATATTCTAGTACAAAGAAAACTAATTTAATTAAATAACTACGTTATTTTATTATTCATTTAAGGTTTAGTTTAGTGTCAGTGTTAGTTCATCAGTTCACTTTAGTACAATCTTGTGATGTGAGTCTGGCGATTTCAAGTCACAATCGCTAATTTCATGCAAAATGCTAGTGCCAGAACATGCCTGATAATCTAAATAAAAGTGGATTTTAAATATATTAATATACATAACTGTTGTTGTTTTCTCCACCATTCGAAATACTCGGTTCCCTTACGGTACTTTAATTTCCAGTGCTATGCTGGAGTCGCTACGATTTCGAGAACTTGGAGATGCCACAACCTCAAGCATTTCTCTTCCAATTGCAGATGTTTTCTAAAGTTCAAGATTTATACCAATCATTCAGGCCTGTTCTAAAAATGTGATTTGTGCCTTTTCTGCAAATCACATTTTTTTTTGTGCTTTTCGATGTGATTTATACTCTTCTAAAGCACAAAAACTGCTGTTTTTCGCTTCAGTTTACTGATATTTTTAGTGAAGTAAAAATCTTGCAACAAAATAAGACTATCTAGTTTTCGCTTAATTTAGTGAACTATTTCGTATAAAATAAATAATTTTACTTAAATAATCAATAGTTATTTATTAATGTAATAAATTATGAAATTTACAATAAAGTACGCGCAAAAATTAGAATGTGATTTCAAATTGATTGCAAGTTAAATTACCGGTTTAAAATCACAAAAATCAAAAATAATGGGAAAATATGTAATAAAGATTTTGCATTTTTATTGACATAATAAAAGTTAGGCCTCACCAGCTAAGTAAATACTAAAAACAAACAAAAATATTTTGTGTGCAGAACACCTTTTTTGTGATTTCAAATCACTTTCACAAAAAGTGATTTTCAGAACACCTTTTTTGTGATTTCAAATCACTTTTACAAAAAGTGATTTGCAGAACAGCCCTGATTATACAGTTTTTTTTTCTATGTTTTCTAGCTGTCTATATGCCGACATTTATAGGAGCTACCCTAATCTTGTGTAGACTTGGAAACCTTTGAAGATAATAAATTGAATAAACTCAATTAATTGAAAAACTTTTTTAATAAATCACTTCTATTTTAATAAAGTATCTATTTATGGTCAGAACAGTGTCAAATTTTGCATGTGGATTATTTTGACTCTATCGGCTAGAACAAATAAATACTTAGTTCATGGAGAAATACTTACTCTTTCAATATTGTTTGATCCATTTCGAAACAGATTTTAAAAAACCGAAATTTTTCGATTACTATTATTATTATTTATTTAACCTAAAAGAAATAAATTCTAAGGTTAAATTAGATCTGAGAGCACTAGCTGCATTGACCATCATCGATTACTAATTTTCCACAAATGGTCTAAACCAGTGATGCCCAAAAGTTCTATATGGAAGAGTAAACACCAATACATTTAAGGAAAAACTACTTTTATTTAATATTTTTTATTGTAAAAAGCAAAACATTTACAAAAACAAAATTCACACTGATAATCGTTGTCCTCAATGTTTACCAACAAAGCATGCGAAAGTGTTGTTGCTTTGCTTTTGTGTGTTTGCAGTGAAGAACGAAAAAAAATATGAAAGACGAACTTGTTTGTGTATTTTTCATTCCTAATGTTGAGCGCAGGATTTGTGTATTAGAGAGCACAAGATTATTTAAAGTAAAGTAAATGGTAACCAGTTTAGCAATTTTTTTCTATCAAATCAAGCGGTTTTAAAGCCAAGATAGCAACAAAAAGTGGCAACTTAGCGCTGTATTAATAACATACCGAGATAAAATTGCGCGATTAGCAGAAATAATGAAAGACATTTAAAAATTCGGCAGAATATTGAGCTGCCGATTAGCCGAGCTCTTCGGCTTCGGGTCTCTATAAAAAAAATCGGCGGCACGGCTAATCGGCTTGCTCTCTGGCCGACGTTTCCTTTTGGATTTCATCATATGTATTGAAAATAGAAACATCGATTTTTTGTTATTAATGTTCATCACACCTTTTTTCTTTTTTAAAACGAATCATCATTCTCAATACTTAATTTTTCAAATGTACGTGTAAATTTCGTAATTAAACACAGTTTTTCTTTAGTTTATTGGAATTTTCATTCTTTCCAAAATTTTGATTTTATTTATTGTCTTTTGTTGTTTCTTGTTCGTAAAAAAGTGAAACTTTTTTGGTAAATTTTTTTCTCATAAGTTTTTTCAATCATATTTAAATAAAATTAACAATGTTTTCAAGATTTTAATTAGTCTAACAATAAAAAAAAAAAATGTCAAATTAACAATGTTTCTTGATAAATTTATCACATTTACAGAATATAAAAAAAAAAAAATTATGTATTATTTTTTGCATAAAAAAGAAAGCTACATGGTAGGCAGACAAAAAATTGTATTTTCTTTAAACGTGCTTAAAGGTTTTTTTTGTTGTGTTTTGACAAAACACTTTTTTAACAAATTAGCTTTAAATGTTATTATTAAATAAAATAATTATTGTCGTTTTTTGTTTAAATATCTTTTAAAGTGTTTGTAACAATGAGGTAAATTTTGTTTAAATATATCCCAAGGATTATTATGCATTTATGTGTATTTAATTTGGAAGTATGTTTTTTTATACACAGAACAATAGTTTTGTTGTTCATAATAACAATCTGGAACTGTTTTTTTCGATATGCTTAAATTATAAATAATTACTGCCTTATCTATAAAATATATTTTATGCTTATTGAGCTCTTAATGCACAAATTTCTATACAAAATTTGTTTAATAAGAGCTTAATAAACATGAAATATTTTTTCTAAATAAGATCGTCAAAATATAATGAAATTTTGTGCTTTACTTTTTTTTCATTTTTTGTAAAGCTGTTTTGCTTTGTTAGAATATTAAAATTATAAATAATAATAACTTAAATAGAACTGTGTTCTTATAAAATTAATATATAAAATTCTTTCTGCTCGAATTGTTTTATTTTTTCTTCCAATTATTTTTGTTTCCAATTCGACTTGTCTTTTTAATGTTTTACTTTTTTTTCGCATTTTGCTTAAATTTTTCTTGCTGCGTTTTAGAAACTTTTTTCTAATTTTTGCTTAATACTAAAAAATGAAACTTAGCCTTTTATTCTTGTTAAAAATTAAAATAATTTTTAATTCAACTTATTATACTATTGGGTGGCTGTAATGGCGGCGGGACGTAGCCCTGTTAGTGTCGTGGGACTAGTTTGATGTTGTGACTCCACTGTATTAGAGTCTTTTTCATCGTTATCGGGATTATCCCATGGCTGTCTTTGGCCGGAGGCAAACAAATTATAAAAGGTGCCAGCCGCAATGTAGATGCCAGCAGCAATAAAGAACACCTTCTGCCATTGTGCAATGGTAGGCTGAAAAAAAGGAAACGTGAATGAAAATTTTTCTTTAAAAAATTATTATAATTTTTAGTGGTATTACCTGATTGTGTATCAAATTGCCAGCAGCAATGGGCGCCAAAAGACCGGCCAAATTGGCAGAACAATTCGTTATAGCCATAAGAAAACCGGCAAAACGAGGTGTCAAATCCAAATGGTTGATTTTGAAACCTGAATAAATACCACCATTTAGACCCACACCAATAGTGAGAATGGCCAAGGTTAAGACGCGATCACAGCCAGTATAAGAGGCAGCTATTAAAGCAATACCTGGACCATATTGACCTAAACAGAAAAGGAAATTAAATATTTTTATTCAAATTTAAAAAAAAAAAGTTCATTATTTTTAAATTAAAAATATATACAGTCATGGCACAGAGGTCGATTCTGTTCGAAAATGGGATTGAAATCGTTTTTTTCTTGTTCTTTAGAAAAACGAGAAAAATAAAAAGTTTCATTGCCAGAAGCTTTAATAGAAAAAAACTAATTTCATGCTTGAAATTAGAAATTTCATGCTTGAAATTAGATATGATTTTATTCCGAACACCCTTTTAGTTTTTCGGTTTTAAAAAACGAAAAGTTATTAAACTTTTAAACCTCACGTTAACTTCTGGCCTAACCAGTCGGAATGATAGAGTATGAAATTAATAACTACACTGATGCATAGAAATATAAAATTTAAAAAGGACATATACATATATACAGCCATGTCACAATGTTGGATTCCCTTCAGAAACGGAATTGAAGCTGTTTTGTGATTATTAAAAAAAAGAAAATTTAAAATTTTTTCGGAATGAAATCGTTTAATCGTTTAATAATTTTATTTTTTTTTTTATTTTTTTATTTAGTATTAAGATTTGAATACTTATTGTTAGTTCATTTTAAAGATTAAATAAATAAAAATAAAAAATTCTATGAAACAATATTAATTTCATTCTTAATATTAGAAATGATTTCATCCCGGATGGATTTTTAGTTTTTTGTTAGAAAAAAAGAAAAATTTAATTCCGTTTGCGAAAGTAGTTGAGCGCTAGGACAAGGTTGATAAGTTATCCTAATGCATCATAATCAATCAAAACCTTGATTTTGATTTGTTTTTGTGATTTTTTGGATTTTAGAAAACGAATATTATTTTTTTATTTGTTTTTCTTCTAAATTTTTCAGCTAAAGATCTTGATTGATTTTTGTTTTTTGTATAAAAGATTTAACGGTGTTTTATAACATTTTAATTTTGCTGAGGATGATAAAAAATTGTTATCGAAATATCGAAAATAAAACACCGTTAAACTTTTTTTATAAAAACAAAAATAAATCAATATCTTTAGCTTGAAAATTTGGAAGAGAAAATATAAACAAGATCAAATAATAAGAATATTTAATTTTTTTATTTGTTGAAGTGAAAATTAGTTTTCGTAGGTTATGTTCGAACTTTAAAATACTCGTATAAAAAAATTATAAAATTGAAATTTTTCGTTTCCATAAACAATTTCTATAATTCAATCCCAATTTAAAAATTTTTAATTTGCAAAAATTTTAATCCTAAAAAACTTCATTATTTTCGAAAAACATTTTTTTTTAAATATTTACAGGCTTGTGATTTCAAAGCACAAACCGTTTCAAAAGCTCAAATGTGATTTGTATCTGCTCTGCAAACCACAACTTTTTGTGACTTTCTTGAAAGCACAACAAATTTACTGGCATTTTTATTTTAAAGCGGAACTTTTTGGTCGCTCTATTATTAGCAAAACCAAATCAATTAATCTGCAAAACACTTTTTGTGAAAGTGATTTGAAATCACAAAAACCTGCTCTGCATGCAAAATATGTTTTTGATGTTTGTGATTTTAAACCAACCGGTAAGCTAACTTGCAATCAATTTGAAATCACTCGTAATTTTTGCACGTGCTTCATTATGAATTTCATAAGTTATTACATTCATAAATAACTTAATGTTTTGTTTATTGGTTATATAAGTAAAATGACTTATTTTTATATGAAAAAATTCACTAAATAAAAAAAACTAGATACGCTTATTTGGAGCAAAGATTTGTTATATTATTTTTATTTTATTTTACTTTACCTTTTATATTTATTAGAAGAAATTAATCTTATTTTGCAAATAATACCGTGAATAAATAAGTTCCACATGAAAATAAAAATAGTAAATAAATTCAAGCAAAAAACAGCTGTTTTTGTGCTTGTGCGTATATATTACATCGAAAATCACAATATGTTGTGGTTTGCAGAGCAGATTCAAATCCCATTTGTGGTTTTGAAACGGCATGTGCTTTGAAATCACGTAAGTTTTAGATTTACAGGTCTTTATAATTCAATTCTCAATATTTTTCAACAAAATTTCCATCCGAAAAATGTTTATTATTTTCGAAGAACTTTTTTATTTTGAATATTTGCAGGCCTGTTCTAAAACTCATGTGGTTTCAAAGACATGCCCTTTCATAAGCACACATGTGATTTGTATCTGCTTTGCAAACAATTATTTGTGATTTTCTATGTGATTCATACTCATTGAAAACACAAAAATTTACTATCATTTTTATTTTAAGGCGAAATTTTTTGGTCGCGGTATTATTAGCAAAACCAAATGAATTATTTAAATAAATATAAAAAAAGTAAGAGAAAACCACAAACTTATTAGCCTTGACACGGAATCCACTTCCGTTCGAAAACGAAATTGAATCCGGGTTTTGATTCTTCGAAAAACGGAAGTCTAAAAAGTTTTTCGGAATGGAGTTATTTCTATAAGACAAGACTAGATGATTTTTAGAATTCATACCAAAAATTTTTCGTGTTTTGAAGGACCAAAAAAAGAATTCAATTCGGTTTCTGAACGAAAATAAGCTCTGTAATATAGCTGAATATATAATTGTTTGCAACAAAATAAACATATCTATAATCGAAATAATTTTACTTAAAAAATCAAATAAAAATCACTTTTAAGTTCTTTATTAAGGTCATAAATTATGAAGTTCATGATAAACTAGAATGTGATTTTAAATTGATAACAGCTTGTAAATCACAAAAGTTAGAAATATTTTGTTTGCAGAACATTCTTTTGTGCTTTCAAATCACTTTCACAAAAAGTGGTTTGCAGTACAAGTGTGCTAAGCAGAAACATTTGCTTTCGAGTTTGATTTTTCGAAAATAACTAGTTTTTATTACCAAATAAGCTATTCTTTTGCATTTATTTCAAATATAATTTTTTTTTCGAAAATGAATTTTCAACAAAAATTTATTATTCAAACAACTTACCAATCGAGTTCATAATTTTTCTTGTGGAAGTATGATTAAAGCGATTTGAAGAGATCATCCAATCGGCCACAACCGAAATACTCATGGAGAATATCCACATTGCCAAGTAGGGCAGAGATGACAACAGACCATTTGATTTCAAAGAAAATCTCAAAACTTGTTTCATATATGTGGGCAATTCAGTCATCAAGGTCTCATAACCATAATTATGACCCATGTGAGCAAACAAAATGGCATAAAACGGCAAAGATTTGGCAATTGATAAGAAAGGTATGGGAGGACTCTAAAAGTATAACATATATATAACTAGAAAAATAATCCTAAATAGGAAAATAGTTTGCAAAACTTTACCTTAACATCATTAGTGCCCCATAGTGAATGATTAATATATTTCTTTTCACGTTCATCGATTTTGGGATGTGATGAGGGATCTTCATATACCCAAATTAAGAAAGCTACAGACCAAATTGTACCGACAGCACCGAATACATAGAAAATTGAGGGCCAGCCTCCATCGAAACCGTATTCAGCCAACAGGCCCGACAAGGGCATCGAAATAATTGTACCAAATTGTGCACCTGCATAAACCGCAGCACCCATGCGTGATCTTTCGTTGGGTGGTATCCATTTGGCCAGCAAAGCATGCGTACAGGGCACAATGGGTCCTTCACCAAGACCCTGAATGAAACGCACCACACACAAACCCCAAACACCGCCTTCGCGTGCAGCTACGGGTACAAGAAAAGCGAACACGGAGTTGATTAACATACCCCAACCGAGGAAATTCAGAGAACCGTATTTTTTCGCCAGCATGCCGAAGGGGATCTGAAGTAAATGAAGTATTATGAAATAAAAAATAAAGCAAATATAATCTTAAACTTACTTGTGTGATGACATAGCCGTAGAAAAACGAGGACAAAATGTAACCCTGAAGAGCTGAACTCCAAGCAAATTCACCATCTTGTCCGTGATCCTGAATTATTAAAAAAAATTATTAGTTTTTAGATACAACTTAACGAATATTTTAAAATCTAAAAAATGCCGCGAGTTTGAAATTATGGCAAGAAACTGTCTGAAACTGTATTCGAATTTTCGAAATTAAGTTTTGGTGTTTTGTTCAAGATATAATTTTTTGGTATTTTGTTCGAATATACGTAATGCTAATTTATATGCTTAACGCATATTTACTTAAAGAACGTCATAACTAAAAAAAAGCTTATTTCGAGACAAATACATTTTACATTTTTAGTTTCCGTACAAGTATTACAAAAATAGTTTCGAAAATGGATTTTTGGCACATTAGAAGAGATAGAGCCAAGTCTGCATTATTACTAGAAAACCTTATTTTTTAAGTTATGATATTTTTTGAGTAAATGCGTTATATATAAGTATAAGCCTTTAGGAAAGAAACACCTTACCACTTCCGTATAGTTGGCTTCCGGACACTCGTCATCCATTACATCGCCTTCACTACCCACCGAAATGGCGGTATGATTGACCATAGCAACAATGGCCACCGACATATTGGTACGCATCACATAAGCATTCGCCATGCCCAGGAAGAGCATAAACGTTACAAAGTAGCGGGTTTGGAAGAGACCTGAAATTAAGCAGAAATAAATAATCTATTATATCACTTTCTTTTAAAGATAATAGTTTTTTATTATATAAATAGTTCTTATTTTAAAAAACATAAAAGCATTGGCAAAATTCAAAGTGTTTCCACTAAAGACATGAAGTAATTTATGAACTTCGAATTTTCGAAATTAATAGGAAATTTCAATACTACTACCCTGACTCTGTATAAAATAAATTACCACCTATATTACTTATAAGAATTTTCACTGATGAAGTAAAATAATTTATGATCTTCGAATTTTCGAAATTGATCTGAAGCTTAGTAAGTTTCAAAATTAATACATTGATTCTATACAAAACAAATTGCCATCATTTAAAAAATTATTCTTTAAGTATATATTTCTACTGAAGAAGTGAAGCAATTTATGATCTTAGAATTTATGAAATTAATCGCAAGTTTTGTAAACTTGAATATCCTAATTCCACACAAAATAAATGACCATTATAAAAGGTGTGCCAAAATTAGGGCAAGATTTGAATTTGTCATATTTAAGTGCTTAAAGTAGATTTCATCTGTATTTGAGAAAAACCTATGCATACTCTCATTTGTACAAAACTTGCCCAGAAAGAAACTCACCTATTATTTAGTAAAGGAATGTAAACAAAAGAACAACAGCTGTTCAAGGTTGCCATCTTTTAGTGTTTGATCAGGAATTGTAAGCAAAGATTAAGCAAGTCAAAGTTGCCACTTAATTAATGCCACTTCACTCATATAATTTTTATCGACTCTTAATATGATGTTCAGATGGTAATATGAAACACTTGGTTCGCTCTCTGAACCACGACTGTGAAACTAGGAGTTCAGATGGTCGTTTTTTTGTTCCACACTGATGTTTACATATTTTGTGCAAACGTTTCAGTAGTTCTTTTTTTAATTTTTATTCAAATCTTTATGTAAATATCCTATTTTTATATGATCAATGATTTTCTCTTAATTTTACACATTCATTATTTGTTTTTCTTTGTTTACATTTTTTGGAGAACTAGTTCAGACAAACTAGCGATAATTTATTATCAAATTTGGAGATGATAGTAGTTTTTGAATAGTTCACAACAAGATTCAAAAGAATTAATTGGTTTGTATGGCGTATCATGTTGGTTCAACCATGATTGGGCCGCGAACCACGGATGAGAAGGTGAACCTCGCATATAAGCTTTCGTGTGAAAATGCTAAATATAAATATGGTAACAACTTTTTATTTAAAGATTTGCTTTAACCGGAGTTGAATTTAGCGAACGACTTTGAGTACAGCCCAGTATTTTAAGTAACAAAATAACTTTTTCTTTCTTTCCTTCTTTTTATTAATTTATTACGAACTTCAAGCCTTCATGGCCAAATTAGTTCAGAATTTCAAATGGTTATTACAATTGCATAATATAAAAAATATTTACATTATTAATTATTAAAAATATATAATTTAAAAGTGCTTAAGGAACGGTATCGTTAATGAAGTTTGCCTAAATAATGAAAAAAATGGTTCAAATAACTATTGTTATTGTTATAGTAACAGTGAAAATCCTCATAAATACTGCTTGAGCAAACTTTTGAACTGAGAAATAGATTTGTAAAAATTCCGTTCCTCATATGGAATATGTAGCTGTATTCCAAATACGTGCTACTCTCACAACAAAAGATCTGCTCATCACTAAAATGGAATGATGAGGACAGGTCAGCATATGAGTTCTTGAAGAACGTCCGAATTCAAATTTTTCTAAAATGTATGAGGGTTTATTATATTTAATTATTTTATAAAACTGCAGCATAAGTCGCTGGTCGATAAAAGTTGAAAAGTCAGAACCTAACGCTCTTACTACGTTAGAAGATACATGATCCCTATAGTGTAGGCCATATATAAAACGAATAACTCAGTTAAAGCAAATTTTGAGCTTAGAAGATTTTATTGAGATGTACCCGAAAATACTTCAACTCCATACAAGAAAAGAGGCAAACACAAACAAAAAGCTACACGTTTTCTCATATTTATCGGCAAGAAAATAGCCAAATGGTATAATTGCTGCAGAGTGAAAGAAACTCTAGATATTATTGAGTTGACTTGATAGTGAAAGTCCAATTTGTTACCGATAACTAACCTCAAAACCTTGCGATACAAAACTAACTCAACAGGGTGATTACGAATGTGTATATACGGACAGAATGTGCTATTAGCGAAGCACATAGCGCTCGTCTTCGCAGGGTTATAAGACAAATAATTTCGGTCAGCCCAATCCGCAATAATAATTGCTGCAGAGTGAAAGAAACTCTAGATATTATTGAGTTGACTTGATAGTGAAAGTCCAATTTGATATCGATAACTAGCCCCAAAATCTTGCGATACAAAACTAACTCAACAGGGTGATTACGAATGTGTATATACGGACTAAATGTGCTATTAGCGAAGCACATAGCGCTCGTCTTCGCAGGGTTATAAGACAAATAATTTCGGTCAGCCCAATCTGCAATAAGTTTTTATTATTTGTATTTTTAAAAGTTTTAGCTTTTCTCACATTAATTTTATCATAATTATCTACACGTTAAAAGCTTTTTAAAAAATTTCTCATGTGCTAACAAAGTGTTAAATTAATAATAAAACAAGAATGCAAAAAAGAAAAAAATAATTATTGAAATAAAACTCATGACTTCACGTGCGGTAAAATTATCACCGCTTTTTGTCGCTTTAACAAATGTGGGTGGTTTTAGTTTCATTTTTTTTCAAATTATTAGGTTGCTGATAAAAAATACCATATTTTTTTAAACTTATCTTAATTAGGCTATAATAGTATTATGACTAATTACTGTCTTAAGAAAAAACAAAACTTTTATGTTGAAAAATTCGTCACTTTTACTTGTACTGGGGAGGTCATTCGTACTCAAGTACTGAAATTAATTTGTAGTTTCTTAAAACCGAACACGTGATTTTTGTGTAAGAATTTATAATTGTTTTGCGTTTCAAAATCAAATAATTTCGAAGTCTGTGTTGTTGGATAAAACTTCAAGGTAATCCTTTTTTTTTAAACACATCGTTTTGTTTTTCGGCCAAGAATTTATGATGTTTTTAAAGTTTTAAGTGTTTTATTTACAAACGTTTATTTGTTTAGTTTTCTATTTTGAAAAATAAATATTGTTATATGTATGTACATTAGGGCGTCTCGAAAAAAAAAGTTCGCCGTACACCACAGAATATAAAGTATTGTTGCAAGGCAGTTTTGAAAAAAAAATTTTTAATTTTTTTTGCCGAAAGTAGGGGTCGCCAAACCACATTTTTCGTTATATCTTCGACATTTATAGTCCTATCTCAAAGTGTGATATATCGATGTTTTCGTCTTGAGGAGGCCAATATTTTGATTTAACAGTCATTAACCTCAAATATCTCATTCTAGTATTTACCTACCAGATCTCAGTTTCTACCACCCTAATGTACCACCCTATTGTCTGATGTTTTTGTCTCGAGGAGGCCAATGGTCATCTTTAATATTCATTGACCTCAATATAACCGTTCTAATAGTTAAGGCTGTTCTTATGAAATATTTCCATAATTCCGGTAGATCTATAAGAAAAAAATTCATGTTTTTTGTCGAGCCTAGGAAATGTGATTTTAAATTGATTTGAAATTTTTCGTACAAAATTTTATACCCGGAAATCCATCTTTCGGTTAGACGTTAACGGAAGATTAAGTAAATTCGAGTTAGTTTAAATCCTCTAATAATGGAAGTAGTACCGTTATTACTCTCATAGTTTATTTATTTTTGTATTATCCATGAAATATCTGTTGGAATTATCAATATTTAATCGTGTCGTGTCAAGAATTAATTTAAATAAACTAAAAAATGTCTTACTGTCCGTGCCATTCTCAAAACACCGAGCGTTTTGTTCATGTAGTACATGAGTCTGCCATGGCTGTTACCGATGAGCAACGCCTAGGCCACATTTTTTCCAAGCTCGAAAGCCGTGAAAAATATAGCCAACTTGGGTCATTTCAAAATATGATTAAATAAAATTGTTTTAATATACACAGATCTTTGAATTTTTATTGTATTGGTACAGATATTATGGTAAGTTCGAAAAGAGTGTATCACTATTTAAAAAAGAAGATACTAGGCAAAAACATCGATATATAATACTATAAAATCCGACTGTGAATACCGAATATATGATAACTGTTTAAAAAGTCAACCCCTACATTCGGCAAAAAACATAAATTATATTTTTTTAACACTTCTGTTGGAACTATCGAAAAACTTCTTTAACAAAAGTTTAATGATTTTTTGCGGGCTTTAATTTTCTGCTATTAGGGTGGTACATTAGGGTGGTAGAAAATGAGATCTGGTGGGTAAATACTAGAACGGGATACAAAATACCATTGACTATTAAAGCAAAACATTGGTCTCTTTGAGACAAAAACATCGATATATCACACTTTGAGATCCGACTGTAAATGCCGAAGATATAACGAAAAATGTATTTAGGCGACCCCTACTTTCGGCAAAAAAAATTAAAAAAAATTTTTTTGAAAATGTCTTACAACATTACTTCGTATTCGGTGGTTTACGGCGAACTTTTTTTTTCTTGCCTATATGGCGAGACGCTCTAATGTACATGTAACATATATATATATATATATATATATATATATATATATATATATATATACATATACGTATTTTTATCTGAATTCAGAGGTAACTTAGAACATTATCGAATGATAATGGCGTTTTCAGCTTTGCTCTTAAATACGTTTTAATATAAGTATGTGCATTTGTACCACCGAGTGTTTTGGATTAGATACATGAAGAAGCCCGAGATCCCAGAAGCCCTCAAGGAGAACATTCGACACGAGTGCGAGAATCTGTCGCCCGAAGTGCTGAAAAATGCCATTAAAAGAGCTCAATTGTGGCGGCGCCCATTTGGCCGATATCATGTTTTCGAGTTGAAAATATCGAAATGTAATGTTTGATTGACTATTATTATTGGGGGCTAGCAGTACCTCGAACCGTTTGGGGTTTAAAACTGTAGCAGCCCTTTTTAGGGCTGCGATAATCTGATCAGAGGCTATTATTTTCTGGTACCACGGGAGCCCCGGGAACATTGTTTTCGCCCGGCTATGGTGAGGTACTTCGGGGGTAACGTGGTGGTTGCGGTTTAATACCCAAATACGGGGAGAGTTTTCGGACACGGTGTGGCGTTGCACTGCAACCGGGTGCCGTGACCCTGAGATCGGAAGGAGTTTTAGGAAGACTCCGCCCTACACCATGGGGGAGAGCATGCGCCATTTAGCGTGTGATCGAAAATGGTACCCATGCATGATGATTTATCATGCGTGACAATTAGTCATGCATGAGGACGTACGGGTGAACGTTTTTTCGCCTTGTGAGGGAATCACCGTAGAAACCCACGTTAAACATCTTCTGATTCTGACTAGAAAATTATTATTAAACTGAATTTTAATTGAATTATTATGGCAAGATTTTTCTTTTTGAATTATTATTATTTTCTATAAAATGATGGAAATAAATATAGTTTAAAAAACTAAAAAAAAACACGCTTCAATATCATATATCAAATTTTTCATTCACTTCACACATGTTGAAGTTTCTTCTTAAATTTTCCATATAACCAGAGAGTTATCCGTACAACGCGTTCCAATTTTTTTTTTAATTCCCAAAATTGGCTTCAGAAATCGCCAAAATCCCACATGTCTCTAGAAACAATATGGCAACTGCAATTTTCACAATAAATCAAATTACTGTTAATACGAGTAGAGTAGGTACACATTCCACGGCAAAAACGCGCACCGAATACGAAAAACCAGTTCCGAACCGGTTAGGGAAGTGGGTACAAATTTTTTATTTATTTATTTATTTTTTTTTTTTTTTGGGAATTCTTAAATTCGACTTCGGGCATCCCCAAAATCCCCCACTTTCCCAATACGGCAACTCCAACTTTTGCACTAAAGCGGCAACACTGTTGGTCTCATGTAGAAAGCCCCTAACAAACAAAATTGCAATTATGTAGGAGAAGAAAAAATCGTAATGGAAACTGCATACTTAGGTACATCTACAATTCAGGGAAAATGCGAGTTAAGGCCTTTCTACATGAGATCAACGATATACAGTTTTATACACCTACATATGTAATAATCACTTATATGACCGGGTTTAGAGTGTTGCAAACATACAAACATACACGTGAAACTAATATACAGGCATGTTTTCACACTCGCATGTTTTCAAAGTCGCCAGGCGACTTAAAAACGCCAAATTAGTTTTTAGGTGTTCTGTGACTCACGCATTTTGCTTGCGAGTTGACATAATTTGAATACTAAAAGCACATGTTTTACCAAAGCAAATAAACTAAAAAATAAATTGAAAATGTCAGCAACAAATTTAATTTAATATAAACGTCATTTTATTATTTGTTTAAGATTTAGTTTAGTTCATCAGTTCATTTTGGTATAGTCTTGTGATTTGAACTCGCCAAGAGTTTGGCGATTGCGATTTACAGAACACCTTTCTTTCGAGTTCAAGTCAGAATATGCCCGATAGTGTCTGAAAATATTTTTTTTAATCTTTGCAAGACTACAGATGATTAGGTAAGCACCTATAAAATGTCGATATACAGACAGCTAGGAGACAAAAACAGAAGTTATTCTCCCATATTCTGCTTGTCGGTGGCAATATCGTCGACAATATAATGGCAAAATCAATTTAAGGCGACATCAATATTACTCTAGGATTCACTAACAGATTTGTAATGATGTTGCCGGCTTATCGATAATATATGAGTCAGTTGCTTTGTTATACCCTTCACAAAAATGTAAAGGGTATATATATATCAGTTTGTGATTCCGTTTGTAATTTCTACAGTTTTTTTCTGCGACCCTATAAAGTATATATATTCTGAATCAGAATTAATGGAAAAGTCGATTAAACGATGTCCGTCTGTCCGTCTGTCCGCTGTTGAAATACCGTTTCTGAGAAAACCATTAGACTTAGAAACTTTTTTCTTTCACCATTCTATTACCCCATCGATTCATGGGTTTGCTATTGAAATTGAGTAATATCGGTCCACGTATAGCTGAGATATATTCAAAATTCCGAAAAAAGCCATTTTTTTTTGCAGTTTTGTATGAAAATTTTTGAAAACAAAAGTTGTTCGTTTTGCTTCAAACTTTACACACTTATTAAGCATGGTGACTTAAAGGCAAAAAATTTTTTTTTCAGATATCGGTCCATATATACCCGAGATATAGCCCAAATCGGATTTTTAATAAAAATGTCGCATAGGCGAAGCTAAATAGCTTTTTTTTCTCAAAAGCAGTTCTGGTAATAAAATTAGGTTACATAAATATAAAAAATGAAAATTTCCGATATCGGTCCATATATACCCGAGATATAGCCCAAACCGGGTTTTTCATGAAAATGCCGCGTAAGCGAACTTAAACAACTTTTTTGTGCTTAAAAGCAGTTCTGGTAATGAAATTAGGTTACATAAATATGGAAAATGAAAATTTCCGATATCGGTCCATATATACCCGAGATATAGCCCAAATCGGGTTTTTCATGAAAATGTCGCGTAAGCGAACTTAAACAACTTTTTTGTGCTCAAAAGCAGTTCTGGTAATGAAATTAGGTTACATAAATATGAAAGATGAAAATTTCCGATATCGGTCCATATATACCCGAGATATAGCCCAAATCGGGTTTTTCATGAAAATGTCGCGTAAGCGAATTTAAACAACTTTTTTGTGCTCGAAAGCAGTTCTGGTAATGAAATAGGGTCATATAAATATGAAAAATGAAAATTTTCGATATCGGTCCATATATACCCGAGATATAGCCTAGACCGGGGTTTTCATGAAAAACCGCGTAAGCGAACTTAAACAACTTTTTTGTGCTCAAAAGCAAATCTGGTAATGAAATTAGGTTACATAAATATGGAAAATGAAAATTTCCGATATCGGTCCATATGTACCCGAGATATAGCCCAAATCGGGTTTTTCATGAAAATGTCGCGTAAGCGAACTTAAACAACTTTTTTTTTGCTCAAAAGCAGTTCTGATAATGAAATAAGATTACATAAATATGGAAAATGAAAATTTCCGATATCGGTCCATATATACCCGAGATATAGCCTAAACTGCGGTTTTAATGAAAATGTCGCGTAAGTGAACTTAAACAACTTTTTTTGCTTAAAAGCAGTTCTGGTAATGAAATAGGGTCACATAAATATGAAAAATGAAAATTTTCGATGTCGGTCCATATATACCCGAGATTTAGCCCAAATCGGGTTTTTCATGAAAATGTCGCGTAAGCGAATTTAAACAACTTTTTTGTGCTCAAAAGCAGTTCTGGTAATGAAATAGGGTCATAAAAATATGGAAAATGAAAGTTTTCGATATCGGTCCATATATACCCGAGATATAGCCTAAACCGGGTTTTTCATGAATACGCGGCGTAAGCGAACTAAAACAACTTTTTTTGCTTAAAAGCAGTTCTAATAGTAAAATAAGGTTATATAGGTATGCAAAATGAAAATTTCCGATATCGGTCCATATATACCCGAGATATAGCCCAAACCGGGTTTTTCACGAAAATGTCGCGTAAGCGAACTTAAACAACTTTTTTTTGCTTAAAAACAGTTCTGGTAATAATATGAGGTTATATAAATATGGAAGATAAAAATTTCCGATATCGGTCCATATATACCCGAGATATAGCCCAAACCGGGTTTTTCATGAAAATGTCGCGTAAGCGAACTTAAACAACTTTTTTCACCTTAAAGCAGTTCTGGTAATAAAATAAGGTTATATAAATATGGAAAAAGAAAATATCCGACATCGGTCCATATATACTCGAGATATAGCCTGAACCGATTTTTCCAATAACATTTTTTTTTTTTTTTTTGCTGAAAAGCAGTTCTTGTTATAAAAGAAGATTACCAAAATAGAGAAAATTAAAATTTTTGATATCGGTCCATATATTCCCGAGATATAGCCTAAGCCGGGGTTTTCATGAAAATGTCGCGTAAGCGAACTTAAACAATTTGTTGTGCTCAGAAGCAGTTCTGGTAATGAAATAAAGTTATATAAATATGGAAAATTAAAATTTTCGATATCGGTCCATATATACCCGAGATATAGCCTGAACCGATTTTTTCATTAAAAAATTTGTGTTTTTTTTTTTGCAGAAAAGCAATTCTTGTTATAAAAGAAGGTTACTAAAATACAGAAAATAGAAAATTCCGATATCGGTTCATATATAACCGAGCATATTCAGGCCACATTTTTAATATACTATACATATTCGTGACTATCGTGAAGGGTATTTTAGATTCGGCCCAGCCGAATATACTACACTCTTACTTGTTTTATTTACCTTTAGATTTAAAACAAAATTTTGTGCAAAATAAGAAATTTTGTGAAAAAAGAAAATTGAGGAAGTTTTTAAATACAAACGGCCTTATGTATAATCAAAATCCTTATCCTAACTAACTAGCTGCTAAGTTTTCTTGTGTATAAATTCCCATATGGGAAAGATATCAGCAGGTTAGTTAGCACAAGGTTTTTTATTATACATAAGGCCATATTCAAACTCCAGTGCCGAAGTAGACAGGAGTCGCGCATTTTTAATTCTGGCCAGTGATGGGCTTTTTTCCAGCTCCTCTACTAATTTTTGAAATTGGGCGGCATTCGTAATTTTAATTTTTTCCATTTTAATCCAATTTTTAACTCGACGTTAAAAACTGTGACGACAAAATAACCGGTAATTAAAGATAACCGACAATTAAATATTGCCGCCATTTTCTCTTGTAGAATATCAAATATGTGTCGGCAGTTATCGATACATGCCAATACTGACAACAGTAGTGCGATTCTCTATCTTTTAACGATTCGATAATCGCAACTTTTGTCATCAAATTTCATCGCTTGCACTAACGATTGAGTGATTCTGTAACTTATTTCTAACGATGGTAAACAGCTGTATTTTTCTGTTCATTCATATAAGCATCACGTGGCATTTCTGCCAGAAAAAAGCGAAAACCACAAAGAAGAAAAGAAAAAACAATAAATTTTTCCATAACAATATGTATACATATTGATTTTTATTTTTAAGTGACAATAAATATTATTTAATTTGTAATAAGGTAAGTAAAATAAAATATGTGTCCATATGTTTCATTTATTTGTTATATGTACTAATATCTATATGTTCAGAATGGACCACAACTAAGACTGGTGATAATCAATATAACTTGTTAAATTCATTAACTGTCAACTCAAAGCAATTGTCCAAGTCCCGATAAACACACTGATTATCCCTTGAAGCGTTCAAACTTTTTCATCCCTTGAAAAAATTATACTGAAATTTTTGTTTTTGAAAATTTATTTAATAAATATTTTATGTGTTTATTTATGTATTTAATATATAATAAATATTTTTATGTCTTAAAAATCAGATTGTAAGCACTTTATTTCATGGATGCTCAATTAAAAAAATATATACTTTAATGATTGAATAAACAGCAAGAAAATTTTTGTCTTTAAGAAATCGACAATCGGCAGTAAAATTAACAGCTGATTTTGATCGACTACGAATATCGTTCAGAAAATGTTACAGAATAGCAAATTCGATAAAATATCGTTATAATTATTTTAATGATTCGATTATCGTTATATAAGTTACAAAAAGCGGCGTCGTCTTGTATTGCCGCCGATAAGCAGAATATAGGTGATTATCTTTTTCCCCAAAAATAAAAAAAAAAATAAAAAAAATACGTTGCTAGCTCATGTTGTGGAAAATGACGTAACTGAAAATTTATTTTTAAGTTTTTGCATTAAATAAATTAACATTTCTATACGCTTTTTAAACACAAATTTTAACACAGTTGGTTTAGCCCGAATCGTTAGAAAGATTAGATTCTTTTCATTTTATTTATTTTTTTTTTTGCCTTTTCTATGATAACGTCACATAAGGGAAATATAAAATTTTCAATGTCGCATTATTTTAATGCAAATAATTAGTCAACGTTGAACATTGCGCTATACTAAAATGTATTTATTATTCACCCAGCAAACAACTTTGATGACGTTAAAACTTATATATGTTAAAATGGGTGATGAAAACTGAAAGTTGCCATAAACTTAGAAAATATTACTTCAGGCTGTCAACCACCTTAACAATTTCTTTAAGAGTATATATTAGGGTGGGTGGATTTGGAAGGTGCAAAATTTGTCGATATTGTGCCATCGATTTTTCGATAGCTTTAGGCATGAGAAAAAAACTTTAACAAGACATATCAAAAAAATAATTTTCGAGGCCCCATTTTACCTTTTCCAAACTTTTATTTTTAAGAGGTTTTTTTTTGGTAGGTAATAAAGTAACTCGGCTGATTTAATTTTCTAGTATTACCTTTTTCCTGACGCCAAAAGCTATTGTTCAAAAAATTTTTTTTAACAAAATTAATATTTGCGGTTAATCATTTGTAAAGGCGCTGCAGTTTTCATACCTGAATTATGTTCGAATCTGTAGTATGCCATTTTTTCTTTATATTCGCCGTACTTAAATATGGCCGGTTCGGCATTTTCTTTTTCTAAATACTTGCTATTTTCGTCCTGCGGCTCTTCAAGTACTTGTTTTTCATACGAGGGCGGTTCGGAAACTTCTTGGCCTAGCACAAAAAGCGCGGTATAAACAGAAAAAAGTTAAGTGTTTTGGAAACTTAAAGTACGAGTTGCTTGACCACCCTGATTTAGCTCCCAGTGACTTTTACCTATTCCCAAATCTAAAAAAATTGCTTGTAGGCAAGCGTTTTACCTCAAACGAAGATGCAATTGCAGTTGTAAACCACTATTTTGAAGACCTTGAGGAAAACTATTTTCATCAAGGGATAGAATTGCTAGAAAAGCGTTGGACTAAGTGCATTGAAATTTCAGGAGATTATATTGAAAAATAAAAATATTTTTGAAAAACTAACTATTCTCTTTCATTGATAGGCTAAGAAGTTTCCCAACCGCCCTCGTATATCTAATCCAAATCAATTTTTAATTCATAATTTTACCCAAATAAATTATTAAGATGAAAAAGAGTTATTGATCGCGGCAATTATTGTTATAATTAAAAAATAAAAATATTTCTTGGCTTAAGACAGAATTGAACTTGAGCTAGACGAATCACATAATATTAGAAGTAGAAAATGAATTTATATAATTAACGATTTATATAAACATAACTCAATTTCCTACGGTGAGTAAATCGTAGGAATCCCTCCCATATTCATTTTATTGAATCCTCATCACCGACTTATTTAATATTTTTATGCAAAATTAAACAGCTATCGAAAATAGATGGCACAATATCGATGGATAAATCGACCCTCGTATTATATGAAGGTCGTATCATGATATAAAAAATGTATCATGGGTCGTATTATATACTGATGAATATATGTCTCTTGGTAAATAGTTTTCTTTTCAATGACTACACACGGTTGTGAGATATTACATTGTAAGATCTGGCAACATGCTGACAATGTAGTGACAATGAAAAATTGTCCCGCAAGAGTAAATTGTGTGTTCAGACGATCGTAAGAAAATCTTACAATTTCATTGCAAGACTATGGTCTGACAAATAATTCATCTGACAACAAAAATTGTCACTTCACATGGTTGTCAGATTGTTAGATGAAAAAAATTGCCAGACATGCTGTAAGGCATTGCCACTTATGTATATCAACAACGATCTGTTTGACAGTGTTGCCCATCAAACTTTTTTCTGACAATGATGCCATTGTCAGGTGCATTAATTTTATACATCTGACAATTAAAACTGAGCTTACAATACCAGCCAATTACCTGGCAATGCCGACGAAGAGTGTTCTCACGATTGTCAGATGCCTGACAACATTGTCGTCTTACAATTCATTGACAATAGTTTTTCTGACAACGTTGTAAGTTAAAAATTTGCAGTTCACACGATTGTAACACATTTTCAGACAATTGTACTGGTAATATTGTAAGATCTGACAACCGTGTGTATGTAGCTTTAGAAGTAAATTTGCACACGTGATAAATACAATAATTTGCTGTCTTATTACGAGCAAATTTCTTATCTTGCCTTGAAACTGAAATTATTGTTTGTTCAGCCAACAAAACCTCACATGAGTTTTGTTTTTTAATGAATTTCTTTATAAAATTGCAACAAAAAAAAAAAGTTATAAAATTGATCAAACGTGTGCAATAATAAAATTGATGAGGAAATTGAAAAAAACTGTTGTTACGTCTAAATAAAATTTGTTTGTTAGTTTGTGTGTGCATATTTTCTAGAAATTTTGCAAAGTCGCGAAAAACTGTTTTGCTTATCAATTCCAATCACCAGTTGCTTATTTATAAATATGGAAATATAACAAACTGTCGCAGCTTACAGATTTGTTAAAAAAATATATATATACAAAAATATTGCTGACCAAAATGTTAAGAATTTGTTGGGGGAAAAAACAGGGCGTAAAAAAAGAAATGCAAAAATTTGTTACACACCCTTGAATGAGAGCAAAAAGAGAGTTAATTTAAATAATAATTTACATGTAATCAACAGCGTTATCAACTTTGAAATTTAAAACGCACCAAAATGGGGGAAAAAGCGCCCGAATTTTGAATTTTCCCTTTCATTTTTAGAAACCTATTTTGTATTTTAAGAAGTACAATATTTTTATATTAAAAACATGACAATGAAACAGCCTGATGGCATGCCATCAAATTCGTTCAATAGCTAGAATTCGTGTTTGTCAAACTTGGCCTCTAGTACGACTCTGTTAGTTAGATAATGTTACCTTTTTCACGAATTATAACAATATTTTATCAAATTCATAATTATGCAATATCATTTAATTATATTTGCTTTCGGCCGAAGTCAGCTATTACTTTTACTGCTTATTATCAGGGCACGAAAAATAAAGCTGCTTACCGTCGTCAAAATTATATTGCAGGAGCATACAACCATTCCAGTCGAGAGAATTTACGATTACCGGATCATTAAAAGTTACAGAATCACACTACAAGACTTTAAATTCAATTAATAGCAATTCTCTCAAACATACTGTACATTTCATTTCTGTTTTCGTCAGCGGTGTATTTAAAAGAATTTATTGAAATATAGTTAAATTTGCCAGAATTATAACATATAAAGGATGAAGTTTACCATAATCAATATTTAATGCAAACGTTTTGCAGAAACTTTATAATTTATTACAATAATTTGGTAATTTCTCAATTAAATAAACCGTAACGAATTCACGAGCCGTCATAAATACGAACTCCACTGTTCAGAGACTGCATTTATATCAATATTTGACAAACTTGGCTTGACCGTTTAATAGCAAAACACTCTGTAAAAGCAGCAAATTTTGTTAAACGAAAATTTTCTCTGTCTTTCGGCAGTGTCCATCATGCATGTTCTGATCAAAAGCAAATCGCTTAAATTTAGCGTTTTCAATTTCAAAACGCCAAATAGGTGTTCAGAGAAACGTATAACGCAAGAAGTATGGTTTTGCGATCTGAAATCGCCAAATAGGTGTTCTGGAAAACGCATATCGCTTAAAATTGGCGAAACTCGCATGTATATATTGAAGTGAACTGATTGAATTTGCTAAAACTGAACTTGCAAAAGGCAATAAAATTATTCACAATTAAAATTTAATATTAATTTGTTAAAATTTAATATGTTTTCTTTTTATTTCAATAAAAAGTTTAAAGAATTTTACACATTTTCATTAAGAAAACTAAATTGCAAAATTTTTCTATTTGTTATCAATTTTTTTTTTTTTCGTTTTATTACTACCACATACATATATACGTATGTAAAACACATGTTGTATTTTTTCGGGAAAAAACTCCTAAACGCCAGTAAAACGCGCGTTCCTCAGAACATCTAAAAATCAATTAGGCGTTTTTCAAAACGCATTGCGGTTTCAGAACGCGCGTTCTCGGAACATGACTGTATAATATACAACAGCAAGATTGTCTTATCTTTAGCATGGTACGTGTTCCACGCAAAATGAAACGTAAAATATTTTGATTTTTTTTCTTACATTAATACAATAAGTTGAGATGAATTTGATTTTGTGGCACCGAAAATGTAAAAAGCGCACTCCGCACCGGCTAGAGAATTTTCCGCACAAATAATTTTAAAAAGCACCAAAAACGGTGCGAAACGTACCGAGTTGACAACGCTGGTAATCAAGAATGATAGAATACATGATTACGACACGTCTAACACAAAACTGAAATCTTCTGCGCATGTTGGTCAAATGACGTCATGAAACAATACAAAAACATCCCTAAATGATTTTTAAATACATTCGTTTGCATAAGTTAAACTACATCATCTAACGGGAACATGACATGACACGTAATTGTTTAAAATATTAAATTTCCAGCAATCACAGTCATTTGACATCACAAAGTGTCATATGTCACATAACACAAACTCGTACACGAGAAGAATAAATAAATAGCTACAGAAATTTTGTAAACAATGGAATGCCATTTTAACTGCCCGTCTAAAATCGACATCAAAAGCTGTTAAGACATACTGGTAATACAGTTTCTTTGATCCATTTTTTCGAATAGTAAAAAATCGAAGAGCACACCAAAACACGACTAACCTTTTTATCTGTCAAAAACAAACCAACAAGCCAAAATGGTTGACATTGCCAACATATATAACAGGCATGCGAACCAACACAACAGAAAACAAGTAAGAGTGTGATATAGTCGGCTGGGCCGAATTTAAAATACCCTACACTATAGTCACATATATTTATAGTATGTATTACAAATTTGAACTAAATATGCTCGGATATACTATAAAAATATTTTTGCCTTGTATTCACCATTCCAAAAAAGAAATCTTTCATGGACATTGTCATGGAAAAGTTTGTTTAAGCTATATCTCGGTTATATATGAACCGATTGCGGAATTTTCTATTTTCTGTATTTTAGTAACCTTCTTTTATAACGAGAATTGCTTTTCAGCAAAAAAAAAATGTTACTGGAAAAATCGTTTCAGGCTAAATCTTGGTCCACTTGTACGGACCGATATCGGAAATTTTCATTTTTCATATTTATATAACCTCATTCTATAACCAGAACTGCTTTTAAGCAAAAAAATTTGTAATGTTCGCTACGCGACATTTTCATGAAAAACCCGGTTTATGCTATATCTCGGGTGTATATGGACCGATATCGGAAATTTTCATTTTCCATATTTATATAGCCTTATATTATTACCGGAACAGCTTTTAAGCAAAAAAAGTTGTTTAAGTTTGTTTACGCGGCATTTTCATGAAAACCCCGGTTTAGGCTACATCTCGGGTATATATGGACCGATATCGGAAATGTTCATTTCCATATTTATATAACCTCATTCTATAACCAGAACTGCTTTTAGGCAAAAAAAAAAAATATATGGACCGATATATGGAATTTTTTTTTTTGCCTTCTAGTCACTATGTTTAATAATTGTGTGAAGTTTGAAGCAAAACAAACAACTTTTTTTCAAAAATTTTCATACAAAATTGCAAAAAATAATGGCTTTTATCGGAATTTTCCATATTACTCAGCTATACGTGAACCGATATTACTGAATTTCAATAGCAAACACATGGCACGATAGGGTAATAGGTCAAAGAAAAAAGTATCTATGTCTAATGGTTTTCCCAGAAACGGTATTTCAACGACCGACAGACGGACATCGCTTAATGGACTTTTCGATTAATTCTGATTCAGAATATAAGTATATACTTTATAGGGTCGCAAATGAAAATTGTAGAGATCACAAACAGAATCACAAACTTAAATATACCCTTAATATTTTTATGAAGGGTATAAAAATGCCAAAATCGAACATACGTATTTCAAGAAATTTGGAAATAACGCTTAATTTTGATTAGAAAATAATTCATTTTAAGCCTCAAAAAACTTACAGCCTGTTCGACAATATCGAATGAAAATGTATGCGAAAGAAAGTCTGTTTGTCTATGTCACTATTGTTCGTTCGCATGAACTTATGTATTTTAATTGAATTTTGACACATCGTTCGCATAGAATAAAGTTAGAAAAAACCCAAATCAATTTTCTTTCGCCTAGAGTGCGAATGAACTTATCCTTTCGACATCGCCGAACTGGCTGTTAATTTTGAGAATAAGATCTTCAAAGCTTATTTTACTTGAAAAATCTTCAAAATTAAGGTAAAATATCTTCAATAAAAATTATAAATAGCTTGTTTTCCATGTTTCCCAGCTATCTATATGTCGACATTTCATAGGAGCTGCTCTAATCATCAGTAGACTTTGGAAATTTTTGAGAGATATTCTCAGACATTCAACTTTATATCCCAACAATCCAAATAAATTGTTTGTAGCAGGGCAACATTTATTATTCTTTTATTTTAAATAATTTGCAAAATTTGTTTTGTTTAAATTCAGTGCATTTATTTTATTTTGATTGAGTGCTATGTTAATTTATATTAAACTCTCATTACAATAACAATTAACATTCGACTGAAATGCTTTATCTTGTTTATAACTGTTATTTGTTATTTTGTTTTGCATATTTTGTATTTTTATTCTTATTTCGATGCAATGCTACACAACTGCATTCAGTTTAATATTTTGTTATTAATAAATAACTTTATGGTTTAGTTTTTATATAAGAAACTTAAGAACATTGGACGGCAACAGTCTCCAAATATTAAAAGCTATCTTTTATTTAAAAGTGGACAACTTAAGACTTTTATATTCCGATTTGTCCCTTAAGAATAATAACTTATTTTAAAACAGTATTAACCAACTAGGACGATTTCTCGTCTGGTCCTGGTTTTGCTATTTTGAAATAAAACCTGAGGAAGGACTATTAAATCCACCTTTCTACATGTTGAGAATTAAAAAAAAATGCTCTAATAATATCTATCAAAACACAAAAAACAAGCTTTTTCATTTATACCCGTCTCTAACATTTCTTTACACCTTTTATTGGTATCAATGTGAGAAGCTTAAATAGCGAATAAAAACTCAATTGTTAAATATCTTCATTAAAAAATACGACACTCTCTCGACATTTAATTTCGATTTGTTGTATGGAAAGATCCATATTCACCACGTTTGCACTTTATATAACGCAATGAAATACAGCTGATTAATATAAAGTTTTAATTAAATAAATAATTATCAATCCCATTAATCCTGTTTTGATTGAGAAAATAAATAAAAGCAAAGTTATTGATTTAATTTAACTGCAAATGCAAGAGTGAAGTCAACAGTCTTGCAAATACCTACCAATAAATTTTCCAACTAAATCGAATATGTTTACTTATTTCTCTTCATTACTTAATATTTTAATATCAAATGATAAATTTTTATAAAATTCCATAACCTTGTAAACTTTCTTTAATTGCCGCTTAAAGTCAATTGATATTGAAACTTTTAGTTAAATTGTCGTCAAATTGTTTATTTTGCTGCTCTTTATCAAATCAGTTGATTTTTAATTGTAACGAGTAAAGTAGAAACCTCCCCCCCACGGCTTATTGTTTATGATGTTACATAATCAATTAAAAATACACATATATATGTAAGTATATACATGTTGACGTTTGTTTGTGCAAAATTTTCCTAGATAATCGAAGCTGTTTGTTATTTATTGATTATTTTTTATTGAAGTCCCATAAAAAGTGTCTGGCATGATCTGTTGCCGTTCAAACTGTTGATGTTCAAACGCTTTAATTACACAGAAAGTGCCAAAGGCCAGTTAAAGAATTGAAATAAATATTTTTGCAAAAGATTAAAAATAAAATTGAAATACATATACAATTATTCGCCAGTTTATTGACCTGAAAACCGGAAATTATATGAGTATTCGTATTCGTATCATAAAGGAAATGAAGAGGTTAAAAATCTTGAAGTTGCTGTTTTAAGATTTCTTAAATCTAACCGAGAAAATGAAAAAGGAAATCTTAATTTAAGAAAGGATATTTATCATAATATTTACAATCATCCCCTAAACAAGAGCGGCAAGAGTTTTTTAACTGTAAAAAGTTCTCATGCCCGTACATTTCGTATGGAGCAAACAGAAACAACGCGGCGGCAACGCAACGGCAACGCTTTGCTAATGAAAAATTCGTTTTTGACAATACGTTTCACAGTGAAGTAAGTTGCAAAAGAAAACAATTGCAAACAAAAGAAAAATATAGGAAAGTGAAATAAAAAGTAAAAAATTTTTGTATTTCTCCTTATTTTCAATATGATGTAGTAATCTTTCAACTCATCTAAATAACTCATTTTGAAAACTTTAATTATTTTATTTTAGTTTGATAAAAAAAATCACATATAACAATGCCGTCCGTTCATTCGGGTTGTTTTACTTATTTGTTTGACATAAAGTTGCGCTTTTGTTTAAAGATATCGTTTCAGCGCTAAAGCTCATCGGAAAAAGTCGTTCCGCTTGACGCATTTGTTTAGGTATCGCTGCCATTACACAGGAAAGTACTTTCATGAAATTTCTGTATACGTATTATAAATAAAAAAAATTTATGAAATAGACGACTTTCATGAAAATTTCTTGTTTGTCTACACAGGAAAGTGAAAGTTCATTTTAAATATTGTTGCCGAAGCAAAGTCACAAAATTTCCCTCTTCTTCTCACCATTCTTATTTTGTTCGCTTATTAATTAGAGTTGCCAAACTTATTACATATACAGACTTATGGGGCAATAGTTGAAAAAATGTATCATTATAAAGTTTTTTATGAGATTATTTTAATTTTTTTTTCTTTATATGTTTTCTTTATATGCATTAAAAGGAAAAACTATAATTCTTTTCATAACATGCAAAAGAATTTCATAATTATTATTTTACCACAATACTGCAACTTTGTATAATTCTTTGTATGTGGCAACAATGTTTAGCAATTTGTCATTTTACTTTCAGAAAACTTCAAAAAATTTGTTTCATGAAATTTTTTATGAAAGCTGAAAGAAAAGTAAACAAAATATGAATGTGTTAGTGAAAAAGTGTGAGCGTATTGCAACTTTCATCAAATTACTTTCTTGCCTAAACGCTAGGTATGGCTGTTAAATAAATTCGGCATTGCCAACCTGTAAGTTACCTTGTACGCAGTGTTGCCGGATTGAAGATTTTACCTTAAGATCTTTCTCTCAAAATTAAAACTTTTCGAGGTTCTACAATAATAAATACTGCGCGGCATCCACTGAATTTTAATTGTTTTCGTTATAAGAATTTTGAAATAATTCTCACTTCTTAAGAACAAAACATACATATCGGTCCTTTATGACAGCAATGTCATAACTCAAAAATTCCGTTTCAAAAAAAGAAATTTAAAATATATAGTTTTCATGCACGTGTTAGAAATTGTTTTTAGAAAATATCTCCTAAAGGAGGAATTTTTGCAGGATATAAAGGATAGTACTGTTAATAAAAAAGTAACATTTTGGGCCACCCTTTATTATTTAAGTCATCTATACTTTTAAAAAGATAGTCATATGCATCGGCTACATGTACATTTTTCATTTCAAACTTAAGCTCGAAGTTGCTCAGATTCCTTTTTTATAACTATTATAAGCGCTAAAAAAAATTCGACTTTTCGAACATTATTTTTTCTATTATTTTAAAACGTGTTTGCTTTCTTGTAGCCGATTTTTGAATAAAAATTTTATTTTATACAATTAATTAAAAAAATATATTCGTAAATACGAGCATAATGATATTTAACAGAAAAAAAAAAAAAAAGATTTAATGTGAAATTTTTAATTATTCCTTTTTAGCCACTACTTAACGCTAAAAAAATTAAGTTCGAATTTTCGAACATTCTGTTTGCTGGCAAATATTAATTTTTTTATTTTGGCTTCAAATTAGCCTTTATTTGAAAAAAATTAGTTTTGTACGAAAATTACAATTGTGTTCGAAAAGTAATAATTGTAGATAAGTACATATATTAAATTGCTATGGTTTTAAAAGTGTGGTAAAAAGAAAAAATAATGTAAAATTTTAAATAAAGTAAAATTATAGATTTTTCTTTTTTTCAAGCACTTAAAATTTAAAGTTCGAATTTTCGAATGTTTTGTTTCTAAACCAATAATAAGCTAATAATTTCACATTAATGGTAAGATTTAATGTGAGATTTTCGACGACTCTGTTTTTAACACTACTTAACGCTAAAAACATTAAGTTCGAATTTTCGAACATTTTGTTTGTTAGCCAGTATTAAGCAATTAGTTGTTTTCATATGTTGTGCTTTGCTTTAGCCGGTATTTGAATAAAAATATAAGTTTTATACAAAAATCGAAATTGTGTTCGAAAGTAAGTTCTCTTACAAGCGTACTTATATTAAACTTTCATAATTTTAGAAGTCTGTTTAAATGAGCATATAAAGGATTTAGTGCGAAATTTTCAATTAATTCCTTTTTAGCTATTATTTGCTAAATACACTTAAGTATTTGCTAAAATACATTTAAGTTCGGATTTTCGAACATTCTGTTTATTACCCAATATAAACGTTTTATTATTTTTGCACGATTTGGCTTAATTTTTCCCGGTATTTGAATAAAAAATTTGTTTCGTACGAAAATCGAAATTTGATTCGAAATGATATATATTAATTTAAAATTTTCGCATATTACGTCTCTAAGCCAATTTTAAGTTGCTTAGCTACGTTTTGGCTTTATTTTAGCTGGTATTGAATAAAAAATTTGTTTCATACGAAAATCGAAATTAGGTTAGAAAAGAAAAGTATTCAATATATTTAAATGTTATGATTTTAGAAGCCTGCTAAAAAAAATAATAAAGGATATAATGTGAAATTTTCGATTATTATTTATTTTTTTTTTTTTTGCCATTATTAAGTACACAAAAACTTAAGTTGAAATTTTCGAACATTCAGTTTTTTAATCACTATTAGGCGCTTTATTATTTTGCTACGCTTAGGCTTTGTTTTAGCCAGTATTTGAATAAAAATTTTGTTTTATTGTTTATATTTAGTAAATTATGTTCGAAAACAAATATATTAAATTATGATTTGACTTTTAAGGAAAAAGAAAAGATTTAGTGCAAACTTTTCGATTGTTCTTATTTCAGCCACTATAAAGCGCTTATAAAATCAAGTTCGAATTTTCGAACGCTGTTCCTAAGCCAACATTAAGTGATTTCTTGCTTTTTGCCGGCATTTGAATAAAAATTTTGTTTCATATTTTATATTTATTAAATGGTGTTCGAAAAGTAATATATTAAATTATTACGATTTGAAGTCTGTTAAGAAGTAAAAATAAAGGATTTGGTGCAAATTTTGCGATTCTTCTTATTTTAGCCACTATAAAGCGCTTAAAAACTCAAGTTCGAATTTTCGAACATTCTGTTTCTTAGCTTATATTAAGTGCTTTATTACTTTGCTACGTTATGGCTTTATTTTAGCCGGTATTTCAATAAAAAATGTGTTTCATACGAAAATCGAAATTAGGTTTAAAGATTTATATTACATATATTGAATTTTTATGATTTTACAAGTCTGTTTTGGCATTATTTTAGCCGGTGTTTGTATAAAAATTTAGTTTTATACGTCAATCGAAATTATGTTCGAAAAATATTTATATATACATACATACGTATGTGTATTAAATTAAAAATCTGTATATTTTAAAAAGAAAAAATATACAGATTTTTTCTTCGCTAAAATTAAGCATTTCATTATTTTGCTTTGTTTTATCCGATATTTGTATAAGAAAATCGTTTTATACAAAAACCGACATTATGTTCGAAAAGTTATCATATACTAGTGCATATAGATTAAATTACAATGAGTTAAAATGCGTGCAAAAAAGGAAAAAATAAAGGATTTAGACCGGTAATTTCGATTTTCCTATTTTAAACATTATTTATTGCTGAAAAAAAGTTAAGTTCGAATTTTCGATCATTTTGTTTCTTAGTTAATATCAAGCGCTTTGTTATTTGCCAGTATTAAGTGTTTCATTGTTTTGCTTTGGTTTAGCCGATATTCTTATAAAAAAATCGTTTTATACAAAAACCGACATTATGTTCGAAAAGTTATAATATACCTACTAATGCAAATAGATTAAACTGCAATGAGTTTAGAGGCGTGCTAAAATAAAAAATAAAGGATTTTGAGCGAAATTTTCGATTACTTCTATTTTAAACATTATTTACTGCTTAAAAAAGTTAAGTTCGAATTTTCGAACATTCTGTTTTTTAGTTAATATCAAGCGCTATTTACCTAAGTTTTGACTGTCTTTTAGCCGGTATTTGTATAAAAATTTTATTTTACGTTCGAAAAGCAATACTTGTAGATAAGTCTGTTAAAAAGTAAAATTTAGGATCTAGTGCAAATTTGTTTGTTTCAAAGCAATTTCGTGTGGGTATTTGAGATCTAAATCCAACTTTTTAGCAAAAGCAAACAACTAAAGGTGTTGGTTGGCAAATTAAATTAAGTATTTTTTTATTCGTTGTGTTCAGCAAAAAGTTTTTTTCAAACGTTTCATTTCAGAATGAGCTCATTTAAAATTCGTTTTTGCAACAAAAGAAGAAAAAAAGTCCGAAATAAATTTTACACATTAAATTGTTTTTTGTGTAGGTACATAATATGTACATGCATTTATACATACACAGCCATATGTATATGTGTGTGTGTTTTTTATTTTTCGGTGTTGACCGTCTATTGCACAATAAGCACGTGAAAAAATTAAATTTCTTATTCTTTACACAAAACTTATTTAAAATAATTTCATTTTAGTCACCTCTAGGACGATTTTCTTCGAAAATCTCATTAAAACCATTTTGATCCCAAACAAGGACATGACCATTCCGTTCGCGATTGACTTGTTGTTGTTGACGTGCAGCAGGCATTTTTGTAGGCTTTTAAATAATTTAATTAACTTAAGAGGAATAAAACTTAACACTTAGCACACTGTATTTTAGGGTTTTAAAATTTTTGGTTAAAAATTTCCAGGACGTTTTCTTGTTTAGAAATCGATTTTTTTTTTATTTTATTTTAAAAAGTATTAAATACACTTTTTACGCACGCGTTTAAACCATTTCATGTTCTACCGTAAGTTTCTTAAATATTTTAACATTTTTTGGAAAGCAAAATAAAGTTTTCGGAAAATGCTAGAGTCTGAATAAGATTTTCTATTTTAGGTTTCTTGTTCTTTTAAACGAACTCCGCTTGTCCGTTCTCTACCATTTGCTACAGTCGCCGTAAATGAATTTATTTCAACTGATTTCAATAATTCTGAAAGTATTTATAAAATGCTTAAGTTTTCAAAATGAAATGTGCTTTTTTCTTAAATTCTTATGTTTTATTTTTGCTGTTTGTTTGTTTTGTTGTTTTCGGTTTGTTTTTGTTGTGGTCTTTCTTTTTTTTGGCGTTGCTGTTTCCTCTCACTTCCTTGGCGCTCGTTTTGCTTTTCACTTTGTTGTTGTAATTGAGTAAATATTACGGAAATGCTTTAAGTTGTTGTTTTGTAATTTCTGCTTGATTGCAATTTTCGAAAATTATATTTTAAAAAATTTTATAATAATTTATATAATTTATTGTCTTTTTTTTTTTTTTGGTAAAAGATTTAAATATAATTTATTAGGTTCCTTCCTCTGTGTAATACTATTTGGCGCGCGTTCTATAAGCCAACTGATACTTGTCGGTTCGTTACGCTTAACTTTTAATCGTCTCGCCGCTTCATTGTTGCTGTTTTAGTTCTTTGATGATCTGTTTTGTTTTGTTAAATGGGAGAGTGTTTTGTGTTCATGAGCATGAGCATGAATGCCTTTGTATGGGAGCGTGTGTATATATGTATGTTTGTGTGTGTTTATGTGGTTGGTTGTGTTGTAAGTAATGTTGTGCGAGGGGTTTTCAAGGGGCCCGGTTTTTGTTTTTTGACCGCTTCGGGGTTCCATTTTATCTTTTAGCGAAAGCTTTTTGGTTTTTCTTAGTTCATTTGCTAGCGTGTGAAATGTTAAGAGGAAGCTAATTATTTATCGAAATTAAAAATTCTTTCCAATTACGTTCAAATTTAAAAAAAAAAATTTTTTTGAGTAAAGGCCTCATTAGTTTTTACTTTCAGTTGCCGTTCTGTGACGTTCTTTTCTGTAGCAAATATTTTACAATTACTTTTTCTGTGAAAAAGTTCAGCTGTTTTTTACAGTAAAGCAAAAAAGAAAAATATTGGAATTAAGATTTTTCGTAAAAATTGTTTTATTTGAAAAAACAAAAAAAGAAACAATATAATTACTTAGAAATGGTGACAAAACAGCCAACTTTTCTCTCACGATCTGCAGAATTTACGACACTTCTTATACAAAATATAATGTTTATTCGCTAAAATTATATTGATCATTCATAGTGGCTTAATTGATTGATATATATTAAGTTTGAAAAAATTTAATTAAAACAAATTATTTTAGCTTTCGATAAAAAAAATTTGTATTCATATGACTAAAAAAATTAGTTTCTCCATACCAGAAAAAAGTAAAACATAGACATATCTGGCTGTCACTTAACGTTGAATTCTATTTTCAACAGATTAGTCCGCAACAGAACAGAACGTAAAAGTAAAAACAAACCATGTACATATAGTTTACATTGAACAGAAACAAGACAGCTGATTCAGAACGAAAAAGAACGTACAAACTAATTCTGCCTTAAGCCTTTTTGTAGATGAGCCTCATCAATAAACAAGTTATTAAAATGACTTGGCTATAAATAGTTAATTAAATTTTTAACCGTTATTGAGCACTTGAGATAAGAAATGATATAATAATAAAAAAAATCATATACATACATACATCGATATATACCAGGTGACGTTCATGATTCAGACATGACACACAAGTGACAGCCAATGGAAGTCATCAAGGACAAGCCAAGTGAAAACGAAGCACGACTTAAAGCAAGTATTGTCTTGCTTTAAGTCGTGTTTCATTACAATATATCTTCATTTATCCTGTCGTAAATAACGGGTGGTTAAGTTTCAAGGGCCGATGTTGAATGTGAACCACACCTAAACGCCAAGTTTTTTTCCGAATTTTATTTGACGTTTCTCTATTTCAGACTTACTCAATTTGAACCATGGAGAGATACACAATCCAACAACGTGTTAAAGTTATCCAGACTTATTATGAAAATGATGATCAATTTTCAAAGAAAATCATCTTCAGTGATGAGGCACATTTTCACCTCAGTGGATTCGTCAATAAACAGAATTGCCGCATTTGGGCGAATGAGAATCCAAGAGTGACTGTCGAAAAACTAATGCGGTTTATGTGCTGGCGGCATCATCGGGCCGTATTTTTTCCAAAATGAGGCCGGTCAGGCAGTTACTGTGAATGGTGTTCGCTATCGTGAGATGATAACGAACTTTTTATGGCCCGAATTGGAAGATATCGATGTAGACGATATGTGGTTTCAGCAGGACGGTGCCACTTGCCACACAGCTAACCAAACAATTGCTCTTTTGCGCAACAAATTCAATGGCCGTGTTATCTCACGTAATGGCGATGTCAATTGGCCGCCAAGATCATGTGATTTGACACCGTTGGACTTTTTTCTTTGGGGTTATTTGAAAGAAAAGGTGTACGTCAATAAGCCAGCAACAATTCAACAGCTAAAGGATGAGATAATTCGGCACATTAACGGCATAGAACCTCCATTATGCCTCAGGGTCATCGAAAATTTGGACCATCGAATGGAGGTGTGCCGCCGTGGTCGCGGCGCCCATTTGGCCGATATTTTGTTCCATACATAATTGAGTAATACCAATATATCATAATAAAATAAAATTACAATAATTTCCTAAATAGTTTGTGTTTTATTCAAAATCAGCATCGGCCCTTGAAATTTAACCACCCTTTACAAATATGGATTAATCTATTTTCTCGTCCTCTAATGCGAGCTGGACTATTTCTCTTTTTTTTCTGTTATGTTGGTACATATCGCTCCTTTATTGCAACATAGTCATATCTCAAAAACTGAGCTTTTCGAGTTAACAATGCAGAATTGTTAATAGTACTACCTTTTATATTGTGCCAAAATTTTATTCAAATTACTTTTAAACTGTTTCCTTTAGGAGATATTTTGTAAAACTTGTATGGAAACTAAAAATTTGAAATGTGTTTTTCTCGAAACAAGCTTTTTTTGCGTTATGACTATGTTCCAATAAAGGAGCGATATGTCTGGTATATGTATATGTTGGGAAAATCAGTCATTTTAGATTATCAATTTGTTTTTGACAGATAAAAAGGTTAGTCGTGTTTTGGTGTACTCTACGATTTTTTACTATTCGGAAAAATGGCTCAAAGAAACTGTAAGGACATTTGAAATGTTGACTGTGGCGGTAGGCGAATCTACTATAAGCAGAACACAAGTTCAATTTCGGTATAACCGGTTTAAGGAGGGATGAGAAGATGTCCATGACGATGCTCATTCTGGTCGCCCGAGCACCTCAACAACCGATGAAAACATTGAAGCAGTGAAGAAAATGATTTTGTATAATCGTCGAATCACTATCAGAGAGGTAGCTGATGATGTTGCCATTTCGTTTGCCTCATGCCAAGCGACTTTTACGGATGTTTTAGGCATGAAACGTGCGGCATCGAAATTGCTAAATTTTGAGCACAAACAACGTCACATGGACATTGCTCAGGAGCTTTTGAACATCGTCAACGACGATTCAGATTTCCTCAAAGAGGTCATAACTGGTGGCGAATCATGGGTGTATGGCTATGCCATTGAAACCAAAGCCCAATCATCCTAATGGAAGCGTCCAGAACAGCCAAATCCGAAAAAGTCCCTCAAGTTCGGTCAAATGTGAAGGTTTTGTTCACTGTTTTCTTCGACTGCAAAGGCGTGGTGCATCATGAATTACTGTCACAAGGTCGTACGATCAATAAGGGTTACTACCTTAAAATTATGCAATTCGTCAGAAACGCACATGGATTTTGCACCACACTCATAGAAAAAAGCATTTTCATATTGATGACGGCGGGTGATCAGAATTGTGACATCAATATTATGTAAATAGTCATCAGTAATGTGAAAACAGGCATTAATCTCAATTTTCATACAAAATTGGAAAAAAATGGCTTTTTTCGGAATTTTCGATATTTCTGAGCTATATGTGAACCGATTTTACGGAATTTCAATAGCAAACACTTGGCACGATGGGGTAAAAGAATGGTGAAAGAAAAAAGTTTATAAGTCTAATGGTTTTCTCAGAAACGGTATTTTGACGGCGGACAGACGGGCATCGCTTTATCGACTTTTCCATTAATTCTGATTCAGAATATATATACTTTATGCGGTCGCAAATGAAAATTGTAGAAACTACAAACGGAATCACAAACTTATAAATACCATTTACATTTTTGTGAAGGGTATAAAAAAGGTCTGAAATTATTAATTGTAAAGATCGTTATTGTTTTCATCTAAAATTTCATCTTAGCACACATTCACAGGAATAAGCAGACGTCAAAAGAACGCACACAGTTGTCAGATCTTACAATACTGCTAGTAAAATTGTCTGAAAATGTATTACAATCGTGTGAACTACCAATTTTTAACTTACAACGTTGTCAGAAAAACCATTGTCAATCAATTGTAAGACGACAATGTTGTCAGGCATCTGACAATCCTGAGAACACTTCGTCGGCATTGCCAGATAATTGGCTAATATTGTAAGCTCAGTTTTAATTGTCAGATGTATAAAATTAATGCACCTCATTGTCAGAAAAAAGTTTGATGGGCAACACTGCCAAACAGATGGTTGTTGATATACATAAGTGGCAATGCCTTACAACATGTCTGGCAATTTTTTTCATCTAACAAGCTGACAACCATGTGAACTGACAATTTTTATTGTCAATGAAATTGTAACATTTTCTTACGATCGTCTGAACACAATTTACTTCTGCGGGACAATTTTTCATTGTCACTACATTGTCAGCATGTTGCCAGATCTTACAATATTGTAACAGCTGACAACCGTGTGTACATAGCTTAAGAAAACGTAACAACAAATTAAATGTTATCAAGGCAGGTTTGCCAGGGTAGTGATATTAGCACATCTGTCTTTTGTTTCCTTTGCGTAAATTTGTGCAAAAAAAACGCACATTGCTTTTTCATACAAAATAAAACAAAATTTAACAACTTTTCGTAATTTCTACCAAAAAAATACATGTGATGTTTTTCGGTATTGTATTTATTATAATTTCTGCCAATACCTATCAATGCTGCCTTGCATGTTATTCTTGTATTTAAGGCCATGTTATACTCTCATACACGATCGTGCGATCTACTAAATAAAACATGTGTGCTGCAAAAGTACTAAAAATTCAACCGTGCGACAGAGTTTTTGACAAATCGTGCGATTTGAAAAATTTTATGAAACTTTTTAAAACATTATGGTTTCTGTGCGATCAGTGTGGTATATATTGTGAAAAATATGAGAATAGTGTTGGTGCCTCGAGAAAATAATTTAAGTAATGTAAAATTATTATGTTAATAAAAGTTTTCAATTATATAAAATTATTGCAATTATAATTACTTGTATAATAGTGTGGCCTACAACGCCATTTTGAAGCGATTTTTTCAAGTCTGCCAGACTTTTGAAACAGTTTCCTGTGAATGAATCGTACGAGTGAATCAGGGCTTTAAAGCATCACCGTGATGTCAGTATGACATACCTATGAGTCAACCATGACTTAAAAACTTTGTCAGAGACGGAAAGTTTAATATTTTATTTTTGCACGTTTTGCGCACAGATTCAAAAGATACAAAATATTTTGTCTCTTTTGTCAGAATTATGGTACATAAAGTCATCTTTCGTATCCTAATGGCATCACTGGTCGGAACACCTAGTTTCGCAATCGTGGTTCAGAGAGCGAACCATGTGGTTAATATTACCGTCTGAACATGGTATTACCAACACTGTGTGTTACACATGAGTACTGTACTCGTATTTTAATTTATGCAATTTGAACAAAAAAATCTGAAAGTTTTTTTTTGTTTTTATTAAGTTTTGTTTTAATTAAGTCAAACATGTGCGTTGTAGCTTAAAACCGGCAACAATAACAAAAAGTGAAGTTGTATGAAAATTTAACAGTTTTGTTACTTTTTAAACGCAAAAGTTCGATCCATTGCTGAGATAGATGGATGGTTGATCAATAGTGTGTGTTATGAAATAAATACGTGTGTGCGTGCGTGTATGCGTGTGTGGGTATGCCTGAGTTTTTGGTCAAAGTCACGAGATCTTTTTCAATTTTATTTCAATATATTTATGTATGCACATCTCATACTCGTTTTTCTCTGCCGATTTGAAAATACAACAAAAAAAAAAAAAATAGAAACAGAAACAAAATGTGTTCAAGTTTTATTTCTAGCAGACTTTTAGATGAAAGTCCATTCACTTGAGTTTTTTTTTTCTTTTGTATTTTTTTTTAGATTTATTATTTCTTTCGTTTGTTTTTAACTTGAATAAAAATTAGTTTAGCACAAATGCGGTACAAAAATGTTTCCATTGAATAACTTTTGGATAATTATTAAAAAATAAAATAAGTAAATTTTGGCTTGCACAAGAGCTGATTTCTATTTTAGTTTTCTAAAAGAAAAACAATTTTTCAGAAAACAAAAATAGTAAATCAATTACAAAAAAAATCTGTCACAAGGCAAAATTTGTTTTTTATCTTCATCTTGCCTTTCAAAAAAGCTTTAACGTCTGACGCCATTTCTCGATCAGCTGAAAATATTTACGAAAAATTCTTTAACGATTTCGTTTGACGCTTTTCCTTTTGCAATCACGTTGCTTTTCGTATAAAATCATTCATAAAAAACTTGAATTGGTGTCTATTTTAGAAATGCTTTTACTAGTTAAGTGACTCAATTTCATTCATTGTGGCTTTCCTCATATAGAGAGACGACCTACCCACTTATAAAAAAAACATTTAACTGATTTATATAATTTTTAATGACAATAATAAATTAATTTAGCAAAAAATAGATTTTTACGTAAAAGTTTAACAAAGAATTTGAAAATGTTTCCAAATAGAATATCCATTTGCTTTCAAATTACGCGTGAATAGGAATTTTTCTAATTTAGCATTTTTCCCTGAAATTGAGAAGATGAAAAATGAAATTGAGAACTTTAAATTGGAAAAATTCCAAATGAAATTTGATATATAAAAATGAGAAAACTGTAAATGAAATTGAGATTTACAATTTCAAATTGAGAATATTCGCAATGAAATCTAGAATTTAGAAAATTCTAAATTTAATTAAGATTTTTAGTTATAAATTGAGAAAACTTCAAATTAAATCGAGAGTTTCAGCTTTAAAATGAGAAAAATCCAAAATAAATTGAGAAGTTCAATTTCAAATTGGGTAAACTCTCTAAATAAAATCAAGAATTTCATTTTTAAACTGAGAAATTTCCAATTGAAATCGAGAATTTGAATTTTAATATGCAAAAAATTCCAAATGAAATTTTTAATTTCAAAATAAGAAAACTCCAAAACAAACCAAATTTCAATTTAAAATTGGGAGAGTTTCAAAAACATGCAAAATAAGTGTATTGAAATTTTCTATGAAAATTACCAACAACAAGCATACACTATTGTATTTTAATTGAACAATCCACACTATACACGGATACAAGGGGTTTTGTGAATTCGCTATATATATCTTAAAATTTTTGTAATTTTCTTAGTTTTGTATTAAATTTTCTCAAATTAAAATTTCTTTATTTTATTTGGTACTAAAGTTAAAATTTTCATTTCCTTATGAAGTTTTCTCAATTTTAATTTCAAATTCTCGATTTCATTTCGAATTTCCCCATTTTTATAACAAACTCTCAACTTTATTTAGAATTTTCACACTTTCACTTCAAATTTTACGATTTCATTGAAAGTTGGTGTAGAACAGAGATCCCCATAAAAGACCCTGTTACACTATCCCACACGATCGTACGATTCATTCACAGGAAACTGTTCTAAAAGTCTGGCCGACTTTACAAAATCTCTTCAAAATGGCGTTTTAGTGCGCACTATTATATGATATGATAGTATGATTGCATTAATTTATAAACATAGTAAAATAATTAAGAACTGTTATTACAATAATAATTTTACATTAATTTAATTTATTTCTCGAGGCGCCAACAACTGATCGCACAGAAATCATAATGTTATGAAAAGTCGCACGATTTGCCAAAAAAAAAACTCTGTCACACAGTTGCATTTTTAGTACTTTTTCAGCACAGATGTTATATTTAGTAGATCGCAGGATCGTGTAGGGTAGTGAATCACGACCTAAAGAGAGCGGTCAGTATATCAATATCTAAGTTGTCTATCCTTGAGAGCACTGCGTGATGGTCAATGATGTAGCGATTATACAAACTACAGTATAGCAAAAAATAGCTCAAGCTTAAATGAACGCCTTTCGGTTTTAAGCACCGTCACAGGTCCGTTATGGTTTCATTACTTGTTTTATTTCAAAATGGTGGACTGATTAAGATGATAAATCCAGCGTCTGGACAGAGGTGTGGCGATTGCTTACGATATAACGATAATTTTTGTTCGACAGTGTTACCCCCAGCAAAGCAGAGACAGAAGTGTATAAGTACATTTGGAGCGCTTTCATATTTGGCAACTTAGTTGCGCAATTCTCTTGCCCAAGTCTTGTGGTTGTTGATGTGAGAGGTAAGAGCAGCTTGAAGGGGGAAGAATTGCTGGTATTTGAGTACAGACTTGCTTGTACTCAGCAATTCGTTTTGTTTGTACATTCTTGTTTTTGATATTTTCTTTTGTTTATTTTTCGGGCCGTGCAAAATATTAAGGAAATTTAAGGAAAACAAAATGAAAGTCGCGCAACTAAATAACTGTATGTGAACACAAAATCAAGTTTAAAAGGAAAGAATTAAAAACTAAAAATAGAATTGGACAACTAAGTTACCTAATGTGAAAGCACTCTTATACAGGTATGTCCTGTGTTGCCAACCTTGTTCTTTTTCCATTTCTTTAAACAGCATTTAAAAATTCCAAACAAAATTGTTTAGCTTTTATTAATCATGAATTTAATGAATGTATACATACATACATGCTTACATGTACGTATGTATGAATAAGGAAAAAGTGATTAAATTTAAGCAAAACTATGCAATTTGTTACCTTGAGTTGCCAAACTTAATCATGTGTCATGTCAATAAATTACAAAATTCTCCTAAAAATAACATCTTGTAAAAACGGAAATAATGTGCAATTTGTAGTTTTCTTTTTTCAGTTTTTTTTTTTTTTTTAATTTGGTGATCATTTTAAAAGCTTAAGCGCCAAACTGGCATTGAAAAGTAAAACACATTTTTGTAAAATGTTTCAAAATTTAATTGCTTATAATTTTTGTTTTTCTTTAATAAAAACAACTAAATAACATTATTCGCTCATTGAGTAAAATAAAGGAAGAAGACTATTAAACCATGTTGAAATAAAAATTTATAGCTATAGAATAAAATACAAATAAAAATTTGTAAACAATTTGCGGCATAAATACCTATGGTAACTAAATATACATATGTACATACCTATACATATGTATATACATTCATATACATACATACAGTCACTCACATTTAAAGTCGGGCAGACGCAATAAAAACTTTAAGTCCCAATATTTATAAGCTGACGGACGAAAAAGTCGTTTTAATTTTGTTTATTTTATCACAAAAGTTCTTTTATTTAAAAACAACAAAAACATTTTATTCCAAGTTCTTTTATTAAATGTATACGAAGGCTTAACTTAAATAAGGTCACTTTTCAGTCTCACATTTAAAGTCGGGCAATTAACAAAAAATTAGCATTATGTGAACATAACGCAAAATTAATATTTTGTAGATCCACCTTTTTGGGTTTCAACAGCTTGTAAGCGGTTAGGCAAAGATTTCACTAATTTTTTGCAAACCTCAGGACTTATATTATTCCACTCTTCCTGTAAGGCATTCTTTAGTTGTGGAATTGACGTACACTGCCTGTCCTGCATCCGGCGGCCTACTTCGTCCCACAAATGTTCAATAACATTGAGGTCCGGACTTTGTGCAGGGGTTTTAAAAACCTTCGGACAGTTATAGAGCAGCCAATTCTTTACATCATATGCTGAATGTTTAGGATCATTGTCCTGGTAAAATTGGAAATTAGTTTCAATGCCGAGTTTTTTACGCTTTTTTTTAAATTTTTTCTCAAAATATTTAAATAAACATTCTTATTTATAACACCGTCAATGAAATGCAAATTTCCAACTCCTGAGGCTGCCATGCATCCCCAAACCATAACCGATCCACCACCGTGCTTTACTGTTGTTCTTAAATTCTTGCCTTCCATCTCTTTGTTTCGTTTGCGCAATACTTTGCCTCTTCCATCGCACCCAAATAAGTTAAATTTACTTTCGTCAGTAAACAATACCTAAATATTAATAATAAGCCTAATTAAATTTTTATGTTTGTTCCAACTTACGGTACTCCAGAAATCAAAATCTTTGGTCATATATTGACGAGCAAAAACAAGCCGTTCGCTTTGGTTTTTCTTACTTATAAGAGGTTTTTTCCGCTACTCGGCCGTGAAAGTCATTCTTGCGAAGAAGTTTTCTTATTGTTTCTGGGTTTACCTCCGTCCCAGAAGCTTCCTTGACCATTGCTGTCAGTTTTGGAGCAGAAATAAAAGGATTTTTCTTCACCTGTTTTAAAATCATGTTCTCATCTCTGGGTGAAAGCTTTCTTGTTCGGGCTCCGCGTTTTTTATTTGCTACCAAACCACTTTCTTTATATCTAGAAATGATATCATGCACTGTAGATTTGCTTTTTTTATCAAATTAGATATTTTCCTTTCAGATTTTCCATCTAAGTGCAACTCAATTATTATTTTCCGTTCTTCGAAGGTGGATTGTTTAATTTTGCGCGGCATTTTTCAAAAAACTTTTATAATCTTCACTGATCGAATGATTATGTAAGAAGAAATAATTGTTTTGGAGACAAAAGAAGAAAAAAGTGGAAATACGGGATATTTCACTTTTTCACTGTACAAAACATTAAGTGCCCGACTTTCAATGTGAGACAGAGAATTTACTTTTTCTCATTTTGTTATTCTTATGTATATGATAAAACAAAAAAAAAAATTAAACGCATCATCTCTCATCAAAACATAAATATTAAGATCATAAATTTTCGACAATGTTTGCCCGACTTTAAATGTGAGTGACTGTACATGTATATGTAGGTACATAAGTAAAGAACAAATTTATCTAAAGCAAAATAATATTAAAATTTATGCTAATGTCTAGACTGATTTGAACACACGAAATGTTTTATTTAGTACCTACATACAATTAATTAGCATGTACATATATATACTATAAATATGTGTGTGTATAAGTTGAGTTTTTTGAAGTTATTTCTTCATTAAAAAAAAAGAATAAAATTCTTTTTTTTTTTTTTTTTTATATTTTTTTATTTATTTTTTCTTTATTTAATTAAACCTTTTTGGTTGACAATTACTTAAGAACTAACTTAAAATAAATTCCTAAGTATTAATTAAACTTGCTGTAGGTGGTGATCACGTCATATGAATTTTGCTGACCTGGTGGAGTGTGCAGGAAGTCGTTTGATTTTTGTTTAATTTCATAAATGTTGCACAATTTGCTTTCACACGTCTCTCTTTAGCTTTAATTTAAAAGTGCTGAATGGGTTTATGTTACAGTGTATGTATGTCTGTTTGTAATATTGCATTAGCTTTTGCAATATTAACTCCTCCCTTCTCAAATGCTAACGTACCCGTTGGCAGAAACTTGGCTTCGGGCATCGACCTTCTTTTCAGGTTCATTTTCTTGTTAATTTTCCATGATGCATATGCGAGTGCAACAATAAGGGTGACAAATGCAGCTAAAGTGATTGAGTTGAGTGTTAATCCAATTTTGTTGTTTGTGTCAATTTTGGAAATTCTTTTCCTATTAGTGATCTCGAGTTCTTTAATCATTTCCAAAGAGAGAACTTCTTCTAATTCATCATTCTTTGATTTTTGCTGAAAAACGGCTGGCAACGGCTCAAAATATATTTCTTCGCGTATGTAAAAAATTTTATTTTCAATCTTAATTGTAGAGTTATGGTGTTTTATGATAAAAGTTCCAGTCAGTGTGAATTGTTGTCCATCTATCTCTATCGTGCCATTGAAGTTGTTGAGTAATAGTATACCAGGATAAATTTCTTCCGTATCCGATATGTGATCAGCATTAGTTCGTGAACAATTAGATGATTGGCTTCTTACAAGTTTACTTATACAATGATTATCGCTTAATTCTACTAAGTTATTCTTGTTACAAATGGCTTTTCTATTATATTCTTTACATTTAGATTTTATTCCAAAAATTTTCTTTTTACAATTCAGAATTTTGTCATATTGGATTTTATTGATTCTATTGTTTAATTTTACAGGTTTAAGTGTAAGTATTTCACATTCTTCTTTTTCAGTTGTAGGCAAGCTAAGAATATAAATTATCATAGAACCATTTGCGGCTATGCTTACGTCTGTAAATTCTAGTTCCTCTTCAACATTTATGTATGGTATGCCTTCATGTCTAACAATTTTTTCTATGGTTTCAATTTCAATACTTGACAAAATAAATGAATTAACTACACTGGATTTTGCCCAATGTAAAGCATATTCGATATTTAATAGTTCTTCTTTTATAAGTTGTATTTTATATTTTATCTTAAGACTAATTTCTAGCTTATTGTCTACATTAATAATTTTCATAATTTGGTTACTTTTTTCGGTTTGTTCATTTAATTTCTGTATCAATTGTTTATTTATAATTATCTGATTGTTATTATTTTCATTTAATGTTTCCAAATTTTCATTTATGATTTCTAGGTCACGGTGGTCGGGGTTTCCTGCGACCCATTTCCACGCTGAGCCTATAAAGTCAAGAGAACGTTTTTCTCTTGCTTTAGGAGAAATTTTTGCAATAAGAGTCCGAACTTGAGATACTTCGTGTATTAGGAGAGGATATAATTGATGTTCTGCATTAAGGTTATTTCTAATAGTATTTTCTATTTCAGAAGTTAATTTTGCATATTCTTCCAAATTTATTACATGAATTATCTTAAAAGATCCTTCTTGAACTCTTGCAGTGTCGTCTTTTAGAGTGATAAGTTGCGAATTCGTGTAATCGAATATTTGAAATTCCGCATGCACTAGGTGCATGGTAAGTCTGCAAAATTAGCATAGAATTTTTTTATTATATGTCTAGGTAAAGCTTTTAATTCTTAATAACAATAATAAAGATTAATTTATATTTTAATGTTGCGGGTTTTTTTTTTTTTTTTTTTTTTTTTTTTTGAATTAATATTTTTTATAAATCATCTTTTCTTTCAAAGTAGTGAGTTTTACAATTTTATAATACTTAAATTTAAAATCGTATGCCTATGGCATATTATTCGATTGTTCTTTTCTTGATTTACAATTTTTCTCTTACTAAATGAAGGTATCGTACGCCTATGGCATATTGCTCGATCCTTTTACAAGCTTTATCATTACTTAGCAAATAATTAATTCACATATTTTGTTTTGTTTGATTCGTTATCATTTTTTTACATTTAGTTTTTAATTTTTTCTTAATTCTATTTAAATTATACATATTTTTCATAAATGTTGTAAAAATATTGTTAAGCTTTACGATATTGTTTTCATTTTATACGAGTTTATATTAAAATTTATTTTAACTTCTAATGTGTGACTTATGAACTATCCTTCCTGATTCTGTCAGTATTGCGTTTCCTCTATCTTCTTTTACTGTCTCTTCTTTATATCTAGGCGTTAGCTTATTTCCTATTCTCTTATTGTTTCTTACAAATATTTTATCGTTTGCGTTGTACGAACGAAAAGGTATCCTTTTCTTATTATGAAATTCTAAGTCTTTGTTTTGTTTTTCTACGAGTCTATTAACGCTGTCCTGTCGGTCTTTTTCGATTTGTTCTGGGTCTGTACTAACTGTTCGTCCAAAAAATGCTTCAACTGGTTTTTTCTTGATCGTCGAGTGAATAGAGAAGTTGTATTTGTAAAGGGATCTAAGTAGTAAGTCTTCAAAATTCCTATGTGTTTTTTCGGTTTTAATGCATCGCATTATTTCAGAAAGAGTGGAGTGAAACCGCTCTATTTGTCCATTTATTGTACTCGTATAGGGTGGTGTCTTGAATATTTCTATTCCATATTGATTTTCAAGCATAAATACTATAGGTGCTGAACTAAGAGACTTTTCGTTATCTATAACGATTTTCTTCGGGATTCCAAAAGAAATGAGCAACTCTTGAAGGGGTAATTTTATATCTTCGGTTGACCGTGATTTAACTAATTTCACTAAGGCATATTTCGAAAGCTTATCAATGGCGGTTAAAATGATTTTATTGTTTGTGTGGTAAATGTCAATGTGAACAATATGTCCGGGATATTCAGGGATAGGAGAAGGTTTCAAAATTGGAGAAGTAGGGTGTCTTTCGTATTTATTTTCCTTGCATATTTTGCATTGTTTTACAATAGCTGTGATCTTTGCACTCATATGAGGAAAGTAAAATTTATCTAGCAATTGGATTTTGTTCTCGACTGCGTTCCTATGAGCTCTATTATGTTCTTTTATAATTTCTGTTTCCTGGTCTGCCTCTTGAGTGAGATTTTCTACTTGTTTCCTAGTGTAACGTGTTCTGTATTGGGCAAAGTGTTGTGGATATATATTTTGTATTTTACCTAAAATATGATCTTCTGTGAAAATACCATTTGTCACAGAAGGATTTAAATATCGTTTTAAAATGTTTACTAAGTTTTCCTCATTAAAATCTGGTTCTATTATGATATGCTTATGGTAGGTGGGAAAAATAATTTTGAACTGGTACGAGGCTACATCGCCAGTAGAAAGAAACAACTGGTTCTTAAAAACATTTATTGGGGAATCTGTATAGGGAATAAGATTATGCGAAGAACTTCCATCACTGTGCATCGTTGGTGTAAGAGAATTGATTTGATTATTTGGAGTTCTAGATAATGTGTCTGCTACTACGTTTGATTTTCCAGGTTTGTATTTGAGTACATAATTATACTCCTCTAAAATTGCTTTCCATCTCTTGAGCTTGCTGTTGTTATTTTTATTACTTAATGCATACGTTAAAGGTTGATGATCTGTGAATATTTTTACGGCAACAGGTCCATACAAATAACTTCGCAATGTTTTCAGAGCCCAAACGATAGCTAACATCTCCTTTTCGTTGGTGGCATAATTTTCTTCTGCTTTCGAGAGAGTCCGTGATATAAATATTATTGGTTTGTCATCCTGCTCCAAAACTGCGCCTATAGCGTAATTGGATGCATCTGTAGTAAGACTAAATTCTTTGCTAAAATCAGGATACTGTAGCATTACCTCGTTAGAAGCGAGAGTAGTTTTAATTTTATTAAAGGCTTCTATTGCATCATTATCTAACGTTATTTCTTTTTTTGCTGACAAACGTTTGGACATTCGTCCTTCCTCCCCTCTCAAAATTAGGGTTAGTGGTTTCGCTAACCTGGCATAGTCCTGAATGAAGCGCCTGTAAAATCCAGACATTCCTAGGAACGATCTGAGATCCTTAAGGGTCTTTGGTATAGGAATCTTTTCTATCGCTTCAACTTTTAATGGGTTTGCTTTTATTCCATTGGGTGTTACAACAAATCCTAAAAATTCAACTTCATCGGCAAAAAACTTGCATTTGTCTAATTGAACTTTCATATTCGCCTGTTCTAAAGTGTTAAAAATAGTCTCTAAATGTTTAGTATGATCCTGTTCTGTTTGACTAAAGATGATTATGTCATCAATGTATACGAAACAAATTTTACCAATGTGCATTCTTAAGATGTCATCTAAAGCACGTTGAAAAATGGAAGGGGCATTTTTAAGGCCAAATGGAAGACGAGTAAATTCGTACTTACCATTATTGACAGAAAATGCTGTCTTTTCGATGTCTTTTTCTTTTAAAGGAATTTGGTGGAAACCGCTTTTAAGATCTATGACAGAAAAAAATTTGTTTCGTCCTAATTGCGAAAGAACTTCGTTGATTTCGGGGATTGGGTAACGGTCGGCGATAGTAACAGCGTTTAACTTTCTGTAATCAATAACTAATCTGTATTGCTTGTTTCCCTCTGAATCTGGTTTTTTATTTACAATCCAAACGGGCGAATTGTAAGGGGAACGTGATGGTCGGATAATCCCATCTTTAAGGAGTTTATTTATCTGGTCTTCGACTTCGTTTTTGAGCGACATGGGGTATGGGTAATATTTTGTATAGACTGGGGATTCCGTTGTTGTTCGAATCTCACCTGTAACTCTCGTAGTAAATGTTAATCTTTTGTCAGGTTCTGCAAATAATTTTGAAAATTTTCCTAATAATGATTTAATAACGGTTTGCTGTTTAAGGGTAAGATGGTCTGTTTTTACTTCTATACTATTTACTGATTTTGCTATTTGCTGTTTAATAGGTATTTTAATTTTATCTTTAATTATCATTAGGTCATCTGAAGTGTAAATAACTGCTTTAAGTTGTTTTAAGCTGTCGTTGCCAATAATAGCATCAAATGATTTAAGTGTTGGTAGTATAAAAAATTTAAGTTTTTCGTTCTTGAGATTAAAAAGATAAAGTTCTATGTGCTGAGATATTTCAATTTTTCCTCCTACTGAATCTGCGAAAAAAATATTTTCGTTTTGTTTAGGGTTTTTTGCTAGTGAAGGTTGAATATAGTTTTTATTTGATCCGGTGTCGATAAGAAATTTTAATATTTTTCCATCGCTTCTTTTACATTCGAAATACGGAAGCGATGAATTTGTTAACCTAAAAAATGAACATCTGCAAATTGATTTTGATTTTCGCTTGGATAATTCTGTTCCTGTTGTTCATAGTTATTATAATATTCCTGCCAATTCTCCTCATTCAGATTTTCGGGCATATTTGAGTTATAATGTTCCATATTATTTGTGAAGTTTTCAGCCTGGGAAATGTGGTTAACTCTTTGGAGTTTGTTTGGAATATTACGAGAAAATTGGTTTGATGGCGGTGGTGCACGCTTTCCTGCAAATGTGCTATAATTTGGTCTGTTCATATAATTGACATTACGCGTTTGTTGGGAACTGTCGACTTCCATAGGTATAGGTTTGGGTAATGGTTTAGGAGCATAAGGTCTTTGTGGTTGAAAATTTTGATATTGTGGAAAATGGTTGAAATTTTGTGGAAAAGCGTTGTTGAGTGAAGGGATGTTTGCTTGATTATTTATGGGTCTGTTATAAGAAAAAGGTCTAAACTGTTGAGGAATAAATGCTGTTTGTGCAAAGAAAGGTGGTTTTCTTTGCATTTGCTGCGGTGTATGCATTGGTGGTGGTTGGAATTTTCTATTTTTATTCTGGTTGTACGCGTATTGTGTCCTGTATCCCTGGTTTTCAAGTTTAAGACATAAATGTAAGGCCTGAGGTAAATCAGATGGTTCTTTCATGCCTAATAACTTTGGGAAGTCACCATTAAGTCCCTTAACAAATGTGTCTAATGCTTTGTTTCTGTAAGTCTGTGTCAAAAGGTTAAGAGCTTCCTGTCCCATGGTAAGGCTTGATAATTTGTTTAATATTAAAGAAAGGTGGTTGTATACCTCTTGGTAAAATTCGGGTATGGATTTCCTTCCTTGCACCAATGATGCAAGTTGGCATTCCAATGTCGTTATGTCGCGTCTGTCTGCGAAGTGGAGATTGAGGCAATAGATTATTGCTTTCCAGTCTAATGGAACGTTATAGGATTCTAAAATCACGTCGGCATTTCCTGTAATTTTATTTCTAATACTACTTAGAATCCCAAAATACTTTGGTGTTCCTTTCGTATTTTCATAAATTTTGAGGACGCGTTCTATGCTTTTCCTCCACGAACTAAATTCTGAAGGATTTCCGGAAAAATCCCTTAAACTACGAACAATGTCCGGTATTTTGTCTAAGTCATTAATTTGTCCCTGGTGTTCCGGTCTTATTGTCTCGTCTGTCGCGGTAACGAGTATGCTGTCCGGGTTATTTAGAGCTAAGTTCTCCTGAACAACCCTGTTTACTATATTGCTTATTAGCCTTTCTAAATCAGGTGCTGCTACTGGCTGTGATGAATTAGTGGACTGATTCTGTGCGCTAGAGCTACCAGGATTTTCTAAAATGCTAGGTCTAATGAGATTATTTGGATTAGACATATTTAAAAATTTTCTTAATTTTAAAATCGCCTTAAATTTTTACTATTTATTTACTTCAAAACCTCCTTAAATTTTACTTTTTCCTTATTTTAAAACCTCTTTAGATTTTTATTTTCTGTTTTCTCGTTGAAAATAAAAATTTCACTGTTAAAAAATTAAAATTACTAATTTTTTAATTATATTAGGGCAATTTGTGAATTAATATTTTTCTTTTTTAATTAGATATTTAAATTAAAATTTATTTTAAAGAATTTCTAAATTTTTTTGTGTTTTTTTTTTTTTATATTCACTCGAAAAACGATGAATTAAGTTAATATTCTTTTGTTTTAATTAAATATTTGATATTGCTTATTAGCTTTGGATTTATTTTTAAAACTTTCTTATTTTTCTTTTTAAATTTAATTTTATATTTCACTTTTATAATTAACCATTTAAAACTTTTACTTAAATATAAAGCTTACATAAAAAATATTGTAATAACCATCCCACGGCGCTGGAGAATCATCCTTTTTGCTGTCTGCTACTGAGGGTCCCGCGATGCGCACTCTGCGTGGGTGTGCGTTTCGTCCTCTTTGGGCTTTAACGCTGATTGTAGTCACTGCCTGTTACTTCCTATCGCACTGCTTAAGGGCTTTTATTAAGGACTTTTCCCTTTTTTTTGAAAATGATAAACCACGTATGCTTCTTAAGGATCTTATGGTTTTTCACTCACACTTTACTTTTTTATTTCACAAAAAAAAGTCCTTCGGAACGTAACGCGGTAGCGACCCTTTATTGTTGGGCGCCAGTTGAGTTTTTTGAAGTTATTTCTTCATTAAAAAAAAAGAATAAAATTCTTTTTTTTTTTTTTTTTTATATTTTTTTATTTATTTTTTCTTTATTTAATTAAACCTTTTTGGTTGACAATTACTTAAGAACTAACTTAAAATAAATTCCTAAGTATTAATTAAACTTGCTGTAGGTGGTGATCACGTCATATGAATTTTGCTGACCTGGTGGAGTGTGCAGGAAGTCGTTTGATTTTTGTTTAATTTCATAAATGTTGCACAATTTGCTTTCACACGTCTCTCTTTAGCTTTAATTTAAAAGTGCTGAATGGGTTTATGTTACAGTGTATGTATGTCTGTTTGTAATATTGCATTAGCTTTTGCAATATTAACTTATATAAGTATGTATAGGTACATGAATATCAAAAAAGTACAGTTAATTTTCAAACTTAAACTCTCGCGAAAGTTATAGGTGTCTACTATTATATCATTGTTAACTAAGAATTGCCAACTTTTGTTTTCAACATTTCCCCTTATGTTGCCTACCTCTCAAGCCCCCCTCCCCCTCTTCCAAACGTTTTCCTCTTCCACAAGAATTTGCAATAACTGACTAATCATTTCAATTTTAGCAAAGTCAAAAGTTCATTTTTTTCCTTCGAATTGATGCCGTCTTAAGCTTTCCCCTGCACAATAACAATTAATTTTTATAAAAAAATTTGCAAAAGTGTAGTTGTTGTTCAATATAAAATACATACCTACATACATATGTACATTTGCCAAATCACAAAATGTGCTTCATATCATTGTTAATTGTTTTATTGCATTAAATTGTATTTGATTGTGTTTGTAACCGCAGTGCCAATGAAATAACAAACAACAACAAAAAACGAACCCATACTCGTTTTATTGTGTATTTGATATTAACGAATGCTCGCTCACGTGTAAATCGGCTGATAGCAAGAACACAAATAAAGAATTCATATCAGAAAGTAACAACCACATTATTAAACACATACACTGAAAAACAAGTGTTCAAAACAAACAAAAAAATGTTTTTTTTGCTGCTTGAAGAGAGCGTGAGATATGCACACTTTCAAAAACAAGAGCTTAAAATAGCGTAGAAAAGTTGCCAGAAATAAATCGAATGAAAAACTGCCAAAAAGCCCAGATTCCCGCAAAAGGTGTTGGACGGCACAAGAAATATTTACTGGGTGGCCAAAAACTGGTGGCGAACTAGTAGATCTTAAAAATTTTATAACATTTTCTTTTGTATAAGATGTGTGTATAGAACTTTGAAATGGAATAAAGCAAAGATGAATTTTTTAAATTAACATGAAATTTACTTCAATCAAAAAATTATCTTTGGGCGTTATAATTTATAAATGGTCTGATAAAAAATTAACCGTTATATTAAAATTTCGTCAGTTACGTATCTTCGATTTACGTATTTTTCTTTTCTGTAATGTTGGTACACATGTCTGTTATATACGTTGGCAATATCAGCCATTTCGGATTGTCAGTTTGTTTTTGACAGATAAACAGCTTAGTCGTGTTTTAGTCGAATTTTTACTAAATTTTGAGCTAAAACAACGCTCAGGAGCTGGTGAACATCGTCAACGGCGATCCAGATTTTCTCAAAAATATAAATGTTAGCAGGTAGGAAAGTAAGTAATAATAAACTTTCTTTTATTTCAGATTATAAAACATAAAAAATTTAAGTTTTTGACGGAAAATATAGAACATAATGTCACTTAGACAAACTCCGTTTTCAGTTTTGCAAGAATAGGCTCGTTTCAGAGCTTTCTTCACATATTATAAAAAATTTGTGACAATGTTTTTTTATTGTCTCGGTTCTTCAAAGAATCCCCAAAAAATTAATCGGGTGCTGACAAATCTGGCAAAAGCACTGTTGAATTAATTTCCGAATTTCTGGAAATTATTTACTCCTAGCTCAAAACAAAGTCATTTAAGTAATATTTTTTACATACTTATTGTAAACAATTTCTATTTTGTATAGGTATTTCATAATCTGAAAAAAAAACAAATAGAATGATATTTGAGCGAAAATGTTATTAATATTTTAAGACCAATGGTGACTTTTGGACTAGCCTGTATTTTAGTTAAACATCATATTGTGCACTGGAATTTTTTTATACATAAGTATTTTAAGAAACTCCATCACAAATTAGGACAGAAATGAAATGCAACGGAAAAGAGATAACAAGTAAGCAAGAAAGCTTAATGTATTTCACTAATTTTTGCTCTCCGCGCTTTGTGCTTTTATTCTTAAACCATTTTATTTGCAAAGCTTTTTTTCTTGTGTAAAAAATCCTTTGAAAATTGATAAAGACAAATAATTTATTCTGTATGTATAATATTACTGTCACTTCCTCTATTTGGAATAAATATTTTTATTCGCATAAATACATTTAAAATAAAAACAAATGTTCAATTTTTGTTTCAAATGTTTTTATGCGAATGAAAATATTTTTTTCGAAATAGAGGAAGTGGCAGTTAATCTTGCTCTGTTCCCCATCTAATCGATTTTAATTCCAGTCTGGCACCACCGTTTTACGCCTAGCCCTAGTAATTTCACCATAAAAGAGAGTGATGTCTAACATATCTGGCGATTGTCAATTGTTTCTATATTTTTTTTTTTAAATATCAAATGACTTGCTATTATTTAGATTGCGTCATAAAACAAATATGTACTTAAGAGACCACGTCTACACCTCTTGTTGTATCTGGTATTTCTAAAAATATCTGTAACAATTATAATACAACAGGGATGACAAATTGGTAGCTATGAATACATTTGCTTAATCAAAAGTGATCTATAGTTAAGGTCGCCTATTGAATATTGGCATATTTTTTTACCTACTTATCAAGTAGATTTTTATCTGAATGAAAGCAACGATAAACTCTATTAGGTCTTCTATAGATCGATACAACACAATTTTACAATTTTTCGTAATTGAATGTATTACCTCTAATTAATCTTCCATTTGCCCCAAATTTCTAAAACTTGGTCGACAACTGTTCGTGTGAATATTTCTTTTTTTTTATGAAAAGTTTTTTAAAATTTGTTTAGCTTACTTTTTATATTAAAAATTATGATAACATTAATTGTATAATTAAGTAGCAAAAAGGAAAAATCCTTAATCTCTCTGCAAATACATATGTACCTACAGTAGGATGCAAAAATGTGTACATTTTTATATATTGTGCACTTTTTATTCCATAAAAATTTTAATAAAATACAGTTTTTCTTTCTTAAATTATTTTATGTTAAAAAATTAGCTTAACAATTAAAATTAAAAGCTTTAAATTCTTAGAGAAAAATAAATTTAAACGATACAACTCGCATGTACTCAATTCTGCTACATTTGAAAACTTTTTGGAATGGTAGTATTTTTAGTATTTAGTGCAATATCCTTTGTTGCATAAAATATTTTCTATACACTTTCTATTAAGGTATGAATAACTTCCTTTGGAATGTTTACCTAATCGTGGAGAACTCGTTTCCAAAGTAGTTTGTGGTGATTGGTGAAATACCAACCCTTTTTTTACGATTGACCACACGAACTCTCAATCGGAATTAGGTCGGCACTTACCGCTGGCATCTCTATCACCCGAATTTTTGATCGTTGAGCCTTTGTTTCCTAATTTTTGGATGTATGCTATGCTGCCAAAAAAACTATTTATACCGCAGGATAGGCCTCTACAAAGGCGGTAAGATTGGTCTGTAAACTATGAAGCTTGTATTCTTTCTTCATTAGGACATTAATTTTAGCGGTGGACCGATGTAGCCGTTAGGCCTATTAGGTATATATCTAGTAAATTATGAAAAGTGAATTCTGAAGCTAAATCCATCGTAAAAATGTACATAATTATCAATTATTTTTCCAATATACCTACATACCCATAAAACATAGTTATGGTATTTAAAGGGTAGTTATAATGTCATAAATCTTAATATAAAATCATAAAAAATATGATTACTGTTATAATTTATGTGCTATTTAAAATTTCAGTCAGGTGAGATGTTTACAGTTTAGTTGTGACAAATCAAATAATAGGCCATTTGCACCTAAGCCAAATCTACTACTGTCGGGATTTCGAAACAAATCTAGTTGATTTTGACGAGATTTCCCATACAAAATGCGACTACATTTTGATTAAATCTGGAAGATTTGTGAAGTATTCTATTACACAACTGTGATTTTGTTCAAAATAATACTTTAAAATACTACGCTGCAATAAAAAAAAAACCGATATTTTTACATGATGAAGTCATTGTGATATATAGGGTGTTTTTTTAAGCCCGATAGAACTTGAAATTGTAAAAAATAACACAAAAAATTAAATTGTAATCAAAATTTTTTTTTTATTCGAAAGATCAATACGTGACATTAACATTTGAAAATGATTTCGGGCATATGGGCACCGCGGCTGTTCTTGACGAAGCGCATTCTGGACGTCCAATTTTGGGCCACTTTTTCGAGCACTGCTGGCCGTATGTCACGAACAACACGAACAATGCTGGCCTCCAAGGCGTCAATTGTTGCTGGTTTATCAGCATAAACCAGTGACTTCACGTAGCCCCACAGGAAATAATCGAGAGGTGTCAAATCGCACGACCTTGGAGGCCAATTGACAGGTCCATTTCTCGAAATCAACTTATCGCCAAATTTTGATTTCAGTAAGTCGATGGTTGCGTTCGCCGTATGGCACGTAGCGCCATCCTGTTGAAACCACATCTCCTCCGGATCAATGTCATCCATATTTTCAAACAAAAAATCATTGATCATGGTGCGGTAACGATCTCCATTGACCGTAACGCGAGCTCCGGCCTCATTTTTGAAGAAATAAGGTCCGATGATGCCACCAGCATGAAAACCGCACCAAACAGTGCATTTTTCTGGATGTAATGGAGTCTGTAGGGTCTCTTGTGGATTGGTCTCACTCCATATGCGGCAATTTTGCTTATTAACAAACCCGTTAAGCCAAAAATGCGCCTCATCGCTGAATCGTCTATAAGTTGCGCGAATCGACGACTGATTTTCAAAGTAAATTTGGATAATTTCGTAGCGTTGTTCAAGCGTGAGTCTATTCATGATGATTTGTCAGAGTATACTGAAACAAATAAAAAAAATGTTTCATCAAAATTTAATTGTTTGTGTTACTTTTTACAATTTAAAGTTCTATCTAGCTTAAAAAAACACCCTATAGTTATTGCTGTTAAACCCTTTGCAAAAATTGATGTTATGATAATGAAATCTTGTTAGATGTCAAAAAACAAAAGTGTAAACGGTTAAGATTCTGGTCAAGATTTTCATTCAAATCTACTAGATTTTGGGTAGATGTAAATGCTCTATAACACAGTTTAAAAATTTCTATTACTATTTGATGATTTTTTTTTTCAAGATTTTTATGTTGTCATAAAAAATAAGTACATTATGCGTAATGTGACACCGGTTCAATATCACAATCGTGTTAAATAATCGCGCTTTTGCTATTTGCAATACATTGCTTACTAGGTATAAAATATCACAAGTCTACTGAATTTCTCATCCATGCACCGCACACGAATTACCCGTGAAACCTCGTTTAATTTTGTTTTCTGTTTTTGATACCGTTTGAGTAGTGTTAAATAAACGTGCTTTTGCTATTTGATATAGGTACATATGTAGCTATATAAAATATCACGAGTCTAGAGAATTTCTCATCCATGCACCGCACACGAATTACTTGTGAAACCTCGTTTAATTTTGTTTTCCAGCATTTCAAAGCAACGTTTATTTTTAGTGTGTTCTAACTAACAATAAAATTTCTAAATTTCAATAGTGTCATATTTTCAATTAAGCCACTTCTATTACTTACACATACATACATATGTATATACACACATACTATACGTAACTTCACACTTTGGAATATTACCGGCGTGTTTAGTTTTAATTAAAATTATTATTGGTGTTTTCTCTTCTGGCAAAAAATTTGATACGCTATTGAAGGGTATCATGTTCTCTTAAAAATATGTTGCACATTAAATTGGCTAAAAATGTAGAATTCCCTACACTATACTTCGAGTAAGGTGGAGCTACTGCCCTTTTTTTACATCTTTGTTTCATTTTTTACACCTTTTTTACATCATTACCATCACCCTTAAAAAGTTGTACATTTGTTATTAACACAAAAGAACAAAAAATGCTAACAAAATGCCGTTGAATAATACTCGTAATGTATATTTAGCGTTTCAAATATATTTATCATGAGTCCGCTTTTACATTTAGACAGACGATGGGCAAACATTTTTTATACCCTTCACAAAAATGTAAAGGGTATATATAAGTTTGTGATTCCGTTCGTAATTTCTACAGTTTTTTTTTTGCGACCCTATAAAGTATATATATTCTGAATCAGAATTAATGGAAAAGTCGATTAAGCGATGTCCGTCTGTCCGTCTGTCCGCTGTTGAAATACCGTTTCTGAGAAAACCATTAGACTTAGAAACTTTTTTCTTTCACCATTCTTTTACCCCATCGATTCATGGGTTTGCTATTGAAATTCAGTAATATCGGTCCACGTATAGCTGAGATATATTCAAAATTCCGAAAAAAGCCATTTTTTTTGCAGTTTTGTATGAAAATTTTTGAAAACAAAAGTTGTTCGTTTTGCCTCAAACTTCACACACTTATTAAGCATGGTGACTAAAAGACAAAAATTTTTTTTTTCAGATATCGGTCCATATATACCCGAGATATAGCCTAAATCGGATTTTAATGAAAATGTCGCATAGGCGAAGCTAAATAACTTTTTTTTGCTCAAAAGCAGTTCTGGTAATAAAATTAGGTTACATAAATATGGAAAATGAAAATTTCCGATATCGGTCCATATATAACCGAGATATAGCCCAAACCGGGTTTTTCATGAAAATGTCGCGTAAGCGAACTTAAACAACTTTTTTGTGCTCAGAAGCAGTTCTGGTAATGAAATTAGGTTACATAAATATGAAAAATGAAAATTTTCGATGTCGGTCCATATATACCCGAGATATAGCCCAAATCGGGTTTTTCATGAAAATGTCGCGTAAGCGAACTTAAACAACGTTTTTGTGCTCAAAAGCAGTTCTGGTAATGAAATTAGGTTACATAAATATGAAAAATGAAAATTTTCGATGTCGGTTCATATATACCCGAGATATAGCCCAAATCGGGTTTTTCATGAAAATGTCGCGTAAGCGAACTTAAACAATGTTTTTGTGCTCAAAAGCAGTTCTGGTAATGAAATTAGGTTACATAAATATGAAAAATGAAAATTTCCGATATCGGTCCATATATACCCAAGATATAGCCCAAATCGGATTTTAATGAAAATGTCGCATAGGCGAAGCTAAATAACTTTTTTTTGCTCAAAAGCAGTTCTGGTAATAAAATTAGGTTACATAAATATGAAAAATGAAAATTTTCGATATCGGTCCATATATACCCGAGATATAGCCTAGACCGGGGTTTTCATGAAAATGCCGCGCAAGCGAACTTAAACAACTTTTTTGTGCTCAAAAGCAGTTCTGGTAATAAAATTAGGTTACATAAATATGGAAAATGAAAATTTCCGATATCGGTCCATATATACCCGAGATATGGCCCAAATCGGGTTTTTCATGAAAATGTCGCGTAAGCGAACTTAAACAACTTTTTTGTGCTCAAAAGCAGTTCTGGTAATGAAATTAGGTTACATAAATATGAAAAATGAAAATTTTCGATGTCGGTCCATATATACCCGAGATATAGCCCAAATCGGGTTTTTCATGAAAATGTCGCGTAAGCGAACTTAAACAACGGTTTTGTGCTCAAAAGCAGTTTTGGTAATGAAATAGGGTCATATAAATATGAAAAATGAAAATTTTCGATATCGGTCCATATATACCCGAGATATAGCCTAGACCGGGGTTTTCATGAAAATGCCGCGTACGCGAACTTAAACAACTTTTTTGTGCTCAAAAGCAGTTCTGGTAATGAAATTAGGTTACATAAATATGGAAAATGCAAATTTCCGATATCCGTCCATATATACCCGAGATATAGCCTAGACCAGTGTTTTCATGAAAATGCCGCGTAAGCGAACTTAAACAACTTTTTTTGCTTAAAAGCAGTTCTGGTAATCAAATAAGGTTATATAAGTATGGAAAATGAAAATTTCCGATATCGGTCCATATATACCCGAGATATAGCCCAAACCGTGTTTTTCATGAAAATGCCGCGTAAGCGAACTTAAACAATTTTTTCGCCTTAAAGCAGTTCTGATAATGAAATAAGATTACATAAATATGAAAAATGAAAATTTCCGGTATCGGTCCATATATACCCGAGATATAGCCTAAACCGGGGTTTTCATGAAAATGTCGCGTAAGCGAACTTAACAATTTTTTTTTGCTTAAAAACAGTTCGGGTAATAAGATAAGGTTATATAAATATGGAAGATAAAAATTTCCGATATCGGTCCATATGTACCCGAGATATAGCCCAAATCGGGTTTTTCATGAATATGTCGCGAAAGCGAACTTAAACAACTTTTTTTTGCTCAAAAGCAGTTCTGGTAATGAAATTAGGTTACATAAATATGAAAAATGAAAATTTCCGATATCAGTCCATATATACCCGAGATATAGCCCAAACCGTGTTTTTCATGAAAATGCCGCGTAAGCGATCTTAAACAATTTTTTCGCCTTAAAGCAGTTCTGGTAATAAAATAAGGTGATATAAATATGGAAAATAAAAGTTTTCGATATCGGTCCATATATACCCGAGATATAGCCTAAACCGGGTTTTTCATGAATACGCGGCGTAAGCGAACTAAAACAACTTTTTTTGCTTAAAAGCAGTTCTAATAGCAAAATAAGGTTATATAGGTATGGAAAATGAAAATTTCCGATATCGGTCCATTTATACCCGAGATATAGCCCAAACCGGGCTTTTCATGAAAATGTCGCGTAAGCGAACTTAAACAACAATTTTTTTTGCTTAAAAACAGTTCTGGTAATAAGATGAGGTTATATAAATGTGGAAGATAAAAATTTCCGATATCGGTCCATATATACCCGAGATATAGCCTAGACCAGGGTTTTCATGAAAATGCCGCGTAAGCGAACTTAAACAGCTTTTTTGTGCTCAAAAGCAGTTCTGGTAATGAAATTAGGTTACCTAAATATGGAAAATGAAAATTTCCGATATCGGTCTATATGTACCCGAGATATAGCCCAAATCGGGTTTTTCATGAAAATGTCGCGTAAGCGAACTTAAACAATTTGTTGTGCTCAAAAGCAGTTCTGGTAATGAAATAAGGTTATATAAATATGGAAAATTAAAATTTTCGATATCGGTTCATATATACCCGAGATATAGCCTGAACCGATTTATTCATTAAATTTTTTTTTTTTTTTTTTTTGCTGAAAAGCAATTCTCGTTATAAAAGAAGGTTACTAAAATACAGAAAATAGAAAATTCCGATATCGGTTCATATATAACCGAGCATATTCAGGTCATAATAGAAAATTCCGATATCGGTTCATATATAACCGAGCATATTCAGGCCACATTTTTAATATACTATACATATTCGTGACTATCGTGAAGGGTATTTTAGATTCGGCCCAGCCGAATATACTACACTCTTACTTGTTCTTTTTAGTTTTGGTCTTGCCTAAACCTTTTACATTTAAGAAAATAATAGACAGGCAGAACCTTTTCCTTTCTCTTTTCGTTCTTTTTTGTTGTTGCTATTTTTTTAAGCACAGCTAATGTGCTTATATGAAGTTGATGTTGAGATGAGAATAATGACATAAACATGGGAATAATGACATAAACATAAAAAATGAGAAAAGGTAAAAAGAGAAACAAAAAAAAAAAAAAATGTCCACAAATGTCTAGTACAAAGAGTCGTTTACTATATGTGCTCCCCCACCGACAATTGTCGTTACAGCAACGTCAAATTTCGTCTGTCTGCCCATCATCTGTCCAAATGTAAAAGCGGACTCATGATACCTATATTTGAAACGCTAAATGTACGCTATTATTTAACGAAATTTTGTTAGCATTTGTTGTTCTTTTGTGTTAGTAACAAATGTACAACTCTTTAAGGGTGATCGTAATCGGGAAAAAATGATAACCATTTAGAGGTCCTGATACAACATCTATGTACAGTAAGCCCCGCTGAATTACCTCTCTCAAGTTGCTGCAATTTTTGGGTAATTGAACGAATAAGGTACTAAAGCGGAGACGTTTAATTACCTCATAGAGGTAATTATAAGAAGACGCTTAAGTACCTCTACGAAGGCATTTATCCAAACGGACTCAAGTTAAATCAAAGTCATTACATATGTACGTCAAAATAAAAATGTAGGCAAAAGAAGTTTTCAAAATAAAATATTTTATTCAATAAAAACAAACAAACCATTTCAGTATCACAAAAATTATACATACATACATATATAGAAAAAAATAGCAGGAGTACATGCATGTATCTATATAATAAAAGCGTATCAGAACATTAAAAATCAAATTAGCTGAATTCACAAAAATTTACGCTTTGTGTTTAACAAGTGACAAAATTTTCCACACATTGAGTGAATAGGTAGGCAGTGTCGGGTAAATAAATGAATGGATTTTTAGGAAATTTTTGGATTTGGGATACAATATTTTGGGTAATTACTCAAAATGAGTACTTAAAAGAAAGTTAATTAACCGTGTATTTTTATATGAAAATAAGTGAGAAAAAAACCGGGTTTGAATACAAGGTGTGAATAAACTAAAAAGGCATTTAAGCGGTGGGTAATTACACGGGGTATACTGGAGCTATAATATGTGTGCTGAAGAAAAGCAACTGTGTGATAGAGTTCTTGGCAAATTCTGAGACTTTAAAATTAAAATTTATGAAACATTTCATAACATTATGGTGAAAAATATGAGAATAGTGTTGGCGCCTCAAGATACAAATTAAATTAATGTAATTTTTTATTTATAATATTAGTTTTTAATTATTTTATTGTGTTTTTAAATTATTGGAATCATACTTGTATAATAGTGTGGACTACAACGCTATTTTGAAGCGATTTTGTAAAGTCGGCCAGACTTTTAAAATATTTTCCTGTGAATGAATCGTGCGATCGTCTAGAATAGTGTCATAAAACAAAACACCATATCGCTCCTTTATTTTTTTTTATTGTAACATAGTCATATCTCAAAAAATGAGCTTTTCGAGTTAACAATACAGAATTGTTAACAACAGTACTACCTTTTATAGTGTGTCAAAATTTTATTTAAATTACCTTTAAACTGTTTCCTTTAGGAGATATTTTCTAAAAAACTTATGGAAACTTAACATTTGAAATGCGTTTTTTTCGAAACAAGCTTTTTTTAGTTATGACTATGTTGCAATAAAGGAGCGATATGACTAACTGCCCTCACAATTTTTTCACCCCACCACTTTCCTCCAGCAAATCTCCACACCCACCCTTTTCATTAAACATTCTTCTGATTATTTCTTGTTTTTTTTTTTTTTAATCTAAAATTAAAACTCGTGACAGTGGCATGAAAGTGGTGATAAAGCATTTTTGAAGATTTATACGACACTTAAAACGTTAATCATGCATAATAAGAATTCATATTTTGCTTTAAGTAAAAACTGTTAAACTCGTGAGTTTAATCATACATTTCTTAAAAAAAATAAAAAAATTTGTTTTGTTCATTTTGTATTTAAAAGAAACGTGTGAGTTAAATATTTTCAAATCGTTGTTGGTTTAACGTGATGACAATACACTTCTATATTAGAAAAACAAAACGCCTGAATAAGAGAGAACATGACTCAAAAGGTTTTCGTATACCTAAAATTTGTAAATATGTATATATGTATATATCTCGTACATATGTACACAAATTGTGCATACAAAGGGTATGTATGTATGTATATTAGTATTTGCCTGTGTGTTATTAAGTATACTCATCAAAGTTCATGGCACTCTTCATTTACGAGTATCTTATCCCAACATACATTTTCTATCAAATAAGACGCTAAAAAGCGACAGCAAGTCGTGATAAGCTATCATATATGGTAATCGCTATTATATCATAAAAATAAAAAATTGAGAATAGAAAAATAGCAATAATTTTCTGTAGAATACAAAAATTACCAAAAGAAAATTTATCCATAAACTATTTCTAAGATATATAGGTATATATGTATATATAAAAATATTAATATAGAAAATTTCTATAGAAATTTTATCAATTACAAAAACTCTTTAAAAAAATTTACCAACTAGAAAATTTTATACGTAAAACTTATCGATAATTTTTTTTATGGAAAATGCATCGGTAAAAAAAAATATTTTAGAAGATTTTATAAAATTTTAATAATAACAAAAATTTTTTTATGGAAAATTTACCGTTAACAAAAATTATCCATAAAAATGTATTCATATTAAAAAATTTATTCAGAAAATTTTAGGTCCGTACAAACATGTTTGATCGTTAATGGGGGCTAGTTTGTACAAATATTTGAAGCATGTTTGCACGAAAATCCAAAAAATTTATCAAGAATCTTTTTTTCTTGTAATAATGTTTAGAATTGCATAAGAGTTTAATTAAAAAAATAAAAACCATCAACCTGTTCGCCGATATCGAATGAAAATGTACGCGAAAGAAAGCTAGTCGCTCACATTCGAATCAGTTTGAGTTTCTCTGTCACTATTATACGTTTGCATGCACTTATGTATTTTAATTGAGTTCTGATACATCGTTCGCATAAAATAAAGTTTGGAAAACCCAAATCAATTTTCTTTCGCCTGGAATGCGAATGAATTTATTCTTTCAAAATCTGCGAACTTTCCGTAAAAAGCAGAATATCAAGAAATAGAGGGTATAATAATTTATAAAACAATTTGTATCTTGCGATATCATATGAGGAGCAAATTACCGCTATCCCCGTCTACTCTCATTGAAAACAAAAGAAAAGTGATTAATTTATGTTCTATTCGTTTGTGTAAATTAAATTGCGTTTGAATTTGTTTATATTTGTCTGGTGTAGGTGAAAGCGGAAAGTGTGTGTTTGCCAAACGGTTTGCATAGTCTAAATGGTCCTTTATCAATAACCAATTAATATTACATGTATTGATATAATATATTTAAAAAATATACAGATATATTTTTCTAAATATACAGAGAATTTTCCAACAATTTACAATAGAAAACTTTTTACAAAATATTTACCTACTTTATTTATTTTATTTATTTATTTTTATTACAAATTTTCCGATAGCAAAAATTTCCTGCCTAAAATTTATATGTAATAAAAATTTTCTATGGAAAATTTGTTTTCAAACGTCTATTTTTTTTATCTGCAGCCACTTTTTTTTGTAACAGTAAAATGGAATAAATTAATGGCGAAGATCAATGCTTAGCCATATGCTCGAGCGCCGATGCCTGAGCATCAACGAAATATGGACATGAGCTGTCCATATTAGCCATTAGCGGTATTCGATATGATGATCTTACCAAAATCATGGCTAATGGAGACCCCAAGTAACTAGGAAGTTTTTTTTTTACCTTTAGCTAATTGCCAGATTGTGTATTAGATTAAAAAACCATTTCAAACATTTTCTATTACTTGAAAAAATTTTAAACATTTTCATAATCTGCTGCATCAACTCCCACATCATTCTTTTAAACGCAAATTTAAGTTCAAATTTACGATCAACAAAACAAACAAAAAATCTGAAATGCCACGAGTCTACCTATAAATATATACCGATTCCAAATATATTTTAATTAAATAGCAAAATTAATTGCAAACATGAAAAACATCTTAAATTTAATTTGACATGATTCATGTTTATTAAGATAATGAACTTTTATTTTTTTTATATTAATATGCAGAACAATTTTGAAGAAAAATGGAACCAATCGTACGTAAACATTTGAGAAATCTCAAAACGAGGTTATTACACCAAAGAGTTTATTTTGATTTAATAATGAAACATAGGGCGACATAAAAGAAATTGGCTACTTGAATATATTTACAAACAAACGAGATTATTTATTATATTAGCTAATACTAATCATAAATACAAACACCTTGTTTTTCATGTGTCTTAGCAGTCTATATGGCGACATTTCGTAGGGGCTATCTTAAAAAAAAAAATTATATCAAACAAGGCAGTTTTAATACGGTAGTGGTAGCCTTACGTTTCCTTTGCGTAAATTTGTCAAAAACACATAGACTTCCTTGATTTTTCAAACAAAATTTGGGAATGGTTTGTGAATTCTACTACCAAAACACATGTTGATGTCTTTTGGTGTTGAATTTATTGTAATTCTCCCACTACCTATTAAAGCTACCTTGGTATCAAACATTTAACTATATATCCTAATATTTCAAAAAAAAAAAAAAAAAAAAAACAATGGGAACTAAAAAAGAAAACTGTGGCCTATTCTTCGTCTTAAAATAATAACGTTCGCTAATGTTTTATATAAAAAATAAGTGACTTACTACTCGGAAGTCAATTATTATACAATTAACAGATATATAAGAGGTAGTCAAGGCAAATGATACAAGAACAGGGATAAATAAAGCCTGTTCTTTTACGGGTTAGAGGGGGGTTTCTTCCAAGTCCTGATGTTAAATAAAACAAACCGTTTTTGTTAAACGTTATAAAACACAAGTATATAAAATAGTCATTGACCTTTATTATGCGTGTATATGTATGTAAACTTCAATTTTTCGTTTTACTTTATATCTTTCACTTTACTATATTCATAATTTTGCACTATTATAACAGTTACCAAGAATTATATACTACTTATTAGCAATTATAGAATAGTTAAAGTTCAAAGGGATATTCGGAATTTACCCGTTTCGGTTTAAGCTTTTCTAGCCACTACAGATATTCGGGTTATGGTTAAACCGATGATTGCTTTTTATCAATGTTGTGACAGATATTGGTGGGCATTGATCACAAATATCAGGGATGGGGAATTCAATACCTTGTTCACATAAGTGAACAAAGCCTATAAAAGGCATCGGAATAGGCTTTTTAACCTTAAAAAGCCAGGCAGATTTTTTGTTTAATTATGGAAATTTGTAGAAAGTAGCACATTTGTATGTGTTTCGAAATCGTTTGTTTTTTAAAAAAATTTTACTTTAAAATAACATATACTACGTTTATACGCAGCCTATTCGCAAATAAAAACTATTTGCAAATAACTAACTCACTGTTTATGTGTCAATTTGTCCAGGAAAAAGTTTGTTTTTTTTTTTTTTTGATATGGCATATGTTCAAAATGTAAATAATTGGTAGCACTGCTAGTGTAAACAGCATTTTGATTACTAACAAAATTAAAGAAAAATCATGAAATGAACTGTTTTTTGTAATTCATTTAAAGCAAATAATAATAAAAATGAATAGTTTTGAATATTTGTTGCTGCACGTTATTTATTAATTTATCATATTTCAAGTGTGCCACATCGACGAAATATTTGAAATTGTAAAGTAAAGTGACAACATTTTATGTCTTATTTGCAAATAAGTTTTTAATCAGTAATTGTTTTCGTGAGTTAGCTATTCGCAAATAAATATTTAACTTACTGTTTATGCAGCAATATTTGCTATTTACAATATTTTTATTCACAAATAACCTGCACGTATAAACGTAGCAATAATTCGACTAACTTATCCTCATGTGTGTTATTTTATATAAAAGAAAGAGAATGCAGTCCAATAATACAAAATTTCCAATATTATGAAAAGGTCTTACTTTGTACAAGTAATTCGTACCAATGGACATCCACTACGTATAACTTTATTTTTTATCCATTAAAATTACCGGCGCCTTAAGATTTAACATATTCTTGCAGTTTATGTAAAAAGGAAACCATTAATGTTAAAGCTGCTAATGTTAGTTAATCTATGTTAAATAAGTTGGTAAGAACATGTTAGTATCAACTGTTAATTCAACACGCCGAATAACTCATATTTGATCATGAAAATGTTAACTAAATATTATTGAATTAAAAGTAAAGCATATGTTGAGGCTGTTTGATAAGTTAACATTTATTTTGTTTATATGTAACGTATATCGATTACTAACCGAAAAAATGTAGTTTTTTTTTGATTTTACGTACAATAGTAAAGCCAATTTTTTTAATATTTCGATTTGTTTCCTTCTTTTTCCCTTTTTCAACAGCTGCAGAACACTTGTGTCGTGGAATAATTGTGTCGTTATTTTAACAAATAAGGACTCGGGGGTGTTGCCCAATGCGAATTCCGTTGTAGATTTCCTCATAAATAAAATCTTCGCATCTAAAAATCCGCGTGTGATGCATGAGAGGCATCACATCTAAAATTTCACGCTATAGGGCCACGATAAACTTCTTCTTATTACCGGAATTGCATGAGGAGGGCTTGATGAACATTACATGCAGTCTCTACTTAACTTGAAATGCAGTTAAAACATGAAGTTAAAACTTGCTGGTTAAATATCAGCAGGCAGGTCGGCGGCAACGAGTTAGTTTTATTTATTTCTTTAGATATTATTACGATTTAAATTATAATAAATCTGTAACAATAAAGCACTAGCAACAGAGGCTATTAGGCTTGAGAATATTACAATCAGTTTTTACATATAAAAAAAAAGTATTAGACTGAATCTAACCTGCAGATTTTAAATTTTGTGCTGGATATTTAAGCAGTTTAGAAAAGCATTGGTGTTATTTACATATATTATGTTCTGATGGGGTTTGCAGGAGGTTAGTGATTTCATTAGTACCACACAGTCTGAGGCGAATGGAGCTTAAAGAAGCGCACGTTTTCAAGAGGTGTATAATACTTAAGGCTGACATGTTGCAGAAGGGATCTCGTGAAAGAAGATGTTGGTGAGTGAGTTTTGTGTGTGTAAGACGCAGACTGGTTGTAATAACTAGTTTCAGTGGAACTTTATCAGGGTTGATTTTTTTATATAGATGATCGTATTTTTTCCATGATCTTAAAAGAGCGTTACTACGGTGATTTAAAGCCGTTAGTTTATTTTTAAACTTTGTGCAAGACAGTCACAAGTCAGATAGTAAGCAAGTTTAGTGTTTTAGTACACAGTGGTGTCAACTGCAAATAAATTTGTGAATTATTTAAGTACTCTATAGCGAACAAGTGTGTGAGTCATTGTTTCATTTCCAATTGAAGACTCCGCAAAAGCGTAACAATACGAGGGCGGTTCGGAAACTTCTTAGCTTTGCACAAAAAGCGCAGTATAAACAGAAAAAAGTTGAGTGTTTTGGGAACTTCCATCTCTGCTATGAACACATGTTAAATTCTGTTTCGATCTGGTAACTCCTTCATATAGCAACAGGTGTTCAAAAAAGAAGCATCCTCGATTTTTTTACAATGGAAAAATTAGAAATGCGTGGTGTCATTAAATATTTACATAAAAAAGGGACAAGAAATTCATAATTATATGGTGAATGTGTTAGGTGAAAGTGCTCCTTCATATGCAACAGTAAAATATTGGGTTGCTGAATTTAAACGTGGTCGTACAAGCATTGAAGATGAACCACGTAGTGGACGTCCAAAAACAGCAACAACAACAGAAATTGTAGCCAAAGTGCAAGATATGATATTAAATTATCGACAAATAAAAGTGCGTGAAATAACTAATATCATGGGCATCTCAAACGATCGAGTCCATTTAATTTTGCATGAAAAACTACAGATGAAAAAGCTTTCTGCAAGATGGGTGCGGCATTTGTTAACAGTCGACCAAAAACGCATAAGAAGGAACATTTCTGAAGCTTGTTTGGATTGTTTTAAGCGAAATAAAATGGATTTTAAGCGTCATTTCATAACTGTTGATGAGACATGGATCCACCACTATACTGTAGAGACAAAAGAACAATCCAAAAAATGGACTGAAGCTGGAGGAAGTGCCCCAAAGAAGGCAAAAACAATTCAATCGGCTGGTAAGGTTATGGCAACGGATTTTTGGGACTTCAAAGGTATTTTATTGATTTACTATTTGCAAAAGGGTAAATCAATAAATTCAGAGTATTATTGCAACCTTTTGGATCAATTAAATATACAAATTCGAGAAAAACGTCCTGGCTTACAACACAAAAAAATAATTTTTCATCAAGACAACGCACCAGCGCACAAGAGTGTTTTATCAATCGCTAAAATCAACGAATTAAAGTACGAGTTGCTTGACCACCCACCTTATTCTCCTGATTTAGCCCCCAGTGACTTTTACCTGTTCTCAAATCTAAAAAAGTTCCTTGCTGGCAAACGTTTTACCGCAAATGAAGATGCAATTACAGTTGTAAACCACTATTTTGAAAACCTTGAGGAAAACTATTTTAATCAAGGGATAGAATTGCTAGAAAAGCGTTGAACTACTCGTAAGTGTATTGAAGTTTCAGGAGATTATATTGAGAAATAAAAATATTTTTCAAAAACTAACTATTCTCTTTCATTGATAGGCTAAGAAGCTTCCGAACCGCACTCGTATTCGTTTAACTTGCCCCTAAACGCTTTTATTAGTCCTATCTCGACTTAAACTGTTATTTTATAATGCCACAGATTTATACATTTTTATATACAACCCTTAATATCGTAATGTACTTATTTATAATTCTGTTTAATCACTCAAATTAATTTTCTTAACAGTCTGTCACTTTCGTAACATGTTATTTTATGTCTTTTAAATATATTATTTAATAATGTGCCAATTTCAAACACTTGCCATCAGTTTACTTTTAAAATTTTTTACATAAATGTTTAAATTTTTGAAATGATTGATGTAGATTTGCATTGAGTAAACTGAAAATGTTTACGCTCAAGCTGGCAGGAATTATTTTTAGATATATGTAAATATACTCGTAACTACGCCGAAATAATTTTCTTTTCTATTTTTAGGGAATATTTTGAATAGATGAAAAGGCATTTTAATTATTTTTTTTTGTTTAATATTTTTAATAAATTTTTTTAACATATTTGATCATTGATTTATTTTTCTTCCGGATGATATTGATTTGAATTTTTGTTAACTAATTTTGAATGCCTTTCCGCCAAAAGTCATTTAAAATTGTTGTTCATTTTGTAAATATGTCACTTAAAATATTTGACTAAATTGAAGGAAAATTCATCAATATATTAATTTCTTTTAAATATTTATGTAGTCAATGTTGTACAGGGATGTTTTTTAAGAGTTACAAATAGTTGTTTGGTATCAAGAGAAGTGCTTTATTCGACACAAACCTTTACGACCAGCGTTGCCAGAATGAAGACTTTACCTTAATTTTGAAGACTTTTCAAGAAAACTAAGATTTGCAGATTTTTTTCTCAAAACTAAGAAGGAATTAGAAGAATCGAGCTCTCCGGCAAGAGGTTTGCTCATATGACTACAAATATATGAGAAATGTGTAAGTCTTGCAAGCCATATGGTCCGTCGTCAGGTTATACTATTATGGCAGGTCCTGACCCAAATGAATTCCACATATGTGATCAGCTGTCTCTGGCTTACAGATAAGTGATTTTACATTATTACTAAGAAAAAAAAAAAAAAAAACAATTGGACTAAATCACACGATCTTGGTGACCAATTAATTGTTGGACTCTGACGTGAAATATGCTTTCAAGAAATTAATTTGACAATTAATTGAAATTATGCTTTTTACAAACATTTCTATGAGCAAATCAATTGTAGCGCGAGATGTGTGGTTTTGTCTTGGTAAAACAGCCTGCCAGGGGCTGACACAAATGGATTCCACATATCTGTTCAGTTGTCTCTGGCTTACAGATAAGTGATTTTACATTATCACTAAAAAAACAATTGGACTAAATCCTGGTGAGCAATTGCATTCTGACATGACATGCTTTGAGGAAAAGTTTGTTTGGAATAAACCACACGATCCGGGTGGCGTATTAATTGGACCATTAAGTGAAATGGTGCTTTTTACAAACATGTCTTTGAACAAATCAATTGTAACGCGAGATGTGCGGTTTTGTCTTGCTAAAACCACCTGCCAGCAAGATTAACACCACTTAATTGAGGTGCGGAAAAATGCCCAATCATGTCCCTATAGAATTCGTTTATAGATGGAATAACTTTTGAGTTTGCTGGTGGCTTTCATCAAATGCTCTCCGGGTTACGAAAGCGACCGGACGAGACGTAATTAACTTTGCCTTAAATCTTTTCCTTCAGAGCCTATATTAACAGAGATGCGAGAACTATGATTTCCCTTAATAATATGAAAACTCTAACCTAATTGAGTTTGTTTTAAATTTCCCAGCAGGTTAAATAGTTCAAAGTTTGCAACATCTTATATATGACTAAGTTAGCCTATAAGGTGAGCTAAATACTAGTTTTCTGTGGGTATTAGGACAAAAGCTTGGCTTCACTTCAAATGTGAGAGCTCTGATCTTTTGCGTTGCTATTCAAAAATGGGCTTGATCGGAGAGCAAATTTTTGTATTGAAATGCAGCGTCAATTGACGAACAGAGCCATTATTTTGATAAAGAAAATTCAACAAAAATTTTTATTATCATTATTTTATTGATATTAACGCCTTGTAATTTAAACATTTCCATTTATAGTATTAGTTTTAATAAATTAACATAAAATTTAGCAAACAAACTAGTTTTAATTTCGTAATGATCCAGTTGATTTTCCTTAAATTATTTACACGGTAATACTGTTTGTTTGATATTTTGTTACACCATGCCCAAGCCCTATGCGCTTGATGCTCAATTGTTTTTGTAAAAGCGCTTAGCTATAGGTAGGTTAGGTAGGCATTATCCAAAGAGTACCTGGATACTCCAGCTCACTTGGGTCCTGAAGGTCGTTCCCTTTGTATATAGGTATCGTTGTCAACTTTGAAATTTCAAAACGCACCAAAATGAAGAAAAAAGCGCGTTATTTCAGCAAAAACGCACCAAGTTTAGAATGATTTTCGTTTTTTAAAAACCCATTTTGTACTATAAAATTTAAAATAATACAATATTTTTACATTAAAAAAAGGATAATGCAACAGCCTTTTAAGCAGCTATTAAACGATCAAAATGGGTCTGATAGCACCGGCTGATGACATGCCATCAACTTTGTTCATAAGCTAGAACTCGTGTTTGTCAAACTTGGCCTCTAGTGCGATTCCGGTACTGGCATGTGGACAATAGCGTGTTCTCAATAATGATAACGATATTCGATATTACGATAACCATAATCAAATTTGGTATTCAGCAACAATATTTAATTATATTCACTGTCGACAGAAATCAGCTGTTAGTTTTACTACCTATTATCAGGTACACAACAATACAGCTGCTTACCGTCATAAAAATTATATTGCTGGAGCATACAATCATTACTCCAAGGGATAAAATATGAAGAAAAAATTTACGATTATCGGATCATTAAAATTTACAGAATAGCACAACACGCCATCAAACTCGTGCAATAGCAATTCTATTAAACACAGCGCGAATTACATGTTTGTTTTCGCAAGCGAACAGTGAAAAGTTGTTGGCTAGAGTGGATGTCTGTAGAAGAAACATCATAATATTTGACAAAATTGGCTTGATCGTAGTGTGGATGTCTGTAAAAGAATTTATTGAACTTCACTATTCAGTGTCTGCTTTTATTGTAGTATTTGACAAACTTGGCTTGATCGTATAGTACAACAGCAATTTTTATAAAACAGCAAATTTTGTAAAATTAAATGTAAAAGTTTTATATAATAATTGCCTTGAATATCATTTGGTGCCACCGAAATTAAAATTAGTTTAGACGTTCAACAGAAGTTGGCGAATGCACATGTCAGCTAGAAGCTTAGAGCTTTTTTTCCACTTACAGTAGATAACATAAATGAAAATGCAAAATTATTTTATGATAAAAAATGTGTTCGTATATGTCTTTTATGCCATCAAACATTTAAAATGTGTACAGAAAATGTTATTGGAAGGTACTATGATTTCTTCCATTCTAATATGAATAAATATAAAAACATACTTATGTGAAAAAAGATTTTTAGACTTAAAATTCATATATAGTAAACAACATAATAAATTGGTTCTACGTCTTTGAAACATTTATAGCTCTTACGAAACTGTCATAACAGCATAACGTACGCGATTTAATTGTTTAAACGAAAATGTTTATGTTAGTTTTGCTTGTCACTAAACTTTAAATTACTCTCAAATTATCTCACTAATACAAGTGCAAAACAAATTTGTCCACCACTGTATATAATTTTGTCTTTCCTCACTGTACACATACAAGAGCAAAGTAACAACACTTTCGTATGCTTTGCTGGTAAACATTGACAACAGGGATTATCAGTGGTAAATTTTGTTTTCGTAAATAGGTTTTTCTTCCTACAACAAAAAATATTAAATAAAAGTATTTTTTCCTTAAATGGATTGGTGTTTTCTCTTCCTTACAGAACTTTTGGGCACCCCTGTTTTCTTGCATGGAAGTGCCAAAAAAAATCACTCGCAAGCAAATTTAGCTGCGACTATACCTACGAGTGCGAATAATGTGAATGGGGTAGTAAAAATATGTGAGTGTATTGAGTTTTTCGAACTCTTAAGCGGCCCATACACGTTTCAACTCAGTTGGCAACTGAGTCGGATATTGTCCAAATCAAAGCGTGTATGGCTTTGTCAGTTAATTAGTTTGGCAGTTGTCGAGTTGGTTGAACAAAAATTAAAATGTTTTGATTTTTTCAAGTTGACTATCAAGTCTTTCAATTCGATTGTGTTGTGTGTTCAAGTCTCTTGATCAGGTCTTAAAATTTATATTTGCAGTGTTTTTGCAAAGAGAACATTATATATTTTTAAAATTGTCTATAGTTTCATTGAATTTAATTGTTGAATGAAAATCTTTCAATTCAGTTTATGAAGTATGTGGGCAATAATCAATTCAGTTGAACGACTCAATTCACAATTGAATTGAAACGTGTATGGGCCGCTTTACTCACATGTCTAAGCACTAGGTAAACAAACAAGCAACAATCAGCTGTTAAAGTGTTGCCATCTCAAAGTTATGACTTAAAAAAAACAAAACCACCCTTTATGATTAAAAAAGCTGCAAATTTTTAGGCTTAATCTACGAAAAAGAGAGCGAAAGAGTGTAGAACTAAAAACGTCAAATCATTCTGTTTTATGGTAAAAAAATAAACTGTTTATTTATTTTTACAAAAATATCTAAAAGCAATTGTTTTACGCTTGAGTTGACAATTATAAATAAAAAAGACGTAACATGTTCATATATATCACGCCTTTATTGCAACTTAGTCATATCTCAAAAAATTAGCTTTTCGAGTTAACAATGTAGAATTGTTAACAGTAAAAATTTATTCAAATTACTTTTAAACTGTTTCCTTTAGGATATATTTTCTAAAACTATTTTCTTAGACTTGTATGGAAACCAAAAATTTGAAATGTGTTGTTCTCGAAACAAGCTTTTTTTTTAGTTATGACTATGTTGCAATAAAGGAGCGATATGTATAACAAACATAGATGAAAATTTCCGTTTAATTTAGTTTAGTTTCAGTTCTCTTTTTTATTATTATACTAAGAATAAATTAAATTATTTTTCTGCAAACTAGATTAATTGATGATGTGACTCATTATTTTGTTATTATAAACGTTAATAAATATAGAATGTGTTTTAGTTTTTATTTCTATAAAATGTTTCTATTACATTTTCGCAAAAGTTCTAAACGGAAATGAATGTACAAAAGTAAAGGGACGATTTCCTTTCAATTAAAATGAAATAAAAACTGTAATCATTCTCAGATTTGAATATATTGATGGGCTTTAATTGTGAAACGAAAGTAAAATTTATTGTTGGCTTAGATTGGTAGATTAGTATTTGGTCGTTATCAGTTCGACTGAATTCATTTTATACGATTTGATAGCGTTAACTATACTCATAAAATAAAATTATTAAATTTGTTTCATTAGGCGGCAAATATATTTTTGAAAAAATCTACTAAAACTGCTTTTTTATGCATTTCTTAAGAAGTATGTAGTAAATTTTTATTTTGATGTTAAATAATATTATCATTTATTTCTATATACATTTCGCTCCTTTATTGCAACACATTCATATCTCAAAAAATAAGATTTCGCGTTAACAATGCAGAATTGTTAACGGTACTACTTTTTATATTATGCCAAAAATTTATTAAGATTACTTTTAAACTCTTTCCTTTAGGAGATATTTTCTAAAAAAATTTTCTAAGACTTGGAAACTAAAAATTTGAAATGTGTTTAAAATAATATATGTCAGTATAAATTTATTTTAATTTTTTTGTGAATAGCGCTTTCTAGCGCCTTTTGGGTAAGTTCTCAGCGCGTCTTTATTTATTTATTTCTGCTAAATGATTAATAACAGCTGGGAAATGAGTAAAACAAGGAAATAGATAAAATTAATACAATAAAAATTTGATTAGAAAACTACAAACAGTTATAAATATAATCACTAGAGTTTAAATACAAAAGAAGTCTTTTCTTAATAACAAGAATGTTATCAGACAAGTCGATGAGATCATAAAATCTGTTTACTTCGCCACAAACTCTACGGAAAGGATCGAAATTTAAGATGTTTGATCGATGAAATTGAAGATACAGTGATACGTTCCACTGTCTTAGCTGTCTGTTAGGTATATTGATGTTTATTCTATCGCGAAGATGAATTGAATTAGTATCCCCTTGTAACAACTTTAAAAAGAATAATATATTTGATGTAATTCTTCGGCTTTTCAAGGAGGTTAATAAGAGCTAGTCGGCTGGTAAATTTACTGCTGGGTTCCAATGGAGATGATTAAGACAGAACAGCAGGAATTGCTTCTGGATTGCCTCCACCTTTTTTATATAAAAGCTATACTGCGGATCCCAAATTACTGAGCAGTATTCAAAAATAGGACACGCCAGTGTAGTAAATCGATTTTTGGTGATGTAAGGATCTTTAAATTCTTTCGTCCAGCGTTTAATAAAATATAAAATATTATTTGCTTTGTTGACAGCAAAAGTGACGTGAGAGTTAAAATTAAGTTTTTTGTCAAAGTAAACTCCAAGATCTAACGTAGTTTCAACAGTTGTAATTTCTGTTCCATTAATGAAGTACTTAGTTGAAAAAGGTGAATATCGTGTGAAAGTCATCGATATGCATTTACTTAGATTTATTTCAATGAGGTTAACTTTGAACCATTTAAATAATCTAAATCAGCCTGTAGAAAAGAGGCATCACTTACATTTGTTATGCTGGAGAAAAGTTTTACATCATCAGCAAATATTAGAATGTTCCCAAATTCAATAGCGTTTGGAAGATCGTTAATGAAAATAAGGAATAAAAGGGGGCCAAGATGACTTCCCTGAGCAACACCAGAAATAGATAAATAGTTGACAACGCTGCTTAAAATTGTAAATTTTAGCTCATGAAATGGGCTGTGTAATTATATTGTGGCATACTTTTAGGCGTTTTAATTCTGTTTATACCAATCCGTGTTATTTGAAAAACTCGATTAGATAATTTCGATATAACTGAGCATGTTAAAAAAATGCTGTCTTTAAATCATTAAGCGTCTCCAAGCAGATCAAGTCCCTTTGGAAACGGAAGCTAGTTTGCTAGTTCGGAAAATGAAATAGATTTGCGGAATGAAATCGTTTTTAATAGAATATAATAATTTCATATCTGAAGATAACAAACATTTTTCGACTTTTAGTTGAAAAAATAAAACAACAGCTCTTAAACGTGGATTTGTTAAATAATTTAACACGCTTTTAAAACACAAACAACTAATTAAAGAAAGTTTTGTGTTATTATTTTTGCAATTTCGAAAAAGCAGAAAATATATATACATATAAAAAAAAAAAACTATAAAGTATTAAAGTCATGTAACTTAAGTACTTGAATAAACACAAGTGCCATTTTACACTAGAATTTTATTATTATTTTTATCATTTGAGTCAAACCAGTTGAAACACGTAACAAACACAAGTGCTTAACAGAAAGTTGTAATTGCTTTAAGCAAGCAATTAAATAAATATTTTCTATTCTTATAAAAAAAGCTAATTACTTTTTATATTTAAAGCAGAATTTATTATTAAAATTATTTAATTTAGAATGGTAAGAATAATTTTATCTGATTTGAACTAAATGCAGTTAGAACCTTTTTAAAACCCATTCACCGCTTTGTGGCTGTTAATTTGTTGAAATGAAATAGAAAAACAAAAGCAACAATATCCATAAATTATGGATGGCAACAAATTCTAATTAAACAGACAGCCTTGGGCTCTTTTGTTTGCATAAAGTTGGCAACACTTTTGACATTTAATCTACCATAAATAACTGATTTTTTTAAACACGTGCGGAAAACCTGACTTGAGCCACATTTGGTTATTTGTATACAATAATGTTGAACTTGCCACTAATTTTGTAGCAAAAACAAAATGCAATGCAATGAAACAACAAAGCAAAACGAGTTAGTGAAACATGTTTTGGCGCCATAAATTCGGCTCAGAGACGTCAGGTAGTTGTAGAAAATGATTGGAGAGTTGTTGTACTCCAGCAAATATTGGCAAACTTGTCGGCTGCTTTTTTTTTTGGTCTGTCAGACTACACTGACTGCAAAATACACTTTACTCTAAACAGATATTAATTGGCGACATTTCCCTATAAAACAAATAAAGTTCTTGGTGCGCTTTTCAATGTTTCTCATACGAATTGTTACTGGAAGTTTTTATATACATTGGGTTGTGTTCATAGTTGAAAAGACAACCAAAGTAAAAGACAGAGTCGTCTCTAACTCATTCATAGACAACTTAAAGTATTGTTCTGAGATTAACACCAACTCTAAATTTAAAACCAGCTGAAACTGTGTTTGACTCATTTAACAGCGGCACTCCAATTTGCGTCTCTGTCTCTTGGCTTTCTCACTTGCTGAATGTAAATTTATTGATTGACTGGCTAATTGTACATACTCGTATGTATGTATATACTTCAAACTTACTATTTCACTCTTTATCGGGTCATAAAACATCATGACCTGAGTTCAAATCCAAAAAAGAATGCAGATGAGTAGTGTAGCGACTACGAAAGAGCCAGTTGTCCCCCAGCTAAAGATTTGGTTATTATTTTTCTTGTCTTCTTCAATTAAAAATTATTGATCACAGCAAATTTGTCTTATAAAAAAATCCTTCTTAATAAAAACTTAAGAAAGGATAAACTTGAACTAAAGCCCGATGTACAAAAGTACAAAAACAAAAAATCTAATTTAAAAATTATAAAGCTCAAAAAAATGCAATAAACTAATATTTAAAATATTTTGTTCGGCAATAGCAAAAATTTTAAGATTTTGGGTGCTGAAACCGGCATGATGACGATTTGATGATTAAGGCCGGTTTTTTACGATTTTTGCAGATCACAAAAATCAAGCAACTATATATTGCACATACTCCTCTGTAAGTTAATTTACATATCGCTCCTTTATTGCAACATAGTCATAACTCAAAAAAGCTTGTTTCGAGAAAAACACATTTAAAATTTTTAGTTTTCATACAAGTCATAGAAAAAATGTTTAGAAAATATCTCCTAAAGGAAACAGTTTGAAAGTAATTTGAATAACTTTTTGGCACAATATAAAAGGTAGTACTGTTAACAATTCTGCATTGTTAACTCGAAAAGTACATTTTTTGAGATATAACTATGTTGCAATAAGGAGCGATATGTAGGGAATGAAAGTAATATTTCTGATACAAAGAAAAACGGTAGTAAAATAAATGTGAACGTAAATATGTATGTAGCACTGAAATGTTGTGTGATATTTATTTGGGAATATAAATATTATAAATTAAAAATTTCAATTTGAAGATAAATTTAAAACTCTTAAGTCTTATAAAACAAATAAAGTTTAACAAAATGTTTGAATAACAAAATGTTTGACATATTTTAATGGTTCTACAAATTAACAGCAGATTCAACAAATTCTGCACCGTGACTGCACTCTTTAAGAGAGAGGGAGAGAGAGTAGTTTTTACCAAGAGTGATAAAACTAGAAACTACACCATTCGTATGATTTCCCGTTAGATGACGTAGTTTAACCTGTGCAAGAGTATGTATCTAAAAATCATCACAGGTTGTGTTTGCATTGTTTCGTGACGTCAATTGTCCAACATGCGCAGAGGATTTCATTTTCATTTCATGGTTGTTGTTGTAAACATATATTCAATTATTCTTGGTTTTTACAAACAACTCTCAGCTTGAATTGGTTTCAATCAGGGTTGTCAGATATGGCGAATTCTCGTCAAACGTGGCGATTTTAAAAGTTTTTTAGTTTGCCGATTTTGGATTTTGTTTGATATTTTTGATAAGCCATGAATTTGTTTTGAGAATCGTTAAAATCAATACGAATATAGGATATTAAATTTTCTTGTGGTATATTTATACATGACATTTATGTATACGATAAAATTGATTGCTCGTGTAGTTGGTGTATTCAAAACATATAGATGAGATTGCATATGAACATGTGCATATGTCGAAACTATTTTTTGTCTATGAACAAAATCTAGCGGAAATCAGCTCACTCACAACTTTTTATTATAGGTAAATTTTATTCAGAAATAGTTATTACTAGTCAACAATTATATTTTTGCTTAAAAATTATATATAAATTTTTTGCGTTCACCGTTTATTCTAAATTATAATAAAAACAATATGTATGTATATACACTCCGGTTCACTTATTTAAAGGCATTAAAAATTTCATATTCAGAAGCCTGAATCTTTCGCAATTTTTAACCAATTTCAGAATTTTAAAATAGAAATGGAAGCTAAGACATCTTGGGATATAAAGAAAAAATCATGGCAAAAGTGGTTTCTTAACTAAAGAACTTTTTTTGAGCAGTTTATAAACACAATTCCAAAAATGTGCTTTCTTTTTTGGTTCACTTGAATAAAGGCATTTTATTATTTTTTTTTTATTCTTTTTAAAGTAAGCGATGATTTTGTTTGTATGGAGTGATTTTGATGATGTTTTAATTTGGCAAAAAAAAGTCAAAATAAATCTGGCAACCATGGTTTTAATTTATATTTGAACTGAGATGTCCATATGTTCAATTTTTTTTCCTACGAAGAATAAATAGAGTTGCACATATGTATATATAATTATCACTTTGTGCCTGGGGAATTAAATTGTAACAATTCTAATGGCCATTAGCAAAAATAATTTTCTTTATGTAAATCATTAATCAGTGAACTAGTTGTGAGTTCGAGTCCAACTTCAGTCGAGAACAATGATTATTTTTACTTATAACAATAATTGCTGTGAAACAATATTCATTATCAAAAAAATTTTGGGCATGATAAAAAATATATAATACGAGCAAAACTAATCTATTTTGTTCACATACTCGTATGGCAGCTTTGATTTTCTGGACAAATTCTTCGAAATGTCTAAATCGTCTAACTCTCAGAACAAAAATGTTTGCCCGGGTAAAAATTTTATTTGCACAACATACGAGTAATGAATCCATTTTCTGTAGAACCATTATATATATTAAACTTTTAATTGTTCTAAATTAAAATAGTTTCACCTTAAATCAAAATGTCTTTTAAATTGGCCAAGTAACACGAATATTTTATCATATTTCCCTTCAGAAATGTTTTACTCATACACTTTAAGCTTTTACCATCTCTTGCAAACTGTTGCAAATTTGCAACAATAAATTTAGGGTGTTTACCAGGTCGTTACAAATGTGCCATATTTCAACTCAATTGAATGTTGAAAAAGAAATTTCAGTTTTATAGGTGAAGATACATTTTTTGTTGTTGTGGTTTATTGTTTTTGTGCATTTTTAAATGTCTGCTTGTTGGCATATTAAATAGTTGTACCGGTAACTGATTTTCATTTGCATAAATTCATAAATTAATATTGTTTATTTTTTTTTTCTTTTTTGCAATTCCCAAGCAAACGAAGTATGAAATTTTGTGCAACAAAAATTTTATGAAATCTGTAATAAAATTTAAAAAATGCTCAATTAAAATTCATAGCTTTTCTAGTGGGAAAAAGTATTGAGAAAGGTATTGAGAATTATTCATAATAAAAATATGTCAATGCCAATTAATAAACAAAAAATGCGTTTTAAATTTTCTTTTCAATATGTTACTGTTGTTATTTGAAATAATTAGCACTTTTAAATATTGTAAAAATAATTTCTAGATTTGCACAATTAATTTTGATATTTGTTTAAAAATTAAAATTGTCAATAACTTAAAGCTGACCTAAAACACGAAGAATTTCCTTCTATACTTATAGATTTATAAAGGAATATATTTTGAATTTAAAAAAGTTTTAGGCTCTTCAAGATTTTCTAAAACAAAAGTGTCAATTATATCAGAATGTTGGATATCTCGTAGTTCCTCCCTTCTTTGGCCTAATTTTCAAAGCTTAAGTTCTATATATGCATGGCGACAAACTGGGCGGGGCAAAAAACGAAATAAGTCTACGCTTAATGATGAAACAGAATACGTCCGCAACTTCAAGCAAAAACGACTCTCAGAGAAAACAGGCACATAATTGAAACGACGGCTGCAACTTCACAAACAGTCATTTAATGTTCTTTTTTGTTAGGTAAAAAAAGCTTTTTCTTTTATTTTTATTTTTCCTCGCTGTAAAGCTTTTGAAGCTTTGGTTTTGTTTACAAAATGTATGAAACTTACTAAAAGTGTGGTAATATTGTTGAAAGCTTTTCTGCTTCAAAGTGAGAGCATAAGAAAAATCGCTGCCAAAATAAAATAGATTCTATTTTACGACCGCATTCTCTGGCGTTATTTTATGCCAAATTGTATGGAGAAAAACGTCATGCCCTAGCTCTGTTTCATCATTTAGTCTTAATAAGTAATTTACTTAATGTTTACAAGAGAATTATAATTTCTATGTGCCATTCTATATCTATATTTATTAAATATCTTATATCATGCTAGTATTTCGTATATACCTGGTAATCATTAAACACACATGTACAGCCGCACTCAAATTATACAAATTTCTGAAATATCAGCTATTGTGCTTAATTGCCAGTTTTTCATTATTTCTCCTACGGATTTCTATTGCTCGTCTTTTATATACATGTATTGAATGAAAATAAAGAGATAATGAGAGTAATATACTTTCTCTCAGAGTAAAAACACAACACAATTCGGTACATTTAAAAAACATTCATATGCGTGCATGTATACTGGTATATGCATTTATTTATGATTGCATATGTCCAAACACAAGAGCATTTTGCACCGTTAACAATCCACGAAGAATTATACTGCCAACTATTTTGTCTTAAGAAACCCAAAGAGCATAATAAATTTTTTTGCTTTAACTAATTGAGTGTGTTAGTAGGAGTAAGGTCAATCAAGACCTTACACAGTGAAATTTTTGTCACATACATCTTCAATCTAAGACCATTGACAATGTAAGCGTATTCCATCCGAAGTCTGTATACAATTCCTACTTACATTTACACAGCGATGGCCTAGGCCGTAAGATGCATCCAACACTGTATACATTGTAAGCGAGAATTCAAAAATATGTATATTATTAGCATTTGTTTTCTTCTTTGCTTCTTATATACTGAACAAACTGTTGCTTTTTTTTTGGGCGCTAAAAGCACAATTTGAATTAACCAATTCTGCTTTATAAAGAGCAGAATTGGGAATATAATTAACTCGTGGTGAGCCAATTATATCGGAGTTTTGGGGAAAAGAAATAAAAAGCTGGTTAATATTTCTTTTCTAATAAATATAAAGTAATTTATTATTTATTCCCTGAGTAGGAAAAATATTTGATGAATTAACTAAAGTTGCTCGCACTGGTGTTTTTTTCGTTCGAGTTGGTACGTAAGCAATTAATTTTTCCAACCGGAAACCAAGTAAAAACCAATTTGACACTTGGAAAGTTCCAATTGACTTGACTTGCCAGTGCGAAGAACTTTACAAAAGTGGTGAGTACAGGTAAGTAGGTAATTCAAATAAATAAGAGGTAAGTATAAGGGAATTATTATTAAGTATTAAGCAAATTAGTATAAATGGTAAGTAATATGGTAAGAAAAATTCATTAGGCAAATTCAAAATTGATAATTGTTTAAAAGAAAATATACACTAATATATTTATAAATAAATATAAAATAAGTTTGTCCAAACTAATTTGGACATGTACATTTAATTTAACAAAATGAGTAGAAAAAGACTAATCTGAATCGGATGCTAGTTGTTTGTTGTGCTTAACATGTTTATTTTGACTTTTTCTGTTGACACAATCGCTTACAATCGGATGCTTTGCAAATTGTTATAGCTTGTGGAATGCGCTGAGGCGCAAAAATACGGATTTTTTAGTATTTAAAAGCTCTAAATCGAGCGCGAAAGGCGCTAAATTGGCAACCGTGATTCTTGATATATAAGAGCGCTTTCACATTTGGCAACTTAGTTGCGCAATTCTCTTGCGCAAGTCTTGTGGTTGTTGATGTGAGAGGTAAGAGCAGTTTGAAGGGGGAAGAATTACTGATATTTGAGTACAGACTTGCTGGTACTCAGCTATTCGTTTTGTTCGCACATTGTTGTTTTTGATATTTTCTTTTGTTTATTTTTTGGGCCCTTAAAAATATTAAGAAAATTTAGGTAAAACGGAATAAAAGTTGCGCAACTAAATTTCTGTATGTGCACATAAAAGAAAGTTTAAAAGGAAATAAATGAAAGCAAAAATTAGACTTGCGCAACTAAATTGTCTAATGTGAAAGCACTCTAAGTAAGTGTTCAAAATAAATACTCTTTCATCTCCTTTACTTAGACTCTACACCTGCGATAATATTCTGTTACGTGTAGACTTAAAATCAGTGTTATCGCAGTCTTATAATCATTTTTATGAGAGCGTTCTTATGAGAAATCGTATGGCAACGATCTTATAATAAGAGCTGTCAAGAAAAAAAAAACGATTGTGAGTGTATTTGTTTACAAAAAGACGTTATTGAAATTTTAGCGATTATTAATTTTACAAAATATCTTTTAAAAAACGATTTTAAATGGAAAATAATTTGTTTTTATAAAGTGATTACTTTTGTACAAAATGTGCGCATATACGAAATTCATATAAGATTTTATTCATCGGAAAGATCTGTTTTCTTCTCGGCTTTCATTGATATATGAATTCTTATAAGATTAACAACAATACGTATACTCCTTGTTAGATATGAAGATGGATATAGAGAAATTCGCTCTCTCATTCTGCCGACGTTAATGAGATAGTATCTGAGATATTCCCCCATATTCCAAGAGGCGTCATCGCCGTCACATCAAGACCACCTCAAAAACACTTGGTTACACATTCGCCTTCGACAGCAATTATGTGTTCTTTGACAGGCCTTCGGTATTTCCTAGACCTAAGCGATAGATAGAAGCTGTCGACAACATTCAATTGTTTTTGGCAACGAATAGATAATGAAAAAGTATTTGTGTCGACTTCATGTGACGCCTTATGGAATATGGGGGATTATGTCAGAGTAAATCGTAGTTGCAGACACCAGGTTAGAATACGATTGCTGTTTTTTTGTTTATAAGTTTTACTAGAAGCAAAATTTTATTTTAAAAAGCGGATAAAAGTAAAAGCAGTGAAAAGTAAAACATTTGCTACTTTTTAGCTTTTGACTTTTTGTTAAGAGTTAGAATATTATTAACAGTACTCGTATGTTAAATTTTTTTCTGTTACTCTGTTAGAAACACTTGTTGCCAAGTTAATTAGTTCAAGGCTGAGGAGCAACTTGCAAATTTGAACTGAGCATTTATTTGGTGATTGCAGAATTAGTTTAATTTAAAATGTGTTATTTTTGTTTGTTTTTAGTTTGTTTAGTTTTTGTTTGTTATTAATATTTTTCCTTGAATTTCGATTTTGTTGTATTTGTAATTTTTCTAAATATTTGTTTTTCTAATAATTTCATAATAATTTTAATTTTGCTGAGAATGCTAACAAATTGAGCGAAATATTAAATAATATATGTGTTGTTTTATCTTAACAACTTAAATCGAATTTAAAAAAGTTAAAAATGTCACTTAATTTGATTAATTTGTGCAATATAAAATTTTTATTTATGAAACTATTTTTTCGTATTATTGTAAAAATTTCGCTGTAAGTTTGGTTTGTTTTCATGTGTTCTTCAATATAGTTTTCATTGAAATTTCTCTTAAAAAGTTTTTTGTCTTATCTCGACTTAAGATGTTATGATATAATTCCACAGATATTGTAATGTAAAATTTTTTATAAAAAAAAAGATCTGAAGCTGCAACAAATTAGTTTATTGATTAATTTAATAGAGTGTGCAAGAAGAATTTTTTGGGAATTTTTTTTATTTGCTTTTTTTTAATATAATGATATGTAAATTTTTAATTAACTTCTTTTTAGGTGCCAGCCACCTAAAACTTTTAGCATGTTTAGCACCTTTGAAGTCAGCATACATGGCTGCTCTCACCCCACTCTTAAGGTCATTAGTAGGGTGACCAGCTTGTTAATAGAGACGCTTCCCAAATCATGCGTGAGTTTTTAATTATTATAAATTAACATTTTAGGATATTGAACTATGAGAATTGATCGTTATTAAAAATATTGTTTTATTTAAACAAATTTATATAATTAAAACACAAATTTACGTGTTTTTAATGGTCCTTTGAACTGTCTCTTTAACTAGGCAAGTGTATAACAATGAATTTTTCTTAACAGGAATTAGCAAAGTATCTGCGTTTTTTTAATTATTACAAAATCAAGCATCATACTTCACTGTTTTCTAAAAGCATCAACAAGTTTAATAATGTATTACCAAACCGACAAAAACAAAATCAGCTGCGTACGATTAGCCAGCCGGTGCAAAAAACGGTGACAACAATTTAGCCAAAATTACAATTATTTTATTTTTAGATTAATGTCGTTTGATTTTAAGCTTTCTATGATATTGTTTATAGCTGAGCAAAATAATTTTGTTTATTTTTTGACAGACTTAATAAGTTCTACTTGAAAAAAAAACTATTGTTAAATTCCTACATTCTTTGCATAATAAATAACTTCCGCTAATTATAAAATCAACAATTTACTTACTTTTTTTTAGAAATTTATTTAATTTTTTTTTTTTGCATTAAACAATAAAAAAGAAGGTTAATTTTCCAGACATATTCAATTTAAAATGCTCTTTTGTTTGTTGTTGTCATTCTCACGCGTAAAGAAAGAAGAATAAGAACACATGTTCTTTTTGTATTATTTTTTGCATTTAAACTAGAAGCATTTACGAGTTATTATATTTAATATATTCATAAATTTGTTTGCTCGAACGAAGTATTTTGGACAGTGTAAATGACCTCATGCGACAGCGGCAGTCAACGAACGCAGGCTTTTGAACAGTAAAATGTCGCACTCTCAATTTTAAAACTCTCTGCATTTAGGTGTTAAGCAGCTTAGGTAAAACTTTTATTAAGGAAAATATGTTAAAGGCTTTTAAAACATTTTATCATGAACGTGACAAAAATATTCCAGCGCTAAATCTTTCAAATAGTCGATTAATTGAGTTTAAAGTAACATGAAAAAGAAATGTTTGTTGAGCTCTTGAAGATGAAAATAATAAGATAAAAAGTAATAACGTCAAGAACGTGACAAAAATAAAATATAATGTACTCAAGAATGTTTATTGGAATAAATATATATATAATACAAATGTTTGTTGAACTCTTTAAGATGAAAGTAATAATATAAAAAGTAATAGCGTCAAGAACGCGACAAAAAAAATGTAACGTACTCAAAAATGTTGATTAGAAAAAATACAAAATTAAGAGAAAATTTCGTTGTAAAATATTTTGCATTAATTTTTCAGAATAATTATATATGACATCAACAACGCTACCAATAATATTTTCAAGAGTAATAAAAAAAAGAGGAAAATACACAAACAAATTATTTAAAAAACTATCGGCCGTATTCATAACAAATATTGTATGTTTATTAAACACTTAATTGACATATTTTCCATAGAAATTTGTCAAATAACAGTTTAATAAACATACAATAGTTTTTATGAATAAGGCCATATTTCTTTAACATTTTTTAAAGCACAAAATTAAGAACCCGACAAGAACAAAACATCGTTTTAAATTTATTAGGGATCATTAAAAAGATGGGAACACCATTTTCCCAATAAAATTGTGGCAAACTGTTCTTATTTGCTTGAGTTTAAAATCAGGAACGCGACAAAATCCAACAATCGTTTTGAAACTTAATAGAAATCACTAAAATACTAGTAGAAAAAACTTATTTTAAGAAGTTTTTGCCATTATATAAAGTTAGTCACGTTCTTGACCAGAAATTATTTTAAGCTCACTGAAAAACGATTATAAATGCAAACGTTTATCAATGCGTACTAATTTTTTAAACCCATTTTTGTATTTTACTGTTTAAATATAAATGCAAAACTCGTAAAAGTGTTTTAAGACAATTTAATGAATCTACTAAAAAGAACGCGACAAAAAATTAGTGGAAATTTTATATGAATATAAAATAAAATGCAAAAAATTTAAAAACTATATAGATATTTCTTTAGTATAAATATATTCCGCTAAAAGCAAACTTCATTAATAAAAACAAGCGATCAAAAATGTGACATAAAATCTGATACAAATAAAAATGTTGAAAGCAACTAAAATTTTAAGGTTAATAAAATAACAGATTTTTTTAGGATAAAAAATATAGACATTATAACAAGTTAGTCACGTTCTTGCCCAGAAAAACGATTATAAATGCAAAAGTTTATCAATCGTAATAATTTTTAAAAAAAATTTTTGTATTTCACTGTTTAAATATAATTGCAAAACTTGTAAAATTCTATCAAAATTGTTTTAAGGCAATTTAATGAATCTGCTGAAACGAACGCGACAAAAAATTAGTGTGATTAGAATGATTATAAAGTAAAATGCCAAAAAATTCAAAACTATATTGATATTTCTTTTGTATAAATATATTCTCCTAAAAGCAAACTTCCTTAATAAAAACAAGCGATCAAAAATGTGACATAAAATCTGATACAAATAAAAATGTTGAAAGCAACTAAAATTTTAAGGTTAATAAAATAACAGATTTTTTTAGGATAAAAAATATAGACATTATAACAAGTTAGTCACGTTTTTGATCAGAGATCATTTTAAACTCACTGAAAAACGATTATAACTGTAAAAGTTTATTAACGCGTAAACATTTTTTAAAACAATTTTTGTTTTTTACTGTTTAAATATAACTGTAAAACTCGTAAAATTCTATTAAAATTGTTTTAAGGCAATTTAATGAATCTGCTGAAAAGAACGCGACAAAAAATGAATTGGAATTTTATATGAATATAAAATAAAATGCGCAAAAATGTAAAACTATATAGATATATTTTTTTTATAAATATATTCCGCTAAAAGCAAAACTCTTTACTAAAAACATGCGATCAAGAATGTGACATAAAATCTGATAAGAATAAAAATATTTGAAACAACTAAAATTTTAGGGTTTATAAAAGAACTGATTTTTTTAAAAGAAAAAAAAAAAAAAGATGGACTGTTTATATGCTGTTTACGGAACACAGACAAACGACTCGTCTAGAAGCTTTATATGAAAAGCACGCAAATTTGAGTGCTTTGCTGTGCAAGTGATTTCCAAACCAATTTTCCAGGCGAGTAGCTCGTCTGTAATCTGTAAACATCATATTAGAATATTATATATGAAAAATTTTTTATTGACAACAAAATAATTGATATCTCACTGTATTTTTTTTTTGTCGTAATTTAAAACAAACATCAACAACTTTTTTTTCTAAAATAAAATTGCAATTTTGCAAATAAAAAAAAATTCAATCAACAAACAAACTTTTAACATTTATACATAAAAGTGAGTACTTAACGTTGTTTTTTTTTCTACGAATTATTTATTTTTTTTTTAACAAATAATTTATATTCCAATTTTGTTTTTCCAAAAAGTTGTGACCAGAATTAATTAAATAAACAGATTAAACGCATGACGGTTTTTTTTAGCAAAAAGTTCTCGGAAATTTGATTTAATTTAAAACGAAATTAAACCAATTAGAGCAGGAAAAAATAACTACACATAAAAAGGAAGTGTACTAATTTTAAATTGGTTGAGGAAGCCACGATTAATATTTTTTGCACAATTTTTATATACATATATATATATTTTTTGTAATAATTTTGTAAAATTGTACATATACATATTTGTTAAAATACGTGCTGTATTTTAACAAATATGTAACTTTATTAACATTTTTTTTTTTTTTAGAGAAAAGCATGTTATAAAAGCTCGAATTGATGCTTTGAAATTTCATTTCGTTTTTATTTATTTTTTATTTATTTTTACATTTCGATTTTATAGATCTTGTTTTAAATGTGTGATCGGATACCATCGACGCGTCCGACCGAAGAAGCATTTTTAATATTTCTGGACTTAAAGCTAACAAAATATCAGTGTATGGAATTGCGAAAGCGGGCAGTTGGAAAATATTGCTCAATTTATCCAGAATGTAGAGATTTGGTTTTAATTAACAGAAAGTTCAGCAGAGGTGGTATTGCAAGACTTATTAAATCATACTGCGGAAAGATTGTTGAGTACATTGGACGCAGATAATATTAAAAAGCTTGGTGACTGTAGCCTAACATTAATTTCTAAACGGGGATGCGATGGATCTTCTGGACAAAAGCGATATAAGCAGTACAATGCAGAAAAAATATCATATACTGACTTATTTATGATATCATTTGTTCCGTTAAGACTAAAAACAAATCATATTACTTTTGAGCCATTTACTAGCCAAGAAACCGATATTGACATAGGGAAAAACGAAATACCTTCCTGAACAACAAAGACCAATTAAATTTGCTTTTAAAAAGGAAACATAGGATGTAATATTAGAAGAAGTATCTAGACTTAAACAACAAATAGATAAATTTCAACTGATAACTTTGTTACTTAACGATCAAGAGATGCAAATAAATTATCAAATGTTACTTACAATGATTGATGGAAAAGTTGCACAGGCCATAACTGAAACAAAATCATCTCCGAGCTGTGTTATTTGAAAAAAAAAACTTGCAAGCCAATTAAGTCAACTTCCAACAGAAGTCACTACTTTCCAAGAAGCCTATGAGTTTGGCTTGTCCCCACTCCATGCTAAAACTAGATTTATGGAACACATATTAAAGCTAATCTATGATTTAGATTTGAAAGGAACAGTACGAAATAGTGACGAAAATAAAGCCAAAAGAGAGGCAAAAAAGAAACGCGTACAAGAAAAATATTTAGATTTGGGTTTACTGATCGATCAGCCAAAGCCAGGAGAAGGAAACACAAATGATAGCAACACAGCAAAAAAAAAATTTTTCTGATCCTGCAACTGCTGCATCTATTACAGGAGTAGATTTTGAATTAATAAAACGTTACAAAATCATACTGCAAGTAATATCATGCAATAAAAAGGTAAATGCAATAAAATTTGGTCAGTATGCTAATAAAACAGCGAAACTATACAACGAAAAATATGGTTGGAGGAATATGCCATCGACAGTCCATAAAGTACTATATCATGGGTAAAACATTATTCAACACAATATGCTGCCGATTGCAGATCTTTCTGAAGAAGCGCAAGAAAAAAGTAAAAAGATTATAGATATTTTCGCGAGCACAACACAAGAAAGATATCTAGATATAGTACCAATGAAGACCTCTTTAATATTTTACTGTGCACTTCTGATCCATATATCTCCAGCATTCGACAAAAATGGAATTCCACCCCCATGGAATTGGACAAAGACGCCAAGCAGCTCCTTGAAGATGAACAGGAGGCATACTTAGATGAAATTTTCAGTAAGACAGTTAAATGAAAAATGTATTCTATGCGAATTAACATAAAAATTAGAGCAAAAAAGAACAATAAATATTGAAAATTTATAAAAGAAATTTTATTTTATTTGGAATAAAAAGATTTTCTTAGAATTTATGGTAAAACCTTTTTTCGGATATGGATCTCCGACATATCTGTCATGGATTCAAGTTTAAAATATATTTAAATTGTTCATATATTAATAACATTTAAAGCTGTCGAACTTACATTTGTTAGTGAACTATGATCACTAAGGCTATTTTTCGAAATTTGACTTACAAGGGCCCAATGAGTGAATGTGGACCGATTGCCCTAAAATTTCACAGGGATATCAACGACTAAAATAAAATTAGCTTTGCTAAATATTATGTCAATATTAATATATTTAAAACAATTACGAGCTCCAAACCAGTATTCTAAGTGGTCCATTGGAACCTCCCCCCGCGGAACAGGTTTTGCCTTAGCGTATTCCTAACTTGGGCGCTCTGTTTTTCGGAGAAAAGAGGGGAAGGGGTCCCTCGTTTGGTGCGGCAAACAAAACTCTAGGAAGCCACATGACTTATGATGTGTTGGCTTCCGCAACCCTTACCAAGGGTATAAATTGGCAGAACGGGGATCAGCATGGCCACCGGGTAGTTCTGCTTGCGGTTCGACCCGGGCTGATCATGGTTGAGGTGCCTACCTTGGTTGAAACGTTCTGGCTGTGGTTGAAACCTAAAACGCAGGAAGGGAGTGTTAGTATCCTTGATAATTGTTTGGTGAGTGGCTTTTTTCGGGGACTAACAATCTCCCGAGGATCTGTTGCCTATACAGCAGATACCTGTACTGTAAGGAACCAGGTTGACGGGTGAGTTGGTTTAAGAGCTGATACTCTTAGTGGGCTTCGGTCTACCAACTCATTAAGCCTTGTCCTCCATTGATTGCTGGGAAATTGCATACAGGAGGGGTTAGAAGGCCCGAACTCCTCAACAAGAAGTTGCGCATATGACCGCAATCATATGGCAAGAATTGCTACCTGTGTGAGCCTGGTAAGCCACACGGGGACGCTGGTGAATCGTGAATAATTCACTCCGTGGAACTGGTCCATCATCAGATAAGGCCGCAATTCAGGTGCTGATGTAAATCTTTTTCACAACTGGACCATTGGAGAAGAGGTCTAAAGGTCAAAATAAAATGGACCCGGGTGGACGGCTTAATTCAGTATGTAATTTTTTAGTTCAGTTAACGTTACTATTTATAAAATACAATGTTAAATCACTACATTCACAAATTTATTTTTTTAAGGCCGATAATACCTACATTTTTAAAAGTAATTTTTCAATCATATATAAGTGTACTTCAATAAGGCCCGATTTTAAAGTTAGTACATTAAATTGAAGCTTAAGATATCTTCTATCCAGCAAAAAAAAAAAAAATTCATTTAATAACTTCAACCCAGTCAAAAGTTATAGAATTTTGACCGCCATTTTCCAAAATGTGCCACTGTGCGACGTTTAGGAACAAGTGCTTGGTTTCCCATTTCTTACAAATTTTTTATCAATTGGTAAAATATCTTAAACATGATTATGGATATGAGGTAAACACATGCTCGGTAACCACGAGATTTAAGTAAAGCCATTTTTTCAAAGTTTTAATATCTTGGAACATCGTTAAATGTTTGAAAATAGTTGACACATTTATTAGAATACTAAATTTTTGTCCCATTGGCTCTTTATGCTTTGGATGTATTCATGCCTACGATCTCCGTAACAAAAAGATCATCCCTTTATTAAAATATGAAAACCTTTAATAATTTTACACAATTATTTGTAATGAAAAATTATTGGCACAAAGTTTACTTAAGCTACGTATACACGATTGTCAGATCTTATAATATTGCTAGTAAACTTGTCTGAAAATATATTATAATCGTGTGAACTGCCAATTTTTAACTTACAGCGTTGTCAGAAAAACCATTGTCAATCAATTGTAAGACGACATCTGACAATCGTGAGAACACTCTTCGTCGGCATTGCCAGATAATTGGCTGGTATTGTAAGTTTAGTTTTAATTGTCAGATGTATAAAATTAATACATCTGACAATGGCATCATTGTCAGAAAAAAGTTTGATGGGCAACAGTGCCAAACACATCGTTGTTGATATACATAAGTGGCAATGCCTTACAGCATGTCTGGCAATTTTTTCATCTAACAATCTGACAACCGTGTGAACTGACAATTTATGTTGTCAGATGATTTATTTGTCAGACCATAGTCTGACAATGAAATTGTAAGATTTTCTTACGATCGTCTGAATACACAATTTACTTCTGCGGGACAATTTTTCATTGTCACTACATTGTCAGCATATTGCCAGATCTTACAATATTGTAACATCTGACAACCGTGTGTACATAGCTTTAGGCCCAGTTTTAGAGTTCGTTTTTAAATGTTATTTAGCTTTAAGTTCCGTTTAAATATGAAAATCAGTTTTTGACTACAAGTTTGCACTAAACTTAAATGCCGAAACTTCTTCATTTAAGTTTTATTTAAGTTTTTCTCACAGTCCATATGGTTTTTGTGTGCTTGCATTTGTATTAGTGTAAAAAAGGTAAACAAAACGCACATACGAGCTATTGCCTGCAGAAGATATTCGAAAATTAATTGCTAATTTTGCACTGAACAACAGCACAGTATAATAATTTGTTAAAAATAACTTAGCGTAAAATAAAATTGTTAAGTTTTTCTATACCTTTAATAAATTTAATATTTTTCTTTAAAAATTTTTCTATTCTTCCACTCACAAACAGCTGTTCTATGGAACAGTTTCCATAATATCTGGAATTAAAGTAGAGCTGCCACACTTTCAGCGCATTTAAATAAGAACAATAACTTAATATTGATAAACTGAACTAGTATTTAAATACAACTTAAATTTAAATGAAAATTAACTAATTTTGTATTTAAATACGCAGTCAAAAACTGGGCCTTAGTTTCAGATAAAAACTTTTAATTCTGCTGATTTACTACTCTTCCTTAGTCTTCCGTTTCTAGGGGTTTCCTCAAAAATTAAAATTTAATTACAATGACTTTTAAAACCAGTAAATCTGTTGCAAGGGGTTTGTTTAAGACTCTAATTCTAGAATTGGAATCCATACATTTAAGTGTGAGAGGGTTATCCTATTACTTGAGAGGGTTATCCTATTACTTTGGCGTGCATAACGATGTATGCAAATAGTATATGACATATTGATCTAGATCTTTACTGCTGTTCTTTGAAGATGTTCTTCGCAATAAAAATAGGTCAAAAACACCAATAACCCTGTAAGTTATGGGTATACCCCATAAAGCAAAATATATTCTGCATACTACTTTGGATATGCCATATATTTAACAAGTAAGGGAAGCATGATTTTTTAACCTAAAAGTACGCAAAAATAGTGAAATTTAAAGTAGGACTTAGGAGCTATTATTTCAAATGGTAATACACTGGGTTCACAAAAAAAGTGTTATAATTTCTTCGGTCATTCGAGCCGAAGAGTTTTTAAATAAAAACGTTTAAAGCATTACTAAAATATTATAAAATCGTTGTTTCGTTATGTAAGCAATGTTTTCAAATTTTAGTCCTTCGAACCGAGATTTTAAAACGCATGAATAAAAGCGTTTAAAGCAGCATTAAAACATTATAAAATCTTTATTTTGTTATGTAAGCGAATTTGCAGAAAGCCATATTTTTAATTAAACAGAGAAAATGTTTTAAAATTTTAGTCCTTCGAACCGAGCTTTAAAGACTCATAAATAAAAGCGTTTTAAGCAGCATTAAAACATTATAAAATCTGTATTTCGTTATGTATGCAAATTTGCAGGAAACCATATTTTTAATCAAACAGAGAAAATGTTTCAAAATTTTAGTCCTTCGAACCGAGTTTTTAAGACTGATAAACAAAATCTTTTAAAGCAGAATTAAACCATTATAAAATCGTTATCTCGTTATGAAAGCAAATTTGCAGAAAGCCATTAATTTAATTAAACAGCGAAAATATTTTCAAATTTTAGTCCTTCGAAACGAGTTTTTAAGACTGATAAAATCTTCTAAAGCAGCATTTAAACATTATAAAATATTAATTTCGTTGTGTAAGCAAATTTGTAGAAAGCCATATTTTTAATTAAACAGCGAAAATGTTTTAAACTTTTAGTCCTTCGAACTGAGTATTTAAGACTAATAAACAAATTCTTTTAAAGCAGCATTTAAACATTATAAAATCTTAATTTTGTTGTGTAAGCAAATTTGCAGAAAGCCATATTTTTAATTAAACAGCGAAAATGTTTTAAAGTTTTAGTCCTTCGAACTGAGTATTTAAGGCTGATAAATAAAAGCTTTTAAGCCAGCATTAAAACATTATAAAGTCGTTATTTCGTTATGTAAACATATTTGCAGAAAGCCATATTTTTAATCAAACAGTGAAAACGTTTTAAAGTTTTGGTCCTTCGAACCGATTTTATAAGACTCATAAATAAAAGCCTTTAAAGTAATATTAAAACATTATAAAATATCATTTTAATTCACAATGTTTAAGCTACAAATTTTATTTAAGGAGGCAAATAAGAATCCCTGTTAGCCTGGATTTGAAAGACTCTTAATATCACAAAAAAAACTCCAAAATAAACCCCCTACACAAAAAATTTGCATAATATTGAAAGGCATTGCAAGAAAAAAATCACAAAACCATTTGATTAAAAAGATTGAATGCAAAATGAAATAAAGCTCTAAATATATTTTAAACGAAAGACATTTTTAATTCAGATAACAGACGCACATACTTAATTAACAAAAATAACATTTTATAAGACCGCTGACTGTTTCAAATTGAAAACATTGAATTTAACAAAAGGTTGTTTGATTATTTTATAACGCTTTCAAGTTAAGAGAACATTATTTTTAGAATTAGTATTAATTAAAAAAATACATTTTATACATTTAGTTTATTTTTAACCCCATGACTTTTTTAGTGGCATGAAATTTAAACGAAGTGCCGTTCACTCTGACTTTCCTTTCTGGCTTTTGTGGCTGAAATAAATTGCACCCAATTTTCACGATGATTTTTACAAACGTCTTTAAGTCATGTCTATAGCATTTTCAGTTTAAATTAAACCTTTTTCAAAATAAATGAAACCTTTTTCAAAATAAATGAAACTCTTTTCAGAATAATTTAAATTTTTTTCAAATTCAATTAAACCTTTTTCAAATTAAATAAGTACGCAGAGAATTTCGCAATATCTTCTATTACTATGTAAACCTGCCCTAAACAACAGTGGGTCTTACGGGCACTGAATTTTTGCAAACGTTAACGTTCGATATTGTGAAACAGCAACTTATATATATGTAGATGAAATCCAAAACAGGCTTTTGGTTTGCTTTTCTTAAATTTAACTTATTTTTTCACATAAACGCAACGAAGTCTTCTCATGTAACATTCCCGATTAGGAGAGAAATTTGTCCACCTGTTGCGATAAATGGAACAGTAATACCTGCTACGAATAGCGTTAAGTACTTGAGCTTGTATGTAGACAAAAGATTGACTTGGAAAGAACATATCAAAGCAAAACGACGGTATCTAAACATTAAAACTAAGAAGATGTATTGGCTTCTAGGGCCAAAATCTGAACTCAGCTTGAAAAATAAGCTTATATTGTACAAAGCTATACTAAAACCTGTATGGACGTATGGAATCCAACTTTGGGGAACAACTAATAACTCTAATATAGAAATTTTACAACGATACCAATCTAAAAGTCTTCGTTTAACTACTCAAGAGCCATGGTTTCAGTCAAGGATGTTATAAAAGAATTTAGTTCCAGATATCTAGAAAGGTTGAGTGGTCATACAAATACATTAGCCATTAGCCTATCAAATGAGACAGAGGAGGTGCGTAGACTAAACAGGTTACATGTTCTTGACTTGCCATTTAGATGAAAATTTATTTAACGTATAATTATTGTATATGCATACAATATTTTTTAAGGTTTTGCTTTTTTTAGGTGTATTTTATAAATTGTACATAAATATTATATAAACATATTCACCCCTATCGTGAATAATTTTTCCCCTAAAATCGTTTCCCATTTCCCAAAATGGGTTTATGAATAATTTTTCCCCATTTGCACAAAAAAAATGTTCCCATTCAAAATTTCGCCTTATCATGAATGGATTTTGCAAAGAAATTTTTCCCATATTTTGAGTCAATTTGTTCATTTTATTTTCTTTGGGGAACTAGAAAAAAATGTAAGTAGTTGTTACATTTTAAGCGATATATAAATTAACTAAAAACTATTTTTAGGTCTAAATCAATAAATAATGTGCAACTTGACATGATTCTCAATAGGATGCAGAGCAAGCTGCAATGGGTCGGTTATTGTTTATTATTATATGTGATTTTGTGAAAGTTTCTAAGGATGTGGTGACTGAAATAGTGCTGACTATTCTATTAAGAAAGTTCAGGAATGGAAAATGGATTAAATATTTTACATTTTTAAACATGCAGACATATACTAACGAGTGATTTTTTTGCTATTATCTTTTTGGCAACACTAGTTTTGACAGCTCACGCACGTTTTGTATCTTGTGTCACTGTCCAACATCTTCGGTTTGGTCTATAATTTAATCATGAATCGTCTTAGAAACGAACAACGCTTGCAAATTATTGAATTTTATTACCAAAATGCGTGCTCTGTTAAGAAAGTTCATCGCGCGCTTCTTCCATTTTATGGTCAGTTTAATCGACCTACTGAGGCTTCTATTCGGGCTATTGTAAAAAAATTTCGCACCAAATTTACATTGTTGGACATTAAACCACCAACACGCTTACGTAGAGTGCGAACTGAAGAAAATATCGCAGCCGTATCGGCCAGTGTTGGTGATGACCGTGAATTATCGATTTGGCGCCGTTCGCATCAATTGGGCCTCTGTTACTCCACTACGTGGAAAATTTTGCGGAAGGATTTGGGTGTGAAGCCTTATAAGATACAGCTGGTGCAAGAATTGAAGCCAAACGACCTACCACAACGCCAACTTTTTGGTGAATGGGCTCTTGAAAAGTTAGATGAAGATCCACTTTTTTATCGAAGAATTGTGTTCAGCGACGAGGCTCATTCCTGGTTGAATGGATACGAGAACAAGCAAAACTGCCGTATTTGGAGTGAAGAGCAGCTAGAAGCATTGCAAGAGCTACCAATGCATCCATAAAAAACAACCGTTTGGTGCGGATTATGGGCTGGCGGCATCATTGGGCCGTATTTCTTCAAAGATGATGCGAATCACAACGTTACTGTGAATGGTGAGCGCTACCGTGCGATGATAACAAACTTTTTTTTGCCCAAAATGGAAGAGCTTGACTTGCATGACATGTGGTTTCAACCAGACGGTACCACATGCCACACAGCACGCGAAACAATGGACCAATTGAGAGGCGAGTTTGGTGAACAGTTTATTTCACGCTTGGGACCAGTCAATTGGCCGCCCAGATCGTGCGATTTAACGCCTCTAGACTATTTTTTGTGGGGCTATGTTAAGGCTAATATCTATAGCGACAAGCCCGCTTCGATTGACGCACTGGAAGCCAACATTGCCAACATTATTCGTGAGATACCGGCCGAAATGTTGGAAAGAGTATGCCAAAATTGGACTAAGCAGATGGACCATTTGAGGCGCAGCCGCGGCCAACATTTGCATGAAATAATCAAACATTAAATTATATCGACCCAAATAAATATTTCATGCATTTTTCTCAATTTTATGTTTTTTTTTTTAATTTCCGATAGTTTTTATAAAATCACCCATTAGAAGCATACGAGTATGTAGTTACATATATAACTTGCAGTAGTGGATAGAACAAAAAAGGTATGTGCAGTCAAAAGCATCCGTATGTACAGTCAAAAGCATCGAGAAACGGGAGGTGCATCAAACCAGACCAAAATCTTGTCAGCCAGTGAGCTTTGGTTTACCAAAAGACGTTTCAGCTTTGGTTTATCAAAAGACATTTATGAATGCGAAAAAAAATAAACAACATTATTACATGCTCTTGATAATGGAATAAGCTCTGAAGCACCCATCTGTTCAAAACTTTTAACACCATCGCCATTAGCCACAACAATGAGAGGAGAATCCAGTAATAAAAATGCTTCCTCCATCAAAAGAATAAGAATTGAGCCACAGGAAAAATTAACAACTGAGAAAGAGTTGAATACCAACGAAAACTTATGCTCTCCACAATCGTTGAAATGTTCGAGCCACTTAAGAACCACAACAAAGAAGTGGAAGTTATGATGAAAAGGGTATATCGCACCTTAGAAAAGAGCAACGGCTTAAAATCGAAAAATATAAGAGACTCCGAGCGTCACAACTCAGTTATTGAAAAACTGCGCGAAGAAGAAGTTGCAGATAAAATACAAATTTGTTTATATTAATTATAAAACTTACATTTAATTTATTTTTACATCACTTAACCACAAATTTTCAATAATTTTTACTTTGTTTTTATATTTTCTTCCTCTCTATTGTATACTCCCTACATATTGATAGCAAAACAAACGTTCCCATGATAGCAAATTTCCCTACTTGGGAAATGAACATTTTCTGGGAATAAAAATTTCACATTTTATTCACGATAGGGGTGATTGTAAATATTGTAAAACCATATGCTTACTATAAATATTTTTCGTAATTTTAAATAATATTATTCTTAATTAAAATTTAACCATGTTCATACATAGAACTTTTTAGTTTTTGCACTGTGGTGCATTAACAACTGTTACTTTTCATGTATTACTAAATTTACTTATTGTTGTACAAACAGATTGTAAATAAAAAATGTGTAAAAATTTTTTTTTACATATTCCCATTAAAAATATATTTGAAAAAAATCATTAATAACAATAAAATTTTACATACCTGGAGGTTTTGAGGAAATTTTTTCCTCACTGGCCATAATTTGTTCCTTGGAAGTCATTTTCTTAAATTTATTTTATATGATAAACTTTTTAATAAATATAATAAATATTTAATACTGTTTAAATTAAAAAAAAAATATAATATATATATTTTTTCTTTATCCAACGAGGTAGTAACAGCGGTTTAAAAATAACGATGTTATTTAATACAAAACAAATTTAAATTAAAATATTACAAAATTTCGATTTCGCTTAAAATTGCAATATTTTTATTAAACACTTTAAAGCACGTTTTATAGTGGCTTTTTATGTAATTTTTAGTTTTAATTTTTTGTTATAACATATTGGTAAAATTTCAGCGGTTTTTGTCAATGTTTCTTAATTTTTGTTTTTCTTTAATTTAGTTTTTGTTTAGAGTTTTAGAACGCGTTTAATTGTTTTGAGATTAAAGTAAATTTGAGGTGCTTTTGTTTTTCTTTTTTTGTTTGTTTGTTTTGCTTTAACTTTTACGCGCTGCTGTGAGAGCTGTTGGCCGTAAAGAGGTTGAAAACGTTCTGATAAACCGGAGCAACGTAACTGCGATTTAAATAAAAACTTTAATACAATCGTGTATCGTTAGCGATTTGCAAAAACAACAAAATATATTAAACGAAATAAAGGTAAACAAATAAATAAATGTGTAAAACAACAACAATAACAACTACCTACTACAAGTAACGACACGACTCAATACAACACAGACCGGCAGACCGGCAAAACGACTGGTTGGCTGGCAGACAGGCGAATGATCTCTGGGTCTTCTCTAGTTGACTCTCGATTTTCGCTGGAAACTTTTATTATCTTTAAGTTGATATTTTGTTGTTGTTGTTGTTGTCTTTTATATGCCTCCTTTTCTGTTTTTTCTTGCAATTATGGTTGAGATTTTCTGTTGTTGTTGTTATTGTTGCAGTCGCTGTCAACAAATTGGTTTATTTGCTCGTATTTTTTAAACTGTTGCCGATGGTGGCGGCGAGTGCTTGATGGATGTTGTCATTGCTGTCGTTACGAATGCCTCTCGTGATGTTTATTGTAGATCCAGTAATTTATATATGACTTGAAGAAATTTCTTTTGTATATTAATCTGCAAATAACTAAAGAAATAAATTAATTAAAACAATTAAAGAAAATTGTAAATCAAAGCTTTATACAAAAAGAACTAATAGGGGGAGAAGACACATGTAAATACAGTAGAAACTCTGAAAGGTTAACTCGCGTGAAAGTTAATCGCTTGGTTAAGTTAGCCGTTTTTTAAATGCAGTCTACACCTAACTTCAAACGCAGTTAAAACATGAAGTTAAAACTTGCTGTTTAAATATTTATCTGTTTAAGTTGGCGTACACGTAGTGATGTTAGAGTTTTAACTTCTCATAGTAAAAAATAAAAATGGTGAAAAGCAACTACAAATAGCAGGCTGTTGTCAATTTAAGTTCTAACAGAGTTTCCAAATGAAATGTTTTAACAACCAAGTTATAACTTTAACCAAACTTTAACATGAGTGGTCCACATTTAACTTTAACTTGAAGTTAGCGATAAAGTTAGTGATTTCATATCAGGCGGAGACCGCACTTTAGCATCCACATACCCACAACGTTCCACTAATATGCTCTCAGAGCATACAATTATTTGGCATGGTGATTAAAAGGCCAATTTATATAGATATATATTTATATACATATACATATATATTATATAGATACATATCCGCAATTTAACCCGATTTTCCATGAAAACGTCGTGCAAGCGAACTTAAACAATTTTTTTTTAAAGCAGTTCTGTAGCCGTATTCTGTAACTCGCTAAAGCTAAAGCCCCACCGCTAAAAATCTACAAAGATGATTTAGCGATTTTTGACCACAAATGCAATTCTGTAACGTGCATAGCTAAATTTGGCAATGACAAAAAAATTTAATTCGCCGCAATTTTAGCGATTAGTGGCGTCGCTAAAATGTTTAAATTTTGTATTTTCTAACGCCAAATAAATAGTTGTTGTTGGCTAAAACGCTAAAATATTAGCAACAAATCTTTTCTTCTTTCTATTGTTTCTTGTTAAAAAAAATATTATTACAATATAATGGAAGAAACCACAAAAAGAATTACATAGGAGTAAAATATGTGCTTATTCAGTACTTGGAGGAGCACAAACAATTTGCCCATGATAGGTAAAAAATTAATTTTAACTTAAAGTGAAGCAAAACACAAAAATTAGTTTTTTTAAGATTTGTGAATTCCACAAATGTTTCCGGTTCACATTTAGCTTATTGCGCTCACTACGAGTAATTGCACTTAATCGGCCATATCACAGAATTCCCTTCCGTTCGGAAATGGAATTGAATCGGTTTTTAATTCTCAAAAAAACGAAAATCTAAAACTTATTTCGGAATAAAATCTATGCTCTAAGACAATACTAGTCTTATTCTTGCAATTAAAAATGATTTCATTCCGAAAATTTTTCAGTTCTTCGTTTTTTAAAGAAGTAAAAAAATAATTCAATTCCGTTTCCGAACGGAATTAAACTGAGTTCATCATATTACGACGCCGATAAAAACTTCTCATTTTCACTTTTTTAAATATTCATTATTATAAAATGCGGACAATTTTTTCTAAACCTTATAAACGTGTTTTCGTTTATTTAAAATGTAAATAAACAAATACTTTTTTGTGATGCCGTATTTTGAACATTTTCCCATAAATTCCACATTTGGTAGTATCATGAAAAATATAGCTTATAATTAATCGACTTAAGTGCTGTTTAAGTAATATTTGTCTAAAACAAAATAAATGTTGAATGAATCTTGCACAATAACTATTTAAAATCTTTATTTCAAAACATATTTTATAACGTTATTGAAGAGAAGTTTTAAGAATATTTACGGGAAGCACAATATAAAGTAAGGTAACACTATAATGAATTGCCAAAAATTATTACATTATGTTTATCTCTTTTTAACAGAAGTTCATTCAAGTAGAAAGAAAGAAACAGTATACAGTCAGCAAATTAGCTGCGGCGAAAATATAAAAATTTAGCTAAGCAATTTAGCTTACAGAATACAGATTTAGCGACATCGCTAAAATATTTGCCCTAATTTTTTTTAGCATTTTAGGGATCGAGTTTTAGCTTTAGCTAAGCGAGTTACAGAATACGTCTGCTGGTTACTAAGATACAGAAAATTTCCGATATCGGTCCACATACATCCAAATTTTCAATGAAACAATTTTTTTTACTTCAAAGCAATTCTGGTAATAAAAGGATATCGATATCGGTCCATATATGTATAACCGTGATATAGCCTAAATCAATTTTTTCATGAAATAATAATTTTTTTTTTGCTTAAAAACACTTCTGATTATAAAAGGAGGCTATTAAAATCAGAAAATGAAAATTTCCTAACAATCTAAATAATTTATTGAGAATTTAAAAAGAAAATTGCTTTAATAAAACCTGTCAAACATTTTTTTTTTAAATTCTCAGTAATTTATTTAGATTGTTGAGATATAAAGTTGAATGTTTGAGAATATCTTCCAAAAATTTGCAAAGTTTACTGATGATTAGGGTAGCTCTTATGAAATGTCGGCATATAGACACCTGGGCAACATAGGAAACAAGCTATTTATAATTTTTTGCTATTAATTTAAATAAAATAATAAAAATAGTTTTAATATTTTCAACTAACAGAGTTGTTGTTCTACGTTAATACTGTAGACAAAATTTAGCGTCGACCTAAAGATCACAAAATTGCAGATCAGGGGCCTAATCACCGCATACGATATCGAATTAACTATCGTATCGAATAACATTTCGATACATCTAGATTATGGTAAACGATGCATGTCGGATCGCAATTTTAGCAAAATGTAATAGATTCAAGACTGTATGTTTCCTAAAAGTACGAATACAAAAAAGAAATTGCTTAACTTTTTTATATTATTGCAAAACAATTCATTCGATATCGTGTGCCATGATACCAAAATGAAAAATTTCGATAATATTGCTCGATATCGTGTGCGGTGATTTGGCCCCAGCTCTTTGTTGTGCTGCTACTGATTCTAAAACAATTAACTAGCTGACTACACAACAGCCTCTGTAGTCAAGTAGCTGGTAGCTTGCTGTCTTTAATGTGTTTAAAACATTATTGCTTATAAAGTTTTCTGTTGTTTTAAAAAATTCAACACCATAATTTTTAAATAAAAAGGGACTATATAAACTAGAATTAAAGAAGAGGAAGAAAATACAGCGAAGGGACAATATTAATTTGTTTATTTTAGAATAATAATTTTTTTTAGTCATTTTCTGAACAAAAACATTTAACTGTTTATTTTGATGTAATCTCAAACTCAGAACGTTGAGTGATTTTTCAATTTTAAAATTGCAAAATTAAATTTATATTTATTTAAAACAAAATTGCGCATTCATTATGATTGACGTACGAGTATTAACGAAACTATTTATTTATCATTTAGATTAGATCTGAATAAAATTACATAAAAAAAGTTATAAACATCTTTAGTTAAGTTTGATGAAAAACTATTTTAATCGCAAAAACGTGTAACATGCGTGATGTTTTTTAAATTTTGTTATTTGAAAAAGATCGGAGAGGTCGTATCTGAGAACAAGCAACCTTTGACGATAAGAAACTGTTATCTGATGAAGAATCAGAGGCTTTATGCCGGGAAAAAAGAATATGATTAAAATCTGCCAAAGGGCAGATTTCAATATAAATAATAAAGGGGCTGGATGCAAGCCATTTATTTCCGCTGAGAAACGTCAGGGACCATGGTTTGATAGCAGGTCGTTAATAACAGTAGCATGACTATGGCTACAAATCTAATACTTTATTATTTCATTTCACCTCACTTTCCGCAGGATCATTATGGCTCAAATAATTAACCCATACCATAGACCAGGACTGCCCAAGCCCTATGTACTTGGCGTTCATTTGGTTTTGTAAAAGCACTTACTATAGCTATAGGCTGTACGCTTTAATAAAAATATTTGTGTGTACACACACAAGTGCAAAGCAACAACACTTTCGTAGGCTTTGCTTATTAAATAAAATTCGTTTTTCTTTAAATGTATTGGTGTTTGCTCTTCCATATAGAGCTTTTAGGCACCCCTGCCATAGACAAATCATTGTTACGGGGTGAGTGGGGAAAATAACCGCGGTCTTTTCAGATTTATGTAGATGCGGAGGAAATAATTTCGATTGTGCAGATTGTAGCAGCAGCGGCTGCTTATTGCTTGCCAAGGGGATTGTATCTTACGACAAGGCAAAAGTAAATGATGGTGTGTTGGTGGGGAACCCTCATGAATATTTTTCACCAAAAAGGAATTCTGCATTTAAGAGAATCCTGTTTCGGAACATCAGTCCTTTGGGCGATGGGAGTTTTTATAAATTTGTTTTACGATAGTGTCAGCAAATAGCTAAGTGCTCTTTTGGTAGTACGAAGACACAAATTGAAGAAAACACAAGATTATTAATGGTTGGGCACCAACTGGGCTTAAAAGGAAGCTGTTGGAAAAGGAGTATAGTCTTGAAGAAATTTTTGATGCGTGTCGCATAGCTGAACAAATTAACAAGCAGTCGCAATCTATGTTGCCTAAGACGGAGGTGGATATAAGTAGTAAAATTAAGTCACAAAAGTGGCGGTCGAAGTTTATTAAAAGCGCGTGTGATAAATGTGGCCGCACTGATCATTTGGGAAATGAGATGAACTGTCCTGCTCGAAACGAGAACTGCATTAAGTGTTCCCGTATTGGTCATTACGCTCGCAGGTACCGGACTAACATTAAACGACAAAATATTCAGAATGGAAATTTTAAGTTGAAGCGATGTCGTGCTATAGTTCGATCTGTAGAGGATGCCGGACTCGACGTTGAGTTTGCAAGTAACGGGTGAAGATGAATCCGTATTGTGAAATGAAACGAATTGTGAGTGTGCGAGATTGGAGGGCTTGAGATACCAATGATTATAGGTTCAGGATCCCAAGTGAATCTGTTGAGCCATACAGATTGGCAATTTTTGTCACAAAGAGTTGCAAGAGAAGCTCCGATTTTTCTTAGGAAAGGGATTGAAGTAATAGCTACATTTTATGTGGCTGGCAATTATTGTTAGGACGAGAAACAGCTATAAAGCTAAATATTTCATTGGTTAAATATAAATCGTGTGGCTTCACGGGTTGTTACCACTGCAGTGGTTCAAACGACTAGGGATGAAACGATGCGAGTAAACACAAGTAAATACTCGATACTTTTCTTTCGATACCAAGTACATTTGGTACTCGGTAGTAACAGAGTACCAACTACGTGTCGGTAAAAAATACTAGTAACGGTCAGAGATACTCTTTTCTTATTGGCAAGCAAAAAAACTGTGTTGGACACCATTTTTATCATAATTTTATTTGTTATCAAAGTTGTTATAAAATAAATCCGTACTCGGAAAATTGCATACAAATGGGACCATCAAAATCGAGTGCACGAGTGCGTTTGTATTTCATAAAAACGGCGTTAAGATTGCGGTCACGATCTTAAAATACTAAAAAAAAATGGTCCAGTTACAGAAGCCACTCGAATTCGTCATTAAAGAATCTTCAAGCCAGAATTATGTGAAGATTATACCAATGATGAATTTTATTACGTCGAAGCTTCAAAGTTTTTCTTCTGCCGTAGAATCTGAAACACAGTTACAAGTCAAGCTATTGGGTGAATGAAGTAGAAGAGTTGTTGTGATAGAACTACAGCATTTTAAAATTCTTCGCTTCTTCAATTTCAGCTAGTAAATCAAAAGATGAAGTCCATAATGAAAATTTTGATTTCGTATGAAGAAATCGATCGATACAAATATGTATCGATGCTTTTTCTTCGATACCAAGTAGGTATCCATACTTTGTGATCGATACCGTTTTGAGTATAAGTATCGTTACCCTAGTGGTATCGTTTCATCCCTACAAACGACCGTTTAGACTGGTTACTTTGTATTATTATTACTTTTTTTTGCAAATCAGAAAATCATGTTATATTCTGTTGATTGGCTTTACTTCAGTGATGATCAAACAGAAACAGCTATATTTATAGGCTTGTATTCTATTACAGCAGCAAAAAACGTTATATTTTTGAAAAATTACGCAGTACGACCTTAATTTAGCAAACCCTGTTGAAGCAGGTTTTACCTTGATCTACGTCTGTTATATATAAGACACTCTGCTTTCTATGGTATTAAGGGGTGGGGGGGAGTCCCTTATTTGTTGTGGTAAATAAAACCCTAGGAATAGGCTGGTTTGGACTACCGAAACTTTTATCATGTAGCTCAATTTTCGCAGCATTTACGGCCATATTTCTCCAACAACTCTATGAATGTTGATTTTCAGTCATTCAATTGTCTCTCCCCGGTGATCAGGTTTCTGCAAAACGAAGGTTTGGGGTCCCTTAATTTGTTTTAGTAAATAAAACTCTAGGCATTTCTAACATAACTTACGAGTAGGTGGTGTTGAAGCTGTCAAAAATTGGAAGAACACTGATCAGCAAAGTTCCTAATAGGTTCAGTTTTACAGATCAATGTTACCGATTATCAAGGAACTAACTTGCTGTACAAGATGTGACGTTATTTTTAAAAAAATATCTGTAATATAAGAAACCTGAAGTCAAGGATTAGTTGGGTGAGTTGGTTAAGAGCTGCTGTTCTTTATGGATTTTGGGATACTTGTAATGTAAGGAACCTGAAGTCAAGGATTAGTTGGGTGAGTTAGTTAAGAGCTGATGTTCTTTATGGATTTTGGGGCACCAAACTTGCGAAGCCTAGAACTAGAAAGTTTTACAACAATTTAAAGCAACGTTTTAGAACGCATGTTCTTATTTATTTTTCGCCTTCAAACAGAAAGCAATCAATAATATACAGCGAAAGTTCAAGCAGTGAATCTGTCAGACTTTATTTCTGATTTTAATTTTGCCTTTTAAAATATTTTATTTTGTCAATAGAATTATTGCCAGCATCGTAAATAAACAGATTTTCTTATAGCTAAGCGGAAATCGTTGGTTTTAATTTCAATTATTGGCATCTGATTTATTTATTAAGTAAATACATTCTTTTAAAGGAAGTCCAGAATTTGCTTTGCTTATTATTTGATTAATTCAGAGACACGTTATTTAAAATTCCAATATTTACTTTTTCTATTTACAAATTTACCATCCTCAATCAGATTTGTTTTCATTAGCATTTTGGTTATTTGATGACTTAATAAATTGCTGATGAATAAAATAAAGGTTTAAGGCTTTTGCTTGACGAAAAAGCCAACATTGTTCTTTTTTTTATTGGCGTAATTAAAAACGTCTATAATGATAATAAAGTTCAAAAGCGAGCTGTCGATTAACAGTTGTTTCACCTTTTTTTTTTAAATATCTAAAAGCGGAAAATTTGTGATACAATTAATTTGTAGCAAATTTATACAGGGTATCCCAGAATTCAATGTCAACAAGAAACAAGACAAGATTGATTGTAACCACCATGAGAAAAATCAGAAAGAAAAGTCGAAACAAGTAAGAGTGTAGTATATTCGGCTGGGCCGAATCTAAAATACCCTTCACGATAGTCACGTAAATATATTGTTGCGTTTTTGCCTCTAAAAACGCTTTTGCGGGTTCTTTAATTGTAAGTGAAATAATGACACTCAGTCATGTGTGTTATACAGTAATTAAATAATTCACAACTTTATTTACACTTAGTACTATTGTGTACTAAAACACTAGATTTGCTTACTTTCTGACTTATGACTGTCTTGCACAAAGTTTAAAAATAAACTGTTTGGTTGCTGTTGGCCTGGAGGCTAGTTCTGTCATTCGTGATCGAAATTATTATCGAGTAGAAAATAATTTCTATATCGTGTAAATTTCTAATGATGTGACTCGTTACATAACGAGTCGAGTTATCACTTCAGTGTTGCAAAATACTGACAAAATGTGTTCTATAACACTGCCGAAAATTGTCAACAAAAATCATATGTTTTGAGAAAACAAGTTAAAATTTACGAACAACAAATTCAATAAAAATAAAAACGCAAAAGAAATGGACCCAATAATATTATGCATCATTGTCTAACTCCGATGAAATGGTTACCCTTAATATAATAAGGAAAAAATTAGGTGAAGTGCAGATCCTTTAAATTTGCCAAACAACGAGTAAGTGCAGTCAATATTTTGTTCAAATACATCTATACCATAAATAATATTTATTTTATAATACGATCATAAGGATGAATAAGTGCATATGTATATACACACATTAAATAAACAAATTTACTACTAATAATTGTTATTGTTATTATTTTTACCTTGCGCCACATTTTCACATCTTTAATTGGTGGACCAGAAGTGTTCAACTTCAGAGCAAGATCTTTCCACAATTGGTTGGCTTTATATTTCCCTTGCGCAGTATTGGGTAATTCTCCTTTTGCCCAGTCGGTATGTACTGCCGTAAAATTGGCCAAAATTTCATTTTGTGTAAAACTAATTTTCGTTATTTATACATTTAATTTTATACTAAAAAAAATTGTGAGTTTACATTTCTTTTGTGTTTTTCTGTTTGGCGGTTTTTCGATGGTACTTTTGCTTACGAGTAAAAGATTGCACGGTTGCATTCGAATGGTTACTCGCGATCGAGTGTCATCACTAGAATTTTCGATACCTTTTACCCGATACCGAATGACATAATCCCAAAAGTGTAAAAACTCGCACATTCGAGTAATAACTCGCTCGTAAGCGAATGACAGAATTAGCCCCGTGTCTGCTATTTATACGTCTTTATTAGTTTCTACAAACGACATGAATTTTCTAGTCAATCATAATGTACAAGTGTATTTCTTTCGCATATACACACACACTCATACACATGCTTGCGAACAATAAGCAAGTCACAACAACAAACAATAATAAAACGAATACCAAGAAAATACAAGAAAAACAACAACATCATTGTAGTTGATTTACTTGGAAGTTTACGTACTTTAAATCAAGTATGTTTGTTGCTTTGTGTATTATGCCTTTAGTTTTATCTTGTTTGGGTGAATGTTGTGTGTTATACATTTTTAACAAGCAGATCAACAGCTGCACACTGGGTTGGATAAAAAAATATTCTTAATATAATATAAAAAAATATAATAAAATATTCTTAACAATATAGTGTATATTACAAATATGAACTAAATATGCTGGGATATATACACTGCACGTCATTAGGTTAGCGCCCCTCTTTACACTTTCTTTTAATGTTAAATGGTGTTTAATCTATTTGTGTTATGGACTTACAATTTTTATCTATTTGACTTCCATAAATTCTTCTTCAAATAAAACCATAATGGCTAGTACAACGTTAAAGTTAATAATTTATTTTTAATTTCTAGAACAAGTTTATTAAAAACTGTAACCAAGAACTGGTCATTAGGATACCGCCATTTGCGGTAATTTCAATATATTTAGTTTTTTATTGCTAGTTTCTCATATTTTGAAAATTTTTAAATAAAACTAGTAACGTGAGGTTCCGTCCTTATTTGAGATCATCTGGAAAATTCGATTGGGAATGGAATTGTACACACTCTCAATGTAATCCAATGAAAAGGTGGACCAAGCGTGTTTGATGGCTTCGATTAGTTCTGTTTTTGTACTGTGCTGCTTTCCGTACTCGTATATTTTAATAGCCAACCAGCCCCATCAGTTTTTGCTTATATTTAGGTCGGGCGAGTACAGTGGCCACTCAAGGATATCAACTGTTTGGCTTTGAATCGAGGATTTTATGGATCTGGCTGTATGAATTGGACATAACATCAACAATTGGCAATATCCACCCGCAAAAGAAGCATTGAAATATTTATAAGCCCCTATAAAAAGATAAAATTTTGAGTACTTTACGGGAAACCATGCTCATGATTAATATCTATATTTCGTTCTCACACAGAAAGGTCCTAACTCATATTTTTGCCGCATTTGAATATGTTAGTTGTTCTAACAAATTTCACAATAAATGCATTTCGTTGCAAATATTTAACGAACTAACTAACGGACTTACACGTAATTGTACAATTTGAATTGAATTCACAATAAACGTTAAAATTCTATTAAACTAATTTAGTTGTGCAATATTTAAATGCAAAACTGTGTGGGGAAAATGTAGGGAAATATTTTTCTGATTGCAGGGGAAAACGGCGATTTTTAAGCATTATCGTAGGGATTTCACAAAAAATCTGCTGGCAACATACAAATTCTATATAAAATCATTTAATAGCAAAAAATCTTACACAATCAAAAATTAATTTTAATTTTTTATGCACTCTCATCGGGTTTGCACAAAAAATCTTCTGGCAACACTGCTAACATGTATATACGCTTCCCTTTTAACAATGCCTTCAACGTAAAATCATTTTATAGCAAAAAGTCCTACACAATCAAGAATTAATTTTAATTTTTTATGCACTATTGTCGGGATTTCACAAAAAAAAAAAATCCTGGAAACACTGCCAATATGTAGTATATACGCTTCTCTAGCTATGTACACATGGTTGTCAGATGTTACAATAATGTAAGATCTGGCAACAGGCTGCCAATGTAGTGACAATGAAAAATTGTCCCGCAGAAGTAAATTGTGTGTTCAGACGATCGTAAGAAAATCTTACAATTTCATTGTCAGGCTATGGTCTGACAAATAATACATCTGACAACAAAAATTGTCAGTTCACACGGTTGCAGGATTGTTAGATGAAAAAAATTGCCAGACAAGTTGTAAGGCATTGCCACTTATGTATATCAACAACCATCTGTTTGGCAGTGTTGCCCATCAAACTTTTTTCTGACAATGATGCCATTGTCAGGTGTATTAATTTTATACATCTGACAATTAAAACTGAGCTTACAATACCAGCTAATTATCTGGCAATGCCGACGAAGAGTGTTCTCACGATTGTCAGATGCCTGACAACATTGTCGTCTTACAATTGATTGACAATGATTTTTCTGACAACGTTGTAAGTAAAAAATTGGCCGTTCGCACGATTGTAATACATTTTCAGACAATTTTACTGGTAATATTGTAAGATCTGACAACCGTGTGTACGTAGCTTTTTTTTATCAATACGTTCTGTATAAAATCATTTTATAGCAAAAAATCTTGCACAATCAACAATTAATTTTAATTTATTTACATTCTTCATACGTTCTTATTAAATAATAAAAATAAATACATTAATCTTTAAATAACCAAAACTTTTATCATTTAATACTTAAATTGTTGTGGCCACTTTAAATTCCCAGTATCGCTTTGTTCGCTTTGGTGCAAAATCAACCGAAATTGTCGCCAGTTGTCGACCGCTTATTTGCAACTAAACTTTAAGGGCGGGCATTAAAAAAAAAGAAAACAACAACTATTTTTTATTCAACTTAATAAACTTGATTTAAATCAAGTATTTTATTAAAATAAATTTTCCTGTTTTCCCTAGAACCATCTTCAAAACACGATCATTCTCATCTACACTTTTAATTGAGATTTATTTAAAGACGTGTGACCTTAACATTTTTTTTTATCTTTTTATTTTGTGATTAAGTACCTTTAAATAACATTTGTTGTAGTGTAAATTTATTATTTAATTTTTATTTTTCACAATTTCTTTCCCTCTCCAGCTGACAATGGATGGATGGGGAGCACAACAATAAACGAGCGATTTGTCGCCGACTGTACGAATGAATGGTTTATCTGGTGATTAAATCACAAAATTATTTTATTGTCAATTTACAGGGTTTCATGAAATAGTTGTTAATCGCTTAAATGTTTTTGTTGTTGTTGGCTATTACACGTATTACGTGTTACGAGTCGCTTTCACAAAAGTGCTAAATTTAATTTTATCAATCGAAGATTCCAATTAAAAAAAAATGTTTAATTAGCAGCTGTTTATAAAACACAGATGAGCGAGTGAGAAGCTCAGCTAGAAAATTAAGTGCTTTTCATACAAAATTCTTTTACATAAAACGCTTGTCTGTGTTTTGTAAACAGCACAGACATATGTTTTTTAGCTTTTTAATTCTCCTTCTTCTGAACTTTGTAAGTATGTTGAAAAATTTTTTTTAAATTTATTTTTTGAATCTTCACAAAGTGAAGCCAAATTGATGATTAGGAATACATCCCACATCATTCAATATTGCAGTCAACTTCGCCGTTAACAATTTTTCGAACTGTTTTGCAATTGTTGGTAGTATACTTATTGGTCTGTACGATTCTACTACAGTGGGATCCTTCCCAAATCTTAATACTAAATACACAAATAGACAAAAATGTTTTATTTTGCACGGTCAATATGGGTAAAATCACCTATTTAATGTTCTGATGGTGGCAAGGGTATCCTCCTTCTCAACCGTGAGTGGCCTTCAAAATTAAGTATATTTCGTGCAAGAGGATTGAGGTGAAGTTCTAGTTAACAGATATACCTTTCGCGTACTTTGAAAATACGTCTTTTACAAGAGGAACACAGATATCCTTATTATATAACTAGGTCCTAGAATGCTACCTTGGAGAACTTCTGCTTCGATTGGCTGTAAGGGGCTTATAAAATCGCCTTCTCTGTTTACGGCCACATAAGTAGCTTTTCAGAAGCTTGTGAGTGTTTGCAGGCAAGTTAAACTTTATTTTGTGCTTCAGTCCGTCGTGCCACACTTTATCAAAAGCTTGGGAAATGTCAATGAATAGAGCTAAATAATACTTTTTGTCTTCAAAAGTTTGTCTTATGACGTTGACTAGTCTGTGCGTTTGTTCTATGGTGCTATGTTTGGTCCGAAAGCCAAATTGATGATTAGGGATACATCCCACTCCATTCAATATTGGAGTCGCCATTAACAATTTTTCGAAATCTGCAGCCTCAGCTGCATGGTGAGACCACTATTAGTGAAAGAACGTGCCGAGAATGTTGAGAAAGCTTTCGAAGCTGCAGAATTGGAGGCATTACTTGAATCGTGTCAAAGGCTGTATTTTTTTTAAATAAAGCCTCAAATTTCGGGGCAAAAAAAAAAAAAAAAAAACAGCGGTAACAAAGTTGTACACCTAATATACATACTTATATGTATGTACATATGTATGCATGAGCGAGCTTCTGAATATTTAATAGCAATTTCTGTCAAAATTTTATAATAAATAAATACATAAACGAGGTCATTAGAGTTCATTATGTTTAAAAGCCAATAAATATTCATTTATATTATTTCTTTTTTTGGTCAAAACAAAACAAACGGAATATTAAAATGCAAAAAAAAAAACAGAAGCTTATTTAAAGCGAGCTTTGAATGAATTATTGAGAAACCCCAAAAGTGATGAATCATTTTACCAGAAACAGTTTTACTTATTGCTTGATAAAACACCTGTTTATGTTTTGAAAGCAGTTTTGAATAAACAATAAATCAATTTTAATACAATACATTGAAATTCGTCCATTTTTTTTTTTAATTTGAAATTATTAAAAAAAGAAATTTTTCAAAATTGACAAAATTTGTTACCAGAGTAAAGTGTATGTTTATGGCAAAATATTTGATACTGCGTACACTGAAAAGAAAATTCAATCCATCCGTACTTAAATCAATCTTAAGCGTTCGTTGTCAAGAGTATGGTAAGTACGGATTTTCTTAAATCAAGTATTCTGAGTCAGAACTCACTGCTACCTAAACTGTGGGAATTGCTGACATGACGAAATATTGGTACGGGGATTGAATTGGGGCACATTCAGCTATAACTCCACCGTTCCATATTTTCTATATATGTTCATTACTAATTTCGAATGAAACTGAATTGCACCGGGATAGTTAGCAAGGGTTTCTTTTTTTCACCGTTGTCCGTGTTTTTTTCATACGATCAGTATTAATTTCTTTTAAATGTATTTCATTACCTGGTGTGGAAGGTGTTGGACTAAATTTAGCTAATCTGAGCAGTGTCGAAGGTATATACACTGGACATTGATCAGTTTTAACTAATATTCCAAAATTTTAAATGCTGTAATAGAGTTTTATTTAGTCATTCGTGTTGAAAGTTAAACCCCCACGAACACTACTCCCTCTTTCCTCCTCATCGTAACCTATTTTCCTAGTTCCAGTACAATGCGCTGCATATGTCGCTGCATTTTCTCTATTTGGTAACATCCTTGTATTAACGGAACTGCTTTTAAGTAAAAAGAAATGCTGTTTAAGTTCGCTTACGCGATATTTTCACGAAAAATCTTTTTAGGCTATATCTCGGGTTTATATGGACCGATATCGGAAATTTTTATTTTCTTTATTTTAGTAACCTCCTTTTATAACCAGAACTGATTTTAAGATACAAAAAACTTTTTTTCAAACATTTTCATACAAAATCGCAAAAAGTTATGGCTTTTTTCGGAATTTTTGATATATCTCAGCTATATTTGAACGCATTTTACTGAATTTCAATAGCAAATCCATGAATCAATGGGGTAATAGAATGGTGAAAGAAAAGTCTAGTGTTTTTTTTAGAAATGGTATTTCAACGGCCGAAAGACTGACGGACGGACAGATGGACATCACTTAATCGACTTCTATTAATTCTGATTCAGAATATACATATATACTTTATAGGGTCGCAAATGAAAATTGCAGATATTATTAACTTTACACACTATTAACTTTACATATTTGTGAAGGGTATAAAAATACTTCGAATACTATTTGCGTAAAAAGTACCAATTAGCGTGAAATTGAAGTATGCTGGTAGTGTGAAATTCACCGCTTGGCGCTTTTGTTTAGGTATAGCTGTTAATGTTTTCAGGTAAGCGGCGCAACATTTCCTTCAAAAGTTTTTTCATATATGAGATATATGTATGTGAGACAATTTTCTTTTAAATAATTTATTTCTTCTGAGTTTCAAATTCAGAGCCATAATCGATTGCATTTAATAGTAAGAAAGATACCGATCTATTAATTGCTGCATTTACCGTAAACAAGAAATTATCTACTTTTTCAAAATTATTTGGTTTAAAATACCTGTGTAGTAGAAAACAGCTCATGCCTGCTTTCTACATGCATGTAATCAGACTAAAGGCCTGACCATAATGTTTATAGATTGGCTTAAGCTTATGTCAAAATTAAACGAAAAGCCTGTCAAATGCATTTGTGGAACTAAAACGACTTTTAGTTGGCCATAATGTACTTATATGAACTTAATCATGTTAACCCATTGTTGCACAACTTCGTATACTTGTGTTTCTTCTGAGTAGATTATATGAAAAAGTACTAAAAATAACAACAAAGTATTTATATGCAATAATTTCCAAACAAAAAGCAAAAAGAATTTTTTAGTAATTTGTTTAATTTAAAATTGAAAGAAAACTAAACCACATTTCTATTAAATTAAATGCAAATGTGTCTGTTTGAATTTTTCTTTATTTTAATAATTTTTGTAAACATACACACATATTTTTGAAAAAAAAAATGATCCCGTACAGAAAGTGCATTCAGTTTCGTACTTTGCTTAGTGCTAGGTCACACACAGCAACTTTAGCTGGGCAATACTTGACTTTATAAAAGCTTTCGGTGAGGGGAATAAGAAGGGAAAAAGAATTGCCGGTACTCGGCAATTCTCAGCAATTCCTTACTTTTCTCTCATGTGTGTAAGTGTATGTGCATATACAATGTAAATTGTATGAAATAATAAGTAGCGAAAGCTCAAGAATTGCCGAAAAAAGTTTTTGTGTCTGAACAAAAAAGCAATTCCAAAAGAAAATTGCTAAAAAGTTCGGCAATTAAAATCGCTTTGTCTGACCTTAGACTTAAGCAGCGGATATTAGACGAAACGAAAAGTTTCATTAAGTTCATTATAGTTGTACACATATATTTAAATGTAATCGCATAGTTTCTTAAGCTGGCTTAAATCAGTTTATGCACATTATAGTTAGGCCTAAAAATTCAACGCTAACGGACTTATCAAAATCAGAAGACACTTATGTAGTTCATTACAAATTATTTGAGCATTCAGTACGGCAACAATATACTCGCATTGGATAAAATAGGAATGCCAGATTTAAAGTACAAAGTATGTAAAAATAGTCAACTATTTCGCCACATGAATTTTAAATCGCGAAAAAAATCACCAGTCGCCAAACCAAAAATTTAGTCGCCATAGTAGATAAAAATTCGCCAGGTTTGGCGAGAAATCGCCATATCTGGCAACCCTATTAATGCATAGAAAAACATCTAAATATAATTTTTGATACAAAGCTAGGCTTATACTATTTTGTCTGTTAATGATGTAAACTATTCAATCTATCACATATGATTCTATCCATGAGTGGTCCATCTTTTATTACGAACTGTTTTTCTCTGTGTGCGGCCACATTCATAAAAAATATTTTATATTTATTAAAGCCAAGACGAATTCATACCCGGTATATGCAAGAGCAATAAATACAACACTACAAAAAATAAATCTTTTTCAAATGTCAAGGGAAAAATATAAACACAAAAAGGAATTAAAAAAAATATAATAAAATAAAATTTACAAGAGAAGAAAAACTTTCAAATATTTCGTGAAACTTTTAATTATATCGTGAAAATTTTAGTCTCAGATCATAGAGCTTGGAAAGGTGTAAATGACCAGCCAGATTGGGGAGGATTCTGGATTTTAAAACATTGTTTTAAAATGTTTTTCCAACTTTGTTTTAATTATGAAATTGACATCTGAAACAGATTAAAATTAAAAAAAAGTTATCAGCTGTGCTGTCAATTTCACCTTTATGAATTCGCCTTGATTAAAGCTTTATTTGACAAAGTTTTTATAGAATTATATCAAATAAAACTGTAATAAAAAAAAATATTTTTTTATGAATATGGGCGTTAATTTTTAAAATCAATAAAAAAATAATTTACCTAGCAACATAATTTGAAATTTTCTTGCAAACTTCTTTGATTGTTTATTTCGTCAAAAAAATAGCAAAAGGGAAATAAAAAAAATTACAAAACTTTATTTTAAGGTATAAAATAAAACGTGAATTTTGTTAAGCTTTAAAATTGATGGTGCTTTTTTTTTGAAAGGAAAAGTCAGAAACATAATTTTTTTAGTCATTATCAATAGATATTACTTGTACTCGTACTTGAGTTGCTTAGATCTGAAAGCAAATGGCCAAATAAATAAATAAAATTAACTTGATTTATTTGCGCACAAAGAAACTAAATTGTTTTGTTAATTGGAAAATTTGTTTATATTTAAAACGCGAGCCACAATTATTAACAACCATTAAACAAATTATTCTGGAAAGTTTCCGGAGAGAAAAATGGACCATGAACACATAGAAAACAAGCTGTTTAAAACTTTTTGAATGGTATCAATATTAAAAGCTAATATTGTAAATAAAACTCAATTGTTTGGAAAAAAATAATATACCCCCCAGCGGCGAACATTGCCTACCACATTACTTCTCTTCGATAATGTGTGCAACACTTTGTAATCAATGAATGATAACTTACAAAGTGTATGAAAGTAGTATATGGAGTTCCCAAAAATGAATTACGTTCATTTTTTGTATCACATTTATATTTATGTATTTTATTTTTTAGTTGTAAATCAAACGTTGGCCGTCTTTGTCAGACTACGTTGCAAAAATTTTAATTAACAAAATTAGGTAAAAGTGCCTAGAAAACAATTTAAAAAAAGTACAAGATCAAATATTTAGTGAAAAAATAAAAGAATGCAAAATGACAAAAAACAGAACAATTTTATTTAATGGAATGTTCCCAAAAAAACTGAAGTGCGCAATACATACGAGCTGCCTACTGCTAACTGAAAGTATGCGAGATTGTGTTCGTGCTGCCTACCGGTAACTTACAATGTATGCTAGGAAGTAATGAGCTCTTGTTGGATGAACGCCACACTATCCCACTTACTTTGTGTGCAGCTGGTAGGCGTTCACTCTACAAATGCGGCAATGTGTATGAAAAAGTATATTAGGTTCGTATATGAGATGGTATGCATTACTGACTTACAAGTGTGCATCGGATCATCGCTTCTGTAAGCGAAACTTTGGCCGTTGGGATGTGGTAGACAGACAATGTTCGCCGCTGGGTATGTATATATTCTTTTGAAAATTACGTTTTTGTATGGGGACCATCCTAAAGACCGTGAATAACTATACTACATAATCGTGCGTTCTACCAAATATGATAAGTGTACCAAAGATGCAACTGTGCAAGAGTTTTTTTTTTTACAAATTGTGTTATTTGACAAACATTATGAAAGTTTTCATTAAATGGTGGTTTCTATGGGATCAGAGTGGTAACCACGAGAAATAAATTGAAAAAATTCAAATTTATTATAATAATTGCAATCATTCTTGTGTAAAACTACAACGCCCTTTTGAAGCGGAAATACTTTTCAAACATTTTCCTGTGAATGATTCATGCGATCGTGTAGGATACTGAGCCTTAATGATTGAAGATAGAAGCTAGTTATGTTCTACAAAAATTTTAGTTTCATAAGAATAATGGCAGTTGGTCGTATATTTGGAGCCCTCTTAGAGCGATTGACTCTAAAATGTTAAAAACTGGTATTTTGTATAGAAGCCCCTGAAGCACACGTAGAAAAAAATATATGGTTGATACGACAACATTCTAAGCGCAACATAATATTGTTAATTTGTATGGCTGTACCTGATAATGTTACATTGTTATATTTAAAACACTATTGATAGGACACACCATAGTAGTGTAAAAAAAATATTATAAATAACCATACTTAATTTTGGTTTAACATTGTTATAATAATAAGTAACCATAGTATTTATTAAAGTTATCAAGTCATTGTCATACCCAACCATATTTTTATACCCTGTTACTTTCATTTAATAATCGTACTAATAACAAAAATAGCTTTATTGTATTTATTATTTATAGAATAGAACTACATTCTTGTTTTAATTAGCTCAAAGATATATATCAATTACAAAAAAGAGATAGCTTATAATATATTTTAATACCATTTTTAATATAAATTTAAAAAAATCGCTTTGCATCTCGTCTATGATGTTAAAATATCCATCTGCTGCAATAAAACAAAAATATTTATTAAGAACTTCGTCTGCGATTGCAATTTTAAAAGCCATATGTAACCATATTATTATGGTTGCACGTATTTTTGCATATGTTTATATTTTAATATTGAACAGACTTACCTTTATATATTCGCAAATGTTCAAATGTGTTTTTTCGCCAATTTCACGTTTTTATACCCTTCACAAAAATGTAAAGGGTATATATAAGTTTGTGATTCCGTTTGTAATTTGTACAGTTTTAATTTGCGACCCTGTAAAGTATATATATTCTGAATCAGAATGAAAAGTCGATCAAGCGATGTCCGTCTGTCCGCTGTTGAAATACCGTTTCTGAGAAAACCATTAGACTTAGAAACTTTTTTCTTTCACCATTCTTTTACCCCATCGATTCATGGGTTTGCTATTGAAATCCAGTAATATCGGTCCATGTATAGCTGAGATATATTCAAAATTCCGGAAAAAGCCATTTTTTTTGCAATTTTGTATGAAAGTTTTTGGAAACAAAAGTTGTTTGTTTTGCTTCAAACTTCACACACTTATTAAGTATGGTGACTAAAAGGCAACAAATTTTGTTTCAGATATCGGTCCATATATACCCGAGATATAGCTCAAATCGGATTTTTAATGAAAATGTTGCATACGCGAACTTAAACAACTTTTTTTTGCTTAAAAGCAGCTCTGGTAATAAAATAAGATTATATAAATATCAAAAATGAAAATTCCCGATATAGGTCCATATATACCCGAGATATAGCCTAAACCGGGTTTTTCATGAAAATATCGCGGAAGCGAACTTAAACAACTTTTTTGTGCTCAAAAGCAGTTCTGGTAATGAAATAAGGTTATATAAATATGGAAAATGGAAATTTCCGATATCGGTCCATATATACCCGAGATATAGCCCAGATCAGGTTTTTCATGATAATGCTTAAACAACTTTTTGCGGTCAAAAGCAGTTTTGGTAATAAAATAATTTTATATAATTATGGACAATTAAAATTTCCGATATTGGTCCATACATACTCGAGATATAGCCTGAACCGATTTTTCGAATAACATTTTTTTTGCTGAAAAGCAATTCTCGTTATAAAAGAAGATTACTAAAATACACAAAATTCCGATATCGGTTCATATATACCCGAGATATAGCCTAGACCGGATTTTTCATTAAAATGCCGCGTAAGCGAACATCAACAAGTTTTTTTGCTCAAAAGTTTTTAGGTAATGAAATAAGGTTATATAAATATGGAAAATTAAAATTTCCGATATCGGTCCATATATGTATACCCGAGATATAGCCTGAACCGATTTTTCTATTAACATTTTTTTTTTGCTGAAAAGCAATTCTCGCTATAAAAGGTTACGAAAATACAGAAAATTTGAATTTCCGATATCGGTCCATATATACCCGAGATATAGCCTAAACCGGGTTTTTCATGAAAATGTGGCGTAAGCGAACTTAAAAAACTTTTTTGTGCTCAAAAGCAGTTCTGGTAATGAAATAAGGTTATATAAATATGGAAAATTAAAATTTTCGATATCGGTCCATATATACCCGAGATATAGCCTGAACCGATTTTTCCATTAACATTTTTTTTTGTTTTTTTGCTGAAAAGCAATTCTCGTTATAAAAGAAGGTTACTAAAATACAGAAAATAGAAAATTCCGATATCGGTTCATATATAACCGAGCATATTTAGGTCACATTTTTAATATACTATCCATATACGTGACTATCGTGAAGGGTATTTTACATTCGGCCCAGCCGAATATACTACACTCTTACTTGTTTTTTTTTTAATTTAAAAGTACACAAAATATATTTAAAAAAAAAGGCGAACGGAAAGAAAATTATGTCAGTAACCAGAATGAAAATATTTTTAATAACTACAATAGTAAATTTATTTAATTTTGTTGTATATGAATTAGCATATCATACATATTGTAAAAACAAATATTTTTATACTGGATGTGATAAAAGCTATAGTTGTTTTTAAAAAATGTTCAAAATTGCTATTATTGTATGCAACCATATCTTGAAATTTATAGTTAATAACAATAGAATTACAGAAATGCAAAGAGTAACATATTTATAGCAGTCATACAAAATGTTATAGAACATATATTAATGTTGTTGCAACCATATATCAAACTGCCTTGTCTTTGCATGCAGGGCAGTTAGAGGGTAGATATGTTCACAATAGAAATTAGTTTAATTGGACTGCAACGACAAAATCCGCAAGAACAACAATCTGCAGCCGTGTTGGCTTGCTGTTTTACGAATATTTAATGTACAATTCATTGTTAGTAGAATTAGTATGAATGCCTCTATTCTATTTTTGACAGATTAGTAGCCAGTAGCCTGCTGTCTGGAATGTGTTTACTGAAGTTTTTGATCATTCAGTTAGTCTTTGATGCGCTCATGAATACAAACTGTACAATATACATACGAGTACATATATTTTCCCATCATTTGCTTTTATAAAAGGAAACACTAATTTTATGAATGAAACAATTTTATTTTTATTTTTCGTTAGAATTTTCATTAGAAATCAAACATGCGCCTTTTCAGCTCACGTTCGGAATACATTAATGTCATAAAAAGTGGGAAAAACTCTATTTACTCAACAGTTTCAACGAAAGGGGGATTTTTTTAAGAAAAATTAATATTCACTTTTTGCAATATAAATAGGGTTTCAAATAAAACTATTAATTATAAAACAAGTAAAATGAAAATAATAGAATGATAGTGTTGTTGTTTTGACAACTGATAGATGTAGCTAGAATATTAACTGGTTTTTAATTAACTTTTTGTAAGATTCATATAAAACAATTGAAAAATACAAGAATTTACGTTGTACTAAATGACGAAGAGCGGAATACGTATTTCGAGCAAAACCATAGGAGTATTCACAATCTTGTGCAAATGGCCTTGCTTCATTGAATTTGCAAGATAGTGGAGTATACTTTTACTTTACATTAATATAATACACCCAAAAATGTCACTTTTGCAATTGCAGAAATGTGCAACAATCGCAAATGCACAAGATTGTGAATCCAGTTCATGATTTTCAAAATAAATTTGCACAATTTGGAAGCGTTATTCATAAATCCCTTAACAGCTGCCGAAATGGCCCGCAGTTAAAAGAAGTGCTGCCAACTTAAAGTGTTATACCGCTATAAAAAACACTCGTTGTAGCTGCAAGAGTTTTCGGAAATACTGGGGAAGCGTTTGCAACAAGTGGTGTGAACAAGGTGCATTAACGTATACACGGTGGTAGCACTACGGCATGTGACAATTTTTTGCTACTGGCAATATAGTAAGCTATTTACGTCAAATGTATTGTTTACATTTTTGAAAGTGAATTTAGTGTTTTATTCTGAATTAAACATATACAAATTATTTTGTAAACATGAAAATAATTCAAATAAATATAATTTATAATTATGAAAAGGTACGTTCATAGTTTATAATTGTGAAAATAGTTACAAATAATTTTGGCAAACATAGCTTACCAGATGTCTGTTTCTGTTGTATTGTTGTAATTTTGCCTAGTGCTGCCACCGTGTATACGTTAATGCACCTTGGGTGTAAACTTAACTAACGCTGCCATTACACAGGAAAGTACTTTCATGAAATTTGTGTATACGTATTACAAATAAAAATTTCAATGAAATAGACGACTTTCATGAAAATTTCTTGTTCGTCTACACAGCAAAGTGAAAGTTCATTTTACAAATGTTGCCGAGGCAAAGAGTTGCAAAATTTGCCTCTGCTTCTCTCCACTCTTATTTTGTTTGCTTACTAAACAAAGTTGCCGAACTTATTACATATACAAATTTATGAGGCAATAGTTTAAAAAACTTATCATTGTAAATTTTTCTATACTATTATTTTTATAAAAATACTTTAATTATTTTCTTTGTGTTTAATATAAGGAAAACATATTATAATTATTTGCATATAAATGCAAAAGAAGTTAATTTTATAATTATTATTTTACTACAATACTGCAACTTTGTATAATTCTTTGTATATGGCAACAGTGCTTAGAATTTGTCATTTTACTTTCAGAAAACGTCAAAAAATCTGATTCATAAAATTTTTGATGAAAGTTGAGTGGAAAGTAAGCAAAATGTGAGTGTGTTAGTAAAAAAGTGCGAGTGTATTGCAACTTTCATGAAATTATTTTCCTGGCTAAACGGTAGGTAAAAGAGGTTATTCACAATGGATGGCATCATGTACAGTTTGTAAAAAAAGTGTTTTCAAAACAAATATATGTTTTTTAAATTTAAATGTAGAATAGCACCAACAAAATCATTTACTTTGTATTTTTTTTTCGTATGTAACAACCTGTTTATAAAACACAACTAAGCTCACTCGTGACGAGCCAATTCATAGACGAGTACGTAAAGAATTGGGTTCGTAAAATGCGAGTTAGCTTAGGTAAATTCGTGTATATGTCAAACATTTATGACATATTTTAGTTGTCAACATGCAAAAAAAATAATAATTTGTTTACATTTTTCATATAAATGTACGTATGGCATACATATGTATATGTGTATGTATAAAATTGAATAAATAAGAGAAAACATTTTGTAGAAAGGCTTTTTTATATGTTGTTATATGAAAACTATTTGGCTCTATGTCTCAGAAATTTTAGATCATCCTGTTAAAATTGTTATTCCATTTTTTGTTATTTATAACATTATTATATTATAATTTCTTATTATTTAAAGCACTTTTTCAACCTTTTCTTCATACGAGTATGTTTTTTCATTCGTTGCATTTTGACACTTATGGTGAGAAATGTCATGTTTTACAAATCGAAATAAATTGGCCGATGTTGCGTCTTTCAACAAAAATCACCAAAAATAGAACAAAGTTGCAAATTTAGAGCTTTTTGTCGACGATCGTGTTTTATAAACAGGCTGTAACTATTGTCTGGTATGTTGCCGACAAAAAGGCGCCGAAACTTTAAAATCCTATAAAATAGTTTTACTTACTTTGAATGGCGTTAAAAAATGTTTTTTGTTCATTTAAACTTTAGAACCGTAACTCACAGAGTTTTAAAGTATTAATACTCTTAAGTTAAACTATGAGTTAGAAATTATTAAAATTTGTCGATCCTGAAAGGCCCTCCTGTAAAAAAAATATGCCCTGGCAAGTGCCATTAAATCGGGATTGTAAAATAGTACAATACTTGTTGGTTTCATGCTAAAAAACGACTAAAGAAATAAAAACCTCAAGTAACCCGGTTTTTGCTATCTCATTGTACTCAGTTCTTATATTTATTATTCGCACAAGCTCTTGGTAGGTTCTTGATATGACGGCAAAACGATAAGAGAGAAGGATAGTGGACATGTTTGCCTTGAGCGGGCGAGACACATAGTGACGCCACTTTAACCAAAGTCTACAAAAGTAAGTAAAATTATTAGATTTTTTTCTGATTTTTCTCATGATGGTTATAATCAATCCTGTTCCTCCAGAACTTAACTTCGGCTTGAAGTTAAGTTCTGGGACACCCTGTATAAACTGAACTATTTGTTGTTATTGTCTCATGTTATTCCATTGAACATCTTTCGATTATTTCAGTGTCACCACTAGAAAAGTGACAATAATGTCGATTATTCTTGTGGCATCACTGAAAAAACGTCATTTGTTTTGAAAAAAATTTAAAAAAATCAGAATTTATTTATCTTGTGTCAATTGTTTGCGTGTGTGTTTTCTTTCCTAATTTTTTTCTGAAATACTTTTTTACCCGTTTTTGCCAAATTTTTTTTATGTGTCCTGCATATTGTTCATAGGCATACGTATATTTTATAATTAATCCTCTTTTGTCTTTCAAATTAATTTTTTTCTGAACAATTTTGCGTGCTTTTGTTAAAATGTTTGAAAATTTAAATAATAATATTTTTGATTGATAGTAAATGTTAGATGTGAGCAATGTAAACAGTGTTTCACATTTTCAACATCTTCCACGCGTTCCATGAAGATGTTGATCAGTGTAAAAAGCCTATTACGATTATTACTTTGTCATTGAAATTAATGTTGTTGTTTTATGTTTTTTTTTATTTTTTTCTGGAAATATGCTTATAAACTTCTCTATTAATGTTGCTAATAAAAAATGATATAAAATTTACTTGTTTTGCTGAAAACTAAATGCTTCCCTGAACATTTTTAGTTTGCTTTAGTGCTGAAAAGGCTTTTTTTACAAACTGTATGTTTTTACTACTGCATAAAGTTGCTATCTCAAATGCACAAGATTGTGAATGGAGCTATTGTTTTCTTTTATTTTAAATTAATCAATCAAGTTATATACACATTTGTAACATTATTGATTAATATTACTGAAGTTCTTTGAAAACTTAAAACCTGTAAATTTTCACTAAGTTTTCACAGCTCGTCAAACGAGTGACTGGTGTGCGTTCTGCACTTGAACAGGGTAAACAAATAATTAAAACCCTTTCTCATAATAAATGTTTTTATTGTATTTGTACTTACTCTTGTTTTCGATTGTTTATTACTTGTATTTGTTCTTGACTTTAACAACACTTTATAAAACACTTTTAAAAAAAACAGTTCTTACAATTTCATTTATTTCGCTTATTTATTTACTTTTTTTTATAAAAATCTTGTTTGTCATTCATCATAAAAGTTTAATTGTTCTTTTTTTAAATTACAAATAAAACTTAAACGGAAAATGTCACGTAACGGAATGTTTCTGTACTGTTTTTGAAAAAAAAACTACACACATACGTATGTACATATAAATGTATGTACTTCATAAAACACCACGAGAAAATTTTACTTTTTTTTAAATTAATTAAACTATGTACATACGTACAAACATGAATTGAAATTGCTCGTCGTACTACTAACTTGCAAAAATGTTTTAATCATTTTGGGTTTCATCAACAAAATTAATATATAAGTATACATATATATTTATGTATGTATATACGAGTATGTATACACGTACATAAAAGACAAAACTCGCAAAAAGAGATGAAAAGAGTATTGGCAAACAATTAAAGTGAGTGATAAAAAAAGTCAAATCGGTTCAATAAATTGCACACAGCGTTGCCCTTTAGATACTAAAGTGGCAATATGAACTTTCTTTGATGTCAATGAGACTTTTTTTAAAATACCCTTTTTCAAACGTGAAGCTTTTTGTTTAGAGCGATCGAACCGCTCTGGCATAAATATCCAGTTCTCATTCATATTCAAGAAAGTTTTATATGAAACCGCTCGTATATACAGAGTGCCAGAAGTTACCATGGGGGTTAAAAGTTTAATATTGTTCGTTTATTAATTTTTTTTCAGATTATATATGCAGTCGACTTGCGAAAACGTGAACTATTTTTTTCCGAGGGTGCTCACGTTTTCGATTTCATTCACGTTGTAGATTGGATTTTTTACATGAATATACGTTGTAAATCATCATGCAGACGAGTTTAATAAGCTATGAATATAACAAATTTTATTCAATAAATTTACTGCAATATTTAATTATTTGATCTTGTTTTGGTAAATATTTCTTATTTTTGCAGCAATAGATCGTTTTATGTTATATAAAAAATTTAACAGTATTTATTTTCAATATTTCGATAACAATTTGTTATCATCGTCAGGAAATGAATAACATATTAATTTTCCTGACGATGATAACAAATTGTTTTCGAAATATTGAAAATAAATACTGTTAAATTTTTTATATAACATAAAACGATCTTTTGCTGCAAAAATAAGAAATATTTACTGCAATATTTCAATTCAGTTGATGTAAAGCTATTATAGTGTAGAAACTTTGTTCCGATTTGACATTTAATTAAATCTACATTAAATAAAAGGGTAAAAAATACATAAGCGTAAATACATTTTTCAACATTTTTGTTCATAAAAAAACAAAAAACAAAACAATTCAGTCTCTTGTGTATGATGAAAGAAACTTAATCAAATATATTATCCAAAAAACGATTTAATAAGACATAGAAATATGTATGTGTAGAAAAACTGGGAAAATATTTGTAAACTAATCCAAAAACGAGGTAATTTTTTGTTGACGGTGTTTTTGGTTGAGTATTTGCAACACCGCTTATTTGGTCAGGTTCCGCAACACTGTAATTTTACTTTGACTCACTTTTCCACTAGGCTGCGAAGAAATTATAATACCGCTATTCCCAAAACTCATAAAAAACTCTGGAACTTACTTTAGAAATAAAAAGCCTTTTTACAGCTATCACGTTTTAGAGTAGTCAATTTTCAATTGAAAGTGTTCTCATTTTTGGATGTTCACGTAACTGGATGTTCATGTTTACGCGAGTCAACTGTATACGAAATAGTAATTTTTTACACTAATTATAAAATATAATGTCTCTTAAAAGGCAGCCGTTTTCAGCTTCGCACTGATGGGCTCGAGCATTTGCATTACGTCTTTCAAAATTTGTAGCTGTAGGGTTCAAATTTTTGGAACAATGTTCACCTTGAGTTCAAGGATTGTCTCTAGCTTGTTCACGTACACTCCCTCTTTCAAATAACAAAAAAAAAAATAATAATAGTATTGGGCAAAATCTTTCATTTGTGTGAGTGAATCTTTTGAGTCTCTTTCAGAAAGGTTAAGTGAATTAATTCATTCTCTTCTTTCATCTTTATGCTTGCCAAATATTTCAGAATGAATGAAAATGTTTCAATTATGTGTGTCAGGTGGCAGCATAATGAATTATTATAAAGCAACTACGGCACTATTTGTTTGTATCACAATTTGTTTAAACAAAATATATAAAAAAATTACTTAAAGTTTAGTTTTAAAATTGATTAACATATAAAAGCAGAAAATAATATGTTGTTCATACATACACTTTTAATTAAAATTTTACAATTAACGAATTAATTGATCTTAATTACCCATACAAAATTTTAATTAGCTTAATGGCCAATTAACAGTTAATTGTTCTAATATTTTGTAAAATTAAATATACAACCCTGTGGCAACCGTGTTTAGTTAGCACAATAATACCCTATGAACACAGTTTGTTCAAATTTAATAACTCAAATGTAAACAAATGCAAACAAAAGATGGCGAGTCAACATGACTCAAATCAAAATGTAAACAACTTTTCTGTCAACTGTTGTCAAATGTTAATTGCATTAGCAATACTAAGTATGTATGAACAGGTAAAAAAGTTTTTAACTAAAAAGTGTGTGTATGAGCAGCACATAAAATTAATAATTGATTTTGAGTGCTTGAGGGCAAGGAAAGATGACGAAATATGAATACAGAAATATTTCATTCTTTCACATGAGACAATCATTCCGTTAAATTAATTTATTCATGAATGTCACAAGACTAAAAAATAGTCGGGGGCTGTCAAATCCGGCGATAGCGCCAGAACTCGCTCTCCAAAAATTTGACTTAAAAGTGGCACATACGAGGTCTGTTTTCAAGTGCAGGACGTAACAAAGTTTTTATCATAAACCGATATCACTCTTTAATTAATGTTACAGTACTACCATCTTCATTCCCGAAGAAGTAAGGCCCAATGGTATTTTCAGATGTAATTCTACACCATATTGTGCAACTAATGGGGTGCAATTGGCGTTGATAAATACCACTTAAATTTTCGGAACCACAGAACGTACAGTTCTGCTTATTAAAAAGGCTATTCAAATGAAAATGAGCTTCATCACTGATAATAAAATTTTCAATATGGTTGATTAATTTCTGGGCAACTCTTGAGTTTTCCTTGGGTTTTAATTCTTGCACCTTATATAAGTATAACAGTAAATTTTTTTTTTTTAATGCACCATACACTGAAAAAATTTTGTTCAGAAATTCTCTGAATCTTGACATTTCTTTTACACCTTTCAAACAAATGAACAACCGTTGGTTGCTACGATTTGCTTTTTGAAAGCATCGAAAAGCAGAGAACAAAAATTCAAACAATTAAGTTTTTTATTCGCTATTTTAGCTTCTAACAACGGTTGTTCATTTGTTTGAAAGGTGTAAAGAAATGTTAGAGACGTGCATAAATGAAAAAGCTTGTTTTTTGTGTTTTGACAGGTATTATTAGAGCATTTTTCTTTTAAATTCTCAACAATTTATTTAGATTGTTGGGATATAAAGTTGAATGTTTGGGAATATCTTTCAAAAATTTCCAAAGTCTACTGATGATTATGGTAGTTCCTATGAAATGTCGACATATAGATAGCTGGGAAACATAGAAAACAAGCTATTTATAATTTTTTTAAAGTTATTTAAGTTTTAAGCCTCATGGTAACTTTTGGTCCACCCTAAATGTTTTAAAAATCAGCTATAAAAAATATTTATTTTAGGACTTACTATTACTTTCATTTAAAACACATTTTTGACCACATTGTTTTGTTATTTGTCATTTTTGTTGCAGGGCAATTCTTGACTTTATATAAGTTTTCGGTGAGGGAAATAAGAAGCGAAAAAGAATTGCCGGTACGCGGCAACTTTCAACAATTCCTTACTTTTTTCTCATGTATATATGTATGTGTAAATTGTAAGACTTAAAATTTGTATGAAATATACTAAATTTTTTTTTTATTGTACACCACATTAATATTTTTCTTTAAGAATTTTTCTATTCCTCCAATAACAAACAGCTGTTCTATGTAACACTTATTATAATTTTTGGAATTTAAATGATACTGCCACATTTTCAACGCATTTAAGCAAAAGCAATTATTTAAGGCTGAAAAACTGAGCTTGCATTAAAAAATAACTGAAGTAAAATGAAAATTAACAAATTTTATGTTTAAATAAAAAGTCGAAAACTATCCTTTAAACTGATGTTCTTAATTACATTTGAATAATTAGCTAATTGTAATCATTACGTTAAATTTGAATTCAAATACATGTGGAAATAGGACCTGGAAGGCCTTTGTACACACAAAAGGTTAATAGAACATTCTCGAAACGAATACAAAATAAAAAGACAATACGAAATACAAGACAAACGAACAAATAAACGGTTATGCTATCAACATAAGAATCAGTCTTTGTCAGACGCGTAACCAATACACAAATTTGTTATACATTAAACACAACTATTTACAGCCTGTTTATAGAATACGACTAAGCTCACTCGCGAGGAGCCAATTCATAGACGAGTACGTAAAGTATTGGGTTTGTAAAACGCGACTTAGTCGTGTCGTTCAACTTACGTAAATTCGTGTATATGTCAAATATTTACAATATATTTTTGTTATCGACATGAAAAAAATAGCATGTGTTTACATTTTTCATACAAAACAAATTTTTTATTCAACATGAACAGACATAGCAATCCTATTCTAGACAACGTAGGCATATATACATACGTGTGTATAGATAAAATTAAATAAATAAAAGAAAACATAATGTGGAAAGGCTTCATATAGAGGGTTTATATCAGTTATGTACGAGTATGTTTTATATACTTATGTACATAACTACCTTTATAGTTTATAAAAAAAGATCTATGTCACAGATCACAAATGATCTCATCCTGTTAAAATTTGATTTATTAATTTTATTATTATTTTATTTCTTAATTATTATTTATAATATTATTATATTATCATCTCTTAATTATTTGTAGCACATTTTATTCATGCGAGTATGTTTTTTATAAATTAAATTTTTGGTTTGTACATTTGTACAACGGGTTGTAGTTCAAGTTTTTTCCTTTCTTAAGTTTTTTCTTAAGAAGGATTTTTTTACAATACGAATCTGCTGTGATCAATAATTTTTGATTGAAGAAGAAAAGAAAAATAATAATCAAATCTTTAGCTGGGGGACAACTATTATCTGTTTCGTAGTCGCTACACTACTCATCAGCACCTACTGAGATTTGAACTCGGGTCATGGCGTACCATGATCTGCTGCTTTAACCAATCAGCCACCGAGCATTTAATTATTTTCTATCTATATTCATCTCATATTGAATCACATACGCATTTTGTTAATTGCCCACATTGTTTGTACAGCGTTTGCTACTTTTTGACACTTATGGTGAGAAGAGTCGTGTTTTACAAACCAAAATAAATTGGCTGATGCTACATCTTTTAACAAAAATCGTCAATAGTCGCAATGAATAAACCAAAAACAGAACAAAGTTGCAAAATTAGTGCTTTTTATCGACGAGTCGTGTTTTATAAACAGGCCGTATGTAAACTGAATTAATGTAAATTGAATTCAAATAAAGTTGTGTTTCATTTGACAATACAGGCTCAGAAGTGGGAGGTTCATTCTTACGACCATGAACTTTTGAAGAATTGTTGCTTAGTTTTTATTGATAATTACTCTGTTTAATTCTTTTTTTCAATCACAATTCATATATATGTTTTAAAAAATTTACCCTTATATTCTTAGAAATACCTTATTAGTGCCACTTTTGGAAATTATGAGGGCAACACTGATTGCATACTGTAAATGCTCTCCATACCACTCACACACGTACACCAACTGTTGACAGAACAACAACTGGTAAAACAATTAGTTCGCCTACAAAACAAATAAACTTTTTGTTGTATTTTTCGATGAAACACCCATTTGTTGTAAAAGCGTCATAACTTAAAATAGTGTTTATGAAGCATACGTGTTTTTCGATAAAATATTTAAGCAACTTGAATTAAATATAAAGATGTGCTCGTATGACTTAAATTTAAAGATATGAAAAAATAACAATTGGTTTCATTTTCGTAATTATTCCGCCCCGCTCTTTTCATATCTTTTATTCTTTTATAGAGGTATAAAACTTTAAGTTGGTAGCACTTTTTTTACTAGTGGCTATTTTGTTAGCTTTTAGGTGATTTATGCTAGGAACACCACTGCGACGAACGACGAATTATGCCCTTTACGACGAATTTGCCGCAAATATTCCTTGTATAAATTCGTCATGAAAATTTGTCAACGAACTGTTGTGTAGATAACTATTGTTTACATGCCGTGCATACAACTTTTTCTTACCTGTTAAACTTGCCACATCGCCAATTTTTTCCATATTTCCGTCTTCTTTTGAACATTTTTATAATCTTTTAAAGCTGTATAGACTGTACGCATTGATGCTGTTTTTCATTTCCAATTATTATTTCAGTTTTACCCATTTCTTTTAGGAAATTACAATTTTTCATTTTCAAAACAAATTGTTTCCTTTTAATTAAACAGCTGATAGGGTGCCCATATGAAAAGATGTGGATGAGCCGACCATATCAATATTAAGAGGATCATATTTACAGTAAGCCAGTATAAATGCCATCCGAAAGAGTGAATTTTGAACAAATTATCTGAGGTACTTTATATTTTGCGAATATCTTAATATTTTTTTAGTTCATAGATTAATATATACATATATAAAAAGTATTATGTCTTGAAAAAAACTTTTTCTATATAAGAAACCTGGTCACCTGATGCTGAGTTGTTCGCTGGCGAAACAATTAGAAATAAATGTACTGGGTGACTGATGAAAGCTGGGAGGTTACTCTCTATTGCGATGCGAAAGTAAGTTCGATGCGAAAGGCAAATGCGATAAGAGTATAATTTGGTACTCTGTGCCGTTTGCGCAAACTTTTTCGCCAAATACTTTAAAAATGAAGCAACAACGGTACCACAAAATAAACAATAGCGAAAATTTATAAAATAAAATGTGCGAAAGGGTAAAATTAAATGCGAAAGGAATATACGAAAACGCAATACAGGGTAACAGTTCCTCCATTTTTTTTCGCATCGAAATAAAGAGTAACCCCCCTGCTACCAAAGAAAACGTAATAATTTATTTTCTGTGCAACTAACCTGTTCCAGTTTTATTGTATTTTATAGAACTAGAAAAATAGATTGTAAGCAGGAGGAAAGAGGGAGAAAATAGTGTTTGTGAATATTTGACTGGAACTTTCCAACATTATTGCAGATGCATGTAGCGAAAAAAGGACAGATTTTGTATGATTAGACTTATTGTAGGTATTTTGTAAATTATCACGAATGGTTAACACAATAGCATTATTTTTCGGACTATGATGAAAAATCGTTGCCTAAATTGAATATCGATGCATTCTGATCCAATTTATACAACTTGAATTATTTTAAGAATAAATTTGTATTTACTAATTACGCAAAATATACGGGTTTTCTATAATTATCGATATAATGCTCGTTTTTTATCTTGAACCAGTACTCAGAACCCCTACATATGCAGCGCATTGTACTGGAACTAGGAAAATAGGTTATGATGAGAAGGAAAGAGGGAGTAGTGTTCGTGGAGTTTTAACTTGAACAAGAACAACACGAAAGACTAAAACAAACTCTACTTGTATTGCAGCATTTAAAATGTTGGAATTAAATTAGTTAAAACTGATCAGTGCCCAGTGTATATACCTTTGACGCTGCTCAGATTAGCAAAATTTAGTCCAACACCTTCCACACTACAAGGTAATGGAATTACAAAACGATGGCTATTCTACCAAAAGTTAAAAGCAAAAATTTTAAATTAAACTTCAATTCAACCAAATTTCCTTCCTTAAAGTTAGTAGCGTATGTAAAACATTCAAACTGCTTGGCAGACATGCAAAAATATTACGTTTGTACAAACATTTCGCGTTGTTTATGGGAGTGTTTAGCTGTTTGTACAAATATTTTGCACGAAAATTAAAAATTTTCGATTTCCGCACCAACATGTCAAACCGTTTGTGTTGTTTAGCGTTAAATTGTAGCATTTCACTGAAAATTTTGCAGAGTGAAGTGGTAGAAGAAGAAACAAACAAAATAGAGCAAGACAAATTTGTCCTGTTACAACTTATAGAATTGTTTACAATTCTGCCTTCATTGTGACAAAATTAAAAGAAAAACCTATAGCAACTGAGTCTAAATAAATAGAGGCTATATCAGTTTTGCACAAAAATTAAAAGCGAAATTTGTTGAGGCCAACAAAGAAATGACTCTAAAAACACTTTATATTTTGCAGACTTTAGGTGGGGATGCGACACAATTGCCGTGTCGGAACCAAGAGCTAAAAAATTTATTTAAATTTAGGCCTCAGAAATCTTAATTATGAGAAAAATTCTTCAAACCATATTTTCTTCAAAATTAAGGTAAAATCTTTATTCTGGCAACATTAAAAGGGTAGCTCCTATGAAATCTAGATGTATAGACAGCTCGGAAACATAAAAACTATAATTTTTAATTAGTATCAATAATAGAAGCTAATAAAGTGAATGAACACATCTGTTAGATAATTTTTGTTACATTTAAACTTGTTTTAAAACTTTTTTTTAGCGATAAATCTTCTAAAACGTTTCTTGGTGATAAATTTTTTATAAAGAGCTTTTGCAATTGTTAAGATATCTATAGACGATTTTCGATATTAATAATTTTTTATCGATATTTTTGAGAAATATTTATCGAAAATTTTTTCTTGATAGTTTTTTTTCTGCAGAAAATTATTGCTACTGATACATATACATATTTTTTAGATAATTTTTGTATCGATAAAATTTCTCCAAAAAAACTTTTTTGAACGATGTACGAGTATATTCTATTAAACAATATTCGTAAGCTGGAGATTTTCTGTTGTACAATTTGTGTGATCGTTAAGTTTTCTACAGAATAGTTTAGTTAGAGATAAATTTTCTGTTGTCAACCACAAAATTTCTATAGAAAATCTTCGCTTTCGATACATTTTTTTCGATATATTGTTTTATCGATAAAGTTTTCTAACAACATATTCTCTGCAGAATCATACTTATTTATGGTGACAGGAGGGGCTTTAGTTTTGCTTTTGGTCTAAAATACGTACGTAGATAAACAAATAAATTTTTAAATTTTTGTCAGCATGAGAAAAATTTCTGGCACCACTGCCAGGGTGTATTAACGTCTGCAAAGTGGCAACACTACTATGTATAATGGCAAATTTATTGTTTACATTTATGAAAATAAATTTAGTGGTTTACTACGTATGTTATATTAGAAATATTAAAAAAAAATAAAAGTTCGACTATTTAACATTAATACATACATATATATCTCCCAGCACAGAGACTGTCAACATACATACGTACGTTGATAAATAATACAAAAATAACTGGTTGTTCAGTGACAGCAAACTGCAGTACAAACAACTGGGATTATAACAAATTGCATATGTGATCAATATGAGACAAATATAGACGAAAAAATAAATAAGGGCTTAGTGGCTGAGTTGGTTAAGCAGCCGTATTTAAAATTCATCATGTTTACATGGTACTAAGTTCGAATCCTAATGGGTGCTGATGAACAGTGTAGCGACTGTGAAACAGCTAGTTGTCTGTCCCCCAGCTTTAGTGTATTCAATTATTTTTTCTGTCTTCTTTGATCAAGAGTTATTGATCGCGGCAATTATTGTTATAATTATAAATAAAAATATTTCTTGGCTTTAGCCAGGATTGAACTCGAGCTAGACGAATGATACCCACCCATCATCATATAGGGTGTTTTTTTAAGCCCGATAGAACTTGAAATTGTAAAAAATAACACAAAAAATTAAATTGTAATCAAAATTTTTTTTTATTCGAAAGATCAATACATGACATTAACATTTGAAAATGATTTCGGGCATATGGGCACCGCGGCTGTTCTTGACGAAGCGCATTCTGGACGTCCAATTTTGGGCCACTTTTTCGAGCACTGCTGGCCATATGTCACGAACAACACGAACAATGCTGGCCTCCAAGGCGTCAATTGTTGCTGGTTTATCAGCATAAACCAGTGACTTCACAGGAAATAATCGAGAGGTGTCAAATCGCACGACCTTGGAGACCAATTGACAGGTCCATTGCTCGAAATCAACTTATCGCCAAATTTTGATTTCAGTAAGTCGATGGTTGCGTTCGCCGTATGGCACGTAGCGCCATCCTGTTGAAACCACATCTCCTCCGGATCAATGTCATCTATATTTTCAAACAAAAAATCATTGATCATGGTGCGGTAACGATCTCCATTGACCGTAACGCGAGCTCCGGCCTCATTTTTGAAGAAATAAGGTCCGATGATGCCACCAGCATGAAAACCACACCAAACAGTGCATTTTTCTGGATGTAATGGAGTCTGTAGGGTCTCTTGTGGATTGGTCTCACTCCATATGCGGCAATTTTGCTTATTAACAAACCCGTTAAGCCAAAAATGCGCCTCATCGCTGAATCGTCTATAAGTTGCGCGAATCGACGACTGATTTTCAAAGTAAATTTGGATAATTTCGTAGCGTTGTTCAAGCGTGAGTCTATTCATGATGATTTGTCAGAGTATACTGAAACAAATAAAAAAAATGTTTCATCAAAATTTAATTTTTTGTGTTACTTTTTACAATTTAAAGTTCTATCTAGCTTAAAAAAACACCCTATATAATATTAGAAATATTAAAAAAAAAAATTATTTATATATTTATATAATTGTCAAAAAAGTTTCAAATATTTTTGACTAAAACAGCTCTCAATACGCCTGTTGTTTTTTTTTGCATTGTTGTAATCTTGCTCTAGTGCTGCCACCTTGACATTAATACACCTTGATTTTTACTGAGGTAAAGGAAAGTTTGTGCTTCCTTACGTAATTAAACAATCTTTAATTGTCATTTAGTGTTGTCTATAAAACGTATGTAAATATTACCCCATACATTTGGTTTACAAGTGTCATAAAGTGGTGCCAATAAACTTAATTGCGCCACACCTTAGCGTTCCTTTAAGTGCAATGATAATTATTATCGCAATACTTAAAATTTTCCGTTGCAAAAAGAAAACAATTTGCATTTAAGTAAACATTTGCCGAACTATTTCAAATCATATCAAATTTGAAATACAATCTAACAAAAAATTTGGTGTTTTCTTTTCGGAATAAAAAATCAGCGCAACAGTTTTTTTTGAAGATAAAATTTTATATTTAAGACAGCTTTCCTTACTAGTACTTGTAGTTGAAATAATTTGTTTGATCTTATCAGCTAAAAAATTAAACAAATTATTGGATATTTGTTTGATTTAGTTTAAATTTTTAAATTGTACTCCAAAACTGTTAATTAGCGGCATTGAAATCGTGACATTAGTTTGACGTACTATCACAATAATTATTAATTATCTTGGATTGGACCCAGAGATTGATATTTATCAGAGACACTTGACTTTGGCGAGTTAAATGTGTTTTGCGGCAAAATTTTAAAGAATATTTATTTGTGATTTTGAACAGCATGATTGAATGAATTTATTTAAAACGATGATTACTACGAGGGCTAATTGATATCTTTCTGACCATTTGAATACAAATTTTTTCTTCCCAAAATAATGAGCATTTTTACACCACACTATCCCTTTAGATCTAAACATTTAGTTGGTCGGTTTCCCTTTCTTTTATTCCTTCCGCATAATAGGTTTCTCTAAAGCCTTCAAAATAAGCAACTTTCTTTACTCGTTACAAATCTCCTGCCACCTAGCACCGCTTTCATATACGCAAAGTTTGCGTGTATAAAAGCGGTTCCCAGCTGTTCTAGGTTTAACCAATCACAATCAATATGTTTCACCTAACGTGCAGGTACCTCAATTATGATCAGCCCTAGAATGATCTGTTAAATAGACCGTTCTGGGGATATAATGATCCTCGTTCAAGCAATTTTTTTTTTTTTTTTTTTTTTTAAGCATTTTTTTATTTATTGAATCTTCAAAATGAACTAACAATAAGTATTCAAATCTTAATACTAAATTTAAAATTAAAAAATGTAATTCTTAAGTCCGGCCAATGCTAGACAAAAAGTTTTATTATGCGGGAGCTATTTCGGTAAAATCACCTATTGAGCAATCTGATGGTGGCAGCGGTATCCCTTCTTTTAAGCCGAGTGTGGCCGCCAAAATTAAGTATATTGCGAGCAAGAGGGTTTGGATGAAGTTCCAGTTTACTGATATACCTTGTCGCGTACTTAGAAAATTCCTCTTTTACCAGCGGAACACTCAGATCGTTATGAATTCGTGAATTTTTTACGTACCATGGAGCTGCAGTAATCGTTCGTAGAATTTTGTTTTGTCGCCTTTGGATTTTTTCAATGTTTGACGCTGAGGCGGTGCCCCATAACTGAATTCCGTAGCACCATATAGGCTTTAGTATTGCGTTGTATAACAAAAGTTTGCAATCTAATTTCAGTGTCGAATTTCTGCCCATAAGCCAATTTAGCTGCGCTGCTTTTAGTTTTAACTGAGTGACCTTTGCTTCAATGTGAGACTTCCATGTTAGCCTACGGTCCAGGTGAATACCAAGGTACTTAACTTCGTTGTGCTGCGGAATAGGTGAGTTGTTAATTTGGATAGGCGGACATGTTTGCCTACACAGTGTGAATGTAACATGAGTACATTTCCGTTCATTAACTTTGATTTTCCAAAGTTTTAGCCATTTCTCTAATATTGAAGTATATTCCTGTAAATTTCGTGATGCTAAATGGTGGTTTTCATGAACACTCAAAAACGCTGTGTCATCTGCAAAGGTAGAAGTGTGGATTCCAGATGTCGTTGGCATGTCAGAGGCGTAAATCAAATATAAAGTAGGCCCCAGTATGCTGCCTTGGGGAACTCCTGCCTTGATTGGCTGAGTTGGGCTAATAAAGTCGCCTTCTCTGATAACAAACTTCCGCCCGTATAAGTAGCTTTCCAGAAGCTTGTGTGTATTTGCAGGCAAATTTAGCTTTATTTTGTGCATTAAGCCGTCGTGCCACACTTTATCAAACGCTTGAGAAATATCAATGAAAAGAGCTGAGCAGTACTTCTTCGCCTCAAAGGTTTGTCTTATGACATTGACTAGTCTGTGCGTTTGTTCTATGGTGCTATGCTTAGCCCGAAAGCCAAATTGATGATCAGGGATGCATCCCACATTGTTCAATATTGGACTCAACTTCGCCATTAACAATTTTTCGAATAGTTTTGAAATTGTTGGTAAAAGACTTATTGGTCTATATGATTCTACCTTAGTCAGATCCTTCCCTGGCTTGGGTATCATAGTAATCATTGAGACCTTCCACTCTGCAGGATAATACTCAAGGCGTAAAATGGCGTTAAAAATAAAAAGTAGAACCCTTCTAGCTACACGAGGTAACTGTTCAAGCATTTTACCAGTAATTTGATCAATGCCTGGAGCTTTCCTGGGGTTTGTATTACCGATAACGTTTTCGACATCTTGAAAATTAAATCTCAAAGACACAGGAGGTCTAACAACATATGGTGGTAATTCCGCTGTATTATTCTCTGAATCATTTGTGATAAAAACGTTTCGCAAATGATCGACATACAACATTCCCTTTTCAGAATCGCTTCTTGCCCAGTCGCCAGTTGAATTTCGCAAAGGTGGCTTACCTATTACGGGTCTTTTTAAACCTTTTGTCGCTTTCCACAAAGAATAATCAGATTGAGGGGTACCATCAAGGCTTTCCAAATATGTTTTAAGGGAAGCCATTCTATGGACTTCAAGCAGATTTCTTAGCTGAGTTATGCATTCCCGTAGCCTAGCTTTAAGCTGGGGCGACCTGCGAAGTTGCCACTCTCTTCTGACTCTTCTTTTTTCTGACAGAAGTTGCTCAATTTCAGATGAATAAGTTCTATTGCTCTCATTTCTAGGTCTTAAATGACTAGTGGTAGCATGCTGTACGGCCAGTTTGAGGTTTTCAGAAAAATTGTTAATTGACCCATCAATATCCTCAGGCGTTCTCAAGGCGATATTTTCAGTACAATGTGTGCTCAAAAATTTTTTGTACTTTAACCAATTAACTCTATTGACAGTCAACGGTGAGCCAATCTCTTGGGGGAACGAAACAGAGATTATAGTGGGAGAGTGATCTGATGACAAATCTAATGAAGGCTCCACTTGCATCCACTCTAAAGGAAAATTTTTCGCAACTCCAAAATCTATAACGTCTGGGATCTTTCGTCGGTCTGTCGGCCAATAAGTGGGGTGTCCGCTTGAAACCACATCTAAGCCCATTTTGGAAACGGTGTCAAAAAGCACACGGCCTTTCGAGGTAATTAAGCGTGATCCCCAAAAAGTGTGTTTAGCGTTATAGTCGCCAGCCGCTAAAAATCGAGGCCCAAGTGATTTGAAAAAATTTGAATATTGGCTTTCTGTTATTGAAAATCGGGGCGGTGAGTAAATCGAGGAAATAACGATTTTTTCATGAAAATATTCAATGCATATATTAGTTGCTTGGAGATACTCCTCACATGTCTCGTTCATTAAATAATGCTTAATTCTGGATTTTATTAGAATTGCGGATCCTCCGCAAGATCTTCCGCGGGGATCTTTAGTGTCATATAATGCGTACCCATTAATTTTGAAATAACTGTTGGTTGTCAAATGGGTTTCAGCAATCAACATTATATCGATTTGCTTTTCCATAAGGAAGTGCTCAAGTTCAGTTTTTTGTTGGCGAATGCCGTTTGCGTTCCAGAAACATATTTTCAACTAATTCATTTTTTTAAAATTGCCTGCAAAATAGTGGATTGCATTTTCAGCATTTCCTGCATCATGTTCGTCATGGAAACCGTAAATGTATTTATAGATTGAACAAGAGTCTGCAGAGTTGCCTCAAGATTGCTAAAATTTTGGTCGGAGTTTTGAGGCTTGGGCTCCTGATTCAAGTTTGGTTTATCGGATTTTACCACATTCGCATAAGAAATTTGTTGGGGGTTTTGCACGTGTATATGGCTGGTTGGCTGGCGTACCTGAGGGAAATTGGTTGTAGAAATGGTGTTTGACTGCTGGGGTGGCATATTTAAAATTGATGGCCTATTTGTCATTGATCTCTTGAAGTGAGTATAGACAGGACAACCCCTGTAGTTTGCAGTGTGGTTACCTCCACAATTACTGCATTTTTTAACGCTCGCGTCAGTCTTAGGTTTTTTGCACTGTGATGTACCGTGAAGTTCACCACACACAACGCAAACTGCGGGCAACTTACAATAGGCCTTAGTATGGCCAAATTCTTGGCAGTTTAGGCATTGGACGGGCCCTAAACGCTTATGAGGCTCCTCAACGGTAACCTTACGATGCAAAAGATATTTGAGGTTATAAATTGGATGCACTTCATTCTTTTTCAGGAGAACATCTCTAGGTTCCAATTCAACCCTAAACATGGGTTGAGGAATTTTTTCACGGTTTCTAATATTAACCACATTTTTAATTTTGAAGCCATTGTCTTCTAGTCCGGTTTTGACCTCATTCGTGTCAACAAAAGGGTCAATACCTTTTATAACGACCTGAATACCTTTGGCACTTTTAAGCTGATATGTGTAAAATGATCGCTTCTCCTTCTCTAGAACGTCAGACACTTTTAACGTAACCGATGTTACGTTAAAAGTGTCTTTGCCGATTGCCGCAATAAGTTGCTTTACCAGGTCACTAGAGGTAGGCTCTCGCAAATATATTGGTGGCGGCTTAAAGGTTTTTTTAAATATAGTTGGCTCATCTGTTTGCAGTATAGCAAACCTATTATTATCCGTTGCCGAAGTCCTATTATCATCTTTAGAAATTTTCGGTTTAGATGATATTTGAGCTGATTTGGGGCTTCGCTGTCTCTTAACCACGGTTATGTACCTGTCCATGCCTACTTGGGTTTTTGGCTTATCATCAACAATTAAACTGGAAGATGTTTTGTCTTCAGTTGTAACAACAATATTTGGCGAACACGATCGCGGGCGTTTCCTATCTCTTAGAGACAGGAAATTTTCCAATGATTTTTTCACCGATTCCTCTTCAGAAATCCAAAGATTTTTTCTACCGGAGCTAAGCTCTTTTTCAGAATTACATCTGATAGGTGCACTCATGCAATTAATTGTTTCTATTTTTTATTTACAATTTAAAACAGTATTTAAAAAATGTCACAAAATTTTTCTTTTAAACAAAAACACTCTGTTCACCTGTTACGGTTTTTACTTAATCCCGTTATATTTTTTTTTTTTTTTACTTTGCGATCAAAAAAACAAACACGTCCGTTCACTATCGAAGCTAAACAACGACTCCGTTCAAGCAATTAAGTATAAGTTTTCGGAAATATCAACACAACCCAAGACACACAGAAGCTTCCTAGAATTTTTTTTTCTTACTACAAGAAGGGAGGGAAGAAGTGTTTGACAAACCTGATCCCCGAGGAAAAAACAGAAAAGTAGGCAATCTGATGATATTTTTTTCGATTCTTGCTTTGGCAACCCAATCCCACAGCTACTGGATAAAAAAGAAGCACTTACTAAAGGCCTCCTCGCACGACAAACCGTCATCAATCAATCGCACTATTTTCTGCCATAAGCTTGTAGCTTTGTAGACAAACCCCTTGCTTAAAAGTTCGTACTTTCTAATCACTCCAGTTTACAATTTTCGAGCACTCAATGGAAGACAAGGCTTAATGAGTCGTTAGGCTGTAGTCCATTAAGAGCATTAGCCCCTAACCAGCGTTGTCAACTTTGAAATTTCAAAACGCAGCAAAATGGGAGAAAAAACGCGTTATTTCAAAGAAAACGCACCAAAAATTTTTTTTTATTAATTTTATACGTTTTTCACAAAATTTTTAAGAATCGGTAATATTTTCACTAAATTAACTTATTAAAAGCATAGAAATTTGTAGAACACAGAAGTACAACTCGTCTACAAAATTTGCGTGGAAAGCAATCTTAAAAAATTCTTTTCAAACAAATTTTCTAGATGTGTTGTTACCCCACCGCTTTCACATACAGAAAGTTTTCTTTTCAAAGAGACTGACTTTTTTCCCTTGCTAGCACTCATTTCAAGACAAGCGTTGTCAAAACGAAGATTTTAACTTAATTTTGAAGATTTTATAAGTAAAATAAGATTTGAATATATATTTCCAAAAATTAAGAAAAAATGTTACTCAGCTGTTTACTGGTTCCAAACTTTTTGTACTCTACATATACACAAATGTATATACTTAAACTATAAATGTAACTTTAGTTTAATTGACGAATAGTGCTATACGACAAAATGTAATAACTTTTTGCTATTATTCAAAGATGCTGGATGAGGTTTTTATTCAGAACTCCACGGAAGCCGTATCTATTTTAGCTGACACATAGTCCGATCGATTATAGCGGAGCTTGAATGGAAACTCCCAGCTACACTTTCTACAGGCTCCTCAGGTCAGCTGATCTGATTGCACTAGATTTTTTCTGAGTTATGTCAAGCAAGAGCTATAAAAAATAAAACCAAGGAACTTGACCCAGTCCATTAAACAATAAATGAGGTATTCCCGGCCGCAATAAATAAGATTCTGATCAGGTATCACGATCATAGGTGCCATTTATCATTTATCAAGATATACATATGTAAATAAAATACAGTGATGAAAAAGCTTGTTTATATTTCTTTTTGCAGCTTTGTACTTTTTTTTTTTTTTTTGTTTTATATTGGACCAGTACTCAGGGGATGACCCCTACATATGCAGTGCATTGTACCAGAACTAGGAAAATAGGTTGTGAGGAGGGGGAAAGTGGGAGTAGTGTTTGTGAACATTTGACTTGAATCTTCCAACGTTATAACAGACAGGAAACACTTCTGCAGGCAACTTGTTCCACAGACGAAGCGTGCGACTGAAAAACGAATTCTCTCTGTAATGCGTAGTACGATTCCCCGGGCAATCGACCACAAATGGGTGAGCTCTAGACGATGAACGCGTGCTACGTAAAAATGTGCGCGTTTCGGGAACAAGATCCCTAATCTCGTCAGAGCAAAATCCATTGTAGTATCGATAGAACAGAGTAACGCATCCCACACTGCGTCGATGCTCCAGTGAGTCAATAGAGTTGGATACCCTACTGTCACCGATGAGCTTCTTCGCCCTCTCCTGTACACGGTCGAGTAACCCCAAAACAGACTTTGAGGCACCGGACTCGTACTACTCGTACGAGTACTAATTTTGAAAGGATGTTTTATTGAATTGAGTTTTAGCTCAATATTTTCACTTTGATCTCATTTTTAAGTTAAAATAATCATAATTTTGTGATAATTAACATATGTTACTATCTGATTTTGGTATAAGAAAAATCAAAAGAATCCCCTTTTTTCCTCAAAATTAGGATTTTTTTTAGGCAAATGAAGAGTTTCCGATACAAATATCTGGCACCATTGCTCAAGATATTACAAAGTTAACTTTCCGTGTGTGTAATTGTACGCTGTTGTTGATGAAGTCTGCAACTTTTGCATACTTGTATAAAATTTTATTGAATGTATTACAGGTATAAAGTGAAAAAAGTTGTTTCTTATACTAGAACCAAAAGTTATGTTGAAATTGATATGGTGCCACCGAAAATTGAAAAAACGCACCGAAAATTGGAAAAAGCGCACCGCGCACCGGATAAAAATTTTTTCGCACAAAAATTTCAAAAAGCACCAAGAACGGTGCGAAACGCACCGAGTTGACAACGCTGCCCCTAACCAACTCACCCGTCCAATCATCACCCTGGTTTCTTACATTACAGGTATCTGTAGCATAATACCTCAGCGTCGCAATTATCTGCAAGACCGAAATGACCTCACGGGGATTTGCTGATCCCAATTGTACAAATTTTTATACTTGGTAAGAGTTCTAAAGTCCACAACATAAATCATGAAGATTTCTAGAGCTTGATTTGCTACAACTAACGAGGTACTCATTCCCCTCTATGCACCAGAAAGTTAAGTACCCTGGTTTGGTGTATAGCAAGCCCCCTGCTCCCCGTGGAAAGGGTCGCTGCGCTACAGACAGAGATGACCATAATATAAAGAAGAATGAGAATCAAATCCCTGACGGGGATGGGTCACTGTACTACAGGCAGTGATGGCCATAATGTAAAGATGAATGGGAACCAGGTCGCTGGGGGGAAAGGTTGCTGTGCTGCAGGCTGATATGGCCACAATGTAAAGATTAAGGGAAACCAGGTGCAATGTAGTATAGTGCGGTTACTATATCTGTGGTGTTTTATCATAATAACTTAAGTCGAATTTTAAAATTAACAAAATGGCATCTGCGAGGACGGTTCGGAAACTTTTTAGCCTATCAATGAAAGAGTATAGTTAGTTTTTGAAAAATATTTTTATTTTTCAATATAATCTCCTGAAACTTCAATACACTTAGTCCAGCGCTTTTCTAGCAATTCTATCCCTTGATTAAAAGAGTTTTCCTCAAGGTCTTCAAAATAGTGGTTTACAACTGTAATTCATTTGAGGTAAAACGCTTGCCAGCAAGGAATTTTTTTAGATTTGGGAATAAGTAAAAGTCACTGGGAGCTAAATCAAGAGAATAAGGTGGGTGGTCAAGCAACTCGTACTTTAATTCGTTGATTTTAGCCATTGTTAAAACATTCTTGTGCGCTGGTGCGTTGTCTTGATGAAAAATTATTTTTTTTTTGTGTTGTAAGCCAGGAAGTTTTTCTTGAATTTGTACATTTAATTGATCCAAAAGGTTGCAATAGTACTCTGAATTTATTGATTTACCCTTTTGCAGATAGTCAATCAATAAAATACCTTTGAATTCCCAAAAAACCGATGCCATAACCTTACCAGCCAATTGAAATGTTTTTGTCCTCTTTGGGGCACTTCCTCCAGCATCAGTCCATTGTTTGGATTGTTCTTTTGTCTCTGGAGTGTAGTGGTGGATCCATGTCTTATCAACAGTTATGAAACGATGCTTAAAATCCATTTTATTTCGCTTAAAACAATCCAAACAAGCTTGAGAAATGTTCCTTCTTATGAGTTTTGGGTCGATTGTTAACAAATGCGGCAGGCATCTTGCAGAAAGCTTTTTCATCTGTAATTCTTCATGCAAAATTAAATGGACTCGATCATTTGAGATGCCCATGATACGAATATTAGCTATTTTAATCACTTTTATTCGTCGATCATTTAATATTATATGATGCACTTTGGCTACAATTTCTGTTGTTGTTGCTGTTTTTGGACGTCCACTATGTGGGTCATCTTCAATGCTTGTACGACCACGTTTAAATTCAGCAACCCAATTCTTTACTGTTGCATATGAAAGAGTACTTTCACCTAATACATTCATTCCGTGTCCCGATAAACCTTTTTTATGTAAATATGCTGCAGAGTGGAAGGTCTCAATGATTACTATGATACCCAAGCCAGGGAAGAATCCCACTAAAGTAGAGTCACATAGACCAATAAGTCTACTGCCAACAATTTTAAAACTTTTCGAAAAATTGTTAATGGCGAAGTTGACTCCAATATTGAATGATGTAGGATGCATCCCTGATCATCAATTTGTTTTTCGGGCTAAACACAGCACCACAGAACAAACGCATAGACTAGTTAATGTTATAAGAAAGACTTTTGAGGACAAAACGTTTGTTATCAGAGAAGGCGACTTTATAAGCCCAATTCAGCCAGTCGAGGCAGGAGTTCCCAAAGGTAGCATTCTGGGACCCACTTTATATTTAATTTACACTTCTGATATGCCAACCAGATCTGGTATTCAAACTTCAACTTTTGCAGATGACACAGCATTCTGCAGCGCACATGAAAACCATCAAGTAGCTTTGCGAAATTTCAATACTAGAGATGTGGTTAAAACTTTGGAAAATTAAAGTTAATGAACAAAAACAAAAAACGTTACTTTCACATTGCGTAAACAAACATGTTCAGCTATCCAAATTAACAACTCACCTATTCCGCAGCAAAATAAAGTCAAGTACCTTGGTATTCACCTGGACCGTAGGCTAACGTGGAAGTCTCACATTGACGCGAAAGTCACTCAGTTGAAATTAAAAGCAGCGCAATTAAATTGGCTTATGGGCAAAAATTCTACATTGAAATTAGGTTGCAAACTTTTGTTATACAACGCAATACTAAAGTCTATATGGCGCTACGGAATTCAGTTATGGGACACCGCCTCAGCGTCAAAAACAAAACTCTTCGAACGATTACTGCAGCTCCATGGTACGTAAAAAACTCACGAATTCACAAGGATCTGTGTGTTCCACTGGTAAAAGATGACTTTTCAAAGCATGCAACAAAATACTTAATTTTAGTGGTCACACTCGGTTGAGAAGAAGGGATACCGTTGCCACCATCAGAACGTAAAATAGGTGATTCTATCGATATTATTCGCGCAAAATAAAGCGTTTTTTCTAGCATTGGCTGGATTTAAAGAAGTTTTATATTTAGTATTAAGATTTGAATACTTATTGTTAGTTCACATTGTGAAGATTCAATAAATAAATAAAAGCTAAAAAAAAAAAATTAAAATATTTAATGACACCACGCATTTCTAATTTTTCCATTGTAAAAAAATCGCGGACACGTCTGTTTCTATATAAAGGAGTTACCAGATCGAAACAAAATTTAACATGTGTTCATAGCAGAGATGGAAGTTTCCAAAACACTTAACTTTTTTCTGTTTATACCGCGCTTTTTGTCCTAGGCTAAGAACTTTCCGAGCCGCCCTCGTAATTTGATTGATTTGTGAAATATAAACATTTTATTTGTAAAAACATTTTTTCATATTATTGCAAAAATTTTGTTTTAATTTTGGTTTATTTTCATTTGTTCTTAAATATAACTTTCCATTGAAACATTTTCTAAAAAGTTGTTTTAGTCTTATCTCGACTTAAGATGTTATAATATAATGCCACAGATATTAATACCAACACAACAAGTTGATTGCATAAAGCCTATTTTGCAGATTTTCGTTTTTAATGGAATATATGTATATATGTATGTATGTACATTCATATGTATATTTATGGTTCATAAACATATAATTTTCCTAAAAATATCTCCTCTATGATTATTTTTTCAAATTATTTAACAGGAATAGAATAAAAAGCCTATTACCACATTTTATTTTTGCAATCTAATTTATTAACATTTAATAAATTAAAACATCACGTTTGTTTTGGCTCACTTTATCAATATATTAATTACTATAAATTAACATAATAAAAACTAATTTACAAATGCTCTATATGTTCAAACAATGCACAGGTACATCTACACACATACATATGTAAGTACTCATATAGGGTGTTTTTTTAAGCTAGATAGAACTTTAAATTGTAAAAAGTAACACAAAAAATTAAATTTTGATGAAACATTTTTTTTATTTGTTTCAGTATACTCTGACAAATCATCATGAATAGACTCACGCTTGAACAACGCTACGAAATTATCCAAATTTACTTTGAAAATCAGACCCGTTGTTTTATCGCAAAATTGTGTTCAGCGATGAGGCGCATTTTTGGCTTAACGGGTTTGTTAATAAGCAAAATTGCCGCATATGGAGTGAGACCAATCCACAAGAGACCCTACAGACTCCATTACATCCAGAAAATTGCACTGTTTGGTGCGGTTTTCATGCTGGTGGCATCATCGGACCTTATTTCTTCAAAAATGAGGCCGGAGCTCGCGTTACGGTCAATGGAGATCGTTACCGCACCATGATCAATGATTTTTTGTTTGAAAATATGGATGACATTGATCCGGAGGAGATGTGGTTTCAACAGGATGGCGCTACGTGCCATACGGCGAACGCAACCATCGACTTACTGAAATCAAAATTTGGCGATAAGTTGATTTCGAGAGATGGACCTGTCAATTGGCCTCCAAGGTCGTGCGATTTGACACCTCTCGATTATTTCCTGTGGGGCTACGTGAAGTCACTGGTTTATGCTGATAAACCAGCAACAATTGACGCCTTGGAGGCCAGCATTGTTCGTGTTGTTCGTGACATACGGCCAGCAGTGCTCGAAAAAGTGGCCCAAAATTGGACGTCCAGAATGCGCTTCGTCAAGAACAGCCGCGGTGCCCATATGCCCGAAATCATTTTCAAATGTTAATGTCACGTATTGATCTTTCGAATAAAAAAAAATTTTGATTACAATTTAATTTTTTGTGTTATTTTTTACAATTTCAAGTTCTATCGGGCTTAAAAAAACACCCTTTATATTATTTATAAATTGACTCACATTGTTTGAGTGTGTTTTGATTTTTTAATGATAAAATTACAGAGATGTGAATATTAAAAATAAACTTAAGCGTTGTAAGCTAGCTGGCTGTCTTGTAAATAAATGTCTCACGTCTCAAATGTCATCATCGCAAAAAAAAAATTGTTTAAATGAAATCAAACTGTGAACAACCGGCAAATGGCGAGCAAATTCTAAACCTACAAAAAAACTGACTGAATTATTTATTACAACAAGAAAACAAAAAACAAAGTAGTAAAAGGTGACCATTGAAAAAAATTATTGAATTTTTTCGAAACAAAATTTGATGGTCTCTTATAGGCTTTTTCCACTGAACGACCACCATCAGTTTTTGAAGATGATACCATCTTCCCATAAGAACTACATTGTACTAAAAGTCAACATTTTTCAACATCTTTATAAAATGTTCCTATCTCATGTTATTCCATTCAACATCTTTCGATTATTTTAGTGTCATCACTAGAAAAGTGGCAATAATGTAGATTTTTCTTGTGGCATCACTGAAAAAACGTCATTTATTTTGAAACAATTAAAAAAAAAATCATAATTTATTTATCATGTGTCAATTGTTTGCACGCAATTCTTTCTTAATTTTTTTCTGTAATAATTGTTCTGTTTTTGTTAAATTTTGTTTATAATTTATAGACATATGTACATTAATTTTATAATACTCTTTTTGTTTTTAAAATGAATTAAAAAAAAAAAACTTTACGTGCTTTTGTTAAATTGTTGGAAAAATTAAAAAATAATGTTTTTGATTGATAGTAAGTGTTAGATGTGAGCAATGTAAACAGTGTTTACCATTTTCAACATCTTCCACGCGTTCCATGAAGATGTTGATCAGTGTAAATAGCCTATTAAGGTGATAATTTCACAACACAAACATGCGAGACATGTCTTTAATATTTGTGTAGAAATCTCTCAACAAATTGAGTGCTATTCATATAAAATTTCTTGACAAGTCGCTTACTTGTGATGTGGAAACATCACATCATCATCGCATGAAAAATTTTCCCCGATTTCCGATACCCGAGATATAGTCGGAACCGATTTTTCCATGAACATTTTTTTTTGTTTAAAAGCAGGAGGTTACTTCAATATAATCAAGGAAAGTTTCCGATATCGGTGCATATATACCCGAGATATAGCCTAAACCGATTTTTTCATGAAAATGTCGTATAAGCGAACTTAAACAACTTTTTTTTGCTTAAAAGCAGTTCAGCAGTAAAATTCACTAACTTTTAACGATTTTAAAAGAGCATAACTTAACGCGAGCTATTGTGGTTTGCACTAACGCTTATGTGATTCACTAACTTATTCTTAACACCTCTGGTTGTATGTTAAAAAAATTTGAAATAATGTGGCAGCTTTGTTAAAAATAAAGAAAACCACAAAGAGGAACAGAAAAAAACAAATTTGCAAATAATTCCATGTTTAGGGCAAGTAAAACTATTTATATGTTTATTATTTAAAATATTTTTTGATAAATAAGATAAGTTCTTCTCACGGAGAACACGCCGACCGGCTGTTGGAGTCTTCCGACAAGTCGTATGCCAAATACTGTGAAGTTATTCTAGTAGAAATTTTAACGACATTGTTGTTAAGATAAACACCACAAGCATAATTGGTGTTTAGTTAACGCTAATCAGTCAGGCTATAAAAACAGCTGATTTAAAACGAAGACAAATAGTGTTAAAAACTGTTATAGAATCGCAAAAACACCAACGCTTGTGTTAATTTCTCTAAATGAATTTTATTAGCGTTAAAACAGGTTAGTGAATTGCACTATTGGTAATAAAATCTAAACACAGGAAATGAAAGTTTTCGATGTTGGTCCCATATGTTTTTTTTTATCTGGGACCAGTACTCAGGGGATAGCCCTTGCATATGCAGAGCATTGCACGGGAACTAGGAAAATAGGTTATGATGAGGAGGTAAGATATAAGACGATTTTGTCGCGTAAGCGAACTTAAACAAATTTTTTTTTTGCTTAAAAACAGTTCTGATAATATCAGGAGGTTACCAAATAAAGAAAATCAAAATTTCCGATATCGCTCCATATATACCCGTGATATAGTCTAAAGCATGGGTGCCCAAAAGTTCTATAAGGAAGAGTAAACACTAATACACGCAACATACTTAATTTTGGCGGCCATTCTCGGTTGAGAAGAAGGAATACCCTTGCCACCAACAGAACGCTAAATAGGTGATGCTATCGATATTATTCGCGCAAAATAAAGCGTTTTTGTCTAGCATTGGCTGGATTTAACTAATTTTCTGAATTTAGTATTAAGATTTGAATACTTATTGTTAGTTCATCTTTTGAAGATTCAATAAATAAATGAATGAAAAAAAATTAAGGAAAACTATTTTTATTTAATATTTTTTTGTTGTAAACAGCAAAACAATTTACAAAAACAAAATTTTTATGATAATCGCTGTCGTCAATGTTTATCAGCAAAGCATGCAAAAGTGTTGTAGCATGTTCACACGAAGGCTTATATTCGAGGTTCGCTCTCTCATTCGTGGTTCGCGACCCAATCTCGATTGAACCAACATGATTCGCCAAACAAAATTTTGAGAGCGAACCAACTTGGTTCATTTTGAATCTTGTAGTGAACCAAGCAAAAACTACTATCGAAATTTGATAATAAATTATCGCTAATTTATCTGAACTAGCTGCAAAAAAATCTAAATAAAGAAAAAATAGATAATTAATGTGTGTAAAATCAAAATAAACACATTGAAATGTAAAAATTTGATACTTACATAAAAATTTAAAACAAAATTGAAAAAATGATTAGTGGAGCGTTTGAACAAAATATGTAAACGTCAGTGTGAAGCAAAAAATAACCATCTGAACGGTTGGATACTTACACAAAGATTTAAATAAAAATTGAAAAACGAATTAGTGTAACGTTTGCACAAAATATGTAACCGTCAGTGTGAAGCAAAAAATAACCGCCTGAACACCTAGTTTCGCAATAATAGTGGTTCAGAGAACGAACCATTACCGTCTGAACTTGGTATAAGATGAAGTTGTTTGCACCTTTAGCGCCAAACTAGCCACCAAAATTCCCCAAAAATCGCCAAAATATTTTTTGTATGATCTTTAAAAGACAAATAATTTTTTATAGTTTTGTAGTCATATGTAATTTTTATTCTTTTCATACATATGTATTATAAGCACTATAGGCTTGGTATTATATAATACAAATGAATAAAATAAAATTACATACATATGTCTATTTTAAACAGCTTTTTATACAAGTAGCTAAAAGCCATATCTAGAAGGTTATAAATCTCAGTCTCGTTTGTTTGATCTGCACTGTTTTGTACATAATTCATTATGGAAAATACTCTTCCTACGCAAGCGTTGCTATTTGGAACAACCAACATATTGAATACAGCCAAAGATAATTCCTTAAGATGAAACGTGTACGCTGTGTCTTTGTAGTCGTACTCGTAAACGTTGGGCCAAAAATCAAATAAATTCGCAATTTTTTAATTGAAATAATCTCTCCAATTAAAATAACACAACTTTGCTTATTAAATCTCATTTTCACCTGCTGAAACTTTTGTGCTCATAAAAAGTTTTAACGAATCATGAATCACGGAAAACTTGCTTGCTTTGTTTAGCTGATTATCGCATTTTGTTATTAAAAACTCTTTAAAAACTTTAAATATCTTCATATTATCAGATAAGCGGCACAACATTTACTTCAAAAGTTTTTTCATAAATATGAGACAATTTTCTTTTAAATAATTTATTTCCTCTGGCATTAAATTATTCCTGTATTCTTTAGCTGAGTTTCAAATTCAGAGCCATAATCTGTTTCATTTAATAGTAGGAAAGAGTCTGAACTACCAATGGCTGCATTTATCGTAATTATTTGTATTTTCAAAATTATTTCGTTTAAAATTTTTGAGGGAAAAACTTGTGTAGTAAAAAATAGCTGATCAGGCATGTAATCAGACTGAAATTTAAGATTTAATCGATTCGTTTTGATAGCTATCGTACTTATAAATATCAAAAATTAACGATTTTTTTTGACACATAATTCATTATAAAGCATTTGAGCATTCAGTATGACATTCAAACATTAGATAAAACAGGAATTCCAGATTTAATATACAAAGTATGTAAGTAAAATAGCCAACTGTTTCGCCACGTGACATCTAAATCGCCAGTCGTCAAATCAAAAATTTTGTCGCCATAGTAGATAAAAATTCGCCACGTTTGGCGAGAAATCACCATATCTGACAACCCTGTTCTGGCAATCTGGCAATATCGGTCCATATATGTATATTCCAGCATATTTAGTTCAAATTTTTAATATTTACCATATATAAGTATATACGTGATTATCGTGAAGGGTATTTCAGATTCGGGCCAGCCGAATATACAGAAAAGAATTTTTTAATACGCCTCAAAATTTAGCTAAAGCCTCCAACTTGGAAACTCTTATGCTTGAGTAAATGAAACTGCCATCTTAATAAATATGATTTTCATAGTTTATTTAATTTCAACCACCTGGCCACTCTTTCGCTCTCGTGCTACAATAATCTTCTTCAAATTTCTATGCCTGAGCTAACATACGTCCCCACACACACATAGCATAAATGTTTACTTTGTTTCACATTTGTTGTACATTAAACGCAAATCATTCTCTTGTTCAAACAACAACAAATCGTGTATTTTTATCGCAAAATGATGCATAAAACTTGCGATTGCAAATATGCTTCATGGCAAAATGCAACGAACGCAGCAGGCACGTGAAATTGTGAAGTGGAATTTGTTTATAAAAATGTGTGTTGTTATTATTGTAGCAATATGATTTAATTAGTTTAAATTAAATATTACAGTAAAGCTTGGAATGAATCAAATAAAAGTAAGAGTTGTAATTAGATGAATGAAGAATTTTGTTGTTTTTAGCACAAAAAAAGTGAATTTTTCTTTCGAATTAGGACAGTTTGATTACTGTAAATTTATAAGGCCTTACGTGCCAATTTCGCATGATATTGTAATCATGATTAAAAATAAAAACTAGAACAGAAAAAAAGTGTCAACAGCACTGGCTGCAAAATATTAAAAAAAAAACTATAAACAGCTTGTTTTCTATAATTTCCAGCTGTCTATACATCGAGATTTCAAAGGAGCTACCCTAATCATCCTATGAAATGTCGACATATAGACAGCTGGGACACATTGAAAGCAATCTGTTTATAATTTATTGATTGGTATCAATGTTAGCAGCTAATATAGTGAATAAAACTAAATTGTTTGAATATTTTATAAACAAATCTTGTGCGGTTTCTCTAGACGTTGGTCTTTAACACTCAGAGAATAATTGTTCTGGCATAAAAAAACAACTTGTAGCCAAATGAGGTAAAGAGAATGATGTTTTGCTGTCATAACTCTTCAAACTTTAAACACATAGACGACAGCAGACAGCAAGCAGCAATCTGTCAAAAATAAAATACATGTGTTTAAATGCACACGATTAATTTAACGACATCACAGCAGCACGACTTCACAACAGCATTTGCTGCTGCTGCTAACTTAGATTAATTTCTATTTTCGTAAGCAGCAAAAAGTAAATACAGTGCTGCCACTATAAATATAAATTGGCAGCAATAAAAACTAAAATGTGTTTGAAATATTTAATAGAAATAAACATCACATAAATAAAATAAACAAATAAATTGATTAGTTTTTACAGTTTTACGTGATATTTTTACGTTTTCAGTCGGTAATTTTAATTTTATTCATGTAAAATATATATGTGGCACCTCTGAAATTTGAATTGTTAAAATACACATAGTGCTACTGCTGTCTTTAAAATAATTATGTTGCTGATGAGACGGCAGCATTTGAAGCTAACTTCATTTGTAGTCGTGAAGTTGTGAAGTCTGCTGTCGTCTAAGTGTTTAGAGCTTAATCCCGCAAAAGCAGCACAAAACCAATACAAACACACGTGAAAAAATCAAGTGAATATAAAAATAATAATCCGAGAGCGAATTGATATTAAAGATTATGATTTTCATAGTTTATTTAATTTCTATCACCTGGCCACTCTTTCGCTCTCATACTACAATAATCTTCTTCAAATTTCTATGCCTGAGCTATCATACGTCCACACATACATAGACATAAATGTTGTGCTAGATGGCAGCACAAAAACAAAATATTTTTTTAGAAATTTTTATCTGTCAAACGTGTTAAAATTTCACCCAAATTCATCGATTAGTTTATTTGTTGTAGTCGTTTGAAGTAAGCAACTTTTGTGCTTCCTGAAAAATTGAAAGAACTGAATTTTGTGCTGTGATTAAACACTATTATTTGGAAGGGAAAACGGCGAAAGACACAAAAGAAAAGCTTGGTAAACATTACGGTGAATCTGCTCCGCCAGATTACAAGGTAAAATGTTGGATTGCTGAATTTAAATGCGGCCGAACAAGCACTGCAACAATAACTTCACCAGGAAGGCCAAAAGCGGTAGTTACTGAAGAAAATTTCAAGAAAATCCTCTATATCGTTATGAATGATAGCCGAGTCAAGTTACGTGAGATTGTTGAAATAGTAAACATATCATATAAAATTGTGTTCAACATATTGTATGAACACCGGATGGCATTCCAGCACTGGCCTTGAAGCAGTGTTCTTCTACGCTTGCGCGTCCATTAACACAGCACGCCTCTTCAGCATACTTTACCATGTTATTAAGTTCCCACCGTGCTGGAAGGTTGCTAATGTAACACTAATCCCAAAAAAAGGGTGAGGCAAATAACCCTGAAAATTACCGCCCGATTGCAATTTGCTCTGCGCTTTCCAAAGTAATGCAAAGTATGATTAACTATTACCTTGTGAAGTATTTAGAATCGCATAGATTACTTTGTGACCGTCAATAGGGACTTCTTAAGGGTAGCTCTACTGGCGTTCTTTTGACATATCTTTCAGAGAAATGGTGCCACGCAATCCATCATTTTGGTGAAAGTAAGGTGATGGCTCTGGATATTTTCAAAGTGTGGCATGATGGTGTACAACTGCCAAAACTTACTGCTTTTGGTATCGGTTTCTATCGAGCTTTCGCTGCACTATACGAGCTGCTATAGATGGGGTCTCATCAAACGAGTTCAAGATTAATTCAGGGGTAACGCAAAGCTTCGTTCCTTCTCCTACCCTATTTCTTATGTTCCTCAACGACCTTCTACATCAAACTTCCAACCCTATCCACTCTTTCGTGGATAACAGCAGCATTTGCCACCCGTAGTCTTTCAATTATAGGCCCAGCCTATCAGAGATCGTTGCCAAGAGGCTAAATATGCATAACTCACTGAATAGTGATCTTCTATTCATCTCAAAATGGGGTCGTAAAACCGGGTCACCTTTAACGCTCGTAAGACCCAGTGTTGTTTATTAACACACAAACAAACGACCGCAAGTGCTGCTTCAGCTATACACATGGGTGGTATAAATATCGAGGAATCGAATGCTCTTAATGTTCTTGGAATGAAGATACAGTGTGATGTTCGCTGGACTGAACACATTTTTCATGTCTCCAAAGAAGCATTCAAGTGCCTTAGTTTTTTGAAACGGTGTAAGATGTACTTCACTCCATCCGATCTCCTTACTATTTATACCACCTACATCCGACCGAAAATGGAATACAAATCTCATGCTTGGGCCGGTGCCTCAACGTCTATTTTTTGGTTACTCGACTGTGTGCAGGAGAGGGCGAAGAAGCTCATTGACTCACTGAAGCATGGACGCAGTGTAAGGTGAATTACTCTGTTCTATCGTTACTACAATAGATTTTGCTCTGACGAGATTAGGTATCTTGTTCCCGAAACGCGCACAATTTTACGTAGCACGCGCTCCTCGTCCATAGCTGATCCATTCGTGGTCAATTGCCCAGGGAATCGTACAACACATTACAGAGAAGATTCGTTTTTCAGCCGTACGCTTCGCCTATGGAATAAATTGCCTACAGACGTGTTTCCTGACTGTTATCAACTCAAATTTTCACAAACACTACTCCCTATTTCCCCCTCCTCACAACCTTTTTTCCTAGTTCTGCTACAATACACTGCATATGTACAGGTTATCCCCTCAGCCCAAGAATAACAAAAAAAAAAAAACATTTGCATATGAAAAAGCTATCGACAAGATGGGTACCGCGTTTGCCTAGTGTCGAACAAAAGCGAGTTCGACAGACCACAATCGAAACAATGGGTCTTTTATCTGCCTTGACAATAAAAACCCCCGTTGTATGCAGATAAAGAACATTTAAAAATACTTTATAAATCAAAATTAGTTTAAAAATAAATTACATTTCCGATAACAAAGTTAAATTGAAAATTACATTATACCTTCTCCAATACTTCGGCAGCAACCTTTAGATGAGGACTTCAATATATTTTATTTGTATTGTTATATATTTAATCTTATTTTAACCTAAAATATATTTCTTTACCAAAGTCTGATTTATTTAACACTAGAAGCCAATCATAAATAACGTTCCCATAATCTAACAACAATACAATATTGTTAATTAATCGCCACTGACGTTATCGAAAGTAGCAAATCTCTTATTTTAGTACTTTTGCTGGAAAATAACATAAATTGAAATTATTTAAAGTCACCAGTAATAAATAACTCATTCGTTTATAATCAATGTCTTCATAAAGACTTAAATTAATCGTCAAGGCTCCTTGAAAAATCGCTCAAAAATATGCATAACTTATGGTATAAACTAAAACAAAAAAAGAAAAACAAACAAAAATGTACGAGGGTAGATTAATATTAAAGCTACCTAAGTAGGAAAAAACCATTTATTTCTCAACATAGTCTCCTTCTAGCTCAATACATGGTCTGATCAAAAAATTACCGTTATTTTCAAATTTCGTGAGTTACGTACGTTCGAGCTGTTGAACATCGTCAACGACGATCCAGGTTTCCTCAAAAAGGCCATAACTGGTGACATTGAAACCACAGTCCAATCATCCCAATGGAAGCGTCCAAAAGAGACAAGACCAAAAAATTACGTTAAGCTGGGTCAGATGTGAAGGTTTTGCTTACTGTTTTGTTCGACTGCAATGGTGTGGTCAGTAAGAAATACTACCTTGAAGTTATACACCGTTTGCGCGAAAAAATTCTTCAGAAATGCACAAAATTGTGGAAAAACAGTCACGAATTTTGCACCATGATAACACACCAGCTCACACATCGATGCTTGTTATCAAACAAAATCGTTATCATTCCTCAACCCCCGCATTCCACGTACTTGAAGATCTTTATTTAGTGATCTTTATATTGTCCTAACACCGCTGTGAAGTGGTCTGTCCAACTTGTTTTTGTTTGTTTAAGCAAAGCGGCGGTCACTCATAAGGATATCGATGATTTTCTTGATCTTTTCTTTAGCAAAGCTTAAACATATAGACGACAGCAGACAGCAAGCAGCAATCTTTCAAAAAGTAAATGCAGTGTTGCCAATATAAATATAAATTGTCAGCAATAAGTACTAAAATTAGGTTGAAATATTCAATAGAAATAAACATCACATAAAGAAAATAAACAAATAAATTGATGGGTTTTTACAGTTTTAAGTGATATTATTACGTTTTCAGTCAGTAATTTTAATTTTATTCCTGTAAAATATATATGTGGCACCTCTGAAATTTGAATTGTGCTGCTGCTGTCTTTAAAATAATTATGTTGCTGACCAGACAGCAGCATTTGAAGCTAACTTCATTTGTACTCGTAAAGTTGTGAAGTCTGCTGTCGTCTAAGTGTTCAGACCTTAAAAATTGTTTTCTTGTGTTGTACCCTATTCACAGTAAAATGTTGTGAAAGTCTGGTCGAATTTACATAATCGCTTCGGAGTCGTACTGCCTCACTGTTGCAAAAGGATGATTGTAATAATTTAAATAAAAGTAAGGTAATTAAAAACTATTATTACCTTAATAATTTTACATTATTTTAATTTATTTCTCGAGGCGCCAACAATATGCTCATATTTTCCACAATGAGTGCTACTTTGACCGCATTAGGCCCTGTTACACTATCTTACATGATCGTGCGATCTACTAAATAAAACACGTGTGCTGAAAAAGTACTAAATATGCAACTGTGACGGAGACAAATCGTGCGATCTGAAAATTGTATGGACATTTTCAAAACATTATGGTTTCTGTGCGATCAGAGTGGTATATATTGTGAAAAATATGAGAATATTGTTTATATAAATAAAAAAATATATATTATTGTAATAAAAGTTTATAAATATTTTATTGTGTATATAAATTATTGCAATCATACTTGTATAATAGTGTGGCCTACAACGCTATTTTGAAGCGATTTTGTAAAGTCGGCCAGACTTTTAAAAATATTTCCTGTTAATGAATTGTACGATCTTGTAGGATATTGAATCAGTGCCTATAGAAACGCGTGTCTCTCGATGACTGATTTGGTACCGAATACTCGAGCAAAAATCTCGAGGGCGCAGGTTCAACTCATGCCAATGAAAAAATGCGAAAAACTTCGCACTTTTTGTGTTTGTATATAAACAAAAACATTTCATGAAAATTTTCATAAAACTTTTCAAATTGCACGGTTTGGCAAAAAGCACACATTCCTTTAGCGTGTACTCAATAGCAGTTGACGTTGAAACAAGAAGATTTTGGATAACTTTTCATAAAAAGAACTAATTAACTTTTAAGCTATTTTATGTATTTTGCTAAGAACATATTTACTTAAGGCGATTTTACATGGAGCCAAAACTAGCGTCATTGATTAATTAACTCTCAAAAAAAGTCCAGACATTTATTTTGCAATAAATAAACAAATTTATCTAACACATGCAACGATTACTATTAAAAACAAACAGATTTGGCATATAAATGGGTTAAAATTAAATAATAATGTGTTAAGGCTGGTGCCTTTTTACAGGGGATGACAGAAACTCTTGTGGGAAAATCTAACCCAGCGGCGAACATTGCCTACCACATTACTTCTCTTCGATGATGTGTGCAACACTTTGTAAACAATGAATGATAACTTACAAAGTGTATGAAAGTAGTACATATATGGATTTCCCAAAAATGAATTACTTTCATCTTTTGTATCACATTTATATACAAATGTATTTTATTTTTTAGTTGTAAATCAAACGTTCGCCGTCTTTGTCAGACTACGTTGCAAAAATTTTAATTAACAAAATTAGGTAAAAGTGCCTAGAAAACAATTTAAAAAAGGTACAAGAAAGATAAAATATTTAGTGAAAAAATAAAAGAATGCAGTAGACAAAAAACGGAACAAATTTATTTAATGGAATATTCTCAAAAAACTGAATTGCGCAGTACGCACGAGCTGCCTACTGCCGGCTTACAATGTATGCGAGATTGTATCCAAACTGCCTACTGATAGCTTACAATGTATGTTAGGAAGTAATGAGCTTTTGTTCGATGAACACCACACTAGCTCGCTTACTTTGTGTGCAGGTGGTAGGCGTTCACTCCACAAATGCGGCAATGTATATGAAAAAGTATACTAGGTTCGTGTATGAGATGGTGTAATGCACACTGACTTAAAAGTGTGCATCGGATCATCGCTTCTGTAAGCGAAACTTTGGCCGCTGGGAAATTAAAAAAAGTTTTAATTGCAGATAAAAAATCTTAAATTGTGATTTGGAGCTTTTACAATAAATTGTTTCAATAACACAAGAAGATAACAACAAAATTTCAGCTCAATGAAATTTCTTTCCAATTTGAAGTGCATCTACATATTTAATATACCCGGTGGCGTTTTTGAGCGATTTTGCCATTATAAAACTTTCATCGATGAGTAATTGTAACAGAATCAGTAACCAGTTGAAATATAAGAGAAAATATCGAAAATGAAAATTTCATTAATGCATTTTGAAGGCAGTGACATAAACGGAGAGGGTTATGCTTTGCAATGTTACTCTTCCATTAAAAAGATAAACTTAGCGTCATAAGATACAATCATAACAGACAATACTACTGGGGTATTCACGCATAGCGTCATAATATTTTATTTTATGCTTCGAACAAAATGGTCAGAAAGTACTTATAATAAAACTTTTTAAACGGAGTTTGCCGAAACTAAACCGTAAACATCTTAGCTGACTCAAATTTAAAATAATTAATGTCAGAATGCTCACAGTATTCATATTTTCTCATACTAATATTTTAAGAATTACGACTTAGGAATACCGTATATATGTTATAAGGAGATTATAAATTTTTGTCTATCATTTTTTTTAAGTTTAATTTGTGTATTTAGTATTTGTGCATTTAGTATTAAGATTTGAATACTTATTGTTTGTTCACTTTGTGAAGATTCAATAAATAAATGAATGGAAAAAAAATTTTCAAGACGTAGAACAAGGTATTGGAAACACAAACCCCAAGAAAGCTCCAGGTATTGATCAAATTACTGGCAAAATGCTTGAGCAATTATCTTCTTTTTATTTTTAACGCCATTTTCCGCCTAGAGTATTATCCTGCTGAGTGGAAGGTCTCTATGATTACTATGATATCCAAGCCAGGAAAGGATCCTACTAAAGTAAAATCATATAGACCAATAAGTCTACTACCAACAATTTTACAACTGTTCGACAAATTATTGATGGCGAAGTTGACTCCAATATTGAACGATATAGGATGTATCCCACTCAATTCGGATTTCGGCTAGTAAATGTCATACACGACTTTTGAGCACAAGAAGTATTGTTCAGCTCAACTCATTGGCGTTTCTCAAGCTTCTGATAAAGTGTGGCACGAAGGACTGAATCGAATGATCGTGTTCATACGATCGTATGGCAAAAATCTTAATTTTTAGGATAAAAATCGTCAAATCGTCATTTTCCTAAATTTGAGTATAAAAATCGTCAAATCTGGCAGCTACAAATATGAATAACAGTTGTTTTAAAGCCAGGTTTACTAAGATAGAGAGAGAAAGTAAAGCTTACTCTTTGGGTTGGTCTCTTATATATTTTGTATGTGGATGTGAATTTTTGACAGATAAATTGTACTTTAATGATGAAACAGAATACGTCCGCAGTTTCAAGCAAAAACGACTCTCAGAGAAAACAGGCACATAATTGAAACGACGGCTGCAACTTCACAAACTGTCATTTAATGTTCTTTTTTGTTAGGTAAAAAAAGCTTTTTTTATTACGTTTATTCGCGCTAAAGTTTTTGAAGCTTTTGTTTTATTTACAAAATGTATGAAATGTTCTAAAAGTGTGGTAGTATTGTTTAAAGCTTTTCTGCTTCAAAGTGAGAGCATAAAAAAATCGCAGCCAAAATAAAATAGATTCTATTTCGCGACCGCATTCTCTGGCGTTATTTTATGCCAAATTGTATGGAGAAAATCGTCATGCCCTAGTTTTGTTTCATCATTTAATGATGAAACAGAACACGACCACAACTTTGAGCACAAACGACTCTCACAGAAAAAAGGCTCATCAAAACCGACGGCTACAGCTTCAGAAACTGTTATTTAATGGTTTTATTTTCTTTTGATCTTATTTTTCTTAGCACCAAAGCTTTTGGAGCTTAGGTTTTGTTTACAAAATGTATGAAATTGATTAAAAATATGGTAATATTGTTGAAAGCTTTTCTGCTTCAAAATGAGAGCATAAGAAAAATCGCTGCCAAAATATAATAGATTCTATTTTACGATCCCATTATCTGGCCTAACTTTATGTCAAATATTATGGAGCTTGACGATGTTTCAACATTTACGCGCCAATTTAAATTGTCTAGAAATTTTGTATGAAACTCTTCTTTTAGGCTTGTTGATCATTCGTGTTCTATAAACTGCTCATTAGATAACGTAATCAGTACTAGATATTGGTGTAGTTCATCACAATTTTTCATGCCGCACGATTTTTCAAAACCTCTCTCACAGTTGCATTTTTTGCGCACGATCATAAGATCGTGTAGGTTAATGAATCACGGCCTTTATGAGGGCATTGCACAATTTCATATAATTCTTATAATTGTAAGAGATTAAATAAAATAGTTAAGCACACGACAATAATGCATAAAAAAACACCACTTACTTTATCTGTAACATTGAAACTTCAAGTGCTATTTACGCTTCAAGAACATGCGTTCGATTACTGAGATAGTAGTTGTGATTAAATGATAATGGTCATTTATTCCTTAGTCGCTTTCATAAAGTTAATATTATCTGCTTAAGAGTGTTCCAAATTGTTTAAGAAGCTAGGCAATAAAATTCCAATGATATAAATGTTTCGACAAAAATGGTCAAATATATCATCTTGCTAGGGACGAAAGCATTCATCTGCTACAAGCAAACTTCGATTAACCCAAAAACAAAGCATTGCAGTATTGCATGCAAAAAGCAGTCAGACCCAGAAAGGAATCATTCAGCATTTGGCAGTAAAGCAAAGACCCAGGTTCTGAATTGCTACGCAGAAGGGGAAGGGCTTCATGTGCAAGGTTAAGTAGGCTTGGAAAGTTTCTTTACAAGCAGAGAGTTCGTGCTAAAGTTCCAACTGCTCGCCGGGACAGTAAAAAGGTTTGGTCATTCGTCAAGTGCGGAGGGAATAACGCTTGTCCAACAATTCTAGCTTTTTAAAGAATATCTAAGCATTCACCGACCTGATTGACAAGGCTAACCAGCTGGCTGAAATTCTTATTAGCGTTCTTACGAGGTCGGATTGACATTAAAACTACTCGGACCTCGAACATTTTTTTCAAAAACCATTTATTTCTCAACATAGTCTCCTTTTAGCTTAATACACTTAGTAAGACGATATTCGAAATTTTTTATACCATTTGAATAATACGATTTAGGGAACCCCTCAAAATACGCGTTAGTTTCGGTAATCACGGTTTCGTTTGAGATAAATGTTTTTCCCGCGAGCAATTTTTCAAGCTTGGTAAGAGGAAAAAGTCACTAGGAGCTAAATCCGGACTATAAGGTGGATGATCAACCAATTCGTGTAATTCACGTAGTTTTAGCATCGTATCTAATGCTGTGTGAACCGGTGCGTGATCTTGAAGAAAGAACACTTTTTCTTCTTTAAATGTGTTCGTTTTTTCTTGATTGCATCAATTAATTCATCCAATAATACCATCCTGTGATTACGGATCCTTTTTCAAGATAATCGATGAGCAGTATTCTGTGTGCATCCCAAAATACAGTAGCCATAACCTTGCCAGCCGATTTCACTGTCTTCGCTTTCTTCGGACCACTACCTCCAGCTTCCACCGATTGTTTTAAGTGATTTTTGGTCTCAGGTGTGTAGTACCACACGACGCCAAAAATCAACAGAATTACGCTTTATCATGTCCAAATGCCGCTGTTAAGTGGTCTGTCGAGCTCGTAATTGTCCGACACTGAGCAAACGCGGCACCCATCTTTCCGATAGCTTTTTCATATGCAAATGTTCATGCAAAATGTTGAACATACGTTCATATGATATGTTTACCATTTCAATAATTTCACATAACTTGACTCGGCGATCATTCATAATGATATCGAGGATTTTCTTGATATTTTCTTCAGTAACCACCTATTTTGGCCTTCCTGTTGATGGTATTATTGCAGTGCTTGTTCGGCCACGTTTAAATTTAGCAATCCAATATTTTACGATGTAATTTGACGGAGCAGATTCACCGTAGTATATATCGAGCTTTTCTTTTGTCTCTTTCGTCATTTTCCCTTACAAAGTTTTTAATCACTGCACGAAATTCACTTTTTGCTGCATTTCCCTTTTGAACTTGCATTTACGTTCACACAAAAAAGCTTTGTGTCGTCAAGTTTAAGTTTTTTTGCCTTCAAGTTTTCATATTTTTTAACATTACATTTTAAACTTGAAGGTACGGTTAAGTCTGCATCCCTTTCCATTCTTTTTTCCTCGTTCTCCCACAAGATGAAGACATGAGGAGCCAAACTTGATGTGTGTAAACTGGCACTTACTTCAAACGACTACAGCAAATAAACTAATCGATGAATTTGGGTGAAATTTTAACAGCTGACATTTGACAGATCGCAGTTAAAAAAAAAAAAAAATTGTGCTTGTGCCGCCATCTAGTGCTTCAATTTCAATCTCCCTTCGTACTTGTCTGAGAGTAGTCAACCTTTTTCCGAACTTGAAAGAGTATCTGTGGCTATACCAAATATATATTTCCGAGTTTGGGCAGCTAAAAGAGCTGACCTCGATAGAAATAAGTTCCCTGTACTGGATGACAGTCCATCACTGGTCCTGAAGTAATGATTTTTTACGTTTGCGCGTTCATTAGTCTTTTTAGCTTTTTGAATGATACTGTGTTGGAAGATTGCTAATGTAACGCCAATACCCAGAAAGGATAGTACAAATAACCTTAAAAATAACGTCAAAAAAGATAACTAAACAATAGCACAACTTAAAATTCAACAATAGGTCGAATAAATATATTGCAAAGTAAAGTAAAAAATATGGTTAATTAACATTTTGTGAGGTACCTAGAGTCGCAGAATTTACTTTATGACCATCAATATGAATTTCGTGGGGGTCGCTCTACCGGCGGTCTTTTAGCATATTTCTCGGAACAATGGTACTACTTGCTCTAGATATTTTCAAGAAGTATGATAGCCTTTGGCCTCTTACTCTGCGAGTTGTTATAGATGGGGTATCATCAACCGATATCACTATTAATTCGGGGTTACCGCAAGACTCGGTTGTTTCTCCTATTCTATTTCTTATTTTCCTTAATGCCCTTCTGTATGAAACTTCTAAGGCTATCCATTCTTTTGCAGATGACAGCATCATTTATCATTCGTATTTATTCAGTTATAGACCCGGCCTATCCAAGCTCTGCACCAAGCACAACTCACTGATCTTTTAAACTCCGAATGAAGTCGTAAAAGCAAGGTCGACTTCAAAGCCCATAAGACCCAGTATTGTTTATTAATACACAAACTCAGAAATGTTGCTTCATCTGTTTTAATGGGTAGTATAAATATTGAGGAATCGGTTGTTCTTGCAAGGAAAATACAGGGTGATGAACACATCTTTCATGCGTCTAAGGTAGCATTCAATTGTCTCAGTTTTTCGAAACAATGTAAAATATACTATTTATCTCATCTGTACTATTCTGTAGCACCATATGGTGCTACGGAACTCAATTATGCTGCACCGCCTCACCGTCAAACATTGAAAAAATTCAAAGGCGACAAAACCAAATTCTTCGAAGGATTACTGCAGCTCCATGGTACATAAACAATTCACGAATTCATAAAGACCTGAGTGTTCGACTGGTAAAAGACGAGTTCTCTAAGTATGCGACAAGGTATGTCTGTAAACTGGAACTACATCCAAATACTCTTGCGCGTAATATACTTAATTTTGGCGGCCACACTCGGTTGAGAAGAAGGGATACCGTTGCCACCATCAGAACGTTCAATAGGTGATTTTACCAACTTTTTGTCTAGCATTGGCTAGACTTAAGTAAAAAGCACATTTGTATTTTTTATTTTAATATTTAGTATTAAGATTTGAATACTTATTGATAGTTCATTTTGAAAATGCAAAAAATAAAAAAACGCTTAAAAAAATCTGTGCTATTTATCTCATCAATCTGTACTATTTATCTCTCATGTTTGGGCCAGTGCCTCAAAGTCTATTTTGGCGTTGTTCTACACAATATGCAAGAGTGGGCGAAAAAGCTTGTCCGTGACTCCATTATATTTCAGTAGACTTGGAAACTTTTTCAAGATATTGTCAAACATTCAACTTTATATTCCAATAATCTAAATAAATTATTGAGAATTTAAGAAGAAAAATGCTTTAGCCATACCGGTCAAAATACAAAAAAACAAGCTTTTCATTTTTCACCTTTCTCACCTCTCTACTTTTTTTTACACCTTTCAAACAAAAGAACACCCGTTGGTCGTTCAGTTGGTGGTTTGCAATGAAAAGTGTCATGGGGACAAAAATGATGACGTTTGTCATTGCATTGATGTTAAAATACATCACAGTTAGGACGGGGTTTCCATGGGTGTAGGTATTAAAGGATTTACTTGGCTCTTTTTCTAATAATTTCTTTACAAAATGTATTTACTACTCCAATGTTTGCATTTCCGTTTCGTTAATTTGTGTCAGCGTCCATAAATTAACGAAAAAAGTGCCAAAAAATATCTACACAAGTTGGTTGCAAAAGCGTCTGAAACACTTGTTAATAATTTTGGACAGACATTAATTTATGGTAACTTTGCTCTTCTATTCGTATTGTAAATGAGGGTTTGTGTTATTTCTTGTTCATAAAAACAAATCATATGTATTTTTATTAGCGGCTATAAATTTTGCTTAAGGAAAATTCCAAAAATAAATTTATAAAACCAACAAATTTACGAAACTTATTAAGTTGATAACAATTTAAAAACAAAGTAACAAAAATATGTTAATAAATTTAACAACTTTTGAGTCGAAAAGTAAATAAAAGAACAAATAAAGCAGAATAACTATAAGAACTTGTTGAGACTGTACAACACCATGACAAGAAAACGGAGATTGATTTGATAAAAAAAGAAATGGAACCAATCTTACCTAGTGTGCACAACTGCGATTAACTCTGACATAATGGGCGATACTATTGGTTCCGCGTGGAAAGGAAATTTCAACGAAAAGAAATATCGATCGATATTCAAATTGTAGGAATCAATGATTCCTAGGAATGAAACGATGCGAGTAAATACAAGTAAATACTCGATACTTTTCTTTCGATACCAAGTACTTTTGGTATCGATGCTTTACCATCGAGTATCAAGTAAGTATCGGTCAAAACTACTACTATCGGTCAGAAATACTCGTTTCTTATTGACAGGCAAAAAACTGAGTTGGTCACCATTTTTACCATAATTTTATTTGTTTTCAAAGTGTTTATAAAATGAATCCTTGCAACCAGTGCGTGCAAATGATATCACGAAAATCGGGTGTATGGTGCATTTCATAAAAATGACTATAAGATTGCAGTCACGATCTTGATATATTAAAATAAATAGTCCAGTTAATATAAACCCATTGGAATTTGTCACTAAAAAATCTTCAAGCCAGAATTATGTGATTTTGTCGAAGATTATTCTAATGATAAATTGTCTTACATCCTACAAAGCTACAAAGTTTTTCTTCCTCCATTGCATATTTCAGACAGTCACAAGACAAACTATTGGGTGAATGTGGTAGAAGAATTTTTATGATAGAAGTCTTGCGTTTTAAAAATCTTCGTTTCCAGGAAACCTCAATTTCAACCAGTGGATCAGAAGATCAAGCCCATAAAGAAGGTTTTGATTTTGGGCTCCATGTGTTCTTCCCTGCTACTAATCGTAAGATGAAATCGAGCGATACAAGTATGTATCGAAGCTTTTTATTTGATACCGAGTATCAAATCGATACTTTGCAGTCGATACCGTATCGAGTATAAGTATCGATACCCCACTGGTATCGCTTCGTCCCTAATGATTCCTGCGGTAAATTGTTACGGATTTTTTTAATCAATGCAATGCAATCTCTTTTCAATCGATAATTTAACTTCAAAGGAATTGCAAAGAAGTTTTTATTAATGAAAATTTTACATTTGTACTGTATAATGAAATATTTTAAAACGAGAAAAGTGAGAAAAGCATATTTTCCCTTATTGCCTTAAGTAATGGAAGGCTTTTCGAATAGAATATTTTTATATAAGGGAAAAGGTCTATATTAACGAATTATATGAATGAAAAATGTACTGTTTAAAACGACCAATACAGCACTATGCTGGTATTGATTAATTAAGGGCAAATGGCCTTAAATTATGTTTTGTGTGAAAGGAAAAACTATCGCTAGAATAATATGACCCCTTCTAATTAAAATTGATAAAAAGAAAAGGCGGAAGACTAAACTCCAGAACGACTTAAATTAGATAAAATAAATCACAACATCAGCAGGCATCGATCACCGGTCAATAGAATCTAAGCAACGGCAACGTGAAGAAGAACCAGCAAAATATGTATTTACTATTGTAAAATAATAAAACTATTTTGTTCCCAAATAGTCTTGTAATTATTTCTACCTGGGCATACATACCTTTATTCCATATACAGGGAAAATGTACATCTTGCAATTAAGATTGCTCGAAAGTTAGCATACCATTACATATTTGTTTCCTCGTGAATAAACGCAAGTATTGCTAGCATTATATTATAAGCAATTTGAATTAGTAATTACTATCATAATTTTTAACACTAGCCTTTACTCACACTTTCGTATTTCCTCTAATATTCTTGAATCATATTTTTCTTAATTCCTAATATGAAGTTGTATCTTTAGCTTTTTTTCTTTTTTATCTTGGACCAGTACTCAGGGGATATGCAGTGCATTGTAGCAGAACTTTTTGCATAATAAAATAATGGATTCAAATTTAAATTAATTTCTTTTGGAATGCTAAAAGAGACAGCAGGTACAATGGAGTGAAACGAATAATAAATTAGGGTCAGGATGAGAATTAGGGTATTGATCCTGTCAAGGAACTTACATTCAACCAACACATTAGCTTTTGCTCAAGTAAAGCAAGGGGGGTGCTTGGCTTTGTAAAGCGCTGGTCTAAAGAATTTGCTGACTCCACTGTTGTGAAGCAATTGTATACATCTTTAGTCAGGCCAATACTGGAATATGGCTCGATTATATGGGACCCTTTTTATAATGTACATACAGATCGAATTGAGTCTATCCAAAAACAATTCCTTTTTTCCATCCTGCGCAATATCTACCCGAACACTGTAGCCAACTTACCATCCTATGAGTTCAGACTGCAACAAATAAAGCTGCCTTCTTTGACAAGTCGCGGAAAATGTTAGATGTCATTTTTGTCTTCAAATTGATTAATGGCAATATCTGCTCTGAGTCTCTGGTGTCCAAACTAAATGTTGATGTTCCCCAGCGTAGTCTTCGTCAATCTCAACAGCACGCTACCCCAAAGATATGACGTTGTTGCAATAAAGGAGCGAAATATATCTATCCTGTGGAATCAATGATATGGCAATACCGTCACGGTAGAGTTGGTACCGCAATTGCAGAAAGATACCACGCAAGGTGCATTAACGTCTACACGGTGCCAGCACTAGGTCAAAATTTCAATAATACAACAAAAACAGGCATGTGGTAAGCTATGTTTGCCAAAAATATCTGTAACTTTTTTCACAATTATAAACTATGAATGTTCATTTTCATAATTATAAATTATTTTTATTTGAATTATTTTTATTTTCACAAAATAATTTTTATATGTTTAATTCAGAATAAAATACTAAATTCACTTAAATATTCATATTATTTGATCTTGTTTATATTGATTTCTTCTAAATTTTCCAGCTAAAGATCTTGATTGATTTTTGTTTTTATAAAAAAGGTTTAACGGTATTTTATTTTCAATATTTCGATAACAATTTGTTATCATCATCAGGAACATTTTAATTTTCCTGATGATGATAACAAATTGTTATCGAAATATTGAAAATAAAATACCGTTAAACCTTTTTTATAAAAACAAAAATCAATCAAGATCTTTAGCTGGAAAATTTAGAAGAAATCAATACTAAATTCACTTTCAAAAATGTAAACAATACATTTGACGTAAATAGCTTACTATATTACTAGTAGCAAAAAATTGTCACATGCCGTCGCGCTGCCACCTTGTAGATGTTAATGCACCTTGATACCTAAGCAATGCAATGAATAATAGCAAATTTTTTTCTGCACAAAAAATGCTTTTTGCAAGCACGAATCAGAACCAATATCCGAGAAAATGTCGGCAGAATGAGAGAACGAATTTCTGTATTTCCATCTTAACATCTAAAAAAATAGTATCTGTAATATAAATAATATATCTAATAAAAAGTATACGTAATTTTGTTAATGCTAAGAAGAAAACACTTTTGTGTGATCAATAAAATCTTATATGAATATTGTCTTTGTGCATATTTTGTATAAATGCAATCACTTATTATATGTACATATTTAATGCATAAAAAGAAATTATTTCCCCTTTAAAAGTGTTTTTTGAAAGATATTTTACAAAAACAGCCGTATACAGCTAAAATGTTTTTTAATTACGAGTATCTATTAAAATACACTTTTTGGGGATTTATTTCTTAAAAATAATATCGTCTAAATGTCGACCCTCACATTATCAGCTCTCATTTAATCGAACAGTAAAACTACTTTTGACGTCTCGGCAGGTGGACTCTAGGATGGCTGCCATTTAGTGGCGGATATTTTCTTTCAAATGCGCCAGTGACGTCGGTTCATTAGTGTAAATTTCCCATAGGAAAAAGTCCATAGGGGTTAAAGCTAACCCCATTCGAAAAAGTCTATAAGGGTTAAACCTGGACTAAGTGGAGTCCAATTTATATGACCTCTCCGGGAGAAATTGACTGATAAAATTTCACAAACACGTGGCAGAGCCATATTAGATGTGTGCGAAGTTGCTCCGTCTTATTAAAATCATGTTCTTTGGTTTTAGGTAGGAAGTTTAGCAGTTCAAGTACCAAGAAGTTGTCTAACATCTCCACAAGATAAGACAAAAAGTTGTCTAACATCTTCACATAAATTCACTGTAACTGCACGCCCAATTCTATCTTCAAACAAGTAAGGGCCGGTAATTCCTAGCGCCGACATCGCAGCCCATACGGTCACTTTTTGTGAATGTAGGCCTTACTAGTGTTTGCGTTTCGGATTCGTTGCACTTCAGTAGCGGCAGCTCTGCTTATTTACGTGGCCATTAATATGAAAATTAGTTTCATCCAAAAATAAACTGTTGGTAAACGTGGAAAATCGCTCAATCGCCTGATTTACATAAGTAGGCTTCTGGCTTAATTTCTGGCATTTTTATGATTTAATTCTGGCACCAATTGAATTTTGTAGGGTTGCAACTGTAAACTGTGTAATGATGATCTATGCACATTTAAAGCACTTGCGCGCTTCCGAATTGAAAGGTGCGGGTCTCCACGAACAGACTGATTAACACTCTCCACGATTCCTTGATGACCTAGGTCACCCCTACCAGTCTCTTCAAACTTCTTGACCCTATGCCGAATGAGAGGAATACTTGGCGCATCATTTAAGTGGCAAAACCCTCGAACACTGCAGAATTTTCTATGCTCTATGCGCCGAATCATAGTTTTTGTATAACTCATTATAGTTGTTATGAAAATGCCCATAAATCTGTATTTTGTAATATTCTCTTCGGAAAATGGTCCAAAAATACCTTTATCCTTAACGGCCAGAGAACTAGGGCGGTCCACAAAAACACTTCCCTTTCGTTATGTAACCAAGTTAGCAAAATGTCCTTGAAAAGGAAATAAATAATAAAAAGCAAAAGAGCGACTTCAAAAATGAAACCTATCAATGTCCCTGAAGTAGCAAAAAGTCAAATAGGTATTTTATATTATTTTTTATAAACACTTCTTTTTAAAATTCGTAAGCAAATCTTTTTTATTTCTAAAAAATATTATATTTTGTTATACAGTGTTTTCCCATTTTTAATATGAGCAACAAATTAAGTCATAAACGAAAACTTTAAAATAAAAAAATGAAAGCTGAAAGAACATAACACAAATACCTAAATACAATCTTATCACGCGAAACTCTGCCGATGGTGAACGTGATTTTGCAATTTCTATTGTTACCACGTGCAATATACTTATGCAAAGAGAGAATGAGCGATAAAGAGGCATACATACATACATACTCGTACAACACATAAACATACAAATTTCTGAAATGGTTTCTAATTCACACATTGCGCGATAACAATAAAAAAAACAGTTTATCACTTCAGTTTTTCAGTGGATTTTAAAATCAAGAGACGGGAGAGGGCTATTTGTTGGTGGAATAAAAATTTTCCAACTTGAAAACAGATGCAAACAAATGGAGAAAAAAGAATTTGAAACCACTTAGCGGAGCAGTCAGTAGTACCCTACAACAAATTAAATAATTTTTAACTCACACAATGTAACTGTTGTTCTTTTTGCGAGATTTATTCTATACATACAATCTCCAGAGAGCGAACATTTATAAATTTTTATAATCAAAATACTCAAGTTAAAAGTCTTCAATATGTTTTTAATCGACAAGGGTCAACATACTTTATTTCCGAAAACAGCTATGTAAATACATGCTCGTATGTATTTACATATACACATAGGTGTTTATGTCTAAATTCAGACATACACACTTATACCCAAAGCTAATTCATACCAGGTATATGTAAGAGCAATAAATACAACACAAGGCTAATTCATTACTAGGTGAACTTGACAGCTCAGGTGATTATTTTTTTCTTCTCGCGTTTTTTTTTCCAATGGTTCTGTAAAATTTTTTTTCTTTTGTTTACAAACATTTTCGCGCCATTTTAATATGAAGATTTTTTTGTATGATTTAGTGCAATTTCAAGAAATTTGTGTGAATTTAAAAGTAAAAAACTAATATAATCAGTGATTTTAATTACAAACAATTATAAAAGTTTATATTTAAGGTTTATATAACATTTTTTCGTAGCTGAACAATCTTAGGCGAATTTAGATTTTGACATTCACGATATGTTTTATAATAACAAAATACAAGTACTGAATTCGCCTACCAACTTGCATTCACCTGTATAAATTCGCCTTGTCCCTGCTAAACAATCTTAGGCGAATTTAGATTATGACATTCTCAGGAAGTTTTACAATAACCAATTCATTATTAGGTGGATGCATCGGCGAATTCGGTCAATATGGCGGCACTTCCTCTGTCAAGTTTTGTTTACCTTTTTCGGCGCCATTTAAATATTTGTACTTGCTCTTAATCAACTACTTTTGACAGCTGAAGTGTGAAAAACCTTGAAAATTAAAAAAAATATTAAGAAAAGATTGAGAAAAAAAAACTTCTGTAGTGCGAACAAAAATTTATAGCCGTGTGCCGAGAAACGCAAAATTTTTAAATCACTTGTAAGTTCAAAATCGCCAATGTCAGTTTTCTATGTGCTGAAGATCACGCGTTTTCTTTGGGCAATAATATATGTAAAATTTGGTAGCATTGGCTTTTTATATGGGAGAAAACCAGTTGTGATATCTGAAATCGCCATTTTTAAAGTAAACAAATAAAACAGCGGTCAAATAAAAATAGTGTATTTTTCAATTGAAAATATTTTGTTAAAATTTGTAAAAATAGTGTATTGTTTTTGAAGAATAAATAAAAACACATTAGATTTTAGTTAGATGCTTTAATTTCTACTGTTTGACACTTGGTTATTATAATATATTCAAGTCCACTCTATGTTTAGCTTGTTCAAGTTCGCTCTATGTTTAGCTTGCAATTTAAATTTACAAAATTTTTTTGTGATTGCGTTTTCTAGCACACCAGTTTTGTGACTTCAAAACGTAAATTTGTCTTGCGAAATGCGATTTTCTGCATATGGCCGTTAGTAAAAATTGCTGAATGAAGTTGATTTCTTGGCGGCATATTCCAAATTTTCGCTTTGTAAAAAATTTTACAAGAGTTAAGTTTTTATTATGAAAATATATACAGCATTGCTAGAGTGCAGATTCTACCATAATTTTGTAGATTTTACAAGCAAAATAAAATCTGAAGATCTTTTTCTCAAAATTAAGATTTAGTATCCTAATAAATACTGTGTAAGCTATTGACAAAACAGAACTTGATTCTTAATGAATTTAAATTTTTAAATACTAACGGCAGTATTCATAAAAAAAGTTAAACAGATATTCAGATAAATTTTAGGGAAAATTCGATAAAACTGTACTCATAAACGAGTTTTACGTTAAAATTGTCTTTTTAGCACTTTTTTAAATCAACCGTTTTTAAAACTGATTGCATCCAATTTTAAAGCATTTTTTAATTGACGTTTGTGTTTTCTGGTGGTTTGTTTATATATTATATATTGTGAAAAAAATTTATTTCAATCTAAAAATTTTTATAATAATCATGAATCCGGTATTTGTGATTGACATAATTGATAATATAAAAAGCATTGTTTTTTAAAACGTTGGATAATTGTAGTTCTGTGGGTTTTTTTTTATTAATAGAGAATATGGTCCAAGTTTTGAACCGCCTGTAGCAGCAATTTTTTAAGATAAGCAATTACTGCGCTTTACATATTTTTTGGTCTCTTTAATTATATATTTTATATATTCATAAGATTTTTTTGTTTACAATATTTTTATACGTTAATAAAAATAAATAAAGTCCGTTATTCTTATTTTCCAACTCAGTATTTTTTCTTATTAAATTGAAAGATAAGATGAAGTTAACATATATTTATTTGTTTTGGCATTCATTTTCATAAAAAACACATTTCTTTGCATGACTACTATGTGAACTAATAACCGTTTTTAATGCAGCACTATGATTCAGATAAGAATTGTATATGATGGCACTGCCAGTCACAAAAAGAAAATTTCAATAAAACGATTTTTAGCTAAAATGCTGTTTATGAATACGTTTTTATAAAATCAGTTTTTTTAAATAAAATTTTGTTTTAACTAAAAAGTTTTTAAAATACAGGATAGGGGCTTTTTATATGTATATATATATATATATATATATATATATATATATATATATATATATATATATATATATATATATATATATATATATATATATATATATATATATATATATATATATATATTATATATATATATATTATATATATATATATATATATATATATATATATATATATATATATATATATATATAAATAAAAAATAGCCTGTATTTAAATTTCCCACTGATATATTATATCCTCTTGCATAAAATTTTCTGCCTCTTGTAGGAATGAAAACTCCTTCTGGATAACACAATTCCGGTCCTTGCTTTCCCATTTTGCATTTCCATATTAATATGGTTAATCTATATCATTATTATACTTCTACTAATTTTGGAAAGAAATTTGATTGAATTTAATTTCTGCTTTAAGATTTTGTATTGTCTTGTATTGTTAGAAGAACCATCTCTTTGTAACAATTATCTATATATAGGGTGTTTTTTTAAGCCAGATAGAACTTTAAATTGTAAAAAGTAACACAAAAAATTAAATTTTGATGAAACATTTTTTTTATTTGTTTCAGTATACTCTGACAAATCATCATGAATAGACTCACGCTTGAACAACGCTACGAAATTATCCAAATTTACTTTGAAAATCAGACCCGTTGTTTTATCGCAAAATTGTGTTCGGCGATGAGGCGCATTTTTGGCTTAACGGGTTTGTTAATAAGCAAAATTGCCGCATATGGAGTGAGACCAATCCACAAGAGACCCTACAGACTCCATTACATCCAGAAAAATGCACTGTTTGGTGCGGTTTTCATGCTGGTGGCATCATCGGACCTTATTTCTTCAAAAATGAGGCCGGAGCTCGCGTTACGGTCAATGGAGATCGTTACCGCACCATGATCAATGATTTTTTGTTTGAAAATATGGATGACATTGATCCGGAGGAGATGTGGTTTCAACAGGATGGCGCTACGTGCCATACGGCGAACGTAACCATCGACTTACTGAAATCAAAATTTGGCGATAAGTTGATTTCGAGAAATGGACCTGTCAATTGGCCTCCAAGGTCGTGCGATTTGACACCTCTCGATTATTTCCTGTGGGGCTACGTGAAGTCACTGGTTTATGCTGATAAACCAGCAACAATTGACGCCTTGGAGGCCAGCATTGTTCGTGACATACGGCCAGCAGTGCTCGAAAAAGTGGCCCAAAATTGGACGTCCAGAATGCGCTTTCTCAAGAACAGCCGCGGTGCCCATATGCCCGAAATCATTTTCAAATGTTAATGTCACGTATTGATCTTTCGAATAAAAAAAAATTTTGATTACAATTTAATTTTTTGTGTTATTTTTTACAATTTCAAGTTCTATCGGGCTTAAAAAAACACCCTATAGTATTGAAATAGTCAAAAGAAATATATTTTTAATTTATTTTCTAAAATAAAATTTTTTTCTTGATATGTGAAGATTTTTTGATAAAAGTTTCTGGCATCACTTTAATAATTGTTGTCTTCATGTTGGCTGTTATTTTTGCCATAATATTTTTATCTCTTATCTGTTACATACAAAATAGGGAGAGCAACATCCATCAAGACAACGAACTATAGATTAAAGAGAAAGAGGTAATACTTTGGTGATAACAACAGCTGGTGATAAAAAATTGATTGTCGGTTTAATTGTTTAGCTGTTTTTTTTTTATTATACGAGTGCAAACCAGACATGTACAATGTTAGATTTTTATCATTTTGAAAAATAACAAAATATAATATTTTATTGTTTAAACGAGACAACAGGTAGGGAGCACGAGACAAAATCGTGTTAAACGAGTGTTAATTGTTTACACTCACAAGTTATTAATATAAACCATGAGAGCGAGACTGTTGAGAAGTCAAATTTATAACTATTTTTATTAAAAAAAAGCAGATGAAATGACAGGCTGTACTAACTGTTAATGCTAAAAATTCAATCAGTTTTATATTTTTTTTATTATAAAATGTTTTTATATTATTTTTCTAATCAGACACCAATACTCATTGTGTTTGGTGAACGTGACTAAAAAACGTTTTGTGCTATAAATTTTTTAATCATGTGCTTTTTATTAACAAAAAAGTTGGTTTATACATATATTATAATGTGTTTATATGTACTCGCATGTTGTTTAATAAAACAGAGATAAAGTGGCGAATATAACATTTAAAAGTTGCTTAACTCTTAGCAGCGGCATGTTATACGAGTGTTAAGGAGTACATTTTTTTATAACTATTATTCATTTGTGACTCGCAAGTAAAAAAAAGAAAACGTTTCAGTTTGATTTGTTTTTTTTTTAAATTGCAATTTGGAAAGTAACGATTCTCCACATAAAGAGCGGAGATAATAAATTATGATTGAATAAACCCCCTTATTGTGGTTGGCGAGTCTAAAAAACGTGTACAATAGTTTTGTAACAAATTAATGATAAATAAAATAGTTCTCTTTAATCTACTCTACGAGGTCTGATAAAAAATAACCGTTATTTTAAATTTTTTCAAGAAGTATTTATTTATTCATCAATAACTATCTTGTTCCCTTCAAAGTAATCCCCCTCTGATATAATATACTTATGCCAGTGTTTTTTCCAATCCTCGAAACACTTCTGAAACGCGCTTTTTGGTCTGGCCAACAGCTATTTTTCGATTTTTCTTTTATCTCCTCAATCGTAGCAAAACGCTTTCCTTACAAAGGTGTCTTCAGTTTTGTGAAAAGGAAAAAGTGAGGCCAAGTCCGCTGAATACAGTGGTTGAGCCATGATGTTTTTGTTTTTGCTCAAAGTTTAGCAAATTGGAACAATCTTCGCTGCCGCATATAACATGCCTAAAACATCCGTAAAAACTGCTTGGCATGAGCCGAACGATATGGCAACATCATCAGTAACCTCTCTGATAGTGATTCGAAGATTATCCAAAATCATTTTCTTCACTGCTTCAATGTTTTCATCGGTTATTGACGTGCTCGGGCGACCAGGGCGAGCATCGTCATTGACATCTTGGCCTTCCTTAAACCAGTGACACCACAATTGAACTTGTGTTCTGCTCATAGTAGACTCGCCAAACGCCACAGTCACCATTTCAAATGTCCTTGCGCATTTAATTTATTTTGTACACAAAACTTAATACAGTTTCTTTGGTACATTTTTTTCGACTAGTAAAAAATCTTAGAGCACACACGACTAACATTTTTTTAACTGTCAGAAACAAACTGGCAATCCAAAATGGCTGATATTGCCAACATACAGTGCTGTTCCTACGCTAAGCAACTCACACTGTATTTTAGAAAAATGTTACTTTTCTCTCAAATAAGAAGACCTTAAGAACTCATTATAATACTTATTTATGACTTGTATGATAGCAAAAAAAAAAAAAATGTATAAAAAAATAACAACAAAAACCTTTTTGGATATTTCAATAACAAACAAAAACAAAACTAACTCTATGAGAGGCTGTGCCTATGCTAAGCAACAAATTTTCTTATTCTCTTTCCCTTAAATATAACGGTTCTTTTGCGATGCATTTGAGTTCATTAATTGCAAATTACTTAAATCAATGCAGTTTAGTCCTACTAAGACTTTCTTCGTCTTTAAACTATAAATTTTCAACATGAAGCGCGTTCAATACGATAATAGCTTCAAATCTTCCGTTATATCATTGTGGAAGGCAGGGCAAAGTCAAATTGATATAGCTAATAATTTAAAAATTAACAAATCAATGGTTTCACGGTGGATTCAAAATTATAAAACGATAGGCACTGTCGTAAAACCCAATACAGGCGCACCTCCACGTAAAATTTCCGACCGTGACGACAGACAAATTAAAATATTAATAAAAAAAAAAACCATTTATAACTTCAAAAGAGGTAATGAAATCACTTAATTTGAATGTGGATTCCAGCACAGTCAGAAAACATATCATCAAGCTGGGCTTAAAAAGTTATAGGGCTGTCAAAAAACCAATGCTGACAAAAAAACACATGAAAAAACGGTAAGTGAATTTTAATTTACTTTAACAACAAATTCTATAGGACTTTTGTAATTTTTAGTCTTGAATTTGCAAAGCAACACATTAATTGGACTATCACAAAGTGGAACAGTGTGCTCTTTAGCGATGAAGTCAAAGTAAACCTCTTCAATTCAGACGGCATATGCACTGTGCGGCATATGAAAGGAAATCGGCTCGATCCACGCTATTGTAAGCAAACAATGAAACATGGAGGGGGAAACATTATGGTGTGGGCATGTTTCTCTGGCAAACGCCTTGGTCCTGTGCACAAAATAAACGATAAAATGGATCGATTCGTGTATAAGGACATCTTAGAAACGAAAATGCTCCCATATGCAGAATGGAATATGCCACTTCGATGGGTGTTTCAACATGATAACGACCCGAAACACACATCGAAGTTGGTCAAGGAATGGTTTCAGACGAAAAGGATTCAAGTGCTTGATTGGCCGGCACAATCACCCGACTTGAATCCTATCGAAAATTTGTTCGCCATTGTGAAACGACGCCTCGGATCGAGTCGATTTACAAATAAAGAAAATTTGTTAAACGGTTTTCAAAATGAATGGAAAAACATCCCCAAAAGCAGATTGCAAAATTTAATTGCCTCAATGCCCAAGAGATGTGCTGCAGTCATAAAAAACAAAGGGTCATATACGAAATATTAATAAGTTGCTTAGCGTAGGCACAGCCTCTCATAGAGTTAGTTTTGTTTTTGTTCGTTATTGAAATATCAAAAAAGGTTTTTGTTGTTATTTTTTTATAAACTGTTTTGTTATCATATAAGTGATAAATATATATTAAAATGAGTTCGTAAGGTCTTCTTATTTGAGAGAAAAATAACATTTTTGTAAAATACAGTGTGAGTTGCTTAGCGTAGGAACAGCACTGTATATAACAGACATGTGAACCAACATAACAGAAAAAATGCGAAAAGCGAACAAACGGAACTCACGTGGGGGTCCTCTTTTTGATATGATTTTCAGGCCAAAAAATTGACGAACTTTATCCAACGAGTCATTTGACATTTGCCATGTTGCTTCATCTTGTTATAAAATGCGAATTAGATATGATTGAGGCATATTTAAAACTGCAGACCGCTTACGAATAGTGAGGTTGGATTGTTCTAGAACAGATGCTCGTATTCGTTTTCCGGTTCTCTCCATGTTGTCAAGGCAGGTGCTGATGTAAATAAATTTGACATTCTACAACGTGCTAGAGGCCATAATACAACCTGCCTTGTAGCATAAACTTGCTTTACATTTCTCTCCCTCTCTCTCTCTCTCTCTCTCTCTCTATTTTTCTCTAGCATCTCTTGAGCATTTACATAAGAAATATACTGATTTTAATCGGTATAGCGCCATAGATTCTATCGGTCACTCCAACGTCAGTCTTAGAGTTTTTCCTCTCCTCTCAAGTACAATAATTATAAATATTTGTAAAAAAAAACTTTGGAAACTCTTTAAAATCTCTTCCATTTATTCAAACTTTTTATTTGTTTTTGAAAATATCACAAAAACAAATCTGAAATTTTTATTTTTTTATTAAATCATTTATTTAATACCCAAAAATGCCTTTTGTCAATCGCTCTACTTATCAGCCGGGCGTGCGCGTGGGCAATTGGTTTGAGGACATTTGCCTGGAACAAGATAAATTGCGTATTTTTAAAGATTTGCGTGATCGTGGTGAACTATTGGTGGAAAAGACGCGTCAACTTTTCAATAACTTTCACAAAGAGACCACCTTGGAAGCACCCAAAGAGAATATACGTTTCGGTGCTATTGTGCAACTATTGCCTTACAAAATGAAAATCTGTCAAAATAATGATGGCGACGTTCAAGCTGCTCTTTCGGTGGGCGTAAACGAGCATGTGGTGCGTCATAGTCAAACAGTTAACGAAAGTTGTGAATTGACAATTGCGCCTTCTGTAAGACCATGTGTTCGTAACTCTTTTCGCATTGTGGCCAGTGATGAAAACGATCGCACTAATGAATTGCTTAAATACGGACAACACTTTCGTTTGGAGTGCGCCGAAACCTGCGAAGATCCTTTGCTGTTGTATAGCGCTCCGAAATCGGCCAACTTGACTTCTATGGTGACAAGTACTTTTAGTACGCAGAAATGTGGAGAGCTAAATTTAAAGTTAGGATTGTGTTCGAAGGGGGTGAGTATTTGTTATGAAAAGAAGTGAAAAGTGTGAAATTTTTGGTGGGAATTTTTAAAAATTTTACACCCCTGTTTTATCAAGCCAGAAAGTTCATGACCACAAAGATGTGAGCTTGTTATCTTATAGCTTTTTATTGGCATTGTGCAGTTTTACAAGCGTGACATTATTAAACGCCTCTTAATTGGCAGCTGATGTTAATTAATAAAATGTATAAAATAAACTGCTTAAGCAAAATTTAAAATAATGAACTAAGTAATAGTATTTTTATACGTTCTAGTGTTGGGTAGCGAAAGAAAACTGTTTTTAAGCACTCGTGGAAATATGCATGTCAGTTTTGTATTCGTCTAGAAGATTTGTATGAAAACAACTCAATTTTTTAAGTGCTTTCTTCGTAGATTTTATAGAAGTGTCGCTCGTATGTGATCTATATATGTATGTGCCGTTTATAGATCACGAGCGATACGTCTATAAAAAATGTTGGAAAAAAATCAGAGAAACGGAACGATATTCTTAATGAAACACAAGGTTTGTTTTGTTCGCAATTTAATGGCTTTTATTCCATTAGTCTATTCTTTAACAATCTTATAAGATCTGGATCTTTCTACTGTTTTCTGTTTAATATGTATATCATATTTTTTAGTATATCAAGTTGCCATAAATGTATTAACAGTGCAGATAAATGTATTAACAGTGAGCTGCCAGACTGTATAGTATTATGACATTACCTTCTGTTTAAAATTTAGTAAATCTCGTAGTCTTCTAATAGCTTTGGTGGTCTGACGCACCTACAATTTGTTTGTACCTGTGTATCTGCTTGTCGTCCTACTTCGGCATTGCTAGCCTGTTCTTCTGATTATTGTTACTGTATTGTGGATCCCTCCATCTGGTTTGATTTCTCCGGTGAGCTTGGCGTTGGTGGCGCCTCTTTCACATCTATATGTGTTGGTTCGGTATTTTAATTTCTAACTTCCTGAGCGCTCGTATTTGGTTTTCTTAAATGATTTCATATATTTGAATGTTCTTCGCTTCAAGGATTTAAAATATTCTCATAAATATCCTGTGATATCGAATAATACTCCTCCTGAATGCTTTTCCACTTTTCCGTTTCGAAAGCTGTTAATTCTTTTTCTAAAACTCCCCAAATGTTCTCAGAAATTAAGGTCCTGGGATTGGAATGTTCAATCCAAGATGTCCACTTCATTGCCTCCAAGGCAATTTGTGTCTTGTATGAACTACCATTTAAGAGGCCAGATCTCACAATGTCATTTAACGAAAACTGACCCCAAATAGATAAACCCCCCACCATCAAGTTTTTGGTGTGCTTTGAGGGGTAGGGCGTATTTATTGGCCGCTGTACGTAAGTTCTGCCAAGGCAATCAAATATATTTATTATTTGATTGCATAATTTTACAACAAATTAACAATAGTAACGCGTAGAGCTGCTCCATATGCAAAAGGAACTTTAAAACTTGGTCCATATATGACGAAGTTATTTGATAAGCAGTTTTCGAAGGGTACACCTAACTTTTCTCCCCCAAATTCGAAAAATGTTAATGGATATTTTCGATATAAAAAAAGAATTTTGGACACTGGACCACAAACGACGAAAAATACTAGTATTTTTTATTTACTATTGCTTAAGCTCCTTTTTAAAACTATGTTTTAATTTTTAGTTTGATATCGAAGAGCGTTTAGTTTTTTACACTTTAAATATACCGTATTTTTGCAGCTAAAAATCTTTAGCTGCAAAAACAAGAAATATTTACTTAAACAAGATCAAATAATTATATATCAAATATAATTTTTAAACTATATTTATATTTTACTTGTTAGTTCCACTTGCCCTCTGGTAAAAATCGTATAATTATCCATATAACCAAATAATTATTCGTATAACACGTTCCGAGTTTTTTTTTTTGTTGTTTGAATTTCTAAAATTGGCTTTAGGAATTGCTACAATTCCGCTCTTCATAATAAATAAATAATATGGCAACTGCAAGTTTCGTACTAAATCGAACGACCGGTAATAGTTCACATACAAGTTTTACGGCCAAAGGGCGCACCGAATATGAAATATCAGTTCCGATTTGGTTTGCGAAGTGGTTTCTAGTTTTTGGGAATTGCTAAAGTCAGTTTCATCAACATCCCCCTACTTCCTGAGAAGCAATACGGCAACTTAAAATTTCGCACTAAAGCAAATGTCCGTTGATAGTTCAGATGCATGTTTCATGGCAAAAACGCGGATCGAATATCAAAAACTCGTTCCCAACCGGTTAGCGAAGTGCTTCAGACTTTTTTTTTGAGAATTCCTAAAATCAGTTTCGTGAATCCCCAAAATCCCCCACTTCCCGGGAAGCAATACGGAAACTCGAATTTTCGCACTAAAGCAGTAACACTGTACTCGTATATACAGTTTTATATACCTACATACATATGTAATAATTACTCATATGGCATGGATGTCCAGTGTTACCAACACACAAACAAACGTACGTACAAATGATGCTAATATAAACATGTTGGCGAAGTGGTTCAGAATTGTTTTTTGGAAATTCCCAAACTCGGTTTCGGGAATCCCAAAAATCTCTCCACTTCCCCGGAAGTAATACGGCAGCTCCAATATTCGCACTAAAGTAGTAACACTGTATATACAGTTTTATATACCTATGTCATGGGTTTTCAGTGTTGCCAACATACAAACAAACACATAAGTGAAACTAATACAAACGTGTTAGAAAAAAATCACGAATCGAATGCGTGCCGAAAAATATCAAAATTCCCCTTTTATATTGAACACTACTCGTATATAGAATTCGTTATAAAAAACATATAATTTTATTTGCCATGTTTGGAGAAAGAGAGGATCTGAAACCGCCAAACGGTCTGGAAAACGCTAAGCTCAGTTTTAGGTATCCTTAAGAGCTCGCATTTTACTGGCGTTCTGCCATTTTTCAGAATTGTTTGGGAAAAAATAAAGCATGTGTTTTGCATATGTAGTAGTTTTGCAAAACAAATTGATAAAAAAAATAGAGCAATTTTTTAATTCGTTATTTTGGATTGAAAATGCATAAAATTCTTTTATGTTTTTATTGCAATAAGAAGAAAACAAGTTTCAAATTTTAATAGTTATATTCTTTCGAAAGTTTATTTTAAACTAATTCACTCAGTTCAGTTCAATATAAATTTTCGATCCAAATCGCCAATTTTAAGCGCAATACCTGGTTGGCGATTTCAAATCGCAAAACAAAACTTCTTACAATTTGCGTTTGTCGTAATAACTAGTTGGCGTTTTCAAATCAAAAACGCAAATTTTTAGCGATATGCGTTGTTCAGAACATGCCTAGAGTTTGAACATGTGTATACAGAAAAAAATAGATGCCATATTGATAAAAAAAATTGCACTATTTTTATCAAATTTCCTGTGAAAAAGATTTTTTGCCGGATTGATAATTCAAATTATAAAGTAGAAATAGCTTTCTCACTTAAAAGCAAAAATTATTGAGTTGAAAAAAATTGTTGTTAATATGTTAAATATACTAACCAAAAAAAATTGTTAAAGAAACAACAACTCTTTACTGTTATATGACAACCTTTTAAATTTATTTATTGAATAACAATCAATAATTCGGAAAACTTTTTATTAATTGCATTTTATTAAGAGATATTTCCAAAAATTCATTATTAATAATAGTTTAAGTCAATGCAAATTTTATTAAATTGATGGTTTTTTATTAATAACATAACTTGATTGAAAACAAATCTCATCTATTTTTTTCTGTGTAGAGTTTGCTTCAATATTTTTGTCCACCACTGTACGTTCAAAACTATTTAAGTGTGACTGGTCGGCTTTCTTGCAGACATATTTAATACAAATTGGTATCATTTCTTAAATCAAGTCTGAACTGAAAGTTTTTATTTTTCTTGTTTTTAGAATTGTGGTCCTGGCAAACGCATACCCGCCGCTTATACGAATTGGTTCTGCCAACATGTGGATCCCAGCCAACGTTTTGAAACCGACGGCATGCCCTTGCCGGTAAGTTCATATTTAAAATCAAATTTAACAATATATTTAAGTAATGACCGAACAATGTTCTCTTTCCTCTTCCTGGAAGAGCAACAAACCTTTGGTTATAACCCATGCGGCCACAAATCGCAATTTGGCTGCAGAAAACGTTGTCATTCAAACTCTATTTGGACCCGTAAGTTTCCGAAAAAGCCAAGCTTTCGGCAGTTTTAAATCCTTAACTGTTTACAGGAATTTTTGGTGTCCGTTCAAAATTATAAAGATATCTACAGGCGTGAAACATGGAAGAATATTTGGATGATTGGCAATGGCCATCAATTCAAGTGAAAATGTTTCGGAAATTTGTATTTTGCCATGAAATCGTATTGTCTATTTACTAAACTAACAAAATTAAATTTACTTGAACTTGTTTGCTTATCAGTCTCAACTTTAAAGCGCAGCATGAGGATATTTCACCAAAAAAAAAAAAAAAACATTTCTAATTCAGGGCGAATTCGTGCTAAAATTTGCAATGGCTGATAAAAATAAAGTAAAAACTTAGTTGCTAGATAAAATCAGGTCATGAAAAGCCCCCCTCAGTCATTTGTAGCAATAAATTATTCACAATAGTTAAGACCATGGAAAAATTCTTGGTTATAAAAGTCAACTTATGTTAAACTCCAACTCAGTTTATTTTATACTTTTGAGGCTAGAAAATCAAGCAAAACAACCAAATATGCTACAGTTGGCAATGCTAAGCTTTTTCTTGGGTTCAATATCATGCGGCTCACGTATTATAGGCGGCCAATTTGCCACACCTGGACAATTTCCCCATCAAGTTTCTCTACAAGTCAAAGGACGTCACCACTGCGGCGGCTCTATCATATCGGAGACATTTATTGTTACAGCAGCTCATTGTACTAAGGGCCTAACTGCCTTACAAATGCAGGCAGTGGTGGGCACCACGGATCTGCAGGCGAGCAATGGCCAAACGGCAAATATTGCCCAACTTATCATACATCCCCGTTATAATCCCCAATCCCAGGACTTTGATATATCGCTCATCAAACTAAGCCAACCACTGACTTTGGGCTCATCTGCCATTAATAAAATTGAGTTGGCCGGCGCCAAGGAAAATTTTGCCGCCGATACTATTGCTACCATCAGCGGTTTTGGCGCCATTAATGGTAATCTTCAGCTGCCCCATAAATTGAAATATGCCAGCGTCCAGCTGTGGAGTCGTGACTATTGTAATCCCCAAAATATACCTGGCATAACTGATCGCATGATTTGTGCCGGCCATCCCAGTGGCCAAGTGAGTGCGTGTCAAGGTGACAGTGGTGGACCCCTGACAGTGGATAATAAACTGTTTGGCATTGTGTCGTGGGGCTTTGGTTGTGGCGCCCAGGGAAAACCGGCCATGTACACTTATGTGGGTGCCATGCGATCTTGGATTAAACAAAATTCTGGTGTCTGAAGTGATCGAATTTTTTCATTGTTTTCCAGACTAAGGCATTGCAAAATGTTTCAATAAAATATATAAATATTTTTCAATTAAATGAAATTACTTTATTATATTTTAGCTAGTGTTTAGAAATGAAAATAAATGCCTAAAAGTTGCAATACATTCACAATTTTCACTAACACTCTCACACTTTGCTTACTTTACAATCAGCTTTCAACAAAAGTTTCATGAAACAAATTTTTTGACGTTTTCTGAAAGTAAAACCACGAAGTGGTAAACACTGGTGCCAGCTATAAGGAATTATACAAAATTACAGTATTTTTGTAAAATAAGAATTATTTTTAATTATAACAATAATTGCTGTGAAACAATAAGACCAAAGAAGAACAGAAAATATAATTGAATACCATTAGCTGGGGAATCCCAGTGGGTGCTGATGAGTAGTGTAGCGACTACGAAACAGCTAGTTGTCCCCCAGCTAATGGTATTCAATTATTTTTTCCTGACGATGCTAACAAACTGTTAGCGAAATATCGAAACAAATAAAAAATACGTTACTTTTTTATAAAAAAAAACAACAAAAGATCTTGAGCTGCAAAAATTTTAATAATTTAACATAAAAGAAGATCAAATAATATTAGGATAAAAAAAAAAAATAATAAAACCTTTTTTTTTTAAATAATTCATTAAGTTTTGAAAATAATTGAATTCAAATGGCCTCGTTGACACATGTACATGTATCTTGTCAAAAAGTTATTTATTACTGCCTGGAGTGTTGCAGCGAGAACTGTCTCAATTACCGTTCGAATGGATTGCTTTAAATCAAGTGTGCCCAGCCCTATGTGCTTCATGCTCAGTTGTTTTTGTAGTACGGGGAATCGTACTACGCATTACAGAGAGAATTCGTTTTTCAGCCGCACGCTTTGTATGTGGAACAAGTGCTGCAGAAGTGTTTCCTGTCTGTTATAACTTTGGAAAATTCAAGTCAAATGTTCACAAACACTACTCCCGCTTTCCCCCTCCTCACAACCTATTTTCCTAGTTCTGGTACAATGCACTGCATATGTAGGGGTCATCCCCTGAGTACTGGTCCAATATAAAAAAAAAAATGCGCTTAGCTATAGGGCTGCGCTCTTTAATACACAAATACTGCGCTTAGCACTAGCAATGAGAAATACATAAACAATTTCGTCTTATATATTTTTTTGTAGTTCTTCACTGCACACACACACACAAAAGGAAAGCAACAACACTTTCGCATGTTTTGCTGGTAAACATTGACGACAGCGATTATCAGACTGAATTTTGTTTTCGTAAATGTTTTGCTTTTTACAACAAAAAATATTAAATAAAAATAGTTTTCCCTTAAATGTATTGGTGTTTACTCTTCCATATAGATCTTGTGGGCACCACTGCTTTAAATCATCCAAATTTGTTGGGTATTTTTTGTAAACTTCTTGTTTGCAATAACCCCGCAATAAAAAAAAAAATATCAGGTACAGTATGGTCAAGAGACCTGGGAGCCCAACGGAATGTGGAGTTTCTTGAAATCAGGCGAGGCTATGTGACAAGTTGAATCATCCTGTTGAAACCAGACGGAGTTGAAAAGGATTGTCTTTCTGCGCAATTCTGAAAAGAAAAACTCTTTCAACATCTTTAAGTAACAAATTCCTTTGACCGTAACAGTAAGACCATTTTCTTCGCCCGACCATGAACGTTGAAGAGACTGCACACCACACTGATGCGAAGTAGATCTGATGGAGTATATGTGGGTTAGAATTACTCCACATTCGACAATTTTGTTAGCATTGCCGTTTAAATAAAAATGTGCCTCGTCAGATATAAAAATACAGTTCAAGACGTTTTCATGCTCTGACACCATTTGAATGATCGTCTTACAAAATTCCCAGCGAATCAGCAAGTCTCTAGGGTTGAGTTTAGTTGTTAATTGAATTTTATATGCAAATAAGTTTAAATCTTGGTGCAAAATTGTCTGCAGTGACTGTCTGCTGACACCCATTTGAGCAGATAAGCTCCTTGTCGAAACTCTTGGATTGGATTGTATTAATAATCTCTAACATTTCTATAATATAAAATATAACGTTTCTTATAATTACTCTCAGTTTTTATTATTGAAACATTTTCAAAATTAGGATAATGATTTAATCTAGAACAATGAGAAGATAACGCTGTTTTCTGTGAATTAATATGCCTATATTTTTGGTCTGATTTATGTCCTGCAATCCATGTCCTTAATTTGTTTTTCGTTGTTCCTATGTATACTTTATTACAATTCTCCTGGTTATTTCCCTTACATGGAATTTTATAGACTATATTATCATTATAAATTTTATTAAGTCTATCCTTAGTTTTACTAAATATTGTATCTAACGTATTTTAACTCTTATGAGCCATTCTACATTTTTCCCTATTAAATATATTAGATCGTGCTAACTTTTCTGTCAAACCCGGTGTATACTTTAGTGGTCTATAAGTTTTTGGGTCTGTTAAATTAACTACATTATGAGTATTTCTCCTTCCAAATTGATTTATAAATTAGTTCAGAGGGAAAACCATTGTCTTCCAGCAAGTTCCTAATTTTAATAATGTTTCCCTTATGAAATTCTTCCTCACTTATTCAAGTATCCTTTGAACAAAATTTTTAGCCGTGTTGATGATTATATTCCTACTATATTTTGAAAAATAATTTATTATCCTTCCTGATGCAGTAGGCTTTTGATACAAATCCATAAAAAGCCTATTATCCCTCCTAATTACCATTGTTTCCAAATATGAAAGTCTTGAATTATTCTCCTTTTCCGTGGTAAACTTAATATTATGATTAAAATCATTCAAAGCCGAATCAGGAATGATACAAAACAAATCATTCTCATATTTAGTCATCATTCTCGGTTTTATATTCAATCTCTCTATAGAGCTGTTCAATAACTTCTCCATTACAATGTCAGCTATAATTGGGGAAGCTGGAGATCCCATTGGTAGTCCATTTATTTGCGTATATATCTTGCCATTATACTGAAAATGCCTATTTATGCCCTATACAAAATTTCAAAATACGTAAAAATAAACTTTTTTCAATCATTGTGTGTTGTGTTATTAATCCCCACTTATCCTCTATGGTGCTCATTGCTAGTTCAACTGGTATACTAGGAAATAGTGAGACTACATCGAAAGAAATTAATTTCTCATCCTTATTTATACTTTGATCTTTTATCCTCTGTTTAAACTGCAATGAATTCTTAATATTATACTCCGAATTGTCAGAAATCTTCTTTAGAATTTTTACAATATATTTGCAAATTTCATAAGAAGGTGGATTAACAAATGAGCAAATTGGTCTTAATGGAAAATCCATTTTATGGATTTTCGGTAATCCATATAATCTAGGTGCAACAGCTATATTTGCCTTAATTCTATTTTTGTTTTTGGTAGCAGCTTTTATCAGCTACCCAGTATATAATGTACATATATAAAAAACCTGTAGGGTTTTCCCTACAGCTGATATAACAAAGTAGGTAGTATCTAATTTTTCTTCCTGTGTATTCGCAGTATTTTCATTCTAAACACACGAATAAGAAAATAAAGAAGATAATGTAAAAACAAACAAAAAAGTAATGCCAAGTATGGATGCAGTAATTGGTGGTACCATGTTAGAATGGTAATGAACAAGGCAGCTTACAGAATTATAAAATATACAACAGAACAGGCAGAATTACAAAAAATACAATACTAACTAACATCACATGTATTTTGTTGGGAGAAATTACCAAAATTTTTCAAAATTTTGTTTTCCTTTTGTTTGAAAAATCATGTATTTTGTATACAAAATTTTTCAAATTTACGCAAAGGAAACGAAGGACAGCTGTGCTTATACCACTACCTTGGTAAAGCTGCCTTGCAATCGATAAACGGGCCATACATTTTTAGTTTTGTCTTGGATAATTTTTTTTGGCAGCGGGGTGAAAATGGAGGAAAATGGTTCTATTAATATATATCAATAGATGTAATTCATATATATTGACTTTAATGTTGTGACAAGCGGTTAAAAGAACGGGTTTTTACAGACATAAAACACCAAAAACTGTATTTTCTAGCTATAATCTGGCACTAATTTTGGGAACCTTTACAAAGTCTTAAGTAATTTTTATATATATGTATGAATTAATGTTAAATAGTCGAACTTTATTTTTAATATTTCTAATATTATATGATGATGGGTTGGTATCATTCGTCTAGCTCGAGTTCAATCCTGGTTAAAGCCAAGAAATATTTTTATTTTATAATTATAACAATAATTGCCGCGATCATTAACTCTTGATCAAAGAAGACAGGAAAAAATAATTGAATACACTAAAGCTGGGGGACAACTAGCTGTTTCACAGACTATTTAACATTAATTCATACATATACATATATCTCACAGCACAGAGACTGTCAACATACATACATACGTACGTTGATAAATAATGAAAAATAACTGGTTGTTCAGTGACAGCAAACTGCAGTACAAACAACTGGGATTATAACAAATTGCATATGTGATCAATACGAGACAAATATAGACGAAAAAATAAATAAGGGCTTAGTGGCTGAGTTGGTTAAGCAGCCGTATTAAAAATACATCATGTTTACATGGTACTGAGTTCGAATCCTAGTGGGTGCTGATGAGCAGTGTAGCGACTGTGAAACAGCTAGTTGTCCCCCAGCTTTTAGTGTATTCAATTATTTTTTCCTGTCTTCTTTGATCGCGGCAATTATTGTTATAATTATAAAATAAAAATATTTCTTGGCTTTAACCAGGATTGAACTCGAGCTAGACGAATGATACCAACCCATCATCATATAATATTAGTAATTTTTATATTAACATTATTAGTAAGAAAAAAAAAAACATCAAAACTTTGTTAACATCTCATCTTTCACAAAATCGTCCAAAAGAAAAATTCTTCAAATCTGGCTGCCTTCTGCTGGCCTCTGCCGCTAAACAACAGTTTTAGAGCCATAGCTGTAAGAAAATGGTTGAAAAGCTCACTAACTGCTTATTTTAGACACACACACACACGCTGTAAATTCACAATAGACAACAACCTAATACCTATATAATTTAACCACTAGCTTGGAGGTGCATGGCTGAAATAAAATGCTAGCCAATGCTGTTGCCATTTTATTATCAGGTTTTAAACGAGGATTGATTGAGATTCAATTACTTTTAGTTCATAAATATGAGACGTAATTGTATATAATTATGAACCAAACGGCATAATTTGGCATTTTCTAAAATAAATATTAAGCTAGCAATTTTTTTTATTTATTAACAATTTTATAAAAATTTACAGACATTTTTGACACCAGTTGGTAAGAGCGCTTGAGGTACATATCGCTCCTTTATTGCAACATAGTCATATCTCAAAAAACTTGCTTTTCGAGCTAACAATGCATAATTGTTAACAGCACTACCTTTTATATTCTGCCAAAAATTTATTCAAATTACTTTTAAACTGTTTCCTTTAGGAAATATTTTCTAAAAAAAATTTCTAAGACTTGCATGAAAACTAAAAATTTGAATTGCGTTTTTCTCGAAACAAACTTTTTTTTAGTTATGACTATGTTGCAATAAAGGAGCGATATGTATATACTTAATTGAAATCAAGATCTTAATTATATGTAATCTAAAATAATATAAAATATTAAAAAAAACATTGAAAATTTGAATGATGCTTATAGAGGATTCATATCAACGCGATTGCTGTCAGTAAATGTATGTTATTTACGGACTGTTAAGGACTCATCTATTCAACTTGCTTGTATGAGTTATTTGAAGAATAAGTTATTGTTGTGTTTTGCTAACAGTATGAAACAAATGAGAGTGAGTGAGAGACAGTTGTTAGAGAATTAACACTGCAAGCATTGATACATACATGTTGATGTGAAAAACCAAAATAAAAACATTGAAAATGTGAGTGGACAGCGAAAGTGATTTAACTAACTCTCATGCATTTCTCTGTTATGAGACAATTAGAAATCAAGCAAAAATTTCTTCTTTGCAAACAGTATTTCAGTAAAAAACTCTTATAGAGAAATATAATAGTAGAGAAAAACTAAACATTTTTTTAGTATATTTTTGTTGACTTTAATTTTCATTTCATTTGGCATGTTCGAATAATGAATTTTGCTTGTGAGTTGTTATATTTCGGAATTGTATTCGAAAGCTAGGTTAGGTTATTTAGGCAGGCCGCTGGATACCCCGAAATAGCTTAGGTATTCCAGCTCATTTGGGTCCTGAAGTCGTTCCCTTTGTGATTGCCTGAAAAGTGGGATAGTGAAGTGAAGAAAGAAATTAGGGGAATATAGTGTGAGTGAAGGAGATGGATGGCAGGGGATAGAAAGGAAAGGCGGGAATCTCTTTGTGTAGCGTTACATGCAGCTGTTCTTGTCATCCGCTGCTTCTTATGAAAGAGGCTAGCGCGGTCGGTTTGACCGAGGCTAGATACGATAGGCTGTTGAAGCTCCGCTCGCCTAGGTATCTTAGACGCTGATGCTCCAATGCCAGACATGTACCGAGGAGATGAATAATCGTTCATCTGACCGCGGTTTTTAGTGCAATTTGTCTGTCTTCTAAGTCACATGACATTCAGCTCAAAAATGCAAGAAGTGCTTTGGTTGGTGTGGTCCTCATGGCCCCTGTGGTCAGTATTGCCATGGTTTGACTGACTTTTTCAATTTCCACTCTGTTGGTTGCGTAGTGATTCCATAGAAAATGATCGGTTTTATAACCATTTCATAAAGCCACACAACTCCTTTTGGTTGTATGCGCCATGTTGAGCCTATTGCTTTTTTATATAGATAGATAGCTATTGTAGCCTTGATACTCTAGCCTGTATATTCTCTTTCGATGATAGTCTGCTGTCTAGGATCACGCCTAGGTATACTGCCTTATTCGATAAGATAAGTGTGCCATCCATTCGGAAGCTAAAAACATATGTCTTACCGCAACTATTAAAATAAAACATAAACTAAAAAGTAGTATTCATATTAAAAAAAGGCAATCAAAAACAAATGCATAAGAAAACATTTGTAAAAGGACACTTCCAATTTTTGGAATATACCAGAATACGAATAGTTGATATGACTCCATTTGATGTAAGTCTATTACAGAGAAGAAAAATATGGTTGTTTAGATAGTCAAATAGAAGCGATCGCGTAGGAATGGACGTTCTTAGGTGCCAGATTTTACAAATGTGGCAGGAAAATTGAAACACTGACACAAGTTAAAGATGGGCGGCAAAGTTTATCCAAGATATTGAGAAATGGATAGGCAGGAGACGGGGGAGAGTTGAATTACTACTACTGATTACTAAGACAGTTTATAATAAAATAAAAATATTAAACAATGTGCATACCTTAATGGATATATTCATAGAAAGTTTAAGAATATATGAAGTGAATTTTAATAAAATTTTGAGTGAAAATTGCTAAATCAAATCTTATATTTTAATCATTTCAATTATTACTAGCAAACCCATAAAACTTAAAATATTCGAATATTACAATATACTTTCTCTCAATACAAAAAGGATATTTGTATGTTTATCAAAGTCTGCAATTTTTATTTACCCTGTAATCAATTTGGCCTTACCCTGGCCTACCGATTATAAATAAATATTTGAATTGAATTAAATTGGGGAAAAACAATATCATGAATTTAGTAGAACTTAATTATCCTGGCTTAAAGTTTACAAAATTTAAGAAATAGCAATAAAAGAAAAAGAAAAGTAATTTAAATACAAAAGTTTTTATTGATAACAAGAAAATGTTGAAAAAAAATTAAAACAAAAAAAATATTATATTTAATTATAAAATATTTACAGAAACAAATAATAAAACGAACAACATACACAAATACAATTAAAATAAATAACTTTCGAACGCCAAAAGAAAGAGAAAAACTGCAACTACTTAAATGAGAACAGGAAACGGAAATAAACTTGATGGTTTAATTCTGCAAATAAACAATGCACTTTCAACTTGTATTCAAGCACACGCACACACACACACATGCACATAAAATGTACTTTCCGAAAGCTGCCAACAACTCAAACCAGAGAAGAAGAAAAACTTAAGTCAATTAAAATAAAAGTACTTTATTTCTTAAATTCTTAAAGCAAGAAAGGAAAGAAAAGCAAAAAGAACATAAAAACGAGATTAAGTCATCTTTGGCTTGTTCACAAACCTTTTGATGCGATTTCATTCACTGGAATTTTATTCTTTCTTTGTGGGCTTTCAACTTCATATACTTTTGCTTGAAGAAAAAATATGGGACTAAAAAATATGATTATTTTTAAAACGTTTATCAAATGAAAGTTAATGTAAGTAAAAGTTATTTATTTGCCAAAATGAGTTATAGGCACAGTTGCCATATCGTCAAGAGTTATTGCCATTTTGACGATTTTGGGTGCCGAAAATAGCATGTTGACGATTAAAGTACTATCTTTGACGATTTTTATAATTCACATATTTACTTTCTTATCTTTCAAGCAACTTTACTGTTACAACTACATACTTCCATTTTTTATACCCTTCACAAAAATGTTAAGGGTTTGGGATTCCGTTTGTAATTTCTACAATTTTCATTTTCGACCGTATAAAGCAACAGAATTGATAGAAAAGTCGATAAAGCGATGTCGGTCTGTCCTTCTGTCGGACGTTGAAACGCCGTTTCTGAAAAAACCATTAGACTTAGAAACTTTTTTCTTTCACCATTCTTTTACCCCATCGATTCATGGGTTTGCTATTGAAATTCAGTAAAATCGATTCACGTATAACTCAGATATATCTGAAATTCCGAAAAAAGCCATTATTTTTTGTAATTATGTATAAAAATATTTAAAAAAATTTTTCGTTCTGCTTCAAACATGATACTATTATTTGGCACGGCGATTAAAAGACAAAAAAATTTTTCCCCGGTATCGGTCTTTATATGTATATCCGAGATATAGTCTAAACCGATTTTATCATGAAAATGTCGCGTAAGCGACCTTAAAAAACTTTTTTTTGCTTAAAAGCAGTTCTGCTAATATAAAGTGGTTACTAAATTACAGAAAATGAAAACTCCCAAAATCGGTCTACTATATACATATATGTATATTCGAGATATATTCTAAACTGATTTTGTCATGAACATTTTTTTTTGCTTAAAAGCAGTTCTGGTTGTAATTAAAAATTCCCGATATCGGTCCATATACACCGGAGATATAGTCTAAACCGATTTTTCCATGAAAAAATTTTTTTTGCTTAAAACCAGTTCTGGTTGTAATTAAAAGGAAGTCACTAAAACACAAAAAATGAAAATTTCCGATATCGGTCCACATATACCCGAGATATAGCCTAAACCGATTTTTTAATGAAACTGTCGCGTAAGCGAACATAAACAACTTTTTTGCCCAAAAGCAGTTCTGGTAATAAAAGGAGGTTATTACAATACTGAAAATGAAAATTTCCGATATCGGTCCATGTATGCCGGTGATATAAAGGGTGGTTAAATTTCAAGGGCCGATGTTGATTTTGAATAAAACACAAACTATTTAGGAAATTATTGTAATTTTATTTTATTATGATATATTGGTATTACTCAATTATGTATGGAACAAGATATCGGCCAAATGGGCGCCGCGACCACAGCGGCACACCTCCATCCGATGGTCCAAATTTTCGATGACCCTGAGGCATAATGGAGGTTCTATGCCGTTAATGTGCCGAATTATCTCATTCTTTAGCTGTTGAATTGTTGCTGGCTTATCGACGTACACTTTTTCTTTCAACTAACTCCAAAGAAAAAAGTCCAACGGTGCCAAATCACATGATCTTGGCGGCCAATTGACATCGCCATTACGTGAGATAACACGGCCATTGAATTTGTTGCGCAAAAGAGCAATTGTTTCGTTAGCTGTGTGGCAAGTGGCACCGTCCTGCTGAAACCACATATCGTCTACATCCATATCTTCCAATTCGGTCCATAAAAAGTTCGTTATCATCTCACGATAGTGAACACCATTCACAGTAACTGCCTGACCGGACTCATTTTGGAAAAAATACGGCCCGATGATGCCGCCAGCACATAAACCGCACCAAACAGTCACTCTTTGTGGGTGCATTGGTTTTTCGACAGTCACTCTTGGATTCTCATTCGCCCAAATGCGGCAATTCTGTTTATTGACGAATCCACTGAGGTGAAAATGTGCCTCATCACTGAAGATGATTTTCTTCGAAAATTGATCATCATTTTCATAATAAGTCTGGATAACTTTAACACGCCGTTGGATTGTGTATCTTTCTATGGTTCAAATTGTGTGAGTCTGAAATAGAGAAATGTCAAATAAAATTCTGAAAAAAACTTGGCGTTTAGGTGTGGTTCACATTCAACATCGGCCCTTGAAATTTAACCACCCATTAGTATAAACCGATTTTCCATGAAAATTTTTTTTTTGCTTAAAAGCAGTTCTGGTAATAAAAAGTGGTTATTAAAATACAGAAATTGAACATTCCCGATATCGGTCCATATATATCCGAGTATATTTAGTTCAAATTTGTAATATATACTACATATTTACGTGACTATTGTGAAGGGTATTTTAGATTCGGCCTAACCGATTATACTACACTCTTACTTGTTTCCGAAATTATTTCTTACTCTTTAGTTCGATATCGGAACGTGTTTTTTAGTTTTTTTAAGAATTTATATATTTTATTTTTTAGTTTCTTGTGATTTGACATTCTACTCATAAAATTGTTGTCAAAATACTGTCGCTTACACTATTGCTCATGTTTGGTCTGTATGTATGTATGGATATAGATGTCTACTTATGTACTCGTACAAGTATATGTAAATTTTTTTCCAATATCAATTATATAACAAATATTGTTTACAAATTTAATTTTTCATGTTCCCATTAAGTGAACATATTTTTTTTCTTGTTTGTTTGCTTAATTGTATATTTTTAAATCTCTCTAAACAATAAAATAAATGGGTTTTGTTTCATTAAAAGGATTTTAATTAAATTATAAATAAAATAAATAGTTGGAAAACACCAAAAACATACAAATAATTGTAATTAGTGCATTTACAATCCAGGCATTTGTATTTGTTAAATTATTTAAACATAAAAATAAATGTTTATTATTGAAATAAAAAACAAAATTATTTAAATTAATTGCAAAGGAAATCATTTATATAGAAATGTAGTTCAAAAGCAAAGTTAAACTCCAGGGATGTAATCCATCAGCCATTTCACAGAATTCAATTCCTTTTGAAAACGGAATTGAAACCGCCTTTTTTAATTCTGCAGAACCCGAAAGTTTAAAGTTTTTTTGAGACAATACCTAGTTTCTTCTCTAAATAAGAAATAGGGTAGGAGAAAGGACGGAGCCTTGCGGTAGCCCTGAATTAATTTTGAACTCGTTTGATGAGACCCCATGTATAGCAACTCTTATAGTGCGGTCTCTGAGAAAGCTCAATAAAAACCAAAAACAGTAAGTTTTGCCTGTAGTGCACAATGCTACCTACACTCTGTCAAATGAGAATTTTTACAATACTATATTTCTGAAGAAGGATTTTTTGTAAAACAAATTTGCTGCGATCAATAATTTTTGTTTGAAGAAGACCAGAAAAGTTTTTGGGAATAAAATTATTTTTCAGAACAATTATAAGTTTCATTCTTGATATTAGAAATGATTTCATTCTGAAGAATTTTTGGTGTTTCTTTTTTTTTTTTGTGAAATCGAAAAACGATCGGATTTAACTCTGTATGTTAAGTTTAAAATGTTGCCAACTATTGAAAACACGGGCCAAATGGTCCAATCTGGCCACGTTGTGTTGCCTGGGTGTGATATGTATCGCAACAGATCTACATATCAAATCGTTTAGCATCGGACTGCCTAGATACAATTTCCGTATATAAAAAAGATTTGAACACCGCCAGGGGAAGTGCTAAACACTCTATCGGCCATGACAAAGAATTCACTTCCGTTCGGAAATAGAATTAAATCGGTTTTTTAATTCTCACAAACCGAAAATCTAAAACTTATTTCGGAATGAAATCTAGGCTATAAGACAATACTAGTCTTATTTTTGCAATTAGAAATGATTTTATTCCGAAAATATTTCAGTTCTTCGTTTTTTGAAGAAGTAAAAAAATAATTCAGTTTCGTTTCCGAACGGAATTAAACTTTGTGACATGGCTGTATACTACCTTATCGTCTCTGCAACTTCTACAGAAATCATTACATGAAAGATTCCAACTCCTCGTCTGCATCCCTATGTGGCAATACCCCATCAGGATCGCTACAGCAGCACACAACCTCCGTCGGAGCAAGCCACTAAGGATGATAGTTTTCCTGTTATCATACCTGGGCCATGTCGTCCTTAATAATCGACAGGTAACCTCATTAGTAGTCTCAAAAAGTTTACGCTGTACTTGTTTCTTACAGTTCCCAAGCGAGATTCCAATGATCCCATCTATATCTCTTCGTTGTAGCTGGACACCGGCCTTTGCCAATTCACCCGCTACAAGATTTCCGGGCACTTCAGTGTGCACGTCGTACCCAGAAAAGCTCTAGATTCAAAAGTCTCGCTATCTAGCTTAAAGATATCCGGCATTCACGAAAAAATATGGGTGTCGCAAAGACCCCAGCTAGTGTATACAACGCAGCCTTACTATCAGTACAATTTCATATATATCCCCGTATATCCTGTAGTACTTTATCCAGTCAGCTGCCCTCAGCAAGGACGCGATTTCCGCTTGCCTTACACTACACTCATCTTGCAACCTGAAACTAATCCTCTTCTCATACTGGGAGGTAAATATACCCCCACCCACTCCCAAGTCCGACTTGGATCCATCTGTAGAGATTTCAAGCTAATTCTCATACGAGGCATCAAATTTCTCGTCGGCCGTGGTTGAATATTTCTTTCAGTGTTGCTTCAAACCCCCTTTTAATTGGGAAATACTTTGCTTGGTTTTTGTGATAACGAGTACTATGAAAATCTAAGTTAATGAAAGATTTTGTAAGTTTTCACATTGATTTTTAAAACAGTATTCACCACATCTGTATAAAAAACACAAAGGCTGAGTTTCTTTTTTTCCCGCAAATAATTTTAATTGAAAATCGTAATTGCAGAAAGACAATTTCACACACTTGTGCCACGATCTAACGAAGAGCTACATATAAGTCAGAGTATACAAAGATTGAAATCGTTAGAAAACTTTTATGTGACGTGAAGTACGAGTAGATGATACTCCTTTCAAATTAGAGAAGTGATTTCATTACGAAAAATTTTTTAGCTTTAAATGTTTTGAAGAACAAAAAAAAAAAAAAAAAAAAGAATGCAAAGTTTTCGTTTTCGAAAGAAATCGAGCTCTGCGATATGGTTGCATATATTTTTTTTAGTACAACTAAAATTTGAATATGTTTTTCAAAATTAATTAATTGTACAATTTACTGATTCCTTTAAGAACCAAAATTGTTCATCGTCATTAAAAGCCCTGGGGGGTTACTCTCTATTGCGATGCGAAAGAAAAATCGAAGAATTGGTATCCTTTATTGCGTTTTCGTATTTTCTTTTGGCATTTAAATTTTCCCTTTCGCACATTTTATTTTATCATTCTTCGCTATTGTTTATTTTGTGATACCAGTGTTGCTTCATTTTTAAACTATTTCGTGAAAAAGTTTGCGCAGACAGCACAGAATACCAAATTATACTCTTAGCGCATTTACCTTTCGCATCGCAATAGAGAGTAACCCCCCTGGTTCTCGCACGATATAAAACAAACGATAAGCCGAAGAGTTGTATGCTTACTGGCAGCGTTTTAAAACCTCAGAACTGTGTGACGATTATCGATTATCACGTAGAATAACTAATGGATTGATTAAAAAGGTGAAATCTGAATACTATGCTGCAAAGTTCTCCGTAGTCATAGGCTCGAGAAAAACTTGGCAAATGGCTCGTGAAATCAGTATTGGCAAGCCTGATGGGCAGGAGTACTGTGCCGTTGATGCCAGTGTAATTGCCACAATAAATTTCTAAATATTCCGACTGTGCAATCTAATACCGCTTGCTACAAGTTTTTCTAATGTTATTTTGCAGGGAGGTTTCTCGTTTTGGCGGTGTAAGACAATGTGCACTCATAGAAAACCCCTCATAACTGTGATGTATTTTAACATCAATGCAATGCCAAATGTCATCATTTTTGATCCCATGATACTTTTTATCGCTGTGATGTCAACCATTACATCAGTTGCTCTAATTGTCATTAGCAGTAATTATGACAATTATTTCATCAATGACATGTCAAACTGACATCATGGTTATGCTTCACGCTACGTTTGATGTAAGCACGTGATCAATGGAGTGACTCTCTAATATGCAAGATATGACTAAATGAAGCCAATATAATGAAAAATATTATCAATAGAATATCACACTAACATCAGACCAACTATAATTTGGTTTCAATATGATGTAAAAATCTTATTGATGTGAGGACTCATTAACATCAGAAAAATTACTAAAGCTATGTATACACGGTTGTAAGATGTTACAATATTGCAAGATCTAGCAACATGCTGACTGAATGTTCAGACGATCGTAAGAAAATCTTACAATTGCATTGCAAGACTATGGTCCGACAAATAATTCATCTGACAACAAAAATTGTCAGTTCACACGGTTGTCAGATTGTTAGATGAAAAAAATTGCCAGACATGTTGTAAGGCATTGCCACTTATGTATATCAACAACCATCTGCTTGGCAGTGTTGCCCATTAAACTTTTTTCTGACAATGATGCCATTGTCACGATTATCAGATTATCAAATGCCTGACAACATTGTCGTCTTACAATTGATTGACAATGGTTTTTCTGACAACGTTGTAAGTTAAAAATTGGCAGTTCATACGATTGTAATATATTTTCAGACAATTTTACTGGCAATATTTTAAGATCTAAAAACCGTGCGTACGTAGCTTAAGTGAAGTAAATTTTATGACAAAATGTCATCAGTACCATGGCATGCTATCACCAACTAAACTTAAGCTCTAGTTATATTTAATTTAATTCAAAAATATGTTCAAACATATAACTTTATATTTCACTACTTTCAAGAAACCAATGAGAATTAATAATGCTCTAATACTTTTGATGACTTACTGTCATCAATATAATGTCTGTAATGTCATTGTATTCGTTATTTAACTAACGTCTCATGTAATGACAAAGTGTCACCAAAATTATGTTTTATCATTCGTTTTATTGTTATACTTATTTGCCTTGGCTTGGCTGCAAGTATTATTGCAGTGATTACAAATTTACATCAGCATGATGCATTTTTTTCTAATTCTTAAAAATTCATTTAAGTTTAAAAATAATGATTTTAACAACTCGTTTTCATCAATAAATTGAAAATATTATAATACTATTTACGCTTTTTTAAAATCAATTTTGACAAATTAGATATATTATAATTATTAATCAAATGTGTCATTGAATTGGTGTCACCATAGTTGTAGCATTGATAATACTCAATGTATGACAAAATTCTCTGATGACTTTTGTCATTGAGATTGATGTCTGTTTTCACATTACTGATGACTATATACATAATATTGATGTCACAATTCTGATGTACTGCCGTCATCAATATGAACACGCTTTTTGCTATGAGTGTGTTGCGAAAACTGGATATTTCGCTCAATAAGGTCGAAAGCTGTTCGTGCGGATGGAAGAGAACCCAAGGTTTTTATTGCTAGGCATAGACAGCCGGGAAACATACAAAAACAAGCTGTTTATAATTTTTTGATTGGTCTCAATATTAGAAACTTATATAGTGAATAAAGCTCAATTATTTAACAGATTGAATTCGGTTATCAAACTGTTTCCAACTCGGTTACACCACTATGAATTTGTATGAAAATCAGCGCGATTACAAATGAAAATTCCGAGCGAGTTTTTTCACTTTTCTCTTTCCTCTAATTATGAATAAAAATTAAGTATGACGTTTTTTACTTTTTCGTTTTTGCCATTCACAGAAAACACTAAAGGCGTATCGGATCACATCTTCAATTCCTACGATAAAGTAGGCAAAAATTTAGTGTTTTTTTTCTTTAATTTGAATTGAAAAAAGTACTTTACGAGAGAAATAAATTTCATGAGAAATAAATTCCGTGAGAATATTCATAATTGGGCTGAATATATCAATTATTGGCGCCCCTTAAAGTAGGCAAACATTTTCATTACTTTTCACCACAAAAAATAAATTAATTTGTTATCGTTTCATTAAAGTTAATTAAACTTTTTGAATAATTCTCTTTAAGATGATAAATATTGGATTTGATCCATCAATTATTAAACTTTTCCAAAGCTTTTTTACTAACAGAGAATTTTGTGTTCAGACGTGTAAAAAGTTATCCGACCGTAGTGCGGTTTCTTGTGGAGTGCCTCAGGGCTCAGTATTGGCACCCCATCTTTATACGATTTTTATTAGTGACTTTCCTCATGAGCACAATAATTCGCAGAGCATACTTTATGCGGATGACTCCCTTCTCTATGCGCATGACGAATCTCCTCAAGTGGCACTCCAACGGGTTTCTTTGCACCTCAAAAAAGTTGATGAGTTTTATACACAATGGGGTATTAAAATAAATGTAGCGAAGAGCTCTGCGATATGTTTACGAAATGCTTCCGGAAAATGTAAGTATACAGTTGTTCCGGAAAGCAAGAATCTTAAATTAACGTTGCAGGAGAGAGAAATACAATTTAAAGACAGCATTAGATACCTTGGAGTGCACTTTAGCAAGCTGATGAAGTTTAATAGTCATGTGCTACACAATATAGATAAGGCAAATCGGGTCAAAGGTGCATTTGCTAAATTATTTAATAGCAAATTCTTGCCAGTAAAGACAAAGTTGCTTTTGTACAAAGTCAGTATACGACCAATTCTTCTCTATGCATTTCCGGTATGGTTCAGTATTTCCAAAACTGTTATGAGAAAAATGGAGATTTTTGAAAGACATATAGTTCGGAAATGCATAGAAAAGAATTATAAGTCTATGAACAGACGGTTTTCAAATAATTATGTATATGAGTTTGCCAAAATTTCTGCCATATCACATTATGCTTTCGAGCTGATGAGAAAGTTTGTTGAAAAGCTATTATACTTTGATGGTAGCATTATTACGGATATTTTATCTAATGAGAAAGATTTCAATTGGTCGAACACACAATATTTATCGTGTGTTGGGATGTTGCAGGAAAATTTCGATAGTTTTGTAGTACAAAACTTTTATGTGGATAATACTCCCGGCGTACACAGGGGGTAAGAAATATTGTATCTTTTGTTTTGTTTTTTTTTTTTTTTTTTTTTTGTTTTGTTTTTACTTTTTTTTTTTCTTTTCTTATTATTATTATTTGTATATATTCTAAGTTTTAGATTTAAGTTTTTTATAAGTTTTAGTAGTAAGTTCATTAATTGTAAACGAAGCTTTACTAGAATTGACAAGTGCCGGGAGCAAACACTGTAAATATCTAAACTTATTTTTAATATTATTATATTACATTTCTTTTAATTTTCATAAGCATGACGCATTAACAAACCAAAAAAAAATGTTTTTAAAATAATACATTATAGTTTTAAGTTTTCACAAAATTAATGTTGCCTAAACCTGTAATATGGAAAAAAAGGAAGTCTCAATAAAACTAACTAACTAACTAACTTTTTGAATAATTATTCGCAATTATGGTTTATTTGTTTAAAATTTTATGAATGATTTTGTATTTTCTTTTTTTTGTTGTTGCTGTTGCCGTTTTACATAAAAACTATATAACGATTGCGATAACAGCAATAATAATTTTTGTAATAATTAAACAAATAAAAACGTTCGCCATAAAAAAAAAAACAAAATAAATTTACAAATGTTAAGTGTTCATGTGAAAAAGTGTGCCAAATCTTTTTATCCCATAATTGTTTAATTCATAGATTCCATTTTTTTTTTTAAATCTGAAATGTGTGTTTTTGTTTAACATAATTTTTTAACAAGTTGTTGAACAGTTGGAGCAATTTCCATACATGTGTAATGGAGGTCAATTGCAGTGAATTAAATTAAAATTAAATTATCAGAAAATATAAAAAATAAAAAATCAGGACGGTAAAATGCAGATAAGAGATTTATTAAACTTTGTTAAGTTTTCTTTAATTAAAATAGGGAAAATATTTAACTGAAATATTGGCACTCGATAATCATTTTGTTTACAGAAAATTTGTTTTAAAAATTGTGAAATTTAATGTGTAGATGTGTAATGTGGATAATGCTCAGTGGCAGCGTTGTAAACTCGGTGCGTTTCGCACCGTTTTTGGTGCTTTTTGTGCGCTTTTTTTCAATTTTCGGTGCGTTTTTTTAAATTCGGTGGCACAAAATTAATTCAACTCAAATTTTTGTTTTAATGCAAGAAAAAAGTTTAATCAAGTGTCCAACATTTTTACTTGTCTTGCTTTTTACTTATCTTGCTATTATATATTATACACACTCTCCTTATCCTTATGAATTCGTGAATTTTTTACGTACCATGGAGCTGCGGTAATTGTTCGAAGAATTTTGTTTTGTCGCCTTTGAATTTTTTCAACGTTTGAAGCGGAGGCGGTGCCCCATAGTTGAATTCCATAGCACCATATGGGCTTTAGAATTGCGTTGTATAATAAAAGTTTGCAATCCAGCTTCAATGTCGAATTTCTGCCCATAAGCCAATTCAGTTGAGCTGCTTTTAACTTTAACTGAGTAACTTTCGCATCTATGTGAGACTTCCACGTTAACCTACGGTCCAGGTGAATACCAAGGTACTTGACTTCATTTTGCTGCGGAATAGGTGAATTGTTGATTTGGATGGCTGAACATGTTTGTTTACGCAGCGTGAATGTAACGTGAGTACACTTTTGTTCATTAACTTCAATTTTCCAAAGTTTTAACCACATCTCTAATATTGAAATATACTCCTGCAAATTTCGCGAAGCTACTTGATGGCTTTCATGTACGCTGCAGAATGCTGTATCGTCTGCAAAAGTTGAAGTGTGGATTCCGGGTGTCGTTGGCATGTCAGAGGCGTAAATCAAATATAAAGTAGGCCCCAGTATGCTGCCTTGGGGAACTCCTGCCTCGATTGGCTGAGTTGGGCTTATAAAGTCGCCTTCTCTGATAACAAACTTCCGCCCACATAAGTAGCTTTCCAGAAGCTTGTGTGTATTTGCAGGCAAGTTCAACTTTATTTTGTGTATCAAGCCGTCGTGCCACACTTTATCAAAAGCTTGAGAAATGTCAATGAATAGAGCTGAGCAATACTTCTTCTCCTCAAAGGTCTGTCTTATGACATTGACTAGTCTGTGCGTTTGTTCTATTGTGCTGTGTTTAGCCCGAAAGCCAAATTGATGATCAGGGATGCATCCCACAGTGTTCAACATTGGACTCAACTTTGCCATTAACAATTTTTCGAACAGTTTTGAAATTGTTGGCAGTAGACTTATTGGTCTGTATGATTCTACCTTAGTGGGATCCTTCCCTGGTTTGGGAATCATGGTAATCATTGAGACCTTCCACTCTGCAGGAAAATACTCAAGGCGTAAAATACCGTTAAAAATAAAAAGTAGAATTCTTTTAGCTACATGAGGTAACTGATCAAGCATTTTACCAGTAATTTTATCAATACCTCGAGCTTTCCTGGGGTTTGTGTTACGAATAACATTTTCAACATCTTGAAAACTAAGTTTCAAAGGCATAGGTGGTCTAACAGCGTATGACGGTAGTTCAGCTGAATTATTCGCTGTATCATTTGTGGTAAGAACATTTCTTAAATGATTAACATACAACATTCCCTTTTCAGAATCGCTCCTTGCCCAATCTCCAGTTGAAGTTCGCAAAGGTGGCTTACCTATTACGGGTCTTTTCAGACCTTTTGTCGCTTTCCATAGAGAATAGTCGGATTAAGGGGTACCATCAAAACCTTCCAGATAATTTTTAAGGGAAGCCATTCTTTGGATTTCGAGTAGATTTCTTAGCTGAGTTATGCATTCCCGTAACCTAGTTTTAATCTGGGGAGACCTGCGAAGTTACCACTCTCTTCTAACTCTTCTTTTTTCTGTTAGAAGTTGTTCAATTTCAAATGAATATGTTCTATGGCTCACATTTCTGGATCTTATATGGCTAGCGGTGGCATGTTGTACGGCTAAATTAAGGTGTTTAGAAAATTCGTTAATCGACACATCAATATCCTCAGGCGTTCTCAAGGCAATGTTTTCCGTACAATGAGTACTCAAATATTTTTTATATTTTAACCAATTAACTCGAGAGACGGTCCACGCCAAGTCACAAAACAGGGAACCAACCCCTTGGGGGAACGAAACAGAAACTATAGTTGGTGAGTGATCTGATGACACGTCTAATGAAGGTTCCACTTGCATCCATTCTGAGGGAAAATTTTTTGTAACTCCAAAATCTATAACGTCTGGGATCTTTCGTTGGTCTGACGGCCAATAAGGGGGAGGGGGGGGGGGGCTCGTGAATTTGTTACGGTTTTTGTCATTGAGAAATTACCAAATTATTAAATAAATAAATTATAAAGTTTTCTTACTTTTCAATAAATTCGTCTAAAGACACCGCTTACTCTGTGTTTGATAGAATTGCTACTAAACGAATTTGAAGGCTTGTAGTACGATTCTGCAACTTTTAATGATCCGATAAACGTAAATTCTTTTGACAGTAATGGTTATATGCTCCTGAAATATAATTTTGACAACGGTAAGCGGGTCTTTTGGGTCCCTGATAATAGACAGAAAAAGTGACAACTGATTTCGGTCGACAGCAAATATAATTAAGTGATATTGCTGAATAATAAATTTGATCAAATATCTTTATAATTACTGTAGAGGTAACTTTATCTTAATAAAACTGACGGAGTCGTACTAGAGGCCAAGTTTGCCAAACACGAATTCTAGCTATTGAACGAATTTGATGGCATTTTATCAGGCGGTGCTATCAGACCCAGTTTGATTGTATAATAGTCGCTTAAACGGCTGTTTCAGTATCATGTTTTTAATATAAAAATATTGAACTTCTTAAAATATAAATTATAATTTTAAGATAAGGGGGAAAAAATTAAAAACTCGGTGCGGTTTTGTTGAAATAACGCGCCTTTTTCCCCATTTTGGTGCGTTTTGAAATTTCAAAGTTGACAACGCTGCTCAGTGGTCTCAATGCCAATTTCAGCGTGAAAAAAATTATAACTCTTGTGCAAAAGTAGCTAGATGCGTAGTCGATGCAGGAATCAACTACTTAACATGATACAATTTTGCGCCAAAAATTCGGGTATGTTCTTGATTCTACTTTAAAAAGAAAATAGTTTGAAATCACTTCAATATCAAGCTTTCGTGTTCTACATTCTACTCTTTACTTTTCATTTGTGTTTTGTTTTCGAACATTAATTTGTAGTGAATTGTCTGGTTCTTGAAACTACTTTTACACAAAAAGTAGTGGTTTGAAAACACTTCTTAATTTCATTGTGAAAATGGAAACTTTTACAGAAAAACCGAGTATAATTACAATCCCATTGATATAAGAAGGTCAGATGACGAAATATTTATTAAATAAATAAGAAGTGCCTAGCAGTGGTCTACTCGGGATTATGCAGCGGAATGTCTGGTGCGATATAGCCACCACCACAGACAGGTACGTTTGTTGGCAGGTAATATTTATCGAGGCGTTGTAGCCAACACTCCCATCAATATTGTCTCCGGCTTGCTTGAGTACGTTTGTTAAAACGATGTAGCCACCAGTCTATTAAACGCACCTCACTCTAAGCGAGCTGACAATTACGAATTTCAATTTTGCTCTTTTGCGAGACAAGAAGCATGAAGGTAAACAGCAACTTCATGTGTTGTAGAAATGAAATGATGAAATGATAATTTAGATGTTTGAATGCATCCTTCATAAAAGTCGGCCTTAAGAGTTGAATTCACTGCCTTTGAAAGCAACGAAAGCGAACTGAATTTAGATGTTTGAATGCATTCGCCGTAGAAGTCTGCACTAAACATTGAATTCACTGCTTGTGAGGGCAACCAAAGCGAACGAATTGAGATATTCGAATGAATGCTCCGTAAAAGATTGCACTTAGAAAGGACCCAAGTAAGCTGGTTTCATGCAACTGGCGGCCTGTACAACCTATTGATAATTTTAATGGATTCAGCTTAGCTTGTTTTTGTATCCGTTTTATCTTCTGATGTATTTATCATTTAGCTGTTTGCAAAACAAATTTCTGTTATTAAAAATTTCGCCTCCCCTAGCAATTCTGTTAGTTCTATTCGTAGTGCATGTCTGGTGTTCCTGTTGCTATGCCTGTTATGTTCATCTCTTGGAATCGCGAATCAGCTAGTAATTGCATTGCTGATAAGAGACGTGGCTATGGCTACGTGACAAGCTGCCCCATCTTGTTGAAATTCTGCAAAGAAAAACTCTTTTAACATCTTTAAGTAACGGTCTCCATTAAACGTAACAGTAAGACTGTTTTTTTCGAAAAAGTAAGGCCCGACAATGAACCTTTAGGCAACTGCACATCACACTGTGATGCGAAGTTGATGTAATTATATCTGATGGAGTATCTGTGGGTTAGAATTACTCCATATTCGACAATGTTGGTTGTTAATATTGCCGTTTAAAGCAAAATGTGACTCGTCAGACATAAAAATGTTGAACGATCTTCTCACAAGGTTTCAAGAAAATCCTGAAGTCAGTTTGCTTGTTAATTGAATCTTATATGGAAATAAGTTTAAGTCTTGGTGCAAAATTGTCTGCAGTGACTGTCTGCTGACACCCATTTGAGCAGATAAGCTCCTTGTCGAAACTCTGGGATTGGGTTCTATGGCAGCAGCTACAGCAGCGATAGTTTCCTGCGTCCGAATTGAGGGATCTCGATGATAAGGCTTTCTCGCGATTGTGCCACGCTCAGCACAATTATTCACGAGCCTCATTATAGTACATCTGCTAGGAGGAATACCGCCAAACGTGCGCCTATATTCTCTTTGGATGGAAACAACGGATTCTAAAGCGTGAAAGCGGTGCACTATCCAAATTCTTGTCTCATTGTCCCAATTCCCCCATTTTAGTTAAATTTAAAGATCAATCTATAAAATACAATAAAAATGAAACAGGTTAGGTGCACAGAAAATAAGTTATTACGCTTTTTTTTTAGTAGCAGCTTTCATCAGCCACTCTGTATGTAAAAATACCAAATTAACGCAAACGTTTCACTTTCAATCCTTTTTTGTTTTTAAACGGAAGGCTAATTCGACTGCAAAATAAGAATTGAAAATTTGACTAGAAAATGGGAACTCAGTTTATAATTTTTTTTTTAAATATCTTTAATTTATTCTCAAACGAACTTAAATCTGTCTTTATAATTTTGGTTTTTGTTATATATTTTTTTCTTAATAGTTTTTTTTTACTTTAATTAATATTTATTTACAATACTTTTTATCGTACAAAAAAGGCACTTTTTTACTTAATGCTAAACACTATTTACTTTTATGTATTAACTTTTGTTTGCCTTAAATTAATTAAAATATATTAGAAACAGATATTTATAAACTTATTTAATATTCAAAGAGTGTTTGGCATACTAAAGATTTTAAATTCAAAACAAGCCTTAAGGTATGCTTTGCTTTATTGCTGTTTGTTTTAATGTGTTTTACAACCGAATACATACATACTACAGGCCTACACACAAGTTTACATAATCTTTGAAAGTATATAACAATTCTACAAATGCTAAGCATTATTTAAAACTTTTTAAATTATAAAAAACAAAAATAATAATAATATTAATAAAAAGAAATAGATTAACTAAATATAAAAATTGAAGGATATTATTCATAAAAAATTAAAATGTATTTGAAATGAGTTTTAACAGAATTTTTGAACTAAAACTTATTTGGAATACATTAAAATTTTTATGAATATGCCCATTAAAATTTAAAGCAATAAAAAAATACACATATACTACAGCTTGCTCTTTAAGTTCCTTAGCGATATATATATTTTTTATGATGGGTTTAAATATTGGTGGCTAATTAAGTAAATAAGCATAAATTCCAATAAAAATTTAAAGTAACGATTTCTTTTCTTTTCTACTAAAAAAAATTTTTTCAAACCTGATTTCAAAATCAACGTTCATTTGAAAAATAAATAATTTTTTAACTTTAATTCATTAAATTTTTGTCTAATATTGTTGGATCTTTTTATATATGAAATAATTTATATTTTTGCAGCTTAAGATCTTTTATGTATAGAATAACAAACTGTTATCGAAATATCGAAAATAAAATAAAAAATCGCTACTTTTTATAAAAAACTTAAAAGATTTTAAGCTGCAAAAATATAAATTATTTAATATATTTATTTTCTGTTTCCGAGTTTTGCATACAAGAAACTTATAAGGTGTTATTTTTGGAATATTTTCCACAGAATTCATTATAGAATTAATTTTCTATAAAAAAAAATTGTTTCTACACAATAATCTTGAGTAAAAAATTTTCTGAAAATAAAATTTGTTAAGAAAAAAATTTTATATAACAAAATTTTGAATTCGTATATAAAAATTTTTCTCCGAATAAAATTGTACAAAAATTTACTTTATGGAATTTGTTGTTTGAAAAACTTCCCACAGAAAAAGTTTTCCATTGAAATATTTTTTTTTTTAATTTTGATAAAACTAATTTGTTAAAAAATTGTGAAAAAAAAATTTTATAAAATATTTTGATAAATAAAATTAAAGAAAAAAAAATTACAAAATTTTTTTTTGAAAAGCAGTTTTGTAGAAAAAGTTTAAAAAGTTCGATAGAAAATTTTGGAAAAAACATTTTTTTTGTTAAAACACTTCAAAAAAATTTGCGAATAAAATTAAAAAAAAAACTTATTACCAGGCCTATTATAAAAGATAAAATAAATTGTGATTAAAATTTTTTTTTTATGTAAAATTTTTTGTATGGGATTTTTTTTTTAAATTTTACTTAATGAACATTGTTGTTTAAAAACACTTTCCATTAAAACTTTTTCTTTGAAATAAATTTTGAGAAAAATGTACAAAAAAGTTGAAGTAGAGAAATTATTTTTTTTTTTTCATTTTAATAGAAAAAATTGACAAAAAATTTTTTTGGTAGAAAATTTTTGATAAAAAATATTAAGAATAAAATTAAAGAAAATATTTTATATCGGGTGGTTAAATTTCAAAGGCCGTTGTTGAATGTGAACCACACCTAAACGCCAAGTTTTTTTTCCGAATTTTATTTGAAATTTCTCTGTTTCAGACTTATTCAATTTGAACCATGGAGAGATACATAGTCCAACAACGTGTTAAAGTTATCCAGACTTATTATGAAAATGATGATCAATTTTCGAAGAAAATCATCTTCAGTGATGAGGCACATTTTCACCTCAGTGGATTCGTCAATAAATAGAATTGCTGCATTTGGGCGAATGAGAATCCAAGAGTGACTGTCGAAAAACCAATGCACCCACAAAGAGTGACTGTTTGGTGCGGTTTATGTGCTGGCGGCATCATCGGACCGTATTTTTTCCAAAATGAGGCCGGTCAGGCAGTTACTGTGAATGGTGTCGCTATCGTGAGATGTAACGAACTTTTTATGGCCCGAATTGGAAGATATTGATGTAGACGATATGTAGTTTCAGCAGGACGGTGCCACTTGCCACACAGCTAACGAAACAATTGCTCTTTTGAGCAACAAATTCAATGGCCCTGTTTATCTCACGTAATGGCGATGTCAATTGGCCGCCAAGATCATGTGATTTGACACCGTTGGACTTTTTTCTTTGGGGTTATTTGAAAGAAAAGGTGTACGTCGATAAGCCAGCAACAATTCAACAGCTAAAGGATGAGATAATTCGGCACATTAACGGCATAGAACCTCCATTATGCCTCAGGGTCATCGAAAATTTGGACCATCGGATGGAGGTGTGCCGCCGTGGTCGCGGCGCCCATTTGGCCGATATTCTGTTCCATACATAATTGAGTAATACCAATATATCATAATAAAATAAAATTCAATAATTTCCTAAATAGTTTGTGTTTTATTCAAAATCAACATCGGCCCTTGAAATTTAACCACCCTTTATAAAAAATAATTTCCTTTTAAATAACATTTTTATAGAAATAAGCTTTAAAAGTTTTAAAAGCTAAGGAGAAAAAAAAACTTTACAAATAACAAAAACAAACTGTGTTCTTGGCATTAATGTATTACAAAAACATCGTGAACAGACCCAATGTAAAATCCTTTAGAGCAAATCTAACTTTCAAGCCACCAAAATTTGCTTAAAAATCCACTGTTATGCTGGCTAAAATAAAACTATTTAATGTTTTTTTTTTTTTGTATGTATTCGTAGTTTTTAATTAAAACTTTTGTTTTTCTAACAACAACAAGGAGAAATGTATTTTGTTTTATTATTGAAAGCGATTTGTAATCAGGATATGTCATATTAAAGCATTTTTCTCGTTTCTTTTTTTTTCGTTTTGCGAAAAATATGTTTTTCTATTTGAATACGTCACTAGTTTAAATTGGTTTTAACAAAATTAAATGCATATTTGTAAGCGCTTAATTAAATATTTTTTTGTGTGATTTGCAAATCCTTTTTTTCTTTTTGTTTTTGCTTTATTTTTAACTTACACAATTGGAATGTTAATCATTAAAAAAAGGGGGAAGTCAAGCTCTGATTTATTTTAATGGAAAACTATACAGAACAGAATGCAAAATTGCCAATTTTCTCTTTTTTTGGTTTGAATTGTCTTTTTGTTTAATTTAAAATTTAAAATTGCTGTTTTTATCGCATTGAACTGATATGTCGTGATATTGAATTAAATTATTTAATGGAAGTATAATTTTATAATTTTTTTCTTGGTTTTTTTTTTTTTAATAGTTTTTCATATAAACATTAATCTAAAAGTATAAATTCCTTAACATTTGTTTTTTGGCAAGAATTTGTGCTTTAAGTTTATGGTTTCTTAATTAGAATATTTTCTTTTTAATCTTAAAATAAAGCAGAATTAAAAGAGGAATATAATTTGAATAAAGGAAGGTAACTTTCTGTATTTTTTTTTTTTTTTGGGAACTGAAATTCTTTTTTCACAAACTTAACTTTACAGGAATGCTTACAGGATATCACTAACCTCGCTTAATCATACAGACTACAAATATTATATTTTTTTTTTATATATAATTATATCAATTATTTTATATTTCATTATTTTTATGCTTATAGGATCTAAAGCTGTATATTGTAAAAGATATATACACAGATTTAAGAAAAATTGAATTGCAATGTATTGTACAAGGGGAATATATTAAAAAAAAGTAAATAAAAAAAGAAAATAATAAAACATAAACCAAAATGCAAAAATATTAAGAAGAGATCGAAAAAATTGTCATCATTGAAGTTTTCTTTAGGAAATTTTAGTTGCCAATAAATTTTCTCTATAGTAGTCTCATTTTTGTTATAGAAAATATACGTTATCGAAAAATTTGCTTTTGCAAAATTTTCTACGAAAATCTTTTATCGTTTTTGATATCAAAGAATTTTCTACAAAAACTATTATTATATATCCATTAAAAAATTTCAAAGCCGATAATTTTTTTTTTAAATTTGGTTATCGGAAAATTTTTGATATCAAATAATTTTCTACAAAAATTATTATTATATATCTATTAAAAAATTTCAAAACCGATATTTTTTTTTTAAATTTTGGTTATCGAAAAATTTTTCTATATTTATTCATAAATTTTCTACAAGAATTATATCTTATCGCAGATTATAATAAAAAAAATTTTGTTTATCAATACAGTTTTGTAGTTTTATTGATAAATTTTCTACAAGAATTATTTCTTATCGCAGAATATTTTTTAACAAATTTTGGTTACCGATTTTTTACTTTTATCGAAAAATTTTTTTGATCGATAATTTTTTTTGTCGATCAATTTTCTATGAAAATTATTTTAATTTCGCCGAATGTTATTTTTAAAATTTTTGCTATCGATAAATTTTTTATAGATAACATATCTACAAGAATTATTTCATATAGCAGAATATTATTTTAAAAATTTTGGTTACCGATTTTTTACTTTTATCGATAACTTTTTTCATTTTTATCGATGATTTTTCTATGAAAATTTTTTTTCATTTCGCTGAATATTAATTTAAGAATTTTTGTTATCGATAAATTTTCTATCAATATAGCAAAATAATTTAAAAAAAATTTTGGTTACCGATTTTTTACTTTTATCGATAACTTTTTTTATTTTTATCGATGATTTTTCTATGATAATTTTTTTTTATATCTCCGATTATTATTTTAAGAATTTTTGTTATCGGTAAATTTTCTATCGATAAAATTTCTACAAGAATTATTTCTTATCCCAGAATATTATACAAAAAATATTGGTTATCGATAAGTCTTTCTACTTTTATCGATAAATTATCTACAAGAAATATTTATTATCGCAAAATATTATTTCCAAAATTAATCAAATTTTGTCCTGAATTTTTTTTATCAATAAAGTTTTAAATTTATTTACTTTTATTATTTTATTTATTTAATTTTAATAGATAAATTTTCTAAAAAACAGTTTTTTTATCACCGAACATTATTTTAGAAATTTTTGTTTACGATATATTTTTTTCCGATAAATTATCTGTATAGAACTATCTCTTATTGCAGAATATTATTTTAAAAATTTTGGTTATCGATTAAAATTTTCTAGAATTTTTGTTAACGCTAAATTATTTTACATTTATTTTTCTTTAATCGCCGGACATTATATGAAAAATTTGTGTTATCGATAGTTATTTTATTTTTGACGATATATTTTCTACAAGAATTATTTTTTATGGCAGAATATTATTTGAAAAATGATGGTTGAATCAATAAAATTTTTCTTGAATTTTTTTATCGATAAAGTCTTTTATTTTTATCGATAAATTTTCGATAAAATTATTTTTTTGTCGCCGCAAACTATTCTAGAAATTTCTGTTATCGATATATATTTTTTTTGATTAATTTTTACAAGAACTATCTCTTATCGCAGAATATTACTTTAAAAAATTTGGCTATCGATCAAATTTTTCTTATCACAAATTGTTTTACTTTCATCGATAAATGTTTTACAAAAACTATTGTTTAATCGCTGAGCATTATTTTAGAAAGTATCAAAATATATATGTTACTGACAAAATTTTGCAAGGACAAACTCAATATTTGAAATAAATTTTTTTCAGCTGAAGGTCCTTTTTTTAAATATTTTATTGAATTTATCACACAAGCGAACAAATTTTCCTAAAGAAGTCTGCCAAAGGATATTGAAAAATACATAAAAAAAAACAAAAATTACCTTGAGCTGAAGAAATTTATTGCAAATATTGAATTAAATAAAGGTCACAGCAAATAGAATCAAGAATTCAAATTTTACAAGGAAAAACTCTTATCGCAGAATATTATTTAAAAAATTTTGGTTATCGATTAAATTTTTCTTGAATTTGGTTATATTGAAATTGGCTATCGATCAAATTTTTTTTGAATTTTTGTAATTGCAAATTTTTTTACTTCTATTGATAAATTTTCTACAAAGATTGTTTCGCTTATCGCCGGTAAAATTTGTGTTATCGACAAAGTTTTTATTTTTGACAGTAAATTTCCTAGAAAACTTTTTTCTAATCGCCAAATATTATGTTAAAAATTTTTGTTATCGTTGAAATGTTTATTAAACTATTGTTATCGATATATTTTTTATTTTTACCGATAAGTTTACGATAAAAATGATTTACTTATCGTCAAAAATTGTTTTAAAATTTTTTGTTATGGGTAAACATTTTTGTAAATATTTCTTATCGATGAGTAGTTTTATTTGTATCGATATATTTTCTTTTTTTTTATATCTATTACAGAAAACTTTTTTTGGATAAATTTTCTGCAGAAAATTTTCATTACAGATATTTTTTTAAAAACATTTCTGTTACCAATAAAATAAATATAAAAAATTATTGATATAGACCAATTTTCTGAAGAAAACTTATCGCTACATTATTTGTAGAAAATTGTTGTTATCGAGACATTTTTAATAGAAAATTTCTGTTACCGGTACATTATTTATATGACATTAGTAAATTCTTGTTACCGCAACATTTTCTACAGAAATTTTCGCCATCCATAAATTTTTTGCACAAAATTTTTGTTTTCGTTATATATTCTATAGAAAGTTTCTATAGAAAATTTTTGGTATCGATAAATTTTCTAGAAAAACTTTCGCTTTTGATAAATTTTCTAAAGAAACAGGAAATTTTTTGTTATTGGTATATCTTGTATACACGAAAATTTTGTACAGAAATATTTTCTTCATTGACTATTTCTTTCCAGCAAAATTCTTTTAACGCTAAGCTGTGTACAAAAACTTACTGATATCGACGATATTTATTATCGGTAAACAGTTTCTTCAGAAAATTTCATTATCAGCTGACATTCTGCAGACAATTTTTGTTATTGATAAGTATTCTATATAAAGTTTCCGAAATCGAAAAACTTTTTCCAAAAACAGGAAATTATTTCTATAGGAGACTTTACCTACCGACGATTTTTTGCAGAGAATCCTTTCGTCTTCGATTATTTTTCTCCCACAAATTCTTTTACCTTAAACTGTGTACAAAATCTTATTGATATCGATAAATTTTTTTTATTCTTGCTATTATTCCACTTTCTTCAGGAATTCTTAAAATCGATAAACTTTATGTAGATAACTTTTGTTATCGATAAGCATTCCATAGAAAATAGCTAATATCGATAAATATAGATATAGAAAATTTCTGATATCAGCAAATTTTCTTTAGGAAATTTTTAGTAGCGATATATTTTCTATAACAACTTTCGCTTTAGATAAGTTTTCTCTAGAGAGTTTAATTTATTGGCATATGTATGTAGACTATTTTTGCTATCGAAAATTTTTTTGCAGAAATTTACACTAGCCAACAAGGCTTTTGACTAGGGCAACCAAATACCGTTCCCAGTGTAATTTGGAGCGCTGAATTTGTATCTGTAAATGGGTTTTCTCTATCACGTCAGGTTTTCTAGATATAAAAAAAGCGTTTATTAGATTTTTCCATAAAAAATTATAATTTTAAAATTATAATTATTAGTTTATGTAAAAAAAAATCAATGAGCTTTCAAAGTGAATAACGTTATATGATTGTCGTTTGTATTTCGTTGGTTCAGTTTCACGTATTAGAGTCCAGCAATAGTCTCATAGCGTACTTTTATCCCAAAATCCTTGATAGTCTTGATGTGCGCGCTCCCCTTGTTCGTCGCTAACAGTTTTATTGTTCAAAGTTTATTTTCGAATAAAAACAATATACACATAAAACAATATGTGTTTTGAATAATAAAACAAGCTTACTACATATTTCTGATAATAGTGTTTTAAAAGAAAGTGTTAACTAAACTTAACATTTATTAACTACAATACTTTCCCTTGTTAAGAAAATTAGTTAGCACTTGATAAACCCATTTTGTTGATTATATATTTTAGTCTAGTTGATTGTAACGGCTTCGTCATCACATCAGCCAATTGATGTCCAGTTGATATTCGTTCGCATCACTCTAATTTCTTTTTCAATTACTTTCTCACGAACGAAAAAATGTTTTAGAGCAATATGCTTGGTTCTCTTATGAAATTCTGGGTTCTGGGCTAATCGTATTGCTACATTGTTGTCCACTTGCAAGACTGGAATTTCATTAATACCGATTAGTTCAGAATAAAGTCCTTTCAACCCCATTATCTCTTTTGTGGCTTCAGTAGCTGCAACTATCTCTGCCTCCGTTGTAGATGTAGTTACAATTCATTGCCTTTGACTCATCCACGAAATGACAGCACCCGCGTACTTAATTGCTATTCCAGAAGTAGATCTACCAGTTTTAGTACAACCTCCGAAATCAGCGTCACTATAACATTCAAATTCCGTATTCAACTGAGGTTTGTACGTTATGGCATAATCTTTGGTTCCAGCTATGTATCAAAGAACTCTTTTAAGTCTAACAATGTCTTCTTTACCTGGTTTTTCCAAAGTTCTAGACAAATATCCAATACTAAATGCCAGATCTGGTCTAGTACCAAGCATTAAGTACATAATTGCTCCTACGGCTTGTCGATATGGAAATGTGGAAACATCTTCAACTTTCCCTATTTCAGCATCTTCAACAATTTTAGCAATTGGGGTTAATACCGGCCTACAATTATCAAAATTGAATGTTTCCAAAATCCTTTTAGCATAAGCCTCTTGAGATATTTGAATTTCGCCTCTTGCTCTCTTTATCTCCAAACCCAAACAATAGTTAGCTTCTTGCGCTTTAATCTTGAACTCACTTGCTAGTTCTTGCAGTAAGTCTTTAAGATCACACAAATTGGTTGCTGCTATTAGTCCATCATCAACATATATTACCAAAAAGATTTTACTCTCATCTACCGTCCTCACAAATAAGCAGGGACTGACTGACTCACTGACTTTAAATTTTAGCTTTACTAAAAAGTCAAATAAACGTTTGTTCCAGCACCTTGGAGCTTGCTTTAATCCATATAGGCTCTTTTTCAATTTGCAAACTCATGTTGTGCCATCATTATATCCTTCAGGTGGTTTCATGTATATCTCTTCTTCCAGCTTATCATAAAGAAAAGCGGTTTCAGCATTAAATTGATATACAAAGTGCATGCTATTACTTACAGCAATACAGACCGAATAGTTACTAATCGTGCTACAGGACTAAATGGTTTCTTTATAGTCAATGTGTTTTCGTTACCTGAATCCTTTAATAACAAGTCTTGCTTTAAACTTTTCAACAGTACCATCAGGATTTAACTTTACTTGATACACCCACTTTGATGGTAACGCTTTCCCATGTTTCGTTTCTATTAAGAGAATTAATTTCTGAATTCATAGCTTCTCTCCACATAGTGCAATCATCGCTTCATAATAATTTTCAGGAGTTTCTATTTTGTTCACAAAATCTTGAATTTCCATTACAAAGTCATCAAATTTAGAATTTGATAATAAAGACCGATCTCTTAATCTTTTAACTAAAGGCAAGTCAGAACTATCAGCATCCTCAACTCTTATCCTCTTTCCTCTTAATCGGTTTTCAGACACATTTGCCAGATGTTTCCACTACTGCAAACGTGAAGCTAGCATTTCTGCGTCTTGCCGCAGACCCGAATTAGATCACTCTTGAGTCTTCAGTCACTAAATGGCGTTCATTATCAGCCTTATACAAACTACAATTGCTCGTGAAAGATATTTCGGACTCACTGCTCGTAGCACCGGGAATGACTAAAAGTGCATCAGTTGACTGACAGTGAACTGCTTTAGAAATTGATAGGACATTAGAGTAGGTAATACTTTTTCGATTTCTCATATTCAATCCAGAAACTTTTGTTAAAAAGAAATAACAATCAATTTGGTGGTTACTTGACTCTCTCCAAAGTACTGGAATTGAAAAATCTAAATAGATTTTCTCGCCATTTGATCACTTGTATAAAATAGTTCTGCAACGATTGTTCAAGTTTCCGACAGCAAAACCAAAATAATGTAGATGTGCATATTTGAGTGATTATGATATTGCATATCCTTTTTGCCCAATCAAATATTCATAACACACAAATCAGAAATAGCTCGAATTTGTAACACACGATCTCACTGACATGCTTAAACTGTATCTTTATACAAATTTATAACGAAAGTAGGCTTTTGTCAAATTAATAACTGTGAAATTGTAGCGTCAGTATTAACGAAGGTGCATTAACGTCTACACGGTGGCAGCACTAGAGCAAAATTACAACAATACCACAAAAACAGGCAGGTGGTAAGCTTTGTTTATCGAAAATATTCGTAACTTTTTTCACAATTATAAATGTACCTTTTCATAATTATAAATTATTCTTATTTGAATTATGTTTATGTTTACAAAATAATTTTTATATGTTTAATTCAGAATAAAACACTAAATTCACTTTCAAAAATGTAAACAATACATTTGACGTAAATAGCTTACTATACTGCCAGTAGTAAAAACTTGTCACATTCCGTAGCGCTGCCACCTTGTAGATGTTAATGCACCTTGGTATTAACTATTTTACAGTATTGCCAGCATGCGATAAAAAACGAACTGGACGTGATGGCCCAACTTTGTTGCCAGATTCGAAGTCAGCGCACCCAGATTAGCTAAAAAACATGCTTCGTTTCCACAGTCAAAAGTTTTTGCCTAATTTGTTGGCCAGTGTTAGTTTTGTTGAGAAATCTTTTACAAAAAATTTTATTTTTACTTTAGAAAATCTTTGCTGAAGTTAAACCTTCTGCAGATTATTTAGACAATTGAAATATTTTTTAATTATTATAAAAAAATCAGTATGAATTAAATAATATAATAACAATATTTGACTTATCTTTGTTTAAATATGTGTATGTCTTGTGTTTAATAAGTACGCTTTTATATATATAACTTTCTTATATACAGTTTTTGTAAAATGTAGTCTTTTAAAACAGGAAAAAGTGGTAAAAAGAAAAGAAAACAATTATTATTAAACTGAAAGCTAGTTTGGCAGCAATCAAATGTAAGGGACCGACAGAAAGTCTTAAGCCTTAAGCACATTGAAGCCAGCAGACAACCGACTTCAATATGTCAAATATAAAATACATGCATTTAAATGCGAATGTTTATTTAGACAACAGCAAGACGACACGACTGCAGGTTGTTGTCCAAGCTGATTTTTTTGCCGCACTCAAATTAAAGTAATTTCTATTTTTGTTGACTACAAAATAAAAACAGTGTGACCAATGTATAAAAAAAATATGTAATAAAAAAATTTTGCTCTTGGAAATATTTTATTTTCTAAAAAAGCATAATAAAAGATCAAAATTTATATGGGCTTTTAAGTAAATTAATAAATTTATTCGTTCTACTGTTAAATATGTGCATACATATTTATCCTGAAAATAAGAATGCCTAATTTTATAAAAGAACTAATTAAGCGCCAAACAAACTACACAAACAGCTTAACAAACATGCAAAAACATTTGTACAAACATTAAGCGTTATTAAAGGGCGTGTTTGCTTGTTTGTACAAGCATGTTTGCACGATTTTTGTGCAAACATCTGGATTGTTTGTGTTGTCTAAGGCAAAGTTTTGTCATTTCTAAGAAAATTTTGCACAATGAAGGGATGGAAGAAGAAGCACACAAAACGAATCATGAAAAAGTTTTGCTGTTAAAATTTTTAGTATTGTCTTAAATTTTACCTTCTTTGTAGATATTTAAAAAAAAGAAAGATTATAGAAACAGAATATCAAGAAATAGAGGCTAAAACAAATTATAAAATAATTTATGTGTTGTAAACTTCAAATGGCGAGAAAACTGCTGCAGTATAATCGCCGTGTACTCCAATTCAAAAAAAAAAAAAAAAAAAAAAAAAATTGATTAATTTTTGTTTGTATTTGTATCGTTATGAGCAAACGGAAAGCGCGTGTTTGCCGCAAAGTTTGCATAGTTTATTTGTCTCTTTAGTTTATATACCAGTTACTTCATTTATGAGTAGTTTTAGTCGCAATTGCCGATTGCAGCATTTGCTGTCGTGAAGTTGTGAAGTGTTCTGTGGTCTATGTGTTTAAAGCTTTATGTATTACAATCTATACTCGTATGTAGACAACACTTTATTTCACGATATGTTAATGCTGCAACCGGCAATTGTAGTTGTCTAGGCGACAACTGAAATATTTTGAACACGGCAGCAATATAAATTCATTTGAATAAAAGCATACTTCAGTGTGGCCACCTTAGAATTTTTAGCTTTACAAAATTCCATTGTTTATATCAAACATGCCTAGCCCTATAAGCTTAATGCTCAATTGTTTTTTTAAATGCGCTTAGCTATAGGGCTGTGCTCTTTAATACACAAATACTGTGCTCAGCACTAGCAATGAAAAATACACAAACAACTTCGTCTTTCATATTTTTTTTTGTTCTTCACCGCACACACACAAAAGCAAAGCAACAACACTTTCGCATGTTTTGCTGGCAAACATTGACGACAGCGATTACCAGTGTGAATTTTGTTTTTGTAAATTATTTTGCTTTTTACAACAAAAAATATTAAATACAAGTAGTTTTTTATTAAATGTATTTGTGTTTACTCTTTCATATAGAACTTTTGGGCATCACTGGTTTATATCAATTCTTCATGAAAAAAGTTCTCTTTACAAAAAGGCCTTAAAATCTAAAAAACCATAGTAATTAAAAAAGCTTTTCCCTGCTACGCATAATTCAGCTTAGGCGGGTCTTAAAAGTTGAAAATATAATCTTTTGATCTATAATAGGAACAATATTAGAGAATTGAAAATTTGTATCGAATTTTTTAAAATTTGGACAAAAATAATTCGATTCGAGAAAGAAAAATTTATGCATATAAATTACAAAATTGTTCGTCGAAGATATGCAATTAAAACTACTCATAAATGAAGTAACTGGTATATATCTAAATAGACAAATAAACTATGCAAACCTTTCGGCACACGCTTTCCATTTGCTCATAACAACACAAATGAAAACACAAATTAATCAATTTTTTTTCAATGAGAGTACACGGCAATTATGCTGCGGCAGTTTTCTCGCCTTATGAAGTTTACAACACATAAATAATTTTATAATTTGTTTTAGCTTTTATTTCTTGATATTCTGTTTCTATAAACTTTGTTTGTTTTTTCAATTTCTACAAAGAAGGTAAACTTTAATACAATACTAAAAATTCTAACAAGAAAACTTTTTCATGATTCACTTTGTGTGCTTCTTCTTCCATCACTTCATTGTGCAAAGTTTTCTTTGAAATGACAAAATTTTGCCTTAGACAACACAAACATTCCAGATGTTTGCGCAAAAATCGTGCAAACATGCTTGTACAAACAAGCAAACACGCCTTTTAACAACGCTTAATGTTTGTACAAATGTTTTTGCATGTTTGTTAAGCTGTTTGTGTAGTTTGTTTGGCGCTTAACTAGTTCTTTTGTAAAATTAGGCATTCTTATTTTGAGGATAAATATGTATGCACATATTTAACAGTAGAACAAATAAATTTATTAATTTATTTAAAAGGCCATATAAGTTTTGTTCCTTTATTATGCTTTATAGAAAATAAAATATTTCCAAGGGCAAAATTTTTTTGTTACATATTTTTTGGTCACACTGTTTTTATTTTGTAGTCAACAAAAATAGAAAACTGGGGCCCGATTCCGCAACTATGAATTTTTTTACCAGTGAATACTCAAAATAAAATTCACTGACAGACACAGTGTTCACTTGTCATTAAAAAGTGATTCCGTAAAAAACAATGAATTTTATTGCGCTGAATGTGTTTCTTCAGGCGGAATGATATGCTGATTTGTCAAATTAACTGTGTCACACAAGTTGTTGAATAGATAATTTTAATATACATACATAATCCTTTTGTTTATTTTTTTAAGTTCAAAATATCTTACCGAAGATTTTTGAGTGAAAAAACTATTATTAAGTGTACACTTGGATTGTCAAAATTATTCATTCTGACCATTGCGGGCTCTAAAATCAAAAGTGAACACTGAAATTGGTGAACATTTCAAAATTCATCGTTGCGGAATTTGGCCCCTGTTCTATTTGCCGCTTGAATTTATTTGATATAGGCAAATGAACGCGGCTAATTGAACTAAAAATTTATGTACCGGAATTTAAACAAAAGAACATTATGACTTTTTTAACGCAATAATAAATAAATAAATTTAATTGTTAACAATTTTAAACTCGAAAATAAAGAAAATTTATTTTTTACTTCAATTTTCTCGAAGTTTTGTTCCTTTACTTTTTGGTTTGACAAATTGAAGCGGCAAAGCAAAAAGTTAAACTGAATTCAACATTACTGCTCGGCCGCCTTTAACGGCATTGCCAAATTAAATTAAATTCAACATGTTGAAAGTTTTATGTGAATATTTTTATACAAAAAATTAATATTTTTTGTAAATGGGTCACATTGCTGCCGCCCCCTGCCCGCCTGCCGCTTACATTGGCCACTATTAATTCGATTGCGGCAAAAAAAATCAGCTTGGACAACAACCTGCAGTCGTGTCGTCTTGCTGTTGTCTAAATAAACATTCGCATTTAAATGCATGTATTTTATATTTGACCTATTGAAGTCGGTTGTCTGCTGGCTTCAATGTGTTTAATGCTTTAATTTTGACTTTGCTTTGATATGAACAAATATCGAATTATTTTTCAGAATTTTTTTTTTTAAACAAATATTTTGATCGCTTACAACTGAAATTACACTTTCGAAAACAATTCGAAATTAAGTTCGAATTTTCGAAAATGTGGTTTTCGGCTTTTTCAATGCTTTAATGTTAAGTGCCCCATATTAATGTTATGCCACCTGACTCCAAAGTTTTCTTTTTCAGAAGTATACAATTTTTTACTTACAATAAATTTTTCTTTTTTTTTTCAATAATTTATAAAACTTTCATAATTTATAGTTATTTGCTGAGTCTTAAATTAGTTTATATATTCTAATTGTTTATAGAAAAACTATTTGTGCCTAAATTTCTTATTGTTTGTCTTAATTTACAACAGTCATTTATAATGTTTTAAAAACTTAATTTTGCTTTTTAATTTTGTTTTTTTGTTTGTTTTTTGTTATATATTGCACAATTTTCGCGTTTTCTTTTTTTTTTGCTTTTTTACGATCAAATCAAACTTATTTTTAATTACAGTCTACCTTTAATAATCTTTGCTATTTCCAATTTTTATAATATGACAGTGAAGTTGGTATGAATTGGGTGCCATTCCCAAAAAAATAACCTCACAATTTCGAGGCATCGTAATTCTCCAAGCGCCACTGCTGCCGCAAGCGACTGCGACTGCACTCTTCCATCAAGATTTTGTCACGTTTTTCACTAATCGCCAAACATTTATCCGAAGAACCGTGACGTATTTGTTTGGTTTCATCGTTGAAAGTCCAGAACTGCAAGAAAATGAAAGAAAAAGCAAACAATTAACAAATATCTTTATGAAAATATTGTACAATATATTAATTTAAATAATTTTTGCTTTATAAACTTTTAAAACACATCTTTACAAAATAAAATTTCTGGGATTTTCTACTCTTGCCAAATCCATTTGTATTGTTTGTAATGGCTTTAAGGGCTTCCGTAAGAGAAACAAGATAAAAGCTTTCCATTTTTGCTAAAATATCTGTCATTAAAATACAAAAAGAAAAGTCGTCTTGTTTTTTTTTTCTGTTTGTAATTACTACATGTTCCTGTTCGAGCATTGTTGGCAACACTCACACTTACATAATCATAAACATACAGATTAAAATAAAACAATTTTATGGCTCTTAAAAGCTATTACAATTTACTAAGAAAAAAATAAATAAATTCTTTTTGATTTGTTTCTTTTTATTAGGCGTTAAAAACGACAGCAAAGCAGAAGCCAGATGTTTTATTTTTATTTTCTTTGTTAACTGATAAAAAATATTCATAAAGACAGGAATTTTAGCACCATAAAATTTTATTGAGAGAACCTTTTTTTTCAATATAGTTATGTTCCATAAACATATGTAGATAAAATAAGAAAAGTTCCCTTAAAGCGCCCCATACACGTTTCAATCTTTCAACTAAATTGATTCTTGGGCACCTACTTCATAAACTGAATTGAAAGATTTCCATTCAACTATTTTAAATGGAGTAAAAAGCAATTTTAAAAATGTTTAACGTTTTCTTTGTAAACATAAATTTTGACAGCTGATTAACCTAGTGTTTAGACATGCGAGTAATGCAAGGAACACAACTGCGACGAACGACGAATTTTTGGTTATGTTTGTGTTGGTCAAAATTCGTCGTGCTCAGCGAAAGTTGAAATAGATTTATTTCTAATTAGTTCGTCAGCGAACGACGAACAAAATGTATTAGGTGGCCAGGTTTCTTATATAAAAAAAAATATTTTTCACGAAATCATACTTTTTATAATTATATTAATCCATGTAGTAACAAATAAGAGTGTAGTATATTCGGCTGGGCCGAATCTAAAATACCCTTCACGCTAGTCTCGTATATGTTATTTAGCATTGGCGAAGCTAAATAACTTTTTTTTGCTCAAAAGCAGTTCTGGTAATTATATAAGGTTACATAAATATGGAAAATGAAAATTTCCGATATCGGTCCATATATACCCGAGATATAGCCCAAACCTGGTTTTTCATGAAAATGTCGCGTAAGCGAACTTAAACAACTTTTTTGTGCTCAAAAGCAGTTCTGCTAATGAAATTAGGTTACATAAATATGGAAAATGAAAATTTCCGATATCGGTCCATGTATACCTGAGATATAGCCTAGATCGGGGCTTTCATGAAAATGCCGCGTAAGCGAACTTAAACAAATTTTTATACCCTTCACAAAAATGTAAAGGGTATATATAAGTTTGTGATTCCGTTTGTAATTTCTACAGTTTTTTTTTGCGACCCTATAAAGTATATATATTCTGAATCAGAATTAATGGAAAATTTGATTAAGCGATGTCCGTCTGTCCGTCTGTCCGCTGTTGAAATACCGTTTCTGAGAAAACCATTAGACTTAGAAACTTTTTTCTTTCACCATTCTTTTACCCCATCGATTCATGGGTTTGCTATTGAAATTCAGTAATATCGGTCCACGTATAGCTGAGATATATTCAAAATTCCGAAAAAAGCCTTTTTTTTTGCAGTTTTGTATGAAAATTTTTGAAAACAAAAGTTGTTCGTTTTGCTTCAAACTTCACACACTTATTAAGCATGGTGACTAAAAGACAAAAAATTTTTTTTTCAGATATCGGTCCATATATACCCGAGATATAGCCCAAATCGGATTTTTAATGAAAATGTCGCATAGGTGAAGCTAAATAACTTTTTTTGCTCAAAAGCAGTTCTGGTAATTATATAAGGTTACATAAATATGGAAAATGAAAATTTCCGATATCGGTCCATATATACCCGAGATATAGCCCAAACCTGGTTTTTCATGAAAATGTCGCGTAAGCGAACTTAAACAACTTTTTGGTGCTCAAAAGCAGTTCTGATAAGGAAATAGGGTCATATGAATATGAAAAATGAAAATTTTCGATATCGGTCCATATATACCCGAGATATAGCCTAGACCGGGGTTTTCATGAAAATGCCGCGTAAGCGAACTTAAACAACTTTTTTGTGCTCAAAAGCAGTTCTGGTATTGAAATTAGGTTACATAAATATGGAAAATGAAAACTTCCGATGTCGGTCCATATATACCCGAGATATAGCCTACACCGGGGTTTTCATGAAAATGCCGCGTAAGCGAACTTAAAACACTTTTTTGTGCTCAAAAGCAGTTCTGGTAATGAAATAGGGTCATGTAAATATGAAAAATGAAAATTTTCCATGTCGGTCCATATATACCCGAGACATAGCCCAAATCGGGTTTTTCATGAAAATGTCGCGTAAGCGAACTTAAACAACTTTTTTGTTCTCAAAATCAGTTCTGGTAATGAAATAGGGTCATATAAATATGAAAAATGAAAATTTTCGATATCGGTCCATTTATACCCGAGATATAGCCTAAATCGGGTTTTTCATAAAAATGTCGCGCAAGCGAACTTAAACAACTTTTTTGTGCTCAAAGCAGTTCTGATAATGAAGTTAGGTTACATAAATAAGGAAAATGAAAATTTCCGATATCGGTCCATATATACCCGAGATATAGCCTACACCGGGGTTTTCATGAAAATGCCGCGTAAGCGAACTTAAACAACTTTTTTGTGCTCAAAAGCAGTTCTGGTAATGAAATTAGGTTACATAAATATGGAAAATGAAAATTTCCGATATCGGTCCATATATACCCGAGATATAGCCCAAATCGGGTTTTTCATGAAAATGTCGCGTAAGCGAACTTAAACAACTTTTTTGTGCTCAAAGCAGTTCTGGTAATGATATAAAGTTATATAAATATGGAAAATTAAAATTTTCGATATCGGGCCATATATACCCGAGATATAGCCTGAACCGATTTTTCCATTAAAAAATTTTTTTTTTTTTTTTTTTGCTGAAAAGCAATTCTCGTTATAAAAGAAGGTTACTAAAATACAGAAAATAGAAAATTCCCATATCGGTTCATATATAACCGAGCATATTTAGGTCACATTTTTAATATACTATGCATATTCGTGACTATCGTGAAGGGTATTTTAGATTCGGCCCAGCCGAATATACTACACTCTTACTTGTTTTTGCTCAAAAGCAGTTCTGATAATGAAGTTAGGTTACATAAATATGGAAAATGAAGATTTCCGATATCGGTCCATATATACCCGAGATATAGCCTAAACTGCGGTTTTAATGAAAATGTCGCGTAAGTGAACTTAAACACCTTTTTTTGTTTAAAAACAGTTCTGGTAATGAAATAGGGTCATATCAATATGAAAAATGAAAATTTTCGATGTCGGTCCATATATACCCGAGATATAGCCCAGACCGTGTTTTACATAAAAGTGTCGCGAAAGCAAACTAAAACAACATTTTTGTGCTCAAAAGCAGTTCTAGTAATGAAATAAAGTTATATAAATATGAAAAATGAAAATTTCCAATATCGGTCCATATATACCGCAGATATAGCCTGGAACGGGGTTTTCATGAAAATGCCGCGTAAGCGAACTTAAACAACTTTTTTTTGCTTAAAAGCAGTTCTGGTAATAAAATAAGGTTATATAAGTATGGAAAATGGAAATTTTCGATATCTATATATACCCGAGATATAGCCCAAACCGGGTTTTTCATGAAAATGTCGCGTAAGCGAACTTTAACAACTTTTTTTTTATTAAAAACAGTTCTGGTAATAAGATGAGTTTATATAAATATGGAAGATAAAAATTTCCAATATCGGTCCATATATACCGCAGATATAGCCTGGAACGGGGTTTTCATGAAAATGCCGCGTAAGCGAACTTAAACAACTTTTTTTGCTTAAAAGCAGTTCTGGTAATAAAATAAGGTTATATAAGTATGGAAAATGGAAATTTTCGATATCTATATATACCCGAGATATAGCCCAAACCGGGTTTTTCATGAAAATGTCGCGTAAGCGAACTTTAACAACTTTTTTTTTATTAAAAACAGTTCTGGTAATAAGATGAGTTTATATAAATATGGAAGATAAAAATTTCCGATATCGGTCAATATATACCCGAGATATAGCCTAAACCGGGGTTTTCATGAAAATGCCGCGTAAGCGAACTTAAACAATTTTTCGCCTTAAAGCAGTTCTGGTAATAAAATAAGGTGATATAAATATTGAAAATGAAAGTTTTCGATATCGGTCCATATATACCCGAGATATAGCCTAAACCGGGTTTTTCATGAACACGCGGCGTATTTAGCATATTTAGGTCACATTTTTAATACATATTCGTGACTATCGTGAAGGGTATTTTAGATTCGGCCCAGCCGAATATACTACACTCTTACTTGTTTTTTTTCAAAAATTTCCATACAAAATTGCAAAAAAAAAAAATTGATTTTTTCAGAATTTTGGATATATCTCAGCTATATGTGAACCGATATTACTGAATTTCAATAGCAAACCCATGAATCGATGGGGTAAACGAATGGTGAAAGAAAAAAGTTTCTAAGTCATATGGTTTTCTTAGAAACGTTATTTCAACGGCGGATATTCGCACAGACGGACGGGCGGACAGACGGACATCGCTTAATCGACTTTTCCATTAATTCTGATTCAAAAATTATATAAAATATAAAATTGTTGAAATTACAAACGGAATCACAAACTTATATATACCCTTTACATTTTTGTGAAGGGTATAAAAAAATTATGAAGATGCTCTCAAAATAGAAAGTACCTCAGATAATTTGTTCAAAAATCCATCCATCGGATGGCAGTTATATAGGCTGACTTAATATGGTCCCCTTAATATTTTTATGTAAACAATGTTATCTACACAAAAGTTCGTACGTATTATGCTTCAACAACGAATTTACACAACGAATATTTGCCGGCTAATTCGTTGCGAGCGAAATTCGTTGTTCGTCGCAGATGTGTTTCTAGCAAAATTTGCTTGCGAGTGATTTTTTGGCACTTCCATGCAATCGAATGTCAAACGAACAAACAGTGTTACCGCGTAAATAATTTTAAGCAAATCAACTGGATCAGTACAAAATTAAAACTTAAGTTTTAGCTAGTTTATTTGTTAAATTGTATGTTAATTTATTAAAATTAATACTATAAATGGAATGTTTAAATGACAAAGCGTTAATATCAATAAAATACTGATAATAAAAATTCATGTTAACTATTTCCTAAAAGTATTCTCATGAGAAGAACACGGCAACTCTAATTTATAAAGAGAAGATAAATTAAAATAGAAAGAAAATATGGAAAGGAAACAAATTGTTTGACGTTCACGTGCTGATGACAAATTTAAAATGAACTCTCACTCGCATGTCTAGACACGAGATTCGAGGTCTTCGAAGAAATTTTCGTTGGTAACACATATTCAGCACTCGCATGAGATTAGTCGCAAGTCTAAGTGCAGGGTAAGACAGACACACAGCACAATCGGATTGAAAGGCTTACTAGCCAACTTGAAAAAATCAAAATTTTGGTATTTTCTTCAAACCACTCGTCAACTGCCAAACTAATCAATTTTCACATTCGTCCAGATCCCATCCATTTGTGGTTAAATAACCGAGGAATCGTACAACGCATTAGAGAGGGAATTCGTTTTTCAGCCGTACGCTTCGCCTATGGAATAAGTTGCCCTCAAACGTGTTTCTTGTCTGTTATAACGTTGGAAAGTTCAAGTCAAATCTTTTTTAAAAATATAGCGATAAAAAAATTTTTTATAAAATATTTTCCGCTAACAGAAAATTTAAAAAAATATACCTTATTAATTTAACGTTTTTGCAGAAAGTTGTATATAACAGATATTTTCCAAAGATTATTGATCGGTATTTTCTATAGAAAATTTATCGATAACAAAATTTTTCTATGAAAAATTGTATTTATCAATAGTAATAGTTTCATATAGGAAAATTAGCAATAAAGAATATTATTTTGAAAATAAAAGATTACAGAAATTTTCTGCAGAATATTTATCGGCAACAAAAATTTCCTACAGATTCATCGATAACAAAATTTTTCTATGAATCATTGAGCCGTAGCAAAAGTTTTATGTAGGAAATCTATCGACTATAGAAATTTTTCTACCGAATTTTTGCTGATAAGAAAAATATTTTATGCGAAGTTTGACGATAATATTTATTTGCTCTAAATATTTATCGATAATATATGTTTTGTAACAGAAATATGTGCATCGAAGAGTAATTTTGCTGATATGACAAATATTTTATGTAACATTTGTCCGTAATAAAAATTTTTTTATAAAAATTTATCAAGAACACAAATTTTGTTAAGACAATTTATCGATAACATGATTACGTGTATCGAGAACTAGGAAGTTATATACCAAATTCGTTGATAACAAAAAATTTATAGTAAAAATCATTTAGATGATGGAATTTTTGTATAAATAATAAGTCAATAAGGGTTATATATATTTTTTTTTTTTGGAAAAAATTTCCTGCCAGGAATTTTATATATAAAATTTATCGATAATAAAACTTCTATGAAATATTTATCAATACTAAGAGTTTTATATAGGAAAATGATCAATAATAGAATTTTAGTTTGAAAATTTAGGAAAACAGAAATTTTCTACAGACTTTTTATCGGCAACAAAAATTTCCTACAGAAAATTTATCGATAACAAAATTTTTCTATGAAACATTGAGCCGTAGAAAAAGTTTTATGTAGGAAATTTATTGATTATTGAAATTTTGCCACAGAATTTTTGCTGATAAAATAAATATTTTATGCGAAGTTTATCGATAATATATATTTTCTTTAAATATTTATCGAAAATAAAAGTTTTGTAACAGAAATATGTGTATCGAGGAGCAATTTTGCTGATATGACAAATATTTTATGTAACATTTGTCCGTAATAAAATTTTTTTCTAAATAATAAGTCAATAAAAACTATTTATTATTATCATTATTATTTTTTATTTGTTTTTTAAAATTTCCTGTCAGGAATTTGATACAGAAAATTTATCGATAACAATACTTTTTTATGAAATATTTATGAATACTAAGAGTTTTATATAGGAAAATGAGCAATAATAGAATTTTATTTTGAAAATATAAGAATTTTTGCTGATAAGAAAAATATTTTATGCGAAGTTTGCTGATAATATATATTTTCTCTAAAAAGTTATCGATAATAGAAGTTTTGTAACAGAAATATGTGTATCGAAGAGTAGTTTTGCTGATATGACAAATATTTTATGTAATATTTGTCCATAATAATTATTTTTTATAAAACTTTATCAATAACACAAGTTTTGTTAAGACAATTTATCGATAACATGATTACGTGTATCGAGAACTAGGAAGTTATATACCAAATTCGTATATAACAAAAAATTTATTGTAAAAATATTTTAGATAATGTAATTTTTGTATAAATACTAAGCTAAAAAGGATTATAACATTTTTTTTTTTAAATTTCCTGCCTTGCTTTTTTAAATATATTCTCCTTATGTGCATGTGTCTATTATCTGTGGAAAGGCAGCAGACTTGGGGGAAAAATGTTGCTAAGAAGAAATTAATTTTTACTTCAAAGCACTCATTACGTACTTACACATACTTACACAAGCAGACATACTCGTACACACATACGAGCACCCATACATGAGTTGAAAAGAAAATTATATTTTACTGAACACTCAATTTATTTATGTACGTATGCAAGTATGTACTCGTATGAAGGCTTGTATTTATATCTAAAATAGAAAAAAAACAAGTAAGAGTGTAGTATATTCGGCTGGGCCGAATCTAAAATACCCTTCACGATAGTCACGAATATGCATAGTATATTAAAAATGTGACCTAAATATGCTCGGTTATATATGAACCGATATGGGAATTTTCTATTTTCTGTATTTTAGTAACCTTCTTTTATAACGAGAATTGCTTTTCAGCAAAAAAAAAAAAAATTTTTTTAATGGAAAAATCGGTTCAGGCTATATCTCGGGTATATATGGCCCGATATCGAAAATTTTAATTTTCCATATTTATATAACTTTATATCATTACCAGAACTGCTTTGAACACAAAAAAGTTGTTTAAGTTCGCTTACGCGACATTTTCATGAAAAACCCGATTTGGGCTATATCTCGGGTATATATGGACCGATATCGGAAATTTTCATTTTTCATATTTATGTAACCTAATTTCATTACCAGAACTGCTTTTGAGCACAAAAAAGTTGTTTAAGTTCGCTTACGCGGCATTTTCATGAAAACCCCGGTGTAGGCTATATCTCGGGTATATATGGACCGATATCGGAAATTTTCATTTTCCATATTTATGTAACCTAACTTCATTATCAGAACTGCTTTGAGCACAAAAAAGTTGTTTAAGTTCGCTTGCGCGACATTTTTATGAAAAACCCGATTTAGGCTATATCTCGGGTATAAATGGACCGATATCGAAAATTTTCATTTTTCATATTTATATGACCCTATTTCATTACCAGAACTGCTTTTGAGCACAAAAAAGTTGTTTAAGTTCGCTTACGCGACATTTTCATGAAAAACCCGATTTGGGCTATATCTCGGGTATATATGGACCGACATCGGAAGTTTTCATTTTCCATATTTATGTAACCTAATTTCAATACCAGAACTGCTTTTGAGCACAAAAAAGTTGTTTAAGTTCGCTTACGCGGCATTTTCATGAAAACCCCGGTCTAGGCTATATCTCGGGTATATATGGACCGATATCGAAAATTTTCATTTTTCATATTCATATGACCCTATTTCCTTACCAGAACTGCTTTTGAGCACCAAAAAGTTGTTTAAGTTCGCTTACGCGACATTTTCATGAAAAACCAGGTTTGGGCTATATCTCGGGTATATATGGACCGATATCGGAAATTTTCATTTTCCATATTTATGTAACCTTATATAATTACCAGAACTGCTTTTGAGCAAAAAAAGTTATTTAGCTTCACCTATGCGACATTTTCATTAAAAATCCGATTTGGGCTATATCTCGGGTATATATGGACCGATATCTGAAAAAAAAATTTTTTGTCTTTTAGTCACCATGCTTAATAAGTGTGTGAAGTTTGAAGCAAAACGAACAACTTTTGTTTTCAAAAATTTTCATACAAAACTGCAAAAAAAAAGGCTTTTTTCGGAATTTTGAATATATCTCAGCTATACGTGGACCGATATTACTGAATTTCAATAGCAAACCCATGAATCGATGGGGTAAAAGAATGGTGAAAGAAAAAAGTTTCTAAGTCTAATGGTTTTCTCAGAAACGGTATTTCAACAGCGGACAGACGGACAGACGGACAGACGGACATCGCTTAATCGACTTTTCCATTAATTCTGATTCAGAATATATATACTTTATAGGGTCGCAAAAAAAAAACTGTAGAAATTACAAACGGAATCACAAACTTATATATACCCTTTACATTTTTGTGAAGGGTATAAAAACATAGTATGATATATTGTAAACTTACCTGATTTCCTTTGGAACCATGACAAGGATACAGCATAACATCATGTCCTGCATAATCGAGACATGCCTCATCTCTGCGTATTTCACCCGTTTTACTCAGCATCCAGTACTGGAAGATGTGTGCAACAAAGGTGGCAACAAACCCGAGTTAACCAAACGTAAAAAGACATTGGTTTTACAGTTGATGTCGTTGTTGTTAAGTGGTATCATGTTGTAGACAGGAAAATGTAATAATTTTTTTTTGCCAACCATTCAAACAGTAGAACGAACAGCAGAACGAACATGTTGTTGAAGTGGTGTTTTAAATGTTGTAAAATCATATGATGAAAATTAATTACGTTTCATAAATGTTGAGGAAAAAATAAAAATGAAATGATTTTATTAATGAAAATATGTTGCAGAAAGAGTAAAAGAAAATAGGATTGTGGTGTAATAATTCTCAATTGAATTTATAGTTGTTTCATGTTCTATTGATTAATTAAATTTTTCAAAGCATATCAATATCTATCGCAAGCAAACATTTTTTTAAACAAAATTTAATATGACAAACTAATTTCATTCGAATACAAAACGCAATTTGCAATAAGTACCAGGTGGCGCAAAATTAATCATCCAATTTCGTTTTTAAATAACTATTTTACTAAATAAAAAAAACTAAATAAATATATTTTGCGTGTTGATTCCAGCAATTCAATTAGAGCTGTACATTTTACAATAATATTTTATAGCACAACAAGATATCGACCAGTGTTGATATACATTTGTAACCGTTTTATTGCATTGGCCGACCTCGACATAAATAAGACTCCTGGACCAGATGGCATTCCAGCACTGGTCTTGAAGCAGTGAGCTTCTACAGTTGCACGTCTATTAGCACACCTCTTCCGTATACTTTACCATGTTGGTGAGTTTCCATCGTGCTGGAAGGTCGCTAATGCACGTCAATCCCCAAAAAGGGTACACAAATAACCCAGAAAATTGCCGCCCAATTGCGATTTGCTCTGCACTTTCCAAAGTAATGGAAAGCATGGTCAACTATATACCACGTTATGAGGTATCTACAGTCGCGTAAATTACTTTGTGATTGTCAATATTTCGTAACAGCTGTTCTACTGGCGATCTTATGGCATATCTCTCAGAGATACTAATCCATCATTTCGGTGAAGGTAAGATGGTGGTTCTGGATATTTTCAAAGCGTTTGACAGAGTGTGGCAAGGTGCACTACTGGCAAAACTTACAGCTTTTAGTGTTAGTGATGACATTTCTCGGTTTATATCGAACTTTCTCGATTTATTTCGAGCATTATACGAGTTGTTATAGATGGGGTCTGATCAAACGAGTTTAAGATTAATTCAGGGGTACCGCAAGGCTCCATTCTTTCTTCTACCCTATTTCTTATTTTTGTCAACGATTTTCTCTATCAAACTTTTAACCCTATCCACTCCTTCGCGGATGACAGCAGCATTTGCCACTCGTACTCTTTTAGCTATAGGCCCAGCCTAACAGAGTTCGTTGCCAAGAGGCTAAATATGAATGATTCACTGAATAGTAATCTTCTATAAGTCTCCACATGGGGTCGCAAAAACAGTTTCGCTTTTAATGCTCATAAGACCCCGTGCTGTTTATTAACACACAAACAAACGACCGCAAATGCTGTTTCATCGGTACTCATAGATTCTATAAATGTTAAGGAATCGGATGCTCTTGATGCTCTGGGAATGTAAATACAGTGTGATGTTTCATGTCTCTAAAGAAGCATTTAAGTGCCTCGGGTTTTTGAAACAGTGTAAGATGAACTTCACTCCATCCGATCTCCTTACTATTTATACCACCTACATTCGACCGAAAATGGAATACAACTCTTATGTTTGGACCGGTGTCTCAAAGTCTGTTTTGGGACTACTCGACCATGTGCAGGAGAGGGTGAATAAGCTTATCGGTGACAGTAGGATATCCCACACTACTGACTCACTGGAACACCGACGCAGTGTAAGATGCGTTCTCTGTTGTAACGTTACTACAATGAGTTTTGCTCCAATGATATTAAGGATCTTGTTCCCGAACCTGACACATTTATACGTAACACACTGGCAGTGTCCGGAGCTCATCCATTTGTGGTCAACTGCCCAGGGAATCGTACTATGCATTACAGAGAGAGTTCGTTTTTCCGCCGTACGTTTTGCTTCTAGAATAAGTTGCGTGCAAACGTGTTTCCTGTCTGTTATAAAAGTTCAAGTCAAATGTTTACAAACACTACTCCCTCTTTCGCCCTTCTCATAGCCTATTTTCCTAGCTATGGTACAATGCACTGAATATGTAGGAGTCATCTTCATTTTTTTTCATAACTTTCCGCAATATTTCTGGCGATAACGGTTCACATTCCTGTCTAGTATTCTCCTTAAGGGCTGTGATTGTCTGGAGCTTATTGGCATACGAGTAAAACTGCGACTGCAAGTGGCCACAAATAAAGGGGTCTGGGATGGTTAAATCGTGGTGTAGGGCAGCCATGTTGCATCGCCTAAATGAGAGATTATGCAAGTAGTAAATGCTTGCAATATCAATTGTGGCTCCTGCTGTCTGTGCAGTTGTACCGCTTGGTTGAAATCACATATTCACCAAGCCCTATTTATTTATTTCCGGTTGTAAGAAGTCGTTTATCATGGTCCTGTAGCTTTCGCTAATAATAGTAACTGTATGGCTGATGGCTTCGCCAAAAAGAGCAGTCCAGTTACTGCTCTCACATGAGCACTGGCTGTTTTCATGCGTAATGGCTGTTTTCATACAACACGCGCGGATTTTCAGTGCCCCTGAAACAAAGATTTGGTTTATTGATATAACCGCTTACGTGAAAGTGCGCTTTCTTGCTCTTGCTGAGATTCGATTCAAAATCATCATTTTCGTTGTTAAGATTGAGGGCCGTTTTATATGCGAAGTAGAGCACTTCATTGTTTGTCTGCTTGTTTTCTGGAAATGTCTAGTTCACAAATGTCAAAATCATCCTTTCCGTGGGCCGAAATATAACACTCTACTGTTTGTCTGCTTGGTTTCTGGAGACGTGTATTTCACAAATGTGAAATATGATCGACATAAAACGACATTTGCAAAAGTTATTACATCTTACAATAGGCTGATTAATTTTGTGCCACACTGTATTAGCAAAAAACACATGGTCTCAGGTAGAAAGGATGTAACTTAAATACAGGCGTGGTCTTACTCTCACAGTCGCCTAGCACGGCGTGGGGGACTACGAAACCGAAGATCGACTTTTAAGTTTTTGGGTATAAGTGTAAATCAGTACTCGTAAACCAGACTCGGGAGAAACCAATAATTATGATCAGAGCTGCCGTTGTTGGTTATTTCTAATCAAAATTAGTAATATTTTTCTTAGACGTGGAGATGAGAATATTTTTCACTAGGTAAACATAGTGAAACCTCCCATAAGCGCACACACACCGTTGCCTTAGATCAGTTCAAGTTGAGCTGCTGTGTTTCAAAATCATATCAAATATTTTTGATATGTTGGAGTGCCTCAAGGTCGTCCGCGTCTAGCAAAATGTGTCAAACGGGGAATTTGTTTGATACTTAAACGTAAGAATTTATGAATTTGGATATTCCTGTATACGTAGTACAGGATGGACCAGAAGTCTCTGAACATTTGAAAACATCGTAGCAACAGCGTGGGCGGGAATATCGGAGCGGGAGGGGGGCTACGAAACTGAAAACCGACCGACCTTGAGCTACTTGGTGTCATGGCGTCCTTTAGCGAAGCACAACGCGTAGTTTGCGTACGCGTCTACTATTATAACAATAATTCTGCGACCGAAGCTAAATGCAAATTTTGTTATTATTTTAATATTCGCGATAGGAATCATGCTCCAGCGCTTCAAACCATGAAGTAATGGGTTCAGAAGTTCGAGATCAGCATTAACAAAATAGCGAGCTGGACGTCCTAAAACATCCATTGAGTAATGCGTTCAGAACTTCGAGATCAATATTATCAAAATAACGAGCTGGACATTCCAAAACATCCATTAAGTAGTGTGTTCAGAAGTTCGAGATCAACATTATCAAAATAACGAGCTGGACGTCCCAAAACATCCATTAAGTAGTGTGTTCAGAAGTTCGAGATCAACATTATCAAAACAACAAGCTGGACGTCCCAAAAGTAATGCGTCCAGAAGTTCGAGATTAACATTATCAAAATAGTCATCTGGACATCCTAAAATATCGAGAGAACCAGAAAATATAGAGCGAGTACGATCATCTCTTCCAGAGCAACCCAAGCTCTCTACTCGTAAGCGGTCTACGGTTTTAAATATGCCTTGACGATCTCTAAATTGTATTTTGGAACAGGATGGTGCACTATGACATACGTCAAAAGACACGTTGGCTAAAGTTTGTCAAATTTTTGACCAGAATATCATATCGAAAACAGGTAACTTTAACTGGACACCTCGTAGTGCCGATTTGTTTCCAATGGACTTTCTCCTTTGGGGATACCTAAAAAACAAAGTTCTCAGTAACAAACTGACGATCATAACCGACCTAAACAAAGATATGTGCTAGGGTATACAAAACATATCAACCAATACTTGTAGAGCGGTCATGCAAAATTTCCGGCCTGGGTTGCATCAAAAAAACAGCTCTGCTCTCGCTGTATCGTAAATATTTCTTAAGTGTGGTCAGGCTGGTTGTTTTTGTTGTCCGGTCTTCGAGAGTTTGGCGTCTCGTTCGCACTGGTCAACAGTTTGCCTCAACTAACTATATTAATTTACAAATTTTCTTGAAGTATTTCGTTGTTAACCAAGCTGCAACTTAATATGTGAAGACATAGGTTGTTATAGTTAGTCACCGCCACGCTACAAGTGTAATGTTAATACCATCTTAGGCATATGGTCTCCGTCATCCCGCCCGAGATGTGCATCTTCTGCTTTGCAAATTATTTTACAACTGTATAGTTAAAGAAGTAAATGAATTATTCCATTTAATTTAGTTTTATAGACATGTGGCTATTTATTCTTTATTTATCATTACAAATGTTAAGGGGTCCACCCTGTACATAGTGCGATTGGCTACTGTTTAAAGAACATTTTGTAAATTGCGCATATTTGTATGAAAAATCGTCGTCGTTTTGTTTTAAATATAATGAAAACATGTTTGATTTAATATATTTTGTATATTTTTTGGTTTAAGGTTTAGTTTAGTGTAAATTCATCTGTTCACTTTGATCTACTCTTGTGGTTTGAAATCGCCAAGAATCTGGCGACTGTGATTTACACCTCTTTTCTAGTGAGTTCAACTCACAATTGCAAATCTCATGCAAGTTGCAAGTATCAGCACTTGCTCGATAATTTCAGCTTTACACAGACGGCAAAAGCCGTAGGGATTATAACTTTTTATATACACTAAAATTACTTATAGAATCTTTTGAAATCTTTCTGACGAGATCTATTATGTGAAATGCATAGAGAAAACTAAAGAGTTTATATACGAAAAAAATGTGAGTTAGAGCCTTTCTCTTTGAGACCAACGATATGAAGTCTATAAAATTTTTTGTTGTGTTTGTTGCTTTAAAAATTTGCTTACAATAGAATATATAGGTTTTAAATTTAGCACGAGAAAGTAAAACGAATGCTGACATATATTGCCATAATAAAATAATATTTAAAATCATAGCATATTTTTAGGCGGACGTTTAATTATTTTATATAGTATATATAAGTATATTAGTTCTTTTTTTAGATTAGTACACCACAAATAATTTATGAAATAAAGTTTAAATTATTTAAATTTATTCACATTTAAAATGTTGTTCGCATTAAAAAAAATTAGCCACAAACTCCGTTATAATTTTAAATTTATTTTTCTTTGTTCAAAAACCAAAATTATTTAATTAAAACAGCGTGCTGCATTTTGCCATAAATATCTGTTAGTAACCCAAATAAATTATAATCAAATACACATATAAAACAGAAAGTTAAGTTTTTTAAAATAATTTTTAGCCATCATTTTGCTAGTTTGTACGATGCAATTAAGCTTAAGGAAATTTTTAGCGGAAAACTTTGCTAATTTTTATGGGGAAGTGAAATCAAAGTAAAAACAAATACAAATTTTTAGTTTTCTTGCAATTAATATGGTCCTTATTTAAAAAGAAATGAGGTTCTAATTAAAATTAAAAAAACAAAATTTAAGTGTTGATAACATATACAAGTTATGTATTACTTTTTGAATAAGGTCCTATCAGTCGTATTGATAAAAAATGTTTTATATTTATTAAAGATTTATCTTAAAAACTTTGCATAGAAAATTGTCAAATAAACCTGTAATAAACATAAAAAAAGCTATAAAAATATGGCCGTATATATTAATTTATTTTAAAAAGTTTTTCTTATCTATCAGGGCTGATAAACTTGTATTAAGCAATATTGAATATTTCTGCGGCAGATTTAGTTTTTACAATTCATTTAATTTCCAATTATTCAGCCATATCACAAAGATTAATTTCTTTCAATCCGTTTTTTAGTTCTTTACCAACCGAAATCTGAAATATGTTTCGCCATCAAGATTTATCAAGCAATATTATTATTACCGGATCGTTTCTTTTCGAATATGCTATCAGTCTAATTTATGAATATATCTTAATTATACCTCTCACAAAAATTTTAAAGGTATATATATATATATATATATATATATATATATATATATATATATATATATATATATATATATATATATATATATATATATATATATATATATATATATATATATATATATATATATATATATATATATATATATATATATATATATATATATATATATATATATATATATATATATATATATATATATATATATATATATACATATATATCGTCTGTGATAGTAGTTATAAGTTTGTGCTTCCATTTATAATTTCTACAATTTAATTCCTACAAAGCAGAAGTGCCCAAGCTCTATGCGCTTAGCTATAATACTGTAGTCTTTAAAGGTGGATTCGCCCATGGTTTCGGAAACAAATTTTTGTTCTGAAATATGCTACTTTAATTTTTAAAGCAAAATTAAACTGAGATGCGACATCATATTATGTGTACACACATATGTATAACAAAATAAATGTATACGTAAATGTTTTATATTGATTATTATAAAAAATAAAAGTAAACAACTTTAAAACATTTTGTTATGAATTTCAAGGCATCGATTGCACTGAAGCTTATTTTAGAAATGAAAAGGTGCCATCTTGTAACAGTAAGACGCGTTGTTTATGTAGTTATTTCATATGGTGGCTTTGTTTGTCCACAACAAATTTTCGAAGTGGCTGAATCGTTTCAGAACAAACTCTTAAAGAGCTAAACTTGGTTCGGAACAAAAATTTTCATTTTCACAAAAATAATTTATACATGCGGGTTTGACAAAACAATTTCATAAGATACTGAACAGGTGTATATTTCTGTCGCATTGTAGTATTTTTAAGTAATTTTGGAAAAAAAACACAGTTGCATCGCTTGGTACTGAATAGATTTCAGGAGATTTCGTCGAAATCTACTCATAAAGTAGATTTCAGTTTGTATGCGATCTTAAAATCTACTAGATTTGGCTTGAAATCTCGAATGAGCAGATTTTGTTTTGGTGAAAATAGACTATTATATACTTTTTTGTCGTACTGCACTGTACAAACACAAGGACAAAGCAAAAACACTTTCGCATGCTTTGCTGGTAAACATTGGCGACAGCGATTATCAGTGTAGATTTTGTTTTTGTAAATATGTTTTGCCTTTTAAAACCAAAAATATTAAATAAAATGTATTGGTGTTTACTCTTCCATATAGACCTTTTGGGCACCTCTGCTATACCTTATTGATTGAAAAGTCGATTATGCGATGTCTGTTTGCCGTTGAAATACTGTTTCTGAGAAAACCATTAGACTAAGAAAATTTTTTCTTTCATTACTCTATTACTCAATCGATTTATGGATTTGCTATTGAAATTCAGTAAAATCGGTTCACGTATAGCTCAGGTATATCCAAAATTCGATTTTTTTTTTGCAATTTTGTATGAAAACTTTTAGAAAAGAAAATAGTTTCTTTTGCTTCAAACTTCACACACTGAAAAATACTATGAGTTTTTTCAACTCTGTTTTTTATTTTTCGTAATGATCTTCTATGTCAAACTTCTAACCAACTTCACTCTTTTGGAGATTATGTCAGCGTTTATTATTTATATTATTGGTCTAGCTTATTTCAGATCAAGGCCAGGAGGCAAAATACGAATGACGCACTAAATAACGATCTTATTATTAGCTGCGAATAGGGTCGTAAAAGTGGAAACTTTGATTTCAGCGCTCATGAGACCCTGCTTTGTTTGCCAACATACAAATGCAGTAGTAAATGCTGCTTCATCTGTGCAATAATGAATGATATCTATATTATCCATGAGGTATTCGATTCATTTGAAGTTTTTGAAAGGAAAATTCGCTGTTATATACGTTGAACTGAACCCAATTTGCACGCTTCCAAAGAAGCATTCAAGTAGCTCGGCTTTCCAAAACAATGTAAAACATACTTCACTCCATATCATCTCCTTACTATTCATCCCCTCATGAAGCAGGTTTTGCGTTAGTGTATGCCTGAGCAGGGTGCTCTGCTTTCTGGGACATAGACGGGTAGGAATGCCTCGTATATTGTAGTAAATAAAATTCAAGAAAACCACGTGATAAGGCTGCGTTAGACTTTCAAAGCCAGAGTTAATTAGCAGAACAGTAACCGCCATAGCCTCCGGGGAATTCTGCTTGCAAACCACGCAGGCGCTCATTATTGTTGATGTGCGTACATGTTGGCTGAAATAATCTGACTGTGGTTTCAACCTAAATTCGCAGGAAGGGGTATTAGTTTCCCGGATAACCATGGTGGAATGCCAGTTTTCGCGGGACATAACGACCGAGATACCAATCATCCAAAAGTGATGGTTAGACGAGTGAGTTGGGGTAAGGACTGATGCTCTTATATAGGCTTCGACCTATCAACTCATTGAGCTTTGTCCTCCACTAACTGCCGTGAACGTGCAAACAGAAGAAGGGGATTAGAAGCCCAGAACTCTTCAGCTAGCAATGTGTTCATATGGCAAAAGTTATGACCTGCGTGAGACTTGCAAGCCCTACGGGGACATTTTTGAATTGTGAATAATTCACCCCCCATGAAACTGGCCCATCATCAGATAAGTCCGTCAAGGCAGGTGCTGATGAAAATCAATTCCATATTCTGTGGTTTAAAGCTAAAATCCCAGGGAGGGTAATTGCCCTTTCCTGATAGCAATGATGCATGGCACTTTTCAGGGGCTAAAAACCCCCACGAGCTACTGCTGTAAAGCGAGTGAGTTGGTATAAGGATGATGCTCTCAATTGCATACAGGAGGGATTGATTAGCAGTTCCGAGCTCTGCAGCCAGGGGTTGGCCCACATGTGTACTAAGAAGGTACGACCTGTGAGAGCATTGCAATCCGAACGGGGGGCGGGTGAGTCATAAATACTTCACCACGTGGAGTTGCTCAACAGCCGGATAATGCCATCAAGGTAAGTGCTGATGTAAATTAATGACACATTCTGCCAGTTACAATATTGGGAAGTTGAAGTCAATTATCCAAAAATACTATTACCCCTTTCCTTCTCCTCATAACATGTACTCCTAAAATCGATTCAATGCACTGCGTACGGATCCAAGATAAAAAGTATCTTCTTTTAAAAATTTATAAAAAATTGCATAAACATTTAAGTTAAATTATCTAAAATTTACAAAAATAATTTGCAAAATAAAAAACAAAAACTGCAGATTTTGTTTTAAATTCAGTTCATAAGTTTCCATGCAATTACATCCGGAAGGGCTGTGAAATGACTACCGGCATGTCACTAAAAACAACCCCTTTTATGAAGGAAAGTTTTATTCAATCTTCCTTTCTTCATGTACTTTATTGAAAATATTTAAAAAATTAATGCAAAACCCCCTTAAGGTATACTATAGTTTTTACATTATATGCATAGTTTTTACATTATATGCATATTTGTTTTCATTTACATTTTGCTGTAAAATATGCAAATATTACAGCTAAGGGAAGTATTTGTAAAATGCTAAATCGGCAAAGACGAATTAGAAAATCACTACAGAGGAAATCTAAACAGAACGCACTTATATCACTTTTCGGCCAAGCGAGTATAGTTGTAAAGGGCTGTCTTATCTTTGAGAACCTATAAAGTCAACTTGTTTTTGAAACAGAAATATTAGCTCTATTTATTATTCAAAATAGTCAGGTATCAGACATTTGATTCAGTGTTTACTCACATTTAGAAATATTTTAAAACAATTATTTATGTATTTTATATGCTCGTGCATGCAGTATGTGCCAGAACCAATTAATTTTTATGCACAATGAATAAATCAAGTAAATATTTCATATTTCATATTTAAATTTTATTTTCTTTAGTTGTCCAACTTTAAATTTTCCTTTTTTTTGCCTGTAAACACAATGTTCACATAAAAATCAATAGGTTTTTATTAAAAATTGGTTTTTATTTGCAAAACTAATGGCTTATAAAATAAATTGATGTTACAAACGAGCATGCAGGGATATACAAAAAAATATGTGCATGTATATGCAGCAATATCAAATTATTATCTAAAAGTTGAGGTAAACTTTACGGGGCCTGCGTACGAATGTCATACTAGTCGACCCTTCCAGGTGTTATATTACGAGAGCGTATTTATATTGAAGCTATCTAGCGCTAGATGACAGCACAAACACAAATTTTTTTTGAGATTGCGATCTGTCAAACGTCAGCTGTTAAAACTTCACCTTAATTCAGCCATTAGTTTATTTGTTGTAAGTGTTTGAAGTAAGAGCAACTTTTATGTTTCTTGAAAAATGGAAAAAAAGTGAATCTTGTGCAGGGATTAACATTATTATTTGAAAGAAAAACGGCGAAAGAGACAAAGGAAAAGCTTGATGAACACTACGGTGATCTACTCTGTCAGACTACATGGTAAAATATTGGATTTTTGAATTTAAACGCAGCCGAACAAGCACTACAATAATATCATCAACAGGAAGGCCAAAAGGGGTGGCTACTAAAGAAAATATCAAGGAAATCCTCGATATCGTTATGAATGATCGCCGAGTGAAGTTACGTGAGATTGCTGAAATGGTAAGTATATCATATGCACGTGTGTTCAACATTTTTCATGAAGATTTGCATATGAAAAAGCTATCGGCAAGATGGAAGCCGCTTTTGCTCAGTGTCGAGCAAAAACGAAGTTCGACAGACCACTTCAAAGCGGTGCTTGGACATGATAAAGCGTAATCCTGTTTATTTTTGGCATCGATGAATAAATGTTGATGAAACTTGGGTCCACCACTACACACCTGAAACCAAAAATCAATCGAAACAATGGGTGGAAGCTGGTGAAAGTGATCCAAAGAAGGCGAAGATAGTGAAATCGGCTGGTAAGGTTATGGCCACTGTATTTTGGGATACACATGGCATATTGCTCATCAATTATCTTGAAGAAGGATACACACTCACAGGAAAGTATTACCGTACATTATTGGACATTTAAAGGAGAAAGAAGTACTCTTTGTTTCAGACAGCGAACCGATTCACACCGCATTAGATACAATGCTAAAATTACGTGAAATACACTTCGAACTGGTTGGTCATCCTCCTCATAGTCCAGATTTAGCCCCTAGTGAGTTTTCCTGTTTGCAAACTTGAAAAAATGGCTCCCAGGAAAAAGATTCATTTCAAACAAAAAAGAAATTATCGAAACTAACAGGTATTGAGAGGGGTTCCCCAAATCGTATTATTCAGATGGTATAAAAAAAAGACTATGTTGAGAAATAGATGGTTTGGAAAAAATGTTTTTATTCCTAAGTAGTGCTTTAAAAATATTGACTTTTGAGGTTTTAAACCAATATAAAAGATCCACTACTACTTCTAACATTCCATAGAGGACCTTGTGCACTTTCACTTGAAAGAAGATATGTCCATCGGTTCTACAAACCACGTGAAATATCTTTTTCGAAATTGTCAAAGATTGATGCTTTTTTATTTTATATAAATTATTTTTGTTTCTACCAATAACGCCAATTAAGTTTCCAAAGTAATGATTTTGCGTTGAATGTAGAACAAAGCTGATGGTTTGTGTTTTTAAAAAACTAGAAGAAATATTCTTTGCGTCGAATGAGAGTTGGGTGAAATATATGGCTGAACGCTGGGCATGGGCTTAGGTTTAACAGGCTGCCAGCTATTAAAAAGCCAGCCCATTTGTGTCCAATTTGGTCGTGTTTTGTTCCCTGGGTGTGATATGTATCTCAGCAGATCTTACATATCACTGGTTTAGAACCAACCCGAGAATCGGATAAAGGAGTCCAATCCATTTACATCACACTCCGATACCTCCGCCAAATCTTGCAGCATCGGTCTGCCTAGATACAAAGCCCTTACGTTGGAAAAAGCTGGATACCGAGAAAGAAAGTGTTCAACACTCTCCACTTCCTTTGTCGTCTCTGTAACTTCTACAGAAGTCATTAAATGGAAGATTTAACCTTCTCGTCAGCGACTCTATGTGACAATGACCTTTCAGAACCGCCACAGCAGAACGCAACCTCCGTCTAGACAGGCCCCTGAGGATAATAACCCTCCTTTTATAATATTTGGGCCATGTCAGCCTTGATATCCGACAGGTATCTTCACTGGACCATCTGAAAGCGGTCTCAAGAAGTTAACACTGTTCTTGTTTCTTACAGCTCCTAAGCGGGATTGCAACGATCCCATCTTTGTTATAGCTGAACAACGGCTTTTGCCAGTTCGTACCTGTGCCCTCAAAAAACCTCCAAGTTCGAATGTCTCTCTATCTAGTTTAGAGATATCAGACATTCACGAACCAACCTGGACGTCGTATAGACCCCAGCTAGTGCATACAGCTTCTATAGTGATTTGACGCACAAAAGCAACCGGAGCTGCTCAGAAAACCGAGAGCCTTGTTTTAGTCCACGTTACGGTAAAACCTGTATCCTGAGATAGTGTAGTTATGAAGACACTTCATAACATGATTGTTTGATTAATAGACTAGAGATTGGAGCATACGAGTATGCTTTTAAGTTTCCCCAAAAATAAGATTTCTTTTAAAATAAATAATCAAAATGTATAAAAAATATATAAAATCTGAATTTAGTAGGCTTTTCGAAGAAACTATTTGCTGTAAGAAAATTACTAGGTTAAGTAGTGCTTATGTCCGCTTAATTAGGCCTTTTTAAAGGCTTGTGTACTTTTTCTTTTTGCCGACTGGAACTCTAAAACAATACTGCAATATTTTACACGTTTATTGCTTTGGTAAAAAATTGTTTTTTATTAAAAAAAATACATAAAAATATATACGTGTGTATGTATTGCACATGTATTTATATCGAATATTCAATGAGTCATGAAAAAATAACCAGTTGTTAAAGAGCTTAACCAAATCAAAACTGAATAGAAAAGATTTAATAAAAAGTTGTGAAAAACAGGAGGGTTGTAGCGATGAAATGTTTAGCAGCGCTAAAAATCAGTGTTTGATATTGAGCTTCTGATAAAAGTCGCAACACATAAAGACATCATTTCTAAGAGCAAAATAATTTTGTTCTATGCAAGTTAAGATTTTATTGTTTTTGATTAAGTAAATATCAAAAAAACTTTTAATCTGAAATAATCGGCCAATTCATCATTTCGGTGAAAGTAGGGTGGTGGCTCTGGATATTTCAAACGCATTTGACTGGGTGTGGGATGATGCACTACTGGCAAAACTTACTGCTTTTGGTGTCGGTGATGACCTTTCTCGGTTTATATCGAGCTTTCTCAGAGACCGCACTATACGGATTGTTATAGATGGCGTCTCATCAAACGAGTTTAAGATTAATTCAGGGGTACCGCAAGGCTCCGTTCTTTCTCTTACCCTATTTCTTATTTTCCTCAACGATCTTCTCTATCAAACTGCCAACCCTATCCACTCTTTCGCGGATGACAGCGGCAGTTGTCACTCGTACTCTTTTAGTTATAGGCCTAGCCTATCAGAGATCGCTGCCATCCGAGGCTTAATATGAATGATTCACTGAATAGTGATCTTCTACTAATCTCCGAATGGGGTCGTAAAAACAGGGTCGCTTTTAACGCTCGTAAGACCCAATGTGGTTTATTGGCACACAAACAAACGACCGCAAATGCTGCTTCATCTGTATTCATGGATGGTGTAAATATTGAGGAATCGGATGCTCTTGATGTTCTTGGAATGAAGATACAGTGTGATGTCCTCTGGACTGAACACATTTTTCATGTCTCTAAAGAAGCATTCAAGTGCCTAAGTTTTTTGAAACGGTGCAAGATGGACTTCACTCCATCCGATCTGCTTACTATTTATACCACCTACATCCGACCGAAAGTGGAATACAACTTTCATGTTTGGGCCGGTGCCTAGAAGTCTATTTTGGGGTTACTCGACCGTGTGCAAGAGAGGGCGAAGAAGCTCATCGGCGACAGTAGCGTATCCAACTCTATTGACTCACTGGAGCATCGACGCAGTGTAGGGTGCGTTACTCTGTTCTATCGTTACTACAATGGATTTTGCTCTGACGGAATTAGGGATCTTGTTCCCGAAACTCGCACATTTTTACGCAGCACGCGTTCATCGTCCAGAGCTCATCCATTTGTGGTCGATTGCCCGTACGCCTCGTCTGTGTAATAAGTTGCCTGCAGACGTGTTTCCTGTCTGTTATAACGTTGGAAAGTTCAAGGCAAATGTTCACAAGCACTACTTCCTCTTTCCCCCTCCTCACAACCTATTTTCCTAGTTCTGGTACAATGCACTGCATATGTAGGGTTCATCCCCTGAGTACTGGTCCAAGTTAAAAAAAAAAAGAAAAAAGTCACAGAATTTAGTTCCGTTTGGCAATGGAATTGAAACGGTTTTTTAATTATTTAAAAAACGGTAATTTAAAACTTTTTCGGAATGAAATCAATTCTATAAGATAATACTAGTTTCATTCTTGCAATTAGAAATGATTTTATTCCGAAAAGTTTTTTAGTTTTTCGTTTTTTAAAGAAGTAGAAAAAGAATACAATTCCGTTTCCGAACGAAATTAAGATCTGTGAAATGGCTGAATATTTAAAAAAATATAAATTAAGTGGATTTCAAGAACAAATAAAGTCACCATATTTGCTTTATTACTACTATACAAGTATTTAGTAGAAATTCAATCAAGAAGTATATATTTTATCAGTCCACTTCAGGGACTGTCTTCTGTCCCATAGAATGATTTTGTTTTGATTTGGTTTTCGCTTCCAAATGTTCCCAACGAACTCAACTTTATAACATACTGGTTATTATTGCTTATGTACAACTGAGGTAATCGAAAATTCGAATAATTTTTATTCGAATTTAAGAACCCATAATGAAATTATTAATATTATTCATTCGGTTATCTGCTGAAATGAAAAAATATTTTTGGAAAAGTTCTTCATGTGTTCATTGCAAAAGTTATTGTGTATTTATTTAAATAATTTTTATTTGATGTTATGATTTTATTGTTCGTTCAGTTATTCGCAGATTTGGAATAACTTTCTTTAGTTTAATCGTATTATTGTTTTTTTGCTGAATTGTTATTAGATGGTTTTTATTAAACTTCTATTCAAGTGTATCTTTTTCTCTAAAAATATATTTAGTCAGTAAGAAATTATTGAATGATCTTTTATTCGAACAATTTTTAATCAAATAATATTTAATCGAATAAATTTTACAAAAAATATTTTTAGTCAGTAAGAAATTATTAAATGATTTTTTATTCGAACAATTTTTAATCAAATAATATTTAATCGAATGAATTTTAATCCAATCATTTTACAAAAAATATTTTTGGTCAGTAAGATATTATTGAATGATCTTTTATTCGAATAATTTTTAATCAAATAATATTTAGTCGAATAAATTTTAACCGAATAATTTTACAAAATATATTTTTCAGCTCGTACAAAAATGTGCTTGATTTAATTTAAGTGATTAATGAAATTATTTCAGTTGTTTTTAATCGCATAATTTTTAATTGAATAATTTTTAATCGAATACTTTCGCAAAAAATACTTTTACTTAGAAAGTTTATGTAAGTAAAGTTCGCGTTTGCTGAAAATAGATGTAGCTTGTACAAAAATGCATAGCACCGAATAATTTTTGTTCGAGTTATTTTAAGCGATGAATAAAATTATTTGAATTGTTTTTAATTGAATGATTTGTCATTCGAATAATTTTTAATCAAATAGTTTCACTATAAATCGAATAATTTCACCCAAATTCATTCAGCTCGTACAAAAATCCTTAACACCGAATAATTTTTGTTTGAATTATTTTCAGTGGTTAATAAAATTATTTGAATCGTTTTTAATTGAAAGATTTTTATTCGAATAAGTTTTGGGTCGAATAATTTTTAATTGAATAATTTCACTGAAAATATTTTCTTTCAGTAAGAAATATAATTTTTTAGTCAGTTTTTTTTTTTCTTAAATATCGTTGAAAATCCATTCAGCTCGTACGAAATATGTAACTCCGAATAATTTTTATTTAAGGTATTTAATTGATTAATAAAATTGTTTGAATTGGATTTAATCGAATGATATTTTGTTTGAATAATTTTTAGTCGAAAAATTTTTAATCGAATAAATTTTTAATCGAATAAATTTTTAATCGAATAATTTTTAAACAAATAATTTTTAATCGAACAATTTCAATAAAAATATTTTGCTTCAGTAAGAAATTTTATATGTTTAGCTAGTTTTTATATTATTTAAAGTTCGTTTTTGCTGAAAATTCATTCAGCTCGTGCAAAGTTGCGTAACAGCGAATAATTTTTGTTTGAGTTATTTTCAGTCATTAATAAAATTATTAGAATTGTTTTTACTTGAATGTGTTTTTATTCGAATAATTTGCAATCTAATAGGTTTTGTAATTTTTAATCGTATATTTTCACTAAAAATATTTTGATTCGGAACAAATAAAATTTTTCTTATTTTTTTCGTTCGTTTTTGCTGAAAATGCATTCAACTCGTACAAAATTGTTTAACGTTGTATAATTTTTGCTTGAGTTATGTTTAGGGATTACTAAAATTATTCGAATCGTTTTAAATGTAATGATTTTTATTCGAACAATTTTAAATCAAATAGTTTTTACCCGAATTATTTTTATTGCAATTCTATTGATTTCCAATTTTGCTTTTTCACGGCAATTGCATTTTGATATATTTAATTCTTTAAGATTATTCGAATTATTTAGAGTATTTATTTAGAGTATTTAGAGTAAATTTTTTTTCTGATTATATAGGGTGCCGTAAAAGTCATCATGGGGCTTAAAAATATTAAAGCTTTTTTTAATTATGGCCAGCGCCAGATCAAATCTTTAAAATAACGCTAAAGTTTTCTGAAAATCCATTTTGCTCGAATGGAAATCTGTAAAGACGAATCATTTTTATATTATTGAGTTTTTTTAGTTACTTTAAAAGATTAATCAAATTATTCGAACCGTTTTCAATCCAACGATTTTTTGTTCGAACAATTTTTAATTTAGTTGAATAATTTTTAATCGAAATATTTTTATTGGAAAAAATTTTCAATCACATATTTGCTTTATTATTCTAATAATTTAACTCCTGCAACCGAATAGTATATATCCATTATATTTTATTCCGAAAAATTTTAATCGAATAACTTTTACTCGAATGATTTTTTATTCGAATATAATCTTTATTGTTCAAATAGTTTTCATTCCTGCAACCCAATAATATATACTATTTGATAACATATTTTTTCAATTTACTTTAATCGAATAATTTTTATTCGAATAATTTTTTTCGGATATTTTCTTTACTTTTTAAATACTTTTAATTTTTACAACTGACGAATATAAATTATTTGATCATATGCATATAATTCGAATAATGTTTAATCAAATAGTTTTTATTCGGGTTATATTTAATTCGAATATTTTCTTTATTAATCAAATAATTTTATTTCCAGCACCAGAAAAATATATATTATTCGATTATATATAATTGGAAAACTCTTAACCAAATAATTTTTATCCGAAATTTTTTTATTTGAATATTTTTTTTATTATTAAAATAAACTTAAAATTCTACAACCTAATAATGTATATTGTTCGGTTATGTTCTATACGATTAATTCTTAAACAAATAATTTTTATCCGCATTATTTTTTATTCATATGTTATCTTTTCAAACTTAATTTTTGCGACCGAATAATATATATTATTCGATTATATTTTATTCGTATAACTTTTAATCGATTCAATTTTAATCGAATAATTTTTTTTCAGCATTCCCATAGTTTTAAATATTTTGTGTCGTTGTAGTTTAGCTTTTTTTATCGAGTTTATTTAACTTTCATATCAGCTTTTATACGATCATCCTCTCTTTTGGCATGAAAAATTTCAAACTTACGATTATTTGACTCAAATGTTTTTTAATCGTTTGCCCGAATACGTTTCATTTATTAATCGTGGAAGTTAGATTTTTACAACCAAATAACTTATTTTCGATTATTCGATTTATTTCAATGTGATTTGGTGAATATTTTTACCTCTTCGTTTAGTATAAACGAAGTACTGGCTATGAAAATTGGGGAAACATACCGTTTAATATTAGTAGCTGCAGGTACAAAATCCTTAAAGTATGCATAAAAGATAGATGATAAGTATACCAAAACCATTTTCTTATAGTTAAAATGCAACAGTGAATAATCAACCTTTAATAAATATTAATTTTACATGAAAAAGCTTAATTTGAGGTTTTAAGGAATTTTAAGTTAATTGAAACAAACAAACTCATACCAAGCAAATAGTTTGAAAAAAAGCAGCTTAAGCATTTATTAAATAAATAAAAAATCTAACTTTTGCCAACAAAAGATATATGCAACAAATCATTTAAATAAAAAAATACCTGATTTCCACCCTGACCGTGACATTTATAAGGATCAACGGCGCCTTGCATGTCGTCCGGTTTGGCGGCCGAATCTAAACACATATCGGTGTTGATATTTGCAATCTGTAATTGTTGTTTGTTTTACACCATTTTTACACATAATTATATTAATAAAATTTAAATTAAGAAAAAAATAAATAAAAGAAAAAGGAGGAAAAGAAAGTCTTAATAAAAAGTAAAAACTATATAGAAAACTAAAAGTAAAGATTTAGTAAAATAAAGAGCAGGCCAAAGGCGGGAGTAGGAGAAAGATTAACCAAAATATACGACTAGAATGCATTAGCTGGATGTGACAGAGGGAGTCCATAACCTTTTCTTAAAATGTTATATCCATTTGGTTTGGTTTTAATATTTTTATTTTTTGAACAATTTTGGTGTTGTGGTCATTTACGCTTTATTTATTATATTTAAAACGGAGCTTGCGGCGGTCGCTGTTGTTGTTGCTGTTTTTTTTTTTTTCTATAACAAACCTGATTTCCACCTTGATTGTGACAAGGATACAAGCCGACCTTCTTTTTCATATCTTTCTTACGGGCCGGTGAATCCAAGCATGTGCGACCGCCAGCACCCAAATTTCTTATCTGTGTTTCGTTTTGTGGTTGCAAAATAAATTCATAAAACAAATTAGTTTTGGTTTAGTAAGAAGTTAAGTCTTAAAATTTTTCTTTTTGTGTGTGTGTGTGTCTTTGTAAATATGAAGCAAATTGTTTAACCAATTTCTAGTGTTTTTTCTTCTTTTACATTTTGTTTTTAGTTTTTTGATTTTAAGCGTGAAAATATTTAGTAGTGGGTAGGAAGGTCAGTTGAGTGGTTAGCTTGAGCTTGTTAAAGCAAATTGTAAATTTATTTTTTCAAGTCATATCTAATACACTATTTTGTTGTACACAGAATACTTACCTCGCCGTAGGCTACCGATTCTCCTGGTATGAAAAGTTCCGGATAGACATTGTCCAAATACCATTTAAAACTTTTGCAACCCAAACGTTCACTAGACAAAAAAAAAAAAAAGCAAATGAAGAGCAAAATATTAAACATTTTGAAAAAAATATAAAAACTTGTTTGCGACTGTCTAATATCAAATAAAGAAATTACCTCAAAATTTTGCAACTAAAAGTATGCAAAAGTTTTTTGCAATATGGAAAAATTTACTTATCATTAAACATCTACACAGTGTACTCTCTTCTAACGGAAACCTCTCATAAACAAAGACTATTTGCTGTACAAATAGAAAAAAAAAAAAACAAAAAACAAAAAAAACTCCTTAGGGATTTTTGGAATTTCATACTCTTGAGCAAACCACACTCTCATAACCGCGAACACTTTTCCCACACCGAAAAACTAAATTTTACTTCTCCATAACCGGACAGTGTACAACACTATAAGACAGTTTTTTAATAAGCTTCATTACAAGGGGGAATCACCTATATATGCACAGCTTGTTGATTTGAATATAGTACAATAATAAGTACATAATACATGTCTAAAGTCATATTGTATCACTATGCCTATAGCAGGGCTGTCTATCTAAATATATATAGCTCAAAATTGACTGACATAGTGATCTTTCAACGCAGAGCCCAAACCACTCACCGGATCGGGCTGAAATTGGCATGCAGGTAGATATTATGACTTAGGCATCCGCTAAGAAAAGATTTTGATTAATTCTACTCCAAGCGGATTAAATATGATATCGCCAAAGCGTTTGACAGAGTGTGGCATGCTGCACTACTGACAAAACTTACTGCTTTTACTGCAGGGGATGTCTTTTCTCGGTTTAAATCGAGCTTTCTCAGAGTTCTTTATATGAGTTGTTATAGCTGGGGTCTCATCAAATGAGTTCAAGATTAATGCTGGGGTACCGCAAGACTCCGTTCTTTCTCTTACTCTATTTCTTATTATTTCTAACGACCTTCTCTATCAAACTTCCAGCCCTATCCACTCTTTCGCGGATGACAGCAGCATTTAGCACTCGTACTCTTTCAGTTATAGACGCAGTCTATCAGAGATCGCTGGTAAAAAACTAAATATGAATAATTCACTGAATAGTGATGTTGTATTAATCTCCGAATGGGGTCGCAAAAACAGGGTCGCCTTCAACGCTCGTAAGACCCAGCTTATTAATACACAAACAAACGACCGCAAACGCTGCTTCACCTGTACTCATTGACGAATCGGATGCTCTTGATGTTCTTAGAATGAAGATACAGTGTGATGTTTGCTGGACTGAACACATTTTTCATGTCTCTAAAGACGCATTCAAGTGCCCGAGGTTTTTGAAAGGGTGTAAAATATACTTCACTCCATCTTACCTCCTACTATTTATACCACCTTATCCGATCGAAAATGGAATAAAACTCTAAAAAACTAAAATGTTTGGGCCGTTGCCTCAAAGTCTATTTTCGGGTTACTCGACCGTGTGCAGGAGAGAGCGAAGAAGCTTATCGGTGACAGTAGGGTATCCAACTCTAATGCCCCACTGGAGCATCGATGCAGTATTGGGTGCGTTACTCTGTTCTATCGTTACTACAATGGTTTTTGCTCTGAAGAGATTAGGGATCTTGTTCCCAAAACTCGCACATTTTTACATAGCACGAGTTCATCGTCCAGAGCTCATTCATTTGTGGTCGAGTGCCCAGGAAATCGCAACACGTATTACAGAGAGAATTCGTTTTTCAGCCGTACGCTTTGCCTGTGGAATAAGTTGCCTGCAGACGTGTTTCCTGTCTGTCATAACGTTGGAAAGTCTTTCCCCCTCCTCACAACCTATTTTCTTAGTTCTGCTGCAATGCACTGCATATGTAGGGGGCATCCCCTGAGTATTGGTTCAAGAATAAAAAAAATATATATAAAACTTTGTTGGGCAGCGCAGGCTCTGGCTAAAGCTCTTTAGAAATAAAATTAATGTCTTTGAAAAACAAAAACAATAATATGCGTGAATTAGTGAAAAAAGTAAGGTCAGCAAAACTGAAACTGCTTCCGTCGTCAAAAACAAAGAAGAAATTTTAAAAATGTGGGACTCTGGTGTCAATCCTGAAAGAAAAAGAAGTATGCTGAGTCTCAAAGGCTCTAAAACCAATAAATTGTGCTACGAGTGGTTTGCGAAAGCCCGAAATAAATGTATCCCATTGTCAGCCAGAGGGATACATTTTACAAGGAGAACGGCTAAGGAAATTGCTAAATTAAATTACGCAGATTTTAGTGCATCATCTGGCTGGCTAGAAAAGGTTAAAGAAAAGGCGTAATATAACCTTCCGTGCAATTTCAGGAAAAGTCGCTAGTATAAACCAAGATGATGTCAAAAGTTTTAGCGAAAAGGTGTCATGTTTTGATTCAAGTATATGATTGACAATAATGCAGATGAGCCTGGATTATTTTTTCAGACAAAAATGTAATGGTGGAAAAATTCAAAAGTACTCTTATTTTACTTACTCTGAAATGTAAGTAGCTTTCACAACCGAAATTAAACTTTTCATACTATTAACTTTCTTAACTGAAATTTAACTTTCCATGGTATGAACGAAAGAATAGTGAACAAAGTGATTTAATTTCCTTAACGAAGTGTTTTTTTTCAGTGTAGGCTGCTATGAAATGTTGAAATATGCATAGATAGTTTTCACAACCGAAATTGAACTTTTCATACTATTAACAAAAGAATGGTGTACAAAGAGTTTCATTCACGTAACGAAGTATTTTTCTTTCAGCGAGCTTTCATCGTATTAACGAAAGAATGGTGAACAAAGTGGTTTCATTCTCGTAACGAAGTAATACGGCCGCTTAGACAACTCAGCCATCGAGCTCTTCAATTTATTCTTTCGTCGTTATACATATGTATGTACTGTTCAATAGCTATAACGCAATTCTAATATTTTCATGCAAAGATTTTCGTAACACAAAAAAAAAATTTTTCGTAACATTAACGAAGTTGTAAATGATAATAAAATGGTACTACGCTATATGTTCAACCCATTAATTAAGCTTTCATAACCGAAATGAAACTTTTCATGGTATTAACGAAAGAATTGTGAACGAAGTGATTTAACTTTCTTAACGAAGTGTTTTTTTTTCAGTGTGGGCTCCTATGAAATGTTGACATATACATAGATAGCTTTCACAACCGAAACTGAACTTTTCATACTATTAACGAAAGAATGGTGAACAAAGTTTTTCATTCCCGTAATGAAGTATTTTTTTTCAGCGTAGGCTCCTATGAAATGTCGGCATATAGACAGCTATGAAACATAAAAACCAAGCTGTATATATTTATGGTCTCTTAAAAATAATATTTTGTTATAAAATTATCATTTTAATATAACTATTGCATTGTATTGTATTTGTAACTATACAGTTGCAAATAAGTTTGCAAAGTATAGAATGCACAGCATGGGCGGAGTAACGTAGACCTTATGCCCACGATGGTATTAACAGTATTTCTTTTTTCCGGCGCTGTGACTAACTCTACCGACTTATGCCTTCGCATAGAAAGTAAGTGCGTAGTTAACAACGAAATACCTCAAAAACTGTGAACTAATACAGTTAGTTGAGAGAGAGATGCAAAACTCTCCAAGGCCAAAAAACAACGACAAGACTGACCGCTCTTAAGAAATAATTACGGTGACGCGAGCTGCTTTTAATATACTAAATTAGTTCTGCAACAAACACTCAAATACTTGAAAAATCTAAAAACTGAGTCAAAGAAAATTTCACTTTAAACGATTTTACATGGAAGACTTGTTTAAAGAGAAGAATAAAAAACCCAAATTCGATTTTAACCTTTTAGTTATCATGTAACAATTACTTTTAAAAATGCATAAGAAACTTTCGTAAACTTACCGCAATTTTTTACGTGCTGAAACATCACCAAAATCTCCTTTATCGTTACCAATGCGTTGATAATAATATTTGGAATAATCATCCAACCAAACTTCAGCCAAACGCACCGAATTCTTTTTAAGTACATTAACGCCTGTGCGCCACTACAAAGAAATACAGAGAAAGCGTAAGAGTGAGAGGGAGAGATATAAAGTAGGAAACGTAAACTTGTGTAAAAAACATGAGAACGAAATAAATATAAAAATTAAACATATGATATAAATAATAAAAATGTGTGTTTTTTTATAAAAATAAAGTTCCTAAAAAACAAACGACAGCGTACAACAAAAGTTGTGAATTTTAATAAGAAAAAAAAATACCGAAAAATTTTCACACAAAAGGTTTTGATGTTCAAGTGCATAAAATGCATTGCAGGCTTGTGTACATGTATGAGTGCAACTTAAAAATAGTGAAAATTAACCCAGTTATACTCTTGAAATTTACACACTCACACACACACAAACAAATTTAAGCATTTGAGGTTGTATGTTGGAAAAAAGTACCTGCCAAGTTGCATACATGAATATTTAACTGTTTTACGGTTTATAAAACCAACAAAAAAAAAAAAAAAAACAAGTAGGCTTTTTTTCATGGCTCAAAATTGAGTCACTAATTATAAAGCAACAATAAAAACAAGTGAACTTTTATGTCTTTTTTTATATTAAAATACGATTAAAATACAGCAATTCTTGAGTCTGCACAGAAGTTCAAGGAGAATGAAAATATTTTTGAAAGGCGTATAAAAATAAAAAATATTTAATGAAAAAATAACAAACTTATCAGGTAAGAGTGTATGAAACCGGCAGTAAAAACCCACTTTATGTGGTTAACAACTATAAACTTGAGGATTTTTCTTTACACTCCACCAATATATGCATTGACGTGTGTGCAGGGAAATTCATGTACATGTACATACATACATAAAATACCCAGAAGTTCAAATGATGAAGACAGGCAAACTTTTCATGCTGAAAAGTTTGATATCGATTGTCATTAAATTAATTAAAGACTTATGTTTTATAAAAAGTTTACAACATAAATTTCGATAATACATACATGCATACATGCGAGAGGATTATTTACTTTATTTTATTTATTAACAAATAATTACAAATTAAGCCTTAAATACATAGACTACAAGCAGTCTTCACAACTTCACGACAGCACATACTGCAACCGGCAATTATAGCTGTGTCGGCGACTACTGAAGTATTTGGAACAAGGCAGCAACATAAGTTCGTTTGAATAAAGCGTTAAACACATAGACGACCACAGCAGACTACACGACTTCACAACAGCAAATACTGCAACCGGCAATTGCAGTCGGGCAGTGCACTTCTGAATTATTTTGAACACAGCAGCAACATAAATTCATTTTCAAAATAGTATACTTCAGTGTGGCCACCTTAGATTTTTAGCTTTACAAAATTTCTTTGATTTGCAGAGCAAGGTCTGTTTATATCAAACTTTCATGAAAATCAGCAATTTGCAAATATTACAATGCCACAAATTAATACCAGTTTTTGCAATTATATTAGTCAGAATCAACATCAAAGACATGAGTTCAATTTTATATCATTTACAAGAGAAGATGTTTTTGAGTCACTCCTTCAAATTAAATCAAACGCAGTTGGATGTGACAGCTTGCATCTAAAATTTTTAAAAATGACACTCCCGTACACGCTTACTTCTTTAATGCATTTTTTTAATACAATAGTAACAACATCTACGTTCCCGTCGTCGTGGACAGATGCCAAAATTTTTCCAATTAAAAAACCTGACCTATTTCAATTTTACCTTTTCTTTCGAAAGCTTTTGAAAAGTTAATACACAAGCATATAAGTAGCTACTTACATCAAAGTTCTTTGTTAAATTAGCGACAATCAGGTTTTAGGCCGAAGCTTAGTTGCATTACTTCCCTGTTTGATGTGTCTGAGGAAATAAGATGCCAAATTGACAAACGTCGAATGATGTTTTTCTTATCTTGCTTGACCACTATAAGGCATTTGATACTGTCCTCCATTCTATTCTGTGTCTTAAATTGAAACATATGTTTAATTTTTCTTCAACCGCAATAAAACTCATGTCGTCTTATTTAAGTGATCGAAGTCAAAGTGTCTACTATGGATCTGATATATCAAGAAGCAGCTCTAGGCCAAGAGGTGTACCACAGGATTCTGTACTTGCTCCACTTCTATACTCGATTTATGCTAACGACCTCCCTGATCATATAAAACATTGCCAAATACGAATGTATGCTGATGATGTGCAATTGTTTATAAGTTGTAATATTTCAAATGCAACAAATTGTATCGACCTGATAAATCAAGATCTCAGTCAAATTTACTTGTGGGCATCTGCTAATGGCTTAAGCATAAATCCAAAGAAATCTGTTGCTTTAATAATTGGGAAGCAAAAAAACATCGATATACATAAATCGTATAACCAATCCATATTAATAACGCAGTTATAAAAGTTGTCGAAAATGCTAAAAAACCTTGCGGTTGTTTTTAACAAAGATCTTAATTGGTCGGATCATATAAAATCAAATTGCCGAGAAACTGTTTCTATGTTAAGAAATCTATGGATGTCACAATCATTTACACCTAAGCATATTCGTCTTCTACTTGCTGAAAGTTATTTGTTGCCAACGCTGATGTACGGATGTCAGCTGTTTGCAAGCTGTGATGCTAGAAGCAGAAGGAGATTGCATGTGGCATACAATAATGTTGCAAGATATGTGTTCGGAGTAAGGCGATATAGTAGCATATCGCAGTTTGCAAAGCAAATTTATGATCTTACATTTGATAATTTATTAAAGTGTCGTGTGTTGCAATTCTTACACCGAATTATATATGAACGTCAACCTGCATATCTATTTTAAAAGTTGCAATTCTCAAGATCCAATAGAGGCTATAATATAAATAGAATAAGGTACAACAAATCGATTTCTGATCAGCGCTTTTTTATCAGTTCAATCCGTCTCTGGAGCCAATTACCACTTAATATACAAACATTGCGCAATGCAAGCCGTTTCAAATCTGCCATATTTAAACATTTTGCGTAATTAGAAGAAAAAAAAAGTTCTCTCTAAAAATAAAAATATTAATTTAAAAAACTTTTCGTTAGGCTACGATTAATTCAGATTAGGTGGGGCTTCAAAGTTGGAAATATAATCGCATATAACTTCTGATCTACAATGAGAACAGTATTAAAGAAATGAAACTTTACGGCAATTTATCCGATTTTTTATATAAGGACCAAAATTCTTTTAAAATTTTTTTTATCAAAAATATGCAATTAGAACTACTCATATGTGATGTAAAATCAACTGGTATATACATATGTATCTAATAACATACTACTTATTTAACTTATTTATTTATTTATTTATTTTTTGTTTTGAGTCTAAATATGTATGCAAATTAATTTTTTAGTTCATTTGTTTTTTAAAAAAATAATTTTTTGGTCAGTCCTAAGACTGACCGTTTATTTTCCTTTTTAAACTAGAACTAAAAACTCTAATAACAGAATTTCTTAACATTAACTTATTTCTATGAAGCAAAAGTATGATTGTGTTTTTTATATAATTTGACCGTTTGCAAATACAGTCAACGTGTTAATCAAGCAGACATAGCGTCAGCATAATTCATGTGAAAAGGATTTTTATTTTATAAAAATGAAATAATGATTTCAATTCTTAACTTGCATGTATTTAACAATAGCACAAATAAATTTATTAATTTATTTAAAACAGCATTTAAATGTTGTTGTTTCTTATATTATATTAGAAAATAAAATATTTCCAAGAACTAAATTGTTTAACATGTTTTTATACACATTGGTCACACTGTTTTTATTTTGTAGTAAAAAAAAAAAGTATTTAGTTTAATTCGAGTGCGGCAAAAAAATCAGCATGGACAACAACCTACAGCCGTGTCGTCTTGCTGTTGTCTAAATAAACGTTCGCATTTACATACATGTATTGCTAGCAGCACAACTGCGACGAAGGACGAATTTTTGGTGCCGAATATTTGTCGCTAAAAATAAAACACATTGGTGTATATGAAAATGCACACAATCGTGGTGTTGGTCGAAATTCGTCATACTCTGCGAAAGTTGAAATAGATTTATTTCTAATTGTTTCGTCAGCGAACGACGAATTAAGCAGTATCAGGTGACCAGGTTTCTTACATAAAAAAATTATTTTCACGAAATAACACTTTTTTATATTTGTGTTAATTCATGTAGTAAAAAATGTATGAAGATTTTCTGAAAATATAAAGTCCGTCAGATAATTTGTTCAAAAATCCCTCCTTCGGATGGAATTTATATAGATTTACTTTCAATATGGCCACCTTAGTATTTATAATCATTTAAAAAAATTGTTTTCTTTGCACGGAATGTTCGTTGATATTGCGCTTCACATGAAGAATTTATACAACGAATATTTGCCAGCGAATTCATCGCGATGGATGAAATTTGTCGTTCGTCGCAGTTGTGTTCCTAGCATACATATTTTATATTTGACATATTGAAGTCGGTTGTTTGCTGGCTTCAATGTGTTTAATGTTTTATATGTTAATATTTAAAGAGCAATGGCGTCATAGGCCTTCAGCTCCTTCAATTTTATATGAATACAAATTTATTCAAATAGTTTTAAAAGGCGATTAAATTTTCTTAAATTTGATCATATACATATGTTGGCTTTTTTTTACGAAATGGAAAATTCGTAAAATATTTTCTATAGTTGGGATGGATAGCAAGGAGTTTGAACCAGTGTTCCCAAAAATTTGATTACGTGCTTCATTAAGTTTTGAATATTCGTCAAGAAAATATAGCTGATTGGTATGTTGCAGTCTCATAGGGACGGACAATCAATGTTGATTAGGGTTCCATGAGATATTTTTGTGTGCCCAAGTCAAAGAAGAGTGAGTTTGACAATATCAAACCTGCTGACGTCTGGAGATTGTAAGTTACTTAGTGACCATTAATTCTTTGACTGATTGTTACCATCATGAAAAAATCTATCCGATGCTATAATTATTTTTAGGTTTTTCTTAAATACCCATAATTTTCAATAGATTGTTTTTAATGTTGTATTATACCATGCTATATTATAATTCCAATCATAGTAATATGGTTGTACTGTAAATGAGTTTTGAAAGTACAATCGTCAACCATATTATTAGACAACATATTATATTATAGCATGTTATAATTACAACCATAATAATATATGAGTTGTGAAACAGTAATCGTCTGCCAATTAATGTTGTAGTATGTTTTACTGTGCTATAGTTCCAATCATAGTAATATGGTTGTGCTGTATATGAGTTTTGAAAGTACTAATTACAACCATAGTAATATATGAGCTTTGAAACTATAATTGTCGACCAATTAATGTTGTAGTATATTATACCGTGCTATAATTCCAAGCATAGTATATGATTATACTGTATATGAGTTTTGAAACTACTATCGTCAACCATATTAATTTTCTATTATATTATACTATGTTGTGATTTTTTGAGTTGTCAGCCAATTAATGTTGTACTACAGCATACTATGTTATAATTCTAACCATAGTTCTGAAGCTACTATCGTTAAATATATTAATATTGTATTATATCATACTATGTTATAGTTCCAACCATAGTAATATGTTTATATATGAGTGTTAGAACTACAATCGCAAATGATGTCGTTGGTAAATACTTCTGCATTATTACAGCTGCTTGACTTTTCAATACTAAACAGGATACTGTAGTTTTACCTCATTGAGATGTAATCCGATTATTTTATTTTTAACTATTTGCAATCATTTTGTTTTATTAATATATGTCAAACTGTAGTTTTTTGTTTTAATTTATTATATTTATTATTATGACAAAAACATGCTTTGGTGACAATAAACTTATTTATTACGATAGCTTATTGTTTAGTGAAAATAATATGGTTATATGTGACAAGAGTATGGTTAGTTAATGAAATAATGTAGTTGCATATAGCAAGAAAGTGATAAATTTATTTAGTACTATATATGTATATATAGTTCCTTAATACTATAACAATGTTGCGCCAGAATATAGTAAAAATATTCATAAAATCTTCTTCATTACCTATATCAATGGCGCTTTAATCATAACAACATAACATTGTCAAAGATAACCATATACATAAATTAACCATAGTATTGTTATTGCTATAAGAATATTGTCATATCAGCCATATATACATAATTTAACTATACTATGGCTGTTGCTATTAAAAAACTGTCATATTTACCATATACTTTTTACTATGTATTTGTTAATCGTACTACGAGTATTAGTATTGTTCTTAGAATATTGTCCACCATATATGTTTTTCCACATGTTCCCTTTGCCGACCTGCACCAATGTTCGTTCTATTGCAAACTTTTGCAGTGCCTGCCATAAGTTTAGAGACTTCTGCCTGCAATGTTTTTGGTCAAGTGTTTCTCACATGTTCAGTAAACATTAATTGTTAAAACATGGCCAGTGGTTACGATGTTTTCAGGACCAGCACAAGTGAGAGTATGTAAGCATTTGCTGCTGTTCTTTGCTTTTAATTTTCCTGTTATAAACTAAAAAACAGCAACAGCAACACCAACAAAATCGTAAAATAACTTGTTTTTCTTTAAAAATGAACACAAGTGACAGTTGTGTTCAAAATTAAAAATGTATAAATGGGCAAGTAAATAATACTCAGCAAGTGCGTGCGTATGTGTGTGTTACCTTTTCGCTGGCAACATATTTTTCAACTCCCCAAAGTATGCAATGGTCTAGAATGAAAACAGACGAACGCCTATTTAGCCACAACAAATTTTTGTTTTATTTTTGCGTGTCTGCCCGAGACATGCAAAGTTTTGCTAATGGCATACAAGAGCAAAATGTATAAATGAGAAGGAACGTGTGTTGAAGAATGTGCCTGATTTCTGACATTTGATGGTTTTCAAATGATTTTTCATTAAGCAAAATTCGTTCTCATAATGAAAAGCTCCAATTTAGACATTCAGCAAATGAGCAAAGGTGTTTCACAGGGCATGCAAAAAAAAGGAAATATTTCACACTGACAGGCATTTAAGAAAATTGTATTCTTACTTAGTCTGTCATTATGGAACCGCAAAAACTCGTTTTAAGTCTAAATTTCTTTCTGTTTATAAATTTATTATACAGGAGAAACTTTTTAGTTGCACATGGTGGTTACAAAATGTTATAATTATTCGCTTATATTGTGCAATATAATTTTGCACATATTTCAGGCTATATTATAAAGTAAAGGGTGGTCCAACCGTAATGCACGATATTTATTGTGAGTCACATATTCATATAAAGAGTGGTCTTATCATAATCTACGATAATAACTGTGAGCCACACCTCTTAACCTCAAGTGGAAAATTCATCCAATTCCTAGAGGGATACACAATTGAGTAGCGCATTAAGAATGTTGAAGTTTTTTACGAAAATTGGCGTTCAAATCAAAATGCATTTCGTGCCTTTCGATTTTATTTGGGTCAGCATAATCGAACAAATATTTTCACAATCAAAAGAATTGAACACAAATTTCAGCAAACCGGGTCTATAGGAAATGTGAAATTTGTGCATGCTTGCCCAGTTCGTCCTCTGAAAAATATTGCTGTTATTTGCGATAGCGTTACAGAAGAGCCGCCAAACTTCTACTTGTAGCCATGAGTATCTAATGAGCTTCCATGATGCGAATTTTGTATAAAAAGTTGAGTTTACACGCTTACAAGGTTCAATTGACTCTGACATAAACTACAGGTTAATGATCATTTCCAGCATCGTCAATATACTGAATGGTTGGTTGGAAAAACAGAATATGAAATTGTTTTACATCAGCACCTGCATTGAACTACTAATATTCACGATTCACCAGTGTCCTCATCAGAGATCTGCAACCGGTACCTTTTTTAATGATTTAAGTACACCCGTCTTAAATCGAGTTGCGGTGTTATTGGTTAGAGCATACTGTTTGCACAAGTATGTTCTCTACTCGTTAGAGCTTGCGTCTGTTAATACGGTGTTATACATTGGCTGCTTGATTTGGTTTCTCAGTTATTTTTTCCACATTCGGTAATCGTACTCGTATAAATTTTTAACAACGAAAATAATATTTGTATGTAAGAATTTGCAGTCACGCATTTACCTTACTCATGAGAGTGTGTGTGTTCAGTTTTATGTATTTACTCACTCACACTCGGTAAACGTATTCGTACTAAGCACAGCGTTGCCAGAAGGTTTTCAAAACATCATGTTGTGGCGACTGTATTTCGAAGAAAATATATACACATATTATATTTGTACATATTTAGTTGAAAACCGGTAAAAATTATGCCTTTTACTTAAAAAAATAGATTTTTTTTTATGAGGCGTTTTTTCATCAAGTTTTGTTTTATTTGATGTTCCTTCATTTATAATAATTTTTATATCTTGGCTTTCATCCATTACCGCAATAAATGCACAGTTACACGTCCATATAGCTAATTGTGAAAAATTTTAGTTTTAATTGAATTTTCGTTTCAAATATTTCAGCAAAAACAATCTTCATTCAGTATACCACTTTCAAAATCGTCAACATGGCTGTAAATTATTAAATCTGGCAGCCGCGATTTCAATTAATATTAAATAAAAGGTGACGCAATACACAACAAAAAAGTTTGTCGATAGTGTTGTTTTTACTAGTTGATTTTGTGACGACGTCATATGTGTATTACTAAGAAAAGGATTAGAAAGGTAAATAGAAAATACTTAAAATGTTTCTCTTACTAAGTGCTAGTAACAATAACACTCTTTTTTGTGGTCGTTTCTTTTACTCTTAAAAAAAGTACACAAGATACGGAAGTGATTCAATACATTTTTGATATACCAAGATTTCACCAATGAACGACAAGTACAAATACCAGCGCATCAATTTTTAGGAGTGCTTAAAATACCTAGATGTGAGAATGATTGGATAAACAACCGGTGTACTTATGGTTGCGGTGCACCAGTGCAGATCTCTGGTCCTCATGTGGGCTGCAAGGCTTACATAGTTTTGCCATAAGTTTGTGGCTATATGAAGAATCTTCTTGCTGAAGAGCTCGGGCCTTCTAAACACGTCTAGGTACTGAAAATCGCTGAATCTAACACGAAAGGCGCTAAATTGGCAACCGTTTTTTTCTCATTTATTTATTTATTGAATCTTCAAAGTGAACTAATGATAAGTATTTAAATCTTAATCTTAAGGTTTAAGAGAATTTGGGTGAAAATCCAAATTACTGATATACCTTGTTGCGTACTTCGAAATTTTTTTTTTTTGCCACCGGAACACACAAATCCTTGTGAATTGGTGAGTCTTTTACATACCAAGAAGCTGCAGTAATCGTTAGAAAAATTTGGTTTTCCATAATTGAATTCCGTAGCAGACTTTAGGATTGCGTTGTATAACAAAAGTTTGCAAACCAACTTCAAGCTAGAAGTTCTGCCCATAAGCCAATTTAGTTGCGCTGCTTTTAGTTTCAACTGAAGTCACTCAGTTGCATCAATGTGAGAGTTCCAGGGTAGCCTACGGTCGAGGTGAATACCAAGGTATTTGACTTCATTGCTTTGCGGTATAGGTGAGTTGTTTGTTTGTCTGGGAAGATAAGACATAATAGGCTAGTGGGCCGAAGTCTTTTAAGAGTATCAGCCCTTGATTAACTCATCCATCTACCCATCACTTCGGGTTCATTACTGTTGTAAGGCTACAGTATCTCAAGGGTTAATAGTCTTCGAAAATCTGTATGCACTATAGTTATCAGGGAAGACTAATATCCCAAGCTGCGACTTTAGGTTTAAACCGTAGCCAGAAGGCTTCAGCAATAGAACTGTTGATGGGGGTTTCGGAAGTCTAACCCGACAAAAGTTTTAAAGCTTTCTAGATTTATATTTGCTGGAACAAACGAGGAACTCCTTCCCCTATATGCCCCAGAAAGCAGATTGCGCTAGTTTAGTGTAGGCCAAGACAAAACCTGCTCCCTGTTGGGTCATAATTATCAGAAAAGGCAGCCAGAACATTTCAATCAAAGGATGCCATGTCAGCCATGAACAGCCACAGGATGATACGTTAAACAGAACCTTCTGAGAACATGAATCCTCGTTTGTATAATCGTATGGATTTTCGGAAGTACAGAACAACATAAGTCATGCGGCTATCTACAGTTTTACTACAAACGAGAGACTCTTTCCCTCTATGCCCTAGAAAGCAGAGTGCCCAGCTAAGCTGTACACCAAGATAACACCTGCTCACCTAGAGCGTGGTTTGGAAAGACAGAAGTGATTGGCGACTTTACAAAGCAAACCATCATCAGTGACAAAGCAAACTTAAACCTCCATGGATTGGTTAAAAAACAGAATAACCGCATATGAACAATTAAGAATCCACCAGTGACTGTTGAAAAGCCGATGCTTCCACAAAGAGTGAATATGTGGCGTGGTTTAAAGGCTGGTGGCGTCATCAGATCATACTTCTTCTAAAATGAGGTCTAACAAGCAGTTACCGTGAATGGTGTTCATACTTCTTCTAAAATGAGGTCTAACAAGCAGTTACCGTGAATGGTGTTCGCAATCGCGAGATGATAAGGGACTTCTTACAGCCAGAAATGGGGGATATGGATCTGGATGATATGCGGTTCCAGCAGGATAATGCCACTTGCCATACAATCAACGAAACAATGGCTCTTTTGTGGAAGAAGTTCACGTCGTGACGATATTTATCGACCGCCACGATCATGTGATTTGACACTTTGCAAGGAAGCAATAGCTGTTTAATGGCTGTATTATTTCACGTTGTGGCGATGTTAATTTGACACCTTTGGATTTCTTTTGAAAATATTTAAAAGAAAAAGTGTATGTCAATAAACCAAAGACAATTCGAGAGCTAAAAAAGTAATTTGACAAGTTAACGATATGGAACCTTAATTATGTCTCAGAGCCATTGAAAATATAGCCCAGCGGATAGAGGTGTTATGCCATCAAAATCGTGGCGAGCATTTGGCTGATATTTCGTTTCACATATAGTAAAAAATATTAGAATAATTCCTTGAAAAGTTTTTGCTTTATCTACAACTAATATCGTGCATTGTGGTTGGACTACCCTCTATATAAAATGACAAGTTTTTTACACTAAATATGGTGGCCTTGGAGAAAACCATCTATTGCAAGATCATAGAGAGGATAAAACACACATCTGCTTTGGTGGTGAATGATGCTCCGAAAGCATTTTTTACAATGATGGATGGGCTGTCAGCTGATGTCATGTCTTAGCGAGGCAAAATTTCGTACGCCATTCTGTATAAGTATTATGCCACAAAGCTAGATATCCTGTCATGCTAAAAAACAATTTTGCTCCCTCATTGGAAAGTCGGGGTAAATTTATTAATTTAAACAAAGTTGTCATTTTCCTGCTATAAGCATCATTGACAGGAGTTTTTTTTTTTAAATAAAATCTTTATTTTCAATTTTATTAAAAATTTACCAATGAGAAAAGAAATTCTCTAGAAATTAGAACAAAAAAAATCTTTGCCATTAAACACAATTAAAACATGACTATGTATTTGATAAGGGAGCACATTCTTTAGCAAAAATTTTATTCACACTTTTCACATTTTTCTTTTTTTTTTGCGAAAACAAGACTCAACACAAATTATTTTAGTCCTCTGGTGGCATTTATGGATGGACGGCATAACAAGCAGGATGCTTCAACTGAGAGAACAAAACGAATGGAAAAAAAATCGCATACAAATCAGTGAAACTTAAACTCGCCACTGTGACAACGTGTATGTAATTTAAAACTTCCCTGGCAAGGCGGCGAAGGATTTCGTTCTTTGTTTGCGCTCTATGCTATGTGAATGTGTGTGTGTGTGTATGTTGAAAGCATAGAACAGGGGTGCCCAAAAGTTCTATATGGAAGAGCACACACCAATATATGTAAAGAAAAACTACTTTTATTTAATTTTACTTTTTGTATATACTTAGCTGGTGAGGCCTAACATTCTTTATGTCAATAAAAATGCAGAATTTTTATTACATATTTTCCCAACGTTTCGCGAATTTTATGTTCACTTCTTCAGGGGATTCGTCTATTTTATAAAGAATTTTTTTTTATCAAATTACATGAAGATATTGAGTAGAAAACAATATTTGTGAATCTTACATTTTCGTGATTACAACATTAAAAACCAATATATTAAATTATATTAATAACTTATACAGCCATGTCACAGAGCTTAATTCCGTTCGGAAACGGAATTGTATTCTTTTTTTACTTCTTCAAAAAACGAAAAACAAAAAAACTTTTCGGAATGAAATCATTTCTAATTGCAAGAATGAAACTAGTATTATCTTATAGAATTGATTTCATTCCGAAAAAGTTTCAAACATTCGTTTTTTGAAGAATTACAAAACCGATTCAATTCCATTTCTGAACGGACGTGAATTCTGTAACATGGCCGATAAATAAAACGCAGACATTAATTTTGTTTTGCGCTATTTTTTATAATAACATTATAAATGGCGCTTAAGTTGTCAGTATCTTCTTTTTTGTTCATTGTTTTATTTATTTTCTGCTGAATTCTTAAGCTTTCTGTTGTGTAACGTTTTTTAACATTGTTTTTTTTGTCCAGTATTTTTATGTTGTTAAAGTCAGGTGTATGTTTGGTTTGTGCAGTATGTTTTATTTAATATTTTTTGTTGTGAAAAGCAAAACATATTCACAAAAACAAAATCTACACTGACAATCGCTGTCATCAATGTTTACAAAACAAAATTTACACTCGTAATCGCTGTTGTCAACGTTTCCGCAAAGCATGCGTAAGTGTTGTTGCTTTGCTCTTTCTCTGTGTGTGTGTGCAGTGAAGAACGACAAAAATATATATTAGACAAAGTTGTTTATGTATTTTTCATTGCTATTGCTGAGTAAAGTATGTGTGTATTAAAGAGCACAGCCCTATAGGCAAGCGCTTTTATGAAAATAGTTGAGCATCAAGCGCATAGGGCTTGGGCACTCCTGTTATAGTGCATAGATTGAGTTGCAACAATTTGCTGTATAGTTTTCTTTTTTTTTTTTTTGAACAATAGTAACACGAGCCAGGAGACCGCGACAAAAATTAGTTACAGCGAAAGAACTAAAAAAAATTTATTCACAGCGGAATTACAATTAGGTGGAATGAAATTAAAAAATACCAACAATTATAGTTTGAAACTGAAAGAGAAATCATTTAACACAGTTCTGTCTATTATTTTTAAAAAGCTTGAAACATAATAAAGCTGAATTTCAAAATTAATTTAATTTACTTTGACTATTGTTGGTGTGATATATTCTGGCTTGACTTACCTTATAGGGTGATCTCTTTCTAAATATATGACCCACATGAGAGCAGGGCACAATTTCCAAAGTACCGCCGCACATCCAGGTTTTGAAGGACAGTTCTAGGTTTTCACCACCCCAAATATCGAATCCTGAGTCATAAGTTCCCAACAATTCGAAGAATTCACGGTCTATCGAAAACAAACCACCAGCCATTGTGGGCGAATAAACGGGTTCTGCGGAAGCCTGGAAAAATAAAAAATAGGATATACTTAGTTTAATATTTTAGTTTTGAAAGTATTTAATTATAAATAAGGAATTTTAAAAGAAGGGTTTAAACTTTTTCAAGTTATAACTTAAAAAATTATTAAAATTTTTTCCAAGTAAAGTATTAAACACATTGAAGCCAGCAGACAACCAAGTTCAATATGTTAAATATACAGGGGGGTCACTCTCTATTGCGATGCGAAAGAAAAATCGAAGAATTGGTACTCTGTACTGCGTTTTCGTATTTTCTTTTCGCATTTAGTTTTCCCTTTCGCACATTTCATTTTATTGTTCTTCACTATTGTTTATTTTGTGATACCAGTATTACTTCATTTTTAAACTATTTCGTGAAAAATTTTGCAAACAGCACAGAATACCAAATTATACTCTTATCGCATCTACCTTTCGCATCGAATTTACTTTCGCATCGCAATAGAGAGTAACCCTCCAGGTGTGTCACAGAAATTAATTTGGATCGAAATCAATTTCGAACAGGCGTTTTTAGAAAACTAAAATCCTTCAATTTTTTTTAGAAATGAAATCACTTTTATTTTTGCGATCGAATTAGAAGTTTATATATGCAATAGCATTAAAACAAGTACAAAACATTTCTATTCCCATAAAGAAATCTATTTTTTAAACTATGAAACACAATTTATTAATGTTTTTTTTTATTATTTCCAAAGACTTCCACAAGCAACAAAAATTTTAATCAGGTGCTGCTTGAAAGTGGATCTGCTACATCCCTTGGACTCCTTCGCCGCAATAGTTCGGTAGATTGCTCCCATCTTTGTGCGTTTAACACTGCAACAACTGAAATCCCAGGCATTTTGCTTAAATGTTTTAAATTTTGTTGAAATTAGTTTGAACAAATTTTTGCGCTTTCGAACTTTATTGTTTTAAATATATGTTTTTGTTTTGATTTGCACATTATTACCACGTTTAATGAAAAATATTGCCACACTTATCATAAAAATACCAAAGATAAACTTTATCGGAGTAAAGTAAATCGATCAAAGTCTGAAGAAGGCAAAACAAAACCGATCGAAATGAACATTCGTAACCAAAACCTTTTCGAATAATTTCTGTGACAGGCCTGATAAAATACATTGATTTAAAAGCGAACGTTTATTACCCGGCGGCCTCGTTATCGTAGGTGATTATCAGCTGCTCTAGCTGCTCATTACCAAACTATCAAAATTTTTTTTTATAAATTTCATATTTGTTTTCACGGGCCATTTCAAATCTTAACCCTTCTAGTGCTGCTATACAGTTAAATATGAAGGCAGATTGGTATTGAAGCTACCTAGTGCTAGATGACAGCACAAGCTAAAAAAAATTTTGGTTTGTGTTGGTGTGCTCTTCTATTTTTTACTATTCGAAAAAATGTATCAAAGAAACTGTATTAAGTTTTGTGTAAAAAATGAAATTAAATGCGCAAAGACGTTGAAATGTAGACTGTTACGTTTGGCGAGTCTACTATGAGCAGAACACAAGTTCAATTGTGGTATAACCGGTTTAAGGAAAACCGAGAAGATGCCAATGACGATGCTAGTCCTGGTCGCCCGAGCACGTCAACAACCGATGAAAACATTGATGCGGTGAAGAAAATGATTTTGGATAACCATCGAATAACTATCAGAGAGATTGCTGATAATGTTGGCATATCGTTCTGCTCATGTCAAGCAGATGTTTGAAAGATGCTTTAGGTATGAAACGTGCGGCAGCAGAGATTGTTCCAGAATTGCTATATTTTGAGCAAAAACAACGTCGCATGGACATCGTTCAGGAGCTGTCGAACATCGTCAACGGCGCACCAGATTTCCTCCAAAAGGTCATAACTGGTGCCGAATTATGACTGTATGGCTATAACATTGAAACAAAAGCCCAATCATCCCAATGGAAGCGTCCAGAAGAGCCAAGACCGAAAAGAGCATTTCAAGTTCGTTCAAATGCGAAGGCTGTGCTCACTGCTTTCCTCGCGCTTGTGTATTCAATTACATTTCCTGTCTTTTTTGATCAAGAGTTATTAATCACGGCAATTATCGTTATAATTAAAAATAATTCTTGGCGAAAGCCGGGTTTGAACTTAAGCCAGACAGATAATACCATCATATAATATTAGACTATTTATCATTAATACACACACATATTTTTAGCAGCTTTTGAAGACAACTTCTCCCACCTCAGTGTTCATGTGTAAGTACTTATTTTCCCTCCACTAAAGAATGTACTTAACTAAGCATTAAAAAATGGGTAATAAATGTATCAAATTGATTCCAAAGTTTACTTTTAAATTAATATTCCACTTACTTTTTACTTAACTTTTTTAGGGATGCGGAATTTATTTTCAATTATTTTTTCTGTCTTCTTTGATCAAGAGTTATTAATCGCGGCAATTACTCGTATTGTTATAATTAAAAATAAAAATAATTCTTGGCGAAAGCCGGGTTTCAACTTAAGCCAGACGAATAATACCATCATATAATATTAGACTATTTATCCTTAATACACACACATATTTTTAGCAGCTTTTGAAGACAACTTCTCCCACCTCAGTGTTCATGTGTAAGCACTTATTTTCCCTCCACTAAAGAATGTACTTAACTAAGCATTAAAAAATGGGGAATAAATGTATCAAATTGATTCCAAAGTTAACTTTTTCTCTTACTTTTTAAATTAATATTCCACTTACTTTTATAAAAATTTTCACTTAACTTTTTTAGGGATGCGGAATTTATTTTCAATTATTTTTTTCTGTCTTCTTTGATCAAGAGTTATTAATTGCGGCAATTACTCGTATTGTTATAATTAAAAATAAAAATAATTTTTGGTGAAAGCCAGGTTTGAACTTGAGCCAGACAAATAATACCATCATATAATATTAGAAATATTCAATAAGTTCGACTATTTATCTTTAATATGCATACATATTTTTAGTATCATTTGAGGACAACTTCTCCCACATCAGTGTTCATGTGTAAGCACTGCTTTTCTCCCTACTAAACAATGTACTTAACTAAAGCGTGAAAAAATAGGGAATATGTGTATAAATTTGACTCCAACGTTAACTTTTTCTCTTACTCTTTAAATTAATATTCCACTTACTTTTATACCATTTTTTACTTAAGTAAAACTTTTTAAGGATGCGGAATTATTTCCACAATGTTTAAAATTGCTTCTTTAAAATATGAACAAATTGTTAAAAGAGGCACTTTGCCAGTAATTGTTTCACCGTTTATGTTCATGAACATTTTCCAGCAAAATATTACTTTTGTTTCCACTTAAATTTGTTTTCCATTTAAATCCGTTTAAATCTGTTTTGTGTTTCTCCCTTGTTTTTAGATTCCTATTAAAGCAAAAACGAAAAAAAAAATTTTAAAGGGAAAAGAGGGAAAGAAACGAAGAATGGATAAAAGCTTTTGTTTTGTTCTCGATTACAAGTATGTATGTAATAAATTTTGCACATGTTACAGTATTGTTAATAGACTACTTACAAGTCCAACTCTTGACAAGGCAATTGTATAAGAAATTGTAATGTGTGTAATTGCTGTCAAAAACATAAAACTTGAATATCGAAATAAATTTCAATATTCAATTTAAAACTTTATTTGTTACAGAACATTCATGAACAAAATTAATTCCCAGCAAACATAAGTTCCATTAACAGAAACTATAATATCGGATAACTGTCATCTATGGTCGTTATCAGTAACGAGGTTCAAGTGCAATATTGGTCTCAGTGCCGAAAAATAATTTTTAATATCGCCTAAAGATTTGCTAAAGCTCAATCTGTGAGCTTTTACAGTCACAAATTGATCCCTTGGTGAGGCAGGTTTTGCCTTGGCATATTTCTGATTAGTGTACTCTGTTTTTCGAATGTCAACACTGTATTATATATACAAAAAGTTCCTCCACCAGTCCCCCAACTACTCGAGAATAAAAGTTTTACCTTGGCGTACTCCTAACTAAAGGACTCCGTTTTCCGTCATTTGTTACAGCTAATAATATTCTAGGACAGAAGTGTCCAAGCCTTATGGGCTTGGTGCTCATTTGCACTTAACTATAGGCTGTACGCTTTAATATACACATGTCGCATCCTAAATATAAAAGGGTCACAATTCAAAATATTAAAATTTTCAGGAGACAAAAAATTGTTTATATGAAAGTGATTTTAAGCTTTAAAGAATATATTGTTTCATTATAAAAAAATTCAATATTGAAGAAGGTTCTGCTATACTTTCAATTTTATATTATGTTTGCGAAAACATAAAAAATTGTCTTTTATGGAAAAAAGCCAGTTTTGGAAAATTTTGAAATGTGACCCTTTTCTATTTAGGGTGCGATGTGTACACACACACACTGCAAAGCAACAACACTTTCGTATGTTTTGCTTATTAAATAAAATTAGTTTTTCCTTAAATGTATTGGTGTTTGCTCTTCCATATAGAACTTTTGGGCACCTCTGCTCTAGGAAGTCCCAGCGTAACTTAGCTTGTATCGAGACGCTATTAGAAATTAATTCGCAGAGTGGGCACTGTACAATCATCATGAGATTCTATATTACAGAACAATCTGGTGCTGGTCTGGAACTTCAATTTTCCCAAAATTTATGTAGCACTGGCTGCCGCATGCCGACAGTAACTCTGCGAATGTTGATTTCCAGATATTCAGTCACTTGGACACTTAGCTAACTCGGGCATATTGCTTTCTGGGGCAAGGAGTCTTTCAGTTGCTATAGCAAATAAAAGTCTAGAAAGTGCCCGCATGGCTTAGATAATGTTAGAGCTTCCGAAAAACCTCCGCAAGGCCTAATTGGAAGAACGATTATCACCATGCCTCTAGGAGGATCCGTTTATACACACCATTTGGCGCAGGTCGTTTGGCTGAAGTACTTGAATCTTTGTTAAAACGTTCTGGTTGGGTTGTAGACCTGAATTTGGCTTTTGGGAAGTATCTGAGTCTGAGGTGAAACAAATCACAAATGTGATTTAGACTGATCTGCTTCTAGAAACTAGTTGCAGTTGACAAGTTACTGTAGCGTTGCACCAGATAACTGATCTGTAGAGAACCAGAAAAGGTGGATGAGTTGTTTCAGCGCTGATGTTTTTGAAAGATTTTATTTGTGAAGCCTGGTCTTCCTCTGACTATCTGGAGAATTACTTATAGGACACAGTGGATGATCCGCAAGGATACTGTTCATAAGGTTACATGTGAAAAAAGTGCCCCCTGCTTGAGATTTACTAGCAACATGACGAGGCTGGTGAACCATGAACCACTTTACTTCGTGGAGTTGGTTCACCTGCAGATTGGGCAGGTCCAGACGCTAAATAATTACACATATCTGTCGCAAATTAAAAGCCGAAAGTTAGCTGTTTTACAGTTGAATTTGATTATTTATGGATCTCGTTAGGAGCGCTCTATTGGTGATCTTTTGGCATATCTCTCCGAGACAATTACCGCCCAATTGCAATTTGCTCTGAGCTTTCCAAAGTAATGGAAAGTATTTTACACTACCACCGAGGTATCTAGAGCTACATAAATTAATTTGTGATCGCCAACATGGATTTCGTAAGAGTATCTCTACCGGTGATCTTTTGGCATATCTCTCCGAGAGATGGCGCCACTCAATCCGCCATTTTGGAGGAAGTAAAGTGGTAGCTTTAGATATAACCAAAGCGTTTGGCAGAGTGTGGCATATTTCATTACTGGCAAAACTTAGTGCTTTTGGTGTTGATGGTGACTTTTCTCGGTTTATATCAAGTTATATCAGAGACCGCACTATACGAGTTGTTATAGATGGGGTGTATCGCAAGTCTTTGTTCTTTCTCCTACCTTATTTTTTATTTTTCTCAACGACCTTTTCCGTCAAACTTCCAACCCTATTTACTTTTTCACGGATGACAGCACCATTTGCCACTCGTACTCTCTTTGCTATAAGCCCAGCCTATCAGAGATCGCTGCCAAAAGGCTAAATATGAATGATGCGCTAAATAAAGATCTTCTATTAATCACCAAATGGGGTCGTAAAACAGAGTCGCATTCAACGCTCGTAAGACCCGGTGTTTTTTATTAACACATAAACAAACAACCGCGAACGCTGCGTCACTCGTACTCATGGGTGGTGTAAATATTGGGGAATCGGATGCTCTTCATATTCTTGGAAGGGAAATAAAGTGTGATGTCCGCTGGAGTGAACACATTTTTCATGTCTCTAAAGAAGACATGAAAGACTTTGAAGCATTGGTACCGAAACATTATAGAGCTAAATACCTTACTGCCACCGATAAGTTTCTTCACTCTCTCCTGTATGCAGTCTTGTAACCTCATAATATGCTTTGAAGCAGCGGCTCAAATATGAGAGTTGTGTTAAATTTTCGGTCGGATATATATTCTTGGAAGGGAAATAAAGTGTGATGTCCGCTGGAGTGAACACATTTTTCATGTCTCTAAAGAAGACTTTGAAGCATTGGTACCGAAAAATTATAGAGCTAAATACCTTACTGCCACCGATAAGTTTCTTCACTCTCTCCTGTATGCAGTCTTGTAACCTCATAATATGCTTTGAAGCAGCGGCTCAAATATGAGAGTTGTGTTAAATTTTCGGTCGGATATAAGTGGTATAAAGAGTAACGATATCGAATGGAGTGAAATATGTCTTGCAGCATTTTAGGAGACCATAGTACTCAGTGCTGCTTTTGGGGATTATAGTAAATACGAGAGTGTAGTTATGTTAATTTGATATCTATTCTCCCAGCACCGTTCTACGTAAGATGGTGGCTTGCAATCGTTTGCTTGCTAGTCCATCCTGCTGCAATGTTCTATGTGTGTATTTTTTTCCAAGACTCTGCAACAATTTTAATTTTAAGATATTCTTCTGTGGAATTTTTTCTTTAAGACCTTTTTGTTTGAACTTAATTGAAAGATAAAAAGCAAGAGCAAAAGCAATTTGCCAATGTTGTATTCGTATTTTGCTGGTATAATAGCTTGAGGGTAAATATTTTTAATGTAATGAAGTACTAAAAGGATTAAATACTTAATAATGAAAACTGCTCGAGGTAAAATGGGAAATTTATAAGATGGAAAAAGAAAAATAGCTGCAGGAAATTTAATAATAAATTGAATTCAAGTGGCCGACACAATTAGCCAGTTAATTTAAGATTGCAATCAACAGTGCGACAAACAAATTGTTATTTTAATTAGAAATAAATTTAAACAACTTTATACGGAATTGTAAACAATTGTTAATTAATTAGGATATATGGATATAATGTCAACTAAATAAAGATACATAAACGTATTTGATTTACTTTGAGGGGGAAAAGTAAAGCACTAAAAATGGCAGTTTGCTTACTGGGAACGTTATATTTTCTGTTGATTGAATCATTTGTTTATGCCAAAGGTATGTAAAAAACAAACTGAGATCCACAAAATTCAAATAAGACTTTTTTAAAATTTCTTATTAAAAAGCTACAGTTTTTTTTTTTAGAAATCTAATCAAGTGTATTAAACTTTCTTTCCATCACATTACTTAATTCATGTGAAAGCTGCAGCTGACTTTGAAGTGACTATTGCTTTCCTTACACCTTTCCAAGATTTGTTTGCAGATTTGACGTTTTATAGCACGAATGGCATCTAATAAAATGCACTAAATTTTCCATCCCATTACTTTATTCGATTGAAAGCTGCAGCTGGCTCCGACACAATTTGTCCTATCTGGCAACATATCCGAAAAATCTAATCAAATGTATTGAGTTTTATTTCCGTCCCATTCAATTACATTATTCAATTGCAGGCTGCGGCTGTCTTCCGAGTAATATATCTTTTCAGTGCACTTTTCCAAGACTTTTCATTTCACTTTTCTAAGATTTGTTTGCTGGTTTCTGATTTTATCCCACGAATGGGATCTAAACAAGGGTACCTAATTTTCCATACCATTACTTTACTCAATTGAAAGCTGTGGCTTACTTCGACAAAACTTGTTCTATTAGGCCACATTGTCGAAAAATTAATCTAGTGTATTGAGTTTTCTTCATATTCCTTTACTTTATCCTGTTAAGAGCTGCGGGTAATTTCCAAGGTACTTGTTTTTTCACCTCACATTTTCAAGTCTTTTATTAGGTTTCTAGTTATATCGCATAAATCGGATCTGATCAAATATACAGTCTTATACTTCTTTATCCGTCTTCACTCATGGATAGTATAAATATTGAGGAATTGGATGCTCCTCGTGTTCTTGGCATGAATATACAATGTTATGTTCGCCGGACTGAACACATTTTTTCTGTCTCTAAAGCAGCATTCGAATTTTTTCACTCCATCCGCCCTCCTTATACCACCTATATGCGACCGAAAATGGAATACAAGTCTCATGTTTGGGCTAGTGCCTCAAAGTCTATCTTGGGTTTACTCGACCGCATGCAGGAAAGGGCTAACAAGCTTATCGGTGACAGTGGGGTATCCAACTCTATTGACTCACTGGAGCATCGACGTAGTGTGGGGTGCGTTACTCTGTTCTATCGCTACTATAATGGATTTTGCTCAGACGAGATTAGGGATCTTATTCCCGAAACTCGCACATTTTTACGTAGCACGTGTTCATCGTCGAGAGCTCATCCATTTGTGGTCGATTGGATCGGGAAATTGTACAACGCATTACGGATAGAATTCGATTTTCAGCCGTACGCTTCGTCTGTGGAATAACTTGCATGCAGACGTGTTTCCTGTCTGTTATAACGTTGGAAAATTCAAGATAAATGTTGACAAACACTACTCCCTCTTTCCCCCTCCTCACAACCTATTTTCCTAGTTCTGGTACAATGCACTGCATATGTAGGGGTCATCCCCTGAGTACTGGTCCAAGATAAAAAAAAAAATAATAAGGTTGTAAGGGTTCAATGAAAATTCCCTCGGTTCCATTTTTTTGACACAGATGTCTCATTACCACAATGCCCTTCATATACTGTCGCCCAGATAAGCGTAGTCTACAGATGGTTCGCCAGTTTATTTAGTATCTTGAGATATTTCATTTTATTTAGCCTGTTATAACATTTCAGTTTGGACGTACAACTGCTTAGGAGTAGGAGGATCGAAAACAAGTTCACAATAACTTGTCTTCAACTAAAAAGTTAACTACCATAACAATATAAAAATTGATTTACGAACACCTTATTACGCTATTGTCAGCGATTTCAAACCGATATTTTGGTTCACATAATAATACACCATACACTGAACTTTTAACTAACTTTTTTAAAAACTAATTTGTAGCTTGGCCAAGGCATCATACACTTTGGAGATAGTTCGATTATATTGTTACGAATTTTTATTACTGCTAACCCATTGTGCGAGCCGTTGATCTGATTGCCATAAGTGTACGTTGTTATAAATCCACACAAAGTAAAAACATATAACACATACAAACCAACATACACATGATATATAACTAGAATGCAAAATTCCAAGTAAATCAACCACCAATGATTTAATTGTTGTTGTTGCATTCTTATTGTTTCGCAAGCATGTGTATGGATGTGCGTAGCAATTAATTGAGTTATAAAGTATTTTACTGCTGTGTAATAAGTATCAGAGTCAGTATTTTACTACTGTGTAATAAGTAAAGTGTTTTTAAAGTTAAAAACGTAACTATATGTATACTTTTACACTCAACGACTTTGAATCACGGAGATGTATTGCAATTAATAATATTTTGGAGAAACACTAAAGAATCGCTACAAAATGATTATCAACAATAGGTTTTTTTTTATTAACTGTTTGCAAAATTTATATCCGTTTTGGATGATCCTACAAAATAGTCATCACACTATTTTTCATGCTCTAAAAACCTGTTGAATAAAATTTGAATAATTTCGTTAAAGTAAAAAAATTATTTCCTAATAAAAAAACATCTTTAATTTTTTTATATTCAAAATATTCAACAAAATTTCTTTAAAGGTACCACCAGATTTACTTTAATAGCATGGAAGAAAATATGGAAAAAAACTACTTGACATCCAAAGAAAGTGATGTTTATTAAAATGTTCTATAATTCATGACCTTTTTTATGACATAAATAAAAATTTTTCGTCGCAAAGAAAAAAGTATAAAATGTATAAACATAAGTAAGACCTTAAAACATTTTAATACAAGTTTATTTTCTTTATTCTAAATATAAATGGCGTTATTATAAAAAATAAATTCAAGTATTTCGCTCCTCTTTTCATACTTTAGGTTTCGTTGTTTTTGTTATAGGACCTAAAAGTATGCTATAAGTTCAGTTTTCTACAAAATAATTGACAAAGAGCAAATACGAATGAATGCGTTTAGAAGACTAAATAAGAGGCTTAAGGCAGCGGCGAAAGAGGAAAGATGAGAAAGAAGGTAGAGCAAGCTAAACAAGGTTACCGTTTGTGGCTATGAGTAGTAGACGCAATTTGAGGGCTTTAACAGGGGCAGCCAAATTACGGGTGACTTTGTTTTTTGGTCTCTTTTTGCTTAAAGTTTAAATTTTAACTCAGATTTAATTCATTGCCTTTTATGAACACAGAAAAAAATAGATGCGATTTTTTCCAATCAAGTTATGTTATTATTAAAAAACCATCAATTTAATAAAATTTGCATTGACTTAATTAAATTATTATTAATAATGAATTTTTGGAAATATCTCTTAGTAAAATGCAATTAATAAAAAGTTTTCCGAATTATTGATTGTTATTCAATAAATAAATTTAAAAAGTTGCCATATAACAGTGAAGAGCTGTTGTTTCTTTAAAATTTTTTTTTTTTTTTTGAGTATATTTTACATATTAACAACAATTTTTTTCAACTGAATAATTTTTGCTTTTAAGTGAAAAAGCTATTTCTACTTTATAATTTGAATTATCAATCCGGCAAAAAATCTTTTTCACAGGAAATTTGATAAAAATAGTGCAATTTTTTTTTATCAATATGGCATCTATTTTTTTCTGTGAAGTGTATCATTTGGTTTTGGTTTTATTTTTGCCAGTTCTAAAATAGCCAATCATGTAATTAGCTGATCCGATTTTTAATTGTTAAAAGTGAGAGCGGCAAAGGAAAAAGGCAAACATGTTGTCTTCCACGAAAACGTGAGCTGCCAATTAGCCAAGCAACGCCTTAAGCTATGCTACATATATTTTCACATAAATTTTTCTTTATTTTACTATATGACGTATTTTTCAAACCCAATTTGAGTTTTTGTAGTATTTTGGGGTTTTAACGAACGGTTACCCTGCTCTCAAGGTTGAAGTTAAAGGGGTTTGAGATGTTAACACAATTTGGGTGTTTGTCAGCATATTTTTGGCTGAAGATTATTTATGATGTTCATTCATTTTATTTTCATAAAACAAACTTTTATTTGAATAAGACGAATATGACGGCAAATTCTCAAGGTGGAAACCAAAGTACATGTGGACGGTTTAAGCAATCACATTACTATTATACATTAGGTATATTTTATGTTTAATATTTTTATATAAAACAGTATAAGGAAAGTTTTTATGAAATCTATTGCTCCTGCTACTTTTTGCTATGAGGATGTTTTCGTGCCTTTTTTTTGCCAGATGTCAAACAAATTTCCTACTGTACAAGTCTACAATATTCACACGATTGTAATAGCTTCCTCAAGGTGGTTTTAGGAATTCTCAATGAATCTAAATTGCTTCACTAACCGGTTCAGAACCGGGGTTTCATATTTGGTGCGCGTTCTTGCCATGGTTCGTGTATGTGAACTATGAACTGTCATTTGATTTAGTGCAAAAATTTAAGTTTCCGTATTACTTCCGCGAAAGTGGCGGGATTTCGGGGATTCCCAAAGCCGATTTTGGGAATTCTTTAAAAACTTGGGACGACACGTGTGCTAACCATTTTAAAACCGGGTTTTTATGTTTGGTGCACGTTCTTGCCATGGATAGTTTGTCCGAACTACTAACGGTCATTCCTTATAGTGCGAAAATCGAAGTTGCCGTATTGTTTCCGGGGAAGTGGAGGGGATTTCGATGATTCTTGAAGGTGGTTCTAGAAATTCCCAAAAACTTAAAAACGCTTCACTAACCGGTTCAGAGCCGGTCTTTTAGATTTGGTGTGCGTTCTTGCCGTGGAACGTGTATCTGAACTATTAACGGCCATTCGATTTAGTACGAAAATTGAAGTTGCTGTATTGCTTGCGAAGAAGGAGGGGCTTTTGGCGACTCCTGAAGGTGGTTTTAGGAATTCCCAAAAAAACTCAAAACCGCGCCGCTAACCGGTATTTTGTATTTGGAGCGCGTTCTTGCCGTGGAACGTGTATCTGAACTGGTAACGGCCATACACTTTAGGTCAAAAATTGAAGTTGCCACATTGCTTTCGAAGAAGGAGGGGAATTTAGGGATTCCTGAAGGTGGTTTCAGGAATTCACAAAAAACTCAATACCTCTTTGCTAACCGGCTTTTCATATTTGGAGCGTGTTCTATCCATGGAACGTGTATCTGACTTATGAACGCTCATCCGCTTTAGTGTGAAAATTAAAGTTGCCCTATAACTTCCACGAAAGTGGTGTAATACTGGGGACTCCCGAAGCCGATTTGAGAAATTCGAAAAAACTCGGGGCACTTTAGCTAACCGGTGCGGTGCCGGGTTTTCATATTCGGTGCGCGTTTTGCGTTTGGAACCGGTTATATGGATAATTATCCGATTTTTTGCGTCAATACTTCTTATATAAGATTCTTTCAAAGCTTTTTGTCACATCTTTCATATGTTGAGCATCTGATGCATAGTTCACAATAATATTAGTATGTTTCACTCTTTATTGCTTAAGCTTGTTCTTAAAAGCAGTTCTTAGTGTTTAGTTCGATATCGAACGTGTTTTTTGGTTTTTTAAACTCTATTTATTATATTGGAACCTTCCAGTCATTTTATTTCTTATGATAATTTTTCATGTTGTAAAGTGTAAAAGGGAGAAAATTTAATTTTCCTTCCCTAAAGTATGCAATAGGATATCATATAGCTCCCAGGCTTATGCTACTTTATCCTATTGCATTTTAACAATCTGTTCGGCGATATCGAATGAAAATGTATGCGAAGGAAAGCTAGTCACTCACATTCGAATCAATTTGGGGTTTTCTATGTCACTATTATTCGTTCGTATGTACGTTAATTGAATTTCGACACATCGTTCGCATAGAATAAAGTTAGAAAAAACTCAAATCAATTTTTTTTCGCCTAGAATGCGAATCAACTTATCCTTTCCACATCGCCGGACTGGCTGTAAATCTTTAATTTATGAGTTGTTAGTTTTCAAAACACTAGAGTTATAAAAAATCTGTTTTAACTTTAAACATACTTTAATTTATAAGATATATTATTATAGAAATTTAAGATTGAACTTAAATTGTAGCATACCATCCTCTTAAAGATAAATATTCCTTAATAAAAATTAAAAAAAAAAAAGAAAAGACAGCTCCTATAAGACCTCATTCTCATTCCACCGGAGTATTTCCAGTTCAGAAAACAATCAATCTTATCAAAATATCAAAAAAATTAACAAAAAATATATTATATTTGAAAAAAAAACTCACTTTATTTCATACCGTAACTACAGAGCAAACGAAAAAATAATTTAAAAAACAGATAGAAACATTTTTACATGCAATTCATAAGAACTCAAAGGAAAACACAGTTGTACAGTCAATCATATAAAAATTTTTTTACGGTTGAAAATCAATTCCACAAGATGAAAATGTAAAGATACACGGAATATACTAAATGACTTAAAACGGAAAGGAAAGCAAAGAAAATCAAAACTAAAAGTTACGTTTAACAATTTGTCATGCGAAAAGCCTCAAGGATATGCAAGCAACTCGTATGGGGATAAAAGTGTAAAGGAAAACGCAAGAGATAAACGAAATTGAAATTGCAACTAAAGATGTGAAAGTATGTAGCAATTTTCTTTATCATGATTAAAGGGAAAGTAATTTTAAAAATACCTGAACTCAATATTAAGTTTTGTTTAGACATGCGAATATATTTTCCTCTGGTCAAAACAAAGATACTACCGTTCATAATAATAGTTCAAATAAAAGTGTAATTTTAAAGGATAGTCAAAGTAGTAAAAGAAGATTTATACACAAACGGCTTAAGATAATTTAAATTTGAAATCATTGTATTTCCCCTGGAAGAGAAAATTAATTTAAATAAGAACTTTAGGTATTTCATTCATTTAATTATACAAAAATTATTGAAGCTGGCAAGTGGAATCGTAGATATTTTTTTATGTTTTCTTCATAAATAAGAAGATACGAGGATAGGATGTCATAGTAAGAGGAAATCAACGGGGATACAAGCCCCTTGTTGCTGTCACTAAACAATGTAACAGAAAAAACCACGAAAATTTTTAAACTTTCCCACGGAGATGCAAATCAGAACTACTATGCAAGTAAAAATTCTTTACTAAATTCTTTTTCACCTGGTGCAGTTTCCATTTCTTTTGAAACCATTAATCACTGTGCGGCCAGATGGCTGACGTTTCACAACATATTCGGTACGGATATCATGATAGTAAAGGACAGCAAGGCCGCCATCAATTCCCTAATTGGAATATACTTTAATTCCAGTCTAGTCCAGGAATGCCGAACATCTGTAAATAAGATGGCGAGACATACTAATCTAACCCTTAAATGGGTACGTGGACATGGGTCCAAAAACGACAACATCATCGCTGATGACTTAGCCAGAAAAGGGACAACCCTAGAGAATAGGGATATAAATCCCTTTTGCGGACAACCCTTATCAGCGTGTTGGAGAAGAATAAAACTCCACACGCTAAAACGTGCCCATGAAAAATGGCTCACAGAGCCCACATGCCTTATATCAAGGAACCTGTGACCGCATATTAACTCTAAGAAAACGTGGGAGCTATTAAAACTGATCCCACCTGCGACACTGTAGCTAGGCATAAAACGATACCAGTACTTGTAGTGTATTGATACTTATACTCGATACAGTATCGATCGCAAAGTATCGATACCTACTCAGTATGGAATAAAAAGCACCGATACATACTTGTATCGGTCAATTTCTTCTCTGGCAGAGAAGAACACATAGAGCCAAAAATCAAAATCTTCGTTATGGGCTTGATCTTCTGATCCACTGGCTGAAATTTAGGTATCTTACTTAAGATCCCGGAAGCGAAGATTTTTAGAACGCGGGGACACTATCATAACAATTCTTCTGCTACACTCACCCAATAGTTTGCCTTGTAACTGGCTGACACATTCAATGGAGGAAGAACAACTTTGAAGCTTGGATGTAAGACAACTTATCATTAGTATAGTCTTCGACAAAGTCACATAATTCTGGCCTGAAGATTTTTAGTGACAAATTCGAATGGTTTTAGTAACTGGACTATTTATTTTAGTATCTCAAGATCGTGACCACATTTTATTGAAATGCAACTATACACCCGATTTTGCTAATCCCATTTGCACGCACGGATTGCATGGATTTATTTTATAAAAACTTTGAAAACAAATAAAATTATGGTAAAAATAGTGACCAACTCAGTTTTTTGCCTGTCAACAAGAAACGAGTATTTCTGACCGATACTAGTAGTTTTGACCGATGCCTACTTGGTACTCGATAGTAAAGTATCGATACCAAAAGTACTTGGCATTGAAAGAAAAGTATTTACTCGTATCGTTTCATCCCTAACTGAAGCAGTCATTACTGGACATTGCCCGTGACTAGGCCTACCCTATAATGCCTTTTGAAGAAGTTGCCAAGACGAGGAAGAGGAGCAGATGATCTTTCGTTCCCTCAGCACATGCCCGGCATACGCCACCGTGTCTTGAGTTAACGCTCAAAGATTTCAAATTTTTTCTCAATGTTATATGGTATAGCTTTTGCAAGTCTGCTCAATTTAAAATCCTATATGCTGCTCAAAGCCAGTCGTACGCACGAAAATGCTAAATTTTGACACGAAATCAGGTTAATTTAACATCAATCTCATGTTGATTCAATAAGAAGCCCTTGTCAATTTAAGCTGATAATCAAAAAATGTTTTAGAAAAGAAAGTTTCCCCTTTCCACGAGCAGGAGAAAACCAATAAATGAACAGATGCTTATCCATGCTCGAAAAGGATATCAAGAATTTTCTCATGTTCTTTTAATTATTTCATCATTAAACCTTTTAGTTTTCTTGTCCTGGATATTTTTTAGCTTTCAACGAAATTAATCATTTGCCTTATGTCCAGCCTTTCTAAACTTTGCACATTTTCATAATTTGTAACAAGTTAAAGTAATTACTGTGAAATTCACTAAAGGGTTTGCTTACTTGAAATAAAAATAAAAAAAATGCTAGATAGCTCGATAACAAAAATATTTCTATTTTTAACTGTTTTGCCCTACTTGATAGAATTTAGAGTAAACTGAATAAGCTAATTTACTTTTCCTAAATCAATTTCATTTATTAAAACTTAATGAGTCTTTTTTTTTACTTTTATTTTCTAAAGCATTGAAGCACTTCAATGCTTTAATTGCTTCACAAATAGTTTATTTTAATTTTGAATGAAGGACGAAGGAGAGAACTTGAACAATGTGAAAAGTCTCAATTGCAGAGATTGTAAATAATCAAGTTATGAAGCGCATTTTATAAACGAATTATTATTATTAAAAAAATCACATACAATAAATGGTATACGAATATATAGAGCATAAATTAAGATTTTTAATAGAAGACATTAAAAAATATTTTAGCTGTTAAAGAAAGTAAAATAAAAGAAGAAGAAAAAATTCTCATTATTTTATTGAAAAAAAGAAAATATAGAGGTAAAAAATCAAACAGACTTTTTTGAAGATTAGCACCTATGAAACGTTAACATAAAGGCGGCTAGGAAAAAGTTATGTTTTTGTGTTTGAAAATTATTACTATGGCAGTTTTATTAACAAATTCTGATTACTTTTTGGATAATTGTGAAAGAGGTAAATGTTGTACATATTTGTTTAATGGATAGCATTTGTGAAGTACCAACATATAGACAGAATTTGAACATGTATACCTTGACGGTCCAACTCCACGGTGGATCTCTCATAAACAAAACGGCGTCTCCATTCATGGCGACTCGTCAGGCATTAACTTTGTATGAGAAATTGTCGCTCACGGGTACCATGAGAGTGGAGCCTTCCTAAAACTTCTACTGGGTCATAGCACCCGGTTGCGATGCAAATCCACACCGAGTTCGAAAACTCTCTCGGCATTTGGGTATTAAGCCACAACCACCACGTTGCAGTTGTTGCAAGCTCATTATGGCTTCATTACAGCCTCTAGACAGGCTTATAGCAATAGCATTTCTGCTTTGTAGTATTTCATAGATCTAAGCTGTAGATAGAGACTATCCACAACATTCAACTGTTGTTGACAACGGGTAATTATATGCCGAATTTTTTACTTGGCCTTTTCTGTGACTATGATGATGCCTCTTGGAATCAGGGGGACTAGGTTTTGTATAACTTTTTTCCAGAAATGTGTCTGTAGCTCACGGATAATGCTTTGGATCTTGGATTTGAGACCACAAACTATTTCTGATGTACTTGCATAAAAAAGACCCAAAACGGACGGTCTTATCGGACGATTAATCAATTACATTAGGGTGAACTATTCACGGTTCCCCAGCGCCCCGTGTGGCTTGTAAGGTTCACGTTTGCATACATATGGGCTGAAGAGTTCGTTCCTGCCAAATCCTTCGGTATACAATTCCTCAGACAATCGATGGATTACAAGGGGTGGCTCGATATCCATTAAAGCATCAGCCTTTACCTACCTCACCCTGCTATCCTTCACTTCTTGTTGTGCACACTACAGGTATCTGTTGCAAGACAATAGCACCTCGGGGACTGTTATTAATTCCGGCATGCATCAGAATTATCAGGGCATACTAATAACCCCTTCCAGCTGTTTTAGGTTTAACTAATCGCAATAAATATGTTTCACCCAACAACCCTCAATTATGATTAGCCCTAGAATGATCTGTTAAGTAGAACCTCCCGGAGGATATGATGATCCCCGTTCAAGCAATTAACCCTAGACCCGCAGGAGCTTCCTAGAGTTTTTTTCTAACAACAACAAATGAGGTAACTCTACCCCTCTAAGCTTTAGAAAGCAGAGTGCACGACAAACCTGATCTCCGGGGAGAAAACAGGAAAATAAGCAATCTGATGGTGTTTTACGTAGATTCTTGCATTGTCAACCTAATCCTACTGGGAAAAAAAGAATCAATTACCAAATGCCTCCACGCACGACAAACTGTCAATCAATCGCACTATTTTCGCAACTTTCTGCTATAAGTTTGTAGCCATGTATGTTATTATAGACCAACCCCTTGCTTAAGAGCTCGGACTTCCTAATCCTTCCAATATATAATTTTCCAGCAGGCAGGTAGGCTCTACTCCATTAAGAACATTAGCTCCTAAGCAACACACCCGTCCAACCATCGCCACTAGTTTGTTACATTACAGGTATCTGTAGCTCAGTACCTCGACGGGTTATAAACCCTGATCAGCCCTGAAATGATCTGCAAAGCAGAACCTTCCGGGGGTTGTCTGAAACCAATTGTACCAATTTTTATTCTTGGTAAAGGTTTTGAAAGTCCAACACAACATAAATCATGCGGCTTCCTAGAGTTTTATTTGCTATAACAAAAGAGGGACTCCTTTACCTCTATGCATCAGAAAGCTGAGTGCCTTTGTTTGGGGTGCGACAAGGCGAAACCTGCTCCCCGAGAGGATAAAAGAAGACAGGGAAAAATAAGCATCCGTATTCAAAATACGTCATGTTTACATGATACCCAGTTCGAATACTGTTGCATGCTAATATGTAGCGTAGCGGCTATGAAACAGCTAGTTGTCCCTGAGCTTAGTGTATTCAATTGATTAAGAGTTATTGATCATGACAATTATTGTTGCAATAGAAATAAAAAAAATTCTTCTTGCCTGAAGAGATTTAAACTTTGGTCAGACAAATAACATCATGCAATTTTTTTTTCATCTTGGACCAGTACTCAGGGGATGACCCCTTCATATGCAGTGCATTGTACCGGAACTAGGAAAATAGGTTGTGAGGAGGAGGAAAGAGGGAGTAGTATTTGTGAACATTTGACTTGAATCCCCCAATGTTATAACAGACAGGAAACTGGTCTGCAGGCAACTTATTCTACATGCGAAGCGTGCTCTGTAATGCGTAGTACGATTCCTCGGGCAATCGGCTACAAATGGTTGAGCTCCGGACGATGAACGCGTGCTACGTAAAAATGTAATTCAACTTTTAGTTTTAGTTGTCCCCCAGCTAAAGATTTGATTATTATTTTTCCTGTCTTCTTAAATTAATAATTATTGATCACAGCAAATTTGTATTCTAAAATATCCTTCTTAAGAAAAAACTTAAGAAAGGAAAAACTTGAACTAAAACCCGATGTACATATGTACAAACTAAAAAATTTTTAACTTTTAATTTAGTTTTTTCACTTTTTTCGACTATTTGCAGAAACAATTTATTTAACAATGGAAAATAATTGCAGAATTGTGTTTCAATAGTAATTTAAGTTCAAGTGCTTTAAGTTTGAATTAGGTTAAGTGTACTAATGGATTATTATTTTGCATTTAATCAATATTTTTTGTGCACAACCATTAATTAACCTAAAACATTAAAAGAACTCTATGACATTATTAACAATGACAAGTCACTTAATTTAGTTCGCTAATTTACACACAAAATTAAAAAATATTTTGTGTTCCATTAGATAACTTCTTGATAAATTCCTGTTTTTTTTACAAATTTTATATATCACTTATAGAGTTTTTCAATAGCCCCTTAAACTATGCTTTAATTAAGCATTTTCAGTTTTATACTTAAAATATGCTGCTGTCTGGCAGTGCGCTTATAAATATGCTTCAATTTTTTAGTGCGGCAAAAAGCTTTAGTTAGTTTTCAAAACCATTTGTTTTCTTTTTTAAATTCCTTTATGCTCTTTTAGATTTAAATTAAATGGAAAAACGTTGAGTAAAAAATGCTTAATAAATGACGAAAATTCTTTTAGCAGTAAAAACAATTTTCTCACATTATTAGAAGCAATGAAGTTGAACACATAAATAAAAAGTGTAAAAGAATGACAAGGAAAATATTTATGAATCAAGCACGTGCTTTAGGAAAATAGAAAAAGAAAACAAAATTAGATTTTGTGACAAATACTAAAAGGAACCATTGAAAATCTGGACCTTGGCAAAAAAGTTTTTTTTGTACATCATATAAGGATTAGTATTAAAACATTTTGAAAGAAAGCAGAAAGCTTAAATAGCTTAAAAATTAATTAAATTTAAGTTTAATTTTTAAAAGATATCAAAAGAAAATTTTATTTTATTACACTCTGTTCTTCTTTGAACCACTTTTTGTTTCTGTGAATTTCAGGAAAGCACATTTTATGTGCTTCTACCCTGTTTTCTTAAGACTATGCTGCAAATTTTTTATTAAGTGCATGTCAACTTTTTAAGAGAAAAACTAAACGTGACCGTTAAATAATATAAGAAGAAGAAAAAAAAAAAAAAACGAAAGAAAAAAACTACGCAGATATATTTCATGCATTTTTTATGATCACGATTTGAAAGTAAGAAAACGAAAAAGGATTTGAAAGTCAAAGTTTACATAAGAAACATGCTTAAGATATTGAACATTTTAAGAATATTTATGAACTAAAGAAAAATTTATGTAAATACGTAATACGATTTTGTATATATAACAAGAATTAAAAACAGGTCACGTAGCTTTTTTTTATATTTTTCTTAAACATGTTAAGAAATTTGAAAGGAATTTTTTAAATTAGGAATTAAAAAATATATTAAAAAATATTTTTCGATAGATCTTGCCAGCTAATATAGAATATAAAGATTGAAGCAACATAAGTAGAATAATAGATAAGTTTTTTAGAATGGTAAAGTTATCGATAACTTTTCTTTAGCAGATCTAGGGCCAGTTACACGATTTCGAACTCTACCGTTCGCACACATTTGAAACGGCTTTGCAACATATTTTAGCTCAAAAATAATGTTTTTTCTTATGAGTTGATAAATTTGCTGAATCCTTAAACTCAGTCGTATCATGTATCGATGTATTTGGAGAGACAATTTCAAACACAAACATTAAACTCACAAAAAATATATTTCAATATTGTTTTTGCTTTGAAGTTTTGTGTTTGAAATTTTCTCTCCAAATACATCGATACACGATACGACTGAGTTTGTGAATTCAGCAATTGTTTCCTACGTTTTCTTACACTATGTTGCCTCTCAGCTCAAAAGTGGATTGGAAATATGAATTTTCGCCACTCAAAGTACTTGCGAACATTATAAATTGAATTCGCGAAGCAAGCCTCTAACTTATCGTTGATTTATTTATTTATTAAAAAATTTTTAAAATCAAGCCAATATCTATAATGATTTTTAATAAAAATATATACATTATTGAAAGATTTTCTATAACAGAGTGGAGTTATCGATAACTTCGCCTTAGAAATGTAAAGTTATCGGTAACATTAGTTTATTGAATTTTTGTTGAATTTTATAATTTTTAAATTAAATTTTTGGTTTGAACATTTGTTATTGTTCAAGTTTTTCCCTTTCTTAAGTTTTTTCTTAAGAAGGATTTTTTACACTACAAATTTAATGTGAGCAATAATTTTTGATTGAAGAAGACAAGAAAAAAGTAAAGAACATGATACGTCATGTCCCGAGTTCAAATCCTAGTGGGTGCCGATGAGTAGTGTAGCGACTACGAAACAGCTAGTTGACCCCCAGCTAAAGATTTTATTATTATTTATCTTGTTATCGGTAACATTTATGCAGGAAAGCAAAGTTAATAATATAATTATTTGGTCATCGAAAAATAAAATTAGCAATAGCTTTTCTTTAAAGAAGGAATTTTATCGCAAACTTTTCCACATAAAAGAAACTTTATCGAAAACTCTTACATAGAAAAATTAAGTAAGTGAAAACTTTTAAAATTAGCCACATTTTTTTCACTGAAGAATGATGCTATTGGTAATTTCTTTAAAAAAAATTAAGCTATCGATATTTTTTCATAAAGCAGTAAATTAAGTGATATCTTAGAAAACATAACCTATAAATATTTAATCATCGTTAATTTATGTACAGAAATGAAGTACTAATGAAGTTGGACAAACTTTTCCATAGAAATGTAAAACCAGCTGCAATGTTTTTAACGAAAGTGAAGTTATGGAGACATTTTCTACAGAAGATAAACTAACGATAAATTTTCCTAACAGTGCTAACAAACTGTTGGCGAAATATTGGAATAATAATAAAAATTGTTCAGCTGCGCAAAATTTAATTTATTTAACGTAGTTTTTGATACTTTTTTTATTGATATGTTAAGTTATTGATAACTTATTTATAGAAAGGTGAAATTGGCGCCATTTTCTATGCCAATTTTTGAGAGAAAAAACTTCAACAGAAACATAACGTTATCGATGTCTACTTCATAGAAAAGCAAAGGTATTGCTAGCTTGTATGTAGAAAAGTGAGCTAAGCGTTAATATTCATATAGCAAAGCAAAGTTAGTCACAATTTTTCCACTGAATAGTGAAGTTGTCGAAATTTTTTTTACAGGAAAGCAAAGTTATCGACAAGTTTTGCAAAGAAAAATAAGCTAGCGCATAATTTTTTTATAGAAGAGTAGAATTATCGATAACTCTGCAGTAAAGTAAAGCTAACTTTTCTAATCTCATATAGAAAAGCGAAGTTAGCGATAACTTTTACATACAAAGGTTAAGTAAGCGCTAATTTTTCTAAAGAAGAATGAAGTTATTTATAATCTTGCTGTGGAAGAGTAAAATTATCGGTAACTTTTCTAGAGAAGAACTATTTATCATTAATCTTTCCACAAGAAAATAAAGTTAGCGGCAATCTTTCTATAGGAAAGTAAAGCTATCGATAATTGTTTTATAGAGTAATAACGCTACCGATAATTTTTTGCTAAAATACAAAGTGATTGATAATTTTTTATAAAAGAGTAAATTTATCTATACTGTTGTTTATTGTTTTATAGAAAAATAAAGTTACCAATAGCTTTTTACAAGATGGTAAAGTCATCGATAACTTTCTATGTAAAAAAGTCAATTTATATGATTTTTTTACAGAAGACTAAATTTATTGATAGTTCTTTTTATTAAAATTTAAAGCCTATATAAGTAAATTAATCGATAGTGCTTCTGTAGAAAAGTCGATATTATGAAGGAATTGAAAAGGGAAAATTACACAGTCGATAACTTTACTATAGAGAACATAATAAAAAAATATAAAGACATTTCATAGATTTCAATTCCGATGGGAAAAGAAATTCAACTTATTTTTTCGTGCTTTAATTAGCGAAAAACTGAAAAGTTTTTCGGAATAAAATCATTTTCATTCGGGAAACGAAATTGAATGGTTTTTTTTGGTGCTTCGAAAAAAAAAAAAGAACTGAAGAGCTTTTTGGAATGAAATCATTACCATTTTCAATAATGAAATTATTATGTATACGCCGTAAAAAATTAATTCATTGCCAAAACTTTCTAGATTTTCGGAGTTTGAAGATTAAAAAAACGGATTCAGTTCCATGTCCGTGCGGGAACTAAATTTGAGTTTTTTTTTATATATTGTAAATATTTGAAATATGTCGTTTTCATTATTTTTCAGGTTTTGTGTGCGAACATAATGTAAATTTACGATTAAACATTTTACTTTTTGTATCAAAGACTCCTCGTCGATCATTTTCTTTTTGGTTTTGTTTGATGGCCTTTTCCTTTGATTAAGTCCTTATACATTGTACGAGTATGTGAGATTACATACCAATAACCCAAATAATTCCAATTTCTTTCATCTGGCAGAAAAATTGAACCAAAGGCAACAAAAAAACGATAAAATGTACATCAAAAGAATATTTAATGCAAATTCATTTGCAAGCGAAGTTTCAGTACAGCTGCAAGATGTTGCAATATGATGATTGTAAACTCTTGCAATTTACATAAAAAACATTTTTCATATGCAAATTTAAGCTCGCACTCCAAGGACGGTAAGGTTATGCTGGAAAAAGGTACTTATATTAATAAATTTACTTTTTTTAAACAAATAACTTTATTTCCTTTAAGAGGAATTTTTCCACACACAAAATTAAATAAAACTTGCTAAAATTATTTTCATGCTTTTGAATTTTTTGCGCGTACTTTTTTTCTTTAACAAAAATTAATTATAGCACTAAATTAAAATAAAATTTTATAAACTGAAATTATCGTATTATAAAACTACTTGCTTAAAAGATTACCTTAAATATTTAATAAAATTTTCTCGTGGTTGCTCCCCAAAATATGCAAGAAAAATTGTATAAAGTGCTTTTAGCCCCTCTCAAAAAACTCAAGAGCAACTTCAAACCATAGAATAACAGAAAAAAAGAGAGAAAAACCCAGAAGGAAACCTTTCATGTTTTAGCAGAAACGACTGACTGACTGTTGAGACAAGTGGATAAGCCAAAATTATTTATTTCAAAAAACATTATCATAAAATATAATTTAAGTGAGCACTTGTTTGTGCAATCTTTTTCGTTTTATACTCGTACATTTAAATACAATATTTTTAGAGAGAAATATAACAACTTTAATTCAAGTCAAAACACAATAATAAGATATTAAGCAAACAAGCCATAGAGACGCCATACTGTATGCTATGGATATTATTACTATAATATATTTAAAAAATATGCAACAAAAAGTAGCAGCTGAAACAAAAACTTTTGCCCCACGTGTTTTTTTTTCTTTTTAAAATTTTATGGGATTTAAACAAATTTTATATGCAAACCAAAATCTTGGGTGCTAAACAGAGATTTGCATAATCACTTTTCGTACACTTATAGAAAACTCATTATAGCTGTGATGTAGTTTAACTTTAGTACAATTACGCAGGCCTTCACTTTGGCTGTAAGGTCAACCACTACACCCGTTGCTCGAATTACGGCAATTATGAAAACTATTTCGTCAATGGAATGTCATACTGATACCATAGAAGGAATTTATCGGAATAAGTTAGGTGCAAACATGTGATGGCACTCCAACAACAATAATATCATCATATGGACGCATACCGCCTCCACTTCAAACATCGAAAAAATTCAAAGGCGTCAAAACAAAATTCTTCGAACAATTACTGCAGCTCCATCGTACGTAAAAAACTCACGAATTCATAAGGATCTCTGTGCTCCTCTGGTAAAAGATGAATTTTCAAAGTACGCAACAAGGTATATCAGTAAATTGGAACTTCATCCAAATCGTCTTGCACGCAATATACTTAATTTCGAAGGCCACTCTCGGTTGAGAAGGAGGGACACCCTTGCCACCATCAGAACGTTAAATAGCTGATTTTTGACCGTGCAAAATAAAACATTTTTGTCTAGCATTGGCTGGACTTAATTAATTTTATGTATTTAGTATTAAGATTTGAATACTTATTGTTAGTTCACTTTGTGAAGATTCAATAAATAATTGAATGAGAAAAAAAATATGGACGCATATGATGCCTAACTGTAATATTATCGTTCATACTCGTATTCTCGTTATACCTGCGTTTATTTGCCTCTACTCGTATTGTAATTTAATACGATACCATAGTTAATTTGATATCACATGCAGTAATTAGATCCCTGGCCGTAAGCAGTCATCACTCCGCCGATTAGTAATGTGCGTGAAATATACGAAACAAAAACCCCTGCGAGGTTCGTAAGCCTAAATCTATAATTCTCATTATTTCATATACTGAATACATCGGGTTTTTAGTTCCAGTTTTTTCTTTCTTAAGTTTTTTTTTAAGAAGGATCTTTTACAATACAAATTTGCTGTGATCAATAATTTTTGATTAAAGAAGACAAGAAAACTTTAGCTAGGGGACAACTAGCTGTTTTGTAGTCGTTACACTATTCATCAGCACCCATTGGGATTTGAACTCGGGTCATGGCGTATCATGAACTGCTGCCTTAACCACTCAGCCAGCGAGTTATTGAATTATCTCATATTGAATTATTTATTGTAAGACTCAAAAGGAAAACCCCTGCCAAGTTATTTTCTTAACTTTAATCCCCCTGTATGAGAGGAGGACAAGTTTCAGGCTGCAAAATGAGCGTAGAGTAGCGAAGGCCGAAATCGCGACCATTATGAGGGCAGCTAATTGGTTAAAATACTATCGGATATACGGGGATGATATCAGAATTTGTACTGATAGTAAGGCTACGTTGTATGCAAAAGCTAGGGTCTATACGACATCCAGGTTGATTCGTAAATGCCGGATATGTCTAAACGAGATAACGAGACATTCCAACGTAAACTTTTCTGGGTACCGGATGAACTGGCAAAGGCCGGTGTCCAGCTACAAAGAAATATAAATGGGATCGTTGTAATGCCGCTTACGAGATGTAAAAACAAGTACAGCGCCAAATTTTTCAGACCGCTCAGGAAAGATGGTCTAGTGCGAATACCTGCCAAATATCAAAGCTGACATGGCCCAAATATGATAACAAGAGGACTATCATCATTAGGAGCTTGCCCCGACGGAGGTTGCATTCTGCTGTAGCGGAGCTGACGGGGTATTGTCCCATAGAGAACCAGGCGAGGAGGTTAAATTTTTCATTTAATGGAGAGCGTTGAGCACTTCCTCTGTCAATGTCTAGCTCTTTGTAATATAAGGGAATTGTATCTAGGCAGACCGATGCTTTATGATTTGGCGGAGGTATCGAAATGCGATATAAGTGGATTGGACCCTTTTATGCTATCCTGGGGTTGGTTCTAAATCAGTGATATATAGATCTATTGAGAAACATATCACATCCAGGCAACACGACGAGACCAGACTGCACCCAAATGGGCTGGCTTTACAATACCAGGTTTGTCGATCAGAAAATAGACCGTGGACGTCGCTTTGCTACCTCAGCTGACAGCAAAACCATGTTACAATGGGTTTTTTTTTCTTGAACAATCCCGTTTTCGGTTACTTTCAGTACATTTCTGTGTTATGCGACTTTAAATTTGAATTGTTTCTTAAAGTGATATAAGTCCACTTAAAAAAAAGTCAAAGTTTGTTTACAAATTTGCAACAATATGAAGCATTCTTTTCAATTTCTTAAAAATTATTTTATTTAAAATATAACAAATAAAAAATACATTTAGTTAGAATAACATTTATTTAAAAGTAAATAATTTATACAGGAAGTCGCCTCTGATGCAAATTTTTTAAATATCGATCTCATAATTAAATTTATTTTTTTCTGAATACATTGAAAGAAAAACGGTTCGTTATGGGAAGGCAACCATTCTTCATTAATGGGATGAAAATTTTCGTAGCATTACTTAATCATTCTTTACAACTTTATTAACGAAAATTTTTGCATGAACATGTAAGAATTTCATTATGCTCGTAATTACTAAACAGTGTAGTAAATATAATGAGAACATTACATTGTATGAATATGATACTTTCATAACAGCTACAAAACAACAGCCACAAACATACAGAATCTCAAGGACATAAAATTCCAACTAAATCAACCACCAATGATTTTATTGCTGTTGTTGCGTTCTCATTGTTGGCTGCAATTGCGTTCTGATTGTTTCGCGAGCTTATATGTGTGTGTATGAGTGTAGCAATTATACATTTGAGCCTGGAATTATCAATGGCTAGAAAGTTCATGATGATTGTAGAAATTAATAAAGAATTATAAATAGCAGGCAGATGTTCGGCAGAGACACAGTTTAATCTTACACGCTGTGCAAGACCGTCTTAAGTCAGCATAGTGAGCAAGCCAGTGTGTAAATACCCAGTGGTATTAAGTGTAAATAAAGTTGTCAAATATAATAAAGTTCTGTGTAACGAATAAGTGCCTGTGTCATTACATCATTGGCAAATTGAAGAAACCGCAAAAGTGTTTTTAAAGGTAAAATTATGCTGATATATTGTCATCATTATAAAAAGACATTATGTGTAAGTAAAGAACATTATTTTGATATTTTTGTCATTTATATTCAGCTTGTTTGCTTGGCACATGTAAATAGTTTACATCCTCTCAATAGACCCTCAAACTCAAATATTTTTCCATTGACACAAATCACAAAATACGATTTGCATGGATTACCAGCAAAACCTCTTAACTAAGTGTTAAGCTACGTAGACACGGTTGTCAGATCTTACAATATTGCCAGTAAAATTGTCTGAAAATGTATTACAATCGTATAAACTGCCAATTTTTAACTTACAACGTTGTCAGAAAAACCATTGTCAATCAATTGTAAGACGACAATGTTGTCTGGCATCTGAAATCGTGAGAACGCTCTTTGTCGGCATTGCCAGTTAATTGGCTGGTATTGTAAGCTCAGTTTTAACTGTCAGATGTATAAAATTAATACACCTGACAATAGCATCATTGTCAGAAAAAAGTTTGATAGGCAACACTGCCAAACAGATCGTTGTTGATATACATAAGGGGCAATGCCTTACAACATGTGTGTTAATTTTTTTCATCTAACAATCTGACAACGGTGTGAACTGACAATTTTTGTTGTCAGACAAATTATTTATCAGACCATAGTCTGCCAATGAAATTGTAAGATTTTCTTACAATCGTCTGAACACACAATTTACTTCTGCGGGACAATTTTTCATTGTCACTACATTGTCAGCATGTTGCCAGATCTTACAATATTATAACATACGACAACCGTGTATATATATATATATATATATATATATATATATATATATATATATATATATATATATATATATATATATATATATATATATATATATATATATATATATATATATATATATATATATATATATATATATATATATATATATATATATAGCTTTACACTACTATACACAGCCGAGTAAAGTACCAATTTGTCACAATCGTATTAAAAATTTTTTTCACAGCAGATTTGTATTGTAAAAAATCCTTCTTAAGAAAAAAAAACTTAAGAAAGAAAAAACCTGAACTATAACCCGTTGTACAAATGTACAAACCAAAAATTTAATTTAAACAAGTAAGAGTGTAGTATATTCGGCTGGGCCGAATCTAAAATACCCTTCACGATAGTCACGAATATTATACATATTCGTGACTATGACCTAAATATGCTCGGTTATATATGAACCGATATCGGAATTTTCTATTTTCTGTATTTTAGTAACCTTCTTTTATAACGAGAATTGCTTTTCAGCAAAAAAAAAATTTTTTTTAATGGAAAAATCGGTTTAGGCTATATCTCGGCTATATATGGACCGATATCGAAAATTTTAATTTTCCATATTTATATAACCTTATATCATTACCAGAACTGCTTTTGAGCACAACAAATTGTTTAAGTTCGCTTACGCGATATTTTCATGAAAAACCCGATTTAGGCTATATCTCGGGTATATATGGACCGATATCAGAAATTTTAATTTTCTCTATTTTCGTAACCTTCTTTCATAACAAGAACTGCTTTTCAGCAAAAAAAAAAATGTTATTGGAAAAATCGGTTCAGGCTATATCTCGAGTATATATGGACCGATATCGGATATTTTCTTTTTCCATATTTATATGACCCTATTTCATTACCAGAACTGTTTTTAAGCAAAAAAAGATGTCTAAGTTCACTTACGCGACATTTTCATTAAAACCGCAGTTTAGGCTATATCTCGGGTATATATGGACCGATATCGGAAATTTTCATTTTCCATACCTATATAACCTTATTTTGCTATTAGAACTGCTTTTAAGCAAAAAAAGTTGTTTTAGTTCGCTTACGCCGCGTATTCATGAAAAACCCGGTTTAGGCTATATCTCGGGTATATATGGACCGATATCGAAAACTTTCATTTTTCATATTTATGTAACCTAATTTCATTACCAGAACTGCTTTTGAGCACAAAAAAGTTGTTTAAGTTCGCTTACGCGGCATTTTCATGAAAACCCCGGTCTAGGCTATATCTCGGGTATATATGGACCGATATCGAAATTTTTCATTTTTCATATTTATATGACCCTATTCCATTACCAGAACTGCTTTTGAGCACAAAAAAGTTGTTTAAGTTCGCTTACGCGACATTTTCATGAAAAACCCGATTTGGGCTATATCTCGGGTATATATGGACCGACATCGAAAATTTTCATTTTTCATATTTATATGACCCTATTCCATTACCAGAACTGCTTTTGAGCACAAAAAAGTTGTTTAAGTTCGCTTACGCGACATTTTCATGAAAAACCCGATTTGGGCTATATCTCGGGTATATATGGGCCGATATCGGAAATTTTCATTTTCCGTATATATGTAATCTTATTTCATTATCAGAACTGCTTTTGAGCAAAAAAAAAAAGTTGTTTAAGATCGCTTACGCGACATTTTCATGAAAAACCCGATTTGGGCTATATCTCGGGTACATATGGACCGATATTGGAAATTTTCATTTTTCATATTTATGTAACCTAATTTCATTACCAGAACTGCTTTTGAGCACAAAAAAGTTGTTTAAGTTCGCTTACGCGGCATTTTCATGAAAACCCCGGTATAGGCTAAAGCTCTGGTATATATAGACCGATATCGACAATTTTCATTTTCCATACTTATATAACTTTATTTCATTACTAGAACTGCTTTTGAGCAAAAAAAAAAGTTGTTTAAGATCGCTTACGCGACATTTTCATGAAAAACCCGATTTGGGCTATATCTCGGGTACATATGGACCGATATCGAAAACTTTCATTTTTCATATTTATATGACCCTATTCCATTACCAGAACTGCTGTTGAGCACAAAAAAGTTGTTTAAGTTCGCTTACGCGGCATTTTCATGAAAACCCCGGTATAGGCTATATCTCTGGTATATATAGACCGATATCGACAATTTTCATTTTCCATACTTATATAACTTTATTTCATTACTAGAACTGCTTTTGAGCAAAAAAAAAAAAAGTTGTATAAGATCGCTTACGCGACATTTTCATGAAAAACCCGATTTGGGCTATATCTCGGGTACATATGGACCGATATCGGAAATTTTCATTTTTCATATTTATGTAACCTAATTTTATTACCAGTTCGCTTACGTGGCATTTTCATGAAAACCCCGGTCTAGGCTATATCTCGGGTATATATGGACCGATATCGAAAATTTTCATTTTTCTTATTTATATAACCCTATTTCATTATCAGAACTGCTTTGGAGCACAAAAAAGTTGTTTAAGTTCGCTTACGCGACATTTTCATGAAAAACCCGATTTGGGCTATATCTCGGGTATATATGGACCGACATCGAAAATTTTCATTTTTCATATTTATGTAACCTAATTTCATTACCAGAACTGCTTTTGAGCACAAAAAAGTTGCTTAAGTTCGCTTACGCGGCATTTTCATGAAAACCCCGGTATAGGCTATATCTCGGGTATATATGGACCGATATCGGAAATTTTCATTTTCCATATTTATGTAACCTAATTTCATTACCAGAACTGCTTTTGGGCACAAAAAAGTTGTTTAAGTTCGCTTACGCGGCATTTTCATGAAAACCCCGGTCTAGGCTATATCTCGGGTATATATGGACCGATATCGAAAATTTTCATTTTTCATATTTATTTAACCCTATTTGATTACCAGAACTGCTTTTGAGCACAAAAAAGTTGTTTAAGTTCGCTTACGCGACATTTTCATGGAAACCCCGGTTTGAGCTATATCTCGGGTATATATGGACCGATGTCGGAAATTTTCATTTTCCATATTTATGTAACTTAATTTTATTACCAGAACTGCTTTTGAGCGAAAAAAAGTTATTTAGCTTCGCCTGTGCGACATTTTCATTAAAATCCGATTTGGGCTATATCTCGGGTATATATGGACCGATATCTGAAAAAAAAATTTTTTGCCATTTAGTCACCATGTTTAATAAGTGTGTGAAGTTTGAAGCAAAACGAACAACTTTTGTTTTCAAAAATTTTCATACAAAAATGCAAAAAAAATGGCTTTTTTCGGAATTTTGAATATATCTCAGCTATACGTGGACCGATATTACTGAATTTCAATAGCAAAGCCATGAATCGATGGGGTAAAAGAATGGTGAAAGAAAAAAGTTTCTAAGTCTTATGGTTTTCTCAGAAACGGTATTTCAACAGCGGACAGACGGACAGACGGACAGACGGACATCGCTTAATCGACTTTTCCATTAATTCTGATTCAGAATATATATACTTTATAGGGTCGCAAAAAAAAACTGTAGAAATTACAAACGGAATCACAAACTTATATATACCCTTTACATTTTTGTGAAGGGTATAAAAATTATAAAAGTTCATCAAAAATTCAATAAATTAATATTTTTTTTTGCATTTTTTCAACATCTTTAAATAAAAACTATTTTCTTTATAGCAGCTTTAGTTCAGACTTCCCGCATTGAAATTCAGAATTTCATACTTTGACTTTTGCTTGAGAATGGGTGGAAACATGTTTTACGAAAATAGTAGTGAAATATCAGGAGCTGTCGAAATTTTAATGTCCTTTCGCCATAAGTACCACAGAAACGTGCCGACATTTCTTATTAAAGTTTTGATTATTTGGAAAAAGTTTTCAATCTGTATCGATCCTAATAACTAATCAAAAATTGTTTGTTAGTTTTCTTTTTTCTTATTTTTTTGAGAATGTTTATTTAAAACAGACGTCCACTTCATATAATTAGCACTCCATTATGCATGAGCATACATTTTATTGATGTTATTGAGATGAATAAACAATTTTAAAACGTTATCTCAGAGTGAAATTGATTTAAAAATAAAACAAAATTTTTATATGTTTACATATTTCAAGTGGTTTTACTCTATACTTTCAGTGCGGTAATATTAATCGAATCAAGACTTTGTAACATTGAAGTTGATTACAAAAAACAAATTGCTTTTAATAGTAAAATAGGTTAGATTACAATAGCAGCAGTTTGGTAGGTCTATAGACTGCCGGCATGAGGTACGAGTCCAATTAGGAGCATTCTTGGTGCCATTGTATAGGCTGAGATATGCAGCCTTTGAGTTCTACACATCTCACAACGTTTCGGATCAAAACCAACCCAAACACCAGATAAAAGAATTCACCCCGCATTGAGATATGTCTGCCAATCCATGCAGTATTCTTCATAGAAGAAAGCGCCTGACACCCCCCTCTATTGTGAGTCGAAACTCACTTCTCTCCCCAAAGCAATAATATGACAAGTAGTAGCAATCAACTGCTGCCATTGACAGGGTGTCAAATGACCGGCCTCTATTATTAAACGGTTGTAAGTCAAGAATAAGTTCTTCCCCTCAACCAACAATATTAACACAAATAAAAGGGTTCCAAGTGGTACCAACATTGATAAGCCGACAACAGCAGTACCAGCGAAAAAACTCAACCCGAAACCACAAGAAATGCTTACACGGCAAAATATTGGTACGGGGAAAGAATTCGAGCATCGTCAGAAAGAACGTGGTAACAACAGTCAGCTATAGAGTCAACGTTTGAGGCAGCAACATCGACAGCTACTACAGCAGTGGTCAGTTACAATACGGTATAATAGACGATGACGAAGACACAACTAGGGGCTTCTTGTTTGGAAATGGAGTTGGGCAGTCAGAGAGTTTTGGTTTGGGAGTTGCGTTATCAGGTGGGGTTAGATTTGAGTTAACTAAAAAACAAGAAACAAAACAAAAGCTTCTTGTCTTAAATTGTGTTGTAGCAGCCAGCGATAAGTAAATATTTCTTGTGATATCTATGGAACTCCTGAGGATAACATAATAATAAGATATAATATTAATATTAAAATATTAATAATAAAATATTAATAATAAAATATTAATAATAATATTAAATATATTAATAACAATATAAAATATATTAATAATAAAATTAAATATATTAATAAATATTTTTTCCTGCGAGTTCCTACGAAACCCTACAGGAAATCTTGTAACATTTATATAAAACATAAAAAAGTATTTCCTGCGATTTCCTTCGGTATACTCCAGGAAATACCATAACACATCAGAGGAAGCACTCAACACGCTCTTCCTCCTCCTTAGCTCCACCACTTTTACAGAAATCATTAATTAGAAAACTTATTCTCCTCGTAGGCATACCTATATGACAATGGCAGAACTGCTACCACAATAAGCAAACCTTGCTTGGAAAGCTCCCTGCAGACTGCTCCAGGAATATTTTTTAATAATTTAATTTTGAAAAGTTATAAGAAAAATAAATACCTTACAGTTGTGTTAAGCAGGCAATTTTGTTCGTTAAAAATTTCCGCAGTTTTCGCCTTGATCCAGCGTATTTGTGTGCTGATGGCCAGACTACCGCAAACGTTTTAGTGATTGGCAGTCAGCTGATTACACTGTACAACTACTTCAAACTTTTGAACAATAACTTTTTTTAAATTTAAATAGGCTGTTAGGATGCCTTGATCGTTGTTTTAATAATGTTGCTCCGCTCATCTTGAACTTCTAGACTCATTGCTTAATGGTTTGAATAGTTGGAGAATAATTCCTATCGCGTATATTTATAAGATAATAAAATTTGCTTTCAGCTTCGGTCGCAGACTCGCTGTTGTGATAGTATTCACGTACGCAAAATGCGATTTGCGCTTCGCTAAAGAACGCCATGACACTGTATCCCTAAGGGCAAGTCTCTAGTTTCTTAGCCAACCTTCGAACCACTTCGCTGACTGGTTTGGAACCGGTTTTTCGTATTCGGGGCTCGTTGGCGGGGGATTTTAGCAATTCACGTAGTCAATTTTGGGAGTTCCCAAAAAAACATTCGGAACCACTTCGCTGACTGGTTTGGAACACAGTTTTGTCATTGACCACGCATCTGAACTATTAAAAGTCATTCGCTTTACTACGAAAATTGAAGTTGCCGTATAGTTTTTGAGGAAGTGGAGGGATTTTGCCGTTTCCTAAAACCGACTTTGGGAATTCGCAAAGCGTGTTTTTTAGTTATTAGAGCTATAAACGGTCATTCTCTTTACTGGGAAAATTGAAGTTGCCGTATTGCTTTTGAGTAAATGCGGGGATTTTGACGTTTCCTAAAGCCGACTTTGGGAGTTTAATACAAAAACTGCAAAGGTTTTTGATTGTCTGCAGTAATACCCAGAGTTTTTGGCAGAAATTAAACTTGCAGCCTGGTTTTTAATTCTTTTAGCTATATTTATTATGAATACAGCCGTAACACTAACTCACTGTTATTTATCATTTCATTGCCGAGATCCAGCAATATTATCAGTTGGGTTTCGGGGTTTTTCAATCTAGAATAGAATAGAGTGGTCTTCAGATTCTGACCAGGCATCTGAACTATTAACGGTCATTCGCTTTACTACGAAAATTGAAGTTGCCGTATTGCTTTTGAGGCAGTGGAGGGATTTTGACGTTTCCTAAAACCGACTTTGGGAATTCGCAAAGCGTGTTTTTTTAGTTATTAGAGCTATAAACGGTCATTCTCTTTACTGGGAAAATTGAAGTTGCCGTATTGCTTTTGAGGAAGTGCGGGGAGCCGACCTTGGGAGTTTAATACAAAAACTGCAAAGTTTTTGCTTGTCTGCAGTAATACCCAGAGTTTTTGGCAGAAACTAAATCCTCTGTGTGTTTTTTAATTTTTTAACTATATTTATTATGAATACAACCGTAAAACTAATTCACTGTGCTTTCTGTTTTCATTTCAGTGCCGAGATCGAGCAATATTGTCAGTTGGGTTTCGGGTTTTCCCAGGCGAATAGAATGGTCTTCAGACACTGTTTTTGCTGAATGGCTCCTGGAGTTTAATTCATTTTATTTCCTTAGTTTCTAGAAGACATTTCCTACATTTAAAGGTGCTTTATAGAAAATTATATTCATTCTGCTTAAGCTTTAAGATTATTATATTTTACTACCTTTTACATCATCATCCCCTTAACTGGGTTTAACAGAACGATATTAAATGATTGAATATTTCGTATTTAAGTCACTAACATGTGCGGCTGCATGAGTGTCTTTGGTGAAATTGAACCCAATTGTTGTGGTAAAAAGTATACTACGTTTTAAAACTGATTGCATAATCAGCTTAAGCTGCTTTATATTAACCCTAAAATGACCATCAAGATTTAATTGACATTTAACATAAGGGAGTGAAATGTAACTTGTGCAGCAGCTGACCTAAAAACACACATTGTAAATGCGTATTTACTGAGCTGCCAGGCAAAACGAGTTAATTGCAATTGGGCAGCTGTCATTACTTGAAGAAAATGAAACAAATGTGGGTTGTAAAAAAAAAAACAAAATTAAGTTATAAAAATTAAATGAAACTTAAATGCTAGGGAAGATGGGTTAAGAATTGAAACGCTCACTTCAGTGGAGTTAAGTGTAAGTGAACTTATAACTAAAGCTGCAGTCAATTACAGTAAATATTTTGGTAAATAAATCTACTCTGTTTTATCACTATGGGCACAGAAAATGTGTTTTTGTTTAAAAATTTTACCATCAATTTTTAAAAAAAATTTTGCTACTTGCTTTTAGTTTGCATTCAATGCTCTGAAATTGGCAGACGACTAAAATAAAATATTTTACCCATAAAAATTCACTTAAACTACAAACGAAAAAAATAATTTATTATATATGTAAATACAATAGTTTTTTTTTTTAACTTGTTTTGTTTGTTTGGTCAGTCAGTCGTCGTCCGTCTCGTTCGCTGCTCTTTGTTAAATAAATATTTTTCTTCAAACTCATTTAGTACTGATGGCTGTTGGATGGATGTGCGACTATTGTTTGAAATACATATTTGTTTTCTATTCGGTTGCCAACAAATTTTGTTGAAATATAAAGTTTTAGCAAATTTATTGTTTTCAAGGAAAATATCTGCCGAAAAATAGGATGTGTAGAAATTTGTTTGCTGTTTTGAAAAACGATTGGCCTCGGAGACAGAGTTAATCTCTGTCAGGTGAAAATGAATTGATTGAATCTGCTGCAGCAAGATGTCAGGCAGAAGAAGCAGCTTTTGCAATATATGTTGCTATTTTAAATAAAGGGTGGTCCTACCATAATGTGCCATGTTAACTGTGAGCAATAGCTTAACCCCAAGTTTCTTACTCAACTTAATTTGACATTTATTTGTTTCAGTACTTGACAAATTCAATCATTCATTATAGAGGTACACAACTGAGCAGCGCGTAAAAAGCAACGTAGTTCAAAGCTTAGATTTTACGCTGTAGTAAAAGCGTTAACGTTATGCCATGAACAGTATTGCTCAATAAACTTGTTTAATAAAAATCACTAAATAAAAATAATATAAAGTGATAAAGCCGTTAAATTGGTCTGAAAGCAGCAAAAGTGTGATAACTAATGGCCGCAAAAAATGAGTAAAATTTGTTGTGAAGCGAACTTTACTGAGAAACAGTAAAGCATTCTCTCTTACGCTTTATCAAAATTTTATTTGCCAATTGCAAAGCGTTGACGCCGAGCTATTTAGGTTGGTCTCATACTTTTTGTATGTGCATGAGAATTTTTGACAGATAAATTTCGCTTGACGCGCTAATTTAGTTTGCACAGTACACAGAAAAAATTATAGTAAAAATAAAATCAACAAAATTTTTGTCTGAAAAGAAAAGTTTGTGTGCTTGTACATATATATCAAACATTCACTCTGTGATTCTTCAACCGCACGGTCGTGTTTTTAAAAAGTGAACAAAAAAAAAAAAACAAACCAAAAAATCATTGTGCTAACATATTTTTAAACTTACATATAAAAACAATAATATATTGTATTAAATTGTAAAAACAATAACAAATTATTTTAAAAAACAACGGGAAAATAAATTCCTCACATTTCATTAATTAAACAATAAAATCAATTTCAATAAAACAAGTGCGGTGGCAGTGCATTGTTGTTGTTGTAATTGTGCGTGAAGATTACCTACCCAGTGGGAAAAAACTAATACACTAAAGTTTTGTTTCCTTGCAAAACCGCAATAAGTGGAAGAGCGAATTTATACAAAAAAAAAAAAACTTTGTGACAATTATTTTTATATACTTTTAAATTAAAAAATATATAAATAAAAAAACAAAAATTGCATGAGTGTACCTAGTAGATGCAATTCTGTGAGGGAGCTTAGCTCCACTAGAAAAAACCTCTGGATCTCTGAGGAAGAATCACTTAAAAAATCATTGGATAATCTTCTGTCTCTAAGAGATAAAAAACGCACGCGATCGTGCTCGCCAAACATTGTTGTTACAACAGAAGACCAACCATCCACCAGTTCAGTAATCGCAGATAAGCCAAAAACACAAGTAGGCATGGACAGGTATGTAACCGTTAAACATCAGCGAAGCCCTAAATCCGCGCAAATATCATCGCAACCAAAAATGTCTAAGGGCGATATTACCTGTGCGACAACGGATAGTAATAGGTTTGCTATCCTTCAGACTGACGAGCCAACTACTTCAAAAAAAACATTTAAACCGCCACCAATATACTTAAGAGAACCTACATCTAATGAGCTGGTAAAAGCACTTATTTCGGCAATTGGTAAAGACACCTTCAACGTAACATCAGTGAAGCACGGACAAATAAGTGAAACAAAAATCCAAGTCAACTGCGAAAATGATTACCGAAAACTTTCTGCCGCTCTGGAAAAAGAGAAAAGATCTTTCTATACTTATCAACTTAAAAGTGCTAAAGGCCTTCAGGTTGTTATTAAAGGTATTGACCCTTGCGTAGATATTGATGACGTCAAAACCGGATTGGAAGATAAAGGTTTTAAAATAAAAACCGTAGTAAATATCAGGAACCGTGAAAAGATCCCTCAACCCATGTTTAGGGTTGAACTAGAACCCAGGGATGTTGTCCTGAAAAAAGGTGAAATTCATCCAATTTATAACCTTAAATTTCTTTTGCATCGTAAGGTTACCGTTGAGGAGCCACATAAGCGTTCAGGACCCGTTCAGTGCCTAAACTGCCAAGAATTTGGCCACACAAAGGCTTACTGTAAGTTGCCCGCTGTTTGTGTTGTATGTGGCGAACTTCACGGCACAACTCAGTGCAATAAGCCAAAGGCCGACGCAAGTGTTAAAAAATGCAGTAACTGTGGAGGTAACCACACTGCAAATTATAGAGGTTGCCCTGTCTATACTCATTTTAAGCGGTCAATGACAAATAAGCCATTGATTTTAAATATGCCACCCCAGCAGTCAAACACCATTTCAACAACCAATTTTCCCCAGGTACGCCAGCCAACCAGCCATATACACGTGCAAAACCCCCAACAAATTTCTTATGCGAATGTGGTAAAATCCGATAAACCAATTTTGAATCAGGAGCCCAAGCCTCAAAACTCCGACCAACATTTTAGCAATCTTGAGGCAACTCTGCAGACTCTTGTTCAATCTATAAATACATTTACGGTTTCCATGACGAACATGATGCAGGAAATGCTGAAAATGCAATCCACCATTTTGCAGGCAATTTTAACAAAATGAATTGGTTAAAAATATGTTTCTGGAATGCAAACGGCATTCGCCAACATAAAAATGAACTTGAACACTTCCTTATGGAAAAGCAGATCGATATAATGATGATTGCTGAAACCCATTTGACAACCAACAGTTATTTTAAAATTAATGGCTACACATTATATGACACAAAAGATCCCCGTGGAAGATCTTGCGGCGGTTCGGCAATTTTGATAAAGACCAGAATTAAGCATTATCTAATGAACGGGACACGTGAGGAATATCTCCAAGCTACAAATATATGCCTTAATTATTTTCATGAAAAAATCGTTATATTCTCGATTTACTCACCACCACGATTTTCAATAACAGAAAACCAATATTCAAATTTTTTCAAATCACTTGGTCCTCGATTTTTAGCGGCCGGCGACTATAACGCTAAACACACTTTTTGGGGATCACGTTTAATTACCTCGAAAGGCCGTGTGCTTTTTGACACCGTTTCCAAAATGAGCTTAGATGTGGTTTCAAGCGGACATCCCACTTATCGGCCGTCAGACCGCCGAAAGATTCTAGACGTTATAGATTTTGGAGTTGCGAAAAATTTTCCTTTAGAGTGGATGCAAGTGGAGCCTTCATTAGATTTGTCATCAGATCACTCACCCACTATAATCTCTGTTTCGTTCCCCCAAGAGATTTGCTCCCCGTTGACCGTCAATAGAGTTAATTGGCTGAGATACAAAAAATTTTTGAGTACACATTGTAGTGAAAATATCGCCTTGAGAACACCTGAGGATATTGATGCGTCAATTAAAGATTTTTCTGAAAACCTCAAACTGGCCGTACAGCATGCTACCACTAGTCATATAAGATCCAGAAATGAGAACAATAGAACTTATTCGGCTGAAATTGAGCAACTCCTATCAGAAAAAAGAAGAGTTATAAGAGAGTGGCAAACTCGCAGGTCTCCCCAGCTTAAAACTAGGCTACGGGAATGTGTAACTCGACTAAGAAATCTGCTTGAAATACAGAGAATATCTTCCCTCAAAACATATTTGGAAAGCTTGGATGGTACTCCGCAATCTGACTATTCTCTGTGGAAAGCGACAAAAGGCCTGAAAAGACCCGTAATAGGTAAGCCACCTTTGCGAACTTCAACTGGCGACTGGGCACGAAGCGATTCCGAAAAGGGGATGGTGTACGTTGATCATTTGAGAAATGTTTTTACGGCAAATGATTCAGCGGATGCTGCAGCAGAATTTCCGCCGTATGCTGTGAGACAGCCTGTGTCTTTGAGACTTAACTTTCAAGATGTCGAAAATGTTATCAATAACATAAACCCCAGGAAAGCTCCAGGTATAGATCAAATTACTGGTAAAATGCTTGAACAGTTACCTCGTGTAGCTAGAAGAGTTCTACTTTTTATTTTTAACGCTATTTTACGCCTTGAGTATTATCCTGCAGAGTGGAAGGTCTCTATGATTACTATGATACCCAAGCCAGGGAAGGATCCGACTAAAGTAGAGTCATATAGACCAATAAGTCTACTACCAACAATTTCAAAACTGTTCGAAAAATTGTTAATGGCGAAGTTGTCTCCAATACTTAATGATGTGGGATGTATCCCTGATCATCAATTTGGCTTTCGGGCTAAACATAACACCATAGAACAAACACATAGGCTAGTCAATGTCATAAGACAGACTTTTGAAGACAAAAAGTACTGTTCAGCTCTATTCATCGACATTTCCCAAGCTTTTGATAAAGTGTGGCACGACGGACTGATGCACAAAATAAAGTTAAACTTGCCTGCAAATACTCACAAGCTTCTGGAAAGCTACTTATACGACCGGAAATTTGTTATCAAAGAAGGTGACTTTACAAGTCTCTCACAGTCAATTGGAGCAGGAGTTCCCCAAGGTAGCATTCTAGGACCCACTCTATATTTAATTTACGCATCTGACATGCCAACGAGATCCGGAATCCATACTTCAACTTTTGCAGATGACACAGCTTTTTTTAGCGTTCATGAAAACCATCAAGAAGCTTCACGAAATTTGCAGCAGTATATTTCAATATTAGAGAAATGGTTGAAACTTTGGAAAATAAAAGTTAATGAACAAAAATGTACTCACGTTACATTCACACTGCGTAAGCAAACATGTTCGGCTCTCCAAATTAACAATACACCTATTCCGCAGCATAATGAAGTTAAATACCTTGGTATTTACCTCGACCGTAGGCTAACGTGGAAGCCTCACATTGATGCGAAAGTCACTCAGTTGAAATTAAAAGCAGCGCAACTAAATTGGCTTATGGGCAGAAATTCGACATTGAAGTTGGACTGCAAACTTTTGTTATATAACGCAATTTTAAAGCCTATATGGTGCTACGGAGTTCAATTATGGGGAACCGCCTCAACATCTAACATTGAAAAAATTCAAAGACGACAAAACCAAATTCTTCGTACGATTACTGCAGCTCCATGGTACGTAAGAAACTCACGAATTCACAAGGATCTGTGTGTTCCGCTTGTAACTGACGTGTTCTCTAAGTATGCCACAAGGTATATCAGTAAACTGGAACTTCACCCAAATCCTCTTGCACGAAACATACTTAATTTTGGCGGCCACTCTCGGTTGAGAAGAAGGGATACACTGGCCACCATCAGAACGTTAAATAGGTGATTCTACCGATATTATTCGCGCGAAATGAAACTCTTTTGTCTAGCAGTGGCTGGACTTAAATAACTTTTATATTTAGTATTAAGATTTGAATACTTATTGTTAGTTCATATTTTGAAGATTCAATAAATAAATGAATGACAAAAAAAAAAAAAAAAAAAAAAAAATATATATCAAAAAAATAACCTTGGATATCGTATTTTGTTGTTATTTAAAAAAATAGTTGTTTTCGGTCAATAATTATTTTTACTAAACTTTTGTTTGAATCCACGAATTCCTTTATAGGTCCGCATTCAAACAATTTATTAATTGATTCAACAAATTTCGTTATTGAACACGAAAAAAAAACTTTTTTCTGTGTAAGATTGTTGAAGCCTTTTACGAAAATGGGCGTTCAAATCAAGATGTGTCTCGTGCTGTTGCTTATTTTATGAAAAATGCTTTTCGTGATATTGAAAGCCAGAACTTCTTTATTATATGAAAGTTCAAAAGAAAATTAAAGTGTTAAGTAAAAAATAGGTAAAAAGAGAAATATAGAAACATTTATTAAAATTATTCTCCTTTCTGTGATTTTACGTTTAAACCACAGCCAGCACATTGCAGTCAAGGTAGGCACCTTTACCATGATCAGCACCCTGATGATCGGGGAGTGGGTTACTCTCTATTGCGATGCGAAAGAAAAATGGTTCGTAATCGAGGAATTGGTACCGTGTATTGCGTTTTAGTATTTTCCTTTCGCGTTTGATTATCGCATTTACTTTTCGTATTGAACTTACTTTCGCATCGCAATACAGAATAACCCCCCTGCAAGACAGAACTCCCAGGGTCTTTGCCAATCGCCGTCCTGTTAATCAACTCTTGGTAACACAACATAAGCGCAAGCGGCTTCCTAGAATTTTATATGCTCCAACAAACGAGGAACTTTTACCCCTCCGTGCTCAAAAAAGCAGAGTTCTCTGGTTGCGCCAACACCATGGTAAAATCAGCTTCCCGAGGGGGGTTTGGAAAAACAGAAGTGAATGATGACTTTACAAAGAAGATTATCTTCAGCAACGAAACACATTTTTATCGCATTTGGGTAAATGCGAACCCACCACTAATTGTGACAAGTCGCTGCATAAACCAAGAGTAAGTGCTTGGTACAGTTTATGATCTGGTGGATGATCTATGAAAATGACGCAATTGAAGCAGATAATAACGGACTTCTTGTAGGCAAAAATTGAGGATATAAAGCTGGAGGTTCCATGGTTTCAACGAGATGCTGCTACTTGGCACAAAGTTAACGAAATAATGGCGCTTTTTTGCACAAGAAATTCAATGTTATCCCACGCCATGGTGATATTCATTAGCCGCTACAATCACGCGATTTGACATGGTTGGACTTTCATATGTGCTATTTAAAAGCAAAAAGATTAGTTAATATGCCAAGAACAATTCAAGAGATAAAGGTTAAAATAATTCGGTGCACTAACAACATTCAACCTCAATTATGTCTTAGAGGTTTTGAAAATATGGTCAATCGGTTAGAACGGTACCGAAAATGCGGCGAGCATTTTGTGTTTTTACATATAATTGCCATTAGCAATTCTTCTATAATAATAAAAAAATATTAAGATAATTCTCTGAAAACTTTTCGTTGTATTTACAATTAACAGCTTAGGAGCTGTAAAAAACAAGTCCAGCGTCAAGTTTTTGAGACCGCACAAGAGATGGTCTAGGGAGGTCATCTGTCGAGTATCAAGACTGACTTGGTCCAGATATGATAACAGGAGGACTATTATTCTTAAGAGGCTCCCCCGAAGGAGGCTGCGCTCTGCTGTGGCGGTCCTGACGGGTCTTTGCCACATAGAGTCGCAGGCAAGGAGGTTGAATCTTCCATTTAATGACTTTTGAAGAAGTTGCAGAGACGATAAGGAAGTAGAGAGTGTTGAGCACTTCCTTTGTCGGTGTCCGGCTCTTTCATACGTAAGAGCTTTGTATCTAGGCAGACCGATGCTGCACGACTTGGTGGAGGTATCGGAATGTGATGTAAATGGTTAGTTCTAAGCCAGTGATATATAGATCTGCGGAGATACATATCACACCCAGGCAACACAATGGGACCAAATTAAACCCAAGTGGGCTGGCTTTACAATAGCTGGCATCCTGCTAAACCTACCGTGCATTTTGGCTGGACTTCCCTATAGTTTCTTTTATTTATTAAAACAAAAACTTTCAACAAATTTCAATTTAAAGAAAAAAACAACACAAATTAAAAACTCATTTGCTGTAAAACAAACAACAACAACCAAATCTATTGTCAGTATTTTGCTAACGTTTGTGTTGGCATTTTGTTTGTTTGCCAAAATGTTTTCAAATCAAAATTATTTGAATAATTTGATTATCTGACTGAATTCTATTTAAATAGAAAACGCAAAACAAAAACACTGCAATAGGCAGTCTGTTGCTGACATACATATAAATAACACTGCACAATGGGGTTGTATCGTTAAAAGGGGTTGGGGGAATGGGGGACTTGCAGGCCTGTAGATATCTGATTGTGCATTAAGGTATGAATTGTTGTTTTGTAATTTATTGTTATGATTATATGAAAATCTCACAAACTTTCAATGAATAAAAAACAAATCAGAGAAAATTTCTATTTCAAATTGTTTAAAGAAATAGATAAAAGTTATAAATAAAACAAAAAAATAATTTATTTAAAATAATAAATTGTATAAAAGAAATAACCCAGCAAAATAGCGATAGCAAGTAAAGCCATAATATTAAAATATTGGGCGAAAGTATTGCGGACTAGATTTGGGAGCTTAAGAACAGGGTTATAATGAGGAGTGTGTTTGCAGGCTTGAGAAGTGGATAGGGCTTTTTAAGCCATTGATAATCCACTCCAAAGCAATGAGTAGTAGAAAGGGCTGTTAAAGCGATTGATAATCCATTCCGAAGTAATGCTAAGGCAATCATGGAGCGGAAGCTTTTATGCCAGGAAGAAGAGGATGTTTTTAGACGGTAAGTTTATGTCATGTTATGACCAGCCTCACATAGCGCACTGGCTAACAGCTCTCTGTGAATATATTAATATACGACGTCTGATAAAAAACAATTATTTTGAAATTTCGTGAGTTACATATGTTCGATTGTCGCAGTTTTTTCTGTTATGGTGGTACACATATCTATTATATATGTTGGCAATATCAGCCATTTGGAATTGTCAGTTTGTTTTTGACAGAAAAAAAGGTTGGTTGTGTTTTGGTGTGATCTTCAATTTTTTACTATTCGAAAAAATGGATCAAAAAAAATTTGTTTGAGCTTTTATTTATTTATTGAAACTTTACAAAGTGAACTAACAATAAGTATTCAAATCTTAATACTAAATACAAAAAATTACTTAAGTCCAACCAATGCTAGACAAAAAGTTTTATTTTGCGCCAATTATATCGGTGAAATCACCTATTTAATGCTTTATCTAAAAATGAAATTAAATGCGCAACGACATTTATAATGTTAACTGTGGCGTTTGAAGAGTCTACTATGAGTAGAACACAACTTCAATTTCGGTATAACCGGTTTAAGGAAGGCCGAGAAGATGTCAATGACAATCTTGTCCTGGTCGCCCGATCGCGTCAACAACCGATGGAAACATTGAAGCAGTAAAGAAAATGATTTTGGATAATCGTCGAATCACTATCAGAGAGGTTGCTGATGATCGTTTAGCTCATGCCAAGCAATTTTTACGGATGTTTCAGACATGAAACGTGTGACAGCGAATATTGTTGCAAAATTTCAACATTTTAAGCAAAAACAACGTCGCATTGACATCGCTCAGGAGCTGTTGAACATTGTCAACTACAATTCGGATATCCTAAAAAGGTCATAACTGGTGACCAATCATGGCTGTATGGCTATGAAATTGAAACCAAACTCCAATCATCCCAATGGAAGCGTCCAGAAGAGCCAAGACCGAAAAAAGCACGTCATGATCGGTCAAATGTGAAAGTTTGGCTCACTGTTTTCATCGACTGCAATAGCGTGGTGCATCATGAATTCTTGCCACAAGGACGTACGGTCAATAAGGAATACTACCTTGAAATTATGCGCCATTTGCGCGTAGCAATTCGTTAGAAACGTACAGAATTGTGGAAAACCCAATCATTGATTTTTCACCATGATAGCGCATTAGCTCACACATCGATGCTGGTGCGTGAGTTTTTGGCCAAAAACAACACCGTTATCATGCCTCAATCACCGTATTCATCGGATCGTATTCATTGGCCCCCGTTGACTTTTTCCTCTTCCCAAAACTGAAGACACCGAAGAAAGCAAAGCGTTTTACTACTGTAGAGGAGATAAAAGAACAATCGAAACAAGAACTGTTGGCGATATCAAAAAGCGCGTTTTAGAAGTGTTTCGAGGATTGGCATAAGTGTATTATATCTGAGGGGGATTACTTTGAAGGGGACAATATAGTTATTGATATGAAATAAATACTTTTTGAAAAAAAAAAATGAAAAACCCAGTTATTTTTTGATCACAGCTCGTATTTTTCCTTCTCACCCGAGAAAAAGGAAATGTTAAAACACTAGCAACATCATTTTTTTTGTTCTCCCAAATGTGGCTCAAAATTCTGGTGCAGACTTTTTTATGTTTGCTGGGATATAAAGCAAAACAAAAATTTTGGCTAAGCAAAAGGAAGGTAATCAATATCTTTATTCTAATATATGAAATTGACTCAAAATATTTTCTTATTATACTTTTATATGTAGATATGTATTATGCATGACTTCTTGTTCACGGCTTCATTTGACTGAAGAAGAGCGTTCTGGATTAATACACAAATAAGAAAATATATTTAATTCTATGACAACAACATCATTTGAATTGTACAACATCACTAAACTTTGATAACTTATCATGGATGTATGCGTACATTGGAAGCCATTAAGACTTAAAATATTAAAAAACAAACATACATCTGTATATCGCTAACTAAAATGCAATTAGGTATAACTAAAAAAACAACGAAGTCGAGTTTTTGATTCCTCATATTCCAAGAGGCTTCATCGTCATTGCAGCAAGACGATATTAAAATTCTTTTCATTGTACACACGTCTTCGATAGCAATTATCTATTCCGTTGAGATTTCGAAGACCGCAGCTAGAGATAGAGACTGTCAACAACATTCAGCTGTTGTTGGCAACGAGTAAACAAATGTCAAATTTTTTAAGTGGTATTCTTCATGTAACTACGATGATGCCTCTTGTAATAAAGAGGATTATGAGAAATTTTACACTTTAACGTTAAAACATCACGCTTTTATTGCCATTTTCAAAATACAAAATTATGTTTTTGTTTGTTACACCTTTTTGCATTTTAGCTAACTATATGTGTGAGCACATATCTACATGTATGTATGCCAATCTTGTATGTATTTCTTTTCTTATCTTCTAGTCTTTCAAATTCATCTTAAATTCTGTTTTTGATTTAATTCGAAGAAACGACAAATAGCAAAAAAATTAAATAAATTTTGTGCAAAATAAAATATGTACATTTTATTTTAATCGCAAAAATCCCTCACAATTCAAATGCCATAAATAAAATTATTTCCATACATGCTTTAAATATACTTATATGTAATTATATATATACATATATAGAGATGAATGTGTCTGTGCATACAAATGCCTTCTGCGATGACTTTGTCAGCTAGAGTTTATTCGGCCACTGATAACTAAATAAATAAAATCGTGATTTCTAGTGAAGAAACATATTTTGGCTGCTACAAACAAACAGAAACTTTTTTAAAGAACTATTTAACAAAAAAAAAAAATTGTTTTTAGAACAAGAATGTAACAAAACACCACTTTAAACAAGTAATGGGGTAGTATCTTTGGCTGGGCCGAATCTTAAATACCCTACACGATAGTCATGTATATATATATATATGGCATAGCTGCTATGTTTGACGATAAATCGTCATATCCCCAGTTCGAATCGCCGTGCGTGCTGATGAGTAGTGTAGCGACTATGAAACAGCTAGTTGGCCCCCAGCGTATATGGTATGCATTTATTTTTCTGTTCTTCTTTGGTCTTATTGTTTCACAGCAATTATTGTTATAATTAAAAATAATCAAAACCATGCTGTGCTTCCTATACTTTGCAATTTTATTTGCAATCAGAAGAAATAAAAAATATCATATATGGCAACCGTATTCATAATATTATTAATATAATAATGTTTGCGTCACCACGCAAAGCCCTCAAGGATAATCACGTTTATCAGGCCTGTTCTAAAAATCACGTGATTTCAAATCACATTCCGTTTCAAAAGCACAAATGTGATTTGTGCCTGTTCTGTAAATCACAATTTTTTATGACTTTCGATGTGATTTAAACTCTTCTAAAGCTGTTTTTTGGTTCAATTTACTGATATTTTTATTTTCAGGTTGAATTTTATTACTCGCGGTATTATTTGCAAAATAAGGTTAATTCCTTCTAATAAATATAAAAGGTAAAATAAAATAAACCAATTAAGCAAATCACAATATAATACAACGAATATTGCAACAAAATGAGCGCATCTAGTTTTTTCTTAATTTAATGAATTATTTCGTATAAAATAAATGATTTTATTTAAATAATCGATAGAAAACACATTAAGTTATTTATTAATGTAATAAATTATTAAATTCATAATAAAGTGCGTGCAAAAATTGAGATGTGATTTCAAATTGATTGCAAGTTAGCTAACCGATTTAAAATCACAAAAATCAAAAATATTTTGTATGCAGAACACATTTTTTGTGATTTCAAATCACTTCCACAAAAAGTGATTTGCAGAACAGCTCTGTATATCTTTATATACTAAGTCTTATTTATTACTACTTTACTACTGCTTTAAATACCTCTTGTAGGGTTATGAAATGTCTGTGAGCTTTATCAAATACTTTAAAAAGCTCTGCCACTTTTGCTAATTATTTGTAAGTAAAATATATTATTTAAATAATACAAAAAATAGTTTATTAAAAATGACAACAGTAAAAAACAATTTTTTTTTTTTGTAAGAACGTATTCAGATTTCACTATTCCAGCGGCCTTCAAGTGCTTTAACAATCTCACTCTCACTATCTCTCTATTTCGCTCTCCTGCTCTTTAGTGCTTCTTTCATACTATCTTTCGGCGATTATCATCATAATCAGTGTTGCCGGGATCAAAAAATTATTACCACCAAAATTTTTCAAAAAGTTACCAAATGCAATTATTATTTTTTTTTTTAAATCATATAAATTTATTTTAACTTGTATTATAATAAAAAATATATTTTCTTTTTATAATTAAATAGTATAATAATTACAAAAAAAGCAACTATTAATTAAAATTTTCTTTCAATAATTAATTCAAAACTTGTCACAGAATTCTTGTTGCGATAGTATTCGCGTACGTAAAATGCGCGTTGTGCTCTACTAGAGGCCCTTCTCCTGTTTCATTGCTCTCAAAAAAACTATATGCAAAAAATTTTACAAATTTGCGTGTGAAAGCCTGTGCTCATTCATATATTAAGGAGACTAAATTTGAAGATGAATTCAAAACTTTAATTTTTATAAATCCTTACAGTATTATAAAAGAAGAAAGGGTCTTTCTTCTGACATAATGATAGAGTTTTCTTATTTCATCGTAGATTTCGAAAGACGAGAAGTTTAATTATTAAAGTAACGAGGCCTATAAAACTTAGAAAATTGTTTTTACGCTATAAATATGAAAGTTTATAGCATAAGTATTAGTCTTATCATCTTCTGCAAATGTGAGAAATTGCATTCAGGTACATGAAACTTAGCAAAACTAAAGTGAGAAATTAGTTGGAGAAAAGATTTTCAGAGGAAGTGTTATATACTAAAGACTTCCTAAAACTTTGCAGCTATGGTTGTTTTGACTTAGATATGCCCGATTTAATAGAAGTGTTTAGTGCAAGAATAGTAATCTTTGTTACATGATCTCATTTTGAATGGTATACTTTTGAAATTAACTTCATATTTGTAGGAGTATACGAGTATATTTGTTGTTATAGCTTTAAATGCTGTAGCTTTTTAATAAAGGCAACTATTACTTGTTTTGCTATGCTTTACCCCGTTGAAGTAGTTTATTCAAAAATAATTAAATTTATTATCTGACGATTTGCAATAATCATATTGACCATTTTTTCCGTCGAATTTGACCATTTTAGACCAGATTTATCTGTGTGGCATATTTTAAAGAGGAAGCAATAAAATAAGAGCTAAGAAAATATATTTTGGACAGAATTCCTGAATTTGTATAAATAGCCGCCGTCCCTATGGCTTTAAATTTAATCTAAATTAAATATAGTGACTAAAGCAACAGAATAGTGAATAGCTAAGCTTACGAAAAATTAATAGTTAAATAGAAAAATAAAAAATCCTGATGCAAATAGATAAATGGTTGTTGAAAAAATGAACACATTTCATATCGCTCATTTATTGCAACATAGACATATCTCAAAACTTGAGCTTTTTGAGTTAACAATATAGAATTGTTAACAGTACTCGTACTACCTTTTATATTGTGCCAAAAATTTATTCAAATTACTTTTAATCTGTTTCCTTTAGATAATATTAAAAAAAAAAATAAAAATTTCTAAGACTTGTATGGAAACTAAAAATTTTAAATGTGTTTTTCTCGAAACAAGCTTTTTTGAGTTATGACTATATTGCAATAAAGGAGCGATATGATGTGTTCTTCGTTTGTCACTTTAAAATAAAAACTTGTGCAGTTGACTTACATAGTGTGAGTCGCAAGCTTTGTTTACGCAGTGCCGGGCTTGAGCACTGAACTTGTGTAGTGTATGCAGTGCTGCCAGGAGATTTTTTTGTGAAATCGCTATCATAGCGCATAAAAATCGATATTTTTCTTTACAATCAAACAAATATTTCCCTACATTTGTCCCTACGCAATATAAATAAATTCTTTTAAGTGACTTGGTCTGCATTCTAACTCAAACTGGTTTATGCGTTTTGTGATGAAATAATTAAGAATATCACAACGTTAACATAAATGCAGCTTTGCATAAGTTGGGAAAAACCCAACAGAAACTAGTATCATCAATATGGGACTTTTATTATATAATTACGTGTAGAAGCCCGCTGTTTATTCCATTAAATCTTTGTGTACTTACGTGAAATTTGTTAAAATAATTAACAAACTTAAGTTCGGGAAAAATGCGAGTTAGGGCCTTTCTACTGAGACCCGCGATATATAGATATCCAATAATTCAATATGCTTAATTAGGGGATGTTTGTTTTTAAAGTTTTTTAAAGAGGTTAGGGCGTATAAATCTAAAATTTATTTACAGAAATTAATTAAAAAGCTTGCAAATGAGATCGTAGAATGCCTATGGTATTTGAAACTTCGCGGTTTAGTTCTTTTCGGTTTTTGCAAGTCCATTGGTAGTTATAGAAAAAAACCCTTAACACGATTTTAGTCATTTTGGCTTAATTGGGAAATACTTATTGTTAAAATATTTAACATTATATATAAATTGGATCAAATTACATTGGTATCCAATTTGGGCAACGATTTTTTCTCATAGTCAAAAAAACTATAATAGTATAATAAATAATAATATTAACCATATTATAATAATAAATAATAATGTTAGTCATAGTCAAAAAAATTATAATAGTATAATAACAAATAATAATGTTAACCATGAGTGATAATTTAAAAATTCCCTACAATAGGCCTAATCATACCCAATCTGTAATTTTTGCCCTACATGTGGAAATAAACAAATAAATCTGTATAAAACGGGAAAAATACCTACGCTTGGCAACACTGAGTATATCGCCGGCAAAATATATTTACATAGCAAAAACTAGTCGCATCTCCACATTGAGCAAAAATATTACCAATTTTGGTTTGGTGTAACCGAAAACGGCAACTTTGATCATAATTATTGATCTCTCTCAAGTCTGGTTTATTGATTTGATTGTACCCAAAAACTTACACAAGTCAGTCTTAAACTAAAACTCGGCCATTGAACAACAGCTTGTAAAGAACCGGTTTTTTTAAATAAAACTTTTATTGACAACGAAAATGCAAAATTCGGTTGTATTTTCATTATTTTGTTTGGTGGCTGCCGCCTGGGCCAATACGGTTGTCCCGGCTAAGCCTGGAGTGCCAGAAAAGCAGTTAGTTTGCTATTACGATTCTTCGAGTTTTGTAAAAGAAGGTAAGTGAGTGAGTGGCGCGGGTAGGCGATGTCACAAGAAGACATCTGGAATGTGGGATTAGAGGCCTTTGCTGGTTACTGATAAGACAGTTTGTGATTTTTTTCTGAAACTATTGCATAATGCGGCAACAAATTTATAAAATTCTATTGAAAGTGAGACAAAATTGCGTTAATTGTTACTAATTATTTTTGATTACACATTTGTAAGCGGCGGATAATTAAACAACATCCTCTTTTAAGTGTGAGATTATTTTCAAACGACAAACAAAAGAAACACAAATTTTATTTAAATTGTGCGATAAAAGTTTAAAAATAAATTAATTTTAAATTTTAAAACTGTTTATAAGTTATTCTCAGAATTTTCGTTTTAATTTTTGAGCACATCTTATATATAAAGTTATAATAAGAAATTTATGAGACATTAAAATTGATAACCTTCCAGTTTTGTTTTTAGTTTTTTCTTATTTTTTTTTTATTGCGTACAGTAGAACAAAAAGACGCAAAAATTAAATTTAAGATATCAGTATTTTAAACTTTTGATTAATCATGGAAAAGTTTAGAAGAAAAAAAAAAGTAAATATGAAAAATATTAATTAAATTTTAAAGAAAAAATAGATACTAATTCTTAGAAACAGCTTTTTTGACACCTTGAAGCTTAAATCGTTATTAATTGTAATTAGAGGCGGCGTGTTTTAACGAAAATTTAACCGGTTTGTATTTAATTTTTCGGTATACAATAATAAACTGGTATTTTTCTGAAGACAAAGTTATATTGCTATACCCAGTTCCCCCCGGAGAACAGATTTTGTCTTGACGTTGACCACATCAGGGCACTCTGCTCTTCGGCTAAAGAAAGGAAAAAGTCCCCGTTTGGTGTAGCAAATAAAACTCTAGGAAGCCGCATGACTTATGTTGTGTTGGCTTTCGAAACCCTTACCAAGGGTATAAATTGTTAGAATGGGGATCAGCATTGCAAGCAATTCTGCTTGCATTTCAACCCGGACAGATCATGGTTGAGGTGCCTATGTTGGTTGGAAAGTTCTGGCTATGGTTGAATACTAAAACGCAGGAAGGCGGAGATAGTATCCCCGATAATTGTTTGGTGTGTGGCTTTTTTCGGGGACTAACAACCTCGACAGAGGGTCTGTTGCCTTTCCAACAGTTACCTGTACTGTAAGCAACCAGCGCTGATGGTTTGACGCATGAGTTGGTTTAAAGGCTGATGTTCTTAGTGGGCTTCGGCCTACCAACTTATTAAATCTTGCATTCCCTTAATTGCTGGGAAATTGCATACAGGAGTGATTATAAGGCCCGAAATCCTCAACCAGAAGTTGCTCATATGGCTACAAACATATGAAACAAATTGCTACCTATGTGAGCCTAGTTGGTCACACGGGGGCGCTGGTAAATCGTGAATAATTCACTCCGTGGAACTAGTCCATTATCAGATAAGGCAGCTAGGCAGGTGCTGATGTAAACCTTTTGCACTCAATGCTATAACCAGTCCCCCCGGGGTTTTGCCTTGGCGTTGACCAAACCAGGGCACTCTGTTTTCTGGGGCATAGAGGGGAAGGAGTTCTTCTTTTGTTGTAGCAAACGAAACTCTAGGAAGCCGCATGGCTTCCAAAACCAGTTGGCAGAACGGGGACTAGCAAAGATGTTGTATTTTGTCTTTTATAAAGTTGAGGAAAAGGTATAAAATTCAATAAATTTAAAAGGCGACGCAGATAATTTTCTTTATAGGATGGATTGTGAAATCGACCGAGTCTGAGAGTTCATGTACTCGTAGAAGGCTCTTGTTTAAAGTAGAAAATATTGTATTAAGTTCTTTGGAAATGTTTGCTGAAAGTTCTTTAGACGTTTTATTTCCTAAGACAATAGAATATAAGTTTTCAGACTCTACGGAGGACATATACAGTTCTCGCGGTCATATCATCTTACTTCAGCACTCAATTTGTTTGCTAATATACCATGATAAAGCTATTATAAAGCTGAAGAAAAACTGTGAACTTATTAAATTTAAGAGACGATATAATTTATAAAGACCACGCAACTATTTTTCTTTATAGGATGGATTTTGAAACTGAACGAAACTAAGAGTTCATGTAGAAGGCTCTTATTTAAGGTAGCACAAATTGTGTTCAGTTCTTTGGAAATGCTTGCTGAAAATTCTTTGAAAACTTTATTTCCTAAGACAGCAGATTATAAGTTTTCAGACGCTAACCTGGGGGGACATATACAGGTTTTGCGGTCGCTGCATCATTCTTTAACACCCAACTAGTTTGATAATATGCAATGATAAAGATGTTGTATTTTCTCTTTTCTAAAATTTAAAAACAGCCGTAAATTTTAATATTAACTAAAACAATTTATAAAGGCAATGCAAATAACTTTTTTTTTATAGGATGGATTTTGAAAACGACCGAGTCTGAAAGTTTAAGTGAAAGGCTCTTATTTAAGATAGAAAATATTGAATTGAATTCTTTGGAAAAGCTTGCTGCAAATTGTTTAAAATATTAATAATCCAACATCAAAAATATTTGGTTAAGGGCCATTTTCACAACCTAAAATTTACTTGCCACTAAAAAATTATTAACTAACTGCCGGTTGGCTTAACAGGCACTATGTAACCAACAGTTAGTAATTTGGATTCCACCATCTTTCAGTTACTTAACAGAAAAAAATTTAAAAAGTATGGCAATGTTACTTGCATTTGTTTACGAAAAATAATGTAATGACGAACACAATTTTTAGAAAGAAGCTTTTTTTATTTCTTCGGCTCTCAAATTTCAAAAATATTTTTCATAAAATTTTATTAAAAAAATGATGAACGGATAAGTTTGCTTGGCAAGTCCTCTTGCGAACTTGACATTTTTATAAATTTTCTTGACAGCTTTGCAATTGATTTTTCTACCAAATGGATGTTTATAATTAAAAATATTGCAAAAATATAAATGTTGATTTCTATTTACGTCCACTTTATTATTATTTGTATGTTTTTTCTTAATTTGAGTTCTGATTAATTTCTTAACCGGCGAATTTTGATCGGTTAAATTTAACAGAAACTTTTCTGTTAAATAGTGCCGGTTAAGACTTAATTATATATTGTGAAATACATTTTTCTCTAACCAGCGGTTAAAGTCTCAATTAAAATATAATCAGACTTGGTGTAAATGGCCGTAAGTTAGGTTGTACAGGCCGCCAGTTTCGGGAAACCAGCCCACTTGGGTCCTTTTGGTCCCGTTGTGTTGCCTGAGGGAAAAGTGCAGCCTATGAGACCTACACTTCCCCCAATCAAAAATATTATGTTTTATTAAAAATATTCGTCTCTATTCGAGAAGTCACTTTCTTTACATATCTATATTCGTTAGAGATGAGAGTGATATACAAGCAGAAAACATATCGCTCCTTTATTGCAACATGGTCATAACTAAAAAAAAGCTTGTTTCAAGAAAAACATATTTGAAATTTTTTGTATCCAAGATTTTTAGGAAATATTTCCTAAAAGAAACAGTTTAAATGTAATTTGAATAAATTTTTGGCACAAAATAAAAAGTAGCACTGTTAAAAATTTTGCATTGTTAACTCGAACCGCTAGCTTATTTTTTGATATATGACAGCGATTATCAGTGTGAACTTTGTTTTTGTAAATGTTCTGCGGTTTACAACAAAAAATATTAAGTAAAAATAGTTTTTCCTTAAATGTATTGGTGTTTACTCTTTCATATAGAATTTGTGGGCACCACTGATTTAGAGCATTGGCAGAACTTACTCGTATGTATGTTGGCCTCTATTACTGTTCTTGTCTTCTTTAACAAAGATTAATGACAAGCAATAATTTAGAAACAAACCTGGACCCAATAAAGAAATTAAAAGTGTATGATTTTCCATTTTCACTATTTTTATTTTCAATTTAGATTTGTGCTAGTCAGCTGTGTTGAATTTTGTTTATATTTTTACAAAAGATAACACAAAATTCGATTACTGCTCGTATTTTAGAATCTATCGATACCGAGCCGTCGAAAATGAACATTCGATGGCGACGAAGAGAAAGGCGAATTCTTGAATAGAATATACCTGATTATCTTCTGTTAGTTGTGCTTTATTCGAATGCTAGTATTCGATTCGAATAATTTTTGAACTTGAGCTGTTCAACTGCACTTCTTGAGCTTTTATATTTAATGGGCTTGAAATAAGATTTTCTCAAGAAACCTAATAAAATTATTCTTCCGTTTTTCTGCTTTCTTTTGCAAGCCGATCAACTTTTTGTTTTTCAAGGAATTTTGTGGAGAAAAACAAATGCTTTTTATAGCTGTTTATAAATTAATAACGTTTCAGTTGCTTTTTAAATATCTTTTTCAAATCAAGAAAACTTAATGCTTTGGCCTTAATTAGCAAAAGTAATTAAAAATTTCTATTACTTTTTTTATCACTTTCAACTCATTAAGGTATGCTACTTATATTTTATGTGGTTTTCAAATGCAGTGATTTTGCTTGAAAAGCACTTGAAGATAATTTTTAATTATATTTCTCTTTATAATAATTAGTTTTTCTCATTAACAGGTTTGGCGAAATTGATTGTTGATGACTTGGAGCCCGCCTTTCAATTTTGCACTTACATCGTTTACGGTTATGCTGGTATTGAGCGTGATTCCTTCAAGGCCTTGAGCACCAATCAAAATTTGGACTTAGATTTGGGCAAGGGCTTATACCGCACTGTGACTCGGCTAAAGCGCAAATATCCCAATGTCAAGGTATTGTTAAGTGTGGGCGGTGACAATGATGTGGAGACAAGCGAGGATGCCAAAGACTTGCCCAATAAATATTTGGAGTTGCTGGAAAGTGCTACTGGCCGCATGCGTTTCATTAATACCGCTTATGCTTTGGTGAAAACTTATGGTTTTGATGGTTTGGATATTGCCTTCCAGTTCCCCAAGAATAAACCCAAAAAAGTGCACAGTGGTTTGGGTAGCTTCTGGAAGGGTTTCAAGAAGGTCTTCACCGGCGATCATATTGTAGATGAAAATGCGGAAATGCACAAGGAGCAGTTCACCGCATTTATGCGCGATTTGAAAAATGAATTAAGGCCGGATAACTTTTTGTTGTCTACCACTGTGTTGCCCAACGTCAATTCTTCTTGTAAGTTCTGATTTGCAAAGAAAAGAGCTTTATATTTTTTACATATTCTTATTTTTTAGTGTTCTATGATGTCCCCGCTTTGACCAGCTATGTTGACTTTGTCAACTTGGCTGCTTTCGATTTCTACACACCCGAACGTAATCCTGAGTTGGCGGACATAACTGCTCCTCTGTATCCCTTGGCTGATCGTAATCCTGAATTCAGTGTTGATTATCAGGTGCAATACTGGTTGCGTAATGGTTGTCCGGCATCCAAGATTAACCTGGGCATCAGCACTTATGGTCGGCCTTGGAAATTAACTGAAGATTCGGGTGAAAGCGGCGTGCCACCAGTACCTAAAGTGGAAAACGATGCGCCCTTGGGCGTTAACACCCAAACCAAAGGCTTGTTGAGCTGGCAAGAAACCTGTACCATGTTGCCCAATGTCAATAATCAATATGCCAAGGGAGCCGATGCACCTTTGAGAAAAATGGCCGATACTTCGAAACGCAGTGGCGTTTACGCTTTCAGAACTGTAGACAAAAAGGGTAAAAATGGTGTTTGGGTTTCATATGAAGATCCCGATACTGCTGCTGATAAAGCTGCTTATGCCAAGAATCATAATTTGGGCGGTGTGGCTTTGTTTGATTTGTCTTATGACGATTTCCGTGGTCTGTGCACTGGTGACAAATATCCCATTCTACGTGCCATTAAATACCGCTTGGTTAACTGAATTGAGTTTGCGGTTTTTTAATATAATTTTTTTACATTTTATTAGATATATGTATGCTTGTAAATGTAACAATTTGTATTGAACAAAGTAAATGTGTATGTATGTACTCGTATATAAAATCATTTCATTTTATTAAGCTCTAACATTTTTTCCTGGGAAATATTTGGAAGCCAAAAAAATGTTTTAGCCAAGTATTAAGTGTTCTACTGAAAACAAGTTCAGTAGTATTATTCGCCAATAATTCAGTCATATGATTACGTTTAAAAGTAGTTTCCATAGAGATACCTGTGGTTGAGATACAGATATGTTGGACAGATTCAATAGTATCCTAATATGTATATGAACCATGCTCTCTAATATCCCGAGCAAAAGCATGACTGGCTTAGGAGCCTGTAGTTCTTCGGGCTTGTGTATGTGTGTGTGTGGTTTTCCTACCCATGGAATCATGCAAGCCGTAAAAATCCGTACCAACCATGGCATTATAAGTTCCGCCCTATTTTGCAAATCAGCTTGTATAAAGCAATCCGGACCAGGTATTTTAAATGGGTCAAAGCTCTCTATTGCCCAAAAGAATTCTGTTTTTATCAACCAAGAAACAAAATTGGGCTAAGATATATAATACCCAGTCACAGGATAAGGCTATACAGCCATTACCATTGTCTTGAAAATTGGCTGGTATAAATCCATTCGGAGCCCATGTTTTATATGAGTCTCATATTTCCCAAAGAATTCTATACCTATTGATAGTGAAACTTCCCTTTGGCTACTTAGTATTTCGGCCAAAAAATGCATGTCCATTACCACATTGCGTGGTTGATATAATTATGTAAAGTCTACTCTACTTGTTTCAAAGGCAACTCCCCCCTCTCCCCACGTGCAGCTGGTTTTACCTTGGTGTACACCCAACCAGGCCACTCTGCTTTCTGTGACATAGAGGGAAAGAGTTTCTCGCTTGTTGTAGCAAATAAACCTCTAGAGGACTTCTGAAATTCTCACCAAGTGTTAATTGGGAGGACGAGGATCAGCAAGGTCACTGCGTGGTTCTACTTGCAGACCATCTGGGTGCTGATCATGGTTGAGGTGTCTACCTTACTTGAAACGTTCTGGCAGGGAGAGGTATTAGTTTCCCTGATAACTATGGAGCAATGCCGATTTGCGGGTTCTATTAGCCCTCGAGTGGTCTTTATTTTTATCTTGGACCAGTACTCAGCGGATGAGCCCTACATATGCAGTGCATTGTACCAGAACAAGGAAAATAAACTGTGAGGAGGAGGAAAAAGAGAGTAGTATTTGTGAACAATTGACTTGATATTTTCAACGTTATAACAGACGGGAAACACGTCTGCAGGCAACTTATTCCACAGACGAAGCGTACGGCTTACAAACGAATTCTCTCTATAATACATAGTACGATTCCCCAGGTAATCGACCAAATGGAAGAGTTGTGTAAGATGAACGCGTGCTACGTAAAAATGTGCAAGATTCGGAAACAAGATCCCTAATCTCGTCAGAGCAATATCCATTATAGTAACAATAGACCAGAGAGACGCACTCCATTTTATTGACTCACTGGAGTCGATACTCCAGTGAGTCAATAAAGTTGGATACCCTACTGTCACCGATAAGCTTCTTCGCCCACTCCTGCACACGGTCGAGTAACCCCAAAATAGACTTTGAGGCACCAGCCCAAATATGAGAGTTGTATTCCATTTTCGGTCGGATGTAGGTGGTATAAATAGTAAGGAGGTCGGATGGAGTGAAGTACATCTTACACCGTTTCAAAAAACCAAGGCACTTGAATGCTTCTTTAGAGACATGACAAATGTGTTCATTCCAGCGAACATCACACTGTATTTTCATTCTAAGAACATCAAAAGCATCCGATTCCTCAATATTTATACCGTCCATGAGTACAGATGAAGCAGCATTTGCGGTTGTTTGTTTGTGTGTTAATACACAACATTCGGTCTTACGAGCGTTAAAGGCGACCCTGGTTCTACGACCCCATTTGGATATTAATAGAAGTGAATCAGTCATATTTAGCCTCTTGGTCCTATAACTAAAAGTGTACAAGTGGCAAATGCTACTTTCAACCACGAAAGAGTAAATATGGTTGGAAGTTCGAAAGAGAAGGTCATTGAGGAAAATAAAAAATAAGGTAGAAGAAAAAACGGAGCCTTACGCCACCCCTTAATTAATCTTGAACTCGTTTGTTGACACCCCATCTATAACAACTGGTATAGTCCGGTCTCTGAGAAAGCTCAATATAAACCGAGAAAAGTTATCACCGATACCAAAAGCAGTAAGTTTTGCCAGAAGTGATCCATGCCAAGCTCTGTCAAATGTTTTGGAAATATCCAGAGCTATTACCTTCCTTTCACCGAAATGATGGATTGAGTGGCACCTATTTTCTGAGATATGCCATAAGATCGCCAGTGGCATAACCCTCACGAAATTCATAGTGAGGGTCACAAAGTAATTTATGCGACTCTGGATACCTCATAAGGTGATAGTTCACTTTACTTTCCATTACTTTGGAAATTGCAAATTGCAATTGGGCGGTAATTTTCAGGGTTATTTGGTTCACCCTTTTTGAGGATCACCAACATGGTAACGAATGCAGAAGAGGTGTGCTGGGCTAATGGACGTGCAAGCGTAGAAGAATACTGCTTCAAAACCAGTGCTGGAATGAGATCTGGTCCAGGAGTCTTGTTTATGTCGAGTTCGGCCAAACGCCTTTTAGCTGCTCGAGCCTGGAAAAATATCTCTGGCATAATAACAGTTACTCTTTCGAGTTAGCTTTCGAGAAGTGGTTGACTGCTTTCCAGCAAGCAGAAATTGCTTGCTAAAATTTCAGCCAACAGGTTAGCTTTGTCAACCGGTTCGGTAAATGCTTGGTCATTCTTTGATAGAGTTGGAATTGATGACCTTGTAAAAGATATCTGTAATGTAAAGAGCCGGTAGTGATGGTTCAATGGGAGAGTTGGTTAAAGGGTGAGGGACTTCAGCGTTCCAACTCATTAAGCCTTGTCCTCTATTGACTGTCTGGGAAACTGCGTACAGGAGGGATTAAAAGGTCCGAGCTCTTCAGCAATGCTGCAAACATATGCAAGAAGTTTTGACTCGTGTGAGCCTTACAATCCACCCAGGGGCGCTGGTGAATTGTAAACAATTCATTTGTTGGAGTTAGACCATTATCAGATAAGGCCGTCAATGCAGGTGCCGATGTAAACCAATGACATGTCTTGTTATCAATGACATGTCTGGCAATCACATTCCCAGTTGGTTTCCCTCAATAAAAAGTCTGCGAGGCACTTTTCGTGGCCTCGCTATATCTAAATTCCAACATGATATTTTACTCTTTCCTGACGACATACACCTGGTCTACACGATTTCAAGATAGCTGTCTTAAGAACTAGACAGCAATGCAAAAGGTATTTTAATGTCTACGGAATCCCAACTGGGTTGGAGGATCCGGAGAAAACCTCAAGAGAATGCTGTTCTGTTCCTCACAATCTGTTCTCTGCCGGTTTTTTTGTGAATCAAACCTATCTCTTGAATTACTGTTTCGAACTCAAGGCATCTACGGTCAGAGAATGAAAAATCATGCCACACCTTCCTTTTTCTGATCAGATCATCATGCCTAGTACTAAGTAGAATAATATCTAGAACAGGGGTGCCCAAAAGTTCTTTAGGGAAGAGCAAACACCTATATATTTATGGAAAAATACTTTTATTTAATATCTTTTGTTATAAAAACAAAATGTATTTACAAAAACAAAATCTACACTGATAACCGCTGCCGTCATTGTTTACCAACAAAGCATGCGAAAATGTTACTTTGCGACAAAATAATATATAAGACAAAGTTGTTTGTTTATTTTTCATTTGCTGTGTGCAGTGTGTGTGTATTAAGGAGCACAGCCCTTAATACACACACTATTTTACAAAAACAATTGAGCATCAATCGCATAGGGCTGGGCAATTCTGATCTAGAGCATCTCCTATTTACCACTACAAAGGTTAGGTTTCAAACCAATGTTCACGAATATGAATTCGAAAGTTAGCTCGACCTAAAATGCATTCGTACCGGAGCTGCCTCATACCATGCGGTCTGCTCTTATAATCAGTAGCAGGTCTCCTTGTTAAGCTGACTGAAAAACTTTGCGAGCCTTAATTGGTGATGGTTAGCTCTCATGGACCATGTAATATGTGACAAGGAAGCAAATGCCTACACTCGTATGCTATGCTGCTGTGCAAAATGTTAGCAAACATTAAAGCTCGTTATTGCGGGACAGACCAAAAAAATCTTCTCCGTTTAAAGGTTTACAAAAATTTCTGGCTAATATTTGCTGATTTCCTTTTTCATTAGGTATTGAAAATACTTTTTGGTTTTTATTTTTATTTTTTCTAAACAAATGTTTAACGCCTCATTACTTCCAAGGTATTAGAAAAACTTTGGTCTCCAATCAGCTTTTTCTTTATTGTTTTATTGCCGGCAATCATTGAAAGATTGTTGAAATGTTGAAAATTTTCCTTTTTTTTTGTAAAAGTTTTCTATTTCACTAAACTTAAAGGTAAATATTAAATTTTCCACTTAAATGGTTTGAAATCCACACCACATTTCAGCAACATTGTGAAAAACAACAACAGTAACAAATAGCTTAAAGAAAAACATAATTATGAACATACAAATGCAAAGCAATCGAAACACTTCGTAACACTAAACGGAAATGAGCGGAAATTCTAACAAAGCTAGTTAGCGTTACGATATCCACACACTACGCCGTAACGGTTTTCTTTAAACCAACGAAGGATAATAATACAATAATAAAATTCAAAAGAAAACAACATCAAAAGCAACATGGAATATTAATCAAAACTGGTGCTTAATGCCAATGAACAAAATGTCGGGATATAAACGAACCTTAACTTTAAATGCTGTTAGAGCGATTATACAGTATATGTATGGATGTGTGTGTGTACGTGTGTGTGTGAAGGAGTTTTTAAAGCGAAAATAAGAGAAAAACTGAGAAAACAAATTTTGCTTTAATATTTTTCAATTGAATGTGAAAACCAAACCTGCCGGTAGCTAGGGAACACAAAATCTTGATGGACCTATTTAAAAAATAAAAAATTTCATTCTAATGATGCAAAATACAATTTGTACTACGAACCTCTAAAGCTACCAGCACAATAATCAGCGCTTCCTTATTAATAAAATTATTTTAATAAATAAATCGTAAAATGCAGCTTGAGAAAGTTGTTAATTACTTTATGTATTGTAGCAGAGATAAAAACCTATTTACCACATGTGGGGGATTTTTTACACGAAATAATTGATATATAACTGGTTCTTAAGCCACCAATTGGGTATCAGTCATTCCCAATCACTTTTAACGTTAATCGGTGTATTTAGAACAATAAAAAAGTTCTTAATAGGGAACTAGTTCACCAAATGCTTGTTACTTTTTATAAAAAATAACTAGTGCATAACTGGTTCTTATATAATCAATAGGATGCAAATCTAGTCCAATCACTTTTAATGTCAATTATAGTACTTAGACCAATAAGAAGTTCATAGTAGGGAACTAGTTCACTAAATTCTTGTTACTTTTAATACAAAATAACTGGTGCATAACTGGTTCTTAATTAACCTATTGGGCGCTAGTCTTTTTTTCAATTAATATTAATCTTAATTGGAGTACTTAGAATAATAAAACAGTTCATAGTAGGGAACTGGTTCAATAAATGCTTGCTAATTTTAATACAAAATAACTGGTTCTTAATTAACCTATTAAGAGCTAGTCTTTCCCTATCAATTTTAATATTAAGTGAAGTAGTTAGAATAAAAAAAATTCACAATAGGGCACTAGTTCACCAAATGCTTAGCACTTTTTATACAAAATGACCGGTTCGTAACTAGTTCTTAAGTAACTAATTGGGTGTTAGTGTTTTCCAATAAATTTAATGTTAGTTGGAGTATATAGAAAACAGAATTTACAATAGGGAACTAGTTCACCAAATGCTTATTACTTTTTGTACAAAATGACCGGTTCGTAGCTAGTTCTTAAGTAACTACTTGGGAGCTAGTCTTTTTCAATAAGTTATAATGTAAATTGGAGTATTTAGAAAAAAGAATTTACAATATGGAACTAGTTCACCAAATGCTTATTACTTTTTGTAAAAAATTACCAGTTCATAACTGGTTCTTAAGTAACTAATTGGGAGCTAGTCTTTTTCAATAAGTTATAATGTAAATAGGAGTATTTAGGACAATAAAAAAGTTAAAACACGGAACTAGCTCACCAAATGCTTATTATTTTTTGTACAGAATGACCACTTCGTAACTAGTTCTTAAGTAACTAATTGGGTGTTAGTCTTTTCCAATAAATTTAATGTTAGTTGGAGTATATAGAAAAAAGAATTTACAATAGGGAACTAGTTCACCAAATGCTTATTACTTTTTGTACAAAATGACCGGTTTGTAACTGGTTCTTAAGTCACTAATTGGGTGCTAGTCTTTTACAGACATTTTTAATATTAATTAAAATACTTAGAGTAAAAAAAAGGCTCAGAATAGAGAACTATTGATTCTAGAATTTTTTCCAGTGGTGCCCGAACATTTTAAAAAAAAATTTTCACTTAGCGAAAAAATCTTAATTTTAGAGCAAACAAATCTTAAAATGTTAACTTTTGACATCTTTTTTGAACCAAATACAAAATTAATAAAAACTTATGAGTATTCTAAAAATTTAAGAAGATCAAAAGAATGATTTGATGCAGAAATTCAATTAAAGGAAAATTCTTCCCAAAATTAAAGGGTGGTCCAAACATAATGCATGATGTTAACTCTGAGTCATACATCAAGTTTTTTGTGCAACTCTGTTCTGTTGTGCGTTACTCTGTTCTATCGTTACTGCAATAGATTTTGTTTTGACGAGATTAGGGATCTTGTTCCTGAAACTCGCACATTTCTACGTAATACGCATTCATCGTCTAGAGCTCATCCATTTGTGGTCGATTGCCCGAGGAATCGTACAACGCATTACAGAGAGGGTTCGTTTTTCAGCCGTACGCTTCGCCTATGGAATAAGTTGCCCACAGACCTGTTTCCTGTCTGTTATGACGTCGAAAAGTTCTAGTCAAATGTTCACAAACACTACTCCCTCTTTCCCCCTCCTCATAACCTATTTTCCTAGTTCTGGTACAATGCGCTGCATATGTAGGGGTCATCTCTAAGATAAAAAAAGCTAAAATTGTTCCGAAGAAAGTTCGCTCTCTTTCCCAAAAAGAAAAAAGTCAAACTACATAAAAAAACATGTTTCAGAACATCATTTTTTTCCGAACCTTGCCTATGGTTCAGTCCAACTTTAGTATTAATTTCATGCTATGCTTGCGAATTGAAATACAAAATTTTTTTGTGATTTCAACTTCACCAAACTTGTGCTTTCAAATTATTCTTACATTTTGCGAAATCATATAGCTGCTATACATATATGTATATGCTTCAAAATTAATTGGCAACACTGATTGTTATGCACGTTTATAAAAATCGCCCTCCTTAAGGTATGCTTTACTATTTCTCTAACAATTAAAATACGATTTAACCTTTAAACTGTTGAAAGCGAATATTTATTTTCAGTTTGAATTCAATAAAACGAACTTCTCAAAACTTAAAACTTCAACAAAAACAATTCTAACAACAAATCTAGTTTTACAACTACATAAATTTTCAAATGAAATATTTGTTGTTGTAGTAAATAAAAATAAAACTAAAATAAATTGTGTTATGGCTTTGAATCACACTAAAACAATTATGAAAGAAAAATATTTATTTTATAAAGTGAACGCAGGAAGAAAAGGATTAATAAAGTTGCTGTTTTTTTCTTCTTTTTGTATGTGGAAGGGAATAAAAAAGTTTTCTCCGTTCCCCCCACCAATCCAACAATTTTTCAATAATTCAGTTTAACAACTTTATGGCAAAAGTTTATGTGGCGCAAGCAAACGTGTATAAGCACACAAACACACAAGTAGTTTTGCACTTTATTGATTTTCTTTAAATATTTTACTTATTTTTTTTTTATTTTCTTCTTAATATTGCTGAAGAAAAATATAATATTAAAAAATATTCCATCTGTAAGAGGAAAAAGTTTTAAGAATCTCTACGGGCAGGCAGCATACAAAAAACCAAAGAAAATTTTTCCGCATGACTGGCATTTAGAAGGGAGTTTTAATTTTAGTTAGTGATTATTAGTCGAACAGTTGTAAGGTTGAAAAAGTTGTGAGCCATAAATAATAATACTGTTCTGTGTTTTTTTTTCTGTTATTTTACAAAAGGATTTGAAATAATTTTTGGCTTTTATTTGTTTTTGATTTCTCTAGCATTTGTTTTATGCTCTTGTGTATTCGTTCTATTTACTTAAGCTTGATATATTGCGTATTTGTTGTAACATTAATCTTAATTTTTTAAGCTTTTATTTTCATAAAAATAATTTTTGGGTTTTTGTTTGTTTGGGACTTGTTTGTTGTCCTTTGAGATAAAATGCTCTTAAATGTCATCCAACTTTAATCCTCTCAAGGCAACATGTTAAGGCAAATTTTTATGAAATAATTGACCATTAAAAAGAAATAGAAACAAAACAAAAAGTTATATGAATTAAAGTAGAAAAAGGATAAAATGAGGCATTGTTTAAAAACCAAATTATTTTTTGAATGTTGTGCCAGTTATCTCATGTAGAGAAATAAATGTATATTTTTATATTACTAATCCAACAACAACAACATATATTTTGATTTAAAATATTTTGTTTGTGTCACATCATGTCATATTTTCTTAATGTAAACATATTTTTTTCTGTAGAAACATATTTAAAATACGAAATAAACAAAATTGTTCAAAAATTTAGCCAAACAAAAGTAATACGTGATGTGACACAATACTAACTTTTACATTGTTATATAATTTTTAATTAATTAATTTTATTTAAAATTAATTAAATGAATATTATCTAAAATCATTTTATATGAAATAATTTTTCTGTTTTGAGTCGCATCACGTCATATTTTTGAATGCAATAACACATAAAATATATATATATTTTTAAAATATTTTGTTTGTGTCACGTCATGCCACCTTTTCTTTAAGTAAACATATATGTTTCTGTAGAAACATATTTTTCTTAATAGTAAGTTGAAAATACGAAATAAAGCAAATGGCTCAAAAATTTAGCCAAACAAAAGCAATACGTGATGTGACATAATACTAATTATTAAATTGTTATAAAATTAATTGGGTAATTAATTAATTTAATTGCAATACTATTTAAAATTAATTAAATAAATATTATCTAAAATTATTTTATAGGAAATAATTTTTTTTTAGTAGCATCACGCCATATTATTTAATGCAATAACATATAAAATATGGATATTTTTTTCTATCGAAACCCACTTTTCTTAATAGCAAAGTGAATACACGAAATAAACCAAGTGGATACAAAACTTAGCAATATTCTTTTATACGTGATGTGACAGAAAATATATTTTTAATTAATGTAATTAAATTACTATAAAAAGCAAGTATAGCGTCAACTTTTCGAGACCGCCCAAGAGGTCACCTGTCGAATATCCAGGCTTACATGGCCCGGATATGACAACAGGAGGACCATTACCCCTAGGGGCCTGCGCCGATGGAGGTTGCGACCTGTGGTCTGGTGGTCCTGATGGGTAAAATCCACTTAGGGTCGCAGGCGAGGAGGTTGAATCTTCCATTTAATGACTTCTGTATAAGTTGCAGAGACGAAGAGGAAGTAAAGAGTGTTGAGCACTTCCTTTGTCGGTGTCCAGCTGTTTCCTACGTAAGGGCTCTGTATCTAGGCAAACCGATGCTGCACGATTTGGTGGATGTATCGGAATGTGATGTAAATAGATTGGGCTCCTTTATCCGATTCTCGGTTTGGTTCTAAACCAGTGATATGTAGATCTGCTGAGATACATATCACATCCAGGCAACGCAATGGCACCTAAGTGGGTTGGCTTTTCAAGGGCTGGCAGCCGGTAAAACCTAACCTAACCAAATATACTTAATTGCCTCTTTAATTAATCATTGCAATATTAACAAAGAAGCAGCTAAAAATATGTTTGTTTAAAATAATTTTTTTTTTGTGTCACGCCATGCCAACTTCTGTTATGTAAATAAAAAAATAGCGAATTGAACAAACAAGATAATTAAAAATTAGCAATCATGTGGCAGAAAATTTATTTTGGAAAATTTTTTTTCTTGTGAAATGTTTCAAATAGAACTTAAAAAAAAATTTTAAAAAAAAAAAAAAAAAAGTTCTATAAAATTTAAAATAATAATTAAGTTTTAATTCGCTATTTTTAGGTTCTACCATTTATAGCAATAAAAAATTATAAATAGCTTGTTTTCCATGTTCCCCAGCTATCTATATGTCGACATTTCATAGGAACTACCCTAATCATCAGTAGACTTTGGAAATTTTTGAAAGATATTCTCAAACATTCAACTTTATATCTCAGCAATTTATTTAGATTCAATTTTATTTAATAGCATAAAAATTTTGAATTTTTATTACCATTACTTAAAAATATGCAAGAAAAGTACCTGAATTTCGTTCAATTACAATTACTTATAACACATACATATATGTTATGTTATCGAAACAATTTTTTTTAAACCACATGTGCTTGTATTTGGTATTAAAATTTTACATTTTAGTTTCTTCAATGACAATTTCAATATTGTAAATGTGTTTTGCATCCAATTGTTTTGAAAATATAAATATGTTTAAAGTAATTGTAATGAAATACTTGAGTTTTATTTGCGTCTTACTTTAATTTTGGGCCCCATAAGACTTAAGTTAGAATTATTTTGTGTGCGTATCATTTTGTTTTAACTAAGAAATTTGCCAAGAATAGTGTTTGGATTCTATATTTTATAACAAGCATGACATTTCTTCTAAAACTCAGTCACGTAAAACTTAAGAAAAAAAAATATGCTTGTTATAGTTAGCAAAGAAAATCAAAAAACATGAAACGTTTGTGAATCAAATAAAAAAAAAAACGTTATATAATTTGATCAAACAAAAAAAAAAAAAAAAAAAAAAAAAAAAAAAAAAAAAAAAAAATTCAACAAAAAATAAATAGAAGTTTTTTAATACATTTTAGAGAGAGAATAAATACTAAAAAGCTTATAAAAAAAAAGTCAAGGCCAAACATAAGCCTCCTTTGGACTTTGGATAACTAAGCAACGAATTGCTAAAGTTTTTTCCTTAAAAATGCATTTATACAGCCAGGTTCTGAAAAAACGCGCGATCTGAAACCATAAAGCGCTCTGAAAAACTCTTAATTCACTTTTACTGGCGTTTCGGAGTTTTTTTTTTTCAAAAAAATTAAACATGTGTTTTACATGCGTATGTAGGAGGTAATTATACATATGTATAAAACGAAAAAAAAAATTTACAATAAATAGAAAAAATTTTTACTTTGTTTTTTTTTTTTAATTGAAAATGTGTAAAATTCTTAAAATTTTTTATTGAAATAAAAAGAAAACATATTAAATTTTAATTGTGAATAATTTTATTCTTTTGCAGGATCAGCTTTAGCAAATTCAATCAGTTCACTTCAATATACACATGCGACACAGAACACCTATTTGACGATGTCAAATAGCAAAACCATACTTCTAGCATTACACGATTGTCAGAACACCTATTTGGCGTTTTCAAATCGAAAACGCTATATTTAAGTGATTTGCGTTTCTCAGAACAAGCCTGATAAATTGCAGTAATTTATCTTAAAAAATACCAGTGTATATTGTTTCAAGTTTCCACTTACCTTGTGACGTTTCTTTTCTCTGTCGGGCACCGAATGCCAATTGAACTGTAAGTTCCAATCGAAACCGCCCACATTAACACCACCCGAATCACGGTAATGATATTCAAGTGTTGTGTCATCAATCACATCTATAACGGGACACACAACGGTGGTAGAGTTTCTGGCGATGCGATCCAAAAGAGGTTCCAACCAACCTTAAAGCAAATTCCAATAGTTCGTTTATTACGATTGATCTAAACTTGTTACGATTTATTGATTGATTTTAAAATTGAATTATGATTGTCTTATAAGAGAAATAAAAAGAAGAAGCAGAAATAACATTAATTATAACTAAGGTGAATTAAGTACCAGGTGGCCTTATTAGAACAACAATACAACAACACAAAAAACAGCATGTAGTTCGCCCCAAGGCAAATTTAGTACCAGGTGGCCTCGTTAGCGTAGCTGATCGACAGTTGTTTTAGGTGCTTATTACCAAACTATCAAAATTTGTTTATATTTCAAATTTGTTTTTACACTTAATTGAGTACAGTAAAACATTAGGCAACAATTTTAAAAATTATTTAATAATATATATATATATATATATATATATATATATATATATATATATATATATATATATATATATATATATATATATATATATATATATATATATATATATATATATATATATATATATATATATATATATATATATATATATATATATATATATATATATATATATATATATATATATATATATATTTATATTTATATATAATTGAGAACATTTTAAATGAAATGCAATCGAGAACCTGAAATTGAAACTCAGAAGATTCAAAATTTTATTGAGAACTAATTTAAAATTAAAAAATCTAAATAAAATGAAGAATTTAGTTCAAAAACGAGAAACTTCTTAATAAAATCGAGGACTTCAAATTGTAGTTTGGAAACTATTTTAATCAGAAGTTCAATTTAAAATTAAGAAAGGTCTACATAAAAGCAAGAATTCAGTTTAAAATTGAGAAAATTCCAAATGAAATAGAGAACCTCAAGTTGAAATTCAGAAGATTCAAGATTTTACTGAGAACTTCAATCTAAAACTAAGAAAAATCTAAATAAAAGCAAGAATTTAGTTTGAAATTGAGAAAATTCTAAATAAAATCGGGAAACTCAAATTGAAATTCAGAAGATTAAAAATTTTGGTGAGAACTTCAATTTAAAATTAAGAAAAATCTAAATAAAAGCAAGAATATAGTTTAAAAATAAAAAAACTCCAAATAAAATCGAGAATTTTAAATTTAAAAATTTCCAAATATTATTGTTAATTTCAATTTATTTTGATTTGAGAAAATCTAAAGAAAAAAAAAGAATTCATTCGAGAATTTCAAATTGAAATGGAAAAATTTCCAAATTTTTTTGCGAATTTCAATTTAATTTTTATTGTGAATTTGAATTTAAAATTAAAGAAAGAAAATCTAAATAAAAGCAAGAATCTAGTTTAAAAATGAGAAAATTCCAAATGAAATTGAGAACCTCAATTTAGAATTAAGAAAAATCCAAATAAAAGCAAAAATCTAGTCTCAAATTGAGAAAACTCCAAATGAAATCGAGATATTTCAGATTGAAAAATTTCCAATGTTTTTTCCGAATTTCAATTTCTTTTTTATTTTGAATTTTAAATTTAAAAAATCTAAAAAAGCAAGAATTCAGTTTAAAATAGAGAACATTTTAAATAAAGTCGATAACCTCAAATTGAAATTCGGAAGATTCAAAATTTTATTGAGAACTTCAATTTAAAATTAAGAAAATTCTAAATAAGAGCAAGAATTCAATTTGCAATTGAGAAATAAAATCGAGAACTTCAAATTTATATTGAGAAAATTCCAAATTTTATTGAGAACTTCAATTTGAAATGGAGAAAAATCTAAAAAAAAAGCAAGAATTCATCTTGAAAATGAGAATATCTCAAATGATATTGAGAATTTGAAGTGTAAATTGAGAAAATTTCAAATTTAATTGAGAAAATCGATTTAAAGTGCCCTGGAGATGATAAAAAAAACACGGCAATCAGTCATATATGTGAGTGTCGTGTTTTTGTCGTTTAAAAGGAGACGTACAAATAAGAGCGTTAATCATTACTTTTATTTTGACTTCGCTGTGTTCGTTTCTAAACGTGTCATCATCGGATGATGAGTTATTGCTATATTGTGCAATTTTGTTAAAAAAAACTATGTATGAAAAGTAGTAATAACCGAATAAAATAAAATTCAATAATCATAAACAAAATAAAATTCAATAATCATAATGAATATACATAGATGTAGTTTTTTATTTAATTTATTTTTGTCCCTTTCGATAACAAAACTGACATTTTTATCGTCAATCACAACTGGAGACTATCAAAATAATTACACGTCAAAATAAAATATCAAAAGTTTTTGATTTTAATCAATCAGAGCCGACAACCTATAGGTGTACCCGAAAAAGCACGATGTGTTTTTTATCGTTTCTAGGGCACTTAAAATGGAAAAAAATCGACATAAATACAAGAATTTAGTTTAAACATCTTCTAAACTTCCCAGCAGTACACAAATCATTACAATTTGCAAAGCATCCGGATGTAAGCGATTGTGTCAACAGAGAAAATCAGAATAAACATGTTAAGCACAACAAACAACTAGCATCCGATTCAGGTTAGTCTTTCTACTCATACTGTTAAATTAAATGTACATAAGAAGAAAAGAAGAAAACAAATGCTAATAATATAGTTTTGAGCTTATCCAATCTTCGCTTACAAGGTATACAGTGTTGGATGCATCTTACGGCCTAGGCCATCGCTGTGTAAATGTAAGTAAGAACTGTATACAGACTTCGGATGGGTCACACTTACATTGTCAATGGTCTTAGATGGAAGCATGGTTGCCATATTTGACTATTTATCGGCATTTTGACGATTTTGGGTGCTAAAAATAGCACTTTGACGATTTTAGGTCTGTTTTTGACGATTTTTGTAGATCACATTTTTACTGTCATATCCTTCAAGCAACTATTACTTTTTTCAAGTTAAATTATGTAGCAAATGAAAGTAATACGAGTATTTATGTTACGTAAATATACACATGTGTACATATGTTTACAATACTTAAATATTATGTGATAGTTATTTTAGAGTACTCATATATTGTAATACTAAAGCTGAATTTAAAATATAATATGTGAGTAGCGCTTAAAAAAATTTTAAGCTATAAATTGTACAAACTTTTATGTAAAAGCGGGTGTATTTTTTCTAACATAATGATAGAATTTTTTTATTTCATCGTAGAATTTGAAAGACGAAAAATTTAATACGAGTTAAAGTAACGAAGCCTATTAAGCTTAGAATTTCTATTACGCTATAAATATGATAATGATAGATTTTTGGAACAGAATATGAGGGCGGTTCGGAAACTTCTTAGCCTAGCACAAAAAGCGCGGTATAAACAGAAAAAAGGTAAGTGTTTTGGAAACTTCCATCTCTGCTATGAACAAATGTTAAATTTTGTATCGATATGGTAACTCCTTCACATAGAAACAGGTGTTAACAAAAGACGCATCCGCGATTTTTTACAATGGAAAAATTAGAAATGTGTGGTGTCATTAAATATTTACATTAAAAAGGTTTATCGGGACAAGAAATTCATAATGATATGGTGAAAGTGTTAGGTGAAAGTGCTCCTTCATATGCAACAGTAAAAAATTGGGTTGCTGAATTTAAACGTGGTCGTACAAGCATTGAAGATGAACCACATAGTGGACGTCCAAAAACAGAAACAACAACAGAAATTGCAGCCATTTAATTTTGCATAAAGAACTACAGATGAAAAAGCTTTCTGCAAGATGGGTGCCGCATTTGTTAACAGTCGACCAAAAACGCATAAGAATGAACATTTCTCAAGCTTGTTTGGATCGTTTTAAGCGAAATAAAATGGGTTTTAAGCGTCGTTTCATAACTGTTGATGAGACATGGATCCACCACTATACTCCAGAGATAAAATAACAATCCAAACAATGGAATGAAGCTGCAGGAAGTAACCCAAAGAAGGCAAAAACAATTCAAGCGGTATTTTATTGATTGAATGTCTGCAAAAGGGTAAAACAATAAATTCAGAGTACTATTGCAACCTTTTGGATCAATTAAATGTACAAATTCGAGAAAAACTTCCTGGCTTAGAACACAAAAAAGTAATTTTTAATCAAGAGAACGCACCAGCGCACAAGAGCGTTTTAACAATGGCTAAAATCAACGAATTAGAGTATGAGCTGCTTGACCACCCACCTTATTCTCCTGATTTGGCTCCCAGTGACTTTTACTTATTCCCAAATCTAAAAAAATTCCTTGCTGGCAAGCGTTTTACCTCAAATGAAGACCTTGAGGAAAACTATTTTAATCAAGGGATAGAATTGCTAGAAAAGCGTTGGACTAAGTGTAATGAAATTTCAGGAGATTATATTGAAAAATAAAAATATTTTTGAAAAACTACTATTCTTCTTCATTGATAGGCTAAGAAGTTTCCGAACCGCCCCCGTATTCTTCTATGACTAAGTTTATAGCAAAAATATTAGTCTTATCGTGTATGAGTTTGCATCCAGTTACATGAAACTTAACAAAACCAAAGTGAGAAATTAGTTAAAGAGACCATTTTCGAGAAAAAAAAGTTGTATACTGAAGACTACTCGTATCTAAAACTTTGCAACTGTGGTTGTTATGACTTAGATAGATATGCGCGATTTAAAGGAAGTGTTTAGTATAATAATAGTTCTTTTTTTAATGAAATCTCATTTTAAAAATACATGTCACAAAAGTTAATGAATGGTTAACTTATGAAATTAACTTCATGTTTGTAGGAATATACACTTGTTTGTTAAAAATGCTGTAGTTTTTTTAAAGGTAACCATGACTTGTTTTTCTCTACTTTATACTGCTGAAAATAAATCGGTTATTCAAAAATAATTAATTTTAATAGCTGACGATTTTTTGACGATTTGCAATAATCATATAGTGAAGATTTTGACGATTTTTTCTGTCGAATTTGACGATTTTAAGCCAGATTTATCTGGCATCTATGGATGGAAGCTGTATGTGGCAAAAATTTCACTGGATTTCTGACTGCTCTCTCTTTCTCTCTCACTCTCACAGAAAGATCTTAAGATTTATTATTTATTTAATGATTTTAAACTTATTAAATATTATTTTTCTTTTGTTATTTTAATTATGATAACTCATTTTGTTAATTAAATTTATTCATTATTCAATTAGAAGTTCAGTTTATCATATTTTATTGTATTTTTTTCTTCTTAAAATCCTTTTTTTATTATTAATCAAATTACACTTTTCATTCATCTTTATTTAATGATTGATGATTTGCAAATCTCTGCAGTTTGAAATGGAAATAAACGAGAATTATTTGTGATAATTTCTTGTTCTTTAGTTTTTAAACTAGACTTAATTAAATCTCAATTTGTAGATGAGTAGTCGATAAAATAATTTAATTTTTTTTTTGTAAGCAAATTCTTTTTGTTTAATATTATTTTTTTTAAAGACTTTTAAGCAGAGATAAGAAAATTATAGCAATCAAAACCATCACCTAAATAAAATAAAATTTGAGAAAATTTTCTTTAAGAGACAAAAAAGTATTTTACTTTTGACGATAATTGTAAAATAGTTAAAAGAAAATATGGAAGAATAATACAATTTTGAAAGCTGAAAGGAAAAACTGAATGCAAATCAGGCCTGAGGTAATAAATATATTTCTTTTATGTTACATACACATAACAGGTATTTCAAAATTAACCCAAGATTTAAATGTGTCAGCATTTGCACTGTAAAGTTTTTGGAAAAGTCTAAAATAAAACAATTCGTCAGCTGACAGTAAAAATGGCGTTTTGATTATTGAACAATATTTCGAAAATAACGAGAGCTGGCCGGCTGCAGTTCGAAAATATTATACAAAATATGGACGCAGCAGTGTTTTAACTTCGTCAACTGCGGCGAGATTAGTTGGAGAATTCGTAGAGAATATGATCAAGTGGATACTCCAAACACATTGATCGACCAAACGCAAGCCGTTCCAATGCCAATACCGGAACAGTACGTGAAAGCGTCGGTGAAAATCTAGGAATTTCAATTCGACGTCGTGGGTTGGATTTGCAAATTTCAAGAAGTTTTCTACAGCGTAAACTCACCAAAGATCTGTGTCTCCTAAAGCTCATCTGTAAGCAGGTTTTGCCTTGGTGTACACCAAACGAGGGTACTATGCTTTCTGGCACATAAAGGGGAAGGTTCACTCGTTTGTTGCAGCAATTAAACTCTAGAAAGCAGCCTGCCTTATGTTGTATTCGAATTACGCAACCCTCAGTAGGTTCTGTTGAGGTGACTACCTTAACTGAAATGTTCTGGCTGAGGTTTAAATATAAATTCGCAGGAAGAGAAATTAGTTTCCCTGATAACCATGACACAGTGCCGGTTTTCGGGGGCTAATAACACCCCAATGTGCTGTTGTCTTGCAACAGATACCTTTAATGTAAGGAACCAGAGGTGATGTTTAGACGGATGAGTCAGTAAAGGGCTGATGCTATTAATGGACTTTAACACAGGAACTCATTAAGCCTTGTTTTCCATTGACTGTTCGAAAAATGCATACATGCGGGATTAGAAGGCCCGACCTCGTATGGCAAAAAGTTGCGACATGTGTAACCATTACAGGACACACGGGGATGCTGGAGAATCGTGAATAACTCATTTCGTGGAGGTAGTCCATCATCAGATAAGGCAGAAAAGGCAGGTGCTAATGAATTGAAGTAACATAACAATTAAAGCCTAATGACCAGACCATACACATCTAAGCATGGATTAATGAACATTAAAAATCGGATGCTAATTTTGCGAGCAAAATCCTCCCGGACAATATTTTCACATCGATGATTCTGTTAATCGCCGAAATAGCCACTTTGGAAGACTCTGTAAATCCGTATATGATTTCATGCTGGATTCATAATTGGGCTATACTTTTTTCAAATTGAGGCTGATCACTATACTAACTGTAGTGTTCGATATCGCGACATGATAGCTTAGGTCTTCCTGCCGTAATCGGCTGATATTGATGTGGGCAATATATGGTTTGAACAAAATGATGCCATTTATTACCCTGCAGTGTGGAAGGTGTTGAACTAAAATTTGCTAGTCTGAGCAGTGTCGAAGGTTAACTTCAACATTTTTAAATGCTGTAATAGAGTTTATTTTAATCTTTCGTGTTGTTATTGTAAAAGTTAAACCTCCACAAACACTACTCCCTCTTTCCTCCTCATCATAACCTATTTTCCTACTTATGTAGGGATCATCTCCAGTACTGGTCCAAGATAGAAAACCATACTGATTTTGGCATATCCTGCAGGCATTACGCCATCTTACTTTCATCTGGGTCCGTCAATGGCTAATGCTTGAGACATATCCAGGTAGTGGATTCTGTTGTTTCCATCATCGCAATTGGCCCTTTAGATTGTGTGTCTTGATAACATTAGATTTCTACAGCAAAACCGAATATTCATGGGAAGAACCTGATGCTGTCTATTTGGTGAAATCAGCTGTATGCAGTACTACGAGTAGTTTAAGCAAAACGAAACAATCATTGTAACTTTACAGCGAACACAACTGATGAAATTGAGTTGAGTTCTGATGAAAAAAGGCGCTCAATACTACTTTAGATATGATAAAATTATTCTTATGCATGATAATGCTTGAAAGCCTGTAGCGCTCACGGTAAAAAGCTATTTGAAAATACTTGATGGCGAAGTATTACCACAATGAAAGATTTTTTATTTTTTTATTTTATTTTTTGTCTTGGACCAGTACTCAGGGGATGACCCCTACATATGCAGTGCATTGTACTGGAACTAGGAAAATAGGTTATGATGAGGTAAGAAAGATGGAGTAGTGTTCGTGGAGGTTTAACTTAAACAATAACAACACGAAAGACTAAAACAAACTCTGTTGCAGCATTTAAAATGTTGGAATTAAATTATTTAAAACTGATCAGTGCCCAGTGTATATACCTTCGACACTGCTCAGATTAGCAAAATTTAGTCCAACACCTTTCACGCTACAAGGTAATGAAGTACATTCAGAAGAAATTAATATTGTGCATATAAAGAAAATGCGGACAACGGTGAAAGAAACAAAAAAAAAAAAAAACAAAAATAAACGCGTGTACACATACTGCTACCTATTCCGGTGCACTTTAATTTCATACGAAATTAATAATGAACATATGTATGTATATAAAAAATACGAACAACGGTAAAAAAAAGAGAGTAAGAAAAATAAACACATGTACACAGCTTACTACCTATTAAAGTGCAATTTGGTTTTATATGAATTTAATTAATGAACGTACATATATAGAAAATACGGACAGCAGTAACAAAAGACATGTGCACACGACGAGAGACAAAACACTACTCAAAGATGACAAGAAGTACTTGCTGACTTTTCATGGCATATTCTCTGCCGTAGCAACGTTTCACATCATACGAAGACAACAAAAGTTGCGTTCATTCAAAAGATAATAAGTCGTTATTTAGATGTGGTTTGAGTTCCACGGCTGCCTGGAAAATAGGAGGAAGTAGTTGCAGGTGTTACATGGCATATGCTCTGTCGGAGCAGTGGTTCACGTTAAATAAAGACAAGAAAACTTGAGTTGATTCGTGGATAGCCTCAGATGATAAAGATTTCTGTAGATACGGTTCGGATTCCATGTCTGCTTAAAAGATGGGGAAAAGTAGTTGCTGGCGGTCCGTGGCATATGCTCTGTAAGAGCAGCGCTTCGCCTCATGAGAAGGCAACAAAAATTGATTTGAGTCGCGGATGGCCTCGAAAGGTAAGGAGTTCCTTTGACGTGGTTCGGATTTCATGTCTGCCTGAAAGATGGGACGGAGTACTTCCTGGTGATTCATAGCACATGCTATGTCCGAGTAGCTCTACTCATCATATGAAAACAACAAAAATTAAGATTATTCATGGATAGGCTCAAAAAATAAGGAACTCTTAAGATACGTTTTGGATTCCACGTCTGTTGCTGGATAGCCGCAGAAGATAAGGAGTTCTTTAGATACAGTTCGGATTCTAAATCGGTCTGAGAGATGGGAAAAAGTAATTGCTGTTGGTCCATGGCACATGCTCTGTTGGAGCAGAGCTTCACATCATACGAAGACAACAAAAATTGAGACGATTCATTAATAGGCTTAAAAAATATGGAGTTCTTTAGGCGCGGCTCGGATTCCACGTCTGTCTGAAAGATGGGTTGCGGTAGTTACTGGATAGGCTCAGAAAATAAGGAGTTCTTTAGATAAGGTTTGGATTCCACATCTGTCTGAAAGATGGGAAAAAGTAGTTGCTGGTAGTCCATGGCGCATGCCCTGTCGGAGCAGCAGTTTGTATCAATTTAAATTGAGCTTCCAACACTTTAAATACTGCGATAAAGTTAATTTGGTCTTTCCTAGTTGGTGTTGGTAGGTTCAAGTCAATTTGGTCTTTCCTAGTTGGTGTTGGTAGGTTCAAGTCAATTTGGTCTTTCCTGGTTGGTGTTGGTAGGTTCAAGTCAAACGTCCACAAACACTACTCCCTCTTTCCGCCCCCCTCTTAAGCTATTTTCTTAGTCCCCGTACATTGTACTACACATAAAATGGTCATTCCTTGAGTACATTTTCAGATGTGGAACTGGAACGCTGGCTAAAAGATGTGAATAAGTAGTCGCTAGTGACAATATTTCGATAAATTTCGCATTAATGATGCTTTACAATAATTAATATTTTTCTAACAAAAACTCGCTTGTTCTCCTAATATAATACAATTTCTTAACTAATCTTAAGTTTGTTTGATATTTTGTCATTAATACCTCATAAGCAGATTTATGAGCATTTGCAAAACAATACTGAGTACATTCTATGCAAATCTAATGCCGCTGAAACACTTAATCGATTATGAACATCATCAGGTAAACTCAAGGTTTTCTAACTTACGTGTTACTTGGAAAATAAAATGATTTTTTGCAAACTTATTCTATGACAATTAAAACTTTTAACCCCATTTAGTATCCCCCCATGAAGAACAACTCAATGCAGGCAACAAACTGCACACCGTTGGCACAAACATTAACACCGGGTACTAAAACTCTGCAGCTCATAAAACGTAAAATAAGACCAAATAAAAAACAATTGAATAAACGTCAGTCAATCTTCGGAAAAATCATTCACATCGCATTAAATTTAAAAGCAGATAAGAGCAAACAAAAAAAAAAATGAGATCTCAGCAAAAATGGGGGGAAAACTAAAAATGGAAAAAATACATAATGAACTCATCTGTATGAAACTCACCTTCAGTGCATTCACAATGCGAATCTAAATATGTTAATACTGGAGCTGTGGCATGACGTGCACCGAGTAGTCTGGCGCGTATTAAACCTTCACGCTTTGGTGCACGTAAAATTTTAACCTTTGGATAGGCAGCAAAATAGTCTTCCAATTGTTTTTGCGTATGAGCTAAAATGAAAAAAAAAATGTTTTTTTTTATGTTTAAAGAGTTGAATGAAAATTTAATAAAACAACAACTGCAATCGAAACGATATCTCGTGTAAACGATAGTGTAAGCAACTTTTATTTGCAACAAAAATATGTTTAACATGCCCGCCACGTGCAACAATCAATCACGTTTTCAGACAATACAAGAGCATAATCACACTATGGCAACTTGTCTTCTTGGTCTGACTTGACTTGATGTCCTGCATAACAAACGTTGCAGTGTATCAACATTGTTTGTGAGCTCATTGCAAACAACCCCCTACAAGAAACGCAACGCTTCACATGATAACAAATCTCATCAGTTATAAAATCAAGTTTATAGTTTTTGTTGCCTTTCCTCCGAATGCACTATGGGCGGAAGAACGCTTCGAAAGGTAATTTTATAGTCAATATTTAAAGAATGAAAGAGATTTTAAATTCTAATTGCAGAGTTCCCCAAACAAGTATATGCATATTTAGTTAGCTCAGTTTTTAACATCTCTGTTTTTTAACTGTTTGACAGCTGTCATCTTAACATTCTTTTAAGATTTTAATATTTGATAATATTAACATTTGATGTAAGTAACATTATAGCAGTTTTGATGCAAAATTTTAAAAATATGTCGATGTTAAAAGCCAAACGTGAAACTTGTTTCCTACCACCTCTGTTTGTGGAAGGACGGAGCTCACTTTTCACTTATAATAAGAAATGCATAAAAGAGAAAGTTTACAAAGTTACTTCGTAAGCTAGCTGACACCGAAAGTACAACTTTCTTCAAGAGCCTTAAGTAAAACATCTGTTCGTTTGCTATAGAAAATAAAATTTTAGGAAGCCGCACTTATGTTGTGTTGGCCATCCAAAACTCTAACCAAGGGTTGATTGGAAAAATGGCAATCATCTTATTATAGTTGAGGTCCGTCTTGGCAAAAACGTTCTGGTTGTGGCTTAAACATAAAATAGCAGGAAGAGGAATTAGTTTCGCTGAGAACTATGGTGCATTTTTTGGGGTGCTGTTGAGCCCCAGGGAGGTCCTACTTGCAGAACACCTAGGTGCTGATCATGGTTGAGGCGGCTACCTTGACTGAAATGTTCTAGTTGTGGCTTAAACCTATAATCGCAGGAAGAGGAATTAGTTTTTCTGATAACTATAGTGCATTACCGGTTTTTGGGGTGCTGCTGAGCCAGTAGTGATGGTTAGACGAGGGTGTTGGTTAAGGGCTAATGCTCTTAAAGGGCTTCGGCTTACCAACTTATTAAGTCTTGTTTTCCATTGACGTCTGAGAAATTGCATACAGGAGGGATTGGAAAGCCCGGTCTCTTCGGCAAGGAATTTGTCTATACGGCTATAACTAAAAGCGTACGAGTGGCAAATGCTGCTGTCAATCGCGAAAGAGTGGATAGGATGGGAAGTTTGATAGAGAAGGTCGTTGAGGAAAATGATGACAGTACATGCTATTACCGCCCAATTTGGCGGTAAACCAATTCCACGGGGTGAACTAGCTCACGAAGGAGGAAAATATTATGAAAAGACCTTCTTCAAGTTTCATTATACTCATAACAGATATGTAATTGATTCACATCAGCGCATGGGATAGCTATCTAATCTCATGATGGACCAATTCCACGATTTACTAGCATGACTTTCAAGGCTCACAGAACTGGCATTTTTTGTCACGTGTTTGTACCCATAACGAAGAGCTTGGGGCTTTTAACACCTCCTCTATGCAATTGCAAAAACAGTTAGTGCTAGGCTAGGCTTCGTGAATTTGCAGTCCAAAGTTCATACAGAATATCAACCCTTAAAGAACTCACCCTAAATGCTTGAAGGAGTTGGGGCGGGAATAGCGGGGCCTAGAGCACGCATCTCTTAGACACCACGATCTTCCAAGCAGAATTATATGCAATAAGAAAAGAGGTTGAAATACTCTCCGATAGGGTGGTTCTGCTAGCAGTTCAACCCGGGCTAATCATGGTTGAGGTTCTGGCTGAAACGTTCTGGCTATGGTTGAAACCTAAAACGCAGGAAGGGGGTGTTAGTATCCTTGATAACTGCTTGGCGTGGTTTTTCGGGGACTAAAAAACTCGCGAGAGTAACAGATATCTGTACTGTGAGGAACCAGTGGTGATGGTTGACGGGTGAGTTGGTTAAGAGCTAATGCTCTTAGTGGGCTTCGGCCTACTAACTCATTAAGCCTTGTCTTCCATTGATTGCTGGGAAATAGCATACATGAGGGACTAGAAGGCTCGAACTCCTCAACAAGAAGTTGTTCATATGGCTACAAACATATGGCAGAAATTGCCACCTGTGTGAGCCTAGTAATCCACACGAGGGCGTTGGTGAATCGCGAATAATTCACTCCGTGGAACTGGTCCATCATCAGATAAGGGACATATGGCATAAATTGCCACCTGTGTGAGCCTAGTAATCCACACGAGGGCGTTGGTGAAGCGTGAATAATTCACTCCGTGGAACTGGTCCATCATCAGATAAGGCCGCAAGGCATGTGCTGATGTAAATCTTTTTCACAACTGTATCTTACTCCTCCTCCTTTCATCATATTTTACTTCCTTTCCCTTTTTCCTTTTCTTTCATATTTCTAGTTGTGTCTTGCTAGTCCCCCTTCTGCCGCTTCTCTTCCTGATAACTGTCCTTTGCTTGCAACTCATAAATTGCTTTTAATTTATAACCGAAAAAAATAAATAATAATAATAATTTGCATAAGCCACCAGCCAACCCACTGTACCTTGTGGTTGCATAAATATTTTTCTCATTATTAAATATTTCATTTATGGCTGTTTGTTCTTCGTTTTTGCTGTTGGCTCATAAAAATTTTCCAATTTTAACTACAAATACTTACGCATATCGGAGAAGTCATCTACCAATATAATTTTGCCGATTAAATGCTCTGGCGAACGATCAAAAACGGAATGCACGGTACGCAATAGCACGGACCACGCCTCATTGTGGAAACAAATAATTACATCGGTGGTTGGTAGATCCTCCAGATATCGTCCTGGCTCTTTACACCTGTAAATAAACAAAGAAAAAAAAAATATATTGTATTATAGAAAAATATTCAAGATAAAAAGGATTTTTTTTTTGTGGTTTAAATTACATGACTTTTAGTCATTTTTCATTTAACATGAAAGTTTATTCTTCAGGCGGTTTTAATATGTAGAATTTTTAAGCCAAAGAATGTTGGGTTTTGTTGTCGTTGGCAATAACATTTTGAAGCTGCAGCTAAAGTGATTCTTGGACATATGTATGTCAACATTTTACTCTGGGTTTTTTCTCGGTGGATTGGCGGTAAGCTAAAAACTATTATAAAACGTCATTTAAATAAATGACTTTCAACTCCTTTTTACGCATAATTCCATTAATAAACAAAAAAGAAAACCTTTTCTGTTTTTGGCTTGAAGAACAGGACCTTGTTTTTTATGTAAGCAATATCAAATGAATAAAGTAATGAGTAGGCGGTACAGTAAGTCTAGTTATATATGAACGTGTTATGCTTTCAGAGGTGTCTTTAAGGTAGTTCAATCTTATTGGGTACGACGTTTAAAAGCAGACATGTGCTTTGGAAACTTGTTCTTAGTAATTAAAAAAAAAAAAAAATTTGTCATCAAAAAATTGTTTTTGGTTATTTTATCAAGTTTCAAAAATTCAAAATAAATACGTTTTTTTTACAAATCAGAGACAATTTAAATCATCGGAATTGATTGCAAGTATTAATTTTGCATAGAAAACAAGACGTGGGTTGCTTTTAAAAGTGTTTTAAATCTATTTTGAATGTATGAATTTAAGTTCGAAAACTCGAAATCGAGTTCGAAAATTCAAAATTTAATTTAAAAATCTCAACATTTGCTGAAAAATTTTTACTTATGGCCATATGATAGACATTTTTATATAATTAGAAATGTTATAAAATAATTTTTTTTTTAATTAAATTTTTTGTTTAAATCTTCGATATTCGAAATCAAGTTGGAATATTCGAAGTTTATTTCAATAAATCTCTAATGAATATGAATTTTAATGCAATAAAAAATGTAATAGAAAAAGATTTTATAAAATTCAGAGTTTAGTTCAAATATTCGAAATTCTTTAAAAGCTTTAATTTTGTAAGAACTAAGTCGCGCGTTGCTTTAAAACGTTTTTTAAATCAACTTTGAACTTATAAAGTTAAGTTCGGAAATTTGAAATCATGTTCGAAATTTAATTTCAAAATATTATAATTTATAGTTATATAATAGAAATTTTAATAAAATTAGAAATGTTATAGAAAAATATTTTTTAAAATTCAGAGTTTAATTCAAACTTTCGATATTCGAATCAAGTTAGAAAATTTGTAGTTTAATTTAAAAATCTCTAAACTTGTTGAAAAATTTACATTTTAGTTGTATGAATTTTAATGTGATAAAAAATTTTACAGAAAAAAATTTTTAAATCCAGGGTTACGTTTTAATCTTCAAAATTCCTCAAAAGGTTTAATTTTGTAGGATATAAGTGGTACGTTAATTTAAAACCTTTTTAAATAAATTTTGAATATTTGAAGTTAAGTTCCAAAAATTCTAAATCAAGTTCGAAGTTTATTTTAAAACCCTCAAAAATTGCTCAAAACTTTTTATTTTTGGTTATATGAAACAAACTTTTAATATGATTAGATAGAAAAACATTTTTTTTTGCAAATTCGGAGTTTAGTTTATATGTTGAAATTTCCTGAAAATATTAAATTTTGTACGAAATAAGTCGTGGGTTGCTTTAAAACGTTTTCTAAATCAATTTTGAATACATAAAAATAAGTTCGAAAGTTCGAAATCGAATTCGAAAACTGGAAGTTTATTTGAAAAATCTAAAAATTGCAGAAAACTTTTAATTTTTGTCTGCGTAATAAAAACTTTAATGTAATCAGATTGAAAAACATATTTAGCAAATTAAGAGTTGAGCTTAAATTTTCAAAATTCCTGAATAATTTAGATTTTGTGCAAGATAAGTCATGGTTTGCTTTAAAAAAGTTTTTTAAATCAATTCTGAGTACAATAAGTTAAGTTCGGAAATTCAAAAACAAGTTGGAAAATTTGAAGTTTGATTTAAAAAGCTTAAAATTTTCTGAATAATTTTTATTTAGAAATGATAGAAATTTCAATGTTATTACAGAGCTGAGTTTGAGTGTTCGAAATTCTGTAAAACTTCCTTAAAACTTTTAATTTTGTACGAAATTAGTCGTGGCTTACTTTACAACCTTGGAAATTTTGAAGTTAAGTAAAATTCAAATATTGGGCATCTAGTGCAAAAATTCTAAGTTTAGTTCAAAAACTTGAAATTTTCGTATACCTATAATACGAAATAAGTCGAGGGTTGGGTTAAAAGTTGTTTAAAGAAATTTTTAGTACATAAATTTAGGTACGAAAATTCGAAATCATATTCGAAAATTCGACTTTTGGTTTAAGAATCTCAAAATCTGCTGAAAATTTTTTATTACTTGTGATGTGATAGAATTTTAATTTGATTAAAAATTTTATATAAAAAATATTTTCGACACATCTAAACTTGAGTTTGAATGTTCGAAATTTCTTAAAAGTAGAAATTTGGAATGTGAAATAAGCCCTGGACTACTTTAACAAAATTTTTAAAGCAATTTCGAAACTTTGCAGGCAAGTTCGAAAATTCGAAATAAAGTTCGAAAACTCGAATTTTGATAATATATGTATTTTTACATTTTTATAAATTTTAGTCTTGATTATTGTGCATAAATTTCTAATTTATAATTTGTTTTGATTGAAAAATGCATTTTTTTTTAATTTTACTTACCAAGCATCTCTTGGATCTGGCAGAGTTCGGTGCACGGAAATCATATCGGAAGCATACTGATTAAAGGCATTCTTTTGCCAGCCATCATCAACAGACTTTTTCATATCTTCTGTCATATTGGTGGGTAAAACCACTGGTTTACCCATTTCCCCAGGTGCATCTTTGGGTGGCGACGGGGGAGGTAAAACACCTTTAGCTAAAAAGAAAAAAAAATTGATATTAAAAAGAAAAAAAAATAAAGTTTTTGTTTTAATAAAAAACAATTATAAACAAATGAAAATCTATTTCTCGAAATTCAATGCCATTATAACGCAGTGGCCAATATGTCTATTACATACTCGCATAATTTATTGCACTTCACTCTTGTGCTTTCAAAATCATAATCCGTATTTAATTGAATTTTGCATGCCAATCCGTAAATGAATATTCACTTTAGGCTGTTGGCACGTTTTGGGCTTCAAAGTGATGGAATTCTAACAATCGTACATATGCATAAAATTGCACACTTTTGGATTTAAGAATTTGATAAGTCATATCAGGCAGCATTTGCTTGTGACGGAATGTTTGCAGTGTCAGGAAAACAGAAATACAGACAAAGCGCTCTTATGTGTGTTGCACTGAAAATAAATGCTTACAGAGGAGATTGAGAACAATGTTCTAATTATTTTTTCTTCTATGCAGCAAAACTTTAGGAATCATAATACAATAAAAAAATGTATTTTGTTTTGCGAAACTGGAAATAGTGCTATTCGAAATTGATAACAGAAGTTGAATATTACAGAAGGTAATAAAGAAGTCAAAGGCGTAGCTTGTTTGTATATCTTCCTTCAACTTGGCCGATAAAAACTCAATGGTTGATTAATTCACATCATTTATAGGGGGAAATGTGTAAAGAACAATTGACGTACTTATTCGCCAGACTCACGATATCGAACGATAACGTTAGCCATAATTTTTCACGTCAAAAGGACTTAAATCTTTTGCTTTCCCAACATCTTTTATTATTTGCCTTGTCTATCTGCTACCTGTCAAATTCTGCCAATTATTGAAAAAGTCAGCCCATTCCAGTCCATTGACTCCAAATAGTGTTGCCTGAGGATGATAAGTATCTCAGTAGATTTACATATTGCCCATCGTTCCAGCTCACAAATAAACTGGTGATCGGCTGAAAGAGTCCCATCCACCTATATTGCGTTCCGATATTTCCGCCAAATCATGCAGTACCAGTCTGCCTAGATACAAAGCTATTATATGAGAAAGAGCTGAGCACGGACAATGGAAGTGCTCAATACTTTCTTCCTCCTCCTCACCACTACAATTTTTATGTGAATCGTCAAATGAGAGATTTAATTTCTTTGCATTTCTTTGATATTATCGCTGCAGAGCTGCCTCTATAGCACGTGCCATAGGCCGTAGTAGTCCTTAAGGATAATAATCTTGCTATTATCATACCTGGACTATGCAAGTCTCGTTATTCAACAAGTTATCTCACCAATTTTTTACATAAATCGTTAAATGAAAGATTTAATTTCTTTGCATGCGTCCTCGCCGTTTGCTATTATTTCTTTACACCCTTAAGGAAAATCGTCTTCCTGGACCATATCAGCCTCGTTATTAGATAAGTAATCTTACCAGACCATCTGTCTTGTGAAATCTCTAAAAGTCGAAGCTGTACCAGGTTTTTACAGCTTTTAAGTCCGTATTACGAATCCGTATCACCCCATCTATTATTTTGTTGCAACCGGACGGCGGTATTCGCCATTTCATCCGGTGCAACCCTACCAGGCGCTTAAAAGCGCTGTTGAACCCAGAAAATTAATGAATTGAATGTCTTGCTATTTCATTTGGAGCAGGGGTACCAGTTTCTGGGAGTATATGGAGCTTAAAATTAGTAGTATTATTTTTTTTGATATTACGAAGTCTAACCAGTGGCTCAATTACAGCCACTACGGGGACAGGTAAAAGTTCCTGGGTGGTTATGGTGCGACCGTTTAGGGAGACTCGTAGTGGTTGTGGTTTAAATACAATTCGTGGGGAGAGAGTTTGGTGTAAAATTTCATCGTGAATGTATGTTGTAACCCATAGATTCGTGGGAGGAAGTTTAGAATGGATGTTGAGCGTGTTCCAAATAGCACATGTTTGAATTGGCACTCAAGCATGGCATTAAATTTGTAATATATACTATGTATATATACCTGACTAACGTGAAGGGCATTTTAGCTTTGGCCTCGATAGGAAAAGCCTCAGAATACTGACAGGCACACTTGCAGGTCATTATACTTGCCTTAAGTACCTGTACAGGATCGGCATTTCCAACACAGATATTTGCCGACTCTGCGGTGAGGAAGAGGAGACAATGTAGCACTGGATCACCCACTTGGGACATAGGAAATATACGCTGCTACAAGCGCATACGTTGAATGAATGAGACTTACTATCACTCACAATCAAGAAGTTTATTCGGTTTCTTAACCTACTTAACCCGTAATGGGGCAAGGGGACGCGCAATAGATCTACGATGGTAGTAGGGCAAGTGATCGATGAGGGCCATATCCCATCCAAATAATAATAAGTCTAATGTGTTTGACATTTATTTACACTGTGGTATTAAGTGTAAATAAAGTTGTGAAATATTTAAGTACTGTGTAAGAAGTAAGTGTGAGTGTCATTATTTCATGTGCAATTGAAGAATCCACAAAAGCGTTTTTGTAGGCAAAAACGTAGCAATGTTTTCGTAATTTTAAAATCTTTTAAAATTTCTAGTTTGTTTTTTGCACAAAATTCATAAATTAGCTGCTTAAACTAAAAAATATTGCAAGTTAAGATTACCTTGAGCAAAAGATTAAAGTATAAGCAATCATGTGTGGTTCCAACAAAATTCAGTTTGCTTTATTTAAAAAAATTAAAAATTATTTAAAATTACAAATCAAATGTACAGGCATTCGCTCCAACTCCAACCCTGGTTTTGTTCTCGCAAAATGGCCATAATCTACCTGTAGTTCAAATATGCTGGTTTTACACAGTATTTTACTTATTCCCAAATGTCTAAATATTTTGATGGCAATGATTTGTTGTTAAAAAGAAAAAATACACACATACAACTGCTTGTACTGGCCTCATCCGAAAGTTGTGTCATACACATGAACAACAGTCAAATGGTTTCCCCCAAAAGGGGGTGAATAAAAAATCCAACATCCAAAGTTCTATACACACGTCTACACTTTTTGTGGCAAGTGGTTTATATTTGGTTCATATGCCAAAAAAAAAAAAGAAGAACTGGCAGCAAAGTGCAAGTGCTCAATTCATACATACTTCACTTTCGAGGAAAAATAAAATGCATAAAAGAAGTTATTTTTGTAAACTTTGTTATTTTGCATGATTTGAAAATGTCATTCATACCTGGGAAGAGACAACAAAAAAGAGGAACAGTTTTTACGATTTCCCCGCAGAAGTTTCTTTTTTATTCCATTAGTTGATATTTTGTAGTGTGTACTGGGGGAGTATGAAACTTTAAGGTTTGCAATAAAAACTAAAGCATATTTTACGGTGATTGGGGGAATTTTAGCATGATTTATGGCTGATTGGCATAAACTGAAGTGAATAATGGAGGGTAATAAATTGCATGAAAAAAAAGTAAATAAAACCGGTGTGATAAGGGAAGTATTTATTTTAACGAATTGACGACTATTTGACATTTATTTACAGCAAAGATGAAAAATAATGCAAAAGCTGGCAATTTATATAACATTTTTTTTCCACGCTGATAAATAAATAGGCTGATATATAATAGGCATTGTTCATTTTGTTTTAATGGTCATTGCTTTGGATGGTGTGGGTACCAGCCGTGATGGCCAAACCCCTTGGTGGTATTACTTTCGGGTTAAATCCTGCACCCACCAACTCCCCCATACAGTGATATTTTGCAAGCATGAGTACCAATTCGATAACATGTTATTTGGAACATAATTTGGCACTTAGTTAGAAGTGAAGCTTTTCTATTGGTCACAGCATACAGCCGTAATGTAACTCCATACCGTTCATAAATGAACTCTGCCCACGATTTGGGCTTAAACTGTAACCACCACATGACTCTCCGAAGAGACTGAACATAGCCGGTAGCTATGTTCAGTTCCGGAATTTCCGACTATCGTGATACCACAGAAAAAATGTTGTTTATATTCAATAATTAAAATTCGCTGAATCAATTAATATATTGTTTAAATACGAACCTGTAAAAGAATTTTTGGGTTAAAAAAAAAGTGTAGTAAAATAGTAATTGATCCACAGCAACTAACTTTTCAATAGCAACAAAATATGATAGCCAAGGCTATTTTTTCATACAGAGTATCCCAAAATATAACGTCAAGCCGAAACAGGGTAACAAATTGATTTTACTCATCCAGAGAAAAATCAGGAAAAAAATAGAAAAACGTGTGCGAATAAAAAATATTTGAACCGAGTAAATGTTTAAAAAAAAAAAAAAATTTTTCTGATTTTGCTCATGACGGATACAATCAATCTTGTCACCCTGTTTTAAGTTGGCGTTGAGTTCTGGAACACCCTATATACATATACATGTGTACATTGATGTGCATTGAGACTGATTAGGCTTCGTATTGCCAAAAAGACTAATACCAGTTTTAAGATTCAAATATCCAAGTGACTGGTGCCCCTGGCTTTACATAATATGTAATTGACTTACGATAGCGCTTGTCATAGTGGCCTTATCCGACAGTGGATTTATTGCATAGGTCGAATTAGCTCATGGCTCACCAGAGTCCGCATGTGGCTTATACTGCTTCCACAGATCGCAGTTTCTTGTTGTATGAATTCATATGCTAAAAAGCTCCGGCCTTCTAGTCCCTCCTGCAAGTAATTCCTCAGATAGACAGAAGAAGACTACGCGCGCCACGAGTTGGTGGTCCGTGGTCGATGAAGAAGAATAGCCTTTAACCAACTCACTCGTCTGTCCATCACTTCCTGTTTCTTACATTACAGGTAACTGCTGCGAGACAACAGCACTCGGAAGACAGAAATTAGTTTCCCGAAAATCGATTATGCACCATAGTTTTCGGAAAAAACTAATAACACCTCCTTGCTATCGTAGATCTAAAGCATAACCGAACATATCACCGAACTACTGCCAGGGTGATCCAAAAAACAACATCACCTGCTTGCGTGCTAATCTGCTATGGATGCCTCGATGGCTGATTTGGTACCAACAGTCTCGATGTCGCAGGTTCGATTTCTGCCTCAGACCCTGGGTGTTACTGCAGACAAGCAAAAAAATTTCGCAGTTTTTGTGTTTGTTCACAAAAACAAAAAAATCCCCTTTCTGCTAATTAATCCTTAGAAAGGGGTTTTGGAAGTTCCAATACAGCCCAAGTCGTGCTGAGTCTTATTGTGTGCTACAACAAATGAGGGGATGCTACCACTCCATAACCCAGAAAACGGAGTGGCCTAGTTAGAAATTTACCAAGGCATGCTCTCATGAATGGGGAAGGTTTACATTTTCAAATATACTGTACATTTTCTTTAACCTGACTTTGATTATCTATATTATATCTGTAAAAATATTTGGTTTTATGAATTAAAACATGACTTCGAAAATTCGAACATCATATATATACATTTTCTGTTTTTATTTTGTCTGTTTTCATAAAAGAACATTTAATTTAGTGCCACATTGTTGACAAATTGTAACTGACTGCCTCACAATGTCGTTTTGTAAACATACGTCATCATTTTTAAGGTCAAATATGTTATTCCGATGCCGTTTATAAGTTCCTGCCTCCTCTGCCTCCGATATATCCGTTAGTTGAATAATAGTTGACTATAAGTCACTTATTTTTATTATAAAACATTTGCGAACGTTAACGAAGCGCCATCATGAGCCAAGCAGTGAGAGTGAATTTCGAGTTTTCGAACATAAGATATACATATATACGAAATGAATATCTTTTTAGATTTGCGTTGGATTGAATTTTTACTAGTAGTATATAAAGCTTAAAAATTAGTGGTTTCGTTGTTTGTAGAAAATCGAGTATATATTCGAAAATTCGAACATAGCAATAATATATTTTTAAAAATAAAGCATATAGTATATAAAGCTTAATTTTTTCATAGCTTTTAATAACTCGAATATAAGTTTAAAAATTCGAACATAGCAAGTATATTTTTGCGGACTTGAGTAAATAGAATATAAAGCTTAAACAAATTTTTTTCATAGCTTTTAAAAATTTAACAAACCGAATATAAGTTCGAAAATTCGAACATGATAAAAAAATTTTTTGCTGGCAAAAAAATGTATTAAAGATTTTCCTCATAAATTTTGATTTCGTTGTTTATTTTAAACTCGAACTTTTTATATAAAAAGAAAATGGTACATAAAGCTTCATTTTTTTTCATAGCTTTTAATAATTCGGATAGGAGTTCGAAAATTCGAACATAGCAAATATATTTTTGCTGACTAAAGTAAATAGTATATAAAGCTTAAACTAATTTTTTTATAGCTTTTTAAAATTTAACAATTCGAATATAAGTTCGCATATCCACAAATGGTAAAATATATTTTTGCTGAAAAAAGTATAGTCTTTCTTCATAAATTTTGATATCGTTGTCTGTAAAAACTTTAACATATATTCGAAAATTCGAACATACCAATAATATATTTTTATAACTAAGCGAATTTTAATTTAATTTTTTTTCATAGCCTTATGTTTTGCTGACTAAAGTAAATAATATATAAAGCTTAAACAAATTTTTTTCATAGCCTTTAAAAATTTAACAATTCGAATATAAGTTCGAAAAGTCGAACATGGTAAAATATTTTTGCTGACTAAAACAAATGTAATATAGACTTTCTTCGTAAATTTTAATTTAAATAGCGAATTTTTGATTATATACAAACATACTTTATCTACTCGTATCATTTATTAAATTTCGTTCAGTGTTCTGCCTTTTCTTAAACTCCACTTAAATGCAGAATTAAAAAAAAAATGTACAATTGAATTTAATTAAATTCTTTTAAAAACAACTAAACCCTAAATTAATCTTGCTGTGTTGCATTTTCCGCTTTTGCAAACATTAAACATTTTCCCAAGAAAATGCCAATGAAATTCTTGCAAAATATAAAAAATGCTGGAAAACTTTGCTGAAAGCCTTACACATTTATTCTAAAAATATATATTTGCAATTTTGATTTCAATGCTCAAACGAAAACCACATTATGAGCAATAAATTACCCTTCCACATCAATGTCAAGTTCAAAAAACCACTAAAATATTTTAATACCAACAACAACAACAACACTATCTATAATAAACTTTGTCTTAATTAAGCAATTATAATTTATTTTTGCTGAAAAATTTTATTTTTTTTTTTTCGTTATTTGCTGTGCGAATGCTCATTGAAGGAAAAACCACAATTAAGGAAAAACTCAGCCAAGCAGGTAAAAATTCATAAGAAAATTGAATGAAAAAAATAAATAAATAAAAAAATATCAAATCGAATAAATAAATAATACTTATTAACTACGAGTAACCTACTTTAATTCAAGTATTCAGGCAGCTCACCAATGACTTGCGAACGTCCAACAACAATAGCAACAACGGCAGCAACAGCAATGGCAACAAACAATACTAAACAAAATGTTTAAAACAATACAAACTCTTACTTGTTATCAAGCCAAAACCATGCCAAGCCATTCATGCCCCACCATGCTTCACCATTCCCCACCACGCCACATACCAATATCAAATCATGCCATTGAAAACATAATAAATCAAACATGTCTCTTAATAATGTTTTTTCCTCTTCTGCGATTTTCTTTGTTGCTATTCCAGTATTGAGGCCCCATCGACACTGGACAACTTGTCGATTTCAAACCGCGCATACGAAAATATTTAGATCATTTTAAATTATACAAAACATACATACAAACTGATGTGGAAAGTAACCGGTATTAATAAGTAAAATTGGATAATGTTGCTGCTGTTGTTGCTGACTGCTGTTGGGTTGTTTGTGTTGTTGCTTGCTGCTGGTGTGATGGGAGAGAACGTGCATGCATGTTGAATTGTGGGCGAGGGAGTTTGTCGTGTCCTATTTTAATTCATACGAGTATATGCAATATGTTGTATGTAAAAATGTACGTGCGGTTTCCAAACCGTCATATCTATGTATAAGTAAGCATTTATGATCTTTGGAAGCATGTTGTTTATAAACAAAATCTGCACATTAATAATGCTATTAAGTGCAAAATGAAAGGGTTGTAGGAAAATGAGCTGTGCAAAAATTTTGCAGGGACCGGCACAAATGATTACACAGGGTAGCAGAAAACTACGTAATTACTTCTTGCAGTAAGGAATTTAAATTTAAACACTGTTTTACAAAAGATTTAATTTTTGGTCATGGAAATTCTATTTCCAGCCTTCAACTTTGTATAAATTATTAAAAATACTATGTAAAACTGAAAACTATTATATGTTTTTAAATAATAAAAAATTCGAAATTTATTAAGATTTACGAAAACCCTGTTTTTCTGTGTTTTCTTCACGATTAAGACAGCTTTATCCACTAGAAATAGTTTTTTACTATATTTGAAATTTCGAACATATTTTCGAATTTTTAAAAGTTACGAAAATTTATTTTTTAAGCTATATATACTATTAGCAATAAGTTTAATTTAAAAAAAAGCATTTTTTTATACATATGTATAATGTTCGAAAATTCGGAGTTCACTTTCTGTTACAATAAGCTTACCAAAAAATAACCTATGCTTATTTTTTTCTGCATTGTTATGATACTATAAACAATAAGTTAAATTAAAAAATATGTTTCATACCTATGTAAATTATCCGATAGTTCGAAATTCACTTTTTGTTACAACTAGCTTGCGAAAAAACCTATTGCCCCCTTTTTATCAATGATTGCTCTTTTAATCATTTAGTCACTAGAAATGTTTTTTTAGCATGTTAAAATTTTCGAACATATTTTCGAATTTTTTATATATATGTAAATTAATTTTTTAAGCTATATATGCTACTAAAAATAAGTTTAATCTTAAAAAAATTTCAAAATATATTTTTATACACATGTATGTTCGAAAATTCGGAATTCGCTTTTTTTACAATAAGCTTACGAAACAAACTCTGTTTAGGTTTTTCTGCAATATTATGATATCTTTATCTATTAGAAATATTTTTTTACTATGTTCGAGTTTTCGAACATATTTTCTGAAAGTTATTGTATATTATTATATAATTGAAAATTCGAAATTTATAAAAATTGACGAAAAACCTATTTATCAGTTTTTCGATATGATTAAGACAGCTTTAGCCACTAGAAGTATTTTGTTTACTATGTTTGAAATTTTAAACATCTTTTCGAATTTATATAAGATAGTGCCAGGTCACACACAGCAACTTTAGTTGGTCAATTCTTGACTTTATAGAAGCTTTCGGTGAGGGGAATAGGAAGGGAAAAAGAATTGCCGGTACTCGGCAATTCTCAGCAATTCCTTACTTTTCTCTCATGAGTGTATGTGTGCATAAGCAATGTAAATTGTATGAAATAATAAGTAGAGAAAGCTTTAGAATTGCCAAAAAAAACTTTTTGTGTGTGGACTAGAAAGCAATTCCAAAAGAAAATTGCTAAAAAGTTCGGCAATTAATATTGCTCTCTCTGACCTTAGACTTAAGAAAATTTTTTTTTTTTTTTTTTACTGTATACATTATTAACAATAGGATTAATTAAAAAAAAAATTAAAAAAATATATTTTTTCTACGTTTGCATAATTTTTGAAATTCACGTTTTGTTTCTTTTTGTTAGCTTGGGAAAAAACCTATTTCCCTCTATTCCGGCATGATTGAGACTGCTTTATCTAAAAGTTATAAAAATGTATTTTTGTTACAATTACCATACGAAAAAAAAATATATTATTTATAAAAACTTATGAAAACCCAATTTTTCTGTTTTTAGTCATGAATCAGATAGCTTTATCTATTACAAATATTTTTCGAATAAATTTTCGCAACTTTTAAAAGCTATGAAAACTTGTGCTGTTAGCTAGGTACTCTATTAGCAATAAGTTTAACCCAAGGGAAAACAAAATGAAATTTTTTTTATATATGTATAATGTTCGAAAATTCGAACTTCACTTTTTTTTACAATGAGTATACTAAAAAAACCTTTTTTCCAGTTTTCTCTCAATGCTTAAGATAGCTTTGTTTATTAGAAATATGTTTTTGCTATATTCGAATTTTCGAACATATTCGAAGTTTTGAAAAAAAAAAAATTTAAGATACATACATATATACTATTAGAAATAAGTTTAGTCTAAAGAAAAAATATAACAAAATTTTATACATGTGTATAATGTTCGAAAATTCGAAATTAACTTTTAGCTACAATTAGTTAACAATCTGGCACAAATTGAATGTTTCTTAATGACAACAGATAAAAAAGGCACATACGTGGTGAACCAAACTTACCGTAAAGTTTGACCTTAAAACTTTAAAAGCTTTCTCATTTATTGTATATACTATCTTATCTTTTTTTTCTGAATGTAGAATATACAAAATTGAAATTTTTAATGAAATAAGGTGATATAATATAATTTGAAGTATCTCTGCTTTCAACTTCGAATTGTTTCGTAGTAGAATATTTTCCATAATAGTTTTCAAAATTTGTGACATTGGCACACTAATTCCGGCGATAATATTGTTGGATTATCTTAGACTTAATCACATATACTAGTTACTTCAAATAACTTCAAAGAAAATAGATGGGAGCTGACAAATCTGGCAAGTAATTTCCGATCTTTTGAAATTTGTTTACTGCAACTGCTAACAGGGTTCACTTGAGCCACATTATTTTCCATACATAGTGTCACAAAATTCCAACTTTGTATATTTTAGAATTTGAAAAAAAATGTGTATAAATGAAAATGTTATTGATTTTTCAAACTTTCTTTTTAGCCACCCTTTATGCAAAAAGAGATCATGGGCATGAAAAGTGTTTAAGCATATAAAATAAAATATTAAGAATACAGTATTGATGTGCATGTATCTTCAATAAAAAAAAAGATTGAATTTTTGTCAATATCGAATTTTCGAAAACGATTTTTACACTAGATAATTATAGTTTTTATAAGCATAAAATAATAGATACTATACTATAGAGATTTTTCGAAGATTGCTTGATTCCAAAAATTTCGAATTTCGAAAAAATTCGAATTTCGAAAAATTTTGAGTTTTCGAAAATGCCAGTAGTTATTATTGTATGTATTTTAGCACGTAATACATTTTTATGAAATCTCAACTATAGTTGTTTTTCGAATGATATTCGCTATATTTTATTTATGAATGCATAAAAATATTTGCATATGGATCTCGAATCTTTAAAGTAGTGGACATATAAAAAAATAGGAATATATTTATATTATAACAAAAAGAAGCTGACGAAAATATGTTTATATTTAAATAGTAAAATTCTGCTCAATTTTCCTTTTGTTGATGCACCCTGTTTCAAGTCTCACGAAAGCTGTTTTACTCCAAATATTTATGTGCTACATATATACATAAGTATGTATACGAGTTGTGGTTAGAAAATATTTCTAAAATATTTTCTGATATTTTGGTTGGCTGAATTGCCATGATGATGATTGTGTGCTGATGTCTGCTCATTTGTTAAACCAAAGGTCATCGAAAATTGCTCAGCCAAATTATTCAAAACTGCTTACCACAAACAAAATAAATGGATTTTTGATTGTAAAATCATACTATATTAACAAAATATTTGCTCTTAATTGTAGTATAGATAAAATTAAGGATATTAAGATTTGAAATACTAATTGGCATAGAAGTATTTTTGTTTTAACTTGTGGCAAGAAATATAAATGTATTGGATTCTAAGAGCACCACATTTTCAAATCATTGCTGTAAACTATTATTTAGAAGAGAGCTCTTCTCTCTCGTTCTTTCTTTCGTTTTTCAAGCGGAAAAATTATTACATTACGGAATATAATCACTGGAATTTTTCTGTCATAAATTTTCGCTTGAGATGATAATTTATTATACGAATAGTTTTTGCTAAATTCCTCATTGTGTTCTTTCCTTTTAATCTTAAAATTTCCTATTTGGATACCTCTACAGAGAGCTGAAAATATCTTATATGCAAGTTTCTTCCTAGCGAAGAATATTTGCTGCGCGAAAATATTTTACTAAAACTGAAAATTTTCTTCAATAAAGCTGAAAAATTTCTGCTCGGATTTCTCTCACAGAAACTGAACCTTTTCTATGGGTTCTTGCCTACTCGCCGCAATGTTAACTTGCCAGCAACGACCTTTAGTCGCTTTCCATAGAGAAAAATCGGATTGAGATAGATAATTTTTAAGGGAAGCCATTCTCTGGTTTTCTAATAGATTTATTAGTTGCGTAATGCATTCAGGTAGCCTAAATTGGGGAGACCTGCGACATTGCCAATCTCTTCTAACTCTCCTTTTTTCTGACTGACGGTGTTCAATTTCTGGCGAAGTTATATCGTTTGCATTTCTGAAAATTATACGGCTAGTGGTAGCATGTTGTACGGCCAGTTGTAGGTCTTCAGAAAAATCATTAATTGACCCAATTCCTCAGGCGTTCTCAAGGTAATATTCTCCGTGCAATGACTACTCCAATATTTCTTACATTTTAGCCAATTATCTTTAGTGAGATTCAACGCCAAGTCACCAAACGGTAAGCCGATCTCCTGGGGCAAAGAAACAGAGATTATAGTGGATGAGTGATCTGATGACAAATCTAATGAAGGCTGCACTTGCATCCATTCTAAAGGAACATTTTTTGCAACTACAAAATTTATAACATCTGGGATCTTTCATTGATCTGATGGCCAATAAGTGGGGTGTGCGCTTGCAATCACATATAAGCCCATTTTGGGCTTATATGTGATTCCACACGGCCTTTCGGGAAAATTAAACATGATCTCCAAAAAGTGCGTTTAGCGTTATAGTCGTCAGCCGCTAAAAATCGAGGTCCAATTGATTTGCAAAAATGTGTATATTGATTTTCTGTTACTGACAATCGGGGCGGTGAACAAATCGACGAAATAAAAATTTTTTCATGGACATGCTCAATGCAAATATTTGTTCCTTGGAGATACTCCTCACGTACGAGTAGCTCGTTTAGTTTTATCAAAATTGCCGAGTCTCCATAAGATCTTTCACAGGGATCTTTAGTGTCATATAGAGTGTAGCCATTAATTTTGATATAGCTTGTCGATGTCAGATGAGTGTCAGTAATCAGCATTATATCGACTTGGTTTTCCATAAGAAAGTGTACAAGTCAATTTTGTGTTGGCGGATGCCGTCTTAAGGCTAATATTGAGTTCATTATTTCGTGCGAAATTCTCTCAAGTTGCATACAAAAGTGTTTCGTATGAAATATCTGCGAAATAATTTTAGAAATGTAGTACTGAGTTTTTAAAGCGAAAAACACACAATATGTATCTGTAACATGTTTTCATTTAAAATTGTTTTTGGGAATACTTGTTTTTTCAGCTGCGAAATAACATAAGCAAAGCTTTTTTTCGCACGAAGTACAAACATGTATACTTAAAACTAAAAAAGAAACATTAATAAGAGATGAAATAGACAACACTGAGTACATCTCAAATTTTCCGTAGGATATTAGTAATGTTGCTGAAAATTTTTCGCACATTCAATCTCAATACTAGGCTTTACCTAAAAAACTCTCGGTAGAGCTGAAAATTTTCTATGGGAAAAAATCACGCTAGACCTAAAACTTTTCTATGTGCAATTCTTTTGTTAGACATAAAAGTTTCCTGTTTTCAAATTTCTCGGTAAAGCTGAAAATTTCTTTAACTGATACTTGTCGCTAGTGCAAGAAATATCCGCTACGAAAATTTCTCACTGGAGTTGAAAGTTTCCTATAGTAAGATCATCTCTCGAATGGGCTTAAAAATGTCTCCTACTGAAGTCTCTCGCTGAACAGACACAATTTTTTTTTTACTGTAATCATTTGTTCGCTCTACTAATTCTTTTTCGCTGTACTAAATTTCAACTTTTGTTTGCTGAGTATTTTTAAAGCTGTATTGGCTGTGGCCATCCTGTTAAACACATTTCGTTGTAGTGTCCTTAATTATTTTGTTCGATGCTGCAATTTAAAATCGATTTTGATCACTGTCATTGCATACCGAAGTGAATATTTTAACATTCTTTTATAAAATAATTTTCCGGCTGTTTTTGCTTTTGTTTTTGTGTTTTGTTTGCAGTGTTGATAGTTTTGTCTTACGAGTTGAATTCTGTTCTACATCAACGTTCAGGTAACTTTTTTTTTCGAAATTTTTTGTTGTTGCAGTGGTTACGGGTACAATCATTTAGTGGCGTTAAAATTGCGTGCGTTAAATGTGCGCATTGAACATTGTTCAACAACACCATCAGACATGAACGGATCGGCTGACGAGCGAGGATGATGTTATTGTTGCTGTTGTTTTACAGCAGTTTTAACTGGACCCGTGTTTCTTATTTCGTTTAACAATTATTTTTTTTTTTTTTTCGTTTTTTTTTTATCCTGGCTCAAAACATTGAAACAATGATTGATTAAAATGGTATCAAATAATATGCAGCAGAAGTACCAGGATATGTGTACTATCTGGGCTTTGGAAGACATACCGCCGTTGCTTGTACGGGCATGTACTTGTTTTTTTTTTGTCGAGAACAATGCAAAAAACAAAAAAAGAACGTGAATATTACAAGTAGAGCATACATTAAAATATCATGAAACAACTGCACATGAACACGTTTTTCTTTTTGCAGGCAATTGGAATGAATGGCAACCCACTCAACAACACAAGAATAACAAACTAATGAATAGCAATGGCCACGACAATGGCAGCGAAAACGAATTTAAAAGTCCAAACGATTTCAAACACAATAACTAGAGATAAGCCAATGAAGGAAGTCACTTCCTGTAGCAGTAGATAACTTTCAAGCTGTTTTTTTTTTTCAATCAAATGTTGACTATAGTTCTGGCTCACAAAAGGACTTAAGTGCAGCCAGCAAGGCGAACAATTAGAAGGTAAAGAGAACAAGCTGCACACAATTGGTTTTAAGCGTTAAGCAGCAAGCGTTTATTTTTTAATATAAAATCATTAAAATGTTGCTCTTTTGGGAAAAAATGCTTTCATATGGTTCGTTTTAGTGAAGGAAGAAGATTTTTATTTAAGGTTTTTTGGTGTGAGAAAAGTAGTTTTAAGAGAAGGTGCAAACGATTATAGCACTAAAAATCTTATAGCTTAATTTATGGTGCTCCCTGGCAGCAAGTCTTGGCTTGGTGTATTCCTAAGCAAATCTGCCGCACTCCTTTTATTCCTTTTACCACTAGTGAGGGCAGGTTTACCCTGGCGTATTCCTAGCGAGGGCACTCCACTTTCCGGTTCATTGAGGAGTAGAATTCCCTCATTTGTGGGGTAGCACATAAAAATCCAGGAAGTCTCACCTAGACTTAGGTTCTATTAGGTTCCGAAACCCCTTATCCAAGGGCTAAAACTGGCGTAACGGGGATCAGCAGAGCTGCTAGGAGGTTCTGCTTGCAGACCATCTCTGTGAACGCTCTGGTTGTCGTTTAAATCTAAACTCTCAGGATGGTAATGCCGGTTTTCGTGGGCTAATAACACCCCGAAGTGCTGCTGTTTTGCAACGTATATCTGCCATGTAAGGAACCAGGAGTGATATACCTTGCAAGACAACACACTTCGGGGTGTGATTAGCTCACGAAAATCGGCATAGCCATGCTGAGATTTTAGATTTAAATCGTACATCAAGATGGTTTGCAAGCAGAACCTCCTGCCAACTTTGCTGATCCCAATTCGGCCAATTTCAGAAAGGGGTTTGTCTGTATAGTTACAAACTTATGAAATGTACTTATTGAATGTACTTCCTTGCCTTGTAGTGTGGAAGGTGTTAGACTAAATCTAGTTAGCCTGAACAGTATCGAAGGTATATACACTGGGCACTGATCAGTTTTAACTAATGTAATTTCAACATTTTAAATGCTGTGGTAGAGTTTGTCGTGTTGAGAGAGTCCTGTTGTTATCATTAAAGTTAAACCTCCACGAACACTACTCCCTCTTTCCTCCTCATCATAACCTATTTTCCTAGTTCCAGTACAATACACTGCATACGTAGGGGTCATCCCCTGAGTAGTGGTCCAAGATAAAAAAAGTTGTGACCTGTGTCAGCCTTGCAAGCTATATGACGGCACTGGAGAATAGTGACATATGTCGACATTTCATAGGAACTACCCTAATCATCAGTAGACTTTGGAATTTTTTGAATTTTTGTTCTCTGCTTTTCGATACTTTTAAAAAGCAAATCGTAGCAACCAACGGTTGTTCATTTGTTTGAAAGGTGTAAAGAAATGTTAGAGACGTTTATAAATAGAAAAGCTTGTTTTTTGTGTTTTGACGGATATTATTAGAGCATTTTTCTTTTAAATTCTCAACAATTTATTTATATTGTTGGGATATAAAGTTGAATGTTTGAGAATATCTTTCAAAAATTTCCAAAGTCTACTGATGATTAGGGTAGTTCCTATGAAATGTCGACATATAGATAGCTGGGAAACATAGAAAACAAGCTATATATAATTTTTTTACTGGTATAAATGTTAGAAGCTTAAAATAGCGAATAAAAACCTAATTGTTTTTATTTTATTTTATTTTATTTTATTTTATTTTATTTTATTTTATTTTATTTTATTTTATTTTATTTTATTTTATTTTATTTTATTTTATTTTATTTTATTTTATTTTATTTTATTTTATTTTATTTTATTTTATTTTATTTTATTTTATTTTATTTTATTTTATTTTATTTTATTTTATTTTATTTTATTTTATTTTATTTTATTTTATTTTATTTTATTTTATTTTATTTTATTTTATTTTATTTTATTTTATTTTTTTTTGCTACCTGTCTGTATGTCGATATTTCATAGCTGTTACCTTAATCATCAGAAGATCAGAAAAATAACATTTTGCCTTTTAAATTCTCAGTAATTTATTTGGAATATTGAGATATAGAATTAAATGAAAATATCATTCAAAGGCTTCCATGTCTACTGATGATTAAGATAGCTCCTATGAAATGTTGACGCATAGAGATTTTGAAAACATGAGAAGCAAGAAGTTTATAATTTATTATTTTATTGTTACAAAACAGAAATTTTTTACTTGAAGACATAAGAAAGAACATGAACTACGGAGCTAAAAGAGCTCGCAAAAATGATTGGCCCACTTAGCTCCCTGAAGTGTATAGATCAGTGTAGTTCATATTAGTTCGTTCGCGAAGTACCCAACTCTAGTATATATTACAAATTTGAATTCAATATACCGATATCGCGGAAAAATGCTTTTGACTTGGAATCGCCAAGCCAACAGGTAATCTTTCATGGAAAACCCGGTTTATGCTTTATCTCAGGTACAAGTGGACCGATATCGAAATTTTTAATTTTCTGTATTTTCGTTACCTGCTTTTAAACTTGCTTTTATAACCAGAACTGATTTTAAGCAAAAAAAAAAAAAAAACTTTAAAAGTTTGCTTACGCGACATTTTCAATACAAAATCGGTTTGGGCTACATCTCGGATATATATGGACCGATCTCGGAAATTTTAATTTTCTGTATTTTAGTAACCTCCTTTTATAACTAGAGCTGCTTTTAAGCAAAACAATTTTTTCACGAAAAAGTCGAAATAGGCTATATCTCGGGTACACATGGACCGATCTCGGAAATTTTCACTTTCTGCTTTTTAGTAACCTACTTTTATAACTAGAGCTGCTTCTAAGCAAAACTATTTTTTCACGAAAAAGTCGGGTTAGGCTACATCTCGGGTATATATGGACCGATATCGGAAATTTTTATTTTCTGTATTTGGTAACCTAATTATAGTGCCAGAACTACTTTTAAGCAAAAAAAAGTTGTTTAACTTCGCTTACGCGACATTTTCATGGAAAAGTCGGTTTAGACTATATCTCGGGTATATATGGACTGATATCGGAAATTTTCATTTTCTGTATTTTATAACTTCGTTATATTATCAGATCTGCTTTTAAGCAAAAAAAAAGTTGTTTTCATGGAAAAATTGTTCTGGCCTATATCTCGGGTATATATGGGCCGATATCAGAAATTTTAATTTTCTGTATATTGTAGCTTCCTTGTTTTACCAGAACTGATTTTGAACAAAAAAAGTAGTTTAAGTTGGCTAACGCGATATTTTCATGAAAACCCCTGTTTAGGCTATATCTTGGGTATATATGGATCGATATCGGAATTTTTCATTTTCGGTATTTTAGTAACCTCTTTCTATCTGAACTGCTTTTAAGCAAAAAAAAAAAAAATTTTTTTTTTCACGAAAAAGTTGCGTTAGGCTCTATCTCGGGTATATGTGGACCAATATCAGAAATTTTCTGTATTAGCCTCCTTATATTACCAGAACTGCTTGTTAGCAAAAAAAAGTTGTTCAAGTTTGCTTACGCTACATTTTCATGAAAAATTCGGTTTTTGCTATATATCGGGTATATATGGACCGATATCGGGAAACATTTTTTCTGCCTAATAATTGTGTCAAGTTTGAAGCAGTACAAACATTTTTTTTCAAAAATATTAATGCAAAATTGCAAAAAATAATGGGTTTTTTCGGAATTTTGGATACATCTCAGCTATACTTATATATCAAGCTATTTCGCTGAATTTCAATAGCAAATCCATGAATCGATTGAGCACTAGAATGGTGAAAGAAAGTCTAATGGTTTTCTCAGAAAAGGTATGTCAAGGGCCTACAGGCGGACAGACCGACATCGCTTAATCGAATTTTCAATCAATGCTGATTCAGGATATATACAAGTATACTTTATAGGGTCGAAAATGAAAATTGTAGAAATTACAAACGTTATCACAAACTTAACATTTTTGTGTAGGGTGTAAAAATATCTTTTAATTTTTGTTGAGATCCTAGAAGTTTTTTGAACTCAATACTTTTGAGGACTTCAATCTTAGTTTTTACTATTATACAATTCCAATTTAAAATATTATTGCCCAATTATAATTGAGTTTCGTCAAATTACATTTTGATTCTAAACATGGCCTATAATTTTTGCAACAAAAACAAAATAAAAAAATATGTAAGAAAAATCCAGAATAATAAAAGAAGCTGAAAAAGTAATGAATTAAACAGAGAACAAGGGCTACATAAAAATTGTATATAATTAAATATTTTTTTGCACTGCTGTACATGAACAATTTATTTCCCTATTCTGGCAGATGTGTCAAACATTGCGAGCCGGAGCAGAGTATTTAGTCATGTTAAATGTTGGCTGCTCGTGCCAGTGTTTGATCAGCGCTGTGTGAGTTGGCTTAAACAGAAATACGCAAAAACGCTTAACAATTGACGTTTAGTTGTTTATTTTTTTCTTGCTTTTATATGTTATTTTGCTGTTGTTGTTGTTGTTGCTGTTGTTGTGTTTTTGTTCTGTGCCTGTTCGTGTGCATCTTCTTAGCGGGAATGTATGTACTCGTATCTGTTGAAGTCTTGTTGTAGTTGTTAATTTTAAACATTTTTTACAATTTATCGGCGATAATGATTTTATGGCTTATAGCCTCCAGATCATTAAACTGATTTCATAGTTTAACTTTAGTAGATTGATTTTTCGTTGTCGTTTTTATTGTTGTTGTTGTTGCTGTTATTGTTGTTGCTTGTGTTATTGTTACTTAGTGGCAGTTGCAAGCATATTAAAATCATTTTGAGTATTGAAAAGGGTTATTTTGTGGTCTGCTGCTGCTGCAGCTTCTTGCACAAGAATTGTTCGTTGTGTTTGCCTGTCTGTCTGTCCGCGTGTCAGTTGTTCTGTCTGTCCGTCGTAGACGGTGTAGATGTCATGTTGTTGTTTTGCTGGCAAGTATATTTTGTGGGACTGTCTTTTTGTAAAAACTATTTTGTATTGCATTTATTGCATTTATAAAAGCAAAACGAATTTGGAAAAGCCTGGAATACAGGGAGTAGTTGTGGTAGTTAACGAAAGAACAGTGCGATTGTAAAACGTCTGCTGTACATGAAACTCTACATGAAGTAGTTAAAAATGTACTCATTGTAAGAATTTTGGCATACAACACACATGCCAGGGGACAGACAGACGCACATACAGACAGACAGACAGACAGCCGGGCAGACGTTGCGACCATTAAGGAGTAGTAGTTGTAGTAGTAGTAGTGTTTGTAGCATTTATGCTGGCGGTGTAGGTTGTACCGATATCTTGTTCCTTGATTCGTGTTGTTTGTAATTTTCTGCTTATCATGAGTTACAATTATTTTATGCCTCTTTGGTTTCGTTTGCATTCGCTTTAACATTTTTGCTGTTCATATTTTTTTTTGCTCCTCTTGAATGCAAAACTATACTAAATTTTTCTTATCGCTGTAGCTTTTTTCGTTTTTATATTTCTCTTGTAGTTTTTTAAAACTAAATTTTGTATTGTGATAAAAAAAACAACGCAATTTTTATTTTTTGTTTTACAATTAGCTATGCGTATTAAATAAAATACTTCCAGGCTGGAAATTTAAATTATTCAAGCGGTGTCCTGAGTGTTTCTGCTGCTTCGCTGTGGGAAAACTTATTTGCAGCCTTGTATCGCATTAACTGATAAGAGTTTGAAAAAACAAACTTAAAATAGATAATAGATTTTGGAACTGATTGTTGGCTTAAATGTTTGCATTTTTATTTTCCTAAAGGTTGTGTGTTGGCGGTTTCTTTTAAGCTAGAAGGCAAAGAGCGTACACGAGGTAATAAGACCAAGAACTGACGCAAAAGCAAAAAATCTTTTTTTGTAATTTATATAAAATATTGTTAGGAATTTTTATCACATCCAACCCTGTGTGCAGCTGTACACACAAACAATATAAAACTAAAAACATAATACACAAACAAACATAAATGATATAAAGTACATAACACTCCAAGTAAATCAACTACAAATTATGTTGTTGGTTTTCTTGTTTTCTTATTGTTGTTGTGACTTGCTTATTATTCGCAAGCATGTATGTGAATGTGTATATGCGAAAGAAATACATTTGTACACACGGTTGCCATATTTAATGATTTATCATAATTTTGACGATTTAGGGTGCCTAAAATAGCATGTTGACGATTTGACGACTTAAGGCCTGTTTTTGACGATTTTCGAAGATCACATTTTAACTTTCATATTTTTGAAACAACTTTGGTTTTACAACTATATAAAAAATTTGTGTAGGGGATGAAAGTAATATTTATAGTATAAAGAAAAAACAGAGGTAAAATAAATATGAAATGATATGTGATGTTTATTTGGGAGTCTGTCAAAGATGTATTTTAAAGATCATATGCACATAGAATTTAAAACTTTCAACTTGAGAACCTAAACTCGAGATTTTAAATCTTAAAAACCCTTTCAATACAATAAAGGAATAACGTATTTTATTTCTGATATAATCAGAGTTTCCATACTTCATCGTTGAATTTGAAAGACGAGACATTTAATCCGAATCAAGCAAACGATATCTGAATTTGGGAATTTTTGTTTATAGCACAAATATGAATACACTAGATTTTTGGAATAAAGTATCAAAAATGATTCTTCACTAATATTCCTTCACTGGCTAAGTTTATAGCAATAATAGTAGCGTTAACGTATTTCTATGCAAAGATGGCAAGGTTCGCGCCCAGATATATAAACCTTAACAAAACCAAAGTGAAAAATTAGCTTAAGAAACTATACTAAAAACTACTAAAAACGACTCATAACTTTGCAATTGCCTGATTCAATATAAGTGTTTAATATAATAATGCGTATATAACTCTTAAAAATACTATAATAAAGAACCTTTCGAAGCACTTTTTATTAAATGAAATCTTATTTAAAAATGTGTTATGTACCAAATATACTTATTAAATTAACTTCACGTTTGTACGAGCGTATATTTGTTGTTATAGTTTCAATAACTTTAGTTTTTTTTTCTTTTTATTGAAGGCAACCATGAATAAATTTTGTTATATTTTACGCCACAAAAATATATATTTTATTTAAAAACGATTAATTTTATTTGCTGATGATTTTTTGCCGATTCGTGATAATCACATTGACGACTTTGACGATTTTTTTCTCGGAATTTGACGATTTTAAACCAGATTTATCTGGAATCTATGTTTGTTCATTATGAACGACTATAAAATTCATGTCGTTTGTAGAAACTGATAAAAACTTATAAATAGCAAGCAGGTCGGCAGCAACGAGTTGGTTTATTTTTAAGCTTTTGTACAAGACAGTCATAAGTCATGTCATTATTTCATTTACAATTGATGAATCTGCAAAACCGTTTTTAGAGACAAAAAACGTAACAATATTTTCAAAAATTATTGAAAATACAAACAATTGAGTTTTTTATTCGCCATTTTAGTTTCTAACATAGATACCAATAAAAAATTATAAATAGCTTGCTTTCTATGTTTCCCAGCTATCTATATGTCGACATTTCATAGGAACTACCCTAATGTAGTAGGTAGACTTTGGAAATTTTTGAAAGATATTCTCAAACATTCAACTTTATATCCCAACAATCTAAATAAATTGTTAAGAATTTAAAAAGAAAAACGCTCTAATTATATCTGTCAAAAAACAAGCTTTTTCATTTATACAGCGTTGGGTTTTACGAGCGTTGAAGGCGAGCCTTTTTTAAGACCCAATTTGTAGATTAGTAGAAGATCACTGCTCAGTGAGGCATTCACGACACCGATCTCGAATCGGCTGGGCCTATAACTGAAATAGTATGAATGACAAATGCTGCTGTCATCCGCGAACGAATGGATATGGTTGGAATTTGATAAAACAAACGGGCAGCTCCTTCCCCTCTATGCCTCAGAAAGTAGAGTGCTTTAGATAAGTGTACTTGTATACCTAGGCAAAACCTGCTCCCCAAGGGGAAGATTTGAATTGTAGAATAAGATTTGTTTATATAGCGATGGGTAGAGAGGGCTTTAGATAACAGAGTATAAATAATTTGCTACATATAAAAAAATTTCGCCACAGATCTGCTTTAATGAAATCTAGTAATATACCATAGAGTAGACAGAGAAGAAATAAGTGACGTTGGCATAAAATAAAATCAGTTTTAAGTTTTTGTGCACATGCTCGTCAGGTTTTGGTTCAAGTTTTTTCTCTTCTTAAGTTTTTATTACAATATTTTCCAATAAATTTATTCAGCTAAGGTCTTTGTTCGTTTTTTTTCTACATTTTTTAATATATATATAATAACAAAGCAATTTTTTTAAAAAACCAAAAAGGGCCTTGAGCTGGAAGAATTTATTGCAAATAGTAAATTAAGTAAAGGTCAAAGCAACCAGAATCAAGATTTATTACAATACCAATTTGCAGTGATCAATAATTTTAATTTTAGAAGACTAGAAAAATAACCAAGCCTTTTTAGATGGGGGACAATTAACTGTTTCGTAGCCGTTACACTACTCATCAGCACCCATTTGTGCATTTGAGCTCGGGTCATGACGCACCATGAATGGTTAAGGGCTGATGCTCTTAATAGGCTTCAGCCTACCAACTCATTGTACCTTGTCTTCCATTGACTGACATTGGAAAATCGCATATAGAAGAGATTAGAAGGCCCAAACTCTTAAGCAAGCGGTTCGTCTATAGAGCTACGGCTTGTATGAAGCTGCAAGCCACACGGAGGCGCTGGTGAATCGTGAATAATTCATTCCCTGGAGTTGGTCCAACGTCAAATTGCTGATGTAAACCAATTTCACAACTGTGCAAGCAAAATAAAGTGCAGATTTTAACAGTATGATGTAATTCCTACCAGCAAAACACATGTATTTATTGTAATGGTGAGACTATCTTGTAAAGCTGTCTTGAACAAGATGTCTCACAGCTCCTGAAACTACTGCGAACGGTATTTCCAAGCTGTTTAATCCCTCTCTCCCTCTCTCTTAGGTTGATCAGATTTGGCCGCCTAGATCGTGTGATTTAATACACTAGCTCTGTTTTTGGGTCAATTATAATCACGACCAGGCCGCAGCCTCCCCTCCTCCCCACCCCCTGTAAAGAAGGAGTTTCAAGGTAGGAGCAATGAAATTCAATATCATTTATACAAATGGACATTAATTCAAAATGTTCATGAACATTTTCAACAAAAGAGTGAGCTTGTGTAGGCAAATCTGTGGAGGTCAGTTACCCGGTATATTATTCCATAAGAAATTCTTTTGCTAAGGACTTTATGATTCAATAAAAATATAATAATCAAAAGGCGTCAGTATGTAAAAAAATATATATATATATTTTATATTTATTAGGGGTTTGTTGGACAAACTATATATAGAAATTTGTTAAATAAACATATAATAAAAAATATTTATATATTTATGAATATGGCCATGGGTTTTCAATTTAACTAAAATACTGTGATAATTTTGGGACACCCTGTAGCTTTGATATGGAGAAACATAATATGTGTGCTGACAAAAATTTTCATGATGAATGTTTAGCTATCAATAACTAGTTTACACTTACTGTCATCATTTGCATTCTCCTTCCTGCCGGCAATTAATTTTCCCCGATGCATTTTGTTGTTTGGATGAACAATAACATTGTTCAAAATTGACTCATCACCTTCGTTAATGTCATTGTCCTCAGCATTTTCTTCGTTGACGGCAATAGCATGATGGTGGCCATCTGGCAGCGCAATGGGTATATCAGCAGCCGCCACTGCACCACCCTCCAGCTCTTTATTGTTACGTTCTAATACCACATTATTGGCAACATTAAACTCCCCACCGGCTTCAAAGACACCAGCTGCATCTCGTTCGAAATTATTGATTTGATTATTGGCACCAGCATCGCCACCAGCAGCGGCTCCGGCACCGGCGAAAGTCTTCAGCTGTTGCGACATGGCATTCCATTTATTGCTAGCATTCTCTCGCCGTGTGTCATCGGTGTAAATGAAGAAGGCAACAAAAAACCAAATCGCTGTCAAAATGGCAATAATTTTCACTATTGAAGTGGAACGACGACGCCATATGAAAGCCATATTTTGCGGAATATTTGTGGTACGAGTGTGCAAGTCTTTGGGGGAATAGGTTTTAGGTTTGCAATAAAAATTCTTGAAACTTATTTTATCTAGTTCAAATAGTTGCTGGTTAAATCCGCTTATTTGCCATCAGACATCATGTGGGATGTGGGTGTGGTTATGTGCTTCTGTGCGTGAAAGTTTAATTGCTTACGGCAGCCTTTGTTGTTAAATAAGTTTTTGTTTTGTTCTGTTTTTCCCTCTCTTTCTCTCTTTTTTGTAATAAAAAAAGGAAACGGATATGTTGGGGTATAAAAAAAGCTTTGTTTTTACTTGCTGGCGTGTGTGTGCGTGCGGTTTCGAGTATGAATTTATTCTATATATGAAATACTATATCAGACAATCATTCGTTTGAACAATTCCATTATTGTTTTAATAGCTTCCTTTATCCTGTTTTTAATAACTTTTTAAATTCTTTTTTTTCAGTCCCTTTATTCCAGTAATTTTCTTTTCTTTATCTATAAATTGCGATATGTTATTTTGTGCTATTGCTTTGGTTGTATGTGTGTGTGTGTGTTTTGTCCTTTTATGCCTTAGGCTTGATTGTATGTGCTTTTTCAAATCTGCTGTTTACGTTGTCCTTTAATTTTCATGATATATATATATTTTTTTTTTTGTTATGTATTTTGAGTTCCTTTATATTTAATTCCTTATGCTGCTTTATATATTGTTAGAAACAAGCTGCAATGGCCTTTTCTATTGTTGTTGTTGTTGTTACTGTGCTGTTCGTTCTGCTGGCTGTAGTTGTTAATTTGTGTTGGTGTATGCGCTGCCTTGACATTTGTTGGTTTTTTTTAACGTTTTGTACTGCCCCTTCCTCCTCTCTCTTTCACTCTCTTTCTCTTTTCCACGTTTTAGCTGTATTTTTAATTGTGTTCTTTGCCTTTAATTGTTTTGGGCCATTCACTTTAATTCTCTTGAGTACTTTTTATGCAAAGCAGCCTTAAGTATCAACCCGTTTGCCATGGACTTGTTGAATCCTTCTGTAAATAAATTAGAAAAAGAACAAACGAAAACAGAAATTAATATAAACGACTGGCTTAATAATGTTAAAAATGTAAATCAGAACAAAATAAGCGATTTCCAGAAAAAAGAAATGCATAACAAATTAGAAATCGAGCTGAAAATCGCTCAAAAGCACTTTTTTATATTTAATGACGAGAACTTTTTTAATTACAGTTTTTCAAGTGATTTGTTGGCAAAAGTTGCATAATTAACAGGTCTGTTCTGAAAATCATTTTTTATCAAAATATATTTCAAATCACGCAAAGTTTGTCTTACGCACAGAAAATATTGAAATCACGCGATTTGAAACCGGTCAGCTAAATGACTGGCTATTTGATATCATTCCATTATTTTTTCTGTGTTTTTCATTAAAACTCTAATAAGAAACTCACGAATTCACAAGGAGCTGTATAGTCCGCTGGTAAAAGACGAATTTTCTAAGTATGCGACAAGGTATATCAACAAGCTGGAGTTTCACCCAAATCGTCTTGCACGCAACATACTTAATTTTGACAGAAACTCTCAGTTTCGAAGAAGCGATACCCTTACCACTACCAGAACGTTAAATAGGTGATTTTACCGATATTGTTCGCGCAAAATTAAACTTTTTTCTCTAGCATTGGCTGGACTTATTTGATTTTTTTATGTTTAGCATTAAGATTTGAATACTTATTTTGAAGATTCAATAAATAAATGAATGAAAATAATAAATAAATGAACGAATAAAACTGATTTGATATATTTAGACTGATATGTTGTTTCTTTATTTTTGAAAAAAAAAACTAAGTTTCATTCACACAGAAACATAGGCTAGGTTTGATAGGCAGGCCGCTGTATTGTAAGGAACCAGTGGTGATGGTTGACGGGTGAGTTGGTTTAAGGGCTGATGCTCTTAGTGGGCTTCGGCCTACCAACTCATTAAGCCTTGTCCTCCATTGATTGCTGGGAAATTGCATACAGGAGGGATTAGAAGGCCCGAACTCCTCAACAAGAAGTTGCTCATATGACCGCAATCATATGGCAAGAATTGCTACCTGTGTGAGCCTGGTAAGCCACATGGGGGAGCTTGTGAATCGTGATTAATTCACTCCGTGAAATTGGTCCATCATCAGATAAGGCCGCAAGGCAGGTGCTGATGTAAATCTTTTTCACAACTGCCTAAAAAATAGAAAGTTGAAAGGTAGAAGGTAGAGGTGAAATAGAAACTAGAGGGATATAGTAGTCGTTTGGAAGGGAAGGTAGGAAACCGCTTAGTGTGGGCTTCCGCCTAGATACTTTAAGCGGTGGTGCTCCAAAGTCGGGCATGTTTCGAGCAGGTGAATGATCGTCTCCTCCTCGTTTTCATCTTGGCAACTTGTGCACAAGTCCTTGTAGGGTAAGCCTAGTTTTCTGGTATGATTCCCAAACGGGCAATGTCCAGTGATGACTGCTACAGTGGCGATCAAATAAGATCTGGGTAGTCTTAAGTTGATATGCGGAAACAGGTTCCTTGATATAAGGCATGTGGGCTCTGTGAACCAGGGCCCTCATGCCTGGGCACATTTCAGCGTGTGGAGGATTATTCTTTTCCAGCACGCTGATAAGGGTTGTCCTCAAAAGACATCGATACAGTAATAAGAAGACAAAGAAGAATCCTTTTATTTTATTTAGATATCTGTAGCAGTTTGAAAGACATTTGGCTATATTTGGATATTTGAAATTTTCGCTTCTTGGCCTTGACGTTTTTGTTTATTTCGTATATACATATCTACGGTATTAGCATACCGAAAATTATAAAAACATTATTACATATATAATTTTCAAGGTATTCTTCAACAATACACAAAAGAAAGTTTTTAATTATTTCTAGACGTCTGCTCGTGAAAATAGATCAAAGTTAAGTCTTTGAAAAATTAGTGAAAAGTGGCTAATGTTTGACACGAATGGTGATTAATTGTTTGAGGCTTTTCTAAGAAAAAAGCTTTATTCAAAAGATTTATCTTAATGTTATCAAAGAATAGACTTTGAAATTTCCAAATTTTTAAGTTGAAAAAGGCATGCACGCTACATTCAGCATTGGACGAATATGGCCAATTTTTCAACAAAAATTTTGAATTAATCGATCAAGCAAAAATATCGCCCACCGAGCTTCTTAAAAATTTGATGAAATTATACTAGATATATTTAATAAATTTAATCTGACTTTTTGTTGTTACCCGCCTGGTAAAAACTGTGGCCCGGAGAGCAGGTTTATTAAAAAATTCAAATTCTTAAGATCTTTTTATTTACGTGCGTGAAAATTATGCTAACTTTCATTCTTTTCTCCTCATATTATTTTAATTTATTAGAAAACATTTCAAACGTTTATTATGACCCTCCGCTGCCAGAAAAATGTTTTTGCATATTTAAGTATACAGGTTGTCCCAGAATTGAACGACAAGCTGAAACAGGGCGACTAGATTTATTGTAACCATGATGAGAAAATCAGAAAACAATCTAATAATAAATAGTGTAAACAAGTAAGAGTGTAGTATATTCAGCTGCTCCGAATCTAAAATATTATAAATTTGAGCTAAATATGCTTGGATATATATGGACCAATATCGAAAATTTTTATTTTCTATACTTCAAAATCTCCTTATATTACCGTTCTTTCTGCTACCTTGTTTCTTATTTTCCTCAACGACCTTCTCTATCAAACTTCCAACCCTGTCCACTCTTTCGCAGATGACAGCAGCATTTGGCATTCGTACTCTTTTAGTTATAGCCCCAGCCTATCAGAGATCGCTGCCAAGAGGCTAAATATGAATGATTCACTGAATAGTGACCTTCTATTAATCTCCGAATGGGGTCGTAAAAACAGAGTCGCCTTCAACGCTTGTAAGACCCATTGTTGCTTATTAACACACAAGCAAACGACCGCAGGTGCTGCTTCATCTGTACTCATGGATGGTATAAATATTGAGGAATCGGATGCTCTTGATGTTCTTGGAGTGAAGATACAGTGTGATGTTCGCTATACTGAACACATTTTTCATGTCTCCAAAGAAGCATTCAAGTGCCTTGGTTTTTTGAAACGGTGTCAGATGTACTTCACTCCATCCGACCTCCTTACTATTTATACCGACCGAAAATGGAATACAACTCTCATGTTTGGGTCGGTGCCACAAAGTCTATTTTGGGGTTACTCGACCATGTGCAGGAGACGGCGAAGGAGCACACCGGGTATCCAACTCTATTGACTCACTGGAGCATCGACGCAGTGTGGGGTGCGTTACTCTGTTCTATCGTTACTACAATGGATTTTGCTCTGACGAGATTAGGGATCTTGTTCCCGAAACTCGCACATTTTACGTAGCACGCTCATCGTCCATTTGTGGTCGATTGCCCGGGGAATCGCACTACGCATTACAGAGAGAATTCGTTTTTCAGCCGAACGCTTCGTCTGTGGAATAATTTGCCTGCAGACGTGTTTCCTGTCTGTTATAACGTTGGAAGGTTCAAGTCAAATGTTCACAAACACTACTCCCTCTTTCCCCCTCCTCATAACCTATCCTAGTTCTGGTACAACGCACTGCGGGGTCATCCCCTGAGTACTGGTCCAATATAAAAAAAAAGAATTGGTTTTAAGCAAAAGAAATTCTTTAAGTTCGTTTACGCAACATTTTCAAGAAAAAGTCGGTTTAGGCTATATCTCGGGAATATATGGACCGATATTGGAAATTTTTATTTTCTGTGTTTGAGTAACATAAGTTTATAATCATAACTGATTTTACGCCAAAAAAATGTTTTTCATAAAAAAATCGGTTTAGACTATATCTCGGGTATATATCAACCGATATTAAAAATTTTCATTTTTTATATTTATATAACATTCTTTTATTGCCAGAACTTGTTTTGAGTAAAAAAGTTGCTTAAGTTCGCTTATGCGACATTTTCATTAAAAAATCAGTTTAGGCTATAGCTCGGGTATATATGGACCGACATCGGAGGAAATTTTTTTTTTTTGGACTTTTAATCACCACACAATTTTTTTTCAAACATTTTCATACAATTTTGCATAAAAATTTGGTTTTTTTTCGAAATTTTGGATATATCTCAGTTATATGTGAACCCAATTTTACTGAATTTCAATAACATACCCATGAATCAATGGAGTAATAAAACGCTGAAAGAAAAAAGTTTTTACGTCTAATGGTTTTTCACAAAGGGTATTTATAAGGCGAACAGACGGGCAACGAATTTTCTATCAATGCTAATTCTGAATATGTATACTTTATAGGGTCGGAAATGAAAACTGTAAAAATTACAAACGGAAGCACAAACTTATGCTCGTACAGCCTTTAAATTTTTGTGAAGAGTATAAAAACTAAAACATCTATTAAATTAAAATAAAATAAATATCCATATGACCAGATATTTATTCGTTTAACGTGTTCCGCGTTTTTCTGGAATTCCCAAGAACATCTTCAGAAATCGCCAAAATCCCCCCCTTCCCAGGAAACAATATCGTAACTTCAATTTTCGCATTAAATCGAATGGCCGTACTTAGTTTAGATACACGATCTACGTTCAAAATGCGCTCCGAATATGAAAAGCGTTTAACGTGTTCCGCGTTTTTCTGGAATTCCCAAGAACATTTTCAGAAATTGCCAAAACCGTCCACTTCCCAAGAAACAATATAGCAACTTCAATTTTCGCATTAAATTGAATGACCGTACTTAGTTTAGATACAAGATCCACGTTCAAATTGCGTACTGAATATGAAAAGCCGGTTCGCATTAAATCAATTTTCGCATTAAATCCAATGGCCGTACTTAGTTTAGATACACGATCCACGTTCAAATCGCACACCGAATATGAAAAGCCGGTTCCGATTCGGCTCCGAGGTTTTTGGGTGTTCCCAAAGTAGGCTTTAGGAAACTCCAAAAACAATCCCCCCCTCCCCATGGTCGCTTCCACAGAAGCAATAGGACAATTTCAATCTTCGCACTAAAGCGAATGACCATTTATAGTATAGATGCACTTTCCATGGCAAAACCGCGCAACGAATATGAAAAAATTGGTCAGCGAAGTAGTTCTGATTTTTTTTTTTTTGGGAAGTCCCGTGAAACCCCTGTATATGTAATAATCACTCATGTGGATGGATGTCGAAACTAATATAAGCGTGTTAAAAAAAATTTTTACTCCGTTCAAATGAATTTTTTTCAGTTTTGTTTCTGATTTTTCTCAAGATAGTTACAATCAATCTTGTCACAGTATTTCAGCTTCATGTTGAGTTCTGGGACACCCTGTATGCATATATGTATAACTTTAAAATAGAAAAATGTATATTATATATTTTCCTCTTCAAAAGCACTTAAAGTAAATTGGGCTTTAAATGTTAGTAAAAATGTTTTTTAAAGTTATCAACTTTATTTAATGACTCCTTTATCTTTTCAATCTCCTTTTTACAAGATTTTTCCTTTTTTTCTTTTTCCCCTTTTTAAATGAATATTTGTTAAAATATCTGGTTTTTTGTGCGCGTTCTTCAGTTTGAAATTGATTGACAATTAATTTCTTTCTCTAATTAGCTTTCAGGTTCTGTTGCACGCTTTAAACTTGACGATGCAACGAAACAGCCATTTAAAACGCTTTAGACAGATTGAGTGTGTTTCTTCTTATTTTTTCTATTTAGATGATGGAGCATTTCCTTTTTGTAATTTAATTCTGTTTAAAACTGTTTTTAAAACTCTTAAAAGGCGGTAAAACTTGTCTAGTAAAAAGATAAATGTGAAATGTAAAGTTGGCTGATAAAGTTTTTGTATTTAATGTTTAAAAGTATTGCTGGGTGAGATAAAAGTAAATGTCATTTGAAAATTCACTGATATTACGCAAATGCAAAAAAATAGTTTATAAAGAAATTAATTACTCTTTAGAATTTAATTTAATGTAAAATAATGTAGTAACAACTACATTTTTTGTGCGTTGAATAATTTTCAATTAGATTTTATATCAAGATTTTTTCCGCTAGAAATTTCTTCTAAGAATGTTCATCTATTTAAAAGTGATTTATTAAAATTTTCAACCTTTCAAAGATTTTTGATAAAAAAAAGTGTTGAGCAATTTTAATTTATTGCAAAAATTTGTATTGATATAAAACTTCTGCCAAAATTTTCTATAAAATTGTGCTGTTCTAAATAAAATAAATGCATGAAAAACTTTGTTATTTTTGCATTTTTTATAAAATTTTTCTAAACAAATTTGTTTTTTTTTTATTAACAATAAGTTTTTCACCAAATTTTCTATAAAATTTTGTTTTTGAATTTTATTTTTTTAACAAAGTTCTATCGGGTGGTTAAACTTTAGAGGCCGATGTTGAATGTGAACCAGAGATCTGCACCGGTGCACCGCAACCATAAGTACACCAGTTGTTTACCTAATCATTTTCACATCCAAGTTTTTTAAACACTTTTAAAAATCCAGTTCATTTCATTTGGAATATTTTAAACACTCTTAAAAATTGATGCGGTAGTAGTATTTATACCAGTCGTTCGTTTGTGAAATCTTGATATATCAAAAATGTATGCAATCACTTTCGTATCTTGTGTATTTTTTTATAAGAGTATAAGAAACGGCCACAAAAAAGAGCGTTGTTGTTATTAGTACTTAGAGAAACATTTTGAGTATTTTCTATTTTCATTTCTAACAGCCATCCCTAAACAAGAGCGAGAGGCGTTTTTAGCTGTCAAAAGTTCTCATGTCCGTACATTTTGTATGGCAACGGCAACGCTTTCAATTGGAAAATCAAATTTTGACAATGCGTTTCACAGTGAAGTAAGTTGCAAAAGAAAATAATTGTAAACAAAAGAGTGAAGAAACTATATAAAAAAGGAAAATAAATAAGCAAATAAAAATATTTGTATTTCTTATTGGAAAATACTTGTAGAGGTAGAGACCATTTTCAACTTATCTAAATAACTAATTTATAAAACTTTAATTATTTTATTTTAATACAATAAAAAAAGTCACAAACAATAATGGCGTCCGTCCAGTTGTTAAGATATTCAGGGTTGTTTTATTTATTTGTTTGATAACCCTGCTTTTGCTCAGGGATGGCGTTTCAGCGTTAAAGCTCAGCGGACAAAAACGTTCCGCTTGCCGCTCTTGTTTAGGCATGACAGTAACCGTTTTCTTCATAACACATAACATTACGTCGTCACTCACTCAACTTGCAAAAACAACACTCTCGACAAATTCTTTTATTGCGTGTATGCGTCACCTTTTATTTAACATTAACTTAAATTCGGGGCTGCCTGATTTAATAATTTACAATCATGTTAACGATTTTGAAATTAGCATACTGAATGATGATTTTTAGATTGTTTTTGCTGAAAAATTTGAATCGAAAATTCCATTCAAGCAAAACTTTTCCCACAATTGGTTATATGTATGTGTAACTGTGCATTTATTGTGGTTATGGATAAAAACCAAGAAATAAAATGCTTATAAATGAAGGAATATAAAATAAAAGATATTTGATGAAAGTGTGCTTCATAAAAATCTATTTTTTTGAGTAAAAGTTATTATTTTACTGGTTTTGTACTAAATATGTTCAAATAAAATATGTGTATATATATTTTCTTTAAAACACGATCGCCAAAACATACTTTTTTTCAAAACCTTCTGGCAACGCCGCCTATAGCACGAATACGTTTAGCGAGTGTGAGTGAGTAAATGCATAAAAGTGAACACACACATTCTCATAGGTAAGGTGTGACAGCCAACTTTTCCATGCAAATATAATTTTCGTTGTTAAAAAGAAGTAGGAGTCGTTTGCCGAATGTGGAAAAAATTATTGAGAAACCAAATCAAGCAGTCACCTCATACAAACTTGACTGGATATGTTATATACTCTAGTTAATAGAGGCAAGCTTTAACGAGTAGAAAACATACTTGTGCAAACAATATGCGGTGGCCAATCAAACCGCAACTCGATTTAAGACGGGTGTACTTAGATCATTAAAAAAGGCACCAGTTGCAGATCTCTGATGTGAACCACACCTAAATTTGTAGATATGTTTCGCATTTCTCAATTTCAGACTAACTTAATTTGAACCATGGAAAGAAAGACACGCAATCAAGCAATGCGTTAAAATCATTCAGGCTTATTATGAAAATGGGCGTTCAAATCGAAATGCATATCGTGCTCTTTGTGATTTATTCGGTCAATTTAAACGTCAAAATGTGCGTAAAGTTGTGAAAAAGATTTACATCAGCACCTGCCTTGTGGCCTAATCTGATGGTGGACCAATTCCAGGGAGTGAATTATTCACGATTCACCAGCGCCCCATATGATTGCGGTCAACTTCTTGTTGAGGAGTTCGGGGCTTCTAGTCCCTCCTGTATGCAATTTCCCAGCAATCAATGGAGGACAAGGCTTCATGAGTTGGTAGGCCGAAGCCCACTAAGAGCATCAGCCCTTAAAACAACTCACCCGTCAACCATCCCCACTGGTTCCTTACAATACACGTATCTGTTGTATAGGCAACAGCTCCTCGGGAGATTGTTAGTCCTCGAAAAAAGCCATCACCAAACAATTATCAAGGATACTAACACTCCCTTCCTTCGATTTAGGTTTAAAGCACAGCCAGAACGTTACAGCCAAGGTAGGCACCTCAACCATGATCAGCCCGGGTCGAACCGCAAGCAGAGCTTCCCGGGGGCCATGCTGATCCCCGTTCTGCCAATTTATACCCTTGGTAAGCAAACACAACACAAAAAGTCTTTACCGCACCAAACGAGGGACCTCTTCGCCTCTTTTCCCCGAAAAACAGAGTGCCCAAGTTAAGAATACGCCAAGGCAAAACCTGTTCCCCGCGGGAAATGTGCGTACAATCGGAAAAATTTTGCAAAAATTTCGGCAGAATTTTGTGCATGCTCGTACTGCTGAAAATATAGGTGCTGTTCGCGATAGTGTGGCTAAAGATCTCAACTCGCTGTCGTGCCTACCAATTTTTAATTTTCAATAATTTATTTAATTAAAAGGCGAATGTTTGAGAGAATCCTTCAAAAAAGTCAACTAATGATAGACAGCTGGGAAACATAGCAAACAAGCTGTTTATAATTTTTAAGATTTTTTTTTTATTAAAATAGTCAGTGACAGATTTTTTGTTTAAAATGATTTTGGGACATATGTCATATCATTAAAATATATAATGATAAACATTTTACATTTTTATGATTAAAAAATTTTTTTTTTTTTTAATTTTGTGACAAGAAATGTTTGTCAAAAATTTTTATATTAAAAAGTTTTGAGTACAAAAAGATTTCTATACAAATTTTGCAGTCCATTTATAAATTTAGTTCAGAAATGTGTTTTTTTTTTGAGTAAAAAAAGAAAAAATTTAATAAAAAATTTTAATCATAATCAAATGTTGTCAATAAAAAGTTATATAAGTTATATTAAGGCAACAAATTTTTTTTTTATCATATTTGTGTAATATTTGTTAATATTTTACTTGTCTATAAATATGGCGTGTGAAAAAAAAATGTTCTATAATTCCTTATAAAAATTTTCTATGTCAAAATCAGGACAAAATTCAAGAATTTTTTATATATTTTGATTTAACAATTTTACTAAATTTTTTAAAAAGATATTTTTGATTAAAATTTTCTGTGACAAATTTTTATATTTTTAGATATATTTGAAAAACTTATAAGGAAAACCATTATCAAATTTCATGTTTGAGATTTGATTAAACAATATATTTCTGTGAAAAAAATTTTTTTGTTAGAAAAATTTTTGTCGAAAAATGTTATGACCCCAAATTTTCTATTAAAAACTTTTCAGTACAAAAAGATTTCTATAAAAAATGTTTAAGTCTTAAAGTTTTTTTTTATAAATTCTTCTCAAATATGTATGTGTTTTTTTGCAAAAAAGATTTTTCAACAAAAAATTTTTAAATTTCTCTTCACGATATATTTTTGTGACAAACATTTTTTGGTTCTTAACAAAAAATTTCCATCATGATAATCAAATGTTGCCAATAAAAACTTATATGTTTTATATGTTGTTGCATGAAAATCCATTAAATCGTTTGATTGAGGTATTTAATTGAATTGTTTATCTTAATGAGAAAATGAAAAAAAAGCAAAACTTTTTACGTTATCAGGCTTAAAATTGTTTTCTAGAATATATAACACATGCTTTCTTTCTTCTTTCTTTTGTGTTCGTTCTTAAAACAAAAAAGATATTCAGTTTTTAATTATTTATTGGTTTTAAGATGTAAATTAGTATTTTGTGCAAAGGGTTGTATATTCTAGCGATTGCGCTAGAAAAGTTTGTTATTAGAAAATTGCTATTTAGCAAATAAATTAAGCACAACGATTACCTGTTTGTAAATGCCTAGAAAAAAGTCTTAAATAACAAATGACAACACTTTTATTTGCCAGTTTATCAAAGTATTCAATTTATTTTGCGAAGTTCTTTTATGACTTCGCAAGCACTTTCAAAACACCCGCGAAAAATTTGTGTGCAGATATACATGTATTTATTAAGTTCACAGACAAAAACCACTCAATCTTAGCGAAGCCAAATTTTTCAATTACGGAGTTCTGTTAACCACTTAACAGTAGGAGCAAATTTTATGTTAGATTAGAAAAAGACTAAACAAAGGCTAGGAAGCCAGATCCTTGTTAAAAATTTAGTGTGAACTAAAGCCAAGAAGGTGTCAAAGAGGACCAGGCAAAAATTACCCGTGTTCACGGCTTTTACACACAAAAAGTTTACTTTGCAAAGTCGTGAGTTTAGTGGTGGCAAGGAAAATAAGCAGTGTAAGCAAGCCACTCTCTTTTCCCTTACCACCACCAAACTTCAGACCTAGCAAAGTAAACTTTTCGTGTGTGAAAGAGGTGGTTCCTTGCAAAGCCAAGTTTTTAAATTAACAGAGCACTGTTAACCACTTGGAAGCAGACTTGATGTTATATTAAAAAAAAAAGCTAGGCAAAGTTTTGGAAGTCAGATCCCTTTTACACGTTTTGTGTATACTAAAGCCAAGAAGTTGATTTGTGTTACCTAATTAATTTTAATATATTATGCTTGATATTAAAAATAATTACATATAAAAATTTGTTATATTTCCAAGTTTATAGAAATATGGAGACTTGCTCCAACTGCACATTTGAGAGGGTCTTCTTTGACACCTTCTTGGATTTAGTTCATACCAAATTTTTAACAAGCATCTGGCTTCCTAGCCTTTGTTCAGCCTTTCTTAATTTAATATAAAATTTGCTCCTACTGTTATTAGCACTGGGGTGCCCCCCAGTCAATATTTACCAGCAAATCATGCGAAAGCGTTAATGCTTTACTCTTATATGTGTGCTGTGAAGAACGACAAAAATATATATAAGACAAAGTTGTTTGTATATTTTGCATTGCTAGTGCCTAGTGCAGTATGTGTATTAGAGAGCATAGCCCTATAGCTAAGCGCTTTTACAAAAACAATTGAGCATCAAGCGCATAGGGCTTGGGCGCTGCTGGGCTAACAGAACTCTGTTAATTGACAAATTTGGCTTTGCTAAGATTCGAGTGGTTTTTGTCTGAGAACTTGTATTATATACATATTTATCTTCACATCTTCAGTTTCGTAAAAGTACCCTTAACACGAGTATTTTAAGAATGTCGAACTTAAATTCATTATAGTCGCTCTGATAGTCGATATGATTGTGATAATTTTTGTTAGAATGAAAAACTCTTTTAAGAAATGTGTCTTTGTTTGAAAGGGTAAAGTTTAGCAAAAATACTCTTAAAACGTATATTTTAGGAATGTCTACCTTAAATTTGTTATAATTAGTGAGACAGTTTTTCCGATTGTGATCATTTTTGTTGGGATGAAAAGCACTTTTAAGAAATGTGGTTTCGTTTAGTAAAAGTACGCTTAAAAAGTGTATTTTAATAATTTAATCTCATTTTAGCTGATATTATTGTGATTTAGTGTGAGCTGATGGCAAGGCAAACTTTATATTTTTTCTTGGCACGCTTTAGCAAAAGTACTCTTAAACCGAATATTTTAAGAATGTCTACCTTAAATTTGTTATCATTGATGAGACAGTTTTTTTCCGATTGTGATAATTTTTGTTAGGACGAAAAGCACTTTTAAGAAATGCGGTTTCGTTTAAAAACTATAGTTTAGTAAAAGTACGCTTAAAAGTGTATTTTAAGAATGCTTATTTTGAACTCATTTTAGCTGTGATTTAGTGTGAGCTGATGGCAAGGCAAATTTTATATTTTTCCTTGGGTGTAATAATACTATATTATTTAGGCTACTGTATTATTTTTCTCATTTAAAAGCTTGTTTAACAGCAGAAGTATGAAAATAAACCGCTCAATTCATCAACCCTTGAGTGGACAAACTCTTCCTCAGAAACTTCTGCAGCAGCTTCTATTAAGACATGTGTATATATACAAGTACAAGTTACTTTCTGGCGTTGAATTGGATAAAATTAATGGTTTAATAGGTACTTAACTACAACACAAATAATCTGGCTTCTCTAATACGAAAATTCAAGCTCACCCAACAGTTCTAATGTGAGAGCTATAAGTTCAATCAAAGCAAAACTTACTCTATAATTTAATGTCCTCAATTAAACCAACAAGAATAAATTTATTATCAGTTACAAAATAGCAAAAATATTTGTTTACCCTATTATTGCTATTGCTTTAAGAGGATATGTCATGCCAAGCTCAGAACTGGCGGGTATTTGCATACTTTAATACGTAATACATGTATGCTTATACAAAGATAGAAATAGAAATGCTGGAAATAATGAATTAATGGTCAACAAACTTAATTGCAGTCAAGTGCAAATCAACCAGTAATCAACGAACCATACAATCACCGTCATTACTATTTTATATTCTTGTACTAAAATACGACTAAGGTTCTTTTTTTTTGTTGTATTTTAGTTACTTAGAAATGCACAAATGGCAAAAAGTAAATAAAATAAAGAAGCATTAAATAAAAAGCAGCAAACAAATCAAATCGCAAATGTACACAAAGAATTAAATATGCAACATACAGGTTTAGAATACAAGAAATTAACGCTCGAAGCGCAACATGAAGCTTAGAAATCTTGGAATTGGATTTCCAATAAGAAACATAAACAGACTAATATTTTAGAACACTCAATATAATATGGACTAATTACGAATATTCCAAAATGTAATAATTTTAATATAGGAATCGAAAATTCACACTTATTTCTTAAATTTTCAAAAAAATTTTCTATATTCGAAAATTCGAAATTTAGTTTAGATAATAAATTTTAAAGCAATATGTTACCATACGAGTATAGAAATAAATTTAGACCCGAAAGTATAAGTAAATAAACTTTTTTTATATACTTTTTTTCCGGCGAGGGGGAAAAATGCGTTACGCACTGACCAGAGGTTCGCTTTGGGTCGACTAACCGACAAAAAAAAAAAAATTCCTTCTTCTTCCTGGGAGAAAAATTTCCACCACAGGACAGCCTTAGCATTGCTTCGGTGTGGATTCCCAATGGGTTAATCAGCCCTTCTCTTTACACTGTCCTTCGCCTGGGACCCTGATTATGATCTTGTCCTGCGGCCTCCAGATCTGGCTTTCTCGTTCGCAAAACTTTTTCACAGAATCGTGATATCGCCAAAAAGTTGGCTTCGCTCACTATTATGATGCCCACGATATTCTCTACCATTATTGAGCCAACTAAGATCTCCAGTTCTCTACGAATTTCTGGCCATCGTATACACTTAAAAAAAGTGTGTTCGGTGTCGTCCAGGACTTCTTCTTTTTCTTCGTATAAACAAAAGTGTGTGTGACATTTACTAATTTTGTATAAGTAGCTCCGGTAATAGCCGTGACCTGAAAGCACTTGAATCAGGTAAAAGTTCACATTCCCATGCCGTCTGTTCAACCATTTCTCGATATTGGGACTTAGCTCCATCCATCTGCCCCTAGTATCAGTATTTCATCTAGACTGCTAACTATGTAACATTTCCTGCCGTGTTTGCTGCATACTTCCAATGTCTGCAAGGCCAGTCTGTCTGGATATCGATGCCTTACTTCGTATTAGAATCTGTAGATCTATTGGGATCATACCGACCATTACTGTAACCGTGCCCGCCGATACCGTACGGTAAGCGGATGTGACCTGTAAAACAGCTACCCTTTGTACTGCTAACAATGGTTTTGCTCCACTTTGTATCCTAACTTTCTCCCCCAGATTTCGCTTCCATAAAAAAAGATGCTATTGCATGCCTCCATTAAAAGTTTGCGTTTTTCTGGTAGTGGGCCTCCTATGTTCGCCATCAGCCGGCTTAGTCGTCCTATTATACCAGTGCCCTTGTTAACAGCATACTGAACATGTTTTGAGAAGGTTAGCTTTGAGTCAAGCCTTATGCCGAGATAATTCGAGAAGTTCCTCGTTGTCAGGATCAAGTCGTCAAACTTTATATCGGTTTCCATCGGAATATGACGTCTGCTAAGGATTAAGAGCTCAGTCTTTTGCCCAGCCAGTTATAGGCCGAGTGCATCTAGCCATTCTTTTGTTCTTATCATCACTTGCTTCCTCTCTCGCAACATGGGGTCGATTTTACAGCATTACAATGCTATAAAATCACTTTATCACGTCTTTCATTCTATTGCGGCCGTTTGTCTTTAAATGCTCAGCTAAAACGCATTAATTGGGTTTAATAAAGATTGCCTGTGATTGTTTCAGTTGGTTTTAATAATTCATAAAACACTACGCCGGGCTGGTTCCACCAAATACTGACTACGACTTTTGAACCGTGAATATTTGGTTTCATGATCCACATGGATCATTTGCTACAACAACATCGTTTGTTGTAGCAAATGAAACTCTAATTGACAAAACGGAGATTAGCAGAGCCCCTGATAGGTTCTGCTTGCAGAGCATTCAGGTGCTGATCATGGCTGATGTGCAACGTTCTGGCTGTGGTTTAAATCTAAAATCTTAGGAAGATGAACTAGTTTCCCTGATACGATTAATTATGGTGAAATCCGGATTTTAAGTGGTACTGTTGTCTTCAAATATATACCTGTAATGTAAGGAGCCAGAAGTAATGGTTAGACAGGTGGGTTGGTTAAGGGCTGTTGCTCATAATGGGTTTCGGACAACCAACTTTTTAAGCCGTGTCTTCCATTGACTGTCTGGGAAATTTCATACAGTTGTGAAAAAGATTTACATCAGCACCTGCCGTGCGGCCTTATCTGATGATAGACCAGTTCCATGGAGTGAATTATTCACGATTCACCAGCGTCCCCATTATGAAATACCTGACATTTATTAGCCAAACTCCATGTCCCAAAGGCACTCGCAAGCGCATTTAATGCAGCCTTACTATCAGTACATATCGCTCCTTTATTGTAACATAGTCATTTTTCAAAAAAATTAGTTTTTCGAGTTAACAATGCAGAATTGTTAACAGTACTACCTTCTATATTGTGGCAAAAATTTATTAAAATTACTTTTAAACTGTTTCCTTTAGGTGATATTTTCTAAAAAAAATTCTAAAGGCAGAATTAGTTTGCACGTTCTTTTGCGTTCTGCATCAGATGTTTTGTTTCTGTTCAATATAAACTATATCGCTCCTTTATATCAACATAGTCATATCTCAAAAAATTAGTTTTTCGAGTTAACAATGCAGAATTGTTAACAGTACTATCTTTAATATTGTGCAAACATTTTATTTAAATTACCTTTAAACTGTTTCCTTTAGGAGATATTTTCTAAACTTGTATAGAAATTAAAAATTTGAAATGTGTTTTTCTCGAAACAAGCTTTTTTGCGTTATGACTATGTTGCAATAATACGTTCTGTTCTCTTGCGGCTAGATATGTGTATGCTTTTTCAGGTATGGAAACATAAATTTTGTTTTGTCAAAAGCTAAAAAAATTTGTTCCAATTAAAGATTTTTAAAAGTTAATCAATTTTTATCAATTAAGCAACTAAGAATGATCAAAATATTATGATTTTAGCGAGGAAAAAATTATGTTTTGTATAAGAAGTGTCATAAACTCTGCAGATTGTGAGAAAGTAGTGGGCTGTTTGATCACCATTTCTAAATTATTAATTGGTTTCTTTTTTTGTTTTTTCATACAAGATAGCATTTATGTTCATATTTTATTCTTCATTCCAATGTTTTTCTTATATTTATGTTCTACTGTGAAAAAGAGCTGTAAGTATATGTAAAATTGCTACAGAAATATTTTATAATTATAGAACGTCACAGAACGGCAACAGAAAGTAAAAACAAACTAAAAGTTTTAAATGTGTATTTCGCGAAACAAGCTTTTGTTAGTTATGACAATGTTGCAATAAAGGAGCGATATATTCAGATATTATCTCCATATAAACAATAGTATCTCAACCAAGTAGCTGCTCTGATTATAACTGTAATTTCAGCCTCCATCACGCTACATTGATTACATAGCGGTAAAAGTTACCGCCTACTATGTGGGCGGTAACTTTTAGGGTTACTTGCTTCATCTTGTATAGGTATTGGCGTTATATTAGTTCTTCTAGAGCTACATAAGTAAACTAGATAGCGCTAATGCATCCAAGTTTAGTTGTTCACACCGACGGGGCTAGGTGTGAACAAGTTTTATGTGCTTAAAAATTATTTTAATCTCAAAAAATTATTTTTAGTTTTGGTTTGAAAACTTACGCAATAATGCGTTTTAAAAAACTTTACATACTCTATATAGGCATCTAAATGAGATATATCTTTACCTGATATAAGATTTGCTTAAACAAATGGTCCTGCTTCGTGGAAGGGGTTAACTTTACTGCTTTTAATGAAATGAATGTAGCACGAAGTGAGTGCTTTGAAATTCTAAACAGCGATTATTGCATTAAGTTCTGCTTTTATTTATTTGTTTTATGCCTACTTTTCTCAATTTTTGTTATTAAATGTCAGTCAAGTTGCTTGTTTTTGTTATTTTTGCATTGTAACTACAGCAATAGCAACGGCAGCAGCAGCAGCAGCAAGAAGAACAATAACAACCTCATAAGGTATCTATATCTATCTCAGAGAACGTGTTTGTAAGAAATGTGAGTTTGTGACATTTGAGAACTGATTCATTAACGATATATTTTGGCAGAGATGGGTATTTGAGTATGTGACTGAGCGAGTGTAGGCACTCTAATAACACTAATAACAATTTATTATACATATATATATATATATTTTTTTTGTTGTTCTTAATTGAAAAAGTAACAACAATAGAGCTTTTATTTCCTTTCCTAGTTGGCTTTCTTTATACTCGCATTGTATAAGCACATTTGAAATGTTAGATTTTCTCTTTGGTGTAATCTAAGAACATGTTTAAGTACATAACCACGTTTATGGGCACTGGCAATCTTTAAGTACATGTAACTAGGGATGTTGTTGTTATTGTTGGCGTTTCTTTTTGCTACCTTTTGTCTGTGTATGTGTGTGTGCGTGTTTGTGAAGTGCATAGTGTTACAACAAAACATGCAATTCTTACATTTTTAGAATTTTTTACTGCTGCTGCTGTCGCTGCTGCCTGCTTTTTTTTCTTTTTTTTTTTTTATCCGAGCTGCTGCTTTCTTGGCTAAATTTAAGCATTATTACAACCAGTTAAAAATAACACGTTTGTATTCAAACTCATGCTGGTGTGTTGCGTTAACAACGTTAACTGAAGTGAATGTCTTTTAAGAGTGTAACCATGGTTTTAATCTAATGTTAAGCTTTTACAAAGACAAAAACAACACCAACAATAACAAAAAAAGAGACATGCTACATACTTGTAACTATACCACCACATTTGCTACAGTGCATTGCATTTCAATAGAGTCAAGGTGTCAGATTATGGCGGATTATATTTAAATGACAAGATATAATGGCTATGCTTGAGGAATAGAAATTAATGGGGACAGAATATGACAGAGTTTGGATCGAACACTAATTGAAAAAGCTTACCTCAAGGCAGTCAGACTTACAGACAGAATATGACAGAATTTGAATGGAACACTAATTGAAAAAGCTCACTTTAAGGCAGTCAGCCAGCAATAAGAAATTCATACATAAAACTGTTTATTTTAAAGCAGATTCACTGAAAGAAAAGAAAGTTCAGCCTGGAGGCCTCATTAGTTTTTACTTTCTGTTGCCGTTAATTTTTCCGTGAAAATATTCAACTGTTTTTTACAGTAGGGTATAAATAAAAGAAAAACATTGTAATTACGAATCAAATATGTACATAAATATTATCTTGTACGAAAAAACAAAAAAAAAAGAAACAAATTAATAATTTAGAAATGGTGAGCAAACAGCCCACTTCTTTCTCAAAATTTGCAGAGTTAATGACACTTGCTAAAATAATATTCTTTTCATAATTCATAGTTGCTTAATTGATGAAAATGTATTAACTTTTAAAAATCGTTAATTGAAACAAATTATTTTAGCTTTTGACAAAAAAAAAAAAAAAAATTATATCTATCTATCCTTGATATAATTTTGTTACATAATTTTGGGTAAAAATTTAAAATATTTGTTTTTATTTGTATGATATAATTTCTTTGCAACTTTATAGCACATACTTCTGTCTCGATTTCATGGCCTATATATATGCTACACGTTTCTTTAGCGTGCAAGCTATTTTCAATGTCAATATTTGCTATTTCTGTTCCGGTAACGTATTCTTTTTTTATAAAGCTTTTAAAAATCGTATCTAAAAATTCCTTCGTTGAGGGAACTAGATATGTTATTTGAGAAGACTCGCTTCTATGTATGTACTTGCATACACACACATACACACTTTACTTGCAAATAAGCATGTACATATGTGTATAAAACGAAAGAACTTTTGACATCTAATGTTCTAAAAGTCGGAAAAAGTAGAACATCTGTTTTTTTCAGTTTAAACTATTAAAATAAATTCGCCTTGGAGCGTTATTATATCTTAAATATATGTATGTATGTTGATATATATAAGAGCAGTTTGTTATAAAACCATGCCTAAACATAAATGTCAACATATATATAAGAGCTTCTTACGATAAGAAACTTTTGCACCAGCGTTGTTAAGATCGTTCTCAACTAAAAATTTCATGTTTGAAAAAAGGGGCAAAAAGTACCAAGAAATTATTAAAAATGATACAAAAGAGTATTAAAAAAAAGGGGTCATGAAAAGTGTCATGGACATCAAAAAGGGTCAAATTGACACTTTAGTATCATAAAAGACAACGCTGTATGTATACACTTTACATTTTTTTGAAGGGTGTAAAAAGTCATGCCTTTAAATCATGGTATTTATAAATGTGACCAAAAATAATTTTTTTAAATTATAATATTTTCTAAGATATTTTTACTTTTTATAAAAACTTGACAAGCTTGTGGAATATTATGAAATGTAAAAAAAAAATATTATCAAGATACTTTCCAAAATTTAAAATAAAGAACTCGAAGTAGAATTTTTCATTTAATTGCGTCTTTTAATTGCCATTGGAACTGTTCAGCGAAAGCAAAACGAACGATTATCTGGCTTTTACATCTATTCGTATTACTTTAAATGGCATCTTTACACTTCGTTGCTTTTCTTTCAAAAAAATTTTTATCTAAATCTTGTTAAATTATTAACCAGTAGTATCCAGCTGCTGGTGTTTCGTTCTTTTTCCTCTTTGCTCATGTTTTTAAACTCGATTAAGCATATTAACATGTTTTTGGCACTGTTCGGATCATAATTTATAAATCTGTTACAGTTTTAGTGCTGTTGTTATGTTATTTCATTAAAAAATTTCATTAATATTGGCAATAAATTATAAAACTAAGAGCACAGAATGCCAAAACATTGTTTATTGCTTAATAACATTTTTCAAGTGGAAACACAAATCACAAAGCAGTTAAAAGCTAAAGAAAAGAAAACAGCAAAAAAAAAATAGTTGAAAGTGTATCAAGGATAGCGCGTGGTAAGATTTAAAATCAAGTTGTTAATTAAAATAAAACAAGAGATAATTATTTATTTAAAAAAAGACATTAAAAGTCTAAAATTATATATATTTGTGTTGAAAACATTTTAAAAATTTGCTTTAGAGTACTTGTCAAATACAGTACAGTTACGATAATCCGGATGATTAAAAGCCATGAAATATCGAAATTTCCGAGACATTTTTGAAAATATAGGATAACTTGTAATTATTTATTAGGTAACATAAAACTAAAAAAACACGCTTCGATATCAAACTAAAATAATCAACCATATAACCAGATAACTATCCGTATAATGCGTTCCGATTTTTTCTTATTTGGATTTCTCAAAACCGGTTTCAGAAATAACCAAAATCCCCGACTTCCCCGAAAACAATATGACAACTGCAATATCAAACTAAAATCATCAACATTATATCCAAATAACTATCCGTATAACGCGTTCCGATATTTTGTTATTTAGAACTCTCAAAATTAGTTTCAGAAATCGCCAAAAACCCCCACTTTCCCGAAAACAATATGACAACTTCAACATCAAACTAAACTAAACATCCATATAACCAGATAACTATCCGTATAACGCGTTCCGGATTTTTCTTATTTGGAATTCTCAAAATTGGTTTCAGAAATCGCTAAAATCCCCCACTTCCCCGAAAACAATATAACAACTTCAATTTCCTCTCTAAATTGAATGAGCGTTAATAGTTCAGATACACGTTCCACTGCCAAAATACGCACAAATATGAAAAACCGGTTCTGAGTCGGTTAGCGAAGCTGTTCTCAGTTTTTTGTCGTCCTTCTCCGAAGAAGTAATACGGCAACTTCAATTTTCACACTAAAGCGAATAGTACATTAATAGTCCAAATACACATTCCACAGATGCATGTTCTACGACTGAACAGTTCACCGAATATGAAAAGCTGGTTCCAGATCGGTTAGCGAAACGGTTCCGATTTTTTTTAGGAATTCCCAAAATCAGTTTCGTGAATACCCAAAATCCCCTTCTTAATTCTTAATAATCTTCTTAAAGCCCTTTTCGAATTATTTGCTGGGATGTTAGTAATAGTTTCCAGACCTTAAAAAAATTCCGTAGAAAGTGAAATTTTTATTATACATTGATTTTTATGTGTATTAGACCAGGTCGATTTATATGGAGGCAAAAAAATCGCTCAACGTACAAGGAAAATCGTATTTTAGCGATCAACATAAGAAACTTTGCTGAAGGACTTTTGATCGGAATTGTCAAATTTTCTAAAATCTCACTTTGACGCATTTAGAGTGCACCAACCGAGTCTAAATGTATGCTTGACCCCCAATAACTTTGGAGGGCCGAACCACCTATGCAATATATTTATATATATAAAATTTAATTTTCAAAATAAATATATCTCAACATTGCCAAAATACCAGACTTGCTTTAACTTGTTTCTACAAGACGTAGCAAAAAATCATCTGCCATGTGTTTTCATGATTAATGTAATCTATTTGCTAAAGCAAAAAATTGTAAATTGTAAGAAATAAAAATACAAATAAAAACTCTTAAACTGCATTTTCCCAGTGAAAACGAGAAAAGCTGCAAATGGCTTCAGGTCATTATTTTTTGTTTGTTGTCATCATCAGTTTGAGTTCGTAAAATTTTGCTATTTCGCTTTAGTTTTCGTTTGTCTCCAATAAAGTTTTATGTATTTCCAACTAACAAAGATAAAAATATAAATTAAAGTTAAGTTTTGTTACACGAAAATTTCAACTGAAAGTTAAAGGAATTTGTTTTAGGGAGATGCAATTAAATTAATTTGGCTGGTGAAGGAAATGGGAACTTCGGAAAAGAGACTTTTAAAAACAAAAATGAAAATACTTTTAATAATTAAAAGCCTTGTTTAGGAAAAGGATAGAAATGTATTTTTTGTTAACCTTTCATATTATGTTTTAAAACTTCTGACTGACAGTGCATTTAGAGTCTATAACTTCTGTATGCACTACACAGCTGCACCAAATGCATTTGAAAACGTGAGCGTAATAAAGAAAAAACTATACAGTGTTGAGCAAAACACAAGCTTTAAAGTATTGTTCAGGGTTGAATGGTGAAGATTTCCGAACCCTGGGTACTGTACTCATGTCTAGAAAGCCGATATGAAATCGCATTTATTGAATAAATATTTTTTTTTTTTTTAACAGAAAAATGTTTGGGCAATTGTAGTTCATATTTTGCGAGCAAGTGGCGGAGGATTCGGTGAAACTAGTTTTTTTAAAACAATTACTTTTAAACTGTAAAATTATAATTAAAACGAAACTTTTCCATTTATATAACTTTTTGTCGCTTTGTGATTGAGGTTATATTTTGGCGACCTGGCTGTCTGAAAGCTTTAAGGTTTAAGGAAATTTCTAGTCTTATTGAAACCTACGAAACTCAAATTTTTAGTCTTATTGAACCATAGGAAACTTCTTTTATTAGTAAGAGTTAATACAAAATGCAATAAAATTTCTGTTTCGTAAAAAAATTTACACTCGTATTTGTATAGCTTTGGTTTTTACTGTTGAAACATGTCGGTGCATGCAGCATTGCAGCAGTGAATTGTAAAATTTTCCCTTCAAGTTATTTGAATATTTTTTGATGAGTTTTTTATATTTCATTTTATTTTATTAATTTTTTTTTGTCAAACAATTTACTAAAAACTCATTGTTCAGCGAATAAATAATAAACACTGTTATTTAAAATAAAATAAATTTTTAAAGGAGAGAAAAATTTATTTTAGAAAAATTTACTTTACTTTCATCGGGTAAGTTGTTTTATATAAGAAATATGTTAATATATAACGCATTTGTAAAAAAAAATATATCAAGCTAGTAATATAAAACTACACGCCAGGTGAAGATACACAATAACAAAAAATTATATAGTCCCGAAATAAACGCAAAGATTTTAAAACATTTTTAAAAAATATTTGTGATTACGGTTTTTTTAATAAAAACAATTGTTAGTCTTTGGAAAGCACAGGGGAGATACAAAAGACGTTTCGCCTAAAGTTAAAAGTTACAACAGACTAAATCTTTAAACAATTTGTATGAATTTTACTAAAAAGTTCTCTTTTGTATACATAGCAGGGAAGTGACATTATATATATATATATATATATATATATATATATATATATATATATATATATATATATATATATATATATATATATATATATATATATATATATATATATATATATATATATATATATATATATATATATATATATATATATATATATATATATATATATATATATATATATATATATATATATATATATATATATATATATATCTTCCCTAGTTCTTCCTTATGATTCTTGTAAATTCAGTTATGGTATCAGGATATATTTATTTATCTTTGGAATACACAGGGGCGATAAAAAAAGACCAATGTTATAAGTTACAACATACCAAATCTCTAAACAATTTGCATGCACATTAATAAAATAATAATAATAACCAATTAGTATTAATATCATTTAAAATTGTTCGTTAAGTTATATTGCAGGGAAAATATATTATATACATCTCTTCTCTGGTTCTTCGTAATGATTTTTGAAAATTCAGTTATTTTATTAGGAGATATTTATCTTTAACATACAGATAAAACAAACTTACAGTCTATAGTTATAAGTTACAACAGAATACACCTCTGAGCAATTCGTATGAACATTAATAAAAATTCCTAGTTTATATACACAGCAGGGGAGAGATATTATATACATCTTCCCTTGGTTATTTCTAATTATTTTTGTGAGTTTAGTTATTTTGACTCAAAATATTTATCTTTGGCATACACAGGGGAGATACAAAAGACCTATATACTGATCAAGATATTATATAATATGATAATGATTTTTGTGAACTCGGTTTTGATATAAAATATTACTCTAGATACAAAAGACATACAGCCTATAGTTATAAGTTACAGGAGAATAGTTCTCTAACCAGTACGTATGAACATCATTAAAATTTTTCGTTTATTTACTTAGCAGGGAAAATATATTATATACGTCTCTTCCCTGGTCCCTTCCAAAGGATTTTTGTGAATTCTGTTTTTTTAATGCACACTATTTGTCTTTAGCATACACAGGAGAAATACAAAATAACTAAAGCCTATAGTTATAATCTATGACAGATTAAATCTCTAAGCGATTCGTATGAACATCATTAAAACCGTTTATTTACATGGCAGGAGAGAGATATTCTCCCATATTCCATAAGACGTCATCGTTGTCACATGAAGTCGCCACAAACATTTTTTCACTTATTTACTCGTTGCCAAAAACAATTGAATGTTGTCGACAGCTTTTATCTTTCGCTTAGGTCTAGGAAATACTGAAGGCTTATCAAAAAATATATAATTGCTGTCGAAGGCGGAAGTGTAACCGAATGTTTCGTCTTGATGTGACGACAATGACGGCTATTGGAATATGGGGGATTATATACATCTCTTCCCTAGTTTTTTTTAATGATTTTTATAAATTCAGTAATTTTAATAGCAAATATTTATCTTTGGTATACACAGGGGAGATGGTTATGTTAGGTAGGCAGGTCGCTGGATTCTCCAAAAAGTACGTACATTCTCGAACTCACTTGGGTCTTGAATGTCGTTCCCATTGTGATTGAATTGAAAAGTGGAATAGTAGAATTGAAAAATAAAAGTTAGAGGAATATTGCGTGCATGAGAGAGAGAGAGAGGGAAAGGAAAGGTAGGAAACTGCTTAATGTGGCATTACTTGCTATTGAAGCACCTCTCGCCTAGATATTTTAGGCGATGATGCTCCAATGCCGGCATGTTTCGAGGGTATGAATGATTGTCTTCTCCTCTTCCATGTCATCGCAACTTCTGCAGAAGTCATTATAGGGTAAGCCCAGCCTCCTGGCATGGTTCCCAAACGAGCAATGTCCAGTCGTGACTGCTACAGTGACTCTCAAATGAGGTCTGGGCAGTTTTAATAGCTCAAACGTTCTCCTGGAGTTAATGTGCGGCCACAGATTAATTGATATAAGGCATGTGGGCTCTGTGAGCCATTTTCCTTGGGTATTTTTTAGCGTGTGGAGTTTTATTCTTTTCCAATGTGCTGATAAGGGTTGTCCACAAAAAGGATCTATTTCCCTATCCTCTAGTGATGTTCCCTTTTTGGCTGGATCATCAGCGATGAGGGCGATACAAAAGATTTTTAGCCTATAGTTGTGAGTTAAAGCAAAATAAATCTATAAGTAAATTGTATAAATATTATTAAAAACGTTTCGTGTGTTCATATAGCAGGGAAAATATATTAGGTATATATCTCCCCTGGTGTTTCCTAAGGATTTTTGTGAATTCAGTATTTTAATAGCAGGTACTTATGCCTATAGTTTAATTAACAGCTAAATCAATCTCAAACCGATTTGCTTAAATAGTATTAAAATTTTTCTTTGCTTACATGACAGGGGAGAAAATAAATAACTTTCATCTCTCCCCTGGCTAATTATTATGATTTTTATTGTCCATAAGTAAAATTTCCCACATGGCCAATAATTAAATTTTTTTCTGTAACAACATTATGCAAATTATTTATTGATTATTTTTCTGCCATTTTCTCTATTCGTGTTGAAGTTTTTTTTAGTTAAATTTAACTGCCAATTTATTGCTTTAAATAAACTTTGCTGTATTTTTTATACAAGAAAGTATTTGAGGCTCACTAAAATGCTCACATCAGTATAGAGAGGCAACCTTCAAAACACACAAATGGTGAGACATCCTTGCCAGGACATCTGTTCAAGGTTAAAGTGTACATGAACTGTATGTTTTAAAATCAAAATGAAGCAAACTGATATATAAATATAATTTTTTATTTTTTTTGTTATAACTACATAAAAAAACCAACACATGAGTATGAATAGTGATGAGAATAATATTGTGGCATATTGATTTTTATTCTATTCACTATATCTATTTCGTGTGCCAAGGACTTTTTATTGAATTTTTTGACAAAACAATTTTGCCAAACCCCGACCAGTAAAATAACTTTTAGGAAGGTAATAAAGTTGAAAAACTGTCTTTAAGGACATCATAGAAAACGCACCCTTTTGTGGAGTTTCCTTTCAGTAACAATGTGTATCTGTCTGCATGTATATGTGTGAGTGCGTGTATGCGTGTTTATGGTAAGAGAGGACTTTCCGTAAGACGATTCGATTTGAGTTGCAAACATTTTTTTCCATAAAAGTGTCTTTGAATATAGAAAGTAATATTTATCTATTTTATTGCTTTTTTTCTTGAAATTCTTTTATAGCGCTCCGCTATCAATGACATGATTTTGTTCTTTAATATTTGCCCCCAACTTTGGGAATTTCGTTTATGCTTCAGTTTATTTTAGTGCATGTAGCTTGAATTTCGAAAGAATACTTTTTAATTAACTATAAAAATCAGTTAGCGTTTTCACAATATTATGTCTATTGATTACTTTATTATCTTATCAACTATTTTATAACTTTTTTTATTGTCCATAATTGTAGCAGCCTTAATTAACATTATTTTCAGATATTGTATCATTATGAAAAATGTCTGTAGAGCAGTTAATTAATTTTCGATTGAAATTCATTTTTTAATAATGACAGGCACAGAGAAAAATTTTAATCAATTAAAATTTTTATAGAAAAATAAACACCAATGATGTTTTTTATAGAAATTTTTTTTAATAGAAAAATAGTCCAAATGAGATTTTTCTATACCAAAATATTCAGCAAGGACATTTTTGTATAGAAACGTATCATCAATCAAACTTGTGTATAAAAAAATGAATTTGTTCATGGAAAACTATTCACCAACTAAATTTTTTATAAAAAAACATTTTTATACACCAATGAATATTTTTTGTAGATAACTTTTCACAAACAATTTTTTTTTTATAGAAAAAATTCACAAGTAAAATTTTCTACGCTAAAATACTCAATAGCAATGGAAACTTTCAATAGAAAACCAATCACCAAATAATATTTGTGTTTGGCAAAATATCCACCAATGGATTTTTTTATGGAAAAAGATTCACTAATTAAATTTTTTATAGCAAAACCCTCGCTAGTGAAATTTTTTATAAAAATATATTCACCAATAAAATCTTGATGTTAGAAAAAACACCAATGATAATTTTTGATAGAAACACACCGGCCAATTAAAGTTTTCTGTAGAAAAATACTCACAACCGAAAGTTTGCCTACTAATACATTTAGGAATAATTTTGTTTTTGTAGAAAAGTATCCCCCAACGAAACTTTTTTATAGAAAACTTTCTATAGAAAAAACTTTATATAGAAAAATATTCCAAACATGATTTTTATATACCAAAATATTAACTAAAAATTTATTTTTGTAGAAACATATTCATCAGCTAAAATTTTCTGTAGCAAAAATATTCACCAATGAATTTGTTTATAGAAAAAGAATCACCAATTAAATTTCTTATGGAAAAGTACTCCCCAATGAAATCTTTTTATAAAAAAATATTCAAAAATTAAATTTTGCTATTGAAAAATAATCACCAATGATATTTTTTTGTAGAAATACTCCCGCCAATTAAATTTTTCTATAATTCAATTAAATTTTTCTATTCATGAGCGAATTTTTGGCTTCACCAATGAAATTTTTTTGTAGAAAAGTATTCACCAATTTAATTTGTATATACAAAAATATTCCAAACCAGATTTTTCTACTTTTTATAGAAAAATATTCCAAACCAGATTTTTCTACTTTTTATAGAAAAATATTTCAAATGAAATTTTTCTATACCAAAATATTAAACAATTTTTACTTCACCATTGATTTTTTTTGTAGAAAGTTACTTACCAATGAAATTATTTTTATAGAAAAGTATTCCAATTTCTATACCAAAATATTAATCAATAATTTTTTTTGTAGAAAATTGTTCACCGATAAAACTTTTCCATAGAAAATATTCGCCGATGAAATTTTTCATAGAAAAATAATCATCAACAAAAATTTTGTAAATAAAGAAATTATTTATGTATAAATATACTCTAATGAATTTTTTTAAAACCAAAATCTTAACCAACGAACTTTTCTGTATAGAAAAATAATCATCAATGAAATTTAATTGTGGAAAGAATATCTACAATTAAATTTTTTTTTAATTAATCTCAAGCGAAATTTTGTATATCAAAATAGTTACCAATGAAAACCAATCACCAATAAACTTTTTTTTACGGAAAAGTACCAATGAAATTTTTTATAGAAAATATTCACAAATGAAATTTTGCGATTGGCAAAAAATACCAATCGATACAAAAATACTTGTCAATTTAATTTTTTTATAGAAAATTTTTTTTTAAATATTTTTTTTTTAGCAGAAACATATTCACCAATAAAATTTTTCTGTAGAAAATATTTACCATTGAAGAATAACAGTAAACAAAATTTTTTTAAATAAAAAAATTATTTATGTATAAATATTTTTCAATAATTTTTTAAAACTAACATTTTGACCAACGAACTTTTCTTTATAGAGAAATACTTATCAATTAAATTTATTTGTAGAAAGAATTTCACAAATACGATTTTTTATTTTTTTTTTTTTTTTTTTTTTTTTTTTTTTTTTTTTTTAGCTTTTATTTATTTATTGAATCTTCACAATGTGAACTAACAATAAGTATTCAAATCTTAATACTAAATACAATAAATTAACTAAGTCCAGCCAATGCTATACAAAAAGTTTTATTTTGCGCCAATTATATCGGTAGAATCACCTACTTAACGCTCTGATGGTGGCAACGGTGCTTTATATATAAATGTGCTTTATACTTAAGCCCGGCCAATGCTAGACAAAAAATTTTATTTTGCGGGAGCTATTTCGGTAAAATCACCTATTGAGCAATCTGATGGTGGCAACGGTATCCCTTCTTCTCAACCGAGTGTGACCACTAAAATTAAGTATGTTTCGTGCAAGAGGGTTTGGGTGAAGTTCCAATTTGCTGATATACCTTATCGCATGCTTTGAAAACTCATCTTTTACCAGTGGAACACACAGATCCTTGTGAATTCGGGAATTTTTTACGTACCATGGAGCTGCAGTAATTGTTTGAAGAATTTTGTTTTGTCGCCTTTGAATTTTTTCAATATTTGACGCTGAGGCTTTGCCCCATAATTGAATTCCGTAGCGCCATATAGGCTTTAGTATTGCGTTGTATAACAAAAGTTTGCAATCTAATTTCAATGTAGAATTTCTGCCCATAAGCCAATTTAATTGCGCTGCTTTTAATTTTAGCTGAGTGACTTTCGCGTCAATGTGAGGCTTCCACGTTAACCTACGGTCGAGATGAATACCAAGGTACTTGACTTCACTTTGCTGCGGAATAGGTAAATTGTTAATTTGGATAGCTGAACATGTTTGTCTACGCAGTGTGAATGTAAAGTGAGTACACTTTTGTTCATTAACTTTAATTTTCCAAAGTTTTAACCACATCTCTAATATTGAAATATACGATTTTTTATAGAAAAATAATCACAAGCGAAATATTTCTGTATCAAAATATTCACCAATGAAAAGCAATCACCAATAAAATTTTTTTACGGAAATTTTTATTTGTGAAATGAAATGATATTTTTTATAGCAAAATATTCATCAATGAAATTTTGAGATTGGAAAAAAAGCACCAACGAAATTTTTCGATTCAAATATTTCAAATAATTCAATTTTTTTACAAATTTTTTTTTTTTTTTTTTGAAAGAATGATTTCCTATAGAAAAAAATTTACCAATGAATTTTGTCAAGAAAAATAATCACCAATTAAATTTTTATATAAAAAACTTTTAATTATATACAAATTTTTTATACAAATTTTTTAATATAGAAATATTGACCAATGAACTTATTTTTAAAGAAAAATGTTCACCAATTAATTTTTTTTTAAATAATCACCAAGAAAAATAGTCAGAAGTGAAATATTCACCAGTGGAACTTTTCTATAGAATATAGTAATCAATGAATGAAAAAATAATCAATAATTTTTTTTATATACAAATTACTTTCCAGGTAAATATTCACCAATGAATTTTTTATACCATAATCTTAGCCAATTAACTTTTTTTACAGAAAAATAATCAACAATGAAATTTATTTGTGGAAAAATAATTACCAGTTAAATTTTTAATTGAAAAATATTCAACAATGAAACTTATTTGTGAAAAAATATTCACCAGTTAAATTTTTAATAGAAAAATATTCAACAATGAAATTTATTTGTGGAAAAGAATTCACCAGTTAAATTTTTAATAGACCAATGCGATAGAAAAATACTCGCCAATTTTATTTTTCTATAGACAATTTTTTTTGAATTTTTTTTAGAGAAAAATGATTAGCTAACAAACTTTTCTATAGAAAAATATTCACCAATAAATTTTGTCAAGAAAATATAATCACCAATAAAATATTTATATAAAAAGTTTCATATTAAAATTTTTGTATAAAAATTTTTTAATATCGAAATATTCACCAATGAACTTTTTTTATACAAAAATATTCAACAATGAAATCCATTTGTAGAAAAATAAACACCAATTAAATTTTTTATAGAAATGTAGTCAGAAGCGAAATTTTTCTATATTAAACTTCTCACCCATGGAAATTTTCTATAGAAAAGCATTCACTAATGATAATATTTTTATGGAAAAACACTCACCACTGAAACCTTTTATGAAAAATTATTCACCTATGAAGTTGCTATGGGAAAATTAATATTAATGACAGTTTTTGATAGAAAAATTTTTTTTTTACAGAGAAATAGTCAGGAGCAAAATTTTGGCCTTTTTTTGTAGAAAGGTTTTCATCAATGAAATGTGTTTAAAGAAAAATATTCACCAATCAATCTTGTGAGTAGAAAATATTCACCAATGAATTTTTGATGGAAAAATAATCATCAAAAAAAAAAATTTTTTTACATAAGCATTTTTTTATAACGAAATTTTTTACTGAAATTTTTTATGTAAGCATTTTTTATACCGAAATATCAACTATATTTTTTATATCAAAATATTCACAATGAACTTTCTTATAGAAAAATATTCACCAATAAATTTTTTTTGTAGGAAAACAATCACCAATTGAATTTTTCTTTTGAAGAATGTTTCACCAATGAAATTTTTTTATAGAAATTATGCTATTGGAATTCAATCATCAATGAAATTTTTCGATAAAAAACATTCGATTACTTAATTCGTCTATAGAAAAATACTCACGAGCAAACTTTTTGGATTGGAAATATTCATGACTGAAATTTTGTTATTATAAACTATGAACCAATCAGGTTGTTTTTAGTAAGATATTCTCGAATAAAAATTTGTATAGGAAAATATTCACCTAATGAATTTTTCCGTAGAAAAATCTTCATTAATGGAATTTTTCTAGGAAAATATTAAAATTTTTTATGGAAAAATATTCACCAATGGCATTTTTGCTAGAAAAATGTTTACCATTTAAATTTTTCTATATACAAAGTGCACCAATAAACTTTTTCTGTAATAAAATACTCATCAATGAAATTTTTTCCGTAGAAAAATATTCACCAATTAACATTTTTTATAGAATAATACTCTGCTGTGAAATTTGTCAATAGAAAAATATTAACAATTAAATTTTTTTCTATAGTAATCTCCAATGACATTTTTTTTATAACAGTAAAAATTTTTATAGAAAAGTATTCACCAATCAAATTTGTTTATAAAAATATACCTATAAAATTTTTTCATGCAAAAGTATTCACCAATAAAATTTTTCTGTAGAAATTTGTTCAAAATAATCACGAGCAAAATTTTGGATATCAAAATATTCAGGGATGAAATTTTGCTATAAAAAATATTAACCAATTCAATTGTTTTTAGAAAAATATACTCGAATAAACATTTTTATAGAAAAATATTCAACTATTGAATTTTTCCATAGAAAAATTTTCATTAATGAAAATTTTCTATAGAAAAATATTCTCCCATTCTCTTCTTCTGTACAAAAATAATCACCAAACAAATTTTTTGCAGAAAAATAATCTGCAAGTATATTTTTTTTAGAAAAATTTTCGCAAGCAAAAATTTTTATGGTTAAATATTTACCAATAAAATTTTTCTATACAAAAATATTCTCCTATAAAATTTTTTCATAGAAAAATATTCACCAAGAAAAATTTTCTACAGACAAATTTTTATCAACTATACTTTTTATAAAGAACTGTTCATAATTGAATTTGCTAATAAACGATAAACAAACAGATACAAAATGTATCTCCCCTGGTAGGCTAAAATATATAAAATATTTTAATTGATGTTCAATCTAATATAAAAGACCTTTAATATGCAAATGTTTTCAAACAACAAATTTTATTATTTTAAACTATAAATTAAAATTATCCCACAATTTTGTAATCATTTTCAATACATTGTCTTTTATTGTTCAACATATTTTTACTACAATTTTTTTTAACGATTGTTCATTTTGATTACATTTCACGTTTTCTCATGAAATTCATGACAAAAATGGTCAAATGAAATCTAAACACAATAACAATGCTATTGAGTCTATTCATACTTTCATTTATATCAGTCCTGTCTAAAAATTAAATTTCTTTCTAAAAAAAAAATACCAAAGCAAAAACAATTTTTCCATTCCAAAACCGAAAAAGGAAATAATGAAGGAAATGCTTGTACAAATCTATAAAAGGAAATCAAAATGTATTAAAGGGAGACTTATTTCTACAAATTCCAAGCAAAAACTTATAAAAATTTTAAAATTAACGTTCAATATTGAAATTTTTTTCTGAAAAAACCATGTTCATCATTAAACTTTTACGTACAAAATTTTTTGTAGAAAAACGGATGCGAATAACTTTTTTCCTCAATGCAATTGTTCCATAGACTAGTAAACCATAAACTAGGTAACTTCGGCAAAGAAAAACTTCTTAAAAACATTCACCAACGAAATTTTTCTATAGGGCACTATATACCAACGAAAACTTATCTTTAGAAAACTATTCAAATTTTGTACAAATTATCTCAAATAAAAGTTTTTTTATGGAAAAAGATTCACCAACACATTTTTTCTGTAGAAAAATATTATGCAATAAATTTTTTATACAAAAAAATTATTTATTGAATTTTTGATGAAATTTTTATAATTTTTTTAAATTAAATTTTTGGTTTGTACATTTGTACAACGGGTTATAGTTCAGGTGGCTTAGTGGTTAAAGCAGTAGATCATGATACGTCATGTCCCGAGTTCAAATCCCAGTGGGTGCTGATGAGTAGTGTAGCGACTACGAAACAGCTAGTTATCCCCCAGCTAAAGATTTGATTATTATTTTTCTTGTCTTCTTCAATCAAAATTATTGATCACAGCAGATTTGTATTGTAAAAAATCTTTCTTAAGAAAAGAAAACTTAAGAAAGAAAAAACCTGAACTATAACCCGTTGTACAAATGTACAAACCAAAAATTTAATTTAAAAAAAATTATTTGTTCAATTTTTCAAAAGAACTTTTTTTCTAAAAAAAAAAATATGCGTTATTTGCAACCTATAGTTTCACCTATAAGTCAGATACAATAAACATCTCCCCTGGTAGGCAAGAAGATTTAAGATATCCTAATTGAGTTTTAATGTAATATAAAATTTTGTAAATTAGATAGAAAATTATTACGAAACAAAATTCTTTGTTGAGAAATTTTTTATTTTTTATGAAATGAAAAGTTTTATTTTTGTTAATGAAACGTTTTTATGAAAAAAATATAAATTTTCTTAAGAAAAACATTCACCAAAAAATTTTTTATACCGAAATATTGACCAAAATATTTTTTGTTGTAAAATAATATTTATCAATAAAATTTTTTGTAGAAATTTTTTCACCAACGAAGAAAAAAAAATTTCACCAACGGAATATTTCTGACAAAAATATCCTGTGATAAAACGTTTGTATAGAAAAATATCCATTAATTTAATTTTTCTGTACAAAAATATTCACCAACGAATCTTTTCTATATAAAAAAATATACACCAGTGAAGTTTTTCTATAGAAACATATTCACCTACAATCTTTTTCATAGGAAACCAACGAAACTTTTTCTGATACCTTATTCAGAAATGAAATTTTTCCTTAAAGAAATGTTCGCCAGTAAAATTTTTTCCATAAGAAAATATTCACCAAATCCTTAATGAGATTTCTCTGTAAAAAATATTTCACCACTAAAATTTTGCTATGGAGAAAAATTCACCAGCAAATTTTATTTATGGAAAAATATTAATCAATGAAAATTTTCCATAGCAAAATATTCACAAATGAAACTCTTTTCTGGTACAATATTCACTAATGAAATTTTTAATGGGCATATAGAAACATATTGGTCATATAGAAGCCTATAGAAACTTATTCGCCTATAATCTTTTCCATAGGAAAATATTCACCAACGAACTTTTTTCTGAAACAATATTCAAATGAGAAATTTTTTAGTGAAGAAATATTTGCCAAAAAAATGTGTTCCATAAGAAAATATTCGCCTAACCATCAACGATATTTCTCTATAAAAAATAATTCACCAAACAACTTTTTCTATAGAGAAATATTCAGCAGCAAAACTTTTCAACGTATTAAACAATGATTATTTTCATAAGAAAATAATAACCTATAATTTTTTGTTTTCTCACTAACGAGATTCTCTTTTAATACAATATTCGCTAATGAAAGTTTATATAAAAAAGTATTCACCACTAAAAATATTCACCAGCAAATTTCATTTAGCGAAAAATATTAATAGCCTATTTACACCAAAGCGAAATCTTCTCATTCGAGATTTCAAGCCAAATCTAGTAGATTTTGAGTAGATTTCCCATACAAAATGAAATCTACTTTATGAGTAGATTTCGACGAAATCTTCTGAAATCTACTCAGTACTAAGCGATGCATCTGTGATTTCTTGCAAAAAGTACTTAAAAATACTACGCTGCAACAAAAACTGCACTATAATATGATATATGCAGTCTCTGGGCATAAAAAATATACACTTTAATTTTAGTCTCTGATTATATTGTATTGTCAAACCCGCATGCATAAATTATTTTTCAGCAAATGAAATCTTTTGCTAGATGTCAAAAAACGGTGGTGTAAACGATATAGATTTCATTGTAGATTTCAATTCAAATCTACTAGATTTTGAGTTGGTGTAAATGCGCTATAATTAATGAAATTTTTCCATAGTAAAATATTCACCACTGAAACACTTTTCTGATACAATATTCTTTAATGAAATTTTTATTGGACATATAGAAACATATTGGGTATATAGAAGCCTATGGAAACATATTCGCCTATAATCTTTTTCATAAGAAAATATTCACCAACGAAAATTTTTTCTGATACCTTATTCAGAAATGAAATTTTTCCGTAAGGAAATATTCACCAACAAAAATTTGTCCAAACAAATTGTCCAAACTTTAACTAACCAAACATTTTTATAGACAAATTTTATTGAAAATATAAAAATAAATCGGGGGTGGATATAAAATCTAAAAATAGTCAGCAAAGAAACTTTTCTATACCAAAATATTCACCAATGAAATTTTTATATATTTACCAATAATTTGACTTGGAGCTGAAGAAATTTATTGCAAATATTAAATAAAATAAAGGTTAAAGCAAATTGGATCAAGAATTGCAAATGTTATTAAAAGTAAAATTATTATTTTTTTTAAATTCTTAATTTTGTATTCAATTTATTACCACTGTTGTTATATTATTAAACTGTCTGTAAAGAAATTATATCCAGACACAAGAATTGTAAATAAATAAAAATAAGATTATGTAAGAATCAGTAATTTCGCCACAACGAACACGCAATATTCAATCGGCCACTGCGACTTCGTAACTGACAAATCCGCACTAGAGCTGCAAAACTATCGATAGTCGTCCCCATCGATATTTTCGATAGTTTTAAGAAAAACTATCGATAGTATCGTTACGCGCTACTTCTAGCAATAAGACCACAGTTTAAGTAGTAGTTAGATCTTACATGCTTATGTGGGTGTTAGTTAAGCTGTTCATCTTTTCCAGTTATTTTTACAGCAATTATATGTATATAGCTTTTATTTAAACCAAAAACAGTTGCTGTTTATTGAAACTTATATAAAAAGCTAAGTTTACATATAATATAATATATATCATTTGATGCTTGCAAATACCTCTCCATTTTTACCGAACAATCAACTTTAAAATATTTATTTATTTTTATTCTATGCTGAGAATAAATATTTTATAAAAACATTTCTGTTTATAATGTGTTAACATACGAGTATTAAGCTGTAGCGTCACCTCAGTATTGCCAGAAGATTTTTTTATAAAATCTCTAGCATAGTACATAAAAATGCCTTTTTTCCCTTAAATAAAATAAAAAATTATTTCGTTATATACCTATTTCTTCATTCAATTTCTCTCTTAAATATTGCACAAATAAATGATATTAATACTTTTTTTTAATTTTATAATTTGGCGGTGTGTTTTTTCGACACTAGAAACGTAAAATTTGAGAAATATGCGAGTTAGGACTTTTCTATATAATATGCAATAACGTAAGGTCCTTAATTATGACATCCCTATAATTTAAATAAAATAATATAAAAATTGTACAGTTAATTATATTAGATGCTAATGAGGTTTTATAACGCATGTGAATTTTCATTTCTTGTTAATTTTTATTTGTTGTTAACACATTTGTATTAGTTTCACATGTATGTTTGTTTGCATGTTTACAACACTCGAAAACCATGCCATATGAGTGATTATTACATATGTAGGTATATAAAACTGTATATACGAGTACAGTGTTGCTGCTTTAGTGTGAAAATTGAAGTTTTCGTATTGATTCCGGGGAAGTGGGGCGATTTTGGAGATTTCTGAATCCGATTTTGGGATCTAAAAAAAAATCGGGACGTGTTGTACGGATATCTCTTAATTTTTAATTTGATATCGAAGAGTGTTTTTAGTTTTTAAAGCTATAATTGTTGTATATTGGTTTGTAGCAATATAGAGATACCATTCTCAGCAGTTTTAATATGATGTTAATATATATATATATATATATATATATATATATATATATATATATATATATATATATATATATATATATATATATATATATATATATATATATATATATATATATATATATATATATATATATATATATATATATATATATATATATATATATATATATATATATATATATATATATATATATATATTATTATTATTATTATTTCATGCAAATGTTGGCCGCGGCTGCGCCTCAAATGGTCCATCCGCTTAGTCTAATTTTTGCATACTCTTTCCAACATTTCGGCCGGTATCTCACGAATAATGTTGGCAATGTTGGCTTCCAGTGCGTCAATCGAAGCGGGCTTGTCGCTATAGACATTAGCCTTAACATAGCCCCACAAAAAATAGTCTAGAGTCGTTAAATCGCTCGATCTGGGCGGCCAATTGACTGGTCCCAAGCGTGAAATAAACTGTTCACTGAACTCGACTCTCAATTGGTCCATTGTTTCGCGTGCTGTGTGGCATGTGGCACCGTCTTGTTGAAACCACATGTCATGCAAGTCAAGCTCTTCCATTTTGGGCAAAAAAAAGTTTGTTATCATCGCACGGTAGCGCTCACCATTCACAGTGACGTTGTGATTCGCATCATCTTTGAAGAAATACGGCCCAATGATGCCGCCAGCCCATAATCCGCACCAAACGATTGTTTTTTGTGGATGCATTGGTAGCTCTGGCAATGCTTCTGGCTGCTCTTCACGCCAAATACGGCAGTTTTGCTTGTTCACGTATCCATTCAACCAGAAACGAGCCTCGTCGCTGAACACAATTCTTCGATAAAAAGTGGATCTTCATCTAACTTTTCAAGAGCCCATTCACCAAAAATTTGGCGTTGTGGTAGGTCGTTTGGCTTCAATTCTTGCACCAGCTGTATCTTATAAGGCTTCACACCCAAATCCTTCCGCAAAATTTTCCACGTAGTGGAGTAACGGAGGCCCAATTGCTGCGAACGGCGCCGAATCGATAATTCACGGTCATCACCAACACTGGCCGATACGGCTGCGATATTTTCTTCAGTTCGCACTCTACGTAAGCGTGTTGGTGGTTTAATGTCCAACAATGTAAATTTGGTGTGAAATTTTTTTACTATAGCCCGAATAGAAGCCTCAGTAGGTCGATTAAACTGACCATAAAATGGAAGAAGCGCGCGATGAACTTCAATAATTTGCAAGCGTTGTTCGTTTGTAAGACGATTCATGATTAAATTATAGACCAAACTGAAGATGTTTGACAGTGACACAAGATACAAAACGTGCGTGAGGTGTCAAAACTAGTGTTGCCAAAAAGATAATAGCAAAAAAATCACTCGTTATATATATATCTATATATATATATATATGTATATATATATATATATATATATATATATATATATATATATATATATATATATATATATATATATATATATATATATATATATATATATATATATATATATATATATATATATATATATATATATATATATATATATATATATATATATATATATATATATATATATATATATATTTTTTTTTTTTTTTTTGAAATGGGCGAATACTACGTTATTTTTAAACTTTTTTGCTATATATACATACGAGTATGTTGGATAAAAATTTGTCTATATTCCATCCAGACTCTTGTGATCATTTTTAAAATTCCTGTAATATGACTAATCATATAAAATCAGCCCTTTTTCCCTAAATGTGAAAATAACAAAATAAATCTATACAAAAACGTAAAATCCTACGCTTGGCAACACTGTAGTCGCCAAGTTGTAGTCGGCATTTAGTCGCAGCCGCCACATATAGTAGCTATGTTTTACTAAAATTTTTTATAGAAAAATTTATTTATATGAGACGCAAGTAATAAATTATATAATACAATTTACTTTGATATATGATATGCTTTATGTAATTTATTTTCATTTACAAATCACACTACATCTATAAAAATGTAAAAGCAGTTAAGAATCTGGCTGAATAAGTTGCCACAAATAGCGGGCTTTGTATTTACTTTCCAAAATTGTCGATAGTATCACTATCGAACAAAAACTATCTATAGTTAGCTAAAAATAAAACTATCGATACTATCGATAGTACTATCGATTTTTTTGCAGCTCTAATCCGCACAATGGATAAATCGAACGGTGGAACATTCCGCCCGCACCGCTTTTTACTTATTGAATTAATCGTATGTAAAAAAAATATAAATTTGCCACCAGACAAATTTGCTTTACAAAAATATTACTCAAGAAAATGTTTCCATAAACAAATCGTTCCTTTATTACAACATAGCCCTAACTCAAAAATGAGCTTTTCGAGTTAACAATGCAGAATTGTTAACAGTACTACCTTTTATATTGTGCCAAAAATTAATTCAAATTATTTTTAAACTGTTTCCTAAAAAAAATTTTCTAAAACTTGTATGGAAACTAAAAATTTGAAATATGCTATTTTTAGTTATGACTATGTTGCAATAAAGGAGCGAAATAGCCACCAAAGAAATAGAGAAATATTTTCGCTTCCAAAAAACACAATACCCTGGAGGAAGTTTATTCAATCCAGAGCTTTAAGCACCGCCCTATTGTGAACTGTCCTTCACACACATCTCAAATTACAAAAGAAAACAAAAAATCATGTCGGTTTCAAGTTTAAAATCTAAACAGGAAAAAAAATATGAAATCTTACTCTTTGATTCATGAAGAAAAACTATGTCATGTTCCTTAAAAAAGATAAACAGACGTGCAACTAGGAGCGCAAACAAACATGCAATCACTACATTAACAAAAAAGAAAAAAAAAATTGAAAAGAAATAAAGAAAGAAAACATGAAACAGGAAAAGCAGCATTCATTACTGGCAACCACATGCAAAAACTCTTTGAAAGCAGCAGCACAGCAGCAGTGTCATCCTCAATAGCAAATGACAACAACAAATCAGAAAGGAAGAAGATAAAGTAAAAAAACATTTAACTGTCACAAAAAATTATAGATGTATATCTTTAGAGATAAACCAAATAAAAATGTTTTTAAAATCAAGTGAAACATGTGACGTGATGAAGCTGTAGCGCAGTTGACAGTGATAATGATGACTACAAATGATATTTTATCGCCGTCAACATAAAGAAGAGATTAAAAATACTTGTACAGGGAAAAGTGGGCACAAGTGAAATGAACAAGTTTTCAAATTAATTTAAGTCAGAAAAGAAACGGGACAGTAAACATCTGCAAAATGCACAGAAATAGTCAAGCAGCTTTCAAATGTGGGGAGAAATCGTGGCCGCCAGTTAATTGAAATCAAGTTAAATTTGATTTTTTTATTATGATTTATTTCAAAGAAATAATTGTTTTCAAATAAACAATTTTCTTTTTTACAGTTTAAAAACTTTGTTTAGTTTTTACTCAATAGCTGACTTTTTATCTACCTGCCAAGAGACAAACACCAGTGTCAAGTTTTATGCGACTGCCAACTCAAGTCAATGAGAGTTTCGAAAAACAACTTTTGTACGAGTAAATAATGAAAAGCAAACAAATTTCTTGGAATCTCTTGATGATATTTGGCCAAACTTGTATAAAATCTTATAAGACGCTTTGAAATATTATAAATATGCCAGAAAACTAATTAAACTAATCAAGGTTTTATTTATAAAAAAAAAAAATATATTTTTGTACATTAACGTCTAAAAAGTCATATTTCGAAACAAAAATACTTTAATAAGTTTTTAATTAAATTTTAATATTTTTACGAAATTTCTTTATCTTAAATTTAAGTCAAATAAAATTAATGTATTTAAAAGAAAAGGCAGAAAACCCCATTTTTTTTTACTCGTATGAGGTCTGACAAAAAATAACCGTTATTTTCAACTTTCGTGAGTTACTTATGTTCGATTTTCGCATTTTTTTCTGTTATGTTGGTACACATATCTGTTCGTAGTTCGTAGCCGCCTACCGAATCGGAATCGGTTTCTCACATTCGGTGTATCTGAACTAGTCATTCGATTTAATGTGATAAATTAACTGTTTTATATAAGATTTAATATATATAGATTTTATATAAATTTCTCATAGAAAATTTTTGCGGGGAAAAGTTATCAAGAACTGAATTTTTTTAAGGAAAGTTATCTACAGTTTTAGTATTATAAAGAACTTTTTGGAGATAAACAGCTTATAAAAAAGTCTTAGAAAAATTATTTTTTTTTATAGAAAATTTATCAATAGTTTATATTTTCTAGAGAAAACTTATCGATAACTTTTATTATTTTTTTTTAAGGAAAGTTATTGATATTTTAAGTCCTCAAGAGAATACTCATTATGAAATGTCTATATTATAATAACTAAATTGGATTATACACAAAAAAAAATCTTTATACATAAAAAAAAATCTTTGAAACTTTATCAGTAGCTTTTATTTATATGTTAGAAAAAAGTAATCGATAACTGATTTTTTTGAAAAGAAAGTTATTGACATTAAATTTTCCTATAGAAAAATCATTGAAATCTGAAATTTTGTAAATATAAATCATCAACGTATTAATTTTCTTGCAGAAAAGTTATCGATAATAGCTTTTTCCCATCAAAGAAGTTAATCGGATATATAAATGCTTATATTATAAAAAGTTATCGATGGCTGATCATTTCCATAGAAAATTTGTCGCAGTGTAAAGTTGTCTAGAGAAAAGTTTCCAATAGTTCAATTTTTCTGTAGAAAACAATCGATAGCTCAACTTGCCTATAAATTGCTGTGGCGACTGACTAAAATTTTGTATAAAAAAGATAACGAGCGTCAAGAATTGTTATCGAAAATTTATCGATAGCTAAACTCTTCCTGAGAAAAGTTTAATACAATTAAAATATATAGTTATCGATAACTCAACTTGTCTATAGCTGCGAGTGGCTGTTACACATGGCTGATATTTTCTAGAGAAACGTATCCGAAAGTTTAATTTTTTTTATAAAAAATTGTAACAATGGTTTTCCGTTTCTATGGAAAATTTGTCGATGGCTGAAGTTTTCTACGGAAAAATTTCCAATAGCTCTATTTTTCTGCAGGAAAGTTATCGATAATTTAACTTGCCTATAAATTTCTGTTACGGGTGGCTGAAATTTTCTATAAAACTTTATCGATAAGTGAGCATTTCTACGGAAACTTTGTAAATGGCTGAAGTTATCTAGAGAAAACTTTCCAATAGTTCAACTATTTCGCAGAAAAGTTATCGATAAATCAACTAACTTTTAGATTGCTGTTATGGATGGCTGAAGTTTTCTAAAAAATAATTTATTGGTGGCTAATAATCTTAATAGAAAATTTGTCGATGACTGAACTTCTTGAGAAAAGTATCCAATAATTAAAATTTTCAGTAATCGATACCTCAACTTACCTATCTAGCTATTACGGATGCTTCTAGAGAAAATTTTTCGGATAGTTTTCTATACAAAAGTTATCGATGACTGAGCGTTTTTATAAAAAATTTTTTGATAGCTGAAGTTGTCTAGAGAAAAGTTTCTAACAGTTCAACTTTTCTGCAGAAAAATTATCGAAAACACAACTTGCCTATAGATTATTGTGACAAATGGCTGAACTTTGCTATAAAAAGTTATGGTTGATTGAGCATTTCTAAAGACAATTTATGGCTGGCTTAAGTCTTTAGATTACTGTAACGGAAGGCGGAAGTTTTATATAAAAAAAGTTATCGATAACGAGGTATTTTGATAGAAAAATTTTCGATGTTTAAAGCTTTCTAGAGAAAAGATTCCGATAGCTCATCGAAAGCTCAAGATAAGTTGTCTATGGCTCAGAGTTGCTGCAGAAAAGTTGTCGTTGGCTTAAGTTCTCAGAGAAAAGTTTCCAACAGCTCAACTTTTCTGTAAAAAAGATAGTTGATGTTTTCCAATCTCTTATTAGAAACTGCATTTTTTGAAAACTTTAACAAAACGACGTATGCGCTTTCGATGAAAACATAATTGCTATTCAAATTAGCAGCTTTTGATAATTTAAAAGTTTCAAAAGGTCATCAAAAGATGTCAAAATATTTTATTTTTTAATATCAAAAGAGAAATAGATTTTCTGTTTTCCATAGATAAGTTTTCGAATACTTTCTGTTATAATGGAAAGTTTAACTTAAGCAAAACTTATGTCACCTCAAGCTTGTATGTTTAACAAATTAATTTAAATTTAAGTGAATTTCTGGTAAAAAATAAGCAAATAAGTAAAAAACATAACGATGTCATATAAAATATAGATATCTTTGAAAATGCAAAAGTAAGCTGCTTCTAATAACCGCACACCACCCGCATCATTAGCAGGATAAATACAGAGAGCAGCAAAACAACACAACAACTTCTTCATCACTATCAATAACGTCTTTTGCTTGAACAACATTCTTGTAGAAAATAAACAAAACCACATTTGCATGTAATAAGAAAAGAAGCAGAAGGAAATTTGAGCGGTTTGTTGCTTCGCAATTCTGTGGTGGCTGGTTCTTGTTGGCGGAAATATGAAAGTGATAGACTAGACATCTGCATAACTCAAAAAGTGGATACATATTCTTTTTTTTTTGCAGGTCAGAGCAGGGTATTTTATGATACACAAAAAAAATATAAAGGGTGGTCCAACCATAATGCACGATGTTTAAGTGTGAGTCACATCTTAACATCAAGTTTTTTTCCCCACTTTAATTTCTCTGTTTTAGTATTTGACAAGTTCAACCGTGAGGAGGTACAGAGTTAAGCAGCGAATTAAAATTGTTGAAGCCTTTTACGAAAATAAATAAGCGTCCAAATCAGCATAACCGACCAAATGTGGTTACAATCCAAAGAATTGCGCGCGAATTTCAACAAATTAAATCCCGATGCATCCCCATAGATTGAATATTAATGCGGTTTATAGGTTGGCGGTGTCATCGGGTCATACTTGTTCGAAAATAAGGTCAGTTAAGTAGTTACCGGGAATGTTGTTCGATGTCGTGAAATGATCACGGACAAGGTCACGTGATCTTCAATGAATTCTCCTACCTCCAAACCAACCATTTTATCACCATTTCAAAAAAAAAAAAAAATCGCCGATTTGGCCGTATGTCAGACAGCACTGGTTGTTTTTTTTACGCTGCTCTTTTTAGAGAAAAACTGCTTGACAACTTTCTTATGTATCACAACATCAAGAAGCGCATCACTGTGTTCTTGCCGATGCCTAGTTTCAAGCATGTAAATGTGCTTATGTTTGTGTTCTATATTTTAGTTGGGGCTCTTGTTTTCGTAGGGTTGGTAAAACTGTGTGAGTTGTTGCTATAGTGATAAGATTAGATAAGAAAAATTGAATTTCGTTGTACTTGAAAGGAATGAAATTGTTTCAAAGAAGCAAAATTATTGCTGAAAATGATATCAAAGCACAAAAAAAATCTAGTTTTAAGATAAAAATATACAATTTCATTTTAGCTTAAAATGAAAACAAAATTAAAATATTTTAAATTTTCTATAACGACTATTTTTTTTTTTTTTGAACAATGAATATCTTCCGCAAGAGAGTCATTATTGCTTTGGCTGTGTGGCAAGCGGCACCATTTTGTTGGAACTACATATAGTCCAGGACAATAACCTCAAATTCCGACCACAAGAAGTCCGTTAGCATCTCGCGATAGTGAACACCATTCACGGTAACTACTTGGTCGACCTCATTTTCAAAGAAATACTACCCAATAACGCCGCCTGCCCATAAACCGCACCCAACAGTCACTCCTTGTTTGGATTTTTAACAATCACTTGGTCGACCTCATTTTCGAAGAAATACGACCCAATAACGCCGCCATCCCATAAACCGCACCCAACAGTCACTCGTTGTTTGGATTTTTAACGATCACGTGTGGATTTTTATTTGCCCAAAAGCGGCAATTCTGCTGGTTAGGGAATACATTCAGGAGAAAGTGTCCGTCGTTACTGAAGCTTTCAATTTTTCAGATTGCGCAAACATTTGCCCTTCCCCCGTGAACAGCTTTTGCATTGGTGTGTACTCAACCAGGGCATTCTGTTTTCTGGGGTATAGAAGTTAAGGAGTTCTTCATTTATTGCAGCAAATAAAACTGTATAAAGCCGCATGACTTGTGTTGCACTGCCGAAACTCTCACCAAGGGTTAAATGGCAGAACGGGGATCACCAAAGTCCCAAGAGGTTCTCCTTGCAGACCATCTCAGCGATGATAATTTTTGAGGTGCCTGCTGGCTAAAGTGTTCTTGCTGTGATTTATATCTAAAACGCAAGAAAGGGAATTAGTTTCCCTAATAATTATGACCCAGTGTCAGTTTTTGGGGGTCTAATAACCATCAAGGTACTATTGTTTCTCAACAGATACCTGTAGTTGTAAGGAACCGCAAGTGATGGTTAGAAGGGTGAGTTGGTTAAGGGCTGATGTTCCGAAAGGACTTCGGCCCACCAACTCGTTAAGTTTTATCTTGCATTGACTTCTAGGAAATTCCATACTAGCGGGATTAACAGGCCCGAGTTTTTCGGCAAGGGGTTTGTTTACAAGGCTCCAAGCTTATGGCAAAAAATTGCGACCTGTATGAGCTATGTAACTTACATAGGGGTGCTATGGTTCCATCATTAGATAAGGCCGTCATGGCAGTTGCTGATGTAAATAAATAAAACATGGGCTGAAAAGCCCCGGACCTAGCAAAGAAACCCCAGTTTTTTGTTTAGTTCAATATTAGTTTTTCTCATCAACGTAATCTCCATCAAGATCAACTCAATCATTCCAACGCCGCTTAAAGTTTTCAGCTCTTCTGCCGAACAACAGCAATGCATTTCACATCTCCTCTAGACCCGGTTGGCTGAAATTTGCGCGCAATTCCGGCGAGTATGGAAACATTTGTTCGAAATTACGAAAAAAAAGAATTGTCAAATTAAGTTGGACAAAAAACTTGATGTTTGACTCACATTATGACTGGACCACCCTTTAGAAAAATTAAAATATGTACGATATAGAAAAATAGAGTTAAACCGCTGTTCTGTAGAAAATTTTAGTTATCGATAAATTTTCTAAAGACTACGATTACTTTTCTGTTGATGATTACATTATTTTTCATATTATAAATGTGAAAGTAACTCTGTCTTTTCTTGCCTAAGCCGCTCAAACGATTTACTTAAAATTCGGTATGCAGATATTTTAAAGTTCGGAAATCTTTGTAAGCTAGTTTTTATTCTTAAAGAGGAAATTTTCTCAAAGATTTAAAGCCATATCTAATAGGCAGGTTTTTTGTACTGAAACTTTTTAAAAATGAATAAAATGTTGTTTTCTGTAAAATATTTTTTTAAAAGTGTTATATTTTTATTGGACTTGCAAGGTAACTATTCCAAAAAGGTAAAAAGTGACAAATGGTTTTTTAACGAAAACAATTATTGAAAAGACGTGATTTAAAAATCATCGTAAAAATTTAACATGCTTTTGATGGAAATTTTTAAAGAATATTATAAAAAAAGACTTTAGATCATTCTATAAATAAGCTCACAGTTACTGCATAAGGGAAAGAAAAGCGAACTACTTCTCACAAAAGGAAACCGTTTTTTAAAATTCTTTCTTTTTGTGAACGGTTTGTTAACCGGCTGAAAATAAACGAAAGTTTTTGGATATCAGACAGACAAAACAAAACGTTTAACCGAAGGATAAATTTATTTAGTTTCAGTCTGTGGATGAGAACAAAGCTCCTTACAGATAGATTTTTGTTTGGAATGAATTTACAAATGTGCTGAAAATAAATGTTTCTTTCACGTTTCATTTCACATCGAAATAATTCGCTAAAATGTGCATTCTCCGCATACAAAGTCACAACTTTTTTCAATAAACTTTAAATGGAAAAGTTTAGCTAAAAAGTTATTGAGAACGTTTTTCTTAACAACAAAATAACCGATACCTTTAAACTTCATTAGGAAAGTTATACTTTACAACGAAAAACCAGTAAAATGATAAGTTGATTGTCTTACTTAAAAATCTTTCTTTTTTTTCAACAGCTCAAATATTAATTAACTAAAACAAAATTGGCGGTAAAGTTGTGAGCAACAAATCCATTTATCCACTTTATTTTCTAATAGTTTCTTCAACAAAAAGGAAAAATTTAATTTTTATAACTCATTCTGTGATTATTTTATTCTTTGAAACAATTAATAGTCTGTTTATAGAACACAGACGGACGACGCATCTGAAAGATTTGTATGTAAAGTACACAAAACATTAAATTGGCTTCATATAAATTTTCCGTCTGTGTTCTGTCAACAATATATAAATTCCAAAACAAGGTGGCTTTCATATGGAAAAATATACAAGGTCAAACAAAACTTACGCTCATTGTTGTAACAGAATTTTATCTTACATCAAATATTTACCTGAAAATAAAAAAGAAACAGCAGTTAGAAACATATCTTAATATAGGCAAACTGTAAAAAAATAAACAAATCTCATTAAAACGAACATTTAGTTCTACTAAATAAATAAAAGCTTCAACAAAATGTGTCTCAAAAAGTTTGGCTGGCTTGTCTTCCATCATATTTTTTAAATAAAACCTAATTTCTGATAAGTAATCCGTAAAATTGTTTTAATTCATAACAAAAAAAAAAAAAAAAAAAAAAAAAAAAAAACAAAACTTGTGTTAACTTTTTTGTGTTACTTATTTGTTTAAAAAAATGGTACACACTTGCGTAATTAAAAAAATATTCAGTTTAATATTTATTTACTAACGTAAAAAACCTCTGTATTGAATTTTTTAATTGAAATTGAATTAAAGAAAAGAAGTCCTAAATAATTTGGAAAAATATGATGTTTGTTTCTACACAGAAAGAACAAGACTAGTACTGGATTTATTCAAGAAAGCTAGCCCTAAAACACCTAAAAATAAGGAAAGCGATTGAGTCAAGAAAAAGGTCTTGAGTCAAGACAACAACCTGCAGTTGTGTCGTATTGCTGTTGTCAAAATAAACTTTCTCATTTAAATACATGAAAAGGTGTACACAATATAAAATTACAACTTTTGAATAACTTTTATACCACAACTTTACTCAACCAGTTCGTACGAATTTTTCTTCATGACTGCCCTTGTGCTTCAACTCTTTTCGTTGTCTCAGATTACACATGATATTTCGTTATTGTCTACTGATGATTTCCAGCGTTTCATGTTATCTGCACTTGTAAAAGCATAACGTAGACCATATACGTCAGCAAATTTCTCCACATCATAACAATCATTTCTCTTAGCTTTGATAAATCTATATGGACCTAGGAACTCGCTAGCTAGTTTTCTGCCCGCTATGAATTGGGTACTTTTGATTGTCAAAAGATCATCCACGGAATAGACTGATGACTGCTTACGGTTTTTATCATAGTTTTCTTTGTATAATCTCTGCGCCTCTATTATCTGTTGCTTAACCTCATCGCTTAGTTGCTGCCTTTCTGCATTGTAATTTTCAACAAGCTCTTCCTGAAGCATGCCAAGTATTCTACTGCATATGTTGGTGTTCATCTTCGTGCCAAACATAACTTCAAATGGCGTACTCTTGGTTGTGCTGTGTAAGCTGGAGTTTAACGCTTTCTGCACCCGACCCACAAATTTATACCACTTTGTTGAATCGTCTGAAGACAACCTGGCTATCACAGACAAAATCGACCGGTTCACTCGCTCAATCTGTCCTTTTCCACGAGAAACGCCGGTGATTGTGAGTATATGCTTAACACCGTTCTCTTCACACCATTCTTGAAACGACTGAGATGTAAAAGCTGGACCCATATCGCTTATAAGTCAGGCAGGATTTCAAGCGCTGCATATTGGATAATACCTGCACCATGAATGAAGACTCTGTAAACACTCTATGGCATGTAATAACACGAATATGTAGTTTTGCTGTATCCACGCCATACATACGAAATGCATTCACGTTAATAGCAAAGGCACATGCCATTGTATTTAATATTACACCAAATCTCTTTATTAAATCCTCATCAGCATTAGTTATTGATGAAGCAAGAGTTGGTTACCGCAAGAATCTTCTAGCCGTATTCCCGTCATTTGTTGTGGAACAACAAATGATCCTGGTTTGGGAATATCCACTAACAAATCTCTCTTCTTAGGCGATCACCAATTTTCTTCTTGATTTCCTTCTGAATTTAAAGAACCGTATTCATGTATGCAACGTCGATAGGCCATACTCAAATAAGCTTTCATTAGGTTGTAATTTTTCAACCGTCTTTAAGTCATTCATTATAGTAGCCGAAACTCCACAAATACCACAACGTTGAGAATAGAAACCCTCGAGAATTCAGAAGATTTTTCCATCAATCATTGTCAAATAAAAATTATGGATGATACTATTGCTCCCGCATTTTTATCTTAGAATTCTTTAGAGAGCCTGCGTGATGTCGAAGGCCAGTAATGCGCATCCTGAGATGCTGAAGAAGGCTTAATTCGAATTACAAATTTGCCATCTAGCCAATATTTATATGTAGCATCGAAAACTAGCTTTGTTCGATTGATTTCAGCCCATTTGTTAGCCAGAAACCACAAAAAGACTCGAGCAGATTACTTCACCTGTTTGCAATAGATATCCGTTTCATTATTCTGAAGCCCGATCTTACCAAAAGTATATGATACAACACCATTAAGTTTATTATAATATTTATTAAAACAGTTCCCTATTGGACATTTTAAACTATAAACCAAATAAAAAGTATTTGGGGACAAACTGGCAGCTAATTTGGAAGACATTGGCAAGCTACAATCATACAGATTACAAAAACACAAATAATAGAATTAAAGTTTTATAAATACGAGTACACATTTAAAACTAGAATTGAATTTGGACATTAAACAAAATGTGTTTTTTTTTCTAAACAAAACATTTTTATATTAAACATGATTAATGATGATTGCAGAAACTCACTTGACGTCAACAAGCTTCAAAAATTAACGGCTACGTACTATACGATACTAAACACCCCCGTCGAAGAGCTTGTGGAGGTTCTAGGATAAAGCATTTTTTGTTGAATGCGTCACTAAGCAACTTTAGCGAAAACCTTACACAAGCCGCTGATCTTGCTTCTAGCGTTTATTTAACACGCAGAAACCTTCGAAATAGAACATATTCTTCAGAAATCGAGCAACTTGTGTTAGAAAAAAGAAGAGTTCGACGAGAGTGGCAACTTCGCAGGTCTCCGCAGCTAAAAACAAGGCTACGTGAGTGCACAAATCAACTAAGAAGTTTGCTTGCAAACCAAAAAACGGCTTCTCTAAAAACGTATTTAGAAAGTCTGGATGGTACTCCTCAGTCCGACTATTCTTTATGGCGGGCGACTAAGGGTTTAAAAAGGCCAGTTAGAATTAAGCCGCCCTTGCGAGAACCGTCTGGTGACTGGGCTAGGGATGACTCGGAAAAGGGTAATTTATTTGTTAACCATTTGAAAAACGTTTTTACCTCAAATAGGTCTGATAATTCAAATGTGTTGCCGCCTATTGTTAGTAGACCTCCTGTGCCTTTAAGATTCAATTTCCAAGAAGTTGAAAATGCTATTGGTAATCTAAACCTTAAAAAAGCTCCAGGTATGGATAAAATCAGCAACAAAATGCTCGTAGAGCTGCCTCGTGTAGCTAAAAGAATTGTTCTTTTTATTTTTAATGCTATTTTACGACTTGAGTATTACCCTTCAGAGTGGAAGGTGTCCATGATAACAATGGTTCCTAAGCCAGGGAAGGATCACACGAAAGTAGAATCATACCGTCCAATAAGTCTACTGACAACAATTTCAAAACTTTTCGAAAAATTGCTAAAGGCGAAGTTGGATCCAATGCTTAATAAGGTGGAATGTATTCCTGATCACCAATTTGGTTTTAGAGCGAAACATGGCACCATTGAGCAAACACACAGGTTAGCTAACGTCATAAGAAAGGCATTTGAAGATAAAAAATATTGCTCGGCCTTATTCATCGACGTCACACAAGCTTTTGATAAAGTGTGGCACGATGGCTTAATGCATAAAATAAAGTTTAACTTACCCGCAAACGTACATAACCTTTTGGAAAGCTATTTATTTCGTCGCCAATTTTTAATAAAAGAAGGCGATTTCATAAGCCCAAGGCAGCATATTAGGGCCTATCTTATATTTGATCTACGCATCTGACATGCCGACAAGCACCAACATTCACACTTCAACATTTGCAGATGATACAGCATTCCTTAGCATACATAGTAACTACCAGCAAGCATCAATAAATTTACAGGAACATATCGACAAACTAGAGAAATGGCTCAAGCTTTGGAAAATCAAGGTTAATGAACAAAGGTGTGCCCATGTTACATTCGCACTACGTCTAGGAACATGCTCACCCATTACTATTAACAATAAAGTAATACCTCAATATGCAGTGAAGTCAAATACCTCGGAATTCATCTTGACCGTAGACTAAAATGGAAGTCGCACATCGAGGCAAAAGTCACGCAAATGAAATTGAAAGCAGTGCAAATTAACTTGCTAATAGACAGAAATTCGACCTTGAAGCTTGATTGTAAACTTTTGCTGTACAACTCGATTCTAAAGCCAATATGGTGCTATGGGATTCAATTATGGGGCACTGCCTCGGCATCTAATATTGAAAAAATTCAAAGAAGTCAAAATAGAATTCTCCGTAGAATTACAGACGCTCCATGGCACGTTAAAAACTCACGAATCCACGCAGATCTGAACGTACCTTTTGTGAAATCTGAATTTGTGCAGTACTCGACAAGATATATTAACAAACTTGAATTCCATCCAAATCCTCTTGCAGTTAATATTCTTAACTTTGGTGGTCATACCCGTCTGAGAAGGAGGGATACTTTGGCTACCATTAGAGCTCTAAACAGATGACTGAATTCTGAAATAATATTCGCATAAAAATAAATTTTTGTCCAGCACTGGCAGGACTTTAGTCAGAATTTTTTTTTAGTATTAAGATTTGAATACTTATTGTCATTACATTTTTTATGTAGATTCAATAAATAAAATAATAAAGTTAAAAAAAAAAAAAATTATTAAAAATAAAAATAGTGAAATTTGTTCCTACCTGTGTTAAATTAATTTCCGAAAAAATAAAAAATTTTTAAAAACTTTGTCCTTATATTTTTACGATAACTTTAATTGCGGTACTAACTGAGCTATTAATAGAAACTCGAAGAATCTTAAATGCACCGGAATAGGTAGCAAGATGTGTACAAGTGTTTTTTTTTTCCTTTTTCACCGTTGTCCGTGTTTTCTCTATTATCATTATTAATTTCTTTTCAATGCATTTCATTCCCTTGTTGGACTATATTTTGATAATCTGAGCAGTGTTGAAGGTAAGTACACTGGGCACTGATCAGTTTTAACTAATTTAATTCCAACATTTTAAATGCTGTAATAGAGTTTTAAATACTGTAATAGAGTTTCCTTTGGTCTTTCATGTTTTTATTGTTAAATTTAAACCTCGACAAACACTACTTCCTCTTTCCTCCTCACCATAACCTATTTTCCCAGTTCCAGTACAATGCACTGCATATGTAGGGGTCATCCCCTGAGTACTGGTTCAAGATAAAAAAAAAGAGTAATTACTTGTGTTTAAACCAAGAAAGCAAACTTGTAACAGAAGTTAAATAAATAAAAAATGTACCGTTATGCACAGTGCGTACTTTGTTAACTTATTATCAAACAAAATATTAAAAAAAAAATTATTTTTATATATAAAAAAAAAAATTATTTTCTTTCAGCTAAGTGGAGAATTTGTACCACTGTGCTGCGGTTGACGCGTAATGGTCGATTCAAAAACGAAAAACATTCGGAGACATTATTATACCATGTACGAATTCCTGCATCAACCGCATTTTAAGATTTGTTCGTTCTCAATTTTGTTGAATGTATCTAAAATTAATTATTTACGGCCTTATGTATAATCAAAATCCTTATGCTAACTAACTAGCTGCTAAATTTTTTGTGTGTAAATTCCCATGAGGGAAAGCTTATTTATTATACATAACGCCTTTAAACATTTTGTAGTTGAGGTCAGCTCACCTAACTTGATTTAAGAAAATCCATATGCCTCTGAAGGGCTTGATTTAACTACAGATGGCTTGAATTTTTGTTTGAGTGTACGCAGAGGCGAGAACTCTTATCAATTTCAATTATTTCGTAATTGAAAATAGCTGTATTCGAATACAATTGCGCGTGCAAAACTTATTTGTTAAAATGTGCTTATACCTGTTTTCCAGTTCGCTAAGGTAAACTGTTTTTTTTTTATCAATATGTTCTAGTTTTTTTTCATATTTATTTAATTTTTTAATATATATTTTAAAGCTGGAAAAAACTTGGTATGAGGGTTTTTTGTCTAGCCCCCTCTAATATGAAAGTAGTATGTATTTATGTACGTACATGTGTATATTTGCTGTTCTCATTGAAAGCATAAAACACGCTTTGTTGCCTGTTTGTCAGCCAGTTTTTTTTTCTTTTTATTTTATTTATCTACTTTAAAACCAACGTCAATTGGCTTGAACGCATAAGTGTGTCAACCAACTCTTGAAAACTTAAAAAAATAACATGGTGTTAATTAATTTTATAAAGTTCATATTGAAACGTTTAAAACATATATGTATATTAACGCCTTTAACATGTTTGCTCAACTACCTAAAGTGGAACGCGTTTTCTGCTTTAAGCCGAAACACATTATAGTGACAGATAATCGGGGTAGATTTGAGTTAAGAAGGGAAAATTGTTCATCACGTCTGCTTTAACGAATTAAACAAATTCAATGTTTTCACAAGACGAGTTTTACTTATTTTTCATAAACTTTGTTCTATAGGGGGGTTTTTTGAGAGTTACGCTAAATTTAAATCATAATAGACTAAAGCGTACACTTTCAATACCATTAATCATCCATTTCACAGAATTCAATTCCGTTGCGAAATGGAATTGAAAACGTTTTTTTAGTTCCTCAAAAAACGAAAAACTAAACTGTTTTTCTGCATAAAATCATTTCTATGAAAAATATTAGTTTTATTTTTGATATTTTTTTTAAGCATTTTTTATCTATTGAATCTTCAAAATGAACTAATAATAAGTATTCAAATTTTAATACTAAATTTAAAATTAAAAAATAAGATTCTTAAGTCCGGCCGATGCTAGACAAAAAGTGTTATTATGCTGGAGCTATTTCGGTAAAATCACCTATTGAGCAATCTGATGGTGGCAGCGGTATCCCTTCTTTTAAGCCGAGTGTGGCCGCCAAAATTAAGTATATTGCGCGCAAGAGGGTTTGGATGAAGTTCCAGTTTACTGACATACCTTGCCGCGTACTTGGAAAATTCTTCTTTTACCAGCGGAACACTCAGATCTCTATGAATTCGTGAATTTTTTACGTACCATGGAGCTGCAGTAATCGTTCGAAGAATTTTGTTTTGTCGCCTTTGAATTTTTTCAATGTTTGACGCTGAGGCGGTGCCCCATAACTGAATTCCGTAGCACCATATAGGCTTTAGTATTGCGTTGTATAACAAAAGTGTGCAATCTAATTTCAATGTAGAATTTCTGCCCATAAACCAATTTAGTTGCGCTACTTTTAGTTTTAACTGAGTGACTTTTGCTTCAATGTGAGACTTCCACGTTAGCCTACGGTCGAGGTGTATACCAAGGTACTTGACTTCACTGTGCTGCGGAATAGGTGAGTTGTTAATTTGGATATGCGCACATGTTTGCTTACACAGAGTGAATGTGACATGAGTACATTTCTGTTCATTAACTTTGATTTTCCAAAGTTTTAGCCATTTCTCTAATATTGAAATATATTCCTGTAAATTTCGTGAAGCTAATTGGTGGTTTTCATGAACACTCAAAAACGCCGTGTCATCTGCAAAGGTAGAAGTGTGGATTTCGGATGTCGTTGGCATGTCGGAGGCGTAAATCAAATATAAAGTAGGCCCCAGTATGCTGCCTTGGGCTTATAAAGTCGCCTTCTCTGATGACAAACTTCCGCCCATATAAGTAGCTTTCCAGAAGCTTGTGTGTATTTGCAGGCATGTTTAACTTTATTTTGTGCATTAAACCGTCGTGCCACACTTTATCAAAAGCTTGAGAAATATCAATGAATAGAGCTGAGCAATACTTCTTCTCCTCAAAGGTCTGTCTTATGACATTGACTAGTCTGTGCGTTTGTTTTATGGTGCTATGTTTAGCCCGAAAACCAAATTGATGATCAGGGATGCATCCCACATTGTCCAATATTGGACCCAACTTCGTCATTAACAATTTTTGATATTAAAATGATTTTATTCCAAAAATCTGTTAAGGGTGTGAAGATAAATTCTTTCCCCACCAATGTTAGACAATATTAAAAAACAACATTTTTAAACTTTCTTTTTTTCTAACGAAATGTAAAATAATTAATTATCAGCTAAACCAGAAATGGGGGAAAAACGCGTAATATAATTCATTATTTTGTTAGTTGTAAATATGGTTGTTTGATTTGTCTTTAACGTCCGTAGACGTGAGCACATTTCTGAGTTTGTTAGGGAATTCTTAGCATGCTATTTCCGCCAATTTTTTAATCTTCGTAATATTGCCGTTTTTTTTTTTTACCAGGTAACTAAATATTGGTATCCTTTATCATTGCGTAATGAGTTCATCTTTTCACGAGCGCACAGAAATAAACAGGTTCTTATTCCCAGCATTAATTACTCTATATTTGAAAGATCATTCGTGGTGAGAGTGGCTCGGTTTTGGAATAGTCTTCCGTATGAGTTATGTGTCTTCTCTCATACTTATAACGTTTTCCGCTGAAAAATCATGGCTTATTTTTCAACCTCATGAGATTAAGCGTAACTTTTTTGATTTATTTATTTATAGTGTGAGTTGTCACTGACAGCGGCCGGATCCTTTATATTTATTATAGTCATAAAATTTTATTATATTGATATCTAAAGTCTAAGAATATAGACATTCGTACTTATTTGTATTTTTTTTTCATATGTACTTAATTTTTATTGTTATATCTTATTATGGTTAGTATTTAATGAATTACTATTGAAATTTATATCCTATTATAATTAGTATTTAATGAATTACTTTAAACATTTTTTATATATGTGATCTACTCAATGTGTTTATGCTCTACGATACGCTTTATTGGCCTGGATGGCTTTGTATTGCAATATGGAGAAATAAATAAATTTGAAAGAAAACACTTAAAAAACAAGTAAGAGTGTAGTATATTCGGCTGGGCCGAATCTAAAATACCCTTCACGATAGTCACGAATATGTATAGTATATTAAAAATGTGACCTAAACATGCTCGGTTATATATGAACCGATATCGGAATTTTCTATTTTCTGTATTTTAGTAACCTTCTTTTATAACGAGAATTGCTTTTCAGCAAAAAAAAAAAAAAGAAAAATTTTTTAATGAAAAAATCGGTTCAGGCTATATCTCGGGTATATATGGACCGATATCGAAAATTTTAATTTTCATATTTATATAACCTTATTTCATTACCAGAACTGATTTCGAGCACAATAAATTGTTTAAGTTCGCTTACGCGATATTTTCATGAAAAACCCGGTTTAGGCTATATCTCGGGAATATATGGACCGATATCGAAAATTTTAATTTTCTCTATTTTCCTAACCTTCTTTTATAACAAGAACTGCTTTTGAGCACAAAAAAGTTGTTTAAGTTCGCTTACGCGGCATTTTCATGAAAACCCCGGTCTAGGCTATATCTCGAGTATATATGGACCGATATTGGAAATTTTCATTTTCCATATTTATGTAACCTAATTTTATTACCAGAATTGCTTTTGAGCAAAAAAAAGTTATTTAGCTTCGCCTATGCGACAATTTCATTAAAAATCCGATTTGGGCTATATCTCGGGTATATATGGACCGATATCTGAAAAAAAATTTTTTGCCTTATAGTCACCATGCTTAATAAGTGTGTGAAGTTTGAAGCAAAACGAACAACTTTTGTTTTCAAAAATTTTCATACAAAACTGCAAAAAAAATGGCTTTTTTCGGAATTTTGAATATATCTCAGCTATACGTGGACCGATATTACTGAATTTCAATAGCAAACCCATGAACCGATGGGGTAAAAGAATGGTGAAAGAAAAAAGTTTCTAAGTCTAATTGTTTTCTCAGAAACGGTATTTCAACAGCGGACAGACAGACAGACGGACATCGCTTAATCGACTTTTCCATTAATTCTGATTCAGAATATATATACTTTATAGGGTCGCAAAAAAAAAAACTGTAGAAATTACAAACGGAATACAAACTTATATATACCCTTTACATTTTTGTGAAGGGTATAAAAAAAGATATAAAAATTATTTAATATTTAGTTATTTGATCTTGTTTTAAGTAATTAATTCTTATTTTTGCAGCTAAAGATGGTTTTAGTTTTGTACAAAAGTTCAACAGCATTTATTTTCGACATTTCGATAACAATTTGTTATCATCGTCTGGAAAATTAAAATGTTGAATACTGTTGAACATTTATAAAAAGCTAAACGATCTTTAGCTGCAAAAATAGGAATTAATAATATAAAAAATATGCAAAAATATTATAATTTTATTCGACTTTTATCAAACTTTATATGACAACATCGCGGACAGGACAAAATGTCCTTCCAACGCGTTCGACCTATATTTTCAGAAAGAAGAATGCAAAAAGATGCCAGAACAGTCAATGTAATATTAAGTTGCTTTTCTAGCTGCGATCTACAGCGGATGCAAAATAGGGTCTTCAGGAAATACAGAAAAAAAGGAACATGTTTAGAGCGTTCTGGAGACTATATGGATCACATTTAAAAGATTTCTCCAAAGATCCTGCGAGGAATATTCAATGTGTGAAAAAATTTGGCTATTAGAAAATTTTAAAAATTTCTAAAAACTGTTAAGCGTAAAATGGCCTGCTCGAAGGCCCCAAATAAGCAGTATTTAAACCCGTTGAGACTAATCAGTTATTTCTCTGGAAGCTCGTTATACGGGATGGGATTTATATGGATCTCAAATATGAGTATTGAAGTATATTTGAAGGACTATGGAATTATCGTACAAAGAACTGTACAATAATTATTGAGAGGTCTATTTAAAATATCCCAAATGTGCCCACGCATATTTTTTCCGTATCACCCAACTTCCACCTACTTTAAAATTTTCTGTGAGAAACTATCCACTAAAATACTTCCAAATTATTTTAGGTATAATCGAATCTTAAAAGGCATTTTTAAAAGGTGCTTTTTTAAGAGGTACTTCTTTTTTACAGGTAAAAGGTGCTTTTTTAAATGAAACTTTTTTAAAAGGTACTTTTTTAAATGAAACTTTTTTAAAAGGTACTTTTTTAAAAGGTATTTTTTAAGAGGTATTTTTTTGAGAGGTACTTATTTAAAAGGTACTTTTTTAAAAAGTACTTTTTTTAAATGTACTTTTTTAAAAGGTACTTTTTTAAAAGGTACTTTTTTTAAAAGGTACTTTTTTTAAAAGGTACTTTTTTTAAAAGGTACTTTTTTTAAAAGGTACATTTTTAGAAGGCACTGTTTTAAAAGGTAGTTTTTTAAAAGGTACTTTTTTAAAAGGAACTTTTTTAACAGGAACTTATTAAAGTTACTTCATTAGAAGATATTTTTTTAAAAGGTACTTTTCTAAAACGTACTTTTGTTATAGGTAATTTTTTAAAAGTTATTTATTAAAAGGTACTAATTTAATAGTTACTTTTTTAAAAGGTACTTTTTCAAAAGGTACTTTTTTAAAAGGTACTTTTTTAAAAGGTACCTTTTCAAAAGCTAGTTTTGTAAAAGTTTCCGTATCACCCAACTTCCACCCACTTTAAAATTTTCTTTGAGAAACTATCCACTAAAATACTTCTAAATTCTTTTAGGTATAATAAAATTTAAGAAACCATTTTTAAAAGGTGCTTTTTTAAAAGGTACTTCTTTTTTACAGGTAAAAGGTGCTTTTTTAAATGGTACTTTTTTAATATGTACTTTTTTTAAACGCAGTTTTTCAAATAGTACTTTTTTAAAAGGTACTTTTGTTATAGGTAATGTTTTTAAAAAGGTACTTTTTTTAAAGGTACTAATTTAAGAGTTACTTTTTTAAAAGGTACTTTTTTAAGACGTACTTTTTTAAAAGATACTTTTTTAAAAGTTACTTTCTTAAAAGGTACTTTTTTAAAAGGTACCTTTTCAAAAGGTACTTTTGTAAAAGGTATTTTTCAAAAGGTATTTTTAAAACATACTTGTTCAAAAGGTACTTTTAAATGCATGTATTGTTTTAAAAGGTACTTTTTAAAAATTATTTTTTTCAAATGTATTTTTTAACGGTACTTTTTTAAACGCTAACTTCTTAAAAGGTACTTTTCAAACGTAATATTTTTAAAGGGACTTCTTTAAAAGAAAAACTTTTTAAAAATGTAATTTTTTAAAGGTACTTTTTTAAAAGTTACTTTTTTAAAAAATACTTTTAAAAAAAGTACGTTTTTTGCTTTGCAAAGTTACTTTCTCGGTTTTGTGCTGATTATTGGAAATGCAAGTTATATAAGGAAAAAAGTCATTTTTTTCAAAAGGCACTTTTTGCAGGAGACACCTTTATAAAGCGTAGTTTTTCAAAAAACACTTTTTTTTAACTTCAGTACTACTTTTCAATCATACTTTGACCAAAAATACCTTATCTGAAAGGTACTTTTTTTAAAGGGAGCTATTTTCGAAATACATTTTTCAGAGAGTACATTTTTCAAACTATAAAAATTTTCAATAGATAGATATTCTAAAAAGTAATTTTTCAAACTATACTTATTTCAATAGTAATTTTTTCTTGCTTTTAATTTTTTTTTTTGATATATGATTTTTTAAAAACATGATTTTTTGAAACCTTTTTATGTCACAAGTAAAGTTTTCCACAAGATATTTTTTCAAAACCTAGTATTTTTCGAAACGTCCTCTTTTATATGTTTCGAAAATTTCTTTCAGTATGTATTATATTTATTTTTGGAGGCCGGGGCACATACGATCCGTCGTACTTTGTCCGTCTCCTTTATCAACTGACATCACGTGTACAAAGTATGAAGTTGGCACAATCAGTACTTTTTTTTTACTTTAGTTTGAATAAAATCTTTGAATTTATATTTCAGACACAGCACAAAAAATCTAACACAATTTTTTTAATTTTTGAACGAAAAAATTTATTAAAATATACAAAAAATATTACCAGATAGTTGTCAAAGTTCTCAACGTACGTTAAAAGTTGTTCATCTTTAATACTTTTTGTTGACGGAGAAGTACCGAATGTGACAAATAAGCCTACATGTATTTCAGTTGAAAAAGGTACGACGGATTCTATGTGCCCCGGCCTTTCATGTTTTAGGAAACCTTTCTTACAGTAGGATTTTTTTGCTCTAAGCCGCCTTTTTGCAAAAAATTATTTTTTATACGCTTACGAGTAAAGAGTACTTTTCCTAAAAAGATTTCAAAAAGTTCTTTTCAGGAGACTATTTTATTAGGAATTTTAACTTATATATTGAGTTTAAAACGTTTCACCAGAGGCTTTGTTATATAGATTCTACAAATGTTGTTCCCATGGCAAGTGATAGCATATGTCAGGTACTTAACCATTTTACCAGCAGTTATCTGAAGATTACGACTATTAAAAGTGCTTTAAAAACACAATTTATTTTTATAAGCCAATTATAAACTATAAACCAATTACATACTGCTTTATGATTTTTATACCCTTCACAAAAATGTTAAGGGTATATATAAGTTTGTGATTCCGTTTGTAATTTCTACAGTTTTTTTTTGCGACCCTATAAAGTATATATATTCTGAATCAGAATTAATGGAAAAGTCGATTAAGCGATGTCCGTCTGTCCGTCTGTCCGTCTGTCCGCTGTTGAAATACCGTTTCTGAGAAAACCATTAGACTTAGAAACTTTTTTCTTTCACCATTCTTTTACCCCATCGATTCATGGGTTTGCTATTGAAATTCAGTAATATCGGTCCACGTATAGCTGAGATATATTCAAAATTCCGAAAAAAGCCATTTTTTTTGCAGTTTTGTATGAAAATTTTTGAAAACAAAAGTTGTTCGTTTTGCTTCAAACTTCACACACTTATTAAGCATGGTGACTAAAAGACAAAAAATTTTTTTTTCAGATATCGGTCCATATATACCCGAGATATAGCCCAAATCGGGGTTTTCATGAAAATGTCGCATAGGTGAAGCTAAATAACTTTTTTTTGCTCAAAAGCAGTTCTAGTACTTATATAAGGTTACATAAATATGGAAAATGAAAATTTCCGATATCGGTCCATATATACCCGAGATATAGCCCAAACCTGGTTTTTCATGCAAATGTCGCGTAAGCGAACCTCAACAACTTTTTGGTGCTCAAAAGCAGTTATGGTAAGGAAATAGGGTCATATGAATATGAAAAATGAAAATTTTCGATATCGGTCCATATATACCCGAGATATAGCCTAGACCGGGGTTTTCATGAAAATGCCGCGTAAGCGAACTTAAACAACTTTTTTGTGGTCAAAGGCAGTTCTGGTATTGAAATTAGGTTACAAAAAATATGGAAAATGAAAATTTCCGATATCGGTGCATATATACCCGAGATATAGCCTAGACCGGGGTTTTCATGAAAATGGCGCGTAAGCGAACTTAAACAACTTTTTTGTGGTCAAAAGCGGTTCTGGTATTGAAATTAGGTTACATAAATATGGAAAATGGAAATTTCCGATGTCGGTCCATATATACCCGAGACATAGCCCAAATCGGGTTTTTCATGAAAATGTCGCGTAAGCGAACTTAAACAACTTTTTTGTTCTCAAAATCAGTTCTGGTACTGAAATAGGGTCATATAAATATGCAAAATGAAAATTTTCGATATCGGTCCATATATACCCGAGATATAGCCCAAATCGGGTTTTTCATAAAAAAGTCGCGCAAGCGAACTTAAACAACTTTTTTGTGCTCAAAGCAGTTCTGATAATGAAATTAGGTTACATAAATATGGAAAATGAAAATTTCCGACATCGGTCCATATATACCCGAGATATAGCCCAAATCGGGTTTTTCATGAAAATGTCGCGTAAGCGAACTTAAACAACTTTTTTGTGCTCAAAGCAGTTCTGGTAATGAAAAAGGGTTATATAAATATGAAAAATGAAAATTTTCGATGTCGGTCCATATACACCCGAGATATAGCCCAAATCGAGTTTTTCATGAAAATATCGCGTAAGCGAACTTAAACAGTTTTTTTGTGCTCAAAAGCAGTTCTGGTAATGAAATAGGGTCATATAAATATGAAAAATAAAAATTTTCGATATCGGGCCATATATACCCGGTGTATAGCCTAACAGGTTTTTAGATGAAAATGCCGACTAAACAACTTTTTTGTGCTCAAAAGCAGTTCTGGTAATGAAATTAGGTTACATAAATATGAAAAATGAAAATTTCCGATATCGGTCCATATATACCCGAGATATAGCCCAAATCGGGTTTTTCATGAAAATGTCGCGTAAGCGAACTTAAACAACTTTTTTTGTGCTCAAAGCAGTTCTGGTAATGAAAAAGGATTATATAAATATGAAAAATGAAAATTTTCGATGTCGGTCCATATATACCTGAGATATAGCCCAAATCGGGTTTTCCATAAAAATGTCGCGCAAGCGAACTTAAACAACCTTTTTGTGCTCAAAGCAGTTCTGATAATGAAATTAGGTTACATAAATATGGAAAATGAAAATTTCCGATATCGGTCCATATATACCCGAGATATAGCCTAGACCGGGGTTTTCATGAAAATGCCGCGTAAGCGAACTTAAACAACTTTTTTCTGCTCAAAAGCAGTTCTGGTAATGAAATTAGATTACATAAATACGAAAAATGAAAATTTCCGATATCGGTCCATATATACCCGAGATATAGCCCAAATCGGGTTTTTTATGAAAATGTCGCGTAAGCGAACTTAAACAACTTTTTTGTGCTCAAAGCAGTTCTGGTAATGAAAAAGGGTTATATAAATATGAAAAATGAAAATTTTCGATGTCGGTCCATATATACCCGAGATATAGCCCAAATCGGGTTTTTCATAAAAATGTCGCGCAAGCGAACTTAAACAAATTTTTTGTGCTCAAAGCAGTTCTGATAATGAAATTAGGTTACATAAATATGGAAAATGAAAATTTCCGATGTCGGTCCATATATACCCGAGATATAGCCTAGACCGGGGTTTTCATGAAAATGCCGCGTAAGCGAACTTAAACAACTTTTTTGTGCTCAAAAGCAATTCTGGTAATGAAATTAGGTTACATAAATATGGAAAATGAAAATTTCCGATATCGGTCCATATATACCCGAGATATAGCCCAAATCGGGTTTTTCATGAAAATGTCGCGTAAGCGAACTTAAACAACTTTTTTGTGCTCAAAAGCAATTCTGGTAATGAAATTAGGTTACATAAATACGAAAAATTAAAATTTTCGATGTCGGTCCATATACACCCGAGATATAGCCCAAATCGGGTTTGTCATGAAAATATCGCGTAAGCGAACTTAAACAGTTTTTTTGTGCTCAAAAGCAGTTCTGGTACTGAAATAGGGTCATATAAATATGAAAAATAAAAATTTTCGATATCGGGCCATATATACCCGAGATATAGCATAGACCGGGGTTTTCATGAAAATGCAGCGTAAGCGAACTTAAACAACTTTTTGTGCTCAAAAGCAGTTCTGCTAATGAAATTAGGTTACATAAATATGGAAAATGAAAATTTCCGATATCGGTTCATATATACCCGGTGTATAGCCTAACAGGTTTTTTGATGAAAATGCCGACTAAACAACTTTTTTGTGCTCAAAAGCAGTTCTGGTAATGAAATAAGGTTATATAAATATGGAAAAAGAAAATATCCGATATCGGTCCATATATACTCGAGATATAGCCTGAACCGATTTTTTCAATAACATTTTTTTTTTGCTGAAAAGCAGTTCTTGTCATAAAAGATGGTTACGAAAATAGAGAAAATTAAAATTTCTGATATCGGTCCAGATATACCCGAGATATAGCCTAAATCGGGTTTTTCATGAAAATATCGCGTAAGCGAACTTAAACAATTTGTTGTACTCAAAAGCAGTTCTGGTAATGATATAAGGTTATATAAATATGGAAAATTAAAATTTTGGATATCGGGCCATATATACCCGAGATATAGCCTGAACCGATTTTTCCATTAAAAAAAATTTTATTTTTTTTTTTTGCTGAAAAGCAATTCTCGTTATAAAAGAAGGTTACTAAAATACAGAAAATAGAAAATTCCCATATCGGTTCATATATATATAACCGAGCATATTTAGGTCACATTTTTAATATACTATACATATTCGTGACTATCGTGAAGGGTATTTTAGATTCGGCCCAGCCGAATATACTACACTCTTACTTGTTTTTTTATAATATTTTAACAAACTGCCAGGAACTGCTTTGCTACACACTTAGTCACTCTGGTTTTACTTTTACAATCATTAGCACATGAAGTTTACGAAAACTCTGCTAAATAAATAACGAAAATATAAAAATAGCGTAAAATAGCAAAAGAGTGTAACAAATAATAAAATTAAGAAAAAATAAATAAAAGTGGATTTCCCGTCGAAAAAAACATTAACACAACAGATTGGAAAGCAGAAAAAACTATCAGCCAGCACTTCAATAACAAACAACACCAAAAACAACAACAATATTTATTTGTAAATGGGAAAAAATCTCACATGAAAATAATCATTAAGAAAATTGAATCATAAATCATCAATAGAATTTGTAGCGCAAAAAAAAAGTTTCGAAACTTATTGTGGAGCATATGTGCTGCAGACGTTCATTCATATGTTATAATTCAAATAAAAAAATTAAACTTAATTTGTTTGCTAATGGGCCCTTTTTTTTTTTTTTATAAAAAATGAAATGACCTTAAAAATTTAAGCATCTGTACACGAAACGTTGGAAACGGATTCATTAGTTTCTGTGTTTGATTTTCATTTGCTTAAACAAATTAATTAAATCAAAATCAAAAAGTTTGACTAGAGTAGATAATAAGATTAATAAGTAGATGTGATGATGGGCAGTAAGCAAGAGACGGAAATACTCGTATATCGTCAGATAAATTCACAACAGCCCCAAGTTACATTGAAAATGTTAAAAAACTAAGAAACACACTTCGATATCAAATTTTTCATTTAATATTTTTTAAGTTTCTTCTTAAATTATCCATATAACTAGATAGTTATCCGTATAACGCACTCCGAGTTTTTTTTTTCAATTAGCAAAATCAGCTTCAGGAATCGCCAAAATCTTTCATTTGCCCGAAAACAGTATGGCAACTTAAATTTTCGCACTAAATCGAATGACCGTAATAGTTCAGATACACTTTCCACGGCCTAAACTTGCATCGATATGAAAAACGGGCTGCGATTTGGTCAGCGAAGCGGTTTATGTGGGAGTTTATGTGGGAATTCCCAAAGTCGGTTTTAGGAAATGTCAAAATCCCCTCACTTCCGCAGAAGAATGTTCAAAAACGCGTGCCGAATATGAAAACCCGTTTTCAAACCGGTTAGCGAAGTGGTTTCGATTTTTTTTGTGCATTCCCAAAATCGCATTCGTGAATTCCCTAAATCCCTTCATTTCTCCGGAAACAATACGCACCAAACTAGCAACACTATATATACAATTTTATATACCTACATTTGTAATAATCACTCATATGTTTGTATGTTTTGAGTGTTGCAAACAAACAAAAAAAAAAAAAAAAAAAAAAAAATACACGTGATAATAATATATATAAGTGAAATAAAAACTCTTTAGTTGTAAATATGAATACAAAATTTCAAGATTTGTTCACCAGATCGTTTTTATTAGCTCGTGATTTTAATACCCTCAACAAAAAGGTAAAGGGTATATATAAATTTGTGATTCCGTTTGTAATTTTTAAAATTTTCATTTCCGACCCTATAAAGTGCATATATACTGAATCAGCACTGATAAAAAATGTCGAAAAAAGCCTTTTTTTTGCTACTTTGTATGAAAATTATTGAAAAAAAAAATTGTTTGTTTAGCTTCAACCTTTACATACTCATTAAGTATGGCAATTATAAGGCAAAAACATTTTTTCCACGATATCGGTCCATATATACCTGAGATATAATCTAAACCGATTTCTTAATGAAAATGTCGCGCAAGGGAACTTAACATGTTTTTTTTTGCTTACAATTAGTTTTGGTTCTAAAAGGAGATTATTTATATACAGAAAATTAAAATTTTCGATATCGGTTCATATAACCCGAGATATAGCCTAAACCGATTTTTCCCTGAAAATGAAACTTAAGATTTTTTTTTTTTTGCTTAAAATAATTTTTGGTAATAAACGAAGGTTACTGAAATACAAAAAATAAAAATTTTCGATATCGGTTCATATATACCCGATATATAGCTAAAACCGATTTTTCAAAATTAAACAAATTTTTTTGCTTAAAAGCTGTTCTGGTTATAAAAGGAGGCTACTAAAATACAGAACATGAAAGTTTACCATATCGGACCATATACTCGTATACCCGAGATATAGCCTAAGCCGATTGTTCATGCTTAAAAGTTTTGTTTGCTTAAAATCAATTTTGGTAATAAAAAGAAGTTACTAAAATAGAGAAAATTAGAATTTTCGAAATCGGTCCATATATGTATCCCGAGATATAGTCTAAACCGATTTTTGCATGACAATGTGGCGTAGGCGAATTTGAGATTTTTTTGCTTGAAATCGGTTATGGTAATAAAAAGAGGTTACAAAAATACAAATTACCAAAGATATAGCTAAAACCGATTTTTCATGAACTTAAAAAATGTTTTGTGCTTAAAAGCTGTTCTGGTAATAAAAGGAGGTCACTGAAATACAGAAAATGTGAAATTCCGATATCGGTCCATATACTCGTATACCCGAGATATAGATTTTTGTTTTTCTTAAAAGCAGTTCCGGTTATAAAGGGGGATTACTAAAATACAGAAAATTTCTGATATCGGTCTATATATACCCTAAATCGCTTTTTTTATGAAAATGTCGGGTAAGCGAACTTAAAAATTTTTTTGCTTAAAAGAAGTTCTGATAATATAAGGAGGTTACCAAATAGAGACAATTAAAATTTCCGATATCGGTCCATATACATGTAGCCAAGATATAGTCTAAACCGATTTTTCAGTGAAAAATTGTTTTTGCTTGATATAAGCTCTGATTACAAAACGAGATAATTATAGTAAAGATAATGAAAATTTCCGATATCGGTCCATATATATCCGAGATAAAGGATAAACCGATTTTTCCATGAAGATTTTTTTTGCTTAAAAGCAGTTCTCGTTATAAAATAAGGTTACTAATATACAGAAAATGGAAAATTCCCATATCGGTTCATATTTAACCGAGATATAGCCGACACTTATTTTTCGATGAAAATGTAGCGCAAGCGAACTTATACAACTCTTTTTGGCTTAAAAGCAGTTCCGGTAATATAAGGAGGTTACCAAATACAAAAAATGAAAAATTCCGATATCGATTCATTTGTAATATATTTTTGTAATATATACAATATATTTATATGACTATCGTGAGAATCGGCCCAGCCGAATATAAAATAACAATATAAAAAAGCACATTTAAAAATTTTTTTTTTGTTTTTTTTTTTTTTTTTTTAAAATATACTTTTTTAAAAAAAGTAATTTTCTATATAGATAGTCTTTCAAAAGTAATTTCTGTATAAAGGTAATTTTTTAAAAAGACGCGGTTTAAAGCAGGACTGTTTTTTAAGTATTTTTTTTTTAAAGTTGTGCTTTTAAAATATACCTTTTTAAAAACGACAGTTTTTTGTTAAAAATACTTTATAAAATGTATATATTTTATAAAAGCTGGAACTTTTTGGAGATACTTTTAATAAAGCAATATTTTAAAAGCTAAATATTTTTGAAGAAGTACTTTTTTGACAAGGTAGCAAAAATATATATTTTTAAAAAAAAATTTTTAAAAATTGTGTTGCTTAACTTAATAATTAATTTTGAAAAAGTAACATATTAACTGACATTTTTTTAATTAAGCCGGATATTTTCTTTTGAAATTGCCGCAAGTCCAGGCTCTTTTCAAACATTCTGCCTAAACTTGAGCCGTGCTTATAGAAAGCCAGAAAATAGGCACGGTGGCGTTTTTTTTTCCTTTTTGTATTTCATTTTAATGTCAAGTTTCAAATAATGGCTTGTATGGTATTTAATATCTATATTTATTTATGAATTTCTAAAACGTTTAGCAAAATTGCAGTCTAAAACAAAGAGAATATAAATTTCGTTTTCGTTTATTTTATAAATCAATTAAAATATGCAGACACTTTGTCTGCACCACATGATTTATGGATTATTGAAAACTAACAGGTGATTATTATGTGTTCGATTGCCTCTCGCCTGTGTTGCTTCTCTGTGTTATATCCCAGCGGCTGTGGCCGATGTGGCTTTGTTCAAAATGCCTGCGCATCCAGAGCCCAATTCTTGTTTTAGCATGCTGTTTGAATATTAAACAAAGCGGACCTAAACTCTTTCATTGCAGTTCTGCTTTTATTGATTTTATTTATTAAAATATTTTACATTTAACAATATGCGAATATGCAGAGTTCTTTCTGTTTTTAAAGTCCCTGCTTTGGTTTAGGATGTTTTTTTTTAATGCAGGTTGGTTGAATATTTGTTGCCTGGATTTGTGTGAATTTTTTTTGCAGGGCGAGAGAAAAGCGCCATAATATTTTATAAATTTTGACAGTTGAATTAAATTGTAATTGAGCAAAGGCGTTTAGTTTTGAATTTTTGTGTGCTAAAACGCTAAAGCCAGGAAACAGATAGGTGAGGTTATTTATTTATTTGAGTTTTGTTAGAAAAACATACATATGTACATGCACACATATGTATATACATAGATAGATACCCAGTTGGTAAAGTTGACGTCGACGGCATTGTCATCAACGATTTATGTATGAAGTAACCTCTGTCAGTTGTCATTTTTGGCAGACAATTTTAAGGAAAAAGTCGTGGATGACAAAATGTTCGACGCTGTCTAGTTTTCTGTCTTCAATTGTTGTTTATAAACGCAATATCATCGTCATTGTCTAATAATTTGTCATTTATCGAAATCTATACACAACAACATGATCGACACTGTCTTATAAAATGTCCTCTATTGACGTATATGTAGAACAATGTGACGAACAATAAGATTGTCTTATAATTTGCTCTTTATCAAAGTCTTTCCACGACAAATTGATCGATGTTGTCTTGTAAGGTGTCGTCTAGCAACACATATACATGGCAATATGAGCGACATTGTCTTCGTTTAATGTACTGTATTCTATAAGTTTACAAACGTCAATATGACTGACATTATCTTATAAATTATCGTTTATCAAATTACATTCACGACAACATGAGTGATATTGTCCTATAAAATGTCCTCTATCAATGCATATGAAAAACAACATAATAACATTGTTTTATAAATTGGTCTTTATCAAAGTCTATCCTCGTGCTGTATTAAAACCTATGCTCAACAATATGACCAACTTTGCCTCATAATGTATCATTTATCTAATTCTATACATGACAGCACGAGTGACACTGTCTTATAAAGTGCCCTCAATCAACGCATATGTACGAAAATATGACCAACAACAACATTGTCTTATAACTTGTTCTTTATTCAAGTCTATATAGAACAACTTGAACGACATTGTCTTGTAAGTAGTCTTCTATCACTGCTTACTCGTATACACGACAATATGAGCTACATTATCTTCATCTAATGTACTGTCTTCTATAGTATACAAGTTTATAAAAGACAATATGACCGAGATTGTCTCATAGTTTCTCCTTAAGCAAAGTCTATCCACGACCACACCAGTGACATCGTATTATAAGATGTAGCACAATATGAGCGACAATAACATTGTCTCACAATTCCAACTTTATCAAATTCTATCCACGATAACTTGACCGATACTGCCTTCTATCAAGACCAATACACAAAAATATAATCGACATTGTCTTTGTCTTCGAGTAATGTACTATCTTCTATAGAAGTTTATAAATAACAATATGATTGACATTGCCTTCCGCTTTTTCAAAGTCTATCCACGACAACAAGAGTTACATTATCTTATAAATCACCATTATAATATAATTTGCTCTTTATCAAAGTCCTTTCACAACAACTTGACCGACATTGTCTATTAAGGTGTTCTGTAGCAACACTTATATACAGCAATATATGCGACATTGTCTTCGTCTAATATACTGTCTTCTGTAGAAGTTTATAAACGACAATATTACCGACATTGCCTTGTAATTTATTATTTACAAAAGTCTATTCACGACAATATTAGTGACATAGTCTTATAAAATGCCCTCTATCAACGCATATGTAGGACAACATTACCAACAACAGCAACATTGTCTTATAGTTTGTTCTTTATCAAAGTCTTTCCACGACAAAAAGACTGACCTTATCTTGTAAGGTGTCCTCTACCAACACCTATGTACGATAATATGAGCGACATTTTCTTGCTTTATATCCTGCACGATTTTCACAACACTTGTTTAAAAGTGTCATCGACAATATGAAATAATTGCATTTTGTGTATCGTGCAAGTCAGGACAATGGATGGCAGTAAATACAAAGCGTGTACTGTATTTGTAGTTTGATTTAGATAAATTTTTCTGCTTTATTCTTTGCCCATTTATTATTTAGCTGCTGTTAGCAGCAGTGTTAGAAACGTTGTCACAACGGACTCATAAAAGACCCTAGAAAAAGAGCTGTTACCTGTCCTCTAGCAACCCGCCTTTAACTCTCAAACCCACCCTGCGCTGGTCTCTACGATTTTAATCTACTCCCCAAAATATCAATTTTCATCTATTTGTTTGTATGTATGTTGCAGCATCTCCTTTTGTTTTGCAACATTTACAAACATTTTTAATAAAATTGTACAACTTCTTCACCACAAATGAAAAAAATGCTTAAAAAATAATAAAAAAAAAAACTTCATAAAATAAATATTAAAAAAATACTTTTCATGTTTTAGCACACAACTTTGATTGCGTTTGCAGAAATTAAAATTGAAGATTCTTCGTGGAAACTGGCAGTAAAAAAAAGGGAGGGGAGAAAACAAAGAAAACCACAACATGTTACGATTGTGGAAAAATACCAGTTGTAATGGATTTTATTAAATTTGTTATCTTTTCAAAGTAATTTCATAGAAATACGAAGAAGGTATGGCTTGTTTGCAATACATATGTCAGTAGTGAAAACGTTACGTTTTTGGTCCTTCACACCAGACTTGAAAGAGCTAGTGAATTAAATGTGATCGGTTGAGTATAGATGTGAAAGTTGAAGACTTACTTTGAAACTGCAAATATGTTTTACGACAGAGAATAATTTACAATACTAATTTTTAAAAAAATTATTTGTACAAATTACTCACAATTTTGGTCCTTCGAATTTAATGTAAACAAGTATGGAGCTTATAAGGTTACTTGCACCCATGTGAAATTCAGATTACAAGGAAATTAATTAAATCAAACTGTGGAAAGAATTAATATCGATATTAACAGGGTCGATTTATAAACGGTCCTTCGAACTATTATCGAGTTTGGGAATACGGTTATCTCTGATACATATGTGGAGCCAAGCAGCCTTATGGCATTTTCTTTGTAGATTTCACAGCAGTAATTAGTGAGTGTTTTATCAACAAAATCTCCACTGTAAACACCGCTTTTAAGGTTCCGAGAGCCCACATGTGTAGCTCCTATGAACCATTGACGAGTTTGGGAATAAGTTTATTTCTTATACATATGTACAGCGAAGCATCGCAATGGCGTCTCTTTTGTAGGTTTTAGAGAAAGAAGTAGTGAGCATTTCATCAATAAGTTCTCCGTTGTAAATGCCTTTATTTGTCAAAAAAACAAAGGTATCCACAATATGGTGTGGACTTTGGAGGACTTTGTCGACATAATTGTATAATTTCTTTTTTGATGAGGCTGGTCAAGCAATGGCTGTTACTCGTGCTCCATATACGATAGCGACATGAAAACACATTTCTTTCTTCCTGTAGGGCTACTAGTCCCTGGAATATTTGAAGCTCTAAACTGGTAGTAATCCATGGACTATCAAGTCTGACGGAGATGCTGTTACTACAGCGGCCGCAGGGACTAGTTTCTGCTCGGATATAATGTGGTCCTTGGGGAGTAACGTGGTGTTTGTGGTTTACGCCCAAGTTATGGGGATTGCCATGTAGCTCCACACTTGCCATGTAGCTCCACACTTGGTGTGGAGCTACATGGCAATCGGCTACTGTGACCTAGAAATTGGAAGGAGTACTAGAAAGATTCCACTCTTAACTAAGGGAAAGATCAAGTCCCAAATAACATGTGATTGAATTGGTACTCATGCATGGTATTTTATGTAAGGGGGCGCTGGTGAACTCATTGTTTTCACTCGGAGTTAAGACCACTGTCAGGTACGACCATCAGGACAGGTACCCACGATAATTGTTTTTCACATCTGTTTTATCTCCCCGTAACAATAGTTGTTTCTCATATTAGTTATAACTACCGAAATTGATGTGGCCAGATTGTGGTTTTAATACGAAGGTGCGAAGGACATTTTGGACTAGAACATGTGAAAAAACACAATTAGATTTCTGTTGGTAAGTTTATCTGAAACCACAGTTCTATGTGAACCAGCATACAACCACCCTCGTGTTAAAGAAGGAGATTCACCACTGTTTCAATAAAATATAACCACATTTATGCCACCATGACCATCATGGACAATTTTGACAAAGGAGTGTGTATATGCAAGCAAAGCCGAGCAGGTCATTTGGCCGACGTGTTATTCCCAGTGTTGTCAGATCGTACGATTTGTCTTTTTTGGATAGTTTTTTTCAGATGCTGAAAAGATATTTTAAATTTCTTTTCCATGAAATTTTTTTTTCTGAAGTTTGCTAACTTTTTTATGTTTTTTGAATAAAATTGAACCAAAAACACAAAAAAGTTTTGTTAGTCTCAAAGAAGTTTTACTTTTAGAAAATAAGAGATTTTCTGAAAAAAATATGGCTACACTGGTAATTCCTTAATTACCAGCTGTTTCATATTTACTTTATGATTTAATAAAAAAAAAAAAAAAAAAACAATAAAAATAAAAATAAAAAAAAAAATAAAAATACTAAAAACTGTGTAATCTGTAGAATGCAAATCTAGCGTTAATTTTGGAATACCCTTTATTTATAGAATGCTTTTTACTTTATATAATTATTGTACTTTCAAGCAACTGACTTTATTTTTTGCTTAAGCTGAATTATAAAATAAGTATATTTGATTCGAGGGACCAAAAACGTACGTATGATCTATATATTATTGGTCCTTCGAAGCGACTTATACCTAATTTACATACATTTCTTACTAATTTACTTACATTTACATACATTTACATTATGTATTATTGTATTCTTTTTACAAGTATATATAAAAGGGTTTGCAAATTTTGCTTTTAGAAACAGCTCTTGGTAAAGTATAAAAAAGTGTTTTAAGGGGGAAAAAATCATATTTTAGGCAAATTACTTTGCATACCCCGTTTTGGTCCTTCGAACTTAATGTAAGCAAAGTCTTTATTTTGAAATGGCGGGTTAGACAATAAAGTTATATTTTGAACAATTAATATATAATTTATTTGTAACTTATCTAAATCATTAAACTTCGATTTCAATAAACAATAATGTGCAAATGGTTCATACATTATTGGTCTTTCGAATTGACTTATATCTAATTTACATATGTTGCTTATGTGTGTTCTTCTACTTTCTTTGAAATTGTATATATGTACAATTTATTATCAATATTATTTTTAGAAACAATTGTTGCTAAAATCAAAAAAAAAATTTTAATTTGTTAGAATTTTTTATCCAGCAAATAACTTTGCATTCCAAATTTAAGTTCTTCGAATTTAATATACATAAAGCGTTAACTTCGAATTGGCGAGTTTGAGAACGTGATTATTTTTTAAACAACTGATACTAAATTTATTTGCTGCTAGTTCGAATTGTTAAATATCTAACCCTTACGATTCGATGAGAGGTCACGTATGTGATGTCCTTATAATAGTGGTCCCTCTAATTTTTGCTTTTATGTACTTTGTATTATATTTGCAAGATTAAAAGGGTTAAAATGGATTCTAAATATAATGTTCAAAAGCTTTTGGTAGAATAAAAAATAAAACTACCTTAAAGATGAAGAATATTTGTAAAAGCTTGTTGTTAAGCTAATTACTTTGCATTTCAATTTATGGTCTTTCGCACATAATATAAACAAAGCGTTAATTTTGAATTTTTTTAGTTGGACTAAGAATCTGTTTGACCATAAATCTTTTAAGTAATTTGTACAGAACTTATTTGTTGCTTGTCTGAATCATGAAACAAGTATATACGATTCGAAGAACCAATAACGTACGTATAGTGCATACATCATTGGTCCCTCGAATCAACTTATATTTAATATACATATACCGATAATATGTGCTTTTTTATTCCCCTTGATAGATATGTATATAAAATTAATTTTGAGAAACGAATAAATTTTGAAAGAACTTATTTTTAAGTAAATTTCAAATTATGGTCCTTCGTACTTAATAAAAAAAATTGGTGAGTTTGAGAACATAGTTATCATATAAGCAACTTAATTTATTTGCTTATAGTATGATTTATTAGACAATTATATACGATTCGAAAGATTAATCACGTATGAGAGGTCCATACATAATTGGTCCTTCTAATTTGTATGCATATATTGCTGTCATGTATTTTGTATTATCTTGGAAAGATTATTTACATGGATTGCTTGAGTTTAACAGCAGTTATTGGGAAAAAAATACTTTATCTCAATATTGTTTGATCTTCGTTTGTTAAATAAATTTAATTTTTGCAGCTTCAGATCTTTGTTTTTGTTTTTTATAAAAAATTTACAATTTAAAATCTTTTATTTCTCAATATTTCGATAACAAATTGTTATCATCGTCAGGAGAAATTAAATACTTTAAAGATAAATACACATTGTTAATGCTTTTCCTTTTCAAGCAAATAACTTTCCATTTCGTTTTGTTTTGAAAAGGGCGTAATTGAGAATAAGCTAAGCTTATATCAAAGCTATTTATTGCTAGTTTGACAATAAATATTAAACAAGTATATTCGATTTGAAGATATAAAAACGTATGAGCAGATCATGCATTATTGGTCCTTCGAATCGGAAGAAATCTAGTTAACATAAGTGGATTGCTTTTATGTGGTTTTGCCAACTACTTTGCAGTAATTAAATCTATATTACATTGAGTATCTAATATATTACGAAAGGTGCTTATACTGTTGGTCCTTCGTATCGACTTATATCTAATTTACATATATTGCTTTTATATTATTTTAATATTTCTACGAAATTTTTATTTTAAAGACCAGCCTTTAATAAAGTTTTCAATCACAATGCTGAAATTTATCATCTTAACCACATTAGTTGATATTTTGTAATAAATTAATTTTAACAGAATAAACATTTCTGGTCCTTCGCTGCAGGTTAATTTCACAAGTTTTGACGTGCTTCTTTTACATATTAAATAAGTAAAATTTGAACAAAATTAATTAGTTGTGTTTACAGAATAAACAATTTTGGTCCTTCGTGCCACACTAATTGCATTCTTCTTTCAGTAAATAGCTAACATTTGAATAAAACCCAGCTGGTAGAGTTCACAGAGTTCGTGCAGCATCGAAATTATGCAACTTGTTTTATAAAACCCGCTTGAAATGTTGCTTGAATTTATGAGTTTTTCTTCTTTTTTTCAATGTTTATTTTTGGCTATTGTTTTTTATTATATGTACTTGTTGTTAACGAAAGTTGTTGTTTGATCTTTTGAAGATGAGTTAGTTGAATATCATCCGCTGAAAGTACATTATTGAAAAAGAAAAAGAAAAAAATGTGCAGCAAACCAAATTGTTAATGACTGGTATGAGGAGTTTAAAGTAATGTTGTGTGTGTGTGTGTGTGTGTGTGTGTTTGTAGCAGTAACTATTGTAATAAATTATCTGTATGTGGAGAAGAACAAAACAATTTGGTGGTAGCTTGAAAAAAAATATTTAATAAGGCCAATACAGTTGATGTGGGAATGTTTTGAAATGGAGGGAGAAAATTTGTAATCTAGTATTTTGTGCTTCCAAAAACAGTTTAACCTTGAAATAATTAAAAATGAGTAATGACTTGTTGAGAGCCAGATTCAATAAATCAAATTAAAAATACAAAAAAAAAATTGTTCATATCATAGCCTCCCTAATGAAAAAGAAATTCCTGCATTATGGAAAAGGTCTTGGGGGAGCAGTGTTTAAACAGATACCTGAGCTTGTTTTTTTTTTGTAGTGATTATTATACAATTGTTGGTGCAGATGTTGCGGTTTTTATTGATTTGTTATGTCTTAATGCTTCTTTGTATTCTTTTCTACTTATAAAGATTAGCCGCAAAATAACTTGTTTTAGTTAGTTTTAATATGCATTTATATTTTAGGTTAAATGTTAATTTAAATATCAAACTAAAAAGGTCAAACAATTAAGTTTCGTCAATGTTGAATTAGAAGATTAAGGCAAGTCATAAAAATTGGTTTTTAAAATTTTACGATAGTAAAGACATGTTTTTTATGATAACTTTTGTTAAATAAAACAAAAATCTATGCAAATCACTAACAAAACTGAATCCCAAAAGAAATTCTGAAATCCCAGAATTTCCCTAGTTAAAAAAAAAAAACGAAAAAAACATGAAAACAAGAAAAAACCTTTTACATATGATGATCGTTGCGTTTAAAACATTTAAAATCAATACCGGCTAAAGTGAATAATTATAGTACTCGACGTTTAAGTGATATAAATATTACAAATTACAGGCTACAAAAAAATTTGTAAACAAAAAATTTAGAAAAAATTTCCTGAAGACAGTCGAAATATAGAAATATTAATAAACGGTTAGTTTTTCAAAACAAGTGACCTCAAGCTCATATAAACAACAAGAAATAATAATAAAAAAAAGAAATAATAATAAATAAATAAACAAATTCATAAAATAATTGAAAATTTATCCAAATCATTACCAGAAAAAATCCCAAAATGTTATCTGAGAGGGCAGAACTTCCCCTCACATCCAACCCAAGCAGCCAACATTTTTGAAATTTAATTATTAATTAATAAAAGTATTATAAAAAAATATAATCCTTCCACCCGGATGAAGGCCGGCTATGCATAGAAATTTTAGCCAGCGAAGCAGCTGTTTATATACTACGGAAGAGACAATTCCTCCGTCCGGCTATGCAGGGAAGCTTTAGTCAGCGAAGCAGGTTAACCATAGAGATATCATCTCCACCCCGCCGAAGGCTAGCTATGCAGACAAGCTTTTGTCAGCGAAGCTAGCGTTTGTTATACCATAGAGAAGAGAATCCCTCCGCAAGACCGAAGACAGGCAACGCAAGGACAATATTGTTAACTAATCCGGTGTTACGAATATTTATGACGAGTAAAATTTTAATCACACTTTCGTTTTTATAAACAATTTTAATATTTATATATGAACCTGTAGCACTTTTAACTAAAATTTTTTAAAACGTGTATCACTTCAGAAATGAATGTGTATATTCAATAGCAATTTTATCTAAATACATTGCGAAAAATCAAGGAAAAATCGCAATTTCACGTACACGTGTATCAAAACGTCAAAGGTCCATAACTCGTAAACTATGCGATTCCGCTAACTTTTTCCCTCAGCATTTTCTACTTATTTTTTAATTTTCTATTCGCAGCTCTGTGCGCAAACCGGTTTTGTTTTAAAATCCCAATTCGTCCCTGTTTCTTAAAAATTGTATTGAAAATAAAAAATTCAAAATATTTAGGAAGTTAAAGTGAGACCTCCGTTTTATACTTTTTTTTTTTTTTTTTTATATTGGACCAGTACTCAGGGGATGACCCCTAAATATGCAGTGCATTGTACCAGAACTAGGAAAATAGGTTGTGAGGAGGGGGAAAGCGGGAGTAGTGTTTGTGAACATTTGACTTGAATCTTCCAACGTTATAACAGACAGGAAACACTTCTGCAGGCAACTTGTTCCACAGACGAAGCGTACGGCTGAAAAACGAATTCTCTCTGTAATGCGTAGTACGATTCCCCGGGCAATCGACCACAAATGGGTGAGCTCTAGACGATGAACGCGTGCTACCAAAAAATGTGCGCGTTTCGGGAACAAGATCCCTAATCTCGTCAGAGCAAAATCCATTGTAGTATCGATAGAACAGAGTAACGCATCCCACACTGCGTCGATGCTGCAGTGAGTCAATAGAGTTGGATACCCTACTGTCACCGATGAGCTTCTTTGCCCTCTCCTGCACACGGTCGAGTAACCCCAAAACAGACTATGAGGCACCGGCCCAAACATGAGAGTTCTATTCTATTTTCGGTCGGATGTAGGTGGTATAAATAGTAAGGAGGTCGGATGGAGTGAAGTACATCTTACACCGTTTCAAAAAACCTAGGCACTTGAATGCTTCTTTAGATATATGAAAAATGTGTTCATTCCAGCGAACGTCACACTGTATCTTCATTCCAAGAACATCAAGAGCATCCGATTCTTCAATATTTATACCATCCATGAGTACAGATGAAGCAGCATTTGTGGTCGTTTGTTTGTGCGTCAATAAGCAACACTGGGTCTTACGAGCATTAAAGGCGACCCTGTTTTTACGACCCCATTCAGAGACCAATAGAAGATCACTATTCAGTGAATCATTCATATTTATTCTCTTGGCAGCGATCTCTGATAGGCTGGGCCTATAACTAAAAGAGTACGAGTGACAAATGCTGCTGTCATCCGCGAAAGAGTGGATAGGGTTGGAAGTTTGGTAGAGAAGGTCGTTGAGGAAAATAAGAAATAGGGTAGGAGAAAGAACGGAGCCTTGCGGTACCCCTGAATTAATCTTGAACTCGTTTGATGAGACCCCATCTATAACAACTCGTATAGAGCGGTCTCTGAGAAAACTTGATATAAACCGAGAGAAGTCATCACCGACACCAAAAGCAGTAAGTTTAGCCAGTAGTGCACCATGCCACACTCTGTCAAACGCTTTTGAAATATCCAGAGCCACCACCCTACTTTCACCGAAATGATGGATTGAGTGGCACCATTTCTCTGAAAGATATGCCATAAGATCGCCAGTAGAACGACCCTTACGAAATCCATATTGACGATCACAAAGTAGTTTATGCGACTCTAGATACCTCATAAGGTGATGGTTGACCATGCTTTCCATTACTTTGGAAAGTGTAGAGCAAATTGCAATTGGGCGGTAATTTTCAGGGTTATTTGCCTCACCGTTTTTGGGTATTGGTGTTACATTAGCAACCTTCCAGCTTGATGGAAACTCACCAAAATGGTAAAGTAAACTGAAGAGGCGTGCTAATGGACGCGCAAGCGTAGAAGAACACTGCTTCAAGACCAGTGCTGGAATGCCATCCGATCCAGGAGTTTTGTTTATATCGAGGTCTTCCAAAACCCTTTTAACTGCTCGCGCCCGGAAGAATATCTTCGGCATAGTTACAGATACTCTTTCCAGCTCGGGAAGTGGCTGACTGCTTGCCGGCAAGCAGGAATTGCTTGCAAAGATTTCAGCCAACAGGTTAGCTTTGTCAACCGGGTCTGTGAATGCTTGGTCATTCTTTAAAAGAGTTGGAATTGATGAACTAGCACTGTTCTTTACTTTCTTAACGAAAGACCAAAAGGTCTTACTGCCCCGAGGAGCTGCAAGGACCTTGGCACGAAGGCGCTGTTCGTGAAGAGACTTTTCACGCCTAAGTACCTTGGCACACGAAGATCTTGCCTTTTTGCGTAGCAAATCAGTGTCTGGTGTTTTGTTTAAACGCCAGTTACTGAATGCTTCCTCTTTGGATCTGACTGCGTTTTTGCACGTCTGATTAAACCAAGATTTTGCTTTTGGTTTAATCGAAATCTGCTTGGAGGGGATGAATGTTTTCATCCCTAGCAATATCATGTTCTCGACCATTTTTGCTGAAGCATTTATGTCGTTATCTAGAAAACAAAGTTTCCAATTAAAATGCTCATAAAATTGGTTGAACTCAGCCCAACGCTTGAAAAAGTGCAAGTTTTGATGTCAAGAGGCTTGTTACGTTTTCCCTAAAGTTAACTATCGATTTTCGCAGGCATGTAAGTTGAAATTCAATTTAATTTCAAGCATTTGCAACTTATACAAAATGATTAAAATTAAACCGCTTAAAAAATATATATATGTATGGCAAAAATTTTTAAGTTTGAAAAAAATAATAAAATCATGCCAACGAAAGAGGCAACCGACCAATAGTAAAAGCAAACAAACAAAATTCTCACCGAGCATGTTGGTTTTCATATTGAAAATCAACAAAATATTTATTTGCAGACCTTTTTCATATATTTATATACATACATACTTATGTATGTATGTTTATAAAAAAAACAATCATAAATAGTTATAGGAAAGTCTGTAACCGTACGGCCGACCGATCAGATCAAGGAAGTAAAAACACAGACTCTCACTTGAAACCCAAAAGCATACATGTGTGTATGCATGCATGTGTGTGCGTGTGTATGTACGTGTGTTGGTGGCTGTGAGTTTAAGCCCACATTAAAGACATCTTCAAAATCCAATCATGCATTGAAAATAATAATAATAACGAGACAAACAATAACTGCATTCTAAAAACAACAAAGTAAACGACTTCGTAGATGTTTACAAACAAGACGAACTAACAGTCAAACAGACAGACTGTTTGATATTTTACACTTAACAACAAAGATGCACAAAATAAATGAGGACAGTAAACAGCGTGATACAAAAAAATATATGATAATAATAATGATGACAATGATACAGATGGTGATGACAGACACTGTTGCTTGCGTACAGTGGGCAAAGAACAGGCAAATATTTGGGAAAACCGTTATTAGTTAAAAAAGAGCTAAAAAGTATTTACAAATTTTAATCTAAAAAGGATTTTCTTATGAATTAAAAACTTTATTTTTAAAGCACTTAAACTTTAAAACTAAAATTGCAGAATTCCCAATTTTTTTATATATATACATATAAAAAAATAAACTTTTATTTCATTTATTTATTTATTTAAACGATTTATAAGCCAAATATTTTTGATATATATTGAGTTTAAAATCAAGAAACTTTTTCTTTGAAACCCTCAGATATATTTAAATTAAAACAAAACACATGTAGAAAAATTCCCAGAAAAAAATTTAAAAATCCCCAAAATGTCTTTCTCTTTTAAAATCATTGCAAGAAATTATAAATATGTTGTTCCAATAACACGTTGTAAAACTCCTAAAAAAATAAACTTAAATCTTTAATAAAATAGAACAAAAGAACTGTTTCAAAAAGAGGAAGTTTCTCAAAATATTTGGCATAAGTCCAGAAACAGCCCATTTTAATGGGATTTTGTTAATATGACTTAAGTACAAAATTTTTTTTTTGAGAAATGGTAAAAATATTATATTACATAAAGAAAAATTACGATTCAAAACAAAAAAAAAAAAAATACAAGAAAATGGTTGAAAAAAGCTACTTATTAAAATTAAATTTAATTCCCAAATCTTTTTTTTTAATTTACTCACAATTTCCGCATAAAGATCATTTACGACAAGTATTCAAAAATATGGTAAAAATTCAAAATTGAGAAATGGTAAAAATATTATTGTACTCGTATTAACAGTTAATATGATTCATAAAAAAAATATTGAAAATATTAATCCCCAAATTTTTTTTTTAAATATCCAATATTTCCCCACTTCTTAAAAATGGTACAAAAATATAATATTAAATGATAATATAATTCATAAAAAAGTTTAAAAAAATTAATTCCCAAAATAAATTTTTAAATAACCAATGTTTCCCCACCTCTTATATATAGAAAAATTATTATATCAAATGATAATATGACTCATAAAATATTTTAAAACGAATATACTTCCAACAAAATTTTAAATATCTGATACTTCTCCACCTCGTAAAAACCTCTATAATCCAAACTTCGAATAACAGAATACTTTAAAAATAATTAAATACTTTATTTTATGCTTAAAATTTCTACAATATGACCGAATTTATAGAAAGTTTAGAATAGATAGCTATTATTAATACGACAGGTATACATCTTTTTAATTTTAAAAATATTTTATTAAAATATATTTTATTACAAAAGGAAGGTGAAAAAATCAATTCCTAATCAATTTTTCATAAATATCCAAAATATCCCCAGCTTTTAAAAATATCTAGAATGGAAAATTGGAATTAAGATAAGGACGAGAAGAGCAGGATACTTTAAAAGGAACTACATACATAATTTTATATATAAAGTTTTAAAAAAATCAACCTCCTGAATGAAACCCAAAATCAGGTAGCAGTTTGAAAAAAAAGAGATTAAAGTGTAAACACGGATACGTTTTTAATAAGACAGGAATACAAACATTTTATTTTTTTAAGAAATTTTAAATATATATTACTAAAAGAAATTATACTTCAAAAACAGTAAAAGGTAATTCCCAAAAAATTTTCAGAAATTTCCCTACCACTTAAAAATATCTAGAAGTGCCAATATGAGTTAAGAAAACAACAAGAAGAACAAAATACTTTAAAACGTATTGCATACTTAAATTTATTTCCAAATTTAAAAAAATCACCCTCTTGAATGAAACCCAAGAACAGAGTTTGAAAAAACGGGATTAAAGAGCAATCACGGGGATAGTATTAATAGAACAGTAATACAAAAAAAAAAAACAAAAAAACAAATATATTATGTATCGTTCATAAAAAAAAATTTTTTTTTTATAAATTCCCAAAAAGTTTTTCAAAAATATTCACCTCTTAAAAGTTATTGCAATCCATAATTCGTTTCAAAAAAAGGAAATTTTGTCTTTAAATCTTCCAAAAAAAATTTCCTGTGAAACCCAAAGACAGATAAGCAGTTTCGAAAAAATGTAGTTAAAGAACATTTGCGGGGATATTGTTAATGTGGGAGGTATTTTTTTTTTTGAGAAATTCTAAAATATATTGTTTCAAAAAAAAAACGATGATAAAAAAAGTCATTTAAGTAAACAAAAAACAAAAAAGATTTACAAGAAGTTTTTGAAAAATACCCGAAATTCCCTGTTATTATAATTGAAAATTCGAGTTAAGAAAACAACGAGAATGTTTAAAAATCATTTAATCTAAATTTTATCTTTACAACGTTGAAAAAATCTTTGTAATCTAAAGACAGATAAATAGTTTTGAAAAAATAAATTAAAGAGCATTTGCGGGGATATTGTTAATATAGCAGACACAAAATTTGCTTTTTTTGAGAAAGGATAAAAATATTGTTTCAAAAGAAATTATGATTAAAAAACGTAAATTAACTAAAAAAAAATTAATTCCCAAAAGTTTTTCAAAAATACCCGAAATTCCCCCAAGTGTTAAAATTACTATAAGCGAGTATTCGAGTTTAGAAATGAACGAGAATACTTTAAAATACAATAAATTCTTAATTTCATCTTTATAACTTTAAAAAATCACACTCTGCACTGAAATCCAATTACGTAGTTCCGAAAAAAGAAATTAAAGACCATTTAATACGATTGGTGTACAATTTTTTTTTTAATGATAAAAAATATTATTTCAAAATTTATTTAATAAAAAAATGTTTCCCAAAAGTGTTTCAAAAATACCCGAAACTTCCCCACTTGTTAAAAATTAGTATAATCAAAAATTCGATTTAAAAAAAGAACGAGAAAACTTAAAAAAGCATTAAATTCTTAATTTTATCTTTACAATGTTTAAAAAAATCACCTTCTACTCTGTAAGCCAAAGACAGATAAGCAGTTTCGAGAAAATAAATTAAAGAGCATTTACGGGAATGTTTTTAATACGATGGGTACACATTTTATTAATTTTTTTATTATTTTTTTTTTTTTTGAGAAATGAAAAAAAATATTGTTTCAAAAGAAATTATGATTAAAAAAGTAAATAAACTAAAAAAAAAATTTATTCCCAAAAGTTTTTCAAAAATACCCAAAACTCCCCCACTTATTATAAATTATTATAATCGAAAATTCGAGTTAAAAAGAAGTCGAGAATGCTTAAAAAGGCATTAAATTCTTAATTTCATTTGCGATGATATTGTACACATTTTTTTTTTGCAAATGCTAAAAAATATTGTTTGAAAAGAAATTATGATTAATAAAAAAATAGTTTAACTAAAAAAATTAACTCCCAAAAGTTTTTCAAAAATACCCAAAACTCCCCCCACGTATTAAAAAATAGTATAATCGAAAATTCGAGTTAAGAAAAGAACGAGAATACTTAGAAAAGTATTAAATTAAATTAAAGAGCATTTGCGGGGATATTGTTATATTTTTAAATTATTTATTTATTTATTTTTTTTTTTTTTTTTGAGAAATGGTAAAAAAAATTTTATTTCAAAAGAAATTAATTTTTAAACAAAATCATTTAAACCAATAAAAATTATAAATAGCTTGTTTTTTATGTTTCCCAGCTATCTATATGTCGACATTTCATAGGAACTACCCTAATCATCAGTAGACTTTGGAAATTTTTGAAAGATATTCTCAAACATTCAACTTTATATCCCAGCAATATAAATAAATTGCTGAGAATTTAAAAGAAAAATGCTCTAATAATATCTGTCAAAACACAAAAAACAAGCCTTTTCATTTATTCACCTCTCTAACATTTCTTTACACCTTTCAAACAAATGAACAACCGTTGGTTGCTACGATCGATTTGCTTTTTGAAAGTATCGAAAAGCAGAGAACAAAAATTCAAACAATTAAGTTTTTTATTCGCTATTTTTAGCTTCTACCATTTATACCAATAAAAATTATAAATAGCTTGTTTTTTATGTTTCCCAGCTATCTATATGTCGACATTTCATAGGAACTACCCTAATCATCAGTAGACTTTGGAAATTTTTGAAAGATATTCTCAAACATTCAACTTTATATCCCAGCAATATAAATAAATTGCTGAGAATTTAAAAGAAAAATGCTCTAATAATATCTGTCAAAACACAAAAAACAAGCCTTTTCATTTATTCACCTCTCTAACATTTCTTTACACCTTTCAAACAAATGAACAACCGTTGGTTGCTACGATCGATTTGCTTTTTGAATGTATCGAAAAGCAGAGAACAAAAATTCAAACAATTAAGTTTTTTATTCGCTATTTTTAGCTTCTACCATTTATACCAATAAAAATTATAAATAGCTTGTTTTTTATGTTTCCCAGCTATCTATATGTCGACATTTCATAGGAACTACCCTAATCATCAGTAGACTTTGGAAATTTTTGAAAGATATTCTCAAACATTCAACTTTATATCCCAGCAATATAAATAAATTGCTGAGAATTTAAAAGAAAAATGCTCTAATAATATCTGTCAAAACACAAAAAACAAGCCTTTTCATTTATTCACCTCTCTAACATTTCTTTACACCTTTCAAACAAATGAACAACCGTTGGTTGCTACGATCGATTTGCTTTTTGAAAGTATTGAAAAGGCTTGTTTTTTGTGTTTTGACAGATATTATTAGAGCATTTTTCTTTTAAATTCTCAGCAATTTATTTATATTGCTGGGATATAAAGTTGAATGTTTGAGAATATCTTTCAAAAATTTCCAAAGTCTACTGATGATTAGGGTAGTTCCTATGAAATGTCGACATATAGATAGCTGGGAAACATAAAAAACAAGCTATTTATAATTTTTATTGGTATAAATGGTAGAAGCTAAAAATAGCGAATAAAAAACTTAATTGTTTGAATTTTTGTTCTCTGCTTTTCGATACTTTCAAAAAGCAAATCGATCGTAGCAACCAACGGTTGTTCATTTGTTTGAAAGGTGTAAAGAAATGTTAGAGAGGTGAATAAATGAAAAGGCTTGTTTTTTGTGTTTTGACAGATATTATTAGAGCATTTTTCTTTTAAATTCTCAGCAATTTATTTATATTGCTGGGATATAAAGTTGAATGTTTGAGAATATCTTTCAAAAATTTCCAAAGTCTACTGATGATTAGGGTAGTTCCTATGAAATGTCGACATATAGATAGCTGGGAAACATAAAAAACAAGCTATTTATAATTTTTATTGGTATAAATGGTAGAAGCTAAAAATAGCGAATAAAAAACTTAATTGTTTGAATTTTTGTTCTCTGCTTTTCGATACTTTCAAAAAGCAAATCGATCGTAGCAACCAACGGTTGTTCATTTGTTTGAAAGGTGTAAAGAAATGTTAGAGAGGTGAATAAATGAAAAGGCTTGTTTTTTGTGTTTTGACAGATATTATTAGAGCATTTTTCTTTTAAATTCTCAGCAATTTATTTATATTGCTGGGATATAAAGTTGAATGTTTGAGAATATCTTTCAAAAATTTCCAAAGTCTACTGATGATTAGGGTAGTTCCTATGAAATGTCGACATATAGATAGCTGGGAAACATAAAAAACAAGCTATTTATAATTTTTATTGGTATAAATGGTAGAAGCTAAAAATAGCGAATAAAAAACTTAATTGTTTGAATTTTTGTTCTCTGCTTTTCGATACTTTCAAAAAGCAAATCGATCGTAGCAACCAACGGTTGTTCATTTGTTTGAAAGGTGTAAAGAAATGTTAGAGAGGTGAATAAATGAAAAGGCTTGTTTTTTGTGTTTTGACAGATATTATTAGAGCATTTTTCTTTTAAATTCTCAGCAATTTATTTATATTGCTGGGATATAAAGTTGAATGTTTGAGAATATCTTTCAAAAATTTCCAAAGTCTACTGATGATTAGGGTAGTTCCTATGAAATGTCGACATATAGATAGCTGGGAAACATAAAAAACAAGCTATTTATAATTTTTATTGGTATAAATGGTAGAAGCTAAAAATAGCGAATAAAAAACTTAATTGTTTGAATTTTTGTTCTCTGCTTTTCGATACTTTCAAAAAGCAAATCGATCGTAGCAACCAACGGTTGTTCATTTGTTTGAAAGGTGTAAAGAAATGTTAGAGAGGTGAATAAATGAAAAGGCTTGTTTTTTGTGTTTTGACAGATATTATTAGAGCATTTTTCTTTTAAATTCTCAGCAATTTATTTATATTGCTGGGATATAAAGTTGAATGTTTGAGAATATCTTTCAAAAATTTCCAAAGTCTACTGATGATTAGGGTAGTTCCTATGAAATGTCGACATATAGATAGCTGGGAAACATAAAAAACAAGCTATTTATAATTTTTATTGGTATAAATGGTAGAAGCTAAAAATAGCGAATAAAAAACTTAATTGTTTGAATTTTTGTTCTCTGCTTTTCGATACTTTCAAAAAGCAAATCGATCGTAGCAACCAACGGTTGTTCATTTGATTGAAAGGTGTAAAGAAATGTTAGAGAGGTGAATAAATGAAAAGGCTTGTTTTTTGTGTTTTGACAGATATTATTAGAGCATTTTTCTTTTAAATTCTCAGCAATTTATTTATATTGCTGGGATATAAAGTTGAATGTTTGAGAATATCTTTCAAAAATTTCCAAAGTCTACTGATGATTAGGGTAGTTCCTATGAAATGTCGACATATAGATAGCTGGGAAACATAAAAAACAAGCTATTTATAATTTTTATTGGTATAAATGGTAGAAGCTAAAAATAGCGAATAAAAAACTTAATTGTTTGAATTTTTGTTCTCTGCTTTTCGATACTTTCAAAAAGCAAATCGATCGTAGCAACCAACGGTTGTTCATTTGTTTGAAAGGTGTAAAGAAATGTTAGAGAGGTGAATAAATGAAAAGGCTTGTTTTTTGTGTTTTGACAGATATTATTAGAGCATTTTTCTTTTAAATTCTCAGCAATTTATTTATATTGCTGGGATATAAAGTTGAATGTTTGAGAATATCTTTCAAAAATTTCCAAAGTCTACTGATGATTAGGGTAGTTCCTATGAAATGTCGACATATAGATAGCTGGGAAACATAAAAAACAAGCTATTTATAATTTTTATTGGTATAAATGGTAGAAGCTAAAAATAGCGAATAAAAAACTTAATTGTTTGAATTTTTGTTCTCTGCTTTTCGATACTTTCAAAAAGCAAATCGATCGTAGCAACCAACGGTTGTTCATTTGTTTGAAAGGTGTAAAGAAATGTTAGAGAGGTGAATAAATGAAAAGGCTTGTTTTTTGTGTTTTGACAGATATTATTAGAGCATTTTTCTTTTAAATTCTCAGCAATTTATTTATATTGCTGGGATATAAAGTTGAATGTTTGAGAATATCTTTCAAAAATTTCCAAAGTCTACTGATGATTAGGGTAGTTCCTATGAAATGTCGACATATAGATAGCTGGGAAACATAAAAAACAAGCTATTTATAATTTTTATTGGTATAAATGGTAGAAGCTAAAAATAGCGAATAAAAAACTTAATTGTTTGAATTTTTGTTCTCTGCTTTTCGATACTTTCAAAAAGCAAATCGATCGTAGCAACCAACGGTTGTTCATTTGTTTGAAAGGTGTAAAGAAATGTTAGAGAGGTGAATAAATGAAAAGGCTTGTTTTTTGTGTTTTGACAGATATTATTAGAGCATTTTTCTTTTAAATTCTCAGCAATTTATTTATATTGCTGGGATATAAAGTTGAATGTTTGAGAATATCTTTCAAAAATTTCCAAAGTCTACTGATGATTAGGGTAGTTCCTATGAAATGTCGACATATAGATAGCTGGGAAACATAAAAAACAAGCTATTTATAATTTTTATTGGTATAAATGGTAGAAGCTAAAAATAGCGAATAAAAAACTTAATTGTTTGAATTTTTGTTCTCTGCTTTTCGATACTTTCAAAAAGCAAATCGATCGTAGCAACCAACGGTTGTTCATTTGTTTGAAAGGTGTAAAGAAATGTTAGAGAGGTGAATAAATGAAAAGGCTTGTTTTTTGTGTTTTGACAGATATTATTAGAGCATTTTTCTTTTAAATTCTCAGCAATTTATTTATATTGCTGGGATATAAAGTTGAATGTTTGAGAATATCTTTCAAAAATTTCCAAAGTCTACTGATGATTAGGGTAGTTCCTATGAAATGTCGACATATAGATAGCTGGGAAACATAAAAAACAAGCTATTTATAATTTTTATTGGTATAAATGGTAGAAGCTAAAAATAGCGAATAAAAAACTTAATTGTTCAAAATCATTTAACTAAAACAAAATTATTCCCAAAATTTTTTCAAAAATGCCCTAATTTTCCCCACCTGTTTTTTCTGACGCTTAAAGACAAATAAGCTTAGAAAATACGAGTTTAAAGACAAAGATGTTTGATGCTTGTTTTCTCAGCATTAACATTTTTTGAAATATTTTTAATGTACTAAAATTACATATAACAAGGTTTCTGTAAACAAACGCTTTTTTTTATTTTTCCCCACTGTTTAACTGATTAATTTTGCTTAATGCCAGTTTTCACTATAATGATGTTCAGTAACATTCTGTTGGCTTTAAAGATTTTGAAACATTCTTGCAATTTCTATGGCTTTTGGTTTTCTTTTTTTTCTTTTGCTTATTCAGTTAAACATTTCATTTTTTGTTTTTCTTTTTCTGTTTGCACATGTCATTATGAACAAACAACATTATTATTGTTATTGTAATATTGGCAGTTGCATTAACAAAAGACGGCATTATTGGCATCACAATCTTGGGGCTTTATAGCTATTGAACCATTTTTAATGGTGCAACAAACAGCATTAAAAATCCCAAAAGACACACTACCACATAAACAAACATACGAAAAAGGCCAAGAGAAATTGTGTTTTTCTTGCTAACTTCAAAAAGAAAGCGAAATAGACAAACGGCTTGGCCAGGCTTTTAGGCTTTTTAACAGAAACATGACTACTGCAAAGAGTCAACAGACTCCAGTTGTTACAATTCTAGTAATTTTTTTTTAGCATGAAAAAAAAAAATACACCCTGAATTATGGTTGGAATTACAAGCAGCAGAGGGAATAAAAAAAAATCATAAAATATGAGAATGTATGGAATCAGGAAAAGAACCTGTTTTGCTCATAATTTATGATTTAAGCGCAACATGAATTCAATGAACTCCAGCCGCTGTCTTTGGCTAAGATTTTTCGTTGTTGTAATACTTTGTGCCATTATGAATAAAAAGGAATCAGGATGCGAGGATAGTGAAAAAATTAACAAAAAAAGAATTGTCAATAAAAGAATATTTTATTAATTATTGTAATATTTATGAGCATACTCGTAAATACATTTATACGCCATAAAAATAAAAATGTTATATAATATTTTTTATAATATTTTAAGCCGATAGTTTTTTTGTTATTATTTTAATTAAGATTAATTAATGAATATAAATAAATATAATTCCCTAGAAAACTAGAAAGGTTTTTTATCTTGGCGATTATTGCTTTTAGGCGATAATTTTAATTTTGCCTAAACTTGTCTGTTTATCACTATATATACTAAAGATGATTTTTAGCATGTTTATAACAATTCTTAACGCATTTTTTAATTATAGCAATTTCTGCTTTCAGGCAATTTTTTCGAGTTTAGTTTTGGCGATTTTTTAGCATTGTCAAATTTTTTATATTAATTTTTATAGCAACTTTTATCCCACATTACTTAAAATGGTTTTGTAAATTTGTTGGCGATTTCTAAAATTTTAGTGATTAGATGTAATTTGGCAAAATTTCCTGTTTAATTTTGCTGTAGCATCTCCAATTTAAATTACTACGTATTTAACATCAACTTTTAATGCAGCTTTTAAAATAAAAATTTTTAATATATTTGTTTTTATTTTGACGATTTTTTTTGCACCATTATTTTTTCAGTTTGGATATTCTTTTACTTAAAATTGTCTAGGCAATGAAATTTTCATTTCAGTGCAGTTTTTATTTTTACGTTTTTTTTGGGTTTAGCTATTTTTTTTTTTTTTTTTATTCAAGCGATTTGTTAGTTTTGCGATTATTTTTACTTTATATTTTCCAAATTTCGTAGGATTTTTCAACGGCAATTTTTTATGTAAATATTTAATAAGTGAACTTTTAGTTATATAAATATGTACGATAATAACTAATTACTTGTGAGTTTGAGTCCAACTTCAGCAGTTTTTTATGCTGCCTATTACATAAATTCTTCTAATTTTATTTAATTTGGCTGAATTTCATAAAAAATTTTGGTGCATAATTTAAAATTAAAATTTTTATATTTCTGTTATTTATTTTACAGATTTTTTATTTGAATGTTTTATTTTATTATTTTGTGTTAAGATATCTTAACAGAAAAAACACAAACAAATTTCCTTACTCAAAATTTTCTGAACTTTTTCCTACACAGGTTTTATTTCTGCGTTTTTTAAGCTTTAGCGATTTTTATTCTTGCAATTTTTTAATTGTATAGCTACGTTTTCAATTTAGATATTTCTACGGTAACTTTTAAACAACTCTTCCTAATTTTGGATTTTATGTTCTTTAGCGATTTTTAATTTTTGCAGCAACTTTTAGACAACTTTCTTCATTTTTGGATTTTTTGTTCCTTGGCGATTTTTCTACTTAGGACTTTCCTGTCCTTTTTTCATTTTTCGATTTTTCTACTTAGGACTTTCCGGTCCTTCAAATTTTGTTTTTTTTAACGATTTGCAATTTAGAAATTTTTATGATAATTTTATGACAAGTTTTTCAAGTTTGGTTTTTCTTTTCTTCGGTATTTTGTTTTGTGTGTAGCAGCTATTATTTATGTTTGGCGACCTTCTCAGCTCGAACTTTTTTAAAGAAATCAATTACTGCAGAATTTCCAAATGTTTGGACTTTTTCATGTTTAAAACATTTTTATTGTCGGTCTTTTTGGAATATTAGCGATTTTTCTATTTGGTGATTATTTAAAATTTTATCGAATTTTTTTATTGTTAAACTTATATACATATATATAATTTTTTTCCTTTGTTGGACATTTATTGTACGAAAGTTTGTTAGTCTGGTTATTTGTCTATCCTTGGCGATTTCCTTAAGTTAACATTTTATCAATGTAACAATTGCTGCCATGGTCCCAAATTTTTATGAATGATAATTTTTGAAAAACTTTTATTTTTGAGCCGTTTTTTATATTTTTTAGAGATTATTCCATTTGGCGATTTTTTATAATAATAAATTTTTTGATTAATTTTTTCTAGCTATAATTTTTTTTCCTTTGGTTATTGTTATTCTAATGTGAAGCGATTTTTTCTGGCTGAACTTTTTTCATAGTAACACTTACTGCAACGTCAGCTAAGTTTTGAATGTTGCAGTTGTAAGCATTGGCATTCACAAAAATGCACACAATCCGTTATACAACTGAATGTGTTGCAATTTTATTTTAGACCACAATAATTTTCCTTATTTTTAATTTTAAAATTTATAATTTTCAGGGTTCTTTTACTTTTAGTGTTTTTTCCATATGAATATTTTGTACACTTTGGCGATTTTCTAAATATATATAAAAATGTAAAGTAGAAAACTTTAACTTTCCTAGGTTTTAAAAAAATGTTTTGTCTGCTATAAACGATTTTTTCAAGTTGCTCTGTTTTCATGATAACCGTTATCGCAACGAATGCTTGTTATCGATTTTTTTTTAATTAACTTCGAGATTTTTATCTTTTAGCGATTTTATCATATGGCGCTTTTCTAAGCTTTGGCGATTTTTTGAAATTTAAAAATAGCTTTTACCTTAACTTACTCTTAGATTTTCAACATTTTTTGCTTTGGTGATTTTTTATATATTAAAAGTTTAAGAGTCTGGCTATTTTTAACACGCTTATATTAGTTTCACTTGTATGTTTGTTAGTTTGTTTGTATGTTTGCAAAATTCTAAATATTATGCCATATAAGTAATTATTACATATTTAGGTATATAAAATTGTATATACAGTATCGTGGCTTTAATGCAAAGGTTGGGGTTGCCGTATTGCTTCTGGAGAAGTGTAGGGATTTTGGGGGTTCACGAAGCCGATTTGGGAATTTCAAAAAAAAAATCGAAACCACTTTGCTAGATGGTTTGGAACCCATTTTTCATGATCGGTGCGAGTTTTTGCCGTGCAACATGCATCTGAACTATAAACGGTCATTCGCTTTAGTGCGAAAATTGAAGGTGCCATATTGCTTCTGAGGATGGGGAGGGGGTTTACTTTTCCTGAAGCGGACTTTGGGAATTCCCAAAAAACTCGCAACTGCTTCACTAACCGAAAGGTGCGGATTTTGTCCGTGGAATTTGTATCTGAACTAATAACGTTAATTCGATTTAGTGCAAAATTTTAAGTTGCCATATTGTTTTCGGGGACGCGTGGGATTTTGGCGATTCCTGAGGCTGATTTTGGGAATTCTCGGAACGCGTTATACGGAAAATTTTCTGATTTTTTGGATAATTTAAGAAGAAACTTTAACAACAGTGATGAAAAATCTGAAATTTGCTATCGAAGCGTGTTTTTTAAACTACATTTATTTTGTGGTAATTTTCACTGCCGCATTTTTAATAAAGTTCTAAGTTAATAAAATAATAAAAACGGATATGTAAATTTGGCTTATTTTTCTAGTTTTTCGATTTTAGTTTATATTTTAGTTTTGACAGTTTGTTGTCCATATTCTAACTCAATTTTTTTTCCTTTCTTCTTGGTGATTTTCTCTTGGTTTTTATTTGCAGCTCTTTGAAAACTTATTCTACCTGCCGTGTATCTTTCCGGTATTCCCCAAATCCAACTCTTCGAGTATTATTTCATTGTCATTGCACTTACAATCTTAGTTGCATAAAAGAATCTCAAGCTTTCGATAGCAACAACAATTCAGCAAGACAATGACTGCGAAAACTTTTTCTATCTTGCTTCAAACCACTCCTCCCAGACTTTGTAGTCTTTGTTGTCATTTTGTTCTTGTTTAGTTGATTATATTTTCTAATGTTATTGGAGCTCTGAGGATGGTCACAAATAGACAACAATTCCCCGGGCCAAGTCAAGCATAACGCGCTCGTTCTTAGGGAGTTGTTTAGTAAACAAACACCGAACTAGAAAAAGCAAAAAAGAAAAAACAAAAACAAACAAAAAAATAAGAACAGGAAAATTTGCAACCTTTTTCTTTTTCTTTCATTCTTTTTTGCTCAAAGAAAGAATAAAATTCTTAGACGTTGCTTTCCGGCTTTCCAACTGACAATAATACGAGTATAAGCAGAAAAAAAAACAAACACACATACACAGAAAAGCAAATGTGACAATAAATGGTTATAGATCTTAGATATTTCTACAGCCAGCAGGGCTAAAAAGGCAAGACGGAATGTGTAGATATGCTGCTAAAAGTGTTAAAAACACATAATGGCGCAACCAAAATGAGATGGGGAATTTAATGAAGAAAAATGTCTAGAAATTAAATGTTGTATTGTTGGGAGAAAAATGCAGGCGTGTTGACGATTTGAAAAAGGACATGACAAAAACCCGCAAGTTAAAGAAGAAATATGACTGAAAAGACACTTCAGTGGTATTGAAAATATTTCTTTATTTCTCGCCTGAGCTTAATATTTAATAGCTGGTCTGTTTCTTTCTAAGCTACGAGTATGCATTTAGGGGATTTTTTATAGCTTGAAAAAATACGTGTAGGCAGCAATTCATGGACAGACTTCTAATGTTACAAGTCAGTATTTTGTTAAACAGATAGCTGAAGAAACAAAGAAATTTATATTAAATACTTAAAAAATCGTCTAGCTTTAATAAGAAATTGATATTATAAACACTAGATATACACAAATTTTTTTCCAAGAAATACGAAACATATAAGAAAACTAAACTTTATGCTATTTCCTTAAAAAAGTTGTGCATAAAAAATATATATTTTATGCCTTTGGGGTTTATTAATTAATTAATATAAATATAATTTAAATGAATTTAAAACATATTTCAAATCATTTAAATTTTGTTGCATATCTCCCAAAAAGTCATTTTTGGCATTTTGGTGATTTTATTAAATGAAATTGGAAATCTATAAATTAGGCTAAAAAAAGTTAACATTAAAACTTAAACTTTAACGGCTATATTAATAAAATTTACATTATATTTAGTACGGACTTATATAATAAAATTGTGTTTAAAATTTGTCAAATAAGCCTTTAATTAACACAAAAGCATTTTTAATGTATCTGACACTTAATATTTATTATTTTATTTTAGGGAATATTAAGGGTAGGAAGTATTGCTGCTAAATCAATTTACCTGTAAAGTAGTAGTAATTTTGACTTAATTTTGTCCTTTCGTTTTAGTGATTTTGTGGGTTCTTGGTGTGGGAAAAATTTTCATATCCGTTTTCAAGTTCCAAGCATTTTTGTTTAGATACTATCATATTTGAATTTTTTCTAAATATTCTAATTTATATGATATCATATTTTCGGGACTTTTTTAGTTTTGATTTGTTCGAGAAAGTTTAAATTTATTCCCCGCTTCCAGTCAGGCGATTTTTTGTTTAAGATTATTTTTTAAATTTCGCAACAATTTTAAAACTAGAAAGTATTGTTCAAAAAAGGAAAATTATTTCAATGTTTTTTTTATTTACTTAGATGTTTTTTTAACTAAGAGATTGTAGTTTTCGACAATTTTAGAACTATTTAGTTTTGTTCGAAAAAGAAAAATTGTTTTAACGTTTTTTTATTTAGTTAGACGATTTTTTAAACTCAGCGATTTTAGTTTTCTACAATTTTAAAGCTTCATAGTTTTGTTTGAAAAAGGAAAATTATTATTATTTTTTTTTTGTATTATTTACTTTGGAAATTTTTATAACTATGCAATTTTAGTTTTAGAGAATTTTATAGTTTTGTTCGAAAAAGAAAAATTTTTTTACGTTCTTTTTTAGTTATTTAGACGATTTTTTTAACTAAGTTGTTATAGTTTTCGACAATTTTAAAACTACTTAGCTTTGTTCGGAAAAGAAAAATGGTTTTAACGTTTTTTTTTATTTATTTACACGATTTTTTGTTTTCGACAAAATTAAAGCTAGTTTTTTTTTTTTTTTTTTTTGAAAAAGGAAAATTGTTTTGACGTTCTTTGTATCACTTACTTAAGAAATTTTTATAACTAAGAAATTTTAGTTTTCAAGAATTTTATAGTTTTATTCATAAATGAACATTTTTTATTTATTTAGACGATTTTTTTAATTAAGCGATTTCAGTTTTCAGCAATTTTAAAACTCCATAGTTTTTTTTTCGAAAGAGCAATAGATATTTAAGTAAGCAATTTTTTAACTAAGCGATTTCAGTAATTTAAAACATTTTTCATTAACTTATTTACGTTGTTCGAGAAAAAAACTTTGTTTTAACATTTTTGTATTTAGTATTTTGGTTTTTATTCGACCTCTATTTCTTAATTAAGTAGTATTTCGTTAATTTTAAGGTCCTTTTTGCTTATTTATTTTAATATGTCTGCAGACATATTCAAATAAATAAGCAAAAAGGACCTTAAAATTAACGAAATACTACTTAATTTTTGTATTTACTTATGCGATTTTTTTCACAACTTATTTTGCTTATATGCTTTAAAAAATTTGTTAAATTTTTGGTTAGAATTTTTTATATTTTTTTTTATATTTACTTAGACAATTTTTTTAACAAACAATTTTTAAAATTTTTGATTTATTATTTCTGCTGCTCAAAAAATTTTTATTTTAGCGTATTCTTCAAAAAATTCTAAAACTAAAATTTTGTTTTTCATTTGCATTTAGTTAGACAATTTTATTTAGATAGGTGATTTTTAAATTTTTGGCTAATTTGTATCTAAAGAAAATTTTAACTTAAGCGTTTTTTTTTTTTTTTTTGAGAATATCTTTCAAAAATTTCCAAAGTCTACAGATGATAAGGGTAGCTCCTGTGAAATGTCGACATATAGATAGCTGGGAAACATAGAAAGCAAGCTATTTATAATTTTTTTTGGTTAATATTAGAAGCTAAAATAATGAATAAAAAACTCAGTTGTTTAAGCGTTTTTGTACAGTTGAAAAGTTAACGTTTACTTAAAAAAATTGTAAAACTACAGTTTTGTTGTTCCAAAAATTTTGATTTTACTTTCTTGCATTTACATGCAAACACACCACACACCTCAAATCTGAAATCAAACAAGACAATAGGTCAAAGCTGTTGGAAGTGCTCAGAAGGAGGCGAAGACAGTGGAGTTGGCTGGCAAGATTATGGCCGCTGTATTTTGGGATGTACACGGAATATTTGTCATCGATTATCTTGCAATAGTAGCCCAGGAAAGTATTATTATGCATTATTGGATCAATATATTGATGCAATCAAGGTTACTGAAGAAAATATGAAGAAAGTTCTCGATATCGTTATGAATAATCGCCGAGTCAAGTTACGTCAAATGGTTGATATGGTAAACATATCAATGAACGTGCGTTCAACATTTTGTATGTACATTTGTATATGAAAAAGCTAGATGTGTGTGAAGATAAATTTTAACATTTTTAACCTCAGCCACAAACCTGCTATTTTAACATACCTCTGTTAATGTATTAACATGGCTCTGTTACGCATGAAATTCGCAATTTAAGCAATAAAAATGTGTTTTAAACCAATAATTTTAACAAATTTATAAGAAACAATTTGAGATAATTTTCTTGAATCAAAATCCGTAAAGAAGGATCACAAAAATTTTAAAAGAACCCTCTAATCAAAGAAAATTGCACGAATTCAAAATTACAAATATTGTACAATTTTTCAGAAATAAAAAAGATGGACAAAAAAAAATTGTTGGAAATCACTCATTAGGCCGTTCGTAACGATGTTCGAAGGTCAAAAGTCGCAACAGTGCGTTTTTCTAAAAAATTGGCCTTTGAAATTTGAAAATGGACTTTGGTCCCTTTTACGAAAATACGATTAGTAGGAGATGGGCGAAAAAAAATTATTGACCATTGGACATCGTTGCGAAAGAAAAAAGTGCTCTTTCTTCAAGACAACACCGGTTCAAAACTTTCGATAGTCCGCCCATTCGATAATTTCGATAGATATTTTAAAACTATCGATGGTTTCGATAGTATCGAAATCTAACATATAAAATGTATAAATGTAAAACTAACATAGGATTATTTTCAATATTATTTTGGAGTGTGGTCCGTGAAAACCTAGAGATTACCAAGACTATTTTCCTAGTTCTGGTACAATGCACTGCATATGTAGGGGTCATTCCCTGAGTACTGGTCCTATAAAAAAAAAAACATTTCACAAATTTTCAAGATGTCGAAAACGTTATCGCTAATACAAATCCAAGAAAAGCTCCAGGCATTGATCAAATTATTGGTAAAATGCTTGAACAGTTACCTCGTGCAGGTAGAAGGCTTCTACTTTTTATAAAGTTGAACTTACCTGCAAATACATACAAGCTTCTGGAAAGCTACTTATATGAGCGCAAATTTGTTATCAGAGAAGACGATTTTGTAAGCCCAACTAGGACCAATTGAGGCAGATGTTCCCCAAGGCAGCATACTGGGGCCTACTTTATACTTGATTTACGCCTCTGACATGCCAACGACATCCGGAATCCACACTTCAACCTTTGCAGATGACACAGCGTTTTTGAGCGTTCATGAAAACCACCAATTAGCTTCACGAAATTTACAGGAATATATTTCACTATTAGAGAAATGACTAAAACTTTGGAAAATCAAAGTTAATGAGCCAAAATGTACTCATGTCACATTCACACTGTGTAAGGAAACATGTGCATCTATCATAATAAACAACTCACCTATTCCGCAGCACAATGAAGTCAAGTACGTTGGTATACTCGACCGTAGGCTAACGTGAAAGTCTCACATTGAAGCAAAAGTCACTTAGTTGAAACTAAAAGCAGCGCAACTAAATTGTCTTATGGGCAGAAACTCGACTTTGAAGTTGGATTGCAAACTTCTGCTATACAATGCAATTCTAAAACCTATATGGTGCTACGGAATTCAATTATGGGGTACCGCCTCAGCGTCAAATATTGCAAAAACTCAAAGGCGACAAAACCAAGTTCTTCGAACGATTACAGCGGCTCAATGGTACGTAAAAAATTCACGAATTCATAAAGATCTGAGTGTTCCGCTGGTAAAAGAGGAATTTTCTAAGTACGCGACAAGGTATGTCAGTAAACTGGAACTTCATCCAAACCCTCTTGCGCGCAATATACTTAATTTTGGCGGCCACACTCGGCTTAGAAGAAGGGATACCGTTGCCACCATCAGATTGCTCAATAGGTGATTTTACCGAAATAGCTCCCGCAAAATAAAATTTTTTGTCTAGCATTGGCCGGGCTTAAGTATAAAGCACATTTTTTTTTTTGATTTTAAAGCACATCTGTTTTAATTTTAAATTTAGTATTAAGATTTGAATACTTATTGTTAGTTCATTTTGAAGATTCAATAAATAAAAATAAAAAATTCTACAAAAAAAAAAATTTTGACAAACTCACGAAAATCTCTGTACTGCACTATGCCAAATGGTTATACATCGCTATTAGAGCATTGTTAACATTTTTTTGCGATCTGCGTCTGAGCCATAGGTTTCCGGTGTTTTAAACAATGAGTCTATTTATGATACAGACGTTTTTAAATAACTAGGATAAACCTGTTTTAGATGATCGAATATACTTGACATGTTGCCGCTTGTATTACAAACTATACCACAGTCTTTTTTCAGCTTTTATTTATTTATTGAAAATTCTCAAAGTGAATTAGCAATAAGTATTCATATCTTAATACTAAATACAAAAAATTAATTAAGTCCAGCCAATGCTAGACAAAAAGTTTTATTTTGCGATTATATTGGTGAAATCACTTATTTAACGCTCTGATGGTGGCAAGGGTATCACTCCTTCTCAACTGAGTGTGACCGCTAAAATTAAGTATGTTTCGTGAAACGCATTTAGCATAGTGTTTTTTTCTTTTGTTCGCTCAAAAAACTCCAGAATATCGAGAACCCCTTACGCGTTTTTTGCTTCAATTCCACCCTCATCGCTGATTTCAATACATCTACAAGCATACATATATAAGATCAATTTTATATAAGATCAATTTTTCCAGAAGCATGCAACTTTAATATACCATTTCCAATTGAGTCTTGCAGAGACTTCTTCATAACAATAAAACAAGAATCGTCAACTTTCAGCTGTAATCAGCAGGTTAAAAAAATTATTGCGAAAGATTTTCAATATTTGATAAAAATTTATGAAAATAAAACATAGTGCCATCAGAAATTTGTTAAAAGAACTCAAAGAAAATGGTATAATTTGAAGTTTTAGTAGGCGAGAAAGCCTTTGGACTTTAAAGTGATTATTTTGTTATGCATGCTTGTAGTAATGAAAAAATCATGCTTAATGTTTATAAAATTAAAAATTTTTCATTTACTTTTCAATTTAATTTACAAAAATATGCAAGCCGTCGAGTATTTTTAATCAACTTTGCTTTTTTTTCGCCGATAGTATCACTATCGGATAAAAAATATCGATAGTGGATCAAAAATAAAACTATCGATACTACTATCGATAGTTTTGCAGCTCTAACTGACTTAGCAGCAGGTTTATCCTCATGATAAATTTCAATGTGAACTTTAAGCATTTTTAAGCTGCCATATATTCTGTTGAAAATATGGTAGCTTCAGTTACAAAAATGGGAAAATTTTAATCGTGACTTTATCGTTCACGTTAACTACTGTTAAAGGTCATGTTGCACTATCATACACGATCGTGCGGTTTACTAAATAAAGCATGTGTGCTGAAAAAGTACTAAAAACGCAACCGTGCAGCAGAGTTTTTGACAAATCGTGCGATTTGAAAAATTTTGTGAAACTTTTCAAAACATGATGGTTTCTGTGAGATTAGTGTGGTATATATTGTGAAAAATATGAGAATATTGTTGGTGCCTCGAGAAAAAAATTTAAGTAATATAAAATTAATATGTTAATAAAAGTTTTTAATTATTTTATTGTGTATATAAATTATTGTGTATATAAATTAAAAGAAGCGATACCGCTGCCATCATCAGATTGCTCAATAGGTGATTTTACCGAAATAGCTCCCGCATAATAAAACTTTTTGTCTAGCATTGGCCGGACTTAAGAATCGCATTTTTTTTTTTAATTTTAAATTTAGTATTAAGATTTGAATACTTATTGTTAGTTCATTTTGAAGATTCAATAAATAAAAAATGCTTAAAAAAAAAAAAAATTATTGCAATTATACTTGTATAATAGTGTGGCCTACAACGCCATTTTGAAGCGATATTTTCCAGTCGGCCAGACTTTTGAAAGAGTTTCCTGTGAATGAATCGTACGATCGTGCAGGATAGTGAATCAGGGCCTTAAGGTTAACTATCAAGAACTTTATCGTTGTAGTAATGGCCATAAGTGTATTGGGCGTGAGAGGAGACTATGTTGAGAAATAAATGGTTTTGGAAAAAAAAATTTTTTTTCCCCTTACTTAGGTTAGCAATCCGCCCTCGTATATCTAAAATTTTAAAAATTTATAAATTTTAAACAAATGGAAAAAAAATATACTTGTGGGCAGTCAACAATGTTTGTCATATAAAATTGTTTTGCTGTTTTCAAAGTCGCCGAAATATCTGCAAAAAAGCTCTAGAGAGAATAGAAGATAAAAGTTTATGTATAAATTTTTTTTTGTATTAATTTTATATACTGAAATTGGTTGATTTATTGCTATTGAATAAACCCCAAAATAAACAAAAATATATATTAGTCCCTAACGAATCAATAGCTTTTGCTGCAAATACTTTTTAATATCTTGAGCAAGAATTACAGTTGTCCAATATGATTTACATGCATTAACATTGACCTTAACTTCAAAACTTTTGTTTGCGTTTTTTTTTTCTTTGTTCTTTTCTTAACGACTAAGAATAAAACCTAAAACCAAATTCGTGCCATCTCTTGAATTTTATTATATACTAAGAAATTCAGCTAAAGCGCCAATTACGTAAAACCAAAACCAAAGTCAAGGTTCGCTGACTAGAAATTTTATTTTATTTTCTTTTTGTCTTTCTCCATAAACTTAATAAAAATACTTGGCAAATGGGGGAAAAAGAAAAGGAAAAAGCCAACATATATTGAATTACCAAACACTCAAATTATCGTAAAAAAAACACAAAACTCAAACAGTTTCCCCAGAACAGCCATAAAGTTCAATTTACATACTGAAGAACAAAAAAAGAAGATAATAAAAAAAATTATAATCTGGCTTGAACTCGTATTCTTGCGGTTGGTGCTGGTGCTGGTGCCACTGCTGCTGTTCAGACACTTGACCACCAAACCAACCCAACAGCCACTCTCTACCAATTGGGAAGACAAGACAAATGGACGGACGGACAACCAGACAAACAAACATACACACTTTAAACCAAAATCAACATAAATTAAACGGAGGAAACTGCGAGTACGTTCATGTTTGCGGCAGAAACAAACAAAAAATACATTTATTATTAAATAAGACTATTGTAATCAAAATTTGAAGAATAGACGGAAAATGAATGCAAAATGTACGAAATTATAATAAGAACAATAAATGTTTGGTTTAGATTTTTGTGCTCACAAAATGGGTCAGTGGCTGTTCAACAGGAAACTCTTGAAAAAAAAGATATAGAAATTTCTTCCACAACAAAAATCAGCAAACAATAAATAATAACGAAAAGCAGTAAATAATAAAACAAAATACAGGGTGCTTGGTAGCAGATTTATATTTTCAAGTTTAAATAAAAAAAATTACTATCTAAAGCAGAAGTGCCCCAGCTCTAGGCTGTGCGCTTTAATAAACACATGTGAGTGCATACACACAAGTGCAAAGCAGCAATACTTCCGCACGCTTTGCTAGTACATATTGACAACTTTTGCCTTTTACAACGAAACGTATTAAATAAAGTTCTTTAAATGTATTGGTGTTTGCTCTGCCATGCAATAAAAAGTAGCATTCAAATGCGGATTTTACTTTTTTAAGAATATGCCATTCAGATGTCTCCAGTTCGAGTTGAACACATTGCTCTGACGAATTGCTTCGCGCAAGCGGCGCATAATTTCAAGGTAGTATTCTTTATTGACTTTGTGGCAAGAATTAATGAAGCACCTCGCCTTTGCAGTCGAAAAAAAAACGTGGGCAAAACCTTCATATTTGGCCGAACTTGACATGATTTTTTCGATCTGGGCTCTTCTGGGCGCTTCAATTGGGATGATTGGGCTTTGGTTTCAATGTGATAGCCTTGTGTTCTGTGCCACACGCTGCAGTAAAATTGAGCTGATTTCTCTACGAATATTTTTCCTTAAAGGCACAAGAGATTGCGGATTGTCATTATAAACCGTACATTCGGTACCTGGATATGGTCCTACCCCAAGAGAACAGCGTACCTGTTACCCTAGATCTAGCTGCAAATTCATGCTCCTCTATGTGGTTCAGTAAAATTACCCTGGATTATGTCCACACTAAAGGCACAGTTGCTGCTTCGGTCTTGAATGAGGTGATCTGTATACGTTTGACCCTGTACAGGGCCTTAGCGATATCGATGTTCAGCTGGAGGCTATGTGATAACAGTGGTATAAACGATCATCAACTTCGATTCGAGATTCGATTCGCTTATCACTGGAGCGGTTGGATATGGGCCACTTCGCGGGTGGCGTAGTAGGGACATAGACTGATGAGGTTATTTGGTTAGTATTATGGCGGCTGCTATGCAACAGCGTATAGCAGTATATTCACGATTCACCAGCACCCCCATGTTCCTGACTACCCTCACACTTGTAGTCATATAAGCAACTTCTTGCTGAGCAGCTGGGGCCTTATAATTCCTACTGTATGAAATTTTCCAGCACTCAATGGAAGACAAGGCTTAATGAGTTGTTAGGCCGAAGCCCACTAAGACCACCATTTAGAGAGTCATTTAACCAACTCACCCGTCAACCATCACCACTGGTTCCATACAGTACAGGTATCTGTTGTGAAGACAACAGACCTTCGGGAGGTTACAAGGCCCCGAAAAAAGCCACGTACCAAACAATTATCAGGGAAACAACTCTCCCTTCCTGCATTTTAGATTTAAATCACAACCAGAAAGTTCCAGTCCAGGTAGGCACGTCAACCATGATCTGCCTGGGTTGAACTGCTCACAGAACTGCCCGGCGGTCATGCTAATACCCATTCTGCCAATTCAAACTCTTGGTAAGGATTCGGAAGCCAACACAACAAAAGTCATGCGGTTTCCTAAAGTTTGATTTGCAACAACAAACGGAGGACGCCCTGTTTTGGCATATGCCAAGGCGAAACCTGTTCCTCGGGGGGCCTCCTGGTTGACAATGTTACATTGGCTTCCTGAAGTGATTGCGTTTCTGAGGATCACTTTTTTCATTATGTGGGGAATCATCCCTCCTGCGCTGGAGAGATGTGAAATAAAGGTTTGTATTCATAAGGTCAAGAGTAGGTAATCGCAAGGTAGGGTAAACGGTGTGACTGGAGAAATATGTAAGTATTTGGAAGGCCATACCGGAAAACCTGCAGTCAATGTTTGCGAAGTGCCTTAGTGAGGGCTACTTCCCTGAGATTTGGAAAAAAGTGCCCGTTATCGTGCTAGAATAAAGAAACCAATCTATTAAAAGCAAATAATTAAATTTACCAAAACGTTTCCTTATATCGCCAAATAAGCAAAATTAACTTTAATAAATACTTTCACTGTTTTCAAAAAGAGTATAATTTTTTCCTATTAATGATCACTATCAAACACAATAATCAATTAAAAAATACTTTGACTTTCTTCCACACTCTTTCTTCGTCACTCTGTTGTTGTAAACCCAAGGAACCAACAAAAACCAAAGACAAAGTGAGAAATTTATCTTGTTACCACAAAATATCTATCAAACCAAAACATACAACTTTCTCTGTTTAAATTTTAAAACCATATTTGTAATTATGGCCAAGAATAAAATTAGAAATTTTCTAAATTTGATTTGACGTTTTTGTTTTCAAAAGTTGTCTCTACGCAGCAATCTTGTCTGTGAGTGATCTTTTCAGGCAATTTAAATTCTTGACTCATCTGCAGTGAATTTCAAGTCTGGAAAAAAATGTGAAGCACGTAATAAAATTAAGAAGTAAAATAAAACACACACACGCACACAAGACACTCAAATGGGTGATTTGTAAAAACTAAAAAAAAAAAAACTCAACAGTACAAAGTCTTTAGGCTACTGATGATCAGACTAAAAACTGTGTTGAAAGCGGCAAGCGAAATTGTGTTATGGGTGTCGCAAACATAAAAGCCAATCAAAAAGTTTTTTTTTACAGAATAGCATTTCGAACAGTTCTGTTTATCAACAAAGGCTTTAAGCGCGCATTAAAATATATATATCTTCAAAATAAGCAGAGGTTAACATTGCAGTTTATATATATCCTTATAAATTTCGACTAATTTTCTTCGAACATTTTAAATGCATCCTCCGAGTACTAGTTCAAGATAATAAAAAACCTGTTATATATTTATATTTAGTATTAAGATTTAAAAAAAAACTTTTGTGACGCAGTGTATTTGTGTGCAATGTATTAGAATCACTTAGCAACTCATATCCGGGAAAGTTAGTTCAAGTTAAAGCCTTTCTACATCAAATCAACAATAAAGTACTTTTTTATATACTCTTTTAAAGTGTACGCATTAATAAGTACCTACTACTAATTAAAGAAATTCTTTGAAAAAGTACTTATTATTATTATTTCTAATAAATGTAGTTTAAAAAACCAAATAAACGGTATTCGATGTCGAATAAAAAGTAAAAAATAATTTTAAGAATAAGCTCGAAGAATACTTTTTTTCATTTTGAACCAGTACTCAGGGGATAGCCCCTACACATGCGGTGCATTGTACCAGAACTAGAAAAATAGGTTATGAGGAGGGGGAAATAGGGAGTACTGAATGAAAGATACTAGTATTATTGTTAATAAAGTGTTGGGAGTTCGATATATGAAAAGTATGACACAGATCGCCCCACGCTTGATTCACAATAGTACTGGTATTTTTCGTTCAGTATTTTTTAATTTTTAATTGTGGGATACCTAAAACAGGCGTCAGAGAGCACTTCCCTGGGAGCATTGAGGCAACTTGAATAATTGCACTGAAACGAACGACCCTTAATAGTTCCGATACACGTTCCGCGGCAAGAACGAAAACTGAATATGAAAAAGTGGCCAATTAGCGAATTAGCGAAGTGTTTCCGAGTTTTTTGGAAGTTCCCACAGGGATTTCCATAATCTTTTCCACTTTCCCGGAATAATACACCAACTACAGCTTTTGCACTGAAGCGAATAAACGTTCGCAGTTCAAATACACGTTCCATGGCAAAAACGCGCACCGAATATGAAAAACCGGTTCTAAACCGATTTTGGGAATTCCCAAAATCGGCTTAGAGACTCGCCCATAAGACCCCCACTTTCGTGGCAGCAAAATGGCAACTTCAATTTTCGTTTCAAATGAATGTCTGTTAATAGTTTAGATACACGTTCCATGGCAAAAACAATCACCAAACTGAGAAGCCGATTCCACACCGGTTGCGAGGCTTGGTAACACCCAACATTCAATACTCGAAGACGATTTTGGGAGTTTCTTCCCCGAAGGCAATACGGAAACTTCAATTTTTGCACTAAAAGAAGTGAACGTTAAAAATTCAAATACACGGTCCATGGCAAAAACGCGTACCGAGTGTGAAAAGCCGGTTCGGCACATGGTAAAAAAACCTGTTTCCAGTTTTCTTCGGGAGTTCCCAAAATCGGCTAAGGCAATCGCCAAAACCTCCCCACTTCTCCGGAAGCAATACAGCAACTTAAACTTTCACACTAAAGCGAAAGATCGTTAATTGCTCAGATACACTTTTCCTGGCAAAAATCAGCACCATTTATAAAAAACAGATTCCTAACTGGTTAGCGAAGCTGTTCCGTGTTAAAAAAGTTCCATTTAAAAAAATATATGTGTAACGAAAATAACTTTTTAAAGAAAAGTTTAAATAATTCAGTTTTATTCACTTTATTGGCTTCTAACATTGATGCCAATCAAAAAAAAATGTATAAATAAAACAGCTTGTTTTTTGTGTTTTAACACGTATTATTAAAATATTTTTCTTCTTAAATTCTCAATAATTTATTTAGGTTGTTGGGATATAAAGTTGAATGTTTGAGAATATCTTTCCAAAGTCTGCTGATGAGTAGGGTAGCTCCTATGAAATGTCGATATATAGACAGCAGCGAAACATGGAAAATAGGCTGTTTATAATTTTTTGATTGGAATCAATGTTAGAAGCTAGTATTGTGAATAAAACCCAATTGGTTGTCTGCTTTTCGATGGTTTCAAAAAACAAATAGTAGAAACCAACGATTGTTCGTTTCTTTGAAAGGTGTAAAAGACGAAAGAAATATAAAGACGTGTATAAATGAATAAGCAATGGAACATAGAAAACAAGCTGTTTAAAATTTTTTGATATGTTTTAATTTTAAAAAGAAAAGTTTTAGGGAATAACCTTTTAAAAGTAAAACGCTAAGAAAACAAGTGTGGTGTAAATTAGCATTTTTATAAAAACGACTTATTAAAATCCCACTATTTCAAAACGTGCCATTTGAAATGTATATAGAAAAAAAAAGGATTTTTTATAATAAGTACCTTTAATAAAAAATACCTTTCATAAAAAGTACTTCTTTTGAAAAGTACCTTTTATAAAAAAAATAGTTCTCACAAAAAATTCCGTTTTCTAAAAAAAAATCCTTTTAAAAAAGTAGCTTTTATAAGAAGTTTCTTTTAAAGAAACTACCCTTTATAAAAATAACCTTTCATAAAAAATATATTTTATAAAAAGTATCTTTTATAAAAATTAGCTTTTATAAAAAGTACCTTTTATAAAAAGTACCTTTTATAAAAATTACTTTTTATAAAAAATATATTTTATAAAAAGTACCTTTCATAAAAAGTACATTTTATAAAAAGTACCTTTTATAAAAGTATCTTTTATAAAAAGTACATAGTATACGAAATACCTTTTTTTATAAAAAGTGCCTTTTATAAAAAGTACTTTTTATACAAAGCAACTTTTCTGAAAAGTACCTTTTATAAAAAGTATTTTTTGTAAAAAGTAACTTTCATAAAAATTTTTTTTTAAGTAACTTTCATAAAAAAACTTTTTATAAAAAGTACATTTTATAAAATGTACCTTTTATAAAAAGAACGTTTTATGAAAAGTACCTTTTATTAAAGGTACGTTTTTCAAATAGTATCTTTTATAAAAAGTACGTTTAATAAAAAGTGTTTTTTATAAAAATTATCTTTTTTAAAAGTACTTTTTCATAAAAGGTACCAATTTAAAAATAATTTTATAAAAAGAACCTTATATAAAAAGTTCCTCCTATAAGCTTCTTTATAAAAAGCATATTTTTTTTTAAGTACATATTATAAAAAGTACTTTTAATAAAAGCACTTGTTAAAAAAGGAAGTTTGATAAAAAATACCTTTCATAAAAATATTTTTTATAAAATATAACCATTTATCAAACGTACCTTTATTAAAATACCTACTATAAAAATTACGTTTTATAAAATATACCTTTTGTAAAATGTACTTGTTATAAAAAGTGCCTTTTATAAAAAGTACAATTAAAAAACAAAAAATATATTTTATGAAAAGTATATTTGACAATAGAGGAACTTTTATAAAAAGTATCTTTAAAAAGAGTAGTATCTTTTACAAAAGTAGCTTTTGTATAAACTAGCTTTAATAAAACGTAGCTTTAATAAAAAAGTACATTTTTTAACAGTGCTCAAAAGTACTTCTTATCAAAAGTACTGTTTATCATAAGTTTTTCTTACAAAAACTACGCTTATTATATACTTTTCATAAAATTAAACTTTTATAAAAGGTACCTTTTGTAAAAAATACTTTTACTAAAGTACATTTTTTTGTAAAAGTTCCTTTTTTATTAAAACTACCTTTTTTATTAAAAGTACCTTTTTTGTAAGAAAGTATTTTTTATAAAAATTATCTTTTTAATAAAAAGTTTTTTTTATAAAAAGTCTTTTTTTATAAAAAGTGCCTACGTACATTTATAAAAAGTATTTTAAAAAACTTCTGCTTCGCAAGAACGCATATTAAAATCATTATTGAAAGAAAATCCTTCGAAAAAAAATCTACATAAAAAATCCCTTTGAACTAAAAATTGGCGGTAAATTTCTTCCTTGTCTATTGAGGTGTATTGATCTTTTTCAATATTTCGTTTTCTTTGGAGGTTTTTTAATTATGAAACTCAAATTATGAAAATCAAAACTAAAAGTTCTCCAACTGAACAAGTTTATGGTGAAAATAAAATGAAGTATTTTTTAAAACAAGTACTTTTTAGCACAATTACTTTTTTTTTAAATTAACTTTTTATGAGTTGCCTTCTAAAAAATTTCTTTTTGGGTAAAAAAAAAGCGTGAGGGAACTTTTTCCATTTTATACAGGAGTACTTTTCTATAACTTATATACAAGAAATACCTTTCTTAGACTGCGTTTAGACGTACAAACAAATGTGTGAATAAATGCATATGCATATACATATGTATGCATGTATGAGTTTATATTTCATAAAGAAAATTATTCAAGAAAAATTCAAGATTTTCTTGGCAATGTTTTTCTTTAATTGTCGTTTTTTCATCCGGTTTTATAATTGAAATTTTTGAACTTGCACTTGTACGGTGTAAATGCTGCGTTATAAATTCTTGATGCGACTAAAATACGGGTTGTACTGTTGTACTGTTTGTAACATAAAACTACAGTTAATAAACCAGTTTCTGTGCTAAATGAGAAAATAAAATAAAAAGAATTAAGGTGAAGTATTTTTTCTTTGTTAGCAGTGTTTTAAGAATGAAACAAGGTGTTTTCTGATTTTAACAAGCAGAAAACATGCGAAAAGCAGTGAATTTGCAAGATGAATGTTGTTTAAACATTTCTTTGGCAATGGTTTGCTGAAAGGCCGCCCGCCGGTCATGACGCATTCACTTTACGTGCTTTAATTGTTTTTTGCTTAAAATGGAATTCAAGTTTTATAAATTAAATTCATTTCTTTGAGGAAACTGAAACCATAAAGTTGTTAATATACGTTTTTCTAAAAAGGCAGCCAAGCAGGTTCTTAACTGTTATTGTTGCATAACAAAAACCAGCTTTAATTAATTGCATTCAATTAAAGCAAAGTACTTATATAAAAAATGCGATACTAGCGAGCTGTTTGCTAAAGTCAACCTTTATAGGAATAGGGAAGGAAACTAACCACAAAACTGTATGAGACACAACCGTTTGACAATTGGAGTTATATTTGATGCAATTACGAAATTTTCTTTTTGGTTTTGCTTTTGGAAGCGTAAAATGTTGAACATTGTTTCATGACGGTAATAAAACTATACAATTTGCTTTAATTTTTGTTTTCGTTTTTGTTCGCTGTCAAATATTTCTCTCACAAATGCGGATAATAAATACTTCTTTGTGAATTTGAATGCGATGACACGGTTTGCAAATAAACCTTTAAGAAGCACAAACAAAATAAACGTGCTTAACAAGTTTTTGTGTGTTTTTTGTTTAATAAAAATTTATTAATAAACTATAAACAAATAATAGTAATATTTAAATTTGAAAGTATGCGCTAAAATGGCATTGACTAAAACAGGGTGTTTCTTTTCAAGTTAGACTGGTTGAGCTGGTGCTAGAAGACATGAAGATGGCAGAGAATGGCACGTGCTATATTAGATGAAAGGTCGTGGTGACGTACTAGACAACTACTGATCTTTAGAGGTAGGGAAACTGATAGCTTTAGAGGTCCCTAGGATTTCAGCAGAAAATTGTGATATCAGCTATGCTTAGAGGGCCAGTTTAAAACCGTATGGCTTTTTCTGAGACAATTGCAGAAGAAGGACGCTGGTTTTACAAATTCGCGATGCGAGATTCATTAGGAGGCATATGTAGTAATGTGTTTGGCATGTTAAATTATAGAGTTTTTCTAGCGCTTTCAATGGTTCTGACTATAGATTTCAGTAAAAGCACTCTTAAATGAAAAATTCCATCAATAGCGACCAGATTATTCGAGCTGCCACGAGACTATAATCTTCCATCATGACAACGCTCGGCCACAAGTTGAAGGAACGGTCAAAACTATTTGGAAAACCGTGAATGGGAAGTCTTTACCCACTCGTTTTACAACCCCTTCTGACTTCTATTTGTTTAGATCAATACATAACCCCTTACTATAAAATGGCTCTTTTCAGAACAGGGTATAAGAAATCTGCTTGATTAATTCTTTACATCAAAATTGGTGCAGTTTATTTTTTCTGCGGAAGCTATTTGCTACCAGAAAGATGGAAAAAAGTAGTGTCTAACGGTGGACCATACTTTAAATAATATATTGATTCATTTTATTAAAAGAAATGTATTTTTCAAGCAAAAAATATACATCATTAAAAATTTACATTTTTAATATTCTTACGAGAACTTAATATTCGACATCGATGTTTGTTATCTATATTCAAATATTTTCAATAAAGTAATGAGAATCGGAAAAAAATGTTCTAATAACACGTTTTTTACCAAAAGGAACTGAATTTTTATATATTTTCTTCAATTGTGGTGTACTAATGCCAGCTAATTGCGGTAAGGAGTAATATACGATATAAACAAAGCCTCTAGAGAAGTTATCGATAACTGAAAATGAAACATAAAGTGCCCTGGAGACGATCAAAAAATACGTCAACGTTGTAAGTGCGTACATGCAGTCGTGCTTTTTCGTGTACACCTATAAGTTGTCGGCTGATTGATGAAAGTTAAAAAACTTTTGTTATATTATTTTGATGTATAATTATTTTGATAATCTCCAATTGTGATTGACGCTAGAAAATGTCAGTTGTTTTGTTATCAAAAGGCACAACAGTAAGTCCATATTATTATGATTATTAAATTTTATTTTTTTTTTGTACATATGTACTACGAGTATATAAGCATTTACTATTTTTCATTAAATACTACTTTTCATCCATTGTTTTTTTTTTTCCTCTTTTCTTCTTTTTCTTTTTTAACAAAATTGAACAAGATAACAATAATTCATCATCCGATGACGACATGTTTAGAAACTATCGCGGCGAATTCAAAATGATTGACGATTTTATTTGTACGTCTTTTTTTAAACGATAAAAACACGACGCTCACACATATGCACGGATTGACGTGTTTGTTTGATCGTCTAAAGGGCACTTAATGTCCGTTTTAAATAGGTAATTCACACTCTTGTGGGAACCTCCTAAAAAAAATACCCTTTATAATAATACAAGCAACAGTGTGATGTGCACGAAATATCACATTAGGTTTTCAGCTCACTAGCCGTTATCGAGTTTGTTTTATTTTTCAAAATTTTCAGCTTCAAACTTCTAAGAGAACTATTTGCTTATGAAAAGGTTTGTACAAAAAAGCTTAATACTTCTTATATTCTCTACAACATTTGTTTTGTTCTTAGATCTTCTAAATGTTTTTATGTTTCCTAGCTACCAAATTTTTTGTTACTATGACTAAAACACATGAAAAAGCGTTAATTAAGCGTTAATTAATATATTAATCAAAAATTTCAAGTGTAAACATAAATGCCGACCTTTCACAAAAAAAAGAAAAGAACGAAACAATAACAAAGCGCTTAATAATCAATCACTTTACGGATTAATTGGGCCACTAATTAACTCAATCGATGTTTCAATAAATTCTACTTTAACTTTAAAACTTTAATAAAAGAAGATTTATTGTCTGCACGGTTGATAAGATAACAAAATACAAAAATTTCCATGTACACTTAATTTTAAAAGAAATTTGTTTTTAAAAATTAATTTTGACCTAAAAAATTTTTTAGTACTTTTACTTCAGATCTTGGTTTTTTGTTGTTTATAAAAACTTAGCAATTTATAAACTTTTATTTTTCGATAACAATTTGTTATCATAGGAAAATTAAAATGTTTAATAATAACAAAATGTTAAAATAATATAAAATGTTATAATAATTATATAAAATAAACATTTTTCACATAAACTTGTATGTAATAATATATTTTTTTTTGTTTATTTATAACTTTAATATTTATATTAATTATATAATTATAACAACATTTTTTACTGAAAATTAAAAAAAAATTAATAAAAAAATTTTCAAAGAAAAATTTTTAGTACTAAATTTTTTTATTTTCCAGGGAAATTTCTTTATAATAAAAATATTATTTTAAGCTGATAATTATTTCACGCTCACAAAATTTTTTTATGTTTTAACGAATAAATAAATCTGATGCGGCAAGACCGAAAGTCTTAAAGTTTACTAAATATATTTTACAAAAATTTATCACTATATATTTTTTTATTTTTTTATATATGTATGTATATATATTTCCTTCGCGGTAATTAACAACATCTAATAAGAACACATCGGTAAACAAATTTTACCACAACATTTTTTAATTAAGACAGAAATTTAAAGAGAACTTGATTAAAAAAATGTTGTAGTAAAATTTTCAAAAGGTTATTAGTACTAAAAATGTGAACATTTTTTAAGTATTTTAGTATTCAAGGATTACAGAAAAAGTATTCTAGAAAAAGTTTTTTTAATGGTAAAAAATATTTTCTGTACTAAAATTAGTAATAAAGTTTCTAAGCAAATATTGACTACTTAAAATTCGCTATATAAAGTCTTAAAAAATAAATAGTTAGTATAGAAATTTAAAGTACTAAATATCATCAATAGAAACTTTTTAGCACTAAAAAAGCAGCTGTAGAATATTTTTTACATAGTTAATACAAAAATTTTTCCAAAGAATAAGAAGTTAACAAAATGAGAAAAAAAATTTTTCTAGTTCTAAGTGTATTTTTCGAAAAAATTTCAGGACAAACGTACTAAGTCTTCAAAAGGTTATTAGCACTACAAATGTGAAAATTTTTTAAGTATATTGGTTTCAAGGATTAAAGAAAAAGTTTTCTAGGAAAAATTCTTTTAATGGTAAAAAATCTTTTCTGTACTACAATTAGCAATAAAGTTTCTAAGCAAATATTGACTACTTAAAATTCGCTGTATAAAGTCTTAAGAAATAAATATTTTGTATAGAAATTTAAAGTACTAAATATCATCAAATGAAAGTTTTTAGCACTAAAAAGCCAGCTATAGAATATTTTTTATACAGTTAATACAAACATTTTCCTAATAAATAAGAAGTAAACAAGATGCGAAAACTTTTTATGTAGAAGTTTTCTAGTACTAGGCGTGTTTTTGAAAAACTTTCAAACTAATTTAATTCTAACATTTTAAATGCTGCAATAGAGTTTGTTTTAGTCTTTCGTGTTGTTATAGTTAACACTCCACGAACACTACTCCCTCTTTCCTCCTCATCATAGCCTATTTTCCCTGAGTACTGGTCCCAGATAAAAATAAAAAAATAAAAACTAACTAAATCTCCAAAAGGTTATTAGTACTAAAAATGTGAAAGTTTTTAGTATTCAAGGATTGCATAAAAAGTCTTCTAGGAAAAAATTTTTTAATAGCAAAAAATGTTTTCTGTACTAAAATTAGCAATAAAGTTTTTAAGCAAATATTGACTACTTAAAATTCTTAAGAAATAAATTGTTAGTACAGAAATTTAATTTAAAATAATATAAATAGAAAGTTTTTAGCACTAAAAAGGCAGCTATAGAATATTTTTTATACAATTAATACAAAAATGTTTCCAAAGAATAAGAAGTTAACAAAATGCGAAAATTTGTTATGTAGAAGTTTTTTAATACTAAGCACATTTTTCGAAAAATTTTCAGGCCAAACTTATTTGTTTTCAATTATATATTTTTTAGCTATATAAATATCTACTGAAGTTTTGTATGTTAGTATTTTTGACAGAATTATTTGCACTATTTTTTTAATAAATGTTTGTCCAAATTAAGTATTCTCTCCATAAAGATCTCGGTACTAAAAATTTCTACAAAATCTTTCCGTTACAATAAAGAAATATTTCTCAGTTTTTAAAAAGTTATTATAAAACAAAGCGATAGTTTTGCAGTACTAAAAAATTTGGTTTAAAAAAATAAATCTTTTTATTGATTGAACATTTTCACACAATTTTTTAGTACTTAGAAATTTTCTATAGAAAACTCTAAATTGTTAAAATTGATGGGAAATTTTAAAAACTAAAAATTGCCTAGATATATTTTTAGTAATTATCGCAGTTTTTGAATTCTTAATAACTTACTGTTGTAAATCCATGATAATATAGTATTTTATTAGTTAAAACTTCTTATGGGAAGTTAGTACTAAAAATATATTTGAAAATTTCTATAAATATTTTTGAGTCCTAAAAATTTTGTAAGAAAATTATTAGGCACTACGAAATTAATTCAAACAATTTTATGAAATATTGTTTGTACTAAAAATTGTCTCTATTATTGTCTTAGAAATAAAACTTTTATGTAAACATTTCAGTAATTAAAAGTGTTGTAATGCAAAGCATTTTAGAAGGAATTGAGAACTGATAATTTTTTATAGATATTTTTGGGTGCCAAAATTTTTACAAAAAAATTTATGCAACATATAAAACTAATTCTAAAAAAAAGTTTTGTTATTAAATTTTATGTAGAAATTTTCATTACACAACCATTTCCTTTATGATTTTTTTAGTACTTAGAGATTTTATACTAAAATCTTTTCAGCCAAATTTTTTGTTGTTGTTTAAATAATTTTAGCATCTCTTAAGTATGAAAAATTTTACTGTAGCAATTATTCAGCTATTAAAAATTTTCTACTGAAACCTTTAGCGGTTTTGAGAAATTTTCTTTAATAAAAACTGCAAAAGTGACTATGAAAGTGGGAAAAGCACTTAAAAATTTCTATATAAATCCTAATAGATTCTTTTGATTATTAAATTTTGCTTTATGGATTCTTTTTATGTTTGAAAATTGGTTTAGTTTTTGTTTCATTTTTGCTTTTACGGCTGCAATTATTTTCGATTTTATGTTGCAGCATAAAGATCTTTTAATTTAATTTTTTGGAAATTTTATATTCAAATACTTGATTTGTTTGCAGGCTCAAAGCTATTGGTTGGTTATAAAAATAATAATCAAAATGAAGTGTAGATAAAATTCTCCAGAAAAAGAAAACAATGTTTAATTTATTAAATTTCATGAATAAAAATAGTATAAAACTCTTTAAACTGAAAGTAATAAGAACACGAAAAGATAAGACATATGAGAGCTACTTAATAACTTAGCTAGTATTTGAATACAAATTTATTTTTTTTTTCAAATTGGCGATTTGTTGATCAATATAATATTGTTAAGAATTTTTTGTCACATCTAGCTCAGTGTGCAGCTGTTGAGCTGCTTGTTAGAAATGTGCAACACATACATACAACCAAGATAGAATTAAAAACATAATACACAAACAAACAAACATACATGATTTAAAGTACGTAATATTCCAAGTAGGTCAACTATGATGTTGTTGGTTTTCTTGTATTCTTGGTATTCGTTTTGTTATTGTTTGTTGTTGTGACTTGCTTATTGTTCTCAAGCATGTGTATGAATGTGTATATGCATAAGAATTACACATTTGAGTCTAGACTAGAATGATATTTATAATTGTACAAGATAATAATGAAGTATAAATAGCAGGCTTATCAGCGGTAATGAGTCAGTTTATTTTTAAGCTTTGTGCAAGAAAGTCAAAGTGAGCAAGTCTAGTGTTTTGGTACATAGTAGAGTCAAGTGTAAATAAAGTTGTCAATTATTTAAATACTCTATAAGGAACAAGTGTGAGTGTCATTATTTCATTTACAATTGAAGAATCCGCAAAAGCGCTTTTAGAGCAAAAACGTAACAATATCCTTTTAGATCAATACACTTAGTCTAGCATTTTCTTAATTTTTCACTTCTTCCAAATCATATATAGTCTCAAAGCCCTCAAAATAGAAGTTTGTATCGGTAACGACCCCTTCATTAGACCCAACTGTTTTACAACCCAGACATTTTTTTCAGGTTTAGGAAAAGAATATGTGGCCACAGCCACTTCATATACTTTCACACTCCGATTATTCAATATTATTCTATGAACTATATCAACGAATTCTGGAAATGGACAAAGTCTATAGAGTAAGCAGTTCCCACTTTCTTTCCCCATATATACTTGCGTTTCCTTTAAAAACGTGGTGTGCGAACTCTCAGTTTCCTATAACCGCGAGTAAATGACAAAAAATTCAGCTGATACTATGTCCTAATAAAATCTGCGTGCGAGTCACGTAGAAATTTACTAAGCTGATGCCTGATTTATATTTCAACAAAACATTTTCCTTTATATTTAATCAGATAACATCGTCGTCCCATGAAGACGACACAAAACGTTTTGATATTTGTATCAAACGAAGGTTGTTGTCAGCCACTATCTATCGTTTCCTAGGAAATCTCGGAAGCTTATCAAAGAATACATAATTGCTATAGAACACGAGTTTTCAATCAAGATTTTTTTGATGTGATGATGATGACACCTTTGGGAATGTGAGTGTTTGTTTCAAAGAATAAACACAAATTGAGTTACAGTAAAAAAATGTCTCCTTATGCTAGAGAAATTACAAGGAATTACATTAATAAACGAAATTTTTCTTTACAACTTTACCGCCAATTTTTCTTTTGTTGATTTGCTGAAGTCCATAGCCCGTTTAAGAAAAAAATTGAAAACTAAGATAATCAAAGTATATAATCAAAAATATATATAGCTTTCTATAAGTAATAGATTCTTTTAATTTAGGAAAAAATATTATCGATAACTTTTTAGCTAAACTTTTCCATTAAAACTAGTTTAAAACCAGCGACTTCGTATGTGGGGAATAATTATTTTCAGTACTCTATTTCAACGTGAAACGAAACCTAAAAGAAAAAAGGTTCGACTTTTTCGCTAAGCGGTGGCCAGAAATGTTTTTTATTAAAACTCGTAGGTAAATTCGTTGGAGAGAAGGAACACTATTGAAAATTGGCTCATAAATGGCAGAGCTAATTCGAAATTTATTTTTGGGTTAAACATTTTGCCTGGGTGATAGCCACATTTTTTTTATTTTTAGGCCGTTGATAAACATTTTCAAAAAGAACGAATTTTTAAAATCGTTTTTAAATGGCGGAGTTATTTAAAAGTAATTTTTTTTCCCTCTTTTGCAGAAGCTTGAAGAATAAAAACTAGGTAATAATGATTTTGATGAGTTATTTTAATCTGAATAATATTCGTTATCGATTTTGTTACCCTTTTATAGATAATGCAACTAAATAAAACAGCCTGCATAAAAAAAAACCGTAGCCATTACTTTGTTGGCAGACAGACCAACATTGGCCCTCTTCGGTGCCAACTCAATCAGTAATTCTTCCTTGGTATCTGCGGTATTGTGATAGGTATAATACGTCATGAATAACGACGGTTAAATACCATTAAATACTCCTTTGAAGTCGTCACACATTTGCGCTTATGGTCGACTGTAAGCATTCACAGCTTCCATCTTATGTTTAAATAGTTATGTTAAGTATCATCTGCTCGCTTAGTTGAAATGCTTGTAGTTGCCGCCACCTGTTATACTCTTATTCTCTGGTCGCACATAAACCTGATCGACAGTTTCTGGGGTGATGATCTCTTTTGGGTGATTTGAACGTACTTCGTCATTTGTGCCGACACGACTATAGTACAGGAACTCAGTAAATTACTTCTGTAAGATTGAAGTTCCGCCCGGGGAACAGGTTTTGCCGTGGGTGTTGTAGTGGACAAAACCTTAGGAAGCCGCATGACTTATGTTGTACTAAGGATTCCTGAAACCCGTACCAAGGGTTAAAACTGGCAGAACGGGGTTCAGCAGAGCCTCCAAAAAATTCTGTCTTGCAGATCTTTCGGTGCTGATCATGGCTAAACGTTCTGGTTATCGTTTAAACCTAAAATCGAGAAGGGGAACTAGTAACCCTGATAGCTACAGTACATGACCAGTTTTCGGGAGCTAACATCCTGCCAAGATGTTGTTGTCTTGCAACAGATACCTGTATGTTAAGGAACCAGCAGTGATGGTTAGACGGGTGAGTTGATTAAGGGCAGATGCTCTTAATGGATATCGGCTGTCTTTTCTTGGCTGTTGTGAAATTGCATACAGAAGGAATTAGAAGGCCCGAACTCCTAAGCAAGGGCTTGGTCTATAAGGCTACAAACTTATAGCAAAATATTGCGACCTATGAATATATTCATTCCGTGGATTTGGTCCATTATCAGATTAGGCCATATAGTCAGGTGCTAATGTAAATAGATTTTGCAATCATAGTGTAGAGTTAATCACGTTTTTTTCTGGTTTTAATAAAAATATAATCTATTCGTATAAAAAACTTTCTAGAACAACAATATAATAATTTTTATATTAAACTGTTTTTTATAAAATTCTTTCACCATCAAAAATATTTTTACAGTTTGCTGTTTATGTTTCCTAGCTGTCAATATAACGACCTTTCATAGAAGTTACCATAAAGCACTTGAAAACTTTTAAAAATTATGTTCAAACATTTAACTACATGTCTCATTATTTCGAGCAAACCAATGAGAATTTAAAAGCAAAATGTTTAAGTATTGCCTGTCAAGAGCTAAAAACACGCATTTCACTTTTCATATGTTATTAATTTTTCTGAAATTTCCACAATTTAAAATTTTATTTAGAGTGATCTCAATTCAAAATTTTCAATATAACTTAGGATTTTGCCGATTTTAAATTAAAATTCCCGATTGCATAAAGAAATATCTGAATTTCAATGAAAAAACTTTACAAGGTATTTGAATATTTTTCTGAATTCTTTTCAGAATTTTTTTAATTGAAGCTCTCGATTTCATGTCAATGAAAAATGACATAAAAAGGTATTTTGTTTTTTTTATGAAAATTTTTTAACGTGAAAACTTTTCAAAAAAGTGCCAAAGTTGTCAAACAGCCCTCGTGTTTGCTTTGGATTTTTTATGAATTTTGAAAGTTACTAGATATATCTACTTATAGTTATTGCTGAACTCACCTCTTGCTCATGTCATGGCACGCAATATTGATGATCTTTTGTTTGAGGAAGTCAGAGGAAAGATATCGATATCTTTGTCACTTACACTGAAAGCAAAAAATAAGAATACTTTATAAATAAATTAACAAACATTTTATTAATTTATTTTATAAACTTGTCAGAAATGTTTCAAAGAAATAGCAAAAGAGCTTTTAGGACAGTGGTTCTTGCGAACAATAAGCAAATAACAACAACAAACAATAAGAAACGAAATAACAAGAATGCAAGAAAAACAACAACATCATTTATAGTTGATTTGCTTAAAATTTTGCGTATTTTAAATCATGTATGTTTGTTTGTGTATTACGTTTTTAGTTTTATCTTGTTTGTGTGAATGTGCAGTACATTTATAACAAGCATATGGTTGTTCATTTGTTTGAAAGGTATAAAGAAAAGTAGAGACGGGTACAAAAGAAAAATCTTGTTATTTTGTTTTTTAATGCCCAGATATACTATATTATGCGACCGTGAGATTCATTCACAGCAAAATGTTTTAAAAGTCTAGCCGACTTTACAAAATTGCTTCAAAATGGCATTGAAGGCCACACTATTATATTGGGTGATTTTATAAGAACTATCGGAAATTAAAAAAAAAAACACACATAAAATTCAGAAAAATGCATGAAATATTTATTTGGACCGATAGTTGGGTCGATATAATTTAATGTTTGAAGATTATTTCATGCAAATGTTGGCCGCGGCTGCGCCTCAAATTGTCCATCCGCTTAGTCCAATTTTGGCATACTCTTTCCAACATTTCGGCCGGTATCTCACGAATAATGTTGACAATGTTGGCTTCCAGTGCGTCAATCGAAGCGGGCTTGTCGCTATAGACATTAGCCTTAACATAGACCTACAAAAAATAGTCTAGAGGCGTTAAATCACACGATCTGGGCGGCCAATTGACTGGTCCCAAGCGTGAAATAAACTGTTCACCGAACTCGCCTCTCAATTGGTCCATTGTTTCGCGTGCTGTGTGGCATGTGGCACCGTCTTGTTGAAACCACATGTCATGCAAGTCAAGCTCTTCCATTTTGGGCAAAAAAAAAGTTTGTTATCATCGCACGGTAGCGCTCACCATTCACATTAACGTTGTGATTCGCATCATCTTTGAAGAAATACGGCCCAATGATGCCGCCAGCCCATAATCCGCACCAAACGGTTGCTTTTTGTGGATGCATTGGTAGCTCTTGCAATGCTTCTGGCTGCTCTTCACTCCAAATACGGCAGTTTTGCTTGTTCACGTATCCATTCAACCAGAAATGAGCCTCGTCGCTGAACACAATTCTTCGATAAAAAAGTGGATCTTCATCTAACTTTTCAAGAGCCCATTCACCAAAAATTTGACGTTGTGGTAGGTTGTTTGGCTTCAATTCTTGCACCAGCTGTATCTTATAAGGCTTCACTCCCAAATCCTTCCGCAAAATTTTCGCGATGAACTTTCTTAACAGAGCACGCATTTTGGTAATAAAATTCAATAATTTGCAAGCGTTGTTCGTTTGTAAGACGATTCATGATTAAATTATAGACCAAACTGAAGATGTTTGACAGTGACACAAGATACAAAACGTACGTGAGCTGTCAAAACTAGTGTTGCCAAAAAGATAATAGCAAAAAAATCACTCGTTACAAGCGTGATTGCAATAATTTGTTTTGGTGTGCTCTTCGATTTTTTTATTATTCGAAAAAATGGATCAATGAAACTGTATTAAATTTTGTGTAAAAAATGAAATTAAATGCGCAAGGACATTTGCAATGTTGAGTGTGGCTTTTAGCAAGTCTATTATGAGCAGAACACAAGTTCAATTGTGGTATAACTGGCTTAAGGCAGGCCGAGAAGATGTCAATGACGATGCTCGTCCTGGTCGCCCGAACATGTCTACAACCAATGTAAACATTGAAGCAGTGAAGAAAATGATTTTTGATAATTGTCGAATCACTATCATAGAGGATGCTGATGATTTTGGCATATCGTTCGCCTCATGCCAAGCAATTTGTACGGATGTTTTAGGCATGAAATGTGCAGTAGCGAATATTGTTCCAAAATTGCTAAATTTTGAGTAAAAACAACGTCGCGTGGACAAAGCTGGAGGAAATCTGGATCATCAACGATGATCCAGATTTCCACCAAAAGGTCATAACTGGTGAGGAATTATGTGTGTATGTTATGACATTGAAAGCAAAGCCCAATCATTCCAATGGAAGCGTCCAGAAGAGCCATGAGAGAAAAAACCACTTCATATATCGATGCTTGTGCGAAGATTTTGGCCAAAAACAAAACCGTTATCATCCCTCAACCACCGCATTCACCGTACTTGGCCCCCGCTGACTTTTTCCTCTTCCCAAAACTGAAGACACCAATGAAAGGAACGCGTTTTGCTACAATTGAGGAGATACAAGAAAAATCGAAACAGGAGCTGTTGGCGATACCAAAAAGCGCGATTCAAAAGTCTTTCGAGGATTGGAAAAAACACTGACCTAAGGGTGTTATATTTGAGGGGAATTACATTAAAGGGGACAAGATAGTTGTTGGCGAATAAATAAATACTTTTTGAAAAACATTAATTTCTTAAATTTTTGTTGAATTTTTATAATTTTTTAAATTAAAAATTGTTTGGTTTGTACATATGTATGTACATCAGATTTTAGTTCAAGAAAATAATTAAAATGCTCGGTGGCTTAGTGGTTAAAGCAGTAGATCATGATACGTCATGACCCGAGCTCAAATCCCAGTGGGTGCTGATGAGTAGTGTAGCGACTACGAAACAGCTAGTTGTCCCCCAGCTAAAGATTTGATTATTATTTTTCTTGTCTTCTTCAATCAATAATTATTGATCACAGCAAGCTTTTTGAAAAACTTTAAAATAGTGGTTAAAATTTTATCAGCCCTCGTATATATGTAAATATTGTGCTTAAGATTACCCAATGATTCATGTTAGTAAATCAGTCAAAAGTCATTGGATATATGAAAAATTTCATACAGTTATGAGAATACTAAACTTCAAAAATCTTAATTTCTTCCAATTTTATTTTGCTTAAAAAATCTTCAAAATTAAGGCAAAATCTTCATTCTGGCAACACTGTTAGTGTACATGAAAGCACGTCACAGCAGCGGAATTATAATACTCACGAGTATAAGATGTTGATTTATTGGCCACCGCTGTTTCATAAGTATATTTTTTTTAATTTAGTTCATTTCGAAATATTTGTTGATAAATTATGATAAAAAAATTTCAATTTATGTATTTTATTACTTTATCTAATACAACTCGTTTTCAGTGAAGCCAAAAAGCTTCTGCTGCGATAAGTTTATCTCTTTATTATTTGTCTTTTTGCAAATAAATAGATAACTGCATATAATAATAAATTTTTTTATAATTCTTATTTTTTATAACATGTTTATAATAAACTTCATTGTATATAATTTCATAATATTAAATTTCTTTATCAAAATCTCTTAAAACAGAAAGAACTTTTTGTTTCGTCTTCATCTCATTTTTTTTTCAACGATTTCAATTATTTTTTTGTTTTTCTTCAAAATTTTATCACAAAAAGTATTAAATTTCTTTAGTTTTAAGCAGCAACAAAAACTGTATTGGATTGTCTTTATGTTTTGTGTGATGATTATTTAAGACTTGTTAAAATAGAATTAAGCACAAAAAACGGGGATATGAAAATAAACAGCACAGAGCAAACAGAGAGCCGCAAAGCAACACAAAATTGTTTATCTAGGAAACATTATCTCTAGTCACTGTTGCTAAAGGCATCTTAAAAAAAGGGTTGCCAAGTTGATATAAGAAAGGAATAACAATGTTCTTTAAATAAAAAAAACTATATTAGAGAAAGATGACTTCTTTTTAAAAATTAAACCAACAAAAATTCTTAAAAAAAATATTTTCATTTATACCACGAAATAAAGATTAATTTTTTAGCAACAAAATGCCTTCTGTTAAAAGATTTAATTAAAAAAAAAATTATGTCTGTAATAGAGTTCATCCAGCTCCCAGCTATTCAAAGAAGCCAACCTACTTGAGTAATCAATTGGGCCCCATTTCGTTGCCTCTATTTTGTGCTAGACAAAATATTATCATGAAAAAATATATAGAACAAAAATTTTCTGATGGTCAATTACGAAATTCGCTGTATCAATTAAAAAATTATTTGAATACACTGAAAGAATTATGCGTCATATATTTAATGAAACTGTTTCATTAATCCAATGAAACCTTTTCACAATATGCATGAAATTTCATATATATTATGAAATATTTCCATTAGAATGGTTTCATTAAGTTTCATAGTTTCATTCAAAAAACTCATTGGATTTATGACTACAACAAAATTCTTTGAATTTTGGTAAGATATATTAATGGGCATTTATTAATCTTAAGCTACAGTTTAAAAAATGTCAAGTTTTTTTCATTAAAATGTGGGTTTTATGAGCTTCATAATTCCAATGAAATAGAATTCATTAGATCAATGACAAATAAATTTCTGGCTACCGAACTTGGATATGTATGTACATATGTGTATGTACTCATATCAGCATAACAATAGTTTAAAAAATTTAAATACCAGTATATTGAAGTAATTTGAATTAATAAAATCTGTTTTATTTTCTGTTCAAGATTTTCTTTTATCATAATTAGGTACAATTTCACAAAAGCAAGGAATAGTATTGTTTGTGTAATGAAATAAAGTATCAATGAATAATAAAATTAGATAAATGAAATAACTTCATTGATATTATTACATTGACATTAGTACAAAGAAGTTATTTTATTAAATAAATGTTACTTTTTCATTAATTTAATGTACAGTTTTCATGTGCTTTATGAAATTTATTCTTTGATCTAGAGAAATTATTTCACTAATCATATGATTTGCCTTTCACACTTTTAATGAAAATAAGTCATGTTTCTTATTAAAATGTTTCATTACTTTTATGAAGGTTTTCATTAAAATAATCGAATGAAATTTATTTCATTATTTCTATGAAAAGTTACAATGGTTGAAAAATAATGAAAAAATTTATAAAAGTAATATCAAAATTCAGAGAGTTTCTGAACAAATTTTTTTCAGTGTATATATCTGTAAAGGAATTCATGGATTCTAAAAAAAAGTTTTGTAAAAATAATTACTGAACATAAACAGTTTTTTCTCAACAAAAATATATGATACTCAATATAACTGCTATTAATATATGTACGAGGTCTGATCAAAAATAACCGTTATTTGCAAGTTTCGTGAGTTACGTATATATGATTTTTGCATGTTGGCAATATCAGCCAGCAGTTTTGGGAATATTGAATACTGAAATTTTTGTGTACTAAAGTAATTTTGTATAAGTTTGATTGTACCTATAGTTTTATATAAAATTGTCTTGTGTATTGTTTCATGGTCTCGAGCATTAGCATTCGCCAGCACTATTATCGACAAAAAAACTAGGTTTTAGTTAATTATTTGCACTACTTTTGACAAAATATTGCATTATACTCATTGCTATCCTCCAATTTGCTATGCTAAAGTTGATGAGTTTATCAAAGATCAGTTTCGTTAGCGTTAATGAATATGAATAATACATACAAATGTTAAAATTCAAGGTGGTGAAACCGGCCCTTAAAGGTTTCTATAACAATTTGTTAGTACCAAAAACCTGCTGAGCAAAAATTTTAATAGTTAAAAATTTCAATAGAAACTTTTTGTCTTAAATTTGTAAGACAATTTGATGAACATTGACATTCGTGTAATAAAAATTTTGTGAAAGCTTTTTAGTGCAAAAGTTTTCTACAAGAATTTTTACACCGTTAACAGTACTAAAATTATTTGTATAGTTTTTTGATACTAAGATTTTTTCTATAAAAAATTTTAAACATTAAACTTTTGTTTTCGTATTAAAAAATTATTTATAGGCGTTTTTTTAGCATTACTAAAAAAATTTTTTTTTAATATCTTATATATTAAAAAACTTTCTATAAACATTTTTATATCCTTAGCAGTACTAAAATTTTTTTCTTAATTTTTTTTGTGTATTTTGAATAATAAACTTTTGTTCTTTATTATTTCAACTTTTCAATAGAAACTTTTGGTCTTATATTTGTGATATAATATAAATTTGTGTACTAAAGTTTTGCGAAAGGTTTTCATCACGAATTTTTTGCTTGAACTTTTCTCACATAAGAGTATTTAGTCCAAAAAATTTTAGTTTTATATATTTTAGTACTAAAATTTTCAGCTCTGCTTCTTTAATAGTAATCTTACCAATCTGTATGATATTTCTATACCGTTGCGAATAAACCGTGGTAATAACTCTAAAAAAAGTTGGTTTAATTCTACTATTGAAGATCAAATTAAGATTCGTGATAATATTTATAAACGTTGGAAAAGGTTTAGAACTCCTGAGCTATTTGAAGAATACCGCGAAGCCCGTAGACTAGTCAATAAAACCATTTATGACGCAAAAACTTTATATTATGAAAACCGCTTCAGATCAGCAATAGACTCAAAGAAAAAATAGCAAACTATTCGAGAAATTGGCATTGGAAACAAATCTACGACAGTTTGTAATATCGACGTAAATGAACTAAATGAATCATTTGTAAATATTCCATCTATACAGCCTTTAAATATAGTTCAAACGACTGTTGCACCTGAACAACCCTCTGAACATCCATCATTACATCGCTTTGAGTTGACGTGTTTTTATGCTGTAAATCGGTGACTTCAAATGCAGTTGGTTTTGATCAAATCCACCCTAAATTCATAAGACTACTACTGCCTAAAATATCACGTTACATTACACACATATTTAACACCGTTATCACCACCAGCCACTTCCCCAGATGTTGGAAACATGCCAAGGTCATTCCTGTGCCCAAGTCTTCAAATGAGTATCGCCCTATATCAATACTTCCATTTTTATCTAAAGTATTTGAACGACTGTTACACAACCAAATTAGAATATATTTAAATAACCATCAGCTCCTATTCAGTAAACAATCTGGATTTAGAACAGGTCATAGCTGTGTTACCTCGTTGTTAAGTGTATCTGAAGATATAAGATGCAACATCGATAATGGTGGAACTACACTGTTGGTACTTCTAGACCACTCTAAAGCGTTTAACTCTGTAAACCATGATATACTTTGTAAAAAGATATACGACTATTTTCATTTTTCTTCAAGTGCAACATCGCTAATAAAAACCTACCTTGCTGATCGATACCAGTCTGTTTCAGCTGGCGAAACGGTATCAACTCCCTTGTTTGTGTCTAAAGGCTCTATTCTTGGACCACTACTGTTCACTTTGTACATAAATGATTTACCAAGTTGTCTCTCACACAGTGATATCCACATTTACGCAGATGATGTACAAGTATATATTAATTATAAAAAGGACTCAATTAATGATTGTTGTGGTAAACTTAACAAGGACCTTAACAAAATATATTATTGGGCGTCGTCTAATGGCCTATACCTGAATCCTGCAAAGTCAAAATGCTTAGTTATAGCCCAAAGGAATCAAAATATTGTGATTGACATTCCGATAACTTTAGGATATCAAAACATTTCAATTGTTGAATCAGCTAAAAATCTTGGTATAATTTTCAACAAATCTCTTCAATGGAATACCCATATAAATTCCGTTTCAGGAAAAATTTTTGCTATGCTTCGAATGCTATATTAGCCATCTTATTTATTTGATCGCATTCAATTTGCAAGATCCAACAGAGGAAAACAAGTCATTCAGTTAAAATATCGAACTTTAATATCTGAGTGGCAGTTCTTCATAAATACAATACGGCTGTGGAACTCGTTACCAAACCCACTGCAAAACAATGGCAACGCTTTACAATTAAAAAAAATTCTATTTTCAAAATTTTAATGTTGTATATGTTATATATGTTTCTTTTTGATATTATTTCTTTTCTTTTTTTTTACTTTTCATTGTACAATTTCTTTATACTCACAAATTTTTGTTTGTTTTTGTAATCATTATAGTATCGCGTACTATAATTTAAAAGATTAATTTCTTGTTGTATGCGATATTCAATAAATAAATAAATAAATAAAATAAATACATTTTTTTAAGAAACATCTTTTTTATTATTTTTAATAGATTTTTTGGATTAATTGTTTATTTATTATTATTTACGCAGCTAGTGCTACAAGTGTTAGTACTAAAAATTTTGGCAATAAAATTTCATGCTGAAAACATTTTTCTATTTGAAGTCTTCTTACATAAAGGTATGGAATTTACGCAGAGTTTTGGTACTAAAAATTTTAGTACTAAAATTTTCTTCTACATTTTGCAAAAAAAACTAAATTTTTTTATTATTTTTAAATAATTTTTGGACTTAGTCGTCCTCGTAAAGTATTATTTAAAGCACTAAGTGTTAGTAATAAAAATGTTGCCAATAAAATTTCTTACTGGAAAAATGTTTCTACTGGGAATCTTCTTACATAAAATTTTACAATCTAGGCAGAAGTTGTTGTACCACAAATTTTAGTTCTAAAAACCTTAGTACTAAAATGTTCAACTGAAAAATTTGTTCGAACGCGGAATTTTCGTACATAGCGGTATGGGATTTAAGCAAAATTCTGATACTAAAATTTTCTACTACACATTATCTTTTATCATTTTTGGATTTAATCGTTTTTGTAACGTATTTTTTTAAAGCAAAAATGGTTTTAAGATCAAAACCTTACGTAGCTAGTACTAAAAGTGTTAAAAATTTAAGTACTGACATTTTTTACTGAAAATATTGTTTACCTTGACATCTTCTTACATAAGTTTGTATAATCTAGGCAGAAAATTTGTCCTAAAAGTTTTCGTTATAAAAATTTTGGGGTTAAAATTTTCTACTGAAAAATTTCTTTGGAATGGAAATTTTCGAGCATATGGGTATGGGATATACGCAGAAATTTGGTGCTAGTTATTTTAGTACTAAATTAAAATTAGGCTATTTTATCTAAGCAGACTGCATGATTTGCAGAAATACAATATAAGAATGCGATATCGGTGGAGGATTGCTAATATGCATATCCACCTGAGGCAGCACCTGTTAGCCTGCTCATTATACATAACCTAGATCATGTTAATTCAACATTATGTAAAAAATTTGATTTTTCATGTGCAAACAAATTATTTTCTCTCAAAAACTAGTATCCGTTTCTCATATTTCTAGTGCATTGTTTTTATCTTTTCACCAGAAGCTGTAAACTCTGGTATTTATGGCATAAGCATTTAACCGGAAGTTCTTTTATTTGAAGCTTTTTTTTAGCAAGTGTTTGGCTTAATGTAGTGTTCTTTTACTATTTACTCGTATACGGTTTTGTTTTTTCTTTTTCTTTTGTATAAAAAAATAAGTATTATTTTTGCTCTGTTTCACCAGAAATGTGCCACAATTTGATTCACATCTTCTTATTTTATTTAATTGCCATTTTTTATTTTATTTTTATTTTATATAAATTTTTATCACTGCAAGACTCTTAAGAACTCACAGCATTTAAGTTGTTTTCCATCTCTTAATTTCATAAAACGAAAGAAAACAAAACAAACAAAAAAAACAAAATGAATGAATGAATCTTTCAATTTATTTTTATTTAAATTTTCAAAACTCGCTCCTTCACACAAAAAAAAAAAAATAAACAAACGAAATGCGATTAAATGGTTTTTACATAGAGATTGAATTGTGTGTGATTAAAACGTTTTGTGAATAATAAATTTGTAATTAAATAATTTTTCCTTTTCATCGTCTTTTGTTGTTGCTTTTTTCTATTGTATTATAGTAAATATTGTTGCTGTTATCGCTTTTGTTTATTTTAATATTTGCATTTAATTTTACAAAATGTTTATCCGCTTAAAAATTACTTTATTATGAATTACTGACTGACTGTCTAAATGATTGGCTGAATGAATGACTGTTTTTAATGGACGTTGGGATGATTGGATGGATGGGGTTGCTCAAGTTGTTTGAGTATTTGCGCAATTTGTAAGACGATGCTTTATTTAATTGAAAAATTATTTATTAGCTAATAAATTTTTCTGCAATTAAGTTTTTTCTATATGCAAATTAAATAAGTTTTGAGTTACATTTTGTTAGGTTAAAAAAAAATTATAAAATTTTGTATCATTTGGCGCGAGAAGCAAATTATTGCAAGAAATTCTGGTTAGGAAAAAAAATAATGATTTTAATGCGCACAACACATTTGAAACACATTGTGAAATGTTTAAACTTTTTTAAAGATCAATTAGATTTGTATGTATTTCGCTGTAAAGTCCTTGTAAAGATCAAAATTTCATGGACAGATTTGTTTACAATTTGTATTTTCGGTGAAAATCTTAATGTCTTTGCCTTATTGCTTAAAAAATTATTGTAAACGTAATAACGAAATGCCATCTATGCACTTCGGGCCACTGCACTTGCAAGCCGTGCCTTTCTCTCACTGTCTTGTAAATTGTCCTCACGGGGAGCAGGTTTTGCCTTGGCGTACACCAAACCAGGGCAGTCTGCTTTCTGGCGCGTAGAGGGAAAAACGTTCCTCAATTGTTGTAGCAAATAAAACTCTAGGAAGCCGCATGACTTATACTGTGTTGCAGTTCCAAAACCCTTACCAAGAGTTAAAATTGGTAGAACGGGTATCAGCAAAGCTTTCCGGAGGTTCTGCCTTGCCGAATATCCCAACGCTGATCGTGTTTGAGATGTCTGCCTTAGCTGAAAGGTTCTGGTTGTGATTTAAACCTAAAATAGCAGAAAGAGGAACTAGTTTTCCTGATAACTATAGTGCACGCTAGTTTCCGGGTAAAGTACCCGGACAACAATACCCCCGAGGTGCTGTTGTCTTGCAACACATAATATGATATTATCTGTACTGTAAGGAACCAGTGGTGATGGTTAGATGGGTGAGTTGGTTTAAGGACAATGCTCTTAGTGGGCTTTAGCCTACCAACTCATTAAGCTTTGTATTCCCTTGATTGCTAGGATATTGCATACAGAAGCGATTAGAAGGCCCGAACTCTTCAGCAAGGGTTTTGTCCATATTGCTATAAAGTTATGAGCTTTCTTTTGCACCACGTGGAGTTTGTCCATCATCAGATTAGGTCAACAAGGCAATTGCTGATGTAAATAAATATAACAATCTGTCTTGACAATTGGGAAGGATAGGAATACCCTAGATCTTCAGCAAAGGGTTTGTTTATATGGCTACAAACCTATGAAAGGAATCTGTCATATGGTTGACTCTTGCAAGCGACATGGCGGCGTTGTGAGTTATTTCACGCCGTGTAATTGGTCTATCGCCGGATTTGACATTTATGACAAGTGCTGATGTAAATTAATTACATATCTATCTCGTTAAGAGATAAGAAGGCTAACAGTCCCTCGAGTAATTTGTGGTTAAAAACTGTAGTCGTCCTTCTTAGGGATATGCTAGTCTGACAATACGCTATTTTGCTATTTTCTGGTACTACAGGAGACAGGAGCCCTGAAACCTAGGTTCTCGCCCGGCTTGGGCGAATTTCTTCAGGGGTAAGGTGTTGATGATGGTTTGCTACTGATATGGAATTATACTAGACGCCCTGACTCTGAGATTGGCTCCACTCCAAATAATGGGAGCAGCATGTGCCACTCAGCATGTAATCGATAGTGGTACCGAGGCAAGGCAGTTTTTTATGCGTGGAGACGTTTGATGAGTGCTTACTATTCACCTGGTTTCAGACAGCCCGTGGGGTTGGGTATACAGGACAGCACCGTGTAGACGCCCACTAGATATTTTTCTACTGCTAAATTCAAAATCAGTGCAAATTTTGGTATTTTGTCTTGGACACTTCTACTATTTGTGATAGCAGAAGTGCCCAAGCCCTATGCGCTAGATGATCAATTTTTTTTGTAAAAGCGCATAGCTGTAGGGCTGTGCTCTTTAATGCACACATACTTCAGTCAGCACTAGCAATGAAATGTACACAAACAACTTTATCTTATATACTATGAGAATCAAAACTGATTTAACACCAGTAGTGTGTCTTGTTTTTTTAATATAATGAAATTATATTATATATATCCATTTTACTTAGAATAACAAAAATGACTAAACCATTGTTTATAACGTTATAATAGGGAAAACGGTTTAAATTAATTACAAGAAAGAGTCCATATGATCAAAAGTGAGTATACGTCGATGTACTCGTATAAACTAAATATATGTGCAGTCTTATTTCTCGGACGTCTGTCATTAATTTCATATCTATGCAAAGTGCATCGTATTGTGCTGTCATTAACTGCTTTATTAGACTCTGTATTAATGACCTTGGGAATTTGTACCGCACTTTAAGGGGGTTTCTTTTTAACTATGATAGCAATCCTTCTTTCGTTTCTTTCAGTTAACAGCTTTAGACGATCTTTTCGCTTAAAGTTGTCTATTTTCTTAAAGTTTTTTAATTTTTCTTCAATTTTTTTTTACCAATTTTTCAAAATGATTTATTTATCTTTTCTCTTAGGTTTATTATAATTTTTCTTGTTTTTATTGAAATTTCCGTTTCATAAAACTTTACTGGCACTTCTACAACGAATGTCGATAATCAATTAACTAAAACAATTATTTTTTGTCTTTTTCAATAAAACTCATCATAAAAATAGCTGTAAATCTACCGGTCTTAACGAAAAAATTAAATAAGAAAGACAATGTTTACTCACTTATGAAACGCAATTTTTGACAGTTTTAGTTAAAAGTTATTGTAAAAAATTTTTGGTCCTTTTTTTGTATATTTTTTGAAACTGGTTAAATGAGCATGAAGTAGTCTTATAATTGCAGTTACTAAGATTGTTCTATTGCTAATAATAATAAAATGAAATATAAAACTATCGCTGATGTTGACTTACTTTTGATGCTCATAGTATATATATTTTTTGTCGTTCTTGACTGCACACACACAAGAGCAAAGCAACAACACTTTCGCAAGCTTTGCTGGTAAACATTGACAACAGCGATTATCAGTGTAAATTTTGTTTTTGTAAATATATTTTGCTTTTTACAACAAAAACTGTTAAATAAAGAAGTTTTTCCTTAAATGTATTGGAGTTTGCTCTTCCATATAGAAATTTTCGGCACCCCTGCCCTATAGTATCTCAACCAGAAAGCTGCTTTCATTATATTCTTGATTTCCGGCTTCGTTATGTTATATTCATTTCTCAGCCTATAGTTAATCCTTTTTTGATACGGAGGGATACAAACTAAGCCATCAGATCCCAAGTCTAATTTGGTTTCATCGGTAAAGCTTGTTGTCTTCTTTATGATCTATATCAACTCCACATGGTTTGATATAAATTTATATATTTATTGTATACTTTAAGTACTCTCAATGGCAAAGTAATACGATTTCTTAAGAAGTTACATGCAAAGTGTTGTAAGAAAAGGAAAGGATGACAGAAGCATCGCAAAGCAATCTACACCCACCTCTCGCTCCCCTATGGCACTAAGTTCTTTCTAGCAACCATGTTGTTAACAAACAAAACAATCTCTATTCATACGTTATGTTTCAAACAGCTGAAGAACACCTCTTGACAACCCATTGACCTCATTTCTTGGAATCAAATTTGGTGCTGGAGAAACTTTTCTTATTTAAGAAGGCACTATATTATATTGAATTATTTTGTGTAATAAGTATTTATTATTATATGCGTTTCCTAATTTCCATTCAATGCCAAATTTGTATTGGATTTCCTAGAAACTACTACTACGTTCAGAGTAGAATTATTTAGTTTAATGAATGGCTTTTCTAGTGGTTACAAAAATAACCTGGACATACCTTCTGATGTCAGTCAGTATGACAACATAAACATCAAATTATTTCACTCATTAAGGCTTAATATCGATTATAATTATTATAGTTGAATTACAAACAACTTTACCATGAAAATAATTGCATGAATATTATTTATAATAACTGATATAATGTGTTAAACAAAAAGCCAAGAATGCCGGGGGAACTGGAGCAAAAAGTATTCATTCATTTAATGGTATTATGTGTTGCCAAGGGAAGTGAAATTTGTTTGTCTATAGTTATTTCGGCCATAATGAAATTTGGTAAAGGGACACTACAGATACAGACAATACCACAACAGTGTTCAGCATAAAGTGTTAGAATGAATTTCTTTTTTCTCTTTTTTCTGCTTTTCGGCTGCACATTAATTGTTAAGCTCTTGACATCGTTGTCATAATAATAACAATACTCGTACTATAAATGTGATAATTATGTGCGTAATTATATTTAAAATTTGTTCAAAATAATTAATAAAAAAAGATGACAGTTAGTATAATTTGGGCTTAAATTAAAATTCCACAAATGAATTATTAAACAAACATTTGTAATTCAAACACATGTTTTGTTCATTAATTTGTACATTATTTTGCTTTCTTTTGTTGTTTGTTTAATAATTTACGACTTCATAACGGAAAAGTATGTTCGTCACGTTTCGAACGCAGAGACAAAAATTGTATCACCTTCAATGTGACTTGTAATAATATACAGGGTGGTGCAACCAAAACGCACGAAGTAAATAAAACAAAGCGTTTTCCGAGAATTATCTTAATATTTTTTATTATAACAATTGAGTTTTTTATTCGCTATATTAACTTCTAACATTGATACCAATAAAAAATAATAAATAGCTTGTATGTTTCCCAGCTATCTATATGTCGACATTTCATAGGAGCTACCCTAGTCATCAGTAGACTATGGAAATTTTTGAAAGATATTCTCAAACGGTAATTTTTATATCCCAACAATCTGAATAAATTGTGCCAAGACAATTCTTTGCACACTGGACCTATTCTGGCCACCATAACCACCCCGTAATAGTCGATAAATGTCTTCGTTGAAACCATTTAATTTCTAGTCAATTTTAGCTGACATATCTTTCGGAAAAGTGATGCCACTCGATCCGTCATTTCGGTGAAAATAAGTGGTGACTCTCGATATATCCAAGACATTTCATAGAGTGTAGCATGGCGCATTACTGTCGAAACTTTTTGCTTTTGCTGTCGGCGATGTTTTTTTTCGAGCTTGCTCAGGACCGCACTATACGAGTTGTTATAGATGGGGTCTCATCAAATGAGTTCAAGACTAATTTAGGGGTTGCTTAAGACTCCGTTCCTTCTTCTACTCTATTTTTTATTTTTCTTAATGATCTTTTATACCAAACTTCAAACTCTATTTGTAGATAAAAGCAGCAGCTTTTGCAATTTGTACTCATTCAGTGATAGGCCCATCCTATTAGAGATCGGTGCCAGAATATGAATGACTCACGGAATAATGATCTTATTTTAATATACGAATGGGATAGTAAGAACAGGGGTGATTTCAACGCTCGTCAGACCCAGTGCTGTCTATTACCACACAAACTCATGAAGGCGAATGATGCTTCATCTATACGCATAGACGGTATTGAAGAATCGGATGCTTGGAATGAAAATTCAGTGAAATGCATTCAAGTGTCTTGGTTTCCTGAAACGGTGTAAGTAGTACTTCACTCCAGCCGTAGTGTGGCGTGCATTACTCTGTTCTATCGTTACTACAATGGATTTTGCTCTGAAGAAATTAGGAAGCTTGTTCCTGAAACTAGTACATTTTTATGAAGCACGCGTTCTTCGTCTAGAGCTCATCCATTTTTGGATGATTGCCCGGGGAATCATAGAACGTATTACGGAGGGAATTCGTTTTTTAGCTGTACGTCTCGCCTGCCGAATAAGTTGTCCTGTCTGTTATAACGTTGGAAGGATAGGTTATGTTAGGTTAGGTAGGCAGGACGCTAGATTTTCCAAAAAGTACCTGGATTCTCCAGCTCACTTGGGTTTTGAAGATCGTTCACTTTGTGATTGCCTGAAAAAGTGGGATAGACGAATTGAAGAATAAAAGTTATAGGGATATAGTGGGAGTACGGGAGAGGAAAAGGAAAGGTGGGAAAATGCTTAATGTGGCATTATTTGCTGATGTAGTCGGTTTGAGCGAGGCCAGATATGATAGGCTGTTGGTGCTCCGCTCCCCTAAGTATCTTAAACGATGATGTCCCAATAGCTCCCACGTTCCCTTAGAGGTAATACGCGGCCACAGGTTCCTTGATATAAGGCATGTGGCAAGGTGCATTAACGTCTACACGGTGGCAGCACTAGAGCAAAATTACAACAATACAACAAAAACAGGCATGTGGTAAGCTATGTTTATCAAAAATATTTGTAACTATTTTCACAATTATAAACTATGAATGTACCTTTTCATAATTATAGATTATTTTTATTTGAATTATTTTTTTGTGCACAAAATAATTTGCATATGTTTAATTCAGAATAAAACACTAAATTCTCTTTCAAAAATGTAAACAATACATTTGACGTAAATATATTGCCAGTAGCAAAAAACTCTCATATGCCGTAGCGCTGCCACCGTGTATACGTTAATGCATCTTGGCATGTAGGCTTTGTGAGCCACGTTGGAAAGTTCAAGTCAAATGTCCATAAACATTAATCTCTTTTTCTGAGTACCGCTCCAAGATAACAAAAAAAAAAAGAGCTTTAGCTATTTAATCACTGAATGGATAACCCGTTAGAGCACACAAAGTTGCTGGTGCAAACAAATTTTTTTTTTATTGATTTTGAACAAACACTTTGATGACAACAAGAAAAATAAATTCAAAACAGCAACGCATAAACATTTATTAATAAAGTTTTTTAATTAACTTAAAAAATAAGAAAAGCACATACTTATATACATATGTACATCATACATGCATGTACATAACACGGTAAGAAGCACACAGGCACACACACGCTCAAACATTTGCAAAAAAAATTAAGTTCTTTTTTCCAATATTTTTGTTCAAAAAGTCAATGAACGTACACAATTTTTTTAAACCTCTTAAAAGAAAACGAAAAAAATACACCATGAAACACAAACTAATAAAAGAATTAATATAAAAAAAACAAAGAAACCATGAAACATGCAAAAGAAAAAATCTTGTAAAAACAAGAATAAGCCCCCACATACATACAGACCCACATACTTTCAACAAGCCACATAAAGAGACAATTGAAAAGAAAGAAAAAGAAATGATTTTTTTTTTGAGGAAGAACAAGAAGATAAAAAAAAATAACACTGATTGTCAGCTGTAAAGACAAAACGGTACTTTATTATTACACTACATTTGCTTTTCACAGCATTTAAGATATTATGGCACACACATACTCCCACACGCCCCTCTAGTTAACATGTGTGCCTATATGTTTGTATACACACTTAAGAATGATTACAAACATGTTGTAAGACAAATCTTTTGTAGAGGATATGTAAACATGTTCCCATATACATACACACATGTATGGATGCATATCACTTCTCAAAGAGAACCCCTTTGGACTTAAATTGAAAGAGTTTAGCTGCTGAGTGTCAACACTAAAGTCAAATTGGTGATTTCAAAAATATTTCTTATTGGGCAAATAACGTTGGCAAAATCCAAAAAACTTGCCTGTACTGAATTAAAAACTGCATGCCAATCATAGTTGCCATATTTGACGATTTATCGTCATTTTGACGATTTTAGGTGTTCAAAATAGTACTTCGATCACATTGGTGTTCAAAATATTACTTAGATCACATTTACAACTACATACATACTTAATTTTTAGTTAATTTATGTAGGAAATGAAAATAATATTGAGAGTTAGAAAAAAATATAGTAAAATAAATCTGTACGTATTTATTTTGGAGTATAAATTTATTTTATAGGTTTGAGATTTATATAAAAGACCATATGAGAATAGTACTTTAAAAAATTATAAGTTAAAAAGTGTAAAAGTTTTCATGTTTTACAGAGATGCTTATATATTAAGGAGACTTAAATATGAAGATAAATAGAAAACTTTAACTCTAATATTATATGATGATGGGTTGGTATCATTCGTCTAGCTCGAGTTCAATCCTGGCTAAAGCCAAGAAATATTTTTATTTATAATTATAACAATAATTGCGGCGATCAATAGCTCTTGATCAAAGAAGACAGGAAAATCAAGAGTTATTGATCGCCGCAATTATTGTTATAATTATAAATAAAAATATTTCTTGGCTTTAGCCAGGATTGAACTCGAGCTAGACGAATGATACCAACCCATCATCATATAATATTAGAAATCTTAAAAATAAAGTTCGACTATTGAACATTAATACAGAAAACTTTAACTTTTATAAATCCTTACAGTATTGTAAAAGAAGAAAGTGCCCTTTTTTCTGATATAATCAAAAAGGGTTCATATTTCATAGTAGATTTCGAAATACCAGAATTTTAATCCGAATTAAAGCAACTTAGCCTATTAATCTTTGTAAATTGGTTTTACGATACAGATATGACAATGCTAGATTTTTGGAATCAGTTATCAAAAATAATTCTTCGGTCATTCTTCTTTCTATGGGTAAGTTTATATATTAAATTCTGTTTTATGTTCCTCCTATGTATTTTATTATCCTACGGTGTTGAATTAATTTTTGTTTATCTGAGCAGTGTCGAAGGTATGTACACTGGGCACTGATCAGTTTTTACTAATTTAATTTCAACATTTTAAATATTTTGGTCGTTCCGTATGTTAAGTTAATAAGCATTACTCCCCCTTTCCTCCTTCTCATACTCTATTTTTCTAGTTCCAGTACAATGCACTGCATATGTAGGGGCTATCCCCTGAGTACTAGTCCAAGATAAAAAAAAAAAAGTTTATAGGAAAAATATTAGTTAGCAAATGTGAGAGTTTGCATCTCGATAAATGAAGCTTAAAAAACCAAAGTGAGAAATTATTTGAAGAAACTATTTTCAGAAGAAATGTTATATTCCTACTAAAGAACACTTAAGACTTAGCAACTATAGTTGTTTTGACTTAGCCATGTCCTATTTAATATATATTATATATATTTTTTTAAGCTAGATAGAACTTTAAATTGTAAAAAGTAACACAAAAAATTAAATTTTGTTGAAACATTTTTTTTATTTGTTTCAGTATACTCTGACAAATCATCATGAATAGACTCACGCTTGAACAACGCTACGAAATTATCCAAATTTACTTTGAAAATCAGTCGTCGTTTCGCGCGTTGTTTTATCGCAAAATTGTGTTCAGCGATGAGGCGCATTTTTGGCTTAACGGGTTTGTTAATAAGCAAAATTGCCGCATATGGAGTGAGACCAATCCACAAGAGACCCTACAGACTCCATTACATCCAGAAAAATGCACTGTTTGGTGCGGTTTTCATGCTGGTGGCATCATCGGACCTTATTTCTTCAAAAATGAGGCCGGAGCTCGCGTTACGGTCAATGGAGATCGTTACCGCACCATGATCAATGATTTTTTGTTTGAAAATATGGATGACATTGATCCGGAGGAGATGTGGTTTCAACAGGATGGCGCTACGTGCCATACGGCGAACGCAACCATCGACCTACTGAAATCAAAATTTGGCGATAAGTTGATTTCGAGAAATGGACCTGTCAATTAGCCTCCAAGGTCGTGCGATTTGACACCTCTCGATTATTTCCTGTGGGGCTACGTGAAGTCACTGGTTTATGCTGATAAACCAGCAACAATTGATGCCTTGGAGGCCAGCATTGTTCGTGTTGTTCGTGACATACGGCCAGCAGTGCTCGAAAAAGTGGCCCAAAATTGGACGTCCAGAATGCGCTTCGTCAAGAACAGCCGCGGTGCCCATATGCCCGAAATCATTTTCAAATGTTAATGTCACGTATTGATCTTTCGAATAAAAAAAAATTTTGATTACAATTTCATTTTTTGTGTTATTTTTTACATTTCAAGTTCTATCGGGCTTAAAAAAACACCCTATAGAAGTGTTTATTAAATATAGTATATGTAAGGAAATTTCAAAATTCCTTTTATTAATTGAAATCTATTTAAATAAATGTGTAATGTACAAAAATTAGTGAATGTGTTCCTATGGTATTAGCTTCAGTTTGTTCAAGTGTATATTATTATATATTTTTATATAAAAGCAGTAGTTTTTTAGTAAAGGCAACCATGGATTGTTTTGTTATATTTCAACCTATTGAAATATATATTTTATGCAGAAACCAATTATTTTACTAGCTGACGATTTTTTGACGATTTGCGATAATCATATTGACGATTTTGACGATTTTTTACGCCAAATTTGACGATTTTAAACCAGACTTATCTGGCATCTATGATGCCAATAGCTTGTGCAATACTTGTTCGGAAGCAAATCATTGTTTTTTCTAAAGTTGTGTATGAACTACAAACTTTTTTTTTTTTTTTACTGCAAACTTTAACGATGTTTCAGCAGAATATAAAACGTTTGAAAATAGGTTAGGTTATTATTAGGCTATTGCAAAAGCCGATCCACTTGGGTGCAATTTAGATTTGTGGTATTGACTGAAGGTGATATATTTCTCAACAGTTGTACCTATCATATGAGAGAGTCCAATCCACCTATAATGTATTTTAATACTTTTGCCATAGCATGTGGCACTGGGTATACTAAAGAGCTGGACGATGACAGAGGAAGTGTTTAACACTCTATTATTCTTCTTCACATCTACAACTTCTACAGAAATCACAGAAATCATTATATCGCTCCTTTATTGCAACATAGGCATAACTAAAAAAAACTTGTTTCGAGAAAAATTAAAATTTTCAGTTTACATACAAGTGATAAAAATTTTTTTTAGAAAATATAAAATAATATAAAAGGTAGTACTGTTAACAATTCTGCATTGTTAACCCGAAAAGGCCATTTTTTGAGATAAGACTATATTGCACTAAAGGAGCGACATTGAAGATTTAATTTCCTCTCAAGTGCCCCTATGTGATAATGTCCTGTCAGAACTGCCACTATAGTGTACAGCTTCCAGCGTGGCAGACCTCTTAGATTCATAGTTCTCCTATTATTATTTCAGGGCCATATTAGCCTCGATATTCGACACATAACCTCACTATGTACTGATGCTGTATCTGCTTATTGCTTATAGTGGAATACCAACCATATCGTCAATAGTCCTTCTATTATCATACTTGGATCACGTCAGCCTTATTAGACCATCTGTCTTATGCAATCCCTAAAAGTTGACACTATACCTGATTTTTACAGCCTGTTGTTCTCGGTTGTCAAAATACATTCTGCCAAGCCAAGCCATGATAACGGATGTGGCCAGAAATTAATGACATGGTATATATGGTTCTAACAGCAGAGTAGAACTTGCTATACCGTCAATGAAATAATGGCTAATTAGTCACCACGATTATGTGCTTTGTTACTGTTGGACTTCCTTCTTTGTTGATATTTAATAGGAAACTGAGGATATGTACCTACACGATATACGGCTCAACAGGTTGGTAACACTTGCCACTTTTGGCTTTTTTATTTAAAATAAAAAGTGGACGTCAACAAGCCAAGAATAATTTAAGAGCTAAATGATGAGATAATTCGGCACATTAACGACATTGAGCCTCAATTATGTCTTAGTGGAGCCGCTTCTAGTATTTTGATGATATTTGATTTCGCACGGATCTTATAACATAATAAAAACTCACTTATATCATAAGTGATAAGTATTTACTCACTTTATCATGTCTCTTGCTGTCTTGCGGCCGTTTGTCTTTCAATACGCGGCTCAAACACATTAATTGCATTCTATACCGATCGCCTGTGATTGTTTCAGCCAGCTTTAACAACTCATAATAAACTGCGCCGAGCTAGTCCCACCAAGTACTGAGCTTGACCTTGGAACCACGAATATTCGGTTTGGCCGTCAACGTGGAAGTATGACCGAGATATCATCATAATGCTCTGCGCTTGGGATTATTATTTTGAATTTATTTTTTTCCCCAGTCACAATGCGATGCAGAAATATTTTCCGTCTTTGCCTTGCAACCAGCTGTTCACAAGCAAGCAATCGCCGGTCATCATCTTTCTGCTTCAACTCTTACGGCATCCAATTTCCTTGGTTCTGAATCATTCTCATAAGTTTCAGGCATTTTGCATTGGCTTGTTGCGTTACTCCCAATGATCCTGCCAATCCTTGTTGCATTTTATACGAGCGTGATCAATTAATGCCTCCAATTCTGCGTCATCGAAAACCTACTCTCATCTACCGCCATGCTGGTTATCGACATTAAAATTACCATTGTATGAAGCGCTGAAAACACTCTCGGCATGTTCTTTCACTAATACCTTCCTCAACATAGGTATTTGAGAGCATTCGATGGGCCAAAGCTGCAGATTTTGTTATATTAAAGCAGAAAACTAAAACCTCTCGCAAATGACAAGAATTTGGTTCGTATGCCGACATTTTTAATCGGAAATAACTTTAAGATGCAGGCACAAATAGACTATATTTTGATGGCGTTACGTTAACAAATACCTCAACTTATTGTGTGGCATCTATGATCTATTTATTTCGACTAGCTCTTATCGCTACAGCCATCTATTGCAAAACGGCGGAAGCAAAGCTGTACACCTAATATTTTGCTATTATGTATGTGCGTATAAATACATATATTACTGGGCGTCGTCTAAATCCTACAAATCCAAACTGCTTAATTATAGCTCAAAAGAATCAAAATATATATTTTGATTGATATTCCGATAACTTTAGGATATCAAAACATTTCAGTTATAGAATCACCAAAAAACCTTGGTATGATTTTCAATAAATCTCTTTAATTGAATACCCATATAAACATCGTTTCAGGAACAGTTTTTGCTATGCTTCGAAAGCCACAACATCAACTTTTTCTATGCTTCTCTAACTTTCTTTACAGCTGTCAAAGAAATGAACAACCGTTGGTTGCTACGATTCGTTTTTTGAAAGTATCAAAAAGCAGAGAACAAAAATTCAAGCAATTTAGTTTTATTCACTATAGGTATTAGCTAATAATATTGATACCAATCAATAAATTTATAAACAGCTTGTTCATTTCATAGGAGCTATCGCAATCATCAGTAGACTTTGGATATTTTCGAATGATATAAAGTTATATGTCTGAGAATATCTTTCAAAAATATCCAAGATCTAGTCATGATTACGGCAGCTCCTATGAAATGTTGACGTATGTATGCTGTTTATAATTTTTTTTACTGGTATTCATTCTTTAATTGATAAGAACAAAGTAGTCTTCTTGCAATTTTTCCATTCATATTCTATCCACTTAATTAAGTTGACATTACTGTAAAATATAATTACGAAATATGCTCTCACTCTCTTTATTAAGGAGAAAGAAAAAATAAATAAAAGTAAGCAACAAAAATTAAGTCAGTGTAATGAAAGCAACTGCAAACAACAACAAAGAAAACCGGCTAAAACAACAAACAATAACAAATATAAAATAGCACCAACAATATAACAACAACAAAAACATCTTAATGTGGCTAACAAAAACATTGGCAAAACAATTATTGTTGTTATGTGAAATGAGTATGAGTTGTGTGTGCGTGCGTTTTGTAGTTTAAAACCAAGAATTTTTATTTTCTTTATTTATTTTATTTTATGTGTTTTTTTTTTTGGTCACTGTCGCAAAGCAGGTGCATACAAAAGCGCCTTTAACTGATAAATTGAGTTGAAACAAAAACAAGCAGGAAAAAATCACTGTAGTTGTTGCTGTTGTTGTTGTTAACAAGTTGAATTTTACAAGCCGCATGCGTTAAACCAACACGATTGGATTGAAGTGAGAGATTGTTTAAAGGGTTTGTTTTTGTTTTTTTTTTTGTTTTTTTATTGACGTTTTTTAAGTATATTTTTTGTTGTTATTGTCGTTGGCACTTGTCAAAATAGGATGTAATTTTTTATTGTTGCTGTTGCTGTAGTGTACGGGGATTTGTGTAGTTTCTTACACATATACATATGTATATATTATTTCTTTTTGCGGCAGCTTTAAATTGATATGAACATTACTTGTCAGTTTTGACAGTTGTTCACAAATGTTTGCGTAGCAGTGTGAGAATGTGTAAATGTATGTGAGTGCGTGCTTAATGTTTATTGTTGGTGTTTTCTTTTTTTTTTTTTTTGTTGCTGTGCATGCCAAAACATGCTGGTGCAGCGAAAAATAAAACACAAATATCACTGGGTGTTGGAAAATAACACTTATTACAAAGCCTGACAAGAAACAAAAAGAAATAACTTTTGAAAATCCATGCCACAGAAGAGATAAGATTAAATACGTATTTATTCAGGTTTTATTGTATATTAATTACCTTTTATTTATCACTTGTTTAAAAGGAAAAATCAATTTTTTTTTCTAAATAATTACACCATATTTATTAATATAGATTGTTGCTCTGGCAATAAAATTTTTTTCTGCCTATTTTGCTTATAAATGTATGTTTATAATTTTTTCACTATTTATTTTTTTAATTATAAATTATTCATTTTTTTTTTAATTAACTTTAAACTTGTTTTATATTTTTATTACAATCACTACCGTTAATATAATTTATTCATACGTTTCTCTCTTGTTTTACGCACCTGTTTCTTTCTATTTAACGTTTTTTTTTATCTGAGTTTCTCTATCGCTCGAAAAGTTACCAACAATCGGAAACGATTTATTGAACCAACGCGTATAACGGCGCAACGAAGACTGTTTTGGCTTTAACCTCTAACAATAATTGGGCTCTTTGCTTGTTGCCAGTTAGTTGATCGAACCTCTTTACTTTGTTGCTGTTTGCATAATTATCATGCTTATACAACATGTTCGATGTTGTTTGTTGACTATTCTAGTTATGTTAGCAACAAAATAATAATTTCTTTGAGTACAAGTTGACTGCAGTTTGATGTTGCTAAACATGTTGCCTTGTATGCAGAGCAACAAGTGCTAGTATAGTACACAAGGGCTTCTAAAAAACGCGCCAAGTACACAAAACAAAACAATTAATTAGGAGTATGATAGAAATCAATATTTAAAAAAAACGTTTTAAAAAATAAAATAGATATGATGAAGATAATTTATTCGCTTGGAAATGTTTAAAAATTCTTAAATTATCATTTTACAGACAGCAGAATTCAGTAAAAACAATTGGGATTATAACAAATTGCATGAGTGCTTAATATGCGACAAATACATGTATACACGAAGAATACTTAAAGTACTCCGTGGCTGAGTTGGTAGAGTGTCCGCATTAAAATACATCATGTTTACAAGATATGGAATTCGAATCCTAGTGGGTGCTGAAGAATGATTTCCTGCAGCTTTTTAGTATCAACTATTTTTATACCCTTCACAAATATATAAATGGTATATCGTTGGTCTCATATAGAAAGTCCCTAACAAACATAATTGCAATTTTGCAGGAGGTGGAAAAATCGTATTGGAAACTGTATACCTAGGTACATCTACAAGTAACCTTTTTTGTTTAATTGCTTGTAAGAAATTATACAGGTATGAAATTATTTAATTAAATCTTTGTGACACTGTATATTGGAATGAAACGTAGTAGAAAGACTAAAGAAGCTTGATTCAGGGAAAACACGAGTTAGGGCCTTTCTACATGAGACCAATGACATATAAGATTGTGATTCCATTTTTAATTTCTACAATTTTCATTTGCGACCCTAAAAATGTATATTCTGACTCAGAATTAATAGAAAAATCGATTAAGCCATATCCGTCCGTAAGCCGTTGAAATGCCGTTTCTGAAAAAATCATTAGACGTGGAAACTTTTTTTCATTAACCTTTCTATTACCCTATCGATTCATACGTTTGCTATTGAAATTCAATAAAATCGGTTCACAAATAGCTGAGATATAATCAAAATTCTGAAAAAGTCATTATTTTTTGCAATTTGGTATGAACATTTTTATTAAAAACAAAAGGTTTGTTTTACTTCAAACTTCACAAAATTATGAGGCATGGCGATTACAAGGCAAAAAAAAAAAATTTTGCCGCTATCGGTTCATATATATCCGGGATATAGCCATTCCATTAAAATGTCGCGTAAGCGAACTTAAGAATGTTTTTTGCTTAAAATCAGTTTTGGTAGTAAAAAGGCGTTACTAAAATACAGAAAATACAAATTTCCGATATCGGTCCATATATACCCGAGATATGGTCTGAACCGATTTTTCCATAAAAAAATTGTTTTTGCATGAAATCAGTTCTGATTACAATAGAAGGTTACTTAAATGCAGAATGCAAAATTTAAGATATCGGTCTATATATGCATGAGATATAGCCTAAACCGATTTTTCTATGAAAAAAAAAAAAATAGTTTTTGCTTAAAAGCAGTTCTGATTACAAAAGGAGGTTACTAAATGGAGAAAATTAAAACTTCCGATATCAGTCCACATAGACCCAAGGTATAGTCTAAGCCAATTTTTCCATGAAACAATTTTTGTTACTAAACTACAGAAATCGAAAAATTCCGATATTGGTCCACATAGCCTAAAACGATTTCGCTATGAAAATTTCTCTTTGGCGCGGGGATTACAAGACGAAAATATTTTTACTATTTAGTTGAAATTTTTAATACCCAAGGTATGATCAAAAAATAACCGTTATTTAAATTTTTTCAAAAAGTATTTATTTATATATCAATAACTATCTTGTCCCATCCAAAGTAATCCCCCTCAGATATAAAAACGTATGCCAGCGTTTTTTCTAATCCTCGAAATGCGCTTTTAAGCATCGATTGTTACGATTTTTCTTTTATCTTCACAATCGTAGCAAAACGCTTTCATTTCGTCTTCAATTTGGGGAAGAGAAAAAAGTCAGCGGGGGCCAAGTCCGGTGAATACGGTGGTTGAGCCACGATAACGGTTTTGCTTTTGGCCAAAAACTCACTCACAAGCATCGATGTGTGAGCTGGTGCGTTATCATGGTGCAAAATCCATGATTGTTTTTTTCCACACTTCTGTGCGTTACAGGCGAAGTGCTTCGAGCAAAGGGTGCATAACTTCAAGGTAGTATTCCTTATTGACCACACGACCTTGCGACAAGAATTTAGGGTGGACCACGCCATTGCAGTCGAACGAAACAGAGAGTAACACCTGGAGATTTGAGGGAACTTGTCAGGCCCTGATTCATCTTACATGATCGTACGATTCAATTATAGAAAATTGCTATAAAAGTCTAACAGACTTTAAAAATTCACTTCAAAATGGAGCTGTTGTTTTTTCAATTATTAGGTATATAATTTTGCTTCCGGCGTTATGCAATAGATTGCTATAGTGGTAAGCGGTATTCGAAATAAAGATATCATAGATTTCACACAATAAGCTTAGGTATTTGTAAATTTAACGCCATCTAAGTATTAGTCGATTTGTGTTTGCATCATAAAGTTATTCTTGAATCAACAGGTATGTGAATAAACAGAATTGTCGGTTTTGTGCAATGTAAACTTAAACTATTCATCAGTCTTTGCATCCATTAAAGGTGACAGTTTGGTATGCAATGTGGTCAAGGGGAATCATTGAACCTTACTTCTTTGAAAATGAAAACAACGTAATAGTAACTGTGAATGGGAAGTGATATCGCGATATGATTGAAAACTTTTTAACGCCACAACTGCATGTTTTGGGCGTGATTGACTGGTGGTATCAACAAAATGGTGCCACATCGCATACAGCCGTAATTACAATGGAATTACTGTGAGAAGTATGCCTTACCGGCGGACACCCGTTATATGTAGAGGCCATTCCCTGAGTACTGGTTCAAGATATATTACAATAAACAAGGAAGATTGTAATATATTCGGCTGGGCCGAATCTAAAATATACTTCACGATAGTCACGTATATATAGTATATATTACAAATTTGAACTAAATACGCTCTGATATATTTGTATGGCCCAATAAAAATTTTAAATTTCTGTATTTTAAAACCTCTATTTATTACCACAACTGGTTTTAAGCAAAAAAAGTTGCAAGTTCGCTTACGCGACATATTCATAAAAAATCGGTTTAGGCTGTATCTCGGTTATTTTCCATATTCTGATTGTGGTAGACTTCTTTTATAAAGAGAACTGCTTTTAAGCAAAAAAAAATGTTCATGGAAAAGTGGGGGTTTCCTGTATCACGGAAATTTTTATTACCTGTTTTTTTTACTTACCTCGTTTTATAATCAGAACTGATTTTAAACAAAAAAAAAATTTTTTTCATGGAAAATTCGGTTTATCCTATATCTCGGGTATATATGGACCGATATCGTATATTTTAATTTTCTCTATTTGGTAATCTCCTTATATTATCAGAAACTATATCTCGGGTATATATGGACCAATATCGGAAATTTTCGTTTTCTGTATTTAAATAACCTCCTTTTATAATTAGAACCGCTTTTAAGAAAAAATAAAAATAAAAAAAATTATGGAAAAATCGGTTTAGAGTATATCTCGGGTATACGTGTATATGGACTGATATCGGAATTTCTCATTTTCTGTATTTTAGTATCTCCTTTTACTACCAGAACAGCTTTTAAGCAAAAAAAAAAATTGTTTAAGTTCACTTACGCGACATATTCATGAAAAATCGGTTTTGGCTATATCTCTATATGGACCGATATTATAAGTTTGTTTTTACTGTAACCTCTTTCTATTACCAGAACCGATTTTAAGCAAAAAAATTCTTAAGTCCGCTTATACGACATTTTCGTGGAAAATCGGTTTTAGCTATATCTCGTGTATACGAGTATATGGACCGATATCGATAACTATCATGTTCTGTATTTTAGTAATCTCCTTTTATTATCAGAACAGCTTTTAAGCAAAAAAAAAGTTGTTTAAGTTAGCTTATGCGACATTTTCCTGAAACAATCGGCTTAGGCTATATGGATTGATATCGAAAATTTTTATTTTCTCGATTTTAGAAACCTCCTTTTATTACCAGAACTGATTTAAGCAAAAAAAAAATGTGAGCTCGCTTACGCGACATTTTCGTGGAAAAATCGGTTTTAGCTATATCTCGGGTATACGAGTATATGGACTGATATCGATAACTATCATGTTCTGTATTTTAGTTATCTCCTTTTATTATCAGAACAGCTTTTAAGCAAAAAAAGTTGTTTAAGTTCGCTTACGCGACATATCCTTGAAAACTTGGTACATGGACCGATATCGGAAATCTGTATTTTATGTATTTTAGTTACCTCCTTTTATTACCAGAAATGATTTTAAGCAAAAAAGGGCTATGTCTCGGATATATATGGACCGATATCGGAGGAAATTTTTTCCTTGTAATTGCCATGCTTTATAAGTATGTGAAGTTTGAAGCAAAACAAACTATTTGTTTTCAACCATTTTCCTACAAATTTGCAAAATATAATGGCTTTTTTCGGAATTTAGGATATATCTCAGCTATATGTGAATCGATTTTGCTGAATTTCAATAGTGAAAGAAAAAAGTTTCGAAGTCTAATGGTTTTCTGAGAAGCGGTATTTTAAAGACCGACCGACGGACATCGTTTAATCGATTTTTCTATTAATTCTGATTCAGAATATACACACTTTATAGGGTCGCAAATGAAAATTGTAGAAATTACAAACCGAATCAAAAAACTTATATAAACCCTTCACATTTTTGTGAAGGTTGTAAAAAATAACAATCAAGACTAAAAATAATGTTCTTGTAAAAGTAATAATCTTGTTTATTTTTGGGACACCCTTTACGAGTATATGTCAATTCCTTTTTATTTTATAATACACTTAGTAGCGAAAGCTTTTCTATTTTCTTTTAAATCATAAACAAAACCATTCTTATTTCAAATCGTACAATCTCCATTTACAATGAAATAAGTCTTTAATTTTGCAAATAGAAAAAAAGAGAAAAAATATGAAAAATATGGAAAATTTATTGACTGGCTGACAAAACATGACATGTTTGTACATGACTGACTAGAAGAACTACTACTTGTGTTTTTTCCTCTTCTTCTTCTTCTTCTTCTGCTTTCTGCACATTAAATGATGATTTCGTTGTCAATGCCATTTAATATTTATGAGATGCAACATTGATGCAAATAGAATTCGTATGTAAGCAGCGCAAAACTTCATAAATTGTTTTTAACAAAGTTGTTAAGAAGCGCTCGCTTCCTTCTGCTGGGTCATCATTGTATGTAAAATTTTAGCATAATGCTAAAATGCAACAACTTTGTTTAAATATGTCGATGTGTATTGAGTGTTATCGAATATTAGGAATAATTTTTTATGTATTAAAGTTTCGACGAAATTTAAATTTTCACTTTCTTTATATTCTGCTACAATATAGTAGAGCTGCCAATTTAATATCCTGCCAATATGCGAAGAAGCAGAAGAGGCAAAATTGTAATTACTTTTTATTTGCATGTCTAATCCCAACACATGTTATTTGTTGGCTCCATTTGCTTGGGACTCTTTTCAATATCCTTTAATTTTTGCGCATACAGTCTGTAAGAAAGGGAAGCTGGCTGTAGCAAAATAGATATTAGAAAAGGCAATTTAAAAGCTCTATGGTCATTAGGGCGGTACTTATCAAATGCGAACAGCTTTTCCTAATGTGATATTTCTTTATATTTTGCTGCTTGATTTGAATTTTAAGGATGAATTTGTTGTTTGGAATTTGCTTGCTAGGAAAATTGATTCCCCGGCTTAATGTTTTCGAAAAGAGTGATTTATTAGGAGCTGTAATTTGAAATAAATATTGGAAGCTTTAGGAATTCAAAAGAAAAAAAATCAGAGAAATGCTTATAGTACGTTTCCATTTGAGCCAAATCATTTCATTTGCCTAAATTAAGTGATTTGCGACATGATTTCCCATACATTTTTCATATGATTAAATTATTTCAAATGATTTAATTTGTTTCAAATTAAGTCGAAATTTGTCAGTGAAACACTGTACAGCTGTGACTCTTATAAATGCAACATTGGGGTATCCATTATTGGTGAGTTACAATCCGAAAAAGTGACATTTAATTATGATTCAAAATGGCTGATTTTATTTGTTTGTTTGTGTGAAGTTGAATTCAGTAAAAGCTAAATAAAGAATATTTTCCGTTTTTATAAAATCTTTTCGTTATATATATTACTATATTAACGTGCTGTTCATAGAACACAGACGAGCAACTCGTCTAGAAAATTTGTAGGAAAATTACCACATTTTTTAGGCAAGTGCTCGTACGTGTTCTATGAACAGCAAATAAATGTTTTTTTTATTGTATGAAAACAATTTTATTTGGTTTTAAATTAGGAATAAGCTATATACATACATGGTCTGATCAAAAAATAACCTTTATTTTCAAATTTCGTGAGTTACGTTTGTTCGATTTTCGCATTTTTTTCTGTTATGTTGGTACATATGTTTGTGATATATGTTGGCAATATCAGCCACTTCGGCTTGTCAGTTTGCTTTTGACAGATAAAAAGGTTAGTCGTGTGTTGGTGTGCTCTTCGATTTTTTAGTAAATTTACTACATTTTGAGCAAAACCAACATCGCCTTGACATCGCTCTGGTCGTCGTCAACGACCAGATTTCTTCAAAAACGACATAATTGGCCGACGAATCATGTGTGAAATTGCTATGACATTGAAACCAAAGCCCAATCATTCCAATGGAAGCGTTCAGAAAAGCCAAAACCGTTCGGCCATATGTGAAGGCTTTACTCTCTGTTTTCTTCGACAGCAATGGCGTGGTGCACCATGCATTCTTGCCACAAGGTCGTGCAGTCAATAAAAATTACTACCTTGACGTTATGCGCCGTTTGCGCGAAGCAATTTGTTAAAAACGCACAGAATTGTGGAAAAACCAATCATGGATTTTGCACCATGATAGCGCGCCAGCTCATACATCGATGCTTGTGCGTGAGTTTTTGGCCGAAAACAAAACCGTTATCATGTCTCAACTACCATTTTCACCGGACTTCGTCCTCTTCCTGACTTATTCCTCTTTCCAAAACTACAGACACCAATGAAAGGAAAGCGTTTTGCTACGATAGAAGATATAAAAGAAAAATAGAAATAGCAGCTGTTGGCGAGGCCAAAAAGCGCGTTTCAGTGCTGTTACGAGGATTGAAAAAAATGCTTGTATAAGTGTATTATATCTGAGGGGGATTACTTTGAAGGGCACAAAATAGTTATTGATGAATAAATTAATACTTTCTGAAAAAACTTAAAATAACGGTTGTTTTTTGATCAGCCCTCGTATATATATCTGCCAGTTTAGTGCTTAACCCTGGACAATAAAGAAAATATAGAGGACGAAACTATTTTATTTGATTGCAAATTAATTTCTCTAAAGCAGTAGTGCCCAAGCCCTATGCGCTTACTGCTCATGTGTTTTTGTAAAAGCACTTAGCTTTAGGTTGTGCGCTTTAATATACACATGTGTTTAGGCAAACACAAATGCAAAGCAACAGCACTTTTGCATACTTTGCTAATTAAGTAAACATAGTTTTTCTTTAAATGTAGTGGTGTTTGCTTTTCCATATAGAACTTTTCGGCACCCCTGCTCTAAAGCAATGACAAATTTATTTATTTATTTACTTATTTTTTAATTTAATTATTCATATATTTGTTTATTTATTTACTTATTTATTTATTGCTTTCAAGAACCTGGCGGTAGCCATAGCTGCTTCATTCATCTAAATGAAAAGCATCATCAAGCGTAATTTTTTCCAGTTTAAGATTTAATAGGGGCGTAATCTCATGGCTTCACTTTCGTCCTTCGTTAAGGAAGGTTCATTTGTAAGCAAGTCACAGGCGACTAGTGCTTTATTTTCTCCAATATTTCTAAAGGAGGCTCCCATAACCACAGGATGATATCCAAATTTCTTATAGCAGTTGTAAATTATGGTATCAGATACAACTCGTGGGTCCTCTTAAGATAAATTTTTCTTTTTATTCAGATTGGAAACATACCATTCAACAATGCGGCTCACAAATGGGGAAATAATTATTAGATCTGATTCAGCACAAGCTACTGCTTGCGCAAACGAAAGCAATGAAGCCAAGCCACATTCAACAGATTTGAACTGTGCAATTTTGCAGTTTGGACACCCTGGCATATTGAAATCAATTTAATAGGTATGCGGGCATCAACCAGGTGCCCGGCATCATGCAGGCAGCAACCAAAAAGAACACAAAATCGAGAGCTTCATTAGCTTGTTCAAGGCGTTTCATTTCTGAATGCCACAGGTTGTTGCACAATGTTTATTGAAAAAAATGTTTGTTTTGATAAAATGTAATCAACCAATATAAACGTCAAACTAATTTCGACAATTCGAAAAGAAAATAACTTTTCGCTTATAAGGGAAACATACTATTAGACATATTTTAAACGCTGGATGTAGGAACTGGGATATGAGACAAACAAACGAAACAAAACTAGGTCTTCCCGTAATAAGCTTCTTGTGCTTTTTACCAATAATCTAAAAATATTTATGTATGTATCAAAATTTTGTGTTTATAATTTCTACACCCTGTTAATGCAAATTTGAGTATTTCTTTCATTGCTTTGAACATATCCTATTCATTGGTATAACCCAATTGGCCATGTATTTATGGCACGATAAATGCCGGCTACAGGACAATAGAAAATCAGTGGAAACATATTGACAATAGTTCAAACAAATCATTGACGAAACTTTTGAACAAATGGCCACAATATCGTGCGATAAATTCCCTCATTGCGTCATATAAGATTATAAATGGTATTCCAAAATTAACGCAAGATTTGAATGATATGGAAAACACAGTTTTTAGGATTTTGATTGATAGGTTTTATTGATTCTATTTGTATCTCCTAAATTCCGAGTCTAGCTTCGATAGTGAATAGACGCGTTTGTTTTTGATCGGAGTGTTATAAAATAAAACCGGAATAAGTAGAAAGCCGGGATAAGTGGAAAGAGTGAATTTATACTTCAGTGTTAACTGACTTTCAGGTAAGCCATGAAAATGATTACCGAAAATTGTCTGAGGTTTTAGAAAAAGAGAAAAGATCATTTTACACTTACGAGCTCAACAGTACTAAAGGTCTTCAGGTCGTTATAAAAGGTATTGATCCTTGCGTATGTCAAATTGATCCTTGATGATGTCAAAACTGAATTGGAAGACAAAGGTTTTAAAATAAAAAACGTAGTAAACTTCAGGAACCGTGAAAAGATCCCTCAACCCATATTTGGGGTTAAACTAGAGCCAGGGAATGTTGTGCTAAAAAAGAATAAAATTCATCTAATATATAAAATTCATCTAATATAAAATTCATCTAATGTATAACGTTATATATTCATCTAATACATAACGTTACCGTTGACGAGCCACATACGCGTTCAGGACCCGTTCAGTACCTGAACTGCTAAGAATTTGGCCACACTAAGGCCTTCTGTAATTTGCCCGCTGTTTGTGTTGTATGTGGCGAACTTCGCGGCACACCTCAATAAATCAAAAGCCGACACAAGTGTTAAAAAATGCGGTGGTTACCTCCGCTAATGCAAATTACAGAGATTGCCCAGTCTATACTCACTTTAAGTGGTCAATGACAAATGAGCCAGCAGTCCAATGTCATTGCTAAAAACAATTTTCCCCAGGTAGACGATTTACCCAATCACACAAACATGCAAAACTCCAAACAATTTTCATATGCCAATGTGGTTAACTCCGACCAAAACTTGAATTAGGGGCTCAAACCTCAAAATTCCGATCCAAATTTTAGTAATCTAGAGGCAACTCTGCGGACTCTTGTTCAATCCTTAAACACATTTACGGTCTCTATGAGAAACGTGATGCAGGAAATGCTGAAAATGTAATCCACTATTTTGTAGGCAGTTTTAAACAAATGGGTTGGTTTAAAATATGTTTCTGGAACGCAAACGGCATCCGCCAACACAAAAATGAACTTGAGCACTTCCTTATGGAAAAGCAATGATCAATGCTGAAACTCACTAGGCGCTCACAAGTTATTTCAAAATTAGTGGCTATACATTATATGATACTAAAGATCTCCGTGGAGTTTATGCAAGCAACTAATGTATATCATTGAATATTTCCATGGAAAAATCGATATTTCATCAATTTACTCGATTTGCAGTAACAGCAAATCTTTGCCTCCTGGAGTTTTAGCGACAGGTGACTACTCGTATAAGCACACTTTTTGGGGATCACGGTTAATTTCCCCGAAAGGCCGCATGCTTTTTGACACTATTTCTAAAATCGGCTTAGATGTGATTTCAAGTAGACACCCGACTTATTGGCCTTCAGATCGACAAAAGAGTTGCAAAAACATTCTCCTTAGATGCAAGTGCAGCCTTCATTAGATTTGTCAACATATCATTCAACCACTATAATTTCTATTTCGTTTCTCCAGGAGATTGGTTCACCGTTTAGTGACTTAGCATTAAGCGTCACTAGAAGTAATTGGCTAAAATATAAGAAATATTTGAGTACTCATTTTACAGAGATTACTAACCTGAGAACGGCTAAGGATGTGTCAATTAAGGATTTTTCTGAAGATTTTAAACTAGCCGTACAACATGCTACCACTAAACACATAAGTTTCAGAAATGTGAACGATAGGACTTATTCCATAGAAATTGAATACCTTCTGTTGGAAAAAATGAGAGTTTGAATAAAGTGTCAACTTCGCAGATCTCCACAGCTTAAAAGCAGGCTACGTGAATGCATTACGCAACTAAGAAATCTGCTTGAAATCCGTAGAATGTCTTCCCTTAAAAATTATCTGGAAAGTCTTGATGGTACCCCTTAGTCCGACTATTCTTTATGGAAAGCGACCACAGGTTTGAAAAGACTCGTTATAGGTAAGCCACCTTTGCGTACTTCAACTGGTGACTTGGGAAGAACCTATTCTGAAAAGGGGATGGTGTATGTTAATCATTTGAAAAACGTTTTTATGATAAATGATACAGCTGAGTTTCCGCCATACACTGTTAAGCCGCCGGTGCCTTTGAAACTTAGTTTTCAAGATTTCGAAAACGTCATAAATAAAATAAACCTAGAAAATCCCCAGGTATTGATGGAATTACTAGTAAAATGCTTGTGTGCTTTTCATCGCAGCAAAGTATTTTTTGGTCGATTTTAAGACTTCATTTTGCTCAGCTTTCATCTAGAGATGGGCGACTATACTGAAAACCTACCAAAAGAAGATAAGTCGTGCATATATCATGGAAGACTATGTCGGCTAGAAAAATTTTGCCAACTGGGATATTACATACTTGTGTATGTACAGTACATACGTATGTAAGTGTGAGTTTCAACTTGTTACCCAATAAGTATAAAAATACAACAAATAATACAAAATGGCAAAAAAAAAAAAGGCTGAACTCAACTGAAGGCAATTCGACAGGATAAATTTGGCGCACAAATGTGAAAATATGCTTTTAGTTCTCTTCTAAATGTTTTTATATACATATATATTTATGTATGTATGTGTGTGTTTGTGTTTGTGTTTGTCTCAGCTTGTTATATTTTTTATACTAAAAATTGCATTCTTCTCACGCATGAATGCATTTCTTGTATCCCGTTTTTTTTTTTTGCCACTTTGCAAACAAAAAACAGACTTTTTTTGTCCGATTAAATTTCTATAAACAAAAACGAAATTCTCAATTACTTTTTACTGGTACAAAATTGTTGCTGACAAACAAACAAAAATGCATTTAAAAGCAACAACAGCAACAAAAATATTTGAATGTAACAAAAATAGAGCACAAAAAGTGGTTAGATTAGGAATTAGTCACATTACAAGCACACATGTGTAACCCAATTGCTTCGGGGCCCTTTTAGGACAATTGTAAAAAAAGGAAAACTCTGACATTTTTTCAGAAATGAAACCATAAATTTTTTTTCTATTTGCAAATATTTGTAATTTTTTTTTTTTAGTGTTTTCTTAATGGTAAATGGCTTTGAAGTTTTACATTTCATTTCATTTCTATTTTTATTGGGCCATAGAAAGTGACATGAAAAAGTTCTTATGAGCAAAAACGTCTGAGTGTTTGTGTAAGTCTGTGAAAAGGCAAAAATAACGAGAGAATGTTGACAAAATTGCTTCATTGAAGTGTGTGAAAAATTTGGATTTCCTTTGGCAATGTAGTCATGGGGAAAAATGTTTTTTAGTTTTTCTTTTTCAGGCACAAACTCTTAAAGCTGTAATTAAAAAGACGGCAGGAAATGAAAATATACGAAAGACGACATTAAGAATTAAAACGCTTCATTTGAATTCGCTTGCTTAAAGGCTTTGCAAATGTGTCAAGAACTTATTTTCTAAAATCATGAAGGTTGGGTTAGATAGGCAGGCCGCAGGATTCTCCAAAAAGTAGCTTGGATTCTCCAGCTCTCTTGGGTCCTGAAATCCTTCTATTTGTGCAAAATCATGTAAATTATTTTGCTTTTTTTCTTCTCTGATATTTATTCTCTGCTCCCTATTCTTCTCTCTACTCCTATACTCATTTCTTGTATTTGTGTCTATACTCCGTTCTGTTCTGTTCTTTCTTTTCTTTTCTTTCCTTTTCTTTTCTTTTCTTTTCTTTTCTTTTCTTTTCTTTTCTTTTCTTTTCTTTTCTTTTCTTTTCTTTTCTTTTCTTTTCTTTTCTTTTCTTTTCTTTTCTTTTCTTTTCTTTTCTTTTCTTTTCTTTTCTTTTCTTTTCTTTTCTTTTCTTTTCTTTTCTTTTCTTTTCTTTTCTTTTCTTTTCTTTTCTTTTCTTTTCTTTTCTTTTCTTTTCTTTTCTTTTCTTTTCTTTTCTTTTCTTTTCTTTTCTTTTCTTTTCTTTTCTTTTCTTTTCTTTTCTTTTCTTTTCTTTTCTTTTCTTTTCTTTTCTTTTCTTTTCTTTTCTTTTCTTTTCTTTTCTTTTCTTTTCTTTTCTTTTCTATTCCTTTCCTTTCCTTTCCTTTCCTTTCCTTTCCTTTCCTTTCCTTTCCTTTCCTTTCCTTTCCTTTCCTTTCCTTTCCTTTCCTTTCCTTTCCTTTCCTTTTCTTTCTTTTTCTTTCCTTTCCTTTCATTTCGTTTCATTTCATTTCATTTCCTTTCCTTTCCTTTTTTTCTTTTCTTTGGTGTTCTTGCCTTTTCTCTTATTTTAAAATTTTTTTTTATTTTTCTTTCCCTTTTTTGTATTTTATTTTATTATATTATTTATTATATGTCATTTTATTTTATTTCATTTAATTTTATTTTATGTTTTTTTAAGTTTTATTTTACTTTATAGAACTTTTTTTTATTATCTTCTTTTCTCTTCTTTTCTCCGTTTTTCCCTTCTCTTCTCTACTTTTTTCTATGCTTTTTTATTGTCTTCTCTTGTCTTTTTTCCTCTTCTATTTTTTGGGATTTTTTTCTCTTGCCTTTTCTTTTCTTCTCATATTTTTATTGCTCCTCTTTTATGTTCTTAACTCCTCTCATCACTTCCTTTGTTTTCTTTCCACGATCTCTTATCCTTTATCCTCTCTTGTCTTCCTTACAATTTGACATTAAATTACGCCAGAAAACGTGATCGTAAAACAGAATCTATATTATATTAATTTCTCTTATGCTCTGACTTTTAAGCAAAAAAGCTTGCAACGTTATTACAATACTTTTAGTAAAGTTCATATATTTTGTATATGAACTTTACAAAAAAAGGACATTAAATGACAGTTGAAGTTGTCGTCTTAATTATGGACCTGTTTTGTATGAGAGCTTTTTTCGCTTCTCCATTAGTTTCTTCAGCTCTTATCTTCTTTTTTATCTCTCACTACTCCACTTTTTCTTTAATCTTTTCTCTTGCATTTTCTTAATTTTTTGTTTTTTATTTCTCTTATTTTCACTTTTATCTCTTTCCTTTATTCTTTCCTTCTATCCTTTCCTTTATCCTTTTCTTCTTTTCGCCACTTCACTATTCTTCTTTTTCTGTTTTTTCTCACTTCTGCATTTATTTTCTTCTCTATTCTTCCCTCCTTCTTTTCGCTGTTTTTCTTACCCCTTTTGTTTTCTTCATTTTCTGCTTTTCTTCATTTTCTTTTCTATATTCATTCTACTTCAATCTTTTATTGTTTTAATAATCATTTTTCTTAACTTTACATTTTTATGTCTCAGCCTCAAACCACGCACAATATCTGCGCCGCTATTACCCTGTCTGTTGGATCTACAACTCTTTTGTATACAATATCCCGCTAGGTTTAATTACTTACAAAATGTGTTTAAAAATTTGTCTTTTCTATTTTATTGTCTACGCTATAATTCTCTAGTAACAATTTATAGGAATTATTTTCTAGTAATAATTTCTTACTTTCGATTTCTTTTTCTCTTCTCCTAAAATATTCTTTCTCTCTTTTTTTATCTGATCTTTACTCTATATGACCCTTTTTTGGGGTCCTTTTTCTCCTTTCTTCCCTTTCATCCTATTTGTGTTTCATAGCATCTACTTCCTTTTTATTTTTACTCTTCTCTTATATTTTTTTCTCTTTTTCTACCTTCTCTTCACTGTTTTTTCCCTTTTTCTTTATTTCCCTTCTCTTGACGTTATTGTTCCCTAATCTGTGTTACTTTTCTTCTTTATTACTTCGAATTCTTGCTGTGTTTCTTCAAAACTTCTAGTTTTCGTATTCTAGTCCATAATCTTCCCATCCCTTGACTTTTTTTCTTCTGCCCTATTCTCTTCTTGCTAATTTCATTTTTATCTGCCATAAGTCCTGCCCAATATATCCGTTATTATTCTCCTTTCTGTTTAACCCACTATTATATCATAAATTTAAGTTGTCCTGCCAAGCTTAAATGTTAACGATTTGCAGAAAATGCGTTTTAAAAGTTTGTCTCTTCTTGTTTTACTGATTTTATATTTTACAAAGAATCGTCCTTAAAATTTAATAAATTCATATTTTGTACACCTTCTCTTATATCTTAAAAATGTAAATAAGAATCTTTTACTTATTCTTGAAGAATATTGAAGTGGAGATAAAAGAAAACAATCAAAAGCATACAGACATATTTTGCTGTTTGTTTTAAAGTGGAAACAATATTTTTTTCTTATCGAAACCACCTTGAAAAAAAATAAATAAATAAATAAATAAATAAACAAAAGCGTACAAATACACTATACACTATGTGATAAATTAAACTCAACCTTTTAATAACTGCAACATGTCTAGCAACGAGTGTTGAAGAAATATATGTACATGCACTTAAAAGAATGTAGAAAATATATATATATTTTTTTTGTGACCCAGCGGTCACACTCGGTTGGGAGGAAGGGTTACCCTTGCCATCATCAGAGTATTAAATAGGTGATTTTAACGATATACGAGTAATTGGTGCAAAATAAATCTTTCTGTCTAGCATTGGCTTGGCTGAGTAATTTTTTTTTAGTTCACACTGCGAAGATTCAATATATATGCTTATTGTTTTTTAATTTCAACCCTATTTGCTCTCTTTAATATTATATAATTTTTTCAGCTTAAGGTCTATTTTGCTTTTTTTTTAGTTTTTTTAAGTTTTTTTATTCTTTTATCAGGCCAAATAATATTTATTTAATTTCTATTTTTATATTTCTACAAAATATAGCCTAAACCGACTTTTTCACGAAAATGGGGCGCAAGGGAACTGAAACAACGTTTTTTGCTTAAAAGCAGTTCTCGTAATATAAGGAGGTTAACAAATACAGAAAATGAAAATTTTCGATATCGGTCCATATATGTAGTATATCCGACGTCTGAACTGATTATTTTTTTGCTTAAAAACAATTCTGGTTATAAAAGAAGGTTACTTAAAAAAAGAAAATGAAAAATTCGGATATCGGTCCATACATACCCGAGATATAGCCTTAACCGATTTTTTCAGGAAAATGTCGCATAAGCGAACTTAAACAACTTTTTTTTGCCTAAAAGCAGTTCTCGTTATATAAAAAGGTTACATATACAGAAAATGAAAATATCCGATATCCGTCCATATATACCCGATATATAGTCTTAACCGATTTTTTAATGAAAAAAAATTTTTTTTTTTCTTTAAAAACAGTTCCGGTAATATAAGAAGGTTAGTACAATACAGGAAATTAAAAATTTCCGATATCGATCCATATGTATATCCGACGTCTGAACCGATTTTTCCATGGAAAATTGTTTTTTGCTTAAAAACAATTCTGGTTATAAAAGAAGGTTACTTAACTACAGAAAATTAAAAATTCGGATATCGGTCCAGACATACCCGAGATATATCGGTCCATATATATCCCAGATATTGTCTAAACCAACTTTTTTACGAAAAAAGTTTTTTTTTGGTTAAAGCAGTTACGGTGATAAAAAAAAGGTTATATAGATACAGAAAGTGAAAATTTTTGGTATAGGTCCATATATGCATATCTAGTCTAAACCGACTTTTCATGTAAACTTAACTTAAACAACTTTTTTTACTTAAAATCAGTTCTGGTAATATGTAGGAGGCTGCCAAATAGAGAAAATTTAAATTTCCGATATCGGTCCATATATACCGGAGATATAGCTTAAACATATTTTTCCATGAAAAAAATTTTTTTGTCTAAAAGCAGTTCGGGTTATAAAAAAAGGTTACTGAAATACACAAAATGAAAATTACCGATATCGGTCAATATATACCCGAGATGTAGTCTAAACCGATTTTTCAATAATAATTGTTTTTTTCTTAAAATCAGTTCTAATACTAAAACAAGTTTATTTAAATACAGATAATGAAAATTTTCGATATCGGTCCATACATACCCGAGATATAGTCTAAACCGATTTTTCCATGAAGATTTTTTTGCTGATAAGCAATTTTCGTCACAAAAGAAGGTTACTAAAATAAAGAAAATGGAAAATTCTTATCGGTTCATATATAACCGAGATATAGCATAACATGAACATGTCCATGAAAGATTGTTTTGAAATGGTGATTACAAGGCAAAAATATTTTTACCCGATATCGGTCTATATATATCCGAGCATATTTTTGTAAAATTTGTAATATATACTTTACATATACGTGACTATCGTAAAGGGTATTTTAGATGCGACCCAGCCGAATATACCACACTCTTACTTTTTTTCTTGTTGAGGTGAGCCCTCAAAATTTAGTTTCACCAGGGCCCCGAAATACCTTAAGACGGCCCTGTTCGCAATATTAATCAACCACGTTTGTGGAATGGTATAAGACTTGCTGTCAAAAGGTTGATGTTATATGAAATCTAAGCCACTATTATAATAAGAAAATTCAAAGAAAATGATCTATTAGTTTCACGCATCCCGCTGACTAATAATGGGATATCATTTGAATTTAAACGACTTTAATTTCCAGTCTGCCTTGCATTTGCAACGAGTATTAACAAAGCGCAAGGACAGTCGTTAGGAGTTTGTGGAGTCAATTTGGAGTATCCGGTTTGCTAACATGGAGAGTTATTTATTTATTTATTCATGTCTATGGATGTATATACTTACAGACAGATATTGCTACCAATTAATTATTACATTCAAAAAAGTACACTATATAGTTATAAGAGTCTTTAAAAAGCATTTAGAAAGGCAATAATTTTACATTTTACAGTATTTTTATCTAAAGAAAAGTCTATAAATTTATAATATTTGTTAAATTGACTGCAAATCCTCCTAAGTGGATCAGCATTTACATAATTAGATCGAAAGTCTTTAATATTTAACATATATTCATCTAGATGGACGATTAGGAACCGTCAATGCAATGATATTGAGTAGGACCACTGAACAAATGTCACCGTTAATCAAATTTAAAATAAATGATATATTCAGCATAGTCCTACGACTTTTAAGAGTTGACAGCTTAATAAGCGCAAGGCGACTGGTGTACGATGTGAGATCAAGCGGATTCCAATGAAGAGTGCGAAGACAGAAATGCAAAAATTGCTCCTGTACTGATTCGATGGAGTCAACATGTGTCTTATAAGATGGATCCCAAACTACAGATGCATATTCCAAGACGGGTCTGACCAGGGAAGTCTACAACTGCTTCGTAACATAAGGGTTTTTAAACACCTTAGCCCAACGTTTTATGAAACCAAGGATACTACGTGCTTTGCCAACAGTTAATGGAATAAAGTTAAGTTTAGCATCTTGGAGAACTGCAAGATCCGAGATTGAAAACACTCTTTCCAATTGCTGATTTCCCAGAGAATAACTCACATTAACATAAGAACTGTGGAAAGTAATATATTTACACTTGTTAAAATTAAGCTGCATCAAATTTTTATTACACCAGGTATAAAAGCTCTCTTAGTCCTTCTGTAGTATATTGTGATCAGAATATTTGTCAATACTTAAAAAGATTTTTACGTCGTCTGCGTACATTAAAAAATTAGAAAATTCAATAACTTTAGGGAGATCATTAATAAATAAAGTAAAGAGTAAAGGTCCAAGATGACTTCCCTGGGGCACACCGGAAGTGACGTCCACAAATTTTGAAAAAATGTTTTTGCATCGAACACATTGCTTACGATTTGATAAATAAGAATCAATCCACTTTAAGCATTGATTTGAAAATCCCATTAAGTCCAGTTTCTTTAAAAGCAATTGTTGGTTTACTTTATCAAACGCCTTACTAAAATCAGTGTACACGATGTCAGTTTGCATCCGTTGTACGAAACCGTGATTAACAATAGTTGTCAGTTGTAGTAAGTTTGTTGTGGTATAACATCATTTCCGGAAACCATGTTGAACAGAGGGTAAAAGAGGCGACGCGAGATGAGAAATATAATCAGTCACTAATTTTTCAAATAATTTAGGAATAGCGCTTAATTTAGCAATACCTCTATAATTTACAACATTAGACTTAGCTCCAGCTTTACACAAGGGTATAATGAAAGTATTTTTCCAAAAATTTGGAAACTGTCCACTTTTTATTGAAATATTGAAAATCCGAGTCAACGGCTCAGCAAGTGTACAGCACAATTAATCATTATACAGCTCGAACATTATCAGGACCACCGTTATAAGAAAATTTCAGTTTTCTAAAATTTTTAGAAATGGTGAAAGTATTAAAAAAATGGAATGGAAATATTATGACTGGTTGATTGATAGCAAGTTGAAAAGGTAGCGTCATTATAAACAGCGTTAGAATAGGTTGTAGAAAAAAAATCCGCAAACATATTACTTATATCCAGGCTTTCACTGGACTCAGAATTCCCGTACTTCATGACCTTGGGAAAAGTAGTGGCCCTCCTTTTAGAGTTTACAAAATTGTAGAACGATCTAGGATTATTTTTGAAATCCATCTTCATTCGTGATAAATAAGTTGCATAGCATGATCTATTTAACATGTTATACTCTTCACGAGCAACTGCATATTTGCGATAATCAAAAGGATGCCCAGACTTCTTATATTTTTTGTAAAGTTTTTTTTTTCTTGTTTTTTTACTGTAGATAAATAACGTGTGCCCCACGCTAACCGGGTGTATGCTCGTATATACCCTGTTAGCATGTTAGCAAACCATCGGCTTTATATTTACGAGTACACCGATAAAAGAAACCAAAAATGTTGTATATCATTGTGTATTGTAATGAAAACTATTCATTTTACATTTAGATAAATATATCTGTGGCGTTTTATCATAACAGCTTAAGTCGATTTTTAAACATTTAAAAAATTGCTGCTAATTTGATTATAATATGGCATTCTTGTTTGCAGAAATATTATTTTATAATATAATAATATATTCACAAAGTTTAGTTATAATTATGGTTTATCTTCGTTTCTTCTTAAATTTAGTTCTTCATTCAAATTTCCCTTCAAAACTTTTTTTGATATTATCTCGACTTAAGCTGTTATGATAAAATGCCACAGATATGTTTGATTTTTATTTTCATTTTTTTAACCACAAAAAGGCCACGGTGAATTCTACATTTCACACTAAAGTTAAATAGTATTACAAAGTGAAAACCTTTGAAAACACGGGCAATGCCGGGTAACACGCAAGTGTATTTCATACGAGGAAAACTGACATATATAACGGATCAGGGAGAAATAAAGCTTATACTGTATACCCCGTGTAATTACCCACCGCTTAAATGCCTTTTTCGTTTATTTACCTCTTATATTCAATCCCGGTTTTTTCCTTACTTATTTTCATACAAAAATACACGGTTAATTAACTTTCTTTTAAGTACCCATTTTGGGCCATTACCCAAAATATTGTATTCCAAATACAAAAATTCCCTAAAAATCCCTCATTTATTTACCCGACACTGCCTATTCACTCAACTCTGTGGAAAAATTTGTCACTTGTTCAACACAAAGTGTAAATTTTTGTGAATTCAGTTAATTTGCTTTTTAACGTTCTGATACGCTTTTATTATATTACATATGTACATGCATGTACTCCTGCTATATTTTCTATATATGTATGTATAATTTTTGTGATAATGAAATTGTTTTTGTTTGTTTTTATTGAATAAAATATTTTATTTTGAAAATTGCTTTTGCCTTAATTTTTATTTTGACGTATGTAACGAGTTGAGTCCGTTTCGATAACTGCCTTCGTAGAGGTACATATGCGTCTTCGCATAATTACCTCTATGAGGTAATTAAACGTCTCCGCTTTAATACCTTATTCGCTCAATTACCCAAAAATTACAGCAACTTGAGTGAGGTAATTAAGCGGGGCTTACTGTAAACACCACCCGAATAAATTTTTTTACCTTAAAAGTTACGACGAACGTTTACGAAACGACATCGTTAGCCAGGCAGTATATCTTCTCTGACTCTCTTAAAGCTTATTTTCTCTACATATGTTTTTCTTATTGTTTTCCATAAAAAAAGGAGATAGTTAAACTAGAATCGAATTACTACGAGTTGACCTTTTGTGAACTCACACGCAAGTGTTTTATATAAAAAAGAAGTGACTTGTAGCCCACTATTACACGAGTACAACTAACAGATATAACGGAGGCAAATGATACAAGATCAGGGAAAAATAAAGCTTATAAACACCACTCGAATAAGTTTTTTGACCTTAAAAATTACGATGAACGTTTACGAAACGACATCGTTAGCCAGGCAGCTGACTCTCTTAAAGCTTATTTTCTCTACATATCTTTTTCTTATTGTTTTCCATAAAAAAAAGGAGATAGTTAAACTAGTATCGAATTTCTAGGAGTTGATCTTTTGTGAACTCTTTAATTCACTCTTTCCTCTTTACGTCCTCCACCTACTTCCTTTCCACTCTGCTTGTGCAATTCAAATCTTCACACGAAAACACGTTTAATCATACGCCACAGTCAACACACTTTAAAAATGTTAAAAGAATAAATAATAGTAATAAATTTCGATTCGTCGTTACACATGTTTAAATTTATCAAGTAAATCACCCACAGCAGGAAGAAGACTAAAATAAATAAAGAATAAAGCAACAGGAAAATAAGTCCGAAAAAAAGTTGTTTAAACAACCCACAACAGCCACAACAACAAAAACTGAATAAACTCAACTGCGTGTTCGTTTCGAACAAGAACAACTCCGGCTAAACACGCATCAGCAGGCATAAACATGTTCAATAAAAGAGAAGAAAAACAAAAAAAAAACAAAAAAAAAGAAATACATTTTAACTACGAAACTTTCATTTGGGCTGGACAAAAAAAAAAAAAAAAAAGCAACTTAACTGATGAAAACTTCTATTAGTAGAGTTTTGGGCAGAAAAAACATTAAAAAGAAGAATTGTCAGCCACGAACTTGAGAAGTGGGCTTATTTATGGTCACGAAATACTTACATATGGGGCAATCCAAGTCAAATCGGACAGTTTGGAGCAAACTTTTTTTTTTGTTTTGCTTTATTTTTTATTGCATTGATGTTCCTGTTGAACACCATATTTCAGCAAATTTTCAGATTTTTTTTTTTGGCTTATGGTTTTAGAGATATCGGGTTTGAAAAAACTGAATTATAAGAAAACCTTGTCCGAATAAATACTTATAACTTTTTCAGTATTAGTCCAAACAAATAATTTTTTTTTTTTTGCATTGTTTTTCATTTTCTATCTACTATCTAATAAAAATATAAAACAATTTTGCACAGTGGGTTTGAATGCGGTTTTCGGGATTGGATATTTTAAATCAGTTTTTTCACTGTTTGTACTCTTCGATTTTCTTAAAATATTTTCTGTATTTAACTGCGATTTTTTCCACAACTTTTAAGAACCGCTTGGCAGTGAGATTCGAAAAACTAATATTTTTCCCGATTTTTTTTAAATTTCCAAAAATAAATTTTTCTTGAACTTCGAAGGATATATTTTAACTACTAGTCCATATATTTCGTTACAAATAATTTTTGTTACTCTTTCATGGGATTTGCCATTGAATGCCAACATTTTTGCACTAAATTTCTCAAAAATAGATTTTCGAAAATTTTTTAGTAAGTTCGAAATCTCGAACATGATGTATAAACTCATATTTTTGCTCTTTGCTTTTGCTCAATGAAAACGGGGGTTCTTCTTAAATTCAAAATATCAAAATTTCGAACATAGTTCGAAAATATAAATATGAAATTTCTTTTTTTTGTATTAATAAAATGATGCATTCAATTTAATTATTTTGGTATTTTTGACTGTCAATAAGAGATATTTGAAATTTGTTTATCATATTCGAAATTTAGAACAAGTCCTGTAAGTGAATAAGTGTTTCGCTTTGTTTAACGAAAACTGAATGAAGCTGGGTTTTTTGCTTATATTCAAAACTTCTAAATTTCGAACATATTTCGAAAATTATGCAATTGAATTGTTTTTACTGGAATTCAGATTATATTGAGGCTCACACTACATTCAATGAAAATGGAGGTTATACTTAAATTTTCAAAGTGTCAAATATATTTTTATTTTACTTTTTAATGTGAATTTCTTTTAAATAGTTAAATTTTTAATTTACATTTGTTAAAAGTGGATATACGAAAAACTTTTTGTATGTTCGAAATATTGGGCAAGTTCCATTAGTGTATAATTTTTGTTTTTTTTTATTTTCTTTAAGTGATCTTAGACTTAATAAAAAGAGGTTTTTGCTTAAATTTTAAATTTCGAACATGCTTCGAAAAATTTATATAAAAATTTATTTTTTCCAATAAAATTATGAAATTGTTATAATTCCCTTGTTTTTTATTTAAATTCAATATATTGTTTAAGTCTAACAGCCATACTTTGTAGTATGTCTATGTATATAGGTCAGTGGAGGCCAAACTCCCAATATTCTATGCTCATGAGTATAGCACACAAAGTTATTGGCTCTACACCTTCGCAGTTATAGGATTAGACGTGATAAAAAGGGGTTTTTGCTTAAATTTAAAACTTCGAAATTTCGAACATACTTCGAAAACTCTTTTTTTCCAATAAAATTATGAAATTGATATAATTCTTTTGTTGTTTTTTATTGTTATTGTTGGTTTAATTGTTCAAATTATGCAGTCATTCTTTATATGTAGATCAGTGGTGGCCAAACTCTGAATTTTCTATACTCACGAGTATAGAATACAAAGTAATTGGCTCTGCAGTTTCGCTTGTATTGGATTCAAGGTAATTGATTTTCCACTTTTGCGCTTGAATACAACATTTCGTAACGTAACTTTCTTAGTTATACATTTACTTACATATTAAGGAGGCTGTTCAATTAAAACCACAGTTCTGAAATTATTGAAGAGTTTTTAGCATTACAACTACAACATTTTGTAAAGGGATCTCATTTGTTCATTTCAAAATACCATTTTTTTTAATAAGACAAAAGAATTGAGTTGGTTGTATCCGCAACTTCGAATCAATGTCAACCAATTTAGTTTGTCTAAAAGCCCACATTTAAATAATATACATACATATGTATGAATTTAAAAAGTATAACTGCTTATGCTTCCATATTTAAGTTTTCTTTTAAAACTTTGCTTTGCATCTCTGCAGTAAATTTAAGGTTACGGATAGTTTTTTGTTTTATTTACTGTATGCGAAATCTCCATTTCCTATACTCGCGAGCATAACACAAAACTCAACTGCTACCATTTCATATTACGCCATGTCGTATAATGCAAAATATGTTACTGTTGATTATAAATTTAAAAAAAACTTTGTACCTATGTTCGAAATTTCGAAATTAATTTTTTTGTTTAATGCAATAAAATGCAAAAAGGAGCTCTCACATAATATCTTCCTGAATTTCAAATAAAGTTCAAAATTTACAGGAAATTAAATTTATTTTTACTTCTTAACGTTAATTTGCGGATAGGAGCAACTTAAATAGATTTTCGACGCATAAGAATGCATCTATTGCAGATAATGTTCGAAATGATGTATACTCGTACATACATAATATAATCTGATCTGAATAAAATTACACAGAATTTTATTGGCATATAAAAGATTCTTTGCATATATACTTGTTTTTTTTTTTTTTTTTCTTCTCCTTATTATCCTTAAGTACCTCCAGAGAAACAAACAATAATCATGTGGCGAAAAAATAAGACAGATAAAATAAAAATCTCATTTCATGCCGACAACTTTGTAAGACCAATTTAGTGAACAAAAGAAAACATTGTTATAAGCCCTCAGGTATTACACAGTGGAAAAATTACAAGCCATAAACAATGGGCCAGATAGATGATTTAAAAAAATAAAAACAAAACCAATACAATTCGTACAATGAAATTTGAGTTTGTTTAAATAATGGCCACAATACGAAAAGTACTTTATATTCTGGCACAACTCATACATTTGGAATCACACAGTGCGTTCGTTTTATATCAAATTATTTATTCACAATTAAAGTTTTATTTGCACGCGCATGCGTACGTGTTTTTCTTTCCAGAAATCTTGACCCATCTTTTGCTTTTTCTTTTTCTGCACAATTTAAAGTGCTCAACGCAAAACATGCAATCGCTCTACGAATAAAAACCACATAACAACAATGTCTGGGGGTATTTACTCATTTTGATGCACTCAGCGAAAAATGTTGATTATTTGATTCAAATCATTTGGGGGACTTAAACAGTGTCATACCACGCATAATGTCATAGTATTTTATATTGTGCTTCAAACAAAAAAGTTCAAAAGTACTCGTAGCAAGACTTTTTAAATGGAGTTTCCGGTAACTAAACCGTAAAGGCAGCATCTCAGCAGACTCAAATTGAAAATAATTTTTTCATATTTTTTCTTACTAATATTTTAAGACTTATGACTTTATGACAACCCTTTGAATACCGTAATTTTTTTTCAAAATTGTTATTGATCAAACACTTCTGTTCCGAATTTATAACCTACTATTATAAGTTTCTGTTTGCTTGTTAAGGCGTTTAATTAAAGAAAATCTGAATATTTTTTCCAACTCCAATCGTATTTTATTTCGAATTTTCGAAGCTAGAAAAAAATTGTAACACCTTAATATGATTTGTTTTTACCTGCTTGCTAATGCACTTAATTGAAAAAAAAATTTTTTTTCCACGTCAATCGTACTTAAGTTCGAATTTTCGAACATAGAAAAATAATAATACCTTAATGTAGTTTATTTCTTCTTCATTTTTAATGTGATTAATTAAAAAATCTCAATATTTTTTTCAGAAAATTTCGAATCTTAGCTCGAATTTTCGAACATAATAAGATTATTGTATTTTAGCATGACTTGTATTTATTTGTTTGCTAATACACTTAATTAAAAAATATTTAATTTATTTCAACTTTAGTTGTAGTTAAGTTCGAGTTTTCGAATATAGCAAATATAATAATATCTTAATTTGTGTTTTTTTTATTTGCTTATGTGACATATTGAAAAATCTCAATATATTGCTTAAAAAATCTTCGATTCAAATCTGTGTCTCTTAATATTGCTTGTTTTTATTTGTTTGTTAATGCGTTTAATTAAAAGGAAAGTAAATTTTTTTTAAATTTAATTATAGTATGAAGTACGAATTTTCGAACATGGCCAAAAAAATCTTATTTTATTTGTCTATTTTTATTAAATTATTTTTTAGTTAATGTGATTAATTGCAAAATCTAAATACTTTTTCTCAAAAAACTTCATAACTTAATTCGAATTTTCGAACATGCAAAAATAATTGCTTCTAAATGTAATTTATTCTTTTTTAATTTAATAATTAAAATTTTTAATTTAATAATTAAATAAAAAAAGTAATTTATTTTTATTTGTTATGCGCTTAATTAAAGAAAATCTCAATATTTTTTCCAACCATAATGATATTATAGTTCGAATTTTCGAACATGCAAAAAACCATAATATCTTATGAACATTTGTTTATATTTGTTTATTAGTGTGCTAAATTGAAAATATTATTATTTTTAACCAACTCCTAATCGTATTTTAGGTCGAATTTTCGAACATACAAAATAAATCATTAAATCTTAATTTAATTTGTTTTCGTTTATTTGTTCATCCATTTTATTGGAAAAACGCTTAATAAATGAAGAAAAGTTTAAAATTTTTCACCAACTTCAATTGCATTTTAGTTCGAATTTTCGAACATACAAAATAAATAATTAAATCTTAATTTATATTGTTTCCGTTTATTTGTTAATTCATTTTATTGAATAAAAGCTCAATATTTACTTGTCTCCAAACTCCAATTTATTTGGAGTTTTCGAACAACCAAAAAAATCTGTTTATCCTAAATTAATTTGGTTATGTTCGGTTGCTAATGCGCCAAATTTAAGATAAAAAGGTCAATATTTTTTTTCAATTCCTATTATATTTTACTTCAAATTGTTGATAATTAAAGAAACGCTTAATATTCCTTTTCTCAACTTTAAACGTATTTTAGTTTGATATCATTGCATCTTAATTTTTCTGTTTTCGTCGAGAAAAAACTTTTAAAAGAGTCTTTAAAATTGAAAATATTGTGAATAACTCAATGTTCTTTAAGGAAACACCCATAAAACTAAATCAACGATTTGATTAAATATAGACTACATTTCGAACATATTAAATATATTTTTTTAAGTTTCTTTATTTACCCCTAAAAATTTTAATAAGTCGTTTGAGCCTGGTTTCGAAGTTGTGTTCTAAATTTTGAGCAGTTTTTGAGTGTAATAATAATAAACTCACTAACTTAATAAGAATAATTCTATTCTAATTTTAGTCATTCTTTTAGGGTTTTTGGATATATATTACGAAATTCGAAATTATACTCAACATTTTTAAAAGCAATTAGCAGCACAAACTTTCAACTCTTTTCCTTTTCGAAATTTCAAATATTATTCGAATGTTAAATTTTGAACCAATATACTTAAAACTGATTTTGTATGGACTTCTAGCGCAGGATTAAGAATTTCTTAAAACTTTTTTTTTCAAAATAAATTTCTTATATTGTATGACATTTTCGGAAAATATTTTTGACTATATTATATAATATTCCGTTTTTTCTACAAATTGAAGTTTTTGAAAGAAGTTTTTCAAATTATATTTGAAAACACTATAAACTAATTTCAATGCTTTCAATATATTTCGAAGTATTTTGTAAACAATTTTTTTAAAAAATTGCATGCAGTGTTTTATGTTATTTTAGCGTAAATATGTTATAGGTATTAAAACTTTTTTAAAAATGTTTGTCTTCTGCTTTGAAATACTACTTCCGCTCGTTATTTGAGAATACTTGAATGTTCGTACTTTCGAATAGTTTACGAATATAAAACTATTTATTTGCGAATAATTTCTTTATTAATTTTTAGAAAAAATTAAAGCTAAAAAATAACTATTTCCGTATTCGGTTTTTAAAATTTTCGAACATGAAATTTTGCAATATTTATATTATATTTTTTTTAAGTTTTAAAAAAATATCAAAATCAGAAATTTTATATATGAATATTCGAGGTTTCGGAAAATTTCTGCTTATGATATTTTTTCTACATTTTCAAAAATTTTCAATTATTAGAAAAAAGTTACAACTATAAAATTTTGATAGCAACATTCTAAATTTCGAATATTTTCGGTAATAAAATTTTCATACATAAATAAATTCTTTTATTAATTTTTAGAAAAAATGTTAAACTATATAACTAAAGTATTTCCCTGTTCGAAATATTAAGTAATTTTAAATAATAATTTTTATTCATTTTTATAAGAAATTAAAGCTTAAAAAGTATTATATCAATGTTCGAAGTTTCGAATAATATTCGAAACTGAAATATTTATATTTAAATAATTTCTTTTACCAACATTTGGAAAAAAATTAAAACTGAATCCATGTTTCCATGTTCGAAATATCAAATAACTTCCAATAATATTCGAGTTTGAAAGTTTTTTACATTACAATAGTGTATTTTATTAATTTTTAGAAAAAAAAATTTTGCTAAAAAAGTATTATATCAATGTTTGAAATTTCGAATAATTTTCCGTAATACAATTTTTGTATTAAAATAATTTATCTTACTAACTTTTATAACAATAAAAATATTTCAAATAAAAATTTCAAATAACTTTGGATAATATTCGAATATGAATTTTTTTTTAGAAATATAATTATTTTTATCAAGTTTGTTTAAGCCGAAATTGATTTTATAAATAATTTTCCATAATACGATTTTTGTATTAAAATAATTTATTTTACTAATTTTTATAACAATAAAAATATTTCGAAATTTCAAATAACTTCGAATATGAATTTTTTAGATTTTATTTATTAGAAACATAATTATTTTTATTAAGTTTGTTTAAGCCAAAATTGAGTGTTACGTATGATCAACTAAAAGCTGTGGTGGCAAATTTATTAATTTTGGAGTCTGACTCCTACGTGGCGCTGTAGTCTTAGTGTTTTTGACACTTATACTTATATAAGTATAAATTCTTTCTGTTGTAATATAAAAGTAAAAAACGACATTTTGTTTGCTCGCGTTTTTTCTAGCCTTATTTTTTTGTTAAACAAGAAACTGTCCGTTACTTTCTTCAATATACGCCACATATGTACTATAACCATTGCCAGTGCAACTAGTTTTAAGTTTGAAATTAATATAAATTATTTTGAGAATCACAAATTACAAGAGTTTCCTTTTTTACTTTTCCTTTCCTTTTGGCTCAGAGTAGCAGTCCGAATAATATTTGGCTTTTTTAAAGTTTTGGAAAAAAGTAGAGGTAAAAATTATAGTATCAATGTTCGAAATTTCGAATAATTTTCGATCATAAAATTTTAATATTCAAATAGTTTCTGCTATTAACTTTAAAAAATTTGAAATAAAAAAGAAAAACATTTCCAGGTTCGAAATATCAACTAACTTCGAATAATTTTCGAAGTTCATCTTCATCACCTTTTCACATTTCAATAAATTTTTTTTTTATAATTTAAAAAAAATTATGATGAAATTTTTAAAATCAAATAATTTATTTACTTAGGTGCAAAACTTTAAACTAAAAAAAAAAATATAAATATTTTTTCTTGTTCGAAATAAAAATAAAATCGAAATTTCGAATAACTTGCAAAATTACATTTTTGACATATAAATACTTTTTTTTTAATAATGTTGATTAAAAACGAAAGGTAACAAATGTATATTTCAATGTTAGAAATTATGAAACATTTTCGAACATGAAATTTTTTACATAACAATAATTTTCTTTATTAATTTTTAGAAAAAAATTACAATTAAAATATGAAAATATCAATTGTTAAAATTTCGAATAATTTTCGAAAATGAAACATTTTACTTTCTTTTAATAATGTTGATTAAAAACGAAAGCTAAAAAATGTATATTTCAATGTTCGAAATTATGAAAAATTTTCGAAAATGGAATTTTTTACATAACAATAATTTTCTTTATAAATTTTTAGAAAAAAAAATTACAATTAAAATATGAAAATATCAATTGTTAAAATTTCGAATAATTTTCAAAAATGAAACATTTTACTTATGAATAATTTCTTAAGATAATTTTTGGTAAAAATAATACAGTTAATGAAAAAATATTGATATGCTACATATTTATATGTTATTTAATTCATTTTATTTTTAAAACGTGCCGTTGTCGTTGCCGTTTTTAAACGTGTTCCCTCACTTTAACAGAAATTGTATTTTTTTTAGTTCTTGCTTTTAATGTTTTGCTGGTTTGTAAAACGAAAGTTCATTGAACTGTATGATTGCAAAGTTCCTCTTAAGGAGCTGGAAAAGGCAAATATATTTTGCTCAATAAAAAAAAAAAATGCAAATAGAAGATGTGCAACATTTTATTATCAAATACATGCCATTAAAAAAACTAATGTTTCCCCCCCTCTCTCTCTCTCTCTCTCTCTTTCTCTCTATTACTTTTTCCTTGTGATTGAAGATGCTGCACAATTTATTTTTTATGGTCAAAGTACAAAAACTTTAAACATAAAATTTTTTATTGCATTCCCTGATATATGTGCTTGCAAAATTAGCAAAGAGCAAGTGTTTAAAAATCTGCTTTAAAAACTACAATGTAATTAGTATGTATGTATATATATGTGTATGTATATGTATATATATATGTGTATGTATGTATATCTTGCAAAAATGTCTACGATCCTAAACATGTGAAAAAGTTTAGGCAGAATAAAGATTAATTAAACAGGACTTTTAAACTGAAGTGTATTTTAAACTTAAATTATTTATGACATCTTTAAGGTGTCATGCAAGACGAATTCAGCATCATGTGGCGAGAAAGCTACAACAATACAACAACACCATAATAATAAAGAGGTGTGGCCCAACATGGCTCCTTGCACTGGGACCACTATTGATTAATTTTGCTTTCGCTTATACTCTTACGGGCTCAATATGTCAAGAAATTGGCTAACTCCTTCACTAAGAGTGTTAGCAAGTCTTGCTCTTCCCAGGTTTGGACTTATAGCAGCTGGTATTTCCTGGATAACAATGCCTCGTAGTAAGTAATCAATTATTATACTGAGTGCTCTTCCTCAGCTCAAAATTGCAAATATCTGTATTGGAAATTCCCATTTTGTATAGCTGCTTAAGGCAGGTATAATGCTCTTTTCCAGTCTAGTCTTAGAGCAAGCTTGCATTAAACCTTAGAAATGTCTTAACATGTTCAAGTCCGTTTTTCTGATTTCAATGTTTCACCACAATGGTTTCAGTCCATTTCTTCACCTCTTTCTTAAGAAGACTCTTGTTGTAGCCAAAGGTTGGAGTAGTTCCATTTGTAGAACAGATTTCTGCCATTTCAATACCACAATGCCCTTCAAATCCTGGCACTCATACCAGAGTAACCGGCTTTTGGTTCGAAAGTTCCTTCCCAGTCCTAGAGCAGATCCGGCTCTCTTAGCATTAAACCTTGGTTTGTTGAAGACCGTTTTTCTCATTTCTCTAATGTAATCCAATTCTTTACTTCCTTCTTGAGAACATCCCTCCCGAGGAACAGGTTTTGCCTTGGCCTATTCCAAACCTGGGCATTCTGTTTTTCGGGCAAAGAGAGGAAGGAGTTCCTCGTTTATTGTAGCAAATAAAACTCTAGGAAGCCGCATGACTTATGTTGAATTGACTTCCGAAACCCTTTCGAAAGGTATGAATTACCAGAACGGGGATCAGTATTAACCCGGGTGGGTTCTGCTTGCAGTTCAACACGGGCTGATCATGATTGAGGTGCTTACCTTAGCTGAGACTTTCTGGCTGTGGTTGAAACCTAAAACGCAGAAAGGGGGTGTTAATATCCCTGAAAACTGTTTGGTGTGTGGCTTTTTTCGGAGACTAACAACCTTTCGAGGGTTTGTTGCCTTTACAACAGATAAGGAACCAGTGGGGATGGTTGACGGGTGAGTTGGTTTAAGGGCTGATGCTCTTAGTAGGCTTCAGTCTACCAGCTTATTAAGTCTTGTCTTCCACTGATTGCCGTGAAATTGCATACAGGAGCGATTAGAAGACCCAAATTCCTCAACAAGAAGTTGTTCATATAGCTACAAACATATGGCAAAATTTGCCACACGGGGGCGCTGGTGAATCGTAAATAATCCACTGCAAGGATTTAGTCCATCATCAGATTGGGCCTTAGAGGCAGGTGCTCATGTAAATCAATTTTACAGTTGTCTGGGGAGTTGCACACAAGAGGGACTAGAAGGCCCGTACTCCTCAATAAGGAAATATAGCGTGTGATTACAAACATATGACATAAATTACCGTCTTTGTGATGTTGATAAGGCCGTGAAGGCAGGTGCTGGGGAAAACCAAATACACATTCTGACTCAAACGCTGTCGTTTGCTTGTCTGCAGAAACACTCGGAGTCTCTGGCAGCAATCAAACCTGCGACCTTGAGGCTGGTAGACGAGTACTCTACTCAAGTGTAATTGATGGGTGAAAAATTGTTGCTGGATCAATAATGGTGGATAATATTCTGGACATCATGAGAGCGAGTACAGTCAACTTTTTGTTTCGTATTTACGGGAACGTATAAAACCTGGAGGATTAGCAAACTTTCTAGATCTGTAAAATGTGGGTTGAAAATCGTAGAGTGGTGGATATTGTAACTGCATCAATAACGATCAAGAACATCGTGGACATTATGATAGCGAGATTTGGAAGCTGCAGAATAGGTAAGACATCATTTTGTATGTACGAGAACGTAGAAGTCCTGGAGGATGAGCAACCTTGCTAGAGCTGTAATCGGTGGGTTGAAAATCCTAGAGTGGTGAAGATTGAAAGTGGATCAATAAGGATCTAGAATATAGTGACAAAAGGATAGCGGGTATATAAAATTTTTTACAAATAATAAAGTCAGTTATGGAAGACGCAGAATAGTATCATAGCTAGGATCCTGGACTCAGCCTTGTGTAGAGGAAAGGTGTATTCAAGACATTGGGAATCCATCCCGTAGTAATGCTGAGGTATCACCGTGGTCTAAATTAGTATTCCAGGAAGAAGAGGGGTTTTCAATTTTTAATCGTTAAGGTTAGTAGTTCGATTAGATCGACATAACGTAGAGCGAAACAAATCTCTGTGAATGCAAAAATACATTTTCCTTCTCTTTGGAAAAAAAATAAATAAATAAATATAGGACTCAGCAGCACTTAAAATAATAGAAACTGAAATAAGCTGTTTTAATATTTAGCATGTGTCCATCCTTTTTACACTTTTCATGCTTTTTCCACTTTTTATCCCTTTTTTTTTTCTTCTTTTTTGCTTAAGTTGTAACATCATTTTGTATCCCTGCTGTGTAAGCAATTTCAGTTTAATTTTTTCTGTTTTGGCCCAAAATAGGCTGTTCGTAGCTGCTGCTAAATTGTATGACTATTTCTTATTTCATTTTATTGCGTGTTTTTGCTATTGTCATTATTTTGCTATAGTTGTAGTTTGTCGATTTTATGGACTTAATCTGTTGCAGATAATTTTTCAATGTGATTTCCTTTTTCTGTTTCTTTCTTTTCGTGCAATATTTTAACATTTTTACAAACTACAACAAGTTTCATATTCATTTTTTTTCTTCTCTTCTCTACAATATAATAATGGAGCAAATATCTAGAAAAACAAAAAAAAAATAAAATAAAATCCGAATGACTCGTAAAGATGACTGCGACTACAAACTATATACTCGTACATAATAACTAGCAGCCAATTTAACAATAAGGACGAGAGTTGATGATGACAATGTCAGCATGGAGGTATATGACTGTGAGGAGCACAATATTGTCAATACCATAAAAGAATAACATGTAACTGAATTTTGGCTGACGGCAAACTGACAGCCAACGAAACTTGAAAAGAAGATTTATTAAAATAGAAAAATATAGTATTTTGTTTTCGATTGTTTTTCTTTCGTCTTATTGTTGTAGCTGCCAAAAACAGCAGCATTTCAGAAATTTATTCAAAATTTATTGAATTTATTTTAAATAAGCTGATTTATTTTGGTCCGTTTTTTGACATTTTGTGAACGATTGTTGATTAAAAAGAACAAGCGAAATTTTTTATTATATTTTTTTTTTTAGATCACAAAAAAAAGAGGACCCTTTAATAAGCACAACACGGCTTAACAAAACTGTATTATTACTATTTTTTTAAGTAAAGTTATATTTATAAACTACATAAAATATTGTATGTTTTATTATTTATTATAAGAATAGCGCCCCAAATGGCCCCTTCCATTGCTACCATTGTTCATCTACGAGGGCGGAAGCTACCTAAGTAGGAAAACAATAGTTTATTCCAAAAACCATTTATTTCTCAACATTGTCTCCTTGTAGCTTAATACAATTACTAAGACGATATTCCGACTTTTTTATACCATATGAGTAATACAATTTTGGGAAGCCCTCAATATACTAGTTAGTTTCGGTTATCACTTCTACGTTTGAGATGAATCCTTTTCCTGCAAGCCATTTTAAGAAAGTTTGGCAACAGGAAAAAGTCACTAGCAGCTAAATCTGGACTATACGGTGGGTGACCAATTAATTCGAAGTATATTTCACACAATTTTAGCATCGTATCTAACTCTGTGTGAACCGGTGCATTGTCTTGAAGAAACAGCACTTTTTTTTTCTTTAAATGTGGTATTTTTTTCTATTGCATCAATCAATTCATCTAATATTGCACAAGAATACTTGGATCTTTTTCCAAGCTTATCGATAAGCACTAATCCGTGTGCATCCCAAACTACAGTGCTCACAACCTTGTGTTGGGAATGAACCTCTGTTCTACTATATTAACTATTAATCTAGCTATCTTTGGAATATTAATAATACTGTTTCTTTACTCTGAGTTTTATGTCATATAATTCTCATTCTAGTATGATATACAAATTAGTTGAAATTTTAATACAATATATATGAAATTTTAATATAAAAAGCTCTACATGATTACAGGAGCTTTTACTTGCCCATCGATGCCGCTGTCTAAGCGTTGTTCGGAGCACTTCCCAGTGGTATAAGGGACTAGCTCTGAACGTGTAGATTCGCTAGCTAATTTGCACTACACATGTATTTGAGTGGCGACTTTAACACGGACTTGTCATTGGAGGTGGCGATTGAATCGTCTCTGCATTACCTTTAGCCGCCTAAAGGGTTAGCTACAAGTTTTTGCATAAAGTACCAGACCTCAGGTGCAATCCTTATGCGAGTCACTAGTAGCCATCGAAAGAACTAGCTCCAGAAAACTAACACAATCGCCACCCTTTTTCACTCCCATCATTATATCCCTTCACTATCCATATGAAAACAATTAAGTTTTGTAAACCATCAAATTACCTAAAAAATTTTCACTTAAAAGCAGTTTTGGTTATAAAAGAATGTTACTAAAATACAGAAAATAAAAAATTCCGATTTCGATCCATATATACCCGAGATATAGCCTAAACAGTTTTTCCATGAAAATTTCCTTGAAAGATGACCTTTTTGGAATGGCAATTACAAGGCAAAACAAGTTTTCTCCGATGTCGGTACGTATTCATACATATATCCGAGCATATTCAGTTAAAATTTACGTGACTATCGTGAAGGGTATTTTAGATTTGGTCCAGCCGAATATACTGCACACTTGTTTATTGTTAGCTTGTTGTAGTTTCGCTCCGCCTTGTATATTGTCTTACCACAGACGCTGTTTATTCACCTTTTTATTGAATTCCACACTTTCTAAAAAAACACGTGTTTTTAAATCACAAATGCTACTAAAGTTTGTTTTATCAAAGATAATGTTATGATCCTAAAGTTTTTGTTGTTTCAACAACGGGAGATTTGCTTTAACATAATTGCTCTCAGTGACAAACATTAAATGCGTCGTAGAAAAATACGTGCATTATGCATTACATAGTGATAGTGTATTAGCTATCGAATAGTGGGTTAAGACTACTGGTGAATAGGGACAGGTTACTAGCCGAGTGGTATATTATCTCGTTAGCGATTTGAGTGCATAGACAGAACACACCTACCACTTCGCTAGCTACATTTGGCAATAGTTTCTGCATGCACCACAGGGTTCCATCAGCTTTCAACCACTACTTCGACTGATTTTTGCTTTCAACAGTGATTGATCGATGCCAAAAGCCAACAGGATTATGCTTTATCATGCCCAAACACCGCTGTGAAGTGGGCTGTCGAACTCGTTTTTGTTCGACACTGAGCAAACACGGCAGCCAATAGGTTTTTCATATGCAAGTGTCCATGCAAAATCTTGAACACATGTTCATATGATATGTTTTCCCATCAGCAGTCTCACGTAACTTGTGACTCGCCGATCATTCATAACGAAAATTTTCTAAATATTTTCTTCAGTAACCACCTCTTTTGGCTTTCCTGTTGATGTTTTTGAAGCAGTGCTTGTTCGGCCGCGTTTAAATTCAGCAATCCAATATTTTACCAGGTAATCTGACGGAGCAGACTTACGGTAATGTCTATCGAGCTTTTCTTTTCTCCCCTTCGCCGTTTTCCCTTTTAAATAATAATGTTTAATCTCTGCACAAAATTCACTTTTTTTCATTTTTAAAGAAACACAAAAGTTGCTCTTACTTCAAACAACTACAACAAATAAACTAATCGATGAATTTTGGGTGAAATTTCAGCAGATGACGTTTGGCAGACGCTCACATCCAAATAAAAAAAAAATTCTGTTTGTGCTGTCATCTATCGCTAGGCAGCTTCAATATTAATCCTCCCTCGTATTATGCTTCCCCTTGCCCCTCACGGGTTAAGTGCCGCAAGAAACTGGACTAAATTCGTTCAATGAGGATGACACCAAGTCCTGTTCACTCAACGTATGGGCCTGTAGTAGTTCAACGCCTGTGTTGCAACGCCCCACATTATTTCATTGACTCCTCGTCCTCACCTCTGAATCTGCAAACGTCTGTATTGCAAAATCCTTTTCTGTACAGATACTTAAGGCAGGTTTAATGGCCTGTGAGTGTCAGTGTTCTTAGGCCATTCCTATCCCATTTTAAAGCATGTTTGGCCCTCTTTGTATCAAATCTTAGAAATTTCGTGTTTCCCTTTGTGTCCTTTCAATGTTTTTTCATGATGAGCTCAGTCCATTTTCTTACCTCCCTTATGGAAGCCAAATATTGCAGTGTGTCCAATGAAATCGCCCTCTGCTTCATATTTGGGGCAGATGTCTGCCACCCCCTCTCTTGTGTGTTCTACTAACAGTCTATAACTTTCCGTAACCCTTTTCTATGAATGCAAGAAGGTTGTCAGAATTCCTCGTAAAAGTTTTCACTTAATGGAAGAAGCTTGGAGTCAACATGCTCAACTTAAAAAAATATGTGAACAATAGGTTTGAGCGATTCAAAAGTCGTATTTTCTGAAGACTACCAATAAAGTCTGAAGATGAGGAAGTGGAAGCATTACTTGGCGATGCACCTGCAAAATTTTCGAGATTACTATAGCTGTTGAAAAGGGCGACGAAAAGAGCTATCCCTGCAGAAATTATTGGAGTACATGATCCGTTTTAAATAAAAAGGAGTAGTTTCAACATAGTCCGATGTATTGCAAACATGGACCATGATGACTAAAAAAAAGATATTTGACAATGCTCGCAACACATTATTACAAAACATACAACTATGGTAGCACTGTTACGCCATGTTTTGTTTAGTGTGTTCTCTGGCAAGCCGAATGATTTTTTTTATTAATAAAAAATATCTATCACAGGATTTATTAGTTTCATCGTTAACCATGGGTATGTTAAGGTCACGATGAATATTTTTATTATTCACAAACCATGGAGCTCTAGTTATTGTTCTTAACATTTTTGACTGGAATGTTTGAAGAATTTCAAGGTTTGAGTTACTAGCAATTCCCCAATTTTGAATTCCGTAAGTCCAGGTATATTCTATGAATACAATTGTTATATATGTAATTATTTATTTATTTTTTTTATTCATAATAAAGCATTCATATGCGTTTAATTAGTTTTTGTTTATAATAGATTTTTAATAAATGAAGAAAACATTTAGTACGAAAAATTTTGTGATAATATTTCATTTGATTTTTTTTTTTTGGAAAAATATCTAAAAAAGTTTATAAAATAATAGTTTTTAAAGTAGTTTCTTGTGGTCTTCCATGGAGTATTCATATCAGAGTAATTTAAAAATGGTTTCCTAACTAGTTTTCCGTGGTAATCCGTGGACTAGTGACATGAAGTAATTTCCAGACTAATCCACTGTTAATAATTTGTGGACTAGTTACTTGGATTAGTTTTTGGATTACTCTGACGTAATGGTTTTTTGGATTACACGGTCCTCTCCTAGGACATTGTAATGTAAAATGGAGCTTGTTTTCCCATATATTTGGATTACTTTTGGACTAGTCCTAGTCCCTTGTGGAGTACTCTTCGAAGGCTTACCGCAGCTCCATGGTACGTAAAAAATTCACGAATTCACACGGATCTGAGTGTTCCGCTGGTAAAAGAGGAATTTTCTAAGTACGCAATAAGGTAGGTCAGTAAACTGGAACTTCACCCAAATCCTCTTGCGCGCAATATACTTAGTTTTGGACGCCGCACAAGGTTTAGAAGAACAGATACCTTTGGCACCAGCAGAGCGTTTAATAGGCGATTTTATGTATACAGTTCCCGCATAATAAATTTTGACGCATTCTCTGTTGTAGAAAATAAAAATCTAGGAAGCCGCATGACTTATATTGTGTTGGGCTCTGAAACCCTTACCAAGGATATAAATTGACAAAATGGGCATTAGCATGCCCCTGGGTGGTTCTACTTCTAGTTCAACCCGGGCTCATTATGGTTGAAGTGCCTACCTTGGCTGGTACATCGTGGCTGTGGTTTAAACCTAAAAACGCAAGAAGGGGGTTGGTATCCCTGATAATTGTTAGCGCATGGGTTTTTTCGGGGGTTAGTAACCCCCCGAGATGCTGTTGCGCAACACATAATTGTGCTGCAAGCAACCAGTGATGATGCTCCTAGTGGAATTCGGCCTACCAACTCATTATGCCATTTCTTCCATAGATTGCTGTGAAGTTGTATACAGGAGGGAGTAGAAGGCCAGAACTCATCAAAAAAGAATTGCTTATATGGCCACAAACAGATGGCAAAAATTGCTACCTGTATGTGCCTGGTCATTAACACGGGGGCGCCGGTGAATCGTGAATAGTTCACCCCGTGCAATTGGTCCATCATCAGATAAGGCCGTAAGGTTAGTTGCTGATGTAGATCTTGTTCACTGATCAGTCACACGAGGGCGTTGGTGAATCGCGAATAATTCTCACCGTGGAATTGGTCCATCTTCAGATAAGGCTGTAAAGACAGGTGCTGATGTACAGCTTTTTCACTCACTGTGCCTCGTCCTGCTCCTACCGGAGAACAGGTTATGCCTTGGCGTATTCCAAGCCAGCGTACTTTGTGTTTCGGGTAAAGAGGGGAAGGAGTCCCTTGTTTGTTATAGCAAATAAAACTGTAGGAAGCTGTATGACTTATATTGTATTGAACTTGCCAAAACCCTTACCAAAGCTAAATTGGCAGTACGGAGATCGACAAGACCCCCGGGTGATTTTGCTTGTAGATCATTTCGGTTAATGAGGTGAGTACCTTGACTGAAACGTTCTAGCTGTGGTTGGAACCTAAATCGCAAGAAGTGGAATTAGATTCCCTGATAACTCTGGTGCAATGCCGGTTTTAGAGGGCGAATAACCCCCCAAGTGTTTTTGTCTTGCAACAGATACATATAATGTAACGTATAACGTATGATTTGGTTATGGGCTGATGCTCTTAATGGACTTCGGCTTATCAACTCATTAAAGAGTATCTTGTCCATATGACAAAAGTTGCGATCTGTGCGCTCATCGCAAGCTACACGCCTTACGCCGCTTGGTGAACGCGATATTCTACTCTTGCCTCTACCTGCATCTCAGCAACTCTGCTCTTTTTTGATGGCGTTTCATATGCTGTTGTGTTAGTTTTTGTTAATTCCATTTTATTTATGTTGGATTCCAACTTTATTCCGCTATCGCTCTTCGAAAGTGTAGTTCCCATTTTGGACCCGTAGTTACCTTTGTGTGCAAATAGGCTATGTAAGGCTTGACACATCTCTTTAGGGGAAACTGTGGTAGCAGATGTGTTATCTCAACCGTGCCTGTACCCGCAACTTAATGGTGGCGAGTCAACGTGCCTAAAGGAAATCCAGGTTTCAGTGGGACGGAGACATTACCCTGAAATCTATTTCCATAGGATATCACTCCTATAAATTGAGGTAATAGCATATTACAAGTTTCGGCCCAAATTATTTAAAATCATATCATTTTCTCCTACAATTGTCCAAAAAAATTTCTGTCAGGCTGTCAATGCCGCCAACACACAGTTACTTCATTCTCAACAATTGTTGAGAGTTATCCAGTAGTGCCATGAGGAGGCCGTGTGACCGCTTGTCTGATGTCTTGGTACTCGCTTAAGATTAAAGAAAGTGCAAATAGGGGTTCTCGCTCGACTAGTGCTTGTGGCCGTTACTGTCAAAAGCTGTGTCGAAATTGTTTAACAGACGCTTAAACGTGTTTAGTGCAGTATTAAAGAAAAAAAAAGTTGTGAATTCTTGCTGCATGAGAAAATTCGTTCAATCTTCCCCTCCTTACCTCTTTCTGTCGCATACTTTGTAAATCCTCCCGTCTTAATTTCTAACATTAATACGATTTACATAATTTATGTTGTCACTTTCGAAATGTTCCAACAACTGGCAACGTCACAGCTGTGTTGCAATAATGTTGAAATATTCTTGTGATAATATTCTCTGTCTATCTATTTACAACCTTATTGAGATTTTCTATTTTTCTTTTCACTTTTGTTTTTTTTTTTTTTTGCTCAAGTCCTCATTGTAAATGACATTTTTCACCATCAAGCCGTTTCTATTAATCTTTTTAAAGGAAACTATTTCAGCAAAATCCAAAAGGGAGAAATGAAAAGAGTTGTTAGAAAAAAATTACTTGTAAAATGTGAGCAGGAAACAAAACGGGGGAAGGGAATGTGTAGTTAAATGTGACAACCATTTCAATTCTTGTTTGCGGATCAAGTCATCTGTATAGGAGAAACGGCAGCAGTAGAAGTAGAAAGAAAAAACAGGATAATTGATGTCTGTGTTTTGTTTAGAAACAGAAATAGTCCTTGTTTAATTTTATATTATTTTGCAATTCAGAAGTATGACAATGAAAGTGAAAGTACATGTTGCTAAGTGTACTAAGTCAGGGCTGGGAGGGTGTTTTCTAATCTTGATGAAAATTATTTACATAAAACCAATTTTTTTTATTGGCAAAGTTTATTTGTTGCTGTCCGTTTGCTATTCCTTACGAATTTCTTGCAACACTAAAAATCGTGTTAAATAAATATTTATCAGTTTTGTTTAGACAATTTGTCGTAAATGTAAATGATTTAGTATTACATTTGTAAACCTGTTGTAAAAGGACAAATCCTAATTGAGAAATAAATTTGATTTGAATTTATTTAGGATTTTAAAATTTTTTTTCAAGAAAATAATGAGAATTTAAATAAAAATGATTCTAATAATACTTTTCAAACACAAAAAACATTAAAATAAGACGTAAGAAGGAAAACAGGTATGCAATTATTCGAATAAAAATTCGAGTAATCCATGGACTTTTTTCTATACATAAAAAAAATTCAATATAATCAATAAAAATCAATAAAATAATTATTTTAACATATCTATAAAAAATATTCGTCTAAAAATTAATCCATTAATATTTATATATAATTCTTTTAGATCGTATAAACATAATATAGATAAAAATTAAACGACTTAGATTTAAATAATATATATATTTTTGGTATTTACTAGAAAAAAATTCATAAAAAAATATATAATGAATATAAATATTTTAACATTTCAACGAAATATATTCGAATAAAACTTAATCGATTAATATTTATATACTATTTCATAATATTATATGCCGCAAATATTAGTCGATTAATACTGATATATTACTATTTTTTTATGTATATACTAGAAAAAATGAAAAAAAATTGTCTGAAATAAATATTTTAACCTATTAATAACTAATATTCGCCTAAAAATTAATTAACTAATATTTGAAAACAGTTTTCTTTCTTTTGTTGTTTGTAGAAACAATAAGCGTAACAATCCGTAAACGTTAACCGATTAAGATTTATATAACTTTTTGACTAATTGATTAAAGATTTTTAAATATCCGATTAAAAAATATTACTCCGGCTTCTATTTATTCATAAAAAAATTCTTCGAATAAAAATTTATTCAAATACAAATTACTAATATATAAATTATTTGAATAAAAGTTATATTATTCGTATTACTTGAATATAAATTTTTCGAATAAAAATTATGCTCCGGTTTCTATTTATTCGTATGAAAATTATTCGAATAAAAATTGTTCAAACAAAAACTTTTCTAAGAAGAGTTATTTAAAAATAATTATTCGAATAATATTATTCGAATAAAAATGGTTCGAATAAAAATTTTTCTAAGAAGTGCTATTCAATAAAAAATTAATCGAATAATAATTGCTCGAATAAATATTGTTAGACTAAAAATTATTCGAATATAAATTATTTGAATAAAAGTTGTTCGAATAAAAATTATACGAACACAAATTGTTTAAATAAATTTTATTCGGATATCTGCATATTCAAATAAAAATTATTAAAATAAAAATTAATCAAATGGAATCTGTTCTTATAAAAAATAGTCGAAAAAAATTGCTTCAATAAGAATTATTAGAATAAAAATTATTAGAATAAAAATTAATCGAATAAAAATTATTCGTATAAAAATTGTTCGAATAAACATTGTAAAAACAAAAATTACTCGAATAAAAATTATTCTAATAAGAATTGTTCGAATGAAAATTATTCGAATAAAAACCATTTGAATAAAAATTGTTATTCGAATAAATATTATTCGAATAAAAATTTTTGAAACAATTTTTATTCGAATAATATTTATTTGAATAACTTCTTAGAAAATAATTATCGTTCGAATAAATATTGTTGGAAAAAGTTTTTCAAATATAAATTATTTAAATAAAAGGCCGTCGAATAGAGCTTATTGGAAAAAATTATTTAAATAAAATTTATTCGAATAAAATTTGTTTTAGTAAATATCACTGGACTAAAAATTGGTTGAGTGCAAATTTTTCGAATAAAAATTATTCGGATAAAAATTATTCGAATAAATATTGTTGGAAGAAAAATTATCGGTATATAAATTATTTTAATTAATGTTATACGAATAATAATTGCTTGAATATAAATTTTTCGAATAAAAATCAAGCAAATAAAAATTTATTCGAATAATATTTGTTCGAAAAAAAAATCGTTGCAAGAAAATTTATTCAAATATAAATTATTTAAATAAAAATTATTCGAACAGAACTTATTGGAAATAATTATTTAAATAAAAATTACTCGTAAAAAGTTTGTTCGAGTAAAAGTTATGCGGATAACAATTATTCGAATAATAATTGTTTGAATAAATATTGTTGGAAAAAAAAATTATTAAAATATAAACTATTTGGGTATAAGTAATTCGAATAAAAATTGTTTGAATACAAATTTTTCAAATAAAAATTATGTGATAAAAGTTTATTCTGGTACCAATTGTTCGACTAAATGTTTTTGGAAGAAAAATTATTCATATATAAATTACTTGAATAAAGGTTGTTTGAATAAAAACTATTCAAATAAAAATAATTTAATTAATAATTATACGAATAGTATTTATTCGAATAATAATTATTCGATTAAAAATTGTACGAATAAAATTTGTTCAAATCAAAATTGTTCGAATAAAAATTAATCAAACAAAAATTGCTCCAATAAAAATTATTCGAATAAAAATTATTTGCATAATAACTGTTCAAATAAAAATTATCGGAAAAAATTGTTCGAATAAAACTTATCTGAAAAAATTTTTTCGAATAAAAATAACAAAAAAATTCAACAAAAAAAAATTATTCAAATAAAAATGACTTGGATAAAAATTATTCGAAAATATATTGTTATAATAAAAGTTATTAAATAAAAATTATTCGAATGAAAATTGTTCGAATAAAAATTATTTGAGTAAGATTAATTCGTATGAAAACTGTTGCCATCAGAATTATTTATATTCGGTAAAAAATTGTTCGAATAAAAAATATTCGAATAAAGATTATTCGAAAAAAACTATCCGATTAAAAATTATTCTAATAAAAATTATATGTATAAAAATTGTTCGAATAAATGTTTTTCGAATAAATAATGTTGGGTTAAATATTACTCCAATAAAAATTATTCGAATAAAAATTGTTCGAATTAAAATTATTCGATAATTCAAATAAGAATTATCCGAAAAAAATCTGTTCGTATAAAAATTAGCCAAAACATATTAATTAAGTAAAAATTATTCGAATAAAAATTGCTCGAATAAAAATCATTCGAGTAAAATTTATTTGAATAAAAATCAGTATAATAAAAATTATTTAAATTAAAAAAGAAATTGTTCGAATAAAAATTGTTTTAGTAAAATTATTCGAATAAAATTTATCCGAATAAAAATTATTCGATTGGAAATTATTCGAATAAAAATTTTTCGAGAAAAGTTTTTCGAACACAAATTATTCGAATAAAAATTATTCAACTAAAACTGTTCGAACAAAAATTATCCGAAATATATTAAACGAATAAAAATTATTCGAATAAAAATTATAGGAATAAAAATTATTCGAATAAAAATTTTTAAAATAAAAACTAAAATTATTCGCATAAAAATAATTTGAATAAAACTTATTTGAATAGAAATTATTGGAATCAAAATTGTTCGAATAAAAACTAATCGAACAACAATTACTCGTATAAAACCGTACGAAAAGAAACTATTCCATTAAAAATTGTTCCATTAATTTTTTGTTTGTTAGTTTTGCTTTCCATAGCTTTTATAAATTGAAAATTTTTTTTTTTTAATATACAGCCATGCCACAGAGCTTAATACCGTTCGGAAACGGAATTGAATTCAGTTTTACTTCTTCAAAAAACGAAAAACCAAAAACTTTTCGGAATGAAATCATTTCTAATTGCAAGAACGAAACTAGTATTATCTTATAGAATTGATTTCATTCCGAAAAAGTTTTAAGTTTTCGTTTTTTGAAGAATTAAAAAACCGCTTCAATTCCATTTCCGAACGGAAGTGAATTCTGTGACATGGCCGATAAATTAAATAATCAGAGATTTTCGATAATCGTGTAAAAATTATACGAACAAACATTTAAATATATAACAAGAGATTGATCCTAATTTATTGACCTTTTTTTAATTTAAAAAATTTGAATATTCAAAAACAAATTATAACAATTATTTTCCGGACGAAGTTTTTCAACAGAAAACGAAATATTGAATTAATTTCTTTAAACATTTTTATAAAAACAAATTATTTAAAACAAGAAAATTATGCAACAAGAGATTTCACCAAATTTTTACTTAGACATTTAGAAAAAATATCACAAGCGGAAATCAACGATTAATTGCCTGACTTGCAATTATTTTTAGAGTTAAAGCTACAAAAGTGCAGGATACTTCCTAAAAAGACACAAGCTACTCGTATAACTCATGAATTATTTATTTATCCAATATTGTGGCTGCCAGGTTGTCAGCATAAGTAATAGTTTGTTCCACAAATTCTTTCTCTAATTTAACACAGACTATAATTACCTTTTTCTAAAGTCTTGCTTTCCTGCAAGGTCACACAAGTCTCATAAGCCTTATGTCATTTCCAGCTGGCTGGTCACAGTAAAGCAAAAAAAAAAAAAAACAAATTAATAACTTGGCAAAATTTGTTTTACTTTTTCCAACAACGAAAATGATTTGCGAATATTTCTAAATATTTCATTTTCAACGTTTCGTCTAGCATAGAAATACGAGTGCTACAGCTGCTTTATGATAATTTGAAAAAAAAGGAAAAAGCATTCTTGGCCTTGTAAGCAGCATATTAATTTAAACAAATCATATTTTCTGCATTTTTTTTTTGTTCGTTTTTGCCATTCATTTTAAGTAAGATGTTTGCCAAGAAGGCCTGGCCGGCCACTTGCCGCTTAAGCGAGAGGGGAAAAAAGTTAAAAATTTGAAGAAAAATGTATAAAAGAAAACTACCAGCCGGGAATCTTGTAGTACACAATGTACATCTTCACTTGCCAACCCACCCATGACTTTGGGCGCTACATGCAACAAGGCATGTAATTGATTTTAATTATGGGGTTGAAGAAAAAAAAAAACCCTTCAAAACAAATGCAAGATATTAAAACGATTGAACAAGACACGGAGTAGTAATTATAACCAAGATCAAATTCTTGAGGACACAATTAAAAGAACAGAAATTGCTACAGCCTTATATTGTAGTCATAACGACTAATTGTTGGCTATAATTAGAAAATTAAGTGATCATTAGAAAGGCCTTAAGCTGTTAATTGAAGAAAAAGGAATTTCAAAACTTAAATCAAGACTATAAAAATATCAAACAAAGTCTAAAATATTCTTTTGTTAAAACAATGTTGCAAGTTTTGCTTTCCTCGCCGATAACCTCAAGTTTAATATCTGTTGTAACACTACAGCTTTAATAAAATGTCTTTTATCTAATATATGACTTTTTAATATGATTTTCCACTTTATGCTTGAAATGCTTAACAGAGCACAAGAATCTGCTTAAAATTTTATCTCTGAAGATTTTACGCACAAATGCTTAAACTGAGAGTTAATAAAAATGCTATTAAAGTAGATGTTCCAGGCGGACAATTGTAGAGAACTTGGAAGATAAGATTTTGCAAAACTAAGAATATTTTCTAAAGTACAATGTAAATAAAGCTTAAGCAATCAAGAGTCAGCAGTAAAGGAATTCAAAAATATGATTGAAAAAAGTTTTGAGTATATGAATAAAAATATTTTCCAATTCCCAGAAAATGTTGTGAAAATCTACAAAATCTATGGCGAAACTTTTCATTACTCGAAATTCATTTTCATTTGCTAATCAGGAAAATAAAAAGTCTAAGTCCCCATAATTAATTTTCATTTACTAATCATACAAAAATCTCCCAAAAAGCTTTGTGAAAATCGTGCATATCTAAAAGAGAACTTTTTATTAATCGAAACTTGTTTTCATTTTTTTATCTTAGAGAAAATTAAATTATTCTTAAAATTTTGTGAAAATCCCTAAAATCTATACAAAAACGTTTGATTAATAGAAGCTCACTTTTTTAAATCCAAAAAAAAAAACTTGCGAAAATCTGCAAAGTCTACAAAACAACTTTTTATTCAGCAAAATTCATTTTTATTCATTTTATTTATCTCCCAAAAAGCTTTGTGAAAATCGTCAATATTTAAAAGAGAATATTTAATCGAAACTTGTTTTCAGTTATTTATCTTAGAGAAAGTTTTATTATTCTTAAAATTTTTTGAAAATCCCTAAAATCTATACAAAAACGTTTGATTAATAGAAGCTCACTTTCATTTATTAATCTAAGTAAAACTACTTTTAAATCCCAAAAACCCTTGCGAAAATCCCCAAAGTCTACAAAACAACTTTTCATTCAGCAAAATTCAGTTTTATTCATTTTATTTATCTCCCAAAAAGCTTTGTAAAAATCGTCAATATTTAAGAGAGAACTTTTTATTAATCGAAACTTGTTTTTACTTATTTATCTGTCAGAATTCTTAAAATTTTGTGAAAATCCTTAAAATCTATACAAAAACGTTTGATTAATAGAAGCTGACTTTCATTTATTAATCAAAGTAAAACTACTTTTAAATCCCAAAAACCCTTTCGAAAATCTCCAAAGTCTCGAAAACAACTTTTCATTCACCAAAATTCATTTTTATTCATTTTATTTATCTCCCAAAAAGCTTTGTGAAAATAGAACTTTTTATTAATCGAAACTTGTTTTCATTTATTTATCTTTGAGAGAACAAAATTATTCTTAAAATATTGTAAAAATTCTCAAAATCTATACAAAAACTTTTGATTAATCGAAACTCAGTTTCATTTATAAATCTCAAAAAGCCCGTTCTTAGTTCCCAGAAAATTGTAAAAATTCCCAAAATCTACAGAATATTTTTTCCCGAAATGCTTTGTGAAAATCGTCAATATTTAAAAGAGAACTTTTTATTAATCGAAACTCTGTTTCATTTATAAATCTCAAAATGCACGTTTTTAATTCCCAAAAAAACTTGCAAAAATCCCCAAAACCTACAGAGTAATTTTTCATTCATCAAAATTCATTTTTCTACATTTTATTTATCTCCCAAAAAGCTTGTGAAAATCTCCCAAAAAGCTATGTGAAACTTATTTTTATTTATTTATCTTAGAGAGAATTATATAGTTCTTAAAATTTTGTGAAAATACCTAAAATACACACAAAAACTTTTGATTAATCGAAACTCAGTTATATTTATAAATCTCAAAAAGCCCGTTTTTACAGAATAGTTTTTCATTCCTCAAAACTAATTTTTCTTCATATTATTTATTTCTCAAAATGCTTTGTGAAAATCTCCCAAAAAACTTTGTGAAAATCGTCAATATTTAAAAGAGAACTTTTTATTAATCAAAACTTGTATTCAATTATTTATATTAGAGAGAATTAAATTATTCTTAACATTTTGCGAAAATCCCCAAAATCTATACAAAAAATTTTGATTAATCGAAACTCATTTTCCTTTACCAATCTCAAATTGTTCTTAATTCCCACAAAACCTTGCGAAAATCGCCAAAATATACAAAACAACTTTCAATAATCAAAATGCATTTTCATTTATTACTATCAATTATGCTAATTCTCAAATAACTTTGTGAAAATCCCCAAAATCTACATGAAAACTTTTATTTTATCTAAATTCATTTTTATTACTCTTATTTATTACCATCAGAAAAAATTTCTATGTCCCAGCAAATTTTTTTTATATAAAAAAAAAAAACTTTGTGAAAATTCCTAAAATCTGCAGAGCAACTTATCAATTATAAGAACATATTTGCATTTATTAATCTTAGAAAAATGTCTAATTCCCAAATCATTTTGTGAAAATCCCGAAAATCTATAGAACAACTTTTCATTCATTGAAATTTGTGTTCATAAATTAATCTCAGAAAAATTTTCCAATTCCCAAAAACACTTTGTAAAAAACTTACAAAACATTCTTTAAAATTAAATTTATTAAACTCAGAAAAAATTTTAACTTAAAAAAAAAAATTGTGAAAATCTTTAAAATCGATTGAATAGCTTTTCATTCATCGAAATTAATTTTCGTTTAATAATATCAGCAAAATCTCTGCTTCCCAAAATCCTCAAAATCTATATAACTAGTTTTCATTAATCGATATTCGATTTCATTTAATAATCTCAGGAAAGTGCGAGTATGTTAATTTCCAAAAAAAAAAGAAAAACTTTAAAAAATCCCAAAAATCTATAGAGCAAATTTTCAATAATCAAAATTCATTTTGAAAATTCTCAAAAAAAATGTTTTTTATTATTAAACATTTTTTTAAAAATCCCTTAAAAAAAAGATTAATTGTTGGTAACATTTTGTAAAATTCCTCTTAATCTATGGAACAAATTTTCACTCATCGAAATTTATTTTCATGTATTAATCTTAAAAAAAAATTTTATATAATTTGTTCTTATCTTTCCAGGCTCGAGATAAGATAAGAACAAACTATATAACATTTTTAGAACGTCGAAAAAAAACTAAGAACAATAACTTAAAAAAAATGAATTCCCAAACATTTTATGAAAATCCCCAAAACCTATACAATTATTATAAACTTATTTACTAATCTAAGAAGAGTTTTCCAATTCTTGAACCTTTTTTTTAAAATCCCCGAAATCAATGGAACCATCTTTCATTAATTGGAATTAGTTTGTGTTTATTAACGACAGAAAAATTTTCTAACTCCCAAAATTTTTTGGAAAATCCCCAAAATTTATAGAACTGCAAATTGAAACTCATGTTCATTTATTTATCTCCAACTCTCAAGAATTTGGGAATAATCCCTAAAATAAATACTTTCCATTCAACCAAAGTACGAGTAGTGTAATAGTTAAAAATGTTTGATTATTTTTCTGGTCTTTTTCAATCAAAATTATTGATTACAGCAAATTTATATTGTAGAAAAAATCCTTCTTATGAAACTTAGGAAGGAAAAAACTTGAACAAAAATCCGATGTAAAAATGTACAAAAACCAAAAATCTAATATAAAAAATTATAAAAAGTTCGACAAAACTCAATAAATTAATATTGAAATAAATGTTTGTTTATAAATCTTAATGGAAGATCTTAAAGAAAGAGAATTTTGGAGAAATATCACGGGAACACGTCGAAGAAGTTATGATGGAAAGTGAGAGGAAATGGATTCAAATAGCGACTTATATTGAAAGATCCTACAAGACATGAAGCAGGATATAGACATAGGCATAGCACGTGTAATCTGGTAGGAACAAAGGAGGAGCCCCACACTGAAGCAATGCGAAAGCGGTACCGTGGTGCAGACAAGCCTCAAAGAAATGAGAGGGGTTTTAGTGACTGCAAGCCCCACACACCGGATACTGTGTGTGTCACAGTATCTGATGATGCATTAGGCATTTCCCCTCTACAACCGAAAACAAAAAACTCGTAAAACAAATTGTCCAGTTCCCAGCAAAATTTTACGATCAAAAAAAATTTCTAATTCCCAAAATTTTTGAAAAACAACCCAAAATCTCTGAAAAGGTATACTGTCGTTATTACTTCTTTAAAACCAAATTTAATGCACCTATAAATTAAGTTGATTTATTTTAAGAGCCAACTTAAGCAATTCCAAAAACGTCACCATAAAATGCCCAAAATCCCGGAACAACATTATATTAATGATTTTTATAAAACTGTAGGTTTATAAAAATTTCTATTACTGCAGTCAAGCCTATATTGATTTAAAAAAGTTTTTTATCACCCAATATTTTTTGGGAAAACTTCTCAAACTCCCAAAAATTAAATAATATCATTTGCTGTGTTAGGTAGAAATTTAAATATGATTTTAAAACATAATTTTCATATTTAGATTTAAATTTTCTTAAGCCAAATTTTTTTATATTTTTATTTAGCCAAAATTTTGCTACCAAAATTCCCAAAACTTCTCACAAAATCTCCTTAATGATACAAGTTTGTTGAATAAATTTAACAAAAATATTTTTTTTTTAATTTTTGTATTTCTTTAATGTTAACAAAAAATACAATCAAATTTAACGAGGGTATTTTTAATGCCTTTTTAAAGGAAAAGAAGGAAAGATTTTGTTGCTTTCGTTGAAAAATTTATTATTCATTGATTTATTTTATATATTTTCCATTAATCAAAATGTCTTATTTTTTGGGTTTTGGTTTGTCCTTTTCTTTTTTGTGTCTTCTTTTTTAAAATCTCTTCGTGCCAGTTTATACTTTTGTCATGAATAATTTAGCACTAATTCCTTTAAGTCACAGCAAAATGTTGAGACAAATCAAACGGTGGGATATTTATTTACTTAGAAAAGGTGAACAGACATGCAAACAAAGGAAACTTTCCACATATTAAACATTAACCCTCTCTTTTTTAAGTTTCATATTGAAAATAAGACAATGAAAAGTTGCTTACGTATTAAACAGGGTATTCGAAAATTGTCAGCCAAAGGAGTTTAGGAATTTTTTTCTGGTGATAACTGCTTTTATTCGTATCGAATATTCTATCTATTGTTTTCATTGTCATCACAGCGATGATAAATGACATGGGGTCAAAAATGAAGACACTTTCGATTGTATTGATGTTAAAGTACATCTCAATCGCTTTCGTATGACTGTAGTTTTTATTTTTATTTAAAACATAAAAATCATTAAATTTTATTTGCAAAAACTTTTCTTTTAAACACAATTTTATTTAAATGTTCTTTCGAAGTTATTTACACTAAAACTTTTCTCCATTGGTTTGCATTATTTTCCTTATGGGAAATTGTAGTAAAATTATATTTGAGATTTACATAAAAATCCAAATTTTGCTAAACAAAAAGAAAAACAAATGAAACATAAAAAAATAAATATAAAAAAAAGTAAATTGCATTTGGACTTAGTCCAAAGTATAATTTAATTATTTCATTTTCTTATTTGTTACAAGAAAAAAAATTTATATAAAGAAAAAACTAAAAAGAAAATTGCTTGACTTTCCTTTGGCTCGACCCAGTCCAGTCCCGCCAGCCAGCAGCATTCATTCGTTTATTGCCTGAAATAAGACAACATTCTTTTTTTCTTCTTTTCGGATCATTTCTTTTTCTCTATATTGAAGTTGTAAAATTTTATTTTGGCTTATTTGAATTTTCGGCTAAAAATATAAAAAGAAATTAGGAGAAACCTTCTTTTTTTATTGCGGTTGGATTTTATTACGGCAATTAACGTCAGGTGAATGACTTTTAGTTCCAGACAAATTGTTACAGCAACACACAAAGGAAACTGTCAAAGCAACGACAACAGAAAATTGAAAATAAAAATGTTGACAGCAAAAAAAAAATAATGATAGAAATAAGCAAGTGATTGCCAATTTAATTTTAGCTAAGCCAAGCTATCGATAATTTTTGTTCTATAAAACAAAAATATCGATAACTTTTCTATAGAGAAGCAAAAATATTTTCTTTTTTACAACCAAAGTTATTGGAAACTGCACTACAACTGAAAGTAAAATATTTCGTTATGAGAACGAAACCGTTGCGTTATGAGAAGGAAACCTTTGCTTTGTAAAAACGAAACCTATTCGTCATGAGAACGAAACAGTTTCGTTATGAGAAGGAAACCTTTCCTTTATAAGAACGAAACCTATTCGTTATGGGAATGAAAGCGTTTCTTTATGAGAACGAAACCGTTTCCTTATGACAACGAAACCATTTCGTTATGAGAACAAAACCGTTTAGTTTACAATTTTTTTGTTAATGCCATGGAAAGTTTCATTTCGACTATAAAAGTTTCAAAAGTAAAAGTTTACTCAGCATCACTTTGTTATTATTAACAACTGCTTCATTCCTGTTAGTGAAAAACTTTTACATCAATCTCTAAGAATTTCGTTACAGCTACTAAACAGTGTAGTAAGTTTAATGAAAATATATAATTACATATGCTAAATAATGGGCATATTTCATAATATACTCAATGGCTGATTTGGTAGAGTGCTCGCCTAACAGTTTTGTGGTGGAAGAATGAGTTCCAGCCACAGATGTTGGGTTAGGTTAGGGTTGCTAAATACAAAAAAATTTAAAGAAAATCGAAGAGTGTAAACAGTGAAAAAATTAATTTAAAATATTAATTCCCGAAAACCGCATCCAAGCCCACTGTGCAAAATTTTTTTCTATTTATTTATTTTCTAGTTAAATAACAAAATATATGGATTAGTATTTAAAATATATTTTACGTAGTCCTAGAAAATTTATGCCCAGTGGTTTAAAGTGAAAAAATTTTTTCAGAAAATTCTACAAAAATCAAAACAATAATAGTCATTTAAATTTCTCTTCCAAATGAGTCTTAAAAGTTGTTGAAAAAATCAAAAAAATACTTAAAGAAAGTGTGTTAGGCGTCATCCGGGACTTCTTCTTCTTCTTCGTAGAAACAAAAGGTTGTGTTACATTTGCCCATTTCGTATAAGTAGCTCCGGTAATAGACGTGACTTGACAGCATTTGAATCAAGTAATAGTTCACATTTCCATGCCGTCTGTTCAACCATTACTCGAAATTGGGGATGAGACGCTCCAACCATCTACCCTTAGTGTCAGTACTCCATCTAGACTGCCAACTGTGTAACATTTCCTTCCGTATTTGCTGCATACTTCAAAGCTCTGCATGGCTAGTCTGCCTTGATAGCCATGCCTTTCTTCGTGCTAGCACCTGTAGGTCTATTGGTATCATATCTGCTATTACTGTAACCACTCCCGCCGATACAGTACGGTATGCAGATGTGACCCGTAAAGCAGCTACACTTTGCACTGCTAACAATGGTTTTGCTCTACTTTGTATCCCGACTTTTTCCCCCTAGATTTCACTCCCATAGAGAAGGATGCTACTGCATGCCTCCATTAAAAAAGCCGCAGTTGGTTTATATCCCTTGATATTAAAAAAAAATTACGTTCAGCATTGCTGAGATTACGATTATTAGGAAATTTTTAAATATGTGCCTTAAATATGGCAAATTTTTGGATTGCTGGAAACTCTGTTGTATTGTACCAATTTTTAAATCAGGTGATCGTAGCCTAATAACTAACTATAGACCTATAGTTAAGCAGAGTCTATTTGCGAAGATTTTTGCTAAAATTTTAAAGAATAAACTTTTCGACCACGTTAAGTGTTTTATTTCCCATCAGCAACATGGTTTTATGCCTAGTAGATCAACTTCTACTAATTTACTTATTATAACTCGTGATATTATAACTGCAATAGAGCGTAGATCACAATGTGATGTTATATGTACAGAATTTGCAAAGGCTTTTGATTATCTTTTGTTACGTAAGCTTCATAAATTTGGCCTTTCAAATAATATATTCTTAATTTTGAAAAGTTTCCTTATTAACGGAAAACTTAATAGTTAAAATCCGAAACAATTCCTCTTAATTTTTAATAGATGTTTATTCTGGTCGTCCGCAGGTAACACATATTGGTTCAATATACTTTTTATTAATGATATACCATTAATTTTTTATTTTCTAGATGTTTGTTATACGATGATGATTTCAAATTGTACACTTGTGTCTCCAATCTGGGAGACTGGCATAAATTACAAGCTGGCCTTGATAAATTATCTCACAGGTGTTCTGAAAATGATATACATATTATTATGTCAAAATGTTCAGTGTCCTGCAGCCGTATTCTGTAACTCGCTAAAGCTAAATCTCCATCGCTAAAAATTTACAAAGATGATTTAGCGATTTTTGGCCACAAATGCAATTCTGTAACGTGCATAGCTAAATTTGGCAATAACAAAAAAATTGAATTCGCTGCAGTTTTAGCGATTAGTAGCGTCGCTAAAATGTTTAAATTTTGTATTCTCTAACGCCAAATAAGTAGTTGTTGTTGGCTTAAACGCTAAAATATTAGCAACGCAAATTTTTAAGTGCTAAAATGTAATTAAATTACAAATATTTTCTTTTTTCTATTGTTTCTTGTTAAAAAAAAATATTATTGCAATATAATGGAAGAAACAACAAAAAGAATTACATAGGAGTAAAAATATATGCTTATTCACTACTTGGAGGAGCACAAACTATTTGATAGGTAAAAAATTAATTTTAACTTAAAGTAAAGCAAACCACAAAAATTCGTTTTTTTAAGATTTGTGAATTCCACAAATGTTTCTGATTCACATTTAGCTTATTGCGTTCACTACGAGTAATTGCACTTAATCGGCCATGTTACAGAATTCACTTCCGTTCGGAAATGGAATTGAATCGGGTTTAATTTCTCAAAAAACGAAAATCTAATGGCGTTTTCTTTTCTAGAAAAAGTGTAACATTTTCGATATTGTTTTGCCAAAAAAAATACAGAAGTATACAGTTTTCTCAACTTTTTTTACATATTTATAGTTATTGCAACATCTTCTTTTCATCTCAATAAAACTTAAATTTAAAAACTTGTATTTTAAGAAAAAAAGTGCAGCATAAAGGCAAAACTTTTTCAGAAAAGAAAACGGCATAAAACTTATTTCGGATTGAAATCTCTGCTATAAGACAATACTAGTCTTATTCTTGCAATTAAAAATGATTTCATTCCGAAAATTTTTCAGTTCTTCGTTTTTTGAAGAAGTAAAAAAATAATTCAATTCCGTGTCCGAACGGAATTAAACTGAGTTCATCATATTACGACGCCGATAAAAACTTCTCATTTTCACTTTTTTAAATATTCATTATTATAAAATGCGGACAATTTTTTCTAAACCTTATAAACGTGTTTTCGTTTATTTAAAATGTAAATAAACAAATACTTTTTTGTGATGCCGTATTTTGAAAAATTTCCCATAAATTCCATATTTGGTAGTATCATGAAAAAATATTGCTTATAATTTATCGACTTAAGTGCTGTTTAAGTAATACTTGTCAAAAAGAAAATAAATTTTGAATGGATCTTTCACAATAACTATTTAAAATCTATATTTCGAAACATATTTTATAACGTTATTGAAGAGAAATTTTAAGAATATTTACGGGAAGCACAATATAAAGTAAGGTAACACTATAATGAATTGCCAAAAATTATGACATTATGTTTATCTCTTTTTAACAGAAGTTCATTCAAGTAGAAAGAAAGAAACAGTTTGCAGTTAGCAAATTAGCTGCGGCGAAAATATAAAAATTTAGCTAAGCAATTTAGCTTACAGAATACAGATTTAGCGACATCGCTAAAATATTTGCCCTAATTTTTTTTAGCATTTTAGCGACCGAGCTTTAGCTTTAGCTAAGCGAGTTACAGAATACGGCTGCTGTACTCATATCTTAAGCCCATGTAAGTTCGATTATTCCATTAATGTCCTCTGAATTAAGCGAGTAGCTGAAGTGAAGGATTTAGGCGTATTTTTTGATAATAAATTAAGTTTTTCTATGCATATTGATTATATTGTTTCTAAAGCTTATTTTATGCTTTATAAATTTCTTGGGTCCTCAGTATTTTAGAATATTGTTCTATTATCTGGAATCCCTATCATGTAGGTACATCTAATAGTATTGAACGTGTTCAGAACAATTTTTACTAAGACCACTTTAAAGTTAATATGGCCTTATGAACTGCCATCCTATGAGATCAGGAGAAAGTTATTAGGCTTGCAATCATTCAATGATCGCAGAACTTGTTCCTTGCTATTGCTGGCCTATAATATTTTATCTAGCAATATTGACTGCCTAGAATTAAAAAATTATTTTACCTTATATTGTCCTTCCAGGGATTTAAGAAATAATCGGATGCTTGAGGAGAGCTGTCTAAGGACTAATTATGCGAATAATGAACCTATTGCAAGATGCTTACATTTATGTAACAACTTGTTTCCTTTGTTAAATTTTAATGTTTCATTTTAATTAAAGTGTTCAGTAATCTGTAAGAATATAATTCTGTAGATGAAATAGTAAATAAATAAATAAAAGTTTGCGTTTTTCTAGTAGTGGACCTCCTATGTTCGACATCAGCCGGCTTAATTGTCCTGTTTACCAGTAGACTTGTTAACAGCATACTGAACCTGTTCTGAGAACGTTAGCTTTGAGTCAAGCCTTATCCCGAGACAATTCACGAATTTCCTCGTTGTCAGAATCAAGTCATCAAACTGTCTATCAATTTTCATTGGAATATGACGTCTGCTAAGGATTAAGAGCTCAGTCTTCTGCTAAGCCAGCTGCAGGCTATGTGTATCTAGCCATCCTTTTGTTCTTATCATCACTTGCCTCAGCTTTGTTTTTGCCTCCTCAACATCTCTGGCGTTAATGACTGCTGCAATGTTAGACCAGACAGCTATCATGAGGCATTTCCACTTGAAATATTACATCATAGCTAACGTTTCATAGGTCTGGCTGCGCAGCGCTTGATGTTAATTTCCTTCTGTTCCGACTTTCCGTAGTGTTGTATATAAGTTCCCTATCCTTAAGATAGTTCCTTATGATTCTTAACAAGTAGGCCGGTATAAAATCGTCAAATCGTCAAAGTACTGTTTTAATCATCCAAAATCGTCAAAATGACGATAAATCTTCAATTATGGCAACCGTGGTAATAAGTGACAATGGGGCAATTTGGATACAATATTTTTACATCCTGAAATAATTAATTTTTTTCTAATTTTTCGTACTGCTAATTTTATATAATTAACTAAGCTTTCAAAGCTTTCGTTGTCGGTTTGGTTTGGATTTAAATGGATTAATTATCAGCAGCTCCCGACAAGGCGCTTGTTAGCTTTTCAATGTAAAGTTTAATAGTCGCCTTGCCACAAAGTTTCCATCAAATATTATTTTCCATTTGAATATGTTACAATGGAAAATATGGAAAACAAGTTTTTATCCATCAAAAAAAGATTCGCATATTAAATGACATGCTGTTTATGTCAACTAATTATACGGTGTGTAAACTTTATGTACACTTTTTCTTAGCGCTCTTTAACAGCATTTAAAATTTTTAATTACATCGAGAAAATGCAAACAGAAGGCTCTCTGCTCGCCCTCATTAAAAAATTGCATTCCTTTTGATAAAATGTTGTTTTTTTTTTTTTTGCTCCTCAAAGTTTGTCATTATCACATTGTTTAAGGTGAAACTGAACTGTCGACGTTGTGTGGGTTATTTAAAGCATATAGACAGACACCTGTTCATGGTAGATTGTAAGGTGGCCAGAGGGTTGTAAACAACAGGATTTAGTGGGAAAAAAAATTTAGTTTATTATTTAAGCTTAAAATTTCCAATAATGGGTCCGATTATTGATTTTGTTGATAACAATTTTTGTGCGGAAGCAAAAATTTGCAATTATTCATTTCGCCGCTGCGGTATTCTTCCGTTAATGCGTTATCATCTCTACATTATTATGGCATTATTGCCATACGAGGGCGGTTCAGAAACTTCTTAGCCTACCACAAAAAGCGCGGTATAAACAGAAAAAAGTTAAGTGTTTTGGAAACTTCCATCTCTGCTATGAACATGTGTTAAATTTTGTTTCAATCTGGTAACTCCTTCATATAGAAACAGGTTTTCACAAAAGACGCATCCGCGATTTTTTTGCAATTGAAAAATTAGAAATGCGTGGTTTCATTAAATATTTACCTAAAACTGTTGATGAGACATGGATTCACCACTATACTCCAGAGACAAAAGAACAATCCAAACAATGAACTGAATCTGGAGGAAGTGCCCCAAAAAAGGCAAAAAAGAATTCAATCGGCTGGTAAGGTTATGGCAGCGGTTTTTTGGGACTTTTATTGATTGACTATCTTCAAAAGGGTAAAACAATAAATTCAGCGTACTATTGCAACCTTTTGAATTAATTAAATGTATGAATTCGAGAAAAACGCCCTACAACACAAAAAATAATTTTTATCAAGACAACGCACCAGCGCACAAGAGTGTTTTAACAATCGCTAAAATCAACGAATTAAAGTACGAGTTGCTTGACCACCCACCTTATTCTCCTGATTTAGCTCCCAGTGACTTTTACCTGTTTCCAAATCTAAAAAAAATCTTTGCTGGCAAACGTTTTACCTCAAATGAAGATGCAATAACAGTTGTAAACTACTATTTTGAAGACCTTGAGGAAAACTATTTTAATCAAGGGATAGAATTGCTAGAAAAGCGTTGGACTAAGTGTATTAAAGTTTCAGGAGATTATATTGAAAAATAAAAATATTTTTGAAAAACTAACTATTCTCTTTCATTGATAGGCTAAGAAGTTTCTGAACAGCCCTCGTAATTTAACATCCCTGTTTTAAGTGTTATGTATTGATGCTGTGGCGGCTAACATGTCATAGCAGAGATGGAAGTTTCCAAAACACTTAACTGTTTCTGTTTATACTGCGCTTTTTTTGCTAGGCTAAGAAGTTTCCGAACAGCCCTCGTAAGTTCGCAGAAGGAGAATGAATAACCGCAATTTTCATATCGATCGATATTTCTTTCCGCAAAATTTTTCTTTCCGTGCGGAATCAATAATACCACCCAATAAATTTTAATGACATAAGTTTCTAGCAGCCCCTCTTCTTATTTGTTGAAATAAAAAGAAATCACCAAATAAAGTTATTTGGTCACCTCTTTTGATTTCAACTTCTCCCTCTGCTGCTTTTTTTTCGTCGTATTTTGAACAAGAAGAAACAAAAAACAGTTCTTACCGTAGACATGATTTATTCATGTGATTTAAAGAATTTCCACAATATTTATAAACAAAAAATAAATGTGTTGTAACAACAAAATTACTTAATTAATTAAAAACTACAACATCGTGACAAGGACGATAATACGTAGACGTATGCACTAAATTTCTAGACATGCCACAAAATTTTAACTTGGCATTTTTACTACTCGTACACACACACACACACACACACACACATACACACACTCGTTTCATTGCAACTGAAACCTATTAAAAGCTTTTAGCATTAAATAAATGAAGCAAAACTCTTCTACCTCTTCACGGTGAACTCTCAGCTGCTGCTGCATAACAACGCTGTTGGTGGTCATATAAAAAAAATAAAAAAATTAAAAAAAATAGCAAGAAAAAATTAACACATTTAGTATAAATTAATTGAAAAATGATAAACAGGAAACTATTGCTGGCAACAGGGTGTTTCTAAAAGAGGAAATAAAACTGAATTATAAATTTAAAGTATCTTTCGCTGTCTTAATAGTTTTTGACACGGTTGCCAATTTAGCGCCTTTCGCGCTTTTAAGTGTATAAAAAGTCGCGTTATTACGTCTCAGCGTCTTTTTTATAAAGGAAGGTAATACAGCGTTTTTTATAGCGTTCACAAAAATGTAAGCAAGAATCAATAAGTTTGTGATTCCGTTTGTAATTTCTACAATTTTCATTTCCTTGAAAGAAAATTCGATTAAGCGATGTCCGACTGGCCGTCTGTCCGCCGTTTAAATACCGTTTCGGAGAAAACAATTCAACTTAGACAAATTTTTTTATTTTATCATTACCCCATCGGTTCACGGATTTGCTATTGAAATTCAGTAAAATGGGTCATATATAGCAGAGATATATCCAAAATACCAAAAAAATCTATTTTTTATGAAATTTTTTGAAAAAAAAAAAATCGTTTGTTTTGCTTCAAACTTCACACAATTATTAAACAAGGCGAGTACAAGGCAAAATAATGTTTCCCGATATCGGTGCATATATATATCCGAGATATAGCCTAAACCGATTTTTTATAATGATAATCGGCCATGTCACAGAATTCACTTCCGTTCGGAAATGGAATTGAATCGTGTTTTTAATTCTCAAAAAACGAAAATCTAAAACTTATTTCGGAATGAAATCTATGCTATAAGGCAATACTAGTCTTATTCTTGCAATTAGAAATGATTTCATTCCGAAAAATTTTCAGTTCTTCGTTTTTTGAAGAAGTAAAAAAAAATAATTCAATTCCGTTTCCGAACGGAATTAAACTTTGTGACATGGCTGAATGTCACGTAAGCGAACTTAAACATTTTTTTGGCTTAAAAGAAGTTCTGGTCATAAAAGAAGTTTACTTAAATACAAAAAGAAATCCATATCCGACTATATGTACCCGAGATATATAGCCTAAACCAATTTTTCCATGAATATGTCGCTTAAGCGAACAACATTTTCTTTGCTTACAAGCAGTTTGGGTAATAAATGGAAGTTATTTAAATACAAAAAATACAAATTTCCGATATCGATCCATATATACCCGAGATATAGCCTAAACCGATTTTCAATAATATGTCGCGTAACGAACTTAATAAACAACTTTTTTTTGCCTAAAAGCTGTTCTGGTTTAAAAAAGGGTTACTGATATACAGAACATGAAAATTTTCGATATCGGTTCATATACTCGTATATCCCAGATATAGCCTAAACCGAGTTTTTTCCTGAAAATGTCGCGTGAGCGAACTTAAATTTTTTTTTGCTTAAAATCAGTTCTAGTAATAAAAGCAGGCTGCTAACATAGAGAAAATGAAAATTTCCGATATCAGTCCATATATACCCGAGATATAGCCAAACCCGATGATTCCATGAAAATATCGCGTAATAAACAACTTTTTTTTGCTTAAAAGTTCTTCTGGTAATATAAGGAGGTTACTAAAATACAGAAAATGAAAAATTCCGATATTGGTCCATATATTCATATACCCGAGATATAGCCCAAACCCATTTTTTTAATAAAAATGTCCGGTAAGCGAATTCAAACATTTTTGGTAACATAAGGAGGTTACCAAAGAGAGAAAAGTAAAATTTCCGATATCGGTCCATATATACCCGAGATAAGTCTAAATCGAATTTTCTATTAAATTTTCTTTTTTTTTTTTTTTGCTAAAAATCAGTTCTGATTGTAAAACGAGGCTAGTTAAATATGGATAATGAATATTTCTGATATCGGTTCATATAGCATAAACCGATTTTTCCATTGAAAAAATTTTTTTTTTGCTTAAAACCAGTGCTCGTTATAAAAGAAGGTTACTAAAATACAGAGAATAAAAAATTCCGATATCGGTCCATATACTCGTACACCCGAGATATAGCCTAAACCGATTTTTCGATAAAATTTTTTCCTTTTGCCTGAAAGCAGTTCTTATTTCAAAAGGAGGTTACTAAAATATGAAAATGAAAATTCCCGATATCGGTCCATATCTACCCGATATATAGCCTAAACCGATTTTTATTATAAAAATGTCCGGTAAGCGAACTTAAACATTTTTGGTAATATAAGGAGGTTACCAAATAAAAAAAACTGAAATTTCCGATATCGGTCCATATATTCATATACCCGAGATATAGCCTAGACCGACTTTTCCATGGAAAAATTTTTTTTTTTTTTTTTTGCTGAAAATCAATTCTGATTGTAAAACGAGGCTACTTAAATACATATAATGAAAATGCTCGTTATAAAAGAAGGTTACTAAAATACAGAAAATGGAAAACTCCGATATTGGTTCATATATAACCGAGATATAGCCTAAACCGATTTTTTCATAAAAATTTCCATGAAAGATTTCCTGTTTTGTAATGATGATTGCAAGGCAAAAATTTTTTTCTCCCGATGTCGGTCCATATATATCCGAGCATATTTCGTTCAAATTTGTAATATACTATATATACTCGTATGCTTGACTATGGTGAAAAGTATTTCAGATTCGGTCCAGCCGAATCATATCTTAAACAGTGAATTTTGATCATTTAAAAGCTGATACTGGCTCCGTATTAAATGAATATTAAATGTGGTATATTTAAGTATATAAAAGCCTCTGCAGAAATCAATATCAATATCAAAAAGCTCTGTCTTTATCTATGATACACGATCGTTCATGAAGTGCATTCATACATTTATCACAGAGTTTATTGATTTTGAAAACGAAATTGAGGAAACTTGCAAATGTTTTCATGTTTACTAGAAAATTGACTATAATAAATTCATTGAATATAAGGGCGTAAAACGTTATACTCTTTCCATAAAATATTCCATATGATGTCCAAATGTTAATATTAAAATTATGTCTAAGAAGCTTGATTTGAAAACTAGTAATTTGTATTACGTTTCAATACCTCATGTTCTAAAGTACCACTTAGGTTGGACATTCTTTGTATTTTAAAACATAAAAGCTAAATATCTTCGACTCTTCATTTTGGTTCAACAAAAGATTGCCAATTTTTAAACTAAAAAAATTTTTTTTTTATATCAAATAAACATTAAAATTTTGGCTATTTACTTATTATTCTTTTTTTTTTTGTCAATATGTATACTTTAGCGATATTTAGCGCTTTTAGAGTAAGTTCATAGCGCGTTTTGGTTATAAATAGTTGACAACCGTGGTTTTTGCAAGAAAAGCTTTTATGAAAATATATTTAAAGCGCAGAAGTTTTCAGAACAAGAAAAAAAAATCAAAAAACCACATCTTCTGAAGTTTTTTATAAACTTAAAGTAAAAAAAAAGTTCTTAATATTTATTGCGATAACGTCAAACTCAAGTCTGCACACAATGTCTGCGGTGCGGCATGATTTCCCGTTGCGGGAGAAATTGATTGCTGAGAAATTGCATACAGGAGGCATTAGAACGGCCGAACTCCTCAACAAGAAGTTGCTCATACGGCTACAAACATATGGCAAAAATTGTTACCTGTGTGAGCCTAGACAGACACACGGGAGTGCTGGTAAATTGTGAGTATTTCACTCCGCGGAATTGGTCCATCATCAGATAAGGCCGTAAAATCAGGTGCTGATGTAAATCCTTTACACTACTGTTTGTGTTAATTATTTTGTAATGGCTGTAAATAAAAAAATGGTAACTGTTAGAAAGTGTTCATTTGCTAGAAACAACGTTGTTTTATGAGTGGAATTAGAAACCTCGACACATACTGGCAGAAGATGGTGGATAAGTCTTGTTAATGTACCAAGAGATTCGGATGGATTTCTCAAAATATGCTTGTAGCAAATTGAAAGCCACTGGTGCTTCCTTCACTACGCCATCAAAAGCACTTTTCACTATGCTGAACTGGCTGCCGGCTGATCCCATGGTGAAGGAAATAGCCATTAGTTCGGCTATCAGGCTGTGGTCAAGCGGGACTTGGAAGGAGGCGACATATGGTCATGCCTCAATAATAGGAAGAATAGTGAACCTCCCGGAGAATATGGATTACTGCTCGCCGGCTCTACTGCCCGACAAGAGATTTGATGTAATCTTATCAGGCTCGTTCTCTGAGACGACTGGTACAGATCGTCAAGACTACGTGCTTGAAATTTTTACAGATGGATCCAAATAGGGCTCGGGGTCGGTGGGGGTATCTTTATTCTCTTGTGTGGGAGGAGGATGAGTTTTAGGCTGCAAAATGAGTGTAGCGTAGCGCAGGCCGAAATTGCGGCCATTATGAGGGCAGCTAACTGGTTAAGGTACTACAGGATATACGGGAATGATATCCGTATTTGTACTGATAGCAAGGCTGCGTTGCGTGCACTAGCTAGAGTCTATACGACATCCAGGTTGGTTCGTGAATGTCGGATATCTCTAAACGAGACAGCGAGACATTCGAATCTGGAGCTTGTCTGGGTATGTGGGCACAGTGAAGTGTCCGGAAATCTAGAGGCGGATGAACTAGCAAAGGCCGGTGTCCAGCTACAACAAAGAGATATTGATGGGATCGTTGGAAAATCGCTTGCGAGCTGAAAGAAACAAGTACAGCGTCAACTTTTTCAGACCGCTCAAGACAGATGGTCTAGTGAGCGTACCTGTCAAATATCAAGGCTGACATGGCCCAGATGTGATAACAGGAGGACTATTATCCTTAAGGGCTTGCCCCGACGGAGGTTGCGTTCTGCTGTGGCGGTTCTGACGGGACATTGTCACATAGGGACGCAAGCGAGGAGGTTAAATCTTCCATTTAATGACTTCTGTAGAAGTTACAGAGACGAGGGGGAAGAAGAGAGCGTTTAGCACTTCCTCTGTCAGTATCCAGCATCTTTCTTATATAAGGGCATTGTACCTAGGCAGACCGATGCTGGATGATTTGACGGAGGTATCGAAATGCGATGTAAGTGGATTGGACTCTTTTATCCGATCCTCGGTTTGGTTCTAAACCAGTAATATGTAGATCTTGAGATACATATCATATCCAGGCAACACAACGGCACATGACTGGACCCAAGTGGGCTGGCTTTACAATAGCTGGCAGCCTGTCAAACCTAACCTAACCTAAATTGAAAGCCAGAATGAGTAGCATTTTTATTTAGCAACAAGAATGAGAATTTCTCAATACAAGATGCCCTTTTCTCTACTTAAACCGAAACAAGATAAACATTAATTTAGAAAACCGCTTAGCGCTGGGTGTTGATTATCACTTTCCTTACTATATGTAGAGGTAATAATGAATAATGTTTAGTTGGCAATATATTTAGAAATATTATTAAAAACTTTTTACTTGATCATTTCCAAACCTAATTTTTTATAACTTTTCATTAAGCTGCCTTGCTCAGGGATGCAGTATGCAAGTTTGTGCTTGGACATATAAATTTAGAGCATCCACGGCAGGGAAGGTTACTTATGAAATATGCGAAGTAATATGGAATAAATTGCATAAAGTCTATGTGGCTGATGCTAATACGAGGGCGGATTGATATTGAAGCTAACTAAGTAGTAAGAGAAACGTACTATTTTTCAAAAACCATTTATTTCGCAACATGGTCTCCTTTTAGCTCAATGATTGAATGTCTTTCCAATTCCGGTTTTAGCATTGTCTTGAAGAAAGAGTACTTTTTATTCTATAAATGTAGTTGTTTTTTCTTGATTGCATCAAGCAATTGATCCAATAATGCACGATAATACTTTCCTGTGATAATGGATGCTTTTTCAAGGCAATCGAAGAGCAATATTCCGTGCACTCATAGAAAACCGGTCATAACTGTGATGTATTTTAACATCAATGCAATGCCAAATGTCATCATTTTTGACCCCATGACACTTTTCGTCGCTGTGATGTCAACCACTACATCAGTTGCGCTAATTATCAACAACGGCAATTATGACAATTATTTCATCAATGAAATGTCAAACTGACGTCATGGGGATGCCTTATCGGAATACGTTTTTATCGGAATACGTTTGATATTATCAAGTGATCAATCCAATACCGAAGAAATTACTAAATGAAGTCAATGTAATAACAAAATATCATCAATAGAATGGCGCACTAACATCAGACAATTTGGATTCAATCCCATTGCTATGATAGCTTATAAACATCAGAAAAATGGCACGTGAAGTAAATTTGATGACGACATATCATCAATACCATGGTACGCTATCATCAACATTAAGCTCCGGTTCAATTTAATGATTTCAAAAATATATTCAAACACGTAACTTTATATTCTGCCATTTGCAAGAAATCAATGAGAATTAAAAAATGTTCTAATAATACTTTTGATGACTTCCTGCCATCAATACAATGTCTGTGTGGTGCATTATCATAATTTAGTTGTGTGTAAGCTTTGTTTAAAGACATGTTCTCTTTCTTTGCTTCGTGGTTATTCTTTTTATTTTACTCTCTACGCTGTTATTATATTTATGTAACCAACGTCACATATGATGACTTAATTTCATTAATATGATGCCTTTTTTCCACTTCTTAAAAATTAATTCAAATTTAAAAATAATAATTTTAACAACCAAATTCCTTTTCAACAATAAATAGAAAATATTATAACACTATAATAAATTTCGACAAATTAAATGTATTATAACTATTAATAAAATATGTCATTGAATTGATGTCACCACAGTTGTAGCATTGATGATACTCAATATATGACAAAATTATCTGATGACTTTTGTCATTGGGATTGATGTCAGTTTTCATATAACTGATGACTATTTACATACTATTGATATCACGATTCTGATGACCCGCCGTCATCAATATGAAGATGGTTTTTTCTATGAGTGTGTGCATCCCAAAATACAGCGGCCGTGATCTTGTCAGCCAATTTCACTGTCTTTGCCTTCTTCGGAGCGCTTCCACCAGCTTCCACTTATTGTTTAGATTGACTTTTGTTTGCAGGTGTATAGTAGTGGACCCACGTTTAATCAACAGTTATTAGTCGACACCAAAAATTAACGATTTAGAACAACGTAAAAGCTTTTATGCATTTGCTTCGTTATTTAAAAATTTATCACACTTTTATCGCTTTCCACTTTATTTTTTTATTTTTTATTTTATTTTAAAACTTTGTTTCAATCCTTTAATAATTCACTATCATCTTTTTGCCAACCACCACTAGCGGTTTGTGTCGATTCCGACTGTTTGTCATCATCACTGTCAGCCAATGAAAAACCATAAAAAAATGAATATATTTTAAATGACGATAAATTTGGTTAAATTAAATTCATTTAAATAAAAAAAAACACACAAACCATAGTTTATTCATGATTTTCAGCTGCTTTTATTTTTATCCTTTTTAATAAATATGGTTAAAAATTTAAATGGGGTTAAATTTTAATTAACATCAACTGAATGAAATTAAATGGGAAATATGAATGTATGTGTGTTTATGGCACGATAAACATTTTTATTGCATTAATTTATGATAAAAAGGAGGGAAAATAGTAATTCTAATTAACTTTGAAAAGCAAAATTCATAAATTATGACAGAAATTCTATGGAAGTAGACCTAAGACAGGATGGGTTAAGAAACGGATTAAGCTTTAAGCGATAAGTCTTGATGGTGAAAAGTTTTATCAACTTCTTGTAATAAAATTCTCATCTTGAGTTTTGAGAGAAATATCTTGATCTTCGTTTTTCTAAAGCTTTTCCAAAATGTTCTGCTACCAGAAGCTTTGAGCACCAAAAATGATTATTAAAATAAAGTTTAGCTTCGATAGTGAACGGGCGTGTTTGTTTTTGATCGGAAAGTAATAAAAAAACCGGAATAGGTGAAAAGAGTGAGAAATTTGAGGGTTTAATGCACTTCATTCCGTTTCAGGACAATATCTCTTGGCTCCAGTTCAACTCTAAACATAAGTTGAGGGATCTTAAAATCTTGTTATATCAAAAGCGTTTACAGAATGTGGCATGCTACACTACTAGCAAAACATACTGCATCTGGTGTCGGTGACGACTTTTCTCGGTTTATATTGAGTTTTCTCAAAAACCGCACTCTACGAGTGTTCAGGATTAATTCAGGGCTACCGCAGCAAGGCTCTGTCCTTTCTCCTACCCTACTTCTCATTTTCCTTAACGAACGTCTTTATCAAACTTCCAACCCATTCACTCTCTTGCGGACGACATCAGCATTTGCCATTCGTACTTTTTCAGTTATAGGGCCAGCCTATTCGTGATCGTCGCCAAGAGGCAAAATATGAATGACTTCCTGAATTGTGACCTTCTTCTTCCTTTAAAGCTGGTAAGACCCAATGTTGCTTATTAAAACACAAACAAACTACCGCAGATGCTGCCTTAGCTGGTCTCATGAATAGTATAAATATTGAGGAATCGGATGCTCTTGATGTTATGGGAAAGAAGATACAGTGTGATGTTCGCTGGACTGAACACAGTTTTCATGTCTCTAAAGAAGCATTCAAGTGCCTGGGATTTTTGAAATGGTGTAAGATGTACTTCGCTCCATCTGATCTCCTTACTATTTGTGCCACCAATATCCGACCGAAAATGGAATACAACTCTCATGTTTGGGCCGGTGCCTCAAAGTCTGTTTTAGGTTACTCGACCGTGTGCAGGACAGGGTGACTCTATTGACTCACTGGAGCACCGACGCAGTGTAGGGTGCGTTACTCTGTTCTATCGTTACTACAATGGATGTTGCGCTGACGAGATTAGGGATCTTGTTCCTGAAACACATTTTTACGTAGCAGGCGTTCATCGTTCAGAGCTCATCCATTTGCGGTCGATTGCCCGGGGAATCGTACTACGCATTACAGTGAGAATTCGCTTTTCAGCCATACGCTTCGCCTGCAGACGTATTTTCTGTCTGTTGGAATGTTCAAGCCAAATGTTCGCAAATACTACTCCCTCTTTCTGCTCAAAGGGTCATCCCTTGAGTACTGGTCCAAGATTTTTTTTCCATTCATTTATTTATTGAATCTTCAAAATATGAATTAACAATAAGTATTCAAATCTTATTACTAAATATAAAAGTTAGTTAAGTCCAGCCACTGCTAGACAAAAAAGTTTTATTTTGCGCTAATAATATCGGCAGAATCACCTATTTAACGTTCTGATGGTGGCCAGGGTATCCCTTCTTCTCAACCGAGGGTGGCCGCCAAAATTAAGTATGTTGCGTGCAAGAGGATTTGGGTGAAGCTCCAGTTTACTGATATATCTTGTGGCATACTTAGAGAACTCGTCAGTTACCAGCTTGTGAATTCGTGAGTTTCTTACGTACCATGGAGCTGCAGTAATCGTACGAAGAATTTGGTTTTGTCGTCTTTGAATTTTTTCAATGTTAGATGTTGAGGCGGTTCCCCATAATTGAACTCGGTAGCACCATATAGGCTTTCAAATTGTGTTATATAACAAAAGTTTGCAATCCAACTCCAATGTCGAGTTTCTGCCCATAAGCCAATTTAGTTGCGCAGCCTTTAGTTTCAACTGAGTGGCTTTTGCTTCAATGTGAGACTTCCAAGTTAGCCTACGGTCCAGGTAAATATCAAGGTGTTTAACTTCATTATGCTGCGGAATAGGTGTATTGTTAATTTGGAGAGTCGAACATGTTTGCTTACGCAGTGTGAATGTAACGTGAGTACATTTTTGTTCATTAACTTTAATTTTCCAAAGTTTCAACCATTTCTCTAATATTAAAATATACTGCTGCAAATTTCGTGAAGCTTCTTAATGGTTTTCATGAACGCTGCAAAAAGCTGTGTCATCTGCAAAAGTTGAAGTATGGATTCCGGATCTCGTTGGCATGTCAGATGCGTAAATTAAATATAGAGTGGGTCCTAGAATGCTACCTTGGGGAACTCCTGCTCCGATTGACTGTGAGAGACTTGTAAAGTCACCTTCTCTGATAACAAATTTCCACCCATATAAGTAGCTTTCCAGAAGCTTGTGAGCATTAGCAGGCAAGTTCAACTTTATTTTGTGCATCAGTCCGTCGTGCCACACTTTATCAAAAGCTTGGGAAATGTCGAAGAATAGAGCTGAACAGTACATTTTGTCTTCAAAAGTCTGTCTTATGACATTGACTAGCCTATGTGTTTGTTCTATGGTGTTATGTTTAGCCCGAAAGCCAAATTGATGATCAGGGATACATCCCACATCATTAAGTATTGGAGACAACTTCGCCATTAACAATTTTTCGAACAGTTTTGAAATTGTTGGTAGTAGACTTATTGGTCTATATGACTCTACTTTAGTCGGATCCTTCCCTGGCTTTGGTATCATAGTAATCATAGAGACCTTCCACTCTGCAGGATAATACTCAAGGCGTAAAATAGCGTTAAAAATAAAAAATAGAACTCTTCTAGCTACACGAGGTAACTGTTCAAGCATTTTGCCAGTAATTTGATCAATACCTGGAGCTTTCCTGGGGTTTATGTTACTGATACCTTGTTCTACATCTTGAAATTTGAATCGCAAAGACACAGGCGGTCTAACTACATATGGTGGTAATTCAGATGCATCATTTGTTATATCATTTGTAATAAAAACATTTCTCAAATGGTTAACATACACCATCCCCTTTTCTGAGTCACTTCTTGCCCAGTCGCCAGTTGAAGTTCGCAAAGGTGGCTTACCTATTACGGGTCTTTTCAGACCTTTTGTCGCTTTCCACAGAGAATAGTCAGATTGCGGAGTACCATCCAGGCTTTCCAAATATGTTTTAAGGGAAGATATTCTCTGGATTTCAAGCAGATTTCTTAGTCGAGTTACGCATTCCCGTAGCCTAGTTTTAAGCTGGGGAGACCTGCGAGTTTGCCACTCTCTTCGAACTCTTCTTTCTTCTGACAGAAGTTGCTCAATTTCAGCCGAATAAGTTCTATTGTTCTCATTTCTGGATCTTATATGACTAGTGGTAACATGCTGTACGGCCAGTTTGAGGTTTTCAGAAAAATCGTTAATTAACGCATCAATATCCTCAGGCGTTCTCAAGGCGATATTTTTAGTACAATGTGTACTCAAAAATTTTTTGTATTTTAGCCAATTAACTCTATTGACGGTCAACGGGGAGCCAATCTCTTGGGGGAACGAAACAGAGATTATAGTGGGTGAGTGATCTGATGACAAATCTAATGAAGGCTCCACTTTTTCGCTATTGCAAAACCTATAACATCAGGGATCTTTCGTCGGTCTGACGGCCAATAAGTGGGATGTCCGCTTGAAACCACATCTAAGCCCATTTTGGAAACGGTGTCAAAAAGCACACGGCCTTTCGGGGTAATTAAACGTGATCCCCAAAAAGTGTGTTTAGCGTTATAGTCGCCGGCCGCTAAAAATCGAGGACCAAGTGATTTGAAAAAATTTGAATATTGGTTTTCTGTTATTGAAAATCGTGGTGGTGAGTAAATCGAGGATATAACAATTTTTTCATGAAAATAATCAAGGCTTATATTTGTAGCTTGGAGATATTCCTCACGTGTCCCGTTCATTAGATAGTGCTTAATTCTGGTCTTTATCAAAATTGCCGAGCCGACGCAAGATCTTCCACAGGGATCTTTTGTGTCATATAATGTGTAGCCATTAATTTTGAAATAACTGTTGGTTGTCAAATGGGTTTCAGCAATCATCATTATATCGATCTGCTTTTCCATAAGGAAGTGCTCAAGTTCATTTTTATGTTGGCGAATGCCGTTTGCGTTCCAGAAACATATTTTTAACCAATTCATTTTTTTAAATAGCCTGTAAAACAGTGGATTGCATTTTCAGCATTTCCTGCATCATGTTTGTCATAGAAACGGTAAAAGTGTTTATGGACTGAACAAGAGTCTGCAGAGTTGCCTCTAAATTACTAAAATTTGGATCGCACGTTTGAGGTTTGGGCTCCTGGTTCAAGGTTTGGGCGGCTTTAAGGACATTAGCATATGAAAATTGATTGGAGGTTTGCGTATTTGTATGGGTGGTTGAATCGCCTACCTGGGGAAAATTGTTTTTACCAATGACATTTGACTGCTGGGTTGCTGGAAAAACCGATGACTTATTTGTCATTGACCGCTTAAAGTGAGTATAGACTGGGCAACCTCTATAATTTGCAGTGTGCTTACTTCCACAGTTACTGCATTTCTTAACACTTGCGTCGGCCTTTGGCTTGTTGCACTGAGTTGTGCCGTGAAGTTCGCCACATACAACACAAACAGCGGGCAACTTACAGTAAGCCTTTGTGTGGCCAAATTCTTGGCAGTTTAGGCACTGAACGGGTCCTGAACGCTTATGTGGCTCCTCAACGATAACCTTACGATGCAAAAGAAGATAAAAAATAAAAAAAATCGAACGACCGTTACTGGTTCAAATGCATGTTCCACGGCAAAAAAGCTTACCGAATATGAAAAACTGGTTCCAAACCGGCCACTGAAGTGGTTTGGAATTTTTGGCAATTCCTAAAATTGACTTCGGGAATACCCAAAATCCTGCCACTTTTCAACTCCAATTTTCGCACTAAAGCAGCAACACTGTACACACAGTTTTATATTCTTGCATATGTAAAAATCACTCATACGGCATGGATTTCGAGTGTTGCAAACATACAAACAAACAAAAACTGTGAAACTAATATAAGCGAGTTAAAAAGGATACCATCGTCAGCCAAGCAAAAAAAACAAATTGAAATACACTGCCTAAAAGATGTTTTTTTTTTAGAAACAGTGATGATATGCATCTGAAAGCTTTTAAATTGTCCCTGTAAATATCTTTGTTCGTTTCCTGGCTTTACAAATAAAATCAATAACTTTTGTGCTGCGCAAATTTTATAAGGGGCGCTTAGAAACTGCAGGCCAAAATTTTGCAAAATCTTAAAATATCTTCTGCTACCAAAATTCTTTATTACACTTTACTTTAAGAGTTTTAGTATTAAATATTTTTGATTTTTCCTCCTTTTTTAATTCAGAAGGGAATATGGTGTGTGATGACATCTCTCCAATATTTATACTTGAGATTCTGGTGTTTAATTTTATACTTGTTAATATCTTTGTAGCAATTCAACAAATTTTCTTTTTATATTTGTTAAGCCATATTGAAACAACAAAACGAAACGATAATTTAATGTCCATATTATATATTTCAGCTCTTTACAACTTCGAAATGTTAGAACAGATTTCCTCTTCCTCCCCCCATTGCAGCAGCAAAAATGTGTAACTGCTATTTGTAGCTGTATTTGTAGCATGCTGCAGCTGCAGCTGCAAGTCGTTAAATTTATGTTAAAGACTTGTGTACTAATGCCATGTTTAACCAACTGGGTATAATTTTTCTTATTTATTTTGTTCGAGAACCAAAAAAATATATAAAAAGAATAAGAGAAGAAAATAAAATATAAAGTTTTTTTCGCCCGCAAACTCGTAAATAAATATCTAGTGACCAGCAGCTGCTTCATTAAGAATCAATTGAATCCACTTGGCAAAGTTTTAGTGCAGGATATTACAAATTTGTATTTAAATTTCGAAAAAACAAAACAATCCTCCTTTTCTCCTCCTCATAGCCCATTTTCCCAGCACAATACACCACATACATATGTAGGGATCATCCCCTAAGCACAGGTCCAATCTTAAAAAAAACCAGGTTAGAGTGTAGTACATTTGGCTGGCCCGAATCTAAAATACCCTTCACAACAGTCACGTAAATATATAGTATATATTACAAATTTGGGTGGCATGTTGTAATGCCCAGTGTCATAATGTCCATAGACACTGTGACACTCATAAACGTTTCATAAGGTCCATGGACATTATGACCAAAAACTTGATCAGCAATTGGACAGGACATTGGACATACATATCGTCCTTTCATTTGATTGCTTATCAGATAAATCAAATGGCTTGCCCTTTATATTTTTATATTCGTTCATATTTCTTTTCAAGCTGCACTTAGAAAACACAGAAAACGTAATGGCAAAATTATAATCAAATCAAATCAGGTGACAGAAGCTAATATCATTTTGATAACATTCGTTCTTAATTGAACAAAACGATATCAACTTGACAACAAGACATTCTCAATTTAATACCGGTATTTTTGTGCCATCTATTCGCCATTTGACGGCAGTATGTTCACAGTTTGACAACGATATATCCACAATTTAAGGAGTTATGCATTATCGTTCGCTGACAAATATTAAAGAACGTTTTTTTTTTCTTTTTGTGTAGCTATACATTCATGTACATGTATATAGTTATGATAAAGGTATTACAATTAAAATTTTTCACTATTCAACATTTTTGATTATTACTTACGTTATGGACGTTATGACACTTTTGAAAGTGCCATAGTATCCACGGACTTTACGACACCTCCGTGATGGACATTATGTCACTTTCAAACGTGTCTTAACATCCATGGACCTTTTGACACATTTAAGTGTGTAATAACGTCCATGGACTTAATGTCACTGGACGTTATGACATGCCACCCAAATTTGAACTAAATCTTTCATGAAAATTTTCATGGATAAATCGGTTTAGACTATATATTGGCTATATATGGATCGATATCGGGGAAAAATGTTTTTTACTTTCTAATTGCCATGCCAAAAAATTGAGTCAAATTTGAAGCAGAACAAACCAAAATTTTCATACAAATTTGCAAAAACAATTGCTTTTGCGGAATTTTGGATATATCTCAGCTACACGTAAACCGATTATACTGAATACTCAATAACAAACCCATGAATCGATTGGATAATAAAAGGGGAAAGAAAAGTTTCTAAGTGTAAGGGTTTTCTAAGAAATGTTATTTCAAGGGACAAGCGGACATGGTTTCTCTTTAAGCATTTTTTGTTGAATCTTCAAAATGAACTGACAATAAGTTTTCAAATCTTAATAGTAAATATAAAAAAAGGCGATTTTTCTTAAGTCCGGCCAATGCACAGAAATTTTTTTTTGTGTTCAATAACGAAATTCGTTGAATCAATTAATAAATTGTTTGAATGCGGACCTGTAAAGGAATTCGTGGATTCAAACAAAAGTTTTATAAAAATTATTATTGATCGAAAACAATTATTTTTTTAAACGACAACTAAATACGATATCCAGGGTTATTTTTTTGATATTTATGTATATGAATACAAATTATTTTTTCGGACAAAAATTTTGTTGATTTTATTTTTACTATAATTTTTTCTGTGTGCTAGACAAAAAGTTTTATTGGAGTCTGAACACAATGTTTGCGGTGCGGTACGATTTCCCGTTGCGGGAGAGAAAAATAAACGCAATACAACGGAAGACGGCGACGGCAATACTTGTCATTGTTAGTTTACATTTTTATTAGTTAATTTGTGCATACGAGTACATTTTTATAAAAATTTCTAAAATATTTACTGTTTGATTAAGGTATTTTGTAATGGCGGTAAATAAAAAATTATAGCTGTTAAAAAACGTTTGATTTGTATGTGGGATTAGAAACTGGGGCACATCCTAACAGGATATGGTGGGTAAGACGCGTTAATGCACCAACTGTCCTTTTGCTTGCACATTTTATACGTATCCCGTAAATTTCGAAATTTCTTTTATTTTAGCTTCCTCAACTAAAATTAAATAAAGTGTGACAAAAAATAAGGTAACTGAAAGAAATTCACTTACCTGGTCAAAAATCTTTGTTAATTTAACCAAAAATCTTCTTTATACTAATAGTTTTTGTAACTTCCCGACTGAAAATTATAAAGACATTCATACTTCCAACTTCTTTTTTAATTTTTTCCTCTTCCGTTAATATATTTTTTAAAGTTTTATATATCGTGAAAAAATAATAATCTCCAAAATCATGTTTTTTATTTACAATAATGTTGAGAAAATCGTCAATTATTTAAAAGATATGGCAACATCGAAGAGAGAGAGGGAGTAAAAACCTGAGAGAACGAGAAAGTCCGCAATGAAAATAAAATAAATTTTAATTTTATGCCACTCCGCACTGCGATTTTTTACTTCAAATTCGTATGGAAAATCGCACCGCAATAAATTATCGTTACATTGTGTTCAGCCTCTTATTCGGGAACTATATTGGTAAAATCAACTATTTAACGTTCTGATTGTGGCAAGGGTATCTCTCCTTCTCAACCGATAGTGGCCTTCAAAATTAAGTACTCGCATATTGCGCGCCAGGGGATTTGGGTGAAGTTCCAGTTTACTGACATACCTTGTCGCGTACTTAGAAAGTTTCCTTTTACCAGCTGAACACTCAGTTCTTTACGACTTCGTGAATTTTTTACGTACCATGGAGCTGCAGTAATCGCTCGAAGAATTTGGTTTTACCGCCTTTCAGGTTTTTCAGTGTTTGACGCTGAGGCGGTGCCCCATAACTGAATTCCATAGCATGATATAGGCTTTAGAATTGCATTGTATAATAAAAGCTTGCAATCCAACTTCAAAGTCGGGTGTATGCCTATAAGTCAATTTAGTTGCGCAGCCTTTAGTTTCAACTGAGTGGCTTTTGCTGCAATGTGAGACTTACACGTTAGCCTACGGTCGAGGTGTATACCAAGGTACTTGACTTCATTGTGCTGCGGAATAGGTGAGTTGTTTATTTGGAACGATGTGTCATCTGCAAAGGTAGAAGTGTGGATTCCGGATCTCGTTGGCATGTCAGACGCGTAAATCAAATATAAAGTAGGCCTCAGTATGCTACCTTGGGGAACTCCTGCCTCGATTGGCTGAGTTGGGCTTATAAAGTCACCTTCTTTGATAACAAACTTCCGCCCATATAAGTAGCTTTCCAGAAGCTTGTGTGTATTTGCAGGCAAGTTTAGCTTTATTTTGTGCATCAAGCCGTCGTGCCACACTTTATCAAAAGCTTGAGAAATATCAATGAATAGAGCTGAGCAATACTTCTTCTCCTCAAAGGTTTGTCTTATGACATTGACTGGTCTGTGCGTTTGTTCTATGGTGCCATGTTTAGTCCGAAACCCAAATTGATGATCAGGGATGCATCCCACATTGTTCAACATTGGACTCAACTTCGCCATTAACAATTTTTCGAACAGTTTTGAAATTGTTGGCAGTAGACTTATTGGTCTGTATGATTCTACTTTCGTGGGATCCTTCCCTGGTTTGGGTATCATGGTAATCATTGAGACCTTCCACTCTGCAGGATAATACTCAAGGCGTAAAATAGCGTTAAAAATAAAAAGTAGAATTCTTTTAGCTACATGAGGTAACTAATCAAGCATTTTACCAGTAATTTGATCAATGCCTAGAGCTTTCCTGAGGTTTGTATTACCGATAACGTTTTCGACATCTTGTAAATTATGTCTCAAAAACACAGGAGGTCTATTAACATATGCTGGTAATTCCTATGTATTATTCGCTGAATCATTTGTAATAAAAACGTTATTTAAATGATCGACATACAACATCCCCTTTTCAGAATCGCTTCTTGCCCAGTCGCCACTAGAAGTTCGCAAAGGTGGCTTACTTATTACGGGTCTTTTTAAACCTTTTGTCGCTTTCCACAAGGAATACTCAGATTGAGGGGTCTTTCCAAATATGTTTTAAGTGAAGCCATTCTGTGGATTTTAAGCAGATTACTTAACTGAGCTATGCACTCCCGTAGCCTAGTCTTAAGCTGTCAAGTAAAATAATATAAAAAAAAAGTTTCCCAACTCTGGTAGCTACAGAGCTGTTAGAATTAATTAATAGGGCATTGAATTGTATATCAAGCAGTCAGAAGGGAAGTGCAATCAAAGATTATAGCAGCTAATTAAACATTACGAGAATTTTCAGGCAGTTGGTCTTATATTATAAATAAATTAAAGAATTTCATCCCGCCTTTTATCTTCACAAAGTTCTATACATTTATAAAAAACACTCTATTTACAGTTGTGAGCTGAAAAATTTCTTTCCAAAATAAAAAATCATGTTTTTTGTTTCTTGCTAAAAAAAAATAAGAAACCCCATTTATCTTTGATTCCCTTTAAATCGTTTACCACCTTAAGTTTTTTTTTCTGAGCTCTATTTAATTTCTTTGTATTTCTAAAAGCGGCAGTAATTGCCTTTTTTATTTCCTCTGAAAATTTCTTATGGCTTCGCTTCAAAGAGAGCGGCAAAAGTTTTTCCAAATGAATTGCGGCTGGAGTTCTTAAGTGAGTCGTAACTAAGTGCTGTTGCAAAGGCCATTAGAGTTTGAGGCTTAAGAAAATATTTTCAGAATCTTATTTCTTCGCTTATAAACTTCGCCATTAACAATTTTTCGAATAGTTTTGAAATTGTTGGTAAAAGACTTTTTGGTCTATACGACCAACATCGCTTAATCGAATATTCTATCAATGCTGATTCAGAATGTACTCTCGTATACGGGTATACTTTATGGGCTCGGAAATGAACATTGTAGAAACTACAAACTTATTTAACCCTTAAGATTTTAGAGAAGGGTATAAAATAAAGGATTTAATATATTATTTTTTATTTTCTGAAATTCACCTTAAACATTTCGTTTCTGTTTTAACTCCTCCTTTTTTTGTAAAATCGCTTTTCATAGTTTTTTTTTCTATTTTCTTTGTTCAACCAGCATCGATGGTTTTATTAAATTGTGCTCTCATTTGGAAATGTACTAAAATCGTTTTGGATAAATGAAATAAAAAAAGAAAAAAACTTTAACGAAAAGGCAAATTATAGAATACTATTCAGGAAAAGTTTTATTTAAGAAAAGCTCTGAAAAATTTGATTTTATTATTTAAAACCAAGCAGAGTGAATAAAGGTTAATGACATATACAGTGGTGGACATGTAATTAAGTCATGGATGTGATCTCTCATTCTTTCGGTATTTTATATGATCCATTCTTATTGGAATGGAACTTTCCCACTGAAAATATAAGTTTGATGTCTCTTGTACTTGGTTCTTTCTTTACATTCATTTTCTGCTCAGCTTTCTTAAAAAGTTTGTCAATCAGCCATGTCACAGAGCTTAATTTCGTTCGGAAATGGAATTGATTCCTTTTTTTACTGCTTCAAAAAACGAAAAACTAAAAAAACTTTTCGGAATGAAATCATTTCTAATTGCAAGAATGAAACTAATATTATCTTATAGAATTGATTTCATTCCGAAAAAGTTGTAACTTTTCGTTTTTTGAAGAATTAAAAAACCGATTCAATTCCATTTCCGAACGGAAGTGAATTCTGTGCTAGGAACACACCTGCAACGAACGACGAATATTTGGTGGCGAATATTCGTCGCCAAAAATAAAACACACGTTGGTCGAAATTCGTCATACTCAGCGAAAGTTGAAATAGATTCATTTCTAATTGTTTCGTCAGCGAACGACGAATAAAGCAGCATCGGGTGACCAGGTTTCTTACATAAAAAATATTTTTCATGACATAATACTTATAATAATTTATATTAATCCATGTAGTAAAATATGTACACTGAAAGAATTATGCGTCATATATTTAATGAAACTGTTTTATTAAATATTTTTCATTAATCCAATGAAAACTTTTCACAATATGCATGCACCTTCATATATATTATGAAATAGTTCCATCAGAATGGTTTCATTAAATTTCATAGTTTCATTAAAAAAAATCATTGGATTTATGACTACAACAAAATTAAATTTTTTTTAATTCTTTGAATTTTGGTAAGATATATTAATGAGCATTTATTACTCTTAAGCTACAGTTTAAAAAGTGTCAAGTTTTTTTTTATTAAAATGTAAGTTTTATGAGTTTCATAATTCCAATGAAATAGAATTCATTAGATCAATGACAAATAAATTTCTGGCTACCGAACATGGATATGTATGTACATATGTGCATGTACTCAAATCAGCATAATAATAGTTTAAAAAATTTAAATACCAGTGTATTGAAGTCATTTGAATTAATAAAATCTGTTTTATTTGGTGAATACTTGTTCAACATTTTCTTTTATCATAATTAGGTGCAATTTCACAAAAGCAAGGAATAGTATCGTTTGTGTAATGAAATAAAGTATCAATGAATAAATGAAATAACTCCATTGATTTTATTACATACATTTATAAATGTGTGTTATGATATTATTTCATTAAACAAATGTAACTATTTCATTGATTTAATGTAAATTTTTCAGGTGCTCAATGAATAATAAAATTAGATAAATGAAATAACTTCACTGACCTTATGAAGGAGTTTCATATTTTTAATGAATATATTACATTAATACAAAGAAGTTATTTCATTAAATAAATGTTACTTGTTTATTAATTTAATGTACGATTTTGATGTGCTTTATGAAATTGATTCTTTGATCTAGAGAAATTATTTCACTAATCATATGATTTGTCTTTCATACTTTTAATGAAAATAAGTTATGTTTCTTATTAAAATGTTTCATTACTTTTATGAAGGTTTTCATTAAAATAATCTACTGAAATTTGTTTCATTATTTCTATGAAAAGTTACAATGGTTGAAAAATAATGAAAAAATTCATAAAAGTAATGTCAAAATTCAGAGAATTTCTGAACAAAATTTTTTCAGTGTATGAAGATGTTCACAAAATATAAAGTACCTGAGATAATTTGTTCAAAATCCCTCTTTCGGATGGGATTTATATAGGTTTACTTTTAATATGGCCACCTTAGTATTTATATTAATTTTTTTTCTTTGCACGGAATGTAAACAATGTTCGTTGATATTGTGCTTCACACGACGAATTTATACAACGAATATTTGTCGGCGAATTCGTCGCGATGAGCGAAGTTCGTTGTTCGTCGCAGTTGTGTTCCTAGCATAATATTATTTTAAAATCGAGTTTCTTTTTTTTGTGAAAAATTGTAGATAAGTATGTGTTAAATGATATCAGCAAAACTATACCCCAATATTAGTAAACAGTCATGGCAAAAATACCAAGTTACTCCGAAGAAGAAAGGAAAGTAATCATTAATCTCAGAGGCTTCGGGGAGACGGTGAATGAGTTTCCGCAATTACTTGTTCACTCTAGAGAAAAAATGTATAATGCATTGATGAATTTTCATAACCCAGAGCCTTCAAACCTCGCCCATATAGAGAAAAAGACGATAAAATAGTCGCAGAGGCCTCCAAGGCTGACCGATTTAAAAGTTCTAAACAGTCATCATATAATATCCGTATATTATCTAGAACTATAAGACGGCGGCTAAATGAAGGTGCCTTACTTGACTGTATCGCACAGTAAAAACTTTCGTCTCACATTTTTAAATCCAGATTGGTTTTTGTCAGAAAAAACATTAAGAAACCAAGAAGATTTTGGAAAAATATTTTATGGAGTGACAAATCCAAATTTTTGCCGATAGGGATCAGATGTAAAACGCAATGTACGGCGTCTAGTTAATCAACAAGACAATCTCAGATATACTATCAAAACATTAAATTTACTATCAAGCATGTTTTCATTTTACGGCCACCACTGTATATAATTTCTGCTAAAAAGTTTCCAAAGATTTTGGAGTTATAGACAAACTCGGCAGAGCTATTATGACCCTGCTACATTTTTTTTTCTTTTTTAACACGCTTATAATTATTAGCTTCAGTTGTATTTTTGCTTGTACACTGCCCGCCACTTGAATAAGGAATCACAGTTTTTTAACTTTAATTAAGTAAATCTCCTAAAAAATATAATATTATATGATGGTATTTTCGTCAAGAATTATTATACCCTTCACAAAATGTAAAGATATATATAAAGTACATACGAGGGCGGAGTGATATTGAGGCTACCTACGTAGGGAAAACCCTGTTTTTTTAAACCATTTATTTCCTAACATACTCTTAGTCTCTTTTAGCTCAATTCATTTAGCAAGACGATATTTCATAAAACGATGGGCGATGATTCCTTTGTGACGAAGAATCTATTCACATCTTTAGTAAGACCAATTCTTAAATATGGTGCTAAAATTTGGGACTCGCAGTACAACTTACCAGGGAGAATTGATATTGAAACTACCTAGGAAGGAAAATAACAAGTTTCAACATAATCTCCTTTTAGCTCTTCTGCATACGATCAAGTAATCCAAACATAGAGTTTGAGGCACCGGCCCAGACATGATGATGATGTATTCCATTTTTGGTCGGCTATAGGTGGTATAAATAGTAAGCCGGTCGGATGGAGTGAAGTACATCTTATACCAACATATGCAGTAGATTACTTAGCATGCTTCAGGAAGAGCTTGTTGAAAATTACAACGCAGATAGGCAGCGACTAAAGGATGAGGTTAAGCAACAGATAATGGAGGCGCAGAAAATATACAAAGAAAACTATGATGAAAACCGTAAGCAGTCATCAGTCTATTCCGTGGATGATCTTGTGAGAAACAAAAGCACCCAATTCATAGTGGGCAGAAAACTAGCTAGCGAGTTCCTAGGTCCATATAGACAGGGCTAGGCAGTATTTGAAATACTTGTATTTGAAATACGTATTTGAAATACAAATACATATTTTGTATTTCAAATACATAACTTAATAGTATTTTGTATTTCAAATACATGTGGCTCAAAAATACATTTTTACAAAATACATTTATTTATTATAATAAATTGAAAACAAGTTAGTTGACAAAAGCTAAAACCGCTAGAAACTACAACCATTAAAACGTTAATCATTTTGCAATACTGCAATATAGCTTTCATTTATACAGAGCTAATACATTTTACACTAATCGGGTGATATCAGTAAGAATTTCTATATATTTGCCACCAGCTTTTTCCCAACGCTTTGAATTATATACAGGGAAATAATGATTGAAATATCTAGTTTTTATTAAAGGAAATTCTTGTTTTGCCGAATGAATTTTTTATTTACTATTTACCAAATGCTAAATATTAGGTTTGTTCCTTTAATTTCTTAGGGAGTTTAGAACAATCATATGAATATACAACTTAGTTTAAGTGCATATGTAAAATAAAATGTGTATCTAAAGCCAGACGGATACATTTTTCTGAGACCAAATTACAAATATGTATTTGTATATAGTAGTTGTATTTTGTATTTGAAATACACAACTTGAAAGTATTTTATATCTTGTATTTAAAGTACACTACTGTAAAGTATTTTGTATCTTGTATTTGAAATACATAATCTGTGTATTTTGCCCAGCCCTGCATATAGAGTTATCAAAGCTAAGAGAAATGATCGTTATGATGTGGAGAAATTTGCTGATGTAGATGGTCCACGTTATGCTTCTACAAGTGCAGATAACATGAAACGCTAAAAATCTTCAGTAGACAATAACGAAATATCATCTGGGTCAGTTGCAATTCAGAATGGCCGAATGTCAAGTGTAATCTGAAATAACGAAAAGAGTTGAAGCACAAGGGCAGTCATGAAGAAGAAGTCGTACGAACTGACTTTACCTTCGAAAAAGTCTTTTCCGACTTGCTTTCCAGAAGTGCCTCGATAAGCAGTATAATCGAGCATATCATCAACTATTTGAAATGCCATACCCAAATTAAAACCAAAATTCTTTAGCCTCTCTCTTTTGTCATTTGTTGCACCAGATACTGTTGATGCAGCTTCACAGCATGCAGAAAATAAAGATGTTGTCTTTTCTCCAATGATAACAAAATAACTTTCCCTGCCAGTAAGGGGGTCAAAGCGTGCTGTCATCTGCTTCAAGAGTTCTTTCAGTTTCTTTTCATCTCTTTTTATTGAATATTGATTATAATAACTAAAAATGAATTAAATAAATGCATAAAAATTTAATTAATTAAATAAATAATAGAAATAACTTGATTTTCGCTTTACGAGTAGGTGGTATAAATAGCAGGGAGATCGGAGGGAGAGAAGTACATCTTATTCCATTTCAAAAACCCGAGGCACTTGAATGCTTCTTTAGAGACATGAAAAATGTGTTCAGTCCAGCGAACATTACACTGTATCTTCTTTCCGAGAACATCAAGAGCATCCCATTCCTGAATATTTATATCATCTGTGACTTAAGATGAAGCACCATTTGCGGTCGTATGTTTATGTGTTAATAAGCAACATGGGGTCTTACGAGTATTAAAGGAGACCCGGTTTTTAAGTCGCTATTCGGAGAGCTCATCCATTTGTGGTCGATTGCCCGGAAAATCGTACTACGCATTACAAAGAGAATTCGTTTTTCAGCCGTACGCTTCGTCTGTGGAATAAGTTGCCTGCAGACGTGTTTCCTGTCTGTTATAACGTTGGAAAGTTCAAGTCAAATGTTCACAAACACTACTCCCTCACAACCTATTTTTCTAGTTCCGGTACAATGCACTGCATATGTAGGGGTCATCCCCTGAGTACTGGTCCAGGAAAAAAATCTATAAGACTATTGAGTGAATCATTCACACGGAGCCTCTTGGCAGCGATCTCTGATAGACTGGGCCTATAACTAAAAGAGTACGAGTAGCAAATGCTGTTGTCATGTGCAAAAGAATGGAAAGGAAAGAAAGCTTGTGCAGTGCATTGTACTGGAGCTAGATTGTAAGGAGGAGCTAGAGCTTTGCTGTATACTAATCATCATGATGTTTCCAGCAGCTTGGAAAATTAAAATAGTTCGATACTAGAAGTTTTTTTTTATTAAAAACTGAAAATCCTGCTTTGATTTATGCAAATTACCTGCCCTGACAATAAAAAAAAAAAACTCGCGGTATAATTTTATTTATTTAATAACAAATTTATTTGCTTTTTGGTATCTAAACGCTTTTCAACACGCGTATATTCATGTTTCTTTTTCAAAAATATATTTTTCCATTTTCTTTTTTTGTTTTGTTTCCTGGCCAAAGGAGAAAATGTTTAGCAAGTTTCTCTTATTTATGCAAATGGAAGCCAAGTGCAAGAGGTCTTATACCACTTCACTCACTTTGATTCAAGAAATAAGATTCTTAAAATATTTTCTTAAGCCTCAAACTCTAATGGCCTTTGCAACAGCACTTAGTTACGACTCACTCACGCCGCAATTCATTTGGAAAAACTTTTGCCGCTCTCTTTGAAGCGAAGCCATAAGAAATTTTCAGAGGAAATAAAAAAGGCAATTACTGCCGTTTTTAGAAATACAAAGAAATTAAATAGAGCTCAGAAAAAAAACTTAAGGTGGTAAACGATTTAAAGGGAATCAAAGATAAATGGGGTTTCTTGTGTTTTTAGCAAGAAACAAAAAACATGATTTTTCATTTTGGAAAGAAAATGTTCAGCTCACAACTGTATATAGTGTTTTTTATAAAGATATAGAAATTTGTGAAGATAAAAGGCAGGATGAATTTCTTTTATTTATTTTTAATATAAGACCAATTCCTTGAAAATTCTTGTAACATATAATTAGTTGCTATAATCTTCCATTACACTCCCTATTTATTAATTCTAACAGTTCTGTAGCTACCAGAGTTGGGAAACTTTTATTTTATATTATTTTATTGACTTTTATTTTGACCATTTTTCTTGACTTTATATTACAAAAATTTATGAATTAAAAGTTTATTTATTTTATTTTTTTTTATTTTTTTTTTATTTATTTCATACACAAGACCCAAGTCTTATATTGCAGTTAATCTTATATTGTAGTTAATCAAAATTTAACAAAAATATTAATAATAATAATTAAAATACAAATACAAATCAATCGCATTGTGAAACTGAGTAAGTAAAAAGATACAATAAAAAATAAATAAAATAAAATATATGTATGTATATGTATATATAACAATAATAACAATAATTATAGTACAGATCAATTGAACAAATACACATATATACATAAAAACAAAGAAATTTAAATTCCATAAAATAGTTAATTATATAAAGCTAACAACATTAGGCTGAGAAAACTAAAAATGTGAAATCAGAAATGTTTAAAACATACATTATTATTCATACAATTATAATTTAAACATATGTATTAGCATTTACGACGAGAAATGAGAAAAAATATATTTTCTGAATTGATGTGCGTTACTAACGGTTTGTAGTGTATAGGGTATTCTGTTCCAGAGACTGATAGCATAAATAAAGAAGTGAAAGTTGTTTTTGAATAAATATTATTTCATTTATTGTATAAATGCATACATTTGTATGTACATATATATTTTTCAATTACATATTCCTTTTATATTTCACAAATTATAGACCACATGACGAAAAAATGAATTAATATTTATTTTTCAAATAAATCACGTTTCATTTAAACTTTAAATAAGCTCTTGGCCATGAGACACTTTTTAAGTATCCATAAGGATAATGAATAAAAGCTGTGAAAACAAATGTGTGTGAAAGCACACACACACGTACACAAATATAACAACCACTTATTGTTAAAAATATATTAAACAATAACAGCAACATGAGATATGTATTTCATATCCTGACACATGTCAAAATCAAACTGCTGTCATATACAACCGTAAACAGGATATGTGTGTGTACATATAAATATATGTATTAGTAGTAATGGATGAACGTAGGCCTTGAAGTGTTTAAATCTGCACTAAAACCTTCTAGACGGTGTGTGATGGTTCGTGCTACAAAATAAAATGTAATAACTTTATGTCTCTATTTAAAGACATCGTCCGACGAAAACTTTCATCTAATATTCTTAAAGTCAGCAGACTAGGCTGCCTCAGATTTTTGTTAAGCGTGTTGTGTCTAGCTAGGGGCGTAGAAAACAAAATCTAGGAATTTGACTGCATTAAATCAGTACATTAAAACAATAATTGAGATGACTCTGACTTCAGGCTGCTGCGCGGATGGATCTTTAAATCCAAACAGTTATATGAAATGAATTAGAATTTATACTACACAAAACAAAAAGAATGAAATACCTGGTTTAAAACAAAATTATATGAATTTCTTATTGTATCAATATTTACCATCCACTCTTTATATATAAACATGTGCACATACATATATAGACTTCACTACACTTTAATAATATTAGTAGTAGTAGTAGTAGTAGTAGTAGTAGTAGTAGTAGTAGTAGTAGTAGTAGTAGTAGTAGTAGTAGTCGTAGTAGTAGTAGTAGTAGTAGTAGTAGTAGTAGTAGTAGTAGTAGTAATAGTAGTAGTAGTAGTAGTAGTAGTAGTAGTGGTAGTAGTACTAGTAGTAGTAGTAGTAGTAGTAGTAGTAGTAGTAGTAGTAGTAGTAGTAGTAGTAGTAGTAGTAGTAGTAGTAGTAGTAGTAGTAGTAGTAGTAGTAGTAGTAGTAGTAGTAGTAGTAGTAGTAGTAGTAGTAGTAGTAGTAGTAGTAGTAGTAGTAGTAGTAGTAGCAGTAGTAGTAGTAGTAGTAGTAGTAGTGGTAGTAGGAGTAGTTGTAGCAGTAGTGTTATTGGTGGTAGTAGTAGTTGTAGTAGTAGTAGTCGTAGTAGTACTGTACTTATAGTGCAATACTCTGGTTATAGTGCAATAGTAGTAGCAGTAGTAGTACTTTTTGCTATAATTATGTTGTACATTACCATTATTTAGTTGGTTATAAATGCATTCGTATCATATTGTTGCGGGGAGCCGTAGTGATTTGGAGCTCATCCACAGTGTTAACAGCAATACCACCTTCCATTCGGAATATACTCGTATTCGCCATAAAAATGTTTATTGAAAGTTCAAAGTGATATTTGATTGCAACTCTAGATCACGAGAGTATTTCCTGTTAAATAAATAAATAGTATGGAGGAAAAAATGCTATTACACTAGTTCTGTGAATGCCCAGCTTTGGCTATCATCAAGAGCGGCGTTTTGGAAAACTACATGACTTCCAGTCTTGATGAGTTATCACAGTGTAAGCTTAATAAACTATTGTGATATCTTATTAGAACTACCACGCAGACAGACTATATCCTTTGTTAAAAAGTATTTCCTTCTTAGGTATTTGGTATTTCTACAAAATTATATTAGACTCCCTCTTTCCCCTTCCTCACAACCTATTTTCCTAGTTCTGATACAATGCACTGCATATGTAGGGGTCATCCACTGAGTACTGGTCCAAGAAAAAAAAAATACTATTTAGATGGCGTAGTGAGCGACGCATAATTTTAAAGCCGTTTTGCTCCACTATTTAGATCTATCACCACTTTTTCCCGAAATACATTAGTGTACTTCACATTGGTGTATACACATTTAAAAAATTTTTTTTTTTTAATTTTCACAGCAGAATTTCAATAAACAATTTTTAGAAAAAGTTGTTGGTACATGTTTATTTCATTTTGGAAGTTTTCATATTTTACAGTAAGATTTCATAGAAAGTTCATTTTAACTTTCAATGGAAATTATTGCAGTATTTTGCCACACTCATTCATTCAATTACTCAATCAAACATGTATCAACATTGCGTTTGTGCCAGCTTTGTTAATGTGACAAAAAAATATGTTTTTTTAATTAACTGGCATCGTGACTAATGAAGAGTGATAGCTGTATAACAGTTTCATGCAACAGCAACAATAAAAATATATGACAAACAAAATTGTACACGCATCCTTTTGTTTGCATTTGAATGCCTCCCGAATTCAGTTTCATCATTCATATGATGATGTTAATGAACAAAAGAAATAAGTTCAGTTGTTTATAAAAGCAAAACAAAAGGAAGCAAACAAAACAAAAACACCAGACATTTGAGGAGCCAACATGTGCAGAAAGAGTGTGCATGATGGGTTGAATAGAGAAGACTAACAAAAAGTTCAAAATCAGGATGAGTGAACAGACATAATTCAAAGAAACGTAAATAGTTCCGCTTATTTTCACAATATTAGTAATAGTGATACTTAGTATTTTTCCCATCCTTTTTTTATTATGTTCCATAAAACAGTATTTCTAAGAACGCCAACTTTCAAAGCTTTTTTAAAATCAGTTTCATTTTCCAATTAGACGCGCGTCCCATAAACTTTATATTACTTTTAAATGCTAACTTTTAATCAGAATAATTCAATTATGACGTAATTAAGCCATTGTGTGTATGTAATTAGTAAATAATTAAGCTCATGAAATTGTTGATCAATTATATGAGTTAAAGTATACATTAATATAACACACTCTTATACGAGTATTTATTTTGTTTTGAAATAATCACGTCCCATTTATTAGCAAATAATAAGTAATTAATATGGGCAGAGCATTATTATCATTGACTGTACTCGCACTGGCTTAACAAAATCCACAGCAGACAAGAATCATCCATAAGGCAAACGAGCCACGTAAGCATTAATTGAATGAGCAAATGTATGAGTTATGTTATATGTCATTTATTACGTATACGCTGCAGGTTTAAGCTTCAGTAAAACATGTACACTTTATGTGTATGAGAACCAGTGTTGTCAACTCGGTGCATTTCGCACCGTTTTTGGTGTTTTTTTAAATTCTTTAGTTTGTGCGGGGTGCGCTGTTTTTACTTTTTCACAAAATCAAATTCAACTCAACTTTTTGTTTAAATATAAGAAAAAAGTTTAATCAAGTGCCACTATCGAAAGAAAAAGAAACATTTCGTTTTAGAGAGAGTTTTACTATAAAACGATCAAGCCAAATACTGCAATAAATGCAGTCTCTGAACGATGAAATTCGAATTTATGATGACACGAGAATTCGTTACGGCTGTGGCAATTGAGAAATTTCCAAGTTAGTTAATAAATTGTAAAGATTGCATTAAAAATTGATTATGATAAACTTCATCTTTTATTTGTTATAATTTTGGCAAATTTTAGTACATATCAATAAATACTTTTAGACACCGCTTACGAAAGCACAAATACACTGTGTTTGATAGAATTGCTATTAATCGATTTTGATGGCTTGTAATGTGATTCTGTAACTTTAAGTGATCCGATAATCGTAACTTCTTTCGACAGTATGTTGATGGTTGTATGCTCCTGCAATAAATTTTTGGCTGTATTTTTTTTTTTTTTCGTGTGGCAGCGAAAGTGACAGCTGATTTCGGTAGACAGCAATTATAATTAAATGATAATGCTTGATAATAATTTTAATAAAATATAATAATAAATTTGATAAAATATCGTTATAATTATTAAAAAAGTAACATTATCTTAGCAAAACTGACAGAGACTCACTAGAGGCCAAGTTTGACAAACACGAATTCTAGCTATTGAACGAGTTTGATGTAATGCCATTAGGCGGTGCTATCAGACCCAGTTTGATTGTATAATAGCCGCGAAAAGGCTGTTTCATGCTCATGTTTACAAAATAGGTTTTTTTAAAAAGAAAGGAAAAAATTCAAAATTTGGTGCGTTTTTGTTGAAATAACGCGTTTTTTCGCCCATTTCGATACGTTTTGAAATTTCAAAGTTGACAACGCAGATGAAAACACATACATATCGCTCCTTTATTGCAACATAGTCATATCTGAAAAAATGAGCTTTTCGAGTTAACAATGGAGAATTGTTAACAGTACTCCCTTTTATATTGTGCCAAAAATTTATTCAAATTACTGTTTCCTTTAGAAGATATTTTCTAAAAATATGGAATCTAAAAATCTGAAGTGTGTTTTTCTCAAAACAATTTTTTTTTAGTTATAACTATGTTGCAATAAAGGAGCGATATATTCTCTGCTCAGTTGAGTTTTAATTAATATATGTATGTATTAATATGTTAAATAGTCGAACTTTATTTTAATATTTCTAATATTATATGATGATGATGGGTTGGTATCATTCGTCTTGCTCGAGTTCAATACTGGCCAAATTAAAACTACTGTTGAGTTAGTTTTTTTTTAAAGTGGACTTATACCATTTTCAAAAAAAAAAAAAACAGTTCATATATGAATTATAATCCAATGTGGAACGCAATTGAAAACTATTTCTTTTTTACTAATATTGAGGACTCGGATAATCTGGATGTTGGAATGAAAGTACAGTGTGATGGTCGCTGAACTGAACATATTTTTCATGTCTCCAAAGAAGAATTCAAGTGCCTCGGGTTTTTAAAACGGTGTAAGATGTACTTCACTCCATTCGATCTCCTTGCTATTTATAGCACCTACATCCAATTAAAAATGGAATACAACTCTCACGTTTGGGCCGGTGCCTCAAAGTCTGTTTTGGGGTTACTCGACCGTGTGCAGTAGAGGCCGAAGAAGCTTATCGGTGACAGTAGGGTATCCGTTATTCTGTTTTATCGTTACTACAATGGATTTTGCTCTGACGAGATTAGGGATCTTGTTCCCGAAACTCGCACAATTTTATGTAGCACGCGTTTATCATCCAGAGCTCATCCATTTGTGTTTGATTGCCCGGGAAATCGTACTACGCATTGCAAGAGAATTCGTTTCTCGGCCATATGCTTCGCCTGTGGAAGAAGTTTCCTGCAGACGTGTTTCCTATCTGTTATAATGTTGGGAAGTTCAAGTCAAATGTTTACAAACACTACTCCCTCTTTCCCCCTCCTCACAATCTATTTTCCTAGTTCCGGTACAATGCAATGCATCATCCCGTGAATACTGGTTCAAGGTGAAAAAAAAACAAATAAATAAATAAAAAAGTTTGTTTTGTTGTAGTCGGCATTTAGCCGCCAGATATAAGTAACTGTGTTTTACTAACATTTTTTTTAAATATTTGTTTATATGAGACAGAAGTAATAAATTATATAATACAATTTACTTTGATATATAATATGGTTTATATAATTTATTTTCATTTGAAAATCACACTAATCTACAAAAATGTAAAAGCGGCTAAGAACCTGCCTGAATAACTTGCCTGAAATATTATGCTGGCTACATTTAGCTGACTTTGATTTTACTTTCCAAAATTATCGATTGTATCGCTATCGATATTTAGCTTAAAATAAAACTATCGATACTCTCGATAGTGCTATCGATTACGTTTTGACCGTGTATCTGAGATAATTATTTTAGTTTGATATTGAAGCGTGTTTTTTAGTTTATTAAACTATATTTATTATTCATTTCATCTCTTATGGTTGTAAATGCCTTGAAAATTTATATAAAAACACATGAATTCAATTAACATTTCCTTCCTATGCCATCCATTATTTCATTTTTTATTCATGTTTAAAAAAAAAAGAACAGCAAGTTGAACTCTTCGCTCTGGCATTTATTGTCCAATACACCCTTCAAAAACCTTCCGTATAAGTTCAACTGAGTTCAGGAAGGTGTAAGTTCGTTGCGAGTGCATGTGTTGAATTGAATATTGTGCTTTTGACCTCTTTTTTTTATTTTTTTGTTATTCTTAACAACTTTTGTATGCCAATCAGTGAGTTGTTTGCTTAAAATGCAAAATGCATCCTTGATATCAGATACAGCCAGCAGTACACTTTTCATTCGTTTATAATGGAATTGTACGGTTTGCTAAAAGGCGTTGAAAAGTTTGAAATTTTAAAACTTTGTTAGATGGGCAAAGCAATGAATTAATTACATATGTATGTGTATATAAGGATATTAATGAAAACATTTCTTATCTTAGAATATATGGAAAACGTTGTTGGTCATAATGCTTTTTGAAAACCCCCAATCATTACTTCAATGTTTCAAAAGCTTTTTAGCAAAAATTTCTTAATTAATTGAGAATAGCCTTCAAAACCGTCGATATGGAAAAGGGGAAACAAATTTGTAAGAGTACTAAGACTATATCTTTAAAAAGTTTTCCTTGTTAGAATAGGAACAGGTGTAGTGCTCTTGCTGGTTTTCATATTATTTTTGTTCATTTATTATATTGTTGTTGTTTTATGTCTGTGTGAGTTTATTAAAGGAATAAGTTCAATAGGTTTACCACAGACACAAACCTACACACACACACACACACACACACTAGCTTACAAAAATGAGCATTCTCCAATTGAAACTCTTTGCAATAAAGCATGAAAAGAAAAAAAAATCAACCAAACAATAAAACAATAAAACAGTATTTATTGGCTTATCTCTTAAAAGGTTTAGTAACCTTTACGTAGAATCTTTAAACATATATAAAACGAAATGTGTTTGTAATTTATAGAAGACCAGTATGGTGGTATTGTGACTATTATTATGATAATTATAATTAAAATATTTATAAAGGTATTTTATAAGATTGTCTATTCACTAACTATACTACTCGTTGTCGGCCAAAATCAGCTATTGCTTTTACTACCGATTATTCTCCGGTTCGAAGGACCAAAACCTAAAGAAATCGAGAGTAGTTCTCCATAAGCAAACATAAATTGAAGTTCAGCTTCGTGAACTAACTTTATTAAAGTCGAATAGATTTGGCTTCTTTTTCAGAGCAACAAAAACCAGTTGTTATAATGCCAAGACAGAGCTATATTACTAAGCTAATTATAACGCTTTATCATGAACAATACCGCCATGAAAACTACAAAGCTACTGTAAACGAAATCCGACAAAAATATTATGTACATCGTTTAAAAACAACTTATAAAACGTTGATTCAAAAATGCCAACTGTGCAAGATAGTTAAGGCTCAATCTACATTTCCGCAAATGGCAACACTGCCAAGGGCAAGGTTGTCTGCACAAGATGCACCATCTACGTTTAATGGCCTTAATTTTTTTGACCCGATATTAGTTATTTTGTCAAACGACATAAAGAGAAGAGGTATGGAGCTTTATTCACTTGCTTAAACATCAGAGCGGTTCACATATCAGAGATCTGCACCGGTGCATCGCAACCATAAGTACACCGGTTGTTTACCCAACCATTTTCACATCCAAGTATTTTATATACTCTTAAAAATTGATGCGATAGTATTTATAATTGCCGTCCGAAATCATGATACACCAAAAATGTATCCAATCACTTTCGTATTTTGTGTAAACGTATTCAATCACTTTCGTATCTTGTGTATTTTTTTTAAGAGTAAAAGAAACGGCTACAAAAAAGAGTGTTGTTGTTGCTAGCACTTAGTAAAAGAAATATTTTGACTATTTGCTCTTTTAATTTTTAATCGTTTTCTTTGAAATACTTACATGACGTCGTCACAAAATCACCTTGTAAAAACAATACTCTCGACAAATTCTTTTGTTGTCTATTCGCGTCACCTTTTATTTAACATTAATTGAAATCGCGGCTGCCAGGTTTAATAATTTACAACCATTCAATAATTTTGAAAGTAGCATACTAACGAGTAGAAAACATACTTGTGCAAACAATATGCGGTGGCCAATCACCGCAACTCGTTTTAACACGGGTGTACTTAAATCATTAAAAAAAATTTCGCCGGTTGCAGATCTCTGGTACATACTCTAACCATACTGAATGATGATTTTAACATTGTTTTTGCTGAAAAATTTAAAACGAAAACGAATTGGTTATATCTATGTTTAATTGTTTATTATTATACTCGTATATGAAAGAACATAAAAGAAATTTTATGAAAATGTGCTTCATAAAAAAAAAAATTATTTTTTTTAAGTAAAAGTTATTATTTTTACCAGTTTTGTAATAAATATGTTAAAATATAATATGTGTATAAGGTTTTTTCAAAACACGATCGCAAAACATGATGTTTAAAAAGCCTTCTGGCAACACCGCCATAAACGTGTGAATACGTTTACCGAGTGTGAGCGACACTCTCTTGGGTATGGTAAATGTGTAACTGCAAATTCTTACCTACAAATATTATTTTCGTTGTTAAATAGAAGTACGAGTTCGATTGCCGAATGTGAAAAAATTAATTCAGAAACCAAATGAAGCAGCCACCGCATTCAAACTTGACTGGCTTTGTTATATACTCTAGTTTACAGACGCAAGCTCTAACGAGTAGAAAGCATACTTGTGCAAACATTATGCGGTAGCCAGCTACACCGCAACTCGATTTAAGACGGGTGTACTTAGATCATTAAAAAATGGCGCCGGTTGCAGATCTCTGGTACATACTCTAACCATTCACACGAAACTTTATAGTTAGACGTATCACGCCAAGGGAATTTTTCAGCTATAACGCGGCCAATTTCGTAGGAGCATAAGGGAAATTACGCGAAGCAGTCAATGAAGTTGATTGCAATGAATTTGTAAGGCAGTTTACAACTTCTACTACTAAGTATAATTTTAATCCACTCGCTGCTCCTCACATGAGAGCAGTATAGGAACGGATGGTGTATTCTATTAAAACGGCGATCTATAAAATAGCTAATGACCTTAATGTGCGAAGTAGAAAATATATTCAATCCACGCACACTATCCTATGTGCCAATAGGCAGCGACAATCAAGAGCCACTTACATCTAAACGCCGCTTGTTAGGGAGTTCAAACGGAATTAAACCGTTGTCTGAATATGGTGAAGCAGGTTGTACAAAATACCTGGTTACATTCCCAGATGTTGACTCAGCAGTTCTGAAAAAGGTATCCAAAATCCAAGCCTATATTTCACTTTGATTGTTGTAGTTGACCCTTCCAGTTCACATAATGTGTGGCTCTTAAGAAAAGTTTTCGATACTACAGCTGCAAGGGATAGTCCAGTTCACAGATATTGCATACAGAATGGATTAGAAGCCCCGAACTTTTAAGCAAGGGGTCCGTCTATAGGGCTACAAGCTTATAGCGAAAAGTTGCGACCTGTATGAGCCCAGCAAGCCACACGGGAGACCTGGTGGTTCATGAATAATTCACCACGTGGATTTGGTACATCGTCAGATTAGGACGTCTTGGCAGGGGCTGGTGTAAATCAATTTTACAACTATCTAGACACTTTATAATTCATCTTATAATAATGGTGTCCCTATTGTTAAGCTATTACTTTTCTGAAAGGCTGAAAAATAAAAAGAACAAAGTGGTTGTAAATCGTAAGTTGTCTTAGAGTAAATTTACATCAATCTTTTTTGTGGCAAACAGATATAAATGCCACAGAGAATATACGATAGTGTGGAGCATAAGCACAACTATTTCTTTAAGAAAATATTTCAGTTATGGGCCTTCTATCAGTTATGTGACAAAGTTCAGTTCTATTTAGAAGTGGAATTCAATATGTTTTTCTGGGTTCTTTAGCAAACGAAAATTTATAAAATTTATCGAAATCATGTCATTTGTAACAGAAAATATTACTTTTTAATTTTTATGAACAAATATGATTTGATAATGAAAAACTTATAAACATTTCAATTTTTACAGAAGCCAAAACGATTTGAATTCCACTTCGAAATGGAATTGAACTCTGTGACATAATTGCATAATAGAACTTCTAAGAAAAAGCTGAATGGTCTGTACATATAATGCAATTAATAATTTATTTATTTAAGAGATTAAAAAAAAACAATTTCATTACAAAAGGGGTGTTGTTTGTTTTATAAAACGTTTTATTTTTTCTCTTGGACCAGTACGCACGGAATGACTCCTACATATACAGTGCATTATAATCGAACTAGGTTATCAGAAAGAGGAAAAATGGAGCAGTGAACAATATAATACTGAACAATTGACTTGAACTTTTCAACGTTATAATTGCCAGAAAACACTTCCGCAGGCAACTTGTTCTACAGACAAACCGTACGGCTGAAAAACAAACTCTCTCTGTAATGCGTTGTGCGATTCACTTGATAATCGACCACAAATGCACATATGTGTATTACGTAAAAATAAGAAAATTTCGGTAACAAGATTCTCAAATTCATCGGAGCAAAATCCTTTGTAGTATCGATAAAATGGAGAAACGCACCTCACACTACAGCGATGCTCCAGTGACCCAATAAAGTTGGATACCCTACTGTCATCGACGATCTTCTTCGCTCTCTCTTACACTCGATCGAGTAAGACGAAAATAGGCCCAAACATGAGAGTTGTGCTCCATTTTTGATCGGCTATAGGTGGTATAGATATCCTTACTATATCTATATATAGATATAGTAAGGATATTGGCTGGAGTGAAGTATGTCTTACACCGTTTTAAAACACCATGACACTTAACTGTTTCTTTAGAGACATGAAAAATGTGTTTCATCTAGAGAACATCACATTGAATTTTCATTCCAAAAACATCAAAGACATCTTATTCCTCAATATTTATAGCAGCCATGAGTACGGATATATACGTAGAAAAAAATACATGATGGATACGACGATATTCTAAGGGCAACATACTATTGTTGAATTATATGGTTGTACCCAATAACAGTATATTGTTATTTTTAAAAGGTCAAAGCACACCATAGTATTGTTAAGAAACATATTATAAGTAACCATACTATATTTGGGTTTAAAATTTTTATAATAATAAATAATCATGGTATTATATACTCGTATAAAGTATATTAATACGGCCGCTTAACCAACTCAGTGGGTGCTGATGAGTAGTGTAGCGGCTATGAAACAGCTAGTTGTTCCCTAGCTATATGGTATGCAATTATTTTTTCTGTTCTTCTTTGGTCTTATTGTTTCACAGCAATTATTGTTAAAATTCAAAATAATCCTTCTTCTTGACTGAAGTTGGACTCGAACTCACAACTACTTAGTTAATATCGTACATATGTATATAACTAAAAAGTTCACTTATTAATGATTTACAATGGTACATAATGTTATAGAATATATAATAGTGTTGTTGCAACCATATTTCCATATTGGCTGCAAAAGAGTGAATAGGATTAGAAGTTTTACTCAAAAGGTTAGTAAGAAAACTAAGAAATAGAGTAGCAGAAACAACGGATTTCCGAATTAGTACATTTTGATATTTCGTCAAATTCCAGTAATTTACAATTTTTTCTATTGCTTATAAATTTTTGTGATTCAAGTAATTAGCTATTATTTTTTATTAATTTTTGTAATTTTTTTAAACTCATATCAGTGTACATATATAGTACCTGCCTGTAAGGAGTTATTCTCCATAGGTATAAATTAATAAATAAATATATATATATATATATATATATATATATATATATATATATATATATATATATATATATATATATATATATATATATATATATATATATATATATATATATATATATATATATATATATATATATATATATATATATATATATATATATATATATATATATATATATATATATATATATATATATATATATATATATATATATATATATATATTTTATATATATATTATATAAATTTTAATGTTTTTATTAAATAATTAATTTTTGGTATAGATTTTTTTTATTAAACATAGAATTGTTAAACTAATCAATACATTATTTTAAATTGGCCTAGAAGGCTTTATGTATTGAAATAAACTGGAATAAATAAATAAAAAAATGACAACGCTGATTGACTGTCAGTAAATAACGGAGATAAAAAGAGTAAAAGAGAATAAACTATATCTTTCGTTAAGTTAAGTTATAAAATAGTATTTCCTGCAACAAAATATCTATTGACTTAAAATCGCATCCAACAATTTATTGTGGAAGCAAACAAGTTTCGGTTGCAAAGTTAAATCAATTTTGAACCAGCTGAAGAAATGAAAACCAACTGATTTTATTTACATAAAAGAGAAAAATAAAAGAGAAAACTTATTCCACTTGTTTCTCAAAACCTTATCTTTAAACTTAAGGAGAAGCAATCACCTTATTTTTCAAAGGTTTATCTTGAAACTTAGTGAGAGTCACCAGAAGTTTACCACTTAATTTCAATTTACAACATATTCGATTTAATCGAATTTCAAAATTGTGTTTTCTTGAATGGGATATACATATATCCTGAGTCTCCTGCCACTGCACATGATTTTTTTTTTTTTTTTTTTTTTTTTGTTAAAAATAAAAATATTTACTTACACTTTTTCATTTTTGTTTTTGTACCAATAGTGAGTGCTTTTCAATTCAATATTGCTGGCTGGCCAAGAACTATAAAAAACCATGTCCAATCACTCTTGTTGGTTTTCTTGTTCATGTCAGGTTTAATATTGTTCCAGCAGCAGAAGTTGTGGTAATAAAAATTCTCTAAAAATAACATTTATTCGGAACTGCTGCTGAATTTTCTTTTTCAACCAAATGAAAATATATGAGTGCACAACTCAACACAAACACATTTAAACGCCATCATAAAACAATAATGAATTTTTGCACTAATGGAGCAACAGAACATCCCAGAGGAAGTTTGTATTGATATCAATAACCAATTGTTATAAATAAACGAGCATTGAAATCTTGTAAAACTTTTGGCTGAAATGTTTTCCCGAAGAATTATTAAAAAGTTAAATAAAAGTTATTTACTTCGTAATATTTTTTGTGGAATTTATATAATATTGATTTTGCATCAGCGCCCATTATTAATTCAGAATATTTGTTTTTAAAAATATAATATAAATAGCAGTTGTGTTTTCAGCCCTTCGAAGTATATTGCTTAAACATATTTATTTTGGCAAGTAAGTCTATTCCAACATATTATACGAACACATGTGCAAACGTATTTACTTACGTAGTTCCAGACAGCTTCTTAAAATTACATCTGCATAAATAATCGATTTATAACACATTATGACTCCTTGGAGTTTGTATTCTAATAAAATTAAAGTCCAATAAAATCAGTTACAAAACACTAAACGTAAATGAAAAGAGGGAAATTATTTCAACCAGAGGCATAATAAATAAACAAATTTAAAAGAAAATAAACAAAAGAAAATAAACAAATTTAATATAGTAATTTGATGTAAGTATGCATATTAGGGTAAGTCAAATTGAACAAAGGACCAAACCTTTTCGATTTTTCCATAGAAAAAAAGTTCCCCTATCAAAAAATTGTTATCGAGGGCGCCAAATTTCAAATTTTCTGCTTTTTTCTACTTTTATTTTAAATTGAACAACCCTATTGTATACTTAAAAAAAATTTACGAAAGCTTAACATTTCTATAGATATAAATTGATTTGCAATTTAATTGAAATCTTGTTCAAGCTTGAAGTCTATTTGTTTTTACATAAAAACATTTGTTTAAATGATTTATTAAATATTTAACAAAAAGGTCAAAACCTTAGGTTCAAGATTGATTATTAATCTTTAATAAAAATTAATCGATATATTTACTTGCCTATAAAGAAATTATCGAAACTTTTTCTTTTTATAGAAAAACTAAGAAAATTTTACGTCCCTACCAAAAAATTTTAGCCAATTGCTTTTGGTTTCAGTAATGTTGCAGTTCAGTTCTGTTTGCTTAAAAAAAGTTATCGATAACTCTTCGTATAAATCTTTCCAAAAAAAATTAAATAAACAATCCCATAGCTTTAGTTTTTTGAGCAAAAGTTATTGATGCCTTGACTTTCCGTAACTTTGGTTTTAATTTATCGATAACTTTGTTTTCTACAAAAGCTCTATAAAAAATGTAAATCGATATTAAAAAAAAAATATACGTAACAACACTTTTATTAATTTTCTAAGGTAGTTTTATCGATGACTTTAACTGCCTTAAAACAAAATTATTCTTTCCTTTCTATAGAAAAATTAAAATAATTTTAAAGACCTATCAACAATTCGTATATAATTGCTTTCAGTGTCAGTAATGTTGTGGTTCAGTTAAGTTTGCATAAAAAAAGTTATCGATAGCTCTTCATATACTTCTTTCCAAAAAAATTTTATATAAAAAACTCCATAACTTTAGTTTTTTGTACAAAAGTTATTGATACCTTGATTTTCCATAGCTTCACTAATCTTTTTAAGATATCGATAACTATGTTTTCTGCAGAAAATCTATAAAAAATGATAATCGATATTAAGAAAAATATACGTAACATCACTTTTATTAACTTTCTAAGCAAATTTTATCTATGGATTTAACTGCTTCAAAACAAAATTATCGCTAAAAATTAGCAATTTATTTACTTGCCTGTAAAAAGGTTATCGAAACTTTTTCTTTTTATAAAAATATTAAGGTAGTTTTAAGTCCCTACCAACAGTTTTGAGGTAATTGCTTTCGATTTTAATCACGTTGCTGTTCAGTTAAGTTGCATAAAGAAAAGTTATCGATAACTCTTCATATACTTCTTTCCAAAAATATTGAAATAAAATGTAGCATAACTTCAGTTTTTTGTACAAAAGTTATCGATACCTTGATTTTCTGTAGCTTTACTAATGTTCTAAAGTTATCGATAACTTTGTTTTCTATAGAAAATCTATAAAAAAAAATGTCAATCGATATTGAGAAGAATATACGTAACAGCACTTTTATTAGTTTTCTAACAAAATTTTGTCAATGACTTTAACTGCTTTAAAACATAATTATCGCTAAAAATTAGCAGATTTATTTAGTTGCCTGTAAAAAAGTTATCGAAACTTTTTCTTTTTATAGAAAAATTAAGATAGTTTTAAGTCCCTACCAACAGTTTTTAGGTAATTACTTTCGATTTTAGCAATGTTGTGGTTCAGCTAAGTTAGCATAAAGAAAAGCTATCGATAACTCTTCATGTGTTTCTTTCCAAAAAATGCAAATAAAAAATCTCATAACTGTAATTTTTTGTACAAAACTTATTGATACCTTGACTTTCCGCAGCTTTACTAATGTTTCTTAGTTATCGATAACTTCATTTTCTACAGAAAATCTTTAAAAAATTTTAGTCGATATTAAGAAAAATATACGTAACATCACTTTTATTATTTTTTTAATGAATTTTTATCGATAACTTTAAGTCCCTACCAATAGGTTTTAGGTAATTGCTTTCGATTTTAGCAATGTTGCGGTTCAGCTAAGTTAGCATAAGAAAAGCTATCGGTAACTCTTCATATGCTTCTTTCCAAAAAAAATTCAAATACAAATCCAATAACTTTAATATTTGGTACAAAAGTTATTGGTATTTTGGCTTTCCGTAGCTTTATTTTATGAAAAATTTTCGTTAAATTTATTTTTGTTCAAAAAATCAAAGATTACTTTATTTTTCTTGGAAAAAAATTATCGACAACTTTATTTTTCTTTAGAAAATATAACTATAAATTTAGTTTTATCTTATTAATTTAATATATTTTATTAATTAAGGGATCGTTAAAAAAACTCACTATTTATTCTACAAAATAAAATTTTCCATAACTTTACTTTTATAAAAGAGAGTTATCGATATCTAAAATCGTTAATGAAAAGAGATTCGATAAATTTATTTCCGTTTAAAAAAGTAACGATAACTTTACATCGATCACTTTACCTTCTTTTAGAAAAGTTATCGTTAATTTTTCTTTTATATTTCTTTTGTGAAAAAATTTTCAATAATTTTACTTTTATTAAAAATAAAATTATATGAAAAGCTACCTTTTATGAAAAAGTTTTCGATAAATTTATTTTAGTCCAAAAAATATCATTAACTATATTTTTATATTAATTCTTTAATGTAAAAGTTTTTAATACACTTAGCTTTCTTCAAAAAATTATCGATAACGAAAAAAAATAAGAGCTTGGTGGATGCGTTGGTTAAGCGGACGTTTTGAAAAATACATCATGTTTATAAACTGTATAGCAATAAAAAAATGATCATGCAAATGTGAATGTGAATTTGTTTTTTATATTTATATAAAAATATTATCAGAAAACTTAAATTTGTTATCGATAACTTTGTATATATGTTAAAAAATATCAACAACATTATCTTTAAAAAAAAATCTCATAATATTAAATTTTTTTAGAAACACCATCGATATATACAATTTTTCTTTTTCTAAAAAAAACATTAGTTATTTTTTTGGGCAAGTTATCGACAGCTTTATTTTTTTGCATAAAACCAGCAATAACTTTATCAATAAATTTCCTTTGCTTTCTTTTTCATATTAATGTTATCGATAACGCATGATGTTATTTGTCAGGTTATGAGTTCGATTATATATTCTGCCAAGAAACGTCATGCAATATTCAGTAATAACAAGTTATCAATAACTTTACTTTTTTATAGGAAAGTAATCGATGACATTGCTTTTACACAGAAAAAATTATAGCAAAAATAAAATCAACAAAATTTTTGACTGAAAAAATAATTTGTACGCATATACATAAATATTAAAAAAGTAACCTTGGATATCGTATTTTGCTGTTGTTTAAAAAAATAGTTGTTTTTGATCAATAATTATATTTACTAAACTTTTATTTGAATCCACGAATTGCTTTAGAGGTCCGCAATTTATTAATAGATCCAACGAATTTTGTTGTTAAACCCAAAAAAAAGGTTTTTTTGTGTACTCGTATAGGAAAAAACTATTGGTTACTATATTTTCTTATATAAAAGTACAGATATAGATAACTTGACAAGCCGATTATTGAACTTATCCATAAGTTAATTCCTTTCAGGAAAATCATTCACAAACTAAATTTTCTGAGCAAAAATTATTGATGAATTGTTATTATTTTTGTGTAGGAATGCTATAGATGTCTTTATTATTTAATAAGAATAAAGATTAAAATATATCGATAACTTTATATTTTTCCAGAAAACCCTTAATTTTATATATTTCGAAAAGTTTTTTATAAAATTAAAATTCTTTGAGAATGCTATCGACTATTTGTTAGGAATATGTTACATTTTTATATTTTGATATCTTAATATTTTTATATGAATGTTATCGATTACATTCTTTTTTTAAATGATATTTAAAAAATTAGAGAATAAAGTTTACTTAAAGTTTAATTGCAAAATAAAGTTTACGATAACTTTATGTTTTTATACATCCAAGCAACACACCGGGACCTGACTGGACCCAAGTGGGCTGGCTTTGCAATAGCTGGCAGCCTGTCAAACCTAACCTAACCTATGCTTTTATACAAAAGTTATCGATAACCTACTTTTTTATAGAAAAGATATTGGTTGCTTTATTTTCCTATATAAAAGTAAAGTATCGATAGTTTTTATAGAAAAGTTATGGGTTATCTTACTTTACGAGGGCGGTTCGGAAACTTCTTAGCCTATAAATGAAAGAAAATAGTTAGTTTTTCAAAAATAATTTTATTTTTCAATATAATCTCCTGAAACTTCAATACACTTAGTCCAACCCTTTTCTAGCAATTCTATCCCAAATAGTGGTTTTGCAACTACAATTGCATCTTCATTTGAGGTAAAACGCTTGCCAGCAAGGAATTTTTTTAGATTTGCGAACAGGTAAAAGTCACTAGGAGCTAAATCAGGAGAATAAGGTGGGTGGTCAAGCAACTCAACTCGTACTTTAATTCGTGGATTTTAGCCATTGTTAAAACACTCTTGTGCGCTGGTGCGTTGTCTTGATGAAAAATTATTTGTTTGTGTTGTCAGCCCAGATGTTTTTCTCGAATTTGTACATTTAATTGATCAAAAGGTTGCACTCTAAATTTATTGTTTTACCCTTTTGCAGATAGTCAAACAATAAAATACCTTTGAAGTCCCAAAAAACCGTTGCCATAACCTTACCAGCCGATTGAATTTGTTCTTTGGGGCACTTCCTCCAGCTTCAATCCATTGTTTGGATTGTTCTTTTATCTCTGGAGTATAGTGGTGCATCCATGTTTCATCAACAGTTATGAAACTTAAAATCCATTTTATTTCGCTTAAAATGATCTTGAGAAATTTTCATTCTTATACGTTTTTGGTCGAAATGTGGCACCAATCTTGAAGATGCGTCTTTTGTGAACACCTGTTTCTATATGAAGGAGTTACCAGATCGAAACAAAATTTAACACGTGTTCATAGCAGAGATGGAAGTTTCCAAAACACTTAACTTTTTTCTATTTATAACGCGCTTTTTGTGCTAGACTAAGAAGTTTCCGAACCGCCCTCGTTGATAACTTACACACAGCAATTCTAGTCATCGTTTACATATTTACAGCAAGCTGCAGTTGACAATTGCCCTTTTGGCTAAAAATAAAATAGTTCATTTAAAATGTCATATACGAGTAGAATGTTCGCCATTTTGTTTTATGTTGCTGCCTCATCCAATGTATGTCCATTTTTTACTTCTTACAACGCATCAAATTCGAAATGACCACAAATTTCCAAACACTCGACACACAGTTTGAAGTATTTTGTGACTAATAACAAAATCTAAATGGAATACCATTTGGGATTTTGAACATGTCATGTTCGCTTTGGCCATTTTAATAAACGTATTGTATTGTATGTAAATTTCCATACTCGTAGACTCGCACTACGAGTACGTGCTCGTATTTGCTTAGCAAATCATGAGACTTAACATTGCAGTTCATTGTGCATCGATAAATCAAATTACAACGATTAAACTACTAAATAAATCCTGTGGCTTTATTATCAATGGCATTATATTGCATTTAAAAGTATTTAACCTCTTTGTGTTCGTTTTCGTTTCGAAAATGTCCTGACAGCAAATAAAACTAAAAAAAAAAACTGCTCGTAAAACATGAAAACTCTTGTAACAAAGAATTTATTTGATTTCTGGTTTAATTCGGTTTTAGTCTTTTTTTTTGCACATTGGAGACATTTTTGTGCATTTGGCTGTTTGGTTGGTCAACTGTAGACAAATAATTGAGTGCATGGCTGCAGATGTGTGTTGTATGGGAAAATGGGAGTGTTAGGTTTATTTAAGGGAGTGGGAGGGCGGCGTGGTGAGTGGGTGGTGCAGCCATATACAATGTCAGACATTTAACTAACACTTTTGGCGTTTGTTAACTAACTGGGTTAAATGGGTGACTACATTTTTCTTTTTATTATTTGCAACACGAAAAAATCATTTTGCACTTATTAAAACAGTTTTTTTTCTTGTGTTCAAATTTGAAGTATATTTTGTGTTTCGTTACGTTTGAAAGCCTTGAGAAAAATTAAGTAACGAACACAACAATTGACGATAAATGTTTGGTTGGCCGCCAAATTAAACTTGAACTTGAAGTCGTAGACAATTTTGCTGAAAGGCTTTTAGAAAGTTCAATATTGTAACAAAAAAAAAAAATATTTAGCTATAAATACTTGTATATACAAAAACAAATATAAATCAATAACTAAAAATAGGAAGAAGAGAAACTAGAGATTAAAACTATTTTAAAAATTTGTGATTAGAGATTAAAAATTAGTTACTTAGAGTCAACTATTATTCAACTAACTGAAAAATCGGAGATAAAAAAGGCAAATGAAACCAAGATCAGGGGCAAATAAAGCTTATAAATGACATCGGAATAGGTTTTGTGATCTTAGAAATTATGATGAAAGTTTGCGTAATGACATCGTGAGCCAGCCAGTAAATTTAATCGTAAAAAGAAAAACATTTTATAAATCATAATTTTTAGGTAAAATATATATGCATATATTTTTTTTGTACAAAAACGAAAATTGTATGGAAGTTGAAGTAATTGATGGCTTTTTTATATCAAACTCAGATATCGATAACTTTTCTAAAAACAAAAAAACAGTTGAGATAGCGAATTGAAATTTGATACCTTTCTGCAAAAATGCAAACGATTAGTTGAGTTGAACAGATAACTACTTTCTACTTCAGTAAAGTTGCAGATAAGTTAATCTTGCATAGATAAAAGTTATCGATAGCTAAGTTTGATTTTTCAACCAATTACAATCTTTCATTTTTCAATATTTTCTTAAGCGGCAAAAATTTATTTTACAAACGTATATAAAAAAATATAAAAATAAAAATATCGATTGCATTATATGATGTTTTTTTTTTTTTTTTTTGTTTTTGGTTCAAGTTCAAATCTGGTTTTCGCCAAGAACTATTTTTAATTATAACAATAGTCACCGTGAGCAATAACTCTTGATCAACGACAATAGGAAAAAAAAATTGAATACATTAAGCTGGGAGACAACTAGCTGCTTCGTAGCCGAATTTGAATATTGTATCGATAAATAAATATACTTTGTAAAAAAAAAAAAAATTAAATTACAAAAAAAAAATTACTTTTATGTAACTTTACTAATGCTTTGTTTTCTATAAAATATATATCAAAACCTTAAAAGATACTCGTATTAAGAAAAATCATCGGTAACTGTACTTTTATTAAATTTTGAGAGAAAATTTATCGATAATCGTAACTTTCTTAACAGAAAACTATCAAATGGGCACCGCAAACTCGGCGGCACACCTCTATCCGATGGTCCAAATTTTCGATGACGCTGAGGCATAGTTGAGGTTCTATACCCTTAATGTTCCGAACTATCTCATCCTTTAGCTCTTTAATTGTTGCTCACTTATCGATGTATACCTTTTCTTTCAGATAACCCCGAAAAAAAGCAGTCCGACGGTAACAAATCACATGATCTTGGCGGCCATTTGACATCGCCACCACGTGAGATAACACGGCCATTGAACTTGTCGCTCCAAAGAGCCATTGTTTCGTTAGCTATGCGGCGAGTGGCAACGTACTGTTGAAACCTCATATCGTTCACGTCCATATCTTCCAATCCGGGCCATAAATAGTTCGTTATCGTCTCACGATAGCGAACACCATTCACAGTAACTGCCTTGACCGACCTCATTTGGAAAAAATAATGTCCGATAATGCCGCCAGATCATAAACTGCACCAAACAGCTAATCTTTGTGGGTGCATAGGTTTTTCAACAATCACTATTGAATTATCATTCGCCCAAATGCGGCAATTTTGCTTATTAACGAATCCACTGAGGTGAAAATGTGCCTCATCATTGAAGATGATTTTCTTCGAAAATGTTCATAATAAGACTTTAACCGTTGCCCAATTGTCTATCTTACCATTTTTTTTTTTTTTATCTTGGACCAGTACTCAGGGGGTGATCCCTACATATGCTGTGCATTGTACCAGAACTAGGAAAATAGGTTATGAGGAGGGGGAAAGAGGGAGTTGTGTGTGTGAACATTTGACTTGAACTTTCCAACTTTAAAACAGACGGGAAACACTTATTCCACAGGCGAAGCGTACGGCTGAAAAACGAATTCTCTCTGTAAGGCGTAGTACGATTCCCTGGGCAATCGACCACAAATGGATGAGCTCCGGACGATAAACACGTGCTACGTAAAAATGTGCGAGTTTCGGAAACAAGATCCCTAATCTCGTCAGAGCAAAAGCTATTGTAGTAACGATAGAACAGAGTAACGCATCATACACTGCGTCGATGCTCCAGTGAGTCAATAGAGTTGGATACCCTACTGTCACCGATGAGCTTCTTCGCCCTCTTCTGCACACGGTCGAGTAACCCCAAAATAGACTTTGAGGCACCGGCCCAAACATGAGAGTTGTATTTCATTCCATGGCTCAAATTGACTTAGACTGAAATTAAGGGATGTCAAATGCAAAGTAGAAAAAAGCCTGATGCTTAGGAGTGGTTCATATTCAACATCGGCCCTTAAAGTTTAACCACGCGATACATATTTTTTTCTGAATTGCGTAGAGACGATTTTGGTAACTTAATGTTGCATGTGTAATTTCAGGTTGTTTTTTTTTTACCTTAACCTTAAGCCCCCACTGTACCTCCAGATCTGTGAACTTGGTTTTATTCCACTTTATTTTATTTAACTTTTTGCTCAATTTAGTTTTTATTGTCTAAATCCCGGTCGCGTCCTACGCTTTGCAACATTTTGTTTAACGTTCATGTTTGACAAACAACCTCTTGCAAAGGAGTTGGTGGCAGAGAGTATTTTAAACAAGCAATTAAATGGGTTTGAATGGGATATTAAGAAATTAAAGCTGGCCGGCCTTCCTCCTTCTTGGCTGTAATGACGGTCATAATGACAAACAATTTGTCATTTAAACTGTGAAATGTGTTTTGACGTCAACGCACCACGGCGTACATACATTTTTTTATTTTTTAATATTATTATTTTTTTTTTTTTGCTTCGTTTTATTTTCTAAATGTCTGCAAACCATAAAATCTTATTTGCACTAAATTTAAAAACCATGAAGTATAAGAACATTGCCAGGCAAATAGATGGATGGGCAGAGCCTGTGGATGGCAGAGTAATTAACAACATGCGTAACGTTTTCTGTGCGGCTTCATGGTGCTTAGCGGCCACAATTTGTTGCCTTTTTTTCGTATATTTGCAAGCTTAATGCTTGTGAATGATGTGGCAGGTTTGTAAAATATGTAATCAAGCGATGCATGAGGCACGTGATTGTAATGGATCCTGGAGAAGAGAAGGAAAATTATATAAAGATTTCTTTTCTCGTTGTAATTTGATTAGAACATAAATTTCCGCTTTTGTTGGTCATTCAAAGTGTGTCATTTGTGGCAAAGAGGAAAATAAATCTGGAGAAATGTTTATGATTGCAAAGCGGTTTTGTGGTTTGAATAAAAATAAAACACAAATTGATGTGTCCTTGCGTTGTATTGTGAGTCGCTTGAGACTAGTTTTATTTGCCTGGTTGTAAAATTAATGTTTAATATTAACAAATTATTTTTATGTACTTTTTTTGATTACAAGTCTGGTTCAATATCACAAACGTTGGCAATTGCAAGCATCATGAGAGACCAAAGCTCCTACTTATGATCTAGTGGGGGTCCACCGGGAAGGTATTTTCAAGCATTGTTCAAGCAAGTTGCACAATATCTCTATATTATTTAAACAAAATAAATATCAATTAAGTTTTTTATTCGCTATTTAAGCTTCTAACATTTATACCAGTAAAAAATTATAAATAGCTTGTTTTCTATGTTTTCCAGCTATCTTTATGTCGACATTTCATAGGAACTACCCTAATCATCAGTAGACTTTGGAAATTTTTGAAAGATATTCTCAAACATTCAATTTTATGTCCCAACAATCCAAATAAATTGCTGAGAATTTAAAAAGAAAAATGCTCTAATAATATCCGTCAAAACACAAAAAACAAGCTTTTCTATTTATAAACGTCTCTTACATTTCTTTACACCTTTCAAACAAATGAACAACCGTTGGTTGCTACGATTTGCTTTTTGAAAGTATCGAAAAGCAGAGAACAAAAATTCAAACAATTAAGTTTTTTATTCGCTATTTAAGCTTCTAACATTTATACCAGTAAAAAAATTATAAATAGCTTGTTTTCTATGTTTCCCAGCTATCTGTCGACATTTCATAGGTGTAAAGAAATGTTAGAGACGTTTATAAATAGAAAAGCTTGTTTTTTGTGTTTTGACGGATATTATTAGAGCATTTTTCTTTTTAAATTCTCAGCAATTTATTTGGATTGTTGGGATATAAAGTTAAATGTTTGAGAATATCTTTCAAAAATTTCCAAAGTCTACTGATGATTAGGGTAGTTCCTATGAAATGTCGACATATAGATAGCTGGGAAACATAAAAAACAAGCTATTTATAATTTTTTACTGGCAAAATAAATATCTTTAAAAATAGTTTTAATTACTAATAAAAATGAATTTTAATATAAACATGCAAACAATAATGAATATTAAACTACACTGAAGAAATTTTGTACAGAACTTCTCTGAATTTTGACAATACTTTTATGAATTTTTTCATTATTTTTCAACCATTGTAACTTTTCATAGAAACAATGAAACAAATTTCATTAGATTATTTTAATGAAAACCTTCATAAAAGTAATGAAACATTTTAATAAGAAACATGACTTATTTTCGTTAGAAGTATGAAAGACAAATCATATGATTAGTGAAATAATTTCTCTAGGTCAAAGAATCAATTTCATAAACCACATGAAAACTGTACATTAAATTAATGAAAAAGTAACATTTATTTAATGAAATAACTTCTTTATACTAATGTAATATATACATTAAAAATATGAAACTTCTTCATAAGGTCAATGAAGTTATTTCATTTATCTTATTTTATTTTTCATTGAGCACCTGAAAAATTTATATTAAATCAATGAAATAGTTACATTTATTTAATGAAATAATATAACGCACATTAATAAAGTATGTTCACAAATGCACGTAATAAGATCAATGGAATAATTTCATTTATTCATTGATACTTTATTTCAATACAAAAACAATACTAATGGGTGATTTTATAAGAACTATCGGAAATTTAAAAAAAAACACATAAAATTCAGGAAAATGCATGAAATATTTATTTGGATCGATAGTTGGGTCGATATAATTTAATGTTTGAAGATTATTTCATGCAAATGTTGGCCGCGGCTGCGCCTCAAATGGTCCATCCGCTTAGTCCAATTTTGGCATACTCTTTCCAACATTTCGGCCGGTATCTCACGAATAATGTTGGCAATGTTGGCTTCCAGTGCGTCAATCGAAGCGGGCTTGTCGCTATAGACATTAGCCTTAACATAGCCCCACAAAAAATAGTCTAGAGGCGTTAAATCGCACGATCTGGGCGGCCAATTGACTGGTCCCAAGCGTGAAATAAACTGTTCACCGAACTCGCCTCTCAATTGGTCCATTGTTTCGCGTGCTGTGTGGCATGTGGCACCGTCTTGTTGAAACCACATGTCATGCAAGTCAAGCTCTTCCATTTTGGGCAAAAAAAAGTTTGTTATCATCGCACGGTAGCGCTCACTATTCACAGTAACGTTGTGATTCGCATCATCTTTGAAGAAATACGGCCCAATGATGCCGCCAGCCCATAATCCGCACCAAACGGTTGTTTTTGTGGATGCATTGGTAGCTCTTGCAATGCTTCTGGCTGCTCTTCACTCCAAATACGGCAGTTTTGCTTTTTCACGTATCCATTCAACCAGAAATGAGCCTCGTCGCTGAACACAATTCTTCGATAAAAAAGTGGATCTTCATCTAACTTTTCAAGAGCCCATTCACCAAAAATTTGGCGTTGTGGTAGGTCGTTTGGCTTCAATTCTTGCACCAGCTGTATCTTATAAGGCTTCACACCCAAATCCTTCCGCAAAATTTTCCACGTAGTGGAGTAACAGAGGCCCAATTGCTGCGAACGGCGCCGAATCGATAATTCACGGTCATCACCAACACTGGCCGATACGGCTGCGATATTTTATTCAGTTCGCACTCTACGTAAGCGTGTTGGTGGTTTAATGTCCAACAATGCAAATTTGGTGCGAAATTTTTTTACAATAGCCCGAATAGAAGCCTCAGTAGGTCGATTAAACTGACCATAAAATGGAAGAAGCGGGCGATGAACTTTCTTAACAGAGCACCCATTTTGGTAATAAAATTCAATAATTTGCAAGCGTTGTTCGTTTGTAAGACGATTCATGATTAAATTATAGACCAAACTGAAGATGTTTGACAGTAACACAAGATACAAAACGTGCGTGAGCTGTCAAAACTAGTGTTGCCAAAAAGATAATAGCAAAAAAATCACTTGTTATTACTTGTTTCGTGAAATTGTACCTAATTATGATAAAAGAAAATGTTGAACAAGTATTCACCAAATAAAACAGATTTTATTAATTCAAATGACTTCAATACACTGGTATTTAAATTATTTAAACTATTATTATGCTGATTTGAGTACATACACATATGCTGATTTGAGTGCATACACATATCCATACCCAAGTTCGGTAGCCAGAAATTTATTTGCCATTGATCTAATGAATTCTATTTCATTGGAATTATGAAACTCATAAAACTTACATTGTAATAAAAAAAACCTTGACATTTTTTAAACTGTAGCTTAAGAGTAATAAATGCCCATTAATATATCTTATCAAAATTCAAAGAATTTAAAAAAAAATTTAATTTTGTTGTAGTCATAAATCCAATGATTTTTTTTAATTAAACTAGAAATTTAATGAAACCATTCTGATGGAACTATTTCATAATATATATGAAGTTGCATGCATATTGTGAAAAGTTTTCATTGGATTAATGAAAAATATTTAATGAAACAGTTTCATTCAATATATGACGCATAATTTTTTCAGTGTATGATAAAATTGAATTCAACTATAAAAATTTCTTATTCTATTTTATGTGTGTTAATATTGATACTAATATATTAAACTTAATCCTAATATATTAACATTATATCTTAATTTAGCGTAGTGTTAAAAGGCACTGTAAAGTTTTCGCACTGGGGGGTGTTGGAGCATTTCCAGCGCATAAGATCTGCTTTCCAAAACCATTGATATTTTCTTTTTTTTTCATTAGAACCGTTTAGTTAGTTCTTCCTTAAAACCACCAGTGCGAACAACTCAAAACCCCTATTGTTGTGGCACGAAGGTAAAATTAATAAAAACCCTTAATATTGGAAAGATTAACCCATTTTCTTTTCTTTCCCCATACAACCCCACAGTATAATTTGCTCCCTGAGTAAATTATAAATATCGGGTGGTTAAATTTCAAGGGCCGATGTTGAATGTGAAGCACACCTAAACGCCAAGTTTTTTTTTCCGAATTTTATTTGACACTTCTCTATTTCAGACTTACTCAATTTGAACCATGGAGAGATACACAATCCAACAACGTGTTAAAGTTATCCAGACTTATTATGAAAATGATGATCAATTTTCGAAGAAAATCATCTTCAGTGATGAGGCACATTTTCACCTCAGTGAGGCGAATGAGAATCCAAGAGTGACTGTCGAAAAACCAATGCACCCACAAAGAGTGACTGTTTGGTGCGGTTTATGTGCTGGCGGCATCATCGGGCCGTATTTTTTCCAAAATGAGGCCGGTCAGGCAGTTACTGTGAATGGTGTTCGCAATCGTGAGATGATAACGAACTTTTTATGGCCCGAATTGGAAGATATGGATGTGGACGATATGTGGTTTCAGCAGGCCGGTGCCACTTGCCACACAGCTAACGAAACAATTGCTCTTTTGCGCAACAAATCCAATGGCCGTGTTATCTCACGTAATGGCGATGTCAATTGGCCGCCAAGATCATGTGATTTGACACCGTTGGACTTTTTTCTTTGGGGTTATTTGAAAGAAAAGGAAAGCCAGCAACAATTAAACAGCTAAAGGATGAGATAATTCAGCACATTAACGGCATAGAACCTCCATTATGCCTCAGGGTCATCGAAAATTTGGACCATCGGATGGAGGTGTGCCACCGTGGTCGCGGCGCCCTAATGGCCGATATTTTGTTCCATACATAGTTGAATAATACCAATATATCATAATAAAATAAAATTACAATAATTTCCTAAATAGTTTGTGTTTTATTCAAAATCAACATCGGCCCTTGAAATTTAACCACCCTTTACAATCATGTAACCCAAGATTGATTGTTTAACCAAAATTAGCATCCACCCATATGCTAATTTTGTGCAACCATATTGTTATATCTTACGTGAAGAAAAGTCGTTGCGATGCCAACCAGCTCCAGTGGCTGCATCAGAGCGAGTTCCAACCGGCAACCTACTTCTCCAAGATTATCACACATTTAGTTTTTTGTTAGCACAACTTAAACAACGCGACTGGGAAACACTTAACAGGTAGAACAGATGATATGGTTCTCCACTCGCCGACCCTACCACGGACACGCCATTCTGGTAAACATTAGTCTTGACAGTCCATATTTGGCAGTCGTGAAGTACATACGTGTCAAATTTATTATGAAAAAATGTTTGATAAACCAACGTGTTCTAATCGTTACAACATTTTATCAATATCAATCATCGATTACTGTATTTCAAGTGAAAATGCTGCAGGATAGTTTCCTGGTGGGATACGCGGACGACATTGCAGAAGTCATTAGCGCCAGAGATGTTGAGGAGGCAAAAACAAAGCTGAGGCAAGTGATGATAAGAAGAAAAGGATGGCTAGCTACTGGCTTAGCAACTGGCTTAGCAAATGACTGAGCTCTTAATCCTTAGCAGACATCATATTCCCATGGAAATTGATATACAGTTTGATGACTTGATCCTGACAACGAGGAAATTCTTGAATTATCTCGGGATAACGCTTGATTCAAAGCTAACGTTCTCAGAACAGGTTCAGTATGCTGTTAACAAGTCTACTGGTATAACAGAACAATTAAGCCGGCTGATGGCGAACATAGGAGGTCCACCAGCAGAAAAACGCAAACTTTTAATGGAGACATGCAGTAGCATCCTTCTCTATGGTATCGAAATCTAGGGGAAGAAAGTCAGGATGCAAAGTAGAGCAAAGCCATTGTTAGTAGTGCAAAGTGTAGCTAACTTTACTGGTCACATCTGCATACCGTACTGTATCGGCGGGAGCGCTTACAGTAATAGCAGGTATGAACCCAATAGACCTACAGATCCTAGCACGAAGAAAGACATGAATACCAAGGCAGACAAGCCATGCAGACCTTGCAAGTATGCAGCATATACGGAAAGAAATGTTGGCAGTCTAGATGCAGTACTGACACTAAGAGCAGATGGACAGAGCGTCTCATTCCCAATATCGAGAAATGGTTGAATATACGGCATAGGAATGTGAACTATTACCTGACTCAAATACTGTCAGGTCACGGCTATAACCTTATACGAAATGGGCAAATGTAACACCCCCTTTTGTTTACACGGAGAAGAAGAAGTCCTGGACGATGCCTAACACACTTTCTTTAAGTGTATTCGATGGGCGGAAACTCGTAGAAAACTGGAGATGGTAGCTGGCTCAATAGCGGTAGAGAATGTCGTAGGCATCATGATTGGGAGCGAGGCCAACTTTTTAGCGGTATCGCGATTCTGTGAAAAAGCTCTGCGGACGAAAAAGCCAGATATGGACGCCGTAGAACTAGATCCTAATAGGGATCCCAGACGAAGGACAGTGTTAAGAGTAGGGCTGATTACGCAATTGGGAATCCACCCCGAAGCTAAGGCGGTCCCGGGGTGAAAGAGGGGATTTTTTAATCGGTAAGTTCACTGTGGTGATCAGTCTGACACAAAGCGGAGGGTATGGACCCTCTGGTCAAAGCGTAATGCATCTTTCCCCCTCGCCGAAAAAAAATAAGTAAAAATAAAATAATAAAATCTTCAATTACCGTGATGATGACAAAGTTACGTCAAATTTTTGGAAAAAACAACTTGTCAACAAAGCGCCCTATTTACAGTGCAGTAAATAAATTCGAAGAAAGAGGGTATGTAGATGATAGGCCCAAGCATGGACCACAATGTGCTGCAAAACCGGTTCAAAACATTACTGCTGCTACAGAAAGTGTTCAGCAATCTCAATTCGACGCCGTGCTCAGGAGCTTGGTCTTCACTGAAAGAAAAACGCTTCGTAAAGGGGGATGAAACCATTACGTTAATTTAATTAATATTATGAAAGGTTTCATTTAAAGGATGAAGGTTACCTTAGTATAACGAAACTTGGTTAATTATTATAATGGAACATATATTTGAATACGATTTTTGTGCATTAATATAACGACATAGCTCATATGGCTACAAACATATGGCAAAAACTGCTACCTGTGTAAGCCTAGTTCGCCACACGGGGGCGCTGATAAATCGTGAATAGTTTACTCCATGGAATTGGTCCAGCATCAGATAAGGCCGTAAAGGCAGTTGCTAATGTAAATCCTTTTCACTACTATAGCAGTGCTTGTTCGGCTGCGTTTAAATTCAGCTATACAATCTTTTATCATCTAATGTAAATGAGCAGACTCACCGTAATGTTTATTTAGCTTTTCTTTTGCCTGTCACACCGTTTTCCCTTTCAAATAATAGTGTTTAATCACTGCACGAAATTCAATTTTTTCCTTTTTTAAGAAACACAAAAGTTGTTGACTTGCTTACAACAAATAAACTAATCGATGAATTTGGGTGAAATTTTGACAGCTAACGTTAGACAGATCGCAATTTCGAAAAAAAACTTTTGTGCTACCATCTAAAGCTAGGCAATTAAATATCAATCCGCCTTTGTAATTAAAGACTGAAGTTTATTAAAATATATTTTTGTAATAAATAAGTTTATTAATTTATTAGCTTCTAATGTTGTTCATTGGGGTAACTCCTATGAAATGTTGACATATAGACAGCTAGAAAATATAGAAAACAAGCTGTTTATATACGAGTATAAGTATTTTGTTAAAATGTTTATTACTAAAAAATATAATATATTACCACAATTAACCACATCTGTTAATCATTTTCTCTTCTATTTCCCACGAAAAACTGACTAACTTTCATATCAGAGACGCTAAAACCGCCAATTAATGTTTAAGAGTTTCCGTTCCATTTCTTTAATAACAACTTTAGTAAAACATTATGTCGATTTTTTACTCGTTTAAACATTTAAAACAAATTTATTAAGCGGTTTTCCAACATCTGTAACATTTTAAGTATTCTTCGAAGACATCAAGCAGCCTTAAACTTCTTTTGGCTGCTGGCAAAATGAATGCCCCGTCTTCTTCTTCTTCTTCTTCTTCTTTTTGTGCAACAAGTATTCAATAAATGTCAAATGCAACCTGAACTGATCATCTTCGTTGTTCAGATGTTGTTTGCGAAAACAAGTTGTTCTTCTCTTTGTTGCAGTTTTTGTTCCTTTTTCGTTGTTGTGGTTAAACTTCTTCTATAGAGCAATTTTTTCTTTTCAGTTGTTTCTTTTTTTGTTTAAGTTTAAAACAAGATTTTACCGTAAGCTCCATCAGCAATCAATCTGAGAATTTGGTACAATATTTCTGCGATATCAATTGCTTAGTGTTTGTTTTTCTTTTTTTTTCAAATCAGAACTGTAAGTTTGTGGAAGCTTTAAATTTATGTTACAAAAAAATTATGTTATGAAAAAAGTATCGATAAAAGCATTTTTCTATAGAGAAGTTGCGGGCAACTTCACTGTTTTATAGCAAAGTTATCGATATTTTTACTTAAGTACTCGATAATTTTACTTTTATTCAAAAAAAAAAACATTTTGAAAACAAATGAATTTTTATTCGCTATATTAGCTTCTAAAATTGCTACCAATAAAAAATTAAAAACAGTTTGTTTTCTATGTTTCCCATCTACCTATATATGGACATTTCATAGGACCTAGCCTACTCATCAGCAGACTTTGGAAATTTTTGAAAGATATTCTCAAACATTTAATTTTATGTTCCAACAATCTAAATAAATTATTGACAATTTAAAAAGAAAAATGCTTAAATTCTTTTTCTTTCTTTAAATAGTTATTGATAACTCTAATTGAGCTCCGGGAAAACATTTTTTTTGCATTAAATAGAGATAAATATATTTAAGGTTGTATTATTTATCTATAGAAAAGTTATCGATAATTTTACTTTTTATAAAAAAAGTTCTTGGTTCTTTTAGGTCGGAATTATTATTTAATTTTGTAGAAAAATAATTTCTAGCTATTCGTTGTCAAAAAAACAAAGAACTCAATCTCTAGCTATATTTTTCAAGATAAAAGTTATCGGCAACTTTTTTTTTATACTGGACCAGTACTCAGGGGATGAGCCCTACATATGCAGCGCACTGTACCAGAACTAGGAAAATAGGTTGTGAGGAGGGGGAAAGAGGGAGTAGTGTTTGTGAACATTTGACTTGAACCTTCCAACGTTATAACAGACAGGAAACACGTCTGCAGGCAACTTGTTCCACAGACGAAGCGTACGGTTGAAAAACGAATTCTCTCTGTAATGCGTAGTACGATTCCCCGGGCAATCAACCACAAATGGATGAGCTCTAGACGATGGATGAGCTCTAGACGATTCCTAATCTCGTCGGAGCAAAATCCATTGTAGTAACGATAGAACAGAGTAACGCACCCCACACTGCGTCGATGCTCCAGTGAGTCAATAGAGTTGGATACCCTACTATCCCCGATAAACTTCTTCGTCCTCTCCTGCACACGGTCGAGTAACCCCAAAATAGACTTTGAGGCACCGGCCCAAACATGAGAGTTGTATTCCATTTTCGGTCGGATGTAGGTGGTACAAATAGTAAGGAATAGGACGGATAGAGTGAAGTGCATCTTACACCGTTTCGAAAGCCCGATGCACTTGAATGCTTCTTTAGAGACATGAAAAATGTGATCATTCCAGCGAACATCACACTGTATCTTCATTCCAAGAACATCAAGAGCATCCAATTCCTCAATATTTATACTATCCAGATGAAGTAGCATTTGCGGTCGTTTGTTTGTGTGTTAATAAGCAACATTGGGTATTACGAGCGTTTAAGGCGACCCTGTTTTTACGACCCCATTCGGAGATTAATAGAAGATCACTATTCAGTGAATCATTCATATGTAGGCTCTTGGCAGTGATCTCTGATAGGCTGGGCCTATAACTAAAAGAGTACGAGTGACAAACGCGGAAGAGTGGATAGGGTTGGAAGTTTGATAGAGAAGGTCGTTGAGGAAAATGAGAAATAGGGTAGGAGAAAGATCGGAGCCTTGCGGTACCCCTGAATTAATCTTGAATTCGTTTGATGAGACCCCATCTATAACAACTCGTATAGTGCGGTCTCTGAGAAAGCTCGATATAAACCGAGAGAAGTCACCACCGACACAAAAAGCAATAAGTTTTGCCAGTAGTGCACCATACCACTCTCTGTCAAACGCTTTCGAAATATCCACCGAAATGATGGATTGAGTGGCACCATTTCTCTTTAGTTTTTCATAGAACTTTATCTCAAATAATCTTCAAAAATAAAATATAAATAGTTTTCTTTACAAAAACTTCTTAATTATTTTAATTCATTTTAGAAAACTTATCGATAACTTTAGTTTTTCTAGTAAAACTAAAGATAACTTGATAAAAACTAATTTTTAATTATATTATTTTATAAAAACTATATTTTTAACTATACTTTTCTTTACAAAAGTTATCGCTAACCTTTTTTCATGAACGAGTTATTGATAATTCCAATTGCATTCAGAATAACAAATAGAAATTTTACCTGAGGTAGAAAAAATTATTCATAGCTTAATTTGTTATCGATAACTTCACTTGCATACAGAAATTTTTCCTTAGATAGAAAAACTTATTCATAACTTAATTTGTTATCGATAACTTCACTTGCTTTTAGAAAATGATTGATAACCTTACTATTTTATGCAAACATATACAAAAGAACTAATAACTATGTTAAGACTAACTCCAGAGTGTCTTGAACTTATGTAGTGTTTATCGAACACGAATAAGTGATTCGTCTAAAACGTGTGTAAAAAATCATTCAAAATATTGAGTATATTTCTAATGTTGTAGACGTATCACTTATTATTCATCTTTTTTTTTTTTTTTTTGTTGGAAACCTTTTTTGCAATAATTATTTGAGTTTAAGGTCTTGTTGTTTTTACATATATATTTTAATTGTTTATAAATTTAAAATTTTTAAAAAGACTCGTTAAAAAAAACATATTCCTGTAGAAGTTTTACAAAGAAAACGAAGTATGAACTGAAAAATTTATTTTGATTTTTTTTTGTTTGTACATATGCACATCGGATTTTAGTTCAAATTTTTCCTTTCTCAAGTTTTTTCTGAAGAAGGACTTTTTTACAATACAAATTTGCTGTGATCAATAATTATTGGTTGAAGAAGACAAGAAAAATAATAATCAAATCTTTACCTGGGGAAAAACTAGCTGTTTCATAGTCACTACACTACTCATCAGCACCCACTGGGATTTCAAATCTGCTGCTTTAACCACTCAGCCACCGAGCACTCAATTATCCTCTATCTATATTCATCTCTTATTGAATCACATATGCATTTTTGTTAATTGCCCGCATTGTTTGTACAGCGTATGCTGTCTCAGAACTAGCGGTACATATTAATAATAATCAATAATTAATAGTCATCAATAATGATAACAAATTGTTATCGAAATATCGAATATAAATACGATTCAGTTTTTTATATAAAATCAAAACGATCTTTAGCAGCAAAAATAAGAAATAATTACTTAAACAAGAGCAAATTATTAAACATGAAATATAATTAAAAAAAAATTATAAAAAACAAAAATAACTCAAGTTCAAATAATTATTACAAAAAAGGGTGTAGAATTAACTCCTTTACATTTGTGTAAAAAAATAAGAAAAAGGCAAAATGTGTGCAACTTGAATTGTGCACATGTTTTTAATAAAAATAACTGCAACTTTTTCTGTACCAGCAGCAGGCAGCAGCATCTCCCAAAAGCAGATGAGGATGTTATAGTAGATAATGATGTTGGCAAAAAGAATACAAAACTTTCTTTTCTGGTTTAACCAGTAGTTTGTACCGTTTTCTTTCAAATATGTTTCTCTTGCTTTTTTTCTTTTTGGGCAAAGAAAAGTTTGTCCATTTTTTTTTTCCTTTTCTTCTCTCAATTTTTATTCAATGCACAAGAGGATGTCTTTTCATTTTTATAGACGCTGCAGTCAATGTGAAGAATATCGCACAAATACCATTTGGCTGTTAACCTCATTCAAGAAAAAGCTCACCAACAATGAACAACACAAATTACCTGTTCAAAAATTGTTTTAAATTAGAGGGGGGACAAACGCAACTAATATTTGCTACGAGTAAAACAACAAAAAAAAAACAAAAAACAAACAAAAGTCGGGGTAATAAGAGAAGTGGATCTTGTTTGAAACTTGAACACAACAATCACTTTTATATGGAAGGGGGACAAAATAAATGGTGATATGATAAATTATGTTTACTAATAAACAAAATTGTTTAAATAGAGCAAAATCTAATTGTATATAAGACTACTGGTACCGTGAAATAACTCTCAAATGAAATAACTAAAAAAAAAATTAAATAACTACCAACAAAAAATTCAAAAATCCCATACAAATTGTGAGTTGTTTCATAATGAAATAATTCTCAATTTTTTTTTAGGTTATTTCATAAGCTTTCATTGGGAGTTATTTTATAACGAAATAACTCCCAAATTAAATAACTCCTAACCGAATTCTGTTGGGAGTTATTTCATTTATTTTGATAATTGGGAGTTATTTCATTTTTATTTAGAGTTATTTCATTTGACTAAAATCGGTTTCGCCTACAAAGTTTTTCTGTATATCCTTCCTTCGGCCGGGTAAAACTGGTAGAATTGAGCACAATCTAATTGTTTATAACACTAATGGTACCGTACCGTGGTACTGTGCACCAGCTCTAATGCCCGACAAGAGATTTGACGTGATCTCATAAAGGACGGCCTCGGCAGCGAACCAAATGGGTCGCCAAGAGGACGTGCTTGAAATTTTCACAGATGGATCCAAGTCGGACAGTATCAGAGGAGGATCAGTTATAAGCTATATGATGAGTGTAGCGTAATGCAGGCTGAAATTACAGCTATTTTGAAAGCAGCTAACTGGTTGAGGTACTATAGGGTACACGGGGTGAATATCCGAATCTGTACTGATAGTAAGGCTGCGTTAAATGCGCTTGTGGGTGTCTATACGACGTCCAGGTTGGTTCAGGAATGCCGGATATCTCTTAACGAGATATCGAGACATTCAAGCCTGGAGCTTTTCTGGGCACCGAGGCACAGTGGAGTGTCCGGAAATATTGTGGCGGATGAGCTGGCGAAAGCCGGGGTTCGTCTATAGCGAGGGAACCAAGTGCAGCATCAACTTGTAGGGACTGCACAGGACAGATGGTCTGGTGAGGTCACCTGCAGAGTAGCAAGGCTAACATGGCCTGCGTACGATCGTAGAAGAACTGCGGTCCTAAAGGGGTTTCCCCGTCATAGGTTGCGTACCTTGGTGGCAGTTCTGACAGGACACTGTCTCATAGGGACGCATGCTAGGAGGTTAAATCTTCCGATTAATGATTTCTGTAGAAGTTGCGGAGAGACCAGCTATGTAGGAAACTTTTGGTGAGCGGCCGGGTGACTCAATTATCTCTCTATGGTATATGGAAAACCGGCTTCACCACAAGATATTGTCTGTATAGCCGGCCTTTGGCTATATAGCTATGATATATGGTATGATATCCAAGTAAAGGACCTCTTTCATCGGTTACACCATAGAGGTTGAACCAGTTAAATAGTGCCCGGGTGCAAATATAATTTGTATTGGTAGTTATTTCATTTATGATACCCTTATCGTATATCTTGGTAAGGAAACAGATTCTCAAATTGACAAAATATGCAAAAAAAAATACCCTTTTTCAAAACGGTCCAGCCCAGGAGAGGTCAAAGCTAGAACCGAAACACTTGATATGTCGACATAAAAAATACTAATGTTCATTGTGAGGGCGGTACACCCTACACGAATATCGCTTCCACACCACTTGAGTCGTTCTAATGTAAATATTTATTTAAAAAAAAAAATTAACATTTCAGAATCCTTTAGTATTTTCCTTATCCCATTAATTTCGCAAAGACTTTCAATTTCATGGAAATTTGAACTTCCTAAAATTAAAAAGAATTTGTGAAAGAAAGTTACAAGTTGACCTAATCTTTTTTCTTGTTAACTAAACATAAGAAATATATTTGCAACAAACTATTCACATTCATTGTATCTAAACAAACCAAAAATGAAAACAGGGCTGGAGTTCATTGCACTTTGTTTTTCATGTGAACGATCAGCATTTCCTGCATCACTGTTATCATAGAAAACGTAAATGTGTTTATGGATTAAACAATAATTTTATAACACTCCGATCAAAAACAAACACGTCGTTCACTATCGAAGTTAGACTCCGAAGCAATCCGCTTTTTGTTTTAAAATATGTTTCTCTAACACAAACGGTATCCGACAATATAAAAATGAACTGGAGCACTTCCTTATGAAAAATCAAATCGTTATAATTCTAATTGCTGAAACTCATCTGATTGCGACAAGATATTTCAAAACTAAGCTTATAGATTGGCAGTTTGATCTAGAATGCAATTAAACAATATAAGAAATAGAGTAGGAGAAAGAACCGAGCCTTGCGGTTCTACAGTGCGGCCTCTGAAAAAGCAGGATATAAACCGAGAGAAATCTTCTTACACACCTAAAGCAGTAATTTTCAATAAAGCATGGCACACTCCATCGAACGTCTTGGAAATATCTAGGGTCATTACTGTATTATCAACAAACTGATAGATCCACTGGCATCAGTGTGGATGGTGTCGGAAGTTAAGCATAGTAGCATATAAGAAATAGAGTAGGGGAATGAAGCGAGTCGTGCGAGATTGCTGAATCCATCTTGAACTCGACTGCTGAAACTTCATCTATAACAACTTCTATAGTGCTCTGAGCAAGCTCGATATAAACTGAGAGAAATCAAATTCAAGGCCTAAAGCAGGAAGTTTCAATAGTAATGCACCATGCCACGTTCTGGTAAACGTCTTGAAAATATGTGGGACCAACACTTTACTTTCATCGCAATGATAGATCGAGTGGCATAATTTTTCCGAGTAATATACTAAAAGATCACCAGCAGAGCAAAGTCTGTGCAGTCCACAATGTAAATTGGACGAACACAAGGTAAATTGTGCGAATCTAGATACCGCACAAGATGGTAATTAACCATAGGTTAGGTTTAACTGGTTGTCAGCCATTGAAGGACTAGCCGACTGGGATCCAATTTGATCCCATTGTGTGGCTTAAGTTCGATATGTATCTCAGCAGATCTACATAGCACTGGTCTAGTGCAGAACCAGCCCCATAATAGAGTGAAAGAGTCCAATCCCTCTGCCTCACTTTCCGATATTTCTGCCAAATCGTACAGCACCATCTGGACGCCGACAGAGGAAGTACTAAACACCCTCTACCTCCTTCCTTCTCTAAACTTCTAGAGAAGTCTTTAAATGAATGCTCCCCTATGTAACAATGTCCCGCCACAATAGAACGCGACCTTTGTCGGAATAGATCTATAAGGTCAGTTTTGATATTCGACAGGTAAAATCATCCAAATTAACCATAATATCCATTACTTCCAAAAGCGTGGCGCAAAGTGCAAATGGACGGTAATTTTCAAGGTTATTTGCCCCCCCCCCCCCCCCCCCCCCCTTGTTTTAGAGTATTAATGTTATATTAGCATAAATAGCTCGAGCAGACTGTAATTTCTGCTTGAACAGTATTATTAGAACATAAACTTCAAACCGCGACTGAGCAAGAAGCGATTCTGAAAATGTGTATTAAACATTTGAGAAATGTTTTTACCACAAATGATACTGCAAATAATAAAGCGGAACTACCGCTATATATGCTGTTCGACTACCAGTGTATTTAATACTTAATTTTCAAGATAACGAAAACGCTATCGGTAACACAAAGCACAGGAAAGCTGGTAAAATGCTTCGATAGTTACCTCGTGTAGTTAGAAAAGTTCTAATTTTTATTTTTAACGCTATTTTAAGCCTTGAGTAATATTCTGCAGAGTGAAAGGTATCTATGATTACTATGACATCCAAGCCAGGAAAGAATCCCACTAAAGTAGAATCATATACCAGGGGTGCCCAAAAGTTCTCAAAAAGAGAAGCAAACATCAATACATTTATCAATGTATTGATGTTTCAAGCATGCGAAAGTGTTGCTGCTTTGCACTTGTGTATGTACACACACATGTGTATACTAAAGCGTACAGCCTATAGCTAAGTGTTTTTACAAAAATAAATGAACACCAATCGTATAGGACTTGGGCACTTCTGATATAAACCAATAAGTCAACGTATATTCCATGTGTTGAAGGGCACCACTTAAATACACTTGACTTCCTGACTTCGCACCCTGAAAAGTACCAAGTCAGCGTTAGTGCACCTCTCGGCAATTTGGATCATTGCACCATTTCTGCCTCCTTTTCGATCTCTGAACTTCGTAACGTTTCGAAATCAGCTACGAAACGTTCAATATTTATTTACGAAAAGGCGCGTTGGGCTGAGCTCAACCAATTTTATGAGCATTTTAATTGGAAACTTTGCTTTCTAGATAACGACATAAATGCTTCTGCAAAAATGGTCGAGAATATGATATTGCTAGGGATGAAATCATTTATCCCCTCCAAGCAGATTTTGGTTAAAGCAAGAGTGAAATCCTGGCTTAATCAGACGTGCAAAAACGCAGTCAGATCTAGAGAGGAAGCATTCAGTATTTGGCGTTTAAACAAAAACCCAGAGACTGATTTGCTACGCAAAAAGGCGAGATCTTCGTGTGCCAAAGTACTTAGGCGTGAAAAGTTTCTTCACGAACAGCGCCTTCGTGCCAAGGTCCTTACAGCTCCCCGGGGCAGTAAGACCTTTTGGCCATTCGTTAAGAGGGTAAAGAACAATACTAGTTCGTCAATTCCAACTCTCTTAAAGAATGACCAAGCATTCACCGACCCGGTTGACAAGGCTAACCTGCTGGCTGAAATTTTTGCAAGCAATTCTTACTTGCCGGAAAGCAGTCAATCACTTCCTGAGTTCGAAAGAGTATCTGCAACTATGCCAAAGATATTTTTCCGGGCTCGAGCAGTTAAAAGGGTTTTGGCCGATCTCGACATAAATAAGACTCCTGGACCGGATGGCATCCCAGCACTGGTCTTGAAGCAGTGCTCTTCTACGCTTGCGCGTCCGTTAGCACACCTCTTCAGCAAACTTTACCATGTTGGTGAGTTTCCATTGTGCTGGAAGGTTGCTAATGTAACGCCAATCCCCAAAAAGGGTGAAACTAATAACCCCGAAAATTACCGCCCAATTGCAATTTGCTCTGCGCTTTCCAAAGTGATGGAAAGTATGGTCAACTATCACCTTATGAAATATCTAGAGTCACATAAATTACTTTGTGACCGCCAATATGGATTTCGCAAGGGTCGTTCTACTGGCGATCTTATGGCATATCTGTCAGAGAAATGGTGCCACTCAATCCATCATTTTGGCGAAAGTAAGGTGGTGGCTCTGGATATTTCCAAAGCGTTTGACAGAGTGTGGCATGGTGCGCTACTGGCAAAACTTACTGCTTTTGGTGTCGGTGATGACTTCTCTCGATTTATATCGAGCTTTCTCAGAGACCGCACTATACGAGTTGTTATAGATGGGGTCTCATCAAACGAGTTCAAGATTAATTCAGGGGTACCGCAAGGCTCCGTTCTTTCTCCTACCCTATTCCTTATATTCCTAAATGACCTGTTATACCAAACTTCCAACCCTATCCACTCCTTCGCGGATGACAGCAGCATCTGCCATTCGTACTCTTTCAGTTATAGGCCCAGCCTATCCGAGATCGTTGCCAAGAGGCAAAATATGAACGACTCACTAAACAGTGATCTTCTATTAATCTCCGAATGGGGTTGTAAAAACAGGGTCACCTTTAACGCTCGTAAGACCCAATGTTGTTTATTAACACACAAACAAACGACCACAGATGCTGCTTTATCTGTACTCATGGATGGTATAAATATTGAGGAATCGGAAGCTCTTGATGTTCTTGGAATAAAGATACAGTGTGATGTTCGCTGGACTGAACACATTTTTCATATCTCTAAAGAAGCATTCAAGTGCCTAGGGTTTCTAAAACGGTGTAAGATGTACTTCACTCCATCTGATCTCCTTACTATTTATACCACCTATATCCGACCAAAAATGGAATACAACTCTCATGTTTGGGTCGGTGCCCCAAAATCAATTTTGGGGTTACTCGACCGTGTGCAGGAGAGGGCGAAGAAGCTTATCGGTGACAGTAGGGTATCCAACTCTATTGACTCACTGGAGCATCGACGCTGTGTGGGGTGCGTTACTCTGTTCTATCGTTACTACAATGGATTTTGCTCTGACGAGATTAGGGATCTTGTTCCTGAAACTCGCACATTTCTACGTAGCACGCGTGCATCGTTCAGGGCTCTTCCATTTGTGGTCGATTTCTCAGGGAATCGTACTACGCATTACAGAGAGAATTCGTTTTTTAGCCGTACGCTCCGCCTGTGGAATAAGTTACCTGCTGGCGTGTTTCCTGTTTGTTATAGCGTTGAAAGGTTCAAGTCAAATGTTCACAAATACTACTCCCTCTTTCCTCCTCCTCACAACCTATTTTCCTAGTTCTGGTACAATGCACTGCATATGTAGGGGTCATCCCCTGAGTACTGGTCCAAGTTAAAAAAAAAAAAAAAAAAAAAATAAGTCAAAACTGTTCGCAAGATCGTTAATGACGAAGTTGACTCCAATATTGAATGGTGTGGGATGTATCCCTAATCATCAATTTGGCTTTCGGGCTAAACATAGCACTAGAGAACAAACACATAGACTAGTCAACGTTTCGAAGACAAAAGGTATTGTTCAGCTCTGTTCATTGACATTTCCCAAACTTTTGATAAAGTGTGACATGATGGTTTGATGTACAAAATAAAGTCAAGCTTGCCTGCAAACATTCACAAGCTTCTGAAAACTACTTATGCGGCCGGAAATTTGTTATCAGAGAAGGCGAATTTCTATTTGTTCTAGGACCCACTTTATGTCAAATTTTTCTGACATGCCAACGAGATCCGGAATCCATACCACAACTTTTGCAGATGATATAGCATTTTAAATTTTTAGTTTTCATACAAGTCTTCGGAAACTTTTTTAGAAAATATCTGCTAAAGAAAACAGTTTAAAAGTAATTTGAATAAATTTTTGCCACAATGTAAAAGGTAGTACTGTTAACAATTCTGCATTATTAACTCAAAAAGCTAATTTTTTGTGATATGGCTATATTGCACAAAAGGAGCGATATCATCTAGAACTATTCGACGTAGACTTAGCGAAAGTGCCTTACGTGAATGCATTGCACTGAAAAAACATTCGCCTCAAAAAAGTTTTAAGTCCGGATTGGATTTTGTCAGAAAAAACATTAAGAAACCAATGAGTTTCTGGAAAAATATTTTATGGTGTAACGAATCCAAGTTTTTTCGATAAGGATCAGATGGAAAACGCTATGAATGGCGTCTAGTTAACCAACAACAAAATCTCAGATATACCATCCAAACAATAAATTAATTTACTATCAAAAATGTTTTAATTATGTGGCCCCCACTGCAGTTTTTAATTTCTTTACTTTTTCTATAGTATTCTATAGTATTAGCTTTTTCTTTTGTTAAAACTATTACATCATTGCTCAGTAAACCAATGAAGTGCTGGAAAAAACGAACTCTTCCATGATGAAAACATTATTGAAGTGTTTGTTAGTTATTCATTAAAAAGAAAATATCAAAATTTGAAAAAAAAAATATTCAAAATTTTATTTAAACAATTTTTCGCCAAAAATGCTAGAGACAAATATTTAATTTACACCACGAAAAGCGAAAACAAAACAAAGCAAAAGAGAAAAGATGAATATCTTAATATAAATGCCGGCGTATCTTAATGCATGCATCGTTTTGCACAACGGAGGCAAGTGTTATACGTTAAAGTAAATATGTGGCATGTGTACTCGTACAAGAGATGCAACCTACAAAAATTATTTGTATTTAACATGTTCACCTTTTTTATTTACGATAATCACTTGGTATTTTAAATACTCAACTGAACACAGAGATGTACAGAAACATGCACATTGAAAGGAACACACACACACACACATACGTACATACATATGTACATATATAAGAACATATGTGTGTAGGCATGTATGTGTGTGCACATGGACGTGTTTGGCATGTGTAACTTTAAAGCCACAATGTGATAAATTTACATAAAACTTTTTTTTTTTTCTCTCTCTTATTTTGAACAGCAACACCAACAATTACAGCTGTAATAAATAAATGAAAATATTATCATTACACGGAAAAAAAATTAATTATTTAGTTAGCTAGTCAAAAAAAAAAAAAATCAAAACAAAATTCCAAAAGCCAAAAATCATAAAACTTTGTTTAGACCAGGGGTGCCCAAAAGATCTATATGGAAGAGCACACGCCAATACATAAAAAAAAAACTAATTTTATTTAATAAGCAAAGCATACGAAAGCGTTGTTGGTTTGCACTTGTGTACCAGTGCTACCAAGCGTAGGAATTTTTCCCTTTTTCTACGGATTTACTTATTCATTTCCTCATGTTGTTTATTTCTACATGAGGAAAAATCATTGCCCAAATTGGATAACGATACATTTTCATCCAATTTATACACAACATTAAATATATTAACAATAAGTATTAAATGCTCGGTGGCTGAGTGGTTAAAGCAGCAGATCATGAGACGTCATGATCCGACTTCAAATCCCAGTGGGTGCTGATGAGTAGTGTAGCGACTACGAAACAGCTAGTTGTCACCCAGCTAAAGATTTGATTATTATTTTTCTTGTCTTCTTCAAGCAAAAATTATTGATCACAGCAGATTTGTATTGTAAAAAATCCTTCTTAAGAAAGGAAAAAACTTGAACTATAAACCGTTGTACAAAAAAAAGTATTTCCCAATTACGCCAAATTATCAGAATCGTCTTGAAGCTGATGGGAATATTTTTGTTTTATAACTACCAACGGACGTACAAAAAGTAAAAAAACTAAGTTTCAAAGATCTCATTTGCAAGCGTTTTTTATTAATTCCATAAATTTTAGATGTACAGCTTCTAACCTCCTTAAGAAACTTTAATCACTGAGATCTCTTAACTAAGCGCATTAAATGTTTGGATATCTATATACCGTTGGTCTCAGTAGAAAAGCCCTAGCTCGAATTTTTCCCGAAATTAAGTTTGTTAATGATTTTGACAAATTTAAAGAAAAATTTAATGGAATAAACAACAGGTTTTTACACGTAATTATACAATAATGCCGATGTTATATCTAATATACAGCAACGAATTCTGGAAATGTCTTAACATGAGTAAGGTATTTGCATATGCAGACGATACGGCAATTGTAGTGGCACATAAGAATAAAGGCAAGGCAACATCAATAATACAACAACAACTAGATGTAGCGAACGGGTGGGGCTACGACCATGGCTTAATCATAAATGCTTCTAAAACAAAATTGATGCATATAAAAACACTTAAATATTGTTATGAGGACATAAAGCTAAAATTCACCACCACGAATGTCTACATACAAACATGATGAACAATACTATCAACTGTAATGAACAATGCAAAACATGTATTGAAATGTTAAATACTTATAAATACTTGGGAGTCTACATTGATCACAATTTTAAATGGAAAGAACATATAAAAGAAATAAGGAGGAAAAGAAAAGCCGTTTTCAAGCTACGTAGGTTGAGCTATTGCTCTAGCAACACTGTTCTAAGACAAGTTTATTTCTCTATAGCTGAATCTCATATTCGGCATGGCATAACTGCTTGGGGAAACTCAGCAAAAAAGTGCAACTGTCACAAAACCAAATTCTTAAATTGCTACTATAACAAAATGCAAGTGATCTGCATACACCACAACAGCAATCAGAATCCTACAGCAACATCAATATACGAGTAGCAAAACAACTTCACATATTAAACATCAACAACATATGTATATAAAACAACACTTGCAATAGAATTATACGATGACGGGAGATATCTTCACAAAATCAACCACCAATACCCAACCCGTATGAACAACGAAGGAAGGTACAACGTAAAAAAAAACATAAGAACGAATATGGAAGAAACGCACCGGCAGTAGCACTTCCGAAAGTGTTAAAAGGAGAAATAAAATAGAAGCAACATGACTTCCCTGTGGTACTCCAGAAACTACGTTAATTTTCTTCGAAGTTGGGGCATTAAATTTTACACATTGAGTCCTACATAACAGATAAGACTTGATCCAGCTTAAGAATTTGCTAGTAAAAGTAATTCCATCTAATTTTTGCAATAACAGCGCATGGTTAACTTTGTCAAATGCTTTGCAGAAATCGGTGTACGAGTAAATAACAGCAGTATGTTGACCGTTAGAGAAACCTCTAGTAGTGAAGACAATAAAGCAGAGACTTGATGAGTAAGGCAATCGATTACACATTTTTCAAAGAGTTTTGATATATCACTTAATTTAGCTCTGTAATTGCATACATCAGATTTATTTCCAGATTTAAATAGGGGAATAATATATGAGGGCAATTCTTAGCCTAGCACAAAAAGTGCGGTATAAACAGAAAAAAGTTAAGTGTTTTGGAAACTTCCATCTCTGCTATGAACACATGTTAAATGTTGTTTCGATCTGGTAACTCCTTCATATAAAAACAGGTGTTCACAAAAGACGCATCCGCGATTTTTTACAATGTAAAAACTAGAAATGCATTGTGTAATTAAATATTTACATAAAAAAGGTTTATCGGGACAAGGAATTAATAATGATATGGTGAATGTGTTAAGTGAAAGTGCTCTTTCATATGCAACAGTAAAAAATTGGGTTGTTGAATTTAAACGTGGTCGTACAATCATTGAAGATGAACCACGTAGTGGACATCCAAAAACAACAACAACAACAGAAATTGTAGCCAAAGTGCATCATATGGTATTAAATGATCGACGAATAACAGTGCGTGAAATAGCTAATGCTCGTACCATGGGCATCTCAAATGATCGAGTCCATTTAATTTTGCATGAAGAACTGCAAATGCAAAAGCTTTCTTCGAGTTGGGTGCCGCATTTGTTAACAGTCGACCAAAAACGCATAAGAATGAACATGTCTTAAGCTTGTTTGGAATGTTTACAGCGAAATAAAATGGGCTTTAAGCGTCGTTTCATAACTGTTGATGAGACATGGATCCACTACTACACTCCAGAGACATAAGAACAATCCAAACAATGGACTGAAGCTGGAGGAAGTGCCCCAAAGAAGGCAAAAACAATTCAGTCGGCTGGTAAGGTTATGTCAACTGTTTTTTTTTTTTGGGACTTCAAAGGTATTTTATTGATTGACTATCTGCAAAAGGGTAAAAAATAAATTCAGAGTACTATTGCAACCTTTTGGATCAACTAAATGTACAAATTCGAGAAAAATGTCCTGGCTTACAACACAAAAAAATCAATTTTCCATCAAGACAGAATTGCTTGACCACCCACCTTATTCTCCTGATTTAGCTCCCAGTGACTCTTACCTGTTCCCAAATCTAAAAAACTTCCTTGCTGGCAAGCGTTTTACCTCAAATGAAGATAGAATTACAGTTGTAAACCACTATTTTGAAGACCTTGAGGAAACCTATTTTAAGTAACCACAACTTAAGGAAACATTAAAGATAATGCACAAAGGTGTTGCCAAAGTATTTGTGCAATTTTTTAAAACACAGCTTGGTATGCCGTCAGGACCACTAAAAGATGATGTCTTAGTACTTTGTCAACAGTTTAGAATATTAGTGGTAGTGATAGTGCCAGTAGATATATCTTGATATATATACGGATATACGTTACTAGCATTGTACAGAGCTTCAGAATATATAGTAGCGAAGAAGTCTGCAGATATATTACTAATGACCAAATCATTACTAGATTCAAGGCGTTGCTGCCAGTTGCATAAAACCAGTCCACTGTGCCCTTAATTTGTCCCGTTGTTTTTATTCTTAGAGTTTAACCAAAATTTATAACGGGCGGCCAACGCCTCGGATACGGCTAGTTTTATATAGCAAAAAATAAAAGAACAAATCATTAAAACTGGTGCCTAAAATATTTTCAAATCCGATTGTTTTGCGAAAACGATATTTTCAACTACAATATCAACCGATTGTTTTGAAAAATATCGTTTTCGCAAATCTATCGGATTTGAAAATATACTTTGTCTGCATTATGCAATAAACTGGATCTTTATGATTTCATATAAATAGAAAACTCAGTGAAATAATTTCCAGAAAATTGCAAAATTTTTTCTTTCAGTTTAACTCAAGGCAACTTATGCCAATAGCAACAAGAACAACAATAGCAAAAGTATGTAAACAATGTGCATATTTTCCAAGCAACTACAACAACGGCTATGAGTACATATGTATGTACACACATGTAGACGGAACATTTGGTTGCACTGCTTCTAAGCGAAACAACACAGTCATCATCCTAAAGTTGATATTGTTGAAGACACATTCGTATTTATGGTCTCTAACTTTAAATGTTTTGGAACTACACAACAACAACGAAAAAACAACAAAACTACTACAATAACAACAAATAGCAAACCAAAAAGCAAAAAGTAAAGACGACCTTTATGCTCACCTTTAACAACGTTTCTTACCGGTGATGCCAGAAATTTTTGTACGAAAATCTTCACTTTTCAAAAAGTCTTAATCTTAGATGAAAAATCTTGTCTTACAATTTTCTGGCATGAAATTGTTAATTATTATAAAAAGATGAATGAACCAATTATTTCACTTTATTAGCCTCCAATATTGGTACTAATCAAAAAATTATAAACAGCTTGTATTCCATGCCACATTTCATTGAAACTACCCTAATCATCAGTAGACTTGGAATATCTTTCAAAGATATTCTAAATTATTTAACAATACTCTAAATATATTATTGAGAACTTAAAACGAAAAATATATTAGTAATAGGTGTGTTCCACGAGATCTCGAACTAGTTCGGACTAATGAGGGTAAAAAGAAATTACTCTCTAAATTTGCAAATTTTACTCAAAACTGCTGGAACGCAAAAAACCACAATTGTACATCTTGCAATACTAGCGCTGCTTACTTTTTAGATTAAAGCAGTGGTGCCTACAAGTTTTATATGGAAGAGTAAACACCAATACATTTAAGTAAAAATTACTTTTATTTAATATTTTTTGTTGTAAAAAGCAAAACAATTTACAAAACCAATATTCACACTGATAATCGCTGTCGTCAATGTTTACCAGCAAAACATGCGAAAGTGTTGTTGCTTAGCTCTTGTGTGTGTTCAGAGAAAAACGACAAAAACAATATAAAAGTTGTTTGTGTATTTTTCATTGCTAGTGCTGAGCGCTGTATGTGTGTATTAAAGAGCACAGCTCTATAGCTAAGCGCTTTTGCAGAAACAATTGAGCATCCAGCGCATAGACCTGGGCATTTCTGCATTAAAGTATATTTAAGTGGTTTTAGACTCTTAAAAGGCATAACATCATATAAACAAAAATTTTTATTATTGGTAACAGCTGTGAAGTTAAAAGCAATGTAAAATTTACAATAGATTTTTACTTATTTATAAAATGAAAAGCCAAACAATTTTTGCATGTTCTGTTTACAACTTCACAATGTTATTTTTAGTTTGGGCAACCTTCCATTTCACTTTTAGCTAACTCTTAAATAAAAACTATTTTCCAATTTGCAAATTTTCTGATTACACTTTCAGTTTTATATGTATCTACACTCATAGAAAATCTGTCGTAATTGTGATGTATTTTATCATGAAAGCAATGCCAAATGTCATAATTTTTGACCCCATGACACTTTTCATCGCTGTGATGCCAACCATTACATCAGTTACTCTAATTATCAATAGCGGCACTTATGACAATTATTTCATCAATGAAATGTCATACTGACATCATGGGGATGCTTTACCGGAATACGTTTGATGTAAGCATGTAATCAATGCAAGGTAACTCCAATACCGAAGAAATTACTAAATGAAATGACAAAATATCATCAATAGAATGGCTATAATTAATATTAACTATAACTTGGATTCAATCTCCTTGATGTGATAGCCCATTAACATTAGAAAAATGGCAAGTGATGTAAATATGATAACGAAATATCATCAATATGATGGTACGATATCATCAACATTAAACTCCGGTTAAATTTAATTATTTCAAAAATATGTTCAAACACGTAACTTTATATTTTACCATTTTCAAAAAATCAATGAGAATTAAAAATATTCTAATAACACTTTTGATGACTTTCTGCCATCAATGCAATGTCTGCATGTCACATTATCATATTTTAATTGTGTGTATGCTGTGTACGAAAAAAAATTCTCTTCTTTTTATTTTACTCTCTGCGTCGTTATTACATTTATGTAACTAACGGCGCATATGATGACTAAATGTCATTAATATGATGCATTTCTTTTAAAAAATTAATTTAAATTTCAAATTAATAATTATAACAACCAAATTGTTTTTCAACAATAAATAGAAAATATTATAACATTTTTTATAATAAATTTTGACAAATTCGATGTATTATAACTATTAATAAAACGCATTATTGAATTGATGCCACCATAGTTGTAGCATTGATGATACTCAATATATGACAAAATTGTCTGATGATTTTTGTTGTTGAGATTGATGTCAGTTTTCATCTAACTTAGCGGTTTCAAATAATACGTAATAAGAATTTACCAGTTCTTCTATAAATATATCGGTTGCGTTTTTAAAAAACTCACATGGAATCCTGTCTTCACCTGGAGCCTTGTTATATTTAGCTTTTGCCAAAACATATTTTATTTCCATCGATGTAATGGGGCTATCAAGATCGGCATTGGAATAAAACATTGACGCATAAATCACGCCATTAGAAATTTGTGGGGGATTTAATAATGAAAAGAAATAGTTTTTAAATTGACAACACTGTATAAGAGCACCTCTCATGCATCCCAGTTAACATAACTAAATATGATTTTTTTTTTTGAGAGAGGAAGAAATAACATTGAAATTTTACTCGTCAAATGATATTTAAGCAAAAGCAGTCACTGTCTGTTAAAATTATAAATGGCACAAAGAAGCTGCGAAAAAATTCATATAAAAATATAAAAAACAATTGCAGTCAAAAAGTTTACAGCTCATGTATATATGTAAGTCCGTTCGTGTGCGGCAGTCTGTAATACAGCACGTTAACAATTTGAAAATGTTAAAGAAAAGATTATTAGGTTGGGAAACTGGATGCTGTCATTAGTTTGGTTGGAGTGTTGGCATGATTGTTAGGTTTGGTTGCTTGTCTTTAAATAGACAAGTTGTTGTTGTTGTTTTTTTTTTCCTTCAAGTGGTAATTATTTAAGTTGCATTGTTGTACATCTTGACATATGACATCATCGCATAAAAAAAGAAAAATATTTATTACACAATAAAACTGCTAATAAAAGGTAGTTTATCATGTCTTTTCAATATGTTAATAATAGATGAGCGAATAGAATTTGCCAACATTAAAGTCAAGCTTTAGCTATACCATACATCTGTGGTCACAAGCAATAGCGGACTAAGTAGAAAACTATGTTTTTGAGATACGGCAATTTCAATGTTCAAAAATACTATGAGAAGCAAAAGTGAGTCAACACCAGTGGTGTGTCTTGTTTTTTAATACAATGAAATTATATTATTCATATCGATTTTACTTACAATAACAAAAATGAATAAATCATTATTTATAACGTTATAATAGGAAAAATAGCTGAAATTAAATATAATATCTTTTTTTTTACTTCACAACAAAGGGTCAATAATATATGATCAAAAGTGAGTGTACGTCAATATATAAACAAAATGTATGTGCAGTCTTATTTCTCGAACATCTGTGATTAAATTCATATTTATGCAAAGTACGTCGTGTTGTGCTATCACTAACTGCTTTATCAGACTCTGTAGTGATATCTTCGGCAATTTGTACCACATTAGAATGTGGTATATTTGTAACTATGGCAGGAATCATTCTTTCTTCTTAACAGCTTTGGACGTTCTCTTCGCTTAAAATCGTCTATTTTCTTAAAGCTGTCTTCAAAAATTTTTACTAATTTTTGGAAATGATTTACCTTTTTCTCTTAGCTCTATTATAGTTTTTCTTGTTTCTATTGAAAAATCCGTTTTCATTAGTCTTGTGTCGTTCATGAATGAATTCATATTCAACTGAATGATTCTCTCAAGTGAAAGAATGAAATGTGTCTGTATTCTTTCTCTATTTCTTTCATCATGATGTTTCTTTTCATATTTCGTCATCTTTCATTTAGTACCCGTAAACATTCAAAATCAGTTATTAGTTTTATTTTGTACACTTAAATTTAAATAAATTTTATATATAATCAATATCATATATAATAATAATATATTTTATAACTTTTATATTTTATAACTTTTAAATAAATTTTTTATTATTTTTTTTTCTGCGTTTGAACAAATTATGATACAAACAAATAATGCCGTATTCGTATTCGTTCGTTATGCTGCCACCTGACACACATAATTGAAACATTTTCATTCGCCTGAAATGTTTGGCAAGCAGAAAGATGAAAGAAAAGAATGAATTTATTCACTTAACCTTTCTGAAAGAGAATGAAAGATTCGCACAAATGAAAGATTTTGCCCAACACTAGTTTTCATCTCTATTCACGGATTTTATAAAACTTTACAGGCACCTCCACAACGTATATTGATTATCAATTAACTAAAACAATTATTTTTTGTCTTTTTCAATAATCATAATAATTGCTGTAAATCTACCGGTCTTAGCGAAAAAATTAAATGATGACGAAACTGTTTACTTACTTTTTACAGTTTTAGTTAAAAGGTATTATAAAAAATTTTTGGTCTTATTTTTTGAATATTTGTTGAAACTGGTTAAGTTAATTATAGTTGCTAAGATTATTCTAGTGCTAATACTAGCAATGTAATAAAACGAAATATAAAACTATCATTGATGTTGACTCACTTTTAATGCTGATAGTATGTTCGAAACAAAAATATTTAAAAAAAAAGGTTTAGAAAAAATATACATTATATATTCGTATATTCCGACAGGTAGAATATTTTGATTAAAGTTTGAACTAAAAATACTTTTAATCTAAAATAAAAATAGAGGAAATACAAATCTTTTGGATAGCCGCTGTTGCTAGTGATTTATTGTTAAAGATTTATTATAATTTAAATTGTAATAATATCTAAGGAAATATATCAATTCATCATTTTGGTGAAAGTAGGGTGGTGGCTCTAGATATTTCAAAAGCGTTTGACAGAGTGTGGCATGGTGCACTACTGGCAAAACTAACTGCTTTTGGTGTCGGTGACGACTTCTCTCGGTTTATATCGAGCTTTCTCAGAGACCGCACTATACGAGTTGTTATAGATGGGGTCTCATCAAACGAGTTCAAGATTAATTCAGGGGTACCGCAAGGCTCCGTTCTTTCTCCTACCCTATTTCTCATTTTCCTCAACGACCTTCTCTATCAAACTTCCAACCCTATCCACTCTTTCGCGGATGACAGCAGCATTTGTCACTCGTACTCTTTTAGTTATAGGCCCAGCCTATCAGAGATCGCTGCCATGAGGTTAAATATGAATGATTCACTGAATAGCGATCTTCTATTAATCTCCGAATGGGGTCGTAAAAACAGGGTCGCCTTTAACGCTCGCAAGACCCAATGTTGCTTATTAACGCACAAACAAACGACCGCAAGTGCTGCTTCATCTGTACTCATGGATGGTACAAATATTGAGGAATCGGATACTCTTGATGTTCTTGGAATGAAGATACAGTGTGATGTTCACTGGACTGAACACATTTTCATGTCTCTAAAGAAGCATTCAAGTGCCTCGATTTTTTGAAACGGTATAAGATGTACTTCACTCCATCCGACCTACTTACTATTTATACCACCTACATCCGACCGAAAATGGAATACAACTCTCATGTTTGGGCCGGTGCCTCAAAGTCTATTTTGGGGTTACTCGACCGTGTGAAGGAGAGGGCGAAGAAGCTTATCGGTGACAGTAGGGTATCCAACTCTATTGACTCACTCATCGACGCAGTGTGGGGTGCGTTACTCTGTTCTATCGTTACTACAATGGCTTTTGCTCTGATCTTGTTCCCGAAACGCGCACATTTTTACGTACCACGCGCTCATCGTCTAGAGCTCATCCATTTGTGGTTGATTGCCCGGGGAATCGTACTACGCATTACAGCGAGAATTCGTTTTTCAGCCGTACGCTTCGTCTGTGGAACAAGGTGCCTGCAGACGTGTTTCCTGTCTGTTATAACGTTGGAAGCTTCAAGACAAATGTGCACAAGCACTACTCCCTCTTTCCCCCTCCTCACAACCTATTTTCCTAGTTCTGGTACAATGCACTGCATATGTAGGGGTCATCCCCTGAGTACTGGACCTATAAAAAAAAAAAATAATAATAAATAAATCTTTACTGCAGACTAAAAGTGCTAATCTGAAAACCTTAAAATACTTTAAATTTATATTTATAAAAAGAAAAGAAGAAATGTATACAAGGTGGCGCAAAAGTAATGCTCCTATCAGAAAATGCTATAAATTTTGCGATTGGCCCCTAATGTCAGTTCTGTTTCGACATTTGTGTAGCATACACATGCGAAGTACACGTTAATAAACAATGTTACACTACACTGCTCCGGAACGCGGAATATTGGTGACTATTTATTTGACCCCAAGAGGAAGATGATTTTTCATCATGAGTGATGAGGCCAATTTCCACCATAACGGGTACGTAAATAAGCAAAATTTACGCTTCTAGGGCACTGAAAATCCGCGTGTAACCCACGAAGAGCTATTAGACCCACTCAAAGTCACTGTATGCTGTGCTGTTTTCGGTGAAGGAGTCATCGGACCTTTTTTCTTCGAAGACGTCGCGGGCCAAACGGTTACTGTGAATGGTGAGCGCTACAGAGCAATGATGAACGAGTTTTTTTTGCCGCAACTTAATGAATTGGAATTCGAAAATATGTGGTTCCAACAGGATGGTGCACACACTGCACGTGCCACAACCGATATGCTGAAGGATGCATTTCCCGGGCGCCTAATCTCCCATTTTGGAGATTTGCACTGGCCAGCAAAATCGCCTGATTAGACCGCTGCAGACTTCTTTTTGTGGGGCTTTTTGAAGTCGCTGATTTATGTCAACAAGCCTCGGACTCTTGCAGCTCTTAAAGACAATATCCGTCAAGAATATGAGGACCTATCGCCGAAAGTTTTGGCCAATGTGATGGAAAATGCTATAAAAAGGGCTCAAATGACAACCAACTGTGGCGGCGGACATTAACATGACATCATGTTCTCGATTTGATGTAAAAAATATTAAAAGACCAAATAAATAATATAATATTAAAAGACCAAATAAATAGAATAAATAATCCACAAGAAGAATCAAAGTTTTTCATTTTTTTTTTTTTTATCGGAAGGTTGGTTTTATTTTCGATATTTTGATAACAATTTATTATCTTCCTCAGGAAAATTAAAATGTTATAAAACATTATAATTTTATTATAATTTTTTATAACGTTTTAATTTTCCTGAGAATGATAACAAATTGTTATCGAAATATCGAAAATAAAATACCGTTAAACTTTTTTTAAAAAACAAATATAAATCAAGATCTTTAGCTGAAAAATTTATATTCAAAAAACTATTATAAGAAAAGTTAAAAAAAAAAATCAAGCTGCAAAAATATTGACAATAACTTTATTGCTAATATTTCTATAAGAAAATAAAGTTATCGGTGGCTTTTCAATACATAATTGTAGGTATTGAAAATTTTGTGTATTTGAAAAACATAAGGGTTTATAAAGAGGAAAAATTTTTTAAACTTTTCAATACGAAATTGCACGTAGGAACAATTTGAGAAGAGGTTAAAATATAGAAATCGATAAAATTTCCAAATAAAAGTAGAAGAACTTTTAATTTTGTTTCTCCTTTTTTTTTTTTGAATCGATAATTTGAGTCGCTGAGTGAAGTAATCAAAGAACCTTTTTGTAGAAAATTTGAGTTGTTGTTAACTTTTGGATAAAAAAGAAAAGTTAACGATAACTTTTGTTTATAAAACGTAACGTTATGTAAACTAGTTCTCTAGATAATTAAAATTTACTATAATATTTTTGCGCAAAAATGTAACATAAACCACAATATTCTTTTTAATCATTACTCCTTTATTTATTTCTTCTTGAGAAATTCTTATCTTCACTTCGTCTCAACAATCTTATTTCCCAAATAAAAATGTTTTAAATCTATCAAAACTAATTGACACTTTTTCGCTGCAGCTCTTCATTCCATACAGTCTGCCTGGTTTAAAATAACTACATCAAAAGTTTTAACACATTGATCTCCTACACACTCATTCTAATCGTGACTAATTAATGGTTTAAGACTTTCGATTGTTGGCATGTCGTCCAAAGAAATTTATCCTTGTCTATGTGAAGACTTCTTTATTCTTAGGTTTTCTTTTGCCTTTTCCTGTTCATCGAATTTCTTACACACTTTACGATAAAAGTGCTGGTCTGGCAGTTTTGAGGATGCAAAAATTAACAAGCAGAAATGCAGTTGAAGCTGCCGCTGCTGCTACAAACATTTTTGCTTAGAAAAGGTTTTTATTTTCTAAAAAGAGAAATAAAGAAATTCCAAGTTGAATGCAGCAGCAGAAAATAATAAAAAAGGCGACCGGCAGACATGGGAAACAGCAACTTTTTCATTACAACAAATATTTTCAACAACTACTGATAAGCTGACAGCTGGCCGAACCAACCGTATGCTCCTGCCCCAAGTGGTGGGTGGGGAAGAGAATGAAAAAGAAAACATTTTAATGTTGGCTTTGAGTTGGATGGTGCATATTAGAAACCAAACATGTTGCAGTTGCACTCTCTTTTTATGCCAAATGCAGCTCAAACTTGCAATTTGTTTGCCATGGTTTAATATTTGCACTTCCAACAAGTAGCAAGTTGCAAGCAAACATCTGCAATATTGATACGAAGAAAGGCAACATGCTGCGAAAAATTCAAAAATGTTGATAAACAATTTAATGATTCTTTGACTAGTTTGTATATTTTTCAATACCTTCTTTGTGCACATTCTCTATGGAATTTGGGAAAAATTTATTTTTCTGGAATAGTAGAAGTGTATATCGCCACCATAAGTGTAAATGGGTGTAAGCAAAATTGTTTTATTGTAACCTCAGCTTCATTTATTTAGAGGCACTAGAAACTCCATATTCAGAAGACTGTATCTTTTGCAATTTTTAACCGATTGCAGTATTTTAAAATAGAAATGGATGCTAGACATCTTCAAATATAAAAATCATGACAAAAGTGGTTTCTTAATTAAGAATTTTTTTGTGCCTTTTATAAAATTAACAAAAAAATGTGCTTTCTTTTTTGGTTCAATTGAATACGAGTAAAAGCATTTTATGATTTTTATACCCATCACAAAAATGTAAAGGGTGATTCCGTTTGTAATTTCTACAATTTTCATTTGCGACACTATAAAGTATATATATATTTTGAATCAGAATTAATGGAAAAGTCGATTAAGCGATGTCCGTCTGTCCGTCTGTCCGCTGTTGAAATACCGTTTCTGAGAAAACCATTAGACTTAGAAACCTTTTTCTTTCACCATTCTTTTACCCCATCGATTCATGGGTTTGCTATTGAAATTCAGTAATATCGATTCACATATAGCTGGGATATATCCAAAATTCCGAAAAAAACCCTTTTTTTTGCAATTTTGTATGGAAATTTTTGAAAAAAAAAGTTGTTTGTTTTGCTTCAAATTTCACACACTCAATAAGCATGGTGACTAAAAGACAAAAATTTTTTTTTCAGATATCGGTCAATACATACCCGAGATATAGCCCAAATCGGATTTTTCATGAAAATGTCGCGTAAAAGAACTGAAACAACCTTTTTTGTTTTTTTTTTTTATCTGGGACCAGTACTCAGGGGATGACCCCTACATATGCAGCACATTGTACTGGAACTAGGGAAATAGGGTATGATGAGGAGGAAAGAGAAGAAAGTGTTCGCGAAATGTTAACGATAACAAAACGAAAGACTGAAACAAACTCTATTGCAGCATATAAAATGTTGCAATTAAATTAGTTAAAACTGATCAGTGCCCAGTGTATATACCTTCGACACTGCTCAGATTAGCAAAATTTAGTCCAACACCTTCCACACTACGAGATAATGAAATGCATTAAAAAGAAATTAATATTGAACATATAAAGAAAACACGGACAACGGTGAAAAAAGACAAAAAAAGAAACACGTGTACACATACTGCTACCTATTCCGGTGCACTTTTATTTCATACTAAATTAGTAATAAACATACATATGTATATAGAAAATACGGACAACGGTAAAAAAAGAGAGAGAAAAAAAAACAAAAATAAATACGTGTACACAACTTGCCACCTATTACGGTGCAATCCGGCTTTATACGAATTTAATTAATGAACATACACATATTGGAAATACGGACAGCAGTAACAAAAGACGTGTGCACCTGATGAGAGACAAAACACTACTCCAACCTTTTTGTGCTCAAAAGCAGTTTTGGTAATGAAATAAGGTTATATAAATATGAAATTTAAAAATTTCCGCTATAGGTCCATATGTACCCGAGATATAGCTTAAACCCGGTTTTTCATGAAAATTCTTAAACAAATTTTTTGTGGTCAAAAGCAGTTTTGGTAATGAAATAATTTTATATAATTATGGAAAATGAATATTTCCGATATCGGTCCATATATACCCGAGATATAGCCTGAACCGATTTTTCCAATAACATATTTTTTTTGCTGAAAAACAATTCTCGTTATAAAAGAAGGTTACTAAAATACAGAAAATAGAAAATTCCGATATCGGTCCATATATACCCGTGATATAGCCTAAACTGGGTTTTTCATTAAAATGCCGCGTAAGCGAACGTAAACACCTTTTTTTGCTCAAAAGTTTTTTGGTAATGAAATAAGGTTATATAAATATGGAAAATGAAAATTTCCGATATCGGTCCATATATACCCCAGATATAGCTTAGAACGGGTTTTTCATGAAAATGTAGCGTTAGCGAATTAAACAACTTTTTTTTGCTTAAAAGCAGTTCTGGTAATAAAGTAAGTTTATATAAATATGGAAAATGAAAATTTCCGATATTGGTCCATATATTCCCGAGATATAGCCTGAACCGATTTTATCATAAAAATTGTTTTTTTTATGAAGAGCAATTTTCGTTATAAAAGAAGGCTACTAAAATACAGAAAATAGAAAATTCCAATATCGGTTCATATGTAACCGAGCATATTTAGGTCGCATTTTTAAATATACTATACATATACGAGACTATCGTAAAGGGTGTTTTAGATTCGGCCCAGCCGAATATTATACTACACTCTTACTTGTTTTTAGCTTCGTTTAGAAATATTGTTTTGTAAACATAAAGGCAAAACAGCTGTTTGAATAATTATTGCAAGTAAAAATTTTACTGTGCAACCTAAATTAAGGCGTAAAGCGCAACGTAATTTAACGCTTTAGCTTTACGCTGTAGTAAGTAACTTAAATAAAAGCGTTGAACTTGTGCCATGACCAGTATTGTTCACTAATCTTGTTTAATAAAAATCACTGAATTGAAATAATAAAAAATTATAAAGTCGCTAAATTGTCCTGAAAGCACCTAAAATGTGATTACTAATGGCCGCAAAAGTTGAGTAACATTTGTTTTGAAGCGAACTTTACTGAGAGATACCCGCGCCGAAGCGGCTATAGCCGACTAAGCCAAGCCGCCGGTGATATTTGATTGTCGTCGCTTCCGCAATTTGTACGGCTAATTTCGGCTAAAAATGAACCACCGATAGTAGGTCACGAGATTATGAAATATAAGCCAAATTTTAAGTTTTGTAAATATAAATACTAAACTTAGCTTAAAAAATTAATTAGTATTTCTGTAACACAATGCGTCAAAATTTTCTGCGCATCACATTTTAGGAAAATTTTTCTCGCCAGAACAAATTAACTATACTCTAGCGATTTTTGAGACTATCGTAATGTTCTCACCGAAAGAAATTGAAAAATAAACATTGTTTGCTGCGAATCTGATACGGCAACAATGATAAAGTTCGGTTTTCGTTGTTAATAATACTCAATCAAGAGCAGGGATGCAAACTCTATGATAATTACGACTTTCTACGGTAATTTTTACCTACAAATGGTAGAAAGTAATATTATTATTTGTACGATAACTTTGTAAGCAAGCATTTTTATTTAATGCCAGCTTTAAAGTTTCTATAGTTGCCATTGATCTATTATTGAAAACAATATATGAAGGATTATAAAAACGACGTTTTAAAATATGAAGAGTTGTTAATTTTTAAAAGACGCTTCCAGGAAAGAACCAAAATTATTTTAAACAAAAGAAACGCCGCTGGATCTAGGGTTTGGAACTTTTTTGGTCAAATGGTGATTGCAAAAAAGTATGCAAAGTTTGTTTTGATGGGAACCCCTGTGATTCTTAAAGGGAAGTTTATATTCTAATAATTTCTTTTAATATTAAAAAAAAGTAAATACCAATAAATTACGTAAACGTTCTGATTATATTTCTACAATCTTATTTATAAAAAGTTTTTCATGTTTATTAAGCTTTTATTACACAAATTTTGTATAGAAATTAGTGCACTAAGCGCTTAATAAACACGTAAAAAAAATTTATAAATAAGGCAGCTAATATACTCGGGAGGAATTACGGATTCGCTAGAACCTGTTAGGCCTCTCTAAAGCAAATCGGCAGAAAATCCGTAAAAAGCTTCATAACTGTCTCTGAGTCGCTCTTTCCTTTTTTCTACATGCACATATTTCTGTTAATATCAGTATTATGTGTATATGTAAATATCTTTACAGAAAAGAATTTTGTTTAATATCAAAAAAATTTGTTTCCTCACACAAACAATATTTACTTGTTCTTATATCAAGTCCATACGCATAACGCATTAAAATAAAAAATACAAATTAAAATAATTCTGCTTGTTTTAATTCCAAAAAATTCTGAAGAAAGTATTCATTAAATGTAACAGTGCATACCTATGTGTTGTTTAAACTTTAGGCACTAAACGTGCCTAAAGCTAGCCAGTCAAATCCTGGCTATAGCCGGCTTTGAGACGCCGCCGAGTAATATATCATCAGCCGCCGCCGCCGATAAAAATGGACGGCGCACTTCTTTGGAGGCAGTGAAGCTTTCTCTCCTAAGCTCTGTCAAAATTGGATTTTCCAATTGCAAAGAGTTGACGCCGCACTATTTGAGTTGGTGACAGATAAATTACCAGCGTTGTCAACTCGGTGCGTTTCGCACCGTTTTTGTTGCTTTTTAAAATTATTCGTGCGAAAATTTTTTTAGTCGGTGCGGGGTGCGCTTTTTTTACATTTTCGGTACGTTTTTTAAATTTCGGCGGCACAAAATCAAATTCAAGCTAATTTTTTGTTTTAATGTAAGAAAAAAGTTTAACCAAGAGTCCAAAATTTTTACGTTTCATTTTGTAAGTAAGACAATCTTGCTGTTGTATATTTTACACACTCTCGAAAGTAAAAGAAATATTTCGTTTTACAAAATTTTCTGCTATTAGTGAGTGTTTTGCTGTTGAACTATCAAGTGAAGTTTGTCAAATATTACACTAAATGCAGTCTCTGAGCAATAAAGTTCGTATTTATGATGGCTCGTGAATTCGTTACGGTTTTGGTAATTGAGAAATTACTAAATAAATTGTAAAGTATTTGCAAAACGTTTACATTAAAAATTGATTATGGTAAACTTCATCTTCTATTTGTTATACATCTGACAAATTTTTTTATATTTCAATAAATTCTTTTAAATATACCGCTTACGAAAACACAATTGAAATGTACATTGTGTTGGATAGAACTGCCATTAATCGAATTTAAAGGCTTGTAGTGCGATTATGTAACTGTTAATGATCCGATAATCGTAAAATCTTTCTTTTTGTGTCCCTGATAATAGGCAGTAAAAGTAACAGCTTATTTCAGTCAACAGCACATATAATTACATGTTATTCCTCAATAATAAATTTGATAAAATATCGTTATAATTATTGTAAAGGTAACAGTATCTTAAAATAACAAAGTCGTACTCAAGGCGAAGTTTGACAAACACGAATTCTAGCTATTGAACGCATTTCATGGCATGCCGTCAGGCGGTAATATCAGACCCAGTTAGATTGTATAATAGTCACTTATAAGGCTATTTCATTATCGAGTTTTAATATAAAAATATAATCTTGACCGTAGACTAACATCGAAGTCGCATATCGAGGCAAAAGCAACGCAGATGAAATTGAAAGCAGTGCAAATTAACTGGCTACTAGGCAGAAATGCGACCTTGAAGCTTGATTGTAAACTTTTGCTGTACAACTCGATTCTAAAGCCAATATGGTGCTATGGGATTCAATTATGGGGCACGGCCTCTGCATCTAACATTGAAAAAATTCAAAGAAGTCAAAATAGAATACTCCGTAGAATTACAGACGCTCCATTAAAAACTTACGAATCCACGCAGATCTGAACGTACCTTTTGTGAAATCTGAATTTGTGAAGTACGCGACAAGATATATTAACAAACTTGAATTCCATCCAAATCCTCTTGCAGCTAATATTCTGAATTTTGGTGGTCATACTATAAGAAGTTGTCGATTAAAGTAGACATTTTAGATTTATATGTGCGGATTTTAATTATTTTGCCAGTTGTGTTCTGCCCGATTTTCTTGAATGCACTTGTCACCATTTTTTTTTTTTTTTTTTTTTAAATATATTAAAAATCAATGGTTGGCTTATAACACCAAGAGTACGTCCGAAAATGTATTGATGTCTTACGCAATTGAATTCAATTATCGTTCTCTCAGGATCCACACATTGCATGCATGTATATCTAATATACATGAAATATACATGGCACAGCATACTCTCATATTTATTCTATTTATTGAATGTTGACAGAGATGGCCCGTTTGGTTCTATTGTGATGAGTTGAGTTATTAGTACCAATTAAAGTATAAAAATGAAATCTTTGAAGTTGGTAAAGTGGGGAAATTAAACAAAACGTATAACAAGATTTATATATTTAAATTTTTCTTTCATTTGTTATAAAAAAATTTTGGAAATAGAATGCAAGTAGAGATAAATATATTACTCCTGAAAACCTACATATGCTAAGATATGCTTATTTTAAATATTAAATATTTCTGACATTACAATACCCATCTGAGAAGGAGGGATACTTTGGCTACCATTAGAGCTCTAAACAGATGACTGAATTCTGAAATAATATTCGCATAAAAATAAATTTTTGTCCAGCACTGGCAGGACTTTAATCACAATTTTTTTTTTTTAGTATTAAGAATTGAATACTTATTGTCATTACATTTCTTATGTAGATTCAATAAATAATATAATAAAGTTAAAAAAAAAAAAAAAAAAAAAATATATATATATATATATATATATATATATATATATATATATATATATATATATATATATATATATATATATATATATATATATATATATATATATATATATATATATATATATATATATATATATATATATATATATATATATATATATATATATATATATATAAAAATATTGTACTTCTTAAAATATAAAATAGGTTTTTAAAAATGGAAAATTTTAAGTTTAGTGCGTTTTTGTTGAAATAACGCGCTTTTTTCTCCACTTAGGTTCGTTTTGAAATATCAAAGTTGACAACACTGTAAATTACGCTTGACGCGCTAATTTACGTTGCACATTTACTTGGAAAAATTTGCAAGAATTTTTCTGTCTCTCAATTTTTTACGCTCTCGTCAAACTCTTTGCAAATTTTTTTGTGTTAATGAACGCTTTCTAGTAACAATTATCACAAATTTGTATAAAGAAAAAACACACAACTATTGTTAGTACATTTTGAAGATTCACTAAATAGAAAAACGCTTAAAAAAAGTTGTGACACACAGTGAATTTCGTGCATTATGATTGGTTCACCCTCTATATATTCTCTGCTGTGCTATAAAACTTAATTTTTATGTATAACTTTCTTTTCTTTTATCCCATTAACTTTTTAAATATCCTTCTTTATGAAATAATCCTTTTAGCCTTTCTCCTTCGAACAGTTTAGCTTTATAAACATTTACAAAACAAAACTCGTACGAACGAATAAGCTAAACACCTTTTAATGCAAAATTTTCCTGCCAACTATTTTGTAATTTCCTCGAAAACTAAAGCTCTTAATACCCATATACGTGATAAAGTTGTTAATGGGTAAAGAACAAAACTGAAATACAGCCGATATGCGAAATTCTTGTTCAAGAACAAACAAACCTACATATATACGCCTGTACAAACATATAAACATTCTTTTAACTCCACTCGACAAGTTGTAGGTTATTCACCAGTATGACAGCGAATAGCAACGACAAGAACGACAGCAACAACAAATTGTCTCCTAAAATGTTACATGAATATCAATGACTTGTAAATAACATTGACATGAATATCATGACGTAACCGTGGAAACATTTAACAACAGCACACACACACACACACACATACATACATACATACATACATGCACACATGCACTTCTAACCTGAGTTACTTGCTGTAAAAAGCATTTTCCTTTAAGATAAACAAACACACACTCGCACATACGACATTTTTGTACGAACGTGCATAATTTATTACACCTTTATATTATTGGCATCATTAAAAGACTGTCAGTTTCAACTTCTTCTGTCTTCGTCTTTTTAAGACTCCGTGTCTGTCTGTCTGTCGCTCTGGCAGACAACTAACTGCAAAACGCAGTTGGGTTGAGTGTTAACCCTTCAACGACACATCATTAAAAAATAAATAGCAGAAAATAACTTAAATGAAAGGAATTCATGTACAGTATTCTTGGGTGTGGCACAGCCCACCCAAGAGTATAGCAAGATTGCTTGGCTTTTATCTTGCAACATACTCGTACATATGAGATTGTTCAATAGAAAAATAGTGATTTTCAATTAGTGATCTTTTTACAAGGGCACACTTGTCTCAAACATATGTATGTTCTTCGTTGTGTGTGTTTGCGAGAGGCATAACAGTTAGTTGTGTTTTGCTTGATCGGCGGTTTTCGGCTACGCGTCACGATAATGCACTCGTCTCACTCGTCTTTGCTCGTTTGTAATTGTTTGCTCGAAAAGAATATCGTAATCAAACCTTACGGTATTTACCAGATTCGGCGTCCTTTGAATTTTTCCTTCTCCCAAAACTAAAGAGATCAATGAAAGGACGGCGTTTTGTGTTGATTGACAATTTAAAAGCCGAATCGCTGAAAGAGCTATAAGATCAAACCAAAAAAAGAATATAGGATAGAATGGCAGAAATTGACAAATAAATATATTTTTTTTAAAGGAAATTTAACTTTACGATTAAACACTATATCGATGTGTAAATATAAAAACAGCGTAACCCATTTCTAGCCAAAGTGCGTTTTAGTTATGTCTCGCAGTATACGAGGTCTGATCAAAGAGTAACCGTTATTTTAAATTTTTTTCAAAAAGTATTTATTTATTCATCATTAACTAAGTGCTTTAACAAAAACATATGAGCAGCAAGCGCATAGGGCTTGGGCAGTTCTGCTTAAGAAAATCTTAAGAGAATACGCAAACAAATAAAATAGTTTCGTTTTCTATATTTTCTTTATTGGTCCAGGGTTAAGCATTGAATAGACAGATATGTATACGAGGACTGATAAAAAATTAGCCTTTATTTTAAATTTTTTCAAAAAGGATTTATTTATTCATCAATAACTATCTTGTCCCCTTCAAAGTAATTCTCCTCAAATATGCCAGCGTTTTTTCCAATCCTCGAAACACGTCTGAAACGCACTTTTTGGTACCGCCAACAGCTCCGGTTTCGATTTTCCTTTTATCTCCTCAATCATAGCAAGACACTTTCCTTTCATCGGTGTCTTCAGTTTTGGGAAGAGAAAAGAGTCAAAGTGCGGTGAATACGGTGGTTGAGGCATGCTAACGGTTTTTTTAGTTTTGCCAAAAACTCACATGCGCCGATGTGTGAGCTGGTGTGTACCCATGGTGCAAAATCCATGATTGTTTTTCCACAATTCTGTGCGTTTCTGACGAATTTCTTTGCGCAAACGGTGCATAACTTCTACTTTGTGGCACGCTATTGCAGGCGAAGAAAACACTGAGCAAAACCTTCACATTTGGCCAAACTTGATATGCTATTTTCGGTCTTGGCTCTTCTGGATGCCTTCATTGGGATGATTGGACTTTGGTTTCAATGTCATTGCCATACAGCCACAATTTGTCACCAGTTATGACCTTTTTGAGGAAATCTGGATCGTCGTTGACTTGTTCAACAGCTCCTGAGCGATGTCCATGTGACGTTGTTTTTGCTCATAATCTCTCAATTTTAGGAGAATCTTCACTGCCGCATGTTTCATGCCTAAAACATCCGCAAAAATTGCTTGGCATGAGCCGAAGGATATGCGAATATCATCAGCAACCTCTCTGATAGTGATTCGACGATTATCCAAAATCATTTTCTTCACTGCTTCAATGTTTTCATCGGTTGTTGCCATGCTCGGGCCACCAAAACGAGCACCCTCGATGATACCTTCTCGTATTTCACAGAAAAAAGTTGAGAAAATTAAAAAATAGGTCGCTCGCTTTAGTCGAAAATGTTTATACATATTTTTTTTTTGTTTTTTTGAAAATTTTTGTATTTATCGATATATACATTTTGCTTAAAATTTGTAAGCTTCATAAAAATTTCCCTTCGAGGGAACTTCTTACACAGATTGAGAAAAAATTGCATAAAATCTGTTGATATACGAGTATATCATATTTAGTTTAGCTTTTTAAGTTTTACTTTATAAAAAACCAAGACATCAAAAAAAAAAAATATTCTAAAGAAAATTTCCCATCAAAGGAAATTTTTCTCTTGCAATCGTCAAAGTAATTTTAATAAAAATATTCTATAACTGCTTATCAAAAATTAAATTTTATATATATAACTCAAATTTACTACATAATAAAAATTTCCCAGCTAAGGGAATTTTTAGTCTTGCATATCTTAAAACACCTTTAATGAAATTTTTCTTTAATGTTTAATCGAAAGTTAAGTTATATAATTTTAAGATGAAATTACTACATAATCAAAATTTCCCAGCGAGGGAAATTGTTAGTCTTGCAGTTATCAAAATAGCTTTAATAAAAATGTTCTTTAACTCAATCAAAATAAATTACTTGTAATTTAGAATTACTACATAATAAAATTTTTGCAGCTAGGAAAACTATTAGTCTTGCAAATTTTAAAATAGCTTTAATAAAAACGTTATTTAACTTTTAGTAAAAATTTCCCAGCTAGGAATATTTTTAGTTGTGAAATTGTAAAACTAATTTTGATAAAAAATATTTTATATATTAATAAAAAGTCAAAATATATGTTTTTAATATGAAATTACTACGAAATAAAATTCCCCAGGTAGAGAAGTAAATTTGTGGCCTCAACATAAAATAGCTTCAATAAAAAAGGTCTCTAACCTTTAATGAAAACTTAAGTTATATATATTTTTTTTTATTTGAAATTATTACATAATACAAATTTCCCAGCAATTATCAAAATCGCTTTAAAGAAAATATTTTTAACTTTTAACAAAAAGTTAAAGTATAGACTTTTAACTCAAAATTACTACAGAATTTCCCGGCTAGGGAAATTCAAATAGAATACAATATTCAAACAGTTTTAATAAAATGTTCTTTAATTTTTAATATAATAAAATTATCCCAGTTAGCGAAAATAAATAAAAATTTCCCAGTTAGGGAAATTTTTTGTCTTGCAATTATTAATATAGTTTAAACGCAAATTTTCTTTAACTTTTACCTAAAATGAATGTATAATAAAAATTTTCCAACTAGGGAAATTTTCAGTCTTGCAGCTAATTAAATAATTTTAATGAAAGTATTCTTAAACTTTAACAGTAATTTAAATTATATACCTTTAACTTAAAATTGCTACATAATAAAAATTTCCCAGTTAAGGAAATTTTTAATCTTCCATATATTAAAATATCATTAATGATTTTTTTTTTAATTCATAATATACATTTAAATTATATAATTTTAATTTGAAATTACTGCATAAAACAAATTTCCCAGCTAGGGACATAGTTAGTCTTCCAATTATCAAAATTACTTAAAAAAAATTTTTTTTAACCTTTAAGAAAAAGTTAAATTATGTACCTTTAACTCAGCGTTACAACATTATAAAAATTTCCCAGCTAGGGAAATTTTTTGCCTTACAATTACCAAAATGGTTTTAATGAAATGTTTCTTTAACCTTTGAAAAAAAGTTAAATAATATACTTTTAGCTAAAAGTTACTCTATAATAAAAATTTCCCAGCTAGGGAAATTTTTAGCCTTTCAATTATTAATATAATTTGAATGCAAATTTTCTTTAACTTTTAATAGGAATATAAATTACATACTTTTAACTAAAAATTAATCTATAATAAAAATTCGCAACTAGGGAAATTTTTAGTATTCCAATTAATTAAATAATTTTAATAATAATATTTTTTAGACTTTAGTAGTAATTTAAATTATATACCTTTAACTTAAAATTGGTACATAATAAAAATTTCCCAGCTAGGGAAATTTTTAATCTTTTACATATTAAAACAACTTTAATCAAATTTTTCTTTAATTTGTACTATAAATTTAAATTATATAATTTCAATTCGAAATTACTACATAATAACAATTTCCCAACTAGGGAAATTGTTAGTCTTGCAGTTATCAAAATAGCTGTAATAAAAATTTTCTTACACTTTTCATAAGAAGCTAAATTATACACTTTTTACTAGAAATTACCTGTAAATAAAAATAGTTCCACCTAGGGAAATTTTTTTATTAGCGAAGTGCTGATGGTCTTAATGGCCTTCGGCCTACCAGCTCATTAAGCCTTGTCTTCTATTGAGTGCTGGGAAGTCGTATACAGAAGGGATTAGAAGGGGCCTGAACTCTACAAGTTCGTCTGCAAGGCTACAAACTTATTTTACATAAAAATTGAGGTTAGAGTAAAAAATATTGATAAAAGTTTACCTTTTTGGGGAAATTTTTATAATGAAATAAATAGAAAATATTAATAAAAAATTAAATAATATAGAAATATTAATAATATAGAAAATATTAATTAAGTATTACATTCTTAAAAATAAGATAAACTTTTCATATAAAAAGGGAAAAAATAGGGAAAATATCTGTTGCACGATTTTTAATGAAACCTTACCAAGATTTTAAATATAGTTCTTTCCTACATATTATATATTATTAAAATTTTCATTGGAAAAAAATTGCCTTTATGATTAAAGTTCTTTCTAAAAATATAACACATCCTGTTATATCAGATCCTATGAAAATATGAAATTCATAACAAAAGATTTTTAATTAAATTTTTATAAATTCGAAATTTTATAATTCCCAGATTCCTAGACGATTCTGAACATTGATTTCATTAAACAAAATAATATCCAACGATTTCTTAAATTTTTATCTGCACATATTATTTTCTTTTTCTTGTTCGCAATGTCAGGAATTTATCCTCTAAAGAAATTCATACTCTAAAGGAATTCCATTATCGAATTAAAACAAAAAGCGAAATGTTTTGATTTCTAGATCTCTGTCAAGGATTGTTGGCATTAATGTCGATAGACGGAAATAATGTCTACCAATCCCATAAACTTTTATCTACCCATCTTATTTTTGTTCAGAAATTCATCCCCCAAAAAAATTTTTTTCTTGTTCACAATGTCAAGAATTTATCCTCTAAAGGAATTCCATTATTGAATTTAAAACACAACCCGAAAATATCTTAATTTCTAGACTTTTGTCAAGGATTCTTGACATTAATGTCGTTGGACAGAAAAAATTTCTACCAATCCCATACATTTTAATCCGGCCTTCTTCTTTTTTGTCCAGGAATTCATCCCCTAAAAATTTACTCTCTAAAAAATTTCATAATTTGACTTTTTCGAAAAATCGAGGTTTCTTAATTTCTAGATCTCTGACGAAGATTGTGAACATTAGTTCCATTAGACAGAATAATATCTACTGATTTCATAAATTTTTATCTGCCCGTAGTCTTTTTTTCTTGTTCCGAATGTCAGGAACTTATCCTCTAAATAAATTCATCCCCTAAAGGAATTCCATTATCGAATTTGAAACAAAACCCGAAATATGTTAATTTCCAGACCTCTGTCAAGGATTCTTGGCATTAATGCCGTTACACAGAAATAATTTCTACCAATCCCATAAATGTTTATCCGCCCATCTTCTTTTTTGCGCAGGAATTTATCCTCTAAAAAATTTACTCTCTAAAAAAATTGCATATTTTGAATTTTGCGGAAAATCGAACGAAAATTCTAAACATTGCAATGTTATAAATAAATAAACGGGCAAGAACGGGCAGATCGTTTTGGACGTTTCACAACAACAAATAACCAAATTAACAAAACCATATATGGACCGAATCCGATCGAACCCCAAAAGATGCACTCCACCAAACTGTAGTATACAACACTTGAAGTCTGCTATCAACAATGTTAACTTCTACAACGTATTTCTATTAAACTAGATAATCCCAGAGCACAAACATATTTTTTTAGTTAATTTATACCTTCTACTTTAAACAAAAACCTTAGTTTATAAAATTATTGATCAAATAATTAAATATTGCTAAAAACCACGCACTGAGTAATTTGGCGCCAAATTCTTTCAATGCACTTGCTGCAACTTATGTTATATTTGAAAGCTAACAGCTGTGCGAATATTGAAAGCAAAACAAATGTAAAAACGTAAATTTGCTCAGTGGAGTATCGGTTATCGATACAACGTAAAACATTTATAGATTTTAAAGTTTGAAAATTTGACTTAAATGCCGTCAGATCATTGATTTTGACCACTGTGCATTGGTTTCATTAGACAAAATTAAAACAAAACCCGAAATATCTTAATTTCTAGGCTTCTGTCAAGGATTCTTTGTTTATCCGCCCATCATCTTTTTTGTGTAGGAATTCATTTTCTAAAAAATTTATTCTCTAAAAAATTGCATATTTTTACTTTTTCGAAAAATCAAATTTTCCTAATTTTTAGACTTATGTTTGACACATATAGTATCTAGTAGTTTTATCGTTTTTTTTAACGCTCATCTTGTTGACCAGAAATTTAACAATATGACACTTGAAATTTCCTAAGAAGATTAATCAAATTGCAGATTACCTGGAGAACTTATTTCCGTAAGCTTCCATTCAGCAGTTTAAAAAGTAAATTAAGTTGTTAAAAATCATAGAAATTATATTACAATCAAACAATAAATATTGTAAGAAAGGAAACTCTCTTGCATAAATCCAATATTATTAGACAGTTAAGAATGTATGTTAAAATCGACATGAGAAAAGGATTTTGAGAAATTTTTTTCATTCATTGCGAAAGCTTATAATCTCAAAAAGTCCAGCTTCATAAAAACTTTAAATAAAGAAATTCACAAAAAAACTTAAACTTTGTGTTGTTAAACATCCCAGCCCTGAAAATCATCTCCGTTAACATTGTTTGTAGATGACTTTTATTTTTCAGAATTGAAGCATTAAATTGCTGCACAAATATCAACAACAACAGCAACAACTACTTTTTTACCTACCACACTTTGTAGCGGATGACAAACAACGTTGTTATTATTATTATTACTCTTGTTGTTGCTGTTGTTTTTGTTTTTGTTTTGCTGCAGTTGGAGTTGTCACCTTCTGTAAAGTAAATGTGAAAAAAATTGCTTTTGAGTCTTTAATGTGCAAGTTGTGTTCATTTGACTCCATGTATTTTGTTCCGAAGAATGTCATTAAGTTTGACATTTATTTAAAATTTTGCTTCATCCACTTAAAGACTTACAATGCACAGTGTCAGTTTGTCAGTGTGTTTTGATCAGTAATTGTAATGAAACTGGCATTCGGAGGGCTTTTTATTGTTTTTTAGGATAATGAAAAATTATACTGTTTTAAGTATTTAGTATATACGACAATACTTTTGTGTCTGCGTCAGACAGTTTTGGTAAAAGTTTTAAGTCCCGTAACTTTTGAAATTTTTGTTTTTAATAAAAGAAACCAAACGAAAACGAACTTGGAGAGTTAGTTTGGCGGTGGCATCTTTATTCCCCAGTAACAGATGAAGATGAGGCTAAGTAATGCGTTGTATAGCGTAGGGCAGGCTGACCTTACATTGTGGTAATAAGGGATGAGGGAAGGGTGTATAAGCGATGAATATCCGAATCTGTGCTGAAGGTAAGACTATATTGAATGCACCAGCGGGGGTCTATATGAAAACCAGATTGACTCGTGACTGCTAGATATCTCTTAATGAGATAGATTGTGTCATTGATTTACATCAGCACCTGCAGATAAGGCCGTATATCTGATGATAGATTAAATCCACGGCAACTTTTCGCTATAAGTTCGTAGCCTTGCAGAGTACGCGCCTTCTAATCCCTCCTGTATACAATTTCCTAGCAGTCAATGGAAGAGAAGTTTTAATAAATTGATTGCCGAAGGCCATTAAAAGCATCTGCAGTTAACCAACTCATCACTCCTGATTTCTTAGCATACAGGTATCTGTTGCAAGACAACAGCACCTCGGGGGGTGTTGTTAGCCACCAAAACCCAGCTGTGTACCAAAGTTATCAGGGATACTAATTCCCTTTCCTACGATTTTGGGTTTAAGCTACAGCCAAAACGTTTCCGCCAAGGCAGGCACTACAACCATGATCAGCATCGAAAGATCTGCAAGACGGAACCTTTCGGGGGCTTTGGTGATCCTCGTTCAGCCAATTTTAGACCATGCTATAGGTTCTGAAAGTCCTTAAGAGTCATGTGGCTTCCTAGAGTTTGGTTTGCTACTACAAACGAGGGACTCTTTTCCCTCTATGCCCCAAAAAACAGAGTGTCCTGGTTTGGTCTACGCCAGGTGTACAGGAGTGAAATTGATTTACATCAGCACCTTTCTTTACGGCCTAATTCACCACAATTCACCAGCACCGCCATGTGGCATACCAGGCACATACAGGTCACAACTTGTTACCATATGTTTGTATTCATATCGACCAGGGGTGACTAAAAGCTCTATATGAAAGAGCAAACACAAATACATTTAAGTAAAAAGTACTTTTATTTAATACTTTTTCTTATAAAAAACAAAACGTAATTACAAAAACAAAATCAACACTGATCATCGCTGTCGTAAATGTTTATCAGCAAAGCATGCGAAAGTGTTGCTGCTTTACTCTTGTGTTGTGTACAGTGAAGAACAACAAAAAAATATATTTGTATTTTTAATTTTTAACTATATAGTTGCAAATAAATTTGCAAAGTATAGGATGCCAGCATGGGCGGAGTAACGTAGACCTTATACCTTGGATGGTATTAACAGTATTTCTTTTTTTCGGCGCTGTGACTGTATTGACCAACCATATGAAGTTGCCGCGTCGTTAACAACGAAATACCTCAAAAAACTGCTAACTAGTGCAGTTAGTTGAGTTAGACAGTTAACCAATGAGAGTGAGATGCAAAACTCTCTAAGGTCAAACAACAACGACAACGACCGCACTTAAGAAATAATCACGATAATGCGAGAGCTGTTTCCCAGCCCAGAGCTGCTTGTCGGCTGAAAAAATAAAAATAAAATATAAATAAAACAAAGTTGTTTGTGCATTTCTCGTTGCTAGTGCTGAGCATTAAGCGCATAGGGCTTGGGCCTTTCTGATAGAGGCAAACACCTTGTTTAAGAGTTCGGGTATTCTAATTCCTCCTGTATGCAATTTCGCAGCAAACAATGGAAGACAATGCCTAATGAGCTGGTAGTCCATTAAAGTATCAGCTCTTAAATCAACTCACCCGTCTAACCATCACCACTGGTTTCTTAAAGTATAGGTACCTATTGCAAGGCAACAGCACCTCGAGAGGTTGTTAGCCCTCGAAAAAATCCATGCGCCACACAATTATCAGACTTACTAACTCCCCCTTCCTGTGACTTTAAGTTTAAACCACAGCCAGAACGGTACAGCCAAGATATGCACCTCAACCATGGTCCACCCGGGCTGAACTACAAGTAGAACCACCCGCGAGCATGCTGTTCCATTAGTTGTGTACAGCAATACAAAACCTATTCCCCGGAGAAACATAACGATATTTACGAACCCAGAGCTTTCCTGGGTATCGAGAAAAAGTGACGAATGTACTGGCAAAGGCTGGGGTTCGCAATAGGGTGTAAGTACTTAGTATAGTGTCAACTTATAGGAACTGCACTGGACTGATAAGTTTGCTAGCATGACCTGTAGGAGGACTATGGTCCTATAGGGCTTTCTGGGTGAATGTAATGTAGTGGAGCTGACAAGATATTATTACATAGGGACATATTGTTTTCTATAGAAATTGTAGCAACGAAAAGAAGGAAGAGGGAGTCTTTACCCGGTATTCAATCTTAGGTTTTCAGGCTGAATTAAAGTGGATCTGAACTATTGGGGGATGTGTAGGTCTTACAAGCAACACAACGGCAGCTGGCTTTTTCCATAAAAATGACATCCCGTAAAATAGAGTGGGTCAACAACTTGCCATCGATCTTTCCATCGCTTTTGACATAAGAAATTAAAGTTGCAGTACGACATATCAAAAAATTAGTACCTACTCTCACGACCAATTTTCCACCATGTAGTTAGCTTTCGAGAAAATTGTGGATGTTGCCAGGTAAATTGAACTTCATTTTGCGCATTAGGCCGTCGCGCCACACTTTGTCTATGAAAAGTACCGAACAGTAATTTTTGTTTTCAAATGTCTTTCTTAAGCCTTTTGCCAGTCTATGCGTTTGCTCAATGGCACTGTGTTGAGCCCAAAAACCAAATTGATGCACTATACTTCTTTACGTACTGGAGTCAACTTATTCATCAATAATTTTTCAAACAGTTTTGAAATTGATGGCAGTAGGCTTATCGGCCTACACGACTAAACCTTGGTATGATCTTTTCCTGTCTTAGGTATCATAGAGAACATAGCGACCTTCCACTCTGTCGGGAAATATTCAAGACGTAAAATAGCGTTGAAAAAAAACAACACAACCGTTTTAGCTACGCGAGGTAAATGTACAAGCATTTTGTTGCTGATTTCATCAGTGCCTGGAGATTTTTTTTTTGTATTGATATTACTAATAGCATCTTCAACGTCCTGAATATTGAGGCGTAAATTTACTGGAGGTTTAGCTGCAAATTGCGGCAATTCAGCAGCTTCATCAGCTGAAGTATTAAGAGTAAAAATATTCCTTAAGTTGTTTGCGAATAGCTCCCCCTTCTCGGTGTCGTTTCTAGCCCAATTGACAGTTGGAGTTCGCAAGGATGGCATACTTCTAACCGGTATCTTCAAACCTTCGGTCGCTCGCCATTAAGTAATTCCATATGAGGAACGGGACTTTTACAAATCTATTTCCCAGTTCAAAAGATTGCTCAAGCATTTTTAATCAGGATTTTCACTGTTACAATAATAGTAGCTATTCCAACCATTTTTTGATTTTTTAACACGCTTATATTAGTTTCAGTTATATGCTTGTTTGTTTTTTTGTGTGTTTGCAACACTCGAAATTCATATCATATGAGTGATTATTACATGTGGCAGATATATAAATCTGCATGTACAGTCTTGCTGCTTTAGTGGAAGTGGAGGGATTTTAGGGATTCAAAAAGTAGATTTTCGGAACTCCCAGAAAATGTCGAAACCACTTCGTTGACCGACTTGTAACCGGTTTTTCATAATCGGTGCGCGTTTTACCGTGTAACATGTATCTAAACTATATGGTCATTCCTTTCAGTGCAAAAATTAAAGTTACCGTATTGTTTTTGACCCATGCCATAGACTATGCGACCGTTGCTACAACACGTTGGCTTGCCGAGTTGTGTGTTTTGCTCACAAACTGTGCGATATTAACTCACAATTTCATTTCTTAAAAAATTCTGTTGAGTAAAGATCACCGCAGATGCAATAATTGTATATAAAAATAAGAGCAAATCGAAATAAAGTTGTACAACATGCTTTTAAATTTTACAACCAATCGATACAACTACCAAAAAAATCAAAACTTTTTAATCCTTCGTACAACCGAGACACAACTTCATACGACGACCCCACACACTTTACAATCCAATAACCAACATCGTCATGTTGTACAACTAGTCGCATAGTCTGTGGCTTGCTTGAGGAATTGGTGGGACTTTGACGTTTCCTGAAGCCGACTTTAGGAACTCCCAAAATCTCGCAACTGCTTCGCTAACCGAATCGGAACCGGGTTTTTATATTGGATACGCGTTTGTCCAAGATAACAAAAAAATTTAATACTTTTTGCTTTATTCCAATTAAATGTTATATGCCTCTATAAAAACACTCTTTATTACGGCTTGTGATAACAAATATGTTTTGTGCATTTCATATTTTGCTTATTTTTTTATTTGTTTTCTTTTTTGTATTTCTCTTAACAAAATATGTTATTTTTAATTGTTATGCTGTATTTACTATAGTTATAGTTGCTTTTAGTTCGAAATTGTAAAAAAAGTTTGAGTTTCTGGTTTTTGTGAGGAGTTTTGTTAACATTTCGACATAATTGTTTTTGGTTTAATTTCCATAATAACAGCTATTAAAAAGTTTTCTTTCTAACAGCAAAAACTGATTTATTACACAATCATTTGTATCTATTAAGAAGCTTACATATGTGTTAGAGAAAGAGAGAGAGAGAGAGAGAGTGAGTGTGTGTGTGTTTGTGGTAATAGCAACATATGAACATTTTCACATATTTACATACAACAGAATAAAGTTGAATACTTAAACACGTGTGTCTTCCTTCCTCTTTAACTTTTCGAAGTTGAAAAAATAAACATCTTTTTGGTTTTTGTTTCCCCTAAAAACTAGTTAAATGCTTAAGAAAACTTTTCCCATTAAATTTTGCTTGTCGCAGTTTTCATGTGCTGCTTACCAGCCAAGGAAAATTTCCTGGAAATATGAGACAATATCCCTTAAAGTGTGGCAAGATCTTGCTTTAAACAGTTTGGCTATTTCAGTTTTCTGAGTGTAGCTGTGCCAAGCTAATGGTTTGTCTTCTCGGTGGGAGTTAATACTAAGCAGGCTTCATTGGCTTTTTACCACTTTGGTAAACAGATTGGTTGGAATGTGCATACGAGTGCCAGTCTGCCTGTCTGTCTGCTTGTCTAACATTAAATTGTTCCAAATTTTATTCACATTATTATAAAGAAACTTTACCTTGCTGGCGGAAGTTCTTAAACAGATGAGTTTAGAAAATTAAATAACCAACAGACAGAAATTTGCAGGCAGAGTAAAGCTTTAGAAAAAAATAAAAATAATATAATAAAATGTTTAAATACACAAAGATTCACACTTCCATGTGAGTTTAAAAGTAGTGGCAATGGCAGTGGCAGCGGCAGCTCTAAATATGTTTATGGCTTCCAGCCAGAGAAAACATTTAAACTAAATAAAACAAAAATCGAATACAAATTTTTAATAGCCAAAGATTTGAAAGTAACTTTTTTGTATAAACTAAAACTACAGTTACAGAATGGGTGGCCAAATTGATGAGGGAAAGATAGAGAGAAATAGAAAATAGAGATCTTGGAAATTTTTATAAAGCTAAAAAAGCAAAGTGATTCTTTGAAGCCATAAAAAATATTGTAGAATATTTTGAACAAGCAGTATACGTTTCACTCCGATCTTTATATTATATAAAAATTTCTCTTTAAGGGAACTTATTACAAGAGTTTGAAAATGCATGCCTCATTTTTATAATTTCATTTTGTAAAAACACAAGATTTTATGAAATCCATTAAAAAAAATAGTTTTAATCATATTTCCCTGCAAGGGAAGTTTTTAATCTTGCTCTTATCAAACTAACTAAAATGAAAATTTTCTTTAAATTTTTATAAAAAATTATAATGTACACTATAGACTTAAAATTACTACATAATAAAAATTTCCCAGTTAGGCAAATTTTTATACCCTTCACAAAAATGTTAAGGGTATATATAAGTTTGTGATTCCGTTTGTAATTTCTACAGTTTTTTTTTGCGACCCTATAAAGTATATATATTCTGAATCAGAATTAATGGAAAAGTCGATTAAGCGATGTCCGTCTGTCCGTCTGTCCGTCTGTCCGCTGTTGAAATACCGTTTCTGAGAAAACCATTAGACTTAGAAACTTTTTTCTTTCACCATTCTTTTACCCCATCGATTCATGGGTTTGCTATTGAAATTCAGTAATATCGGTCCACGTATAGCTGAGATATATTCAAAATTCCGAAAAAAGCCATTTTTTTTGCAGTTTTGTATGAAAATTTTTGAAAACAAAAGTTGTTCGTTTTGCTTCAAACTTCACACACTTATTAAGCATGGTGACTAAAAGACAAAAAATTTTTTTTTCAGATATCGGTCCATATATACCCGAGATATAGCCCAAATCGGGGTTTTCATGAAAATGTCGCATAGGTGAAGCTAAATAACTTTTTTTTGCTCAAAAGCAGTTCTAGTACTTATATAAGGTTACATAAATATGGAAAATGAAAATTTCCGATATCGGTCCATATATACCCGAGATATAGCCCAAACCTGGTTTTTCATGCAAATGTCGCGTAAGCGAACCTAAACAACTTTTTGGTGCTCAAAAGCAGTTCTGGTAAGGAAATAGGGTCATATGAATATGAAAAATGAAAATTTTCGATATCGGTCCATATATACCCGAGATATAGCCTAGACCGGGGTTTTCATGAAAATGCCGCGTAAGCGAACTTAAACAACTTTTTTGTGGTCAAAAGCAGTTCTGGTATTGAAATTAGGTTACAAAAAATATGGAAAATGAAAATTTCCGATATCGGTCCATATATACCCGAGATATAGCCTAGACCGGGGTTTTCATGAAAATGGCGCGTAAGCGAACTTAAACAACTTTTTTGTGGTCAAAAGCGGTTCTGGTATTGAAATTAGGTTACATAAATATGGAAAATGGAAATTTCCGATGTCGGTCCATATATACCCGAGACATAGCCCAAATCGGGTTTTTCATGAAAATGTCGCGTAAGCGAACTTAAACAACTTTTTTGTTCTCAAAATCAGTTCTGGTACTGAAATAGGGTCATATAAATATGCAAAATGAAAATTTTCGATATCGGTCCATATATACCCGAGATATAGCCCAAATCGGGTTTTTCATAAAAAAGTCGCGCAAGCGAACTTAAACAACTTTTTTGTGCTCAAAGCAGTTCTGATAATGAAATTAGGTTACATAAATATGGAAAATGAAAATTTCCGACATCGGTCCATATATACCCGAGATATAGCCCAAATCGGGTTTTTCATGAAAATGTCGCGTAAGCGAACTTAAACAACTTTTTTGTGCTCAAAGCAGTTCTGGTAATGAAAAAGGGTTATATAAATATGAAAAATGAAAATTTTCGATGTCGGTCCATATACACCCGAGATATAGCCCAAATCGAGTTTTTCATGAAAATATCGCGTAAGCGAACTTAAACAGTTTTTTTGTGCTCAAAAGCAGTTCTGGTAATGAAATAGGGTCATATAAATATGAAAAATAAAAATTTTCGATATCGGGCCATATATACCCGGTGTATAGCCTAACAGGTTTTTAGATGAAAATGCCGACTAAACAACTTTTTTGTGCTCAAAAGCAGTTCTGGTAATGAAATTAGGTTACATAAATATGAAAAATGAAAATTTCCGATATCGGTCCATATATACCCGAGATATAGCCCAAATCGGGTTTTTCATGAAAATGTCGCGTAAGCGAACTTAAACAACCTTTTTTGTGCTCAAAGCAGTTCTGGTAATGAAAAAGGGTTATATAAATATGAAAAATGAAAATTTTCGATGTCGGTCCATATATACCTGAGATATAGCCCAAATCGGGTTTTTCATAAAAATGTCGCGCAAGCGAACTTAAACAACCTTTTTGTGCTCAAAGCAGTTCTGATAATGAAATTAGGTTACATAAATATGGAAAATGAAAATTTCCGATGTCGGTCCATATATACCCGAGATATAGCCTAGACCGGGGTTTTCATGAAAATGCCGCGTAAGCGAACTTAAACAACTTTTTTGTGCTCAAAAGCAATTCTGGTAATGAAATTAGGTTACATAAATATGGAAAATGAAAATTTCCGATATCGGTCCATATATACCCGAGATATAGCCCAAATCGGGTTTTTCATGAAAATGCCGCGTAAGCGAACTTAAACAACTTTTTTGTGGTCAAAAGCAGTTCTGGTATTGAAATTAGGTTACAAAAAATATGGAAAATGAAAATTTCCGATATCGGTCCATATATACCCGAGATATAGCCTAGACCGGGGTTTTCATGAAAATGGCGCGTAAGCGAACTTAAACAACTTTTTTGTGCTCAAAGCAGTTCTGGTAATGAAAAAGGGTTATATAAATATGAAAAATGAAAATTTTCGATGTCGGTCCATATATACCCGAGATATAGCCCAAATCGGGTTTTTCATAAAAATGTCGCGCAAGCGAACTTAAACAACTTTTTTGTGCTCAAAGCAGTTCTGATAATGAAATTAGGTTACATAAATATGGAAAATGAAAATTTCCGATGTCGGTCCATATATACCCGAGATATAGCCTAGACCGGGGTTTTCATGAAAATGCCGCGTAAGCGAACTTAAACAACTTTTTTGTGCTCAAAAGCAATTCTGGTAATGAAATTAGGTTACATAAATATGGAAAATGAAAATTTCCGATATCGGTCCATATATACCCGAGATATAGCCCAAATCGGGTTTTTCATGAAAATGTCGCGTAAGCGAACTTAAACAACTTTTTTGTGCTCAAAAGCAATTCTGGTAATGAAATTAGGTTACATAAATACGAAAAATTAAAATTTTCGATGTCGGTCCATATACACCCGAGATATAGCCCAAATCGGGTTTGTCATGAAAATATCGCGTAAGCGAACTTAAACAGTTTTTTTGTGCTCAAAAGCAGTTTTGGTACTGAAATAGGGTCATATAAATATGAAAAATAAAAATTTTCGATATCGGGCCATATATACCCGAGATATAGCATAGACCGGGGTTTTCATGAAAATGCAGCGTAAGCGAACTTAAACAACTTTTTGTGCTCAAAAGCAGTTCTGCTAATGAAATTAGGTTACATAAATATGGAAAATGAAAATTTCCGATATCGGTTCATATATACCCGGTGTATAGCCTAACAGGTTTTTTGATGAAAATGCCGACTAAAAAACTTTTTTGTGCTCAAAAGCAGTTCTGGTAATGAAATAAGGTTATATAAATATGGAAAAAGAAAATATCCGATATCGGTCCATATATACTCGAGATATAGCCTGAACCGATTTTTTCAATAACATTTTTTTTTTGCTGAAAAGCAGTTCTTGTCATAAAAGATGGTTACGAAAATAGAGAAAATTAAAATTTCTGATATCGGTCCAGATATACCCGAGATATAGCCTAAATCGGGTTTTTCATGAAAATATCGCGTAAGCGAACGTAAACAATTTGTTGTACTCAAAAGCAGTTCTGGTAATGATATAAGGTTATATAAATATGGAAAATTAAAATTTTCGATATCGGGCCATATATACCCGAGATATAGCCTGAACCGATTTTTCCATTAAAAAAAATTTTATTTTTTTTTTTGCTGAAAAGCAATTCTCGTTATAAAAGAAGGTTACTAAAATACAGAAAATAGAAAATTCCCATATCGGTTCATATATATATAACCGAGCATATTTAGGTCACATTTTTAATATACTATACATATTCGTGACTATCGTGAAGGGTATTTTAGATTCGGCCCAGCCGAATATACTACACTCTTACTTGTTTCCATTAACATTTTTTTTTGCTGAAAAGAATTCTTGTTATAAATAAAGAAGGTTACTAAAATACAGAAAATAGAAAATTCCGATATCGGTTCGTATATAGCCGAGATATAGCTTAAACAAAGTTTTCCATGAATATTTTTTTATTTTTTTAAAATAACAAACACAAAAACTGCAAAGCTTTTTTGCTTGTCTGCAGTAACACCCAAGGTCTGTGGCAGGAATCGAACCTGCGACCTCGAGACTGCTGGTCGAGTACTCTACCAAATCAGCCATCGACACACCGAGGTTCATGAAAGATTTCTTTTTTGGCATGGTAGTTACAAGGCAAAAATATTTTTTCGCCGATATCGTTCCATATATATCCGAGCATATTCAGTTAAAATTTGTAATATATACTATACATATACGTGACTATTGTGAAGGGTATTTTAGATTCGGCACAGCCGAATATACCACACTCTTACTTGTTTGTCTTGCAATTATCAAAATAATTTTAAGCAACTATTTTATAACTTTTCATAAAAATATTAACTACAAACCTCTAATTCCTAATTTTTGCAAAATAAAAATTTCCCAGCAAGGGACATTTTTAGTCTTGCCGTTATTAAAATAGTTTTAGCAAACACATGCTTTAACTTTTAATAAGAATTTGAATAATACAATTTTACTTAAAAGTTTTGCATAATAAAAATTTTCCAGCTAGGGAAATTTTTAGTCTTGCCGTTATTAAAATAATTTTAGCAAACACTTGCTTTAACTTTTAATAAGAATTTTAATTATACAATTTTACTTAAAATTTTTGCATAATAAAAATTTCCCAGCTAGGGAAATTTTTAGTTTTGCCGTTATTAAAATAATTTTAGCAAACACTTGCTTTAACTTTTAATAAGAATTTTAATTATACAATTTTACTTAAAAGTTTTGCATAATAAAAATTTCCCAGCTAGGGAAATTTTTAGTCTTGCCGTTATTAAAATAGTTTTAGCAAACACTTGCTTTAACTTTTAATAAGAATTTGAATAATACAATTTTACTTAAAAGTTTTGCATAATAAAAATTTCCCAGCTAGGGAAATTTTTAGTCTTGCCGTTATTAAAATAGTTTTAGCAAACACATGCTTTAACTTTTAATAAGAATTTTAATTATACAATTTTACTTAAAATTTTTGCATAATAAAAATTTCCCAGCTAGGGAAATTTTTTGTTTTGTAATTATTAAATAAATTGTAAGGATAATTTTCTTTAGTTTTTAATAAAAATTTAAATTATATACTTTTAAGGGGAAGTTATTATACAATAAAAATTTTCTAGCTAAGGAAATTATTTATGTTGTATAATATAATTATCGAATTAATTTTAATTAAAATTTTCTTTAACTTTTATTTCCAAGTTCAATTACGTACTTTCAAATCGAAATTACCACAAAACAATAATTTCCCAATCAGTTATTAAAATCGTATGGCTATTGTTTAAGTTGCTTCACTTAAAATATATTTTAACTTTTATATATTCATTTACTCTTCAATAACCAAAACATTTAATTAAAAAAAAAATTATATATTTTTATATATAATTTTCCGGCTAGGGAAATTATGTGTCTTGCAATTATCAGAGTAATTTGAACGAAAATGCTTTTAAACTTTCAACATAAATTTATATTATATACTTTTAACTCGAAATTACTACCCAGCTAGAAAACCTTTTAGCCTTGTGAAATTTTGCTTTAACTTTTGATGAGTGTTTGAATTACATAATTTTACTTAAAATTACTACATAACACAAATATCCTAGCTAGAGAAATTTTTAGTCTGGCAATTATGAAAATAAGTGTGCTTTTACCATTAATATGAATTTGCTTTATATAATTTTACATAAAATTACTACATAATAAAAATTGCCCAGCTAGGGAAATTTTTAGTCTGGTAATTATCAACCAAAATTTTCTTTAGGCTTTAATTAAAAGTTAAATGTTTTATCTTTAACTGGAAATTTTGACATAATAAATATTTCCCAGCTAGGGAAATATTTCTGCCTTGCCATTATCAAAATAATTTTAGCAAAACTGTGCTTTAACTGTTAATAAAAATTTGAATTATATAATTTTACTTAAATTTGTTGCATAATACAAATTTCGCAACTAACCCCCGTTAACACTGAGGAGCAATTGAAACAGTTAAACGCCATTTTTTCTACACAAGGCGACTCATACGTAAGTATTATGAATAATGAAATAAATTTTACTGACTTCCAGCAAACTAACCTTATTTTTATTTTATATGCTTTTTAGTTTCAACTAAATTAAAATCATTTTACTGAAGAACTAGCCAGTCAGTATTGAGGCAGTCTACTGGTGGATTTCGTAGGACAAGTCTGTGTTAAATGTCAATAGTAGTTAGCATTAATAAGGGTACAATTTGTCAGTAGTATTGGTGACATCGTGAATAGGTATTCACATTTCCTGGAGGGATGCTTTTAGTTTTATCTTGTTTGTATGAATGTGTTGCACATTTATAATAAGCAGATTAACAGTTGCACACTTGGTTAGATTTAACAAAAAATTCTTAACAATATGTTTTTATTAAAAATTTACTAAAATTGTATATCTAATGTTTTCCTGGATAGTATTTTTTTTTTTTTTTTCGCTGAAAAACAAATTTCCTTTTAGGCGAATTTTTCTACTAGTAAGTTTTTGTTACATCTTAAAATACTAAACACATATCGTATAAACATCACAACAAATATTTACGGTTTTTAATAGTTCTTACCAGCCATTTCATTTCTAATGACAGAAAACATTTTTCACCTCAAATAGTTCGTTAATGTTTTCTGTAACAGCAAAAAAAAAAAATAAAATAAAAATGCCAACTTATTGACTCTTAAATAATTGATGACTATAAAGAAATGTCACATGCTCTTTTCACTTTATTTCCGCAAAGTTTTTGCAACAATTTTCCGCCGTTAATAAGGACATTAACAAAATTGGCTGCTCAGTAAGTTTTAAACTTTTTGTTTGCAACGTGACACATGCACATGCACATGTGCCATCAATATGATTGTGCAAGACGATGTTGATGCTGCCATTAAAGATGATTGTGTAGGAAACGTGACTTTACTCATATACCTTCCCGCAGTTTATATTTTATACGATGTGATATCTGGGTAATTCCCATTGGAATAGGTTCACTTCTTAGATACCAATTGGAAATGAGTAGTTTGATAGAAGCTTATTGAAATTGAAACGTTTTGTTGCAAGTCTTTTATTTTATGGAAACATAAAATGCTAAATTAAATAGACGTGTAAAGCAATATAATTTTACAGGGATGTCAACTTTAGCTTTTAACGATTTTCTTGTGAATAGCAAACTTTATAAGTCACATTTCCAAGTTTGGAACGATGTTAAGCAATTAAAATATCACACCAGATATAACACTAAATGAAAATGTCTTTAAGATGTAAAATACTTATTTAATGATAACTTTAGGATGCTTTCTTTCATGTCATGTTAAGTTCCTTTTATGGGTAAAAAAAGGAACGTTTCTGTAAATAACATAAATTTATGCTCTGCCAACTACGAGCAACTTATGCTTTTCTTGATTTTGATATTATGGTATGGGGATTTATGAGACTAGATTTTATTGTATAATTTGTATTTGTTATTCATTAACAGATTTGTTATAATTTGCTGCAACAATCTATCTGCCTGGCTCTCGATGTCGTTTTGTAAAAGTTCGTCATAATTTCTAAAGTCAAAAAATCTATTCCGATGCCGTTCACAAGCTTTATTATACCCTTCACAAAAATGTAAAGGGTATATATAAGTTTATGATTCCGTTTATAAAATCTATAGTTTTTATTTGCGACCCTATAAAGTAAATAAATTCTGAATCAGAATTAATAGAATAGTCGATTAAGCGATGTCCGTCTGTCGGCCGTTGCTGAGAAAACCATTAGACGTAAATACTTTTTTCTTCCACCATTCTTTTACCCTATCGATTCGTGGGTTTGCTATTGTAATTCAGTAATATCGGTTCACATATAGCTGAGATATATCCAAAATTCCGAAAAAAGCCATTTTTTGCAATTTTGTATGGAAATTTTTGAAAAAAAAATTGTTTGTTTTGCTTCAAATTTCACACACTCATTAAGCATGGTGACTTAAAGGCAAAAGATGATATTGGTCCATATATACCCGAAATATATCTCAAATCAGGGTTTTATTGAAAATGTCGCGTACGCGAACTTAAACCACTTTTTTTTGCTCATAAGCAGCTTTGGTAATTAAATGAGGTTATGTAAATATGGAAAATGAAAATTTCCGATATCGGTCCACATATACCCGAGATATAGCCTAGATCGGGTTTTTCATGAAAATGTCGCGTAAGCGAACTGAGACAACTTTTTGTTGCTTAAAAGCAGTTCTGGTAATAAAATCATGTTATATAAATATGGAAAAGGAAAATTTTCGATATCGGCCCATATATACCCGATATATAGCCTAGACCGGGGTTTTCATTAAAATGTCGCGTAAGCGAACTTAAATCACTTTTTGTGCTCAAAAGCAGTTTTGGTAGTAAAATATGGAAAATGAAAATTTCCGATATCGGTCCATATATACCCAGATATAGCTTAGAACGGGATTTTCATGAAAATGTTGCGTAAGCGAACTTAAACAAATTTTTTTGTGCTTAAAAGCAGTTCTGATAATAATATAAGGTAAATAACCTTGGAAAATGAAAGTTTCCGACATCGGTCCATATATACCCGAGATATAGCGTTAACCGATTTTTCCATTAACATTTTTTTTTTTTTTTATTTAGTTATTTTTTTTTTTGCTGAAAAGCAATTGTTATAAAAGAAGGTTACTAAATTACAAAAACTAGAAAATTCCGATATCGGTTCATATATAACCGAGCATATTTAGGCCACATTTTTAATATACTATGCATATACGTGACTATCGTGTAGGGTATTTTAGATTCGGCCCAGCCGAATATACCACACTCTACTTGTTTTTCCTCATTTTGTATCATTTGCGTTATCTACCTTCGACATGTTCGTTAATTGAATAATAGTTTACTATAAGTCACTTATTTTTAATATAAAACATCGTGACCCAGGCAGCATATCTCTTTGATTTTAGACATATGTTTTCATATGAGTTTTCATATTATTTTATGTTTCGTTCTTAGATATTTTAATACTATTTCTTGACATGCTGATATTCGAATATTTTTCCACCTTTTTGTTGTGAAAATCCCCTTTTTGGGGATTTACAGAAATATTATTGGGAATTCAAGACTTTAACACTTATTTTCCTTTATTTATTTATTTATTTTTTTCTTATATTTACGCATGATAATGGTGGGTTAAACACTTTTTTTGGTTCTCCGATTGGTTCAGAATTGGCCGGATGGGTGATATGTACGAGTAGATCTGTTGAGATACATAATAAACTTCCCTTTTTGGGGATTTACAAAAATATTTTTGGGAATTCAAGACTTTAACACTTATTTTTCTTTTTTTAATTATTTATTTCCTCTTTTTATATTTACGCATGATAATGGTGGACTAAACACTTTTTTTGGTTCTCCGATTGGTTCAGAATTGGCCGGATGGGTGATATGTACGAGTAGATCTGTTGAGATACATAATAAACTTGGGTAACACAACGAAACAAAATTGCATACAAGTGCGCAGGCTTTTTCAATAGCTGGCAGAATGTTCATAATAAAGAAACAGACTGGAACTTCACCGAAATCCTCTTGCGCGCAACATACTTAATTTTGGCGGTCGCACGCGGTTGAGAAGAACAGATACCTTTGCCACCATCAGAGGAACAAGTGCTTTTACCGATATACTCCCGCATTATAAAACTTTTTGTCTAGCATTGGCCGGACTTAAGTAAAAATTATATTTTTGTATATTTAGTATTAAGATGTGAATACTTATTGTTAGTTCATTTTAATCATCAATAAATAAAAAACGCTTCAAAAAATTTTGATTTTCGCGATCAATAACTCTTGATCGAAAAAGACAGGAAAAAATAATTGAATACACTAAAGCTGGGGGACAACTAGCTGTTTCGCGGCTAGCGGCCGTATTAAAAATACATCATGTTTACATGGTACTGCGTTCGAATACTAGTGGGTGCTGATGAGTAGTGCAGCGACTACGAAACAGCTAGTTGACCGCCAGCTTTAGTATATTCAATTTTGATTTTCCTTATTTTTATCGAATTTTTATATCAGGGACTTTTTTTGGGATTTTGGAAACTACCCGATATACACTGGAAAACTCTATATAAGAGCTTGAAACAAAGTCAATTTCGAAAAAACTTGTTTTCGTCATTATAAAAAGAAAGCCTTGCGGAATTTTCATGGAATTTATGTTTTTTTTTTCATTTTCTAACTCAAAAAGCTAAAAAGTACAAAATTCTTCATATGTTTTTAAATTTAGGCTGGAGAGATTTTCAATAAAGACTTGGGAATTGCGAAAAAGAGAATACATTATGCAATATGTATTAAATTTCTTAATATTTTGCTAACGAATACCTTTTCTAGACACAAAAAAAAATCTTTCTGGGTGATTTTGGTACCCCATTTTGTGTTAAAAATATATTTCTAAAATTATAATAATACAAGAACTATTTTTTCGACATTGAAAAAAGTTGGGATTGGGGAATTTTTATTCAATTTATTTACTTTCTGCATTTTTGGGCACAAAATAAAGGAACAAAACCCTGTATATGTTATTCTGAAGAGGTTTTCAATAAAAACTTGGGAATTGCAAAGATAAGAATACGTTATATTTAATTTCATAATATGTATTTTAAGACTTTGCTGATATACAACTTTCAAAACTTTGCTGATATACAAATAAATTATACTTTTTGGGACTTTTTGGTTCCCCGTTTTATGTAAATATATATTTCTAAAATTAAAATAATATATGAATTCTTTTTTCGACATTGAAAAAAGTTGGCATTGCAAAGTTTTTATTGAATTTATTTATTTTCTTAATTTTCTAGCACAAAAAAATTAAAAGGTAAAAAATCCGTCTAGTGTTATTCTAAAGTGATTTTGAATGAAGACTTGGGAATTGTCCAAATGGAAATACATTATGTAATATACATTTAATTTCATAATATTTTAAGACTTTACTGACACAAATTTTTAAACCTTGGTTATGCTCAAATAAAAACTTCTTTTATGAGATTTTTGGTTCATCATTTTGTACAAAAATTATATATACAATAATACAAGAATTCGTTTTTCGAAAAAGTTTGCATTGCAAAATATTTTTTTCAATTTATTTATTTTTTTCATTTTCTAGTACAAATAAAAAACTAAAGGGTACAAAATCCTTCTTGTGTTATTCTGAAGAGATTTTGAATGAAAATTTGGGAATTGCCCAGAAGGAAATACATTATATAATATATATTTAATTTCATAATATTTTAAGACCTTGCTGAACCCTTTTAGGGAGATTTTGGCTCTTCATTTTGTACAAAAATTATATATACATTAATACAATAGTTCGTTTTTCGGAAAAGTTGGCATTGCAGAATTTTTATTGAATTTATTTATTTTCTCCATTTTGTAGTACAAATAAAAAACTAAGGTACACAATCCTTCACATGTTATTCTGAAGAGATTTTGAATAAAAACTTGGGAATTGCCAAAATAAAAATATATTATACACTATATATTTTATTTTAGACTATTTTAATATTCGTCTGATGAATAACTTTTCTTTCTACAAAAAAAATCCCCTTTTTGGGGGATTTCGGTTACCCATTTTGTATTAAAATCATATTTTGAAAAATTACTATAACAATAAAAATTACAAGAACTCTTTTTGACATTTATTTTTAATATTGCAGAATTTTTATTGCATAAATTTTTTTTCTTTATTTCCTAGCTCAAAAAAAAAATTTAAAGGTTCAAAACCCTTGATTCGTTAGGCTGGAGAGATTTTCTATAAGACTTTGGGAATTGCCAAGATGGCAATACATTTGCAAAATATATGGAGTTTCATAATATTTTAAGACTTTGCTCATTGATAATATCTTAAAAGTGCATAACTTTTCTTTATACAAAAAAAGGTTTTTTTTCTGACATTTTGGTTCCCCATTTTGCATGAAAATTATTTTTTTTAAATTACAGTAAAGAATTCTTGGACTTGTTTTTAAAGGATTACTTTTCTTCTTTGGATGTATATATTATTTCGCAAATTATTTTTATTTTATTTTAGTAAGGTAATAAATTTTAAGAGATTTGGGCTCTCTATTTTGTGTACAAAAATTGTATTTCCATAATTAGAATAATGTATTTTGAGCGATTCAGCTTCCCCATATTCTATAAAAATTATAGTTCTAGAATTAAAATTATACAATAATTCTTTAAAAATAATTAAACCATTAGACTTTTTCATTTCATTGGTTTACCATTTTGCAAATTATTTTATGTAATTTATTGGATGTAAAGTATTTTGGGAGCTTTTGTGTCCCCATTTTTTATATAAAATAATTATATTTCTAACACTTGAATGATACAAGAATTCTTTGAGTTGTTCTTAAAGCATTAATTTGGTCTATCATTTCGCAAATTATTTTTTTATGTTATTTATGTGAAATGGCCTTTATGGGATTTTGGAAAAAAAATTTTGGGAATTGACATAACATAAAAATAGTTGCGAAACTTTTGAAACATAAAAATAGTTGTGTATTGAAATGCTTAGACTTCGGGCAGCCCAATGTTATTACTATTGGTTCAGGATGAAATAAAAGACTGTAGTCTCTTTTATGTGGCTGGTTGCTCGATTTGCTAAAAGATACTGCAAGATTAATCGAAAAGAAACTATTTAATTTCCAGGATATATGAATAAGTTAATGCTAAGAAAATCTTGTAATATATAAATTTTCAAAGTCTCAAAAGTAATAAAATGTGAATCAAAAACATTTCAAACCTTAGCTGGTAAAAGTACCTGAAGCCAATTACAAAATAGGCAAACTTATGTGTATTTCCAGCAAATCCCGCAATTCACAAATTATTGCCTCAAAATCCCAGAAAAACTATTTTACATAAATAATAAAACAATAATAATTTGGGAAATAAAAGACCAATGAAATGAAGCTTTTGACTTACAGTTGTGTATAATTCCAGCAAATCCCGCAGTTCACAAATTTTTTTTTCATAATCTCAGAAAAGTTATTTTACATACGTAACATAACAAAATAGTTTGCGAAATGAGAGAGCAATAATATGAAAACTCCGATTTAAAATCCTGTGTACGAGGGTGGATTGATATTAAAGTTACCCAAGTAGGAAAAAAACATTTGTTTTCAAAATCTATTTATTTCCCAACATAGTCCCCTTTTAACTCAATACACGTTGCAAGACGATATTCCAACTTTTTTATATCATCTGAATAATACGATTTTGTGAACCCCTCAAAATGCGCGTTAGTTGCGGTAATCACTTCCTCGTTTGAGATGAATTTTGTTCCTGTTAGCTTTTTTCCAAGTTTGAAAATGGGAAAAGGTCACTAGAAGCTATATATTAACTATAAGGTGGATGATCCACCAATTCGAAGTGTATATCACGTAATTTTAGCATCATATATAATGCTGTGTGAACCGGTGCGTTGTCCTGAAGAAGGAGCAGTGTGGTCGTTTTTTCTTAATTGCATCAATCAGTTTGGGTGGATTTCAAGTTTGGTTATATACCTGCCAAATATGCTGGAAGGTATATAACTAAACTTGAAATCCACCCAAATCCACTTGCTCGAGACATCCTTACCTTTGGTGGTCACACACGATTAAAAAGAAGGGACACCCTGGCTTCCATTCGGGAGCATAACAGATGATGTCCTGTGGCAAGGTATTCTGATACATTCGCTGAATCATAATTTTTTGTCTAGCATTGGCTGGACTTAAAGAAAATTTTTTAGTTATTAAGATTTGAATAATTGTTGTTAGTTCTTCTTGAAGATTCAACAAATAAATAAAAATTGATAAAAAATAAAAAAAAATAAAAAAATCAATCAGTTGAGCCAGTAATGCACAATAATATTTTCCTGTGATTGTGGATCCTTTTTCAAGATAATCAATGAACAATATTCCGTATGCGTCCCAAAATACAGTAGCCATAACCTTGCCAGACGATTTCTCTGATAATGCATTCCTCGGATCACTTCCGCCTGCTTCCAACCATTGTTTCGACAGATTTTTGGTTTCAGGAGTGTAGTGGAAGACTCGCGTTTCATCAATAGTTATTAATTGTTGGCAAAAATCAACAGGATTACGTTTTCTATCGTCTATCGAACTCATTTTTGTTCGACAGTGAGCCAACGCGGCACCCTTCTTGCCGATAGCTTTTTCATACGCAAATCTTCATAGAAAAAGTTGAACACACATTTGTATGATATATGTTTACCATTTCAACAATCTCACGTAACTTGACTCGGCGATCATTTATAACGTTATGGAGAATTTTCTTCATATTTTCTTCAGAGCAGACTCACCGTAATGTCTATCGAGATTTTCTTTGATCTCTTTCACCATTTTCCCTTTCAAATAATACTGTCTAATCACTGCACGAAATCCACTTTTTTGCAAGAAACACAAAAGTTGCTTAAAGTGCTTTCACATTAGGCAACTTAGTTACGCAATTCTATTTTGTTGTTTTACTTAAATTTTCTTAATATTTTGGATGACCTGAAAAATAAACAAAAGAAAATATCAAAAACAAAAATGTGCGAAGGAAACGAATTGCTGAGTACAAGCAAGTCTGTAATTAAATATCAGCAGTTCTTCCCCCTTACCTCTCTCATCTACAACTACAAGCTTTGAGCAAGAGAATTGTGCAACGAAGTTGCCGAATGTGAAAGCGCTCTTACTTCAAATGATTACAGCAAATAAACTCATCAATAAATTTGGTTGAAAAGATCGCAATTTGAAAACGAAAATTGAGTTTTTGCTACCATCTAGCGCTAGGTAGCTTCAACATCAAACCGCCCTCTGTATTTCCAGAAAGTTGCGCAATTCACAAATTTTTTTCCCAAAATACCAGAAAAGCAACTTTACATTTATACCACAAAAAATTATTTACGAAATTATACATCAAAGAACTGAAGATATTGATTTAAAATCCTGCGTGTTTCCACAAAATCCAGAAATTCCCAAATTTGTGCTCCAAAAATCCCAGAAAAACAGTTTTATATAGGAGTACATAAATACATAGTTGTTTTCGGTCAATAATTGATTCTACTAATTTTGTGTTTGAATCTACGAATGCCTTTATAGCGCCGCATTTAAACAATTTATTGTTTGATTCAGCGAATTTCGTTATTGAACATGGTAATATATTTTTTGTGTGAATGAATATTCAATTTCAGCTCCGTTTTATTGCAAACTGAGAAATGCTGTTTTTTTCTGTGTGTTTGTTCTATGGTGCTGTGTTTAGCCCGAAAGCAAAATTGATGATCAGGGATGCATCCCACATTGTTCAATATTGGACTCAACTTTGCCATTAACATTTTTTCGAACAGTTTTGAAATTGTTGGCAGTAGACTTATTGGTCTGTATGATTCTACTTTAGTGGGATCCTTCCCTGGCTTGGGTATCATAGTAATCATAGAGACCTTCCACTCTGCAGGGTCATACTCGAGACGTAAAATAGCGTTAAAAATAAAAAGAAGAATTCTACGAGCTACACGAGGTAGCTCCTCAAGCATTTTACCAGTAATTTTATCAATACCAGGAGCTTTCCTGCGGTTTGTGTTACGAATAACATTTTCAACATCTTAAAAACTAAGTTTCAAAGGCATAGGCAGTCTAACAGCGTATGACGGTAGTTCAACTGAATTATTTGCTGTATCATTTGTGGTAAAAACATTTCTCAAATGATCGACATACAACATTCCCTTTTCAGAATCGCTTCTTGTCCAATCTCCAGTTGAAGTTCGCAAAGGTGGCTTACCTATTACGGGTCTTTTCAGACCTTTTGTCGGTTTCCATAGAGAATAGTCGGATTGAGGGGTACCATCAAGACCTTCCAGATAATTTTTAAGGGAAGCCCTTCTTTGGATTTCAAGCAGATTTCTTAACTGAGTTATGCATTCCCGTAGCCTAGTTTTAAGCTGGGGAGACCTGCGAAGTTGCCACTCTCTTCTAACTCTTCTTTTTTCTGTTAGAAGTTGTTCAATTTCAAACGAATATGTTCTATTGCTCACATTTCTGGATCTTATATGGCTAGTGGTGGCATGTTGTATGGCTAGACTAAGGTGTTCAGAAAATTCGTTAATCGAATTTTCTAAACACCTGAATTTTCTGAAATGTTGTGAAACAAAAAATTCTTTTGAAATTCTGACCCATCATCATTCAAACAAAATTGTTCATTCTATTCATTTTTAATTAAAGAAAAGCCCCCGTCGTCACTCGAAATTGTTTAATAATGAAATAAAAGATTGTAGTTTCTTTTATGCGGCCGGTTGCTGGATTTGCTAAAAGATTCTGCAAGATTCCTCGAAAACAAACATTTACAATTAAAACTTTTTCAAACTCTCCAAATTAATATTTTGTTAAATTTTCTTAAACTTTTTAAGGTTTTATTTTTTTGCTTTTTTTCTAAGAACTTCAGTTGTCTTTCTGTCTTCAGTTTTAATTTCCCATCGGTACGACAAATATTCACTGAACAGTGAACATACTCGTAACTTTTGTACCTCTCGCTATGATTTTTGCTCTCTAAATAGAAACACAAATACGAAAAACTATTTCGAAACAAAATTGTAAAGATGAAAGGAACTGAAATGCTGGAAAAAAAACGCAATAACAGCATCATAAAGCGAAAATGTTTAAGCAGTGGAAAAGCCATACGAACACAAATGTGTGAAGATGCATTCAGATTCACGCAAAACAAAACTGAACTTTTACTTTTCTGTCAACTTGTTTTTGCCAGTATTGTTGTCTTTGCTTTTGTTTTGATGTTTTCTTGGGCACGATAATGTGTGTGGCAGAGATCTGCAACCGGTGCCTTTTTTAATGATCTGTGTGATTGGCCACCGCATATGGTTTGCACAAGTGTTTTCTCCACTCGTTAGAACTTGCGTCTGTAAACTAGAGTATATAACATACCCAATCACATTTGGTGGGGTGTCACAAAGCCATAGGACATAAAGCCATATGCCGTTAAGTCACATGCCATATATGCCCTTATGTCTCATTATAATGGGACTTAATGCCATAAATTTTTTGCCGAAAATGAAACATAAAGCCATATTTTAATAACGAATGACATTTTTCATTTGAATGAGAGATAAAGCCATAATGGCCTTACACAGAAAAAAAATAGATGAGATTTTTTTTCTTGAATTTTTGATGAACTTTTATAATTTTTTAATACAAATGTACAAATCAAAAATTTAATTTAAGAGATTTTGTTTCAATCAAGTTATGTTATCAATAAAAAACCATCAATTTAATAAAAATTTGCATTGACTTAATTAAATTATTATTAATAATGAATTTTTGGAAATATCTCTTAATAAAATGCAATTAATAAAAAGTTATCCGAATTATTGACTGTTATTCAATAAATAAATTCAAAAGGTTGTCATATAACAGTGAAGAGTTGTTGTTTCTTTAACAATTTTTTTTTTTTGCTAAGTATATTTTACATATTAACAACAATTTTTTTCAACTCAATAATTTTTGCTTTTAAGTGAAAAAGCTATTTCTACTTTATAATTTGAATTATGAATCCGGCAAAAAATCTTTTTCACAGGAAATTTGATAAAAATAGTGCAATTTTTTTTATCAATATGGCATCTATTTTTTTCTGTGTAGCTCACATTAGCAATTAAATATTCGTATTATTTGATCTTGTTTATATTGTTTTCTTCTAAATTTTCCAGCTAAAGATCTTGATTGATTTTTGTTTTTATAAAAAAGGTTTAACGGTATTTTATTTTCAATATTTCGATAACAATTTGTTATCATCATCAGGAAAATTAAAATGTTATAACATTTTACTGAAATGAGAGATAAAGCCGCATTCTAATATTGCTAATGTGATTTTCTTCTAAATTTTCCAGCTAAAGATCTTGATTGATTTTTGTTTTTATAAAAAAGGTTTAACGGTATTTTATTTTCAATATTTCGATAACAATTTGTTATCATCATCAGGAAAATTAAATGTTATTCTTTTAAGTTCATCGTTGTGTTGTATTCGTAAGCTTTGAATTGTAAATCTCTTTTTCACATTATTTTCTATGTCCAAAATTTTAACGTTATCAATATCAGCTGAGTGTCCAGTTTGTAGAATGTGTTGTGCAAGTGCTGTTGTTTCTTTTTTTTCTTTCTATGTCCATTTTGTGTTCTTCCATTCTACTTTTTAAGCTTCTTTTCTTGGTGCCAATATATATGCGATCACAGTTTTCGTTGCTTTTGCCATTGCATTTAATTTCATAAACAACGTTACTTTTATGTTCTTTCTGTATTGTTGTTTTTGAGAATATTGTATTTATTGTTAGGTTTGGTCTGTATGCAAAACATATTTAGTTTATTTAATTGTTTTCCTTAGATTTCTGTTATTAATACTATTAGGTATGTACGTGACACTGTAGAATTTTTTATTTATTAGGGCCGTATTGTCATTTTGTGTGTGTTTTATTGTTTTTTGTATTTTGAATGTAATTTACTAGTGATTTAATTACATTTGTTGGAAAACAAATTTTTCTCAATATTTTATTAATATTATTATTGTGTGGAAGTTCATAATCCGTCCAGACGCCATCTCTTTGGAATACCAATCAAAACATAGTTTCCGGTTTTCCCTAGGTAGGTAGGGTATTCTGTGGTCATTTTCCATCTCCATAGTGAACTTGTTATTCTTCAACATGTTTCACAATCACTTCAATAATCAAATTAACTTTCTAATCAATTAGCAGAAAATCTGGAAATACTATTTGAAATGACTTTGTGCTTTTCTCCGGCAAACACTTAAGCTTATTAAAATAATTATTTATTTAATAACTAATTCCCAAACTCGTATTATATACAAAAAACCCCACAAACTAACTAAAGGCCACGAAAACATAAACAGGTATATAAACAATTTTATTTATTTATTTTTTCTGCAATGCACCAGTGCAGATCTCTGGTGTGTGCAGTACAGTGTACGAGTATATCGCAGCGAGAGCGTTTATGTGCATGTTTGTGCTGAAGCGTCAACATTTGCACAGGTAAACATCTAAAAGTGCCATACAAGCAATACAATGACAACAACAACAATAAGCAACAGCAATAGTTGCCATTAGCAGCTAAATAATATTAGACTTTGGCTTTTGCTATTATTGTTGTTATTGTTGCGGCTGCTCCATTTGCTCACAAAAGTGCAGCCAGCTACTGATGCTGCTATAGCCTTGTTTTGAATGTTTAAGTTTGGTGTTGTATTTATTTTGTTCTACTATTTGCAATAAGGAATTGACTTTATAAGATGTTGTTGCATGCCACCACTTCTTCATTGTAGAAAATAAAACTTAAAGCAAAAACAGGCAAAACAGCTGGAAGGCAACTGAATAAATAAAATTTTGCACTAGAACGTCGAAAAGAAAATAGTCAAAATGGAAAAAATAAATAAAATTCTTCGCCTTTGTATTAAGCACAATTGCCAGTATGTGATCATATCACCGCCTACCAGCAATGCACGTTGGAACGCATATCTAGATACATTTCTCTTTTGCTTTTAAAGATGTAGTTTTTCTTTTCTATTCCTTTTTTTTTTTTTTTTTTTCTTTGGCACTGACAAATGTCAACAGTTTTGGCACAAAAACTGCTTAAAGGAATTATAAACTTTTGTCGCTGTTTTTCTTATTTGAATCTGTTTCAACAAGAGGCCGGAGGTGAATTCTTTTGAAAGTCCTTAAAAGGCTGCTTAAACAAGCGTTTCAATGCCAAGAAAAAATACTTAAGGGCTGGCAGGATGTGTCACTGATTTACGTCAGCACTTATCTGACTAAGGACAAACTCCATGGAGGGAACTATTCACGTCTCACCAGTTCCTCTGTGTGGATCAAAAGAGTCAGACAAGTTGCAACCTTTTTCAAACGTTCGCAGCCTTGCAAATACACCTTTGCTAAAGAACTCGGGCATTCTAATCCCACTTGTATGCAATTATCTAGACACGCCGTAGAGTGGAAGTAGTTAATTTGATAGAATCACAATAACCATAGCGTGAGATTTGCTTATTATACCTATATGGATATATTATACTTAAACAAATTTTAAAAACATGTATACTCTTATACTTTTTATGCTCTTATACACTCTATTTTTCACTCGCATTTTCATGTTTTTTTTTTCTTTTGTTCAGTGTCCCTTATTTTTATAGCTTTATATAATGAAAGAAAATTGTGAAAAAAATATTTATTCTCTTATACATTTTATATTCTGATACACTTCACTTTTTACACACCTCCCCACTTTCCTTTCGTTCAGTGAGCTTTATTTTTTCAGACTTAAACAATTAAAGAAATTTTAATGAAAAAATATTTTTACTCATATTTTTTATGCTCTTACGAGTATACACTTTACTATTCACTCACATTCCTATGTTTCTTTCGTTCATTTTTACAGTCATATATAATTAAAGAAATTAAAAATAAAATACTTATACTCTTATATTTTTTATACTCTTATATACTTCATCTTTCACTCACTTTCTTATGTTTCTTTAGTTAAATTGAAGGAGATCTGAAAACCCTTATACTTTTTAAGCCTTTATACAACTTATTTTTCACTCACATTCCCATATTTCTTTTGTTCAGTGTCTTTTATTTTTATAGTCTTAAGTAATTACAGAATTTTTTTATACTTTTTACGATCTTGTACAATTTGCTTTTCACTCACTCTCCTATGTTTCTTTTGCCGAAATAATTATACACTTTACTTTTCACTCACTTCCCTATGTTGCCTTTCTTCAGTTTCCTTTATTTTTACTGTCTTGCGTAATTAAAGACATTTTATTATAATTAAAAAAAAATACTTATACTTTTAACGTTTCTTTTGTTCCGGGTCCTTTATTTCTATAGTATTCAATTATTTGAGAAATTTGATTATAATTAAAGAAATTTCTTTTGTTCAGTGTCTCATATTATTACAAAATTGAAGAAAATATTATAATTAAGGAAATTTGTCTTTTAAGTTTATAGTAGTATATAATTTAAAAAAAATTTATTATAGTTAAAGAAATTTGAAGAAATGACTTGTGCTCTTATATTTTTTATTCTTCACTCACTTTCCTATGTTTCTTTTGTTCAGTGTCCTTTATTTTTACAGTCTTATATAATTAAAGAAATTTGACAAAAAATATATGTAATCTACTCTTATACTTTTTAATCTTATATTCTTTATGTTTCACCCACTTTCCCATGTTTCTTTAGTTCAACATCCTTTATTTTTATAGCCTTATATAATAACAAAATTTATTATAACTAAAGGAAATCTGAAAAAAATCTTATACTCTATTACTTTCTATACTCTTATACACTTTATTTTTCATTCACTTTCCTATGTTTCTTTTGTTTAGCGCCCCTTATTTTTATAAAATTGAAGAAATTTATTATATTTAAAGTAACCTGAAACTAATACTTATATAATTGCAGAAATTTGATTAAAACTAAAGAAATTTGAAAAAATTATAATACTCTTATAAAATTTAATAAATTGTTCCTTCTCAAGCTCAAGGTCCTTTTTCTTTTATTTTTAAAATTTTTTTTATTATTGCATTTTTCAATACTTCATCTCCCTCTGGAAGACTTCATCAGGAAAATTTTTCTGAAGAAGTCTTCCGAAGGAAGACGATATATTGAAATATATAACAATATTTTTTTTTTAACAAAAAGGACTTTGTGCTGAAACAATTTATTAAATATTAAATTAAGAAGAGGTCAAAGCAACTAGAATCAAGATTTTAAATTATTCTCTCATACTTTTTTTTATTCTTTTACACTTTATTCTTCACCCACTTTCCCTTGTTTCTTTTATTTAGTGTCCTTTATTTTTACAATTTTATATAATTAAACAAGTTTTATTATGATTAAAGAGATTTAAAAAAATACTTATATTCTTATATTTTTCATGCCTCTATAAAATCCATTTTTCAATCACTTTCTTATGTTTCTTTTGTTTAGTGTCCTTTATTTGTAGTCTTATATAATTAAACAAATTTTATTATAAATTTATTGAATTTTTGATGAACTTTTATAATTTTTTAAATTAAATTTTTGGTTTGTACATTTGTACAACGGGTTATAATGGGTGATTTTATAAGAACTATCGGAAATTAAAAAAAAAACACATAAAATTCAGAAAAATGCATGAAATATTTATTTGGATCGATAGTTGGGTCGATATAATTTAAAGTTTGAAGATTATTTCATGCAAATGTTGGCCGCGGCTGCGCCTCAAATGGTCCATCCGCTTAGTCCAATTTTGGCATACTCTTTCCAACATTTCGGCCGGTATCTCACGAATAATGTTGGCAATGTTGGCTACCAGTGCGTCAATCGAAGCGGGCTTGTCGCTATAGACATTAGCCTTAACATAGCCCCACAAAAAATTGTCTAGAGGCGTTAAATCGTACGATCTGGGCGGCCAATTGAGTGGTCCCAAGCGTGAAATAAACTTTTCACCGAACTCGCCTCTCAATTGGTCCATTGTTTCGCGTGCTGTGTGGCATGTGGCACAGTCTTGTTGAAACCACATGTCATGCAAGTCAAGCTCTTCCATTTTGGGCAAAAAAAGTTTGTTATCATCGCACGGTAGCGCTCACCATTCACAGTAACGTTGTGATTCGCATCATTTTTGAAGAAATACGACCCAATGATGCCGCCAGCCCATAATCCGCACCAAACGGTTGTTTTTTGTGGATGCATTGGTAGCTCTTGCAATGCTTCTGGCTGTTCTTCACTCCAAATACGGCAGTTTTGCTTGTTCACGTATCCATTCAACCAGAAATGAGCCTCGTCGCTGAACACAATTCTTCGATAAAAAAGTGGATCTTCATCTAACTTTTCAAGAGCCCATTCACCAAAAATTTGGAGTTGTGGTAGGTCGTTTGGCTTCAATTCTTGCACCAGCTGTATCTTATAAGGCTTCACACCCAAATCCTTCCGAAAAATTTTCCACGTAGTGGAGTAACAGAGGCCCAATTGCTGCGAACGGCGCCGAATCGATAATTCACGGTCATCACCAACACTGGCCGATACGGCTGCGATATTTTCTTCAGTTCGCACTCTACGTAAGCGTGTTGGTGGTTTAATGTCCAACAATGTAAATTTGGTGCGAAATTTTTTTACAATAGCCCGAATAGAAGCCTCAGTAGGTCGATTAAACTGACCATAAAATGGAAAAAGCGCGCGATGAACTTTCTTAACAGAGCACCCATTTTGGTAATAAAATTCAATAATTTGCAAGCGTTGTTCGTTTGTAAGACGATTCATGATTAAATTATAAACCAAACTGAAGATGTTTGACAGTGACACAAGATACAAAACGTGCGTGAGCTGTCAAAACTAGTGTTGCCAAAAAGATAATAGCAAAAAAATCACTCGTTAGTTCAGGTTTTTTTCTTTCTTAAGTTTTTTTCTTAAGAAAAATTTTTTACAATACAAATCTGCTGTGATCAATAATTTTGATTGAAGAAGACAAGAAAAATAATAATCAAATCTTTTAGCTGGGGGACAACTAGCTGTTTCGTAGTCGCTACACTACTCATCAGCACCCACTGGGATTTGAACTCGGGTCATGACGTATCATGATCTACTACTTTAACCACTAAGCCACCGAGCATTTAATTATTTTCTATCTATAAACCTAAGAAAAAAAAAAAACCTGAACTATAACCCGCTGTACAAATGTACAAACCAAACATTTAATTTAAAAAATTTTATTATAATTAAAGAGATTTGAAAAAAAACCTTTTATTCTTATACTTTTTCTACTCTTATATACTTTATTTTAAACTCACTTTCTAGGCGAATTCATACCAGGTAAATGCAAGAGCAATAAATACAACACTACAAAAAATAAATCTTTTTCAAAAGTCAAGAGAAAAATATAAACACAAAAAGGAATAAAAAAAAAAATTATTTAAAAAAATTTACATTAAAAGACAGACATTTAATTATTTGGTGTGACTTTTAGTTATTTCGTGAAAATTAAAGGTGCTTGGAAAGGTGAAAATGGCCAGCAAGATTGGGGAGGATTCAGAATGATAGTTGGCGCTCAAAATGCAATACATAAATTAAAAAAATGTTTTGAAATTTTTTTTTTTTAAATTTGATTAAAAAAAATTTTGCAATAAAAGAAAAACTTAATTATATTTTGAAACTTATAGTTATTTCGTGAAAAATAAAGTCACAGATCATAGAGCTTGGAAAGGTGAAAATGGCCAGCCAGATTTCGGAGGATTCTGGGTGATATCTGGCGCTCAAGATAGAATACATAATTTAAAAAATTGTTTTAAATTTTTTTCCACAATTTTGTTCTAATTATGCCATTGACATCTGAAACAGATTCAAATTAAAAAAAAGTTATCAGCTGCGCTGTCAATTTCACCTGGTATGAATTCGCTTTGCTCACTTTCCTATGTTTCTTTTGTTCTGTATCCTTTATTTTTAAGGTCTTATATACGAGGGCGGTTTGGAAACTTCTTAGCCTAACACAAAAACTGAAAAAAGTTAAGTCTTTTGGAAACTTCCATCTCTGCATATTATATTTTGTTTCGATCTGGTAACTCCTTCATATAAAAACAGGTGTTCATAAAAGACGCATCCACGATTTTTTTACAATGGAAAAATTAGAAATGCCTGGTGTCATTAAATATTCACATAAAAAAGGTTTATCGGGATAAGAAATTCATACTGATATGGTGAATGCGTTAGGTGAAAGTGCTCCTTCATATGCAACAGTAAAAAATTGGCTTGCTGAATTTAAACGTGGTCGTACAAGCATTGAAGATGAACCACGTAGTGGACGTCCAAAAACAGCAACAACAACAGATATTGTAGCCAAAGTGCATGATATGGTATTAAATGATCGACGAATAACAGTGCGTGAAATAGCTAATGGGCATCATGGGCATCTCAAATGATCGAGTCCATTTAATTTCCCATGAAGAACTGCAGATGAAAAAGCTTTCTTCAAGATGGGTGCCGCATTTGTTAACAGTCGACCAAAAACGCATACGAATGAACATTTTTCAAGCCTGTTTGGATCCTTTTAAGCGAAATAAAATAGATTTTAAGCATCGTTTCATAACTGTTGATGAGACATAGATCCACCACTACACTCCAGAGACAAAAGAACAATCCAAACAATGAACTGAAGCTGGAGGAAGTGGCCCAAAGAAGGCAAAAACAGTTCAATCGGCTGGTAAGGTTATGGCAACGGTTTTTAAGGGACTTCAAAGATATTTTATTGATTGACTATCTGCAAAAGGGTAAAACAATGTATTCAGAGTACTATTGCAACCTTTTGGATCAATTAAATGTACAAATTCGAGAAAAACGTCCTGGCTTACAACACAAAAAAATAATTTTTCATCAAGACAACGCACCAGCGCACAAGACTATTTTAACAATGGCTAAAATCCACGAAATAAAGTACGAGTTGCTTGACCACCCACCTTATTCTCCTGATTTAGCTCCCAGTGACTTTTACCTGTTCCCAAATCTAATAAAATTGTTTGCTGGCAAGCGTTTTACCTCAAATGAAGATGCAATTACAGTTGTAAACCACTATTTTGAAGACCTTGAGGAAAACTATTTTAATCAAGTGATAGAATTGCCAGAAAAGCGTTGGACTAAGTGTATTGAAGTTTCAGGAGATTATATTGAAACATAAAAATATCTTTGAAAAACTCTTTCTTTGATAGTCTAAGAAGTTTCCGAACCACCCTCGTAATTAAAGAAATTTCATGATAATTAGCGGAATTTTTCATAAAACGTTCTAAAACTCTTACTCTCTTTAATTCATTGGATTTTTTTTTTAACTTTATAATTTTTAAATTAAATTTTTGGTTTGTACATTTGTACAACGGGTTATAGTTCAAGCTTTTTTCTTTCTTAAGTTTTTGCTTAAGTAGGATTTTTTACAATACAAATCTGCTGTGATCAATAATTTTTGATTGAAGAAGACAAGAAAAATAATAATCAAATCTTTAGCTGGGACTCTCATACACTTTATTTTTTCAGGCACTTTCCTATGTTTTTTTTTTTATTTTTTATATTGGACCTGTATTCAAGGGATGACCCCTACCTATGCAGTGAGTGCATTGTACCAGAACTAGGAAAATAGGTTATGAGGAGGGGGAAAGAGGGAGTAGTGTTTGTGAACATTTGACTTGAACCTTCCAACGTTATAACAGACAGGAAAAACTTCTGCAGGCAACTTATTCCATAGACGAAGAGTACGGCTGAAAAACGAATTCTCTCTGTAATGCGTAGTACGATTCCCCGGGCAATCGACTACAAATGGGTGTGCTCTGGACGATGAACGCGTGCTACGTGAAAATGTGCGCGTTTCGGGAACAAGATCCCTAATCTCGTCAGAGCAAAATCCATTGCAACGGTAGAACAGAGTAACGCATCCCACACTGCGTCGATGCTCCGGTGAATCAATAGAGTTGGATACTTTACTGTTACCGATAAGCTTTTTCGCCCTCTCCTGCGCACGGTCGAGTAACCACAAAATAGACTTTGAGGCACCGGCCCAAACATGAGAGTTGTATTCCATTTTCGGTCGAATGTAGGTGGTATAAATAGTAAGGAGATCGAATGGAGTGAAGTACATCTTACACCGTTTCAAAAAACCTAGGCACTTGAATGCTTCTTTAGAGACATGAAAAATGTGATCAGTCCAGCACACATCACACTATATCTTCATTCCAAGAACATCAAGAGCATGCGATTCTTCAATATGTATACCATCCATGAGTACAGATGAAGCAGCATTTGCGGTCGTTTGTTTGTGCGTCAGTAAGCAACATTGGGTCTTACGTGCTTTAAAGGCGACCCTGTTTTTACGACCCCATTCGGAGATTAATATAAGGTCACTATTCAGTGAATCGTTCATATGTAGCCTCTTGGCAGCGATCTGTGATAGGCTGGGCCTATAGCTAAAAGAGTACGAATGACAAATGTTGCTGTCATCTGCGAAAGAGTGGATAGGGTTGGAAGTTTAATAGAGAAGGTCGTTGAGGAAAATAAGAAACAAGGTAGAAGAAACAACGGAGCCTTGCGTTTCTTTAGTTTAGTGTCATGCCAATAGATCTTTCTTCCTTCATTATGATATCACTTTCCAAATCTCTTATAAGCTTGTGTTCTAATACTCTACCATCCTATTTCTCTTATACTTTTAGCGCCTTACACCAAAAAAAAAAGCCTTTTACTTGCATTTTATTTAGTTGAAAGTGTTTTTTTGGAATGAATATTAGCAAAAACTTCTTTATCTTCAACTTTTTATTTAATTTAATGTCTCCTTTAGCGGCCTGTGTAGGTTTATGTCATTAGTCGTGTTTAAGCTTTACTCGTTTTCTTTTTGTTTTTCCTCCTTTTCTTCTGCAATTGTAGTCGGTACCTTAATGCATCTTTCGTGTACGAGTAGAATATAAAGAAAAGTTCAGAAAAAAAGAGTGTCAGTTTTTATTTCATCTTCCCTTCCTCCTTCAGCCGCTGGCTGTTTAGGTTTTGTTTTCTGCTGTGGCTTAAATATAATGTATGTATGCAGGTGTGTGTGTGTGTGTGTGTAAGTAGAAGATGCGTGGCATACACTTCTCTGTTGTCTGTTGTCATCACCTCATTGAGCCACCACATTCCATGTTGCATTGCATAATAAGAGCGATAATAATACTGATGATGATGATAATAATAATAATTTGTTTGCATAATTCATTTAAACGTAATGTTATATAATCCTTTTGTGGCAATTTGCAAACGAAGTTTTTCTCTTTTTTTTTTTTTGCTTTTTTGATGTAGAAAATGAAAAAGAAGTTAATTAATTATGAATGACTGAATGAGTATTCAAATTGACAAACAGCAATTAAATAAAAAATATGCATGATATGTGCCATGTTGATAAGTTTTGTGAAAAATTTAAATAATTTACTCGTTCGATTGCACATTAAAGCCAAAGTGCTATTAAATAATTAGGTTAGTGACTGAAAACTATGACACTGGCAAAAGAATTAACAGAATAAAAATTAATAGTTGAAAAATCAATTGTTAAGTATTAAAATGACATCAAGAGGTTTAATTGAATAAAAGTTGCAGTTGGTTTCAGCACTAAAAACCGATGATTTATAAATAAATCTTGTTAATAAAATGTTGTATTTGTACAAACTCTAGGAGCAGCTTTTTGTTTAAAACAATGTTAATACTGGCTGACTTCCTAAGCGCATACATATTTACAATGTATCAATACACTATTAACAAAGTTGATACTTTGTGTAGTTACTTTTTTAATACTTTGCATTCTGATGACTTGCAACCGTAATATAATTTAGGAACATTTATTTACATTGTACAGGCGAATGAAAGCTGCGTAATAGCTTATTTTTTGTGTAACTAACTTGCTCCATTTTTATTGTATTTTATAGATTGATCTTTAAGTTTAACTAAAATGGAGAATTGGGACAATGGAACAAGAATTTGGATAGTGCAATGCTTTCAAGCTTTAGAGTCCGTTGTTTCCGTCCAAAAAGAATGAAGGCACACGTTTGGCAGCATTCATCCTAGCAGATGGAGATGAGGCTGGTAAAGAATTTTGCCGAGAGTGGAGGCCATATCATCGAGATCCCTCAATTCTGGCGCACGAAACTATCGTTGCTGTAGCAGCTGCCATACAATCCAATCCTAGAGTTTCGAAAAGGAGCTTATCTGCTCAAATGGGTGTCAGCAGACAATTTTGCACCAAGATTTAAACTTATTGCCATATAAGATTCAACTAACAAACAAACTAAGCCCTAGAAACTTCCCGATTCGCTAGGAATTTTTTAAGCTCATTCAAATGGTGTCACAGGATTGAATTCGTCTTGAATTGCATTTTTATGTCTGACGAAGCACATTTTGATTTAAACGGTAGAGTAAAACAAACAAATTTGTCGAATATGGAATAATTCTAATCCACAGATACTCCACCAGATGCAACTACTTCCACTTCGCATCACAGCGTGGTGTGCAGTTTCTTCAAGAATCATTGCCGGGCCTTACTTTTTCGAAGAAAACTCCAATGGAGTTGTGAAAAAGATTTACATCAGCACCTGCCTTGCGGCCTTATCTGATGATGGACCAGTTCCACGGAGTGAATTATTCACGATTCACCAGTGCCGCCGTGTGGCTTGCTAGGCTCACACAGGTAGCAATTCTTGCCATATGTTTGTGGCCATATGAGCAACTTCTTGTTGAGGAGTTCGGGCCTTCTAATCCCTCGTGTATGCAATTTCCCAGCAATCAACGGAAGACAGGGCTTAATGAGTTGGTAGGCCGAAGCCCACTAAGAGCATCAGCCCTTAAACCAACTCACCCGTCAACTATAACCACTGGTTCCCTACAATACTGTTGTATAGGCAACATATCCTCGGGAAATTGTTAGTCCCCGAAAAAAGCAACACACAAAACAATTATCAAGGATACTAACACTCCCTTCCTGCGTTTTAGGTTTCAACCACAGCCAGAACGTTTTAGCCAAGGTAGGCACCTCAACCATGATCAGCCCGGGTCGAACGGCAAGCAGAACTACCTGGGGGCCATGCTGATTCCCGTTCTGCCAATTTATACACTTGGTAAGGGTTTCGGAAGCCAACACAACATAAGTCATGCGGCTTCCTACAGTTTTGTTTGCCGCACCAAACGAGGGACCCCTCCCCTCTTTTCCCCGAAAAACAGAGCGCCCAATTTGGGAATACGCCAAGGCAAAACCTGTTCCCCGGGGGGTGGAGACCGTTACAGCAAGAAAGAGTTGAAAGTTGTCCCGCAGCTAAAGATTTTATTATTAATTTTCTTGTCTTCTTCAATCAAAATTTTAAAAGCAAATTTGTATTGTAAAAAAATCCCTCTTAAGAAAAAACCTAAGAAAGGAAAAACTTGAACTAAAACCCGATGTACAAAAGTACAAACCAAAACTAAAATTTAAAAATTATAAAGTTCAACAAAAATTCAATAAATTAATAATTTTTATTTTTTGTTAAATACAAAATAAAAACAGCGTGACCAGTGTATAAAAAAAATGTTGCTTTTGGAAATATATTATTTTCTAATATAATATAATAAAAGACCAAAATTTAAATTGGGTTTGCAATAAACTAGAAAATTTATTTGTTCTAAAAAAAGGAAAAATATGTGCATACACAATTATCCTCAAAGCAAGAGTTCCTAATTTTATAAAAGAACTAGTTAAGGGCCAAATAAACTACAGAAACAGCTTACCAAACATGCCAAAACGTTTGTACTAATATTTAACGTAGTTAAAGGGGGTGTCTGCTTGTTTGTACAAATATTGGAAGCATGTTTGCGCGATTTTTCTGCAAGCATCTTGATTGTTTGTGTTGTCTAACGCAAAATTTTGTCATATCGAAGAAAAATTTGCAGAATGAAGTGGTGGAAGAAGAGGCACACAAAATGAATGATGAAAAAGTTTTCTTGTTACAATTTTTAATATTGTACAAACGTCTACCTTCTTTATAGAAATTAAAAAAAAAAAGATTATAGAAACAGAGTCTCAAGAAATAGAAGCTAAACCAAATTATAGAATGATTTATGTATTGTAAACTTCATAAGACGAGCAAATTTTTTTCCTCTAGATATATACCACTTACTTTACATATGAGTAGTTTTGATAGCATTTTATAATTTATATTAATTTTTCTTTCTCGAGCCAAATAATTTTTGTCCACATTTTGAAAAATTCGATATAGAGTTTCAATTCTTTAATATTGTTATACAGTAAAATTCGTTAATAAGCCACACCGCTTATAGTAGAATTAGCGATTTAGTTCAAAATCTGCAATTTTTCGGCATCAATAAATAAAATACCTGCAAAATATTTGTTACATAGTCCATTTGCCCTATAATCCATTTTAGCTTATACTCCATCTAGCTGCGGTGTTATAAAACCTTATTTTATGCAAGTTATTAAAGATATAATCCAAAATGCAAATTTAACAAAAATTTTCCTAGACGAAAACGGAGCACAAAAATGCAACACTTTTTTATATGTACATATTTCATTTTTGACACATGTTTGCAATGGTAAATGTGTTTTTTTTTGTCAATGAGAGAATAGAAATATCTGCTTTCAGATTTTATATAGTCAAAGTCAATTATTATATGCTAATTCAATTATAAGCCCAAAAGCGGCTTATATTAAAGTCTAACTATAGTCCAATTCGCCTAATACGAGTAGTCCACATAAAGCGTGCATTTGAAGCAGTTGACTATAAACGAATTTTACTGTATTTTCAACTTTTAAGACCCACCTGATCTGAATTAAGCGTAGCAACCAAACCCCTTTTTATGTAAATTATTAATGAGTGAACTTTTTTAGTTATATACATATGTACGAGATTAACTAGTTGAACTAGAAAAAGAAGGAAACCCTTTTTAATTCAGTTGCTTTTTTAGCTTTTAAGGCCTTTTCTAGAGAGAACTTTTTCTTCAGAGATATATATAATCAAAACTCGTTCTGTAAAACAATCGAATTTCGCAAAACAAAAAATTCTAAGGTGGCCACACTAAAGTATACTTTTATTTAAAAGAATTTATGCTGCTGCCATGTTCAAAATATTTGAATAGTTGCCTATACAACTACAATTAGATTTACCGTCTGGAAGTTGTGAAGTCTGCTGTGATCTATGTATTTAAAGCTAATACTTAGGCCGCTTTCACAGTTGAGAAACTGATGGATAGACAGACGAAGTTTGTAGGTGATGTATTTATTATGCGGCCCATACACGCTTCAATTCAATTGTGAATTGAGTCTTTCAACACACTTCATAAACTGAATTGAAAGATTTTAATTCAACAATTAATTCAATGAAATTATAGACAATTTTAAAAATATATAACGTTCTCTTTGCTAAAAAACTACAAATATAAATTTTGAGACCTGATCTAGAGACTCGAACACACACAACACAATCGAATTTCAACTTGAAAAAATCAAAACATTTTCATTTTTTTACAACCAACTCGACAACTGGCAAACTAATCAACTGACAAAGCCATACACGCTTTGATTTGCACATCAACCGACTCACTTGTCAACTGAGTTGAAACGTGTATGGGGTGCTTTAAAGAGGAAGAGTGTGCGGTAAACCTCCACTGTACTGGATATTTTAAGACATTTTTCGTTTGAAGTTGCCACTCTTCGCATTTTTTCATGTTGTTGCTTCATATTATTATTCTCATATCAACATCAACTTCATATAAACACACTAGCTGTGCTTAAAAAGCCACAACAACAAAAAAGAAAGAAAAGAGAAACGAAAAATTTCTGTCTGTCTATTAATTTCGCAACTCTAAAAGCTTTCGGCAAGTTCAAAGCAGAATGAGAAAAATGTCTAACTTTCAATTTCCAAACCCTAAAAGCGGAATTTACAATACTTTTTCTGCCACTGTTGTATTGACCCATCTTTACAACACTGCACTGTCAGCAGGGTTTACAGAACAAAAAAAAAAAAAAAAATCGTGCCATGAATGGAATAAAATTTTTAAAGCTTTTTTTTCAATTCTCAATAGTTTGATATTTTTTTAGAACAACAATTAAGTTTTATTCACTATATTAGCTTCTAACACTGATACCAATCAAAAAATTATAAACAGCCTGTTTTGAATGTTTCCCAGCTATCTATATGTCGACATTGGGTAGCTCCTATAGCCCAGTTCAGGCTATTACACTTTGTATTAATACATGTCAAAAATTCAAATAATACGTGCAAGTCTGATAGTCTGAATGTAATCCGTCATACATACGAAAAATAATACGATACAAATTTGACATCCCATACAACTTTGTGGTTTTTTGAAACTTTTCAAAACGATAATACTTTACATTGGATCAGGGGCCAAATCACCGCATACGATATCGAGCAAAATTATCGAAATTTTTCATTTTGGTATCATGGCATACGATATCGAATAAATTGTATTGCAATAATATAAAAAAGTTAAAGGATTTATTATTTGTATTCCTACTTTTAGGAAACGTATGGTCTTCAATCTATTACATTTTGTTTAATTTACGATCCAATATGCATCGTTTGCCATAATTTAGATGCATCGTAATGTTATTCGATACGATAGTTAATTCGATATCGTATGCGGTGATTAGACCCCAGGGTTGTGTTTTTTAGCAAACCAGCTAATTAAAAGTTCAGTACTCGGCTATTTCATAGCCGATGGGGTGCCGTCACTGATCGTACTTTTTGTGGTTATAAAAAAGCTCGAAATTTGGAGTTTAGTTGTCATTTATAAATGTATTTTGCTCATGCTATATTTAGAACATAAAATATGTTTGTGCTATTGAATTTGGATGTATTATACATAATTATTATTTTAACTGTTGAATAATTTCACGCGACGGCGCGTCTATCGCCTACGACGAATAACGCACCTGCCGCCGTGAAAAGTTTTATGATGGCACATCTGTGTTGGCTTATATCAAATGTGATGGTGTGAATGCAAAATCTAATTTATGTTAGAGCGCTTTTACATTTAGACAGACGATGGGCAGACAGACGAAATTTGAGGGTGCTGTAACGAAAATTGTCGGTGGGGGAGAGTGTGTAGTACACGACTCTCTGTACTAGACATTTGTGGACATTTTTTCTTTCTCTTTTTAACTTTTCGCATTTTTTATGTTGTTGCTTCATATCATTATTCTCATATCAACATCAACTTCATATAAACACACTAGCTGTGCTTAAAAAAACAACAAAAACAAAAAAGAAAGAAAAGAGAAACGAAAAGTTTCTGTCTGTCTATTAATTTCTTAAATGTAAAAGGTTTAGGCAAGACCAAAAGAGAAATGAAAAAATGTCTGCCCATCGTCTGTCTAAATGTAAAAGCGCTCTTAGACATTTTGACAGTCGCAAAAAATGTGTTTAGACTTTTGTCTCACAAAATCTAATGAAAGTATTTATACTTGTATAATAGTCTGATTGGGCCTTATGAAATATCGACATATACAAAAGCTGAGAAGCATAGAAAACAGACTGTTTATAATTTTTTTGTTTTTTGGACAACATTTTTCCTTCAAGTAGGCTTTTTACAAGATAATTGTACAAGTTTTTGACAAAGTGCAAGAAATGATGAATAATTCAAAAATGACAAATTACATTTCGTGATTTATGATCAAATTGTATTAAAGAAATTAAATTTCTTTTTGAAAATATTTGATGAGAACTTATGGTCTTTTCTTCTAAACTATATGGACGTTATTTTTAATGTTTTCGCATTTTCTAACTCGTTAAAAGAGCACTTCGCCAGTGATGATGATCATAAATCAACAAACAAATAACAGCCAGAAATGGAGACAAACAAACGACTGTTTGAATTTTAAGTCCCCACATCATCAATTTGTTTTATTTTACTTGGAGAATTTGTTGCTTTTTTTACTTTTAATGTTTTGCTTTGTTTCAAGCACATTCTCAAAAGAAAACAACAAGCAACTCACAAACAGAAGAGAATAGAACAGAACATAAAAACTAATGTGTACAACAAACCAACAAAATCGATGTAATTCTTTTACTTTAACACTGCAGTGACAATAAATTTTTAATACGGCGCAAATACAAACCGTGGAGCCACTGAACTTTTGAATAAAAATTTGGCACAGATTTGAAAGGAAATTTGTAAATATTTGGCCAGCGAGGTCGTTGACATAGTGAGAAAGCTGACACCTTGTGGTTGCCAGCATATTTTTTAATCCGAAAACGGGAAGTATACGAGTAGCTGTTCAATAGCGGAATTTAGTGAATATAGTTATTTTGTCCGTATGCATTTGACCTGATAAGATATGTTGACTAAATATTCTACAAATATTCTATTTTTGCTGTTGAGCACAATACCATCATCGTAAGAAATAACTCGAATGGGAAAAAAATAATGCCCCAAAAGTCTTCTGTAGAACTCGAACTAGCCTGCTAAATACTTTTTTTTTTGTAGCTTTAAGTTATTTATTGAATCTTCACAATGTGAACTAACAATAAGTATTCAAATCTTAATACTAAATACAAAAAAAAATTAACTAAGTCCAGCCAATGGTAGACAAAAAGTTTTATTTTGCACATATTATATCGATCAAATCACCTACTTAACGCTCTGATGGTGGCAAGGGTATCCCTTCTCTACTTGATGCGTTTTTGCGAAAATAACGCATTTTTTTCTCCCATATTGATGCGTTTTGAAATTTTAAAGTTGACAAATTACGAAGCAGTTTGATATGAGTCAAACGTGATCTCTGAAAACAAAAAAGCCTATTTTTTTTAGCTTTTACCAGTACTCAGGGGATGACCCCTACATATGCAGTGCATTGTACCAGAACTAGGAAAATAGGTTATGAGGAGGGGGAAAGAGACAGTTGTGTTTGTGAACATTTGACTTGAACTTTCCAACGTTATAACAGACAGGAAACACGTCTGCAGGCAACTTATTCCATAGACGAAGAGTGCTGAAAAACGAATTCTATCTGTAATGTGTAGTACGATTTCCCGGGCAATCGACCACAAATGGATGAGCTCTAGAAGATGAGCGCGTGCTACGTAAAAATGTACGAGTTTCGGGAACAAGATCCCTAATCTCGTCAGAGCAAAATCCATTGTAGTAACTATAGAACAGAGTAACGCACCCCACACTGAGTCGATGCTCCAATGAGTCAATAGAGTTGGATACCCTACTGTCACCGATGAGCTTCTTCGCCCTCTCCTGCACACGGTCGAGTAACCCCAAAATAGACTTTGAGGCACCGGCCCAAACATGAGAGTTGTATTCCATTTTCGGTCGGATGTAGGTGGTATAAATAGTAAGGAGGTCGAATGGAGTGAAGTACATCTTACACCGTTTCAAAAAACCTAGGCACTTGAATGCTTCTTTAGAGACATGAAAAATGTGTTCTGTCCAGCGTACGTCACACTGTATCTTCATTCCAAGAACTCCAAGAGCATCCGATTCCTCAATATTTATACCATCCATGAGTACAGATGCAGCAGGCACAGCGGTCGTTTGTTTGTGTGTTAATAAACAACACTGGGTCTTACGAGCGTTGAAGGCAACCCTGTTTTTACGACCCCATTCGGAGATTAATAGAAGATCAGTGAATCGTTCATATTTAGCCTCTTGGCAGCGATCTCTGATTGGCTGGGCCTATAACTAAAAAATTACGAGTGGCAAATGCTGCTGTCATCTGCGAAAGAGTGGATAGGGTTGGAAGTTTGATAGAGAAGGTCGTTGAGAAAAATAAGAAATAGAGTAGGAGAAAGAACGGAGCCTTGTGGTACCCCTGAATTAATCTTAAACTCGTTTGATGAGACCCCATCTATAACAAGTCGTATAGTGCGGTCGCTGAGAAAGCTCGATATAAACCGAGAAAAGTCATCACCGACGCCAAAAGCAGTAAGTTTTGCCAGTAGTGCAGCATGCCACACTCTGTCAAATGCTTTGGAAATATCTAGAGCCACCACCTTACTTTCACGGAAGTGATGGATTGAGTGGCACCATTTCTCAGAGAGATATGCCACAAGATCTGCAGTAGAACGACTCTTACGAAATACATATTGACGATCACAAAGTAATTTGTGCGACTCTAGATATCCCATAAGATGGTAATTAACCATACTTTCCATTACTTTGGAAAGCGCAGAACAAATTGCAATTGGGCGGTAATTTTCAGGGTTATTTGCTTCACCCCTTTTGGGTATTGGTGTTACATTAGCAAGCTTCCAGCACGATGGAAACTCACCAAGATGGTAAAGTGTGCTAAAGAGGCGTGCTAATGGACGCGCAAGCGTAGAAGAACACTGCTTCAAGACCAGTGCTGGAATGCCATTCGGTCCAGGAGTCTTGTTTATGTCGAGGTCTGCCAAAACCTTTTTAACTGCTCGCGCCCGGTAGAATATGTATATTTGGCATAGTTACATATACTCTTTCGAGCTCGGGAGGTGGTTGACTGCTTTCCGGCAAGCAGGAGTTGCTTGCAAAGATTTCAGCCAACAGGTTAGCTTTGTCAACCGGGTCAGCGAATGCTTGGTCATTCTTTAATGAACTAATGATTGATGAACTAGCATCGCTCCTTACCCTCTTAACGAATGACCAAAAGGTTTTACTGCCCCGGGGAGCTGCAAGGACCTTGGCATGAAGGAGCTGTTCGTGAAGAAACTTTTCACGCCTAAGTACTTTGGCACACGAAGATCTTGCCTTTTTGCGTAGCAAATCAGTCTTTAGGTTTTTGTTTAAGCGCCAATTACTGAATGCTTCCTCTCTAGATCTGACTGCGTTTTTGCACGTCTGATTAAACCAGGATTTCACTCTTGGTTTAATCGAAATTTGCTTGGAGCAATATCATATTCTCGACCATTTTTGCAAGAGCCTATTGAGAATCAAACCACACAGTGAAGCACCCGTTACATACTTACAAATAATTTCAATTTTGTTTAAAAAAACCACCCAAACTTGTGAGCAAAGTTAGGTTTGCTTTCAAAAGTTTGTGTTCAGAAAAATGTTTAAAAAATGTTTAATTAAAATTCTTTGAAAACTAACAAACAGTTTGGTTGTGCCTGAACCCACTGTGTTGTAGAACAACTCTTTCTTTTCTCCATTTACTGACAAATTAAACAGCAAAATAAAAATGAAACAAATTCAGCATGAAATTGTGTACAACTCACGTTTTTGTTGTGCTACAAGACAAATAAAGTACAACATACGGTGTGGAATGTTGCAACTATTATTTACTTTAACATCATGCACAAACATGCATGTCTTTCTCCAAAAGAAAAAAAAAAAAACAAGAAGCAAACAGCCAACACCATACGAGTACTTACATATATTAAAGCAGATCCTTGGGACCGGCCAAAAAGACAAGAAGCTTTTGTTTTGTTGCTGCAACTTGCCATTGAAATTACATTCACGGCGGGTGGTGAAACTATTGTTCAATAAATAAACTTTTTTGGTCACTACTCTCTTTGTTTTGCATTTACAAATTTTTTTCTTGCCTTGATTGTATTATAGCAGAAACAGTATAATGAAGGCATTTAACTATTTATGATAAAAAAAAAGTAAAAGAAAATTCAAGTCTAAATTAATTTAACCTTCTTTGGAAGTGAAATTAATTGCATTTCCTAGAATTGACTCAAAGTACTTTGCACTTTTATTTACAAATTTTTTTTATTTTTATCGCAGCCACACACCCTTTTTAACTCAACTCTCCCCCTGTCATTAATCAAGCTTAATGCTCTTTTTAGCCGGCAAAGTTTTGTGCGGTAATGGTGATCTCTAGTTACGACTTTATGAAACTGACATGTGTCAAATTGCAAAATAGAAAAGGAAGAACTTATGAGGCTGCTGCTGATGCTCTGCTGCTGAACAAAAGAAAAGAAAATCAAAACGATTTATTTTACAACTTTATTATTTATTTGACAGTTCCCTTTTTTAAAAACAAAAAAAACCATACAAACATATGTATTACACGTAGAAAAAAATAGATGGTTAATATGGTAATATACTATTGTTAAATTACGAGGGAGGATTTATATTGAAGCTACCTAAAGATGGGATCACACGATTTTTGCGGTCTTTAAAATACTAGGAATTTAAAAAACTCTCTAAAACAAGTAAGAGTGTGGTATATTCGGCTGTGCCGAATCTAAAATACCCTTCACAATAGTCACGTATATGTATAGTATATATTACAAATTTTAACTGAATATGCTCGGATATATATGGAACGATATCGGCGAAAAAATATTTTTGCCTTGTAACTACCATGCCAAAAAAGAAATCTTTCATGAACCTCGGTGTGTCGATGGCTGATTTGGTAGAGTACTCGACCAGCAGTCTCGAGGTCGCAGGTTCGATTCCTGCCACAGACCTTGGGTGTTACTGCAGACAAGCAAAAAAGCTTTGCAGTTTTTGTGTTTGTTATTTTAAAAAAATAAAAAAATATTCATGGAAAACTTTGTTTAAGCTATATCTCGGCTATATACGAACCGATATCGGAATTTTCTATTTTCTGTATTTTAGTAACCTTCTTTATTTATAACAAGAATTCTTTTCAGCAAAAAAAAATGTTAATGGAAAAAACGGTTCAGTCTATATCTCGGGCATATATGGACCGATATCGGAAGTTTTTATTTCCATATTTATATAACCTTATTTTATTACCAGAACTACTTTTAAGCAAAAAAAAGTTTTTTAAGGTCGCTGACGCAGTATTTTAATAAAAAGCCCGGTTTAGGCTATATCTCGGGTATATATGGACCGAATTTTCCATGTTTATAAAACCTTATTTTATTACTGGAACTGCTTTTAAGCAAAAAAAAATTGTTTCAGTTCGCTTACGCGACATTTTAATGAAAATCCCGGTTTTAGCTATATCTCGGGTATATATAAGCCGATATCGGAAATTTTCATTTTCCATATTTATATAATCTTATTTTATTACTGGAACTGCTTTTAAGCAAAAAAAAAAGATGTTTTCATAAACCCTAATTTGGGATATATTTCGGGTATATATGGACCGATATCTTCTTTTGCCTTTAAGTCACCATGCTTAATGAGTGTGTGAAGTTTGAAGCAAAACAAACAATTTTTATTTTCAAAAATTTCCATGCAAAAAAAATGGATTTTTTCGGAATTTTGAATATATCTCAGCTATACGTGAACCGATATTACTGAATTTCAATAGCAAACCAAAATAGGGTAAAAGAATGGTGAAAGAAAAAAGTTTCTAAGTCTAATGGTTTTCTCAGGAACGGTATTTCAACAGCTTAATCGACTTTTCCATTAATTCTGAATCACAATATATATACTTTATAGGGTCGCAAATAAAAACTGTAGAAATTACAAACGGAATCATAAATTTATATATACCCTTTACATTTTTGTGAAGGGTATAAAAACATTAAAACCAAGTGCAATGAGTGAAGAACTTTCCACAAGCAAAGACAGTAAGAAAAAGTCCAAATACAAATCAAGATTAAGGCTTAAATAACACTATTCGCAAAAAAGCTATCCTGTGGCATTTCGACTTGAAATATTTCATCATAGCTAAGGTTCCATGTGTCTGGTCCCAAGATGGAAACCTGTGCAGCGCCTGATGTTAATTTGCTTATTTTCCGGCCTTCCATAGTGTTATATATAAGTTCCCTATCTTTAAGATAGTTCCTTATGATTCTTAACAAGTAGGCCGATATCCGGAATCTTCTCTCTAGGGCCTAAAGTACGTCCGCCCAGCTAAGACTATTTTTCACGTCGAACTCAGCTAAGAGAATCAGTGGTCTACTGAAGTGATTCACTGTTTGTGTAGCCTCAACTGCCTTCATGGTGTCACTGACGGCCCCAATCGTTGATCACTTAGGTCGAAAGTCGTACTGTCTTTCAGAAAGCCCTTCTCCAGCAATCAAGGCTTCATTAAGACGCACAGTGGTCTATATGCAGATGGTGAGCTCGGAATACCTTTGGTCTTGCTGATGAGTACAAGATGCTGTCTTTTCCATATTCATGAGAAAACTCCTTCCCATAGGCAAGCATTGTGCGTTGCAAGCATTATATCCGGCCGCCTGAATGGTATTTCTTTTATTACTTCCGCTGGTACTCCATCTGGTTCAGGGGATTTTCCATCCTTCAGCTCCCAAAGCGCCTGTTGCGTGAACTCCATTATGTCCGATTGGATCTCTGTGTCTTCTAATAGTTTTTTGTTTCATTCATTTATTTATTGCATCTTCAAAATGAATTAACAAAATAAGTATTCAAATCTCAATACTAAATACACAAATAACTTAAGTCCAGCCAATACTAGACAAAAAAGTGTTTTTGTTTTTTTTACGGAACCCCCATCGGTAAAATCACCTATTTAGCATTCTAATGGTGGCAACGGTATCCTGTCCTCTCAGTCGAGTGTGGCCTTTAAAATTAAGTACGTTGCGTGCTAGATGATTTGGGTGAGGCTCCAGCTACTGACATACCTTGCCGCGTATTTAGAGAATTCGTCTTTTACAAGAGGCACAGTTGTGAAAAAGATTTATATCAGCACCTGCCTTGCGGTCTTATCTGATGATGGACCAGTTCCACGGAGTAAATTATTCACCCAACCAGCGCCGCTGTGTGGCTTGCTAGGCTCACACAGGTAGCAATTTATGACATATGTTTGTAGCCATATGAGCAACAAAAGGCACACAGAGATCATTATGAATTCCTGAGCTTTTTACGTACCATGGAGCTGATTACCGCAACATAAAACTTAAAGAATGTGATTTTGTCGCCTTTGAATTTTCGCAATGTTAGATGTTGAAGCGGTGCCCCATAACTGGATACCGTAGCACCATAAAGGCTTTAGAACTGAGTTGTGTAATAAAAGTTTGCAATCTAGTTTCAAGGTAGAATTTCTGCCCATTAGCCAGTTTAGTTGCGCTGCTTTTAATTTCAACTGAGTGCCCTTTGCATCAATGTGAGGCCTGCACGTTAGCCTACGGTCGAAATTCTTTACGCAGTGTGAATGTAACGTGAGTACACTTTTGTTCCTTAAATTTGATTTTCCAAAGCTTCAAACATTTCTCTAATGTTGAAAGCTGCAAAAATTTTAGTGTGGATTCCGAAATTCAGAGGTGTAAATTAGATATAAACTAGGTCCTAGAATGCTACCTTGGTGAACTCCTGCTTCGATTGGCTGTAAGGGGCTTATAAAATCGCCTTCTCTGATAACAAACTTCCGGCCGCATAAGTAGCTTTCCAGAAGCTTATGAGTGTTTTCAGGCAAGTTTAACTTTATTTTGTGCCACACTTTATCAAAAGCTTGGGACTGAACAATACTATGTGCTATGTTTAGCCCAAAAGCCAAATTGATGATTAGGGATACATCCCACATCATTCGATATTGGAGTCAACTTCGCCATTAAAAATTTTTCAAAAAGTTTTGAAATTGTTGGCAGTATACTTATTGGTCTATATGATTCTACTCTAGTAGGATCTTTGCCTGGCTTGCGTATTATAGTAATCATAAACATCTTCCACTCTGCGGGATAATACTCGAGAAGTAAAATAGCGTTAAAAATAAACTGAAGAATTCTTTTAGCAACTACTCAAGCATTTTACCACTAATTTTATCATTGTAATATGACTATTAAAAGTTAATTTTCTATCAAGAAGAACAGCTAAGTCCAGCATCTCCGACACTATTTCCACCCAATACAAATAAACCATCATTGCTCCAGTTCCTTGAGAAACGCATATCTTTACACTAGTTTATATTAAGTATTATTAAGTTTGCCTCCCACCATCGAAAAGAATGATTTAAGTCATGTTGCCAGTAATTGTGCAACCTGAATTAGCGCGTCAAGCGTAATTTATCTGTCAAAAATCCTCATGCGCATACAAAATATATGAGTCCAACCCAAATAGCGCGGAGTCAACGCTTTGCAAGGGGAAAATCAAATTTTGACAAAGCGTAAGAGAGAAAACTCTACTGCCTTTCAGTAAAGTTCGCTACAAAGCAAATGTTACTCATTTTTTGCAGCCATAAGTAATCACAATTTCAGTGCTTTCAGACTAATTTGGCGACTTTATCACTTTTTCTTATTTCTATTCAATGATTTTTATTAAACAAGTTTATTGAGCAATATTGTTCATGGCACAACGTTAACGCTCTTATTTAAGTTACTTACTACAGCGTAAAATGAAAGCGTTAAATTACGTTGCGCTTTACGCCCGAATTTAGGTTGCACTGTAACATCTGTGAGCAGTGTTGCCGTAGCTTAAAATAATTTTAACATCATCAGCTTACTTAAAAACACTGCAAAAATTGAACCATATTTCAAACTGCCTTTTCTTTGCGTGTATACTCGTATCCACATACATATGTATGTACAAGTATATAAATATAAAATTGTATCTGTATTTTAAATTTATCTTAAACTAGAAGAACACTTTTTCTGGCGTCTTCGACATTGATAGATGATGCTTAATGTAAAAATTTTAAAATTCCATAAAATAATCATTAAAGTTCCTCAACATAAATTAAGTTGTACATTTCTTAATGTTATTGTTGCCCCCTTTTCTTTTGTTGTAATTTATTATTTTATTCTTTTATGCTGGAGTTTCTGCGCAGAAAATGGATTTTGTTTGTTTGTGCGGTTGTGTTGCTTATTCCTGTTAATCATTCGTCGTCCTTAAACCCTTCAATTAAATTGTTAAATATCATTCATTTTAAACAGAAACATTTGTTATGCAGACCCATAAATGTGAGATGATGAAAGGTCCACTCGTAAAAAGTCTTTGTTTCTTTTGTGGCTGGTAGGCAGGATGAAGATCTGTTGCCATCATGAAAATAAAAGTAAAACACGCAAAATGACCACTGTCAACAGGTACCTTTTTGAAAAAACACTTTTTAAAGATATTTTTTTTATTTTTTTGGAAAAATAATTTTTTATGAATAGCTTTTTGTAAAAAAAACTTTTGAAAAGAAGTTTTTGTAAAAGATACATATTTCAATAAGGTTCTCTTTTTAACAAATAAATCAACGAGAAATAACCATAAACAGACCTGTAGTCAACTTCGAAAAAAATCATGTCTGTCAGCTGCTAGGAGTAAAAATAATATAAAATCAATTCCAAAAATCATTTTTTTATATGTTTGCCACGTCTAAAAATACCGATTTTTTAGTCTTTTGTTCACTATGTCACCATTTTTAGTCCGATCATAACATTTTAACAGCAGCAGTACATGCTTTTGTGAAGTCGTCAGCGTTGTCAACTTTGAAATTTCAAAACGCGCGTTATTTCAACAAAAACGCACCGAATTTTGAATTTTTAAAAACCCATTTTATACTATAAAAATTATAATATTTTTGTATTAAAAAACACGATAATGAAACAGTCTTTTAAGCGACTCTTATACCATGTTTCCACTACAAAGGAAAACACTTGTTTTGAGGAAAACATGGCGAAGTATTTCCACCGATTTATGAAGTGTTTTTAGTTTCGAATTTTCGAAGTCAGTTTGGCGTTAAGTTATTTTGAATTTATTTGTAATTTTTATAAAATTTAAAAGGCTAGTCTATTAAAATTGGTTCTGATTTCAATTTAATGTACCATACAGACGAGGGAATTAAAAGAAAAATGAGCATGCTTCATTCAATGTTCCCCAGTCTGTAGCGATGTTTCCCGCTGAAAATCATGTTTCTTTGTTGGTATCAAAAATTACAAAATTTGTTGATATTTTGCATGTTTCCAAAATAATGTTCCCTAGTTTGTATTGATACTAGCAAAGAAAATTAATAGAATAGTTGTTGTAAAGTAGTTGTACTCGCGGTTTTTGGTTTTTCCTTCACCCGTTTAAGCATTCAGGAAGGAGTTTGTTCAATCTCACTCAATATTGGGTTAATGGATTCAAGGGTCATATTAATAAAATCGGAATTTTGTTGTTAGACCAAAATTTTCTGCTCTTTGAAAGAAAATTCCTTGAAAATATACTCGTATATTATTTTATTAATAAAAAGTTTGTTGATTGGACCAGATTATTTGGCTTCTGCCGACTATACTTACGGCTAGGGTGAATATTAAATATTGTTATGCATAGTTATAGATTTTGATTTATTAATTAAAATGTTGATAGAATGGATTATAGTATGAAACAATATATTAAAATGGGGTAGCGTAGAAATATAAGACAGAACTTCATTCTAATATGAGTTTTTTTTTTTAACTTCATTAATTTATTTATTGAATCTACATAAAAAAAATGTAATGACAATAAGTATTCAAATCTTAATACTAAAAAAAAAATTATGATTAAAGTCCTGCCAGTGCTGGACGAAAATTTATTTTTATGCGAATATTATTTCAGAATTCAGTCATCTGTTTAGAGCTCTAATGGTAGCCAAAGTATCCCTCCTTCTCAGACGGGTATGACCACCAAAATTAAGAATATTAGCTGCAAGAGGATTTGGATGGAATTCAAGTTTGTTAATATACCTTGTCGCGTACTTCACAAATTCAGATTTCACAAAAGGTACGTTCAGATCTGCGTGGATTCGTGAGTTTTTAACGTACCATGGAGCATCTGTAATTCTACGGAGAATTCTATTTTGACTTCTTTGAATTTTTTCAATGTTGGATGCCGAGGCTGTGCCCCATAATTGAATCCCATAGCACCATATTGGCTTTAGAATCGAGTTGTACAGCAAAAGTTTACAATCAAGCTTCAAGGTCGAGTTTCTGCCTAGTAGCCAGTTAATTTGCACTGCTTTCAATTTCATCTGCGTTACTTTTGCCTCGATGTGCGACTTCCATGTTAGTCTACGGTCAAGATGAATTCCGAGGTATTTGACTTCACTGTGTTGAGGTATTACTTTATTGTTAATAGTAATGGGTGAGCATGTTCCTAGACGCAGTGCGAATGTAACATGGGCACACTTTTGTTCATTAACCTTGATTTTCCAAAGCTTCAGCCATTTCTCTAGTTTGTCGATATGTTCCTGTAAGTTTATTGATGCTTGCTGGTGGTTACTATGTATGCTAAGGAATGCTGTATCATCTGCAAATGTGAACGTTGGTGCTTGTTGGCATGTCAGATGCGTAGATTAAATATAAGATAGGCCCTAATATGCTGCCTTGGGGAACTCCTGCTTCAATAGACTGAGCGGGGCTTATGAAATCGCCTTCTTTTACTATAAATTGGCGACAATATAAATAGCTTTCCAAAAGGTTATGTATGTTTGCAGGTAAGTTAAACTAATATGAGTGTTAAGGCAAAACATCTGGTCCTATAAAGAAATATGTGAAAAGGCTATTACGAATCATATCATAGTCAAACACATTTGCTGTTGTTTCCTTCAATTTCTATTGATTTTAATGATTATTTTGTACTGGAGGGTGTTTATGCCATTAAGCGAAGTTGCCAATTACAAACACTAGTGCCAAAGAGACTGCTAATTAATCTGCATTAGCTGCAGCGGATTTGTGTGCTCGTATTTGCTGCAGAAAAATACGAAACGTCTATAAGATTTTCAGTCCCAACCGCAGCTCCATTTCACAAAAACTTTTAGCTACATTATAAATCTTAAATTATTTTTATTTCATGTAAAAAGTTTGTTTTGTTGAATTCTAATTGTTTATTTTTTTTAATGACAAATGAAAATGTAATTTTTTCGAGTTTTTCAATCACTTTGGATGAATAGCACAACGTTGTATTTCATATTATTGAGTAAGAGCAGTGTTGTTCAGAACATTTTTGAAGTGTTTTGCTGCAAAACACGTTGGCTGAGGTGTTTTGCTGTTTTCAAAAATGTATGGGAAAACATGTTTATTTTTATATGTTTTGCGCAACACACCTGTTTTCGACTAAAACACCTATATGGAAACACACTATTATACAGTCAAACTGGGTCTGGTACCACATGCCATCAAATTCGTTCGATAGCTAGAATTCGTGTTTGTCAAACTTGGCCACTAGTATGATTCTGTTACTTTTATTAAGATAATGGTGTCTTTACAATGATATTGGACGCTTGAATACTTTTTTCTTATATTAAAACAAAAAGCGGTGTTGAATTTGATTGGGTGCCACCGAAATTTAAAAAGCGCACCAAAAATTTAAAAAAAGCACACCACTAGCACGCACCGACTAAAGAATTTTTCGCACAAATAATTTTAAAAAGCACCAAAAACGGTGCGAAACGCACCGAGTTGACAACGCAGGAAGTCGTGCTGCTGTGATGTCGTTAAAGCCCAACAGTACCCCTGCAATTTTGATTGCTTCAAAATTGCAGGGGTACCGCAAGGCTCCGTTCTTTCTCCTACTCTATTTCTTATTTTCCTCAACGACCTTCTCCATCAAACTTCCAACCCTATCCGCTCTTTCGCGGATGACAGCAGCATTTGCCACTCGTACTCATTTAGTTATAGGCCTAGCCTATCAGAGATCGCTGGCAAGAGGCTAAATATGAATGATTCACTGAATGGGGCCGTAAAAACAGGGTCGCTTTAACGCTCGTAAGACCAAATGCTGTTTATTAACATACAAACAAACGACCGCAAGGGCTGCTTTATCTGTACTCATGGATGGTATATGTATTGCGGAATCGGATGCTCTTGATGTTCTTGGAATGAAAGTAGAGTGTGATGTTCGCTGGAACGAACACGTTTTTCATGTCTCTAAAGCCCAGTTCAGACTATTATACTTTGTATTAATACTTGTCAAAAATTCAAATAATACGTGCAAGTCTGATAGTCTGAATGTAATCCGTCATACATACGAAAAATAATACGATACAAATTTGACATCCCATACGACTTTGTTGTTTTTTGAAACTTTTCAAAACGATAATACTTTACATTGGATCAGGGTTGTGTTTTTTAGCAAACCAGCTAATTAAAAATTGAGTAGTCGGCTATTTCGTAGCCGATAGGGTGCCGTCACTGATAGTATTTTTTGTCGTTATAAAAAAGCTCGAAATTTGGAGTTTAGTTGTCATTTATAAATGTATTTTGCTCATGCTATATTTGGAACATAAAATATGTTTGTGCTATTGAATTTGGATGTGTTATACATAATTATTATTTTAACTGTTGAAGAATTTCACGCGCCGGCACATCTATCGCCTACGACGAATAGCGCACCTGCCGCCGTGAAAAGTTTTATGATGGCACATCTATGTTGGTTTATATCAAGTGTGATGGCGTGTATGCAAAATCTAATTTACGTTAGACTTTTTGACAGTCGCAAGAAATGTGTTTAGACTTTTATCCCACAAAATCTAATGAAAGTATTTATACTTGTATAATAGTCTGATTGGGCCTTAAAGAAGCATTCAAGTGCCTCGGTTTTTTGAAACGGTGTAAGATGTACTTCACTCGATTGAATCTCCTCATTATTTATACCACCTATATCTGACCGAAAATGGAATACAACTCTCATAATAAGAATAAGAAAAGCAAATTTTTTAACAGAAAAAAAAACATCTGGATCCTTAATAGATTTCCGAAATTACTCCATTGCGCGTTCTGAGTATAATATTTCAAACAAATTAGCATACAATAACTATTTAGCTCGCATGAGATTACAGTTGAAAACTAACCCTAAATCGTTTTATAAACATCTCAATTCAAAACGCGGTTCGTGTGACTATCCCAAGTACTTGAAATATGGTTCCTATAGTAGTGCTGACGATACACTCATCAGTAATATGTTTTTAGATTTCTTTGCAACAACATACTCCAAGAGGACAATAGATTACAATTCTACTTATCAGTTCAATTTAAAACATTCATCTGGCATAACTTTTCCATTCATTGACAGTGAAACCGTTCTTTCAAATTTAAGATCACTTAAATCTTCTTATTATCCCGGTGCGGACGTAGTTCCCAGCTGTATTTTCAAACATTGTGCAGAGTCCTTGTGTGGATTATATGATTGTCTATAACAAGTCTGTTGATCTATGTTACCTTCCTCCTCAATGGAGAAAATCGTTCATTATCCCTTTGTTTAAATGTGGAAGCAATTTTGACATATTAAATTACAGAGGAATTACTAAGCTAAATGCTATTTCAAAACTTCTGGAGAAAATTTTGACTAGTTGTCTATCTCACCAAATATCTTCACTGTTATCAACGTATCAACATGGATTTTGTAAGTCACGTTCCACCACTACTAACATTTTGGAGTTTACTACTATCGTAAATAATGGATTTTTAAATAGCAAGCAAACGGATGTAATTTACACGGATTTTAATAAAGCATTTGACCAAGTGAACCACGACCTGTTGTTACACAAGCTTTCGTCAATGGGATTTAGCATTACAACCCTTAAATGGATTCGTTCACATCTGTCGAACAGAACCCAATAAGTAAACTTTAGAAATGTTTTATCGATAAATTTGGATGTTCCTTCTGGTGTTCCCCAAGGAAACCATCTTGGCCCGTTGTTATTTACCCTTTTTATTAATGATCTGCCCTCTGTTGTCTTGCACTCAAGAATTTTAATGTATGCTGATGATGTTAAACTATTTAACCCTAGAACCCTTCCCTCGGACTGGGTGCTCGGGCACCCAGTCTGATATTTAAAGTATTGTCATACATTTAAATGTGGCAACACAGCTTTGGTTTTTCGTCTTTTTTCTTGAAATTGCATGCTGCTCATATTTCATTAATAGTTAAAGATTTTTGAAAGCGACAAATAGTTGAAATAATTAGTGCTGGGTGCTGGAGCACCCATGGGTAGTAAATTCGTTAATTTTTCAAAATAGTCGTTTCGTATATTTTTTTGCCATAAAGAAGGTAATTTGCTATTATTTATCCAAATTTATTGTTTTTGTGTTACTAAGTGCATTTATTTAGTGTGGAACAGTAGAGCGTAATGGCAGGTTCGCGTTGGCAGTTTACAGATGATATGATTGAGCGGATTCTCGAGGACGATTCTGATGAGGATGAATTTGTTGAAGGTATGGAGTCAGACCTCCAACAAACATACCTAATAAACCTGATAAGTATGGTATAAAAATAGTATTAATGTGTGATTCAAAAACATTTTATATGATAAATGCAGAGGTATACTTAGGTAAAGAAAGTACTCCGAGAACTCAACCAGTTGCAGATTATTATCTTCAGTCTCTGACGTCGCCCGTACATGGATCTAACAGAAACTTTTCATGTGACAATTGGTTCACGTCAATACCTTCAGCTACTACTCTATTGGAAGAAAATATAACGTTAGTTGGCACTCTCAGACAGAATAAAAAAGAAATACCTTCAGAAATGAAAGACAAGTATTCATTTGAAAAAAAAAAAATTGCTTATAGTGGACCTTTAACATTACTAGGTTACTGTCCACCAAAAGGAAGCCACAAAAAGGTTGTAAATTTATTGTCATCAATGCACATTCATCCTGATAAAGATAAAACTGTTCCTTTGCCAGAAATGGTGGATTTTTACAACAAAGCGAAAGGAGGGGTTGACACCTTCGATCAACTATGTCACACTTATTCAGTGTCACGTAAAACCCGTCGTTGGCCCTTATGTGTGCTTCACGGGCTTCTCAATACCGTTGGTATCAACTCGATGATATTGTTGAACTTAAGTGGGGCCATACAGAAAGAAAATACTAAGAATAGACTAACCTTTTGAAGACTTTATCATTACAGCTCATTACGCCTCATCTTGAAGATCGTAAAAATTGGCCCACTTTGACGACAAAAATTCACGAGATGATAAATGGCATACTAAAAACGCAGAATGAGCCTGAAAGACCAGTGCCTGTCCTACCTCGAAAGACATAAAAAGTAAGTCTTTTTGCAGCAAGTGGCAAATGCCTATCTGTGGGGAGCATCAGATAAAAATGTGTTCCAACTGTGTTTAAAACATATTTTATTACTTTTTTTCTTTAAAATTATTTTATAAGTAAGCAACAAATACATGAATTTAAAAAAAACTAACGCTTTTAAATTTTTTCCAAAAATTATTACACATAAAATAATGGGTGCTCTAGCACCCAGGGTAGGAAAAGTCAATGCAAAATATGGGTACGGTTCTAGGGTTAAACACCTAAATGACACCAAAGCTCAACTTCTACTTCAAGCCGATATCAATAAACTTGAGGAATGGTGCAAAGTTAATCTTATGTACCTTAACATAAAAAAATGCAAACAAATGTCGTTTTATCGAAACAACTATTCAAATTATTGTTACTAATGGAATAATGTTTGAAAAAGTTAACACTATTACCGATTTAGGATTCATCCTTGATCATAAGTTGGATTTTCGAGATCACATTGTGCTAACTGTTAATAAGGCTTATGGAGTTCTTGGATTTATGAAACGATGGTCTAAAGAATTTTCAGACCCTTATATAACAAAACAACTTTATATTTCCTTGGTTCGCCCTATTCTTGAATATGGATCAATTATATGGGATTCTTACTTCACCATTCACATAAATAGTGCTGAATCTATCCAAAAACAATTAATTATTTTCTGTCTACGGGGTGTTGGATGGAACTCGTATGTGCTGCCATCATATGAAAGTAGGCTTGGGCTCATTAAATTACCAACTTTGAAAAGTCGTCGAATCATGCTTAGTATCTCTTTCCTCCTTGGATTGATTCGCGGTGAAGTTGATTCAAAGTTTCTGCTGAGCAAAATAAATTTCTGTGTACCAACAAAAGCAATCCGTAACTATCAATTACTAAGTCTAGATTATCACAGGACCGTCTATGCTAACAATGACCTCATTCGTCGCATATGTGAAATATTTAACAAATTTTATAATATAGATATCTCTGAATCTAATGATGCTCTAAAACGAAAAATAATTTTGTACTTAAATACGTAATTGTACTCCTGACTGGACCCAAGTGGGCTGGCTTTATAATAGCTGGCATCCTGTTAAACCTTAAAACTCACTATATAATATTTATGTACATATTTTTTTCTGCATTCCAATGCTTTTCTTTTTTTTATGCTTTTACTATAAAAAACAGTTGAATAAATTCACGGAAAAAGTAATTGTAAAATATTTGCTCCAGAAATGAACGGCAACAGAAAGTAAAAACTAATGAGGCCTTTAAAAAAAATGCTTAAAGTATTTTGTATTAAAGTATTAAAAGCCTATTTTTATTACACCTTGTTTAATTATTTATTTACCAATCTCTATTCAAATTCAAAGAAATCCTTTAACTATGATTTTATTTCTTCTGAAAATTCCTTAACAAGCAGCAAAAATAATTCAGCATAATAAATGTCTTTAAGTAGAGACTTATAAAGATAAAACGTTGCCACATTAATCAAATCAACAAAATCCCGCTTCCCCCCACAATCTTCTCTAAACAACAGCAAATGCGTAAAAGTCTTAACATACTCAAGAGAGCAATAAAAAATCAGACAATAAAAGGGTTTCCACAAAAATGTATACAAAAACAAAAACAAAAAATAGCAAAAGCCATAACTTTAATGAAAGGGAACGTAAATTTAACGTTAAACATGAAGTAGTCGCAGAAATGATTACAATGAAAAATTACTGTCATAAATCAGAATTTGCCACTCACATATTGCCAGCGAACACGTGAGTGAGTGTTGCAGCATTTTATCCCTGCCGTTCTTTTTTTTTATCGTTTTAAAGAGCTGCTTAAGTACGCTATTGAGAGATTGCAAAGTTTTTGCAAATGAATGCAATTATGGCAATTGAAAAGAATTATTTGGCAAACTAGGAAATAAATAATGATTTGGCAGCAATTTGCATGGTCCTTTGAACCATAGTAATAAAAACTATTTAAAATTTTGGGTGATTTTTGAAAATGATAAATATTTTTGCCAAATTAGCAAATTAAAATTAATTATCTGTAATATTATATGATGGTATTAATCGTCTGGCTCAAGTTCAAACCTGGCTTTCATCAAGAATTATTTTTATTTTTAATTATATAAATAATTGCCGCGTTCAATAACTCTTGATCAAAGAAGACAGGATAAAATAATTGAATACATGAGCTGGCGGATTAACTATCTCTAAAAATTCGCATAGTCCTTCGAACCGTAGTTAATAATAATATGTAATAAAAATATAGGCTAATAATAAAATGAGAATGAATGAAAATATAGTAATTGGAGGGAAATATTAGGCAAACTATAAAATTGATTATTCCGCAAAAATTTCAATGGTCCTTCGAAGCAGAAATATTAATATCTATTAAAAATATTGATTAATTTTTGAAATTTTAATGAAAGTATGGCAATAAAAAACGTAATTTGGCACACTATACAGACAAAAATTTATTACTTTGCGAAAATTTGCGTGGTCCTTCCAACCTAAATTTCAAAAACTTTTAAAAATTTGACTAATTTTTCAAAATAAATGAAAATAATTGTATTTAAATGATATTTTTGACATATTAGAACATTAAAATTAATTATTTACGAAAATTTTGCAAGGTCCTTCGAACTGGGATAAATTAATAATTTTAATTAATTTTAAAAACTTTTAAGAATTTTACTAATTTTAGGAAATAAATGAAAATAATTACATTGAAACGATATATCGGGTGGTTAAATTTCAAGGGCCGATGTTGAATGTGAACCACACCTAAACGCCAAGCTTTTCTCCGAATTTTATTTGACATTTCTCTATTTCAGACTTACTCAATTTGAACCATGGAGAGATACACAATCCAACAACGTGTTAAAGTTATCCAGGCTTATTATGAAAATGATGATCAATTTTCAAAAATCATCTTCAGTGATGAGGCACATTTTCACCTCAGTGGATTCGTCAATAAATAGAATTGCCGCATTTGGGCGAATGAGAATCCAAGAGTGACTGTCGAAAAACCAATGCACCCACAACGAGTGACTGTTTGGTGTGGTTTATGTGCTGGCGGCATCATCGGGCCGTATTTTTTCCCAAATGAGACCGGTCAGGCAGTTACTGTGAACGGTGTTCGCTATCGTGAGATGATAACGAACTTTTTATGGCCCGAATTGGAAGATATGGATGTAGACGATATGTAGTTTCAGCAGGATGGTGCCACTTGCCACACAGCTAACAAAACAATTGCTCTTTTGCGCAACAAATTCAATGGCCGTGTTATCTCACGTAATGGCGATGTCAATTGGCCGCCAAGATCATGTGATTTGACACCGTTGGACTTTTTTCTTTGGGGTTATTTGAAAGAAAAGGTGTACGTCGATAAGCCAGCAAGAATTCAACAGCTAAAGGATGAGATAATTCGGCACATTAACGGCATAGAACCTCCATTATGCCTCAGGGTCATCGAAAATTTAGACCATCGGATGGAGGTGTGTCGCCGTGGTCGCGGCGCCCATTTGGCCGATATTTTGTTCCATAAATAATTGAGTAATACCAATATATCATAATAAAATAAAATTACAATAATTTCCTAAATAGTTTGTGTTTTATTCAAAATCAACATCGGCCCTTGAAATTTAACCACCGTTTATTTGATAAATTAGAATATTAAAATTAATTAGTTGACAAAAATTTACAAGGTCCTTCGAACTGAGATAAATTAGTAAAAAATCTATTAAAAATCTTGGTTAACTTGGAATAAATAAAGAAATAAAATTTAATTTCTCCTGACGATGATAACAAATTGTTATCGAAATATTGAGAAATAAAAGATTTTAAATTGTAAATTTTTTATAAAAAACAAAAACAAAGATCTGAAGCTGCAAAAATTAAATTTATTTAAAATTGATGATTTTATAAAAATTTGCATGGTCCTTGAAACCGAATTTTATAAAAAAAAAATTTAATGATTTCAGTTAATTTTACAACTTTTGACGAAAAAATAGAAATTGAAAATGTATATTTGGCAAACCATAAAATAAAAAATTTATTATTTTGCATTTTGGTCTTTTGATCCTGAGTTAAAAAAATATATGAAAAATATTGGCTAAGTTTTGAAACTATATCAAAATATCTCTGACAAACTGGAAAACTAACATTGGTTGCTTGTCAAAAATTTGTGGGTTCCTTCGAACTGCTATTAGATAATAAAAATGTTGGTAATTTTTGAAGGGGAGTTAAAATATGGTAATTGAAATGATATATTTGGCAAATTAGAAAATTTAAATTCATTACTTTGCAGAAAGTTGCATGGTCCTTCGAATTCGAAATAGGTAATAAAATAGTTAATAAAATATTGGTTGGTGTTTAAACATTAATTAAATTATGCCAAATGGAAAGCAATTATGGCATATGGCAAATTAAAAAATTTCAAAAAATTTCATGCTACTTCGAACTGGAGATAACTAAATCTATTTGTTAATTTTTTAAAATAAACAAAATTATTTTTGGCAGTTCAAAAAGTTAAAAGGTTTTTGGGCAAGATGGAAATTTAAAATTTTATGTGGCGAAAATTTACATGGTCCTTCGAACTAAAAATATATAATAATAACTATTAAAAATATATAAGTTAGCTTTTCAAAAGTGAATTCAAATATGGAAAATTAGAAAATTAAAATTGATTATTTGGCAGAATTTTGCCAAACTCGAATTCGATAAAAAAAATATAAAAAATATTAATTAATATATGAAAGGTAATTAAAGTATGGCAAATTAGAGAATTAAAAATGATTTTCGGCAGAAATTTGTATGGTCCTTGAAAAACATTTTATAAAAACTTTTAAAAATATTGGCTAATTTTGGAACTTTTAACGAAAAACTAGAAACTGAAAAGATATCCTTGGCAAATTATAAATTGAAAAATTTTTACTTTGCAAAAATATGTAAGGTCCCTCGATCCTGAGTTAAAAAAAAACTATTAAAGTTTTTGCTAATTTGTGAAACTTTATGAAAATATATTTGACAAACTAGAACAAATTTATTATTTAGCAAAAAATTGCATGGTCCTTCGAACTGCAATTAGATAATAAAAATGCTATTAAAAATATTTCTTAGTTTTTAAAAGGGATTTAAAATATTGGTCTATTCGAAATGATATATTTGGCAAAATAGAAAATTAAAATTTTATTTTGTAAAAAATTTCATGGTCCTGCGAACTTGAAATAGGTATTTAAATAGTTAATAAAATATCGTGTAATTTTGGAAAGTTAACTAAATTATGGCAATTGGACAGCATTATGTATGCAAATTAGAAAACTAAAATTCATAACGTTGCAAAAAATTTCATAGTCTTTCAAACTGCAGATAAAAAAAGCTTGTTGAAATATTGATAAATTTTTAAAATTAAAAATATATATAGACATTAAAAGATATATTTGGCAATTGGAAAGCATTATAGAAAAAACTTTTTGAAATGGTGATACATTTTTGAAGATTAATTAAAATATAAACATTAAAAGATATATTTGGCAATCTAGAAAATTATAATAGCAAAAATTGCAAAAATAAGCATGGTCCTTCGAGCTGGAGGTAATAAAAAGTATTTAAAATATTTGTCAATTATTTGAAATGAACGAAATTATGGCAGTTGTAATTTTTTTTACAAATTTAGAATTTAAATGGTCTATTTGGGAACATTTTACATGGTCCTACGAACCGTAGTAAAAAGGCTATGAAAAAATTTTGATTAATTTTTTGAAATAAATGAAAATATAGCAATTAAAAAAAACACTTGTCAAATGCGAAAATGATATAATAATTAACTATTTCGCAAATAGTTGCATGGTCCTTCGAGCTGGTAGATAGTAAACACTATTTGGGGTATTCAAACGGTGTCATATCACGCATAATATTATAATATTTATATGCTTCGAACAAAAAAGTCAGAAAGTACTCGTACTAAGATTTTTTAAACAATATTTGAACTTTTTTTATAAATTAAATTGAAATGTTGTTTAAGCTTGATTTTGTAAACAAAACCGAAAAAATTGTATCTGAAGAAGTGTTCCGAAGAAAGACGAAATATCGAATATAATTAAAACATTTTTTATATAAAAAACAAAACTGACCTCAAGCTTAAAAAACATTTCAATTTAATTTATAAACATCTCATCTGACTCAAATTTTAAATAATTCATGTCAGAATGCTTACATTATTCATATGCTTTCATACTAATATTTTAAGACTTATGACTTTGTGACTACTCTTTGAATACCGTAATTATAAATATTGGTTGCTTTTTTACAGGAAATTAAAATATGGCAATTGATAACATATGTTTATTCAGCTAATAAGAAAACTAAAATGGATTATTAGGCAAAATTTTGCATGGTCCATCGAACCGTACTGATAAAAACTAATTAACGTATTGGTTATTTTTTGAAAGTAAATTCATTAATTTATGTCCATTGCAAAGATATATTGCAAAGATATATTATAAAATATTGGTTAGTTTTTAAAGAGAATTTAAATATGAAACATCTGGCAAATTAGAAAATTTAAATTGACTATTTGGCAAAATTTTGTATGGTCCTTCGAGCCTGACATAATAAAAATGTGTTAAAGATTAATTAAAAGAATGATAATATGCCAATTGAAAAGATGTTAGAAAATTTAAATTGGTTAGTTTACATAAATTTGCTTGGTTCTGCCAACCAGAGATAATAAGAATTATTAACAACTGTGGTTGGTTTTTGAAAACAATTGAATTTATGCCAATTGAACAGAAATATTTGACAAACTAGGAAATTAAAGTTTATTAATTCGTAAAAATGTTGGTAGTCCTTCAAACCGAAGATAGTAAAAACTATTTGTCAATTTTATAAAGGAATTCTGTTTTTATTTTCCTTTCCTAACTTTCATTTTTAGGTAATTTAGTATTTTGTTTTTTATTTATTGTAACAAATCTATTTAATAAAGTCATTAAAATAAATTCCTTGAAATTCTTAACATGCCACCACGCTGACAAGTCCATAAATATTTTAGCAATTTTAACAGAACAAGAAACGAAAAAAAAGTGAAAAAATCTTTAAGAGAGAGGGAGGGAGGAGTATGAAAAAAATATATATTAAAAATAAATATAAAAGAAGCAAAACGAAACCCCTGGTATCAATATGCCAGTAAGAGGAGGACTCTTAACAATGTTTAGTTTAAGACTGCAATTGAGTCTAGACTTTTGTGGCAAGTTGCAACAACTAAAACCAGCCACAAAAATAAACATGAACTTACTTACGTGCCTGCATGTAAAAGTTCTCCAATGATGGGGTCTTTAACAATACATTTAACATTTTTAACAGTAACAATGGGTAGAGCAGGTAAGCGCAAGAACTTTGTGGCAAGCATCAGATAAGTACCAGCAATATAAACCTCTTACGGGAACTGATGATGCATTTGTGTAAAATTGCATTGTAAGCATTATTTTGTTTATGTTTTTTTTTTTTTTTGTGTTATTTATTTAAGGTAAAGAAGGCCTTAAAGACAAAAAAAGGGCTACTGATTTTAACCCTTTTTTGATATCTTATTGCAATTTGGTGCTTTTTTAATGAGTGTGTGTGTATATATGTATGTATGCGTATGTGTGGCTTGTTAGGCTCAATTTTTGGTTGCTGTCCTCGCTCTTTGATGTCCATGATTTGTGTTGGCAATAGGAATTAAAGATGTTAAATCGTAGTCATAGTTCCAAACAAACAATCAAATGTTTAAGCCATGATAGTATACGAATCTATTAAACCCTACTTTTACACAAAATTGTTCAAAATTAATATTTTTGTTAATACCCAGCAAAAACTTGGTAATCTTACCTAAGAATATATATAGTTCCAAACAAAGTATCAAATGCTGAAGCCATGTCAGCATACGAATCTGTAAAGCCCTACTTTTAAAAAATTTTTCAAATTAACATTTATGTTGATACCCAGCAAAAACTTGGTAATATGTTGCACTTACCTAGAAACATACATAGTTCCAAATAAACAATCAAATGTTTAAGCCATGGCAGTATACGAATCTATTACACCCTACTTTTACACAAAATTGTTCAAATTAATATTTTTGTTAATACCCAGCAAAAACTTGGTAATCTGTTGCACTTACCTAAGAACATATATAGTTGCAAACAAACAATCAAATGCTTAAGCCGTGTCAGCATACGAATCTGTTAAGGCCTACTTTTTAAAAAAATTGTTCAAATTAATATTTGTTAATACCCAGCAAAAACTTGGTAATATGTTGCACTTACCTAAGAACATATATAGTTCCAAGCAAACAATCAAATGCTTAAGCTGTGGCAGTATACGAATCTGTTAAACCCTACTTTTACAAAAATTGTTCAACAACATATTACCAGCGAAAACTTGGTAATATGTTGCACTTACCTAAGAACATATATAGTTCCAAACAAACAATCAAATGCTTAAGCTGTGGCAGTATACAAATCTGTTAGGCCCTACTTTTTTAAAAAAATTTCAAATTAATATATTTGTTAATACCCAGCAAAAACTTGGTAATATGTTCCACTTACCTAAGAACATATGTAGTTCCAAACAAACAATTAAATGCTTAAGCTGTGGCAGTATACGAATCTGTTAAGCCCTACTTTAAAAAAAAATTTTCAAATTAATATTTTTATTAATACCCAGCAAAAACTTGGTAATATTAACTAAGAATAATCTTTTCAATATCAATAAAACTAAGAATAATCTTTTCAATATCAATAAAATTTAAGCTGTTTTTAAAAAGAACCGACTTTAGTGCTTGACTACAGTTACAGCCCAATATCTTTAGGAATAAACATTATGTTCCAACGCTACCAGGGATGAAACCAGCTTAAGTAGAGTGCACGCTGCTACCAAACTGTAGTTTTTGTTATTTGCAAACAACACTTGGCCACAAATGAATGTAAATTTAAGTTTTTCATTTGTTAGAGCTTTTTGTTTGCCAAGTAAATGACCGGGCCGGACTGCAGCGACCATGTGATGGGCAAACAGTGGAACGGTCAGCCGGACTGACAAAGTGGCCTGAGTTTAAACATATATTTAAGAGATTTTTCATTTAATTACATATTTAAACATCAAGAAGATTTATAAGACTGCATGTGAATGCTAGAAAGTAATTTGCAAATTGCTGCTAGGAACACAACTGCGACGAACGACGAATTTTTGATCGCGATTATTCGTTGCTAAATTTGAAACACATTGGTGTAGATGAAAATGCACATAATCGTTATGGTAATTTTGTTAAGTAGGGGTGGATGAACCTTTGGAAATTGGAATACAAAAAAATCAGAGCCAAATAGAAATCAGACAAACTTCAAATATTTATTTCAAAATATTTGTAAGTTTCCTCCGAATGACAATAAGCTTAATAAACAATGAAATAAAGAAAAGAATAAAACACCATAATAAATAAAGCTGATAGTATAAGCTGATAGTATTGCGATAAGTGAAAGTGTGGCAAACGAAAACGACATATTCAGACCGCATTTGACTATTGACATATAAAATTAGGCATTGTGTGCAAGCTGGACAGCAACTTTCAGCTTAATCATATATATGTTCTGAGGGTTTTTGGTTGCTCATCCCTGTTGTTAATGCCAGAGTACAAAAGAGTGGCTTATGAAAGCTGCTAACAACAAAAAAAACGTAATAGCTTATTTTCTGTGTAACTAACCTATTCCATTTTTATTGTATTTTATAGATTGATCTTTAAGTTTGACTAAAATGGAGAATTGTGACAGTGAAACAAGAATTTGGATGGCGCCACATTTTCACGCTTTAGAGTCCGTTGTTTCCGTCCAAAAAAAAAAATATAGGTGCACGTTTGGCGGCACTCCTCCTAGCAGCTGGACTATAATGAGGCTCGTGAAATATTTTGCCGAGCATGGTACAGTCGCAAGAAGCCCTTATCATTGAGATCCCTCATAACGTAAGAATAACTGAAGAGCTCGGTGGCTGAGTTGGTCAAGCGGCCGTATTAAAAATACATCATGTTCACATGATCCCAAGTTCGAGTCCCAGTGGGTGCTGATGAGTAAGTATTGTAGCTAGTTGTCCCCCAGCTATATGGTATTCAATTATTTTTTCTGTTCTTTGGTCGTATTGTTTCACAGCAATTATTGTTATAATTAAAAATAATCCTTCTTCATGACTGAAGTTGGACTCGAACTCACAACTAGTTAGTTAAATTGCATAAAGTTTACAAATGTAACAAAATTGATCAGCCACCGCTGTATTAAAAAAGTATTTTGCACGAAATAATACTTTTTATATTTATATTAATCCGCGTAGTGCAAAATGTATGAAGGTGTTCCCAAAATATAAAGTACTTCAGATAATTTGTCTCAAAATCCCTCTTTTGAATGGGATATACGAGGGACTGATCAAAAATTAACCGTTATTTTAAATTTTTCAAAAAGTATTTATTTAGTCATCAATAACTATCTTGCCCCGTTCAAAGTAATCCCCGTCAGATATAATACAGCGTTTCTTCAAATCCTCGAAACACTTCTGAAACGCGCTTTTTGGCATCGCCCACAAATCCTGTTTCGATTTTTCTTTTATCTAGTCAATCATAGCAAAACGCTTTCCTTTCATCGGTGTCTTCAGTTTTGGTAAGAGGAAAAAGTCAGTGGGGGCCAAATCCGGTGAATACGGTGCTTGAGACATGATAACGGTGTTGTTTTTGGCCAAAAACTCACAAAACGCACAATCATCGACGTGTAAGCTGGTGCGTCATCATGGTAAAAAAAATCATGATTGTTTTTTCCACAATTCTGGGCTTTTTGACGAATTGCTTCGCACAAACAACGCATAGCTCCAACGTAGTATTCTTTATTGACCGCACAACCTTGTGGCAAGAATTCATGATGCACCACGACATTGCTGTCGAAGAAAAGAGTTAGCAAAACCTTCACATTTGACCGAACTTGACGAGCTTTTTTCGGTCTTGGCTGTTTTGGACGCTTTCATTGGGATCAAAGCGCTTTGGTTTCAATGTCATAGCCATACAGCCATGATTCTTCACCAGTTATGACCTTTTTGAGAAAATCCCAATCGTTGTTGACGATGTTCAATAGCTCCTGAGCGATGTCCATGCGACGTTGTTTTTGCTCAAAACTGAACGATTTTAGAACAATCTTCGGTGACGCTTCATGCCTAAAACATCCGTAAAAATTGCTTGGCATGAGCCAAACGATATGCCAATATCATCAGCAACTTCTCTGATAGTGATTCGACGATTATCGAAAATCATTTTCTTCACTGCTTCAATGTTTTCATCGGTTGTTGACGTGCTCGGGCGACCAGGACGAGCATCGTCATAGACATCTTCTCGGCCTTCCTTAAATCGGCTATACCATAACTGTAGTTGTGTTCTGCTCGTAGTAGACTTGCCAAACGCCACAGTCAACATATCAAATGTCCTTGCGCATTTAATTTCATTTTTATACCCTTCACAAAAATGTAAAGGGTATATATAAGTTTGTGATTCCGTTTGTAATTTCTACAGTTTTTTTTGCGACCCTATAAAGTATATATATTCTGAATCAGAATTAATGGAAAAGTCGATTAAGCGATGTCCGTCTGTCCGCTGTTGAAATACCGTTTCTGAGAAAACCATTAGACTTAGAAACTTTTTTCTTTCACCATTCTTTTACCCCATCGATTCATGGGTTTGCTATTGAAATTCAGTAATATCGGTCCACGTATAGCTGAGATATATTCAAAATTCCGAAAAAAGCCATTTTTTTTTGCAGTTTTGTATGAAAATTTTTGAAAACAAAAGTTGTTCGTTTTGCTTCAAACTTCACACACTTATTAAGCATGGTGACTAAAAGACAAAAAATTTTTTTTTCAGATATCGGTCCATATATACCCGAGATATAGCCCAAATCGGATTTTTAATGAAAATGTCGCATAGGTGAAGCTAAATAACTTTTTTTTGCTCAAAAGCAGTTCTGATAATTATGTAAGGTTACATAAATATGGAAAATGAAAATTTCCGATATCGGTCCATATATACCCGAGATATAGCCCAAACCTGGTTTTTCATGAAAATGTCGCGTAAGCGAACCTAAAACACTTTTTGGTGCTCAAAAGCAGTTCTGGTAAGGAAATAGGGTCATATGAATATGAAAAATGAAAATTTTCGATATCGGTCCATATATACCCGAGATATAGCCTAGACCGGGGTTTTCATGAAAATGCCGCGTAAGCGAACTTAAACAACTTTTTTGTGGTCAAAAGCAGTTCTGGTATTGAAATTAGGATACATAAATATGGAAAATGAAAATTTCCGATATCGGTCCATATATACCCGAGATATAGCCTAGACCGGGGTTTTCATGAAAATGCCGCGTAAGCGAACTTAAACAACTTTTTTGTGGTCAAAAGCAGTTCTGGTATTGAAATTAGGTTACATAAATATGGAAAATGAAAATTTCCGATGTCGGTCCATATATACTCGAGATATAGTCCAAATCGGGTTTTTCATGAAAATGTCGCGTAAGCGAACTTAAACAACTTTTTTGTGCTCAAAAGCAGTTCTGGTAATCAAATAGGGTCATATAAATATGAGAAATGAAAATTTTCCATGTCGGTCCATATATACCCGAGATATAGCCCAAATCGGGTTTTTCATGAAAATGTCGCGTAAGCGAACTTAAACAACTTTTTTGTTCTCAAAATCAGTTCTGGTAATGAAATAGGGTCATATAAATATGAAAAATGAAAATTTTCGATATCGGTCCATATATACCCGAGATATAGCCCAAATCGGGTTTTTCATAAAAATGTCGCGCAAGCGAACTTAAACTACTTTTTTGTGCTCAAAGCAGTTCTCATAATGAAATTAGGTTACATAAATATGGAAAATGAAAATTTCCGATGTCGCTCCATATATACTCGAGATATAGCCCAAATCGGGTTTTTCATAAAAATGTCGCGCAAGCGAACTTAAACTACTTTTTTGTGCTCAAAGCAGTTCTCATAATGAAATTAGGTTACATAAATATGGAAAATGAAAATTTTCGATATCGGTCCATATATACCCGAGATATAGCCCAAATCGGGTTTTTCATGAAAATGTCGCGTAAGCGAACTTAAACAACTTTTTTGTTCTCAAAATCAGTTCTGGTAATGAAATAGGGTCATATAAATATGAAAAATGAAAATTTTCGATATCGGTCCATATATACCCGAGATATAGCCCAAATCGGGTTTTTCATAAAAATGTCGCGCAAGCGAACTTAAACTACTTTTTTGTGCTCAAAGCAGTTCTCATAATGAAATTAGGTTACATAAATATGAAAAATGAAAATTTCCGATATCGGTCCATATATACCCGAGATATAGCCAAAATCGGGTTTTTCATGAAAATGTCGCGTAAGCGAACTTAAACAACTTTTTTGTGCTCAAAGCAGTTCTGGTAATGAAAAAGGGTTATATAAATATGAAAAATGAAAATTTTCGATGTCGGTCCATATACACCCGAGATATAGCCCAAGTCGGGTTTTTCATGAAAATATCGCGTAAGCGAACGTAAACAGTTTTTTTGTGCTCAAAAGCAGTTCTGGTAATGAAATAGGGTCATATAAATATGAAAAATAAAAATTTTCGATATCGGGCCATATATACCCGAGATATAGCATAGACCGGGGTTTTCATGAAAATGCAGCGTAAGCGAACTTAAACAACTTTTTGTGCTCAAAAGCAGTTCTGCTAATGAAATTAGGTTACATAAATATGGAAAATGAAAATTTCCGATATCGGTTCATATATACCCGGTGTATAGCCTAACAGGTTTTTTGATGAAAATGCCGACTAAACAACTTTTTTGCGCTCAAAAGCAGTTCTGGTAATGAAATAAGGTTATATAAATATGGAAAAAGAAAATATCCGATATCGGTCCATATACATATACTCGAGATATAGCCTGAACCGATTTTTCCAATAACATTTTTTTTTGCTGAAAAGCAGTTCTTGTCGTAAAAGAAGGTTACGAAAATAGAGAAAATTAAAATTTCTGATATCGGTTCAGATATACCCGAGATATAGCCTAAATCGGGTTTTTCATGAAAATATCGCGTAAGCGAACTTAAACAATTTGTTGTACTCAAAAGCAGTTCTGGTAATGATATAAGGTTATATAAATATGGAAAATTAAAATTTTCGATATCGGGCCATATATACCCGAGATATAGCCTGAACCGATTTTTCCATTAAATTTTTTTTTTTTTTTTTTTTTGCTGAAAAGCAATTCTCGTTATAAAAGAAGGTTACTAAAATACAGAAAATAGAAAATTCCCATATCGGTTCATATATAACCGAGCATATTTAGGTCACATTTTTAATATACTATACATATTCGTGACTATCGTGAAGGGTATTTTAGATTCGGCCCAGCCGAATATACTACACTCTTACTTGTTTACACAAAACTTAATATAGTTTCTTTGATTCATTTTTTCGAATAGTAAAAAATCGAAGAGCACACCAAAACACGACAGACCAAAAACGCTGGTATTGCCAACATATATAACAGACATGTGTACCCAGGGCTGGGCAAAATACACAGATTATGTATTTCAAATACAAGATACAAAATACTTTACAGTAGTGTATTTTAAATACAAGATACAAAATACTTTACAGTAGTGTATTTTAAATACAAAATACAACTACAAAATACAAATACATGTTTGTAATTTGGTCTCAGAAAAATGTACTCGTCTGGCTTTAGATACATATTTTATTTTACATATGCACTTAAACTAAGTTGTATATTCATATGATTGTTCTAAACTTGTTAAGAAATTAAAGGCACAAACCTAATATTTAGCATTTGATAGATAGTAAATAAAAAATTCATTCGGCAAAACAAGTATTTCCTTTAATAAAAACTAGATATTTCAATCAGTCATCTGACAAACAATAATCTTTCTACAGGTCCTGAGGAGCACAAGCTGCTGTCAAATTCTATAAATGCATTTATTTTTGATTCTTGGATAGTTTTCCAGAATAGCAAGCTCCTTGCTTTTATCATTTTGAAAACTGATAAGCTCAAGTTCCAAATTTGATTTACGAGGTTGATCACTGCATTGTCCAAAATAACAATAAAATCTTCATTATATTTACCTCAATTACTACTTCTTCTGCATCCAGTCATGGTTTCACGTTTTTTGCAATTTTTCTCCATGGTATCTATTGCAAGATTTTGAATTTTTTGCCTCTCTTTTACTGAGATGCTTTCTGGCAATCAGCTAATTTTGAAACTAGGATGGAAACATGACACCGATATGGCTATTATTATTAGTTACTAGACACCTAAAGCAAATAGTTGCTCCAGGTGTCAGCATGAGAAACCCATTAAATCTTATTTCCAATCTTTCCATTAATTTTGTTAAAATACAACTTAAATGCCTCAAAGTATTATATTGCAGTGGATTTAATCTGGTTCTCGCAGCCTAAAGTTTTCCATAATAAAAATTATTTCTCTGTATATCAAAAGCTGGTGGCAAATATATAGAAATTCTTACTGATATCACCCGATTAGTGTAAAATGTATTAGCTCTGTTTAAATGAAAGCCAAATTGCAGTATTGCAAAATGATAAACATTTTAATGGTTGTAGTTTCTAGCGGTTTTAGCTTTTGTGAAATAACTTGTTTTCAATTTATTATAATAAATAAATGTATTTTGTAAAAATGTATTTTTGAGCCACATTTGAAATACAAAATACTAAATACTTTCCGGTCGTGTATTTGAAATACAGATACAAAATACGTATTTGTATTTCAAATACAAGTATTTCAAATACTGCCCAGCCCTGTTTGTACCAACATAACAGAAAGAAATGTGAAAATCAAACATACGTAACTCACGAAATTTGAAGATAACGGTAGTTTTTTTGATCAGACCATGTACATAGGTTTACTATTAATGTGGCCCCATTAGTATTTATATTCATTTTTTCCACGAAATATAAACAATGTCATGTACACAAAATTGCATTGATATCGCGCTTCACACGACGAATTTATACAACGAATATTTGCCGGCGAATTTGTCGCGATGGGCGGAAGTCGTCGTTCGTCGCAGTTGTGTTCCTAGCATGATGTGGCAACATTCATTTAAATTTAATAGGGTGGTTAGAGATTTATGTGTTTAGTTTTGCTACAACTCTGGCTGTAATATTTTTCACTGGCAATAATCAGTCTTGGGAGAAAACTCAGCTTTTACAAAAATTTCATTTTTAAGTTACAAATTTTATAAAATTTTCTTTGTAGTATAAGTTTTTCATGTTTAGTATGTCTGGTAATTTTTCTGTTTAAAGAAAATCATTACGCCCCTATTAAGACGCTTTAGTACGCTTTGGTAGTAAAGCAAGTTGAGTTATTACCCTTTTACAAATACAACTGAAATTTGTCTTGTAATATTGATGAGGCAGACCTTCTTTTCTATTCATTGTTGCAGCGATTGTTTATTTTCTGAATGCGTGTCTCTGGCAAAAAAATAAATAAATAAATAAAATCGCTTATTTGTCTGTTTGTGTCGCGTTTCTGTATTTCTGTCTTGCGCGGATTTTCTGTAAATTGTGCCGCTTGTCTGCTGGAAATAAATGACCAAATGTTTTTTATTTTTTTATTTTATTTTTGCAGGTATTAAATTTTTTTTTTTTTTTATCATGATGATGCAACTAAAGTTTTATGTTTATGGTTTTATTACTTTTTTTTCTATTTCTAAATTTATTGCTTTTTGTTGTTCGTGGCCTTTAGTTAGTGTGTAGCTTTTTTCCATTTATTATATTTAATACGAATTTGGGAATTAGTTATTAAATAAATAATTATTTTAATAAGCTTAAGTGTTTGCCGAAGAAAAGCACAAAGTCATTTCAAATAATATTTCCAGATTTTCTGCTAATTGATTAGAAAGTTAATTTGATTATTGATGTGATTGTGTTGTTAGTGAAAAATGTTAAAGAATAACAATTATTTAAATTTAAACAAAATAGAATGAAAAATAAATAAGGCTAAATAATTTGCATACCATTTGGATGTCATAACCAGAGATCTGCACCGGTGCACCGCAACCATAAATACATCGGCTGTTTACCCAATCATTTTCACATCCGAATGGGCAGCTCACTATTGTAGCTTTTGCTTAAAGGACCATAAACAGTTTTTCGATGACGCGGTTTTAATATTTAGCCTTTTGAACTCCTCTACTAATTCTAGAGAACATTTGTAGTGTAAAATTCCTGGTAGTTTATTATACCTGCAGTGTTACATGTTTCCGAACTATATCATTCTTGTTTCAATTCGTGAACTTTATACTTGTATACTAGATATTTAAGAGCATTCGAAGCTAGAGCTGCAAAACTTTCGATAGTCGTCCCCATCGATATTTTCGATAGTTTCAAGAAAAACTATCGATAATATCGATACTATCGTTAAGCGCTACTATTGGCTATGAATCTGTAACTCAAGTGGAAGTTAGTAAACATAGATACATACATACATATTTATATAGGAATATATAAAATCTTTACGTTTTCTTTATTCTATGATAAAAAAATATAACTTTTAAATACCATTCTTTTTGCTTAACACTTTGAGCTGCAGCGTCACCTGTATGCAAAGAGAACAAAGTTTTTTAAGTTTCAGTTGACATTTAGCCGCAGCCGCCAGATATAAGTTGCCATGTTTAACTAACATTTTTTATAATAAAACTTTCTTTTTATTTGAGATATAAGTAATAAATGATATAATACACTTTACTTTGATATATAATATGATTTATATAATATATTTTCATTTGCAAATTACGCTATAACTATAAAAATTCAAAGGCGGCTAAGAACCTGCCTGAATAAATGGCCAGAAACGTTATGCCGGCTACATGTAACCGGCTTCGTATATAGGTTCAAAAATTGTCGATAGTATCGCAATCGAATGAAAACAATCGATAGTTAGCTAAAAATAAAACTATCGATACTATCGATAGTATTATCGATTGTTTTGCAGCTCTATTCGAAGCGCCTTAGCCGCAGATTTCTTCATATTCATTCGTAAACTGATATTTTTAATTGAGAATAACTTTATGATGGAGGGACAAACCGATTAATATTTCGATGGCGCTGAGCTCATTGTATGGCATCTATAATTTATTTGTTTCGACTACCAATTTTGGCTACAGCCATGTATTGCAAAACGGCGGAAGCAAAGGTGTACACCTAATAAGTAGGCAAATGCAAAATTTTACATCCCTTTCCCTCTTCTATTTGTCAACCAATTTTTTTCATTCCTTTAAAGATTAGTAGACGTCTTTGAGCTTTAGTGCACCGCATATTTAATATGCAGGGTATCCACCGGGAAGGTGTACTATTTTGTTTTGCCACCATTTTGGTAAACCTTAGTCTTGACAGTTCATATTTGCCAACCGTGAAGCAGACACGTGGGAAATTTATTATGAAAAAAAAATTTATTAACCAATGTGTTTAAATCGTTAAAACATTTTATCAAAATCAATCATCGATTACTGTGACGATGAGAAAGTTACGTGAAATTTTTGGGACAAATAACATTGTTTCCGCCAACGCATTATTTATTTCGAAGAAAGAGGCGCTATAGGTGATAAGCCCAAACAAGGACAACAGCGTACTTTAAAATCGGCGAAAAACATTACTGCCGCTCAAAACAATCCAACAATCTCTATTCGATTCCGTGCTCAGTAGCTTGGTCTTCAAGGAACAACCTTGGCCACAATTTCGCTCAAGGATTTGCACTTGTTTCCATTTAAGATTCATTTGACACAAGAGTTTCTTCTGCAAGATCATTTATGTCGCCGTACATATGCCAATAGGAGGTTACAGCTCGCCTATGACAACCCCGACTTTCATGAAAAAATTATAATGAGAGACGAGACACATTTTCATTTGAATGGAAGTGCAAATAACAGAATAGTCATTGCTGGGCCGTAGAAAACACACAAATTATTCATCAGTCATCTTTGCATCTATTAAACGTGATAGTCTGGGCAAATTTAACCCAATCATGAGGATGATTTGTGCGTGAACTGTGTGTGTCACATTCAAGGTAAGTGCGACCTACAACAAGAAATTTGTGATCAATACTTGGAGGATCTTGCGTGACTTTTAAGAACATAGAGCTAATGTAAGAGTTTCGATTTTGACCGGGGCATATATTCTACGTGTTTGACTTAGAGACAAGTTAAACAAAAGCAGTCTGGCCAAATATGAGTAAAAAATATATTTGTAGGTTTTCACAGTTTTATTGGTTTCAAAACTGGTTTCAGAATTGGAGTGCTTGGTTTAAGAGCGGTAAAAATAGAATGCGGTTGATTGTGTCCACCGGGGATTCCCACACTCATAGAAAACCTGTCATAGCTGTGATATATTTTAACATCAATGCAATGCGAAGTGTCATCATTTTTGACCTCATGACACTTGTCATGGCTGTGATATCAACCATTACATCAGTTGCTCTAACTATCAACAGCGGCAATTATGACAAATATTTCATCAATGAAATGTCACACTGACATCATGGGGATGCTTTCTCGGGATACGTTTGATGAGAGCATGTAATCAATGCAAGGAAAGTCCAAAACACAGGAAATTACTAAATGATGTCAATGTAATGACAAAACATCATCAGTAGAATGGCGCACTAACATCAGACCAATTATAAATTGGATTGATTTGGAAGTAGATTTCATGACGACATCATCAACATTAACCTCCGGTTATATTTTCTGATTTCAAAAATATATTCAAACAAATAACTTTATATTCTACCATCTTAAAGAAATCAATGAGAATTAAAAATCTTCTGATAATACTTTTGATGGCTTCCTGCCATCAATGCAATGTCTGTGTGGCGTATGATCAGATTTTAATTGCGTGTATGAGGCAATATTCGCTTTCTTTGCTTCGTAGTTCTTCTTTTTATATTACTCTCTACGCTGTCATTACATTTATGTAACTAACGTCCCATATGATGGCTAAATGTCATTAATATGATGCATTTTGTTCTATTTCTTAAAAATTAATTAAAATTTAAAAATAATAATTTTAACAACTTAATTCCTTTTCAACAATAAATAGAAAATATTATAACACTATGTAGGCTTTTTTTATAATCAATTTTGACAAATTAGATGTATTATAGCTCTTAATAAAATGTATCATTGAATTGATGTCACCACAGTTGTAGCATTGATGATACTCAATATATGACAAAATTGTCTGATGACTTTTGTTGTTGGGATTGATGTGAGTTTTCATATTACTGATGACTGTTTACATACTATTGACGTCACAATTCTGATGACCCGCCGTCATCAATATGAAGATGCTTTTTTCTATGAGTGCACTAGTTTAAATTAAAATGCCAAAAGATTATATTTCAACTAAAGTAAATTTCATGTCAATTTAAAAAAATCATCTTTAATTTATTCCATTTCGAAGTTCTTTTATTCTGAAAAAAAGTTATTTAAAACAACGAACTGTCTAAGAAATTTCTTTGCTACCACAACTTGTAGAAAAAATAAAAAATAAAAACATTCAATACTCGAAAGTTTTATTGAGTTTAGATTTTGACTAATCTTTTTATTAAAAACATTTTCTTGAAAATTTTCTTCGCAACTGAGCATGAAAAACAGCAAACTTTTCATTTCTGTTGTCTTGTGCCAAAGCATAACTTTGACTGCGTTAACTTCACGCCAATAAAGCAATTTAATTTCCTTCAAATATTTTGTTAAACACAAGATTTGCTTTGTATCTTCTTGGTGTACCCTAGAAAATAGCAACTAAAAACAGGCACCTTAAGGTGTAGTTGCTTAACACTTTTAACGCACAACACACACTTTTATATAACAGAAATTAAATAAAGCAAAAACAAAAAGAAAAAAAAGAAAAAGAAATAAATAAAAAATGTTAAAGCAAAAACTATAATATAAATTTATCATGGAATCTAGAAATTTATTTATACTTTTTTACAACGATTTTATTTATTTAATTTTTTTCTTGCATTCTGCTTTATTGTTTCTATATTTGCACACGCACTCAGTGCCTTTAACCAACAATAAATCCCCCTGCGATGCGGATGAGTATTTGGAAGTAGTTCGTGCCATAATACCGTACATCTAGACTACAACACATAACCAAACAAGTGGAGGGTGAAAACAAAAGGTACTTAAAATTTCAACAAAGAAAAATATTTTAATAAAACAAGTTCTTTGAGATGAACAAATTTTCTAAAACTTAACTTGCCTTCTGCAAGTGTTTTTACACTAAAAGGAAAAATATAGAAAAATAAATTTGTACAAATTCGTATTGATGCTTTTGGAATTTTAACGCCATTATTCATAGAAAATGCAAATTCTGCATGATTCTATACTTAGTGTCCACACCTGCGATAATATCTGAGATGAGAACGTCAAATTCAATCGCAGAGAGAATTCTGTTACGTGTAGACTTAAAATCAGTGTTATCACAGTCTTATAATAATTTTTATGAGAGCGTTCTTATGAGAAATCTTATGGCAACGATCTTATAATAAGAGCTGTCAAAATGGCGATTGTGTGTATGTTTGTTTACGAAAACGCGCCATTGCAATTTTATTGATTAATAGCTTTGCAAGATATCTTTTAAAAAACCATGTTAAATGGAAAATATGTTGTTTTTATGCATTAAATAAACACTATAAATGATTACTTTCGTACAAATTGTGTGCATATACAAAATTCATATAAGATTTTATTAATCGCAAAGATGTGTTTTCTTCTCGGCTTTCATTGATTTATGAATTCTTATAAGATTAACAAAATACGTGTACTCCTTGTTAGACATTAAAATGGACATAACGCTACCATTACACAGGAAAGTACTTTCATGAAATTTGTGTATACGTATTACAAATAAAAATTTCAATGAAATAGACGACTTTCATGAAAATTTCTTGTTCGTCTACACAGGAAAGTGAAAGTTCATTTTAAAAATGTCGCCGAGGCAAAGAGTTGCAAAATTTGCCTCTGCTTCTCTCCACTCTTATTTTGTTTGCTTACCGTTGCCGGTAGTTGCCGAACTTATTACATATACAAATTTATGAGGCAATAGTTGAAAAAACTTATCATTATAAATTTTTCTATGAAATTATTTTTATAAAAATACTTTAATTATTTTCTTTATGTGTTTAGTATACAATATAAGAAAAAAATATTATAATTATTTGCATATACATGCAAAATAAGTTAATTTTATAATTATTATTTTACTACAATACTGCAACTTTGTATAATTCTTTGTATGTGGCAACAGTGCTTAGAATTTGTCATTTTACTTTCAGAAAACGTCAAAAAATTTGTTTCATGAAATTTTTAATGAAAGCTGAGTGGAAAGTAAGCAAAATGAGAGTGTGTTAGTAAAAAAGTGTGAGTGTATTGCAACTTTCATGAAATTACTTTCCTGTCTAAACGATAGGTAAAGAAATTCGTTCTCTCATTCTGCCGACGTTTAGTCATATATTATCTCAGAGTTAATCGCAGTTGTAGACACTAGGATACAGAATTTGCTTCATTTGCCAATTAAGCTTTTAATGCACATAAAACATATTTTAAGAATAGAATTGTCAGTTTGTATATCATATGTAACCTGTGCCTTGTTTCTGTATTACTCGCATCGAGAAATTTCTCACAAGAAACAAAGGAATTGACAGAGAAACTATGCGAATTGAAACAAAAAATGGAGTTTCTCACACAAATGTTTCTGTATCTTTGAGAAGCGAGAAATATCTGTCAAAATAGCTTTTTTAACGTAATTCATTGGAAGCTTGTGAGTAAACCTGTTTCTGTATTAAAATTTTGTGAGAAGTTTCTCGCTAGAACTGTCAAAACTTTTCACAAATAAAAGAGTTGCGGAAGTTATAAATTTAAAAAATATATAATTGACAGCATGAATGCAAAAAGTGTAGAAAAGGTAAAGTTTTTAAATATTTATACACATATTGTCGTATTCATAAAAAATAATTTGCAATTAGTAAAAGTTTACTTGACATACATATTTTTACACAAAATTTGTCAACTAAACCTTTGTTATGTGTAAATTATTTATTATGAATACGCAGATATTGAATGTAGGAACTAAAAAAGGCTCGGTTGCAGCCCTTAATCTCAGGCTGTAAATGCGCAACATGTTTCGTCGGTCATATTGGTCAGCACCCATCACCATAAAACTATACCTCATTGAAAGTTTTTATGAAATTTATTTATGATTTGAATGTGTTTTTATTTATGTACACGTGTTATTGATTGACACAATTTTATTTTAGATATTTATAACACTAAACTCAATTGTTTTATTCACTGCTAAACATTTGTTTCTTAAATTTTCTTTTTGTTTGATAAATTTTTCCTATATTCTTCTTCTTATTTGTTTACTTTTTGTATTTTGACAGCTGCTTAATGGAAATATTCCAATAAAGACGTAACTAGTATTGCCTCTTTTCGATTTAATAAACAGAAACGCTGTTTTTCTCGATAGTCCAGAAACGATGGAATTTTATGTTGCATAGTTTTCGATTGTAGAAACTTTTCACTAATCTTACAGAAACGAGGCACTGATCTCCAAGTGCACAACGATATACTTACATGCGTTGAAATTTAAAAATCAATAAACTGATACCAAAAATTCGTTAAAAATGGGTACTTTGGTTCACTAAAATGAATTTCCTTATTTTGAACGTTAAAAAAACTGAAAACACATACATTCAAAAATTCTTTTTTCGGTGAACAGACGTGTTTGTTTTTGATCGGAAAGTAATACAATAAAACCGGAATAAGTAAAATTCGAAATTATGTTCGAACTTTCGAACGTGAATAGAATATGATATTTTAATAGAAATCTATCAATTAAAATATTTAATAAACATTAATGGACATATCCAAAAAAAATTCTCACTTGAGTTTTAACGTATACGTTAGTTACTAAACACATTAACACTACCATACATTTGTTAAAAAAAAAGTTTATGCAAAAACAGTGCGTTATAGTCTATTTACGCCAAAGCGAAATCAGCTCATTCGAGATTTCAAGCCAAATCTAGTAGATTTTGAGAAGATTTCTCATACCAAATGAAATCTACTTTATGATTAGATTTCGCCGAAATTTCCTGAAATCTTTTCAGTACCAAGCGATGCAACCGTGATTTTGTTCCGAAAGTACTTAAAAATACTACGGTGCAACAAAAATATACACTTTAATGTGGTGTACTCAGTCTCTGATAAAATTCTTTCGTCAAACCCCCATGCATAAATTATTTTTGTGAAAATGAAATCTTACTAGATGTCAAAAAACGGTGGTGTAAACGATATAAATTTCGTTGCAGATTTTAATTAAAATCTACTAGATTTTGAGTTGGTGTAAATGCGCTATTAACTATTAAATGTAGTAAGGAATTTATTAGTTTTATTCTGGCAATGCTAGAATTGTAATTTTTTGTATATTTATGCATGAAAACTAATATTCGAAAATCGAAAAACAAACAAAGCATGGTAAGCTAACAATTGTTTTTGCATACAACGTTAGGTTGCTTACAAAAGCTTTGTTACATTTTTTGCAACGGCCGTTAATGTTTTTTATAACAGGCTGTCACTGTAAATAGCACATGTAAGCTCATCTTCAAGTCGTAAGCTAAAAAACTCATATAAAGGTGGTTAAAAATTAAAATTTTATGTCGCTAACACGAATTGCATTATTTTTAGTGGTAAAAACTCCTAAAACTACATTTTCAAAAATTCGAAATTAAGTCCGAATTTTCGAACTTGCTTGCAAAACGCGATTTTAATAGAAGTCTGTCAGTTGAGATTTTAAAAGACATACAATACTTTTGATAAATATCGTGATAAGTGTAAATGTCATATGTAAACTGGCCTCCAAGTTCTAAACTATTAAACTGATAACAAAAGTTCATATTTTCGAAAATTCTAAATTAATTCCGAATTTTCCAACTGTACTCCGTAAATGTAATTTAAAAAAAAAAATCTGTCAGTTAAGCTTTTAAAAAACAAAATTATTTTTTATAAATAAGCCCGTAAGTGCAAATTTCACATGTAAACTGGCCTCTAAGCTCTAAACTAATAAAATGATATCAAATAAAAAAAATTAAAAATTAAAAATTTTGTGTTGCTAACAAGAATTTCGTTATTTTTAATATAAAAGTGACGAACATCACTTTTAAAATGTTGTAAATTAATTTTTGTTGTGAATTAATTTTGCTCCAAATGTGTTATTTTAATAAAAATCTTTGAACTAATCGTTAAATAACAAAATATTTTTTTAATAAGGCCTTAACTGTAAACGACATATGTTAACTGGCTTCCAAGTTCTAAACTATTAAACTGGTATCAAAAGTTCTTAAAAATTAAAAATTTTGTATTGTCAACATGAATTTCATTATTTTTAATGGTAAAACCGACGAAAATCATATTTTAAAATATTCTAAATTAATATCAAATTTATGAACTTGCTCCAAATATGTTATTTTAAAAGAAATCTGATATAAAGATGGCTAAAAATTAAAAATTTTGTGTTGCTAACATGAATTGTATTATTTTAATGGTAAAAATGCCTAAAATCACATTTTCGAAAACTTGAAATTAAGTCCGAATTTTCGAACTTGACGCCGTAAATGTAATTTTAATAACAATCTATCAGTTAAGCGTCTAAAAAACAAAATACTTTTTTATAAATAAGGCCGTAAGTGCAAATGTCATATGTAAACTGGCTTCTAAGTTCTAAACTAATAAAATGATATCAAAAGATAATTAATAATTCAAAATTTTGTATTGCTAACAAGAATTTCGCTATTTTTGCTTTTTTTTTTTAATTACGAAAATCACGTTTTAAAATATTCTAAAGTAATATCGAATTTTCGAACTTGCTCCAAATATGTTATTTTAAAAGAAATCTTTGAACTAATCTTTAATAACAAAAAAAAAATTTTTATTTAAGTCGTAAGTGTAAATGACATCTGTTAACTGATCCAGAAGTTGCAAACTAATAAACTGATTGAAAATCTCACTAAAGATTTTGAATCTGCAATATGCATTTGTTAATTTATAATGTTAAAAAAGCCAAAAATCTTAATTTAGAAAATTGGAAATTAAGTTGGAACTTTCATAATTAAGTTAAATTTTAGAATTTGCTCCGAAAATATTATTTTAATGGAAATTTATCAACTAACGGCCTTATGTATAATAAAAAACTTTGTGCTAACTTTCTAGCGGCTATCTTTCCCTTGTGGGAATTTACACACACAAAAATTAGCAGCTAGTTAGTTAGAATAAGGATTTATATTATACCTTATGTAAATGTTTAATACGTAAAATAATTTTATTTTATTTTTTTTTTATCCTAATTTTTCGACCTTTTTTTCAAATTAAGATATAATGATCTTCAAAAAAAATTAAAAAATTTTTTTTAATTTTTTCTGAAAAAGTCTTCCGAAGGAAGACGAAATATTGAATTAAATAAACAAATTTTTAAAAATTTTTTATAAAAAAGACCTCAAGCTTGAAGATCATTACATCTTAATTTTATTTTATTAATATAAATATAAATACTATTTATTTTATTAAGCCTATATGTGTAAGTTTCTTTTCTAAGTTGTTAACTAATAAACTGGTATCAAAATATCATAAAAAAATCAAATTAAATGGTAAAAATGTCTAAAATGATATTTTCGAAAATTCGAAATTTAAGAAATTAAGTTCGAATTTTAGAACTTGTTCCAAAAATTTTATATTAATAAAAATCTGTCAGCTAATAAACATAAAATACTTTTTATGAATAAGGCTGTATATGTATATGACATATACATATATGACATAAACTCGAGTTGTAAACCAATCAACTGATATCAAAAGACAGTTAAAATTTTTCAAAATTTATGTTTCTAATATGAAGTTTCTTATTTTCAATTTTAAAAAGGTAAAATTCGTATTTTCGAAAACTCGAACTTACATAAGTTCGAATTTTTGAACTTGCTACGAATATTGTATTTTAATATAAATCTTTCAGCTGAGCATTTAATAAACATAAAATCTAAAAATTTGTGTTTCTAATGTGAATTTCATTATTTTCAATATTAAAAACTTGAAAATCGTATTTTCGAAAACTTGAAATCTTTCAGCTGAGCATTTAATAAACATAAAATCTAAAAATTAGTGTTTCTAAAATGAATTTCATTATTTTCAATATTAAAAACATTTCTAATATTATATGATGATGGGTGGGTATCATTCATATATATCTCCCAGCACAGAGACTGTCAACATACATACGTACGTTGATAAATAATACAAAATAACTGGTTGTTCAGTGACAACAAACTGCAGTACAAACAACTGGGATTATAACAAATTGCATATGTGATCAATATGAGACAAATATAGACGAAAAAATAAATAAGGGCTTAGTGGCTGAGTTGGTTAAGCAGCCGTATTAAAAATACATCATGTTTACATGGTACTAAGTTCGAATCCTAATGGGTGCTGATGAACAGTGTAGCGACTGTGAAACAGCTAGTTGTCCCCCAGCTTTAGTGTATTCAATTATTTTTTCCTGTCTTCTTTGATCAAGAGTTATTGATCGCGGCAATTATTGTTATAATTATAAATAAAAATATTTCTTGGCTTTAGCCAGGATTGAACTCGAGCTAGACGAATGATACCCACCCATCATCATATAATATTAGAAATATTAAAAATAAAAGTTCGACTATTTAACATTAATACATACAATATTAAAAACTTGAAAATCGTATTTTCGAAAACTCGGACTTAATTGAACTTGCTACGACTTTTTGAACTTGCTACGAAAATTGTATTTTAATATAAATCTGTAAGCTGGGCATTTAATAAACATAAAATACTTTTTTAAGACCGTTTATATGTATGTATTTATAAATGTCATATATAAACTGACCTTATAAACTTATAAACCAATAGAAAAATTTGTTAAAAATTCAATTTTTTGTATTGCTAGAACATATATCTTTATTTTTAATGCTGAAAAAGCCAGAAATCACATATTCGAAAATTCGAAATTAAGTTCGAATTTTCGAACTTTTTTTCAAAAGTGTAATTTTAGTTGTAAGAGATCAAAATATTTGTTTTTAAAAAAATTCGGAAAAATAATTTGATATTTGTTCATATCAAAGCAAAATCAAAATTAAATTTTAATCATTTTGTCGAACAACTGTAATATTTTTTTAAGATCCACAACAATGAGTTAAGAAGTTCATAATCGTATATTAATTATGGCTAAAAATTATTGACTTAACGTTTTCAATTTTGAATCTATTTAAGCCTCTGTTCGCACTATGAAAGTTTTCTTTTTGAGAGTCTGAGCTTATAGGAGGATTCGGAGAAACCCTTTTGCACTTGTTTGCGACCCCCAAACAATATCCTCTATGATTAACATAACCTTCATTTGCTGTATTGTGTAAAAATCGTGTAGAATAATCAGCTCTAGTAACAATTACTCCCATGCGAAGGATCTTCTACTATTCAACAATGCGCTCGTCGACCATCCTTCTCTATCAAACTTCCAACCCTATCCACTCTTTAGCATATGACAGCAGCATTTGTCGCTCGTACTCTTTTGGTCATAGGCCCAGCCTATCAGAGATCACTGCCAAGAGGCTAAATATGAACGATTCACTGAATAGTGATCTTCTATTAATCTCCGAATGAGGTCGTAAAAACAGGGTCACCTTTAACGCTCGTAAGGCCCAATGTTGCTTATTAACGCACAAACAAACGACCGCAAATGCTGCTTCATCTGTACTCATGGATGGTATAAATATTGAGGAATCGGATGCTCTTGGAGTTCTTGGAATGAAGATACAGTTTGACGTTTGCTGGACAGAACACATTTTTCATGTCTCTAAAGAAGCATTCAAGTGTTTCGGTTTTTTGAAACGGTGTAAGATGTACTTCACTCCATCCGATCTCCTTACTATTTATACCACCTACATCCGACCGAAAATGGAATACAACTCTCATGTTTGGGCCGGTGCCTCAAAGTCTATTTTGGGGTTACTCGACCGTGTGCAGGAGAGGGCGAAGAAGCTCATCAGTGACAGTAGGGTATCCAACTCTATTGATTCACTGGAGCATCGACGCAGTGTGGGGTGCGTTACTCTGTTCTATTGTTACTACAATGGATTTTGCTCTGACGAGACTAGGGATCTTGTTCCCGAAACGCGCACATTTTTACGTAGCACGCGTTCATCCTGTAGACCTCATCCATTTGTGGTTGATTGCCCTGGGAATCGTACTACGCATTACAGAGAGAATTCGTTTTTCAGCCGCACGCTTCGTCTGTGGAACAAGTTGCCTGCAGAAGTGTTTCCTGTCTGTTATAACGTTGGAAAATTCAAGTCAAATGTTCACAAACACTACTCCCGCTTTCCCCCTCCTCACAACCTATTTTCCTAGTTCTGGTACAATGCACTGCATATGTAGGGGTCATCCCCTGAGTACTGGTCCAATATAAAAAAAAAACGCTTTTAGGAAGATTCCCAGTAGATTTCTCTACATTAAAAAATGCTAACAGTGTTCTTTCCTACTAAATGTGTTCCTACTAAAAAACCGTACGCTGTTTTCTTTGCTGAATGTCGATCCAAAACTTTTACTAACCCATATATAAATTTGATCAAATAGCTTTATATGTGGCCACAGGGCTTTAGACTTACTTTTAACATTTAGTTTAGCAGAGCTTTGCTAAAAAAAAAATATTACTAAAATTTTAAATAAATTTTCGTTGCGTCCTTGCTGCTTTGGCATGAAGCAGTATTTGTTTTTGATAGTATTTGATTTCAACTGAAAAAATAAATCTAAACAAAATAAAATGTGTAATATTTCACAAGCAGAGAATTTTCACCAAGCCCTGTAGTCCGCATGGAAAGTGCTAAATAATATGCAATATTTCTTAAAAATAATTTTTTTTTTTGTTAGACGCAGATGATTGCACAGTACTCGTACCTTGCAACTGTACAATCATCTGCTTTGAATCGCTATATTATTTTCTTCATGTCAAAATATTTAAGAAATAAAGTAAAAAAACTACCGCTTTTGTATTCGTAAAATATATTTTCATGTTATTTATATCTAGAAGGTGGAGTATGGATACCCAGGAGTATTTATTTATACTCTGCTACACATTGTACACATAAGTACTCATGCATAGAAAATTGCTTGGCCTTTATTTTATTTTGGATCAGAAAATACTTTGTAAGCGAAAACAAGTAGATGTGGCTGGTCTGTTGTTGCCGCTGTGGCAGCTACCGCTGCCAGCCTTTGTTTCAGTTTTTAATGTGATTTTTGCACAACACAAAAAAAAACGTTGTGGTTTTATATTTACATACATATTATGTATGTCTGCATATACGTTAAAGTATAATGGATTGTTTCAGAGAACAAATCCGCACACCCTTTAAAAAACCCCCCCTAAACTGTAGTTAGAATTTATGAAAAATAAGCAGATATTTTAAGGCAAAACCAAGATGTTTTAATTTTAAAAATACCTGGAAATGGATAAAAGGATTAAAGTTTAATAAAGACTTAAATTTGCTTTTATACTTTGACCTTTGGTAAGGAAAAGCTTTTAGCTTTTAGTGCAAAATATGGAAAATGAAAATGAAAAGTAGGATATTTAAGAAATAAAGGAGTTTAAAATTGTGTTTAATGAATTTAACATTTATGGGCTTATAAGCGAAAACTAGCTTTTATATATTCACACTTTACTATAGATGCATTCAGTCTACATAATTATTAAAAAGATACGGAAAGTTTAGCTCAGAATTATAGGCATCTACTTTATAAAAATAAAATTATAAATTAGTATATTAAGAAATCTATTGTTATAACATTATGTTAAAAATTTTTTTTGTGTATTTTAATCTTTTGTGACACTTTATGTAGAATGTATTCATTTCCTTTCAAATAATTTATAAACAAAAAATAAAATAAAATTTCCCTAAGAAGGAAGACGAAATATTGAATTAAATAAACAATTTTTTAAAAAAATTTTATAAAAAAGACCTCAAGCTTGAAGATCATTACATCTTAATAAATTGTAATAAATGTAGTTTAAAAAACGAAAGCACGCACTTCGACATCAAATTAATTATTTTTATAACCAGATAATTATCTGTATAACGCGTTGCAAGTTTTTTTTGGAATTCCCAAAATCGACTTAAAAAATCGCCAAAATTCCACACTTCTCCGAAAACAATATGGCAATTTCAGTTTTCGCTTTAAATCGAATGATTTTTAATAGTTCAGATACACATTCTACGGCCAAAACGCGCACCGAATATGAAAAACCGGTTCCAAGCTTTTTAGTAATTCCCAAATTCAGCGCAAAGCAACTCATGCCTTTTTCATTCAAAATCGTTTTAAGCATATTTTTATAATTATTTATTACTTTTTAGTTAGATAACGAAGAATGTTTTTAAATATTTTTTATATATCGGGTGGTTAAATTTCAAGAGCCGATGTTGAATGTGAACCACACCTAAACGCCAAGTTTTTTTCCGAATTTTATTTGACATTTCTCTATTTCAGACTTATTCAATTTGAACCATGGAGAGATACACAATCCAACAACGTGTTAAAGTTATCCAGACTTATTATGAAAATGATGATCAATTTTCGAAGAAAATCATCTTCAGTGATGAGGCACATTTTCACCTAAGTGGATTCGTCAATAAACAGAATTGCCGCATTTGGGCGAATAAGAATCCAAGAGTGACTGTCGAAAAACCAATGCACCCACAAAGAGTGACTGTTTGGTGCGGTTTATGTGCTGGCGGCATCACCGGGCCGTATTTTTTCCAAAATGACGCCGGTCAGGCAGTTACTGTGAATGGTGTTCGCTATCGTGAGATGATAACGAACTTTTTATGGCCCGAATTGGAAGATATGGATGAAGACGATATGTGGTTTCAGCAGGACGGTGCCACTTGCCACACAGCTAACGAAAGAATTGCTCTTTTGCGCAACAAATTCAATGGCCGTGTTATCTCACGTAATGGCGATGTCAATTGGCCGCTAAGATCATGTGATTTGACACCGTTGGACTTTTTTCTTTGGGGTTATTTGAAAGAAAAGGTGTACGTCGATAAGACAGCAACAATTCAACAGCTAAAGGATAAGATAATTCGGCACATTAACGGCCTCAGGGTCATCGAAAATTTGGACCATCGGATGGAGGTGTGCCGCCATGGTCGCGGCGCCCATTTGGCCGATATTTTGTTCCATACATAATTGAGTAATAATAATATATCATAATAAAATAAAATTACAATAATTTCCTAAATCGTTTGTGTTTTATTCAAAATCAACATCGGCGCTTGAAATTTAACCACCCTTTATATATTTTTAAATATTTCTTATTCAGGATCGTTTTGATTTTATATAAAAAATTCAACAGTATTTATTTTCAATATTTCGATAACAATTTGTTATTATCGTCAGGAAAATTAATATGTTATTAAAAAATATTTCAATTTAAAAAATTATCATATTTCAATATCAAAAAATTCCTATATACACAAAATCCATACACCAAGAAAAATTATTAGTTGATGCACAAAGAAAAATTCTTAATAATATTATCAAATTGAAAACTTAAAAAATATCTATTTAATTTACTTAGAGAAGAATTTTTGAGTTATTAAAAAAGTAATAATATTATTAACAATAATAACAACATAAAAACCAAAATAACCTAATTCTGCAACCAACACATGTTCCGCAACATGCTGTTTCACAACTAGCAAAACAAATGTTGTTTACAGAATAAAGCCTAGTATTGAGATGGAATGTACGAACATTTTGCAGCAACATTACTTATTTCGTACGAAAAAATTGAGATGTACTCAGTGTTGTCTATTTTTTCTCTTATTTATGTTCCAATTTTAATTTTAGGTATACATACATGTATGTATTTCGTGCGAAAAAAGCTTTGCTAATGTTATTTCGCAGCTGAAAAAACAAATAGTCCCAGAAACAATTTTATAAAAAAACATTTTGCGGATACATTTTATGTGTTTTCCGCTTCAAAAACTCAGTACTACATTTCTAAACTTATTTCGTAAATATTTCATACGAAACACTTTTGTATGCAATTTGAAAGAATTTCGCACGAATTAATGAATTCAATATTAGCCTTAACATGGAAAAATTATTAACGTAATTTAAAAAAAAATTATCCGAACATTCATTCTTACACAATTCAAATCTAGAATTTCTTATTAACTAAATATCTATAATTCTGTGCTAATTTTTCTATGTCTACCTTATGCTGCCATTACACAGGAAAGTACCTTCATGAAATTTCTGTATACGTATTACAAATAAAAATATCAATGAAATACAAGACTTTCATGAAAATTTCTTGTGAAAGTGAAAGTTCATTTTAAAAATGTCCTCGAGGCAAAGAGTTGTAAAATTTGCCTCCACTTGTCCCCACTCTGGTTTTGTTTGCTTACTAATCAGAGTTGCCGAACTTATTACATATACAAATTTATGGGGCAATAATTGAAAAAAACTTATCATTATAAATTTGTCTATGATAATATTTTTATAGAAAGACTTTAATTGTTTTCTTTATGTGTAAAATATACTATACAAGGAAAATTCATCATAATTTTTTTCATAGACTTGCAAAAGAACTTAATTTTATAATTATTATTTTACTACAACACTGCAACTTTATAAATTCTTTGTATATGGCAACAGTGCTTAGCAATTTGTCATTTTACTTTCAGAAAACGTCAAAAAAATTGATTCAAGAAATTTTTGATGAAAGCTGAGTGGAAAGTAATCAAAATGCGAGTGTGTTAGTAAAAAAAGTTTGAGTGTATTGCAACTTTCATGAAAATTACTTTCCTGTCTAAACGCTAGGTTAAAGTTAATTCTCTGTGTTGTTGGTGTGTTTATAATCTCTAACATTTCTAACATGTAACGCTTCTTATAATTATTTTCTTATCTTAAAATTAAAACATTTTCAAAGTTTGGAGAGTGATTTGATTTCACTCTCCACTTTTATTCACTTTTATTATTTTTAATTCATATCTTCTTTTATTGCCACTGTACATTTCTGTATTTTATTGAATGTTGTCTAGTAAAAGGATTACAAATTTTGTTAGTTTCATAATGTTTAAATATTAGCTGTCATGTTTTTATATATTTTGGATAAATATTTAAAATCTTGTTTAACAAACTCAGCTTTAACATGACACATGAGAATGACTGTAATTTTCGGCTTCTGTTTGTACGAGTATGTATACTAATCGTTTAAAGCAGAGGTGCCCACAAGTTCTATATGGAAGAGTAAAACCAATACATTTAAAGAAAAACTATTTTTATTTAATATTTTTTTGTTGTAAAATGCAAAACATTTACAAAAACACAATTCACACTCATAATCGCTGTCGTCAATGTTTACCAGTAAAACATGCGAAAGTGTTGTTGCTTTGCTTTTGTGTGTGTGTGCAGTGAAGAAGGACAAAAAAAATATATAAGACGAAGTTGTTTGTGTGTTTTCATTGCTAGTATTGGTGTATTATAAGCGCAGTATTTGTGTATTAAAGAGCACAGCCCTATAGCTAAGCGCATTTACAAAAACAATTGAGTATCAAGCGCATAGGGCTGGGCAGACTTGGTTTAAAAGAAAGCATTCATTGTTTTCCTATATATTTATCAATATTTGTTTAGGCTTTTATTGAAATATTATATGAATACATAATAAACTTTAGCTAATATAAATTTTCATAATAAAACTTTAGATCGATTTAAATTGGAAGTGTATAGGTTTTATTTAAATATTAAAATATTTTATGAATATTTAATCAACTCTAACTAAAACTAAGTGCTAAAAAAATAAATTAGTTTTATTTCTATTTCTCTTTAACTATGCAGTTGTAAAGTAAATTTGCAAAGTATAGGATGCAGAGCATGGGCGGGGTGACGAGGCCATATGCCCAAGATAGTATTAACAATAACATTTGCAGCGTCGCTGTGACTAACTATAACGAGCTATGTAGGAAGGTTCAGCGTGGTTAACAATGAAATAACTCTAAAATAACTGTGCAAGTGAGACGGAAACTCTCGAAAGCCGAACAACAAAAACAACAAGCCTGACCGCACTTAAGAATTAATTAAGATGACGCGAAATCTGTTCTTCAGCCCAGACTGAAATTAGTTTTATATTGCTCTAAATATCTAATTTTTTTATCTTGGAAAAGTAGTTAGGTGATGACGCCACTTATGCAGTGCATTGTAACGGCAAATAGGTTATAAGGAGGGCGAAAGAGGGAGTAGTGTTTGTGAATATTTGATTTGAACTTTCCAACGTTAGTACAGGCAGGAAACACGTTTACAGGCAACTTATTCCACTGCCGAAGCGTACGGAGAATTTTCTCTTTTATGCGTGGTACAATTCCCTGGGCAATCGACCACAAATGGATGAACTCTAGAAGATACACACGTGCTATGTATAAATGCGCGAGTTTCGTTAAGAAGATTCCTAATTTCGTCGGAGCAAAATCCGTTATGGTCGAGTAACCCCAAAACAGACTTTGAGCCACCGGCCCAAATATGAGAGTTGTGTTCCATTTTCGCTTGGATATAGGTGATATATATAGTAAGGAGATCGGAGTTACCCCGTTTCAAAAATCCGAGGCACGTGAATGCTTTTTAGAGGCAAGAAAAATGTGTTCAGTCCAGTGAACTACAGTGTTATGTTCGCTGGACATCATTCCAAGAACATCAAAAGTATCCGATGAGTGCATATCGCTCCTTTATTGCAAGATAGTAATATCTCAAAAAATGAACCTTTCGAGCAAAATTGTTAACAGTGCTTTTTTATTCTGCCAAAAATTTATCCAATTACTTTTAAACTGTCTCCTTTAGGACATATTTTCTAAAAAAAAGTTTCTAAGACTTGTATGGAAACTAAAAATTTGAAATGTATTTTTCTCGAAACAAGCTTTGTTTAGTTACGACTATGTTGCAATAAAGGAACGATATGTATATTTTTTACTTTGGAATTCAGCAACTTGCTGAATTCACATATCGTCATATCGTTTATCGATGTATTTGGAGAGACAATTTCAAACACAAACATTAAACTCCCAAAAAATATATTTGGAAATTTTTTTTGCTTTGAAGTTTTGTGTTTGAAATTATCTCTCCAAATACATCGATAAACGATATGACTGAGTTTGTGAATTCCGCAAGTATAACATGATAAGTGATGAGACCTTTTTAAATACATTTATGAACAAACTGCTTTTATATTTTCAACTTACCATTAAAATTTTTAAAATTCCTTTATCACTTATAAACTCGAATATAGTAACCAATAATTATTTTGTATCTTAAATTTGCAACTCTTACATACCTATAATAAGTGTAAAAAAAACACCTAAACAAACAAATTTTTTTTATTTTCTCTCCTCTTTCTTGAGATTCTGTTATTTTTCTTCTCTTGCATATTATTACGTTAATGCGAGCAAACTAACAATCACACTCATCACACATACAAATTGTTAGTGCATTTTAATGGCGATGCACAACAACCACAATTGAGAAAATTTTACACGTCTTATTCTTATATAAAATAGTCAACACGTTTTCTATAATCCCTTTTGTAGCCGATTAAGAAAAATTATATATCGTTTTAAAGTTCTTTGTGCACAGAAGTGAAGCTTAACTTTATTTTGTTCGATTCAGTATTTTAGGAGTAATACTGCTACTAATTTGTCTTCAACCCTAACAAACAATATAGGTATATGGATGTTAGAGTCTGAACACAATGTTTGCGGTGCGGTACGATTTCACATTGCAGGAGAGAAAAATAAACACAATACAACGGAAGACGGCGGCGGCAATACTTGTCATTGTTAGTTGGCATTTTGTTTAAATTTATTTGTACATTTTTATAAAAATTTTTACATTTTTATAAAAATATCTAAAATATTTACTGTTTGTGTAACGTATTTTGTAATGCAGTAAATAAAAAGTTATAGCTGTTAAAAAATTGTTAGTTTGGTAGAAGCCACGTTTGATTTGTATGTGGAATTAGAAACTAGCGCACATCCTAACAGGATATGGTGGGTAAGACGCGTTAATGCACAAATTGTCCTTTTGCTTCCACTTTTTATACGTATCCCGTAAATTTGGATTTTTTGTTTGTTTTCTTTTTCAGCTAAAATTAAATAAAGTCCGACAAAAAAATAAGGTAACTGATAGAAATTCTTCGTAAGCCAAAATTTTTGTTAATTTGGACCAAAAATCTTCTTTATACTGCAAGTTTTTGTAACTTCTCGACTGCAAATTATAAAGACAGCCATACTTCCAACTTCGTTTTTAATTTTTTCTTCTTCCGTTAATATATTTTTCAAAGTTTTATATTTCATGAAAAAAACAATAATCTTCAAAATCTTTTGTGTACAATCATGATGTGAAAAGCGTCAATTACTTAAAAAATATGGCAACATCGAAGAGAAAAAGGGAGTAAAAAATTGAGAGAATGAGAAAGTCCGCAAAGAAAATAAAATAAATTTTAATTTTTTGCCCTTCCGCACTGCGGGTTTTTACTTCAAATTCGTATGAAAAGCCGCACCGCAATAAATTATCGTTACATTGTGTTCAGACTCTTAAACATATTTAAAACAAGAAAAGCAAAAACAGTGTGGCCAAATATGAGTAAAGAACATGCAAGTTCGTGGGTTTTCACAGTTTTATTAGTTTATATATATGTATATGAGAGTGCATTATTTAAAAGCTGCCTGTATAACCTAAACAAGATATGAACACAAGAAGTCTCAAAGATCTTCCGTCCTTGAGATCACATCTATAAACTTTAAAGAAGTTTATCATAAAACTATTGTTGTGTTTTTGACTTAGCACGTAGAAGCTATCCATATAACTCAATAAAGTTAGAACAAAATCGTCTAAATGGTTAAACATTAGCATAATTAGTACGAAACGTTTTATATACAAAGAAATGGAAATAACGCCGGGGTTCGGTGTACAGCACTATTTAAGAACAGTAGTGCGATTGTCTAACTTTTAACGATCCGATAATCGCAACTTTTGTCATCAAATTTCATCGCTTGCACAAACGATTGAGTGATTCTGTAACCTAATTCTAACGATGGTAAACGGCTGTATTTTTCTGTTCATTCATATAAACATTACGTGGCATCTCTACCAAAAAAAGCGAAAACCACAAAGAAGAAAAGAAAAAACAATAACTTCCCATAAAAATATGTATACATATTGATTTTTATTTGTTGTGATTTTAGTTTTTAAGTGACAAGAAATATTATTTAATTTGTAAATATTAAGGTAAGTAAAATATAATATGAGTTCATACGCTCCATTTATTCGTTTATACATGTATGTACTAATTTCTGTATGCTCAGAATGACCACAACTAAGGCTGGTGGTAATCAATAGAACTTTTTAAATTCATTAACTGTCCCGATAAACACACTGATTATCCTTTGAAACGTTCAAAGTTGTATCACCCCATGCCCGAATGCCAAACATTCAATAGCTATTTCAACACAAAAAGCACTTTATCGGTTAAAAAATTATACTGAAATTGTTATTTTTGAAAATGTATTTAATAAATATTTTATATATTTAATAAATATTTTTATGTATTAAAAATCTGGTTATTAGCACTTTATTTCATGGATCCACAATTTAGAAAAAAACAAGTAAGAGTGTAGTATATTCGGCTGGGCCGAATCTAAAATACCCTTCACGATAATCACGAATATGTATAGTATATTAAAAATGTGACCTAAATATGCTCGGTTATATATGAACCGATATCGGAATTTTCTATTTTCTGTATTTAAGTAACCTTCTTTTATAACGAGAATTGCTTTTCAGCAAAAAAAAAAAATTTTTTTAATGGAAAAATCGGTTCAGGCTATATCTCGGGTATATATGGACCGATATCAAAAATTCTAATTTTCCATATTTATATAACCTTTTTTCATTACCAGAACTGCTTTTGAGCACAAAAAAGTTGTTTACTCGGCATTTTCATCAAAAAACCTGTTAGGCTATATATCGGGTATATATGAACCGATATCGGAAATTTTAATTTTCCATATTTATATAACCTTATTTTCTTACCAGAACTGCTTTAAGGTGAAAAAAGTTGTTTAAGTTCGCTTACGCGACATTTTCATGAAAAACCCGGTTTTGCTATATCTCGGGTATATATGGACCGATTTCGGAAATTTTCATTTTCCATATTTATAGGGTGTTTTTTTAAGCTAGATAGAACTTTAAATTGTAAAAAGTAACACAAAAAATTAAATTTTGATGAAACATTTTTTTTATTTGTTTCAGTATACTCTGACAAATCATCATGAATAGACTCACGCTTGAACAACGCTACGAAATTATCCAAATTTACTTTGAAAATCAGTCGTCGATTCGCCCGTTGTTTTATCGCAAAATTGTGTTCAGCGATGAGGCGCATTTTTGGCTTAACGGGTTTGTTAATAAGCAAAATTGCCGCATATGGAGTGAGACCAATCCACAAGAGACCCTACAGACTCCATTACATCCAGAAAAATGCACTGTTTGGTGCGGTTTTCATGCTGGTGGCATCATCGGACCTTATTTCTTCAAAAATGAGGCCGGAGCTCGCGTTACGGTCAATGGAGATCGTTACCGCACCATGATCAATGATTTTTTGTTTGAAAATATGGATGACATTGATCCGGAGGAGATGTGGTTTCAACAGGATGGCGCTACGTGCCATACGGCGAACGCAACCATCGACTTACTGAAATCAAAATTTGGCGATAAGTTGATTTCGAGAAATGGACCTGTCAATTGGCCTCCAAGGTCGTGCGATTTGACGCCTCTCGATTATTTCCTGTGGGGCTACGTGAAGTCACTGGTTTATGCTGATAAACCAGCAACAATTGATGCCTTGGAGGCCAGCATTGTTCGTGTTGTTCGTGACATACGGCCAGCAGTGCTCGAAAAAGTGGCCCAAAATTGGACGTCCAGAATGCGCTTCGTCAAGAACAGCCGCGGTGCCCATATGCCCGAAATCATTTTCAAATGTTAATGTCACGTATTGATCTTTCGAATAAAAAAAAATTTTGATTACAATTTAATTTTTTGTGTTATTTTTTACAATTTCAAGTTCTATCGGGCTTAAAAAAACACCCTATATATAACCTTATTTAATATCTAGAACTGCTTTAAGGTGAAAAAAGTTGTTTAAGTTCGCTTACGCGACATTTTCATGAAAAACCCGGTTTGGGCTATATCTCGGGTATATATGGACCGATATCGGAAATTTTCATTTTTCATACCTATATAACCTTATTTTATTATTAGAACTGCTTTTAAGCAAAAAATATTGTTTGAGTTCGCTTACGCGGCATTTTCATGAAAACCACGTTCCAGGCTATATCTGCGGTATATATGGACCGATATCGGAAATTTTCATTTTTCATATTTATATAACCTTATTTTATTACCAGAACCGCTTTTAAGCAAAAAAAGTTGTTTAATTTCGCTGACACGGCATTTTCATGAAAAACCCGTTCTAGGCTATATCTCGGGTATACATATATGGACCGATATTGGAAATTTTAATTTTTCATATTTATATAACTTTATTTCAATACTAGAACTGCTTTTGAGCACAAAAATGTTGTTTTAGTTTGCTTACGCAACACTTTTATGTAAAACCCGGTCTAGGCTATATCTCGGGTATGTATGGACCGACATCGAAAATTTTCATTTTTCATATTTATATGACCCTATTTTATTACCAGAACTGTTTTTAAGCAAAAAAAGATGTTTAAGTTCACTTACGCGACATTTTCATTAAAACCGCAGTTTAGGCTATATCTCGGGTATATATGGACCGATATCGGAAATTTTCATTTTCCATATTTATGTAATCTTATTTGATTACCAGAACCGCTTTTGAGCAAAAAAAAGTTGTTTAACTTCGCTTACGCGACATTTTCATGAAAAACCCGATTTTGGCTACATATGGACCGGGTATATATGGACCGATATCGGAAATTTTCATTTTCCATATTTATGTAACCTAATTTCATTACCAGAACTGCTTTTGAGCACAAAAAAGTTGTTTAAGTTAGCTTACGCGGCATTTTCATGAAAACCCCGGTCTAGGCTATATCTCGGGTATATATGGACCGACATCAAAAATTTTCATTTTTCATATTTATATGATCCTATTTCATTACCAGAACTGCTTTTGAGCACAAAAAAGCTGTTTAAGTTCGCTTACGCGACATTTTCATGAAAAACCCGATTTGGGCTATGTCTCGGGTATATATGGACCGATATCGGAAATTTTCGTTTCTCATATTTATGTAACCTAATTTCATTACCAGAACTGCTTTTGAGCACAAAAAAGCTGTTTAATATCGCTTACGCGGCATTTTCATGAAAACCCCGATTTGGGCTATATCTCGGGTATATATGGACCCATATCGAAAATTTTCATTCTTCATATTTATATGACCCTATTTCACTACCAGAACTGCTTTTGAGCACAAAAAAGCTGTTTAAGTTCGCTTACGCGACATTTTCATGAAAAACCCGGTTTGGGCTATATCTCGGGTATATATGGACCGATATCGGAAATTTTCATTTTCCATATTTATGTAACCTAATTTCATTACCAGAACTGCTTTTGAGCACAAAAAAAGTTGTTTAAGTTCGCTTACGCGGCATTTTCATGAAAACCCCAGTTTAGGCTATATCTCGGGTATATATGGACTGATATCGAAAATTTTCATTTTTCATATTTATATGACCCTTTTTTATTACCAGAACTGCTTTTGAGCACAAAAAAGTTGTTTAAGTTCGCTTACGCGACGTTTTCATGAAAAACCCGGTTTGGGCTATATCTCGGGTATATATGGACCGATATCTGGAAAAAAAAATGTTTGCCTTTTAGTCACCATGCTTAATAAGTGTGTGAAGTTTGAAGCAAAACGAACAACTTTTGTTTTCAAAAATTTTCATACAAAACTGCAAAAAAAATGTTTTTTTTCGGAATTTTGAATATATCTCAGCTATACGTGGACCGATATTACTGAATTTAAATAGCAAACCCATGAATCGATGGGGTAAAAGAATGGTGAAAGAAAAAAGTTTCTAAGTCTAATGGTTTTCTCAGAAACGGTATTTCAACAGCGGACTTACAGCGGACAGACGGACATCGCTTAATCGACTTTTCCATTAATTCTGATTCAGAATATATATACTTTATAGGGTCGCAAAAAAAAACTGTAGAAATTACAAACGGAATCACAAACTTATATATACCCTTTACATTTTTGTGAAGGGTATAAAAACACTTTAACGATTGAATAAACAGCAAGAAAATTTTTGTCTTTAAGATTTCGTCAATCGGCAGTAAAATTAACAGCTGATTTTGATCGACGGCGAATATCGTTAAAAGCATGTTACAGACTAGCAAATTCGATAAAATATCTTTATAATTATTTTAACGATTCGATTATCGCTATAAAAGTTACAGAATCTCTTACTAAAAGTGTATACAAAAACTTAGTAACGTAAGGATCCTAAATATAAACAATTAAGTTTATTATTCGCTATTTAAGCTTCTAACATTTATACAAGTAAAAAATTATAAATAGCTTGTTTTCTATGTTTCCCAGCTATCTATATGTCGACATTTCATAGGAACTACCCTAATCATCAGTAGACTTTGGAAATTTTTGAAAGATATTCTCAAACATTCAACTTTATATCCCAACTAGCCTAAAAGGTGTAAAGAAATGTTAGAGACGTTTATAAATAGAAAAGCTTGTTTTTTGTGTTTTGATGGATATTATTAGAGCATTTTTCTTTTTAAATTCTCAGCAATTTATTTGGATTGTTGGGATATAAAGTTGAATGTTTGAGAAATCTTTCAAAAATTTCCAAAGTCTACTGATGATTAGGGTAGTTCCTATGAAATGTCGACATATAGATAGCTGGGAAACATAGAAAACAAATTATTTATAATTTTTTACTGATCCTAAAAATATATATCAAAAAGCTATAGTTTTTTAATTTATTAAAGACTTATTTCCATACAAAGTTTTTGCAATAAGCCTTTAATAAACATAAAATAATTAGTTCTTATATAATTCACATAAATGTTTTTTATGGAGCCAATATTTAAACAAAGCTCATGCTGCAGGTCTTAAAGTTACATGTTTTGCCCTTAAATTTATTTTTATTTTAAGTGACAATTCAAATAATAAGAGATATACATATGTACATATGTATGTCATTCAATACCACCAAAACTGAGTTGAACAAGTGTTGTTCTTATTGTTGTTGATACTGTTAATGGAATTTCATTTAATCTTTACTTGAAAAATATTTTTATTTTTTCGTTTGCATATATCCTTTTTGTTAAAATAGTTGTTTACACATTTTATTTGATATAATTTTTTCTATGCATGTGTGTGTGTGTGTGTGTATGTTAAACCAAAAGTGAATAAAAGAAAAAAAATAATAATAAAATCACTTTATCGTTTCTGTTTTGTTTACATTGTGTAAAATGACACTCTCTACTTGACACTTTTAAACTTTAGCTTGTACAAACACGATTGCGAACATATAAATTGAATGTACAGAATACAAACAAAAGTAACAGAACATAAAGAGCTCGCATGCTTACGAACAAATATACGGATGTTGTTCCATACATATACACACATATACGCATATACATATATTTAAGTATCTATATATGTATGTATGACTATATGTGTATGTATGTGCAGAAAAATGGATATAGTCAACTTTTGCATACACACTTTGGCACAAAACTGTTAACGCTAAGAAACCAGTGAGAAAGGTTATCGGAAACAAGAATAATACGATACAAAATAAAACAACAATAGCGATATATGAAACGCTACACAAGTTATTCAAGAGCGCAGATGAGCTGGTTTTATTTCAACGTACAAATATCCTTAAGGAGTTTATTTACTTATGCGAGTTGTTGCTCCTTGTGTGTTCAACAACATGATTTTATTTCACAAAAGACTTAAACACGTGGCAAAAAATAAACTTATCAAATAATAATTTTTTATAGAGTTATTTATATAATAAAGTTAGTATTGAGACTATCAAAAAGCGTTTGGCTTTTATACACGAATATATCGCTCCTTTATTGCAACATAGTCATATCTCAAAAAATTAGCTTTTCGAGTTAACAATGCAGAATTGCTAATAATACTACCTTTTATATTGTGCCAAAAATTTATTCCAATTATTTTTTAACTGTTTCCTTTAGAAGATATTTTCTAAACAAATTTTCTAAGACTTGTATGGAAACTAAAAATGTGAAATGTGTTTTTCTCGAAACAAGCTTTTTTGCATTATGACTATGTTGCAATAAAGGAGCGATATTTAAATTTATCACTCGCTAGTTTTGCTTTTTGAATAATTTTGAAAGTTGTGACCAGTGTTGCCATTGTTGGTATTTTCCGACTAAATTTGGTCGGATATTATACGTTTGGTTGGCTGGTCGGTTAAACCTTATTTTGGTATTTTTGAAAAAATTCAACTTTACGTGTTAGGAAAGTCCTATCTATTTACTTCTAAGCATGATAAGCAAATGTCAAATACGTCTTTGTAGAAATGCTGAAATCGATATCAATATATATTCATATATTTTTATTGGCATAAAAGCTGATATGGAAAAAATATGAATTCGAACGAAAGTTCGAATAAAAGTTATACAACAAATATTGAAATTTTATTTTGAGCTCTTAAATGTAATCTAGATTTGACTTAAATCGTGCAGACATTAATATGTTACAAATAATTACTCCTTCCAAAGTGTTGTCTAAAGAAGACTTGCCTATATTGCAACTAATTTTAATATTTTTCAACCTTGTTGATTGCAACTTTGGAATTTTTTAACGGAAATGTTTTCGTTATTTAAAAACCTTTTCGAATAAAACTTATACTTTATGTAAAAAGTACATATCGTTACTCTCACGTAGAAAGGCCCTAACTAAGGTTCACACAAGGTAGACAATGTCACAAAGATTTAATTATATAAATTTATACATATCTCTCTTACAAGCAAATGAGTAAAAAAATGTTACTTTTAGATGTACCTATTTATACAGTTTTTATTACGATTTTTCCTCTTCCTCTATAACTGCAATTATTCTAGTTAGGGCCTTTCCACATGAGAGCAACGATATATGTTTTTCAATATTAAAAAAGTGCTCTTTTTGGAAGGATTTTGGGAGGTTTTAAATCCAAGTTTGATCGGATTGAACATTTTTGAGTGGCAACCCTGGTTGTTGCACAGAAAATACTCGTATCTAAGGGGTGTTCCAACCACAATACCTGATATTAATTGTAAGTAAAATGATAATTTTTCAGATAATTTCCTTAATATTTTGTAACGCGTGAAATCCCAATTCCAATAATTATCGTACAAAAGAGCCATTGTTTGATTGGCTGTATGGCATCATCCTATTGAAACCAATTATCGTCCAGGTCCATATTCTCAATTTCTGGGCCAAGAAGTCCGATTTCATCTCGCAATAACTAACACCATTCTTGGTAACTGGTTGGCTGACCTAATTTTTACAGAAGTATGACCCAATGACGCCACCTCCCCATTAACACCATCAACCCATCCCACTTTGTGGGATGCACTGGCCTTTCAAAAATCACTCGTGGGTTCTCCTTTGTGTATATCTCGTCGCTGAAGATGATTTCCTTTGTAAAATCACAATTCAGTTCTGTCTGTTCAGCCAGCTATTCGGCTTATTGACGACACTTGAAATGGTCATTAAGCTTCTGTACTCAGAAAAAACGTTCTTCAGTATAAGATTTTCTTAATATAGCCAACATGGGATTTAGCTACGTACACACGGTTGTCAGATCTTACAATATTGCCAGTAAAATTGTCTGAAAATGTATTACAATAGTGTGAACTGCCAATTTTTAACTTACAACGTTGTCAGAAAAACCATTGTCAATCAATCGTAAGATGACAATGTTGTCAGGCATCTGACAATTGCGAGAACACTCTTCGTCGGCATTGCCAGATAATTGGCTGGTATTGTAAGCTCAGTTTTTATTGTCAGATGTATAAAATTAATGCACCTGACAATGGCATCATCGTCAGAAAAAAGTTTAATGGGCAACACCGCCAAACAGATGGCTGTTGATATACATAAGTGGCAATGCCTTACAATATGTCTGGCAATTTTTTTCATCTAACAATCTGACAATCGTGTGAACTGACAATTTTTGTTGTCAGATGAATTATTTGTCCGACCATAGTCTGACAATGAAATTGTAAGATTTTTTTACGATCGTCTAAACACAAAATTTACATCTGCGGGACAATTTTTTATTGTCACTACATTGTCAGCATGTTGCCAGATCTTACAATATTGTAACATCTGACAACCGTGTTTACATATCTTTAGAAGAGTAATGTAGTTCAGTATAAGACTTTATTAGTTTTTCTCTTAGTATACAACTTTTAACATAAATTCGAAATCGGATCACCATAAAACTTTACAAACTATTTTACTTTACATACAGCTCTTAATATGAAACTAAATTCGGAATTATTAAATTATATTTTTGGTTTTTGTACATTTGTATAATGAGTTTTATTTTAAGTTTTTTCTTTCTTAAGTTTCTTTAGAAGGATATTTTACAATAAAAATTTGCTGTAATCAATAATTTTTGATTGAAGAAGACCAGAAAAAATAATCAAACCTTTTAAGCTGAGGGATAACCAGTTGTTTCATAGCCGCTTCACGGCTCATCAACAGCAGCCATTTTTGGATTTGAAATCGGCTCATGACGCACCATAAACGGCCGCCTTAACCTTAACTCAGCCACTGAGCCGTTGAATTATTCTCTATCTATATTCATTTCATGTCGAATCACATATACATTTTTTGTTAATTGTTTGTGCAAAGTTTGCTGCCTCTAAATAGCCGGTATTTATTTTTTAGTTATTAACATACATAGTTTTTGTGTTTTAACAATTTTGAGATAATTGTAAATATTAACTTTTTAATTTGCTGTTGAACTTTATAATTATTGATCACAACAATTTGTATTGTAAATAACCCTTCTTCAGAAAGGAAAAACTTGCACTAAACCCCGTTGTACACAAGTACAAATACCAAAACAAACAATCACCAATCAATAAATCCAATATGCTGTTCATACATACACTTTTAATTAATATTTTGCAATTAACGCCTTAATTGATTTTAATTACCCATACAAAATTTTAATTAACTTAATTGCCAATTAACAGTTAATTGTCATAATATTTAGTAAAATTAAATATACAACCCTGTAGCAACCGTGTTTAGTTTGCACAATAATTCCCAATGAACACACTTTGTTCAAATTTGGTAACTCAAATGTAAACAAAAGATGGCGTGTCAACAAGAAGAAACAAGGCAGATTTAATAGGTAGTGGCAGAATTACAATAAATACAACACCAACAAACATCAACATATATTTTGTTGGTAGAATTTACGAACAGTTGTCAACATTTTGTTTGAAAACTGTGTTTTTGACAAATTTACGCAAAGGAAACGAAAGACAGCTATGCTTATACCACTAACGCATTAAAGATGCCTTCAGAAGAAATATTCACAATCAAAATGCAAACAACTTTTCTGTCAGCTGTTGTCAAACGTTAATTGCATTAGCAATATTAAGTATGTATAAACACTTAAAAAAATTTTTAATTAACTGATAATTGAATTAATTAAAAAGTGTATGTATGAACACCATATAATATCGCTAATGCAATTAACGTTTGACAACAGCTGACAGACAGCAAAGTTGTTTACATTTTGATTGTAAATATTTATTCTTATTATAATCTTACAAAAATGGAAAAAAATTCGGCAGTTTAAAAGATTTTTTTTATATATAATACAAAGAAGAAATTGATATTATTTGTATATTTATAATTATTTTAAACTTTTTATATACAAAACTTACACTCAACTTGACTCGCCATCTTTTATTTGCATTTGTTTATACTTGAGTTGTCAAATTTGAAAAAAGTATGTTCATTGGATATTATTGTGCAAACTAAACACGGTTGCCACTGGGTTGCATATTTAATTTTACTAAATATTAGAACAATTTACTATTAATTGGTAATTAAGTTAATTAAAATTTTGTATCGTTAATTAAAATCAACTAAGGCCTTAATTACAAAATTTTAATTAAAAGTGTATGTATGACCAGCATATAACGCCTTAATTGAATTTTTTCATGATATAAGCAGAATTTTTTCTTTAAAGCCACTGAATTTTGTAAAGCTAAAAACTAAAAGTTGACCAAACTGAAGTATAATTTTTTTGTAAAGAATTTATATTGCTGTTCAAAATAATCCAGTAGTGGACTACACGACTATACTTTCGGTTGCAGCATTTGCTGTTGTGAAGTCGTGTGGTCTGCTGTTGTCTATGTGTTTAGTGCTTAGTTCTTACAGTTTACTTATAACAACAAATATTTACACATTTAAACAAAAGTTTTATTTTAAAGTTTGTTAAAAAAAAATAGGGTTTACAAATTTGTTTTAAACTTATTTTGCAACTTTTCACACTTTACTTACTTTTTTTGAAAGCAAATTAGAAATTTTCGTAAGAAATATTAAATGTTTGCTACAACTTTGCAACAATTATTTTTAAATCTTTTAACAAATTAACAATTATTTAAATTTAAATTTAAAGAGCTTGAACTGTAAGCAAACAGAAACATATCCTTAATAAACAATTGTATGTGTGTGAATACATATTTGCCTGGTGTGTGTTTTCCTTTGTTATTGGTTAAGTGTGTGTGTGTATGTGTTTACTTGCTTGTTTGTGGGGTTTCTTTTGGGAAGCGGATGTATGCATGTACATACATATGTAAAATATGCATTTGCTACGAGTATATGCATGTTTCTTTCAACAATAGAATTTCTTCTCATAGTATTTCACTGCAGATAGTCTTTGAACCATCACTTTTCTTTATGTATTTCTAGCTGTTTTCATATCATTCTACGAGGTGACGCAAAATTAATCATGCAATTTTGCTTTGGTATTGAATTCTTATTTTTGTGTCTTCTTTAATCAAGAGTTGTTTATCGCGACAATTATTGTTCTAATTAAAAAAGATTTGAGCATGAACCTAAAAAATAAGTAACATCTTGTAATGTTTTATATATATATATATATATATATATATATATATATATATATATATATATATATATATATATATATATATATATATATATATATATATATATATATATATATATATATATATATATATATATATATATATATATATATATATATATATATATATATATATATATATATATATATATATATATATATATATATATATATATATATATATATATATATATATATATATATATATATATATATATATATTATTTTTTTGTTGTTAATTGGAAAATATGGTATCAGCCAGAGATCAGCAAAAATCATGTTTTTGCTTGATTAACTCGTACACTAAAATTTGTAGTAAACAAAAATCAAAGTTAAATGCTGGGTAAAATTAACTCGTTTTGTAAACATTGCGTATTCATCCTAGTGTTGAATAAAATCAGCTTCATGTTTGCTGCTGTGAGTTGTGTGTATTTTACACATGTGTACTTACATTTTTCTATGTTTTTCTTAAATTTCTTAAGTTTCACGCACATATGCCCCTAATACAGTAATTTTATATCTATATAAATTGTTCTTATTCAGTTTTTTGTTTTATATATATGTAGGTAATGGAAGTCTAATTAAATTTTTTAAGTGTATTTTTTAAGAAAGTGCTAAAAAGAAACATATATGTACACACATACATACATATGTATGTATGTACATTGTCGCTTTCTATGACAGCCTATTTGTTTCTATTTCTATTTTATTTTGATTTTTTTCAAAAGAAATGTACAGGAAAACAGTTGAACATATCACTGCATAGATATTTGATAATTTTTTTTTCTTCCAAAACAAAAACTCAAACGCAAGGAATCATTGTCGAACTACATTCGCATTCATTTATATTCAACACCTTAACACAAATGTTCGTTGGGTTTCTTATTATAAAAAAAAAATAAAATTCTTTTTATTTTGTTTATTCTTTTTAGTAGCTTTTGCTACGTTTATTTTTTAAAATGAGTCTTCAAACTGAAACTTAATTTATGTTACAATTTTATTTTATTATCAAAAAATGCTTATTCGTAATTTGCTTATTTAATTAATTAGCAATGCTTATTTTTTTTATGAGTTTCCTGTTTGTTTGTGTCTTTATTGTTTTACTTCGCGGAATTATTTGTTAACAGCAGAAGTGTGTTGACAAAATTGCATTTATCGATGATTTTGATAAGGTGCATTGACATGGATCATATTTCTTAATATTTTGTCTGGGAATCCAAAATAGGTTAACGATAAAAATAAAGTTGCAAAACAGGAAACTCGTGTATGCAATAAAATAATAAAAAAAAATATATATATAACTAATTACTTGTTAAATTATTATACGGTGGGGTGACACCATAACTCCCCCTCCGTTAGTTTGAGGCTCCGACGAAATTTGAAGCACAGTTGTTTTTCTTTTACAAAGTATGGGCAAAGTAACTAATAAAATGATCAATATTGAAATTGTAGTGCTATTTGCAGCTATATTAATAATTCTGTGTATCTTTTGGGTATTATTAAAATCAGTAAAATTATTTTCATATTTGATTTGTTTTATGTATAGATCTTCTAATTTAATTTCAGTGAATGTTCCATTTTCTTTTATTTCTTTTAAAAAGTTAGTTTGAATTATTTTTTCTTTTACAATTAGTTTTTCGTTCTTAAATGTTAAATTACCAACATTGATTTGACAGTTTTCAAATTTAATTATAAAAGTATGACTTTTATTAATAGTTTTTCCTTTGTAATTACAATTGTGTGTAAAGTTGTTAAAGAAATTTTTAAATATAATTATTCCTTCTTTTATCTCTTTTATTTCTGGTATTTTATACTCTTTAAGTATACAACTTGCTATTTTATTTGCAGCGATGCTTAAGATACATGGATCATTGATTTGTTTTAGGTTCTTATATAAGCTAGATGTATTTGGAAAATATACATTTTGTTTCTCATCAACCAAAATTCTGTTTTCTTTTAAAAATAATGATTTGTTTATTTTATTGGGAATTGGCTCAAGGATTATTTGTGTAAAGGATATATTGGAAAATTGGGGAATGGAAAGGATGATGACAATTTGGTCTTTTTCAAAGGATACGGCAACTTTTGTTTTAGTATACTTTTCAAAGTCATTAATAATATCAATTTCTTGTTCGTCGAGTAAGTCCGTCGGTATAATACCTAGTTTGCTAGTAAATATGACTCCTGCAATGTCGTCAATATGGTCTTTGAGTAGATTTATGTCGTTATCAATCTGGTAAATGTGTCTTAGGAAATCTATTTCGTCTTCTAATGTAGATATTTTATTTTGAATCTCGTTACGAAATTTGTTTATATATGTTTTTACTATATATTGTTGTCTGTTGATATGAGTTGTGATATTTTGTATCTGTGTAGAAAGTGTTTTACTTATACGCACTATATTTCCTACTTCGATTGAGTTAGCATTAGTAGTTGTCGTTAGATTCGTAAGCATTGATCTGATTTCTTGTTCATCATCACTGTCCATATTTCCTGTTATAAATTTTAATCCTTTTCCCAGGCCATTTATTAAACCCCGTCTAATTCTAAAGTGTGGTGAAAGATTATCTAATTTAGTTTTCAAAAGGTTAAAATTATTTATTGTTGTATCGAGTAGCGGTATTGAACCATGTAATGAGTTAATATTATTGTCTATAATTTCTACAGTAGTGAAGTAGTGTGTCAGATTAATTAAATGGTATATTCTACGGTAGTGGTCAACGATCCTTATGTCGTTTTCCTTGATTGGGATGTAGCCTTCATTCTCTGTTAGGTCCTGTATTTCCATTAGTTGGGATTGGATAATATTTGTCATTGGAATGAGCAGTAATAGTGATATTTGTAGTTTCATCTAAAAAAGAAATAAATAATATTGGTAAGTTATGTTGAAGTCTGATTGTCGTTGATGGTCTGGAATTTTTTCTTCCGTTTTATGTGGGATTTATAATATTTAAAATTTCGATCTGTAACTATATGGTCATCATCTAATTTTGACACCATTACTTTTCGGAATTTTGAATGATTTTTTCCGCCTCGTTCATCCTTTAAGTATATTGGTCCGGTTTGGATATCCACATTCTCACGGGTTTTGTTTAATTTATTAATGATCCTTTCTTTCGCCTTTATCATTTTTTCTTTAATCGAGTTGTATTCTTCTGGGTTAACTGTTCCATTTTTAAAATCTATTGGTTTCTTAGCAGTTGTGGAATGTATGGTATTATTGTAATACATTATTATTCTATAAATTTTTTCTTCGACACTTTCTGTGTCTTTATTAGGGTCGTGTTTCAGAATTCGGATGTGTTCATTAATAGTATTATGGAGTCTTTCGACGTCCGCGTTTGAGGTATGGTTGTTATTTGAAGTGTGGTGTATTTCTATTCCTTGTTCTTTCAAAAATTCTTGAAGGGGTAATGCCTTAAATCCTAATTCATTGTCCATCACCAGCCTTTTTATACTTCCGACCGTTGATAAATATTGGGTTAGTGCTTTTTTAAATTCGATCCAGGATCTATCCTTTATTCTTATGGCTTGAGCGTGTTTTGAGAATTTGTCTAAAAATGTTAGAAATAATGTTTTTTCTAAACTGTAAAAAACGTCTGCATGTATAATTTCTCCGGGTTTGTTAGGGGTTTCAGTAATTTTGTATTGTTGTTTTATTGGTTTTCTTTCGTATTTCTCTTTGTTGCATATATCACAATTATTTATGAATTGTGTTACGCGTAATTTTAGCTGTGGGTGATAAAATTCGAGTTTTAGTTCTGCGAAATTTTCGTTTATTCCTCTATGATTGTTTTTTATGTGCTCTTTTCCTATTATGTCGGTCAGCTCGTTTTCGTCTGTTATATCTTTAAGAAGATGTTTACAGCGTATAATTTTGAAGTTTCTATTTTCGCCATAGTATTTTTCAAAGACATTTTTCAGTTCATTAAAAACAGATTCATCATTTATGAAAATTGCGTTAGTTTTGTCAGGATCAAAATGATTTTTTAATAGAGTTATTAGTGTTTCTTCGTCAAAAGTTTTAGCATGAATTGTCTTCCTGTTATTTTTGAAGATTTTTTGGTTTTTTACTTTCAGTGATCCTGACATTGTTTTATGAATTACAATTTGTCTCCGATAAAAGTTGAGCGGGTTGTTTGTTTCTGAAATAATATTAGATAAGTTTTCATCTTCGTTGAAATGTATTTCTATCCTAGATAATGCGTCTGCATTACCGTTCATAATACCCTTTTTATATTTTATATCATAATCGTATTCTTGTAGACGTAGTCTCCATCTTACAAGTTTTGAGTTTGGTTCTTTAATGGAGAACAACCAAACTAATGGTCTATGGTCTGTTTCAATTAAAAATTTTCTCCCGAAGAGGTAAGGTCTAAAATATTTTGTTGACCATACAATTGCGAGAAGCTCCTTCTCTATTGTACTGTAGTTCTGTTCCGCACCGTTTAGACTACGACTTGCATAGCAAATAGGATGACCATTCTGCGATAGAACAGCTCCAAGTGCAAATTTGCTTGCGTCGGTTTGAAGAACGAATTTTTGGTTAAAGTCCGGATATGCTAGAACGGGAGAATTTGTCAACAGTCTTTTAAGAGATTCAAATGATTCAATATATTCTGAATTTTTAAATTCAACAACGGAGTCCTTCTTAAGATATCTCGTCATGGGTTTGGCTATTTTCGAATAGTCTTTCATGAACTTACGATAGTATCCCGCTAGTCCGAGAAACTGTTTTATTTCCTTTTGCGTTTTCGGTAAAGGAAATTGCCGTACACAAGTTATCTTATCTGGATTTGGTCTAATGCCTTCTTCAGATACTACGTGTCCAAGGAATTTGGTTTCTTTTTTCATAAATTCACTTTTATCCAATTGGATTTTTAAATTAACTTCCTTTAGTCTTTGGAAGACTTTCGTTATTGATTCTATGTGTTCTTGTAGTGACGTTGAGAATATAATAATATCGTCTAGATAGACTAGACAAATTTTATTAATGAACTCGCCCAAAACGTTATTCATTAAACGTTGGAAAGTGGCCGGAGCTGTTTTCAGCCCAAACGGCATACGAAGAAATTCGTAGTGGCCGCCTTCCACACTAAATGCTGTCTTTGGGATGTCCTTTTCGTGAACCTCGATCTGATGGAATCCTTTCGCTAGGTCGAGGGTGGTAAAATATTGACAACGTCCGAGTTTTTCCAGGATCTCATCGATATTCGGGATTGGGTATTTGTCATCTATTGTTATCTCATTGATTTTTCTGTAGTCTATAACCAGTCTCCATTTTGTCTTACCACTGGCGTCTAATTTTTTTGGAACTACCCAAACTGGGGCCGAATAAGGTGAATGACTGGGCCTTATTATTTTTTTGTGTAACATTTCCTCTATTTGTTTTCTTACCTCCATTTTATGTATATACGGGTATCTGTATGTTTTCGCCGCAATAGGTATGTTGTTAGTAGTCCTTATTTCGTGTTTGATGGCGTTCGTAAATGTAAGATCGCTCTCTTCTGTATAAAATATATTTTTATATTTTTTAATGATTGGTAAAAGTTTCTCCTTTTCTTCTCTATTTAAATGGTCTACTCGAATCTGTTCCAACATTGGTATATCTATTTTTTTGTATGATTCAATTGTATAAAAATTTTCGGGTGTTACTTCATCTGTTTCCTGGGTTTCTAAAATAACCCGTTGTGGTAAATTTCCAGTTACTTTAACAAGAGCATTGATTTTATAATTTTCTGTTTCATATACTCCCTCCATTATTTCGATATTCTTATTGTTTAATAGTGTTTTGGGGTTATATATTAAACCGTTTTTGTGCTCGACTGGCACTATGATTTTATGTAGTCCTCTTTTTTCGAAATAGTATTCGATACCGTCATTTGTGTATCGAATTGGAATTTCGGTTTCTTTGATTTTTAGGGTGTTATCTTTCAAATTAACTATTGCTTTCATTTGTCTAAGTATGTTATTGCCAATTATTCCATCATACTGTTTGTGAAATTGGCAGACTAAAAATTCTAATTTGGCATCTGTGAAATTACCAAATTCTTTAAAAATTGGGATTGATACTTTTTCTGAAATTGTAATAGTATGTTGTAGTGTTTTAATGTTCGTCACATCGCAAGGGATCCTCCATTTAGGATGGCAAATTCCAGGATTTATTATGGAATGTGTTGCTCCCGTGTCGATGATGAATCTTAAACGTCCTAGTTTTGTTTTAACGGTTATATATGGTAAATTTCCGTTGAGGCCATCGGCTGAAAATTTTGAACATCTGTTCTGCTTTGTTCCGGTTGTCTGGGCTGGTTGTAAGTTTGTCTATTACATCTGTTGTAGTGTTGGTTGTACTGTCTGTTGTTTTGGTAACTGCCTATTGTCGGTTTAAAGTGTTGTACATTATTTATTTCCATTGGTTCTGGTTGTTGGGGCGGATTATAATTATGTTGTTGATTTTGGTTATAGTTTTGGTTATACCTTTCTATGTTGCGTTGTTGGTTCCGGTTGTGATTGTAGCTCCGATTGCCTTGTTGATGATTGTAGTTTCCTCGGTGGTAACTACTATTGTCGTTAAATCTATTAGAATTATATTTTTTATTGTGATTTGTTCTGTTCCCCGAAAGTTCCATGTTTCCTTTTTGTTCTTCATTATTCTGTCGTTTCCCTTTGTTATCCCTATTCTTTACTATGCGACCATCTTTTCCCATGCGGTCGTATCCGCTCTCGAATAGAATATCCATTGCTGATTCCAGACTTTCAGGATTCCTGCAAGTTAATACAGTCCGCATTGGTTCTGGCATCTTGTTTTTGAAAATGTGCAGTGCAGATCTTTGATTGTTAAGAGCTACCTGATTTGTCGCTTCACCTTCACCAAGGACCAAAAGGGCTTTGTTATTCAAACGCCGTAGTCTGTATTTTATCTCATTATAAAAATCAACAGTAGTACTTTCAAAAGTGACAGATCTTAGCTCATCATATAACTGTTCACAATTCTTTTTCTCACCAAAATTGTTCTCCAAAATACTCCTGATATCTGTCCAAGATTGTGCTTGCGTATTTATTTCTATAATTTCTTTAGCCCTACCGACTAATCTACTTTTTATAATGTCTGAGAAGATAAGTTGTGATAGTTCATCATAAGTCCTAAGTACCGGGTATATTCTGTCTATTAGTCTGGTAAAATTAATTAAATCGTTACGGTTACCGTTATACTGAGGGATTGAATTCAAGTATTTAATAGGATTTAATTGAATTTGGTTTGGTTCTGCCATTTTATAATTTTTAATGGACAATTTTTTGTACACTAAATTAACAATATTTTCTTAAAGTTATTATGGAGAAAGGGAAAAAAAAAAAAATTTGAATAACTTATAACTATTCTTACTATATCTTTTAAAGTTGTCTTCTTGTTTTATAGTTGTCCTCTTCCTTCTTAGTGCTGATCAGGATTTTTCTCTGGTCTTCTTCTTCTTGGTTTCACTGATTTTCACTTTATATTTCCACTGTTCAGATAGTGCTTTTACTTAATTCTTTCCTTTATTACCTTTTATTTTATTGTTATCTTGTTTGTCAATGTTTAAGGTAATTTAGGGAGTTCTTTATTTATTATTATTTTCTGTCAATGTATAAGGCAATTTTAAGAATTTGTTTTGTCTATATTTATTTTCTCTTCTCTTCTTTTTTTTTTTTTTTTTTTTTTTTTTTAGTAATCTGTTAATGATATTTTTCACTATTTATGTATGCATTAAAGTTCACTTAATAAGTTTATTTGGTTAAAGTAAGGATTTTTTTTTTTTTATTTTACTTAAATTATAGTTCACTTATTAATGTTGTTGATTAAAATAAGGATTTTTCCTTTTTTTTATTATTTTACTTAAATTATAGTTCACTTATTAATGTTCTTGATAAGGATTTTTCCTTTTACTTAAATTCGCGTCAAACATTAAAATGTTTAAAAGGAACCAATTAATTCTTTAATTATGAACCTTTTCGCGGATCCCATCCTCGTCGCCACAAATGTTCGTTGGGTTTCTTATTATAAAAAAAAAATAAAATTCTTTTTATTTTGTTTATTCTTTTTAGTAGCTTTTGCTACGTTTATTTTTTAAAATGAGTCTTCAAACTGAAACTTAATTTATGTTACAATTTTATTTTATTATCAAAAAATGCTTATTCGTAATTTGCTTATTTAATTAATTAGCAATGCTTATTTTTTTTATGAGTTTCCTGTTTGTTTGTGTCTTTATTGTTTTACTTCGCGGAATTATTTGTTAACAGCAGAAGTGTGTTGACAAAATTGCATTTATCGATGATTTTGATAAGGTGCATTGACATGGATCATATTTCTTAATATTTTGTCTGGGAATCCAAAATAGGTTAACGATAAAAATAAAGTTGCAAAACAGGAAACTCGTGTATGCAATAAAATAATAAAAAAAAATATATATATAACTAATTACTTGTTAAATTATTATACGGTGGGGTGACACCATAACTCTTAACCTCACATAGCCAAGATATTGCTCATTGTGTTAATAATTAAAAATCAACTGCGCTTTTGTGCGGCTGAACACAAAGTCATATTTGAACAAAATGTTTCATGCTGTTATAATTAAAATATATAAAATTTTCCTGTCTGAAGCCAGATTTGAACTAGAGCCTGAAAAATAAATAACATCATGTAATGTAATAAGTTTTTCAATTTCTTTTTTTTTCAATTTTTCCTGTTAATTGGAAAATATGGCATCAGCCAATTGTATATACACATTTGTGTTCATTTTATCGCATTTTCCATAATTGTCCACAATATTTCTAGTCAAACTGCTCGCATTATTGTTGGGTAAAGCCCCCATCTTCAAGTACCCCCCTCCCCCAAAGAATGACGACTGGGATGGTTAAATCGAGTGATCGATCTTACTGGACATGCCAAATCGTTAAAATGGGAGATTACTCGACCTGTAAAAGCTTCCTTTACAAAATCCATTGTGGCTCCAGCTATATGGTTGAACCGTTGAAGCAACATGTTCGCAAAGCCCTGCTCATTAAATGCTCTGTAGCATTCACCAGGAACGGAAACTTTATTTTCGATGGCGTCCGAAAAAAAAAATACGGTCCAATTACTCATCCCGCGTTAAAACCTTACTACTCAACAGCCTTGAGTGCATGAACGGATTTGCATTCATGCATCACGGGAGGGATTTCAGTGCCCCAGAAACGAAGATTTTGTTTATTGATGTAACTGTTTAAATCAAAATGCTCCTCATGTGGATTTTCGACTTAAAATTGTGATTAAAAAACGACACAATTATTTCACGTTCTTGCGGAGTATCGTATTCCACTGCTTGACTTTTTGTATTCTAATCCACAAATATCATATATGGTTGACGTAAAACGCCATTTACAAAAGCTATTGCATCTTACGGTGTAAATTTTGCGCTGCGCCACTCTGAATTAAAAGTTCCCAATTCAGCCACACTTAAGCAAAATGGCCATGGACGACTACATTTCTGCATACTAGATGTGTGCAGGCAAATCTGTAGAGGCCAGTTGCCCGATGTATGACGATATGTTGATTAATTTTGTGTCACTCTGTACAAGTAAAAACACATGTACACATTATTCAATATTTGCAGTATTAAGTCATTATTTATTGTTAGGAGATTTAATAATATACTTACGAGTATTAAGTTTTAAATCCTAACGGGTTTTTAGGGCACCGATGTTTACATAACAGCATTGTCAACTCGGTGCATTTAGCACAGTTTTTGGTGCTTTTTTAAATTTTTTGTGCGATATGTTCTTTTAAATTTTCGGAGCGTTTCTTAATTTTCGTTGGCTTCATATCAAACTCAGCCTACATTAACAAATTGTAGACAATGTCTGTTGTGGACAGATGAGTGGCCAGATTGATGAAATTGTCGCCCATATGATAATTTTCATTACAAAACCTAAAGAAAAAAGCACAAATCGTGCCATATATCTTCGAAGACAATGTCGTCTAGGATGATTTTGCCAACTTGGATGAATTAGTCTCGTGTGTGACGCACTAGAACAAAAATTGCATGACTAAAAATCATGTGCATGAAGTAAAACAGTCTTGCTGTTGTAGGTTATTTATGGTATCTAAAGAAAAAAGGTTACATAATTTTTTTTTTTTCTAAGTTAAAATTGAAGAAAAAGACATGACTTAAAAGTCATCGTAAAAACGTGCCATGATTTTGGTTGGCAGCAACTTTAAAAGAGTATTATAAAAAAATAATTTCAATTATCGTACATATAAGCTCATATTACTTTCTATAAACTTGCAAAAAATGCTTCTAACAAAGTAACTTTTTAAAATTGGATCCAAAAACAATCAATTGCAGTTAGGTTGGAACCTTTATAATTTTTTCGAAACTTCGCTTAATTTTCTTACATAACATTCAAAAACATGTGCAAGATATTATTCCATTTTGTCTATTTTATAACATGAACAATTGGTATTTTCGTTCTAACATAACGTAAACAAATGGTAGTAGAAATACAAGAGGAAAATTACAAAAAGTTATTTTAAGAAAAATTTTAAAAATCTGTGTTTTTAGGCCAAAAATCTTTAAATCTTCATTTAGTGTTTTTAGAGAGGAAAAATCTCCAAATGAAGATAAATCTGCATTTCTGGCAACCGTGGTTCCCGTACTATAGGTAAATTTTATCTGTATTTGAGAGAAACTTATGCATGCTCCCTTTTGCACGAAACTTGCCCGGAAAGTAAAGAAACACACCTATTGTGATAGCAGCAAAAACATATTCAGAAAAAAATCTGAGAACATAACTTTACTACTGAATATAACATTACTACTTTAAAATTATGAAGTATGTAATGACAAATTTTAGAGAGAAGAAATTTTGCTGTGTAGCAAAATGGAGGTGTTTATGCGCGCTTTTTGTTTTGAAAATTGTATATCATAAAACATTTTCGTTTTTGTTGTTTTTCTTGCATTAACTACTTTAAAAAAAAAAAAACAAAACCCATTAATTTTCAAAAACAATAATTTGCTAGTTCTCTCCCATCATTCCTTTGTTGCCTGGATATTGCCTAGCACACACTCACATACTCGTACTTACTCGTACACATGTTCAATGTGTTTAACAATTACTCAGCAGTAAAACCTACAATTATGAGCAGAGAGTATTCAAACACCCACAAGAACACCCACATACATTCATACATATGTATTTAAATGTACTCATACAATGTGTATGTCATATAACAATGTATTAATGTTAACTTAGTACTACACATCCTCGTACTCATCGTCTCTATTATTATTTATAGTTATTAACTAAAATGTCTCTCCAGTTGTATGCCAAGAATTTATTATGCTTTAAATGTATTTAATTTGCCAGCATTTTAGGACAGTTGTGAATAAATATAAATAAATGCTTTAATTAAGTTTAAACATTTATAAACATGTTGTTGAACATGCAACTGCTTATTAAATTACGTGTATTAGAAACTTAGAATATTACTTGCATACATATGTCATGAAGAACAATTTGGCATATTTATGATATAAGAACTATTGTTAAGTTTTAATCTTTGGAATACAAATAGAAATACGCATAATATATTTATGCAAATATTATTGAGTTGTTTCATTGGCATTATTTTATAAATAATATGTATGTTAGTAGGAATGCATTTAACTGAGAACGATAATATCGGCTGATTCATTGTGAGGGTTGTAGCATAAACTGGTTTAATTTCATTTGAAAAATGTTTAATTGAATTTGAATAAAGTTTTATTTACTCTGAAAAGAGTTTCATTTATTTTGAAAAAGGGTTCGTTTAATTTAAAAAGAGTTTCGTTTAATCTGAAAAAGGTTTTCGTTCATTTTGAAAAAGGTTTCATTTATTTTGAAAAAGGTTTAAGTTAAACTCAAAATGCTATATATCAAAAGTTTTTGATTTTCATCAATCGAAGCCGACAACTTGTAAGTGTACCCGAAAAAGCACGACTGCACGCACACTAGGGTGGGTCACTTGTGTATGGGAAAAAATAAAAGTGAATTACATAATGTTTACACACGCAAGTGCAAGTGCAAAAAACCCAATACATTACCATTTTTTTACTAATACATACACACACCTGCAAGTAGTAGCCTCACTTGCAACTGATTTTGGTTGGCAGTGATTTTTTCACTTGCATGCAAGCAGAAACAAACAGTGTTGCCCATAGATATTTCATTTTAGCTTTAATAGGTATTTTTCAAGGAAAAATTTTTAAAATATTAATATTTTTAGTTATATGCCGAGAACATAATATAAAAACACAAAAATAAATAAACATCTATAACTTATTTTTTCTTTGGATTACAAATTTATTATTTATATTGTGAAAAATTTATGTACTTAATATAATTCCCCTGTAATATTGCTAGGCTAAAACTTTGGCAGCACAGACATTAAAAGCGCATGTAGTACAAAGGCGTACAACGTTTGTCCACGACGACATTTTGAAAATGAACTTGCACTTGCGTGTGTAAACAATCGTGCAAATTGCAAGTGTTTTTATTATTTTTTTCGATCTATTGGTTGTTAATATGTACACGCTACTTGTAACAAGTTACTTGCACGTGTAAACTTAGTGTTAATTCTAATCAAGGCGAATTCATAACAGGTGAAATTGACAGCGCAGCTGATAACTTTTTTTTAAATTTTAATATTTTTCAGATGTCAATTGAATAATTAAAACCAACTTGGAAAAAAAAAATTTAAAACAATTTTTTAAATTATTATTGTATTTTGAGCGCCAGGTATCATCCAGAATTCTCCCCAATCTGGCTGGCCATTTTCACCTATTCAAGCTCTTTCATCTGAGACTTTAGGTTTCACGAAATAATTAAACTTTCACGAAATAATTAAGTTTTTCTTTTATTTTAAATTTTTTAAAGGAAAATTAAAAAAAATTTTTTTTGATACAATTTTGCAAGTTATGTATTGCAACTTGAGCGCCAGCTATCATTCAGAATCCTCCGCAGTCTGGCTGGTTTTTTCACCTTTCCGAGCTCTATGGTCTGAGACTTTAATTTTCACGAAATAGTTAAAAGTTTCACGAAATAATTAAAAGTTTATCTTTTATTGTAAATTTTTTTTATTATATATTTTTTGAATTCCTTTTTGTGTTTATATTTTTCGCTTGACATTTGAAAAAGATTTATTTTTTGTAGTGTTGTATTTATTGCTCTTGCATATACCCAAGGCGAATTCATACCAGGTATATGCAAGAGCAATAAATACAACACTACAAAAAATAAATCTTTTTCAAACGTCAAGGGAAAAATATAAACATAAAAAGGAATTAAAAAAAAACATAATAAAAAAATATTTACAAGAAAAGATAAATTAATTATTTCGTGAAACTTTTAACTATTTCGTGAAAATTAAAGTCTCGGATCATAGAGCTCGGAAAGGTGAAAAAGGCCAGCCAGATTGCGGAGAATTCTGAATTATAGTTGTAATACAAAACTAAAAAATTATTTAAAAAAAATTTTTTTTTCAAATTTCTTTCAAAAAAAATTTACAACAAAAGAAAACTTAATTATTTCGTGAAAGTTTTAATTATTTCGTGAAACTTAAAGACTCAGATGATAGAGCTTGAAAAGGTGAAAATGGCCAGCAAGATTGGAAGGAATTCTGGATGATACCTGGCGCTCAAGATACAATAATCATTTAAAAATTTGTTTAAAAATTTTTTTTTCCAAATTTGTTTTAATTATTCCATTGACATCTGAAAAAGATTAAAATTAAAAAAAAAAGTTATCAGCTGCGCTGTCAATTTCACCTGTTATGAATTCGCCTTGCATATACCTGGTATGAATTCGACTTGCTTGTGTTTTTTTTTTTTTGTATCGTCTCCAGGGCACTAAAGACCCTAGCACTGTTTTGGGTTTGCTGCGGGAATCTCTGACAACAATAATAACGGTATTAAACTTGACTTAATATTCTCTGAAATTTTCTTGAAATCTCTTTTTCTGGAATTAATATAAATGTTTAAATTTAACAGCCTGTTCGACGATATCGCATGAAAATGTATGCGAAAGAAAGCTAGTCGCTCACATTCGAATCAATTTGGGTTTTTCTGTGTCACTATGGTTCGTTCGTATGAACTTATGTATTTTAATAGAATTTTGACACATCATTCACATAGAATAAAGTTATAAAATACCCAAATCAATTTTCTTTCGCCCTGAATGCGAATGAACTTATCCTTTCGACATCGACGAACTGGCTGTAAGTATTTAAATTTAAATTTTATTTAAATTTCTGCAAAATTGAAAAGTAAAAAAAAAATTCTTAACAATTTCATACACATGACCATGTGTGCAAAAATTGTTAAGCTTCTTTTGTTTTTTTTTTCTTTTTTGCTGCAATTTGGCCCATTTTCTCTCTTTCTGTTATTGTGTAAAAAACATACACTTGAATGTTTCATAATTCTTTTGATGTTAAAATGCATGCAAATTATAATATAATATTAAAACCTCTGCAACAAACAAATTAAATTCTTTTTAATACATTTTTAGCACATACTCTCATGTTTCAGTATTAAAAATGTACCATTTTAATGCCAGCTATACACGTTTATAAATTCTGCAAACATGTACACACTGGTTTTTCATAAGAACGTCACAACTCAAAGTTCGGGAGTGAATGATTGTATAAAAGGAATTTGTATAAAAAAATTTTTACTTAAAAAATTTTATATAATTTTTATATACTTTTGATTAACTATATAAAATAAAAAAAGTGGGTGGAAAAACTAATTCTGTGATTTTTTTCTTTGCATATTTTTTTAAACTTATTGCGTTTATGCTATAAATGAGTGTTACGTACGCCAGACTGAAATCGAGTTGAATACATTTGAAAACATAAAAACCATTTATTATAAACTTTTAAATAAAACAAAATATATCAAAGACGTACATGTGCTCAGATAAACAGTTACTCATTGGACCTTTTATATGGATGTGTAAGCATTTGTGTACGTACGTATGTATGTATGTATGTACGTATGCATGTATTACATACATATTCACCAGCGTAGGTGCCAGAGAGATAAAAATTTTAACATGCTAATGGTTAAAAATAAAGCTGGCTTTAAAGCTGGTATACCAATTGCAAAGTATTTTAATGCAGAAAATAAAGAAGAAATTACGCCATGCGCAGGATTTCCCGTTAGATGACGTAGTTTAACCCATGAAGCAAATAACTAAGATGACGCTGAAAACTTGACAAAGGTAATGTCCACTGCCCATGACGTCACGAGGGTCTATAGCTATTTGTTTACAGCAGCCAATTGCTTGCGATTTGTGCTGTAAAACTGGGATAACTAATATTATTTTCAAATAACTTGAGTTCCCCAAGGTAGCATTCTGGGACCCACTTTATATTTAATTTACACTTCTGACATGCCAACCGATGTGGTATTCACACTTCAACTTTTGCAGATGACACAGCATTCTGCAGCGTACATGAAAACCATCAAGCAGCTTCGCGAAATTTGCAGGAGTATATTTCAATACTAGAGATATGGTTAAAACGCTGGAAAATTAAAGTTAATGAACAAAAGTGTACTCACGTTACATTCACACTGCATAGACAAACATGTTCAGCTATCCAAATTAACAGTTCACCTATTACGCAGCAAAATGAAGTCAAGTACCTTGGTATTCATCTCGACCGTAGGTTAACGTGGAAGCCTCACATTGACGCGAAAGTCACTCAGCTAAAATTAAAAGCAGCGCAATTAAATTGGCTTATGGGCAGAAATTCTACATTGAAATTAGATTGCAAACTTTTCTTATACAACGCAATACTAAAGCCTATATGGTGCTATGGAATTCAGTTATGGGGCACCGCCTCAGCGTCAAACGTTGAAAAAATTCAAAGGCGACAAAACAAAATTCTTCGAACAATTACCGCAGCTCCATGGTACGTAAAAACTCCCGAATTCACAAGGATCTGTGTGTTCCACTGGTAAAAGATGAGTTTTCAAAGCATGCGAAACCTCTGAAAACCCTCTTGCACGAAACATACTTAATTTTAGCGGTCACACTCGGTTGAGAAGAAGGGATACCGTTGCCACCATCAGAGCGTTAAGTAGGTGATTTTACTGATATAATATGCGCATAATAAAACTTTTTGTCTAGCATTGGCTGGACTTAGTTAATTTATTGTATTTAGTAATAAGAAGATAAGATAACTAGAAGGCAAATTAATAAATTTACTTCGTTTTGTTTTATTAATTCTTACAGCCTGTTCGACGATATCCAATGAAAAAGAATGCGAAAGAAAGCTAGTCGCTCACATTCGAATCAATTGTATTTTAATTGCATTTTGACACATCGTTCGTACACTGAATGAATTATGCGTCATATATTTAATGAAACTGTTTCATTAAATATTTTTCATTAATCCAATGAAAACTTTTCACAATATGCATGAAACTTCATATATGTTATGAAATAGTTCCGTCAGAATGGTTTCATTAAGTTTCACAGTTTCATTAAAAAAATCATTTGATTTATGAATACAACAATATTTAATTTTTTTTAAATTCTTTGAATTTTGGTAAGATATATTAATGGGCATTTATTAATCTTAAGCTACAGTTTAAAAAATGTCAAGTTTTTTTTTATTAAAATGTAAGTTTTATGAGTTTCATAACTCCAATGAAATAGAATTCATTAGATCAATGACAAATAAATTTCTGGCTACCGAACTTGGGTATGTATGTACATATGTGCATGTACTCAAATCAGCATTATAATAGTTTAAAAAATTTAAATACCAGTGTATTGAAGTCATTTGAATTAATAAAATCTGTTTTATTTGGTAAATACTTGTTCAACATTTTTTTTTATCATAATTAGGTACAATTTCACAAAAGCAAGGAATAGTATTGTTTGTGTAATGGAATAAAGTATCAATGAATAAATGAAATAATTGCATTGATCTTATTACGTACATTTGTGAACATATTTTATTAATGTGTGTTATATTACTTCATTAAATAAATGTAACTATTTCGTTGATTTAATCTAAATTTTTCCGATGTTTAATGAGTAATAAAATTAGATACATGAAATAACTTCATTGACCTTATGAAGGAGTTTTATATTTTTAATGAATATATTACATTAGTACAAAGAAGTTATTTCATTAAATAAATGTTACTTTTTCATTCATTTAATGTACAGTTTTCGTGTGCTTTATGAAATTGATTCTTTGATCTAGAGAAATTATTTCACTAATCATATGATTTGTCTTTCATACTTTTAATGACAATAAGTCATGTTTCTTATTAAAATGTTTCACTACCTTTATGAAGGTTTTCATTAAAATAATTAAATGAAATTTGTTTCATTATTTCTACGAAAAGTTACAATGGTTAAAAAATAATGAAAAAATTCATAAAAGTAATGTCAAAATTCAGAGAATTTTTTCAGTGCACAGAATAAAGTGAGAAAAAACCCAAATCAATTTTCTTTCGCCCTGAATGCGAATGAACTTATCCTTTCGACATCGGCGAAATGGCTGGAACTTTTCCTTTCGACATCGGCGAACTGGCTGTTAATACTTACTCGTATTGTGTTGGCATAAATATACAAGTTTAATTTCTGTTACATGCAGTCTACACCTAACTTCAAATGCAGTCGTTTAAGACGGCGTACACGTAGTGATGTTAGAGTTATAACTTCTCATAGTAAAAAAATAAAAATGGTGAAAAACAACTACAAATAGCAGGCTCTTGTCAATTTAAGTTATAACAGAGTTTCCAAATGAAATGTTTTAACAACCAAGTCATAACTTTAACCAAACTTCAACATGAGCGGTCCACATTTAACTTTAACTTGAAGTTAGCATTAAAGTTAATGTTTTCATATCAGGTGGAGACTGCACTTTAAGGGTAAAAGTGTTATGTATAAGAACTTACCGTATAGAGACATATGTGTATGATATTATTTGCTAATAAATTAAATTTGCAAGTTTTTTTGTTAACTTTTTATCATTTTAACTTTTTTTGTGTGATCTCGCATTTTCTTTTATATTTTCGTTTAACTGTTTAATATTAGAGGTCTAAAAAAAAACATTTTTATATTTTCGCTGCATTCAACATCCTCGGCTTGTTTTTTGTGTTTTGACAGACAGAGCATTTTTATACCCTTCACAAAAATGTGTGATTCCGTTTGTAATTTCTACAATTTTCATTTGCGGCCTCATAAAGTATATATATTCTGAAACAGAATTAATGGAAAAGTCGTTTAAGCGATGTCCGTCAGTCCGTCTGTCCGCTGCTAAAATACCGTTTCTGAGAAAAACATTAGACTAAGAAACTTTTTTCTTTCACCATTCTTTTACCCCATCAATTCATGGATTTGCTACTGAAATTCAGTAATATCGGTTCACACATAGCTGTGATATATCCAAAATTCCGAAATTTTTGAACAAAAAAGTTGTTTGTTTTCCTTCAAACTACACACACTTATTAAACTTGGTGACATAGAGGTTATATAAATATAGAAAATTAAAATTTCGGATATCAGTCCATATATACCCGAGATATAGCCTAAACCGGGCTTTTCATGAAAATGTCGCGTAAGCTAACTTAAACAACTTTTTGTGCTCAAAGGCAGTTCTGGTAATGAGGTTATATAAATATGGGAAATGAAAATTTCCGATATCGGTCCATATATAACCGAGATATAGCCTGATCCGATTTTTCCATAAATTTTTTTTTTTTTTGCTGAAAAGCAATTCTTGTTATAAAAAAAGGTTACTAAAATACAGAAAATGGAAGATTTCAATATCGGTTCATATATAACTGAGCATATTTAGTTCACATTTTTAAATATACTTTACATATACGTGACTATCGTGAAGGATATTTTAGATTCGGCCCAGCCGAATATACCACACTCTTACTTGTTCTTTTTAAATTCTCAATAATTTATTTAGATTGTTGGGATATAAAGTTGAATGTTTAAGAATATCTTTCAAAAATGTTCAAGGTCTACTGATGATTAGGGTAGTTCCTATGAAATGTCGACATACAGATAGCTGGGAAACATAGAAAACAAGCTATTTATAATTTTTTATTGGTATCAATATATATTTTTGCAGAGAATACTATATGCTTCAATTCGATTTCGACTCAGTAACAAATGTTTGTCATAACTCTTAATAAAGACACTACAATCGTCCAAGCAGAATTATACGCAATAAGGGAAGTGCTGATAAAAATACTCTCTGATAGCCAATCAGTACTGAAGGCCCTGAGAAGTTGTCTCTACCTTCAGGTAGAAAGTCACAACAGGCTAAATGAACTAGCAAGCTAGAACCAATTTACTCTGATCTGGATGTCAGCACATGAGGATATGAGGTCGCTGACATCTACGCCAAAAAAGGGGGCAAGGTGACTTTTATTGCCTCTACTCCAACATTTGGCTTCAGTAAGAATCTCCTTAATGAGGAGATGAAGAAATGGGCGGAGTCCATCCTAGAGCAATATTGAAACGAGACAGCTGGTCTTGAACATTCCAAGAAATTTCTAAACTTTGATACAAAGAGGGCCGCTGTTGCTCTAAAACTGGACAGAAAAAGCCTCAGAACACTGGCGGGTGCAATTACAGGTCATTATATCTGCCTTATAGTGAAAGGCCAATGTAAGCGGCATGCGGCAACGGGCGGCAAACAAATGTTATATTTGCCGCTTGAATTTATTTGATATAGGCAAATGAACGCGGCTAATTGAACTAAAAATTTATGTACCGGAATTTAAACAAAAGAACATTATGACTTTTTTAACGCAAAAATAAATATCTAAATTTAATTGTTAAAAATTTTAAGCCCGAAAATAAAGAAAATTTATTTTTTACTTCTATTTTCTCGAAGTTTTGTTCCTTTACTTTTTGGTTTGACAAATTGAAGCGGCAAAGCAAAAAGTTAAATTGAATTCAACATTGCCGCTCGGTCGCCTTTAACGGCATTGCCAAATTAAATTAAATTCAACATGTTGAAAGTTTTATATGAATATTTTTATAAAAAAGTAATTTTTTGTAAATGGGTCACATTGCTGCCGCCTGCCGCTTACATTGGCCTTTCACTATTAAGCACCTCCACAGGATGGGCTTTTCCAACAACGACATTTGCAGATCCTGCGGTGAAGAAGAGAAGCCAATGGAGCCCTTACTTGATCACCCACTGTGTAGTATTGGGATACAGGAGACATAGACAAGCACATATGTTAAGTGAATGTGACTTAATATCACTCCCAATGAAGGAGCTTTTCCGTTTGCTTGACATACTTAACTCGTAATGGGGTAAGGGGACGCACAATAGATCAACACTGTCCACAGTGCAAGTGACCCATAAGGGCTACATCCCCTCCAATAACAATAATAACAAAATCTTTATCATTTGAGAAAATGTTCGGTTTCAAATCACAATCAATTTGAAGGCCAACCTTAGGGTTTTTTGGCTATTTATGGTTATGGCAACACTAATCAACTACAAAATATTACTATGGTCATTTTTATGGTTATGACTGTGGCTTTATGGCCAAGTCACGTCCAGCTGAACTTTTAATTAGAAGTATTTTTTTCTAAAGCAGTTGTATAAGGTCGTCGTATGATTTAAAGTTATAACTTTTCTACAAATTTCTGCCAACCTTGCAAACATTTTGCAAATTATTTTCACTTATAACAATTTTAAAGTCATCAACAATGGACCCACTTATCACATAATCTGTAGCTAAAACTTATTTTATATTTTGTTGCAATCATTTTGAGCTGCACATAAGTACAGTTTTACGCCTCATAATGGTGCAGGTAAATGGAAACTTCCCGCATTCAAAATTTGTTATCATAAATGTATACAAAAGTAGTTTTAATAATGTATTTTATAGCAAGCACAGAAACACATGTGCACACACATCCAGACACACAAACACACACACACACACACCCACGACAAATACTCGTACACAAAAACAATCTAATGAATTATTTCTGAAAAAAGTTTGCAAAAAAAATATATATCCTTACATTCATCTGTAATCGCACAGGAACCCCTATATGATGTGGGTGTTTGTAAACTAAAAACTTATTTTAGAGTATTTGTAAGGATGTTTTTTGTTTTTTTGTTTTTGTAATACACTTCTGCCATAAAATAAATGAAAAATAGTTAAAATTAATAGTTGTTGTAAATAGTTGATAAATAGAGCTTAAATGGTTAGAAATTATTAATGCGACATTTACATGAGAGAGGTTTTAGTGCCAGACACTTTTGTAGTGTTGCACTTAAAAGTGCTTATTAAAAATTGATAAATGTATGTTGAAATGCAGGATATAGAAATTTTACTTGTTTTAAAGGGATCACGAGTAAACAAAGGCATAAATACATAATGATAATAATAATAATATTTAGAGCAGCTGGATTATATTGAATGTAAATTAAAATATTTTTCTATAACATTGGAATATACTATGATGTACTCGTATTATTGGATTATTTTGTTTTATAAAGGAAAGTAAAGAAATTTTTGCGCGTAGGACAGGGAGGCGTATGATTTTTTTTTAAATTTATTCTAATAACAATTATACACTCATAATTACTTCAACATTAAAGGCCTAACCATACTGTGCATAGACTGGCGCAAGCCACTTTAAGCAACTATGCGAATGCATGTAATCAAATGTGTATAACTACGAGGGCGGTTCGAAAACTTCTTAGCCTAGCACAAAACGCGCGGTATAAACAGAAAAAAGTTAAGTGTTTTGGAAACTTTTGTCTCTGCTATGAACACATGCTTGTTTCGATCTAGTAACTCCTTCATATAGAAACTGGTGTTCACAGAAGACGCATCCGTGATTTTTTTACAACAGAAAAATTAGAAATGCTTGGTGTCATTAAATATTTACATAAAAAAGGTTTATCAGGACAAGAAATTCATAATGATATGGTGAATGTGTAAGGTGAAAGTGCTCCTTCATATGCAACAGTAAAAAATTGGGTTGCTGAATGTAAACGTGGACGTACAAGCATTGAAGATGAACCACGTAACACGTTTTTATCGAAACTAATTTTATTGTTGAATTTTCAAGTACTTCATGATTGCGTGATCTTTTAAGTGAAAAAGAAAATATTCATAATTCAGATTTTGATATTTAGTATTCAAATGCAGAATAAATAGTCCTTAGAAAATTGTAAGAAATTTTAGGGAGGGTACATGTGGTACATGGACGTCCAAAAACAGCAACAACAATAGAAATTGTAGCCAAAGTGCATGATATGGTATTAAATGATCGACGAATAAAAGTGCGTGAAAAAGCAAATATCATGGGCATCTCAAATGATCGAGTCCATTTAAATTTGTATGAAGAACTATAGATGAAAAAGCTTTCTGCTAGATGGGTGCCGCATTTGTTAACAGTCGACCATATAGAACGCATAAGAATGAACAGCTTGTTTGGATCGTTTTAAGCGAAATAAAATAGATTTTAAGCGTCGTCTCACAACTATTGATGAGACATGGATCCACCACTATACTCCAGAGACAAAAGAACAATCCAAACAATGGACTGAAGCTGGAGGAAGTGCCCCAAAGAAGGCAAAAACAATTTAAACGGCTGGTAAGATTATGGCAACGGTTTTTTTGGGACTTCAAAGGTATTTTATTGATTGACTATCTGCAAAAGCGTGAAACAGTAAATGCAGAGTATTATTGCAACCTTTTGGATCAATTAAATGTATAAATTCGAGAAAAACGTCCTGGCTTACAACACAAAAAGAAAAAAATTTTCATCAAGACAATGCAGCAGCGCACAAGTTGCTTGACCAGCCACCTTACTCTTCTGTTTTAGCTCCCAGTGACTTTTACCTGTTCCCAAATCTAAAAAAATTCCTTGCTGGCAAGCGTTTTACCTCAAATGAAGATGCAATTACAGTTGTAAACCACTATTTTGAAGACCTTGAGGAAAACTATTTTAATCAAGGGATAGAATTGCTAGAAAAGCGTTGGACTAAGTGTATTGAAGTTTCAGGAGATTATATCGAAAAATAAAAATATTTTTGAAAAAACTAACTATTCTCTTTCATTGATAGGCTAAGAAGTTTCCGAGCCGCACTCGTATATTTCGTTTAACTTTCGTAGTAGTATTTAAATCCGAAAATCGAATACAACTCTCATGTTTGGGCCGGTGCCTGAAAGTCGATTTTGGGGTTACTTGACCATGTAAAGGAGAGGGCGAAGAAGCTTATCGGTGATAGAAGAGTATCCAACTCTATTGACTCACTGGAGCACCGACGGTGTGTAGAGTGCGTTACTCTGTTCTATCGTTACTACAATTGATTTTGCTCCGACGAGATTAGGAATCTTTTTCCTGAAACTCGCACATTTTTACGTAGCATGCGTGCATCGTTCAGAGCTCATCCATTTGTGGTCGATTTCTCGGGGAATCGTACTACGCATTACAGTGCGGATTCGTTTTTCAGCCGTACGCTTTGTGTGTGTAATAAGTTGCCAGGAAAGTCTGCTATAACGTTGGAAAGTTCAAGCCAAATGTTCACAAACACTACTCCCTCTTTCTTCCTCCTCACAACCTATTTTCCTAGTATTTAGAATAAGTGCTAGTAAGATAAAAAAAAAATACGCAGTCAAAAACTGGGCTTAAGAAAACGAGTTTGGTGTATTAGAAAATCTGACATCACAAGGCCTTAAATTTCTTGGTTTTGCAAATCTTGAATATGTTACAACGCGCTTGTTTGCAATAACTTTTGTAGCTTAATATTTTTGGATATGCTATATTTTGGGTGGTTGTATAAGAGTGTTAGAATATAAGAGTATAGGAGTCAAGACCGATTAACATAGAATACATTGTACGCAGCGATGTCAGAATAAGGATTTTACCACAATTTTGAGGACTTTACAAGTAAAATAAGATTTGAATATTTTTCTCTCAAAATTAAGATTTCTGAGATTTTGTGTTCTAATAAATACTCAGTTTTTAGAAATATTAATTCATAAACTCTTGTCTTTTCACATTCCCAGAAGCTTGAAAATTATCAAGAATTATACCAAATCCAAAACCTAATAATGAGTTCTGTCCAATAGCAATACTTTAGTATTTATCTAAAGTGCTTGAAAACCTTATTTTTGAACAAATAAACGAATATTTGAACACCATGAACTTGATCTCAGTAAAACAATCTGGAGCCGAATTACCGTGACGTATCGAATGCATTGATTCCTTTATTCGAAAGTTCACGTATCGAAATTGTTAAAATAATGTAAAAGATTTTTGTTTACTTTGTAATAGAGCAAACATATGTTTTAGTAAAATCATTCATCTGTTTGTAAGCACAAGATGAAAAAAGCTTAAGTGTAAAAACTTAGAAAAAAGATAATTAATTCAAGATAATAAATATCACTTTTAAAAATGTAATGGCAACATTAATATTACTTTTCGCTTGTCGCCCGAAGATGATTCTAATACTGTATGCAAGTGCGTTACAAAACTGATCCATTGTCAGTGCCAACTGCTTTATAAGTAAATCCCACCATCCGATTCCATTAGTTCGAGTAATTAACAATTAATATACATAAGTATTTAAGAATCACTAAGCTGTTTGTGCTTTGAATGAACGCTTTTTAGCGTTCATTAGCCTCCAAGCTACAACTGGCAGTAGCTATATCACTTCTAGAAGTTGTCATCAGGCGCTTGAAAATTACCATGTGATGGGATTATGGCAAAGCGCTATATATTTTTGGCCGAGTTAGGAAGTTCAACCATATATTGTGCCATTGCATCCTTTTGCTTTGTGTTAATGTTCAACAAATATTTTCTTTATACTAATTATATGCTTTTAATTTCAAATATGCACTTGTTTTTACTTTTGTGCGCTTTAACAACAAAAAACTTGTTTCCGATCGCTGTAGAGCTAACGAGTGCAATTTAAACTCGATTGCACACTCGCTATCGTATGCTGTAATCTCACAATACGATAGTAACTGTTCGTTAACGACTGCAGCAATCCCAATAAAAACAATTACAAACAGTTTTATTCGATCACGTATGCGGTAATTCGGTCCCTGATTTTTCCGGTTTCGCACTAGTGAATGTTGTTGAGGATCTAAATTTGACAATAATATGGTAACTTTTCTGAGTCTCTTAGATAGACAGTTAAGCTTTAAACACATAGACGACAGAAGACAGCAAGCAGCAATCTGTCAAAAATAGAATACTTGTGTTTAAATGCACACGATTATTTTAACGACTTCACAGAGGCATTTGCTGCTGCTGCCAACATAGATTAATTTCTATTTTCGTAAGCAGCAAAAAGTAAATGCAGTGCTGCCACTATAAATATAAATTGGCAGCAATAAAAACTAACATTTGTTTGAAATATTTAATAGAAATAAACATCACATAAATAAACTAAACAAATAAATTGATGAGTCTTTACAACTTTACGTGATATTATTACGTTTTTAGTCCATAGTTTTAATTTTATTCATGTAAAATATATATGTGGCACCTCTGAAATTTGCATTGTTTAAATACATATAGTGCTGCTGCTGTCTTTAAAATAATTATGTTGCTGATGAGACAGCAGCATTTGAAGCTAACTGCATTTGTAGCCGTGAAGTTGTGAAGTCTGTTGTCGTCTAAGCGTTTAGAGCTTAAGCCATTCGATACGGAGGACTACCAGTTTTTGTTATCAAAACTTAGAAAGCTTTCCCATATTTGACTTTCTGCTTGTAGACTCATAGCGTCGTATCTCTCTAATCGTTCGCAAGTAGTCAAGTGTTGCAAACATACAAACAAACATACAAGTGGAACTGATATAAGTTTGTTAAAAAAAAAGTACGTTTTGCTTAAAATAAATTTCAAAAGAATGTTTGGGAAATACTTTTTATATTCATACATTATATTAATTCATAAATTATATTAATTTCGCTTGAAGATAAGAAAATTTTCTCTTATTGAAATTGAACGATATATATTTTTAAGCTAATATAAACTTTTTATTAAAAATTTCAATAAAATTCAATAAATTATTAATATATTTTTACTAAGTAAGTTGGTAAGGCAATTTTAATTAAATGAATTTTGTTATTCTGATTAAAATTTTAATTTTATTTGGTAATATTATTCATTTGATTCAAGTTCAGACCTGGCTTTCACCAAGAACTATTTTTACTTTAATTTATTGAATTTTTGTTCAACTTTATAATTTTTAAATTAGATTTTTGGTTTGTGCATTTGTGCTATGGGTTGCAGTTCAAGTTTTTTCCTTTCTTAAGTTTTTTCTTAAGATGGATTTTTTACAATACAAATTTGCTGTGGTCAATAATTTTTGATTGAAGAAGACAAGAAAAATTATAATCAAATCAATAATTGCCAGCAATAACAATTGATCAAAGACGAATACACTAAGCTGGGCAACAACTAACTGTTTCGCAGTCGCTACACTGTTCATCAGCACCCACTAGGATTCGAACTCAGTACCATGTAAAAATGATGTATTTTTAATACAGCCGTCTAACCAACTCAGCCACTGTGCTCTTTCGGCTATTTTTTCGTCTATATTGATCACATATGCCATTTGTTATAATTCCTGTTTTTAATACTGCATTTGCTGTCACTGAACAACCAGTTATTTTTTATTTTTTTATCAATGTACGTATGTCTGCATGTATGTTGATAGGCTGTCTACCGTGAGATATAATTATGTGTATATACATTAAGTTCAACTATTAAGCATTAAGTTCAACTATTTATCATTAATAAAAATTGTAATTTAAAATTTTTGTGGCAATGTCTTCTTCACTGCATTCAATGTCTCCCTCTCTATATTTCTCGATTTATTCGCTTTGATTGTAAATAACTTCTTTGCGCCATACTAAATTTTTGTTTTCTATCCAATAGTTCTCCAACTGTTGTTTCAACAGATTTGCTACATTTTTCTCTTGACCGCGTTAATCAAACGGTCTGCTATAACTTTTCTAAACAAAATAGAAGAAGCCATTTTTCGCCGCTTTAAGAAATTTTAACTAGCAACAAACTACAAAGAAATGCCCATGGTGTGTTAAAATAAAAGAACTAGCGCGTTTTATTCTGCTTTGATTTTTTTAAAGAAACAATTTTTCTATGACAAGTGAAGATATATGCCAATAAGATATTTTCCAAGAGAACTTCGGCAAAATCATTTTCTAAAACAGGTTTTTTATGCAACTCTTTATATATTATATACATAAATGAAATATTTACATTTTTGGGTTCCACTGTAGAACAAGAATACAAATTAGACACAACACGAATACATTAATGAAAATACTCTACTTATATCATCATTCGAAATCAGTTCATTGTCTGTTATTTTTAACATTTCTGCAGGTTTTGCAAACATTTTTATATGTATTTATTTTTCGCTTTCTCTTTTCCTCAACACCACTCGCTTCATCTCATCACAACAAGTGAACGAATACTCACTCACACTCTCCTCACACACTCTTTGTTATGTACTTTTATAACAGGAAAACCAGTCGAAATAAAACTCAGTCCATAATGACAGAATTTCAACAACAAAAACAAATATTTTGTCAAATTGTGAGCAGTGAAGCCAAACGATACAATAAAACAAACACAGGCATTTACAGCCACAAACACACACTTGTATATTTATTGACAACAAAAATATGGGGGAGAAAATAAACAACTCTCATAATGGAAAAGGAAAATGTAATGAAAAAGTGTGGCATACCTTAAGGGATTATGAAACAACAAAGAAAAACACAACTTTGCAAGTGTTGAAAATCAAAATTAATTTTAAATAATTGTGGCATCAAAGGATTTTATTACTTAAATACTCAAGATCACACACACATGTGAATATCCATGCGGATATTTTCGTAATGAAAATTAATTAATATTAAACAATTTAGTTTCTGCAAGTTGTGGAACTTTTACGTTTAATTAAAAACAAATTAAAAGAAAAAACTAATTTATGGAATATAAAATAAAAAGATGTATTAAATATAAAGAAAACAAAAAAAGTTCACCTTTAACCATTTAAAGAAGGCAAAGATTTCTAATATTATATAATGGTATTTGTCTGGCTCAAGTTCAAAGGCAAATTTAGTCAACTTAATGTTTCATATTTGCTTAGTATTATTTGTAAGCCAGACAATTTAATGTACAACAATTGTTGTTATAAGCACAAGTATTAATATTTATGTTCTTAAGTAAGATTATATTGTGAATAATCATTTGCTAAGAAATCTTTTAGCAAACGCTTATTTATTATTTGAAAGATGAGTATCATCTCTGAGGATTTCTTTTTGTTTCCTTTGTGCGTTAGATATAAAAATATAAATGTAATATTTCTTCAACAACAAAGTTGTTTATAAAAATTGATTCTAAGACTTCTTAAAACTTTATTTAATCTTCATTTACTTATAAAGCAATTTATCTTGTAAATATAAAGCATGCAACTGCTGCAATACAAAGCAATAGAGAACAAAGAAAAAAAGCGAGAAAAATAATAATTTATAAAAAAATATATATTTATTTTAACTTCAATAAAATGTATTTCCCTGAGTAAATAGAAAATTCATAGGGGTACAACTTTGCTTCAGCCGCTTTCTATACGACATTTTAGGCTTTATTGTAAAAATCTGGTTATACACTTCTGATGCGATCCAATGTTTTACTTCTTCATAAGACCGGTAGTGCTGGTTAGCCAAACCGTGTGCCATTGCTCGAAATAGGAGAATACGGCAGGTGGGTTGGGACTTCCCATACCAACGTATGCCTTGACCACTTTCACAACATGAAGCCGGGCACTGTCATGCTTGACCTTTATCATGTCTCTTGTTGACTTTCAACATGTTTCAGTCGGAACCGTGAATATTCGGTTTAACCGTCAACGCGGAAGCATGCCCGGCCATATATATCCCCATGATTTTCTGCGCTCCTGGCTTCAACTGGTACGGCACCAATTTTCTTGATTCTGAATTTATTTCTATTTTCTATTTAGCTATACAGTAGCAAAGTAAATTTACAAAGTATAAGATGCACAGCATGGGCGGGGTGATGGAGACCATATGCCCAAGTTGTTATTAACAGTACATTTGTAGCGTCGCTGTGACTAACTGTAACGACCTATGCCTTCACATAGGAAATTGCAGCTTGGTTAACAACGAAATACCTCTACAAACCCGTAATCCAATACAGTTAGTTGAGGCAATTAGTTAGCCAGTGCGAGTGAGACGCAAAACTCTCGAAGACCGAACAACAAAAACAACAAGCCTGACCGCATTTAAAAAATAATTACGATGACGCGAGAGCTGCTTTACGACTGTTGTTTCTAAATTATTCCTATGACTTTTAGGCGTTTTGAAATGATAACGTTTTGAAAACACACATCGAGCAAAATGCTGCAAGTAAGTCAAAATTTATAAGATTCAACCCAGGGAATCGCAGACGTGAAGAGCATATGCAGGTCAATGTTGATATCAATTTAATATGTGAAAAGATTAAGTACCTCGGCACAAATCTTAGTAGTAACCTTTTACGGGATGACCATATTAGTAAACTAAAAGTCATAATTTCATCGGGAATTGCTATACTTTACAAATAAACTATACTTAGAAATAAACTAAACGTAAGGACAAAACTCTTGATTTATCAATCTATTGTTCATTCCAACCTTACTTATCTTCCGGTAGTTTAGGGACATAAAATGAGTACCAGCTTAAAAAGTTTACAGGCAGCACAGAATAAGTCATTGTGTTTAATCTTCCTTGTGTTTAATCTACCCATAAGGTTTTCTACGATAGATTTATATCGCAGCTATGCGAAAACGATACTTCCTACTAGAGGTCTTCACCAACAACAAGTGCTATTGTACGTTTTCAAGTGCTTTAAAGGATTTGGATCACACTCTATTATGTTTCATCAGAACTCCTCAATTACACAGAGGACTACTAGACAGTCTTGATCCTTGCATTTCGCTACAGGTCGCATTGAGCTCACACAACAAGGTATAACTTTCATTGGACCAGTGGAATATAATAGATTAACAGAACATTTAAAAAAAATTCTTCGGTGTTATCAACCTTTAAAAATAGACTAAAAACACATCTTTTAGAAAATATAGAAGTTCGTCACCGCCCTAAATATTAAGTATTATTTATAATATTATTTAATTTATTGCTAAAAAATATAAAACCTTAGATTTTTTTTTTTGTTGAGTTCAAATTTGTTATATAAGATTGTTGCCATTTAGCCTCTATAAAGCCTACTCGACGCTGAGGTAAAACTATAAATATTGAAGATATTGTTTTTGAAAATTAATAAATACAAAAACAAGTAATGCATCCAATTCTGCACCTTCGAAAACTTCCCCTTTTCCACGCCAAAACCAACGTTCTTGAAGCGTTGAAACCGGTCTCGGCCCGTTCTTTCACTAATAGCGCCCTCATCATGATTACTTGAGAGTGATCGATGAGCCTAAGCCGCAGATTTTTCATATTAAAGCAGAAAATTAAAACCTTCCGGAAGTGACAACAAATTGACTCCTAAGCTGACGGATGCAGACACAAATCTAGTAATATTTCGATGGTGGTATGTTTACAAATACTTAAGTATAATTTAAGACTTCTACGACATATTTACTTCGATTATCACTTGCCGCTAGAGCTATCTATTGGGAAAGTGCGGAAGCAAAGTTGTACACCTAATAAATATGATATTATTTCTAAATTAAAAATTTTTGATTTGCACATTTGCACATCGGGTTTTAGTTCAAGTTTTTCCTTTCTTAAGGTTTTTCTTAAGAAGAATTTTTTTACAATACAAATTTGCTGTGATCAATAATTATTGATTGAAGAAGACAAGAAAAATAACAATCAAATCTTTAGCTGGAGGACAACTAGCTGTTTCGTAGTCGCTACACTACTCATCAGCACCCACTGGGATCTAAACTCGGGTCATATGATATTATTTCGGATCATATGATGTTATTTCTTTTTTATAAGAATTAACAAGGATTAATAAGAATTGCCCGTAATTCCAAACCAGGGCATTCTGTTTTACGGGTAAAGAGGGAAAGGAGTCCTTCGTGCAGCAAATAAAACTCTAGGATGCCGCATGACTTATGCTGTGTTGGCTTCCGAAACCCTTACCAAGGGCTTAAATTGGCAGAACGGTGATCAGCATTGTCCCCGGGTATTTCTGCTTGCAGTTATACCCGGTGCCTACCTTGGCTGGAACGTTCCGGCTGTGGTTCAAACCTAAAACTGAGTAAGGAGGTGTTAGTATCCTTGATAATTGTTTGGTGTGTGGTTTTTTCGGGGACTAACATCCTACCGGGGTTCTGTTGCCTTTACAACAGATACCTGTACTGTAAAGAACCAGTGGTATGGTTGGCGAGTGATTTAGTTTAAGAGCTGACGCTGCTAGAGGGTTTTGGCCTACCAACTCATTAAGCCTTGTATTCCACTGATTGCTGGGAAATTCCATACAGGAGGGATTAGAAGGCCCGAACTCCTCAACAAGAAGTTGCTCATATGGCTACAAACATATGGCAAAAATCGCTACCTGTGTGAGCCTATTCAGCCAGACGGCAGCACTGGTGAATCGTGAATAGTTCACTCCGTGGAATTGATCCATCATCAGATAAGGCCGTAAAGGCAGGTGCTGATGTAAATCTCTTTCACTTTTCTTATACACTCAAATGCTTTAATCCTATACGTTATTTCTCTTTTGTTTTAAACTTGCTGTTTTTTTCTTTGCCTCTATTCTCAGGCTTAAAACTTTATTGGCAAACACTCGTAAATAAGTGACAATTAGAGCTGTCCAAAGGACTCTAAATGTATCAGCACAGCTTTAGCAGTATTTTCGTCTTTTGTTTTTTATTGTCTTGAGATCTGCTGCTGCCTGCCTACAAACACATATTTTTAGAGCTATAAAATGACGCAGTATTTAAAGCAAAACTAAAAGAAAACTTACAAACTTCCCTAAGTAGGGTGCCAGAGCTTGAGCCAAAACAATTCTCAAAACAAAAAAATAAAGATGAAATATTTAATGAAACTTTTTACAAGAAATTAACTCGAGTTTTTGCAGCATTAGTTATAGTTTTATTTTTTTATTTTGAATAACGTTTAAATAGGCAATAAGCAATCCAGTTAATTTAATGCGGTTCGTTTCTGCTGATTTATGTCTTTTCTTATTCTTAAACAGTTTCTTATTTATTGTTTCTTTCAGCGAGAATGCTGCAAAAACGTAAAACAAAAACTTCCTGTTGTAAAATAAATCTTTTTAGGCGTTTTAAGATGTTTTAAAGTACAAATAGTAAACATTGTATAAGACTCTTTTTGCTTCAAATGTTAAAAAGTTGATTTGTTCATCTGTTTATCGCAGACATGGTTCTTCTGAGTGTCTGCAGTTTAAAGTTAAAAGCATAAAAGTGTTTTATTTTGTAGGGATTTATGGGCTTTTTTTAAGAGTAAGCACAAGTAAAGCACAAAACTTTTAATAGATAGTTTTCGTTGGTGTTTTAAAACTCAAACAGAGCTGGGATCAAATATACTTATATATCTTTATATACATAGGCAAATACAAAGCTTTATAGCAGAGATCTGCACCGGTGCACAGCAACCATAAGTACAATGATTTTTACTTCCGAGTATTTTAAACACTCTTGAACATTGATGCGGTGGTATTTATGTTTGTCGCTCGTTTGCCACATCTTCATCTATCAGAAATGAGGAATCGCAGAAGAAAACGTTCCTTTTTAATTATTTGAAAATGTTGGAAAATCAAAGATTATTTGTTTTACCCGACTATCCAACAAGTTCATTACTTATTTTAAAATGCATCGGCCGGCAATAAGTCGGTCTAATAAATTTCAATGCAAATAGCACGTTTTGTTAAAATAACACAAAAAAGGCTCATTTTGTTTAAAATAAAATGAAAAGCAACGTTTTTATGTGCATATTTTTGATATGCAAATATTTGTTATATGTATATAGAAATGTATGTATATATTTGAAACTATTTTTGTTACTTGGGCTTGAATGTAAGAGATTTTTCTCTTATTCAAATGAAACCATATATATTTTTGACCTGAGTTAAACATTTCAATAAAAATATCAATTGTACTCAATTAATTAATATTTAATTTCTATTAAGTATAATTTCTTTTTTTAAATCAATTTTATTTCATTACTCCTAAAAAAAAAATCACACTTCTATACCAACATCTTCTGCAATGCAACTGCATTCAACCCAGTTGGCCATGTCTTAAAGACATCTTAAACGATGGGTACAAGACAATAGAAAACCGTGGAAGACATGTTGAAGATACCGCAAACAAATGGTTGGCGAGGAAATTTTCGAACAAATGGCCAGCGACAGTTTCCCTCACCACATCGTCGACGATTATATACACTACATTGTCGTCGACGAATACATAAGTGACAATATCCACACTGCCTCATAAATGATTATGTAGGCGACTATTTCCACCACAGCATCGTCGACGATTGGCGACATATTCGTTGGAGGGATAGCATTTCACGTGATTTAATAGCTATCGATCGCTTGCAAAGCTTTGAAAATGATGTTATGCCAGCTTCCAAAACTTTATTCCTGTCCCAAATTGGTGCGAGATCATAGTACGAATATATAATGAATTTCCTGATAGCTGTTCATTTTGTTGATCTTACGCCTTCAAAATACAAACCAGGATGGGAAGAAAATTCTGTGACATTTATTGGGAAGGCAAATATTATCGACAAAAGAAGGAGTGAAACTAAAATTGTGCTGAAGATTCCTTGTGCAGCGTATGATACTTCTTTATGTTTTGACTGTACAGTGTCGGTTTCTGATAGCCGTTGTCTTTTTGTGCAATGCTGGTACGTCATACGAGGGCGGTTCGGAAATTTCTTAGCCTATCAATGAAAGAGAATAGTTAGTTTTTCAAAAATATTTTTATTTTTCAATATATCGTAATCTGCTGAAACTTCAATACACTTAGTCCAACGCTTTTCTAGCAATTCTATCCCTTGATTAAAATAGTTTTCCTCAAGGTCTTCAAAATAGTGGTTTACAACTGTAATTGCCTCTTCCTTTGAGGTAAAACGCTTGCCAGCAAGAAATTTTTTTAGATTTGGGAAGAGGTAAAAGTCACTGGGAGCTAAATCAGGAGAATAAGGTGGCTGGTCAAGCAACTTGTACTTTAATTCGTTGATTTTAGCGATTGTTAAAACACTCTTGTGCGCTGGTGCGTTGTCTTGATGAAAAATTATTTTTTTGTGTTGTAAGCCAGGACGTTTTTCTCGAAATCGTTCAAAAGCTTGCAATAGCACTCTGCATTTATTGTTTCACCCTTTTGCAGATAATCAATCAATAAAATACCTTTGAAGTCCCAAAAAACCCTTTGCCATAACCTTGCCGGCCGATTGAATTGTTTTTGCCTTCTTTGGGGCACTTCCTCCAGCTTCAGTCCATTGTTTGGATTTCGCTTAAAACGATCCAACCAAGCTTGAGGTATGTTCATTCTTATGCGTTTTTGGTCGACTGTTAACAAATGTGGCACCCATCATCCATCAGCAGAAAGCTTTTTCATCTGTAGTTCTTTATGCAAAATTAAATGGACTCGATCATTTGAGATGCCCATGATTCGTCGATCATTTAATACCATATCATGCACTTTGGCTAATATTTCTGTTGTTGTTGCAGTTTTTGGACGTCCGGTTCACCTTCAATGCTTGTACGACCACGTTTAAATTCAGCAACCCAATTTTTTACTTGTACATATGAAGGAGCACTTTCACCTAACACTTTCACCATATCATTATGAATTTCTTATCCCGATAAAAATTTTTTATGTAAATATTAAATGACACCACGCATTTCTGATTTTTCGATTGTAAAAAAATCGCGGATACGTCTTTTGTGAACACCTGTTTCTATATGAAGGAGTTATCAGATCGAAACAAAATATAATATGCAGAGATGGAAGTTTCCAAAACACTTAATTTTATTCTGTTAATACCGCGCTTATTGTGCTAGGCTAAGAAGTTTCCGAACCGCCCTCGTAGTCGGAGTATTCTATGTGAAACTCGTTGAACATTGGTGCCAATTTACTCGTATGGGTTGGCCGTTTGAATATTCCCTTTGCTGTTTTGACGTTGCATTCCGTGTTAAGTCCATCGTCTCCTTTGCATATTTTACTGATTCTACCCAATGTCCATTGTAGTATTAGATGATTAACTTCTTTGAGGATAACGATGACTTGCATTTGCCCCTTTGCTGCAGCTCGTGCAAATATTTTTACCTTGATTCCTTCCAGAATTTGTGTTTGATTTCTGAGACTATTTTTCATCTTGTATCCAACAGCATTTTTGGAGATTGTGCAATTACATCTATGGCTGATGTCAGCGGCTCACCTATTAGAAAGTGACCTGGTATAAGAGCTTGAAGATCATCGTAGCTTGCTGATAGAGGAATCAACAATAAATACAGCACTACCAAAAATAAATCTTTTTCAAACATCAAGGGAAAAATATAAACACAAAAAGGAATTCAAAAAATATATAATAAAAAAAATTTACAAGAAAAGATAAACTTTTAATTATTTCGTGAAACGTTTAACTATTTCGTGAAAATTATAGTCTCGGATCATAGAGCTCGGAAAGGAGAAAATGGCCAGTCAGATTACGGAGGATTCTGAATGATAGTTGCAATACAAAACCTAAAAAATTGTTTCAAAAAAATTTTTTTTTCAAATTTCTTTTAAAAAAAATTTACAATAAAAGAAAAACTTAATTAGTCTCAGATGAGCTTGAAAAGGTGAAAATGGCCAGCCAGATTGGGGAGAATTCTGGATGATACCTGGCGCTCAAGATACAATAATAATATTAAAAAATTAATTTTTTTTTTTTTTAATTTGTTTTAATTATTCTATTGATATCTGAAAAAGATTAAAATTAAAAAAAAAGTTATCAGCTGCGCTGTCAATTTCACCTGTTATGAATTCGCCTTGGTCGAGAATTTAGGATAGCTACAATTTCAATTAAAGCTGCCTTGCTTTTATAACTTCGTATTTTTATTTATTCCTTAACAACCATTCACAATGAAAACAGAATAAAAACTGCTTCATGCTTGACGGCTGGCCCGAGACACAACAAACTAGAGAATCAAAAATTGTTGATACTCCATCAAGCTTCATCGGTGTTGCATACACGAGGACTATTACCATGCTTGTTAAGCGTTTTAATCCTATCTGACCCCCTTTAGAATTTGTTTTTCAATGCTTGAAAATTTTTTACTTCAGAGAATTTCTAATGTCGAAAAATATTCTTAGACAATTTTTGCAATTGAAAAATTTTTCTTTTGAATATTTTGTCTGTAATAAAATCCCTGTCGGAAACTGAGTTAATTTTCAACTAACTTTAAGTTAACTATTCCTCAACTAGTGCTGACCTACACTTGGATTACTTTTCAATGGAGGCAACTAACTATTTTAACATTGTGATGTCCTAGGAGGTAGTCAATTGTCCGACTTTACACTACTTTTCAGCTAACTTAAAGTTAACCTGCTAAATGTTAACTTTCAGTTAGCTTTTTAAAGCTAGCAATATTTTCACTATTCTACCGTTGGCTACAAATAAGGTATTTTTAAATCAATCACAATTTAGTTAGTTTTAAATCAACGAGAAATTAATTGTTGACACTATAGCTAAAAAACAACTTTTTGTAACTAGCTAACATCTAACAATTATTCAATTGTTATATTTTTTAGAAATAAAATAAATTAGTCAACATTTTTAACGCATTTATTTGTAATTTTCCAGAAATAATTTATAAAAAACTTCACTTTTATATTACGTATTATACACAAACTGAAAAATTTACATTGTACGCAAAAAATTTCAGAAATAATTTAAATAAATATTGGATCAAATGTTTGTTTTTTGGCGTATACACTAGTTCTTTTTTAAAGAGCCTTCTTAAATGACTCTCATTCTTGCACTTTTTATTAAAATTAAAACAATCACATACAATTTATATCTTTATTATTAGACATATGAACTCATAAAAAACTTTCTTTTAGAAAAACATTCACAGAATTGAAAAATTTATATGTATATAAAAAAAACTTCAATATCACGCAGTAGTATTGAAAATAAAACTGAAATCTACGGCGCCTACTAGGTGGCGACATTGGAAATACATTTTTGTTAAACGAAATTTTGCATTGTATACAAGATAGCTTAAAATTGGTTTATAAAAATTAATTTAAAGTTGGCTATTTTTGTAGTCAGCTACTAATTTTCCGACAGGGATGTTGTTAAAATAAATCACACATACAGGATATTAAAGTTTAAATATTTGTATGTGTATGTGTTTCCAAAAGAAAACGTTTTTCTTTGTTATTTATGGTCTTAGAATTTTATTTCATTTCTTCGTTTGCCAAACATTCTTGTTTCTTTTCGTTTTAAAAAATTTCCCTGTCCCTCTTTTCTTCTTTTTTGCTGAGAATTTATTTTGGCTTGAAAAATATTTATGTATTCTTTAAAATTATCCGAATGGCAAAAAAAGAAGAACCTTCTATTTGATAACAATTGTCGCTATGAATTATTCAAGACTTTCAGTTGAAATTTACAAACAAGTAACTTTAAAAATGAAGATTTTTGTTTGTTGTCGTCTGCCATTCCTTTAACTTCTGGTTGTCGTAGTTGTAAAAGGACACAAAACATGACAAAAGTGTTTTATTTGTCTAAAGTATTTGAATGGATTATTTAAAGTTTAAATATTTCAACATTAAATAAATAAGACGCATCACCCGGTGCTTTTTGCTGCATAAGACCGTTGCGATTTTCTCCTCTTATATTCGAATTATAAAAACGCTTTTCCAAACACCAGCTGAGCTGTTAAAGAAATTCGCAAATTATTTAAATTGCAAATTCTTTTATGTCTGACAGTTTTTAATTTTACTTTTTATACAACAAATTCTAAACATGCCAGCAAAGAAAGAAATCAAAAACCGAAATCTAAACTCATAAAATGTGCTTTGAAAGAAAAATCCTTTGTTGTCCTTCTTTTAATAAAAGCATTCTACTGCAATTTATTCATCAAGTTTACTTGTCTCTTTATTAAACTGAAATTCTGTACCACTCATTATACGAGTAGATGTGTCGTAATTGGCAAATCCTTTGAAGAATGGCAACAAAATGAATAATAAAATACAATGGAATGTAGAAATGGCAGTGACGTGCGTAACATAAAAGAGCTGAAATGGGGCAACCAGTAAAAAATGGAAAACGTCGCCAACAAAATTGATGATAAGAGGCAATTGTTTATTGAATTCAACATATGTTTATGAAAAATTTAGGGATAGCAATAATAGCTCGATAATAAAAACTTCCAATAAAAATATAATCAATAACAAAAAATTCCTACAAAGAATTTACCAAGAATAAAAACATTTAATAGAAAATTTTATCGATAATAACAAATTTGTAGAAAAAATTTACCGATAACGAAAAAATTATGTAGAAAATTTATTGTCCCCCAGCTTAGTGCATTCAATTATTTTCTCCCGTCTTCTTTGATCAAGAGCTATTATTTTTTTATTTCTGGACCACTTCTCAGGGGATGACCCCTACATATTCAGTGCATTGTACCAAAACTAGGAAAACAGGTTGTGAGGTGGTGAAAAGAGTGAGGAGAGGGGAAGAGGGACCAGTATTTATCGCGGCAATTATTGTTATAATTAAAAATAAAAATAATTCTTGGCGAAAGCCAGGTTTGAACTTCAGCCAGACAAATACCATCATATAATATTAGAAAATATATCGATAACTTTTATAGAAAATATATCGATAATTAAAAACTTGTATAGAAAACATTAAACTTGATATTTAATTATTTTATCTTGTTTAAGTAAATATTTCTTATTTTTGCAGCTAAAGATCGTTTTTTTTTATAAAAAATTCAGCAGTATTTATTTTCTATATTTCGATAACAATTTGTTATCATCGTCAGGAAAATTAATATGTTATTCACACGAATAATAAACGTAAAATTTTATTCAGAACAAAACATTTGTATAGAAAATTTAGCAGTAATAAGAAACTACATGAAAAATGTATTGATACGAAAAAATTTGTATAGGATATTTATCGATAACAATAAATTTTGTATAGAACATATATCGATAACAAAAAAATTTTAAACAAAATATACCGATAACAAAAAAATTTTTATGAAGAACAAAAACTTTGTTTAGAAAATTTATCGATAACAAAAAATTTTAACTAAAAACTTTATCGAGAACAAAAAATTTGCGTTAACAAAAAAGTTATATAGAAAATATATCGATAGCAAATAAAAATTGTGCAGAAAATGTCCAACAAAAAAAAACTTGTATAGAAAATTTAGGGTTAAAAAAACATTTTATGAAAAATTTATCGATAGCAAAAGAAATTGTACAATTGTATACATCTACAAAACAACTTTATATAGAAAATTTTGCGATAACAAAAAACTTGGAGAGAAAATATATCGATAACTCAAAATTCAAACAGAAAATATATCGATAGCGAAAATTTTTGCTTTATTAAGAACAAAAATTTTTATAGAAAATTTTATCGAAAACAAACTATATGAAAACCTCATCGATAACAAAAAATTTGCATTGAAAATTATCGACAGCAAAAAATTTCCATAGAAAATTTTACATTAACGAAAAATTGCATTCAAAATTTATCGATAACAAAGAATGTTTATAGAAAACATATCAACAATTCGTTTAGAATATTTATAGATAACAAACAATTTGTAAAGAAAATATATCAACGGAAAAAATTTATATGGAAAATTTAACGACAGCTAATAAATTTTGCGAAAAGTTGATCGATAATAAAAAATTTTAATAGAAAATATATTGATATTTTAGTAGAATATATGTCGATAACACAAATTTTAATTAAAAATCAAAATTTATAAAATTGTATAAAAAACTTTTCGATAAAAATTTTTGGGAAATTTCTTTTTGACAATAAAAAAAAGTTTTTATATTTTATAAAAAAAAAAAACATTGATAGCAAAAAAACTGCATTAAAAATTTATCGATTAAACCAAATTTCTCTAAAAAATAAGTCGACAACTAAAAAATTTGATAGAATATTCATCGATAACAAAAGATTTGTATAGAAATGTAGCGATAATAAAAAAGGTGAATAAAAATTTCATCGATAAGAAAACATTTTTATAGAAAATATATATGTATAGATAATATCTAAATAAAAAAATAAAATCGATGTACAGATAATAAAAATTAACCATAAAAACGTTTTCGATAACAAAAATTTTAACACGTAAAATTTAAAAAAATTGAGGAAATTTACCAATAATAATAATTCAGTCAATAAAACTAATCGAAAATTTATCCATAACAAAAATGTTTCTAATATTATATATGATAGTATCATTCGTCTGGCTCAAGTTCAATCCTGGCTATAGCCAAGAAATATTTTTAATTATAATGAAGTCAGGAATAGGTCAAGTGTGTTTGAATGGTGCCCTTCAACACATGAAATATGAGTTGGCTCCTTCACTAATTACGCTAGATGGTTCTGCGCAGCGAAGAACTAAACATATTGGCCTTCCGGAGTTGTATGACTCGAATGATGAAGCCATGATGAGTTGTGAACATTGAAATCACCAGCAACAACGATTTCACTGCTCGGACAACTCTCCAGTATCTTCGATAAGGAGTCGGAAAGGGCATCGAAGCCAGAAAAGGTAATATCCCTCCCCGCATTCGGACTTCTGTATAGAAACCCGAAATGCAAAAAGTGTGACCTGATTTTGAATTTAACCCAAAGACAGGTAAATTCGGCATCATGCATGCCTAATGGTTGCTGGCACTGGATCACAACTTCATTGCGAACGTAAATTACAAGGCCGCGATGGAAATGAAATAGAGATAGAAGTTGATAACCAGGTATATGAAAATCCTGTGGATCAGCAATCTCAGATACCTGGGTCTCACATAAGGCGAAAACATCCGGCCGATGAAGACAAGTGTGGGCATAAACAGAGAAGAAATTCGTTCTCAGCCCACGTATGTTGCAGAAGTCGATTTCCTGGCATTGCGAAGGAAAATCAATGAGCAAATGTTGGTTTTGCTATGAAGGCGAGGCCGGAATTAACTGTTGTATGATTAACTATATAGCACCTAGTGTATATACCTTCAATGCTATACAGTCAACAACAGTTAATCCGACATCCACAACATCGCAAAATACTTATCTTTTTTTATTTATAAAGGAATGCAAATGCCTGAAGAAGGGTCATAAAAGCCCTGATCTGGCTATGGAAAATTAACTATTATTTTTTATGTGTGTTATGTGATATTTTTTTTTTTCGCTGTTTGATGTGTTGTTTGCTGGGTAGCCGCATGTGTGTAGGAACGATAAAATAAAATTTTAGATAAACACTTAACACGGGTGACACATAAGACATGTTCACATTTCAACGGACAGAACATTACTGATGTATTTTCAATATCGATAACAAAAATTTTTTCAGGTACAAAAACATTTTTTTATATAAAATTTATCGATATTAATCTACAATATTTGACGAGAAAAAAACTTTACTACAGAAAATTTCTTGATAACCATAACCTTCTATATGAAATCTATCGATATCAAAAAATACGCTCCAATAAAAAAAAGTGTGAATTAAAAATTGTTTAATAACACATGTTTTCATTTCATAATATATCAATTATAAGAAATTTATCGACAACAATGTTTATATACTAATTTGTTAAATTTTTTTTTGTTGAACTTTTTATAATTTTTTAAATTAAATATTGTTTGGTTTGTACATATGTACATCAGGTTTTTAGTTGTATGTATGATGTACATATGTACAAACCAAACAATTTTTAAAAAATTATAAAAAGTTCAACAAAAATTTAACAAATTAATATTTACATCTCTGGGTACGGAGAATATTAAAATACAAAAATATGTATGTTAATAAATAAAACAAATACCGCTAGTTCTGAGACAGCAAACGCTGTACAAACAATGTGGGCAATGAACAAAATGCATATGTGATTCAATATGAGATGAATATAGACAGAAAATAATTAAATGCTCGGTGGCTTAGTGGTTAAAGCAGTAGATCATGATACGTCATGTCCCGAGTTCAAATCCCAGTGGGTGCTGATGAGTAGTGTAGCGACTACGAAACAGCTAGTTGTCCCCCAGCTAAAGATTTGATTATTAATGTTTATATACTTTTATAAAATTAAAAATATTTAATAAAAATAATTTCTTTCAAAATTTTTTGTTTAGAAAATTTATCGATAACAATTACATTGTATATAAAATGTGTTGGTTACGAAAAATATATCGCTAGCATATTATTGTACATATTAAATAATATTAAAACAATTTTTACGGAAAATTGAAAAAAATCTTCTGCAAAGAAATCGATAAAAAAATTCTACACAATACTTAATAAAAACCAATATTTTTTACAGAAAATGTATCAAGAGCGAAAACTTTCTCTATCGATACTAAACATTTTCTTCACAAAATTTATCGATAACAAAGACTTTTAATAGAAAATTTATTGATGGCACAAATTTCCACACAAAAAAAAAATTAATCAATCAATTACGTTTTTAAATAAATTTTTTACTAAATTAATGAAAATTATTTTAATTATTGGAAATCTTTATATAAACCTGTACAATTTTTTCTGTTAATTGGAAAATATTATATCAGTTCAGTGGTTGCCACCAGTACTCGTATTGACATAACTCGATTTATCGCATTTTCGATCATTTTCCTAAACATTTCTGCTGATAACTGTTCGCATTTCTGTCGAATATTCTTCTTAAGGGCTGCGATTGTGTGATTTTATTTCTGGGGCTTTTTAGCATGGTTCCGCGACTTTAAGTACCCCCAAATAAAAACGTCTGGAGAGGTTAAATCGTGTAGTCTTGCTGACCCAATCAAATTGGCAATCGGAAATGATTCCTGCACAATATCCATTTCAGCCTTTGTTGTGTGTACGTTTGCACCATTTTGCTGAAACCACATGTTCACCAAGTTCTCCTCATTCAATTGCGGCAGTAAGAAGTCGCTTAACATGGCCCTGTAGAGTTCGTTAATAACAGTATTGCCGATGGCGTTCTCAAAAAGATACGGCCGAATTACTTCTCCACGTGCACACTACATTATATACTTGTCCTGAATAGCTTTTCATGCACCCTACGTGGATCTTCAGTGCCTCAAAAACGAAAGTGCCTCGATGGCTGATTTGGTAGAGTACTCGACCAACAGTCTCGAGGTCGCAGGTTCGATTCCTGCCACAGACCCTGGGTGTTACTGCAGACAAGCAAAAAAGCTTCTCAGTTTTTGTGTTTGTTTATAAAAAAAGAGATTTTGTTTACTGATGCAACCGTTTAAATGAAAATGCGCCTCGTCACTCATGATGCGATAAGACACAAAATCGTGTTTCATCTGTTTTCATTTCGCAGCTGTCTACTTCTCACAATAGGGTGATTAATTTTTTGCCACCCTATATTTTATTCTTTAGAAAATTTGACTGCTTTCAAACTAGTGATCAATAATAACAAATATCACCCCTTTATTACAACATAGTCATAACTAAAAAAAAGCTTGTTTCAAGAAAAACACATTTGAAATGTTTAGGTTCCAAACAAGGAATTTTTTTTTAAGAAAATATCTCCTAAAGGAAACAGTTTTAAAGTAATTTGAAAAAAAATTTTGGCACAATGTAAAAGATAGTACTGTTAAAAGCTCTGCATTGTTAACTGGAAAAACTTATTTTTTGAGATATGACTGTGTTGTTATAAAGGAGCGATATATTCTGCAAAACATTAATTGAGTTGATATAATAAATCATGGTATTATTATTATTTTTTTTTTTTTTACTTAAATCCGGATGAAATACATTTATCATTTATTCTTATTTTATTCCATTGTTGTGTGTTTTCAAAAATATTCTTTAACTTGTTTTATTGTCCTGCAGTCAGCCAAGCAAAAGCATGAAAAAGGAATCTTTACAAATGAGAAACAGCAGTCCTTCTTAAATTTTGCAACATTTGGACATTTTGCGTAACTGGCAGAGCTGTGGCAGGATAGAGAAATCGAATCGGAAACCAAAAAAATAAAAAAGCCACAAAAATAAATTATTTTATAGCAAAAAAAATACAACAAATAAAATAGTAAAACAAACTAAAGTACACACTTTGAAGTAAAAGGTAAGAAATAATTTAAAAATCCAAACAATAGTGAACGAAAAACATTAGTACTATTGTGAGAAAAAGGCGTGGGGCGCTTCGTGCCATATTTTTCATATATCGAGCGTTTAACCCTTTTACACTAAAACCCAGCAGAAAAAGTTTAAAAGTGATACTGTGTTGCGGAAAAATCTCACAAACTCGGCTAAGGAAAACACACAGGCTATAAGGAACTAAACCCGGTAAAAAATTTACAAAAACCGGATAATTACTTTTATAACCGGTTCCGAAATGACTGTTAAAATTCGAGCGTCTAACCCATTTCCACTAAAATCTGACTGAAAACGTTTAAAGTGCTACAGCATTGCAGAAAAACCTCAAAAACTTGGCTAAATGTCCAAGAAACCCCGGAAAAAGGGGCCAAAACCCGGTCAAAAATCGTTAAAATGGAAGAAATACCGGATAATTACCCAAGTAAACGGGTCCAACTTTTTTTTAACAAACACAAAAACTGCGAAGCTTTTTGGCTTATCTGCAGTAACACGCAGGGTCTGTGACAGAAATCGAACCTGGGATCTCGAGACTGTTGGTCGAGTAGTCTACCAAATCAACCATCGAGTCACCCTCGACTGTTAAAAGTCGCGTGTCTAACCATTTTCCTCTAAAAACTGGCAGAAAACGTTTAAAAACGTCACTGCATTGTAGAAAACCCTCCCAAACTCTGCTATATATCCAAAAAAAATAAAATAAAATAAAAATAAACGCAAAAAGGGCCAAAACCCGGTAAAAAAATCGATAAAAACGGATATTTACGGATAATTACTCTTATTTGGCTATAAAGTCGACCGGCTAACCCATTTCCACTAAACCCCAGCAAAAACGTTTAACAATGCTACTGCATTGCTGTAAAACTACATAATCTAGGCTAAGTGTACAAAAAACCGGCAAAAAGAGCCAAAATGTGGTCAGAAATCGGTAAAATTGACCATTTTACCGGGTCAAAAATTATTGTTAAAAGTTGAGCGTCTTACCTTTTTCCTCCCAAACCCGGCAGAGAACGTCTAAAAGTGTCTCTGCGTTATAGAAATACCTCCAAAAAAAAAACAGCAAAAAGGACCAAAACCCGGTCAAACATCGGTAAAAACGTACAAAAACCGGATACAATTAAAAGTCCAGCGTCTAACCCATTTCCCCTAAAACCCGGCAGAAAACGTCTAAAAGTGCTACTACGTTGCAGAAGAACCTCACAAACTCAGCTAAATGTGCAAAAAATCAGCAGAAAGAGCCAAAATGCGGCCAGATATCGGTAAAATGCACAAATTACCATTTTACCTTTTCCAAAATGACTGTTAATAGTTGAGCGTGTAACCCTTTTCCTCCAAAACTCTGCAGAACACGTTTAAAAGCATCCTGCGTTGTAGAAAAACCTCCCAAACTTTGCTATATACAAAAAGAAAATAGCAAAAAGGGCCAAAACCCGTTAAAAATATAATTACTCTTATAACCAGGTCCCAAATGACTGTTAACAATTGAACGACTAACCCGTTACCACTAATCCTCGGCAGAAAACATTTAAAAATGCTACTGCGTTGCAGAAAAACCTCAAAAACTCGACTAAATGCCATAAAAACCTACCGAAAAGGGCCAAACCCCGATTAGAAACCAGTAAAAATAGAACAAAAAACCGAATAATTACTCATATAACCGGGTTCAAAATGACTGCTAAAAGCTCAGATACACGTTCCTTGGATTTTCAAAATATGCAACAAGGTACATCAGCAAATTGGAACTTCACCCAAACCCTCTTGCACGAAACATACTTAATTTTAGCGGTCACACTCGGTTGAGAAGAAGGGATACCCTTGCCACCATCAGAGCGTTAAATAGATGATTTTAACGATATAATATGCGAAAAATAAAACTTTTATGTCTAGCATTGGCTGGACTTAGTTAATTTTGTGAGTTTAGTATTAAGGTTTGAGTACTTATTGTTAGTTCACATTGTGAAGATTCAATAAATAAATAAAAGCTAAAAAAAAAAGAAACGTTCCTTGACTAAAACGCACGCTGAATATGAAAAACCCGTTCCGAACCGGTTGGTGAACCGGTTTTGAATTTTTGGGACTTCCAAAAATTGACTTCAGAAAACACTGAAATCCCATCACTTCCACGGAACATTTGCGGATGCAATACGAAAACGTAAATCTTCACGCTAATGTGGCAGCACTCTTTTCTACACAGAAAAAATTATAGTAAAAATAAAATCAACAAAATTTTTGTCTAAAAAAAAAATGTATTCATATACATAAATATCGAAAAAATAACCTTGGATATTGTATTTTGTTGTTGTTTAAAAAAATTTCTGTTTTCGATCAATAATTACGAGTATTTTTACTAAACTTTTGTTTGAATCCACGAATTCCTTTACAGGTCCGCATTCAAAACCAATTTTTTAATTGATTCAACGAATTTCGTTATTGAACACAAAAAAAATATTTTCTGTGTATAGCGGAATATAAAATTCCTCACAAGTACACACTGTATACAGGGTGAACCTGAACTCAACGTCAAGTCGAAACAGGAGGACAAGATTGATTGTAAACATCATGAGAAAAATTAGAAAAAAATTAAAAAAAAAAAACATTTTACTTAGTTCAAAAGTTTTTTATTCGCACATTCAAACATACATGGTCTGATCAAAAAGTAAACGTTATTTTCAAATTTCGTGAGCATTTTTCCCGTTATGTTGGTACACATGTTTGTTATATATGTTGGCAATATCAGTCATTTTGGATTGTCAGTTTGTTTTTGACTGAAAAAAGGGATGGTCGTGTTTGGTGGTTTTTACTAAATTTATTTAATTTTGAACAAAAACAACTTCGCATGGACATAGCTCAGGAGCTGTTGAATATCGTCAACGACGATCCAGATTTCCTATGACATTGAAACCAAATCCCAATCATCCCAATGAAAGCGCCCAGAAGTGCCAAGATCGAAAAAAACACGTCAAGTTCGGTCAAATGTAAAGGTTTTGCTCACTGTTTTCTTCGACTGCAATGGCGTAGTGCATCATGAGTTCTTGGCACAAGGTCGTACGGGCAATAAGCGATAATACCTTGAAGTTATGCGCCGTTTGCGCAAAGTAATTCGCCAGAAATGAATAGAATTGTGGAAAAGACAATAATGGATTTTGCAAACACAAAACCGTATTCACCGGACTTGGCCCCCGCTGACTTTTTCCCCTTACCAAAACTGAAGTCACCGATGAGAGGAAAGCGTTTTGCTACGATTGAGGAGATAACAGAAAAATCGAAACAGGACGTGGTTGGCGATACCAAAATGCGCGTTTCAGATGTGTTTAGAGGCTTGGAAAAAAAGCTAGCATGAGTGTATTATACTCGTATCTGAGGGGGACTACTTTGAAGGTAACAAGATAGTTATTGATGAATAAATAAATCTTAAAAAAAAAAGAAATTTTAAATAACGATACATACAAGTGAAGTTAATATAAGCGCGTTAAAAAAGTATCTTGCAGAGTCGATCATTAATCATTGAAACTCATATGGGGAAGAAAACTGTTATTTGGCGAACTTTTTGTTTTGCTGGCCGTTGTTTATGCACTCGAGTGAAATGTGGCACCAGACTTTAGTTTTTTTAAAGCGTTTAAAGTGAAAGTCCATAGCACGCGCCCTACGCGGCAACGCGTTCTAAGAGTCTGTCAAAAAAAGTAGAATCAGTATAATTTTAGGTGACAGGTTACACAGCATAAAGCGTGTGACGCGTTAAACGCCTACGACCCCTAAAGTATGTTTGCTTTCCGTTTTTTACACGCGTCATAAGCGTTATCAAAACTGTCACAAAAAACACAACAAAAAACTTGTCGCATGAAAAGCGTTGCATGTAACTTGCAGTTTAGAAAAGCGTAGAATGCGTAAAAAGTTCGAAACGCGTATAACGCGTGGTATGGACTTTCAGCTTTAGAATAAATAGCGAAGTGAAAGAGTCCCTAAGGGACTAAAAAGTTTAATAAACCCTCCCGCCCCCTTTCGATTTTTAGTCGTTGATTATTTAGATTGTTATTTTCGATACAATCGAATAAGAGGAAAAGATATAACTGCCTGAGTCCTTTTATTTATTTATTTTGCTGATTTTGAAAAACAATTCTCCAAGCGCCACCATCAGAAGACATATTCGGTTAATATTTGTACATGCTTTCGGTTAATTAAACAGCAAAGTTGCTAAGACTCTTAGAATGGTTTCATTTTTTTGGACTAAACTTAATAAACGTTTATGTTCTTGAAACCTCCTTTTTTGAACTTGTTATTTATTAACACAAGAATTGACACAAGAATTACGTTTTACTTTTGTGCAATACGCCACATTAACTTCATGTTTCCTTTTTCACTTTCTCCCCCTCAGCTACACACATACACACTTAAACACATTCACATAAAATAGCCAAATATGTAAATTTCTTCTCCTACTTTGGCTGCTTATGAAAATGCAGGAACAAACGAACCCATAAAAATCGTCCTTAATGATACTTTTGTGCCACACACTTTAATGTTCAAATTAAATGTCATTAGTGCTGCAAGAAATGGATAAGAGAGAGGGAGAGTGAGAGTGGGAGTGAGAGGGAAAATATGGTAACACAGTAAACTAATAAAATGTAATAAAAAGTGGCTGAAAGAAAAAAGTGTGAAACTGTGATTACGTGCCTGGAATGTTTGATTTTTTAAATCCCAAACGATGGCTGTTGGAGGCTTTTTGTATGCGGTACAAGTGGCAGGGAACTGCGCTTGGCTGCATAACTAAATATGTAACAGCCCAACTGAACGGCTGAATGGCTGTATTGCTCGGTTCGTTGGCTGACTGATTGACTGGCTGGCTGGCTGCTTGACTTCATGTCAAGGAAGTCAAATCATTTTTCTTCGTTTAAGGTTTTTGATATTTTACTCTACAGCCTGCGCTGGAAAGCAACGTTCTTAATTTGTCAAAACATACAAACAGTTAAACAATCGATATTATTATTATTATTTATTTTATTAGTTACTAATATTTAATTCAATAAAAAATTACAAACAGGTTGTCGACATTTAAGGGGCAACCTTTTAAAAATATGTTAAAACTTGCACAAGTAACTATATATCCCATTATTTTAAATAAAACAATGAGAATTTATAAAAATAAAAGAATGAAAATTTAATAAAAAGTAAAATCCAATAAAAAATAACTTTTTTATACCCCTCACAAAAATGTTGAGGGTATATATAAGTTTGAGATTCCGATTGTAATTTCTACAATTTTCATTTGCGACCCTATAAAATATATACATATATATTCTGAATCAGAATTAATAGAAAATTCGATTAAGCGATATCCGTCTGTCCGTCTATCTGTCATTGAAATAACGTTTCTGAGAAAATCATCGAACTTAGAAACGTTTTTCTTTCCATTTATTCATGGGTTTGCTACTGAAATTCACTAAAATCGGTTCAAATATAGCTGTGATCAGGGCTGGGCATATTACACGCCTTATGTATTTCAAATACAAGATACAAAATACTTTCCCGGAGTGTATTTCAAATACAAGATACAAAATATTTTCAAGTTGTGTATTTCAAATACAAAATACAACTACAAAATAGAAATACATTTGTGTAATTCGATCTCAGAAAAACTGGCTTTCGATATATATTTTATTTTACATATGCACTTAAACTAAGTTGTGTATTGTCGCCTAAAACCCAAAAAGCCGTAACTGGCAAGATATTGTAAGCCCATTAAAATTTATGGATAGTTTTATTATTGATAATAACACCTCATTTAATAATAATTTTGAACTAGAAAATTTTTGACAGCTACGCTCTTTTGCGTTTTAGGCAACAGTATATATGTTCATACTTACAACTGCATATTTATCTATGTATTCAAATATTACAAATAAAGTTGTCTAATATTATATAAAAATTTTCCATTTTTTTTTTTTATTATATACATTTAATATATACACATACATTTTACATAATTATATACACGTACGGTATACGTATGTATATTCACATGATTATTCTAAACTTGCTAGGAAATTAAATTAACAAACCTAATATTTAGCATTTGATAGATAGTAAATATGAGATTCATTCGGCAAAACAAGTATTTCCTTTTATAAAAACTAGATACTTCAAACAATAATCTTTATACAGGTTCTGAGGAGCACAAGCTGCTGTCAAATTATATATGTAAATGCATTTTTGATATTTCGATAGTTTTCCAGAATGGCAAGCTCCTTGCTTTTATCATTTAGAAAACTGATCAACTCAAGTTCCAAATTTGATTTACAAGGTTGATCACTGTATTGTCAAAAACAACAATAAAATCGTCATCATCTTTATCTCAACTACTACTTCTTCTTCTGCATCCAGTCATGGTTTCACGTTTTTTGTAATTTTTCTCCAAGGTATCTATTGCAAGATTTTTATTTTTTTTTTTTTTTTGCCTCTCTTTTATTGAGATGCTTTCTGGCAATCAGCTAATTTTGAAACTAGGCTGGAAATTGACACCAATATGGCTGTATTTGCTCCAGGTGTCAGCATGAGAAACTCATTAAATCTTCTTTCCAAACTCTCCATTAATTTTGTTAAAATACATCTGAAATGCCTCCAAGTACTATATTGCAGTGGATCTAATCTGGTTCTCGCAGCCTAAAGTTTTCCATAATAAAAATTATTCCCCTCTAATGTGTGGAAATTCTTACCGATATCACCTGATTAGTGCAAAATGTAAGTATTTGCTCTGGACAAAACAAATGAAAGCTGAATTGCAGTATTGCAAAATGGTAAATATTAACTTTTTGTGTGAAATAACTTATTTTCAATTTTTTATAATAAATAAATGTATTTTGTAAAAATGTATTTTTGAGTCAGATGTATTTGAAATACAAAATACAAAATACTTTCAGATCGTGTATTTGAAATACAGATACAAAATACATATTTGTATTTTAACTACGTATTTCAAATACAAGTATTTCAAATACTGCCCAGCCATGGCTGTGATATATCCAAAATTTCAGAAAAATCCACTATTTTTACAATTTTATATGAAACTTTTTGAAAAAAAATTATTTGTTTTGCTTCAAACCTCACACAACTATTAAGCAAAAAACAGTTTTTCTCGATATCGGTCCATACATATCCGAGATACAGCCTAAACCTATTTTCCATAAAAATTTAGCGTTAGCGAACTTAAAAAAATTGTTTTGCTTACAATTAGTTCTGGTAATAAAAGGAGGTTGCTAAAATACAGAAAATAAAAATTCCTGATATCGGTCCATATAAACCCCAGATATAGCCAAAACCGAATTTTCCATGAAAAAAAATTTTTTTTTTGCTTAAAAGCAGTTTTTATTATATAAATAGGTTACTAAAATACAGAAAATGAAAATTTCCGAAATCGGTCCATATATACCCGAGATGTAACATAAACTGCTTTTTTCATGAATATGTCGCGCAAGCAAACTTAAAGAACTTTTTTGCTTAAAAGCAGTTCTGGTAATATAAGGAGACAATCAAATATACTCGAGATATATAAACCGGTTTTGCCATGAAAAAAATTTGTTTGCTTAAAAGCAGTTCTGGTTATAAAAAGAGGTTACTAAAATACAGAGCATGAAAATTTCCGGTATCGGTCCATATATACCTGGATTTTCCACGATATCAGTCCATATATACCCGAGATATAGCCTAAACCGATTTTCCACGAGTATGTCGCGTAAGCCAACTTAATTTTTAATTTATTTTTTTAATATAGTCTTAACCGATTTTTCAATGAAATTATCTTTTTGGCATGGCGATTACAAGACAAAAAAAAAATTTCCCCCGAGCAATATATATCAGAGTAATATATACTATATATTTACGTGACTATCGTGAAGAGTATTTTAGATTCGGTTCATCCGAATATACTACACTCTTACTTGTTTTAAATAAAGCAATGAGAATTTAAAAAAATAAAAGAATGAGAATTAAACAAGTAAAATCCACTAATCACTATATTTTTTATCATTTTATTTCTTATAATATATTTTTTTATCGTTAAATTTTTTATGAAAACTTTTTTGTCCTTAAAAAACGGTTTAAGGAAGTGTTAGTAATCGATAAGTTTGCTATATAAAAAATTTTCTTATCGATAAAATTTCTACAGAAAATTTTTTCGTCATAAAATACACGATACAAAAAACAAGGTAGCCGCTTTGCTGCAACAATACAACAATAAAAAATAAAACAACACGTATTTTGTTTGTGTAAAAAGGCGAATTCACACTTCAACTGTCAAAAGTAGTGGATAAAGATCATGTACAAAAATTTAAATAGCGCCCAAAAAGGTAAACAAAACTTGACAGAGGAAGTGCCGTCATATTAACTGAATTCGCTTGAATTCGCTGATGCATCCGCCTAATAATGAATTCGCCTTGATAAAATATTTTATTGAAGAATATTGTATTATCGTAAGATTTTCTATTAAAGATTATATGGCAACCGTTAACAATGTGAACCTTGTTGTAGTTTTTACTTTTTATATTCACCTTTATCGTAAATAATTTTTCCCTCTAAATTTTTTTACTTTTTCCCCAAATTGCAATCATGAATAGTTCCTATGAAATACTTTTTAATGGAGTTCAGTTTCCCTTATCGTGAATAATACTTTGCCTTGAAATATTTTCACATTTCCCTTTTATTTATTCATTTAATTTTTGCAGGTGAATTTTAAGGTGTTAAATTCTTTTTGCTATAATATACTGTTATAAAATATAAAAATATTTTTTAGAATGAGATTTCTTAATAAAGCCCAAAGCGAATATCACTTAAATATTATGCAAATGAATTTGTTAGTTAAATTATCAAGAGATGTAGTGAATTTTAGAAATGCCTTACAAATGAGCTAAATAGTGTGGACCCTTCCGTCATCAATTTAAAGGTATTATTATTTTGAGATTGTGGTCTGTAGCTTAGAAGTCTTCTTCTAATGGATAAGTTATACATTAACCTCAAATGTATTTCTTTAGCCTATTTGGTATTATCCTGAAGCAATGCGAAAGCGATAACAGGGTGAAGACAAGGTTCAAAGAAAAGGGAGGGGTTTTAGTGGGTGCAAGCTCCGGATACTGTGTGGTCACAGTATCTCACGATGCGTTATGCATTTCCCCTCTCCAACCGAAAAAAAAATCTATTAGGTATTTGTGAGAGAACGATGGCATTTTTCACTTCAACGGAAATTAAAATTTCACATGAACAAAAATTTCACTTGTTATTCATGATAAATTTTTTATACAAAATTTTTTCACATCGATAATTGTTTACGAAAAATTTTCTGTCTTCAACAAAGAATTGTTGTTTATCGATAAATCTTTTTATAGAAAATTGTTTTCTATCTTTAAATATTTCATGGAAAACTATTTTGTCATAAATTTGCAATAGAATATTTTTGCCATCGATAAATTTTTAGATAAAATTTTTGCTATCGATAATTGTTTACAAAAAATTTTCTGTCTTCAACAAAGTATTGTTGGTTATCGATACATTTTTTATAGAAAATAATTTGTTATCTTAAAATTTTTCGCGGAAAACTTTTTCGCCATAAATTTGATATAAAATATTTTTAGATAACATAATTTTTTGCCATCGTTAATTTTATACAAAAATTTTCTGCCTTCAACAAAGGATTGTTGGTAATCGATAAATTTTTTATACAAAATAATTTATTATCCTTCAATTTTTCATGGCAAACTTTTTTGTCATTAATTTGCAATTGAATATATTTGCTATCACTATATTTTTTATATAATATTTTTTCCTTCGACAATTGTTTACAAAAAAACTTCTGGTGTTTGATGAATTTTTTATAGAAAATTCTTCGTTATCGTAAACTTTTTTGTAACAAATTTACTAAGGAGTATTTTTACTATCGATAAAGATTTTATATAACATTTTTGTCATCGATAATTGTTTACGAAAGTTTCTGTCTTCAACAAAGAATTGTTGGTTATCGATAAAATTTTTATAAAAAATTTTTTATTATCGTTGAATATTTCATTGTTAACTTTTTTGTGTTAAATTTGCATTGGAATATTTTTGCCGTTGGTATATTTATTATATAAAATTTTTTGACATCAATAATTGTTTATGAAAAATTTTCTGCCTTCGGCAAAGAATTTTTGATTATCGATAAATTTTTTATAGAAAACTTTTTTCTATCGTTAAATTTTTTAAGGCAAACAATTTTATCATAAATTTGCAATAGAACACACCCAGACAATACAACGGGACCAGACTGGACCCAATTGAGCTGGCTTTTCAGTGGCTAGCGGCGTGTTAAACCTAACCTAACATGTAATATCGTTTTCCTTCAATAATTGTTTACAAAAAAATTTCTGTCTTCAACTAAGAACGTTTGGTTATCGATGAATTTTCAATAGAAAATTCTTTGTTATCGTTATATTTTTCATGGAAAACTTTTTTCTTATAAATTTGCAATGGAATATTTTTGCCACCGATAAATTTTTTATATAACATTTTTTACCACCGATAATTGTTTACCAACGTTTCTATCTACAACAAAGAATTGTTGGTTAACGATAAATTTTTTGTAGTAATTTTTTATTAGCGTTAAGTTTTTCTTTTTTGTCATAAACTTGCAATGGACAATTGTCTACAAAAAATTGTTTGTCCGCAAAAAAAAATTTTTGTTAATCGATAAAGTTTTTATAGAAAATTTTTTGCTATCGTTAAATTTTTCAATGTAAAATTTTTTCACAAATTTTTAATAGAATATTGTTGTCATCGATATATATTTTATATAATATTTTTTGCTATCTATAATTGCTTTCGAAAAATTGTCTATCTGCAACAAATAGTTAATTGTTGATTATCGATACATTTGTTTTCGAAAATTTTTTGTTATCGTTAAATTTTTCATGGAAAACTACTTCGTCATAAACTTGCGAAGAATTTTCTGTATTCAAAAAAAAAAAAATAATCGGTTATCGTTAAGTTTTTAATGCAAAACTTTTTTGGCATAAATTTCAAATGGAATATTTTTGCCATTGATAACTACTTTTAGATAACAATTTTTACTATAATTAATTGTTAATGAAAATTTTTTTTTACCGATAAATTTTTTATAGAAAATATTTTGTTATCGTTAAATTTTCAATGGAAAACTTTTTTATCATAAATTTCCGATGGAATATTGGTTCCGTCGATAACTTCTTTTAGATAACATTTTTTACTAGCGTTAATTGTTTATAAAAAAAAATAAATTTTTTTACCGCTAAAATAGTTATAGAAAATTTTTTGTTATGGTTAAATTTTTCATGGAAAACTTTTTTGTCATAAATTTTCAATGGAACATTTTTGCCATCGATATATTTTATATATAACATTATTTGCCATCGATAATTCTTTATGAAAATTTTTCTGTCTTCGATCAAGAATTCTTGGTTATCGCCACATTTTTTGCCATAAATAAAATTTCACTAAAAGTACGATGCAATCGATAAGTTTTTCAACCGGAAATTTTTGCCATCGCTGAATTTTTGATAAGCAAAGTTTTGATTTCAATAAATTTTCTTTAGAAAGGATATTTTTGTCCTCAATAAATTTAAGAAGAATTACTTTTTTTACAGCCAAAAAATTCCTGTAGATCTTTTCATGTTTACCTTAAACTTGTTTTCTATAATTTTGGTCTTAAACTGTAACAAAGCTTTTCGGTCGTGTTGCATTGCTGCTGTACTGCGTCTTCAAGCTGCTGCTGCTGCTGCTGCAGTTTCCTACCAAAGAATTGAGTTGCTATAATCAATAAACTAAAAATGTTGGGAATTTCACGTTCTTTTGTTTAATGATCATAATTTTAAAATAATGACATTTTAAATGAATAAAATTTAAGAGCCACTTAATTTTTTTCTGCAAACTGCAAACTCTTTCAGCCATTTCACTAGCAAAACTTTCAAGTATTTTTATATTTTATATTTCTGTCATATTTCGTTAATGGCCGTCATTAAAATAATTTTTTATTTTTATACCTTTTGCTTGCAGCGCCCATCATTGTTGTCATTAAGGAAGTTGAGACTCTCGTTTTGTTTCAAATCATCTGGCAAAAGGTACAATTCGTTGCGTATGTGTGTTTGTGTAATTGTGTATGTATGGGTTTGTTTGCAGGTGCCCGGACTGTTGTCAAGATCTTTTTAGTGGTTATTTAATGGTTTTATTTTACATCAGCCTCTTGGTATGAAAATTTTAATGTGTCTTGTTTAAATCTTTATCTTTTTTTCTTCTTTTTGAGCTTTTGAGTAAAAAAGAAACTTTTCAACAAAAAAGTAATAGGTTGGTGGTTTGGTTAACTGTCCCAGACTTTAAAGCTCTACTTTGCGCAAAGTTTGTTTTGCTCCAATATTAATTTGACACAGAAATTATGGTCTTGGGATTAAAAAGCGTCAGCATTATTTAACGCTGAGATATTTAAATGGAATTTTATAGTTAACCCGATTAAATGACACACAAATTTGTGTTAATTTTAATGGTGTTTGGGGCAGCTGGGTTGTTCCGATGCACTTTGCTTTGATGCTTAGTTTGTGAAGGAATAAATGAGGAATATGGTAAATCGTTTTTTTTACCTCCAGATAAACTTGTCCAAAGGTTACCAGCATATTAGAAAAAAAGATACTTAGAAAAGTGATTATAACTGATGGGAACATTAAACAAGTCTACTTTAAAAAGAACTATAGAAAAAAGTCAATAAATGCTAGAAAAGTTTAGCAAAAAACACACGTTTTTCTCTACCGATGTATCGTATTAAATCCAAACTATTCGTCAAAAGAAACATTTGTAGTCCTCTAGTATGCTTCGCTTTCGTTCATAAGCAAACCTACTTTAGACAAAAAAATTCAAATGGTTTTCACATAAGTTTTCATTAAAAAGCATTCAAAAAGCACATCATCAGCCATTTTACACAGTTCAATTCCATTCGGAAATAGAATTCTGTACGTTTCTTACTACCCGGAAACGAAAATCTAAAACATTTTTCGCAATGAAATAATTTTTAATTTCAGGAAAGAAATTAATACTTCCAGTTTATTTTGAAAAGCCTTTTTAGTTCTTCCGTTTTAAAAAAAAAACACAAAAGAAGTTCCACTTCTGAACGGAATGGAACTCTGTGGTATAGCTGAATATAGACATTTTTAGTAAAAAGGTATTAAAAATTAGTTCAAAGTAAAAATATATTTTTATTTTTAAAAGAATTTGAAGGTATTTAAGCCTTAAGCTTAAAAGCTTCATTTAATATAACAGGTAATTTTAGTGCAAGGCATTTTGATTACTTTAAGTATTAACGTACTTTTAGTCCTAAATATATATATAAGATACTTTTAGCAAAAACTACTATCATCTTCAAGGTTAGTTTATTATAAAAGGTACTTTTAAAGTTAAAGGTATGTGAATGTGTGAAATTTTCTTTTAGTCTAAAAGCTGCTTTTATTATAAAAAGTAGTTTTAGCATAACAGGTGATTTTATTATAAAAGGTACATTTAATATAAAAAGTACTTTTATTACAAAAGGTACTTTTAGGGTAAAGGGTAATCTTTTTAAAAAAGTACTTTTCAATTAAAAAGCACTCATTGTATAAAAGGTACTTTTAGTGTAAAAGGTAATTTTAGTATAACTGGCATTCTTAGTAAAAAAGATAATTTTGTTATAAAACATAATTTTAACATTACTGGTACTTTTAATATAAAAAGAGTTTTAAGTATCAAATAGACTTTTAGTATAAAATATATAAAATAGACTTTTAGTATTAAGGGTACTTTTAGTATAAAACGTACTTTTAATCTAAAATCTAGTTTTAGTATTAAAAGTACTTTTAGTATAAATGTACTTTTGTTAACAAAAAACTTTTAGCATAAAATGTACGAACTTTTAGTGCGATATTCATCTTTAGTGTAAAACGTGCTTTTAGTATAAAATGTGCTTTTAACGAGTGATTTTTTTGCTATTATCTTTTTGGCAACACTAGTTTTGACAGCTCACGCACGTTTTGTATCTTGTGTCACTGTCAAACATCTTCAGTTTGGTCTATAATTTAATCATGAATCGTCTTACAAACGAACAACGCTTGCAAATTATTGAATTTTATTACCAAAATGCGTGCTCTGTTAAGAAAGTTCATCGCGCGCTTCTTCCATTTTATGGTCAGTTTAATCGACCTACTGAGGCTTCTATTCGGGCTATTGTAAAAAAATTTCGCACCAAATTTACATTGTTGGACATTAAACCACCAACACGCTTACGTAGAGTGCGAACTAAAGAAAATATCGCAGCCGTATCGGCCAGTGTTGGTGATAACCGTGAATTATTGATTCGGCGCCGTTCGCAGCAATTGGGCCTCTGTTACTCCACTACGTGGGAAATTTTGCGGAAGGATTTGGGTGTGAAGCCTTATAAGATACAGCTGGTGCAAGAATTGAAGCCAAACGACCTACCACAACGCCAAATTTTTGGTGAATGGGCTCTTGAAAAGTTAGATGAAGATCCACTTTTTATCGAAGAATTGTGTTCAGCGACGAGGCTCATTTCTGGTTGAATGGATACGTGAACAAGCAAAACTGCCGTATTTGGAGTGAAAAGCAGCCAGAAGCATTGCAAGAGCTACCAATGCATCCACAAAAAAAAACAGTTTGGTGCGGATTATGGGCTGGCGGCATCATTGGGCCGTATTTCTTCAAATATGATGCGAATCACAACGTTACTGTGAATGGTGAGCGCTACCGTGCGATGATAACAAACTTTTTTTGTCCAAAATGGAAGAGCTTGACTTGCATGACATGTGGTTTCAACAAGACTGTGACACATGCCACAGCACGCGAAACAATGGACCAATTGAGAGGCGAGTTCGGTGAACAGTTTATTTCACGCTTGGGACCACTCAATTGGCCGCCCAGATCGTGCGATTTAACGCCTCTAGACTATTTTTTGTGGGGCTATGTTAAGGCTAATGTCTATAGCGACAAGCCCGCTTCGATTGACGCACTGGAAGTCAACATTGCCAACATTATTCGTGAGATACCGGCCGAAATGTTGGAAAGAGTATGCCAAAATTGGACTAAGCGGATGGACCATTTGAGGCGCAGCCGCGGCCAACATTTGCATGAAATAATCTTCAAACATTAAATTATTTCGACCCAACTATCGATCCAAATAAATATTTCATGCATTTTTCTGAATTTTATGTGTTTTTTTTTTAATTTCCGATAGTTCTTATAAAATCACCCATTAGTATAAAATGTACTTGTAGTATAAAAGGTACTTTTAGTATAAAAGCTACTATTAGTATAAAAGGTATTTGTGGTATAAAAACTACTTGTAGTATAAAAGGTACTTTCAGTATGAAAGGTACTTTTAGTATAAAAAGTACTTTTAGTATAAAAGGTGCTTTTATTAAAAAAGGTACTTTTATTATAAAAGGTACTTTTAGTATAAAAGCTACTTTTAGTATGAAAGCTACTTTTAGTATGAAAGGTACTTTGGATATAAAAGGTACTTTTAGCGTGAAGTGCACTTTTAGTGTAAAATGTATTTTTAGTATAAAATGTAGTTTTAATATAAAAAGGACTTATTGTATAGAATATATAGAAGGTATTTATAGTATAAAAGATACTTAAAAAAGTGCATTTAGTACAAAAGGAACTTATAGTATAAAAGGTACTTATAGCCCAAAATATATTTTTGGTAAAAGAGGTAATTTTAGTGTAAAAAGTGGTTTTAGTATGTAAATGTACATTTAGTATATAAAGCACTTTTGGTATAATAAATACTTTAAGTATAGGACATTTTTTGCATAGCATAAAAGGTACTTTTAGTAAAAAAGCTACTTTAAGTACAGAAAATATTTTAAGTATAAAAGCTACTTTTAACTTAAAAAGTACTTTTAGTACAAAATGTACTCTTAGTATGGAACACACTTTTAATACAAAAGGTATTTTTAGTATAAAATGTATTTTTAATATAAAAGGTACTTTTTGTATAAAACGTACTATTAGTATAAAATCTACTTTTAGTATAGAAGGTATTTATAGTATAAAAGGCATTTATAGTAAAAAAGGGACTTATAGCATAAGAGGTACTTGTAGTATAAAAGGTACCTTTAGTATAAAATGTAATTTTAGTATAAAAGGTACTTTTAGAATAAAAGGTACTTTTAAAATAAAAAGTAGTTTTAGAATAAAAGGTACTTTTAGAATAAAAGATACTTTTTGAATAAAAAATACTTTTAGTATAAAAAGTACTTTTAGGATAAAAGTTGCTTTTAGTACAGAAGGTACTTTTAGTACATAAGGTACTTTTAGTGCAAAGGGTACTTTTAGTGCAAATGGTAATTTTAATTCAAAAGGGAGTTTTAGTACAAGAGATACTTTTAGTACTGTTTGTGTGAAAGACGTTTTTAATACGATGAGTACTTTTGTTACAAAACAAGCATTTAGTATAAAAACAATTGTGGTCAGAGATTTTATTTATCTTGGACCAGCACACAGGGGATGACCCATGTGCAGTGCATGGCACCAGAACCAGGATAATAGGTTATGACAAAGGGGAAAGAAGGAGCAGTGTTTGTGAATACTTGACTTTAAACTTTTCAACGTTATAAAATGTGAAAAAATAGAAATCACAGATTTTTATTCTTATGATTATTTCAATATTTCAAAAATCATGAACAAACAAATGGATTCTGATTTTTCGAGAAAAACCATTCTAAGCAATAAAGCACGTTTTCATCTTGCTATCTTTGTTAATCGCCAAAACTCCCTCTTTTGTGGTTCTGAGAATCCACATACGATTCTTGAAAAACAAATACTTCCATAACATGGCACTGTTTGGCATGAATCTGGGGCTGGAAGCATAATGTGGCTATAGCAACCGTTGGGCTGGTCAAACAGCGACTGCTACTGGTGGCCGCGATATCGCTGCATGATAACACACTTTTTTCTGTTGAGACTGGATTATATTGATGTGGCCAAATATGTGGTTACAACAAGACGTAGCTAGGTCGTGTACTCTCTCGTTTTGGTGATCAGAATTGGCCGCCTAGATAGTGTGATTTAGCACCATTAGATTTGTTTTTATGGGGTTTTTTCAAATCGCACAAGCCCACAACCACCTGAGCAAATTGATCATGAAATTTTTCAACAAATGAGTGCGTATGTGCATGCAAAGCCCTGTCAATTTGCTCGATGTGTTATTCCGTTAAGAACTATCTGCTATGTGGTTTGTGATTCAATAAAAATACCAATCAAAAGACTAAAACTGAATTTTCTATTCAATTAAAATCTTGCAATAATTTTGGCATAGAGTATCTGTGATGGATATACGAGTACTCGTACGTATCCTCCAACTATTATTTACACACGCATTGTCTGTAAATCTAAAATAATCTAAAATAAAGTATGGATGAATGAATATTACACGAAATAGTTTCGCATGTGGTTTAAACCATTCCACGTACACACACACACACACACATTCTTGTATCATTTTGTTTATAATCCAGCTTAAAATCGTTGCTGTTTTATTGAGGCTTTTCGTTAAATACATGTTCAAATGCATGACTACAAACTTGTAGATTGTGCTGCCACGCATAAAACATATTGTAATTTTATCCTTTATTGTAATCTTTAAAACATACTGACTTTGATGTGTTCAAAGAACAAAAACAACTCATTAAGAAGACCAAAAGGAATCAAACTGAACACGAAACGTTTAATTAACAAGACAAGAAATTAAGACAGATAAAAACTCACTAAACAACAGCAACAACAACAACAACAACAAAGAAAAAAGAACAAGGCCTTTTGCGAACGATGATATGTGAAGATTAAGTTAAACGACACAAAAATTTTAAATAAATATACTTTGGAAAAAGTATACAATAATTGTTGTTACGTTTTTGTACCTACAGGATGTCCCAGAACTCAACGTCAAGCCGAAACAGGCTGGCAATACTGGCTGTAACCATCGTGAGAAAAATCGGAAAAAAATCTATCCCATGAAATTTGAAAATTATGGACATTTAAGAAAAACTTAGAAATTTAGTCAAACTGTAACCATTTTTCGGCTATTGCGGTTAATTTTTGTTATTTTTCTTCATTTAAACGTTCGAACCGTAATCCTAAATAATATTTCTAGAACCACAATAAAATAATTTTTTTTTTTTAGTATTTTTTTATTTATTGAATCTTCAAAATGAACTAACAATAAGCATTCAAATCTTAATACTAAATTTAAAAATAAAACAGATGTGCTTTAAAATTAAAAAAAATGTGCTTTATACTTAAGTCCGGCCAATGCTAGACAAAAAGTTTTATTATGCGGGAGCAATATCGGTAGAATCACCTATTGAACGTTCTGATGGTGGCAACGGTATCCCTTGTTCTCAACCAAAATTAAGTATATTGCGCGCAAGAGGGTTTGGATGAAGTTCCAGTTTACTGACATACTTTGTCGCGTACTTAGAAAACTCCTCTTTTACCAGCGGAACACTCAGATCTTTATGAATTCGTGAACTTTTTACGTACCATGGAGCTGCAGTAATCATTCGAAAAACTTGGCTTTGTCGCCTTTGCATTTTTTCAATATTTGACACTGAGGCGGTGCCCCATAACTGAACTCCGTAGCACCATATAGGTTTTAGTATTGCATTGTATAACAGAAGTTTGCAATCCAACTTCAAAGTCGAGTTTCTGCCCATAAGCCAATTTAGTTGAACTGCTTTTAGTTTCAACTGAGTGACTTTTGCTTCAATGTGAGACTTACACGTTAGCCTACGGTGGAGGTGTATACCAAGGTACTTGACTTCACTGTGCTGTGGAATAGGTGAGTTGTTAATTTGGATAAGCGCACATATTTGCTTACACAGTGTGAATGTGACATGAGTACATTTTTGTTCATTAACTTTGATTTTCCAAAGTTTTAGCCATTTCTCTAATATTGAAATATATTCCTGTAAATTTCGTGAAGCTAACTGGTGGTTTTCATGAACCCTCAGAAACGCTGTGTCATCTGCAAAGGTAGAAGTGTGGATTCTGGATGTTGTTGGCATGTCAGAGGCGTAAATCAAATATAAAGTAGGCCCCAGTATGCTGCCTTGGGGAACTCCTGCCTTGATTGGCTGAGTTGGGCTTATAAAGTCGCCTTCTCTGATAACAAACTTCCGCTCACATAAGTAGCTTTCCAGAAGCTTATGAGTATTTGCAGGCGAATTCAACTTTATTTTGTGCTTCAAGCCGTCGTGCCACACTTTATCAAAAGCTTGACAAATGTCAACGAATAGAGCTGAGCAATACTTCTTCTCCTCAAAGGTCTGTCGTATGACAGTGACTAGTCTGTGCGTTTGTTCCATGGTGCTATGTTTAGCCCGAAACCCAAATTGATGATCAGGGATGCATCCCACATTGTTCAATATTGGACTTAACTTCGCCATTAAAAATTTTTGGACAGTTTTGAAATTGTTGGTAGTAGACTTATTGGTCTATATGATTCTACTTTAGTGGGTTCCTTCCCTGGCTTGGGTATCATAGTAATCATAGAGACCTTTGACTCTGCAGGATAATACTCAAGGCGTAAAGTAGCGTTAAAATAAAAAGTATAACCCTTCTAGCTACACCAGGTAACTGTTCAAGCATTTTACCAGTAATTTGATCAATGCCTGGAGCTTTTCTGGGGTTTGTATTACCGATAACATTTTCGACATCTTCAAAATTAAATCTCAAAGACACAGGAGGTCTAACAACATATGGTGGTAATTCCGCTGTAATATTCGCTGAATCATTCATATGTAATATGAATGATTCGGCGAATCATGATCGACATACAACATCCCCTTTTCAGAATCGCTTCCTGCCCAGTCGCCAGTTGAAGTTCGCAAAGGTGGCTTACCTATTACGGGTCTTTTTAAACCTTTTGTCGCTTTCCACAAGGAATAATCAGATTGAGGGGTACCATCAAGGCTTTCCAAATAAGTTTTAAGGGAAGCTATTCTATGGACTTCAAGCAGATTTCTTAACTGAGTTATGCATTCCCGTAGCCTAATTTTAAGCTGGGGAGATCTGCGAAGTTGCCACTCTCTTCTGACTCTTCTTTTTTCCAGTTTGAGGTTTTCAGAAAAACCGTTAATTGACACATCAATATCCTCAGGCATTCTCAATAAAAAATAATGACAAAAGCATGGGATACTTTTTTTATCTTCTGATTTTTCCTATTTCGCCGTGTCGCTGAGTTCTGGGACAGCCTGTATACAGTGTGTTCTCGCGAGGAATTTGATATTCCGCCATAGAAAAGAGTGTTGCCGGTTTAGTGTGAATATTTAAATTGTCTTATTGCATGCGGGATTGTTCCGGGGAAGTGATGGATTTTTCGTGATTCCTGAAGCTAATTTTGTGAATTCCCAAAAAATCGGAACCGGTTCACCAACCGGTTCGGAACCGGTTTTTCTTATCCGGCGCGCGTTTTTGTTATGGAACGTGCATCTGAACCTTTAACAGTCATTTTGGACCCGGTTATTTGGGTAATTATCCAGTTTTTGTCCATTTTTACCCATTTCTCATCGGGCCTTGTCCCTTTTTGTGGGGTTTTTTGGACATTTAGCCGAGTTTTTGGGGTTTTTCTGTAACACAGTAGGATTTTTAAATGTTTTTTGCCGAGTTTTAGGTTCGCCGTTAGACTTTTTATAGTTATTTTGGATCTGGTTATAAGAGTTATTATCCGGGTTTTATCCATTTTTACTGATTTTTAACCTTTTTTTCTTTTTTTATGTATAACAGAATGTGGGTGGTTTTTCCACAACGCAGTGAGTGTCCTGCTTTAGAAGGAGAGGGGTTTTCGTTCATTCCACCTTTTGACCCAGTGCTATTAAGGTCTTATTTACAAAAAAAAAAAAAATTCATATTTATTAATATGAAATAAACTGGAGACTGGGCCAGAACTGACTCCGAAAAGGGAATGCTGTACGCTAACCACTTGAGAAACGTGTTTGCCATTGACGGACTGAATGATGAAGCTGATATGCCGCCATATGCCGTTAGACCTCCCGTACCTTTTAGACTTCGTTTTCAAGATGTCGATAATGCTATTAGTAACTTAAACCCCAGAAAAGCTCCAGGTATTGATAAAATTACCAACAAAATGCTTGTGCAGTTACCCCGAGTAGCTAGAAGACTCGTCCTTTTTATTTTTAATGCTATTTTACGTCTCGAGTACTTTCCTACTGAGTGGAAGGTGTCTATCATTACTATGATGCCCAAACCAGGAAAGGATCCCACAAAAGTTGAGTCATATAGGCCGATAAGTATTTCAAAAATGTTCGAGAAATTGTTAATGACGAGGTTGACCCCAATCTTGAATGAAGTAGGATGTATTCTTAACCATCAATTCGGTTTTAGGGCTAAGCATAGCAGCATAGAACAGACACACAGGCTGGTGAATGTTATCAGAAATGCGTTCGAAGATAAAAAATATTGCTCAGCTCTATTTATTGACGTTTCCAAAGCTTTTGACAAAGTGTGGCACAAAGGCTTAACCCATAAAATAAAATTAAACTTGCCTGCAAACACGCACAAGCTGTTAGAGAGCTACTTATATGACCGGAAATTCGTCGTTAAGGAAGGTGATTTCAAAAGCTCGGCTCAGCCAATCGAAGCTGGAGTTCCCCAGGGTAGCACATTGGGTCCAACTTTATATTTCATTTATGCTTCAGACATGCCAACGAGCTGCAAAATTCACACTTCAACTTTTGCAGATGATACAGCATTCATCAGTGTCCATGAAGACTATAAATTAGCATCACAAAATTTGCAAGAACATATTCTTATATTGGAGAAATGGCTGAAACTTTGGAAAATCAAAGTAAATGAACAAAAATGTACCCATGTTACATTCACACTACGTAGAAAAACTTGTTCGGCTATTAAAATCAACATTACATTGTTCCGCAGTACAGTGAAGTCAAATACCTTGGTATTCACCTCGACCGTAGGCTCACGTGGAAGTCTCACATTGACGCTAAAATCACCCAGATGAAATTAAAAGCGGTGCAACTAAATTGGCTCATCGGCAGAAATTCTATCTTGAAGTTAGATTGCAAACTTTTGTTGTATAACGCAATCCTAAAGCCAATATGGAGTTATGGAATTCAATTGTGGGGTACCGCCTCTGCATCTAATATTGAAAAAATTCAAAAGCACCAGAATAAAATTCTACGTATAATTACTGCAGCTCCATGGTATGTTAAAAACTCTCGAATTCACAAAGATCTAAGTGTGCCCTTAGTGAAAGATGAATTTTCAAAACACGCGATAAGGTACATTAACAGACTGGAGTCTCACCCGAATCCTCTCGCACGTAGCATCCTTAACTTTGGTGGCCACACTCGACTGAGAAGGATGGACACCCTTACAACCATCAGAGCGTTGGAAAGGTGATTTACCAACAAAATACACGCAAGAAACAACTTTTTGTCTAGCATTGGCTGGACCTAAGTAAATAAAAATTTTCAATATTAATTAATGAATTTTTAGATTTAAGATTTGCATACTTATTGTTAGTTCTTTTAGAAGATACAATAAATAACTGAATTATAAAAAAAAAAAATATTTTTTAAGATCTTATTAGACAAATTTTGTATAGAAATTTTTCTAATAAGCGTTTAATGAACATAAAATTTGTATAAATAGTGTTTTGTCTTCTATTCTGTGCGCACGTGTTTTGTTACTGCTGTTGCCTGTTTTTTTTTTTTATATATGTTTATTATTATTATTATTACTATTCGTATGAAACCAAATTGTACCGGAACAGGTAACAAAGTGTATACTCATGTTTCTTTTTTTTTCTCTCTTTTCACCGTTGCCCTTATTTTCTATATATGTTAATTATTAATATCATATAAACCCAAATTGCACCGGAATAGGTTTCCTTTTTCACTGTTTCCGTGTTTTCTTTATATGCCCATTATTAATTTATCTTTAATGCACTTCATTACCTTGCAGTGTGGAAGGTATTGGACTAAATTTTGTTAGCCTGAGCAGTGTCGAAGGTATATACACTGGGCACTGATTAGTTTTAACTAATTTAATTCCAACATTTAAATGCTGTAATAGAGTTTCTTTTGGTCTTTCGTGTTGTTATTGTTTAAGGTAAACCTTCACGAACACTACTCCCTCTTGCCTCCTCCTTATAACCTATTTTCTTAGTTCCAGTACAATGCACTGCATATGTAGGGGTAGTCCCCTGAGTTCTGGTCCAAGATTAAAAAAAAAATAAATAAATACGACCGTATAAAATAATAGCTAACTGCCTTATTTATTAAGTTGTGTAAGAAATTATAAATATATTCTTTTTATAAGAGTTTGTTGAAAAAAATTGCCCTGAAATTCAGCTCTTTTCATTCTCAGGTAACGTCTTTTGCATGCTTATCAAAAATATTTTTCATAACAAATTAGCGGTGGGTCTTGTCTGTCCTTTATCTGTGACATTATGACTGACCTTAAACCCAACTTAATCCAAAATACCATCTCATCTGTTCCTATTAGTTGTATGTCATAAAATCATATCTCACTTCCAGCATCTCAAAATAAAAACAACACAAAGCTACTATTTATAAACATATTGTACACAAATAAATGAATAAATAAAATATCAACAAAACAAAAAATAAAATGTAAACAGAAAATTCATAAAAAAAAAGAAGTTTTATTTTGCCGATTCTCATCCTCAGCACCATCATGATAAATTTTTATGACATGTTGATGTTAAATAGTGGTTTGCTTAGTTATTTTTTAGCGGGATAAACCAAATTGGCGACTAAATGAATGAATGAACGAGTGAATAACAAAACAAGAGACGGAATGAATGTCCAATTGTTTGAGTATGAATCAGTTCAGCTTACCGACTCAACATTGAACACGCCAACTGGCAACTGACAACTGTTTAGCAAAAAAAAAATCGAGTTTTCCATACAGGGTGCTAACTAACATTTAGACTTACAAAAAAAAAATCAAGAAACAAATTTATTGGCGTTTCATGTGAGAACAGATATGTAAGTATAATAAACAATCTCTTTTAACATTTTGACAAATTTGAGCAGATTAAGAATGATACACAAACATACATCTGATCATAAATCTTTAATTTGATTAAGATTTCTAATAAATGTTTAAAACTGATGCTCTTTGAAAAAACATTAAATTACAATTCCTTTGAACTCAACACGCTTAATTGATTTTTCAATTACTGACTAACTTTGCACATTCCCTTCAAACCACGTGTATGAAAGAAGCAACCCAATTGGTCATGTCTTTAAAACATTCTAAATGATGTTCAGAATAGAGTAGATAATCGTGCATATATAAATCTGTGATGAAATTTTCAAACATATTATTTTTACCTTGGACCAATACTCAGGGGATAAACCCTACATATGTAGCGCATTGTACTGGAACTAGGAAAATAGGTTATGCTGAGGAGGAAAGGAGGAGTAGTGTGTGTAGAGATTTAACTATGACAATAACTACACGAAAGACTAAAAGAAACTCTCTTACAGCTTTTAAAATGTTGGAATTAAACTAGTTAAAACTGATCATTGCCCAGTGTATTTACCTTCGACACTGCTCAGATTAGCAGAATTTAGTCCAACACCTTCCACACTACTAGGTAATGAAACGCATTGGCCGCAAAAACGTACTAGACAACACAAATTACAGTTTCTTTCCCCGTATCTTCGACAATTACACAAACAGCACTTTCCTATGGCATGTGGTTTCCAGCTGGTAACTATCAATGGAAAAATGAACCCTCAAAACTGATATACATATACATATGTATATATTCAATTCGCTAATTTTTGCAGCTTTAAATCTTCAGATATAACATTTTAATTTTCCTGATGATGCTAACAAACTGTTGGCGAAATCTTGCGAAGAAAATAAATAAAATTGTTGAATCTTTTTTATAAAAAATTGTTCTTGCTGAAAATTTAAGCTGCAATTATTAGAGAATTAAACAAAAAGAATATCAAAAATATATATATGTATTCAACTGCAGATAAGTATGTATTTGTATTTCGTCCAGAATGAAGAATATGTCACTCATCTTGTCGTCGATCGTATTTTAAAATGTCTTTAGAAAACCGAATTGTGAAAAATATTGTCAAACACTATTTGCCAACTAGGAACATCACTCATATAGAAATGCACTTCTATGCATACATGAATATGTGTACATATGTGCAAGTATGGAAAAATGGGTGTATTAAAATACTAAACGAAAAAAAGTACATTTTTTAATAAAAAAAAAACACCTATTGTACTTAAAATACCTTTTTACAATAGTACTTTTTATACTAAAAGTACTTTTTATACTAAAAATACTTTTTATACTAAAGGTACTTTTTATACTAAAAATACTTTTTATAGTAAAAGTACTTTTTATACTAAAAGAAATTTTTATACTAAAGTACCTCTTAAAGTAAAGTATCATACAAAATTCACTTTTTAAACTGAAACTGTTTTTTATACTAAAAGTACCTTTTTTACTAAAAGTACTTTTTAGACTAAAAATGCCTTTTATACTAAAAGTACCTTTTATACTAAAAGTAATTTTTATACTAAAAGTATCTTTTATACTAAAAGTCCCTTTTATACTAATAGCACCTTTTATACTAAAAGTACCTTTGATACTAATAGTAACTTTTATACTAAAAGTACCTTTTATACTAAAAGTACATTTTCTACTAAAAGTACCTTTTATACTAAAAGAACCTTTTATACTAAAAGTACCTTTTGTATTAATAGTAACTTTTATTCTAAAAGTACCTTTCATACTAAAAGTACCTTTTATGCTAAAAGTACCTTTTATACTAAAATAACCTTTTATACTAAAAATACCTTTTATATTAAAAGTAACTTTTATACTAAAAGTAACTTTTATATTAAAAGTAACTTTTATACTACAAGCACCTTTTATACTAAAAATGCCTTTTATAGTATAAGTACCTTTTATACTAAACGTATTTTTTATACTAAAAGTACTTTTTATACTCTAGAACAAAGGTATATTTTAAACTAATACTACTGAAAGCACCTTTTACACCAAAAGTAATTTTGTACTAAAGGTACGCTTTATCCTAAAACTATATTTTATACCAAAAGTATTACAAGTACGTTTGATAATAAAGATATTTTTTATGGAAAAAGTACTTTTTATGCTAAAAGTACTTTTTACACCAAATGTGTGTTTTATTTTAAAATCATCTTTAATGCTAAAACTATATTTGGTTCTAAAAGTATTTTTGTTTTTAAAAGTACCTTTTATATCAAAAACAGCTTTTATACTTAAAGTACCTTTTATACTACAAGCACCTTTTAAAATAAAAGTACCTTTTATGCAAAAAGAATCTATTATAAACCTATTATAAAACAAGAATTGTTACTAAAAGTACGGTTAATGCTAAAAGTACGTTTTATACTAAAATTATTGTATATTTTATACCAAAAGTAGCTTTTATATTAAAAGTACGTTTTATACTTCTAGTACAATTTGTACTAAAAGAACATTCTACATTGTATTACTTATATTATTTTAATACAAGTACCGTTTGTACAAATAGTAATTTTTATACCTCTGGAAGGAACCTAGTCCTCGATCTAATTCACTACTGCATCCCAAAACCATTCCTCTCAAGGAGCTTTGGCTACCAAATTGAGAATTCTCCCCTAGAATCTGGATACTTCTATGTTTGCACGGATGGGTCCAGAAGAGGGGAAGGATTGGGGGTGGCGTTTACATAGAAGAATTTAACACTAAAATATCCTTCAGATTATCAGATGGATGCATAGTTCTTCAAGCTGAAATATCGACTATAAATAAAGCGGCCAGATGGCTGACGTTTTACAAGATATTCGTTAGGGATATCATGATAGTAATGGACAGCAAGGCCGCCATCAACTCCCTGATTGGAATATACACTAATTCTAGTCTAGTCCAGGAATGCCGGACATCTTTAAATAAGATGGCGGGACATTCTAATATACTCCTAAAATGGGTATGTGGACATGGGTCCAACAATGGCAACAACATCGCCGACGACTTAGCCAAAAAAGGGACAGCTCTAGACCCCTTTTGCCTACAACCATTAACAGCGTGTTGGAAAAGAATTAAACTCCACACACTGGAACGTGCACAACAAAAGTGGCTCACAGAGCCCACATGCCTTATATCAAAGAACCTATGGCGTGGGAGCTATTAAAACTGCCCAGATCTCAACAAGAGTGACTGTAGCAGTCATCACTTGACATTGCCCGTTTGGGAACCATGCCAAGAGACTAGGCCTACCCCATAATGACTTCCGCGGAAGTTGTCAAGACGAAGAGGAGGAGGATACGATCCTTCATCTCCTCGGTACATGCCCGTCATTGGAGCATCATCGTCTAAGATACTTAGGCGAGCGGAGCTTCAACAGCCTCGGTCAAGCCACCGCGCTAGTCTCTTTCATAAGAAGCAGCGGATGGATAGTATAGCAGCATGTAACGCTACACTAAAAGGTTCCCGCCTTTCCTTTCCACTCACACTATATTCCTTTAACTTCTTTTTCTTCACTCCACTATCTTACTTTTCAGGCAATCACAAAGGGAACGACTACAGGACCCAAGTGAGCGGGGCAACCTAGACTATTCCGGGGTATCCAGCGGCCTGCCTACCTAACCTAACCTATACCTCTGCTCTAGTTTTTTATACTTAAAGCTCTTTTTATACAAAAACACTGTTTTTTCTATAAACTTTTAAACTAAAAGTAACTTTTATGTTTAGCATTATTTTTAAATGTACTTATTTTAACCTCTATACTTAATGCACCTTTTATAGTAAAATTAAATTTTGTGCTAGATATTTAAATTCGATGGGAATGAAAACCAACGAATTGGCGATAATCTAAAGCTTTTGTTTGTTCCGCGTACATTTGCTGGAATAAATGTGTGAGGTTTGTGTTTGCATGTGTGTGTGTGTGTATGTGGGAGGCTATTTATCAATTGGACAATTAATCAGTTTAAGGCTTAAACAACCTTCAGGTGTTTGATGGCAACCAGGATAAGCAATTGGCGAATAATATTGAATCACAGTGGAGTTTAAATTTAAAGCTTTGCTTGCAGCCATATTTAATAGAACACATCGAAGGTTTTAGATTGAGGTTATGTTTTTCTATAAATTAAAAGTGACTTAGTTGACTCATGGACGGACTGGACTGTACATATTTTTGTAGTACAGTTAACTTACTTTAAATAATATTTCGGGAAGCGTTCAAAATATAAATAAAAGAACGCAACATTTTATCTTGCCTTTGGCACTCACTAAAAATAAGCCCTCTGTCATTCCATTGCTAACAGATAAAAAAGAAATAAAACCTTAAATAACTTTTCTTGTAACTTTAACGCTTTGGTTTTACTCGTATCTGCAGTTGAGCCAGGAGCTGGAGTAATATAGCTGAGCGAATATCACCACAAACCAATACACTTTACTTTGAACGTTTTTTTTTTTTTTCTTTTATTTTGGCGAAATTTTCATTTACTCGTATTTTGCCTGTTAAAGCTTTTAGGTCAACACACAGATAAATTCGGTTTAAGGAAAATAAGAGTTCATAAAAAAAGGAGGAAGAACAGAGAGCTGGACATCAAGAAAAACACAACCTTTTCAATGTAAAGGTATAAATAAAATACTGATAAAACGCCACTTACATTTAGTTAATGTTTACAACTAGCGCACAGTGGGTCTGAAACAATATACGAGCGATTTATACATATCGCTCCTTTATTGAAAGATAGTCATATCTCAAAAATTTAGCTTTTTGCGATAACAATGCAGAATTGTTAACAGTACTACCTTTTATATTGTGCCAAAAATTTTTGAAGTCTTAGTGTAGGCAACCATGAGGAGCGCAGTTCCTGTGCCCTGTGCTGTTCCTGGTGTTGGGGTTTGCGGTGTGCTGTTTTTGTTGGTTGCTGTTTGCTGTTTGGTTGCAGAGTTATTGGCAACGTTGTTTTGTTTGTAAGTCCCTCCGTGAGGGGGGTTATGTCTAATTGTTGTTTTTGTTTTGTTGGTATTGTAAAGGGCTGGGCCACAGGGGGGTGGACAATGGGCTCATCCGTGAGGATGAATGTTGAATGTTTGTGTTTTTTATTGTTTATTGTGCTGTGTACCCGTGTGTGTTTTGTGTTACGGATGATGAAGTTGGTTCGCGGTGTGGCTGCTGTTTCTGCTTTTGTCACCGACGTTCCTGTTGTTCCTGTTGCTGTTATTGCTGTGTTCCTGTTGAGCTGTATAGTGTGTAAGTATTGTTGCAGGGAGTCACCAGTCCCCGAGCCGTTTGGGGCTCTACTGGTAGTAGTCCATGGGCTACGAAGTCTGACCGGAGACTTAAATCTGGTACCACGGGAACCGGGAGCCCCAGGAACTTGTTCCTGCCCGGTTATGGTGCGGTCCTTCGGGGAGTATCATGGTGGTTGTGGTTTAAACCCAAATCGCGGGGAGAGTTCAACTGAGCTCGGTGTGGAGTTGCATTGCAACCGGGTGCCGTGACCCATAGATCGGAAGGAGTATTAGAAAGGCTCCGCTCCTAACCAAGGGGGCGATCATGTCCAAACAACATGTGATCGAATTGGTACTCATGCATGACTGTTTGTCATGTATGGAGGCGCTGGTATATGCATTGTATTCACCCGGTGATTAGATCATCGTGGGGTAAGACCACACTGGCAGGTACCCACGATAATCGTTTTCACAACTGTGCCAAAAATTTATTAAAATTACTTTTAAAATGTTTCCAATAGCAAATATTTTCTAAAAAAAATTTTCTAAGACTTGTATTGAAACTAAAAATTTGAATATAAAAAAAAAATTGTTTTGATTTCTTTAAAAAAACACAAGTGGTCCATTGATCGAAAAATATTTGAATTTGAAATATATTTAACTCGAATTAATTTATGTAAAAAAAATGCTATTATAAAGCAGTTTCCAAGAAGTATTCATTTAATCGAATACAATTTGCTTTCGAATATATTGTTTGCGATTAAAAAACCATATTTGCAAAACGATTTAAAATTTATTTCAATACGGAAAAACAGCACATACTAAATCAGCTAAAATCTTGTACATCGTCTCAACAATAAGAATGTTTTTCGTTTATAAATGTTAAATAAAAAACAAGTAAAAGTGTAGTATATTCGGCTGGGCCGAATCTAAAATACCCTTCACGATAGTCACGAATATGTATAGTATATTAAAAATGTGACCTGAATATGCTCGGTTATATATGAACCGATATCGGAATTTTCTATTTTCTGTATTTTAGTAACCTTCTTTTATAACGAGAATTGCTTTTCAGCAAAAAAAAAAAAATTTTTTAATGGAAAAATCGGTTTAGGCTATATCTCGGGTATATATGGACCGATATCGAAAAGTTTCATTTTTCATATTTATATGACCCTATTTCATTACCAGAACTGCTTTTGAGTACAAAAAAGTTGTTTAAGTTCGCTTACGCGACATTTTCATGAAAACCCCGATTTGGGCTATATCTCGGGTATATATGGACCGATATCGGAAATTTTCATTTTCCATATTTATGTAACCTAATTTCATTACCAGAACTGCTTTTGAGCACAAAAAAATTGTTTAAGTTCGCTTACGCGGCATTTTCATGAAAAACTTGGTTTGGGCTATATCTCGGGTATATATGGACCGATATCGAAAAGTTTCATTTTTCATATTTATATGACCCTATTTCATTACCAGAACTGCTTTTGAGTACAAAAAAGTTGTTTAAGTTCGCTTACGCGACATTTTCATGAAAACCCCGATTTGGGCTATATCTCGGGTATATATGGACCGATATCGGAAATTTTCATTTTCCATATTTATGTAACCTAATTTCATTACCAGAACTGCTTTTGAGCACAAAAAAATTGTTTAAGTTCGCTTACGCGGCATTTTCATGAAAACCCCGGTCTAGGCTATATCTCGGGTACATATGGACCGATATCGAAAATTTTAATTTTCCATATTTATGTAACCTTATATCATTACCAGAACTGCTTTTGAGCACAACAAATTGTTTTCATGAAAAACCCGATTTAGGCTATATCTCGGGTATATATGGACCGATATCAGAAATTTTAATATTCTCTATTTTCGTAACCTTCTTTTATAACAAGAACTGCTTTTCAGAAAAAAAAAATGTTTTTGGAAAAATCGTTTCAGGCTATATCTCGAGTATATATGGACCGATATCGGATATTTTCTTTTTCAATATTTATATAACCTTATTTCATTACCAGAACTGCTTTTGAGCACAAAAAAGTTGTTTACTCGGCATTTTCATCAAAAAACCTGTTAAGCTATATATCGGGTATATATGAACCGATATCGGAAATTTTAATTTTCCATATTTATTTAACCTTATTTTATTACCAGAACTGCTTTAAGGTGAAAAAAGTTGTTTAAGTTCGCTTACGCGGCATTTTCATGAAAACCACGGTTTAGGCTATATCTCTGGTATATATGGTCCGATATCGGAAATTTTCATTTTCCATATTTATGTAACCTAATATTATTACCAGAACTGTTTTAAGCAAAAAAAAGTTGTTTAAGTTCGCTTACGCGACATATTCATGAAAAACCCGGTTTGCGCTATATCTCGGGTATATATGGACCGATATCGGAAATTTTCATTTTCCATATTTATGTAACCTAATATTATTACCAGAACTGCTTTTGAGCAAAAAAAGTTATTTAGCTTCGCCTATGCGACATTTTCATTAAAAATCCGATTTGGGCTATATCTCGGGTATATATGGACCGATATCTGAAAAAAAAAATTTTTGCCTTTGAGTCACCATGTTTAATAAGTGTGTGAAGTTTGAAGCAAAACGAACAACTTTTGTTTTCAAAAATTTTCATACAAAACTGCAAAAAAAAATGGCTTTTTTCGGAATTTTGAATATATCTCAGCTATACGTGGACCGATATTACTGAATTTCAATAGCAAACCCATGAATCGATGGGGTAAAAGAATGGTGAAAGAAAAAAGTTTCTAAATCTAATGGTTTTCTCAGAAACGTTATTTCAACAGCGGACAGACGGACAGACGGACAGACGGACATCGCTTAATCGACTTTTCCATTAATTCTGATTCAGAATATATATACTTTATAGGGTCGCAAAAATAAACTGTAGAAATTACAAACGGAATCACAAACTTATATATAGCCTTTACATTTTTGTGAAGGGTATAAAAAAAAGTTTTCAAGCAACCCACAACATGAATTGAAAGAAGACAGGGAAAAAAGTTTGATAGTTGTAAATGAAAAATGATTAGGAAGAATATCAAATTAATTGTGAATTAATAAAGACAAGCAGGAAGAAAGAGAGAAAACTTTACTTGCAAATAAAAAAAAACAAAACAAAAAAAAAATATTTTACTATCATGAATTTTAATAACGACGAATAATGTTTGCTAATGATGAAGACGAGAGAGATGAGCAAAAACTGTTGCCGATGAGGCAAGCGAGAAAAAACGGTATTGGAGAAAAAGTAAAATGAAAAAAACGAAAAGTTTTATAATTTAAGAGCCACTAAAGGATGTTATTAGTTTGGTTTGATGTTGATTAAGGGCAACAGAAATTCAAAAGGAAGCAGTTGCAATTAATATCCTTAATGACCAAAATATTCTCTGGCAAAAAGAAAGATTTTAGATTTTACAAAACCTTTTTCAATTGTTGTTGTGGTGTTTTTTTATACCATTCACAAAAATGTTAAGTAATTTCTACAGTTTTTTTTGCCACCCTATAAAATATATATATTCTGATTCGGAATTAATGGAAAAGTCGATTAAACGATGTCCGTCTGTCAGTCGTTGAAATACTGTTTCTGAGAAAACCATTAGACATAGAAACTTTTTTCTTTCACCATTCTATTACTCCATATTGCCATGTGTTTGCTATTGAAATTCAGTAATATCGGTTCACGTATAGCTGAGATATATTCAAAATTCCGAAAAGAGCCATGAATTTTTGCAATTTTGTATGGAAATTTTTGAAAAAAAAGTTGTTGGTTTCGCTTCAAACTTCACACACTCATTAAGCATGGTGACTAGAAGGCATTTTTTAAATATCGGTCCATATATACCCGAGATATGGCCCAAATCGGGTTTTTTATGCAAATGTCGCGTAAGCGATTTTAAACAACTTTTTTACTCAAAAGCAGTTCTGGTAATGAAATAAAGTTATATAAATATGGAAAATGAAAATTTTCAATATCGGTCCATATATACCCTAGACCGGATTTTCAATGAAAATGTCGCGTAAGCGAACTTAAACAATTTTTTTTGCTCAAAAGCAGTTCTGGTAATGAAACAAAATTATATAAATATGGAAAATGAAAATTTCCGATATCGGTCCATACATATCCCAGATATACCCTAAACCGGGGTTTTCATGAAAATGCCGCGTAAGCGAACTTCAACAACTTTTTTGTGCTCAAAAGCAGTTGTGGTAATGAAACAAGGTTGTATAAATATGGAAAATGAAAATTTCCGATATCGGTCCATATATACCCGAGATATAGCCCACACTTGGTTTGTCATGAAAATGCCGCGTAAGCGAATTTAAACAACTTTGTTGTGCTCAAAAACAGTCTTAGTAACAAAATTAGGTTATACAAAAATGGAAAATGAAAATTTCCGATATCGGTCCATATATACCCAAGATATAGCCTAAATCAATTTTTCTATTAACATTTTTTTTTTTTTTTTTTTTTTTTGGCTGAAAAGCAATTTTTCTTATAAAAGAAGGTTACAAAAATACAGTAAGTAGAAAATTCCGATATCGGTTGATATATAACTGAGCATAGTTCAAATTTTTAAATATACTATACATATACGAGACTATCGTGAAGGGTATTTTAGATTCGGCCCAGCCGAATATACCACACTCTTACTTTTTTTTTTTTTTTGTAATGCTTAAAACTTTGTAGCCGAATTCATAAAAATGTATATTGGGCTTATTAACCGTTTATAAGCAAAATTCACTAAAGTTGTATTCATAAATGATTAATAGCCTTATAAACGTGTTATTAAAGGCCATGTTACACTATCATACACGATCGTACGATCTACAAAATAGAGCATGTGTGCTGAAAAAGTACTAAAAATGCAACCGTGCAACAGACTTTTTGACAAATCTTGCGATTTGAACAATTTTATGAAACTTTTCAAAACATTATGGTTTCTGTGCGATCAGTGTGATATATATTGTGAAAAATATAAGAATATTGTTGGTGCTTCAAGAAAAAAATTTAAGTAATGTAAAATTATTGTGTTAATAAGAGTTTTTAATTGTTTTATTGTGTATATAAATTATTTCAATCATACTTGTACAATAGTGTGGCCTACAACGCCATTTTGAAGCGATTTTTTCAAGTCGGCCAGACTTTTGAAACAGTTTCCTGTGAATGAATCGTATGATCGTGTAGGATAGTGAATCAGGGCCTTAAACATCCTTAAAATAAGAAATTTTATTGTTGGATTTAGCCTTCTTTAAGCCTGCAATAAAATGACAACCTGACATTTTGTTTGTAATATTTTTATATGATTTAGTTCATAAAATATAATTCGATTAATAGGTAAGTGTAGTCAATATCATTGTGAAAAAATTAATCACCCCTATTCTGCGCTTCGATTAAGTCTCCGCATACAGTTCCATTGCGATCGAAAATTGGTATTCAGGGGGGTTACTCTCTATTGCGATGCGAAAGCAAGTTCGACGCGAAAGGTAGATGCGATAACAGTATAATTTGGTATTCTGTGCTGTCTGCGCTAACTTTTTCACGAAATAGTTTAAAAATGAAGTAACACTGGTATCACAAAATAAACAATAGTGAAGAATGATAAAATAAAATATGCGATAGGGAAAATTAAATGCGAAAACAAAATACGAAAACGCAATACAGGGTACCAATTATTTGATTTTTCTTCCGCATCGCAATAGAAAATGGAAAAAAAACTGAATCGAAAGAAAAAGAAGAAGACAACGATGTTTATAAAATGAATAGCATCACTGTGGAATCTGGAAATGAAATTGCAAAATAAGCAAGTTTGTTATCATTTTCATAAATAAATGTCAAATTTAATACAAAAAGTTGTTTGTATACATAATTAAAAATAAGTTCTTGATAAAGTTTAATAAGAAAAAAGAAATATATATACACAAAAACAAACTACAATTAATTGTTCATAAATATATTAGAGTGCAAAGAATCTTGTGAAGATACAGGCGCATAATAAAAAAAATTAAGTGTTGTGATTAAATATGGAAAGACCATATTTAATAAAAACTGTGTTGCATTTATTTTTTATTTTTTTTAATTTCAGAGAGTAGAACAACATGAGATATAATGAGGCTGGCATTTTTTGTTGGAGAGCCTAGTGTATTGATGATTCCAGTAATTTCCTCCCAGAACCCTGCTACTTCTTCCTTTGATCGCTTGTGATATCCACACGCAATGTCTGCATTAAATGACGTTAAACTTGCCAATTTTTCATACTGCTCTGGTGTTGTTGTTTTTGATCCAAAATACATAAAAAAACACATCAGATTCGGGTACAAAAATTAAGAATTTAAAACAAACAAAAAATAAAATAAATAAATTTAATAAAATAATTTTAAATGTTTTTTTAATTTAAATAACTATAACAAAAAAAATTACAAGAAAAGACAAACTTTTAATTATTTCGTAAAACTTTTCATTATTTTGTGCAAATTAAAGTCTTAGATTATTGAGCTCGGAAAGGTGAAAATGGACAGCCAGATTGGGGAAGATTCTGGATGATAGCTGACGCTCAAGATACAATACATAATTTAAAAAATTGTTTTCAAATTTCTTTTAAAAAATTTGCAATAAAAGAAAAACTTATTTATTTCGTGAAACTTTTAATTATTTCGTGAAAATTTAAGTCTCAGATGAAAAGGTCTAAATGGCCAACTAGATTGGGGAGGAATCTGCATGATACCTAGCTCTCTAGATACAATACATAATTTAAATTTAAAAACAAAAAAAATTTAAATTTGTTTTAATTATGGCATTGAATGAATTCGCCTTGAATAAAATTATTGAAAATTTTATATTAAGCTTGAGAGCTCTGAAAAGGAACTGTATGTATTTGTAAATATTAACCATTGTTTTTTTGTATTATTTTTTTGTTAAATTTTCTAATTTTACAAATATGTTTATGTTTCATACATTTTCGTTTGAAAAGTGCGTCCACACCTAACATGAGAACACTAACAGGAACAGCAAAATACTGTTGCTATCAGAAGTGGACTGCAAATGTTACTGTTTTCTTGCCGTCTTGAAACGGCTGTTTTAAAAGCTTTGTCTTAACAGAAAATTACATTTTAATATGAGAAAAGTAAAAATAGATTTAAATTAAAAGAAATTATCAAAGAAAAGTTAAAATTTTTATTTTAGATTGAAAATTTTGCTATAAAATACATTTTTTCCACAAAGGGCATAAAAAGTGATGGTGTATTTTTGTTGACGGAGTTAAAATAATGGAAAATCAAGACATACGTGTACTCCACCATGTAACAATCGGATCATCAAAGGTTTGTTTTAACAGTATGTCTTAAGAGACTTTCATGTCTAATGTAGACCGGCAGTAAGAATTAAGAGTCTAAACACAATGTTTGCGGTGCGGTACGATTCCCCGTTGCGGGAGAGAAAAATAAACATAATACAACGAAAGACGGCGACGGCAATACTTGTCATTGTTAGTTTACATTTTTATTAATTTATTTGAGCATACATTTAAGTATGCTCAGATAAATTAATAGCAGTAATAAAAAATTCTAGCTGTTAAAAAAAACTGTTAATTTGGTAGAAGCCAGGTTTGTTTTATGTGTGGAATTAGAAACCACGACACATACTAACAGGAGATAATGGGTAAGACCCGTACCAACGGACTCGGATGGATTTTTTAAAAAATTCTTGCAGCCCCCCCGATTACCAATTACTTAATGTATAATGTTAAGTCTATAATATATTTAAAAAAATTCTTGCTTCACCATCCCCAAATCTAAGTTTTTATAACTTTTCATTAAACTATCTTGCTCAGTTGCAGAAGGCAAGTTTTGGCTTGAGCATATAGACGATGAGGAAGGTTATTTATGAAACATACGAGGAAATATGGAATGAATTGCATGAAGTCTATGTGGCTAATCCGAATATAATCGATTGGTCCCAAATACCATCTTCTTTTTACAAAAGTAACTGGTCTTCCTCATTGTTTGGAGGCCATGGATGGCAAACACATCAATATTACACATCTTTTTCCCCCTGAAAGCTTTTGTAGTTTCCCGACAGCAAATTATAAAGACAGTCTTACTTCCTAACTTCTTCGATAATTTTTTCATTATCGACCATTTTGTCTACCGTTAATATATTTTTTAAACTTTTACATATCATGACAAAAATTTATAAACTTCCAAATCATGTTTTTTGTTTTATTGTCGTGAAAATCGCCAATAATTCAAAAACTATGGCAACATCGGTAAGAGAAAGAGACTAAAAAATTTATAGAATAAAAAAGTCCGCAATGAAAATAAAATAAATTTTAATGTAATGCTGCACCGCACTACGATTTTTTACTTCAAAATCGTTTGAAAAGCCACACACCAATAAATTATCGTTACATTGTGTTCAGACTCTTAAACGAAAAAATATCGATTTCTATTTGTATCACGTTTCTAATCCCAGCCCAACTGTTTTTAAATTTACGCAATTGGTTGGAGTCTTTAATAAGAGACCTTAACATATGTAAGTATATCATACACCCTGTTGAATACAATCATATTTTTAATTATCTCTAATACCCTGTGACAGCAAGTGACATCACATCATTTATTGGTATTGTTGTCCAAGTTATTTTTCGCAAACGTCAAATAAACAAAAAATCTTTTACTTTGAATTGGCGAAAAATTGCTGTAAAAGCAAGATTTTGTTATAAACTTTAAACATTTTGTTAATCGAAAATATAAACAGTGCCCGTAATAATGGCGGATCCAAAATTCGAAAATTTGCCAGGCATAGTAAGTAAATTTATATATTGGAATAAAAAATATTCAATACTCATTAGTCATCTTTGAAGACCAACCTTAGTATTCCTTTTTTGCCTATTGAAAACCAATTACATTTTCATGTTGTTTTTGCAGGCTTATGACCAGCCAGATGTTTATGAAACTCCCGACAGCCCGGAGCAAGAAACTTCTGATTATTACGAGGAAGAGCCGGAAAATGAAGCCATTGAGCGTTTGCATATATCCACAAAAGACTCGTATCAACGTTTTAGAGGAGCCACTTTACAAGGTAATGTGGATTTTTCGGAACGTATAGGACGTCGCTTGTGTCGTGGCTATGAAGCCTCTTCGGGAGAATTTGAACTGGTGGGCGTGGGTGAACGTGAGACACCAGTACAGAAATGCCGACGTCTACAGTGCGAGATGAACGAATTGCTGGAAGAGGTGTCATCGTTGCAAAACGATCGTAAACTGTTGCAGGAAGAAAAGGAGTCTTATGATGCTGTGGCCACTGTTATAGCCACCGCCAAGAAAGTTTTGGATTCTTTGAGGTTAGAGCAAGTATTAGGCAAAGAGCAGGCACCAAATAAAACCGATAAAGAGGTTAAAGCTCTTATCAATCAAGTGGAGGAATATAAAAAGTCTGGTGTTTTAACAGCCATACCTACACCTGGCACTGACTTGGCAGCCTCGGCACGCATTGCCAAGTTGGAACATCGTTTACATCAGCTGGAACAGGCTGTCGGCGCTCAGCCTGAAAAACTTAGCCGCTTAACTTCTCTTACGCAAAGTACCAATGTTATGGATGCTGTGCGACAATTAAACACCAAGGCAGCTTTATTGCAGCCGGAAAAAATTGATGCTATTGAAGAACGTTTGGGTTCTTTGGCTACTAAAATGGATGCTATAGCAGAAAAATCTAGTGGCTCCGCAGATGATGCAAAACGTGATCAAAAGGTAGTTGATTTATATGACATTGCCAAGCGAACGGAACCTGTGGCAGAAATTTTACCCGATATTATCGAGAGAATGCAGGCATTGGAAGCTCTACATAAATATGGTAAGATGAAAATTATATCACAGATTTTAAATAAGCTGTGCCAAAAATTTAACTCATGCTTTCTATTTTCTTTAGCTATGAATTTTGCCAAAATTATAGCCGAAATCGAGGAAAAACAAACCACTATTACTACTTCATTGGTCAACAATAAAGAACTTTTACATTCGGTACAGGAAACATTTGCACAAAATCTGGAAACCATTAACAAGGAAGTGGCCAAGGTGGAGGAACGTGTTAATGCCGTAGCAGCCAGTAAGAAGTAAATTTAAAACATTCATCATAATTAACTTCATATACATATGAATGTATGTATTTATATTTAAAAACCAATAAAAAGTATACAAAATTTACAACCGTTTCTTTTTTGCTCAGAGAAAAGGCAGAATGTAGACAGCGTTGTCAACTCGGTGCTTTTAAAATTATTTGTGCGAAAAATTCTTTACTACCCATCCACACGGGCAATCTGATTGGCAATTATTGCCGCGTCAACTGCCAAACGGGCATGTTCTAACAGCCCGTCTACATTAGACATGAAACATTGTTAAGACATACTATTAAAACATACCATTGACGGCTCGATTGTTATACGGTGGAGTACCCGTATGTCTTGATTTTTCATTATTTTAACTCCGTCAACAAAAGCACATCATCACTTTTTATGCCCTTGTTTATAGTTTGTGGAAAAAATATGATTTTATTGCAAAATTTATAATCTAAAATAAGAATTTGAACTTTTTTTTTGGCAATTTCTCTTAATTTGAAACAATTTTTACTTTTTCCATATTAAAATGTCAATTTCTGTTAAGACAGAGTTCTTAAAACAGACGTCTTAACAGCCGTGTCAAGACGGCAAGAAAACATTAACATTTGCAGTCTACAACTGACAGTAACAGTATTTTGCTGTTCCTGTTAGTGTTCTCGTGTCAGGTGTGGACAACACTTAACACTCGCATGACATTTGTGATGTGAACTCGCAAAAAAGGTGTTCTGTAAATCGCAATCGCCACACTCTTGGCGAGTTCAAATCACAAGAGTATACCAAAGTGAACTGATGAATTAACACTATACTAAACCTTAAACAAATAATAAAATGACGTATGTATTGAATTAAATTTGTTTTCTGTGTACTAGAATTAAAAGTAGACGAGTTTTTATACAATTTTTGCTAAATACATGCAATTTAAAAAATGTGCTTAAAACGCGAGCCAAACTCATTATGTATTTCTAGAAATAAACTTTTTTACATTCAATTTTTGATTACATTTTTAACCCAAAATTTGGCGTTTTCGAGTCGCCTGGCGACTTTGAAAACTTGCGAGTGTGGGAACATGCCTGAAAATCGATTGCCGACACAAGATACTCGTATGTGCTCAAACATATCGCTCCTTTATTGCAACATAGTCATATCTCAAAAAATGAGCTTTTGGAGTTAAAAATGCAGAGTTGTTAACAGTACTACCATTTATATTATGCAAAAAATTTTATTCAAATTGCTTTTACACTGTTTCCTTTGGGAGATATTTTCTCAAAAGATTTGCTAAGACTTGTATGGAAACTAAAAATTTTAAATGCATTTTTCTCGAAACGAGCTTTTTTGCGATATGACTATGTTGCAATAAAGGAGCGATATGTTCAGCAATTATTGCTAGAAGATATTGCTAAGCAATTGTCTTTGAACATAAGCTGTCAAAATTCACTTATCATCACTGATATATAAACAAATGATTATAAAATACAAATGATTATAAAAAGTGATTTTATCAACAGAAAAAATGTAATTAGTTACATTTTTGAATTCATAAAAAAAATGGAATGCTCGGAGATTGATGCACTGAAGCTGTTTCATTATTGTGTTTTTAATTTAAAAATAATATAATTTTTATAATAAAAATGTATTTTTAAAAATGAAAAGAAAAATTCAAAATTCGGTGCGTTTTTGTTGAAATAACGCGCTTTTTTCCTCATTTTTGTGCGTTTTAAAATTTCAAAGTTGACAACGCTACAAATAGAATAAACCAAAGAGAAGAAAAACTCACACTTTAAATGGAGAACTGTTTTTTAAACACTGGGCGAATGAGTGCTATGAAAAACTACAGTATAAACTACAATAAATTGCAATTAAATATGTTTTAGCCATTGTTTATAGTTCATTCGCCTGTGGTTTTTATCTCATTCTTTTAGCCATAACATGAATGCATCCTATTAAAGGCATGCACAAGAAATAATTAAAAAAATAATTAAGTTAGTTTTAATTTCATAACCCTCGTCACTTGACACCTTTTCTGTCACTGACCGTTGTCGCGACAATGCGCCTACTAAGTGCAATCATTTGAAGATACACTTGAGGTACGAATGATATGGGTTTATGAAAGTACGTATGCATGTGTGTTGCACTGTTATAATTAAATCTAAACACTTGAATCGCGTCACACATGCACATATGTATGCATATACCAAAGAGACAATTTATGGTCTTGAACCATATATGTACGTAAGTGCATATGTAAAGTCTGATCAGCTTACCTCCAAGCCGTAGGAACCAAATTGGTTTCCCAAACATTAATTATAATAATATTAATATGAGTTGTCTAGAACTTCTCATAAGTAGTATATAAGTAGACGTAATTTTAGTTTTAAGAACAATTATAATTTTTTTGACTTGAGCAACAATCGGGTTGCTAGTCACTGAATATAAAATATTAATAAAAAACTAATAACTACGAAGATTTCTCATTCTTTAATTATAAACTTTTTATCGGTTTTTAACGATAAAAATTGCAAACTTACCCAAACATAACTTCAATATGCAAAAATTACTAAGTCCCAATTTTCACGAGGCAAGTTTAGTTGCGCAATTCTTGAGTTTGTGGACAAATAAGTGAGGAAAGAGCGGGGAGTGTAAAAATGAGTACAGACTTGCTTGTACTCGGAAAGTCGTTTTGTGCTTACATTCGTAATGTCAGAAATTTTACATTTTCTTTCATTTGTGTTTCTTTTATGTATTGATATGTTGTCTGAGAGGAAAGTAATATTGGCGCGAAATTGTGATATTTTAATTCATTTAAAAAAATTTTTTTTTTATATTGTGGACAACTTCAAAAAATACGCAGCAGTATTAATTAATTAGAAGAAGTGGAAATTAAGTGGAAAAATTTGGGAATGCAGTACATGCAAGATTAAGAAAGTGTAAGCAATAGAAAACGAAAGTTGCGCAAGTAAAATTACTGTGTCTGAACATAAAAGCAATTTTAAAAGCAAATTTGATAAGAATTGCGCAACTAAAATTGCCTCGTGAAAACTGGGACTAACAAAATTTGGTGTAACATGTGCGTTTGGTATTTCCATAGAAAATTCTGTCATAATGTATATTAGAGTCATTTAATTTAATTTGCTCCTTAATTTTCAGTACAAATTCTATTTTTATATCGATCAAGAAAAACTAAGTATGTAGCTATGTTATGGGTTAGGCAAGTCCAAATGTATTTCGTTGGCGCTTATACTTACATATCGCACTTACTTAGCAAGAGAGTATTAATTCAAAATTTTTAAAATTTCACTCTTTGCAAGAAATTAACTAGTAACATCAATACTTATCTTTTTAAAAAAACAGTGGTTTTTCTATGGGCTACATATGGTGAGTCCAAAAACGAATAAAATAAAATAATAAAATTTTCAACAGATTTTTATAATACATGTGTACTTATAAAATGGCAAGCCAAACAACAATTGCATGTTCTGTTTACAACTTCACAACGTTATTTTTAGTTTGGCCAACCTTTCATTTTGCTTTTAACTAATTTTTAAATAAAAACTTCTTTTCAATTTGCAAATTTTCCTATCACATTTTCAGTTTCATATGTATGTAAACATAAAACAGCTGATTATTTAATTTTAGTCCGAACTTACCCAGAGAAAAAGTTCGGGCTAACCTAGTGTCTACAACTGCGATTAACTCTGACATAATATCGAGAAAACGTCGGCAGAATGAGAGAGCGAATGTCTCTATGTCCATCTTCATATCTAACAAGGAGTATATGTATTGTTGTTAATCTTATAAGAAGCCATAATTCACTGAAAGTCAAGAAGAAAACACATATTGGCGATCAATAGAATATTGTATAAATTTTCTATATGTGCACATTTCTTACAAAATCAATTGCTTACAGTATGTGTAATAATAACGGGTGATTTTTTTGCTATTGTCTTTTTGGCAATACTAGTTTTGACAGCTCACGCAAGTTTTGTATCTTGTGTCACTGTCAGACATCTTCAGTTTGGTCTATAATTTAATCATTTTAATTATTGAATTTTATTACCAAAATGCGTGCTCTGTTAAGAAAGTTCATCGCGCGCTTCTTCCATTTTATGGTCAGTTTAATCGACCTACTGAGGCTTCTATTCGGGCTATTGTAAAAACATTTCGCACCAAATTTACATTGTTGGACATTAAGCCACCAACACGCTTACGTAGAGTGCGAACTGAAGAACATATCGCAGCCGTATCGGCCAGTGTTGGTGATGACCGTGAATTATCGATTCGGCGCCGTTCGCAGCAATTGGGCCTCTGTTACTCCACTACGTGGAAAATTTTGCGGAAGGATTTGGGTGTGAAGCCTTATAAGATACAGCTGGTGCAAGAATTGAAGCCAAACGACCTACCACAACGCCAAATTTTTGGTGAATGGGCTTTTGAAAAGTTAGATGAAGATCCACTTTTTTATCAAAGCATTGTGTTCAGCGACGAGGCTCATTTCTGGTTGAATGGATACGTGAACAAGCAAAACTGCCGTATTTGGAGTGAAGAGCAGCCAGAAGCATTGCAAGAGCTACCAATGCATCCACAAAAAACAACCGTTTGGTGCGGATTATGGGCTGGCGGCATCATTGGGCCGTATTTCTTCAAAGATGATGCGAATCACAACGTTACTGTGAATGGTGAGCGCTACCGTGCGATGATAACAAACTTTTTTTTGCCCAAAATGGAAGAGCTTGACTTGCATGACATGTGGTTTCAACAAGACGGAGCCACATGCCACATAGCACGAGAAACAATGGACCAATTGAGAGGCGAGTTCGGTGAACAGTTTATTTCACGCTTGGGACCAGTCAATTGGCCGCCCAGATCGTGCGATTTAACGCCTCTAGACTATTTTTTGTGGAGCTATGTTAAGGCTAATGTCTATAGCGACAAGCCCGCTTCGATTGACGCACTGGAAGCCAACATTGCCAACATTATTCGTGAGATACCGGCCGAAATGTTGGAAAGAGTATGCCAAAATTGGACTAAGTGGATGGACCATTTGAAGCGCAGCCGCGGCCAACATTTGCATGAAATAATCTTCAAACATTAAATTATATCGACCCAACTATCGATCCAAATAAATATTTCATGCATTTTTCTGAAATTTATGTGTTTTTTTTTTTTTTTTTTAATTTCCGATAGTTCTTATAAAATCACCCATTACATACTTATAAAATGGCAAGTCAAACAACAATTGCATGTTCCGTTTACAACTTCACAACGTTATTTTTAGTTTGGGCAGCCTTTCGTTTTGCGTTTAACTAATTTTTAAACAAAAACTTTTTTAAATTTGCAAATTTTCTGATTTAATTTTCAGTTTCATACGTATGTAAACATAAAAACAGCTGTTATTAAATGCTAGTCCGAACTTACCCAGAGAAAAAGTTCGGGCTAATTTATACAGGAAATGAAAAAATTACTCTCTCGTTTTCTCTCAAAATCGCACAAAAATTGTTACGTGAAACGCTTTTGGACTAGTTCGGACTGTTTCGTTATTCACGTGGAACACAACTAAAATATCAATGCTGAACACACGTGTTTTACCAAAGCAAATAATTTCAAAAATAAATTGAAAATGCCAGCAACATTCATATTATGCATTTTGGGTTAAATATGTAATCAAAAATTGAATGTACAAAAGTTTATTTCCAGAAATAAATATATTTTGAGTTTGGCTCGCGTTTTAAGAACCTTTTTTAAATTGCATGTATTTAGCAAAAATTGTATGAAAAATTATCTAGTTTTTATTCTAGTACAAAGAACACAAATTTAATTTACGTCATTTTATTATTTGTTTAAGGTTCAGTTTAGTGTTAATTCATCAATTCACTTTGGTATGCTCTTGTGATTTGAACTCGCCAAGAGTCTGATGATTGCCATTTACAGAACACCTTTCTGGCGAGTTCACATCACAAATGGCATGCGAGATGGGAGTGTCAGAACATGCCCGATAAAAGTGCCTCCCAACATAATAAGTCCAAACAATTTTCTATGAAAATCGAAGTTAAAAAAAAGTCAAGAAAAAACTCGCTTTACTATAACGTTACTAATGTTTAATAGACGACTTTAGCTGAATTCGTTTACTGAAGAAAGTAAGTAAGCAATTAAATTGATTTTTGTTGTTCAAGGTTGTATTTTTGTGTATTTTACTCAATTTATTTATTCATTTCTTTATTTATTTATTATAATTATAATGATTATACAATTTTTCATTAAATCTTGTTTTGTTTCTTCACTGGTCTATAATTAATATTCGAATTAATTTATATTTTATTTTATTTTTTTCTGCCTTTTTCATTTCACTAAATCTACACATTACTTTTCTGCTTATATATCATCTTTTTATTTATTTATTTTTTTAAGATTCTTTTGCTTCTTTCTTAAAGTGTTGATTTGAAATAAACATTTATTTATTTAAGAATTTATTAATTATTGTTTTTTCCATTTTATATATATAGTTAGATCGTAAATATTTATATATATATATATATATATACTTTTATATGCAATTATGTAAATAGTATAATGTAGTGTTTTTCTTTTTTTTTTTATTGATAATAATACTATTTATTTTCTTGTTTTAGAGAAACTTAAATTTAAAATATTTCTTTTGTTGTTGTTTTTTGTTATTATTATTATTATTATTATTATATGCAAAATAATAAATCATATTTATTATAAAGAGTAGTATTATACTTTGTGAAATTAAATTCTTTATATATAACAAGCAAAAACATAAGAAACAAAAATATTTAAAAATCCTTGAGAAATTATATATATTTTTTATACTGTTATTTTTTTTTTTAAATTAAATGGAAAATTTTCAAGCTTTGTATATTTTATAAAAATCAAAGTTAAAAATATTTAAAACTATGTACAATAAAAATAATAATATAGAAATATTGAAGGCCTGTCCCACCTTGTCGATCGCTGGCGTTCGCTAACATTTTCAACACCAAAAAATCGTTTAAAGGCGAACTAACTAATATATCCAACGAACAATAGATCAACACTGGTCGCAGTGCAAATGGCCGATGAGGGCCATATGCCACCCAATAATAATAATAAGGAATCTAATCGCTACATGCCGCATTTCATTGTCAGATGAACTTGTCAGCATAAAGTTCATAAAAAGTCTGCGAATCAGTTTTCTGATTAAGAAAATACGGGCAAACGTTAACGATCGACAACGTGGGACAGCTATACGACGAACTTCATTAATGCATTTGCCAGATGAACTTCTCAACATAAAGTTCATAAATAGTCTGTAAATCTGTTTTCTAATCTAGAAAATACGGGCGAACGTTAGCGATCGACATAGTGGGACAGGCAATTAATCATTTAGAGGCATATTCATAAAAAAATAAAATTTCTTTAAAATTTATTTTAAGATTTCAATTTGTATGGAATTTTTGAATTAAAATTGATTATTGGATTAAAATTGATTTTAATTTTTATGAATATGCCCATTAAAATTTCAAAACAGTTGTAGGTGGTGAAGTATAATTTTTACTCAAAAAAAAATCTGTTGTCCACTCAAGTTATCACTCTACGTGACAGTGGATTTTGTTTTTAAAACACCAATTAATTTGAGAGTTTGTTTAAAAGTGACTTAAATAGAGTTTGATATATATGTATATTATTAAAAAAAAAATAAATTTATTTGCTTTTAGCCCCAAGAAGTTGTAAGAAAAAGATGGTGATGATGCTTAACCTCAAAATTAATTATTTTTATTTTTTTGATTTTAAGCCAAACCGGGCTTTCCAATTTGTTTATCTTTCTATATAAAAGAAAAACTAGGTATATTTATTTTAATTTATTCCCGACGTTTCGTTGGGTTATTTCCAACTTCATCAGGGGTAGATTTTTATTTTCTATAATCTGGCAACACAATGTAAAAATAAAATACATACAATATGAAACAAAAACAAAATCATATAATATTAGAAATATTAAAAAATAAGTTCGACTATTTATCATTAATACATAAAAAACAACATGATTTATTATTAATATTTTATTTTTATATTGTGTTGCCAGATTATACAAAATAAATGGAAATACCCCAACAAAACTTCAGGAATAAATTAAAATAAATAAATCTAGTTTTTCTTTTATATAGAAAGATCAACAAATTGGCCTTGAAAGCCCAAATTGGTTTGAAACCAAAAAAAAAAAAAATAAATAAATAAGATAAAATAAAAATAATTAATTTAACTAAAAAGGTCGAAATTAATAACATATTTAACATATCAAAATTAATTGTTTTACATATAAATATTTTTTATTTATAATACGACATTAATTTGTATGAAGTTCAAAGTTTATTATTCCTATTAAAAATTATTTAATAATTAGTAATTAAATAATAAAAAATAATCAGCTGTGTGATTGGAATCAATATTAAAGGAATCAACACTCAAAACGAATCGTTTTCAAAAAGGAAAAAACGTGTGATGAACACGTTTTGAAAATATTTAAAAATTTGTAAATACCCACTTTTCTTTACTTTTTGAGTGATATTTTTTATTGTGGTTTAATTCTAATTGAACTTTATGTAATTCTGTGTCGGCAATTATCAAAAAAATTTTTAAAGTGATAATCTTTCATCATTCCTTCAAAAAACGATATTTTTCAATACGATCGATTTTCATCGTATACCTGAATAAGTAATTTTGTTTTTCAAATTTAGAGTTAGATTAGGTTTAACAGGCTGTCAGCTATTGGGTTGAATTTGAGCTTGTTATTTTGTCTTGAGATCAAATTGGTCCCAAGTGGGCTGTTAAATCTTATCTTAAATCGAAACTGGTAAGATCGAAAATCTAATTTTATTATTAACTAATTTTCAAACACAAAACTTAATTTTTAATTTTCGTTAAGTTTAAAAAAACTTTTGTGTAAAAAAAATGCGAAATTAATTTAAATACGAAATTGTAAAGTTTTCTCAAATTCTTTAGTTGTTCTCCATTTGGTTTAACAATCAGGAATTTGATATGTAATATTAATTTGTGGCACTTTTGCTGAAAGTTTCTATTTCATTTTTATGCAATTTCGATATAGTTTTTAGTGCTACTAGTTTAAACATCAAAATTTAGATTAGTGACTAAAATTTTAAACAAATTGTTTAAAAACTTTTGTATTAAAAAAAATACACAACCGAATATCATAAAATTTGTTCTTTTACTTTTAGGTAAAAGTTGTTTTTTAGGAAACCTTTCAAACTTGTAACCAGAGAAGACAAAAATCGTAGAAAAAATATGTTTTTGTAGCAAAAGGAAGAAAAAAGAAAGGAAAACTTTATTGTTAAACTACTGACTATTTAGTTTTACACAGATTGTGATTTATTACATTACATTTACTTTTACAAATTTCGATTTTACTACAAAATTAATGTAAAGCACTGCAATTTCCTTAAATCTCTTAAATACTGTTAAGAATTTTTTCGCATCTCACCCAGTGTGCAGCTGTTTATCTGCTTGTTACATTAACATCTACAAGGTGGCAGCGCTACGACATGTGACAGTTTTTTGCTACTGGCATTATAGTAAGCCATTTACGTCAAGTGTATTGTTTACATATTTGAAAGCGACTTTAGTGTTTTATTCTGAATTGAACATTTAAAAATTATTTTGTGAACATAAAAATAACTCAAATAAAAATAATCTATAATTGCGAAAAGGTACTTCATAGTTTATAACTAGGAAAAAAAATTACAAATATTTTTGACAAGCATAGCTTACTAGACAAGGCGAATTCATACCATAAAAAATAAATCTTTGTCAAATGTCAAGGGAAAAATATAAACACAAAAAGGAATTAAAAAAAAATTTACAAGAAAAGAAAAAATTTTAAATATTTCGTTATAGTTTTAATTATATCGTGAAAATTAAAGTCTCAGAGCTTGGAAATGCGTAAATGGCCAGCCAGATTGAAGAGGATTCTGGATGATATCTGGCGCTCAAGATACAATACAAAATTAAAAAAAACTTTAATTTTTTTAAATTTTTTATTAAAAAAATGCAATAAAAGAAAAACTTAATTATTTCGTAAAACCTTTAATTAAACTTAAAGTCTCAGATCATAGAGCTTGAAGAGGTAAAAATGGCCAACCAGATTATGGAGGATTCTGGACAATATCTGGCGCTCAAGATACAATAGAAAATTTAAAAAATTGTTTTAAAATTTGTTTTCCAACTTTGTTTTAATTATTCCATTGACATCTGAAATGGATTAAAATTTAAAAAAAGTTATCAGCTGCGCTGTTAATTTCACCTGTTATGAATTCGCCTTGTTACCACATGCCTGTTTGCTTGCTAAATAGTACATTTATTTTTAATTTCTTCAACACTTTCCCTTGTGTTGGCTACATTTGTCGTTGAAAGGAGTTATGTATTTACTTTTAACAGACATTAAACATTTTCTAGATCTTAGACAACAAATGCGACTATTTATTTCGAGTTAATAATAGGTATGTTCCAAGAGATGTCGGACTAGTTCGGACTAATGAGAGTAAAAAGCCAATTACTCTCTAAATTTGCAAATTTTACCCAAAACTGCTGGAACGCAAAAAACCACAATTGTACATCTTGCAATAGTAGTGCTGCTTACTTTTTAGATTATAGTATATTTTAGTGATTTTAGACGCCTAAAACGCATAACATCATATAAACAAAAGATTTGCATTATTGGCAACAGCTGTAAAATCAAAGGCAATGTACAATTTTCAATAGATTTTACAGTACATATTTATAAATTGAAAAGCGAAATAACAATTGCATGTTGTGTTTACAATTTCACATCGTTATTTTTAGTTTGAGCAACCTTCCATTTTGCTTTTAACTAATTTTTAAACAAAAACTTTTTTCCAATTTGCAAATTTTCAGAACACATTTTCAGTTTCATATGTAAACATAAAACAGCTGATTACTCAATTCTTGTCCGAGCTTAGCCAACAAAAAAGTTCGGGCTAATTTGTACAAGAAATGAAAAAATTACTCTCTCATTTCTCTCAAAATTGCACAAAAATTGTTACGTGTAACGCTTTTGGACTAGTTCCGACTGTTTTGTTATTCGCGTGGAACACACTTTATATAACTACGACGACAGCTGTTGGAATAAGGAAGATGATTTAAAACTTTTATATATGTCAAAAATTTCGCCGATATTAATGATTTGTTTTTACTTCAATGAGCTAAATTTTTCAAAATTACCTTAAATTTCTTAAGGGGCTAAAATTTAAAACAATTTTTTTTTGAAATACATATTATATATGATTACTTGCAAATCTACCTACAATTGTTTTAGTTTTCTTTCGCCCATATTTATTTTATAATAATATCAATATTAAAATATACATATATACTTTTTTAATAAAACATTTTGTTTCTTTTTCAAGGTTGGATTTCCTTTAAAGAGAATAATCAACAATAAAGCAAGTAATTTGAATTTTTAAAATTAATAAATTACATATTTAAAATTCATAAATATATGTATGTATGAATGTATTATATTCATAATAAATTGCAAAAATGTATTTTAGTTTTTGGTTACAAATCAAAAAGACATTTTTCTTTGCCAAGTTATACATCAATTTTAATAATTTGTTGTTGTTTTTGTTGTGTATAAGTAAACATTTATAGTTCGAATTTTAAATCGGGTATTGGGTAGAGAGAGAGAGAAAGATTATCAATTTACCAAATTCATTTTTACTTTGCTTTAATACACGGAAAAATTGTTATGGTAGGAAGGGGTGGAGAGGGGGGGGGGGGGGGAGGGGGATAGGGTACTTAATCTTTGATTTGTTAAAATAATGATTATTCATTTCTTAATTTTGTTCTTGCTTAATTTAATTATTTTTTGTATGTGAATGTATATATATATTTTTTTCATTATTTTTTATATTATTTTTTTTTTTTATTATATAAATGGTATTTAATGTAATGCCTGCATTCGTCTTCTATATATTTTTTTGTGTTATTTATCGATGGAATCCGTTGTTTTATAAATCATACAAACCGTTTTTTTACTTGGATTTTTTAGACTCTAGAAAAAAATATTGCACTTGTTTAAGATTCTGGCTGTTTGCCCCTCAGTTTCATCACTTCTCATAACCATTCCTTGTTTGTTGTTGTGTTACTTTGGGTTTGTTTAGTATTTTTATAAGTATAATTTAAATCTTCTGGCTTTGTTTTTTTTTATAATCAAATCTTAATTATTTGTGTTGTTGTTTAATTTATTTATTTTATTCAATATACTAAAACGGATTCCATCGTTATTGTATCTCATTTATTATTCGAGCCAGTATTTGTGGCGGTTGTAGCTTGAATTTGTGAGGCTGTTTGTGAAGCCGTTTCCTGTGTGCGTCTGGCCAAACGAGATCTATTGAAAGAAAGCAGCAAAATTAATATAAATCTTAAGAGTTGAATGGTTAAAGTTTACCTTATTTGTCCAGCTAATAATGGATTGATGGCATATAGCCAATCATGAACCTCCTTGTCGCCCAAAGTTTGTAAAAGATAGCCACGATGTTTGGTAACCACACTGTAATGAGAACGATTTCATGAATATGTTTTTCTAAAAGCGAAACTAAATAAAGTAAAGTAAAGGTTCATTACACCACCTCAAAGACTTAATTTAAGAGATTATTCAAAACCAGAATATCGCTCTGAAGAAAGCAAAGTTTCAAGTGTCTCCACAAATGTTGTGATAATTGTACAAACAAAGTGTTTGGTCTAATATTTTAGTAACAATATATCGACATTGTCAAGAAAGTTTCTACATATTTATATTTGTCTTTGATGAGAAAAAACGATTAGTGCCTCTTGATTTTTAATTATTTGGAATAGAACTTCAAAAGTTAACAAAATACATACATATGTATTTTCATTATCGACATCAACTTCAGAAAAGTATTAAAAGTATAGACGTATCACTGATTCGAAGGTCTATATGTGATTCCAAAAGAGCTACCTGATCAATTATACCAATGTCAGTGGTAAACTTTCAACGGCACGCACTTGTTACATGTCGATGGTGAATAGTACTGTATGGCGCATTGTGACTGTAATTCATTACAAGGTGTGTTCCACGAGATCTCGCACTAGTTTGGACTATTGAGAGTAAAAAGCAAATTACTCTCTAAATTTGCAAATTTTACCCAAAACGGCTGGAAAGCAAAAAACCACACTTGTACACAGGGCTGCCAGAAAAAATATGGAAGAAATCGTCAATTTCCCAATAATTTTTCAAAATATCGTCATTTTAGTTTTAAAATATCGTCAAAAAATCAGACTTATAAAACTACAAAATTTTTAGTATATTTTAAGTTGTTACATAAAACTACAACATATTTTTCATGCACGCTTTTGGTATCAAATTTCTAAATTTGACCAAAATAAAAAAAATCATTAAATACTTAATTTGGTTTTTAATTAATTTGACTTACATTCATACTTGTATAATATGTATATACTTATTTTGATACTCGTACATTGAATTTTCCGAAAATTTTAGAAATTAATATCTGAACTGAATAATTCCAACAAACTGAATTTAATTGCAACATCAAAGAAGATTGAAAGACTGAATTTTAATTAATCTATATAGCAAAAAATGGTTTCGAGTTTAATATTTTTGTCTTATTTTAACTAAATTGGCTGAATATTATGTCTTCTTTGCAGGAGAGCCTGTTCTTCAAAACTTGCTTTTTAGTTTATAAAAATTTATGCAAAATCTAAAAAACTTAATTCTCCATACTCGGAATAAGATCTTCTGATGAGAGATGAGGAAGTTTTTGAAGGAGAATTACTGTTCCTGTTAACAATATAATCAGATACCTTCGACACTGCTTATACTAGGAGAAAGTAGTCCTACACCTCCCACGCTGCAAAGTAGGGAATGCCACTGAAATTAATAACGAAGATATAAAGAAAACACGGACAAAAAATGGATGGAAGACAAAATACTATTTATTCCTGAACGCTACTTACACCGGTTCAAAAAAAAATAATAAGAATAATGAACATATATAAAAAATACAGAAGATAAAAAACGTGTGCATGGAGACGAGGAAGCCAAAACACTACTTATTTTTGCTGCCAATTACTTTTGTCATAAGCAAATATTTTTGCACAAACAAAATTCTTGTAGAATTGCATTTACTTATATATAATAGATATACTTTCTGTCTCACCTACAAAAAATCGTCATTTTTAGGACAAAAATCGTCAAATCGTCATATTGCTAAATTTGAGCATGCAAATCGTCAAAATAACGATTTATCGTCAAATCTGGCAGCTATGCTTGTACATCTTGCAATACTAGTGCTGCTTGCATTTTAAATTAATTTATATTTTAGTGATTTTAGACGCTTAAAACGCATAGCAAAACATTTCCATTATTGGCAATAGTTGTAAAATTAAAAGCGATGTAAAATTTTCAATAGATTTTTATAATACATACTTATAAAATGGCAAGCCAAACAACAATTGCATGTTCTGTTTACAACTTCACAACGTTATTTTTAGTTTGGGCAACCTTTCATTTTGCTTTTAACTAATTTTTAAATAAAAACTTCTTTTCAATTTGCAAATTTTCCTATCACATTTTCAGTTTCATATGTATGTAAGCATAAAACAGCTGATTATTCAATTCTAGCCCGAACTTACCCAAAGAAAAAGTTTGGGCTAATTTGTGCAGGAAATGAAAAAATTACTCTTTCATTTTCCCGCTTTTGGACCACTTTGGACTAGTTCGGACTATTTCGTTATTCAAGTGAAACACACCTACAGTTTCACTGTCATTTTCTGCAGGGTGTTTTCCATAAAAACTTGAAAATAGCTATATTCCTAAATAATGAAAAGTTTCAGTAATATTAAAGCTTTAATGTTTGAATGTCGCCAAATCACTTTTAAATCCACTTTATAAACAATATAAAACAAAAAATATTGATAAACAGGTAAAAAACTTTTTCTAATAACGTTTAACTTAATATTCGAAAATTCGAAATTAACTTCGAATTTTCGAAAATGTCGCAGCCTGGAATAATCAAGTCTTTTTTAATACAAGAATAATTTAACTGTGTAGTGTAAGCTTTGAAATGTTAATTTCTGTAACATTTTGTAAATTCGCATATTCGAAAATCATTATTTTTGATTTTTTCTAATGAGAACAATTTTATGGCATAATTTTGAAATGTATTAGATGTTGCTATTATGGAATTGGAATTTTATAATTGGGACTTAAACAATTTTAGTCCTGCTTTATTTGTATCATATGAAAAGAACATAATAGACAGTTGAAAAACTTTATCTACTTATTTTCAGTATTGCGAATTTTTCAAGATGTTGCTCTTTTATATAATTAAGTTTTTTTTATATAACAAAAACATTACAGTGTAATATTAGCCTCAATTTGAGCTGCCAATTTCTCCAATATATTCTTAAGTTCGAATTTTCGTAAATCATTATTCTTGAAAAATACATTTGCACCAAAAAGAAAAACATTAATTGCCAAGTCAAAAACTTTGCCTAATAACTTTAATCCTTATTTTCGTAATTTCGAAACTGAATCGAAAATTCAAAATGTGAGCTTAATCACTTTTAGGGCTACTTTTTTATAATATAAAATATAGAAACATCGATATATATTTCAAAAACTTTGTCTCATAACTTTCAAACTTATTTTTGAAAGAGCAAAATTAACTTCGAATTTTCGAAAGTGTTGAAGCCTCCGATAATTAAGTTTTTTAGTACACTAAATATTCTATTGTGTGAAGTAAGCTTTAAAGTGCTAATTTTGTTAAGTTTACATTTTCGAATATCATTATTTTTGAGAAAACACATTTTTCTCTGTGTTAAGCACAATTGTTTGTATTGGAAATGTTTTTTAAGTTCAGAAACTTTGTGTGATAACTTTAAACCTAACGTTTGAAATTAACTTCGAATACTTGTAAATGTTGTAGCCTAGTATAATAATTTTGTTTTTAACTACAAAAGAAATGTTCCCGTATAATATCAATTTTAAAAAGTTAGTTTTTCTAACATTTTGTTAAGTTGCATTTTCGAAAATCATTAAATTTGAAAAACACAGCATGCACTGAGTTTTATAACTCGCACTGTAACGCGAAAAATTTGATATATTAAAAATATTTTTTAAGTTCAAAACTGCTACGTGTTTTCCTAAAGAATGCAAGCATTTATTTCCGGAATAACTTACAAATTTATTGAATGTCGCTATTATGAATTCGAGAATTCTAATTTGGGACATAATCATGTTTAGGGCTACTTTATTTGTAGCAAATGAAAAGAATATGAATGACATTAAAAACATTTAACCTAATAACTTCAAACCTAATTTCCGAAATTTCGAACTTAATTTCGAATTTTCGAAAATGATGGAGCTTAAGATAATCATGAGTTTTTTAAAACATTACAGTGTAATATCAGCCTCAAAATGCTAATTTCGTCAACATTTTGTTAAGTTCGACTTTTCGAAAATGACTATTTTTGAAAAAAACACATTTGTATGAAAGAAACACTGATAGCCAGCTCAAAAACTTTGGCTAATAACTTTCTGCCTAATTTTCGAAATTGATTTCGAATTTTCGAGAACGTTGCTGCCTAAGATAGTTAGTTATTTTCAATACAAGAACAATTTCATTATGTAATATCAGCTTAAAAATGCTTATTTGTCTAAAATTTCGTTAAGTTTGCAGTTTGGAAAATCAATATTTTTGAAGAATACATTTTTTTTCTTCTTTTTGAGGCAATATAAATAATTTTTTCCAAACACACACACAATCACAATTGTTTGTAAACTTACCTAAATGTATTTGGTATTTTTACCATTGCTGCTTGATCTTCACTACATTCCACTTGTGCTGTGCCCAAATTTAAAACAGCCCGTTCAACGGGATCCTTTTCGGATTTGTAAATGAATACATAAGGACGTCGTACAATCTTATAAAATAAAATTGGTAAAGCGAATATTCGGTCAAATAATATAGACTTCCGAATGATTTAAAAACGGAAAAGCACTCACCACCCAACGTTTCTTCCAGCCGGAGCCACCATGTTCCAAAACATTCAATAAGCCTTTGCGCGCCACCACAGGACTTACACGTATCTCTTCTAATTCTGGTACATACAAACGAAGAGGAAGTGCTGGTTGTGTAGCTGGTGCAGGCGCTTCCCAGCCATTTGGAGCATCAGCACGATCAGGAGAACATAACCTAAATACACGAAATGGAAAGTAACGTTAGAAAATAATTTTCATTTTTAAATTTCATATACAAAATATTAAACAAAACATTTATTTTAGAAATTTTTAGAATAATATAAAGTGTGAAGTATTTGTAATATAAAGCAATTAGTTCAGACAATTATGTAAAAAGTTTTAAAAAAATAATTTGGAAAAGTATATTTAATAACAACAACTAAAGCTTAAGATTTATGTAAAGATCATGTTGGCAAAAAGAGAAATTAAGAAAAATTAAAAAATAAGACAAAATTTTACCTTCTTCTAATACGTAGTAACCAAATAAGAGATTTTTTTTAATACATATACATAAATATGAAAAAAAAGAAAAAAAATTTACAAAAGTTAAAATGAAGAAAAAACAATTTGTATATTTTGGAGAAGAATTGGTTGTTCAATTAAAAAAAGTACATTTCTGTTGTGTTTTAAATACTAAAAATTAAAAGAAAATATAATTTTGACAGGCATAGTTTTATTAATAATTTTTTTTTTATAAAAAGAACAGTAAAAGGCTGAATTTTTGATAAATAAAAAACAAAATTGGCGGTAGAGTTAAAGCATATTGTTGCTTTTAAACTGCTCGCAAGGATCAAAAATAAAGTTTTTTTTACATTTCTTTAAAAGGAGTTTTCTTCAACCTTTTGAAGCTCTTAAAAATCGTTTAAAACATTATTTCTGCTATAAATTTTGTTTAAAGTAAGACTTATTTTGCAAAACTTTTTCTTTTTCCGAAAAATAATCGATAAGCTTACTTTTCTTGATAAAAACGTAATCGATAACATTACACTTCTATAGAAAAGCAATCGATTCTGAGAAAAATTTATTCATAACTAGCACCATCCAAATATATATATATACATATATATTTTTATAAAAAGAACAGGAAAAGGCTGAATGTTTGATAAATAAAAAAAAAACAAAATTGGCGGTAGAGTTAAAACATATTGTTGCTTTTACACAGCTCGCAAGGATAAAAAAAGTTTTTTTTTAATTTTTCTTTAAAAGGAGTTTTATTCAACCTTTTGAAGCTTCTCAAAATCGTTTAAAGCGTTATTTCTGCTATTAATTCTTTTTAAAGTAAGATTTATTTTGCAAAAGTTTTTTTCCCCCCGAAAAATAATGGAAAAGTTTACTTTTCTTGATAAAAACGTAATCGATAACATTACACTTCTAAAGAAAAGCAATCGATTCTAAGAAAAATTTATTCATAACTAGCGGCATCCAAATGTTTTTTTTTATATAAAAAGAACAGGAAAAGGCTGAATGTTTGATAAATATAGAAAAAAAAACAAAATTGGCGGTAAAGTTAAAGCATATTGTTGCTTTTAAACTGCTCGCAAAGATCAAAAAAAAATTCTTTCTTTTAAATTTTTCTTTAAAAGGAGTTTTATTCAACCTTTTGAAGCTCTTAAAAATCGTTTAAAACGTTATTTCTGCTATAATTTTTTTTAAAGTAAGATTTATTTTGCAAAAGTTTTTTTCCCCGAAAAATAATGGATAAGTTTACTTTTCTTGAGTTTGGAGAGTTTTATTAAATATTTTGAAGCTCTCAAAAACCACTCAAAACATTATTTCAGCTATAAATTATATCTTAAAATAAAATTTATTTTACAAGTTTTTCTTTTCCCGAAAAATAATCGATTAAAAAATGATTTCACAATTAGCGCCTCCCAAATTTTTTTTATGTATAAAAAATACTTTTCGATAAATCTATATTTTCCTATTTAAACGATTTTTCTATCACTACAAAATTAAAAAGAAAAAAATTTGTTGTGCAAAATTTTACTTATAACAACACTTACTCCATTGAATTGCTGGATATGCAACTGACGGTCATATCAGCACAACCCTCATCACTAGGTGACACATCCGATTGAGTCTGATTATCAGAATTTTCTGATTTTTGATAACGTCCTTAAATTTTAAATAAAAACAAAATATTTATACTCTTTCGCATATCAATAGCTGTAAGCTAACCTTGTATCAATTTCAAACATTTTGTCATCAAGTCCTTTTCACGTTCATTATATTCACGTTCTGGCATTATTTGTTGTGGATCTTTGACCGGTGTCTGTGGTGATGGTGGTATGACCATGTGTACGGGTGATGTTGCCGCCTTGGCAGCCAGATTGCAAACATCTTTTTCAGTTTTTGTGGTAGGATTTGGATTGGTATCCATGCCCAAACGTTCGCGCAACAACAACAAATGACGTACACGACCCACTTCCTCCAAGCGTGTCAATTTCTCCAATTCCCATTGATGATCGAATATAAGTGAATCGCCACGTGGACGCCAGCCATGAAGATTTTCTTCACCGCGTACATAAGTTGAGCTAGTGTCGAGAACACGACGTTGACGGCGCTGTACACCTTGATTAAAAAGAAAAAAAAACAGAACAATTTATTAATTCACTATAATACTGGAAATATTTAATAAATAAACTATCAATCAACTCATTATTAACGAAGCATGAATAATAAGTAGAAGCTTTCTGTTTTGATTATTTGCTTTTAATAACTAATCCAAGATGTATGCTAAAGCTTTTTGTGCTTTTGAAAAAGCCTTCAGATATGCTTTGAATTTTATTCGAGTGGTGACTTAATACTAAATACAGTTAATGATGAAAAGGACAAGTACATATGACATACCTTATTTGTTAAAAAATACTTTTACTAAAATTTGGAAATTTATATTATTATGATTTTTGAGCTTTTTTAAAATTAATTATTAGAATGGTGTACAACTTTGAGGTTTTTTCTGTTTTTACTTTCAGCCCAATTACAAATGAAAATTCCGTGGGAGTGTTTGGTCTTTTTCGTTTCCTCCAATTATGAACAAAAATGAAGTATGATATATATTATTTTTTCCTTCTTTCCATTAACTGACAGTCAAGTTAACGAAAACTATATTTTTTCTTCAATTTGAATAGAAAAAGGTACTTTACATGCTAAATAAGTTTCGCTAGGAATAAAGTCCATGAGAAATAGATTCCGTGAGAATATTCATAATTGGGCTGTTTATTTATTTTTTTTAATGGAAATAATTAATTTTGTCAATTCGTTTTCCTTCGGAAAATTTTTAGTAAAATATCGAAAACATATTATTTAAGAAATTAGAACAGATCCCAAGCTTGCACAGCATTCTAATTAAATTTAGTCATTTATGCTAAAAACAACTGAAGCTTTGTACAAAATGGTAGCCTTTTATATTGAGACAATTAAATAATCTCAGCTTATAACTTGCGAAACTGGGTTAAGTTTAATTTATAGATTTTATGGCAGAGTTGCTCGGAAACAGTGCGTTTTTTTTAACTTGAACCAGTACTCAGGGGATGACTCCTACATATGCAGTGCATTGTAGCAGAACTAGGAAAATAGATTATGAGGAGGGGGCAAGAGGGAATAGTGTTTGTGAACATTTGACTTGAACCTTCCAACATTATAACAGACAGGAACTGGGCGTTGAACGCGTGCTACGTAAAAATGTGCGCGTTTCGGGAACTAGATCCCTAATCTCGTCAGAGCAAAATCCATTGTAGTAACGATAGAACAGAGTAACGCACCCCACACTGCGTCGATGCTCCAGTGAGTCAATACAGTTAAAATAAAATGCCGCAAGCCTCAGTTTTTTACACTACTATATTTATTATTTTTCTTGATGACCTTCTATGCCAACCTTATCCACTCCCTATCTAGTTTTGTGTAAATTAAATCAGTGTGATGTTTGCTGGGCTGAACATATTTTTTATGCCTCAAAAGAAGCATTCAAAACTTTTTTACTATTTATACCATCTATATTCCATCGGATATGGAATGCATCTACTATGTTTGGACTGGTTCTTTAAAGTCTCTCTCAGGATTACTCAAACAGTAGGTTATCCAATTTTATTGACTGCCGCAGTGAGCAGTGATGCAACGAGATTAGGGGTGTTGATCCCGAAACTTATATATTTCTAAGTAATATCACGTCATCGGCTTATTCATTTGTGGCCGATTTGCCAATGAATCTTACAACGCACTAGAGAGGAAACTCGTTCTTCAGCCGTGTCGTTCCTCTATAAAACATGTTACCTGTAGACGCATATCCTGTTAACTACAATGTTTTGAAAGTTCAAGACTAAAGTCCACAAACACTACTCCATCTTTCCTTCTCATAATAAACTACTATGCTTTTTTTCTAGTGCCGGTTCAAGGTAAAAAAATCTTTTTCTCTTTTTATGAGTCTCAGATAAACTTTGAAACTTTTTAATAGATTACAGGTTAAGTTTGATAAAATATTTTGATTTTCTAGTTGAACTATAAAAACTCTTTAAGATCAAAATCTCATAGAAATTCCTTTAACTTGTAGAGCGCCGATTCCAGTATACTTTTGTTTGATGATCTTTGTTTTGAAGGCTTTGTCAGTTATGTTGGCAAATCTTTTCCTTATTGTACAAGTTAGCGTACATACTTGTAAAATTCGTTAAACTTAAACGAATGTTTCATGAAAATCAGCGCACTTAGGTCCTTTCTTTGTTTCGTTCTATTGCCTGAAGAAGATATGCAGCCTGTAAGACCGGTTCAGATCCAAACCAATCTAAGAACCGGGTAAAAGAACCCAGTTCGTTCACCCCACATACCGATACGTTTGTCAGCCCATGCACTATCGGTCTGCCCAGATACAACGCTTTTATATAAGTAAGAGTTTTCCTCCTCTTTAGCCATCCAACTTCTATAGAATTCATTTAACGAAAAATTTAATTTCTCGGCACCGCTACCACTGTACGTAAACCCCGCCTAGGGAAGCTCTTTAGGGTCATAGTTCTCCTACAATTATGCCTGGGCATATTAGCCTCGCTATCCGACAGGTAACCTCGCTACACCATCTGTATTGTACAGTCCCTATAAGTTAACGCTCTACTGGGCACCCGCAAGCGTATGTAATGCAACCTAATGCAACTATCAGTACTAATTCGGATATTCACCCCGTATGCCATAGAGTACCTTAACCAGTTAATTACTATTATTATAATCGGGATGGTAGCCTGCGCCAGGTTCTATTGCATAGGCTACAATTAATCCTTCTATCATACTGGATAATTAACCATCAACTCCCAAGTTCGACTTGGATCCTTCTGTAAAGATATAAGATCTATTAGGACCCTTTTCAAGATCATGGTTATTGGCGGTTAGTAGACTTGATGAAGAGTAATCGATACTCGGGAGGTTTACTGTCATTGCCATTACTGAAGCCTGACTTTCTGTCACCTCTTACCAAACCCCACTGATCGTTTGCCAGAATATCGAGCATATGCCAATTAGTTTTTCTTTTCAGTTAAAAAAGTTATATTAAAAACACATTTAGTTACAAGTCTCAGGCCTAAAGTTATAAGAAGTGCGATATTTTAATATACTATATATAGTTAAAAGCGTTTCACCTTAAAGCGCTTATGAAAGCAACAGCATTGTGTAAAAAAAGGAGAACAACACAAAAAATACACATATAACTAAATAAACACAACCACTACATTTTAAATAGTTCTACCTGGACTACCTGCATCAGATGCTCTTCTCAAGGATAACTCATAAACGCCAGGCAAACGATTTGCCTCGGGATTACGATATTGGCCAGAGAAGAGATGTTTTAAAGAACGCGGACCAGTGCGAGCATCGCGACCGTAAATAATCATGCTTAAATCTTTGGTAATTATAGCAGGACGAGCACAATTTTCCAACTAAATTTTGAAAGAAAACAAAAATCCTTTAATAAATGTAACAAAAAGAATATGAAAATTAATGTCACCTCCAAGTAAGCACTTAAAGTTATATAAACAGTTTCACCGCCTTGTGAGACACGATTCAAAAGAGCCGAATTATGAAGACTGGAATCCCAGGCAGCTTCAAATCTGAAGAATGAGCGATCGTCGCCGGGCACTTCTAAAACCTCACCCGGAAATAGACCCAGAGATAAAACACAAGAATCTTCATCATCTTCTGACGACTCGGGAGTATTACGTATACGACCCACTACCAATTCGCGTATATCTTTCCATTTAACCTCGGGAGTGGGTTCATGGACAATGGTAATGCGTATACGTCTCTGTATGCCTTGATGCAAAAGGAAAAGACCACGGCAAGGAAGATCATCACTGTGTTCAACAACCTTAAAGATTATTTGTTATAAATTTTCATTTTGGTTCTTTATTAAAACTCTTTTAAAAGAAGAGGACACATACCGCTGGCACATATTCACCATTGGGAGCTAGTTCACATATTTCAAACCATACCAAAACATCATGTTTCGCCAATACCGTTGAAGATGGAGGACAAGGTAGTGGACCGAATTTGGGACTACGTACTGGTTGGGAGATCGGTATGCTTGGTGGTAACATGCGTCTTGGTGGTGGCCTGGAAACAAATTCTTGTTTGGCATCCTTGTGCAAAGGATGTGTTTGATAATGACCAAATACTTTAAACATAATCGGCTGAGTTTTCAAATACTCAATAAATGATTTGGTAACCGGTACAGTAATCTTGGTATAAAAAGCAAATCATATATTATCTTGAGCAGAAAAAGGAAAAAAATGAATAGCAAAATTTACATTTTGTACATGATAAAAACCCAAACGATCGCCAGCGGAATTTTTAACAGGTTCAGTAGAGAAAGCCTCCTCATGACGGTGCAAGAAACTGGTAAAAAGATAAAAATATTGATTGCTTTTTTTTGGGAGGGGAATTCGTAATAAAACTTACTTGAATTGACAAAATATATCCGCATATTCAGCGCCAATGCCGGTTGCTTGTAGTACAGTCACACGGAATGTAAACTCTTTGCCAACTTGCAAATGTTCTCCTGGTTCGTCTTGAGCCTCTTGACACTCAGATGCTGAGTTTGAATCAATGCCACGTCCTGAATCTGCATCTCCAAGTTCTAATAATTTTTGTTTAATTAATTTTTTTAATAAGACAATTGGAACAGACATGAACAAGAAAAAAGAAGCATTTAATTAAATTGAATAAAATTTTTAATATTGAATTGTTAAATAAAATATCTTTCGAAAATCCAAATTTTTGTAAGTTCGAAAATAGTATTTTTTATACAATATATTATTTTCTCAGTGATTTGGCATCGATTTTTACAATAAGAAAAACTTCAGTTGTTGGAATATTCTGCAGCCACTTATCATACATTATTGCTTATATTCCACACCGAATTCGAAGTTTCGAAAATACTTTTCAAGCCTGATATAACCATGCATGTTCTGAGGAATGCAAATCGCTTAAATTTAGCGTTTTCGATTTGAAAACGCCAAATAGGTGTTCTGAGAAACGTATAACGCAAGAAATATTATTTTGCGATTTGAAATCGCCAAATAGGTGTTCTGGAAAACGTATATCGCTTAAAATTGGTGACTTCAACTCGCATGTATATATTGAAGTGAACTGGTTGAATTTGCTAAAACTGAACTTGCAAAAGGCAATAAAATTATTCACTATTAAAATTTAATACGTTTTCTTTTTATTTCAATAAAAAGTTTAAAGAGTTTTACGCATTTTCATTAAGAAAACTAAATTGAAAAATTTTTCTATTTATTGTCAAATTTTTTTTCGTTTTATATTACTACCACATACATATGTATATACGTATGTAAAACACATTGTATTTTTTCCGAAAAAACTCCTAAACGCCAGTAAAACGCGCGTTCCTCAGAACACCTAAAAATCAATTAAGCGTTTTTCAAAATGCATTGCAGTTTCAGAACGCGCGTTCTCGGAACATGGCTGATTGTTTTAAAGCATTTAAATATTTTTAAAAATATTAATCAGGAAGTTTGACACTAATTTTACTTTTTCGACTTTTCTTGTTTCGAGTTTTCGAATATATACTCAAATGATCAAATAAAATTTCATCATGACCACCTTTTCTACATAACATGATATGAACTTTTTCACCAAAGAAATGGCAGCATTATTGAGAATATGAGTGTAAAATACATGAGAGCAAAAGAAAAACCGCTGTCAAAATAAAATAGAATCTATTGCTTGAAATTTTATGTCAATTTTCTGCGGAAAATGCCTTCACAACATTTTTAGCACGCTTATATGACTTGTATGTTTGTTTGTTTTTATGTATGTTTGCAAATCTCGAAACCCATGCCTTATGTGTGATTATTGCATATGTAAGTTAAAAATTTGTATATACAATGTTGCCGCTTTAAGCTCTAAACATTTAGACGACAGCAGAATTCACAACTTCACGAGTACAAATGGAGTTAGCTTTAAACGCTACCGGCTCATCAGCAACATAATTATTTTAAACAGCAGCAGAGCACTATTTGATTTCACACAAATTTTAGTTCTTATTGCTGCCAATTTATACTTATAGTGGCAGTACTGCATTACTTTTTGCTGCTTACCAATATATTAATTAGTCTAAGTTGGCAGCAGCAGCAAATGCTGTTATGAAGTCACGCTGCTATGATGTCGTTTAAATAATCGTGTGCATTTAAACACATGTATTTTATTATTTGACAGATTGCTGCTTGCTGTCTGCTGTCGTCTATGTATTTAATGCTTTAGTCCGAAAATTGATGTTGATGTATTGTTTCAGAAGAAGTGGTGGATTTTGGCAATTTCCGAAGCCGATTTTGGGAATTCCCAAAAAAACTCGAAAGCACTTCCTTAACTGGTTCTGAACCGGGTTTTCAGATTCGGTCTGATCTGAACTATTAACAGTCATTCGCTTTAGTGCGAAAATTGAAGTTGCCGTATTGCTGCTGGGGAAGTGGTGGGATTTTGGCGATTCCTGAAGATGATTTTTGGAATTTTCAGAAAACTCAAAGTCGCTATGCTAATTGGTTCTGAACTGATTTTTCATATTCGGTGCTAGTTTTTGGCGTAAATGTGTATTTGAACTATACTCGCTGATTTTGAACTCGGTTACACGGATAATAATCCAGGTTTTGTCGTTTTTTACCGGTTTTTAGTTGATTTTTCACAATAATACTAGCATTTTTCGTTCCCTATTGTTTTAAACCTATTTTTTTAAACTATTTTTATTGAAGCTTTCTTTATTCAATAACCAACTGAATATATTCAAATGCCTTTCGAGCGTAGTCATGTAAACGTTTAGTAAAAAGTGAATATAAATGTAGTTAAAAAACTAAAAACCACGCTTCGATATCGTCTTAAGAAGTAAGAAATAGCTTTAAGAATAATCTCATACAATAGTGATTGAAAAACACTAGTAGTACTGTGAATTAAATTTCGGTCGCTCGGTATACGAAAAATATGGCGTTAAGCGCCCCGCGCTTAATTCACAATAACACTAGTATTTTTCATTTACTATTGCTTAAGCTTATTCTCAAAATTATTTATTTCTTTTTAGTTTGATATCGAAGAGCATTTTTTAGGTTTTAAAACTATGCCTGATTATTGAAATTCTCGTATACATACGAGTATATTCAAAGAATTTAAACTAGCTTAGAACAAAGTGTTTTCGAAAAACTAGATATTGATCTTTAAACTCCGTTTGAATGATTAATATCTTAATATACAGGTTTCGAATTTATAGAAAATAAGCAATAATGTATGTCACATGATATTAAGTTGAAGATAATAAAATAATTAACAAAATTAAAAACAAAGAATTTTACTTCGAGACGATTTTTGAATTTTTAAAATTGTTCATTTTTCTTCATTCGTATATTACGATCAAAAGAAAGATTTTGAATTTCTCAACTTAGTGGCAGTTTACACACATCAAGTTTTGAGTTTGTGGGAGAACGGGGACAAACGAAGGGAAAAAAGTGCAGACTAGACGGTACCGTCATGAGCGGCAATGTTGAATTCAATTTAACTTTTTGTTTTGCCGCTTCAATTTGTCAATTCAAAAAGTAAAGGAACAAAACATAGAGCAAATAGAAGAAAAAAATGAATTTTCTTTATTTTCGAGTTAAAAGTTTTTAACAATTAAATTTTTGTTTAAATTCCGATACATAAATTTTTACTTCGATCAGCCGCGTTCATTTGCCTATATCAAACAAATTCAAGCGGCAAATAGAACAGTTGGTTGCCGCCCGTTGTCGTATGCCACTTATATTGGCCTTTCACTCTTAGATTGCTGTACATTTGTTCATCGGGTTTTTAGTTCAAGTTTTTCCTTTCGTATGGAGCTAGCTTTTTTGTAGTCGCTACACTACTTATCAGTACCCATTCGGATTTTATATTGCATCGTTTGCCATAATCTAGATATATTGTAATGTTATTCGATACGAAAGTTAATTCGATATCGTATGCGGTGATTAGACCCCTGATGTGTGTAAACTGTTGAGTTTAAAAACGTTGAATTTGAACATGTTTAGTTCCAATTTTCATTAGGTACTTATAATCAGCCATGTCATTCAATTCCGTTCGAAAACCGCATTCAATCAGCTTTTGGGAATGCAATTATTTTTAGCTTCAAGACTGACAGCCATGTTCCGAGAACGCGCGTTCTGAAACCGCAATGCGTTTTGAAAAACGCTCAATTGATTTTTAGGTGTTCTGAAGAACGCGCGTTTTACTGGCGTTTAGGAGTTTTTTCCGAAAAAATACATGGGTTTTACATACGTATACATGTATGTGTTAGTAATATAAAACGAAAAAATATTTGACAATAAATAGAAACATTTTTCAATTTAGTTTTCTTAATGAAAATGTGTAAAATTCTTTAAACTTTTTATTGAAATAAAAAGAAAACATATAAAATTTTAATTGTGAATAATTTTATTGCCTTTTGCAAGTTCAGTTTTAGCAAATTCAACCAGTTCACTTCAATATATACATGCGAGTTGAAGTCGCAAATTTTAAGCGATATGCGTTATCCAGAACACCTATTTGGCGATTTCAAATCGCAAAACCATATTTCTTGCGTTATACGTTTCTCAGAACACCTATTTGGCGTTTTCAAATCGAAAACGCTAAATTTAAGCGATTTTCGTTTCTTGGAACATGCATGTGAGATTAATATTTTCTGTCAAAAGTGATTTCATCCCAAAAAATTGAGTTGTATTACTATATTAGCTTCTAACATTGATACCAATCAAAATATTATAAACAGCTTCTGAAAGACGTAAATAAAGGTATAGACGTGTATAAAAGAAAAAGCTTGTTTTTTGTGTTTTGACTGGCATTATTGAAACATTTTTCTTTTTAAATTCTCAATAATTTATTTTAATTGTTAGGATATAAAGTTAAATGTTTGAGAATATCTTTCAAAAATTTCCAAAGTCTACTGATGATTAGGGTAGATCGTGTGAAATGTCGACAAATAGACAGCTGGCAAACATAGAACACAAGTTGTATATAACTTTTTGTGATTTCATTCCTTAACATTTTTTACTTGTTCGTTTTCTGAAGAACCCAAAAACGGATTACATTCCATTTTCGAACGCAATTGAATTCTGTGACCTGGCCAAATGTCTGATTGAAAGAGGCATAAAATGTTGGAAGCTTTCAAACCAGTACTTTTCCAAAATTCTTCTAAATTTAATGTTTTAAAGGAACTATTTATCTTATATTGCGAAAAAATTCAACTTTTTTGCCTAAACTTAATTATTAAAACAAATTTTTTTAACGTTTCCTCCTACCCTCCAATTTCGTATCCAAACCACCATTCTCTATATAACGTTGCACGTCGTCCTTCTCATTCAAAGCGCGATATTTGGGCTTAGCATCATCTTCATTAAAGATCAAACGGGCCGATTGTTTGACACCATTGTTGAAATCAAGCGATTCTTCATCCTTAAATTCAAAATAACAAAATTAGCAAAAAAAAAAACTTCAAAACTCTTGTTATATAAACAACTTACCAAAACCGGTTGTACAGCAATGCGCAAATAGCCACGCACATCCCCACGCTCGTTGACAATGGCCACTTTGTGTACCAAGGGCACGGGATACAAGAGATTACTTAGATAAACAAATGAACGTCCCACCATACGGAACCAGGGAAAACGATCATAGAATGGATCACCACCAGTTAAAGACTCGACATTATAATCGGGTGATGTGGGACTAAGTTCGGCTTCATTGTGATACATTTCGCGCATGAGTTCAAGACGTTGTCTGAAAAAGAAACAGTTGAAACAGAAAGTTTTGTTAAACAATGCTTAAAGAATCTGAATCTAAAGTATTCTTTATGTTTGGTTATATATTCTTGGCATACAATATTATAAGCTAATACAAAAAATAAAGACATATGTACGCAAGTGATTTAAAAATCATTAAGATAATTAAGGACTCTTAAATAAAAACAAAAAGAGCAAAACTTTATTTACAAAAGCGGTGATAAAAATATTAATTTTTAAAAATTGAAATGAAGGATATAATTCGAATTCATTTGCTTGGCTTCTGGGCCCTAGAAATGCGCGGGCATTTTTAGGGCATTTATTTGCCAATTTATGGCTCATATGTTTAATCACTCTACATTTTGGTTATACCCAGCGAAGTGATGTATTGGTAATACGGGATTGTTTTGTGATCTTGAAAATCAATTCTTATTGTCACAATGGAAACTCCAAAAATGGCGATTAAGCCCTCTCTCCGTCTTCAGGAACTTGAATTGTGCGGATATATATCATTCATGTACAAGCACATCATGGAGTTTCATTACCATAAAGAAAATCAGCAAGCAGCCTTCCGGACGTATAATGGAGACTTAGCAGTTGATGTTCCAGCTAGTCCATAACTATTCTACGCCGGACTCTTATTAAAAAAAGATAGCTGCTAACGGCCGGTGGTTACTTGCCTATTTGGCAAATGCAGATCTTTTTGTTTTAGATTATCTTCTCTTCCACCACAAAAACTCTATTAAAAACAAAAAATGGAACACCCTCCCAGACGCATATGACTACAATTGAATAATCATTAAAGGTCACAAAGCGAAAGATTCTGTTTTCAGGTTGTCATCATATCGCTCCTTTATTGCAACATAGTCATATCTCAAAAAACTAGCTTTTCGAGTTAACGATGCAGAATTGTTAACAATACTACCTTTTATATTGTGCCAAAATTTTATTCAAATTACCTTTAAACTGTTTCCTTTAGAAGATATTTTCTGAAAATCTTTTCTAAGACTTGTATGGAAACTAAAAATTTGAAATGCGTTTTTCTCGAAACAAGCTTTTTTGCGTTATTACTATGTTGCAATGAAGGAGCGATATGTTATGTTGTTATAGTCATTAGAGCAGAAATTCTTACGCAGCAGCTTGGTAAAAAGGGAACCGCTCTCGCAGACACATTTTTATAGCGGAATATTTGGAAAAGGTCACAAAGCGATAGATTCTCTCTTATTGCAAAACTATTTGATCCATGTAAATGTCTAGCTCTTATAGTCATCAGAATGAACATTTTAATGCAGCAATTACGGTTGGAAAAAATTAAGATGTTTCGGCTGAATCTTGTTTATGACAAGAATAGGCTCATGCAAGACTTCTAGCACATAGAAAAAATATCAATTTCACGTCGGTTACAGGACACACCTTCAGATTAGATTCCCGTTCATAGGATTTCCGGTACATTGCAGTTAGCATATATATTTACGCGCGAAGTCAAACTCTGTTCCATACTACTTTCACAAATTTTTTAGTTGGGAAAAGTAAAATAGCTCCAGTATAGCCAGTTGGTTTTGCGTGCTTGAAACTCGGCGGCGCTGTTTTACTAGCAAGTCCGGTTAGCTGCATCGTAAAATTGCTGGATCCCTACGTTAGCAAAACCATTCTGTTGACTGATTCTTCAATAGTGTTATCTTGGCTCTCAAACGCTCCTTCTTCATGAGAAACATATGTAGCGAAGCTGAATGCTCAAATTTACAGTTTAGTTCCTAGCAAGGCGAGGCGACATGTCCCTACACACGATAACCTAGATACTTGCTGCTGCGATTGGCAAGAACTTGCTTAAAACTCTCTCTGGTAGCATGAACCATCATGACGAGAGTGATATTCTCAATAGATTTTCTTCATATGACAAAACTTCCCAGTGGCAAACTTTTGTAGTCCTTCATTTATATGGCCTTCTGTAAGGCCTTCTTACACATTTCTTTTTATCCAATACTCATTCTTGCTTGCCTTCTCAGGAAGGCCTTATAGAAGGACTACTAACTCTCTTCTAAAGGAAGGCTTGTTTCTAATTATGTGTATCTTGTACGCGTACTACATAGTACAAACGCACGTTTGTAGCAACAAAAATTTATGAACCGTTTAAATAAAAATTCCAAAGAAAAACGGCAAACACCAAAATAGGAAAATGTAGAAAGAGAAAAATAAAAAAGACGTAAACTTAAAATAGTTTTGCTTAAAATGCGTTAGAGGCCGGTCGCATTGTGTATTTTTGTGTTCCAAATTAAAAAAGTGATTAAAAGTTCGCTAAGGCAAAAATAAAAATATTCTAACGAAAGTATACTAACAAACGCACAGATTAAATAGAAATATGGCCTGTTGAAGAACGCCTTCTATCAGACCTGTTGAAGAAGGCCTTATATCAGGCCTTCTAAGTAAGGAAACGGGGAAGGCCTTGGCTGGCTAGGACAACGTGTGTAAAAAATATATGAGTATGGAATGCAGTAGCAAGGTCTTGTGTCTGCCAAATAAGGCCTTCTAGCAGGCCTGTTTACTTATTCTTTCCGCCACTGGGTTTACGAGTAATATGTTCGTCATGTCTTCCGATTTTCCAACACGAGTAAATGTCTGCTGAAAGTAGAGTGTAATACACTTTTCAAAAACACTTCATGTTGGTGAAGATGAATTGTGTATATGTAGGACTAAGTGTATTCACTCAGTGAACTTTTTTCTTTGAAGATTATTATATGTTATCATCAGCGTTGTCAACTCGGTGCGTTTTGCACCGTTTTTGGTGATTTTTAAAATTATTTGTGCTCTCTAGTTAGTGCGGGGTGCGCTTTTATTAAACTTTCGGTGCATTTTTTGAATTTCGCTGGCACAAAATCAATTCAACTCAATTTTTCGTTTTCATGTAAGAAAAAAGTTAAATGAAGAGTCCAAAATTTTTATGCTTCATCTTGCATGGAAAACGTATCATGCTATATGCACAAACACAATCTTGCTGTTTTATATTACACACACTCTCGACAGATAACGAAACATTTCGTTTTATAAAATTTGTTGCCTTTAGAGAGTGTTGATAAAGCCAAATTTTGTAAATATTGCAATAAATGTAGTCTCTGAACAGACACTGCATGCGGTTCTATAGAGCCTAGTTTGATTGTATAAGAGTCGCTTAAAAACAGTTTCATTATCGTGTTTTTAATATAAAATATTGTACTTCTTAAAATATTAAGTAGATTTTTAAAAATGAAAGGGAAAAATTAAGAAATAACGCGCTTTTTCACCCGTTTGGTGCGTTTTGAAATTTCAAAGCTGACAACGCTGGTTATCATGTTCAAAGCCGATTCTACATAAGAGCTCTCTCAAAATGCTAAGCCTTGTTTTCGTTAAGAATTCTATAATCATGGTAAATGGTAAACTGGTCCAATGAATGACGTCCACATAGTGCATTGTGCCAGAACTAGGACAACAGGTTATGGGGAGCAAAAAAAGAGGAGGTGGTGTTTTTAAACGTTTGATTCGAATCTTCTTACACTGTAAGTGAGAGGATATATCGCACCTTTATTGCAACATAGTGATATCTCAAAAAATGAGCTTTTTGAATTAGCAATGCAGAACTGTTTTTATTGAATTTTATATTGTGCTAGAAATTCATTCAAATTTCTTTTAAAGTGTTTCCTTTAGGAGTTATTTTTTAAACATTTTTTCTAAGACTTGTATATCGAGACTAAAAATTTGAAATGTGTTTTTCTCGAAACAAACAAACTTTTTTTGGTTATGACTATGTTGCAATAAATATGTCTGCGAGTAGTTTATTTTAGTCGTAAGGTGCGTGGTGTAATTCACTAGCCAATCTACCTCGAATGGATAAAATCTAGAAGATGAACATGCACATGTGCATAAAAACACTCGAGTCCTGAATATTAGAAACGTGGCAGACCTAAAGCTTTCGTAGACGTCGCCAGTTCAGAATTTTATTTAATGAAACACTGAAGTGCAATCGGTCAAAAGATTTTCGCTAATAAAATGTTTCTTATTCGTCCGGTAAATCTGTGCTTTATAGTTAATTCAGTTAAGATACGATATCTTAAATTCTGGTCTGATTACATCAGATATGATTATCGTATTGTTTTGTCGTTGAGAATATTTTATCGATTGGCGTTATTGTTGAGAACTTCTGTGTGATCTCGCAATATGTAACTTTTCCTCGGGCTCGAACAGAATCTGCTCGCGAGTACTACCCACGAATATTTAACCCTTTAATTAAAACACCTACAAATGACAAGTTTTATCTCCAAATGCAAAGCGAGAAGGCATACATATAAAACAAAAAATCTACAAATAAGAAACTTTCCTCAAAGGCAGTAATTATAAACTACTTATAAATTCAAATAGTATACGAGTATATGATAAGTATACATAAATAAAAATTAGAATAAAATGCTTTAGAAACATGCAATAAAATGTGAATAATGTATCTTCAGCCGAGTTGACATCGGGCAAGATTCTTGTGCCGTAATAATTTTAAGCAAACAGTTCCACAGCAAAAATACTTGCCCAATGTAAGCCCAGTCCAAGATAAGAAAAAAAGGGAATTTCTTAAGGTTGTTTTTCTAGCAGTATGCAGAGTATTAGGTGATTCATCGTGAAGTTTGATTTTCAATAGGCGTGAGAGACCACGCATGACACTTATTAAGCTATTTTGTAATTTTTGTTGACTATCGTTTGACAGTTCATCATGGAAAGATTCACACGAACGTCTCCAAATTGTTCAACTTTACTACGAAGAAGAGCATTTTGTGAGAAGTGATTTTCGTGTGATTCAAGAAACCGACCTGCTGAATTCACTATTGCCAAAATTATTCGCAAATTTTAGTCCTAGTTTATATTAGTGAATGGTACTCGACCGATTAGACTACATCCAGCGCTTAGTGAAGAGAATATAACAACTGAAACTAAGAGGTGTTAGCGTACAATCGATTCGTCGTTGTGCTCAGCGGTTTAACTTGTCGTATTCCACTATGTACTTAAATTTTAAACTCTCACCAAAATAATTTCTCCACAAGTCCTCTGTTTAATGTACTATGTGGATCCCAGCGCCGTCTTGTCAAAACCAGAGCTTATCAAGCGCATGATTTTGATAAGCACTGGTTTTGACAAGAAGGCGCTGGGATCCACATAGTACATGAAACAGAGGACTTGTGGAGAAATTATTTTGGTGAGAGTTTAAAATCACGTTTTGGCTACACTAAATTGGCCACCTAGAGTGTAAATCGATTCGTCGTCATTCTCAGCGGCTTAACTTGTCGTATTCAAGTATGTACTTCCCGAAATTCAAGCGCGTAATCTCGATGAGCTCTAGTTTCAACAAGACAACGCTAGGATCCATATAGCACATGAGATAGTGGACTTGTGGAGAAATTACGTTGGTGAGCACTTAAAATCATGATTTTCTACGCTAAATTGGCCGCCTAGATTGTGAATCGATTCGTCGTCGCGGTTTCAGCGGCTTAAATTGTCATATTCGACTATGTACTTCCTGAGATTTAAGCGCATGGTCTTGATAAACTCTGATTTCAACAAGACGACGCTAGGAGCCATATAACACATGAAGCAATGGACTTGTGAAGTAATTAGCCATATAACACATGAAGCAATGGACTTGTGAAGTAATTATTTTGATGGGCACTTAAAATCACGTTGTTCTACACTAAATTGTCCACTTAAATCGTGGGATATTACACCTTCGGACGTTCTCAGGAATAAGCCAGCGAAGATTATCGCTTTGGAAGCCAACATTTCTCGTATTATGCGCGAGATACCAGTCGCTATGCTTGAAGGAGTCACCTAATATTGAAACTTTCATGTGGACCACTCCAGATCCCCCCAAGGAACAGGTTTTGCTTTGGCGTATTCCTAACTTGGGCACTCTGTTTTTCGGAGAAAGAGGGGAAGGGGTCCGTCGTTTGGTGCGGCAGAAAACCCTCTAGGAAGCCGCATGACTTATGTTGTGTTGGCTTCCAAAACCCTTACCAAGGGTATAAATTGGCAGAAAGGCGATCAGCATGGACCCCAGGTAGCTCTGCTTGCGGTTCGACCCCGGTTTAACATGGTTGAGGTGCCTACCTTAGCTGTAGCGTGCTGGCTGTGGTTGAAACCTAAAACGCAGGAAGGGAGTGTTAGTATCCTTGATGATTGTTTGGTGTGCAACATTTTTCAGGGACTAACAACCTCCCGAGGATCTGTTGCTTTTGCAATAGATACCTGTACTGTGAGGAACCAGTGGTGAATGGTTGACGTCTGAGTTGGTTTAAGTGGGCTTTGGACTACCAACTCAATAAGTCTTATCTTCCATTGATTGCTGGGAAATTGCATATAGGAGGGATTAGAAGGCCCGAACTCCTTAACAAGAAGTTGCTCGGGGACTAACAACCTCCCGAGGACCTGTTGCCTTTACAATAAATACCTGTACTGTGAAGAACCAGTGGTGATGGTTGACGGGTGAGTTAGTTTAAGGGCTGATGCTCTTAGTGGGCTTCGGCCTACCAACTCATTAGGCCTTGTCTTCCATTGATTGCTGCGAAATTGCATACAGGAGGGATTAGAAGGCCCGAACTCCTCAACAAGAAGTTGCTCATATGGCCGCAATCATATGGCAAGAATTGCTACCTATGTGAGCCTGGTAAGCCACACGGTAGCGCTGGTGAATCGTGAATAATTCACTCGTGGAACTAGTCCACCATCAGATTAGGCCGTAAAGGAAGGTATTGACGTAAATCAGTTAGACCACTCCAGATGTAGTCGTGGCTAACATTTAAATGAAATCACATTTAAATATAATAAAAATTTCAAGTTCCCTATCAGATATATGACAACCATACCTGACGATGAACCACCCTGTATATTGTAGAGAATTTTATAAAAACAACCTTTATGGTAAAAATTCTACAACTTGTTGACTGTTTTAAAGAAGTATTTATTAAATATTGAAGTCCAATAGTTTGAAATTTCCCTTTTTCTTCACACCAGTCTAATCGAATTTAATATATTGCACAATATCCCAAAAAAAATGCACCAAGACATTAACACATTCCACTAGTCTATGTTCCAAATGAATGTGCTGCTGATATTATTATAAATTTACAATGAAATGCTTTTACTATTGTATATGTACATAAATTAATGTTTATAATACAGAATATGTATGTAGATAAAAATTAAAGAAACCTCGAAAAAATGAAAGCAAACCTAGAAGGCATAAGATTTGCCAATGATAAACGGGATGGTGAACTGTTGTTTGATTTCGACAATATGGATTTTGTGGATAGCGCTTGTTTCGGTGGTGCTGGTGGTAGTGGTGGCTCTACAACTTGTCCCATATCAGAATTTTTAGCTTGACCGGGCAAATTATTAAAACCACTTTCATACGGATTATGAGTGGTGGCGACATATGTGGTTGCAGTCGTTGAAGAAGAAAAAGTTGTATTCGCTGAGTTGGTATTCAAAGTGTTGGAGGGATTCAGAGAAGTGAAGGAAATCGACAACAATTGACCATCATTTAAAGCCGACGTATCATAAAGCATTGAGGATGGTGGTGATTCCACATTATAAATTTGTCGCATCATTTCCAAACGATAACTATTAAGTGTGTGAATGTGAATGTTAAGAAAAAGTTGTTTCAAATAAAGTGTTAAAACTAAACTAAAGAAAATAAATCACTTAAATTGAAACTAAAAACAAAATAAAGTATGAATGATTAAATTAATATAAATAAAGATAATGAATCGTGTAATGGTGGTTCGTTCAAAAGGATTCAAGGCGGCAACAATGTTCAGGTACTTAATGTTTGCAGACATTTGTAAAAAGTTATTGGATGAGCGGAAGTGACAATGGTTGGAAAGAAACCGGGAAGACAATTCTTTAACCGGGCACTAACAGCGGATATGATGACTTAATCATTCTAAGAAGAGTAGCAAAAACGATTTCGAAGTCCCCGATAATTCTCTTCGACGTAGACAGTTGTGAAAATTTATCTAAATCAGCACCTGCTTTGGCGACTTTATCTGATGATGGTTTAACTCCATGGGGTTAATTATTCGCAATTTACAAGCGCCGCCGTGTGGCTTGCAAGGCTCACACAGGTCGCAACTTTTTGCCTAAGCTTATAGCCATATAGACAAGCTCTTTGCTTACGAGTTCGGGAATTTTAATCCCTCCTGTATGCAATTTCCCAATAGTTAATGGAAGTCAAGGCTTAATGAGTTGGTAGGCTGAAGTCCTCAGCCCTTAATCAACTCAACCGTCTAAAAACCACCTTTGGTTCTTACATTACAGGTTGTTGCCAGACAACAGCACCTCGGGGAATTATTAGCATCCGAAAACCGGTATGCACCAAAGTTATCAGGGAAACAAATTCAACTTCCTGCGATTTTAGGTTTAAACCACAGCCAGAGTAGGCATTCAGCCAAGTTAGGCATCAGCGCCGAGATAGTCTGCAAGCAGAACCTTTCGGGGACTTTGCTAATCCCACAACACAACATACGTCATGTGGCTTCTTAGAGCTTTATTTACTACTACAAACGAGGAACTCTTCTCTGCCCGAGAGTGTCCTGGTTTGGTTTACACCAAAGCAAAGCCTGTTCTCCGGGGAGAAGATCATACGGACAGTAGTGAAAAATATTTACATCAGCACCTGCCTTTACGGCCTAATCTGATGATGGACCTATTCCACGGAGTGAATTATTCACAATTTACCAGCGCCTCCATGTGACTGTCTAAGCTCACACAGGTAGCAATTTTTGCCATATATTTGTATCCATATGAGCAACTTCTTGTTGAAGACTTCGGGCCTTCTAATCTCTACTGTATGCAATTTTCCAACAGCCAATGGAAGATATGGCTCATGAATTAGTAGGCCGAAGCCCACGAAGAGCATCAGCCCTTAAACCAACTCACCCGTCAACCATCACCACCGGTTCCTTAGAGAAGTTGTTAGATCCCGAATAAAGCCACGCACCGAACAAATATGGTTTTAACGACAGCTAGAACGTTCCAGCCCAGATAGGAAACTCAACCATGATCTGCCCATGTTGAACTGTAAGCAGGACCCCACGTGGAATGCTGGTCTCCGTTCTGCCAATTTATATACTTGGTAAGGGTTTCGGAAGCCAACACAAAATAAGTCATGCGGCTTCCTAGAGTTTTATTTGCTACAATAAACGATGGATACCTTCCCCTCTTTACCCGAAAAACAGAATGACTTGGCTTGGAATACGCCAAAGCAAAACCTGTTCCCCGAAGGGAGCATACGGGCCACAGGAATAGCATTGAAAAATCTGACTAAAACAACTAAAAAAACAAACGAAAGATTAAAATCGCGTTATTGGTTTCAGTTTTTGGAACTGCTGAAAAACATTGGAATGTTTTTGGTTGTATTGGTAATGGGATGGTAAGGATCTCACTTAAGGGCTGTTAAAACCAGGTACAGCGTAAACTTTTAGGAACTGAACAGGACAGAAGGTTTAGTGAGGTGAATTGTCAAATATCGAGATTGACATGGGGGAACATTGTCACATGGAAATGCATGGGAGGGGATTAAATCTTCCATTTAGGACGTAGGAGGAGAAGGCGGAAGAGAGCGTTCAGCACTTTCTCCATCGGTGTCCGGCTCTTTCATTGTCACATGAGAATACATGCGAGGGGACTATATCTTCCATTTGGGACGTAGCAGGAGGAGGCGGAAAAGAGCGTTCAGCACTTTCTGCATCGCTGTGCGGCGTGGACGTGATATATCATAAAGCGAGGTGAGAGGACTGAATTCTTTTATCCCGTTTTTGGATTGGTTTCGGTCGAAGCCGTTGGCAAATGTATAGGTTCCACAGGATGCATATATCTCTCAGGCACTACAAAGAAAGACCCAAGTGGGCTAGTTTCATGAAACTGGAAACCTGTAAGACCTAATCTAATTAGTTGATATTTTTTAAGAACTGGTTAATGTTTTCATTAGAAAACATTTCGAAAAATTAAAATTTGTAATAAAATGAGTTTAAAACTACTTGTTTCTGTTACTGTTTCCAACGCTTTATAGTATAATTGACGATTTTTTCTTTGCCTTTTTTGTCTTGTTTCATCTATTTTACGTTCTGGTACAAATGCGTACATTTCGCATGTGCAACCTACGACGCCCACCAACTCGTTGCTCTAACACAAATTTGCAAGAAGGACCAATCCCTTAACACTATTAAGTTGAATAAACGGAGTCAAGAAGAAAACTAATCATGTCATATTACGAGAGTTGTCACCGCCGTAACATCATTTCGACATAAAAAAGTTCTCACTTTTATTCACGAAGTTGACAAAAGCTACCCAACTTTAGTAGGTACTTCACATATATCATATCTTAAACAATCGATAATAATAATAACCTCCACTTGTTGTCGACACCGAATATATTAGCGGCAATTTCCTTACGTCGGCTTATTATGAATTTTATAGTTCAAGGTCCAGAAAGTTAAAATTGTGTCAATCACAAACCAAATGAATCCTTGTGCGTCATCGATATCAGTATGAAAAATTTCTTTATCTAAAAATCTTGAAGTGCGGCATACTATAAACCTTTTTGGATCTTGACATTATAATCTTGTCCGAATACTGTGTTAAAAGAATTCTCACACGAATGTTTACATCAGTTTTATGAAAAATCTTCGCATTAGTAATGCCCATCAAGTGATACATCCGATAACTGTCATTGTGCTTGCTAGGATGTTAAAGTCAAAAAATGCTTTCGAGCTATTTTACTAGATTACTATGCTAAAAAAAAAATCTAGCTTCCTACAGGGTGGCTGATGAAAGCTGCTACCAGAAAAAAACGTAATAACGCACTTTCTGTATAACTAACCTGTTCCATTTTTATTGTATTTTATAGATTGATCTTTAAGTTTAACTAAAATGAAGAATTGGAATGATGAAAAGAAATTTTGGATAGTGCAACGCTTTCACGCTTCAGAGTCCGTTGTTTTCGTCCAACGAGAATATGGGCGCACGTTTGGCAGCACTCCTCCTAGCAGATGTACTACAATGAGGCCCGGTAGGAATTTTGCCGAGCGTGGCACAATGGCAAGAAGGCCTTATCATCGAGATCCCTCAATTCGGACGCAGGAAACTATCGCTGCTGTAGCTGCTTTCATACAATCCAATTTTTCAGTTTCGACAAGATATTTATTTGTTCAAATGTGACTCAGCAGATAGTCACTGCAGATAATTTTGCACCAAGATTTAAACTTATTTTCGTTATTCAATATACAAACAAACTGAACCCTAGAGACTTTCCCGATTCGCTTGGAATTTCGTGAGAAGGTCTTTCAAATGATGTCAGAGGATAGGATGAAAACGTCTTGAACTGCATTTTTATGTCTGACGATGCTAACAAACAAAATTTGTCGAACATGTAGTAATTCTAACCCATAGATACTCAATCAGATGCAATTACATCCACTTCGCATCACAGTGTGGTGTGCAGTTTCTTCAAGGTTCATTGTCGGCCTTACTTTTTCGAAGAAAGCGGTCTTATTGTTACGATCAAGATGTTGAAAGGGTTTTTCATTCCAGAATTACGCCAAAAGAGAATCGCTTTCAACTCTGTTTGGTTTCAATAAGATGGGGCAACTTGTCACATAGCCACATCTGTAATGACAGAATTGAGGCAAAAATATCCCAGTTAACTGATTTCAAGAAACTCTACACTCCATTGACCTCCCAGGTCTCCTGCCTTCACTGCACCTAATTTATTTTGCAGGGTTATTGCAAACAAGACATTTACAAAAGAAAGCCAACAAATTCGGATGATTTAAAGCAATACATTCGAACGGTAATTGAGGCAATTCCTGCTGCAACACTGCACCCTATATCCGGCAGAAAATGCAAAACAACTCTCATGTTTGGGCCGATGCCTCAAAGTATATTTTGGACTTGCTCGACCGTATGCAGGAAAGGGCGAAGAAGCTTATCGGTGACAGTAGGCTATCCAACTCTATTGACTCACCGGAGCATCGGAGTGTAGGGTGCGTTACTCTGTTCTATCGTTACTATAATGGATTTTGCTCTGACAAGATTAAGGATCTTGTTCCTGAAACTCGCACATTTCTACGTAACATGCGTTCATCGTCCAGAGCTCATCCATTTGTGGTCAATTGTCCGGGGAATCGTACAACGCATTGCAGAGAGGGTTCGTTTTTCAGCCGTACGCTTCGACACAGACATGTTTCCTGTCTGTTATGACGTCGGACAGTTCAAGCCAAATGTTCATAAACACTACTCCCTATTTCCCCCTCCTCACAACCTATTTTCCTAGTTCTGGTACAATGAACTGCATATGTAAGCGTCATCCCCTGAGTACTGGTCCAAGATAAAAAAAACGAAAGAAAAACCACTACATGCAGTAATGAATAACATTTTGATAAGATGTCGCACATGTGTCACCGAGGGTGGGCATCATTTGAATTCAATTATTTCCAAAACTTCATGAATTGCTTTAATGAAAATTTATTATTTTCGAAATGAATTACTAAAAAATAAGTTACATAAACTGGGCAAAAATTTATTTGAGTTTCTTAATGTAGCAAAATTTATCGGACACCCTGTATAACTAAACTGTATTTATTACACAAATTTCTCTCATAAAAACAGGTATTAAATTTAATAATTGTTAAAAAAGTTAAATACATTAACCAAATCCAATCAAAAGCCTTTAAAACAAAATAGGGATTTTAATTTAAGGGGGAAGGAAAGTTCAAAAATCAAATCCACAATTAGATATGTATAAGGATTCAAATATCAACTAGACACCTAAATAGTAAAAATCTAAATTTTTTTAAATGAATTAAGAACTTAAAATAACCACCATGCACGTTCAAAGTAGTTTTCAATGGCAATTAAAATAATAAAGCTTTTGGAATACTCATAATTTAAAACATAAAAAGCCTTTGAGGTTAAAAAGTATATTAAAAATTTTATAAAAATAAATAAATATAAAAAATTGTTTAACAAAAATATTGCTCTTCTAAAGAAAACAAAATAATGAGTGTGTGACAAAAACTCAAACTCAAAAGGTTATCAAAGACTTTAAGAAAACAAAAAAGAATCATTAGTAAGGCAAACTAAAACTTACCGCAACTTCTCCAAAGACCAATAATGGGTGGCACCATTTTTGGTATCGGTGACCTCAACAGCTACCAAAGTTTTCGAAACGGGAGGCGAACCGAACTCGTCTTCGGCTTGCAAAGGAGAAGCAGCTGTAGCCAGCTCGGGTGGCAAAGGTGAGTAAAGTGTGTCGGTTAGAAGAGTAAACTGGAATTGAACTTTCTTTTTCAATTCCACCGAAATGGCATTAGCTTCTTTAAGGAATATGGCATTGCCCCATAAGTCATCGCGCAAAGAGGTGAACTGATGGTAACGCCATTTACGGAAGGCCCAGGCAGCCAAGCCAGCTTCACGGGCAGACCAGCAAGATTCATAAGGTGGATTGGCTACAACATTTAAAACATTGAAACGACATTTAAAGGAAATAAATCAAACTTACAATAAACTTCCTCGTCTTGTAAATCTTCTGGTGTGTAACTGCTATACATAGACATGGTCATTGATTGTTCCTCTACCTGCTTTTGTAAAGCATCAATACGTGCCTCATAGGACTAGAATAATAATAAAAAAGCGAAAATTATGTTTAATGAGAAAAAGCAAATAATTACGGTATTCAAACGGTTGTCATAAGGTCATAAGTCTTAAAATATTAGTATGAAAAAATACGAATACTGTGAGCATTCTAACGTAAATTATTTTACATTTGAGTCAGCTGATATGTTTACGGTTTAGTTACGGCAAACTCCGTTTAAAAAGTCTTATTACGAGTATTTTCTGACTTTTTTGTTCGAAGCATAATATAAAATATTATGACATTATGCGTGATATGACCCCATTTGAATCCCCCAAATATGTATGCTTCCTTTGAAATATTTATGTATTTACCTTACGCTGTTCCTCAAACTCTTGATCTGCCTGCATTTTTTCTCTTTTGTATTGCTCCTCCAACACATCCAAACGCTTTTGCATTTCTGCTTTCAAATCAATGCCCTGCTTCTCCAACAATTCACACTGGGCAAAATTCCAATCCACCTCCTGAGCATCACATTTTTCATTTTCATTCTCGGCATTCTCGGCCAATTTCTCACGTATTTCCCGTGCCTGTTCGGGATTTGTAAAACGGAATACATGATTTTTACCCAAAATCACACGAGAACCGGTACGCAAAGTTTCCGGTTCCACCAATTTACGTCCATTCAAATAGACCAAAGCATCTTTGTGGGGTATTAAAGTTACAGCATTGTTACGATTCTCAAATGTGCAATGCTCTTTGAGTATATGCGACCCAGACAGCTGTATATCTTGGGGCACATTAGCCTCATGGGTGCCCAAACGGGTTATGCCATCTTTTATATAATACAGCAAGCATTCGGAAAGATTGGGATCTTCATTCAAGTTAACTAAATGAGGAGTTTTCTTTGGTGAGAAAACACCCACAGTAATACCATCTTCTTTAACGGCCACACCCATTTCGGCAAAAACCGCTTCACGCTGCAAACGTATTTCTTCGGTGCGTTTAAGTTTCTCCTCCCAAGTTTCATTTAATTCTAAATACATAAAATACCAAATTAACTAAAACTATTTTCTCACTAATGAACAATTTACAGAACACCAACACGCTGGAACCAAATTGCATCCAAGTGGGCTGGCTGGCTTCTTCATAGCTTATAGCCTGTTAAATCTATCTGAAAAGCGACACGTCTGCAATATTTTTATGCAAAGGTCTTAATATTTTGAGCACATTTCATACACTTTTTCTAGACGTGTCACCCGTTTGTGTTCTGTAAACTGCAAACATAACGTTTGCTGGCTTTAAACTTGCCTGCTATTAATTTTTCGCTAGCCTGCAACTGATCGACGGCCATTTCGGTAGTGGAACCATTACGAGCACGACCATTCGTTGGTGATTTTATATTACCACCGCCACCCACGTTACCCACAACGCCTCCTCCTCCGCCGCCCGTTTTCATATCGTCTTCTGCAAAAATTTTACAAAATTTTTATAAAAGTCAGAACAACTATATATTTTCAGATACTGATTAGGATTAAATGCATTTCGAATACGTATGTAAGTATAAGATTTATTGAAAAAAATATAACAAAAGGCTTTTACATACTTATTTACACACATTGAATAAAAGCGTTACCAATTCGTTTTTTTTTTTTCATATTATAATAAAGTTATATCAATTGGTTCAAGGACAATAGACAATCAATCGCTTAATAAAACCCAGTCAACAATTAAGGTTAAACATAAATATTCGAAGTACAATTCTCACATTTAAATAAGAGCCAAAAGTTACCGAAGGGATGCAAGTTCATTATAACTTCTTAAGACCAGTATAAATATTTTATATTAACCGAAGATATTAAAACAAAAAATTGTGAAAATTATATATCGCACGTGAACAGTAATCATGTGCTTCGCATGGCAGGATTATTCTAAAATATTTTCCAAAACCTTTTGCAATACTTCAAGTGCAACGTTAATGATTTGTCGCGTTAAAATTTCTGGATGCTTGCAGGCTTATGAAGATAGATTTTTCCTTTCAACTAACCCCAAAGGCGCTCTTAAAACTGCCCAGCTTTCACATGAGAGTCACCGCAGCATTCACCAGGAGATTATGCTTACCCTATAACGACTTCTACAGACGTTTTCAAGACGAAGACGAGGAGGAAACAATCCTTCACCTCCTGGAAATATGGCCGGCTTTGGAGCACCACTGCCTAAGATATCTAGGAGAGCAGAGTTTCAATAGCCTTTCATACCTTGCCCCGGTCAATCTGACCGCGCTAGTCTCATTCAGGAGGAACAGCAGATGGCTAGTATAATAGCATGTAACGCCACACTAAGTGTTTCCCACTTTTCCTCCTCCCAACGGCCACTACATCTCTCTAATTTCTATTTCCCCACCTTCTATCTTTCACCTTTCTATTTTTTCAGGCAATCACAAAGGAAACGAATTTAGAACTCAAATGCGCTGGAGAACCTAGTATTAATAAGGGAAACCAACGGCCTGCCTATCTGACCTAACTCCAAAGGAAACAGTCTGTAGTGATTAAATCCGTTAAACGGGTAGGCCAATTTAAATCGCTGGTACTCTGTCCCCCGCAGTGTGCGCTATAGCTCCACCATATTGACATCATAATTTTCTATGGCTGGCTTTAAAATTTTTCCAACAACGATCACTAGTGAAAGGAACGGCGACATCGTGTTCACTTTCAAAAAAAATAATAATAGGTGTTTGCTTCCTCAGTTTTGCAATAGATGGCAGTAGCAGTAAGTGGTAGTCGAAATAAATACATCGTAGATTTCATACAATAAGCTTATTTTATTAATCGGTTTGTGTCATTCTCGATTAAACATGTCAGCTAACGATCCAAATTCTCGTGATTTGTGGATGTTTTATATTCTGCATTCATATGAAGAAATCTGCGGTTAAGGCTCATCGAATGCTCTCAAATACCGATAGTGAGGCCGATATCAGCGAAAGAACGTACCGAAATTGTGCTCAACGCTTCAAGAAACGTGGTTTTGACGTCGATGACCAGCATAGCGGTGGAAGAGAGAACGGTTTCTAAGATGCGAAATTGGAGGCATGACTTGATCAAGACTCATATCAAATACAACAAAATTAGCAAGATCATTGGGAGTGACGCAACAAGCATTTCAAAATGCTTAAAAGTCATGGGAATGATTCAGAAACAAGAAAATTGGTTGCCGTACAAGTTGAAGCCGAGTGATGTTAAACGGCTGTTGTTAGCTTGTGAATAACTGCTTGTAAAGCTAAGACGGAAGGTGTTGGATTCTTGAAATGCGTAATTACACATCAGTAGTAAATTTCCAATAGCATCTTTCACACGCACAATAAATCTCATTATTTTAAGACAAGTATGTTTATTACTTTAAAAAATGAGATATGCCTCATAAAACCGAGTGTGTGTGTGGTTTCGTCTACGCCAAGACAAAACCTGTTCCCCGAAGGGCCCTACGACAGAAATATATAACCAGTTACTCATAACCCTACGACATAAATATATAACTAGTTACTCATAACAAAGCCTCGAATTTTGGGGGGAAAACGGCGGTAGCAAAGTTGTTCACCTAATACATGAGCCAAATATCGTTTCGCCGCTCATATCTAGGATATGAATAATATCAGGACTTTTCTTCTACTTTTTGTCGAGAAAAAATTACATAATCAAGTCGTAGCTGATAGCCTTTTGAGTTCAATTATAAGGCAAGCTGAATTTTATATGGAAACATTCATTTACATATACATTTGTCGAACGTCTCCGGGTAGATAATTCTACATTTTCTCAAGATCTTTTCCCTGAACCCGTTTAATATTGTAATCCACGTTCGTCGATTTATTGCTAACTGACAGACCAAATCGCATATTTAAATAGCGGCGATATGCACGATGAGTCAAAACAATAGTCCGTTGATTTGAGAAATGAAGGAGTTTATAAAGAACTCAAATCCCCTCGGTAGTTTAAGGTCAGTCTGCGCTAGACAAAATATGCACATACATAAGTATTGGAACAGGCAATAAAATACAAAAAGAATCATACAAAAAATATATCAGCCGAAGACTATGTTGCACGTATTGTATTGATATGATATTTGACTTAGAAACAACAGCGGGCCAATTAATAATGCAATATTTTTATTTAACTTGCGCATAACAATGAGCTTTGTCTGAAGAGAGTTACCCGATTTGCTTGTTAGCGCCCAACGCTAAAAGTATTTCGATCCTAAAAATCTGCGAAATGAAACGGGGCAAGTGTACCAGGGAATAAATTATCGAAAAGGGAACAAATTTAGGACCCACGTGAGCTGGAGAATCTAGGATATATTAGAGCATCCGGTACCGTGAAACAACCCTCAAATGAAATAACTCCCAAAAAAAAAATTAACAAAAACTTCAAAATCCCTTACAAATTGGGAGTTATTTCATAAAGGTTATTTCATAACTTTTCATTATGAAATAACTCCAAACTGAATTCTGTCGCAAGTTATTTAATTTATTTTGATAATTGGGGGATATTTCACTTTTATTGGAAATTATTTCATTTGACTAAAATTGCCTTTCAGTTCAATCAGATATTTATATTTATAAAAACTGTAAATAAAATAAGTCTCCAAATATATATATTTGAAAGTTATTTAATTCAATAGAATCTTCGGATTTTTTACTTTTAGATTTTTTATTTTTAATTTCGATTGTATATTGAGTATCAGTTTCGCTTATTAGCTTTTTCTGTACAGCCGGCCTTAGGCCAGGCTGAAAGATTTTCTCCTCTATGGTATTTCAAACACCAGTTTCGCAAAATATTTTTCTCCTTTAACCTTGAGGTTGAGCACTTCTTCTGTCAGTGTCCAGCACTTTCTTAGATAAGGGCATTGTACTTAGGCAGACCGATGCTGCATGATTTGACGGAGGTATCGGAATGCGATGTAAGTGGATTGGACTCCTTTATCCGATCCTCGGGTTGGTTCTAAACCAGTGATATGTAGATCTACTGAGATACATATCATATCCAGGCAACACAACGGGACCTGACTGGACCCAAGTGGGCTGGCTTTACAACAGCTGGAAGCCTGTCAAACCTAACCTAACCTTCAGGTATGGTATAGAAGTTATTTCATTTTAAATGATTAAAGAGCTATCATTAGGAGTTACATAATGCTATTTAATTAAAACTTACTCCACTATTCTAGCTACAGAGAAAGTTTTTAGTCAGCGAAGCCGGTTTTTGTTATAAACAAAATCCTTCCGCCCAGCAAGATATTTTTGGTGAGCGGAGCCTGAGTTTGCTAAACGCTTCTATTCGGCCAAATGCTGGCTAGACAGGCCGGGATGGCTCAATTATCTCCCTATGTTCCGGCTTCGCTAACAAAATATTGTATATATAGCCGTCTTTTGGTCTATGATATATGGTATGATAACAAAGTTAAGGACCTCTTTCATCGGGAGTTACCTGTTATACCAAAGAGGTTGAAGCAGTTAAACAGTGCCCGGTTGCAAATATAATTTGTATTGGGAGTTATTTCATTTTAGTTAGGACTTATTTCATTTGGAATTTATTTTTTTGTATTAATGGTTAAGTTATTGGGTCTTATTTCATTTTGGCTTGGGAGTTATGTCGTTTTTTTTTTTTAATTTGGGAGATATTTCGCTTTTGTTGGGACTTATTTCATTGGGAGTTATTGCATTGGGAGTTATTTCATTTGGAATTTATTTCTAGGTACCGAGCATCCCATCAGGGTTTGTTTCTCTTTTCAGTGCCATTGAAATTTTGTCTATATTTATGATTTTGCGCATTTATCCCCGAAAAAATACTCCAACATCAATGATAATAATATAGTAATTTCTGGATAATTATTCCCCACGTACTTGATTTGCCCGCTAAAAAAGTGGAATCAAAAACAAAAACTAATGGGAGTATTCCTGCCTTAATGAGTTTCATATCATCAATTTCATTTCATATTCGTTTCATTTAATAGTTCGTACTTATCATCCTAACAGCAAACAGAAAACAATTAAAATTTGTTTGTCAATCACAACAGCAGACGATCAAATAATCAGCCGTCAAATAGAAAAGTAAACCGATTTCGATTTCCATCAACTATTGCGTTACGTCTAACCGAAAAATTTCGATTGAATTCACACAACTATGTGATTGATGGGCGCTTGAGAGAACTGTTGTCAAACATTTAATTATTTTTATTTTAATTTTTTTCTTGTTTACAATAAATAAAATCTAGTGTAAACGTATTTAAAGCAGGCTCTGCAAACCAATTTTGCAAATTAAGCAAAGCTGTGTCCAAGTTTAAGTGGATATTTTCAATTTTGTTTCAAATTTAAGGCATAAAAACATTTGTCAAGTACTAAATCAAACTGCTTAATAAGCCTATAGCGAAATAAATAGCGCATAAAACTAATTGATTAGATAATCTAACGCAGCTTTATAAAATGATATATATCTTAATAAGTTATAGAATTGGAATGAGCTGTGCGGCATGGATTGGTTGGTTGTGTGAATGTAAACAGTGAATAAATTAAATAAAAAATACTTTCGCTCGAGGTTTGAATTTAAAAGGACGTTTGTTTAATGATAAGGATAATTTCACTACAAAAAAGAAATAATATTTAACAAATTATAAACAGCCTGTTTTCAATGTTTCAACATATCTCCTATGAAATGGAACTACCCTACTGATGATATTTCGACATTTCATAGGAGCTATCCTAATCATCAGTAGCGTAGCCCCTATGAAATATCAATTGATGCCAATCAAAAAATTATAAACAGCTTGTTTTCGATGTTTCCCAATTGTCTATATATCGACATTTCATAGGAGCTACCCTAATCATCAGTAGCGTAGCTCCTATGAAACGTCGATATATAGACAATTGGAAAACATCGAAAACAAGCTGTTTATAATTTTTTGATTGGCATCAATGTTAGAGGCTAATAAAGTGAATAAAACTCAATTATTTTAATATTTAACTTTTTTGACTTTTATTTTAATTTATATTCATAAAAGTTGAAACTGCTTTTAATTTCACTTATATTGTTAAAACGTCATCTTAGTTGTTTTTTCTTGTTTTTGTTTTATTTATTTAGTAAATTTAAGACATTTACGATTGTTGCTGTGTTTTGTAAACAAATATAAACCGCCATTTTTTAATTGCATCTTATGGCGCTGGTATTCCTTTTTCATAGGAATAAAATAGAATTTGAAATTGAGTGGCCAAACGAGTAAAACTAATATCGGGTGTTAAATTTTAAGGACCGTTGTTGAATGTAAACCACACCAAGTCAAGTTTTTCTGTGCATTTCATTTGATATTTCTCAATTTGAACCATGGAAAGCTACATAATCAAGCAACGCGTAAACGTTGTACAGACTTTTTAATGAATTTTCGAAGAAAATCAGCTTCAGTAATGACGAACATGTTCACCCCAGTGGATGGTCAATAAACAGAATTGCCAATCAATAAACAGAATTGTCGAAAAACCAAAGCAACTACAAACAGTGACAGTTTGGTGCGGTTTATGGGCTGAATTGGAAGATATGGATGTGGACGATAAGTGGATTCAACAGTGCGTTGCCACTTGCCATACAACTAACGAAACAATGGCTCTTTTGCGCGATAAATTCAATGGCCGTGTAATCTCACATGGTGGCGATGTCAATTTGACACCGTTGTACTTCTTTCTTTTAGGTTATTTGAAAGAAAAGGTGTACGTCGATAAGCCAGCAACAATTCAAGAGAGAAAAGATGAGACAATTCAGCACATTAACGGCATAGAACTTCAACTATGCCTCAGCGTCATCGAAAATTTGGACCATTTTATTCCATACATAATGGAACCATACCAATATAATCAACAGCCCTTAAAACCTAACCACCCTTTACATCACATCTTCTATTTTTTTTTATCATTTTTTATGATAGTTTTTTCTTTTTAAATAGATTTACAACTCACGAATGATGATGTGCTTTAAAAACAACTTCAAACTAAATTTCGCGTTTTACATCTTAAGGCAAAACTATTAAATTTTCGTATGAACAAAATCAAATTTAAAGCCAAGTATATAAAATAAGTAAAATTAACATATCACACCGTCTATTTCTTATCTTAGGACGCTATTTTAGTTTTATTACTTTAAATAGACACTCAGAAATGAAGTTTCACTTGTATGTTTGCAACACCCGAAACTGATGCCATATGAGTGATTATAACATACTCATGTAGGAATTGCCGTATTTCTTTCGGGGCAGTGGGGAGATTTTGGGAATTCACGAAGCCGATTTTGGAAACTCCCAAAAATTTGGAATCACTTTTCCAATCGGTCTGGAACCGGTTTTCGATATTCGGTGCGCGTTTTAGTCGTGAAACATGCGTCTGATATATAAACGATCATTCGCTTTAGTTTTTGAGGAAGTAGGGGGACTACGACGTTTTCTGAAGTCGACTTTGGTAATATCCAAAAATCTCTCGCTAACCGAATCGGATCTGGTTTTTCATATTCCGTGCGCGTTTTGGCCGTGGAACGTCTATCTGAACTAATAACGCTCATGCGATTTAGTACAAAAATTGAAGTGGCCATATTGTGTTCGGGAAAGGGAGGATTATTGTCGTTTCCTGAAGCCGATTTTGGGAATTAAAAAAATATCAGAACGCGTTATCTGGCTTTTGACACGCTTATATACGCTACACTTGTATTGTTTACTTGTTTGAATGTTTGCAACACTCGAAACACATGCCGTATTGGTTTGATATCGAAACGTGTGGTTTTAGTTTTTTAAACTATATGTATTCCTATTTCATTTAATTTTTATATTGAAATCGAGGATGGATCATAAACCTGATTAACTATTTGTAACACAAATGCAAACATAAGGACCTGTTCCACAAATCATTTTTTGTCAAAGTGATTTGAAACCACAAAAGAGGTGTTCGGCAAATAAAATATTTCTGATTGCTGTGATTTCAAAGCGGTAAGCTAACTTGCAGGCAATTTTATAACACACTCTAGTTCAGGCAGATATTTTATTATGATTCTAAGAATTTACTAAATTAATAAATAATTTAATACGTATTTTCATTGATTTAAATAAATAGTAAAACTATTTATTTTATACGCAATAATGCACTAAATGCAAATAAGCTAGACACGCTAACTTTTATATACTTTTGTGTTTAGCCTTGTGGTTTCTTATACTCTTTTTATTTTACTTTTATATACAGGGTGGCTGATGAAAACCGCTACTGAAAACGTTATAACTTATTTTCTGTGTAACTAACCTGTTCCATTTTTATTGTATTTTATAGATTCATATTTAAATAAGTTAAACTAAAACGGAGAGTTGAGACATTGAAACAAGAATTTGGATAGTGCAACGCTGTCACACTTTAGAGTCCGTTGTTTCCGTCCAAAGAGAATATAGACGCACGTTTGGCGGCACTACTCCTAGCAGATGAACTACAATGAGGCGATGAGCGTGGCACTATCGCAAGAAGATCTTATCATCGAGATCACTCTATCACTGTTGTAGCTGCTGCCATACAATCCAATCCTAGAGTTTCGACAAGGAGCTTATCTGTTCAAATGAGTGTCAGCAGACAGTCACTGCAGACAATTTTGCACTAAGATTTAAACTTATTTCCATATAAGATTCAATTAACAAGCAAACTAAACCCTAGAGACTTCCCGATTTAATTAGAATTTTGTGAGAAGATCATTCAAATGATGTCAGAGGATGAAAAGGTTTTGAACTGCATTTTTATGTCTGACGAGGCACATTTTGATTTAAACGGCAATGTTAACAAACAAAATCGTCGAATCTGGAGTAATTCTAACCCACGGGTACTCCATGAGATGCAATCACAGTGTGGTGTGCAGTTTCTTCAAGGTTCATTGTCGAGCCTTACTTTCTCGAAGAAAAGGGTCTTACTGTAACGGTCAATGGTTTTTTTTTTCAGAATTAAGCCGAATGAGAATCTGTTTCATATGTGTTTGATTTCTACAAGATGGAGCAACTTGTCACATAGCAAAGCCTGTTATGACAGAATTCAGGCAAAAATTTCCCAATAAACTGATTTCAAGAAACTACACATTGCGTTGGCTTCCCAACAGACCTCCTGACCAAACTGATTTTTTTGTGGGATTATTGCAAAGAAGAAGTTTGCAAAAGAAAGCCAACAAATTTGGATGATTTAAAGCAATCCATTTGAATGGTAATTGAGACAATTCCCGCTGCAACACTCCAGGCGATATTGAATAACTTTTTGATAAGATGTCGCACATGTGTCACCGAGTGTGGAGGCCATTTGAATTCAATTACTTTGAAAACTTCATGAATTACTTTAATAAAAATGTATAATTTTTCAAATGAGTTTCTAAAAAATAAATGACATAAACTTTACAAAAAGTTATTTGAGTTTCTTAATGTAACAAAATTGATCAGCCACCCTGTATATATGTATGTTAGAAGAAGAGAAGACAGTCCACCTTAAAATAAAAAAACACTCATAAATCGAAACAAAAAGCTGCTTTTTTTCTTGTGTTTTCGCAGATTATAAACCACATCTAAAACCAAGAGATATTACGCCTTTCAGAGTATATGTATATAAATCACATTTGTACTTTTGAAACGGCATGTGCTTTGAAATCACATGAGTTTTCAGAACAGGCCTGAAAGTTTGTAGAAACTTTTCTTCCTTCTTTTATGACAGAAAATCTTTTTAAAACAAATTTAACACTTTCACAAGTACACGTACACAAATAAGTTTAAAAATTTACGAATTTTTTATAAATAAAAAAAAAAACAGCATAACAAATTAAGATATTAAGCAGTAGTTATATAATGCTATCAATTGTATTATATATAAAAATATTTTTGTATATCATAGCAAAGCGTGAAAAAATCAGAGTTGATATTATATACTTTTCTTATTTAATTATTAAGTATATAGAACTACTTACTATTTGTATCGCGTTTTTCACAAACCACTTTGCCATCAGGCCCTAAATATATATTATAAATAATAATAATGAAATAATTACCATACTATGATATTTTATTTTTAATCGGGGTTTTTAATTTAGCTATTTATATGTATAGGTCTGTATGTATGTGTATGTTTTTTAATGTACTCTTATGTATTTAAATGTATTGAAAGACATTCTTAATTTAATAATAATTATTTATTGAGTAATTTAAACGAGTGATTAAGGCAATTGATGAGAATGCAGTTTTAAGATTCAATACAATTTAGCATGAAAGGAAATTATTTTAAAAACTGTTTATTTATTTAAAAATTTTTAAAAATTTTTAATTCTAAAATTTGGCATTTCTTCATGATATTTGGATGACAAATTTTGAGAAAACGCAATTATTAATTATTTTAAAATTATCGGTTATGTTTTCGATTCTACTTCAAAATGAAAACAAATTGAAATCACTTCAATGTCAAGCTTTGACGTTCTACATTTTACTTTTTTATTTTTGATTTGTTTTCGAAAATTTCTAACATCAAATATATTTATGTCTACTTAGAAAGTGGAACACCAAAGTTCGACATTGAAGTACAGTCGACTCGCGAAAACGTGAACATCCAGTTACGTGAACACTTTTATTTTAACATTGACTACTCTAAAACGTGAACAAGTGCTGATGGCTCTAAAACATGAACTTTTTTTTAAGATTTTTTTATTTCAGAAGTAAGTTCTGGAGTTTTTATTAGCTTTGGAAATAGCGGTATTATAATTTCTTCGTAGCCTAATGATAAAAACATCTTTTATAAGGGTATACACACATACATATGTACATATGTACATACATAATAGTCAATTTCAGTTTCTATGTCTTGTATGGAAACTATTAATTTGAAATGCGTTTTTCTCGAAACAAGCGTTTTTTAGTTATGACTATGTTAGGAGGAATAAAGCGGCGATATGATTTTTTAATGTAGCCGTCGAAGTACCTATTAACGTAGAAAAATGTATACATATATGTTGCTGCTTTAGTGCGAAAATTTGAGTTGCCGTATTGGTTCTGAGAAAGTTTTTTTTTTTTTTATTGGACCAGTACTCAGGGGATGACCCCTACATATGCAGTGCATTGTACCAGAACTAGGAAAATAGGTTGTGAGGAGGGGGAAAGAGGGAGTAGTGTCTGTGAACATTTGACTTGAACCCTCCAATGTTTTAACAGACAGAAAACACTTCTGCAGGCAATTTATTCCACAGACGAAGCGTACGGCTGAAAAACGAATTCTCTCTGTAATACGTAGTACGATTCCCCGGGAAATCGACCACAAATGGGTGAGCTCTGGACGATGAACGCGTGCTACGTAAAAATGTGCGCGTTTCGGGAACGAGATCCCTAATCTCATCAGAGCAAAATCCATTGTAGTATCGATAGAACAGAGTAACGCAGAGTGGGGAGATTTATCGTTTCCTGAAACCAACACCAATAGCTAACCGGTTTTTATATTCGGTACACGTTTTAGCCGTTTTGGCATTAGCATCTGAGCTATTAACGGTCATTCTAGTTAGTGCGAAAATTTAAACTGTATATTGTTTCAGGAGAAGTGGGGATTTTGGCGATTGCTGAAACCGATTTTGGGAATTGAAAAAAACTCGGAACGTGTTATACGGATAATTATCTGGTTATATGGATAATTAGTTTCATATCGAAGCGTGTTATTTAGTTTTTTAAACTATAAGAGTAACGCACAGTGGGGAGATTTATCGTTTCCTGAAACCAATACCAATAGCTAACCCGTTTTTATATTCGGTGCACGTTTTAGCAGTTTTGGCATTAGTATCAGAGCTATTAACGGTCATTCTATTTAGTGCGAAAATTAAAACTGCATATTGTTTCAGGAGAAGTGGGGATTTTGGCGATTCCTGAAACCGATTTTTGGAATTGAAAAAAAAACTCGGAACGTGTTATACGGATAATTATCTGGTTATATGGATAATTAGTTTCATATCGAAGCGTGTTATTTACTTTTTAAACTATAAGAGTAACGCAGAGTGGGGAGATTTATTGTTTCCTGAAACCAACACCAATAGCTAACCGGTTTTTATATTCGATGCACGCTTTAGCCGTTTTGGCATTAGCAGGTGAGCTATTAACGGTCATTCTATTTAGTGCGAAAATTAAAACTGCATATTGTTTCAGGAGAAGTGGGGATTTTGGCGATTCCTGGAACCGATTTTGGGAATTGAAAAAAAAAAACTTGGAACGTGTTATACGCACAATTATCTGGTTATATGGATAATTTGTTTCATATCGAAGTGTGTTATTTAGTTTCTTAAACTATATTTATTTATTTTATATCTTGTTTCATATCTGTTTACTTTGTGGTATAGAATAAGTTTTTATTTTTTTTTTTTTTTTTGTTCAATTAGCGGAGAATAAAATGCAACTGCATAATGTATTTCATTATAAACAATATTTCTAATGATCATTAACAGCGTTCCTTCAATTGCCTTAAATGGAACACGACATGTACCCAAATGTTTGCTTCAAATAATTCTAATAAGAATACTATTTTAAAATTGTGAAAATTATTTGTAACTAATTTAATTTGTTTACTTATAGCTAAATGTTATCATTAAAAAAAAAGTTATATTAACAATTTACCTTCTTGCACTTCAATGCCCTCAGCTTTTAAAAGATCGCGCAGTTTCTGTATTTCTTCCTTAAGCTCGCGTATAAGTTTAGCATTTGCATCCTCATTGACCACGGCCTTGCAAACAATCTGTTTAGCCCGATCGGCATATCTGGAAAAAAGCAAATAAAATTAATATTGAATGATTATTACAATTATACAATTAAACAAAAACTCACCTTAATGTGCTTAAAGTCTCATCATAGTTAATATCAGCAGGTGATATGGCCGCGATCATGGCAGTTTTCGAATTACCGCCCAAATTTTCACGCAGCAACCAGGTTAAAACCGAATCGCGGTATGGTATGAAATCGGCTTTTTTCGATTTCTTATTTTTCGAGGCCTATGGCAAGATATAATTTTAAAAGTGAATAAAATTTCGAAATAAGTTTGAATTTTACTTTAGGAATTAAAGGTTCAAGAGGGATTGTAAAGAATTCAAAATCAAAACATGCTTTCTACAACTCAAAATTATGGACAGTCCCAGTTCAAGTACGAAAAAAAAAATTTGAACATTTTTCGAATTTTATTAACCTTTTAAATATAATTATAATAAATTAAACTAAGAAAAGCTTATAAATTATTTTAAAAACGTACTTATTTTTATGGGAAATTTTTAACTAAATAATTTTTTAAAAAGTACTTTTACAAAACATATATTAAAAGATATTTTTAAGAAATTTTTCGAAGACACCAAAAAAAGTATTTCTTTTAAGTGAGACTTTCCGAAACTAGACAAACTTTGTAGAGCCGAAATTTTCCTAAAAAAATTGAGCGCGCAAACTAAAGCAATATATATTCAAGATAGCAGGCAGCCGCCTAAAAATCAGGTAGAGTTGTGAAATCAATTTGCATCAGCTCCTGCCTTTACGGCCTAATCTGATGATGGACCACCTCCTCTGGGTGAATTATTCAAGATTCACCAGCGCCTCCGTGTAGCTTGCTATGCTCACATAGGTCGCAACTTTTCGCTATAGGTTTTCAGGTCTACAGACGAACCCCTTGCTTAAGAGTTCGGGCGTTCTAATCTATCCTGTATGCAATTTCCCAATAATTAATGGAAGTCAAGGCTTAATGAGTTGGTAGGCCGAAGCCCATTAAGATCATCAGCCCTTAACCAACTCACCCGTGTAAGAATTACTCCTTGTGCATTACAGAACTGGTACTGTTGCAAGATAACAGCACCTCAGGGTTGTTTTAGCCCCCGAAATCCGTAAGCAGGGAAACGAATTCCCCTTCCTGCGATTTTAGGTTTAAAGCAAAGCCAAAATGTTTTAACCAAGACAGGCACCTTAACCATGATCAGCACCGAGAGATCTGCGAGGCAGAATCTCCTCAGTGGTTTTTTAGCCCCCGAAAACCGGCAAGCACCATAGTTAGCAGGGAAATGAATTCCCCTTCCAGCGGTTTTAGGTTTAAACCACAGCCACAACATTTTAGCCAAGGTAGGCACCTTAACCATGATCAGCACCGAGGGATCTGCAAGGCAGAACTCCCGGCAGCTTTGCTGATCCCCTTTCAGCCAATTTTAACCCTTCTTACGGGCTTCCGAAGTCCAACACAATATAAGTCAAGTGGCAACCTAAAGTTTTGTTTGGTACAACAAACGAGGGCGCCTTGCTCTCCATGCCCCAGAAACTAGAGTGTCTTGGTTTGGTCTACGCCAAACCTGTTCCCCGGGGGGACTAATGGGATACATTCAAATACCAAATTTCATAAATTCTTATCATAGAACATTAAAACAAATTTACCATAAACTAAATTACTAAAGACGACTTTGCCACTTTAAAAGCTTAATGTGAGCCGAATAGTTCAATCACCGCAGACTAGTCTAGCATTACGTTAATAAAATGTGGCAATAAATGTATAAAAGCGAACACTTCTCGTGAGCGGTTAAAAAAAAATACCTCACCGGTGAGTATTCAGTTATGAGAAATTCTGCAGTATATATATTTTGAAATACGAGTAGTTTTGTAAAAGTTATGGCTTTTCAAAAGTATCTTTTTAGGAAAGTACTTTTTCTTAGAAAAAATTCCTTTTGAAAAGGTATTTTTATAAAGCGCACACTGTTTGTTCAGTAAAAAGTGTCTTTTCCAACCAAATGTTAGATTTTGGAAAAAAATTCGAAAAGCTTTTAACAACGGATGGGTGTAGTGTTCTTCAAGCAGAAATATCAGCTATAAACAAAGCGGCTAGATGGCTGCTATTTAACAAAACATTCGATAGGGGTATCATGATAATAACAGACAGCAAGGCCGCTATCAACTCCCAGGAATACCGGACATTTTTAAACAAGATGACGAGTCAATTAAACTTAACCCTAAAATGGGTACCGCGTCCACGTTCTAATAGAAGCAATAACATCGCTTACGAATTAGCCAAAAAGTGACAACCATAGAGTATAGGGGCATCGATCTCTTTTTAGGGCAACACTTATCAGCGTGTTGGAAAAAGATAAAGCTCCATATGCTGCATTCTGCGGAAGAAATACGACTCACAGAGTCCACAAGCCTTATATCAAGGAAGCTGTGGGCGCACATTAATTTTAAGAGAACAAGAGAGATCTTAAACCTGTCCAGATCTTACTTGAAGTTCCAATAGCGGCAATAACATCGCTGATGAACTAGCCAAAAAAGAGACAACATTAGAGGATAGGAACATCGATCTCTTTGGTGCACAACCCTTATCAACGTGTTATAAAAAGGATAAAGCTCCACAAGTAGCATTCTAACCAAGAAATATGGTTTATAGAGCCCACAAGCCTTTTATTAAGAAACCTTAGGCCGCACATTAACTTTAAAAGAACAAAAGAGCTCCTAAACCTACCATATATCTTTTATGAGAATCACTGCAGTAGTCATCACCGGACACCGCCCATTTGGGAACCATGCCAGGAGGCTGGGCTTACCTTACAACGAGTTCTGCAGAAGTTGCCAAGACGCAGACGAGGAGGAGACGGCTCTTCACCTCCTAGGACTATGCCCGGCATGGGAGCACCACAGCCTAAGATATTTAAGCGAACAAACCTTCAATAGCTATCATGTCTGTTCTAAGTCAATATGACCAAGCCAGCCTCTTTCATAGGGAGCAGCAGATGGGAAGTATAAAAGCATTTAAAGGCACACTAAGCAGTTTCCCATCTTTCCCCTTCCGAATAACCACCATAACCCTTATTTTCTAGTTCTCCCATAAACTATCTTCCTCTACCTTTTACCGTTACCTCTCTACTTCAGGCAATCACAGAGGGAAATAATAAGCACCCAAGTGAGCTAGAAAACTCAGGCTACTAGGAGATCCAGCGCCCTACTACTAATCTAACCTTAATAGCTTTAAACATTGGAAGAAATACATGTTTGTTTTTATTTTATTTTCTTTTTTTTAATTTCTTCTGTCTGTTTAAATTGCGAGCTAGCAGTTCCTCGAACCGTTTGAGGTTTAAAACGCAGCCCTTTTTAAGGCTGCGGTAGTCTGACCACAGGCTATTATTTTCTGGTACCACGGAAGCCAGGAGCTCCGAGAACATTGATCTCGCCCGGCTATGGTGAGGTGTTTCGGGGCCAACGTGGTGGTTTAATGGTTATCGGACTTCGGTGTGAGGAGTTACGCTGCAACTGCAACCGGGGGCCGCGACCCTGACATCAGAATGAGTTTTAGAAGACTCCGCCCTGTACCATGGGGGAGAGCATGCGCCATTCAGCATGTGATCGAAAATGGTAACCATATTGTCAAGTTTGGCCATGCGTGACAATTTGTCATACATGGGGACGTCCGGGTGAACGTTTTTTCACCTCGTGAGAGAATCACCGTGGACTTGGGCTATCAAGGCAGGAACCCACGCTAAACATATTCTGATTCTGTCTGTTTAAATTTTCAAAACTTATTCGTTTGTTATAAAATAAATTTTTCGCGTCACGTATCTTCTGTCTGGTCTTCATGCTTTAAATGATACTGAATGTTTTATGATTTAACAAAAAATTTAAAAACTTTTCAATCAAAATTTTAAATTATATATGTTTTTTTTTCAAATTTTCAACGTTAAGAGTCGGTTAACTTTAATACTTACAGACTGTTTATTATACATAGTTACACATTAAACGATTTCAAAATTAAGACCACAAATTATTGATGAAAGAAAAATAAAGTGAAATTTTTGGAGTTTTTAGAAAAATTATTGTGATAAAATTCAGTTTTTTGCGTTAAAAAGAGTTTCTTGTTTTATACAGAAATTATTTAACCAAAATTAAAATATACAAAATAAAAACTTTAAAAAATTATTATGTAAAGTGAAAACTATTTTAAAATGATAAATAAATTTAACACTAAAAAATACTTTTGCAAAAATATTGGCAGTAGATAAAATATTTTATGAGATTTATTTTTTTTCGCTTCCTTAAAATTTTGTTGAGCAGTGTAAGTATACAAAGAGAACACTCAATATATAAATGTATTAGACCGAATACCATTGAGGGCACTGCGTAGTGATCAATGATCTAAAGGGAATTTTGTCCAAGAGCCAAGGAGGGAGTATAGCTTAACTTGTAAATATGTAGACACGTCAATAATGTTTAACGATTAAAGCAGTGCTGGTTATACACATACATTCATAGTTACACTGGTATTAGTGACAGGCCAAAGCGAAGGTGTATTTTTGAAAAGCTACGCAGAGAGATGTCTCTTCAGTAGAGTCTAAAGAGCAACCAATTTGATGATCTTTGTTGAAACGCAACGCATCAAACGTATGTATGCTTGCGTGGTTATCACAACGATTTTTATATTGAACATGAAGATATTTTATAGTGTGAGGGCATCGCAACTGCTAAATTATGTGTCCTACATTTACATTTATACCCGAAAATAACACATTGGCGAAAATAAAAGAACTATAACTTTTATAAAATATTATAACCTTTATTGTCTTTCAGGCGGTTCATCGTGAGGTATGATTTTCAGTAGGCTTTTTTGCCAAATCACGCATAATTCATAGCAAACTACCTTATCATTTTTGTTCAGTATCGTTTGATAAGTCATCATAGAAAGACTCACACGAACAATAGAGTCTAAATAGTTCAGCTGTATTACGAAAACAGCGTTGACAGTAGGTCAATTGACCTACTGCAGCCGCTATAGTCAATTCCGGTTGCAAATTTGAGTTCCAGTTTACATTAATCGATGATGCTTGAATGGTTGTGGTTTATGGTCGAGAGGAATCGTTAGTCTAAAATAAGGAAAATCGGTATGTTACCGTCAATGGTAACTGTTATCGCACCACATTAACACACTATGTGCTTCTGAAATTTAAACGCATGATCTCGATGAACTGTACAAGATTGTCTTACGAGCCATACAACGCGTTAAACTATAGACTTATTGAGAAACTATTTTGGTTTCGCGTTATGCAACGGTCATATGATAATTGGGCATCCAGATTGTCTGTTATCACACCTTTGGACTATTTTCTCTGTGGATATGTAAAGACTGAGGCCTTCAAGGAAAAGCGAGTTACGATTAATGTTTTGAAAGCCAACATTACTCGTGTTGTACTAAATACTAGGCCGAACTAATAACTCCAAACTAAAGTGGAAGCCAACATTTAGGTTAGGTAGGCAGGTCGCTGGATTCACCAAAAAGTACCTGGATTCACTAGCTCACTTGGGGGTCCTGAATATAGTTCCCTTTATGATTGGCTGAAAATTGGGATAGTATAGTTCAAGGATGAAACGTATAGGGATATAGTTCGAGTGATGGGGAGGTGGAAAGGCAAGGAAAGGCGGGAAACTGCTTAATGTGGAATTACTTGCTGATGTACTAGCCATCCGCTGCTCCTTATGAAAGAAGTTAACGCGGTCGGATTGACCGAGGCCAGATGCTACTCTCGCCTAGATATCTTAGGCGATGGTGCTCGAATGCCGGGCATGTTCCAAGGAGATGAAGGATTGTCTCCTCCTCTTCCTCGTCTTCGCAACTTCTGCAAAAGTCATTATAGGATAAGCCTAGGCTCCTGGCATGGTTCTCTAACGAGCAATGTCCAGTGATGACTGCTACAGTGACTCTTAGGTGAGGTCTGGACAGTTTTAATGGCTTCTCCCCTCTCTTAGAGTTAATGTGCGGCCACAGATGCCTTGATATAAAGCTCTGTGAGCTGTTTTTCTTGGGCACTTTTTAGCGTGTGGAGTTTTATTCTTTTCCAAATCGCTAATAAGGGTTCCACAAAAGGGATCTATGTCCCTATTCTCTAGGGTTGTTCCCTTTTCGGTTAGGTCATCAGCGATGTTGTTGCTGTTGTTGGGCCCGTGTCCATGTACTTATTTTAGGGTCATATGAGAATATCTCGATATCCTGTTTAAGGATGTCCGGCATTCTTGGACCAGACTGGATTTAGTATATATTCCAATCAGGGAGTTGATGAAGGCTTTGCTTTCCGTTACTATCATGATATCTCTGCCGAATATCTTGTGACATGTCAACCATCTGGCCACTTTGTTTATAGCCAATATTTCAGCTTGAAAAACACTACATCCGTCTGATAGTCTAAAGGATATTTTAGTGTTAGATTTTTTATGTAAACGCCAACTCTGGATCCATCCGTGTAAACATAGAAAGGTTAAGCTTCTAGGCGAGATTCTTCGATTTGGTAGCCGAAACTACTTGAGAGGAATAGTTTTGGGATGCAGTAGTCAATTATATCAGGGACTAGGTCTCTTCAAATCTCAATTATATTAGCGTGTCCCCACGGTCTTTGGATCCATGCTCCTGTCGCGTTCAACCTAATCAAGGTTTTTAGTGCTATCTGCCTGGCTTCTAAATCACGCTGCCAACATTTACATCATCTTATTTTTAATCAGTAAATGTCATAAATGTTTTTTAATTTTAAGTTCACTTACATAATTTTACCTCACGATGAATCACCTGATACTTTCGCGTGTACCACATAGCAAGTGATTATAGCAAGACGCTGTTAAAAACATGAAATTCTACATGAAAAGAATATCAGGTTCCGAAAAATCTAGTTTCGAAGAATTTGCAACTATTCTGGCTAAGTATGAAGATGTTCTCATCTGCAGATCAATCTCCGCGCTCTTCAAACAACTGTTAGTTTTAACCGCACTTATCTCTGGAAATACTCCTGCTATGTATGGATTTCATGAACCCAAAACATTTCGATTCGCAACAGATGGGAAAAGTTGAAAGATTTTTATCATCAAATCAACATTAGATGTAAAAAAAGAAATCGAATGAAAATGCCACTGAATGGTAACAAAGAACCTCTTTCTCCTAAACCCAGCAAGGATATCTAGTGGTTGTAAAGGAGAATTTGTTCTCACTTCACGAGTATCAACTAGGCTTTGAATTGACGGCACTTATCTCTAGAAATTTTTTAAGATATACTTAACCTACGGCGTTTTCTGAACCCGTAGTTCAGAACATATCAATCCCTAACAGATAACAAAAAAGCTATTAAAGTTTTTCATTATCGAATCGCCATTAGATGCCCGGAAGACTATTTAAAATCTTAACAGAAACATTGCAAATGGAAAATCTATTCAGCAAGGAGATCTAGTGGTAATAAAAGATAATTTGCTTCCAGCTCACGAGTGGTAACTAGGCCGGTGAAAGAGACTTATCACTTGATAAAATTCAGTACTTTTATATTAATTCTAGAAAAGTAAGAAAGTCGCAAGTATGGAAGTGTTATCGAATGAATTTTTCTGTCACTTTTAGACCAAAAGAACTAACATAATTATATGCTTTCTATGGGATTACATTCAATCGAATTTGACTACTAGATATCGCATTTCCAGCTGTTAAAGTTAGTAATATATTGTATGTCCATTAAATATTATTACTCATAAAAGCAAGTTTAAGAGCAAACGAGGGAAGGCTGGCATTACTGATTATTTCAGCACACGAGATATTTGTTTTCTTTTCCTCTATTTTATTTTACGTTTAATTTAATTTACTCTAAAATATTTTCTCTGCGAAAATTTTTGCAAAAGCTCTTTCCATATTTAACATAAAACGTCTCAAAACTTACAATTTCAGCCAAAGCAGAAATAACTTTTCCCAAAGTTGTCAGAGATTTATTGATATTTGCACCCTCTTTAAGACGCGTACCCTTCGCACCAGTCGAATCGGCTCTTTCCGAGCCGGCCAAATCGACCAAACTTATTTTCGATACTTTTTCCGTAACCAAATCGGTCATAGTGTCATGACGACGTTGAGTAAAGAATATGGTGAAGACGGCGTGCGAACGAGAACTGGTCTCGTTCATGTTGGTAGCAGCCACTGTACGGGCCTTATTACCCTCATCTATAAGATCATGAATATCTTCATAGCTGGTTACCGCCAATTTGGAAAGATCCTCCACATAAGGGCCCAACAAGGGATGTTCACGGACACGCAAATTGCCTTTATTTTTGGGATTTAACAAATCTCGCACACGTTCGCAGTATATTTCCATATAAGAAACTTCAACCTAAAAACAAAAGTTGGGCTCATTAAAAAAACACCGCGACAGGAGACATCTGAGCGCCATACTTACCGAATATTTTAGTTCTTCTGTTTCTGTGGAACGTATGCGTTTAAACAGATCTTTGCAGATCATGGGTATAATGCCCTCCTGGTGCTCTTCTTGTTTGCCCATCATAGTGTATGATTTACCGGCGCCAGTTTGGCCATAAGCAAATATGCACACATTATAGCCATCAAAGGAATGTTGCAACATCTCCTCGCCAATGTCTTTATACACCATGGCTTGTGTTGAAAAGTCCGGATCCTTGGGCTGTGTAAAAGAAACATTTAGTTTACATAAGACTCTAAATCCAACAACTTACGTTATGTGACCAGTAGGAGTAATCGAAATTGAAACGTTTTATAGATTCGCTGGAATTGGGTGGTACTTTGGGATTTGTTATGGCTAAAAATAATAAGCAGAAAAAATTGTGTGTTAAATGAATTAAAACTGTGTTTACATTGGAGATTATTAATTACCGGTTGTAGTGCCATCGAACATTTCTATGATGCATTTTGATTCTCGACTGATTTCCCTTGAGTTAAAGGGTCGCACTCGAACCGCCACTTTAACGGACGACATGATGGCGGTGAGTGGGCCAAAAAATTTGGCCTAAATTACCTTAAGAAATTTTTGACCTAAAACGACAAATGAAAAAATACATAAAATATATAAAAAAAATATAAATTTCTGAAACAATTATAAGTAATATAATTTAAAAGTGCTTTTATTTTTCTTAAAACATTCCAGACCAAAATTTATCAAAAAATTTCTTCTGATTTTAGGTAATAACTTTATAAGGCACATTTATTTTACCAGGTGAAACTGGGATTACAAAAACAACATGGGGATTTATAGTTGCTTGACCGATTCGTGTGTCAAAAAATTTGTATAGAAAGTACGTATATGCATACACACACTTACAAACTTTACTTGCTGATATGTTGGTGTGTGAGCAAACAACCCTGTCGGAAACTGAATTAATTTTAAATTAACTTTAACTATTCCTCAACTAGTGCTGACACTTTGACAATAATTTAAAACAAGGTACTTTTTGAAAAAAAAATAATTTTTTTTAAATGGTTATTTTGGAAAAAATTTATTTTGAAAGAAGTACGCTTTTACTAAAAAGGTATTTGGAAATATAACTTTTTTACATATGTAAAAAAGTATATTTGAAAAAAAATTATTTAAAAAGAAATGCCAATACAAAAACGACATTTTTTATAAAGTGTTTTGTTAAAAAAGTATCTTTCCAAAAAATAACTGCTAAAAAGGTACCATTAAAAACACACTTTTGGAAAAGGACCCGTCTTATGAAAAATGTGATATTTTTAAAAAGTAGCTCCCAAAAACATTATTATAAATCCGTTTTTGTAAAGTTACAGCTTAAAATCGTACCTATTTTAAGAAAGTACCTATTTATGCAGAAAATTTCGGACTTATTACAAAAAAATACGTTTTCCAAAACCTCTGTCATTTCATAAAAGTACCATTTTTGAAGGAAAAAATACTTCTGTGTTATTAAAAAACTTTAAAAAGTATCTTGTTAAAAAATGATCTTTAAAAGAATGCCTTCTAAAAAACACTATTAAAACACGCCTTCTGGAAAAAGAACTTTTCTGAAAAGTCGCGATTTAAAAACGTATCTTTTTTGAAAAACCATTATTAAAAAACTGCAATTTTAGGAAAGGAACTTTTTGAAGAAAATTGTGGACTTGTTGCAAAAAGATATGTTTTCCAAAAATTGTCATTTGATAAAAGTAACTTTTTCGAAGAAAAATTATTTTTTGTTTAATAAAAATAATTTTCAAAAAGTTACTTGTTAAAATTCTATCGTTTGAAAAAATTACCGCCTTAAAAAACACCATTTTCTGAAAAGTCGCGGTTTAAAGTCGTACCTTTTTTAAAAAGCACGTATTTAAAAAACACCATTTTATTATTTATTTATTTCATTAGTTTCAATTTTTTGTTTAATAAAAAAAATTGTCTAAAAGTGACTTGTTAAAAAACTATCGTTTCAAAAAATTACCGCCTAAAAAACCATTACCATTTTATTATTTCTTTATTTCATTAGTTGTTATTTTTGCAGTTAAAATTCTTTTTTGGTTTTAATAAAAAATAAACAAAAATAATAAAAATGATTTCAATTTTCCTGAAGAATTGAAATAACAAATTGTTATAGAAATATCGAAACCAAAGCGTTATTTCGCTGCAAAAATAAGAACTAATTACTTAAACAAGATCAAATAAGTAAGTATTAAATATTTATTTATTTAAAAAAATATAAACAGATTGGTTTTTATGTTTCCAAGTTGTCTATATGTCAACTTTTCATAGTCGCTACTATGAAAAGTCATTCGATAACAATTTGTTATCAATTTGTTATTTCTCTTGGCAATGATAACAAATTTTTATCGAGAAATAAACGATTTTGAATAGTTAATTTTTTATAAAAAAAAACCAAAAACAAAGATCTGAAGCTGCAAAAATTAAATTTATTTTTCATTATAAAAATGAAAAAATTTATTCGAGACTGTTGGTCGACTACTCTGTCAAATCATCCATTAAGTAAATATATAATAGAAATCTTACATTTATACAATAAAATGGAATAAAATATGTTTATTATGTTAACTACTTTGCTGCATAGCTGCTACGAAAGTCATACATTAATACTATGAAATATTTTGATTAGATCTTCCACACTGTTTAGAAGCTATAACGAAATTGTTATATGTTCACTCATGTTATATGTTCTTAACACGAATGAAACAATTTTCATAACATTAATGACGCTGCAAAAAATAATATATAAAAATGTTCATCCCATTAATGAAGCTTTCGTAACCGAAATGAAACTTGGCATGGTATTAACGTAACAATGATAGGCGAAACCGTTTGATTCCCATTCACTACAAAAGAGAACAACTATGTTTTTTATTTAACGCAAATCTTGCATTAATTTTGAGAGATCCTATAAAAATGTACTTTATTATGGAGAAACTACTTTTTAAAAGTCACCTTTAAAACAAACTAAATTTTTTCACTATTGTGAAGCAAACGTGTTCCCTTGTCTTTGTTATAGAAAAATTCAAGTATCTGCGAATTAAAACATTCATTATTTTTTTTGTATTAATAAGACATACACAAAATAAAGAAACAACAAATCACAACAATTTTCGTAGTAGACAGGGAAATAACATCCACAGAAATTGTTATTTTGTGTGTGGAATATGTTTTATTTCCAATGCGCAGACGAAATCCACACTTCCACAATCCAATAAAATTGTTGTTTCAACTGAGAAGACGAAGCACTAGAAAAACAATAACAATGAAGTGGAATGGAAAGGAATTCCAAATTTGTTGCATGAGTCATAGTAACAAAAGGAATCACCAACCCATCGAACAGACAATAAAAACCCCCAAACTCCCCACCGCCCCACAACCAACAATAATAAGAAAAATTTTAATATTGAAACAAATCTTTAGGTTTTGTAATGAAAATGTTATACTTTTGTTTTAAATAATATACATATTTATATATGTATTTCTATGAATCAAGTCAATTTTTATATAAATTATATTGTTTTATATCATATACAGGAGTGAAAAGAGATGAATTGTAAACAAAATGATGTACTCGTAGCAAGGCAGTTATAAAACTACAAAGACCCCATCTTAATCAATATTATTTTTAATATATTTATTGCTTTTATCCCCTTCATTCGAAACTTATGATTAAACGAAACTGATCAAATAATAATACATATGTATGTAAGTTTGTGGGAATTGAAAAAAGATTTTCACTTAAAACACTTTCCAATTTATTTGTTTTTAGTATTCCAATTTAACTTTCAGAAAACTTTAACAAATATCAATTTTAAAATCTTTTAATGCTTAATAGTTATACTTGTTATAAAAGTTATATGGAAAATGTAATACCTGACTCACGATGTCAAACGTTAGCGTTCGCTAATGTCGTAAATAAAAATTAACCACCGTCCAAATTAAGTATGTTGAGTGCAAGAAGATTTGGGTGACTACTTCATTAAATATTGGAGTAAACTCCGTCATTAACAATTTTTCGAATAGTTTTGAAATTGTTGGCAGTAGACTTATTGGTCTATATGATTCTACTTTAGTAGGATCCTTCCCTGGCCTGGGTATCATAGTAATCATAGAGACCTTCCACTCTGCATGATAATACTCAAGGCGTAAAATAACGTTAAAATAAAATAAGAGCATTCCTCTACCTACACGTGGTAACTGCTCAAGCATTTTGCCAGTAATCTGATCAATACCAGGAGTTTTTCTGGAGTTTATGTTACTGATACCTTGTTCTACGTCTTCTAGTTTGAGTCTCAAAGACACAGGCGGTCTAACTGCATATGATGGTAATTCAGCTGCTTCATTTGCTGTATCATTTGTAATAAAAACTTTTCTCAAATGATTAACATACAGATTAGCTTTTTCAGATTCGGTTCTTGCCCACTCCCCAGTTGAAGTTCGCAAAAGTTGGCTTACCTTTTACGGTTCTTTTCAGAACTTTTGTCGCTTTCCACAAGAAATAGTCAGAATGAGGAGTACCATCAAGGTTTTCCAACCACTATACGTTTTAAGGGAAGCCACACTCTGGATTTCAAGAAGATTTCTTAATTGAGTTAAGCATTCTCGTAGTTTAATTTTAAGCTGGGCAGACCCGGAAAGTTGCTACTCTTTTCTAACACTTCTTTTTTCTGAAAGAAGTTCATCTATTTCAGATGAATAAGTTCTATTGTGCTCATTTCTGGGTCTTCTATGGTTAGTGGTAGCATGATGTACGGCCAGTATAAGGTTTTCAGAAAACTCATAAATTGACACATAAATATCCTCCGACGTTCTCAAGCCAATATTTTTTATATTTTAGCCAATTAACTCCAGCGACGGTCAACGCCAAGTCACTAAACGGGCAGCCAATCTCCTGGGGGAACAAAATAAAGATTATAGTGGGTGAGTGATCTGATGACAATCTATAACATCTGGATCCTTTCATCTGTCTGACGACCAAAAAGTGGGGTATCCGCTTAAAATAACATCTAAGTTCATTTTGGAAACTGTGTCGAAAAGCACACGACCGGGGATATTAACCGTGATCCCCAAAAAGTGCGCTTAGCACTATAGTCACCTGCCGCTAAAAATCGCTGGCCAACAGATTTGCAAAAATGTGAATATTGGTGTTCTGTTAGTAAAAATCGGGGCGGTGAATAAATCGATGATATAACAATTTGTTCATAAAAATCTTCAATGCATATATTAGTTGCTTGGCGACACTCTTCACGTCTCGTTTAATAAATAGTACTTAATTCTGGTTTTTATTAGAACTGCCAAGCCTCCACAAGATCCTCCACCGGGGTCTTTAGTGTCGTATAATATGTAGCCACCAATTTTGAAATAACTATTGGATATCAAGTGAGTTTCAGCAATCATTCATTGAATTGCTTTTCCATAAGGAAATGTTCAAGTTAATTTTTGTGTTGGCAGAAGCCGTTTGCATTCCAGAGACGTATTTTAAAACAAAATAAGTATTTTGTTTTTTGTGTGTGTTATATATTGTAATAGTAACACTACATGGCTATTCCCTCCGAGAAACAGATTTTGCCTTGGCGTATGTTAAACCAGGGCCTTCTATTTTTCGAGTAAAGAGGGGAAGGCTCCCTCGTTTGTTGTAGCAAATAAAACTCCAGAAAGCCACTGCAGGTGCTGATGTAAATCTTTCTCACTACTACCTGCCTCTTATTATAAGATAGTTTTCTTGAGATTTCTAATAAGAACGCTCTCATAAAAACTGTTACAAGACTGCGATAACACTAATTTTAAGTCTGCAAGTGGAATCTATGTTATTGCAGCTATAATGTTAGTTAATCACTAAAAAAATATTTCTTAGTCTATTATAAAATATCACGACATTATGGCGTGATATGCTACTATTTCAAACCCTCAATTATATACCTTTCAAAGATTCAACATTTTTTGTGGATTGATGTCGAGAAAAAATCCGGTTCAAAGGACCATGAAAGTAATTGCAGAGAATACAATTTATTCCTACTTTCCCTCGGCTTTACAGTAAAAAGGGGAAAACAACTTTGTCTCTCCAATGGAGTTCACGTTAGGAAGTATCTTTATCTAGGGCTGCGTACAATTATTCATCTTTGGGATATGGGTTTCTAAACGATAAAAGAGTAGTTGTTTCTTTGCGTACAGGTTTCTATTCTGCGGTTTACACGGTAAATTGAAGGTTTGAGGAAATAAAAGGTTTATAATTCAAATACATATATAGTTCAATAATATGTTTAGCAGAAGGCTGCAAGTACGCAATTCGAAATGAAAAATTTTCGTTTTAATATTAAAGCTACAGTCGGCTTTTCTGGAAATTATAATTACAGCCAGTTGTTACACTTCAGGGTGACCGTTTAGTCGTATACAAATACATTAGCAATTCAAACTGTTTTTCAAAAATACAATATTTAAGATTTTAAGTTTAATTATTTAAACAAAACTTTAATAAAAATTTTAAAAATAACTAAAAATTTAGCTCAAAATTACTGTATTTAGAAAATTATTCGTTTAAGTCTTTTGGGAAATTACACTAAATATATTAGATTTTAAGCAGAAAATTTAACTATTTGAGAAATCTGTTTTTTATAAAAGTATAGATGTTGAGAGGTTATAAAAATTGAGGTTAGATCGAGATAAATAGATCATCGCAAATAAAATACAACTCTCATATCTGGGACGGTGTCTCAAAGTCAATTTTACGTTACTCGATATTGTGCAAGAGAGAGCAAAGAGGCTTATCGATGACAGTAGGGTATCCAACTCTATAGACTGACTCATTGTGTATTATGTTACTTTGTTTTATCGTTACTACAATGGATCTTGTTATGACGATAGTAGGGATATTGTACCCAAAATCTGCTTATGGTCGATTGCCCACAATGCATTACAGATAGAACTGCATAATATATGTTCCTTATTAGAAGTAGGTTTCGGCAAGAACCACAAGTTTTAATTAGAAGACAAATTAAAACAAGTTGGCTCAAGAAATCATTTTTTTAACAAAAACGGTTTGTTCATAATAAATAAATATAAAACTATTTTTGTAGAAAATTATTAAAATTACCTTAGATGTATAGTTGGTTTTCTTTTGGTGAATTATTCACGGAATTTTAGTAAATAAGTTTTTTAAAGTCGAGTCATTGCTTAAGAGTTTTTTTTTATTTTTTTAAACTTCTTTTTTTGTTAATAGTCTATTTTTACAAAAATAGAACTGTAATAAAATATTTTAGTATATTATAACACTTTTTATGTCACTTTTCAAAAAACAATGGAAAATGATTTCAAAACAAAAGCTGATGAATAAAAATCATAAAATTTGTATTATAAAAATAAATGTAATGAAAACAAAAGTAGTTATTTCTATTTTTCTTTAAATATTCAGCCGTGTCACAGAGCTTAATCACATTCGGGAACGGAATTGGATTGGCTTTTCGGTTCTACAAAAAACTAAAAAGAACTTTTCGGAATGAAAGCATTTCTAATATCAAATGAAACTAGTATTGTCCCATAGGAATGATTTAATTCGGAAAAAATTTTAGATTTTCGTTTTTCGAATGATCAAAAAACGTCAGTTTCGCTTGCGAACGAAATAGAATTCTCTGACATGGCTGATTATTTAAGGAAATATCTTTATAGTATATAAAATAGTATAGTATAATATATATAAAATAGTATAGTATATAAAATAGTAGAAACAGTATATATCAACATGTAACTTTTTTGCACAATTTCTTGTAAATTCGTTAATTATGAAACTATCACCACGACTATAGATAATAATTCCCTGGGAATTTTTTCTCAGTTCTCAATACTCCTATTCTAAATAAATCTCCCCGGAGAGCAGAAGAATAAAAAATAATAGAAACGGTATTTATCAACATGTAACTGTTTTGCACAATTTCTTGTAAACTCGTTACTTATGAAACTATCACCACGATGATGATAACAATTCTCTACTCCCATTCTAAATAAATCTTCCCGGGGAGCAGAAGAATAAAAAATAATAGAAACGGTATTTATCAACATGTAACTTTTTTGCACAACTTCTTGTAAATTCGTTAATTATGAAACTATCACCCCGATTATAGACAACAATTCCCTGGGAATTTTTTCTCAATTGTCAATACTCTTATTGGAAATAAATCCCCCTGAGAGAATCTTCTCCTTTCATATTGTAAATAAAATCTCCCCAAGAGTTGTTCTCTTTCCCCGTTATTTAGAAACAAACTTCCAAAATGCAAAAACTCTACCTTGGGGAAAAAATAGGTATTAGGGAGAATGTGTTGATAAATTTTAATTAAAAGCTCTGTCAACAAATTTAATGAGAGTTGTGATAAAAAATTTAAGTCTTTAATATATATTATGCAAAATGTGATAAATATCTTAATTTAGTCGTACTTTTAGGTCAAAAACTTTCTTGTAAATTTGTTACTTACGAAACTATCACCACGATTATAGATAACAATTCCCTGGGAATTTTTTCTCAATTCCTAATACTTCTATTCTAAATTAAATCTCACCGGTAGATTCTTCTCTTTTCCTATTGTAAAAAAATCTCGCCAGGTGATTTTTCTCTTTTCCCGTTATTTAGAAACAAACTTCCTAAATGCAAAAACTCTATCGCGGGGAAAATAGAGGTATTATGAATATTAGTTTTAGGGAGAATGTGTTGGTAAATTTTGGGAATAACTCTGCCAACAAATTTAATGAGATTTGTGACAAAAAATTTAAGTTTTTAATATATCTTATGAAAAATGTGATAAATATCATAATTTATTCGTACTTTTAAAGCAACTAAGCAGCAGCAGTGGGGATAACACCCCAAAGGCCAGCGGGGAAAAGGTTAAAAAATCTGCACTCAAAAACAGATGTTGGAAGCGATGAGGGAACAGCAGCAAAATACAAAAGAAACTTCTTTCTATTGACTGTCTGTATGTTTTACGAGTAAAGAAATCAGAGTTGGAAGAACAGAAGCACCACAATGTGGTAATGGAAAAGTTTAAGCTTAGAGAGACCTAACGCAAAATCGAAAAAATCACCGATTGTTGGCCTTAGAAGAGCTGAACTGAACATTATTATTCGACTTTTCTTTGCCATGTGTGTCCAAGCTAATTTGGCTAGAATTGTGGATCGAAAAATTTACTGTTTCAACCAAAATATGTCTAAAAATTATTTGAAAATGTTTACTCTAAGCAAACCGGAAGAAGTAAAACAGCTGGTTTCGAAAGTTCTCTCCCTTTCCCGATTGTTTAGAATAGAAGGATTTTATTCTTGCGAATAAGAATTGCCAGGGAGCTTTCTTGGGAATATTCATAATCGATATGTATTGTTTTAAATCTTTATGATGAAATGTATTTGTGTGAAATGTATTAAGGCCTAACCATAATCTGCTTAGACTGGCTTAAGCGTATGCCAAAATTAAACGAAAAGCAATAATGTACTTATATGAACTTAATGATTTTTAACCCACTGTTGCTCAACTGCGTAATATTTGTGTGTTTTTTTTTTTTTTTTTTTTGAGTAGATTATATAAAAAAGTACTAAAAGTAACAACAAAGTATTCTATGCAATCGCTTCCAAACAAAAAGTAAATAAAATTTTGTAGCAATTTGTTTAAATAAACATTTAAACAGATTTGCTATGCAATAAAATACAATTACTTTTGCTTCCGTGTCTTAATAATTTTAATCATTTTTGTTAACTTACACACAAACTTCTGAAAACAAATGATTCCGTACAAAAAGTGCGTTCAGTTTTGTACTTTGTTTATGCAACAGACATTAGACGAAATTTAACATAAAGTTTCATTAAGTACACTTAATTCAGTTTATGCACATTATAGTTAGGCCTTTAGGATCATTAAAAAGCTCAAATTCGGAAAATAATGCAACTTAAGGCCATTCTACATATCCCTCCTATATCCCAACAACATCATAACTCATAAAAGTTTGTTTCGAGAAAAACATACAGTTTTTAGTTTTTATACACGTCTTAGAATAAATTTTTAATAAATATTTCCTAAAGGATGCAGTTTAAAAGTAATTTGAAGACATTTTTGACAGTACTTTTAAAAATTCTCCATTGTTGACTCGAAACTCGCATTTTTTAACATATGACTTTGCTGCAATAGCGATGTATGTAAATTAACAACTTATTTGCCTTTTAATTAAAATTCCTTTTAATAAATTTACCTTTCTGTCACTACTCCAATTTATAAAAAAAGAAAGATAGCACAAGTAGGCCCACTATTCCTCTCACAATTTATAAAAGAAAAAAAATTTATAATAAGTAGGCTCACGATGTAAAAACTACCTCTTGATATATGATATGATTTTTATTAGTCATAGATTACAAAAACATGACAAACACAAGCAGAGTTATGAAAAGAGAGAAATAACAAAAATAAAAGTTTATCCTTTTTTTGTTTTTGTTATTCTACAGTTTTGTGGTTGACATTTTGTTGTTGTTTCGTTTTCGTTGTTGTGATTTTTATGCATGGATGCCATATTGTTAATACATATTTTTCTCTTATTTTATTTTATTACTTTCCCACTCACATTCTTTGTTTCTTTTATCTTGACCTTTATTAATAAATTTTCTTGTTATCTACACTAAATTGTATCAAAAAATAAAATAAAAATAGAAAACAAAAAAGAAAGTTTATGCTTATAGCACTTGTTATCTCTCTCTATCTCTTGAGGGTTATAATTTTACATAAAATTGAGCTACTTTCTCTTTCTCGCTGCCAATGTACACTGGCTTTTGTATGCAAATTTTAATAGAGTAAAAAAAAAAATAAATAACAAGTATAAATTATGTATTGGAAGGGAACAAAGGAAAATAATTAAAGAGCTTAACATTACTCCCACGCTTAAAATTAACTAAAGAAAATTTGATTGAAAAACGTATAATTTACTTGGAAATTACTCGATAAATAAACATACGCGTGCATATTTACATACATACATATAAATATAATTGGGAATGTAGTATGTACGTTTGTACATGTAAATATGTACATACATATGTATAATGTCAGTTATGCATGGTTGCTTTTGTCAAGCCAAGAAAATTTTCCATAAATTTTAGAAATTGCAATATATATACCTACATACATATGTGGAACATATTTATAAGTTTACAAAAATGTACAATGCCAAATGGCATATCGTTGGTCTCATATAGGTTAGGTTTAACAGGCTGCCAGCTATTGTAAAGTCAGCCCACTTGGGTCCAGTCTGGCCCCGTTGCGTTTCCTTGATGTGATATGTATCTCAATCTACTTACATCGCATTCCGATACCTCCGCCAAATCATGCAGCATCGGTCCGCTTAGATACAATGCCCTTATATAAGAAAGAACTGGATACTGATAGAGGAAGTGCTCAACGGTCTCTACTTACCCCGCGTCTTTGCAACTTCTACAGAAGTCATTAAATGGAAGATTTAACATCCTCGCCTGCGTCCCTATGTGACACTGTCCCATCAGGATCACCACAGCAGAACGCAACCTCCATCGGGGCAAGCCCCAAAGGATGATAGTCCTCCTGTTATCATCTCTTGGCCATGTCAGGCTTGCTATTCGACAGGTATCCTCACTAGACCATCTGTCCTGAGCGGTGTGAAAAAGTTGACGCTGTACTTGTTTCCTACAGCTCAAGAGCGGGATTCCAACGATCCCTTCTATATCTCTTTGTTGTAGCTAGACACCGGCCTTTGCCAGTTCATCCGCTACTAGATTTCCGGGCACCTCACTATGCCCTCACACCCAGAAAAGCTCTAGGTTCGAATGTCTCGATATCTCGCTTAGAGATATCCGGCATTCACGAACCAACCTGGATGTCGTATAGACCTCAGCTAAGTGCATACAACGCAGCCTTACTCTCAGTACAAATTCGGATACCATCCCCGTATATCCTGCAGTTCCTTAACCAGGTAGCTGCCTTTAGAATGGCGGCAATTTCCGCCTGCACTATGCAACACTCATTTTGTAGCCTGAAACTAATCCTCCTCTCGGACAGGGGGATAAAGATACCCCCACCAACTGCCAAGTCCGATTTGGATGCATCTGTAAAGATTTCAAGCACGTCCTCTTCACTAAATACGAAGATCCCATTCGAGGCCACTGAAATTCGGAATCGGCGACCACAACTTAAAGGGCGTTAACACCATTCTTCGATAGTTATTCTCGCCCAAGAAATAACAAGTATAGAGCAAAAATTTTATCTGCATATCCATTGCGTGATGCAGCCGTGCCAGTGACATAACGGGTTAGTCGAAGTGACGAAAATATCGCTGCCGTTTAGGCGCCTATAGCCAACGATCCAAATCAGTCGATTCCACGGCGTTATCAAGAACTACTTTATAGGCATCTCCCAAAACTACTTTATGGCGAATTTCCCGTAAAGATATTGGTTCACACCCATACAAGATCAAACTAACTTAAGAATTGAAGCCGGTGGAATATTACGTATGTTCGATTTTCGCATGTTTATCTGTTATGTTAGCACACATATCAGCTATTTTGGATGTCAGTTTGTTTTTGACACTTAAAAATTTAGTCATGTTTTGGTATGCTCTTCAATTTTTTACTATTCGAAAAAATTGATCAAAGGAACTATATTAAGTTTTGCGTACAAAATGAAAGTAAATGCGCAAGGATATTTGAAATGTTGACTGTGTTCGACGGGTCTACTATGAGCAGAACACAAGTTCAATTGTGGTATAACCGGTTGAAGGAACGCCGAGAAGATTTCATTGACGATGCTCGTTCTGGTCGCCCGAATACGTCAACAACCGATGAAAACATTGAAGCAAATGATTTTGGATAATCCTCGAATCACTATGAGAGAGGTTGGTGATGATGTTGACATATCCCTCGGCTCATATGCCAAGCAATTTTTACGGATGTTTTAGGCATGAAACATGCGGCACTGAAAATTGTTCCAAAATTGCTCAATTTTGAGCAAAACCAAAATCTCATGGACATCGCTCAGGATTTGTTTAACATCGTCCACGACGATCCAGATTTCCTCAAAAAGGTTATAACTGGTGACGAAACATGGGTGTATAACTATGACATTGAAACCAATGACCAAATCATCTCAATGGGAGCGTCCAGAAGAGCCAAGACCGAAAAAAAAACGTCAAGTTGGGTCAAATGAAGGTTTTGCTCACTGTTTTCTTCAACTGCAATGGCATGGTGTATCATGAATTCTTGCCACAAAGTCGTACGGTTAATAAGGAATACTACCTAAAAGTTATGCGCCGAAAAAACAATCATAGATTTTCCACCATGATAACGCACCAGCTCACACTGCGATGCTTGTACGTGTGTTTGTGGAGATAAAAGAAAAATCGAAACAGGAGCTGTTGGCGATACCAAAAAGTGCGTTCAGAAGTATTTTGAGGATATGAAAAAACTGGCATAAGTGCCAGTTTTTTCCTTCGAGGGGGATCACTTTGAAAGGAACAAGATGAATAAATAAATATTTTGAAAAACAAATTGAAAATAATGGTTACTTTTTATCAGACCTTGTATGTTCTTGGATGGGACTCTAGAGAAGATGCTCCAAGATGACGAACTTCATCGCAAAATTATCTTTAGCGACGTAGCAAAATATGCATTATTCATCTGGGGCAAATCCCCATATGCCATATGAATCACTACTTCATCAGCAAAAAAAATAACTGTTTGGTGTGAATTGCATGCCTGCAGCGTTATTGGACCATATTTTCGCCACAATAACGATCGTCACGTTACTGTGAATGACTATCGGTATCGCGCCATGATTACCGGTTATTTCTGACTCGAAATGGAAAACATGGAGGAGCATATTGCTCCTTTATTGCAACAGAATCATGTCTCAAAAAATTAGCTTTTCGAGTTAACAATGCAGAATTTTTAACAGTACTACCTTTTATATTGTACCAAAACTTTATTCAAATTACTTTTAAACTGCTTCCTTTAAAAGATATTTTCTAAAAAAAAAAAATTCTAAGACTTGTATGGAAACTAAAAATTTTAAATGTGTTTTTCTCGAAACAACTTTTTTTTAGTTATGAATATGTTGCAATAAAGGAGCGATATGATTTTAACAGGACGATACCACAAGCCAAGCAGCATACGTTAAAAAAAAACTGTCAAGTCTTTATTGGAAACCCCGATACTTTACAGGACTCTATTTAAACAATTTATCAACCAATTCAGCGAATTTCGCTATTTGACATGAACATTTTTTCTTTCTGTGTATGAGTTGAACATTCATTCCAAACGAAATTTTCTATTTAAAATGTTTAAATTCTTTAATAATTAAAATTTGAAAAATGACTATTTGTTGGTTGAGCGAGTGGTCCACTTGTAAAAATTATAGTTTATTTTTTTTTCAATATTTCGACCATCCGTTCGAAAGTTAAGCCTTTGTTTGGAGACAAAGAGTAACTATCTTGTTTTGTTATTGTATGACTTGAAGAAACCAGTTAAACTTAATGAGAGATAATAGAGGGAGAACTTTTACATAGACTAAATAAGAAAGAGCAAACACATACTCTTAAACCTAGTGTTAATAAAGTTTGTTGATATTCAGTTAATTAATTTTTCAATTTGTTAATGTAATAAATTAAATTTTTAATAACACTAAAAAGGTCCATTAACTAAGTTAATGGAAAATACTATATAAGAGTACACATATCTAATGTTTCAAGAGATAACGAAAAATGTTACAAAAGAACAAAAGAGCAGCCAGTGAAAAATCATTAATTTTAAACATGTTAAATGGAATTTTGTGAGACATGCAAATTGGAAAATTAATTGTTAATATTGTCATTAATTTTACAATTTGATTAGTGTTAAAATTTTGAATGAAAATAATTTAATGATATTTTAAATGAATTTTGTGATTTTTTTTTTTTTTTTTGAAAAGTTTTACCAATTATTTGTTTTTTTTTTATTTATCCCGAAAGTAAAAATATCTCAGTAGATTGGCAAAAATATTGGTTGCTTTTTTAGTATAATAATATTTTGTTGTTGTTCTTGTGGTACAGAATTATCAATAAGAATATTTGTTAAGTTGAGAAAATTTTTCGAAAATTGAAAATCATCCAATAATTGTATTAAAGTTTTTTGTGTTGTAGCACATATAAGTAATAAAATTATAATTATTGTTAAAATTAGAGAAAATATTAAAAAATATCCAAAGAAGCACATTACAGTAAAAATGCAAAAAAACTTTTTTTGTTAAAAAAAATTTGCGATTTTTCTTTTACGTTTTTATCAACTTTTCATTTGCTTAAGTAACACATACACATACACTCACAAAGACTTTAACTTTTTCATTCTTTATTATACAGAAAATTTTCTTTTTTTTTTTTCAAGGGAAAAACTTGTTTAATTTCTCTATTTGTTTGAAACAAAAAAGGATTTATGGTTTTATAAGATTTGTTTAAGCATTTTTATTTAATTTTTATGCTTTGGGTATATTTAATTTAAAAATTTTTTACTTTTTTCCAGATTTTTGGTTTAAAATCGATTCAAAGCCGTTTTTATTCAATGATTCACTAATTTCCATTTATTTTTCGTCCACGACCGTTGTAAACCCGATAAGGGTAGAATTCGTTTTGAGTGTTTAAAATATGCCAGCTACTTCTGCTGCCATTCATTGGGGATAAATTAAAAGTAGTTGACACTTGCAACACTAAACTAAAGCAACCGTTAGCAAACACCCTGCAAAAGCGCAGGCGTTAAATGAGTAACACAAGCATTTATTAGAGAGCTGAGATTTTTCTATCAAGAAAAACAAAACTGTCACCAATGACAGTTTAAAATACATTAAATAAGATATCGTAGTTTATACAAAAATTTCAAGTTTTGAATAGTAGGAGCCTATTCCTACGAGTATTTATTAGGCTTTGCCATCTGGCAACTCCGGTTTGAGAGAATTTCTGGCTACCAAACTTTCTTTGAAAAACAATTAAGAACAAATTTAGGTAAAAAAAAATATGTTTGCCTCTTTGTATGTTTATAGAGTTATTCATAGGGGAGCTTTGAAGGCTGATTTAACTATTAAAGCAAGTTTAAAAATGTTCTACCCGAAAATAACCTGACAAAGGCAACAGGTAACAAGCCAAGTGACATATGTAAGTATGTATGTGTGTGGATAAACGAAATTAGTTAGTTAAGCGGCCCATACACGTTTCAATTCAATTGTGAATTGAGTCTTTCAACTGAATTGATTATTGTCCACACACTTCATAAACTGAATTGAAAGATTTTCATTCAACAATTAAATTCAATGAAATTATAGACAATTTTAAAAATATATAAGGTTCTCTTTGCAAAAACACTGCAAATATAAATTTTAAGACCTGATCAAGAAGCTTGAACACACACAACACAATCGAATTGAAAGACTTGCTAGTCAACTTGAAAAAATTAAAACATTTTAATTTTTCTTCCACCAACTCGACAACTGCCAAACTAATCAACTGACAAAGCCATACACGTTTTGATTTGGACAACAACCGACTCAGTTGCCAACTGAGTTGAAACGTGTATGGGGCGCTTTACTCAAATTTCTTAATAAAATAAGAATATACTAAAAAAACTAAATGCAATATTTGCATGAATAATATTTTGTTTCCGCAATTTTTATATCTAGGATCTCCGCCGGGAAGGTATATCTTTATAATTTTTGATTAAATGAAATAAATGGATCTTATATTGATAAATGTTTTATTTACGAGGGCGGTCCGGAAACTTCTTAGCCTATCAATGAAAGAGAATAGTTAGTTTTTCAAAAATATTTTTATTTTTCAATACATCGTAATCTCCTGAAACTTCAACACTTAGTCCAAAGCTTTTCTAGCAATTCTACCCCTTGATTAAAATAGTTTTCCTCAAGGTCTTCAAAATAGTGGTTTACAGCTGTAATTGCATCTTCATTTAAGGTAAAACGCTTGCCAGCAAGGAATTTTTTTAGATTTGGGAACAGGTAAAAGTCGCTGGGTGCTAAATCAATAGAATACGGTGGGTGGTCAAGCAACTTGTATTTGAATTCGTTGATTTTAGCCATTGTTAAAACACTCTTGTGCGCTGGTGCGTTGTCTTGATGAAAGATTATTTTTTTGTGTTGTAAACCAGGACGTTTTTCTCGAATTTGTATATTTAATTCATCCAAAAGATTGCAATAGTACTCTGAATTTATTGTTTTCCCCTTTTGCAGATCGTCAATCAATAAAATACCTTTGAAGTCCCTTAAAACCGATGCCATAACCTTACCAGCCGATTGAATTGTTTTTGCCTTCTTTGGGGCACTTCCTCCAGCTTCAGTCCATTGTTTGGATTGTTGTTTTGTCTCTAGAGTATAGTAGTGGAACAGTTATGAAACGACGCTTAAAATCTATTTTATTTCGCTTAAAACGATCCAACCAAGCTTGAGAAATGTTCATTCTTATGCGTTTTTGGTCGACTGTTAACAAATGCGGCACCCATCTAGCAGAAAACTTTTTCATCTATAGTTCTTCATGCAAAATTAAATGGACTCGATCATTTGAGATGCCCATAATATTAGCTATTTCACGCACTTTTATTCGTCGACCATTTAATACCATATCATGCACTTTGGCTACAATTTCTGTTGCTGTTTTTGGACGTCCACGTTTAAATTCAGCAACCCAATTTTTTATTGTTGCATATGAAGGAGCACTTTCACCTAACACATTCACCATATCGTTATGAATTTCTTGTCCCGATAAGCCTTTTGTATGTACATATTTAATGACACCACGCATTTCTAATTTTTCCATTGTAAAAAAATTGTGGATGCGTCTTTTGTGAACATCTGTTTCTATATGAAGGAGTTACCAGATCGAAACAAAATTTAACATGTGTTCATAGCAGAGATGGAAGTTTCCAAAACACTTAATGTTTTTCTGTTTATACCGTGCTTTTTGTGCTATGCTCAGAAGTTTCCAAACTGCCCTCGTAATGTCGGCAATTATGTATGGAATACAATATCAGATAAGTGCGACGAGACCTTTTGAGCATATTTTTCATTACATTCTCACACATTTCACGCGGTATTTCATTCGCCCTTATTGCGAATGGCGACGTCGTTACAAGTGATGCCGACGGCACACTCACTGTATTACCGTCGTCAACAATGAGAAAAAAAATTCTTCCTTTAAAATGAGTGCAACTGGAGTGGGTGTTACTGCAGACAAGCAAAAAAGCTTCGCAGTTTTTGTGTTTGTTTAAAAAAAAACACAATATCGTTAAAACATTACTATTTGTCATCAGATTACTCACCCACTATAATCTTTTTTTCGTTCCCCTAGGAGGTTGGCTGCCCGTTTAGTATTTAAACAATGTAGGATGCATCCCTGATCATCAATTTGGCTAATAAATTTCATTTAAAAGACTTGAAGACAAGAAGTATTGTTCAGCTCTATTCATTGACATTTCTCAAGCTTTTGATAAAGTGCACGCAGAGAAAAAGCAATTTCGAATATTGATGTGGCAACGCTAGTATTTATTCTGTCATAATTTGAATTATTGCTGGCAACAGTGTATTATCGTTTTTAATATAGTTTAATCCACTATAAACATAGTAATATTGAAAACTCTACATTTCTACAGTTACATTTCTATATTTCTATCATTTCAAAATGTGGTTTAATACAATAACAATGTTTTAAAAACCAGTTTGTATACAACAAGAGCTTTTGTAGTATACAATAATATATAGTATTATTATTAAACCTGCCAATGGTTATTGTTTGTATAAGCAACACATATGCGTCTACAAAATATACTAACTATTGTAGTTTGCATTTATAATAATTCTGAAGTAATCAACTTTTCTTGTTTTTAATAATATTAAAAGAAATATAAAGCTATGTTTAAACGATATGTTGAATCAGCATATATATGCTGACAGCCTTATGGTTAAAAATAGCAGCATATGTCTATGTCATCATATGTAATTTGTTAGGCGTTTACACGCTATGTTGAAAGTACTAAATATTCTAATGTCAACATATGTTAGCAAATGAAATGTCAACAAAACAGTTAGCATAGAAATTTTGGGTTTATACGATATGTTGAATTTAATATGGTGATAAATATGTTCACGCATATGATATTTGCTTGTAATGTAATGTCATTACTTTTTATTTACACAACCAGCATTTTTTCAGTAAAAAGTTTATCCTATTAAAAAAGGAAAAAATGATGTCAACAGAGGATATATGTCTGGCCATTGTTTGTACAGCGCTTGTTTTGGATGACGATGAAACAGAAATAAAAACAAAACGGCGCAGAATTTGGAAAAGAAAATGGGTAGAACGGCGAGAGGATGAAGGTTTTTGTGCCAAATTATACAAAGAATTGGAAGAGGAAGAAGAATCCTTGCACAAAAATTTTCTGCGTATGGACATCAATCAGTTCAATGATTTGCTTTCCCTCGTGTCACCAATAATTACTAAACAAGACACAGTGATGCGCAAAAGCATTACAGCAAAAGATCGACTCATTTTAACCCTACGTTTTCTAAGCACTGGTGATTCATTTTCTTCATTGCAATTTCTTTTTCGTATTCCAAAACCGACTATCAGTACAATTATCCCACCTGTTTTGGATGCGATTTATGCAGTACTTGTAGAGAAATATATGAAGGTAAGAGCAATCAACTTTTATTTGTACATTTATACGCTAAAAGGTTTTCTCGCTAAAGTAGATGCCAAAAACTACAGAAGAGTGGAAAGTTGTTGCGGGATCATTTAATGAACGGTGGCAGTTTCCAAATTGCATTGGTGCTGTTGATGGAAAGCATGTGGTAATGGTAGCTCCACCGAATTCTGGTAGTGTCTATTACAATTATAAGGGTACACACAGCATAGTACTAATGGGAGTTGCAGATACGGAATACAAGTTTATTTACGTTGATGTCGGTCGCAATGGGCGTTTCTCTGATGGTGGTGTTTTCAATCGCTGTAGCTTTGCGAAGGCGATGGATAGTAACAAACTTAATTTACCAGAACCAACTGCATTGCCAAGGCGAGATTTACGTATTCCGTATTTACTTGTTGCAGATGATGCTTTTGCTATGCGACCAAACTTAATGAAACCGTATAGCCAACGGGTATATAACTACAGATTGAGTCGTGCACGTCGTATTATTGAAAATGCGTTTGGTATAATGTCGGCACGTTTTCGAGTTTTGCGGTCACCTATCCATTTAAGCCCAGACAAAACTAAAAAAGTGGTCCTAGCAAGTTGTGTACTTCACAATTATATGATTGACACAAATAAAAAAATGTACACACCATGCGGATTCACCGACCAGTATGATAGGAATGGACAGCTAGTTGAAGGAAATTGGCGGCAAGAGCAAAGTTCAACTTCAACATTTTTACCACTACGAACCTCAACAAACGTTGACATTCAATTAACCGCAAGTGCTAAAGAAATACAAAAAGAATTAACAATGTATTTTGTAGAAGAAGGTGAATTAGATTGGCAGTATCAACAAATAAAAATATATTATAAAATTTAGAATTTAATTGCATTTTTAATAAAAAAATACTTTATCTTCCAATCCGACCCTCGTAGGTTATGTGAAATTAAAAACAAAATAAGTTATCTAAATAACATTTTGTATTTTAACTAAAGAACATACATATACATGTGTGTACGAGTACATAGTTTAATTTTTTAAAATTAAATTCAATTAAAAACAAAACAATTAAGAGCACTTAAAAAACATTTCATATGCATATATACAAGAAAAACAAAAGAAAATTGTTTCATATTTAACATTTAGGATGTCCTGTTGGGACAGAAGCATATTTCTGGAAGGAAATCGAATTTTACAAAAACATGTAAACTGTTTTGTATAAAGTTTATGCAGCTTTGAATTTGTATAATTTTTATCAGACTGTTTCATTAATGAATTTGCTACGATGATTGAACTGGAAAATTATGTTATTTTAGTAAACTAGTTACATTTTCCTTCTTCAATATTTTTATGTACATCTTATAAAATTTGTTAAAGTAACATAATTTTCCACTTCAACCATTGTATTGTATTGAATATTCATTACTAAAACAATTTGGTCAAAATTATGCAGTAAAAGCTAGATAAACTAAATACAAAATTGTTTATATGCTTTTGGTAAATTCGGTTTCGTTCCAGAAATATGCACTTTTGAACGTTTCTACCCCCAACAGGAAATCCTAAAAAATATCTAAAAATTATAAATTATGGTAACGTTAAGTTTTTGTACAAAAAATTTAAATACAGTATTGAGATCATGCTGTATAGTTGCTTACGGATACATTCAATCATCACTTTGAACTTCGTCCATAAAATCGACTAATGCCCGTGCCAGGCTACGCTTGACAAATATTGCTTTAGTTATTGGCAGGCTATGCAATTCCGCAGCAATATGATCGCCAAAAACGTCGAATTGGTCTTTCTCTTTCGACCTTTCAGAAATTTTGCATATAGCTTTGGTTGCCATTTCTCTGAAAGCATCAGAAGATGATTGTAGTGGTGACGGCGGTATTTTTCTGGCTCGTTTTTGTGGTGTGGGTCCATTTGATTCTGCTGACGACAGTCTTGTTTCTTCTGGAAGCTGTGGAAAAAATTTTAATTTAGAATGTGATCCAGTAAAAAATAATGAGAACTCACAACTGTCATTGAAGAAATAGATTCTGTTGTTGCAGCGGTTTCGTTGACATCAAGAAACAACATTGCGTCAAAATATTTCCAAACAATATTTGCACCAGCAGCTGAACCTGACTTTAGCCTTTTGGTTTTGCTTAAATTTGTTTTGAAGGTGACACGCAAATTACACCATTTCGCTTTGCACTCATCAGCAGTTCGATCTCCAATACAATCTGCAATTTCTTGCCAAGCCGAAGTTTTCGGCAGCTTGTATTGGGATGAACTGATGTCCCAAAGCGTTCGGCGTTCTTCGACGGCATTTATTAATTTAATAATACCGTCATGAGTCCATTCCGTCATTACTTTTGGTCTCACTTGTTTGTACTTTTTCTTTGCTTTCTTTGCTGGCTGTGCTGCATTATTGTTCGGGTCCAAAACCTCTTCGCAGTCAGGGTTGTAAATATCTTGTTTTTCGTCTTCAAAGTCCAGCAAGAAATGTTCCTCCATGTCATCCATTTCTCTAATTGTGTACGAAGAAAAAGTAATTATTTTATAGTTAAAAATAAATAATGTATTGCAAAACTTACCAAATTCAACAATTAATACACTAAATGCAAAATAAAACACAGACACATTTGACATTAAGAGACCTATGCCAATTAATTTACACGTAGGTAGGTGTTGAAAACAAAATTGCGGCGGTATCTGAAATCCGGCGGCGAGGGTATAATTGATCGCCTTCACGTTGGCTGTATATTATCCAAATCATTTATTATTTTTAAATTTGCAAGTTATTTATTGATTGAATTTTGACCGCATTTGATTTAATGAAGGTGTGTATGTGTTTTGATGTACATTTAAAATTAAAAATTTATAAACCCAAAAAAACTTATCGGCGGCTCAGTTAAACAATTTTTCACATATGCCGGCGAATTTGGCATATGCTGAAAAGTTGAAATACGATTTTCAACAAATGGCATATTTGCCAACATATGCAGGAAAATTGTCAAATACTAGTAACAGACTGTTTACACGATATGCTTAAAATGCCAACATATATTTGTTGGCATTGTCAATAAAATGCTTGCAAATGTTGTTAAACATACGTATGTTGAAAAAATTTTGCGTTTACACGATTTGTTAGCCCTTTTAGCAAATTTTTCAGCATAAATATGCTGATTCAACATATCGTTTAAACATAGCTTAAATGTGTATTAATTATCTGGTGCAAATACATAAATATAAATAAACATTTGAAGTCGAAAAGGTTTGTATAATAATTGATATAAAAGAAATACATGTATACATATGTTTTTTTAATGCTTTCGTGTTGTTATTGTTAAATTTAAACCTCCGCAAACACTACTCCCTCTTTCCTCCCCATCATAACCTGTTCCAGTACAATGCACTGCATATGTAGGGGTCATCCCCTGAGTATTGGTCCTAGATAAAAAAAAAATATTTTGCAAATGTTTCTGACGATATTGTCAGATTTGACAACCGTCTAAACAAAGCTTAAGAAATACGTTTGTACATTTGAGTCTAGAACCATGAATGACTAGAAAGATCATAATAGACAAAAGATCATCATAGAGAAATAGCAGGCAGGTTAGCGCCAACCAGCCAGTTTATTTTTAAGCTTTGTTCAAGACTGTTATGAATTCGCCTTGTTTATATGTTTATAACATTTTGTAATGTAATTTTAAAAAAATCATATTATTTGAAAAATTAAATATTGAAATTTAGATATTCGCATTGGTTTTTCTTAATTGATTATTATTTGTTTAACTTAATAATTTGCAAATATTTATTATTAATTGTGCTAACTCTCAATAAAAAATCAAATTATAAATGCAGATAACAAACGGTGTTAAAACTAATCAGACATCATCTATTGTATATCAAATACGTCATTTGCACAAAATTAACAACAATTGCAAATAACACAATTACATATTCAAATTGAATAATACAATACAACTACATTTAATAAAGCCAACATCACATATTGCGAAAAAACGAACGAATGGTTAAAGGAAACAACGGAAAATCTCTTAACCCTTAAGAGCAACGATGCACGCATTTAATTTAACTGCATAGTCATGATTCATTTGTTACAATGAATCCTCTCCCCTTTAAAACATTAGTTAAGAGCAAAAAATTTTATTATTATTATTGGCCGATTTTTTTCTCTGTTTCTTTAAAAATGTTTGTTTTCTGTGTAAAGAAATTTCAGCTGTCAAGAAAATTATTAAAATTGCAAGAGTTTGCTTTCTGAAAGGGTTAATTTACTTTTTACAACAACGTAAATAACAATCTGTTTGCAAACGGAGGAAAATTCAACATCAACAAGAATGATTTTACGTCATTGCAAGCGTAGATAAAATATTAAAAAAATAACGCAAAATGAAAACAAAAAAAAACGCAGGCGTTTGTTCTGAATATTAAATTATTCAGCCTGATGTCGATGACAATGACGTTCTCTGGACTATTTTGTACAAATATTCTAGAAATAATTTAAGGATTATAAGACAAATTTCATGCAACTTTCAGATCACATGAAGGTAACATGTGTATTAAAAATTTTTCGATTAAGAGTCCGTTTCGCGATCTACAGCGTTTAATCATCAGTAGACTTGGGTAGCTCCTATGAAATGTGGACATATACACAGCTAGGAAACAAAAAACCTATAATTTTTTTATTTGTATCAATTTAAGATGCTAGCATAGTGAATAATAAAATCAGTTGCTTATAATATTGTATATATATTTAGAAAGGTGGCATGTCATAACGTATGTGACATGAAGTCCATGGACATTATGACACACTTAAAAGTGTCAAAAGGTCCATGGACGTTAAGACACTTTTGAAAGTGATATAATGTCCATCAGGGAGGTGTCGTATAGCACCTTGCAGAGTGTTATAGCATCCATAGCTTAAGTAAAAATCAAAAACTTTTAGAAGTGCTAAATCTTAATTGTAATACCTTTATCATAACTACGAGTGTATGAATGTATGGGTACACAAAGAGAAAAAAGACGTTCTTTAATTTTTGTCAGCGAACGATAATGCATGTCTCATTAAATTGTAGACATACCGCTGTCAAAATGTGAACATACCGCCGTGCAAGTTCAGGCTGTTTCGTTAACTAAGTGGAACAGACCTATTAATGCAATCAAAATCTCGAAAAAAAATTTGATAGTATTAAATTTTATAATAGAAAATTGATCTGTTTAGCGTTTCGATTGCGAAACTGCTAGCTTAGAAATTATACTTTTTTCATAATAATATCTCTCAGAGAAATGGCGCCACTCAATTCATTATTTCGGTGTGAGTAGAGTTTTGGCTCTGGATATTGCAAAAGCGTTTTACAGAGTGTGGCGTGCTGCACTACTGGCAAAACTTACTGCTTTTGGTGTCGGTGATGACTTTTCTCGGTTTATATCGAGCTATCTCAGAGACCGCACTATACGAGTTGTTATAGATGGGGTCTCATCAAACGAGTTCAAGATTAATTCAGGAGTACCGCAAGGCTCCGTTGTTTCTCCTACCCTATTTCTTATTTTGCTCAACACACTCTATGTCAAACTTCCGCGGATGACAGCAGTATTTGTCACTCGTACTTTTTTAGTTATAGGCCCAGCCTATCAGAGATTGCTGCCAAGAGGCTAAATATGGACGATTCACCGAATAGTGAGTGATATTCTATTAATCTCAAAATGGGGTCGTAAAAACAGGGTCGCCTTTAATACTCGTAAGACCCAATGTTGCTTATTAACACACACACACAGAAACGACCGCAAATGCCACTTCATCTGTTTTCATGTATACAATAAATATTGAGGAGTCGGATGCTCTTGAGGTTCTTAGAATGAAGATACAGTGTGATGTTCGCTGGACTGAACACATTTTCCATGTCTCTGAAGAAGGTTTCAAGTGCCTCGGGTTTTTGAAACGGTGTAAGATGTACTTCACTCTATCCGACCTCCTTACTATTTATACCACCTACATCCAACCGAAAATGGAATACAACTCTCATGTTTGGACCGGTGCCTCAAAGTCTATTTTGGGGTTACTCGACCGTGTGTAGGAGAGAACGAAAAAGTTCATCTTTGACAGTATATGTAACTCTATTGACTCACTGGAGCATCGACGCAGTGTAGGGTGCGTTACTCAAGTCAAATGTTCACAAACACTATTCCCTCTTCTTTTCTCCTCCTCACAACTTATTTTCCTAGTTCTGGTACAATGCACTGCATATGTAGTCCAATAAAAATGAGTGAGTGAGTGAGTGGTGGTCCAATAAAAAAAAATATATATATATATATTTTTTTTTAAACTACGAGTATATTTAGTAATTATGTAACTTATAAAAATTAAAAAAAAAATCCTAAAAAAAACTTATGAACATTCACGGTCTTGAATTTTATTAAAATAAAGTTAAAAATACATTTTGTGCTACAACAATCTATTGGTCAAAATATTTCAGTGTTAGTGCACTAAAACAGCGTTCGATTTTTAGTTTTATCTTTTTTTCTTATTTGGCTTTAAATTTCAATAGCAGCAGAAGCGTAGTCAGTTTTATTTGCTCAATAGTTTTTAACTTGTTTTTTAGCAAAAATGTTATTTTATCACATCTTTGTGAACATGACAACTATCTTGTTTAAATATATATTTTTCTCAAGTCGTGAAAAACATGTTTCATCGCTCCTTAACTCTTCATACCCCTACACTGTTAATTGCCTTTAAAATTGGTTATGGGGGTACCATTTAAAAGTTTTCCCACTTAAACAGACACATGACACATTCATACTTTTTGCTTCATTTATTATTATTAAGTGACATTGTTGGGTTCTTATTGTCCTTATGTAGGCGTATTTATCTCTGCACACGTTCCACATACACATACAATTGTAAATATGTACATACATATGTATAAGTATATATAACAGCAAATGACACATTTCTTTTGTCTGCTGGTGTGCCATTTTTAATATATAAAATTAGAACTAGGGGAACAAAATCCAGCCACAAGAATTCTAATATTTGAAAATGTCAACAACTTGAAAAGGAATAATATGAATGAGAAAACACAACAAAGGATGTTTTCATTTAAAGAAATTTAACAACATTTCACATATCACAAATTTAAAAAAAAATTTTTTAATCTAAAATAAAAAAAAAAAAGACAAATATTTCTTAACTAAGAAAATTTTAATTTTATGAAATTTAACAACATATATTGCTATATCACAAAATTAAAAAATTTCCTAAACAGGGAATTTTTCTGATCTTAAATAATAAAATTCGTGGACATAAACTAAATACAAAATTACTTGAAGTTTTAAACATAAAGAATGTTAAAAAAAAAGTTTTTTACGTTTTGTTTACCGTAAACTTCACTTAATAAAAATTTTCCTTAAAAGGAATTTTTTATATTAAACTTTTATCCAATTTTTCTTAAACAAAATGATTATTAAATATTTAGCATAGTAATATATCAAGAAAAATAAAAATTTCCCAGCTGGGGAAATTTTTATTTGAGTACTAAGAATTTTTTTTTTTGTCCTGAATTTGCTTAAAAATTTACATTGAAAGTCATTACAACTGGTTTTTAGCAAAAATAATACTACACAAAAATTTCCCACTGAGGGAAATTTTATATATGACTAGTCTTAGAAATATGTTGACATATTTTGTTTATTTATACGAATAAATCATATTTCAAGATTTTTTTTATCAAAACCTGCTCTAAACAAAAAAATCCCGCAAAAGGGAAATTCTGAATATCAAAGTTTTCGCAACATTTTTGATAATATTTTTGCACTATCTTTAAAAAAAAGTGAAAACGCTTGACAGAGTTTTATATAAAGTTTTTACTGCATGAAAATTCCTTTTGCTGGAAATGTTCAACTTTATTTCTTAAGAATATGATAAGCATCTTGTAATTATAAATAAAAGTATTACACTTATTTAAAACTAATATCTAATAACATATACTACTTTTAAGATTTTTATTACCAGACAAACATTTCCCAGTGATGGAAATTATAATATATAGTTGAAAACTACTAAAGAAATTCTACAAAAACAAATTTGACTTTTTATATAAAATCTGCACCAAATAAAAATTCTCGAAAAAAGGAACTTTGAACATTTTTGCAACAGATTTAGCAAAATTTTTGTAATATTTTCAAGGCAAATTAACAACATTTTATAAGAAAAACTGCATTTTATAAGAAATCTGACCTAATTAAAAATTCCTGAAAAAGGGAAATTTTAATTTAGAAAATTTTTACAACACATTTAGCAAACTTTTTGTAAAATCTTTACAGATTAAATAGAATTTTATAGAAAAAACTTACACTGAACAAAAATTTCCCTTAGAGGAATATTTCCCACTTGTGATTTTTAGAATTGTTTCTTCTTACGAAATTGATAAGCAAATATAAAAGTATTACGCTTATTTAAATCTAATATCTAATAATATTTTCTAGTCTTAACATTTTGCTAGAAAAAATCCCAGTGAGGGAAACTATAATATATATCGGAAAATAAAAAAGAAATTCTGCACAATTTTGTTGCCTTCTGGAAAAAACATATTTCTTCTACACTTTTTATTTAAAATCTGTACCAAATAAAAAAGGGAAATTTTGACTTTGAACATTTTTACAACAGATTTAGCAAAATTTTTGTAATATTTTCAAGCAAATTAATAACATTTTATAAGAAAAACTGAATTTTATAAGAAATCTGCACTAAATAAAAATTCCTGAAAAAGGGAAAATTTGGCTTTGAAAATTTTTACAACACATTTAGCAAAATTTTTGTAAAAACTTTACAGTAAAGCTGATTAAAGAATTTTTTAAGAAAAACTTACACTAAACAAATATTTCCTTGAGAGGGATATTTTTGAATATTACACTTATTAAAACTAGTATTACACTTATTTAAAACTAATATTACACTTATTTAAAACTAATATCCAATAATATTTCCTACTCTTAAGATTTTCATTACTAGACGAAAATTTCCCAGTGACGGAAATTATAAAATATATTTGAAAACTATTAAAGAAATTTTGCAAAATTTTGTTTTGTTCCTGAAAAAAAAAATGTTTTTCCTAGACTTTTTATTTAAAATCTGTACCAAATAAAAATTCCCGAAAAAGGGAAATTTTGACTTTGAGCATTTTTACTACAGATTTAGCAAAATGTTTGTAAAATCTTCAACGCAAAGCTAATTTAATAGAGTTTTATAAGAAAATCTAAATTTTATAAAAAATCTGCACTAAATAAAAATTCCTGAAAAAGGGAAATTTTGACTTTCAAAATTTTTATAACACATTTAGCAAAGTTTTTGTAAAATCTTTACAGTAAAGCTGATTAAAAAGAATTTTATAAGAAAAACTTACACTAAATAAAAACTTCCCTTAGAGGGGTGTTTTCGACTTTTGATTTTTTAAATTGTTTCTTACGAAATTGATAAGCAGCTTATAAACAAAAACAGAAGTATTGCACATATTTAAAACTAATATCAAATAATATATCTATATATATAGTTTCCCAGTGAGGGAAATTATAATATATATCTGAAAAATATTCAAGAAGCTCTTCTTCTAGTAAAACATGTTTCTTCTTGACTTTTTATTGAAAATTTGCACTAGCTGAAAATTCTCGAAAAAGGGAAATTTTGACTTTGAACATTTTTCCAACATATTTCGCAAATTTTTTGTAAAATCTTTAAGGTAAAGCTAATTGAATAGAATTGCATAAGAAAAACTTACACTAAATAAACATTTCCCTTAAAATTCTTTTTCTTACGCAAATAATAAGCAGCTTATAAACAACAAGTAAGAGTGTAGTATATTCGGCTGGGCCGAATCTAAAATACCCTTCACGATAGTCACGAATATGTATAGTATATTAAAAATGTGGCCTGAATATGCTCGGTTATATATGAACCGATATCGGAATTTTCTATTTTCTGTATTTTAGTAACCTTCTTTTATAACAAGAATTGCTTTTCAGCAAAAAAAAAAATTTTTTTTTAATGAAAAAAACGGTTCAGGCTATATCTCGGGTATATATGGACCGATATCGAAAATTTTAATTTTCCAAATTTATATAACCTTATTTCATTACCAGAACTACTTTTGAGCACAACAAATTGTTTAAGTTCGCTTACGCGACATTTTCATGAAAACCCCGACTTGGGCTATATCTCGGGTACATATGGACCGATATCGGAAATTTTCATTTTCCATATTAAGGTAACCTAATTTCATTACCAGAACTGCTTTTGAGCACAAAAAAGCTGTTTAAGTTCGCTTACGCGACATTTTCATGAAAAACCCGATTTGGGCTATATCTCGGGTACATATGGACCGATATCGGAAATTTTTATCTTCCATATTTATATAACCTTATTTTATTACCAGAACTGTTTTTAAGCAAAAAAAAATTGTTGTTTAAGTTCGCTTACGCGACATTTTCATGAAAAACCCGGTTTGGGCTATATCTCGGCTATATATGGACCGATATCGGAAATTTTCATTTTCCATACCTATATAACCTTATTTTGCTATTAGAACTGCTTTTATGCAAAAAAAGTTGTTTTAGTTCGCTTACGCCGCGTATTCATGAAAAACTCGGTTTAGGCTATATCTCGGATATGTATGGACCGATATCGAAAACTTTCATTTTCCATATTTATATCACCTTATTTTATTACCAGAACTGCTTTAAGGCGAAAAAATTGTTTAAGTTCGCTTACGCGGCATTTTCATGAAAAACACGGTTTGGGCTATATCTCGGGTATATATGGACCGGTATCGGATTTTTTCATTTTTCATATTTATGTAACCTAATTTCATTACCAGAACTGCTTTTAAGCACAACAAATTGTTTAAGTTCGCTTAAGCGACATTTTCATGAAAAACCCGATTTGGGCTATATCTCGGGTACATATGGACCGATATCGGAAATTTTTATCTTCCATATTTATATAACCTTATTTTATTACCAGAACTGTTTTTAAGCAAAAAAAAATTGTTGTTTAAGTTCGCTTACGCGACATTTTCATGAAAAACCCGGTTTGGGCTATATCTTGGGTATATATGGACCGATATCGGAAATTTTTATCTTCCATATTTATATAACCTCATCTTATTACAAGAACTGTTTTTAATCAAAAAAAGTTGTTAAAGTTCGCTTACGCGACATTTTCATGAAAAACCCGGTTTGCGCTATATCTCGGGTATATATGGACCGATATCGGAAATTTTCATTTTCCATACTTATATAACCTTATTTGATTACCAGAACTGCTTTTAAGCAAAAAAAGTTGTTTAAGTTCGCTTACGCGGCATTTTCATGAAAACCACGTTCCAGGCTATATCTGCGGTATATATGGACCGATATCGGAAATTTTCATTTCATATTTATATAACCTTATTTTATTACCAGAACTGCTTTTAAGCAAAAAAAAGTTGTTTAATTTCGCTGACGCGGCATTTTCATGAAAAACCCGTTCTAGGCTATATCTCGGGTATATATGGACCGATATTGGAAGTTTTCATTTTCCATATTAAGGTAACCTAATTTCATTACCAGAACTGCTTTTGAGCACAAAAAAGTTGTTTAAGTTCGCTTACGCGACATTTTCATGAAAAACCCGATTTGGGCTATGTCTCGGGTATATATGGACCGACATCGAAAATTTTCATTTTTCATATTTATATGACCCTACTTCATTACCAGAACTGCTTTTGAGCACAAAAAAGTTGTTTAAGTTCGCTTACGCGACATTTTCATGAAAAACCCGATTTGGGCTATATCTCGGGTATATATGGACCGATATCGGAAATTTTCATTTTTCATATTTATGTAACCTAATTTCGTTACCAGAACTGCTTTTGAGCACAAAAAAAGTTGTTTAAGTTCGCTTACGTGGCATTTTCATGAAAACCCCGGTCTAGGCTATATCTCGGGTATCTATGGACCGATATCGGAAATTTTCATTTTCCATATTTATGTAACCTAATTACATTACCAGAACTGCTTTTGAGCACAAAAAAGTTATTTAAGTTCGCTTACGCGACATTTTCATGAAAAACCCGGTTTGCGCTATATCTCGGGTATATATGGACCGATATCGGAAATTTTCATTTTCCATATTTATGTAACCTTATTTTGTTACCAGAACTGCTTTTGAGCAAAAAAAAAGTTATTTAGCTTCGCCTATGCGACATTTTCTTTAAAATCCGATTTGGGCTATATCTCGGGTATATATGGACCGATATCTGAAAAAAAAATTTTTTGTCTTTAGGTCACCATGCCTAATAAGTGTGTGAAGTTTGAAGCAAAACGAACAACTTTTGTTTTCAAAAATTTTCATACAAAACTGCAAAAAAAAATGGCTTTTTTCGGAATTTTGAATATATCTCAGCTATACGTGGACCGATATTACTGAATTTCAATAGCAAACCCATGAATCGATGGGGTAAAAGAATGGTGAAAGAAAAAAGTTTCTAGGTCTAATGGTTTTCTCAGAAACGGTATTTCAACAGCGGACAGACGGACAGACGGACAGACGGACATCGCTTAATCGACTTTTCCATTAATTCTGATTCAGAATATATATACTTTATAGGGTCGCAAAAAAAAACTGTAGAAATTACAAACGGAATCACAAACTTATATATACCCTTTACATTTTTGTGAAGGGTATAAAAATAAAAGTATTACACTTATTTAAAACTAAGTTCTAATAATACGAGTATTTCCTAGTCTTAACATTTTCAGACAAAAATTTATCACCTAGGAAATTTACATATCTGAAAATTGTTAAAGAAATTGTGCAAAATTTTGTTTTCTTCTTGAAAAAAAAAACATGTTTCTTCAAGACTTTTTAATTAAAATCTGCTATAAACAAAAATTCCCTAAAAAGGGAAATTTTAACTTGGAAAATTTTTTTAACAGATTTAGCTAATTTTTTTTACTTGCTGATACCTGGGCACCTCAGCAAATAGACCACGCCCCCTCCACGTTACAGGGGGCTATGACGTGGAGGAGATCCCCTTCCCCCACACTCGTGGGACCAAAATGAACTTTTCAAAAATTAACACCAATACTCAAACTGACATGACGACGACTATGGACAAGACAACGGACTACGGTAACGATGGTACAAGGACCGAAACGCTGACTGCAGGAGGTGTCTTGGGGCAACCTAAGAATACCAAATGCGTGAAAGCATCTTCGGATAGCTATTTCGGCAGTGAGGTGTCCATGGACTTTGAGCCGAACACCTCGAAGGCTGCACAGGCCCGGGCCTTCACGGCACACACCCTTCTTTTGGGAGCTGCTCGTGCTAGTGACAGCGCTGCAACAGCTGCCCAAGTGCCTATTGTGGGAAAGATGACTGCGAGCAAGTCCTCGGGTCTTCGAACTCCACCACCCTCCACCAACAAAGGCGCTGCGAACAAGATTTCGGGTTCCCGCGTTGGTGGTCATCAGGGAAATGTGAGTAAGGGAGCTGCGAACCAGTTTTCGGGCTCTCAAGCTACATCCCTGATACCTTGCGGAAAGGGTAGTAAGGAAACTGCGAACTTGTTTTCGGGTAACCAAGCTGCACCTCAAGCAATAGATAAAAAGTCTCAAAGGCACACAAGTTCCGCGAGACGGGCCTATTTAAGGCGGCGTGCCGCCAGTAAGATCTATGGGGAGCTGGGGAAGAAGCCAGCGGATGCCTTAACGGCAGAAGAGAAATCCCGGTTATCATGGGCAGGATCAGTTTTAGCTGAACTGCAGAATTCGCCTCCCCTCGCATCTAAGGATGCACCTAAGCGGCAACGCTCTGAGGAAGAGGCAGTGTTGCAGGCACAACAGCCTGCGAATAAGCGTTTAAGACCCCAAAGGTCAATGGACAAATCATTTAGCGATGTCATAAAGGACAAGCTTGTGATGGCTGTCATTGACAGGGGCAACGCCGATTTTGCCATAACCCCTTCGAACTGGGTTATGGTGAAGAAAGAAGTGATGGGGTTAAACATGGACCGGAGAGTTCTTAAAGACAATCCGGGTCCGTACCCCAGGTGTGAGGAGGCTGGCTGGTATCGGCGGCGTATAAAGCTTATGGCCTGTGCAGATGAGCGATCAGCAATGTTGCTTAAACAGGCAGTCGGTCATGTGGGCAAGCCATGGGAAGGTGCCAAGCTCGATGTGATTCCTCTCTCAGAGGTTCCACGTCGTCCTAGAGCTGTTGCCAAGATACCAGACATCTCTGGGTCTGCAGAGGAAATCTTGGAGGTCCTGAGAGGCGGAAATCCTGATATACCTACCCATGATTGGAAGGTAGTCAGGGTCTCCGAACCGAAGGGCAATTCGAGAAATATCACCATCCTGCTGACTCAGGAGTCACTGGCGCCACTCCGCGCTAGAAAGGGGAAAATGTATTTCTGCTTCGATGCAGTCCTTCTCCGAGTATACCGGGGTGACGACAAGGGCGGCCTGATTCGGGAGGATGTGGATCCTGGTGTGGAAAGCATGTCCGTTGAGGAGACTGCTAGCTTAACATCGTGCGAGGACGCCCTTTCCAACTCTGAGTTGGTAGGGGAGTTCTTCGGGCATGTTGACGAAGCAGTTGACGAGGACGCCCTCTTGGTATCTGATGAGGATGACCAAGAGGACGTCGACGTCACAATCGTGGATGATGAGGGGAAAAATGGTGAAGTTAACTCAAATTAACCTTCACCATTCGAAGGCAGCTTCGGCTGCATTGCTTCTCCGGATGGCGGAGAAAGCGGATGATGTTGTCTTAGTTCAGGAACCCTGGCTGTGTAAGGGCAGGGTTTGTGGACTAAGAAGGGAAGGCTACAAGCTACTACATGTGGGCCAAGGTAGGATTAGGTCCTGTATAGTAGCGAGGAGCAATTTGAATATCTTTATCCTGTCTGATTTCAGTGATGAAGATACAGTGACGGCAGCCTGGGAGACAAGTGTAGGCACCTGCCTGCTTGTCTCAAGTTATATGGCATATGAGAGCGAACCACCACCAACTAAAGTTCGCGATGTTGTTCGGATGGCTGTTGAGAGAAACCTGCCAGTAATAATAGGAGCCGATGCAAACGCACATCACATGGTGTGGGGCAGCTCCGACACAAATGCAAGAGGTGAGTCGATTTTTGATTTCATACTATGCGCAAATTTAGACGTTGTGAACGTTGGGTCGGAACCTACTTTTGTTGTGGTAAATAGAAGAGAGGTTCTGGATATTACGCTAGTTAGTACTAGGCATGCTGATATGATCAAAGGATGGAAGGTGTCGAATGACTGTTCATTTTCTGATCACAGGTATATTGAGTTTGAAATAGGAATTCAGGAAATAGGGTTAGTCCCAAGAAGAAACAGGAAGAGGACGAATTGGGAGGAACAGGGTAGAGTTCTCTCGAACCTTCTTCCGGATCCTCCTACTATAAGTGGTTGTGAGGATATTGAGAGAGCTGTAGACTTACTAACTGAGTCTTTTGATACAGCTATCTCGGAATCGTGCAGACCTAGCGTGTGCCGAGGTAAGAGTAAACCACCATGGTGGAACTTAGAGATAGCGAGAGCTCGAAAAGAGTCTCGCAGACTTTTCAATGAGGCAAAAAGACTGGGAGACTGGTCGGAGTACAAAGCCTCCGTAAACAGGTTTAAAAATATGATAAGAAATGCAAAGCGGAGGTCTTGGAGATCCTTCTGCAGTGGCGTAGAAGGAGCCTCTGAGACAAGTAGGCTTCGCAAAATCATATCGACCACGCAGTTCATACCAGGTTTCATAAAGAAACAATGTGGTAATTGGACAACCAGCGGCCAGGAGACCCTTGAGGTACTCATGGATACGCATTTTCCAGGCTGTACACCCTACACGGGGGCAGATATGGCCGTTGAACGAAACAGACAAGGAGAAGTATGTTTCTCTGTCGATAGGAACCGGGTCCTTTGGGCGTTGAAGAGCTTTGGCCCATATAAATCACCGGGTCCGGATGGTATTATACCAGCAGACTTGCAAAATAATGCGGAACTGATCATGCCATGGTTGATTCGGATTTTTACGGCCTGCCTTAAATGGTGCTACATACCGAAAACATGGCGTAGATGTGTAGTGGTCTTTATTCCTAAAGGTGGAAAGACTTCACACACAACTCCGAAGGATTACAGGCCGATAAGCCTGACATCCTTTTTCCTAAAGACGTTGGAGCGGATGGTTGATCTACATCTTAGAATGTCAATAAATCCGTGCCGTTTATCTGCATCTCAACATGCCTATACTAAGGGAAAATCCGTTGAGACTGCGTTGCATTCGCTCGTGGGGTACATAGAAAATTTTCTAGAGCAAGGGGAGTATACATTGGTGGCCTTCCTTGACATAGAGGGAGCCTTTAATAATGTTGCGCCAAAAATCATTACTATGGCTTTGGAAAGGCTGAACATTCGTCAGCCGATTATAAGTCTCATATGGAGTCTACTGACTGAGAGGGTCATAACATCTAGTATGGGACGGGCCACCATATGCAGAGTGGCAAACAGGGGTACTCCGCAGGGGGGAGTTTTATCTCCCTTCCTATGGAATCTTGCCCTAAACTCATTACTGGTGGAGTTAGAGTCCATGCGTTTCAAGACTGTGGCATATGCCGATGATATTGCTGTGGCGGTGTCGGGTAAATATCCGGACACCCTCTCACAGTGTTTGAATTCCGCACTGAGGATCATAGATGGGTGGAGCACCCATAGTGGTCTCAGTGTGAATCCACAAAAAACGGAGCTTGTACTTTTCACCCGAAAATACAAGACTCCTCCTTTCGATCTGCCAACCCTAAAGGGCGTTGAGCTTAGTTTGGCAGATAGTGCCAAGTACCTGGGAATCTATCTTGATTCAAAACTGTCTTGGAAGAAGAATGTCCAATTTAGAGCGGACAAGGCGGCTGTTGCCTTGTACCTGTGTCGTAAGGCCATTGGGAAGACCTGGGGTATAAATCCTTGGAATTCTTGCTGGCTATTTAACATGGTAATAAAGCCCATATTAATGTATGGGGCGCTTGTTTGGTGGACGGCTTTAGAGAAAACCACCTATTGCAGATTCATAGAAAGGATACTGCGGTCATCTGCTTTGATGGTAACTGGTGCTTCTTGTACTACGCCAACTAAAGCACTAATTACGATGATGCATTGGCTGCCAGCTGATCTCATGGTGAAGGAAGTGGCCATGTGCTCGGCAATTAGGCTAAAAGCCAGTGAGATGTGGAAAGAAGCGACAGAAGGTCACGCTTCGATAATAGAAAGTATAACGGACCTCCCGGAGTATATTGATTACTGTGCACCAGCTCTAATGCCCGACAAGAGATTTGACGTGATCTTATCAAGGACGGCCTCGGCAGCGAACCAAATGGGTCGCCAAGAGGACGTGCTTGAAATTTTCACAGATGGATCCAAGTCGGACATGGGAGTTGGTGGTGGTATCTTTATGCCCCAGTATCAGAAGAGGATCAGTTTTAAGCTATACGATGAGTGTAGCGTAATGCAGGCTGAAATTACAGCTATTTTGAGAGCAGCTAACTGGTTGAGGTACTATAGGGTATACGGGGTGAATATCCGAATCTGTACTGATAGTAAGGCTGCGTTAAATGCGCTTGTGGGTGTCTATACGACGTCCAGGTTGGTTCAGGAATGCCGGATATCTCTTAATGAGATGGCGAGACATTCGAGCCTGGAGCTTTTCTGGGTGCCGGGGCACAGTGGAGTGCCCGGAAATATTGTGGCGGATGAGCTGGCGAAAGCCGGAGCTCGTCTACAGAGAGGGGACATTGATACGATGGTTGGAGTCCCGCTTAACAGCTGTAAAAACCAAGTGCAGCGTCAACTTGTAGGGACTGCACAGGACAGATGGTCTGGTGAGGTCACCTGCCGAGTAGCAAGGCTGACATGGCCTGCGTATGATCGTAGTAGAACTGCGGTTTTAAAGGGTTTTCCCCGTCAAAGGTTGCGTACCTTGGTGGCAGTTCTGACAGGACATTGTCTCATAGGGACGCATGCTAGGAGGTTAAATCTTCCATTTAATGATTTCTGCAGAAGTTGCGGGGATGAGGACGAGGAGGAAAGTGTTGAGCATTTCCTCTGTCGATGCCCGGCTCTCAGTTCTATGAGAGCGCTGTACTTAGGCGGACGAATGCTGCACGGGTTAGCAGATATATCGGAATGCCGAGTGAACGGACTGGATTCCTTTATCCGGCTTTCGGTTTGGTTTGAATCTGAACCGTCGGGGGAAGTGTAAGTCTCGCGGGCTGCACTTCTCCCTCAGGCAACACAACGGGACCAAAAGGACCCAAGTGGGCTGGTTTCATGAAACTGGCGGCCTGTACAACCTAACCTAACCTAGCTAATTTTTTAGAATTTAATAGAGTTTTGCAAGAAACTCTAAATTTTTTAGGAAATCTGTACTAAATAAAACTTTTAAAAAAAGGGATATTTTGAATCAGAAAATGTTTTCAACAAATTGTCAAAATTTTTGTAAAATCTTCAATACAATTTTATATGAAAAACTTACACTAAATAAAAATTTCTTTTTGAGGGATATTTTCGATTGCTGATTTTTAAACAGCTTATATACAAAAATAAAAGTATTGCACTTATTTAAAACTAATACTAATAATATTTTCTAGTCTTAACATTTTGATTACTACAAACAATTTCCAAGTGAAGGAAATTATAATATACGTATATCGGAAAAATATTTAAGAAATTCTGCAAAATTTTGTTTTCTTCTTGAAAAAATCAAGTTTATTCTAGACTTTTTAATTACGAGTAAAATCTGCACTAAACAAAAATTCCCAAAAAAGGGAAATTTTCAATTTGAAGATTTTCACAACAGAATTAGCAAAATTTTTGTGAAATCTTTAAAGTAAAGCCAATTTAATAGAATTACATGAAAAGTTTTCATAGAAAAAATAAATTTCCCACAAAGGGAAATTTTAAGCTTCTGAGTTAAAAATGGTTTTTTTTTCTTAAAAAATTATAAGCAGATTTTAATCAAGCAGGAAAGAGAATTGTACTTATTTAAAGCTAGTGTAAAATAATCATTTCTATTCTTTAAAATTTTTATAAATTGGGATCAAAAACCTAACCTGCATACAAGTAACAATCTGAGTGAAAACTTCTTATTGTACAAAGAACGCATGTTTTTCAATTGATAAAACATTTTTATTGATCTATTTATCATCATCAGGCTTTAAATTTAAAATAATTAAATTATTTTTTCAACATACATATATTTCATGAGATGACACATTCAAACATTAATGGTATTTTTTGACACTTGCAAATTGCTTAAAATCAAACAAACAAAGAAATCCTTGCGAAAAAGAAAACTTTTGAACAGTCATTAACTTTTAGATTAATTTAGACATAAAACGAAAGTTTTCAGTAGTTAATTATGCCATAAATATTTATTTGTTGTTACTTATTCAACTTCAAGCATTCTTAATTGCATCCTTTAAATTAATCCTTGTGCGTAATTAGTTTTCTTTTTACTTTCATGTCAATTTTATTCATTAATAAACGAAAGCTCTTTATTAGACAGCAACACCTACTAGATGTTGGCTTAATTACGAGTAATAACGATGACGAAGATTTTTACAGCATTGATAAGTACGAGTACACATATTATAAGTACAGGGTGGCGCAAAATTAATCACCCTACCGTAATATGCAATATTGTAGCTTTTGAAAATGGCGTTTAAAGTCAATAATATTTGACATTTGTAAAGCAGAAACCTCCGCAAGAGCATGTAACTATTGTGAAGATTTTTCTCAACTACAATTTGAAGTTGAAAATCATCATGAGCGACGGGGCGTATTTTCAATTAAACGGTTACATTAATAAAGAATATATGCGTTTTTGAGGCACTGAAAATATGCGTGTGGTACATAAAAAGCCGTTATATCCACTCAAGGTGGGGTTCCCGCGGGAGGAGTGATTGATCTGTATTTTTTGAGGACGCCAAAGGCAATACAGTTACTATTACTGGTAAAAGTTGCAGAACTATGATAGGCGACTTGTGAATGACCAGGACTTGGCAAACATGTGGTTTCAAGAACAAGAGGAGGAGTGATTGGACTGTATTTTTTGAGGACGCCAAAGGCAATACAGTTAATATTACTGGTAAGCACTGCGGGACAATCATAGGCGTCTTGTGAATGAGCAGGGCTTGTTAGTAAATCACCCGATTTAACTACCCCAGACTTTTTTCGTAGGGACTGCTTGAAGTCACGGGCTTCGCCAACAAGCGCCAGACAATCACAGCCCTTCAGGATAATATTCGACAGAAATGTGAACAGTTATCACCAGAAATATTGCAGAAAAATATGGAAAATGCAATAAAACGGGAACAAATATGTATTACTGACGGTAAATACTTGACTGAAATCATAGTTTTCAATTAACAGAAAAAATTGTACAGGGCCAAATAAAAGTTATCAACACTCAACATAATTTTATTTAGTAAAAAGTTATTCAAAAACAAAGTTGGAAAATCACCATTATTTCAAAATAGGCCGGATAAATATAATTTTAACTTCATGTTCTGTCTTCAAATTAAACATGTAACGAAGCGACATTTTTATTGATGTTCATTTACAACGCAATTCTAAAGCCTATATGGTGTGCTATGGAATTCAATTATGGGGCACCGCCTCAACATCTAACATTGAAAAAATTCAAAGGCGACAAAATCAAATTCTTTGAACGATTACTGCAGCTTCATAGTACGTAAAAATCTCACGAATACATAAGGATCTCAAAGCACGCGACAAGGTACAAGGGCGGTTTGGAAACTTCTTAGCCTGTCAATGAAAGAGAATAGTTAGTTTTTCAAAAATATTTTTATTTTTCATTATATCGTAATCTCCTGAAACTTCAATATACTTATTCCAACGTTTTTCTAGCAATTTTATCCCTTGATTAAAATAGTTTTCCTCAAGGTCTTCAAAATAGTGGTCTACAACTGGAATTGAATCTTGCCAGCAAGGAATTTTTTTAGATTTGGGAACAGGTAAAAGTCGCTGGGTGCTAAATCAATAGAATACGGTGGGTGGTCAAGCAACTTGTATTTGAATTCGTTGATTTTAGCCATTGTTAAAACACTCTTGTGCGCTGGTGCGTTGTCTTGATAAAAAATTATTTTTTTGTGTTGTAAGCCAGGACGTTTTTCTCGAATTTGTACATTTAATCGATCCAAAAGGTTGCAATAGTACTCTGAATTTATTGTTTTACCCTTTTGCAGATAGTCAATCAATAAAATACCTTTGAAGTCCCTTAAAACCCGTTGCCATAACCTTACCAGCCGATTGAATTGTTTTTGCCTTCTTTGGGGCATTTCCTCCAGCTTCAGTCCATTGTTAGGATTGTTCTTTTGTCTCTGGAGTATAGTGGTGGATCCATGTCTCATCAACAGTTATGAAACGACGCTTAAGCCCCATTTTATTTCGCTTGAAACGATCCAAACAAGCCTGAGAAATGTTCATTCTTATGCGTTTTTGGTCGACTGTTAACAAATACGGCACCCATCTAGCAGAAAGCTTTTTCATCTGTAGTTCTTCATGCAAAATTAAATGGACTCGATCATTTGAGATGCCTATGATATTAGATATTTCACGCACTTTTATTCGTCGATCATTTAATACCATATCAGGCACTTTGGCTACAATTTCTGTTGTTGTTGCTGTTTTTGGACGTCCACTACGTGGTTCATCTTCACTGCTTTTACGACCACGTTAAATTCAGCAACCCAATTTTTTACTCTTGCATATGAAGGAGCACTTTCACCAACACATTCATCATATCATTATGAATTTCTTGTATCGATAAACTTTTTATAATGAAATATTTAATGACACCCCTCATTTCTAATTTTTCCATTGTAAAAAAATTGTGGATACGTCTTTTGTGAATACCTGTTTCTATATGAAGGAGTTACCAGATCGAAACAAAATTTAACATGTGTTCATAGCAGAGATGGAAGTTTCCAAAGCACTTAACTTTTTTCTGTTTACACCGTGCTTTTTGTGCTAGGCTAAGAAGTTTCCAAACCACCCTCATATAGCAGTAAGCTGAAACTTCACCCAAATCGTCTTGCACGCAATATGCTTAATTTTGAAGGCCACTCTTGGTTGAGAAGGAGGGACACCCTTGCCACCATCAAAACGTTAAATAGGTGATTTTACCAATATTGTTCGCGCAAAATAAAACACTTTTGTCTAGCATTGGCTGGACTTAATTAATTTTGTGTATTTAGTATTAAGATTTGAATACTTATTGTTAGTTCATTATGTGAAGATTCAATAAATAAATGAATATAAAAATAAATGTTCATTTATGCTTATGTTCCATTTGTTATTAGTTCCAACAAAAGTTTTCAATAAACTATTTTATTCCTTATTAAAACATAGAATATTCAACAAAACAACAAAAAAGAAATATTTCAACTAGTAAATATAAGTCCTTAAATCTTAAACACATTTGCATAAGTACATTTTGACAAATAAGAGTACAAGCTCCGTTAATATTCACCCTTGACCTTTTTGCCTTAAAAGCATATCTTCTGTTTTTCCTCTAATGTAAACGCATTTGCAAAGTGTGGAACAACATCGGTGTACACGAGTACTTACATATTTATAATAAAACAAAAACGACAACATTTGATTGTTTGCTTTTTTCTACCTGTAGTTTTCTTTTTTCTATACGAGTATTCATAACGATGCACAAGTTTTGCCAGAAATGGTTTCAAAAGGACGCCAAAACAAAGAGCGGAATGAAAAGCATTGTTAATGGATTAAACTTGAAATTAAAGTTGTTTTTTTTAGTGATTTTGGTTGGTTTCAATATCAAGTTTAAAAGCAATTAGTAGTTACATGTTTTCAGTTTGAAAAGATGAATTAAACGCATTAAAAGTCATTGAAGAAGCTTCGCAACGAACCGTTCTTTCTAGAAGGTTTTTTTCCTATTTGTCCAAATCTTTATCTAACTCAACAGCAGCATTGGCGTAATTTTTATACAATCAAAAATACTTTTTTTTGTACTATAAGACGTGAAAGTTACTCTCAACCGTAATTTGAGTGAAGTCGTTCGAGTCAGGCCGGTATAGCAAATGCAAGACCCATCGGTACTCGTATTGACGTTGGTTTGCCGTTACCCAAATTAAAAATTCAAGTTTTTAGTCCCACACTTCAATCGATCTGATAATCTGTATCATCAATAATAGGTCGAAATATATTGAAAAGCTCTGACCGCATGGAAAATGAGTCTTCCACTCGAGTTTAAGACAATGTACAGATCACCACTCAATGCCCACCAGAGTAATCACACTTACACATTGACATGGTGAGTATGTGGTGACCACAGGTCTAATTCCACTAGATGATAAAAGTTATTTGTTCAGGAATTTTCAGGTAGAGAGGTTGAGAAAAAGATTTACATCAACACCTGCCTGGGGGCCTTATCTGATGATGGACCAGTTCCACGGAGTGAATTATTCACGATTCACCAGCGCCCCCGTGTGGCTTACCAGGCTCACACAGGTAGCAATTCTTGCCATATGACTACGTTCATATGAGCAACTTCTTGTTGAGAAGTTCGGGCCTTCTAATCCCTCCTGTATGCAATTTCCCAGCAATCAATGGAGGACAAGGATTAATGAGTTGGTAGGCCGAAGCCCACTAAGAGCATCAGCCCTTAAACCAACTCACCCGTCAACCATCACCACTGGTTCCTTACAGTACTGGTATCTGTTGTATAGGCAACATATCCTCGGGAGATTGTTAGTCCCCGAAAAAAGCCACACACCAAACAATTATCAAGGATACTAACACTCCCTTCCTGCTCTTAGGTTTCAACCACAGCCAGAATGTTTCAGCCAAGGTAGGCACCTCAACCATGATCAGCCCGGGTCGAACCGCAAGCAGAACTACCCGTGGTCCATGCTGATCCCCGTTCTACCAATTTATACCCTTGGTAAGGGTTTCGGAAGCCAACACAACATAAGTCATGCGGCTTCCTAGAGTTTTGTTTACCGCACCAAACGAGGGACCCCTTCCCCACGTTTCCCCTGAAAAACAGAGCGCCCAAGTTAGGAATACGCCAAGGCGAAACCTGTTCCCCAGGGGCGGGTAGGTAAAAACAATTTTGGTAGCAACCTGCCAGTGTGGCCTTCCACAGTGATCTTATCGCCGGGTGAATAAAATGCATCTAACAACACGCTCTACTTTAAAAAACTGTCATGCATGAGAACCAATTCGGTGTCAATCTAGAACTGGCGCGCAGTCTATCTAAAACTCCTAACGACCTTTGAGTCACGGCATCCGGTCACAATACTATACCAAGGTCCGGTCCATATCAAGCTCAAATAAAATCTCGCCGCAATTTGGCCTTAAACCTCAATCACAAGCATAGACCCCAAAGAGTCACATCACAACCGGGCGGGAACAAAGTTTCTGTGGCTTCCGCTTAAAAAAGTAGTTAGAAATTTAAATAGAGTGTCGGTGATAGTCGTACCCTCCAATCGCGAATACTATGAGTAAATGTGCATTTCCATGACCAAACGGGAACAAAGAAACCATTATTTGAATTGATTTTTGGTTTCAGGTGTGTACTAGTGAAACTACGCCAAAAATAAACAGAACTACGCTTTATCATGTCCAAACACCGCTGTGAAGTGGTCAGCCGAACTCTTCCACTTCTACCAGCTTCTATCCATTGTTTGGACAATCTTGGTTTCAGGTGAGTAGTAGTGGACCCACGTTGCACCAACAGTTATTAAACGACGCCAAAAATCAACACAATTACGCTTCATCATGTCCTAACACCGCTATGAAGTGGTCTGTCGAACTCGTTTTTGTTCGACACTGCGCAACCACGGCACCCATCTTGCAGATAGCTTTTTCATATGGAAATGTTCATGAAAATGATGAACACACTTTAATATAATATGTTTATCATTTTAACAATATCACATAACTTGACTCGGCGATCATTCCTAACGATATTGAGGATTTTCTTCAGTAACCAGCTCTTTTGGGCTTCCTGTTGATGGTATTGTTGCAGTGCTTGTTTGGTGGCGTTTAAGTTGAACAGTCCAATATTTTACCATGTAATCTGACGGAGTAGACTCGCCGTAATGTTTACCGAGCTTTTCTTGTGTCTCTTTCGCCGTTTTACCTTTCAAATAATATTATTTAATCACTGCACGAAATTCACTGTTTTCAATTTTGCAAGAAACACAAAGGTTGCTTACTACAAACGCCTACAACACATAAACTAATCGATGAATTTGGGCGAGATTTTAAAAGCTGATAGATCGGACTTTAATGCACCGGCACAAACATGAGAGCTGTGTTCCATTTTTATGCATATTGATTATGTTGTTTCTAAAGCCTATTGTATGCTTGGTTTCATACGAAGAAATTCTAAAGATTTTAAGGATGCATCTACCCAGAAATCTTTATACATTCCTTTGGTCCCCAGTATTTTGGAATATTGTTCTATTATCTGGAACCCCTATCATGTAGGTACATCTAATCGTATTGAACGTATTCAGAAATTTTTACTATGACCGCTTTAAAATTAATATGGCCTTATGAACTGCCTTCTTATCACAAAAGGAGAAAGTTATTAGGCTTGCAATCATTAAATGATCGCAGAACTTGTTCCTTGCTATTGCTGACCTATAATATTTTATCTAGCAATATTGATTGCCTAGAATTAAAAAAATATTTTACCTTATATTGTCCTCCCAGGGATTTAAGAAATAATCGTATGTTTGAAGAAGAGCTGTTTAAGGACTAATTATGCAAATAATGAAACTATTGCAAGATGCTTTCATTTATGTAACAACTTATTCCCTTTGTTAAATTTTAATGTTAGTTTTAATTCGTTTAAATTTGTGTTATTTTAATTAAAATGTTCAGTAATCTGTAAGTATATGATTCTGTAGATGAAATAGTAAATAAATCTTAGGTTAGGTTAGGCTGTACAAGCTCTAATCAAATAATAACAGTTATTTTCAAAATTTGTGTGTTACGTATGTTCGATTTTTTCCATTTCTGTTACGTTTGTACATATCTCTGTTTTATATGTTGACAATATCAGCCATTTCGGATTGTCAGTTTGTTTTTGACAGATAAAAAGGTTAGTCGTGTTTTGGTGTACTCTTCGATTGTTTACTATTCGAAAAAATGGATCAAAGAAACTGTATGTATTAACAGCCTGTTCGACGATATCGAATGAAAATGTATGCGAAAGAAAGCTAGTCACTCACATTCGAATCAATTTGGGGTTTTCTATGTCACTATGGTTCGTTCGCATGAACTTATGCATTTTAATTGAATTTTGACACATCGTTCGCATAGAATAAAGTTAGAAAAAACCCAAATAAATTTTCTTTCGCCCTGAATGCGAATGAACTTATCCTTTCGACGTCGACAAAGTGGCTGTTAATACTAAATAAAAAAATAAAAAATATATAAAAATGTGCTTTTTACTTAAGTCCAGCCAATGCTAGAAAAAAAGTTTTATTATGCGGGAGCAATATCGGTAAAATCACTTATTGAGCAACCTGATGGTGGCAACGGTATCCCTTCTTCTAAGCCGAGTGTGGCCGCCAAAATTAAGTATATTGACATAACTTGTCGCGTACTTAGAAAATTCCTCTTTTACCAGCGGAACACTCAGATCTTTATGAATTCGTGAATTTTTTACGTACCATGCAGCCGCTGTAATCGTTCGAAGAACTTGGTTTTGTCGCCTTTGAATTTTTTCAATATTTGACCCTGAGGCGGTGCCCCATAACTGAATTCCATAGCACCATATACATAGGTTTTAGAATTGCATTGTATAGCAGAAGTTTGCAATCCAACTTCAATGTCGAGTTTCTGCCCATAAGCCAATTTAGTTGCGCTGCTTTTAGTTTCATCTGAGTGACTTTTGCTTCAATGTAAGACTTCCACGTTAGCCTACGGTCCAGGTAAATACCAAGGTACTTGACTTCGTTGTGCTGCGGAGTAGGTGAGTTGTTAATTTGGATAGGCGGACATGTTTGCTTGCACAGTGTGAATGTAACATGAGTACATTTCTGTTCATTAACTTTGATTTTCCAAAGTTTTAACCATTTCTCTAATATTGAAGTATACTCCTGTAAATTTCGTAAAGCTAATTGGTGGTTTTCATGAACGCTCAAAAGTGCTGTGTCATCTGCAAAGGTTGCAGTGTGGATTCCGGATGTCGTTCGCATGTCAGAGGCGTAAATCAAATATAAAATAAGCCCCAGTATGCTGCCTTGGGGAACACCTGCCTCGATTGGCTGAGTTGGGCTTATAAACTCGCTTTCTCTGATAAGAAATTTCCGCCCATAGAGAGCTTTCCAGAAGCTTGTGAGTATTTACAGGCAAGTTTAACTTTATTTTGTGCATCAACCCGTCGTGCCACACTTTATCGAAAGCTTGAGAAATGTCAATGAATAGAGCTGAGCAAAACTTCTTCCCCTCAAAGGTCTGTTTTATGACATTGACTAGTCTGTGCGTTTGTTCTATGGTGCTGTGTTTAGCCCGAAAACCAAATTGATGATCAGGGATGCAGCCCACATTGTTCAATATTGGACTCAACTTCGCCATTAACAGCCTGTTCGACGATATCGAATAAAAATGTGTGCGAAAGAAAGCTAGTCACTCACATTCGAATCAATTTGGGTTTTTCTATGTCACTATGGTTCGTTCGCATAAACTTATGTATTTTAATTGAATTTTGACACATCGTTCGCATAGAATAAAGTTAGAAAAAATCCAAATCAATTTTTTTTCGCCTAGGCTGCGAATGAACTTATCCTTTCGACATCGGCGAACTGGCTGTAACAATTTTTCGAATAGTTTTGAAATTGTTGATAGTAGACTTATTGGTCTATATGATTCTACCTTAGTCGGATCCTTCCCTGGCATGGGTATCATAGTAATCATAGAGACCTTCCACTCTGCAGGATAATACTCAAGGCGTAAAATAGCGTTAAAAATAAAAAATAGAACTCTTCTAGCTACACGAGGTAACTGTTCAAGCATTTTGCCAGTAATTTGATCAATACCTGGAGCTTTCCTGGGGTTTATGTTACTGATAACTTGTTCTAGGCACAAGCGGTATAACTGCATATAATGATAATTCGGCTGCATCATTTGCTATATCATTTGTAATAAAAACATTTCTCAAATGATTAACATACACCATCCCCTTTTCAGAATCGCTTCTTGCCCAGTCGCCAGTTGCAGTTCGCAAAGGTGGCTTACCTATTACGGGTCTTTTCACACCTTTTGTCGCTTTCCACAGAGAATAGTCAGATTGCGCAGTACTATCCTGGCTTTCTAAATATGTTTTAAGGCAAGCCATTCTCTGGATTTCAAGCCTATTTCATAGTCGAGTTACGCATTTCCGTAGCATAGTTTTAAGCCGGGGAAAGCTGCGAATTTGCCACTCTCTTCTAAATCTTTGATAGTATGGCTAGATCCGGCCATACTATCAACTCTCTTCTAACTCTTTGATAGTATGGCTAGAATCCGGCATTGTAATGTACAATGCCGGATTCTAGCCATATCCATTTTGAAGGTTACAAAGTGAATTGTGCAACTTTAGACATCCCATTTGATGACACTTAACCTTATACTTTGTTTTCTTGAACTCGTTTCATGAAACTCCATCTTCATTGAGGTTATTTTTCTAAAATTCAATACTGATGTTTTTATTTTAAATTTTACTTTGGCAACATCAAATGACTGATTAAACACCTGTGCTTTAAGAAAAAATGTTAATTCATGCAACTGCTGGCAAAAAATAAATGTTTTAAAGAAATCCTTAACTCCACTTTGAGCAAAGAATGGACATCTTCTATGTAAAAGCAGCTGGCAAAAGTACTTAAAAGCTCTTATAAATTGCAAACTTCTTCTCTGTTCTCCAAAATATACATACATAGACACATACATTGAATCAACAAGAAGTTATAAGTACGCTATACTTTTTCAGGATGATTTCCAGTTTTTCTTTCCACTACTTCTTTAGCGTTAAAACGAGTTTTTCTAAAAGCACTTTCGTAAAAATTATACCATGGAAGTGCAACATTAAAAGACACAGCTCTCTTCAATTACGAAGTTTGAATAAGAAAATCCAATCGAATAACAACAGCAACAGCAACCCAAGCGTTTAATCAACTGACAGCATGTTTGTTAAATAGTTAAGTAATCAGGCATTAAACCAACCTCCTTGGAAGTGAGCAAAGAAGGAAATTACACTAAACTTCCATTTGCCATCAATGAAATAGAATTTTACTCGAACATTGTGTTGTCATCATTCGTTGTTGATTTTTGCTATTGAAAAATATGACTCATTTACAGTTGAATATTTCCTTGAATGAAAAAAAGGAATGTGTTGTTTAGTGGAGAAGGACATTCAGTATTATTATGCGGTTGGTTAGACAGCGTCTGAGTTTAGAGCTCTCACTCTCTCACCTTTTTTTGATGGCTTTAATGAAATTATACTAGTCCTGCTGTTAAAGCTCCTGTTATGAATTCCATTTTAAAAAGTGTTAATGTTCTTTTTTTTTCTTTTCGTTGTCCTTTTTTTTTTTTTTTTGAAGTGCTTCAAGCACTTAGACGAGTTTTTTTATGAGTATTTATACATACTTATATATTCATACCTGCTCCATTTGAAGGAATGAGTATTTATGAAGGCTTGAATGTTGTTTTCACTGTATGCCGTCCATTGATATGTAAATGTTGAAAAAATTATTTCAATTTTGTTTTTCTAAGTTGTTTTCCGCCTCAAGTTACACTTAGTCGTATATGTCTAAACAAGATTCTACAACTGGAATAAAGGGAGTTTCGAAATGTGCTAGAATAACAAAGTTTAACCCTCACGAATGGAATGAATCAAAGATGAATTTTTTAAATTGACTTGAAATTTATTTCATTCAAGAGATAATTTTCTGGCATTTTAATTTAAATATGACTTCTGGCTCTCTTCAGCTACGAAGTTTGGGACGTAGTCCAATCTAGATGTGCAATTTTCGATGCATTTTATATAACAATTGTGTTCCAAGGGCCCAATTTTTTCGGGCTTTTAGGCGCAGACTAGCGACTTCAAATATCCCCACGGAAAATAGTCTAGCGGCGTTAAATTGCTCCTTATTGACGGCCAATTCATAGACCCGAAAGGGGAAATTACCAAATGTTTCATTCAATAAATTAAATGTGGCACGAACAGTGTTTTGATAGCTTTATCCTTGTTTATCCGTGCAACGCACGGCTCTAACATGCCCTCTGTTATTCTCGATGGCTGATTTGGTAGAGTACCCGACCAACAGTCTCGAGGTCACGAGTTCCATTCCTGCCTTAGACCCTGGGTGTTACTGCAGACAAGCAGAAAAGCTTCGCAATTTCTGTGCTTGTTAATTAAAAACAAAAAGTGTTGGAACCAAAGCTCCTTGACATCATGGTTGTTCAATTGCTGAACGAAAAAATCACTAATAATGGCTCTATAGCGATCACCATTGACTGCAACGTACTGATCAGTATCGTTTTTAAAAAAGTACCGGTCAATAATTCCACCAGCCTGTAAAGCCCACCCAACAGTCAATTTTTCTGAATGTAGCGACGTCTCAACATGCCCTTGAAAATTGCCATCACTCTCAATACGCAATTTTGCTTATAGACTTAAGCATTCAAACAAAAGTGAGCTTCATCGTAGAACAAAATTCGCATTTCTTTGTTTTATCGCTACAACAACTTTTTCTCTGATGTGATTAAGGATTTCGTTCCTGAACCCCACATACTCTTATATAATACACGCTCAAGGTCCAGAGCGAGAATTTGTTCTTAAGCCTTACGATTCGTCTGTAAAATACCTTGTTGGAAATAATTTGCCATCACATATAACGTGGGAAAGTACATGAATTACTAAGCATTCACCGACCTGGTTGACAAAGCCAACCTGCTGGCTGAAATTTTTGTAAGCAGTTACTACTTGCCGGAAAGCAGTCAACCACTTCCCGAACTCAAAAGAGTATCTGTAACAATGCCAAAGACTTTTTTCAAGCTCGAGCGGTTAAAAGGCTTTTGGCCAACCTCAACGTAAATAAGACTCCTGGACCGGATGGCATTCTAGCACTAGTCTTGAAGCAGTGTTCCTCTACGCTTGAGCATTCATTAGCCCGCCTCTTTACCATGTTGGTGAGTTCCTCATGCTAGAAGGTTACTATAACACCAATTCCCAAAAAGTGTGAGGCAAATAACCCTGAAAATTACCGCCGAATTGCAATTTGCTCTGCACTTTCCAAGTTAGTTCGAAAGTATGGTTAAGCACTACCTTGTGAGGTATCTAGAATTGCATAAAATACTTTGTGATCGCCAATATGGGTGTCAATAGGGTTGCTCTACTAGCGATCTTTTGGCATATCTCTCCGAGAAATGGTGCCACTCAATCCAACATTTCGGTGAAAGTAGGGTGGTGGTTCTGGATATCTCCCAAGCGTTTGACAGAGTAACACATGCTGCACTACTAGCAAAACTTATTGCTTTTTTATCTTGTACCAGTACTCAGGGAATAGCCCCTACATATGCAGTGCATTGTACTAGATGTCCGTGATGACTTTTCTCGGTTTATATCGAGCTTTCTCAGAGACCGCACTATACGAGTTGTTTTAGATGGGGTTCAAGACTAATTCAGGGGTACCGCAAGGCTCCGTTCTTTTTCCTACCCTATTTCTTAGTTTCCTTAACGACCTTCTATGTCAAACGTCCAACCCTGTCCACTCTTTCGCGGATGACAACAGCATTTTCCATTCGTACTCTTTCAGTAATAGGCCCAGACTATCAGAGATCATTGCCAAGAGGCAGAATATGAATAACTCACTGTATAGTGATCTTCTATTAATTCAATGCTGCTTATTAGCACACAAACAAACGATAGCAAATGCCGCTCCACCTGTACTCATGTATGGTATAAATATTAAGGAATTGAATGCTATTGATGTTCTTGGAATGAAAATACAGTGTGATGTTAGCTAAAATGAACAAATTTTTCATGTCTCTAAAGAAGCATTCATGTGGCTCGGGTTTTTGAAATGGTGTAAGATGTACTTCACTCCATCCGATGTCCATACTATTTATACCACCTACAATCGAATAAAATGGAATACAACACGCATGTTTGGGCCGGTGCCTTAAAGTCTATTTTGTAGTTATTCGACCGTGTGCAGGAGAGGGCGACAGAAGGGTATCCAACTCTATTGACTCACTGGAGCACCGCCGCAGTGTAAGGTACATTACTCTGTTCCATCGTTACTACAATGGATTTTTCTATGACGAGATTGGATCTTATTTCCGAAACTCGCACATTTATATGTAACACGTTTATATTTAGGAATCATCCCCTGCGTGCTGGTCCAAGATAAAAAATATCAAATGTTCACAATTACTACTCCTTCGGTCTTCGTCATGACAACCTATTTTACTAGTTCCCCACACAACAAATTTCCCAACCTCTGACTGCTGTACAAAAATGCAGCCCACAGCCGCGATACGCTAGTGAATTCAACAGAGTTGGATACTTTAGTGTCACCAATAAGCGTCTTCGCTCTGTCCCTCTCTCTCTCTCTCTCTTTCATACAATCGAGTAGGCCCTAAAATAATAATTGTACCAAAGGTCCAAACATGGGACAAACATGTATTCCATTTTCGGTCAGATATAAGTGCAGTGTCGCTGATGAAAGCTGCTACCAAAAAAAAAAAAAAAAAAAACGTAATAACTTATTTTCTGTGTTAGTTACACATCTTTCATCTTCGCATTAGCAATGACCATCAGATGATGCATTCATTGTGCTTGCTGGGATGTTAAAAGGTGCTTTCGAGCTATTTTACTAGATTACTATGCTAAAAAAATCTAGCTTTCCACAGGATGGCTGCTGAAAGCTGCTACCAAAAAATAATAATAACTTATTTTCTGTATAACTTATTTGTTCCATTTTTATTGTATTTTATAGATTGATCTTTAAATTTAACTAAAATGGAGAATTGGAACAATGAAACAAGAATTTGCATGGTGCAACGCTTTCACGCTTTAGAGTTCGTTGTTTCCGCCCAAAGAAAATATTTGACGGCACTGCTCCTAGCAGATGGAGTATAATGAGGCTCGTAAAGAATTTTGCCGAGCGTGGCACAATCGCAAGAAGGCCTTCTCATCGAGATTCCTCAATAGCTGCTGGCATACAATCCAATCCTAGACTTTCGACAAGGAGCTTATCAGCTCAGGGTATCAGCAGACAATTTTGCACCAAGATTTAAACTTATCTTTGCACCAAGATTTAAACTTATCGGGGACTTCCCGATTCGCTTGGAATTTTGTGAGATCGGTCAAATGAAGTCAGGAAATGAAAACGTCTTGAACTGGATTTTTATGTCTGCCGAGGCACATTTTGATTTAAAAGGCAATGTTAACAAATAAAATTGTCGAATCTGAAGTAATTCTATCCCACAGATACTCCATCAGATGCAATTCCACTTCGCATCACAGTGTGGTGTGCAGTTTCTTTAAGGTTCATTGTCGGGTCTTACTTTTTCGAAGAAATCGAGATCGTTACTTAAAGATGTTGAAAGAGTGTTTCTTTCCAGAATTATGCCCAAAAGAGAATCCCTTTCATTTCTGTTTGGTTTCAACAAGATGGGGCAACTTGTCACATAGCCACGCCTGTTATGGCAATATTGAGGCAAAAAAAATTCTCAATAAACTGATTTCAAGAAACTCTACATTCCGTTGGCCTCTCAGGTCTACTGACCTCACTGTACCTGATTTCTTATTTCTTATTTTTTTTTTTGTTTTTTTTTTTTTTTTTTTTTTTTGGGTTATTGCAAACAAGAAGTTTACATAATAAACGCAACAAATTTGGATGATATTATAGTTGTACCTATAATATCATCCTATAATTGTCCCAACCATAATAGTTTTAATGACCAACCGTACTATTGTTGTGAAGAACTATATAATGATACATCCAACTATATTAATATGGTTACACATATGATATTATTTGCAATTCATAAAAATGTATTACACTTAATATTTTTATTTCAATAATATTGAATTAAATGAAATAGTATTGTTTAGCCAGAAAGGTCCTTTTTTAATTAATTTTGTGAGCTATGGCAAAAATATGGTTTTGTGAAATTAATATGGTTGTTTAATGAGAGTAATACGGTTGGCTGGCATAATAACATGGTTAGGTATGACACTATTATGAGAACTTTCATTAATAGTGTGGTTGCTTCCAATTATAACAAAGTTGAACCAGAATTTAGTATAGTTATTTATAAAATTTTTCTTACCAAACTATGGCAGTTCAATGGTATTCCAATATAACAATATACTATTTTCCCTACCAACCATATAATTCAACAATAGTATGTTGCTCTTAGAATATTGTCATTTCAACTATATATTTTTTTCTATGTGGGTGGAGGCCATTTGAATTCAATTATTTTCAAAACTTCATGAATTACTTTAATAAAAATATATTAATTTGCAAATGAATTACTAAAAAATAAATTACATAAACTTTACAAAAAGTTATTTGAGTTTCTTAATGTAGCAAAATTGTTCAGCCATCCAGTGTATAAGTTTCTGATCTCTTCAGAATCCGTCGTAATAGACTTGTAAACAATTTTTATGAACAGACTACATATTTGCATTTAAATAATCACTTGTTGAGTCTTTATGATAAATCAATGTAGATCTTCTGAATATTTGCCAATTCTCTTAAACTATCACCCTGTAAACGAACACCCTTTAAACATTTCTCAAATGCTGTCAATGCCCATAAAAATGTTTCATCAGTAACAATTGACGTTGACTCTTAGAGGAGAAGTGGAAGGATTTTGGCGTTGGTGCTGTTGATGTTGATGTGCATGGAAATTTATTTAAGGTTCATTAAATTTCAATTTCATGTCTCTGTTTATTTATATAAATGGATTTTTAGCAAATTTACTTGAAATTTAAATAAAATTACTATCAAATAACAACAGCTCTCTCCCTCCCTCTCTCCCTTCCTTCCTGCCCTTAGGCCTTTTTGCTATTGAAATATTTAATAAAATTAAGCAATTTGTTATACTATTGCAATTTTGTTTGCAACAAAAACAAGTATTAACAAGAAATTGTTGTTTTTGATTAAATATTTAAACTACAACAAATGTGTAACAAGTGCTTTTAATGTGTTTTAATGAGTCCGTCTAGGATTATTGGCAACGTTGCGTTCAAACACATGTTTTGAGGTTTGCAATTTAAATTATTTATTTATGAAACATAAAATGGGACTTCTGCCATTATCCTGCCAGAAGGAACAAAAAGAAAACTTACCATAAAACACTTTTAAGTGTTCATTTTGCGGTTCCAGGTTTGGTTTGTTTCTCTGCAGCCACAAAAATAGAACACCTTGTTTGATATTATACATATGTTTGACAACAACAAAAAATCTATTGAATTATTTGAAAGTTAAGTTAAAAGGACTATTTTGTGGTTGCAAACATATTATATTCCATAGCAATTAAATTTAATGAAAAATATCTTTTAGAAACCAGCAAACGGACAAAAAACTTTAATCTTTTTGGCTCGTGTTACACAACATTTTTTTCAAAATTGTTACAGGATACGTCTAACTGTCATACATGCCCTGCTAAAAAGTCAGATTTGAATTGATTACAATATGTGAAATTTTAGTGTTTCGTGCTCAGCCGAATTTTAGCTCAACATGTGCAAGAATGTTCCTGCTCCGCTCATATTCTATTTTTTATAAAAAAAATAATAATAAATTCAACCAATCAAAAGATTGTAAACAGCTTGTTTTCTATGTTTCCAGCTATGTATATGTCGACATTTCATAGGAGCTGCCCTGATCATCAGAAGACTTTGGAAATTTTTGGAAAGGTATTCTCAAACATTTAACTTTATATCCCAACAATCTAAATAAATTATTGAGATATAAAGTTGAATGTTTGAGAATATATTTCAAAAATCTCCAAAGTTTACTGATGATTAAAGCAGCTGCTATGAAATGCCAATATATAGATAGCTGGGAAACATAGAAAACAAGCTGTTTATAATTTTTTGATTAGTATTAATATTAGAAGCTAATGTTAATGACTAAAACTCAATTGTTTCAAAATAATATTTTTAATATCAAAATTATTAAAATTAAAGCAACGATGGATACTAATGTACATCATCCACATTTTATCTGAAGAAAAATATTTCATTAAAGTTGGTAGAACCGGTTTGGAAGGGTATGGAAAGAAGGTTCTCAAAAAATTAAATTTTTTAATGAAAGCACGGTTGACTCAGGTAGAATGGTTTTAATAAAAATTGTTCAGCGATTGTAACACACTTCGCAAAAATTTTTCTTAAAACTTTAGCGATTGCAATACATTTCACATAATTATAACTTGTCATAAAGACTCAGCTGCGTCTAAATCTTCCGCGGTTCTCAGCGCTCTTCAAAATGCAGGCCTAGCATTTTCGAATTGACACTAAGGCTCCGACGACTAAACTAAACCTGCAAACGTTTCTATGCCGAACACGAGTGCATTGCTGCAATATTCGAAGCCTTCTTTCATACCGAGTACAAGTCCTGTTAATCGAAACCGACCTGCTTTGTGAGGGATTGTCACCACAAACCAGAGGGGTTACTCTCTATTGCGATGCGAAAGAAAAATCGAAGAATTGGTACCCTGTATTACGTTTTCGTATTTTCTTTTCGCATTTAATTTACCCTTACGCACATTTTATTTTATCATACTTCGCTATTGTTTATTTTGTGGTACCTGTGCTACTTTATTTTTAAACTACTTCGCGAAAAAGTTTGCGCAGACAGCACAAAATACCAAATTATACTCTTATCGCATCTACCTTTCGCATGGAACTTGCTTTCGCATCGCAATAGATAGTAACACCCCAGTAACCACTGGCATAACGAAGCCGGGGAAATTTCTGCAATATCGCCTGTATACGACTGAATAACCAAATACGAAGTATGAAACAACGAGCATAAACACTGGGAGCAATAATTACTCCGCAGGGTAGAACCATACGAAGGAGCATAAACAAAGCACATAATAGGATCATCATGAGCCGAAGACCCTTTTACAAAACCTGTCATTATTACTGTATTCCTATTAAATTTTGAATAAACAAAAAATTTGCAGCATTGTAGGATCCAAAAAAGAAAAATCTTGTCTTGTTATTTACTTACAGTTTATGCAGCCTCAAGTAGATTTTGAAAGTCGCCTTGCTAACTCAGCCTACTCAGGGTACTTTTATTAAAAAATATTTTTATTGAAAGGTAATTTTATTAAAGGGTACTTTTATTAAAAAATATTTTTATTGAAAAGTAATTTTATTAAAAGGTACTTTAATTAAAAGATAATTTCATTAAAAGGTACTTTTATTAAAAGAAATTTTTATTAAAATGTACTTATACAAAACGTCCTTTTATTAAAAGGCACTTTTATTAAAAGTTAATTTTATTTACAGAAACTTTTATTAGAAGGTAGTTTTATTAAAAGGTACTTTTATTAAACGGTACTTTTTTAAAATATGCTTTTTTTTAAGTATTTGTTTGAAGGCCTTTTTTTAAGCGGTACTTTTTTCAAAGGAAACTTTTTTTAAAAGATATTTCTTTTGAAAGGTACTTCTTTCAAAAAGTACTTTTCTTAAAAGGTACTTACTTTAAAGGATAATTTTAGCATACACGTTTTTTAATTATACCTTTTATAAGGTACTTTTTTGAATATGTACTTTTTTTACTTCAAAAGATAATTTAATAAGTATTTTTTAAACATCTTTTTTCAAGGTTTTATTCAAAGGTATTTTTTATATTTTCTTTAAAGATAGTTTTTTTAAAGTTCTTTTTAAAAGGCACTTTTATTTAAAGACCTTTTTTTAAGTTGCTGTTTTTAAAAGTTACTTCATTTAAGTTACATTTTTAAAGTTAAAGTTTTAAATGTTTTTTTTTAACTACTTACGAGTACTTAAAATGTACTTTTTTAAAAATTACTTTTGTAAAAGGTGCTTATTTAAAAGGCATTTGCTTAACACTAGTATGCTTATTTAAAATGTACTTTGTCAAAGGAAACTTTTTTAAAGGGGATCTTTTTTAAAGGTGCTTTCTTATAAGGTGATTTTTGTTTTAATATTTTTTTGAAAAGTAATTTTTTTTAAACACTTTTTTAAAAGTTAATTCTTAAAATATACTTTTTTTAATTTTTAAAGGTTGTATTTTACGACTGTCCCATTTGGAGCTATTTAAGAAAAAATCTTATTTAGATACTTCTATTAAAAATCAGTTTTGAAGAAATATTTTTATAAGTATGCTTCTCTAAAAGGTACTTTTATAAAAGGTAGTTTTTTAATAGGTAATTTTTAAAAGATAAAATTTAGACTTTTTTAAAAAATGTTCTCTTTAAAATTTATATTTTTAGTTATTTTTTCAAAGATGCTTGAATTAATAGCTACTTTTTTTACATAATTTTTTTAAGTTACTTTCTTAAAGCATACTTTTTTGCAAGGTAGGTTACAAGGTACAATTGAACTGTTTTTTTTTTTTTCAAAATGATATAAGTCCACTTTTTAAAAAAACTAAGTTAATGGTAGTTTTAATGAGCTACAGGCACCTTCTTTCTATAGTAATAATCACAGTTTCAATACGGTTCTTTTTTGAAATAAAATGAACAAAAACAGTTTTGCTGTACAATGTTATCGCAAACAGATTTCTTTTGAAAGCGGAATAAGTCCATTCCTAATACCTAAGTATTTAATTAAAACAACTTTCTTATAGCAATTATTATCGATTATTGCACGCTGATCGTTTATCTAGTGCTAATGTATTAAAACAACATTGTTAACAAAATAAAGGCATTATTGTTCTGATGAAATGATGTGAAAGCGATGTTGTTAAGTAAGCGCCAGAAAGATCTTCATGATTTTTATAATAATTGAAATAAACTCCTACTAAACTTGGTTATTCGTATATTTATATGTCTTCATTTTAACTATTACTTTTTACATAAAAATCCAATTCAGTAAAGCATTTATGTCTGCAAATATATAGACTTATTACGCTACTATTTTTATATATTGCAATATGTTTTTTTTTTTTTTAAGTGGCATAAGTCCATGTGGAGTTAAGAAAATCGTTTAGTTTTTCAAATAATTTTAGTCATTTTTATATCACAACAAAATTTAAAAGGTTTATAGAGTAAATAACATCACTCGAACTGAGTAAAGTTGGCCAATATTTTTAACTTGATTCAAACGCAAACCTTTAAATATCTCAATATATGAAAAAATGGACTTATAACACTTTCAAAAAAACCAGTACAATTCTTGAAAAGTATTTCTGTTAAAAGTTACTTATTTAAAATATAATTTGCTTAAAAAATATTCTTTTAAAAAGTAATTTATTAAATGGTTCTGTTAAAAAAAAACTATTTTTAATAAGTAACTTTTTTAAAGTATTTTTTTAAATGTATTTTTTTAAATGTATTTTAAGAACTTTTGTTAATATACTGTTTTAAAAAAGTACTTTCTAAAACTACTTTTTTGGAAAGTACTCTTTTAAGATGTGCTTTTTTAAAGTACTTTTTTTACAATGTATGTTATTAAAATGTATTTTAAGAACTTTTTTAAAAGTACTTTTGTAAGAAGTACTTTTTAAAACTACTTTTTTAAGAAGTACTTTTTTAAGATGATTTAAAATAAGTGCTTTTTTTAAAAAATAATTTTCTAAAAAGTAATTTTTGAAGGAACTTTTTTCAGAAGTATTTGTTCAAAAAGTACTTTTTCAGTAGTTTTTCAAAAAAATATTTTTTTTGATAAGTACTTTTAAACAGTATTTTTTAATAATTATTTTTTAAGTATTTTTTAAAAGTACTTTTTAAAAAGTACTTCTTTAAGAAGTACTTTTTAACAACTAATTTCTTAAATAATACTTTCTAAATAGTACTTTTTACAAAAGTACTTTTTTAAACACATATTTTATAAAGGTACTCTGTTTAAATGTGCTTGCTTTATAGTTCTGTTTAAAAAGTACGATTTTATAAAGAAAAACTTTGTAAAACACTTTTTCAAAGATAGGTTGGTTGAAAAGAACCTTTCAAAGGTTCTTTTTGGATAATAATTTTCTAATGTAGGTTAGGTTAGGTTAGGTTAGGTTTAACAGGCTGCCAGCTATTATAAAGCCAGCCCACTTGGGTCCAGTCAGGTCCCGTTGTGTTGCCTGGATATGATATGTATCTCAGTATATCTACAATTCACTGGCTTAGAACCAACCCGAGGATCGGATAAAGGAGTCCAATCCACTTACATCGCATTCCGATACCTCCGTCAATTCACGAACCAATCTGGATGTCGTATAGACTCCAGCTAGTGCATACAACGCAGCCTTGCTATCAGTACGAATTTGGATATCATTCTCATATATCCTATAGTACCTTAACCAGTTAGCTGCCCTCATAATGGCCGCAATTTCGGCCTGTGCTACGCTACACTCATTTTGCAGCCTAAAACTCATCCTCCTCTCATACAAGGGGATAAAGATGCCCCCACCGACTCCCGAGTCCGACTTGGATCCATCTGTAAAAATTTCAAGCACGTCCTCTTGACGATCTGTGTCAGTCGTCTCCGAGAACGAGCCTGATAAGATTACATCAAATCTCTTGTCGGGCAGTAGAGCCGGCGAGCAGTAATCAATATTCTCCGGAAGGTTCACTATTCTTCCTATTATTGAGGCATGACCATATGTCGTCTCCTTCCACGTCCCGCTTGACCACAGCCTGATAGCCGAATTCATGGCTATTTCCTTCACCAGCAGCCAGTTCAGCATAGTGAAAAGTGCTTTTCGACGGAAGCACCAGTCACCATCAAAGCAGCAGTACGCATTATATTTTCTGCGATTTTGCAGTAGGTGGTTTTCTCCAACGACTTCCACTTCCAAGCACCCCATATGTTAGAATGGGCTTTACAACCGTGCTGAAAAGCCAGTAGGAGTTCCTAGGATTTATTCCCCAGGTCTTTCCAATGGCCCTTTTGCACAAGAATAAGGCGATAGCCGCTTTTTCTGTCCTTGACTGGACATTATGCTGCCAGGATAGTTTGGAATCCAGGTAGATGCCTAGATATTTCGCACTGTCTGACAACACTAGCTCAACCCCCCCTTACGGTTGGCAGAGTAAACGATGGAGTCTTGTATCTTCGAGTGAAGAGCACAAGCTCCGTTTATTGCGGATTCACACTTAGACCGCCATCCTACTATAAGGCTTAGCGCAGAGCCTAGTTGCTGTGACAGTATATCATTTTCTAATGTAACTGGTTACAAATTAATTTTTGTATCAAATTTACTTAAATTTTTAAAGGCTTTAGCATTTTTAATACGTAAACATAGTAATAGTTATATCATTTTACTCTAGACATAGTTTCAATTTTAATTTTTGTTCATATCACATTTTTATGCGGAATGGTTTTTTTTTTTTTTTGTTCTTTTTTTTTGCTTTTCGAATCAGTAGTTATTACTGAGAATGCTGATAATTTTCTTGAAACGTACGAAAAAAAAATATATTCATTTGCATTACATTTGTCCGGTTGGTGCCACAAAGTCGTTAAAAAAAATCGTTTAATATTCTTTTCTACAATTTCAATATACATATGTATATGTATGTGTATATAAGTATGTATGTATACATATGTATATTATATTACTACCACAAGTAGTTGTTTTGAAATATTCTAGTAGTTTGCACCACTACCATTGAATTCATGGGCGACAACCACACACAGAGCACATTGAGGAATGGGGTGTCATACGAGTATAATTCTGTTTCTGACTGTTTTCCATAGTGAGTCGGTCGGTATACTCGTACAGGAGTCAGTGCTGAAATGTGAAATATAAGCCTTATGCATACACGAGCATCTAGATAGGACTATATATAGAATATATCCTTTCGAATGATCTGTTATGCATGCAATGTTTGTATGTGTGTGCATGTGTGTGTGTTATATGATTGCACAAATTTGCACTCATTTGTTCATTATAAGAGCAACAAAAAATTGAAAAAAAAAATACGAATACAAATTTCTTCTTTTTGCCATTCAAATCTTTATAATTATGAAAAACTTTGAGTTGTTTTTTTTCCGCAACACAAATTTGTTTCAGTATTCATTTGGGCATGAGTCTATACATATGTATGTATGTATGTATGTATGTATGTATGTATGTATGTATGTATGTATGTATGTATGTATGTATGTATGTATGTATGTATATATGTATATAAGCATTTGTTTATTTGTTTTGTCTGTGTGTTGTCTGTCAGTGTATTTGTTTTATAATGAAAACTTTATGCCTGAGAGAAATGCATGCAAATTTGCATTCAAGTTTTTGTTTTTCTCTACATTACGGCAACCCATATCTGCTGTTTGAATTCCTTTTCTTCCTTTTGCGTTTATTCTTTATTGCACAATGAATTCATTGGATCTATATACATATGTACTTGTATACAATTTGCACGAGTATTTTTATATTTCTTTGCGTGTTAATGCTTTTGGGGAATGCTTTTGTTTGATTCGAAGAAATTCTGTTTTTGTGTTTTGGTTTGGTTTGGTTTAGTTTAGTTTTGTTTTTCTTTCCACTTTAATAGAATGGTTAAATCATAATCATAATTATAAGTTTGTGTTAATTTCGCCAAATGGTGTTTCTCTATACCAAAGAAAAGTAGGCAACACGTAAATGTGTAACAAATTTTATGTTGAGAAGGACCAGCCAGCGGCAAAGAAATCCTTTGAAGTATTGGAAATGATAATGATTAAATAATAAAAAATTATATGTAAACATTTTTAATGGGGAAATATAGCTCAAAGTGTCGCTCCTTTATTGCAACATAGTCATATCTCAAAAAATGAGCTTTTCGAGTTAACACTGCAGAATTTTTAATAGTACTACCTTTTATGTTGTGGCAAAAATTTGTTTAAATTACTTTTAAACTGTTTCGTTCAGGAGATATTTTGCAAAAAAAAAAAATACTTGTATGAAAACTAAAAATTTAAAATGCGTTTTTCTCGATACAAGCTTTTTTTAGTTATGACTATGTTGCAATGAAGCAGCGATATGGCCCAAAAATATAAAGCTCATGGATGTGAGTGGAAGTAAAGGATGGTCCAAACAAAATGCACGATGAAATGAAACCGTTTTCAGAGTATATTCTAAAATTTTTTATTATGGTAGAAGGATTGATGACAATTATGAGTATGTCTGAAACAAAATATCGGCGAAATGCTCGCCGGGAATTCGAGGGCATAGCTGTGTTCGACGTCGTTAAAATTGCAAATTATCTCATCCTCTAGGTATTTCCTGCCGAGGAGCAGGTTTTACCTCACTGAACGCCTAACCACGGCACTCTGCTTTCTAGGGCAAAAAGCGAAAGGAGTTCCTCATTTACTATAGTAAGAAAAACTCTAGGAAGCTCCATGGTTCATGGTTCATGTTGTGTTGAACTTCCGAAACCCTTACCAAGACTTAAGTGGCAGAATCGGCATCGGCGAAACCCCAGAGGGGTTCTGCTTGCTTACCATTACGCCGTTGATTATGGTTGAGGTACCTACCTTTGCTGAAACGTTGTGGCTGTGGTTTAAATCTAAAATCTTAGGGAGGCGAATTAGTTTTTGGTGCCCCCGATGCATACCAAACCGGGGCTCTCTACTTTCTGGATTATGTAGGGGTAGGAGTTCTTTGTTTGTTGTAGCAGATAAAACTCTAAGAAGCCGCATGACTTATGTGGTTTTGGACTTGGGAAACCCTTACCAAAGGTTAGCTGGGGATTGACAAAGCCCGTGGGGTTCTGCTCTCAGACCATCGCGGCTCTGATCATGCTTTCTGGGGTATAGAGGAGTAGGAGTTCCACATTTGTTTATAGTAAATTAAGCTCTTGGAAACCGCATGACTTATGTTATATTAGACTTCCGAACCCATACCAAAGGTTAATTGGCAAATAGGGGATCGGCAAAGTCCCGTTTGGTTCTGCTTTCAGACCATCTCGGCTGATCATGGTTGAGGTACATACCTTTGCTGAAATGTTGCGGAGGAGAATTATTTTTTCCGTGCCAATCTCCGCTTGGAGCAGATTTGGCTTTGGTGTACAGCAAACTGGGATAGGAGTTTTTCATTTATTATAGAAAGTAAAACTCTAGGAAGCCGCATGCTTTATGTTGTGTTAAACCTCCGAAACACTGGCCAAGGGTTAATTGGCAGAATGGGGATCAGCGAAGCCCCAAGAGGTTTTGCTTTCAGACCATCTGAACGGGTATCATGGTTGAGATACCTACTTTCGTTGAAACGTTCTGGATGTGGTTTAAACCTGATATCATATGGAGGGGAATTCGTTTTCTGGGGCTCATTCTCCGGAAGAGCAAGTTTTGCTTTGGTGTACACCAAACCAAAGCAATCTGCTTTCTGGGGTATGAAGGATAGGAGTTCCCCATTGGCTTTAGTAAATAAAGCTCTAGGAAGCCTTATGACTTATGTTGTATTGGACATTCGAAACCCGTACCAATTGGTTGATTGGTTGCATTGGATTTTCGAAACCATTATCAAAGGTTAATTGGCAGATCGGGGACCAACAAAGCCCACGTGAGGTTCCGCTTTCAGACCATCGCGGCTCTGATCATGCTTTCTGGGGTATGAAGGGGTAGGAGTTCCTCATTTATTGTAGTAAATAAAACTCTAGGAAGCCGGAAACCCTTACCGGTTGGTTGACTAATTGTGTTGGATTTCCGAAACCCTTGCCAAAGGTTAATTGGCAGTTCGAGAATCGACAAATACCCCGTGAGCTTCAGCTTCCAGTCCATCGTGGCTCTGATTATAATTGAGGTGCCTATTAATTGGCTGAAGGTTTAAATCTAAAATCGCAGGAAGGGGAATTAGTCTTCCTGATAACTACGGTGCTTGCTAGCTTTCGGCGGCTAATATCCCCTGAGGTGCTATTATCTTACAATAGAGACCTGCAATGTAAGAAACCAGTAGTGATGATTAGGCGGGTTAGTTGGTCAAGGGTTGCTGCTCTTAATAGGCTTAGATCTACAAACTCATTAAGCCTTCTTTTCTATTGACAGCCTGAAAAATTGTGCACGCAGAAGCTATTCAACAAGGAATTTGTTTATATGGCTACAAACTTATGGTAAAAAGTTGCGATCTGTGTGAGTCTTGCAAGCCACACAGGTGCACTGGTGAATCGGCAAAAATTCACCCTGTAGAGTTCTTCAATTATCAAATAAGTCTGTTGAGGCAAGTGCTGATGTAAATCAATTTAACGTTCTGTCTTTAGCTCTTGAATTGTTCTTCTCTTAAATATCCCCAAAGAAAGAAGTCCAACGGTGTCAAATTACATGATCATAGTGGCCTATTAACATCTCCATGACCTGAGATAACACGACCATTGTACTTTACGAGCAACAGGGCCATTATAATATGTGGCAAGCAGTATTATCCTATTGAAATCACATATCGTCCACTCTCATATCCTCAATTTCTGGCCACAAGAACTCCCTTATCATATCACTAGAACGAACACCATTCACGGTAACCACTTAACGACTCATTTTCGAAGACGTACACGCCGATGAAGCCGCCAGCCCATAAACCGCATCAAATAGTCACTCTTTGTGGATTACACTCTTAAAGATGATGTTTGCTGAAATTTTTGCAAAATTCTTCCGATTTTAAACACATTTGTGCGATTATGCTAACCAAAGAAATCACGAAGTGCATGAAATGTATATGCATTTGAACGGGCATTTTCGTAAAAGGCTTCAAGAGTCCTAGCGTGGCGCTCTAGTGTATACAGTTGAATTTGCCAAACAGTAAAACAAAGAAATGTCAGATTAAGCTGAGCAAAAAACTTGACATTAAATTGTGACGTCTCACAATTAACATCGAGCATTATAATTGGAGCTTTTATACATCGGATAATACAACCCGAAGGATAATTTACTCTCAACTCACGAATGGCAACCGCGATGGCTGAAAAAGATTTATACTGAGGCCGGTGGGAAAGTAAGAAATATTAAAAGCGTGTCAAAATTTAGTATGGAAGAATTTTTAACTAATCTGGCGAAAATCGGTCTCTGCGCTCTCTGAAGATCCGTCAGATTTAACGAACTATTTTTAAAAAGGTGATTTCATTGTGATTTTTTTCGAACGCGATATATAGCTAGGAAAACCCAGAGCTTTTGATCATCAAATCGCCATTAGATGGAAAGAATAAAGGAGGATTTGCAACTAGGAAGAAAGAAAATACTTATTCTGGGTTTGATAGGAACGTGTGACATATTAAAATCTTGAAATTCTACTTGATAGAATATCTGGGTTTAAGGAATTTAGTTTCAAAGAATTTGTAACCACTTTGGCGAAGATTGAAAGTAATCACCAGCCCAAACTCTGCGCTCTCTATACATCCATCCAACTTGACGGCAGTTACCAGCAGATATGTTTAAGCTCTACTCTTATTATGGCATTTCACGTACCAAAAGTCCAGCACTAATAACGAAGACAAAAAAATAAATTTATTTTGTCTTAAAGAAACAATGTAATACTTTAAAGAAAGTCCTGTTTTACGTATTTAGACTTGGCAGTTCAATGATTTTTCTTTTTTCATTGCTTGTAGGTAAAGAATAGCTAGAAACAAGCCCTTTCTATCAATATTTGCCAACAACTATTTCATTTGTGGTTGCATTCAGGTGTATGTAATACTTTTCCAACAACCCTAAAATAAATCAAACCACTAGACCTCAATTATGCAAGTATGTACTCTTACCAAGTAGGCAGGCCGTTGTGGTCAAACCAAAGGCCCGGTCCTTAAATCAAGTCAAAAAATTAAATATATGAAAATTGTATAAACTAGAAATTCCAGATTAAGATTTTGCTGAAATAGGCTTAAACCTATTTCAGCAAAATGCGTTCTTAAGAACGCATTCTATTTTCATACACTCTAGCTGTGGTAAAAACTCTCTTTTACACAACTTTGTATAGAATAAGATGAATCGCTACGATAAATGTTGTGCAATTCGGTCGAAGAATAAGAGTACCTCCCCCATGTCCTTTTTTTAATATTCTTAGTGCAAATTAAATCTAAGCACCAGTGATGAGTACAATGTTATTAAAAATTATGTCGTGTAGCATCATATTTCATGTTATTCAATTCTTTGCAAGGACAAGTTTTTGTTTCATATATACTTTATTTAAAAAAAATTTATTTTGCACTTAAATAATAAACTGAATATAACGAAAACTAGTAAAATAGTTATGAAAGGGTGATAATTAGTTTTATAACAAAATGCTAGCAAGCATACGTCCTTTTTTCATATATCTTTTTTTATCAAAATAATGTTTTTTTAAAGCAAAAATAATTTGTTGCTTGTAAAACAAAATTTCATACTAACAATAATTGCTATGAAGCAATACGACCAAAGAAGAGCAGAAAAAATAATTGAACACCATATAGCTGGGGGACAACTAGCTGTTTCGTAGTCGCTACACTACTCATCAGAGCTCGGTGGCTGAGTTGGTTAAGCGGCCGTATTAAAAACACATCATGTTCACATGATCCCGAGTTCGAATCCCAGTGGGTGCTGATGAGTAATGTAGAGACTACGAAACAGCTAGTTGTCCACCAGCTATAATATGGTATTCAATTACTTTTTCTGTTCTTCTTTGGTCGTATTGTTTCACAGCAATTATTGTTATAAAAAATAATCATTCTTCTTGACTGAAGTTGGAGTCGAACCCACAACGACGTAGTTAATATCGTACACACGTATGTAACTAAAAGTTCACTGATTAATGATTTACATATAAAATTTCATAATGTTTGCTGCAGCAGCGAATCTGTCTTGTTTATATCCTTTATTTCTCTTACAAATATGCTAATTATTATAGGAAAATCCCAGAGAGATCATGTTATATAAATTGCGATCTCTGCAAATAACTCTCATAAATAGTTTAAAAACAAAAAAAAAAAAAAAAAAAAAAAAAAAAAAAAAAAAAAAAACTTTTATAAAAGCTGAAATTTTATTCACCGAGAATTGAAAATAGTAAAACGAATGCAGTTTCGTGTTGGCAATCTGTGTTATAAATTTCGCTACGCTCAGTACAGGAATAAAGTTTTCTCTCATATATCCTTTATTTTGTAAACTGAAGATTTGCTTCTAAAACTTTCGGAAACATAACCAAAAATAGCCAAAGGTTATACAACCAACAATATTTATAACATGTTTGTAAGGTTTCATTTTTATCGCAGTAAGGACAGCGACGTCCTTCACATATCCTTTTTTTATAAAATTTTAGATTTATGATTTATGAATTTTAGATTGGGATTTATGTTGTGATATATTTTACTATATTTTAAGCAATTCATTAGCAGTTTAAGCTTGTATTTCAATTAATTTATAGTGAAAAATGGTTACCATAATTATTTACAATTGGTATTTGTTTGAAAAAAAGCAAAGGTTTGTTTGCTTTAAGCATGACTAACACATTGTACTCGTAAAAATAATTTGTTGCTTGCAAAATAAAATTTTATAGGGTTTGCTGCAGAAATAAGACTATTTGCCATATATCCTTTATTTGAACAACTTAAATTTTTCTTTTACAAATATGCATAATATTTAACTCGCAAGCTCGCCAAGTAATTTTATTATTTTCAAGTTCTAGAACATGTCCTTTGAAAATAAAAACTCAACTTACAGCTGCAATTTTTATCGCCGTAAACTCAAAATGTCAAAACGAGCGTACTTTAATGTTGTCAGCATATGTTATTAATTTTGTTAAGTTTAAAAGAAGAATAAGAGTTTCCTATATATATCCTTTATTTTGAAAAATCAAGTTTTGCTTTTAAAAGTTTTGGTTACAAGATAAAAAAAATTGCCAAAGGTTATAAAATATTGCTCATGACATACTTGCGAAGTGTTGCTTTTATATGTGTAAGGATAACGACATCACCCATATATCCTTTTTTTATAAATTTTAAACGAAAGAAATAGATGGCGGATTTATATTTTTGTATATTTTATTATACTTTAAGGAAGTTTTTAGTAGCAGAAGCTTGTCTTTTAACTATATTATACTTCAAAAGTTACATTTATATCAGAATTTGCTATAATTGATTCTTGCCTTAATTATGCTTAGAATAAAGCAAAACTTTGTATTGGTTATAAAAGGGAGGTTTTAAAGCGGGTTTGAAATTAAGAAAATCATAAAATTTAATCGCAAGCTCGTCAAGTAATTTTATTAACTTGTTTTAAAGCTTTAAAACATGCCATTTGCAAATACAATCTTTTATTACAGCTGAAATTTGTATCGGCGTGAACTGAAAATATTAAAACGAACGCACTTCAGAGTTGACAGTATGTGTTAATTATTTCGCTAAGTTTAAAACAAAAATACAAGTTTCCTCTATATATCCTTTATTTTGGAAAATCAAGTATTGTTTTTAAAACTTTTGGGAACATGGTAAAAAAAATAGCCAAGGGTCATAAAACATTGCTTATAACATACTTGCGAAGTTTTACTTTAATTGAAGGAAGGACAAGGTCATCACCCATATATCCTTTTTTTAAATAAATCTTATATGAAAGACGCACACGACAGAGTTATATTTTTATATTTTTTATTATGTTTTAAACAGCTTTTTAGCAGTTGAAGCTTGTCATTCAATTGTTTTATACTGAAATTTTAATCACACTTTTTTATAATTGATTTTTGTTTGAATTATGAGCAGGATGAAAAATGAATTGGTTATCGATTAAAAAATACAGTTTATTTACTTTAAGCATAACTAAAATATTGTAGAAATAGTTTGTTGCTTGTATAATAAAACTTTTCAGAGTTTGCTGTAAAAATAAGGCTATTTTGCATATATCCTTTATTTGAACAACTTAAACTTATTTTAGAAATATGATAATAATACAGTGAAAATTCTAAATACACTAAAATATTTACCTTGCAAGCGAAGCAAGTAATTTTATTTAATTGTTTTAAAACTTTATAACAGGTCCTTCGCAAATAAAAACTTTTATTACAGCTGAACTTGTTATCGCCGTGAACTCAAAATGTCAAAACGAACGCAATTTAGTGTTGCCAGCATGTGTTGCTAATTTCATTAAGTTTAAAATAAGAATTAGAGTTTCCTCTGTATATCCTTTATTTTGAAAATATAACTATTGCTTCCAAAACTTTTCGTTACAAAATGAAAAATAGCCACAGCTTATAAAACATTACTTACAATATACTTGCGAAGTTTTGCTTTTATTGATGTAAGGACAACGCCATCACATACATCATTTTTTTTATAAATTTTATATGATTGAAATAGATGACGAATTTATATTTTATAATGTTTTCAGCAATTTCTTAGCAGCTGAAACTTATCTTTCAATTATTTTAGACCGCAAAAGTTATAAATCAGAATTTGTTACAATTGATTCTTGCTTTAATTATGCTTAGAATGAAGCAAAACTTTGTATTTGGTTATAAAATGCAGCTTGATATTAAAAGGATCATAGTATTTGAGTCGTAAGCATGCCAAGTAATTTTATTAAATTGTTTTAAAGTTTTAGAACATGTCCTTTGTATATAAAAATTCAAATTGCAGCAGAAACTTTTATTAATAGGTACTGAAAATATCAAAACGAACGCCGTTTAGTGTGGACAGCATGTGTTATTAATTTCGTTAAGTTTAAAACAAAAAAAAGAGTTTCCCCTATATATCCTTTATTTTGAGAAATCAAGTTTCGGGCTTAAAATGTTTACGAACTTAAGAAAAAATTGCCAAAGGTTATAAAACATTGCTTATAACATACTTGCGAAGTTTTACTTTAATTGAAGCAAGGACAACGTCATCACCCCTATATCCTTTTTTCAAATACATTTTATATAAGAGGAATAGATGATGAATTTATATTTTTTATTATGTTTGAAGCAATTTTTTAGTAGTTGAAGCTTGTCTTGCAATTATTTTAAACTAAAAGAGATAAATTTTTATCAAATTTTTTGATAATTGATTCTTGTTTTAATTGTGATCAGAATGAAACAAAACTTTGTAATTGATTATAAAATACAGCTGTTAAAGCGTGGTTGAAATTCAAAAGCAATTGAAGCAAGGACTAACACATCTCTTACATATCCTTTTTTTATTGACAAAGTTTGCTTCCATAATGATGAAAATATTTCCACCATTTTTACAACGACCAGGAAGTTATTTTTTTATGGGAAAGTCTTTTATTGCACTGTAATTTTTTACCAGAAATTTATTTGCTTGACTTTGGCGCTTTTTTATTTTCAATAAAATAAAATGTGTAATAAAGAAACTTTTATGATAAACATACTGAGAAGACTTTAATATGAATATGAAAACATTAAGGATTTGCAATGAAAGTCTTTTTGGTTTTATTTTGACTAGGACATCTCTGCTTTTACTACATACATACTTGTATATGCTTTGATTTTAATTTTTTTAATGTGTTTTTTGTTTTTTTTTTTTTTTTGTTTTAAACTAGACCCTCATACTTATTAAAATTTCTTTATTTATTTTTCTTGGCTTAAATCAGGCAAAAATTTCCTTTGTGGCCAAAAACAAAACAACAAACAAACAAACTTATACAAACACTCACATTCACACTAGAGAGAAGAAAAAAAAAAACACTACTGTAGCAGAACTATGAATCATCAAATAGTTCTCTCCCTTCTCCTTGTTTACAATTACAAACATATTCCCGATGTCCCTACTTGATTTCTTTTTGTCATCTCTTTTGCTTCTGTAAAATGTTTAAGCATAAAATAATCCTTGTTTTCATTTTTATGTTTTCAACTATTCTCCGGCTCTCTTCTCGTGTCAGGGCATACACCAAAAACACTCAAATAAAATACGAGTAGTGCTCGGAAAGGGAATAAAAAATTACCAACTATAACAACAGCAATAGCTATAATAGAGAAACTAACGGTAAGTTTTTGCAGGGGATTTGTTAAGTTGTGTTGTTTTTGCCACGATTGCCAAGAGGGAGCGTAGGTTTATTTTTATGGTCGTGTTTCGCATGTTGTAGGATACTACGACAAAGACAAGTGGCGACACTGTTAAGTGTTGAAAGGGTGTCGTGTAGGCCAAGCGCCAGCCGTTCTCTGTATTTGTTTTTATTATCAAATGCATACATATTTATACATGTTTCATAAGGAGTCCACTTTAAAACAAATGAGTTGCATATGGTTTCAGTTTTATTTACTTAGTTGTTACATTTTATGTCTGAGCTGGAAAGGGAAAGATATGTATATGAACATGCATTAGTTTACAAATCTTTTAATAAAGTTTTTAAAGTCGTTTCTTAAACGAGAGTTATTGGAAACTTTATTTGTGTGCAATATATAAAAGATTTGCTTTATAACTTGTGTTTAAAATATGCTTTTTCTCTTTCCATTACGAATCACATTCAGTTTATGCGAAGACCAAGAGTTGAAGTTAATGCATTGACAAAAAGCTTTGTAGCTACATACGAGTGTTTGCAGATTCAACCAAAAATGTTCAACATTAAGATAAGGTATTAAAGCTATCGGAAATGAAAGTACATTAATTTTAACCCATAAGGGCCCAAACTTTGATCCCGTTAAACTATATTGATGAAACTTTTAGAATTTGATTGTTTATGCCGAAATATAAAATAAAGCAATTTTTAGACAAATCGGAGCTAACCGTCGTTGCAAAAACACAACATTGGGCCTTAATGATATAAAAATTGTGCTAGAAACACAACTGCGACGAACGACGAACTTCGCCCATCGTGACGAATTCGCCGGCAAATATGCGTTGTATAAACTCGTCGTTTGAAGCACAATATCAACGAACATTGTTTACATTCCTTGCCAAGAAAAAAAAATGAATATAAGTACTAAGGTGGCCATATTAAAAGTAAACCTATATAAATCCCATCCGAAACAGGGATTTTTGAACAAATTATCTCAGGTATTTTATATTTTGAAAACATCTCCATACATATTTTACTACATGGATTATTAAAAGTATTATGTCATGAAAAATACTTTTTTTATGTAAGAAGCCTGGTCACCTGATCCTGCTTTGTTCGTCGTTCGCTGACGAAACAATTAGAAATAAATCTATTTCAACTTTCGCTGAGGATGACGAATTTCGACCAACACCACGATTGTGTGCTTTTTCATATACACCAATGTGTTTTATTTTTCGCGACGCATATTCGCGAAAAAAATTCGTCGTTCGTCGCAGCTGTGTTCCTAGCATTAAACGGCTTTTTAATTTTTTTTTTTTTAAGATAATTGTACAATAAAATATACTTTACATAGAATTCATTGGGTCTCAGCGCCATAAAGGCATTTTTCAGGCAAGTTGGCAATTGCTTATACTTGACATGCAATTAACTATATTAACAATGGCGTTGAATTAATTATGTTAAAATTGTATTAAAAATATTATAGTTATTTATAAAGTTTGTAAAAATTTATTTCAGTATTTTCAACAATTTTCCCAAATTCTTTACATAATTTTTTAAATAGTGATATACTCATGAGAGTTTTTAATTCTGAAGGTAAATTATTAAAAAGATTACCACGTACGAGGGCGATTCGGAAGCTTCTTAGCCTAGCACAAAATGCGCAGAACAGAAAACTCATAAATAAAGAACTCATTAATAGGTGAACCTGACAGCTCATGTGATTATTTTTTGCTTGCCGCGTTTCTTCTAATGATACTGTCAAATTTTTTTCTTTTGTTTACAAACATTTTCACGCCAATTTAATCTGAAGTTTTTTTCTATGATTTTGTGAAGTTTCAAGAAATTTTTGTGAATTTGAAAGTGAAAAACCATTATAATCTGTGATTTTAATTACAAACAGTTATAAAAATTTGTATTTAACGTTTATGTAACATTGTTTCTTAGCTGAACAATCGTAGGCGAATTTAAGTTTTGACATTCTTAGTATCAAGGCGAACTTAGTACCAGGTGGCCTCGTTAGCGTAGCTGATCGACAGCTGTTTTAGGTGCTCATTACCCAACTATCAAAATTTTTATATGTTTTCATATTTTTTTCACAAATTTTCATGCGCGCCATTTCATATTTCTTGTGTACAAATCTTAACCCATGTAGTATCAAATCTTGATGGGTGTTCTTTATCGATATTTTTAATAGATATAGTCATTGCAAAATATTGGCGGCTTAGATAATATAAGTACATATATAGATATAGAGTTAAAATATGAAAATTGTACATTATTATTTTCACCAACTAGCTGTTTAATCAAATATGTGCCATATGGGCTCGACTAAAAAAATTTAAATAAATGAAGAGAAAAGTGAAATAAAATAATTCGCTGGCAATGCAAAGAATTTTTTAAACCAATATATATTGAAAACATTTGCTTTCGAAATTTTCACTTAACTACCACCACTTTGATCTATCCATTTATTATTTCTTTAATGCTTTTATATATGTATGTACATTTTGTATACAATGAATAAAAAAAATAAAAATTATAAATAGCTTGTTTTCTATGTTTCCCAGCTATCTATATGTCGACATTTCATAGGAACTACCCCAATCATCAGTAGACTTTGGAAATTTTTGAAAAATTTTTTTCAAAAATTTCCAAAGTCTACTGATGATTGGGGTAGTTCCTATGAAATGTCGACATATAGATAGCTGGGAAACATAGAAAACAAGCTATTTATAATTTTTATTGGTATAAATGGTAGAAGCTAAAATTAGTGAATAAAAAACTTAATTGTTTAAAAAAAATAAACTTTTTTGTTATTGATTGCTTCGACAGTAATGGGTTAATCGTGTTTTTGAAAATAGATACACAATTTGAAAACATTTTATTTCAGTGTTGCCGCTTAGCATGTACCCGTAATTATAAAAAATTGAAACAAAAAAAAAATTAATGATAATTTTTGTACAATTAAAATTTTTTCATAATATCTTTCTATCGGGTGGTAAAATTTCAAGGGCCGATGTTGAATGTGAACCACACCTAAACGCCAAGTTTTCTTCCGAATTTTATTTGACATTTCTCTATTTCAGACTTATTCAATTTGAACCATCGAGACATACACAATCCAACAACGTGTTAAAGTTATCCAGACTTATTATGAAAATGATGATCAATTTTCGAAGAAAATCATCTTCAGTGATGAGGCACATTTTCACCTCAGTGGATTCGTCAATAAACAGAATTGCCACATTTGGACGAATGAGAATCCAAGAGTGACAGTCGAAAATCCAATGCACCCACAAAGAGTGACTGTTTGGTGCGGTTTATGTGCTGGCGGCATCATCGGGCCGTATTTTTTCCAAAATGAGGCCGGTCAGGCAGTTACTGTGAATGGTGTTCGCTATCGTGAGATGATAAAGAACTTTTTATGGCCCGAATTGGAAGATATGGATGTAAACGATATGTGGTTTCAGCAGGACGGTGCCACTTGCCACACAGCTAACGAAACAATTGCTCTTTTTTGCGCAACAAATTCAATGGCCGTGTTATCTCACGTAATGGCGATGTCAATTGGCCGCCAAGTTCATGTGATTTGACACCGTTGGACTTTTTTCTTTGGGGTTATTTGAAAGAAATTATGTACGTCGATAAGCCAGCAACAATTCAACAGCTAAAGGATGAGATAATTCGGCACATTAACGGCATAGAACCTCCATTATGCCTCAGGGTCATCGAAAATTTGGACCATCGGATGGAGGTGTGCCGCCGTAGTCGCGGCGCCCATTTGGCCGATATTTTGTTCCATACATAATTGAGTAATACCAATATATCATAATAAAATAAAATTACAATAATTTCCTAAATAGTTTGTGTTTTATTCAAAATCAACATCGGCCCTTGAAATTTAATCACCCTTTATATTACAGCATCATCATATTTTGCTCCGTATTTTTTTTTTTTTTTTTCAAAAGTGGTGAGGTAATATATTTATCAATTGAAAATACTTCACCGTTGTTAATAACATTTACGTTTTCGAAACTTATTTTCTTAATCTGACACAAATTGTTCTGAAGACTTTAAAAATTTTGTTATTAGACATAAATATATATTTGTACATGTAAATTTAAAATTTTTTTATAGTGAAAACATGTATATGATTCAATTTAATTCAATGGAAAAGAATATGCGGTTCTTTGAAAAAAAATCTCACCAAAAATAACTTTCTAAACTTTACTCTCGTTAATTTATCAAATTATGGAGAGTAAAGTTCCCAATTTCAATATTTTATTTAATTGTTTCATTGATTGGTCCAAATAATTTCGGACAATTTCTTATACCTTCTCTAGCAAAAAACAATGAAGAAATCGAACAAGAGAGTTAATATATTTCTAATTTCCAGTTTTTTATCATTGAAATTTGCTAAAGATATATTCAAAAGTGGGAACATTTAAAGACATTTGATTATATTTATAGTTCAAACATTTTTTTCTTCTTTCATTTTTATTTTCTCGAAAAAATAAAAAAATTGTAACTTTTCGAATTTTGTGTTGTATGGAGTTCTTGACTGTGGAAAATTAATTTACGTTTCCGGCAATACTGATTTGTTCAGCAGATTTAAAGGCGAATTAAGTATGTTTTTGATGGATGGGTAATGTTGGAAAGGGCGAACTACATGTTGTTTTTTGTGTTGTTGTTCTAATAAGGCCACCTGGTACTTAATTCGCCTTGCTTAGTAAATTTTATAATAACAAAATACATAGTATTGAATTCGCCTTCCCGCTTGCATTCACCCAAGGCGTACTCATTACTAGGTGAACTTAACAGCTCAGGTGATTATTTTTTGCTTCTCGCGTTTTTACCAATGAGACTGTCAAAATTTTTTTCTTTTGTTTACAAACTTTTTCGCGCCATTTTAATCTGAAGATTTTTTTGTATGATTTAGTGCAGTTTCAAGGAATTTGAATTAATTTAAAAGTAAAACACCATTATAATCTGTGATTTTAATTAAAAACAATTACAAAATTTTTTATTTAACGTTTACATAAAATTTTTTTCCTGCTGTACAATCTTAGGCGAATTCAGATTTCGACATTCACGATATGTTTTACAATAACAAAATATATTGTACTGAATTCGCCTTTCCGCTTGCATTCACCTGTATAAATTCCTGTGTTGGTGGTCCAACCATAATGCATCGTGCATAATTAATTGACCATTATTAATTTGACATTTGTTGGGTTCAGTGTTGGACAAATTCAGCCTTGAAGAGGCGCACTGTTGTTTATTGTTGTATTATTGTAGTCACAATTGATTTTAAAGATGGAGAAAAGAGCCTTAAAAATATATTTTTTTTCCATTTGCCTTTGTTTAAATTTGGTTTACATGAATGGTGGTTGCCTTCGTCGGATACCGAATCAATTTTCCTCTTCTTCTTCTTTCTGTTTTTTTGCATGTTACCATTTACTACGTATAGACAAATTTATGTAGATATGTATAAGCAACTACACAATTGAAGTTATTTTCGTTATTGCTTCCAATTGCAGAATGGATTGGCTGGCGAGCGATGACTCATTCACAAACAACACGCACTTTTAATACGGCACGAACACAAATAAGAATGAAAAATTTCATACAGACAGGAACATTCCGACAAACTATCAATTACATGGTGACTGTCGTATGTGTTGGGAAAAAAGTAGGAGGAGGTTCATAATTAAAAAAGGAGCTTTATTACAAAATGTATGTGTACATTTGCATTTATGAGCATACGAGTACATAATCTACATAAGCACATAACGCAGTGTTTCCTCTAAAAAGAGTTAACTCAAAATTTTACAATTTTCACTTTTTACAAGAAATCGATGTAAAAAGTCACTGTCAAAATCTTATATAATTTTCGCGACACTTTTGTCAAAAAAATACACTTGTATCCCTCTTCTTGATATAAAAGTAATATTTAAAAAAAACAGTTTTCTGCCTCTACTGAAAATTTTTAAATTTTGAGTTAGCGCTCTTTAGAGGGACCAAGTGCGATATGTACGAGTATACTTTAAAAAAAAAAGTGCATTAAAAAAAGAATGGAGCAGAATTTAAGATTAAAAAAATGTTAATTACGTTGGTTAAAGCTGATATGAAATTAAAATTTAAGTTTTGTTTAGGTGTAAAAGCAGATGTGAAGAACGTTCACAAATCTTCTAGACTACATTGTATACATTCAATGAATTTTTGTTAAATAGCAATTTAATTAAAGTATTCAGTCAACAGAATGGCTAAAAATGCACTTATTAGAGGCTTGTTATATTATCTGCCTGTTATCTAGGATTAAAGAGAAAAATTAAAAATATCGCCGGTGGGAAACTTTGATTAAGAGGATTTTTTTTACAGAAATCTACTTAAATATATTATATAAAAAAAAACAAATTTTATTTTAAGACAGAAACTACGTTCACGATTTCATTTTCAGTTTACGATAAAGCGATAAATTGCTTAAAAATACCGTAAAACATATCGATTTTAAAGTTTTTCCCGCTGGGAAATATATTATTGGTTTATACAATAACTTAATAATACGTTATAATAAAAAATTTATCAAAAAATATGCAAAATATTTCAATTTAAAAATTTCCCTTTTAGGGAAATTTTTTATTAATTGGAAATTTCTATAAAAATTATGTTGAAATAATTTAAAGATATTGTAAAATCTCATAAAATAATAATTTTCTTGGTTGGGAAATTTTTTTATTACAAGTTTTTGTCGATTAAAAAATTACCCTCGTTGGGAAATATTTTATTGGTATTTTGTTTGTATGAAAATACGTTATAATGGCAAATTGATCAAAAATGCTGCAAAATATTTCAGTTTAAAAATTTCCCTTCTAGGGAAATTTCTATAAACGATATGTTGAACTATTGTTTTGTTTGAGTTATAACTGATAATTTTTTTTAATATTGTAAAATATCATTCCTTGTTGGGAAATTTTTTTATTACGCTTCTTTTTGTATTTTAGAAAAATTAAAAATTTCGCCGGTGGGAAATTTAGATTAGGAGGATGTTTTTTACAGAAATCTACTTAAGTATATTATCAAAACAAACCACAGATTTTATTTTAAAAGGGAAACTACGTTCACGATTTCATTTTCAGTTTAAGATTAAGCGATAAATTCTTTAATTCGTTGGGAAATTTTTGATTACATTTCTTTTGTCGATTTAAAAATTTCCCTCGTTGGGAAATTTTTTATTGGTATTTTGTTTGTATGAAAATAAGTTATAATGGCAAATTGATCAAAAATGCTGCAAAGTATTTCAGTTTAAAAATTTCCCTTCTAGGGAAATTTTTATAAACCATATTGTTTTGTTTGAGCTATAACTGATAATTTTTTTTAATATTGTAAAATATCATTCCTCGTTGGAAAATTTTTTTATTACGTTTCTTTTTGTGTTTTTACAAACAGGAAATATTTTAGATAAATTAAAAGTTTTGCCGGTGGTAAATTTAGATTAAAAGGATATTTTTTACAGAAATCTACTTAAGTATATTATCAAAACAAACCACAGATTTTATTTTAAAAAGGAAACTACGTTCACGATTTCATTTTCAGTTTAAGATTAAGCGATAAATTCTTTAATTCATTGGGAAATTTTTTATTACATTTCTTTTGTCGATTTAAAAATTTCCTTCCTTGGGAAATATTTTATTGGTATTTTGTTTGTATGAAAATAAGTTATAATGGCAAATTGATCAAAAATGCTGCAAAGTATTTCAGTTTAAAAATTCCCCTCCCAGGGATATTACCATAAACGATATGTTGAAATATTGTTTTGTGTGAGTTATAACTGATATTTTTTTTTTTTTTATATTGTAAAATATGATTCCTCGTTGAGAAATTTTTTTATTACGTTTCTTTTTGTCTTTTTAAAAATTTTTCCCGCTGGGAAATATTTTAGAAAAATTAAAAATATCGCCAGTGGGAAATTTAGATTTGAGAAAAGTTTTTACAGCAATTTACATAAATTTATTATTAAAACAAACCACAAACTACGTTCACGATATCATTTTCAGTTTAAGATTAGCAGATAAAATGTTTAAATATACTGTAAAACATATCGATTTAAAAATTTCCCCCGCTGGGAAATATATTATTGATTTGAACAATAAGTTTATAATAAGTTATAATGGAAAATTGATCAAAAATTATGTAATATATTTCAATTTAAAAATTTCTCTTTTAGGGAAATTTTTTATTAAATAGATATTTTTATAAAAATATGTTGAAATAATTTAAAGACGTTAAATACCATAAAATAATAGTTTTCCTCGTTGGAAAACTTTTTTATTAAATTTTTTTGTCGACTTGAGAATTTCCCTCGTTGGAAAATATTTTATTTTTTTATTTTATTTTGTGTGTATGAAAATAACTTGTGAGGGCAAATTGATAAAAAAAAATGCTGCAAAATATTTCAGTTGTCAATAGGAAATTTCTATAAAAAATATGTTGAAATATTATTATAACTGATCATTTTTTTTTTTTTAATATTGTAAAATATCTTTCCTCGTTGGGAAATATTTTTGTTACGATTCTTTTTGTCTACTCAAAAATTTCCCTTGCTGTGAAATATGTTTGATATTTTCTTTTTAAAAAAAAAAATAATAAAATAATAATAATAAAAAAAAATAATAAAAAAAATAATAATAATTTATCAAAACCGCCTTAAAATATTTCAATTTAAAAATTTTCCTTCTAGGGAAATTTTTTATCAAGGGTAAATTTTTAGAAAAAAAATATTTTAAAATAATTTTTTTTATTTTATAATAAACTAATAATTTAATTTTATAATAAACAAATAATTTTCCTAATTGGGAATGCTTTTTTACATTTCTTTTTGTGGAATTAAAAATTTCCCTCGGTAGGAAATTTATTACTGGGTTTTACAATAATTTTATAATAAATTATAATGGTAAATTTATAAAAAAAAAACTATGAAAATATATAATTTTAAATATTTACCTTTTAGGGAAATTTTTTAATCAAGTGGAAGTTTCTAAAAGAAAAATAAATTTAGAGTCATAACTGATGATTTTTTTAAAAGGATGTAAAATATAATAAACTAATACACCTAAGTCTGTTTTTACACGGTAGATTGGTTCCAGAAGAAGCCGTGTAAAAAAAAAGCGTATAAAAAAAGACATTGATCTTATACAAAAATTGGTGATTTGTTCCTAATCTCTAAAACCTATTAAAATTAGTGAAAAACAAGAAATTTTAAGAACAAGAATTCATGTTTATTTTATTAAATCAAATATATAATGCTTATTTTCACAAGCATAGTAATTAATGATAAAAAAGATATGCACTCTAATCTTAAAAGTAATATAAATTAAATGTATGGCAAGTTCAGGAACTAAAAAACTATGTTGTGAACGAAAAGAATAGGTTATTCAATTTTTAAGGTAAAAAATAAAATAAAATAGAATAAGTGATAATCATAAATACAACAACATAAATTTAATTGCTGTCGTCATCAGTTATTCGTATTCGCTTGCTTCGAACGCGTATACATTCACTATCATCGCTGGAATAATTTTGAACTGGACTTTCTCTTGCTCGTTCGGCATCTACATTTTGAAAAATGAACTCTGTTATGAGCCGTTGTTCGCCAATTCTTGCTACCTCTTTGTATAATTCCTTGTAACAAGCCATACAAGAATTCAGCTCACGTTGGAATTGATTGATTTTGATTTGATTTGATTAATTTATTTAGCATTTCTTTGTGCTATTCTACTTGTACAATTTTTTAAAATTAAATAAATAAAATAATTTTACATAAGAATCATATCTAAGTTTCAAAAATTTGATTTAATATAGTAAATAATTTTACGCTTAAACAAATAAAAATTATTTTCTCTTTTTATTTCTGTAGACATTTCATTGAAAATGTTTAGACCTTTGTAAAATAATACATTTTGGCTAAAACTTGTTGTTGCATAAGACAGTCTGTAGTCATTGGCATTTCTTAGGTTGTACGGTTGGATTTCAGCTACATTGACCATGTATCGACTCATATAAGATGGAAGGGTGCCTGTTTTTATTTTAAATATAAATAATAGGGCATTCATCACCAGTCGCTGATTTACAGAAAGCCACTGCAGCTTGTACAGCATATCCCTGATGCTTACCAGCCTGTTGCATCTGAGAATACACCGCATGCCTTTATTTTGTGCAGCTCTTTCGACATTGGGATCATTTTTGACGAAATGGTGTCCTAATTTATTTGCAAATCGTGCTAAATGGAATAAAATCGTGTAAAAAAATTAAAAATATTCAATTTTCAAACCGTGTTATATCAAAACCGTGTAGAAAAAGACCGTGTAAAAACAGACTTAGGTGTAATTTTTCTCGCTGGGAATTTTCTTTTCTACATTTCTTTTTGTGGATTTAAAATTTCCCTCGATGGCTAATATTTTATTGGTATTTTGTTTTTAAAAAAGTAAGTTATAATAAAAAATTGATCAAAAATGTTGCAATACATTTAAATTTGAAAATTTCTTTTTTAGGGAAATTGAATGGCAATTTCTATAAAAATATGTTGAAATAATGTTTGTTTGAGTTAGAACTAATAATTTTTCGAAGATGTTGTAAACTGATCATATTCCTCGATGGGAAATTTTTTATTACATATTTTTTTGATTTAAAAATTTTCCTTGCTGAAAAATATTTGATTATTAGTACATATTTGTTTTTATAAAAATAAATAATATGAAAAATAAATTTAAAATGCTGTAAAAAATTTCCCTTTTGAGAAAATTTTTTATTAAGTGATCATCACTTTAAAAATATTTTGATATAATATATGTTTGAGTTGAATATGTTATAAAATATTCTAAACTGATCATTTTCTTCGATGGGTAATTTTTTAATTATAATTTTTGGTGAATTTAAAAATTTCCCTCCCTGGGAAATATTCTATTATAAGATTTTTATTTGTAGTAAAATAAGTTATAATAAAAACTTTATCAAAAATATAATTCGATCCAAAAATTTCCCTTTTATGGAAATTTTCTACGAAATGTTAATTTCTGTAAAAATATGTTAAAATAATTATTGATGAGTTATAACTGATAATTTTTTAAAGATGCTTTAAAATATCCTAAACTAATAATATTTCTCATTGAAAAACTTAAAAATTTCCCCGTCTGGGAAATTTTCTATTATTAGTTTTTTATTTGTAATAAAATAAGTTATAATAACAAATTTATCAAAAATGTACTAAATATTTCGATTCAAAAATTTCCCTTTTATGGAAATTTTCTATGAAACGGAAATTTCTATAAAAATATGTTAAAATAATTGTTGAAGAGTTATAACTGATAATTTTTTAAAGATGTTTTTAAATATCCTAAGCTAATAATGTTTCTGGTTAAAAAAATTAAAAATTTCCCTGTCTGGGAAATTTTCTATTATTAGTTTTTTATTTGTAATAAAATAAGTTATAATAACAAATTAATCAAAAATGTTGTACAAAATATTTCGATTCAAAAATTGCCTTTTATGGATGTTTTCTATAAAATGATCATTGCTATAAAAATATGTTAAAATAATTTTTTATAAACTGATAATTTTTTAAAGATATTTTAAAATATCCTAAACTAATAATATTTATCGTTGAAAAATTTAAAAATTTCCCTGCCTGGGAAATTTTCTATTATTAATTTTTTTATTTGTAATAAAATAAGTTATAATAAAAAATTTATCAAAAATGTTGTAAAAAAATATTTTGATTAAAAAATTGCCTTTTTATGGATATTTTGTATAAAATGTTCATTGCTATAAAAATATGTTAAAATAATTTTTTATGAGTTATAAACTGATAATTTTTTAAAGATATTTTAATATATCCTAAACTAATAATGTTCCTCGTTAGAAATTTTTAAAGCTTTTCCCCGCTGGAATATATTTCATTATTATTATAATTTTTTTTTTTTTTTTTTTTTTATTAAAACATAAAACAAAAATTGTTCAAATTGCAATGAAAAATTTATTAAAAATGCGTAAAATATTTTAAGTTAAAAGTTCCCTCCCCTGTAGCCATGTTGCCTTACAGTTTTTAAAATAATCATTCTCATATGAATGCGTTTATTCTATTTTTGACAGGTGTTAGTCTGCTGTCTTGAATTTGTTTAATGCATAATTCAGAAAAATATTTCAGTTTATTGAGAGTATAATAAACATAAAATACTTATTATGAATAAGACTGTTGGAGTCTACTCGTTTTCCATTCGATTTATTCAAAATTTTTTATGGACAAAAATATATATATATATTTTTTTTTTTTGGATATGAATTTGCCATACCTGGCCTGTTTTATTTTCAAAAATTGATAGATAAAAGTAGTATTTGCATAATTTTTTTTTTTGCCTTCCTTCTTCTTTAATTTCCTATTTGAACAAGTGGCTTGATATGTGTAGAAGGCAATATTCTTATACGAGTATTTGAATGTGTTTGTGCGTATATGTATGTGATTATCGAAACAGTCAAAATATTGTACATTTTCGTACATACATATTTAATTCCAATTTGCTTTGTGTATGAACTCACCCTATAACAACTCCTATTTAAGGGAGTATTAACATACATACATATGTAGTTTTGCCTGTACGTTATTTGTTATATTTAAATTTATTGCTTGTTTTCATGATTTCATTAAGATTCTTTGAGAGATTTTGTTGAAAAAATATACTGCAGAACAACTAGAAGGGGAAGAAAAGACTAGAAAAAGAAGCAAAAACTACTAGATTTTTTTTTCTTTTTTTGGATTAAATATTATAATCAAACATATTAAATGAAGTTGTTAGACATGGAAGCGTATGTGGAATTTGCGAGTACATTTATACCAGTGATGGAAGCGTTATCAACTTTGAAATTTCAAAACGCACCAAAATGGAAGAAAAAACGCGTCGTTTCAGAAAAAACGCACCAACAATATTTTGTTAATAATATTTTAAGTACTTCACAAATTTGGTAAAAAAAAAAGATAAAAAATGTTTAATAAAAAGTCAAAATAAATAGAATTCAAACGTTTACAGAATACAAGCGGGCGACACGTATAGAATTTTTTTTTTTTTTTTAAGTATAAAAATAATAGTTGTTTTTGTAAAAATTTTCTAGGCGAGTCGTTGTTCTGCGCTTTGTGGGCAGCGGATACATATTTTTATAAAATTTATTTTTATGAAAACTATAATATGTTTATATTAAAAATGTATATAAAGCTAGTTTATCGATATCGAAGGAGATTGTATGTGAAAGAAATCTAGTCACTCACATTCGAATCAATATGGCTTCGTGTATTTCACTATTATTCGTATTAGATCAACAATGGTCCCAGTGCAAGTGGCAAAAATAGAGCCCCACATCCCATCCAAATAATAGTAATAATTAGTCGATTCTTTGCACTTATGTATTTTAATTGAATTTTGACACATGATTCGCATAAAATAAAGTTAGACGAACCCAAATCAATTTTCTTTTGCCTAGAATGAGAAGAAACTTGTCCTTTCGATATCGGCAAACTGGCTGACAAACCTTTTTAGATAATACGTTTAAGAGTTGTCTACAATAGTATGACTTTAAATATATATATAGTATAAAAATCACCATATCATATATATATATATATATATATATATATATATATATATATATATATATATATATATATATATATATATATATATATATATATATATATATATATATATATATATATATATATATATATATATATATACACGAACATACATCGAACACAGATGTGTTCGATTAATCGTTATTGCTTTTATTTCTAGAAGACATAATTTTTAACAATTTTTGGACCACAATTCTATAACTTTGCCGATTCTTACAAAATTGTAGTAAGATGGCTGTTTTTCTTATAATAAAGCAACTATTGCTTTGAAAATTACCGTAAAAATAATCATATTACCGTTCTACTGTTACAAGTTCAAAATTATCGTACAATACGGTAATTACCGTACAGTTAACAACACTGATTTGTGCATACATATGTTCATATTGCAAGTAACTTAGCAGGTTTACGAGTTCAAGAAAACCCGTATGTGTGTGTATGCATATGTATGTGTGTATATTTGTATGTGTATGTATTATATAGTTTAAAGAAACTTTTCTTTTTTATGTTGTTCAAGTTCTTTGTGCTTTAGCTGATATTTTCTAAATTTGCTCAACGTTGCAGACTTTTTGCTTTCATGTGTTAAAAAAAATTTTTAAAACTTTTCAACGAAGTTTTTCTTTTAATTATTTATGTTATAATTTGTGAGCATACAATCCTCATAAAGTTTTGCTTTAAGTTTAAATTTCCTAATGTTAATCAAATTATACATATGTATACATACATACATATACACTGCCTGCCACTTGAATAAGGAATCAAATTGTTTTTAACTTTAATTAAGTGTAGGTATCTTCCTAAACTAAAGTTTAGAAAAAAATAATTTTTTGCCGAATCAAATTTCAAAGTGTTGGCTTTTGTTTCCGAAGAAATAAAATAAACACATATATTGTTAAAATAAAGTTATTCATTTATTTAGAGGCATGTATTGCTGTGGTACTTTTTGATGCGCCACTTGAATAAGGAATATTTTTAAACTAAACAAACTATAATTTATTTTACATTTTAGGTTATAACACCTAAACACCTTTCTTGCGAGTTCAAGTCACAATCGCTAATGGCATGCGAGATGCGAGTGTCAGACCATGCCCGATAGCTTGTGGTTTTTTCTTTGGAAATAGAATGTACAAAATGATCGAAAATATTTTTTTTATACATAATTCGGTCATTTGTATACCGATTTTCTATTTGTTTCTTCTATTTGAAAGGATTTGTCAACAGACTGAGCACATACAAAAGTCAGGGTTATATGTTGATGTCATAAAACGGAGGTGTAAACAGTTAAGATTTTATTGAAGATTTTTATTCAAATCTACTAGATTTTGGGTAGACTGAATTAAAATCAACAACGAAAAACCACCGTTTTTTGCCATCTAGCAAGATTTCATTTGCTCAAAAATAATTTATGCATGGGGGTTTGACAAAACAATTTTATCAGAGACTGAATACAGCAGCAATAAAGTGTATATTTTTTGTGCCCAGAGACTATATATACCACATTATAGTGCAATTTTTGTTGCAGCGTAGTATTTTTAATTACTTTTTGCAAGAAATCACAGTTGCATCGCTTAGTACTGAGTAAATTTCAGGAGATTTCGTCGAAATCTACTCATAAAGTAGATTTCATTTTGTATGGGAATTCTTCTCAAAATCTACTAGATTTGGCTTGAAATCTAGAATGAGCAGATTTCGTTTTGGTGTAAATAGGCTATAATGAGTAGATTTCGACGAAATCTCCTGAAATCTATTCAATACTAGACGATGCAACTGTAATTTTGTTCAAAAAGTACATAAAAATACTACGCTGCAACAAAAGTATGCACTTTAATGTGGTGTATTAAGTCTCTGATAAAATTTTTTGTTTTGTGAAAATAAAATCTTGCTAGATGTCAAAAAAAAAAAAACGGTGGTGTAAACGATATATATAGATTTCGTTATAGATTTTAATTCAAATCTACAAGATTTTGAGTTAGTGTAAATGCGCTATTAGGTGCAAATAGCCTATATAATGTAGTATTAAAGAGTTTAAAAATATATAATTTTCTATTTTCATTATTTTTTTAATTTGAATTTAGTTTTGTGCTAGTCTGCTCATCCGAGATTTCATGAAATCTACTTAATGAGTAGATTTCGACGAAATCTCCTGAAATCTATTCAATACCAGACGATGCAACTGTAATTTTGTTCAAAAAGTACACAAAAATACTACGCTGCAACAAAAATATACACTTTAATGTGGTGTACTCAGCCTCTAATAAAATTTTTTGTTTTGTGAAAATAAAATCTTGCTAGATGTCAAAAAAAAAAAAAACGGTGGTGTAAACGATATAGATTTCGTTATAGATTTTACAGCCAGTTTACCAATCTCGACAGCCTGCTTGCGTTCGCAATCTAAGCGAAAGAAAATTGATTTGGGTTCGTCTAACTTTTTTCTATTCGAACGATGTGTCAAAAGTCAATCTAAATACATAAGAATATGCGAACGAATAGTAGTGAGATAGACAAACCCAAATTGATTCGAATGTGAGTGACTGGCTTTCTTTCGCATTCATTTTCTTTCGAAATTGGTAAACTGGCTGTTAATTCAAATCTACAAGATTTTGAGTTGGTGTAAATGTAGTGTAACACACAAATTGAAAACAAGACAATAAAGACACACAAGTGCACAATAACGAACAATATATATTATTCTACAAGAAATAGCAGCATTTGTATGATAGCCTCATCTAAAAACGATATCTCGCTTTATATATGTACAGACATTGCCTGAAATGGTGAATGGATCGATTCTCTCGCTATAAGTTTTGCGGCGCCTTTTGAGTAATGATACATATATCTATCTAATCGTACACAATTTTTTCTAGAAATGCAACTGCATGGATGTACGTATATATTTCTTTTTGCATGGACATAAATATATGTTATACACTAACCGATAGAAGCTATTGAATTTATAACATTCGTTTTAATTTATTTTTATGACAAAAATGTTTAAATTTACGCAAAAAATGTTTTTATAATTTTGAATTTCAACTTATTAGGTTTAGAAAGGATAGAGGCTGCAATACATTTTTGGAAATTATTACGGCCTTATTTATAAAAAAATTTTCATGTTTATTAACCTCTTATTACACAAATTTTGAATGGAAATCAGTGCAATAAAAGCTTAATAAACTTGAAAAAAAAATTTATAAATAAGGCAATTAATCGTTAATAACAGCTGAATAATGCTATTAAGTGTTTATAAATAATGTTTTTTTTCGATTTCTTCTTATTAAGCCTTAATAAAGTAGTTAAAAATTTTTATAAACTAGACCGTATATATAAGGCCTTATTTATAAAAATTTTTTCATATTTATTAAGCTCTTATTACACAAATTTTGTATAGAAATCAGTGCAATAACAGCTTAATAACCTGAAAAAAATTTTATAAATGAGGCAGATAGTATTCACGTAATCCGGTACTAATAATTTTTCCTGTTTTTCCCCTTTTTTTGTTGCAAAACTTTTCTGGTGAATTTAAAATTGTAGTAGTAGTCCATAGTAAGTAAATAAAAATAAAATTCGTTATCCTCCCAAGTAAATAACAAAACATTTGTATTAAATTAGTAAATAATTTCTATATTTCACAAAGCAGTTGGAATGGTCATATACCATAAAATTTTCGTTCATATATATACATATTATTAGTCATCTTTTAAAGCGATGATGAAGCCAGCAACAATAACGATGATGATCATCATCATGATCAAACAAAAGTCAAATGAGCTAATTCTTAATATTAAAAAAAAACTTCATAATTACATATTTTCTGTCACACTTTATCTTTAAACAATTTACAAATAAATAACCAAACAAATTTAATGAAATACCTAACTAGAAAATAATAATAATAAATCACTCGTTTGTTGTTGAAAACATACAACAAAACTTTTAAACAAAATAATGAATCCTTTAATCATAATTTGCTATCCAATGGTAGCAAATTGGATGTCAAGTGACTTTTCAATAAAGAACAAACATAAACCACTTGCAGTGGAATGTGGATTTTATATACAAAGCTAAAGGAAAATTGATTTTTCACCAAAGAGCATGAAAATTTTTTCAATGATAAATTTAAAATTTTAAACTAAATTTTTTCAAACTATTACTTACTTTATTTGCAGTTAAGAAAAATCGTATAGAGTTTAGTTGCAACGCTTTCTAAGCTTAACGCCACAAATTCAATTTGTTTTCTTTGTTTAAATAAGTTAGTAATTATTTATAGTTTTCATTAAACAAATAATTTACTACTTTTGAAAATTTATGTTTTGAGCTAATTTTATCAAGGTTCACTGCACTTTAACAAACACTTTCTTTTCCTTAATGTGTTAATAACAATTTTCTTTAATTACTTTATTTTCTCTTTAATTAAATTGATTAATTACTCAATTCGTTTGGGGTGAATAAAAAATTATTTAATTCGTTTGATGAAATTTTATTCGTTTAGAACCGTTAGCAACCGTGTACCGTTTTCACAGACGAGCAACGTAGTTCTGGCCAACGTAATGCCCACTTGGAAGTTGTATCCTTTGATTTTAGTTCAGCTCTTGTTGTGGAATTTAAGAAAATTCATGAAACTACACAAACAATTTGCGCATTTTCAGTTCTTAGTTAAAACTATGATGACTTCCATGACGTACTACATTCATACGTTTTCTTTGCCTTAATCCAAGAGGATTTACCAAGTGCGTATGTCAGTCAGTATGTTAAACTTCCACTATAATCCACATTCTTGCTGCAATAGATTGCGCATGGTCCTGGCTGACTGGAATTAGATTTTTCTATTCCTTATGGAAGTTTACCCCGTCTTATGCGAACAAACAAAAACATCACACGAACAGCTGTTTATTTGTTATCTTTATTTGTTTTGTTTTGATACTGTTTTGTTTTTGTTAGTATCTTATGTTGTTGAATAGAATGTATGTGCTGCCAGATATAAAAGAAAGTGTTGTCAACAGTAGTAAACAGTTAAACCAACAAACATTTTTGATATGATATTATATCCAGAAAACAAATGTATTCTTACGTACTATTTTAAAAATTAAGCAAAATTGAATACAAATATGTATGTATATCAGTCCAATTACAAATGAAAATTCCGTGGGAGTTTTTCACTTTTCCAATTTTGAACACAAATGAACTATGGATGTGTTTTTATCTGTTCCTTCTCTCCATTCACTGAAAACACTAGAATTCAAATATTCAATTCCTACGGGCAAGTTAACAAAAATTGTGATTTTGTTTTTAATTTGAATTGAAATAAGTAGATACTTTATGTATAAAATAAATTCCAAGAGGAATTAATTCCGTGAGAATATTCGTAAATGGGCTGTATATAAAACTTTTGTTTGCTACATTTTTTTTTGTCGAATTATTGGTAAAATTCTGTGAGATTTTTTTTTATCTGTGTATAGTCGAAAAAGTTATACTAATAATATTGAAAAACCTTATACTTTGAAAGTTAATGAAACCAGACTGTTGTACAAATATAATTTAACACTTATGGACTAAATTTTCCTAAATTTTGCAAATTCCCTACATGAAGCAAATGACAGTTTCTCATTCATAACAAGGGGTGAGTTAAGAGCATTTCTTTACTTTCTGGGTATGTTTCGTGCAAATAAGGGCAAGTACAAGTTTCTCTCAAACAGATATAAAATTTACCAAAAGTACGTTGACACAGAAATTTCTAGCTTAAAAGGAAACATATGCTATGTTTTGATGCAGCAATAGAAATTGCATTTATTTTTACGAAAAAAATAGTATGGTTTTTTAAGGTTTTTGCACATACTATTTTATATGTAATTATAATATCATTAAAATGATTTGTATATGTGAGTTGTTTCAAATGGATTTTTCTTTATTGTTTATTTTTCAAACAGCTGATTGCTTAACTACTTGCCCAAACTAGCCCGAAGAAAAAATGTGGGCTGTTTCGTGGGAGCACAGGAAGTGTATTGTTCTCTCAAAAGCGTCTTAATTTTCACAATTTTTAAGTACGAGAACATTTTTCGTTCGAATTGAGATCCCGCTGGATCCCAAAGTAGAGTAAAGAAACACACATATTGTTACTAGTTAAAAAAATACGTATAACAAAACGAGTAGACACAGAGTACTCTGTATTAGGTAAAGTTATTATCCAAAAAATATACGGAATTATGATTCATGAAGTAATACTTCAAAGGAAAGTCAATTATCCTCTCCGCAATCTACTACGAACTCTTGAATATTTCGAGAGTGGTCATAACCATAATTTTTTCTTCTTACAAAAATCTATTTTGTTAAATCAAAATTGCAAAATAATTATTAATCTTGATCCTAGTTGCTTTCACCTTTATTTGATTTAATATTTGCATAAATTTTTTCAGCTTAAGGTCCTTGTTGTATTTTGTATTTTTCAATATTTTGTCTTTCTTCGGCATACTTTTTCAGGAAAATTTGTTTGTGTGTTATTAATTCAAAAAAAAAAGATTTCAAATCAAATTTTTTATTAATTACGCACAAACAAATTTTCCTGAAGAAGTTTTTTCTAGGAAGACGAAATATTTAAAAGTGCAATAATAAAATTTTAAAAATAAACCCAAAAAGAACCTCCGGAAGAATTTAGTACAAATGCAAAATAATTATCATTTTGATAGGATCAAGAATTTGTATATCCATGGTGAAACTGATCCAACAACTTGTGGTCTATTTCAATGAACTTTGTCAATGGGACTATTACAAATAGATAACCAATTAATTGATTATAAACGTTCCCGTCAGGTTGTATTATCTGTATTCAAAATTATACGCATATCGAAACAAAAAACAGGGGCCGAATCACAGCATAGAATACCGAGCAATATTATCGAAATTTTTCATTTTGGTATGATGGCAAGATATCGAATGAATTATATTGCAATAATAGAAACAAGTTAAACATTTTTTTTTTGTATTCGTACTTTTAGGAAATGTATTAATTGCATTAAGTGAACAGTAAGCTTAATATGGGACTTGATGGAAACATATGGTCTTCAATCTATTAGATTCGTTTAAATTACGACCCGATATGCTTACATGATTAGACCCCAGAACGATATCTGAAAATTATATAATCTCAAAGAAAACCGCAAAACAAGTCATTTTTTTTTTCCTTAAAATAAGGATTTCATCATATCAAGTATTTATTCACAGTTTTAAATTGTTCTTTTTTTAAGTTTATGGTGTTTCTTTGTATAATTTTTAAAACGTTTACAACGCCTGCGCAGTACGCATTTATTTACGGGCATCGGCATAACGTTTAGAGATATCATTCCAATTGGCAATATCCCAAATGGCTTCAACGTATGATGGTCGTAAATTTTTATATTGCAAATAGTAAGCATGTTCCCAGACATCAATGCCAAAAAGGGGTATCAAACCTGCAATAGAAATATAAATCAAATTCCACCATTTCGTCATCAAACATTAAAATTTCCTACCAGTGCTTGCTTCTAAAGGATCCTGATTAGGCATGGCAACAATTTGCAATTTTTGAGTTTTTTTGTTATAGCCCAACCAACCCCAGCCAGAGCCCTGGACGGCTACCGTTAAGGCAGTCATATCTTTTTTAAATTGATCGAAACCTTTAAACTGCTCGTCAATGGCTTTCTTTAAATCAGCCGATGGTTGGGACTTTTCAGGGCTAAGATTCTGCCAGAAAATCGAATGATTAATATGACCACCACCATTAAAACGTAATGCGGGAGCCAAGCTGATCATTTTGGTCACATCATTTTTGTTTTTAGCCTCAGCCAACTGTTCTTCGGCAGCATTTAAATTGTTAACATAGGTCTGGTGATGTTTGGTATGATGTAGTTCCATAATTTCACGGCAGACAATGGGCTCAAGGGCAGCGTAATCATAGGGCAATTGAGGCAGGGTGTGTTTCCCGCGAATGGCAGTTCTTGAAAAAAAAATAATTTTTTTAATGTTTGTGCAGATGTATTTGTTTGCAAATGCTTCGATTTTATGTAATCAACAAATTTTTATTTTTTACAAATTCAACTTACTTAACTGCACTGCTGACATTACGGCTCAGAGCAAACATTATGTATTTGGATGTTTCCGTTACTTAAGCCACTAAATTCCAACAAATTATTGCAAAAATCTATCAAAATATATATATTAATCACTATCTATGAAATTTTTCAGAACCTCTTTTCTTTTCTCACCTGTTTCGTACTAAACTGAAAATGCAATTTTTTTGCCGACACTAAAAGAAATGTCAAAAAAAATAATGTATTTTCTGGACGTTTCTACACAACACGAGGCTGCCGGACAGAGACAAGTTAAAGTAACAGTATTAACAGGAATGATTACCGTTGATTCAAATTAAAAAAAAACAACTCGAAGCAATAACCAAGGCGAATTTATACAGGTGAATGCAAGCGGGAAGTCGAATTCAGTACTATATTTTTTGTTATTGGAAAACATATCGTGAATGTCAAAATCTAAATTCGCCTAAGATTGTGCAGCTGGAAAAAAATTTTATATAAACGATATATATATATATATATATATATATATATATATATATATATATATATATATATATATATATATATATATATATATATATATATATATATATATATATATATATATATATATATATATATATATATATATATATATATATATATATACAGTGCTGTTCCTACGCTAAGCAACTCACACTGTATTTTACAAAAATGTTATTTTTCTCTCAAATAAGAAGACCTTACGAACTCATTTTAATATATATTTATCACTTATATGATAACAAAACAGTTTATAAAAAAATAACAACAAAAACCTTTTTTGATATTTCAATAACGAACAAAACCAAAACTAACTCTATGAGAGGCTGTGCCTACGCTAAGCAACTTATTAATATTTCGTATATGACCCTTTGTTTTTTATGACTGCAGCACATCTCTTGGGCATTGAGGCAATTAAATTTTGCAATGTGCTTTTGGGGATGTTTTTCCATTCATTTTGAAAACCGTTCAACAAATTTTCTTTATTTGTAAATCGACTCGATCCGAGGCGTCGTTTCACAATGGCGAACAAATTTTCGATAGGATTCAAGTCGGGTGATTGTGCCGGCCAATCAAGCACTTGAATCCTTTTCGTCTGAAACCATTCCTTGACCAACTTCGATGTGTGTTTCGGGTCGTTATCATGTTGAAACACCCATCGAAGTGGCATATTCCATTCTGCATATGGGAGCATTTTCGTTTCTAAGATGTCCTTATACACGAATCGATCCATTTTATCGTTTATTTTGTGCACAGGACCAAGGCGTTTGCCAGAGAAACATGCCCACACCATAATGTTTCCCCCTCCATGTTTCATTGTTTGCTTACAATAGCGTGGATCGAGCCGATTTCCTTTCATATGCCGCACAGTGCATATGCCGTCTGAATTGAAGAGGTTTACTTTGACTTCATCGCTAAAGAGCACACTGTTCCACTTTGTGATAGTCCAATTAATGTGTTGCTTTGCAAATTCAAGACTAAAAATTACAAAAGTCCTATAGAATTTGTTGTTAAAGTAAATTAAATTTCACTTACCGTTTTTTCATGTGTTTTTTTGTCAGCATTGGTTTTTTGACAGCCCTATAACTTTTTAAGCCCAGCTTGATGATATGTTTTCTGACTGTGCTGGAATCCACATTCAAATTAAGTGATTTCATTACCTCTTTTGAAGTTATAAATGGTTTTTTTTTATTAATATTTTAATTTGTCTGTCGTCACGGTCGGAAATTTTACGTGGAGGTGCGCCTGTATTGGGTTTTACGACAGTGCCTATCGTTTTATAATTTTGAATCCACCGTGAAACCATTGATTTGTTAATTTTTAAATTATTAGCTATATCAATTTGACTTTGCCCTGCCTTCCACAATGATATAACGGAAGATTTGAAGCTATTATCGTATTGAACGCGCTTCATGTTGAAAATTTATAGTTTAAAGACGAAGAAAGTCTTAGTAGGACTAAACTGCATTGATTTAAGTAATTTGCAATTAATGAACTCAAATGCATCGTAAAAGAACCGTTATATTTAAGGGAAAGAGAATAAGAAAATTTGTTGCTTAGCATAGGCACAGCCTCTCATAGAGTTAGTTTTGTTTTTGTTTGTTATTGAAATATCCAAAAAGGTTTTTGTTGTTATTTTTTTATACATTTTTTTTTTGCTATCATACAAGTCATAAATAAGTATTATAATGAGTTCTTAAGGTCTTCTTATTTGAGAGAAAAGTAACATTTTTCTAAAATACAGTGTGAGTTGCTTAGCGTAGGAACAGCACTGTATATCGTTTATATAAAATTTTTTTCCAGCTGCACAATCTTAGGCGAATTTAGATTTTGATTAAAATCACAGATATTAGTTTTTTACTTTTAAGCTCACACAAATTTCTTGAAATTACACTAAATCATACAAAAAACCTCTAGATTAAAATGGGGCAAAAATATTTGTAAACAAAAGAAAAAGAATTTGCCAGTCTCATTGGAAAAAACGCGAGAAGCAAAAATAATCACCTGAGCTGTCAAGTTCACCTAGTAACGAATTCGCCTTGGCAATAACTAATACTTACACAAGGCGAATTCATAACAGGTGCAATTGACAGCGCAGCTGATAACTTTTTTTTTTTTTAATTTTAATCTGTTCCAGATGACAATATGGCATAACTAAGAGAAAATTGAAAAAAAAAAAATTTTAAACAATTTTTGAAACTATGTATTGTATCTTGAGCGCCAGGTATCATCCAGAGTTCTCCCCAATCTGGCTGGCCATTTTCACTTTTGCAAGCTCTATCATCTGAGACTTTAAGTTTCACCAAATATTCAAGAGTTTCACGAAATAATTAAAAGTTTGTGGTTTCTTGTAATTTTTTTTTATTACATAACAAAATAAAAGAAAGAAAAGAGAAACGAAAAGTTTCTGGCTGTCTATTAATTTCTTAAATGTAAAAGGTTTAGGCAAGAGAAATGAAATAACGTCTGCCCATCGTCTGTCTAAACGTAAAAGCAAACTAATTAAGTGCTTTCAGGTTAATATTTAAGGCCCTGATACACTATGCTACACGATCGTATGATTTACGTATTCACAGGAAACTGTTTGAAAAGTCTGGCCGACTTGAAAAACATCGCTTCTAAATAGCGTTCAGCGCTGTCAACTCGGTGCGTTTCGCACCGTTTTTGGTGCTTTTTAAAATAATTGGTGCGAAAAATTCTTTAGTGGGTGCGTGGTGCGCTTTTTTACATTTTCGGTGCGCTTTTTAAATTTCGGTGGCAACCAACCAAATTTTTGTTTTTATATAAGAAAACATTTTATTCAAGTGCCCAACATTTTTACGCGTCATTTTGCAGAGCATAATCAGAATACGGAGTTATAATGTGAAAAACGCATCTTATTATATGCAGAAAGTGTGGCAATCTTGCTGTGCTATACGTATTCTCGAAAGAAAAAGAACCATTTCGTTTTATAAAATTTGCTGCTTTTAATTTAAATTATTAACAAAATTAACAATTTTTCAAAACGTTTGTATATTGATTATGGTAACCTTCATCTTTTATTTGCTCTAGTTCTGGCAAATTTTTGTATATTTCAATAAATTCTATTAAAGACACTCACACTAGGCAACTGATTTTTACTGTTCGCTTACAAAAACACGAATGAAATTTCCATTGTGTTTGATAGAATTGCTGTTAATAAAGTTTGGTGGCTTGTAGTGTCATTCTGTAACTTTTCGACATATTTCATCCCCTGCGGTAACGATTGTATGCTACTGCAATATAATTTTAAGGACGGTAGGCCAGCAGCTCTATTTTTGTGTACCGGATAACAGGCAGTAAAACTAATATCTGATTGCTAAATAATAAACTTGAAAACCATCGTTATAATTATTGTAAAGATAATATTGTCTTAATAGTAGTAACAGCATCGCACTGGAGGCCAAGTTTAACAAATACGAGTTCTAGCTATTGAACGAAAAGGCTGTTTCATTGTCATGTTTTTTTTATTTTTTTTTTTATTAAAAATGTTTATACTTTTTATAATACAAATTGGGGTTTTAAAAATAAAATTAAAAATTCGGCGCGTTTTTATTGAAATAACGCGCTTTTTTCCCGATTTCGGTGCGTTTTGAAATTTCAAAGTTGACAACACTGATGGCGTTGTATTATACAAGTATAATTGCAATAATTTATATACACAATAAAATTTATTAACATAAGCAGCCCAATTATGAATATTCTCAAGGAATTTATTTCTCACGGAATTTATTCCTCTCGGAATTTATTTTTCAAATAAAGTAATTTTCTGAATTAAAGCAGAAAGCTCAATTTTCGTTAACTCGGCACTAACAGCCAGTTTACCAATCTTGACAGTGCTTGCGTTCGCAATCTAAGCGAAAGAAAATTGATTTGGGTTCGTCTGACTTTCTTCTATGCTAACGATATGTCAAAACTCGATGAAAATACATAAGAATATGTGAACGAATAATAGTGAGGTAAACAAACCCAAATTTATTCGAATGTGAGTGACTAGCTGTCTTTCGCATTCATTTTCATCCGAAATTGGTAAACTGCCTGTAAGAACTGAAGAGTTGATCACCTGTAAGTATTTTCAGTAAATGGAGAGAAGAAAATAATACAAAACATCATACTCACTTTTTGTTCATAAGTGGAGAAAAGTGAAAAAACTCCCAAGGAATTTTCATTTGTAATTGGGCTGAAGAATTTACCATTACTTAAATTTTTTTCTCGAGGCACCAACAATATTCTCATATTTTTCACAATATATACCGCACTGATCGCACAGAAACCATAATGTTTTGAAAAGTCTCATAAAATTGTTCAAATTGCACGATTTGTCAAAAACTCTGTCCCACTGCTTTTTCAGCACACATGCTTTATTTGGTAGATCGCACGATCGTGTATGATAGTGTAACAAGATCTTAAACTGTCAGCTACCGAATTGTTCCTTTTAAGGTTGACATCATCTTATCGCATAAATGTCGACAAATTCAAATCTTGAGTTAAATTTCGGACACTTTTTAGAATAATATAGAATACATACTAATTATTAATATTTATTTGTTATTTAAACTTTAATCATTAAGCCAATAAAAATAACAGTTTACGCTGCCATGCACAAATCCATACAATATGTATGTATATTTTTCTTAAGTACATGCTTCTACAACTCCAAATAAACTTTTTTGTTTACCGTTAATTGTTTTGTTAACTTGCTTAAAGAAGACGATCAAAGTCCATTGCTCTTCATATTCCCACAAATATATTAAAATTGCAACTTGCTGCACTGCTGCAACATCGTTCTTGTAAATCAACAACAACGGCATTGATCTAATGAGGCAGAAGTTGGAAAAACAAAGAAAAACGAAAGAAAACAAATCATTATTTATCGTTGTGCTGATCAATGAAGGAATTGTTAATGTGAATGGTCAATAATAAATAATAAACACGAGCCGCATACGCTTAATGTCAATGACAAACGCACGCACGCGCAATATGTCTGTGAAACTAATTAAATGGAATTGCTTGTACTGCTGCCGTCGTAGTGAGTTCTATGTGACAGAATTCCTGCTGAATCAAATTGAACACTACGATGTTGGTAAACTTGAAACACTTTTATGATTGTTTCGAATAAAAGTCGCATGAAGAACATGAATTTTTGAGGCAAACTCTGCACGGCATGGAAGATTATTTTATGATATTGAGGGTTTTTGAAAAATTGCTTTGTTTTATAATAGCAGTTGCATTAAATCAGCGCCATTTAACGCTGACCACCTGTCATTTCGCATCAATAGCTTGTCATTTTTAAACTTGGGTGCTTTTGAAGTAGCTAATGTAATATCTGCCGATTTAAGCTCAAAATCCTTTGAATACAAGTGATGAAAAAATTCCGAAACTTTGTCAGCAACTGCCTTTGTAACCAGGTTATTGCTACTTGTTTAAGTACGGTGAACATAAATGAATGAAAGTTGTAATAACTAATGTATTTATTTTCAAATTTTTTCTTGTCAGAAGAAAAGTATTTTTGTATGCGAAAACAAAAATATTTTTCTTGTCTTAAGAAGTTGACTATGTTAGTTAGAGAAAGCAAAATAGTAGCATACAATATAATATTTTTATTTGTGCAGAAAGTAATGCTAATAAATACGAGTTAGTACAACTTGGTTAAACTATTTTCGCAATACTTTCTCTTCCACTAACGCACGTGCTTAAAATTTTTCAAGTGGCTAGGGGGTGTACATCTAAAACTTACTTAGTGTCCACACCTGCGATAATATCTGAGATGAGAACGTCAAATTCAATCGCAGAGAGAATTCTGTTACGTGTAGACTTAAAATCACTGTTATCGCAGTCTTATAACAATTTTTATGAGAGCATTCTTATGCGAAATCTTATGGCAACGATCTTATAATAAGAGCTGTCAAAAAATCGATTGTGTGTGTGTTTATTTGTGTTGCAATTTTACTGATTATTAATTTTGCAAAATATCTTTAAAAAACCATTTTAAATGGAAAACAGTTTGTTTTTATGCATTAAATATATACTATAAGTGATTAATTTTGTACAAAATGTGCGCATATACGAAATTCGTATAAGATTTTATTCATCGCAAGGATGTGTTTTCTTCTCGGCTTTCATTGATTTATGAATTCTTATAAGATTAACTACAATACGTTTACTCCTTGTTAGATATGAAGATGGACATAGAGAAATTCGCTCTCCCATTCTGCCGACGTTTTCTCAGATATTATGTCAGAGTTAATCGCAGTTGTAGACACTAGGTTATACAATCAATGAAATAAGCTTGTAAATGAGATTTTAAAATGCATATGGAGTTTGAAACTAACGGTTTAGTTTTTATCTCTTTTTGTACGTACTTTGAAAGTTATAGAAAACCCCCTCTCTGCAGTCTTTATGCGACTTTAATAATAACTTGCGTAATTGGGAAATACTAAATTATTTTAAAAATATTTAATGTATATAAATTCGGTAAAAACGCCTCGATATTCAATTTAGACAACGATTTTTCTTCATAGTCAGAAAAATTATACTATTATGTTAAACATTTGCAATAATTTAAACCATTTTTAACCATTCGTAATAATTTGCAAAGTATAGGATGATGTGTAATTTAATTTGCAACTGTATACTTACACTGTGTTGCAAAATTGAGCCATGAATGATCTTCTATTTTTCTCTTTTTTTCGTCTAATAAAAAAATATTTACATTTTACTAATCCATATTATCTTTTCTCTTAAAAAATGGATAAACACTATATTATCCGGTTCTCTTATCCAGAATAAATCGATCTCTTTGATTCAATTGCATTGGCTCACTTTTGCACCAGCCAAAAAATACTCAATTAACGGTGCTTAAGAAGATGAATTTTTGCATTTATCATTATTATTAGTTTAAAAAGCACAAAGTTAGTGTACATACTATAGTGAAAATTAAATAAAAATTAAATGAAGCCATTATCGACCGATTTAAAAAACTCAGTTGTAGAAAAGGCCAGAAATGGTGCTTCTACAAGAAAAATAGCGAATTTTTATAAAATTGGACAGCGTTCAGTGGCTAGAATAATTGCCAGTTACAAGAATTCCCACCCGGATGAAAGTTTTACCATAAAAAGTGGAAGGCCCAAAAAAATTACTGATGCTGAGGCCAGAGCCCTTGGACGTTCACTGGCTTGTGGAAAAATTAATAGCACGAAAGAAGCTGTTTCTGCCTGTTCTGTAGAAGTTAGCAGATGGACCGTTCAAAGGGCTCTTAAAAGTGCAGGATACAAAGCATCCATAAAAAAGAAAAAACCGAAATTGTCACAAAAAAACGTAAAATCGCGTAAATCTTTTTTTGAAAAGTACAAGTCATATACGGTACAAGATTGGCACACGGTGAGCATTTGTTTTAACTTCTTTTTTCATACATATGACCTTTTCTATTTATCTTTTAGGTTATATGGTCAGATGAGACCAAAATCAACAGATACCAATCGGATGGGAAGGTTTGGTATTGGGCCAAACCTTCATCCACTCCAAATCCGGCTCATGTTTCTCAAACCATTAAGCATGGAGGTGGTTCGCTTATGGTATGGGGATGTATAACCCCTGATGGTGTGGGCCCAATTGTACGTATTGAGGGCATAATGCGTAAGGAAGATTATCTTCGCATTTTGCAAGATAATTTGCCTTTAGCGGTGGCCAAAATGCCAGACAGGCCAGAAAATATAATTTTCCAACACGACAACGACCCGAAACACTGCCAAAATTGTGAGGGAATGGCTCAGTTCTCAGATATTTGATGTCATGGAGTGGCCACCGCAGAGTCCAGACCTGAACCCAATAGAAAACTTGTGGGCTTTTTTGAAGAGACGGTTGGCAGATTATGAAGAAGCACCGAAAAGTATTAATGAGCTGTGGGAGAGGGTTCAGGCTGAATGGAGCAAAATCCCTGTGGATTATGTGGCTAACCTTTACCAATCTATGCCAAATAGGATGGATCAATTGAAAAAATCAAAGGGATACTGGACAAACTATTAAATTTGGAATAGCAAACTCTTGGTGCAAAAGTGTGCCAATGGTTAAAAAACCAAAACGTTATCTTTTTACATAAAGTTAAGTTAGGAATAAATGTTTTTGTTATTGTTTTATATTTAGTATATATTGTTTATTTTTGATATAAAAAAAAAATTTAGAAAAAATTTTGTTAAAACACTAAAATAGTTTGATTTCAAAATTGTTTAAAATATTGGCTCAATTTTGCACCACAGTGTATATAGAAATAGAAATTTGTACAAAAAAGGAAAAATCAACACTGGCCCGCATGGTAAATTTTAAAGTGAACTTTAAGCATTCTGCCATATTTTCTGCTGGCTATGGTAACTTCAGAAGCAAAAATGCCGTCAGCTTAACTATGACGGCTTTTACACACAGAAACTTTTATTTGCAAAACTTTTTTTTGGTGTTATCAAAGGAGAATAAAGTGTGGAAGAGTGCCACTCTCCTTTCTCTTGCCAACACCAAACTCAAGATTTTGCAAAGTAAACTTTACGTGTGTGAAAGCGGTGTATCAGGAACTTTATCGTTGAGTTGCAATAAATTCGCTTTTACATTTGGACAGATGGGCAGACAGAAGAAATTTGTAGATGGGGGGAGTATGTAGTACGCGACTCTCTGTACTAGACATTTGTGAACATGTTTTGTTTCTCTTTTTAACTTTTCGCATTTTTTATTTTATTGCTTCATATCATTATTCTCATGTCAACATGAACTTCATATAAGCACACTAGTTGTGCTAAAAAAAAATAACGAAAAAGAAAGAAAAGAAAAACAAAAAGTTTCTGTCTGTCCATTAATTTCTTAAATGTAAAAAGTTTAGGTAAGACCAAAATATAAATGAAAAAATGTCTGCCCATCGTCTGTCTAAATGTAAAAGCGGCCTAACGGCCATAACATAGCGTCTCCACGTAGCAATTTTTATTGCTAAGCGCAAACAAAAACGTTGGCAGAGTAACAGGACAGCGATTGCTAATTGCTTTAGATCGTAAATGTAATAAAATCATCACAAATACAAACCAAATTCAACGTGAGAAGTTATATAAACAACACTGTGTTTGTTATATTTTTATACCAAATTACAACAACTGACAGCTCAGTGTTTAGCAATAATTGCTAACGCAATAGGTAGAGCAATCATTGCGCAATAGATTGCTACCTATAGTAATTTTCCGTCGACAAATCGCAAATTTTATGGACGCAATCAAATTTGAGAATTGCCGTAATAAATATGGCTATGTGGAGACGCGAAGTTAGCTGGTGTAAACGTAATATTGCTTCATCATAAATACAAAAAAAAACAAATCAATCTGAGAAGGTGTATGAATAATACTGTGTTTGTTTTATGAACAGCCCTGTGTTTGTTATAATTTTATACAAATATAAAATACAGCAACTGACAGCTGAGTGTTTAGCAATAATTGCTCATGTAATCGGTAGAACAATCATTGCGCGATAGATTTCTACCTATACCAATTTGCGGTCTACACATAGCAAATTTTATGGACGCAATAAAATTTGTCAATTGCCGTAATAAATATTGCTACATGGAGACGCTACGTAAGGGGCATTATTACGGCCTAAAAATTAAGTTTGAGCGATAGTCACCATTAAATATTTCCCAATTTTACAACTGAAGTTACCATATTTTCAGCAGAAAATATGGCAGTTTCAAATGCTTCACGTTGAAATTTAACATGAAGATAAACCCTCTGTTAAGTTATCAGTAACTTTTCAGGTTAATGTTAACTTGTAATAACCAAAAACAAATTTATTTACAATTTTAACTATTTAACAGTTGTAATAATGGTCCTAAAGGAGAACACCCATCTTGAAACTGCCTGTGCATTACTTTTGGGTGGCCCCTATCCTCCATGTGTCCCTGATGATTAAATTTTAGAGTACGGGGTGAGACACTTTACTTCATGAGGTAGAATACCACAACCCGTTCTCTAAAAGTTAACCAGCTTAGCTAATAAGACTTACATAGTGGAAATTGCGAATTAGTTTCGCCCAAAATAATGATATCTAAGACATATATCCACATCTCGCTTAAGCCTCTGCCGATTTACATTCCAAATGGAGCACTGAAAGATTTGCTCAGCGTCAGCTATCACGCTATATTCCTCTAATAAACGAAAAAGCGTGCTACACTTCCTTATTCTATGAAGGAAGTTGAGAAAATATCCATGACCGGATAATACCTGGGTGGGGTAGAAATTCACCTCCGCCCATCTCCTGCTTATCCAATGTTTAGGATAAGCCTTGTTATCCATCTTTCAATTAAGTCAGTGTTCCAGTCTTCTTGCTATACTTGTAGAGCCTCGCGCCTAAGAACTTTCATTTCCACGCTATCATTCCTATTCTAGAAGAATTGCAAGTGATGAAAGAGTTCAGATGAAATAGTAGAACCCACAAGAATAACGGAAAGAAAAAAGCAGCCATTTTAATGGCCACGGAGAAGCTCAAGGTATGATGTTTTTTCTTAAAACTTTCAATACATTTTTCGTCACATATGTATATACATATGTATCAATTATTTTTGCCATGCTTGCTTTAACACTTGTACATTAAAGTCATACTTTGAATATGAACGAATTCATATGATCGTTGTACATTTAATATACAAGTTTTAGGATTTATTTATTTTTTTATTCTTTAGGTTTCGCCATTGATCACGTGTCGCTTCAAATATTCTTAGTTACAATTATTTTGTTTTAATTTGATTAAGATTTTCTCTGCCGCCGCTAAAATAAATTAAGTTCAAAGTTTTGTTTATCTATGTATCTATCTCTATGTTGATTTTTCTTTAATTCGACATTCTCGCTAAGCACAATGTAATTGTAACGACGATCACATTTTAATTTGCTGTCAAATTGCGTAACGGCGTGTGTTTGACGGATGATGGGGTATTTAATCTCGCAAATAATTTGTAGCTCATCCATATTTATTGTAAATGGAAGTTGTATAAATTTAATAAATGTGCAGAACAAATGAAAATTACAATATTGTTATGATTATATTTTTGTGCAAATTTTTGTTTTTGTTTTTATTACGTGCATGCATTTAAACATTTTGAAGCTGCATTCAATCAAAATAAAGAATCAGCTACCGGAGTTCACGTGTCAAATGCGGATTTACAAAATGTTTGGCAATCACAAAAAATAATTTTTGGTTATAATGTTAAAAAAAAAAAATGGTGCCTTAGATGAACAAAAATCATGCTGCCGATATTAGGCACAGTGCGGTAACAAAAACAATTGAAAATATTAATTTATTGAATTTTTGTTGAACTTTATAATTTTTAAATAAAATTTTTTGTTTTGTACATTTGTAAGGAGGATTTTTTACAATACAAATTTGCAGTGATCAATAATTTTTGATTGAAGACAAGAAAAATAATAATCAAATATTTAGCTGGGGGACAACTATACTATATAATACAACCCGTTGTACAACTGTGAAAATGATTTACATCAGTACCAGCCTTGACGGCCTAACCTGATGGTGGACCACTTCCACGGAGTGAATTTTTCACGATTCACCACCGCCCCCGTGTAGCTGACTAGGTAGCAATTCTTGTCATATGATTGCGGTCATATGAACAACTTCTTGTTGAGGAGTTCGGTCTTTCTAATCCCACATGTATGCAATTTCCCAGCAATCAACGGAAGACAAGGCTTAATGAGTTGGTAGGCCGAAGCCCACTAAGAGCATTAGCCCTTAAACCAACTCACCCGTCAAACCGTCACCACTGGTACCTACAGTACACGTATCTGTTGTATAGGCAAGAGCTCCTCGGGAGATTGTTAGTCCTCGAAAAAAGTCATCACCAAACAATTATCAAGGATACTAACACTCCCTTCCTGCGATTTAGGTTTAAACCACAGCCAGAACGTTACAGCCAAGGTAGACACCTCAACCATGATCAGCCCGGGTCGAAAAGCAAGCAGAACTTCCCGGGGTGTCATGCTGATCCCCGTTCTGCCAATTTATACCCTTGGGAAGGGTTTTGGAAGCCAACACAACATAAGTCATGTGGATTCCTAGAGTTTTGTTTGCCGCACCAAACGAGGGACCCCTTCCCCTCACAACCCGTTGTACAAATGTACAAACCAAAAAATTTAAAAACAATTGAAATTTTATTGTTTTAAGAAAAAAAAAAATTAAATTTCTCAAAAGTGATCTTTTTACGCTGAAAAATTTTATTAATTAAACACGAGCCATACTGGGAAATTTTAATACATTTTTTTTAAGGAAAAGATCCTAAATTTCCAATCAGCTACCGCCCACAGTTTACTGGACAAAGTCTTGGAAAAAACAAATCGTTGACGTGTAGTTCGGATTCGCTGGGGAGATCAAACGAATTTTATCGATTACAGAAAAATAAATCGTAAGAGTATGAGCGTGGAATTTAAAGATTATACATTTATTGGATTAATTATAGCTCTTAGAGAGCAAAAAAAATTACTGCTTCAGTTTTCAGAATTATTAGAAAATCTTGCTTTATGCGCAACGTGCATTTGTTAGAATTTTAAATAATTTATTAAGATTTTAACTCATATATATAAATAATAACAACTTAGAATCGAAATTGTATTTTTTTTTTAAAGGATATTCCAAGACTACCAATCCAAAGTTTTTCAAAGACAGCTTACGAATGGATCTTGCAACTTCACTGTCATTTTCTGGAAAATATGCGAGTTTTTCCTCTCACTCCGCAATTCAGCAATTTTTCTTGCAAAGGTCTATTAGCATACTCCCGTCAGCAGCAGACCATACAACACGGTTTTTTTTTCTTTTTTACTATAACTATATGTATTGTATGTATTATTTTTAATTATATATTATTTTTAATTAAATTAAAATTTACTTACATTATTCGTTCCCGATCATTGTAAAAATTTTCTAGTGATGGTATGAATTTTTGACAATTTCTTTAAACTTTTTTAGTGATGACACTAACAGCCAGTTTACCAATTTCGAAAGAAAATGAATGCGAAAGAAAGCCAGTCACTCACATTCGAATCAATTTGGGTTGTTTACCTCACTACTATTCGTTCGCATATTCTTATGTATTTTGATTGAGTTTGACACATCGTTCGCATAGAAAAAAGTTAGACGAACCCAAATCAATTTTCTTTCGCTTAGATTGCGAAAGCAAGCATGCTGTCGAAATTGGTAAACTGGCTGTAAAATAATCAAAAGATGTTGAGTCTAGCAAAATGAGAAACCAACATCTTGTAAAGATGTTGAGTTTTTTTCATATAGACTTTATATAGGAAGATGTTAACATCTTGCCAAAATGATGAAAGATGGAAGATGTGAGTAAGTGTAAATAGGCTATTACAAAAATGCTAACTAATCAATTTATTCGCCACAATTAAAAATATAGGATGTCTCAGTGGGAGTGCTCACCTGCAATTTTTTTGTGCGACCTCTGCAAGGCGAATTCATTACCAGGTGAACTTGACGGGGCAGGTGATAATAGGTGTGTTCATTTACTTTACTAGTAAAAATTAGCAACGAGATAATACCAGAAAATTTTCAAAATTACTCTCAAAAATGTGAAAAAGTAAATGAACACTTTACTAGCAAAAATTTGCAAGCTAGAGTAGTGTTGTTGTGTACTCAATAACTACCCTTATATCTTTTGGACAAATTATACATGTAATATATGTAGGTTGTACAGGCCGCCAGTTTCATGAAACCAGCCCACTTGGGTCCTTTGGTCCCGTTGTGTTGCCTGAGGGAGAAGTGCAGCCCGCGAGACTTACACTTCCCCCGACGGTTCAGATTCAAACCAACCCGAAAGCCGGATAAAGGAATACAGTCCGTTCACTCGGCATTCCGATATATCTGCTAACCCGTGCAGCATCGGTCCGCCTAAGTACAGCGCTCTCATAGAACTGAGAGCCGGGCATCGACAGAGGAAATGCTCAACACTTTCCTCCTCGTCCTCATCCCCGCAACTTCTGCAGAAATCATTAAATGGAAGATTTAACCTCCTAGCATGCGTCCCTATGAGACAATGTCCTGTCAGAACTGCCACCAAGGTACGCAACCTTTGACGGGGAAAACCCTTTAAGACCGCAGTTCTACTACGATCATACGCAGGCCATGTCAGCCTTGCTACTCGGCAGGTGACCTCACCAGACCATCTGTCCTGCGCAGTCCCTACAAGTTGACGCTGCACTTGGTTTTTACAGCTGTTAAGCGGGACTCTAACCATCGTATCAATGTCCCCTCTCTGTAGACGAGCTCCGGCTTTCGCCAGCTCATCCGCCACAATATTTCCGGGCACTCCACTGTGCCCCGGTACCCAGAAAAGCTCCAGGCTCGAATGTCTCGCTATCTCATTAAGAGATATCCGGCATTCCTGAACCAACCTGGACGTCGTATAGACACCCACAAGCGCATTTAACGCAGCCTTACTATCAGTACAGATTCGGATATTCACCCCGTATACCCTATAGTACCTCAGCCAGTTAGCTGCTCTCAAAATAGCTGTAATTTCAGCCTGCATTACGCTACACTCATCGTATAGCTTAAAACTGATCCTCCTCTGATACTGGGGCATAAAGATACCGCCACCAACTCCCATGTCCGACTTGGATCCATCTGTGAAAACTTCAAGCACGTCCTCTTGGCGACCCATTTGGCTCGCTGCCGAGGCCGTCCTTGATGAGATCACGTCAAATCTCTTGTCGGGCATTAGAGCTGGTGCACAGTAATCAATATACTCCGGTAGGTCCATTTTACTTTCTATTATCGAAGCGTGACCTTCTGTTAATATATGTATATTATTATAAAAAAAAATAATTGTCTTGACTGGTGTTTTTCGAGTACGGCTTGTAATAGAATAATGAAAAGTTTTACAATTTTATTTAATCTAGTACTAGGCATAGTCGAAATACGCTAAGCACTACGAGTATAAGGGTGATTAGCTACTTTTGAATAAAATATCTATTTTTAATTAGCACCCCATACACGTTTCAATTCAATTCGCAACTGAGTCGGTTGTTGTGCAAACCAAGGCCTGTATGTCTTTGTGAATTGATTAGTTTGCAGTTGTCGAGTTGGTTGAAGCAAAATCAAAAGATTTTGATTTTTTCAAGTTGGTTAGTAAGTCCATTGTACTGTGTGTGTTCGAGTCTCCTGACCAGTTGTCAAAATTTATATTTGTAGTTTTTTTGCAAGGAGACCGTTAATAATTTCTAAAATTGTATTTAATTTCATTGAACCTGGTAGTTGAATGAAAATCTTCCAATTCAGTTTATAATATAGTTTATGTAAAGTACCGGGTAGCTCATAATATTTATAATACTAAAAATAACAACAGTCTGTAAAAATTGAAGAAACAAAAAACAAAAACATTTAAGTGGTTAAAACTAGAAAAATATTATTATATAGGTTTTTACTTTCAAATTAACGATTTTTGTACTCAAATTAAATTTTTTACAAGTCAAACACAATGTTTTGCAACACAAATTCAATTTCTTGCACTTCAAATTAAATTCTTTTCATTTCATATTAAATTTTTTGTATTTTAAATTAAACTATTTTTATTTCAAATTAAATTCGAATTCAAGTTTTTATTTATTTAGCTAAAAATTTACAAAATGAAATAAAAATAAACTTGTTGTTCAAGTCATTACTCGTAACTTTTCCTTAATATAATTTTCTAAACCAAATTTGGACGGTTCCTATTGCAACCGTTCTCCAGATGCAGCTAATGACAAACTCATGGTCATATCAAGATAATAATTGTTACAATCTGACCTTATCTTTTGTATCTTAGCATTATCAAGGACCAGCCAAACACATTCGGTGCTGGTTTCAGCTAATTTACTGAATAGCTAACTCTTCCAGGAAAAGTATGAAAATGTTGGATTTTGCAGATGAATTAGCAATGATCGTCTTGTCTTTCAAAAAAAGCACATATTTTTTCAATTTATTTTCAAATTTAAAATAAAGTTTATTTCATAAACTTTTCTCAAATTTTTTTACTTATAATGTAACGCCTATTGAGTTTTTTTTTTAAATAAAGCTGTAAGTTTTTAGCCAAATAAACAAAAAATTTAATTCGAAGTTAAACAAATTTAATTTGAAACACAAAAAATTAAATTTAAAATAAAAATATTTTAATTTGAAATAGAAAAAATTTAATATGAAATGCAAAAAATTTAATTTGAAGTGCAAGAAATTGAATTTGTGTTGCAAAACATTGTGTTTGACTTGTAAAAAATTGAATTTGAGTACAAAAATCGTTAATTTGAAAGTAAAAACCTATAATTAAATATTGAAGGATCTAAGTGCCAGTTTAATTGCTCCCCTAAAAGTTTTAAACACATTCGAGCAAGTAAATTTGCCGGAACATCCTTTGCCATTGAATCAGCCAGATACTGTGTTGCTTAGCTCATTTCCATTGGACGTCTTATTTTACCTCTGTTATTCTTAAATTACACAAAAATAAATTTGTTACCTCTTCAATACTTTTCAACCTTTTAAAAGTTTACATACACTTACAATTTCTTAAATTTTCCAAAATTATTTTATTTTTAACTTAATTTAGAAATATTGTTTTGTAAACATAAACGCAAAACAGCTGTTTGAATAATTATTGCAAGTAAAAATTTTACTTGCAAAAAATTGCAAGAATTTTTCAGTCTCCCAATTTTGTACGCTCTTTTGACGTTCTCTCGTTGCAAATTTTTTGGGTTAATGAACTCTTTCTAGTAACAATTGTTACAAATTTGTGAAAATTTTTAGTAAATGAACACACCTAATATGTTGCTTCCCTCCTTTTTATACCCTTTACAAAAATGTAAATTTGTGATTCCGTTTGTATTTTCTACAATTTTCATTTCCGACCCTATAAAGTATACATCGCTCATTTATTGCAACATAGTCATATCTCAAAAAATTAGCTTTTCGAGTTAACGAGCCGAATTGTTAACAGTACTACCATTTATATTGTGCCAAAATTTTATTTAAATTACCTTTAAACTATTTCCTTTAGGAGATTGTCTCTAAGACTTGTAGGGAAACTAAAAATTTGATCAAGCTTTTTTGCGTTATGACTATGTTGCAATAAAGGAGTGACATATTCTGAATCAGCATTGATAGAAATTCGATTGAGCGATGTCCGTCTGTCCGCCGTTGAAATACCGTTTCTGAGAAAACCGTTAGAATTATAAACTGTTTTCTTTCAACATTCTAGAACTCCTTAAATTCATGGGATTGCTATTAAAAATTCAGTAAAATCGGTTCACATATAGCTGAGATATATTCACAATTCCCAAAAAGCCATTTATTTTATATTTTGCATGAACATTTTTGAAAAAAAAGTTTGTTTTGCTTTATGGCATGTTCACACGAAAGCTTATATTCGAGATTCGCTCTCTCATGCGTGGTTTGCGGCCCAATCTTGATTGAACCAACATGATTCGCCATACAAAATTTTATGAGGGAACCAACTTGGTTCATTTTGAATCTTGTTGCGAACCATACGAAAACTATTAGCATCTCCAAATTTGATAATAAATTATCGTTAGTTTATCTGAACTAGCTCTCATAAATATGTAAACAAAGAAAAAACAGATAACACCGGTTTACAGCCAAAAAATACCAAGAACGCCACATACCTAGATAAGTTAATTTGGACCTCCTGAGCACGAAAAACGGTGTAATTTTTTTTCCTAAGTACCGTTTTTTAGATAACGGTAATGAGCTGGATGCCATGCGACTTAGAAGCCTGGCAGATAGCACTGAAAGCCGAGATCAGGTTGAACGCGGCAGGAGCATGGACCCAAAGACCGTGGGGACACACTAATATATTAGAGATTGAAGGAGACCTAGTCCCCGATCTTATTGACTACTGCACCCCAAAACCATTCCTCACAAGGAGCTTCGGCTACCTAATTGAGGAATCTCCCATAGAACCTGGATACTTCTATATTTACACGGATGGGTCCAGAAGTTGATAAAGGGTTGGGAGTGGCGTTTACATAGGAGAATTTAACACTAAAATTTCCTTCAGACTAGCAGACGGATGCACTGTACTTCAGGCGGAAATATCGGCTATAAATAAAGCGGCCAGATGGCTGACGTACCACAAGATATTCGGAAGGGATATCATGATAGTAACAGACAGCAAGGCCGCCATCAACTCCCTGACTGGAATATATACTGATTCCAGTCTTGTCCAAGAATGCCGGATATCTTTAAATAAGATAACGAGACATTCTAACCTAACCCTAAAATGGGTACGTGGACATGGGTCCAACAACATTGCTGATGAATTAGCCAAAAAAAGGGACAGCCCTAGAGGATAGGCCTCTTTTGCGGACAACTCTTATCAGCGTGTTGGAAACGAATAAAACTCCACAAGCTAGAATATGCCCAAGAAAGGTGGCTCACAGAGCCCACATGCCTTATATCAAGAAACCTGTGGCCGCACATTAACTCTAAAAGAACAGGGGAGCTACTAAAACTTCCTAGATCTGTCCTAAGAATGACGGTAGCAGTCATCACTGGACTTTGCCCGTTCGGAAACCATGCCAGGAGACTGGGTCTACCATATAATGACTTCAGTAGAAGTTGCCAAGACGAAGAGGAGGAGGAGACAATCCTTCATCTCCTCGGTACATGTCCGGCATTGGAGCATCATCGTCTAAGATACTTAGGCGAACGGAGCTTCAATAGCCTTTCATGTCTGGATTCGGTCAAACCGACTGCGTTAGCTTCTTTCATTAGAAGCAGCGGATGGCTAGTAAATCAGCAAGTAATGCCACACTAATAGTTTCCCACCTCCTTTCCCTCTTCCTCACTCCTTCTATATCCCTATAACCTTTTATTTTCTTTTTCCTTTATTAACTTTTTCAGGCAATCACAAAGGGAACGACATACGGGACCCAAGTGAGCTGGAGTTTCCGGGTACTTGCTGGAAATCCAGCGGCCTGCTTACCTAGCCTAGGTAACGGTACTTTTGTGTTTTTCAGTGTATGGTCCCACTCAAACCCTTGTGGAGGCCAACCAAAAAGTCCGACCGGGTCCGAATTTCTAAAAACAAAAAATTGCTAAGTTATGGCGCTTCAAAATTTACTTATTTTTTACGTTTGTTTCAAAATTTTTTATTTTCTTTTTTTTTCTACGTTGTAGTAAATATCTGGAACGTTTTAATTTTTTACCAAATAATTTATTTAATCATCAACATTTTAGGCGTGATTTGAAACAAAACGGATGAAAAATAAAGTTTTTGTTAAGAATTTTCTGGAACGACAATATTTTAATTTTCATTGCTCACACACTATATTCGAAGTAAATTCAAAAAAAATTAATTTAAATTCAAAATTTAAATTAAAATGACAAGCGACTTGAACTTTGGCATTTTTTTCAGATGGATCTTCGCGAATGAGGAACCAACAATAGCCCGCTATGATTTGTTCATCCCACCAAACAATGGTCTAAACCGATTTTTTCATGAAAAAAAATTTTTTGATTAAAATAAGTTCTGATTATAAAACGAGGTTACTAAAATACAGAAAATGAAAAATTCTTATAACGGTATTAATTTGTATTAGTATAAATTTATGTTTGTGTTGTTTGTGTGCAAACGGAAAGCGTGTATTATTTGTCAAAGGGTTTGCGTAGTTTATTATGTTTGTTTAAACGAATTTAAAACGGGTGATATTGCTAGCATTCGAATTATAAACTTAAAAACTTAGTACGTTTTATGAATTCGAATCCGTTTCTCTTTTTGCTTTGCATGTTGCATATTATTGCCCACTGTGCTTAGCTTGCTGCATGCTTTTTCAAGAACAAATTTTTACTCGCAGCCAAAATTTAACGCAGCAAAACATAAACCATACAATAAACCAAATACGTTTTATAACAATTATTTATGTTTTAACTTTAAAATGATGACTTTTTTTAGAAGGGATTTTTATAATCTTTTTTTGTGTTTTATTTTGTAAATGTTTATTTGACACTTGACACACATTTAATCCTAAAATATGTAAGAGAACGTGTTTTGTTAATTTGAACTGAAGAACAGCAAGCTGAAGATGACACTTTTTCAAAACATGCTTGCAGGTACAAAAAAAAATTCAAATAAAAATATTTCATATAAAGGTGAATTTTGGCTAAAGAAAAAAAAATTAAAGAACTTGAATAAAAAATTTTGATAATAATAAAAAAAAATATTCTTTTGGTTAATATAAAAAATGTATTTAAAGATGACAATATCCTGCTACAGCATGACGTAACAGTTGACCTAATTTTGTGGTTATTATGTAAACGACACGTCGCCTATCGCTGGTATTGTGAAACCCTGCAGGTTTGCTATTACCTGCACAATTTATGCTGATTTTATCCACCTGAAGGTTATAATTTCGTAACGGTTATTTATGACTTGAACTGAAAAACAAAAGAGGAATCAGTTTGAGACCTCTCAAAATTCACAACACAGTTTTATTAACCAGACAGTTAATGATATGAATCATTAACATCTTTAATAGACTTTTTAATGCTCTCATATTCATGTTTACTCATATATGAGTATGTATATGTACCAACGAGGTTAAACCTGAAAATCGTTTAGTTCAATACAACAATCTAAAAACTAGAGTGTGCCGATTTATATGAAAAATATTTAAATAAACAAATAATATTCAAACAAAGAGGACTTTTTGCTCTAGCACAATAGAAATGAACACTTCAGACTCAACTATGATCTAAATCAATAACAATTCTCTCCTCCGTCGTGTGAAACTTAAACACGTACACATCGTGCTCGTAAATGGGTAACAATTGTAAATCACTGGGATACGTTATTGGTGCTTTCGTTCACAACAAATAAAACGAAACTTGCACGTCAATAAGGATGTATGATGTACATTAGAGCGACTCAAGTTGTATGGAAGAGAAATTCGTGCAAGGTGTCCTTAAAATGAACATTGGTGTTTTTTATAACGATATCCAAAATATTTCGGCTTTAGCTTTAACTTCTCGTGAGCTGCGCCATTTTGAAAACGGGTCTATTTACTCGAATGCATTTTTCCTTAATTTGAGAATTTGTTTCCTTACCAACGTATACGATATGGGTGTCATAAGAAAGGTTTTTTAAGACGCGTCCAACTGTTATATACAATCTGTCCAAGCAGGACCATCCTAAAGAAAGAAAAAACAAATGATCCGCGGCTTTTTGGCAGCATATGGGTAAATCCCTGGTGTTGAACGTGACGTACGTATGTGTTGAAAACCAAAAAGCAAGAAAACTAAAAGTACTTTCAAGTTCAACTTAATCTTAAACTGTAGATAATAGCGAATACTGTAATTTATATTAAAGTTAATAGCAAATGGAATCTCGAATAAAACAAAAAAAAATTTAAAAATAAGAAGTGGGGCGAACGTGACAAAAATGGAAGAAGTTTTCGCGTCCGCTAGTAGAAAGAAGTATTTCAGCGAAACCTTACGCAATTTCACCTTGCAATTAACTTCAGAATATTACCTAACAATGTTACTTCAAAATGGTATGGTTTCACTAAAAAGGCTCGTATTTGTATACTTTGCTTATCTATGTTTTCGGTCGATACGTGACATGTCGAACGTGACATTTTTTCCACAATAATTCGAACATGAAAATATTACTATATTTTCACCAAATTTATTCTTAAAAAATATATATTATTCATATACTTACACTATAATATTTTCTTTTGTGAATATGCAGTTCTCGCTGCATTTTTTATCCCCATCATGTGAAAATGAGTGTAGTTTTTGGATACCCAGAATTTTTATAATATACTAAAAAACTTGCAAAAAATTATTGTCAGAAAGGAGAAATTGCATTTGTGCAGCACATGATTTAATTAACAAAATTTCAGTACGTCTCTATTACACTATGGTAAAACAATTTATTTTCAATAACTTTTAATTTTTTGGACTCGGTGGACCTCTTTCTAGATATGACCATTGTTCAAACTAAGTTTGAACAATACAAAAGAAAAACGTGTAACTAAAATTGCAATCCACTACGAGTCATCAGGTAACTCTACACATTTGTCGCTATTGCGGGAGGTGAATTTGTGCAGCAGAACTTTTGTGGTGGCTCTCGAAACGCATCAGCTACTTTTTAGAACGTGAATTGGCAGAGATTTTCACATCCTTTTTAGTAGCCTTTAAGCAGCACCGCCACCTGAAAGCTCAATTCATTTTAATCTAAGGAATTGTATTCTTAAATCTATTTTAATACATTTATATATAGCCGATAATATTGAAGAGCAATAAACATTGTGAATTAGAAAGATATAGCATTTACGTATTTTAGCTGCTGTAACTTCCCTTTTTCAATCCCGAAGCAGAGGGCATTTGGGTAAATCGGCAGTAAGTGTGTTCACTCATATATACGTATTAATTTACGAAAATAAATATGCCTGTTTTTCTTTAGTCCTATTTTCATCCATACATGGTCTAGAAACTAAATCCGCTATCATATTAGAATTACCACAAAATTACATGAATATATATTCCAGATCATCGTGTAAGATGCATCTAATTTGCAAAAAGCCAAATTGTTTACATACAAAGATGATCTACTTGGCAAAAGAAAATATTTAATTCCCATATTGTCCGAAGCATATTGTCCCATTGCATTTTTATAAAAACACGAACTAGTACCAATTTCAAAAAAAGCTGAGACCCGTATTTAATTAAATCGACTAAAGATTAAAATTTGGCAAAAAATTCCAAAACCGTTGTTTTTTACAGAATATCATTAAAAAAAACATGATCGTCCTTGGACAAATTATATATACAGATGGACGCACCTTTAAAAACACCTTTTTTATGATACCCATATCCTATATCTTGGTAAGGATGCAGATTCTCACATTGACAAAATATGCAAAAATATACTAGTCCGAGAAGATCCGAAATATTTTAGAAGCCCAAGGTTAATTTTTAAAAGCATTTTTTTTTTTTGTGAGTCGCTCTAATGTACATATGTGTATTCACCCTTTCAACGTGTTGCCGTGATTTCTGTCAAAATCTCCTTTTTCAATTTACATAAATTTCAAAATATGTCTGGAGTTTAATAAGTACATACGAGTACCCATGTATGTAAGTTAGTATGTATGTAAGTATGTATGGAAAAAAAACTATTTCAATCGTTGTACTCTTAGGAAATTTGTAAATTTATTTTTATGTAAATTGTCACTGTTGTTCGTGATCTCATAAATTACAAATACAACAAAATAATGGAAAAAATCGAACTCATATAAAAAATCTCCAGTCAACCCAAAAAAAAAAAAAAACAAACAACCGAAAAGCAAAACAGCATCTATCCATCCATCTATTCAGACGTATGCACATGCATACATACATATGTAAAGGGTGTTTTCTTAAAGATTCACTAGTTTTAGTTGGCAGCAAAAAAGGTGACACTTTTTATTAATTTGTTTATGGCAAGAAGAGCTTTCTGTTAGCGTGTTCACATCACAGAAAGGTTTATATGCGAGGTTGGCTCTCTCATTCGCGTTCTTGGCTCATTTCGGATCTTCTTGGGATAGAATACATGAAAACAATTATCAGTTGAACAATTTTTGTTATTCATTTAGTCCTCTTTCTCAGTTGAGAAATTGACGGGCAGACAGACGAAGTTTGTGGGCGATGTATTTAAGAGGAAGAGTGTGTGGTAAACCTCTACTGTACTGGACATTTTAAGACATTTTTCGTTTGAAGTATTTGTTTTCATAACATACGAGTTTACATATTGTGAATATGCAAATAATGTTATATATTGGGAATGGTCAATAGTAATTCTATTTATTAAATAAATTTTTTGTATGCGGTAACATCCTTTGTTTTCGTTATATTATTGCTATTTTTGTTATACATTCTATAATATAAAAACTTTATCGAATAAAAATTATCCTTAATATGAGAAATACAAATATGTTTTCTAATAAAAAAAAAATTGGTTTTTTCGGAAGGATTTTGCTAGGTTTTAGATCCAAGTTTGGTCGGATTGAAAATTTTTGAGTGGCAACCCTGGCCATAGCATTTATACATACAAACAGCATTGTGTGTGTATTAGTATTTTGCTATACATATAATTGCTTGACTAGTGTTTGTATTAATTTTGTGGCGCTTGTACGGTTATAAAGCTAACAAAATATCACCCATTTCGCCAAGAAGCTGTCATATCAATTGTTGTCGTGTGTGATAGACTATTCGAACCATGTAAAATTCAATATCACCTCTAAATTTGGTAAAAAATTATCATTAATTTATCTGTTCTAGCTCTCAAAAGGAAAAATAAAAAGAAAGAAAAATATAAAGATAATGAACATTTCGTTTTAAATAAAAATGAGCGAAAAAAATAGTGATATATAGAAAACATCGATATATGTTTGCACAAAATATATAAACTTTAAAGGGAAACAAGATCAGCTATCGCCTAAACACCAAGGTGCCATTCTAAAGGCACTGCAACTCTAAAATCTATAACTTTTTTTTAGCTTTTATTTATTTATTGAATCTTCACAATGTGAATTAACAATAAGTATTCAAATCTTTATACTAAATACAAAAAATTAAATACAAAAATTTTGCTAGACAAAAAGTTTTATTTTGCGCATATTATATCGGCAAAATCACCTAACTTAACGCTCTTCTCAACCGAGTGTGACCGCTAAAATTAAGTATGTTTCGTGCAAGAGGGTTGGGTGAAGTTCAAATTTGCTATAACGTCTGGGATCGGTCTAAAGGCCAATACGTGGGGTGTCCACGTAAAATCACATCTTAGCTCATTTTAGAAACGATGTCAAAAAGCACGTGACCTTTCTTCGAAATTAAGCTTGATCCCAAAAAAGTGTGTTTCGCGTTATAGTCGCCAGCCGCTAAAAATCGAGACCCAAGTGATTTGAAAAAATGTGAATATTGGCTTTCTGTTGCTGAATATCGTGGCGGTGAATAAATCGAGGAAATAAAAATTTTTTCAGGAAGATGTTCAATACATATACATATTAGTTGCTTGCATATACTCCTCACGTGTCTCGTTCAGTAAATAGTGCTGGTTTTTATTAGAATTGCCGTTGCTTCACAAGATCTTCCACGGGGATTTTTTGTGTCATATAATGTGTAGCCATTAATTTTGAAACGTCTATTAGATGTCAAATGAGTTTCAGCAATCAACAATATATCGAGTTGCTTTTCCATAAGGAAGTGCTCAAGTTCATTTTTGTATTGGCGGTTGCCGTTGGCATTCCAGAAACTATATAGTTAAATAAATAAAGTTTTATTGCAAATCTCGTTCTGTGATGAAGCCCATTTTCGATTGAGTGGGATATAAATAAACTGAACTATCGCTTTTGCAGGGAGGGTAATCCACAATTATTGGTCGCAACAGTATTATATCCACAGAAAAGTTCTGTTTGTTCAGCTTTATTGGCTGGCGTAGTCATTGGTCCTTGTGTGTTTCTTCAAAAACGCAGATGGTGCGAGTGTTACTGTCAATGGTGAATAGTGAAAATTGGTGTTTCAGATTGCGCTACTCATATTTAAACATTAATGTCATAAATTTTTTTATCCAGTGAAACCCATTTGATTGATTTATTTTATTATGTTTTAAACTTGTGCAACTCTAAAAAAAGCCCCTTTACATACATGTATGTATGCACATATGTGTGTATGTATGTAGTACATGCAGTCATTCAAGCAACCACCTTTTAAAAACCAAAATTGCCACATGTTATTAGTGGATTAAGGTAACATCTTCTTATAGTTAAAGTTTTTCTTCTGGCTGGTTTTCTTCACCAACTGATGAAGGGGTATTTCTAATGCCTTTTCAAGTAGACACATGAGGATATTCTATTTGGATCACTTGTATTGATACAAAACATGCGCTCAAAGAAAAATAAAAGTAAAATTACTTAAATGACAAGTTTTGTCAAATTCTCTGGTTCGAATTCTGCAAAAGTTTCTGTTCTGTGTTCTGTAACTTTCGTGAGAAGCTCTCGCGTCGAAAACTTGTGAGAAAAAACCGCGTCTGTAACTCATATCGAAAACTATCCAAAGCGATTACATTGTTACCAGCGTTTAAAAACTGCGGATATGTGCCATTGCTTTCGCATTTGCTTCGACTTCTGACTCCAAACATGCAAACAGTCGCAGTTAAGCTAGAGACAAAAAATGAAAAGTTATATGTTACGAAGACTTCTGCAGTCGACATGTTTGAAGAGTTTTTGGTTTGACCGACTTCAAATAAGTTCGGAAGTTAACGTTAGAGAAAAGTTGTAGTTTTAATAAGTTCGGAAGCTAAAGTTAAAGAAGTTTTGCTTTTTTTTGACTTTGATATTGGAAGTGCGTTTTAAGTTAAAATCTTTGTTGATGCTTTATTTTGGTTGGATGTTGCTTCTATAAATACTGTAAATTCTTTCGTGCATGCGCACGATGTTAAATAAAATTTATTTGAGAGCTATTTTTATAAGATAAATAAATAGATTCTAAAATTCATATGTACATATGAGTATGCACCTATTTAATATAAATGCATTGAAAAGCAAAAAATCTCCAAACACATTCTGAACTAAAAAAAAAGTAAATAAATTTTAGGTTTCAAAAACAGTTATTAAAAAAAGTATTAACGTTGCTCATCTTTTTGGAAAAGTTGAAAAATGTTCTATATCAGAATCGATTAAATTGGTATTCAGCTTCACTAGCAATATCTTTCAAGTGTTTCCTCACTTAAACAGTTTCTATACTCCATTAGCATGGTCTTTAACGCAGAAAATACTCGTTCAAAAGTTATCTGTAATCATTTAAATTTATAAAATTAGCGATAATAAATGTTTTATTATTTTGAACAGGATAATATTATTAACACTTTAATGGGCGTATTGTAAGCAGTGAGGTCATATTTTTTTTTAATAAATCTTTTATTTTGTGAAAAAAATTTTTTTTTCGACCAACAACAATTTGTTGTGCCATTTTGTTTAAAAAGTATAAAAAAGTAAGCTGCAAAAATTTCCAAAAAAAAAGCTATTTCATAGAAAAAAATTATAATCTCTTCAGCATATCAAAAAGAATAAATCTCACGATCTGACAACAATATTCAATTGTAACCAAAGTCAAGAGAAAATACACACAACATTTCTTTAATTTCCGAACTTCCGAAGTTGAAGTAAGTCAAACCAAAAACCGTTCAAACATGTCGGCTTCAAAAGGCTTCGTAGCGTATAACTTTTCGTTTTTTGTCTCTAGCTTAACTGCGACTGCTGGCATGTTTGAAATCAGTAGTGCAATTCACTAATTTTTAACGATTTTAAAAGAGCATAACTTAACGCGAGCTATTGTGGTTTGCACTAACGCTTATGTGATTCACTGACTTATTCTTAACACCTCTGTAGTGCAATTCACTAACCAGTTTTAACGCTAATAAAATTCGTTTAGAGAAATTAACACTATCGTTGGTGTTTTCGCGACTCTATAACAGTTTTTAACACTATTTGTCTTCGTTTTAAATCAGCTGTTTTTATAGCCTGACTGATTAGCGTTAACTAAACACCAATTATTTTTGTGGTGTTTATCTTAGCAACAATATTGTTAAAATTTCTACTAGAATAACTTCACTGTATTTGGGATACGACTTGTCGGAAGACTCCAACAGTCGGTCGACGTTTTCTCTGTGAGAACTTATCTTATTTATCAAAAAATATTTTAAATAATAAACATATAAATAGTTTTACTTACCCTAAACATGGAATTATTTGCAAATTTGTTTGTTTTTTTCCTGTTCCTCTTTGTGGTTTTCTTTATTTTTAACAAAGCTGCCACATTATTTCAAATTTTTTTAACATACAACCAGAGGTGTTACGAATAAGTTAGTGAATCACATAAGCGTTAGTGCAAACCACAGTAGCTCGCGTTAAGTTATGCTCTTTTAAAATCGTTAAAAGTTAGTGAATTGCACTACTGGTTGTATGTTAAAAAAATTTGAAATAATGTGGCAGCTTTGTTAAAAATAAAGAAAACCACAAAGAGGAACAGAAAAAAAACAAACAAATTTGCAAATAATTCCATGTTTAGGGTAAGAAAACTATTTATATTATTTAAAATATATTTTGATAAATAAGATAAGTTCTCACGGAGAACACGCCGACCGGCTGTTGGAGTCTTCCGACAAGTCGTATGCCAAATACTGTGAAGTTATTCTAGTAGAAATTTTAACGACATTGTTGTTAAGATAAACACCACAAAAATAATTGGTGTTTAGTTAACGCTAATCAGTCAAATAATGTTAAAAACTGTTATAGAATCGCAAAAACACCAACGCTAGTGTTAATTTCTCTAAACGAATTTTATTAGCGTTAAAACAGGTTAGTGAATTCCACTACAGAAGTCGAAGCAACAGTTTATGTTTGAATAGCAAAAAAATGAGAAGTCGAAGCAAAAGTACAATCTTACGACTTTTGCTACTTTGACTGCAGTTTTTTAAACACTGGTCGTTACGTTAGAAATGTCAGAAAATATAAAACGAGGCCGACATGCAATTTTAAAAAATGAGAACGCCAGCCATAATTAGTACCGCCGCCGACCAAAAATTAATAAAGTTAAGAAATTTTGTTCGACGGCGTCATAGTATAACCTCAGCTATTCTAATGTTTACATTTTATTTACAACTACTTACTTGTGCACAAAATTTTGTAAAATTAAAAACAAAGTGAATTGCATATACTTTGTTGGGTCTACGAAGAAAAAGTTCTTTCCCAAGTAGAGGAACAATCAGTAGCTGCAGCAGGCTCGGAAGTTTGCGTTGAAGAGTTAAAAGCCATTAAAACTTTTGGGTCAGCGAAAGTGGTAGATGTGACATAGCCAAACGACGTAAGTGTGGCTGCCAATTGAATTTTTGGTGGAACTGCCTCAAAATTTAATTGGTGTAACAAATAGTTAAACGCTTCCTTTGTGAGTCTCAATCGTCTCTTGAAACTCTGAAATAAACATTCTTTATGATATGGATGCATTTGAACAAAATATTGACTGCACTTAATCGTTGTTTGGAAAATTTAAACCTTCTGCACTACTCCTAATTTTTTTCATTATTGTATTAAGGTTAACCATTTCGTTGGTATATTGGGTGTGTACCACGAGATCTCGGACTAGTTCGGACTAACGAGAGTAAAGGCAAATTACTCTCTAAATTTGCAAATTTTGCAAAAAACCACAATTGTACATCTTGCAATAGTATAGTGCTGCTTACTTTTTAGATTATAGTATATTTTAGTGATTTTAGACGCTTAAAACGCATAACATCATATAAACAATAGATTTGCATCATTGGCAACAGCTGCAAAATTAAAAGCAATGTAAAATTTTCAATAGATTTTATAGTACATATTTATAAAATAAAAAGTCAAATAACAATTGCATGTTGTGTTTACAACTTCACATCGCTATTTTTAGTTTAGACAACCTTACATTTTGCTTTTAACTAAGTTTTTTTAAACAAAAGCTTTTTTTGTATTTGCAAATTTTCAGATTAAATTTTCAGTTTCATATGTAAACATAAAAAAGCTGACTATTCAATTCTAGTCCGAGCTTACCCAAAGAAAAAGTTCTGGCTAATTTGCACAGGAAATGGAAAAAATTACTCTCTCATTTTCTCTCAAAATTGCACAAAAATTGTTACGTGGAACGCTTTTAGACTACTTTGGACTAGTTCGGACTGTTGCGTTATTCACGGGGAACACACCTAATATTGAGTCCATTTCTCTTGCGTTTTTATTTTTATTGAATTTATTGCTCGTAAATTTTAACTTCTTTTGTCAAAACATATGATTTTTCATGACACTTTTCGGCAGTGTTATAAAACACATTTTGTCAGGATTTTGAAACACTGAAGTTCATTAGAAATTTACACGATATCGAAATTATTTTCTACCCGATAGTAATTTCGATCACGAATGACAGAATTAGCCTCCTGCTATCTTGATTGTGTTTAATACAATATGCACTATTTTCAACTAATCCTTTCTCACAATCTTGCAGCAAAGAAATTTGTTAAAAATAGCGCAATCGAGAGACTGTAGAGCAAGCGTGCCCATCCCTATGCGCTTGATACTCAATTGTTTTTCTAAATGCGCTTAGCTATAGGGCTGTGCTCTTTAATACACAAATACTGCGCTCAGCACTAGCAATGAAATATAAATAACTTCGTCTTATATATTTTTTGTCGTTATTCACTGCACAAACACAAAAGCAAAGCAACAACACTTTCGCATGTTTTGCTGGTAAACATTGACGACAGGGATTATCACTGAGAATTTTGTTTTTGCAAATGTTTTGCTTTTTACAACAAAAAATATTAAATAAAAATAGTTTTTCCTTAAATGTAATGGTGTTTACTCTTCTATATAGAACTTGTGGGCATCACTGCTGTAGAGTATTTGACACAGACTGTTTTGTTATTGCACACTAGTTTACCACAAGAAAAATTGATTCATGCTAGGAACACAACTGCGACGAATGACGAATATTTGGTCGCGAATATTCGTCACCAAAAATAAAAGACATTAGTGTATATGAAAATGCACACAATCATGGTGTTGGTCGAAATTCGTCATACTCAGCGAAAGTTGAAATAGATTCATTTCTAATTGTTTCGTCAGTGAAGGACGAACAAAGCAGTATCATGTGACCAGGTTTCTTACATAAAAAAAAGTATTTGACATAATACTTTTAATAATTTACATAATACTTTAAATTGACATAATACTTTTAATAATTTACATTAATCCATGTAGTAAAATATGTATGAAGATGTTCTCAAAATATAAAATACCTGAGATAATTTGTTTAAAAATCCCTGCTTCGGATGGGATTTATATAGGTTTACTTTTAATATGGCCACCTTAGTACTTATATTCATTTTTTTTTTTCTTTGCACAGAATGTAAACAATGTTCGTTGATGTTGTGCTTCACACGACGAATTTATAATATTTGCCGGCGAATTCGTCGTGATGGGCGAAGTTCGTCGTTCATCGCAGTTGTGTTCCTAGCAAGGCGAATTTATACAGGTGAATGCAAGCGGAAAGTTCAGTACTATGTATTTTGTTATTGTAAAACATATCGTGAATGTCAAAATCTAAATTCGCTTAAGATTATTCAGCTGGGGAAAAAAGTTTATATAAACGTTAAATATAAACTTTTATAGTTGTTTGCAATTAAAATCACACATTATATTAGTTTTTAACTTTTAAATTCAGACAAATTTCCTGAAATTGCACTAAATCATATAAAAAATCTTCACATTAAATTGGCGCGAAAAAGTTTGTAAACAAAAGAAACAAAATTTGACAGTTTCATTGGAAAAAACGCGAGAAGCAAAAAATAATCACCTGTGCTGTTAAGTTCACCTGGTAATGAATTCGCCTTGGTTCCTAGCATCAGATTGGTATATTTGCGGCAATCGCGTAATCCTTGCTTTAATTTTAATGAACATGTTTTTAATAATATATTGAACACGATTTTATTTTCAACGCAGACACTTTTTCGAGGGTAAGAAATAACGCAAGTAGAGTTTGTTTAGTAAGTCGTCTTTGAAAACGTTGTTTGTCACTGTTTTGACGTTATTCGAATTTAAAAGCATTTTTTCTTCTTCTTCTTCTTTGCTTTTTTCATGTATAAAACTGAAATGGTTGATGATGATTTTGTGCTACGTTCATTGTTTAACTTTTGTTTTTCTTACCCAAATGTATATTTATGGGTAAAAAATGATTTTTATTAACATGATTTTTTTGTTTTCGCCTAGTTAAGAGTGTTAGTGATTGGAAATGTTTATTGTTAACAAATTATTTGATAATTATCACACAATATAATAAAGTAACATTAAAGATTAACAAATTGATTTTATCCGTTGCAAACAAAATCATGACATGAGTTAAAGTTTAATTTTAGTTTTTCACAAAATTTGTTAAATAAAATCGACAAGTTTTAAAATTGTTTTTATTTATTTTTTTATTGTTACCACAAAGCAAGTAATAACAACGTTGGTTGAATGGTAAACAGAATGGTTATTTTATTGCAAATTTCTATTCAGTTTTGTTACTTTCAATTATTGTATTTTTAGGATTTTGCAACCATAATTTTTGAAAATCTTTTAACATCTCCCAGAGACAGAAAAAGTTGACAACATAAATCGTTATACAAACGACACAGACATTTTGCAAAACATAAAGTAAATATGCTAAATATATAGACATTAAATTTGATAAAATACAAAATATTAGTTGGTATTTCGCAAGGCCAGGACGTTTGAGAAAGGCTGGAAAGAAACAATTGTAAAAGGAAAGTTTGAGTACAAATACGTTTTATGTGGTAAAGGCAGCTTTACATGGTAATACAAGTATTTAGAACTGTCAAAAATGTGTGTCGGATAAAAGAAATCGTACCGTGTAAAAATAAAATGTATTCAGTAGGAAAGAAATACAAATGCAAAAATTGGCAAGCGATCGGTAAATCTTCATTTTCTAAACCTTTCAATACTTGATTTTTATTTTTTTATATTGGACCAGTACTCAGGGGATAAACGTTAAATATAAACTTTTATAATTGTTTGTAATAAAAATCACAGATTATATTAGTTTTTCACATTTAAATTCACACAAATTTCTTGAAATTGCACTAAATCATACAAAAAAATCTTCAGATTAAAATAGCGCGAAAAAGTTTGCAAACAAAAGAACAAAAAATTTGTCAGTCTCATTGGAAAAACGCGAGAAGCAAAAAATAATAACCTGTGCTGTTAAGTTCACCTAGTAATAAATTCGCCTTGGGATAGTTTTCTATATTTTTTTTTTAGCTTGGACCAGTATTCAGGGGATAACCCCTACATATGCAGTGTATTGCACCAGAACTAGGAAAATAGGTTGTGAGGAGGGGGAAAGAGGGAGTAGTGTTTGTGAACATTTGACTTGAACTTTCCAAAACATTATAACTCACGTTTGCAGGCAACATATTCCACAGGCGAAGTGTACGGCTGAAAAACGAATTCTCTCTGTAACGTGTAGTGCGATTCCCCGGGCAATCGACCACAAATGGATGAGCTCTAGACGATGAGCGCGTCCTACATAAAAATGTGCGAGTTTCGGGAACAAGATCCCTAATCTCGTCAGAGCAAAATCCATTGCAGTAACGATAGAACAGAGTAACGCACCCCACACTGATATCCACAATAGAGTTGGATACCCTACTGTCACCAATGAGCTTCTTCGCCCTCTCATGCACACGGTCGAGTAACCCCAAAACAGACTTTGAGGCACCGGCCCAAACATGAGAGTTGTATTCCATTTTCGGTCGGATGTAGGTGGTATAAATAGTAAGAAGGTCGGATGGAGTGAAGTACATGTTACACCGTTTCAAACAACCGAGACACTTGAATGCTTCTTCGGAGGCATGAAAAATGTGTTCAGTCCAGCGAACATCACACTGTATCTTCATTCCAAGAACATCAAGAGCATCCGATTCCTCAATATTTATACCATCCATTAGTACAGATGAAGCAGCAGTTGCGGTCGTTTGTTTGTGCGTTCATAGGCAACATTGGGTCTTACGAGCGTTAAAGGTGACCCTATTTTTACGACCCCATTTGGAGATTAATCGAAGATCACTATTCAGTGAATCATTCGTATTTAACCTCTTGCCAGCGATCTCTGATCGACTGGGCCTAGAGCATCAAACAATAAATATTCAAATGTATATGTATGTATTACATGCTAAAAAAAATTCACTTACTTGTAGTTAATAAGACCAAATAATATAAAATGCCAAATAAGCCATTCGGAGGATTCCATTTGGAGGTTTCTGCATCAAAAAACATATTTAAGAAACCAAAACTTTTGCCATATCTAAAATTGAAAGAAAAATATGGTAAACATTTTGAAACTATATATGTATGTGTTTCTATTTTTGTAACTTACGGTGAACTGAAAACAGCTGTGCAACTCAATTTTGGTGCCAAATCACACAAAGCCTTGTAATCATTATCAACAATTAGTTTAATTTCAACATACGTGGCATACACGGACAAAATTAAGCCCAACAGGCACCAAAAGCGTAATTTATTGTTTGTTGGCATATTTCGTATATGATAATAAATTGCAATTAGTTAAAGAAAATTATTATTTTAGCGACCTTATGGCACCAGCTTCCAATTTCAATTACAACCACCATTTGAAAATCGTTTTCAAGCAACTTTGACTCTAAAGATACCGGAGAGTTTGCAGAGTTTCCCCAGTATTGTTCAATATAGAGTACAATTCAATAGGTTTTTTTACAGTTGAGTTTTGAGTAGATGCTGGCAACTCTCAAAGGACAGGCGCATTACAACTGTTTTCTTTTCTTTCTTTTTGTTTTTTTTTTTTTTTGCTGTACAGTGTGTTAGAATATTAAATATACCTAAATACATAAATATTTCTGAATATATAAGAGGAACATAATACGTTTTTGATGTTTCCAAAACACTCGCAAGCGACTTGTCAGACAAATTAGTTTAGAAATCACTCGAACTATTGAAAATTTTTCATATAAATTTTCCTTACAATTCTATTGCTTGTGACATGGAAACTTCACATTTATTTCTCAAAAAACTGAAATAAAAGATTTATCGCTTGGTATACTTCCTTTCCGCTTTAAAATTGCAAACTATACCAATAACAATTTTAGTTTACAACAGAGATCTGCACCGGTGCACCGCAACTATAAGTACACCGGTTATTTACCCAATCATTTTAAACACTCTTAAAAATGTTCACGATGATTTTTTCACACGTCTTTAAGTCATGTCTTTCATATTTGTGGGCAAATTTGGTAGAAATGAAAGAGGGCAAACCAAAAGACACGAACTCTGTTGTTCGTGTTTTTTTTCCTAATTCCTTTTTGTTATCATTTGTAATATTGTTATTATTTTTCATTTACCTTCGGTCGTCAAGATGACAACATCGATACTAACAAAAGGATAAAAAGATAAAAACGATATTATTTTGCCACTACAATAGAAAAAAAGACATGTCTTAAAAAATCATAATGAAAATGTAGTATGATTTTGGTAGCAGCTTTAAAATAAAATAAAAAACAAAGATGTCTTTAAAAGTCGTCGTAAAAATTGGGTGGTAGTATTTATAAATGTCGTTCGTTTGCGAAATCTTGATACATGAAAAATGTTCCCAATCACTTTCGTATCTTGTGTATTATTTTAAGAGTAAAAGAAACCAATGTTGCCGTTTTGATACTAAAGTGTCAATTTGACCCTATTTTGATGTCTGTGAGACTTTTTATGACACTTTGAATCAAACTTAAATGCCTAATCTTCTTCATTTAAATTTATCTCATTTACCATTTTTTGTGTGTTTGCTTTTACTTACTGCGAAAAAGGTAAACAAAACACACATATGAGCATATAGATGATATTTTTAAATTAGCTGCTAATTTTGTGCTACGAGTAAATAATAGCATAATATAATATATTATTAAAAATAACACCATTAAGTTTTTCGATGCCGTTATTAAATTTAATATTTTTCTTTAAGAATTTTTGTATGCTTCTAATAACAAACAGCTGTTATATAGAACACTTTCCAACACCTTTTATAATATTTGGAAGTTAAGTGAAGCTGCCACATTTTCATCGCATTTAAACATATAAAAGCAATTATTTAAGACTGAAAAAATTGTACTTGCATTTAAATACAACTTATATTAAAATGAGAATTAACTAATTTTGTATTTAAATATTACTGTTCAGGCGTTTCTTGGACTATGTTCGAACAATTAGTGCTAGCACTGTAATTGAAATAACCACCTGTTCCTTATGAATTTTTATTTACCTATTAAAGGATTAGTAAAGCAATGACAATTGATTGCTCATAAATTACTTTACGTACATCAACATTAGTAATTATAAAAGTCTTATATGTAAATTTAAAATAGATGCAATAGATGAGTAGTGTAACGACTACGAAACAGCTAGTCGTCCCCCAGCTTAAGATTTGATTACTATTTTTCTTGTCTTCTTCAATCAATAATTATTGATCACAGCAAATTTTTATTGTTAAAATCCTTCTTAAGAAAAAACTTAAGAAAGGGAAAAACTTGAACTAGAACCCGATGTACATATGTACAAACCAAAAATTTTTAATTTTAAAATTATAAAAGTCCAACAAAAATTTAACAAATTAAGTTTTAGCTAGTTTTTTTACTAAATTCTATGTTAATTTATTTATTAATACAATAGATGGAAATGTTTATATTATCAAGCGTTAATATCAATAATGTAATGATAATAAAAATTAATGCCAACTATTTTCTAAAAATATTCTCAAGTGAAGAACACGGCAACTCCAGTTTATAAAGAAAAGATAAATTAAAATAGAAACAAAACATGTGAAGGAAACAAATTGTTTGAAGTTCACGTTCTGACGACAAATTTAAATGAATTCCCACTCGCATGTGTAAACAAACATGAAAATTGCAAGAGATTCGACTTTCGAAGAAATTTTCATTGATAATACATATTCAGCACTCGTATGATTATCTGCGGTAATATGTAATATGAGAACGTCAAAGTCAATTGCAGAGAGAATTTTGTTACGTGTAGACTAAGGCGAATTCATTACTAGGTGAACTTAACAGCACTGGTGATTATTTTTTGCTTCTCGCGTTTTTTCCAATGATACTGCCATTTTAATCTGAAAATTTTTTTGTATGATATAGTGCAATTTCAAGAAATTTGTGTGAATTTAAAAGTAAAAAACTTATATAATCTGTGATTTTAATTACAAACAATTATAAAAGTTTATATTTAACGTTTATATAAAATTTTTTCTCTGCTGAGCAATCTTAGGCGAATTTAGATTATGACATTCACGATATATTTTACAATAACAAAATACATAGTACTGAATTCGCCTTTCCTCTTGCATTCACCTGTATAAATTCGCCTTGGTGTAGACTTCAAATCAGTGTTATCCAAGGAGAATTCATTATTATGTGGATGCATCGACGAATTCAGGCGATTTCGGTTAATATGGCGGCACTTCCTCTATCAAGTTTTGTTTACCTTTTTCGGCGCCATTTAAATTTTTGTACATGTTCTTTATCAACTACTTTTGACAGCTGAAGTGTGAATTCGCCTTTTTACACAAACAAAATACCTGTTGTTTTTTTATTGTTGTATTGTTGTACCGAAGCGGCTACCTTGTTTTTTATATCATGATTTTACCCATGATTAGTTTTGCAAAATGTCTTTTGAATTCTAATGATCGCAAAGAGGGGTTTTCCTCTCGGCGTTCAATGAATTCTTATAAGATTAAGAAAAGTACGCATATACGTTGTTAAAAATTAAGATGCGCAAAGAAATTCGTTCTCTCATTCTGCCGACGTTTTTTCAGATATTCCTCCATATTCCACAAGGCGTCATCGTCGTCACATGAAGTGGCCGCAAACATTTTTTCATTTATTTATTCGTTGCCAAAAACAATTGAATGTTGTCGGCAGCTTCTATCTATCGCTTAGGTCTAGGAAATACCGAAGGCCTGTCAAAGAACACATAATTGCTGTCGAAGGCGAATGTAACTGAGTGTTTTTTGATGTCGTCCTGATGTGGCAACGATGACGCCTCTTGGAATATGGGGGATTATGTCAGAGTTAATCGCAGTTGTACACTTTACGTTAAAAGAACCGGAAGTAGCTGCCTTCGATTTTATCCTGATGCCTTTACTCTCACTTTTAGTTCAACTTCCTGTCTCAAAGACGTTTTGCCCACTAATCATATTGCTCAGGGTACACACAAACAAACATATGTATAGATTGTATTTATTTACATATGTATTTAACACGCAAAATTAATGAAGCCGTATACATACTCACATATGTATGTACATATGTGCACACATATGTCTGCTATGACGGCAATTAAAAACAAAAGTTAAAAATAAAGAAACAAATAAAACTGTGACAGTGATAAAAAGTCACAGAAAACCGAAAGCAGAAACAAACCTACGTAAAATGTGTGTAAATGTTTTTTTTTTTTTTGCTCAAGATTGTGTTTGAAATGAAGACGAAACTTTGAATGTTTTATTTATTTAGGTTTTGCGTTGAATATATGTATTTTTTTTAATATTTGTTTTAATATTTCACGATTTTTAAGTTATGCATTTGCAAAACAATCTCCCAACTGAAAAATAAAGTTTAAATGCAGAAAAAATCAGACAAAATTAACTAAAAGAAGAATAAAATAAAAAAATATCTTAAAGCTCCTACGGAGATTAAGAAAACCCCCAAAAAATATTACTTAAAATATAAGTATGTACGTATTTATAAAATAAAACATTCAGCTTATTACACATATTCACTTAAAATAATAGAAAAATTGTTACTGCAACAAGAGACATTAAAATTAAGAAGACGCCAAAGCAAAGCAACAACAAGAACAGAAGCACCAAAAAAGTTTTTTGTTTTTCATTTTATTTTCAAGGAAACTCTAAAATCGCAATGAAAAAAAGTGGTTTTTATTTGTGAAACTAAAAGATTGTTATAAAAGTAAAGCTTAACATACAATCACCGAAAATCAACACTGAAACTGAAGTACAGTTGCATACAACAGTTGGCCCTCGTCTGTCATTAGACATGAAACGCCATTAAGACAGACTGTTAAAACATACCTTTGACGGCACGATTTTTACATGGTGGAGTATCCTATGTCTTGATTTTTCATTATTTCCACTCCGTCAAAAAATGTACGTCATCACTTATTATGTCCTTTTTTATAGTTTGTGGAAAAAAATATGTTTTATTGCAAAATTTGCAATCTAAAACAAGAATTTGAACTTTTTTTATTTTAATTTGATATTATTTTTATAGTACGTTTCCATATACGTGATTTGGGCCAAATAATTTTATTTGCCCAAATTAAGTAATTTGTGACATGATTTCCCATACATTTTTCATATGATCAAACTATCTCAAATGACTTAATTTGTTTCAAATTAGGTCGAAATTTGTCTGAGCAGCACTGCGCTACTGATATTATTACAAATACAACCTTAGGGCATCCATTATTAGTGAGTTACAGTTCGAAAAATTGACATTTAAATAAGAATCACAATTGCTGATTTTATTTCTTGATGAAGTAGAAAAAACATTTGTTGTCAATGTTATTTGCCATTTTTATAGGGGTTTTTTTACACTGCAATACTAAATATCTTTTTCTAATTGTATGAAAACCCTTTTACTTCCTCGTATACAAAAAACAAGATTATGATATAAAGTATTTATATTTCAATTACTATTAAACACTTAACCCAATGAAGTATAGGGTGTTTTTTTAAGCCCGATAGAGCTTGAAATTGTAAAAAATAACACAAAAAATTAAATTGTAATCAAAATTTTTTTTTATTCGAAAGATCAATACGTGACATTAACATTTGAAAATGATTTCGGGCATATGGGCACCGCGGCTGTTCTTGACGAAGCGCATTCTGGACGTCCAATTTTGGGCCACTTTTTCGAGCACTGCTGGCCGTATGTCACGAACAACACGAACAATGCTGGCCTCCAAGGCGTCAATTGTTGCTGGTTTATCAGCATAAACCAGTGACTTCACGTAGCCCCACAGGAAATAATCGAGAGGTGTCAAATCGCACGACCTTGGAGGCCAATTGACAGGTCCATTTCTCGAAATCAACTTATCGCCAAATTTTGATTTCAGTAAGTCGATGGTTGCGTTCGCCGTATGGCACGTAGCGCCATCCTGTTGAAACCACATCTCCTCCGGATCAATGTCATCCATATTTTCAAACAAAAAATCATTGATCATGGTGCGGTAACGATCTCCATTGACCGTAACGCGAGCTCCGGCCTCATTTTTGAAGAAATAAGGTCCGATGATGCCACCAGCATGAAAACCGCACCAAACAGTGCATTTTTCTGGATGTAATGGAGTCTGTAGGGTCTCTTGTGGATTGGTCTCACTCCATATGCGGCAATTTTGCTTATTAACAAACCCGTTAAGCCAAAAATGCGCCTCATCGCTGAACACAATTTTGCGATAAAACAACGCGCGAATCGACGACTGATTTTCAAAGTAAATTTGGATAATTTCGTAGCGTTGTTCAAGCGTGAGTCTATTCATGATGATTTGTCAGAGTATACTGAAACAAATAAAAAAAATGTTTCATCAAAATTTAATTTTTTGTGTTACTTTTTAAAATTTAAAGTTCTATCTAGCTTAAAAAAACACCCTATATATAAATTAGATTCTCCAAAGTAATAACATCTACAGCAAATTTACGAATTCCATTTGAGAGCTTGTGTGTAGTCACAGCGTCTTCATTAAGTAAATATTTAAAGGTGGATTCACCAAGGGTAATTTTTTTCCAGTTTAAGAATTTCTGTTTGATTTTTATTTAATTGGGGCGTAACGACATCGGCATCATTATCTAGTTCTTTAAGTAGGAAAATATAAGCATCTTACATCTTCTTTGACCACAGTCTGATATTCAAATTTCTTATAATATTTGTAACAATCTTGGACCTTCCTTATGTTCATATTGTTTTTTATCTTTATTGCCAGCATGTCCATCAATAATGCGGCCGACAAATGGGGAAATCAGTGTTACATTTACTTCAGCACAAGCAAAGTCTTTACATTTTGCTTGGTTTCTGGAATTTTTGCTTCCCATGTTGAAGCAAATTTTATAAGAATGCGTTTCTTTCTTATCCTCATGTCTTCGTATAAGAAAATCAACTTCAAGGCTTCCTTCACGCTTTTCTCGGTACACACGTCCTGGCACAATGTTCAATATCTTGAAGTCAAAAAGAACACATGAATTATTATTTTATTGGTGTTTAAACCCATTTTATTTCCGAATGCCACAACGTTTTGCACAAAGTTTATTCAATTTTTGTTTTTTCTATTATAAAATATAATTAAACAATACAAACGTCAAACTGATTTCAAAAATTCGAAGAGGAAATTACTAACAACATAATGGAAACACTTCGAAATTATTTCCTCAAATCAACTTGATTTGCTTATAGTGGAAACGTACTATTACCTTTGTTATGGTATTTCCTGGAGGGTCCCTTACATAGTGTCTACAACTGATATTAACTATGATATAATATGAGAGAGAACGTCAGCAAATTAACGAGAAAAAACAAATTATATATTCTCTCATATCTAACATGGCGCCAAGTATTTTTGAAAATATCATAATATTTCACAACTTTTAAGCAACCATGCAGTAAACATCGTTGAATGTTGTATTTTTCTTAAACAAACTTATATATTCCAACAACATAAAGAACAGTAAGCGTTTTTTATCAACATTTTAATGATTTTATTAAACTTTTTTCGGGAATTCTTCAAAAATTGAATATTATGGAGTTTTGTTTACGTTTTTTGACAGCTGATATCATGATATGGTTTTCTAAATATATATTATCAAAACAATATTGTGATATCTGATATAATATTGCAATAATACTAATTTTGAAGGCTACACGTGATATAATTCTCTCTGCTATCAAATTTGACGTTTGCTGATAGAAAAATATTTGATATTATATCACGTATAGACTCTATGTTAGGAATCGCAGGAAATACTTAATTTTTTTATACTTCTGAATAAATACACCAGAGAAGTTAATTTTAATTAATATTGTTTATTGATTATTAATTATCATCCATCTTGTTCACTAAATTCTAGCTTATATACATTTATTATTTTATACAATGATTTTGCTGCTGCTGCTGTTCTAATTGTTGCTGCCTGTTTTTGCCAGCATGCCGTGTTGTCAGCAGTTATAACTTTGTTGGTTGTTGCGACATAATTGTTTCGCAACTGGTAAATTTCTTATTTCGCAATATCAACCAATTGTGCTGTTGACCTAAATGGTTGAATTATTTCCGCATGCTGTTCTTCTTGTTGATATTGTTCAAATAACTTACAACACCTTTTTTTATTATAAAATGTCGTTTGCTGTTAAGACAGAGCTTTTAAAACAGACGCCGTATCAAGACGGCAAGAAAACAGTAACATTTGCAGTCTACACCTGACAGTAACAGAATTTTGCTGTTCCTGTTAGTGTTCTCATGTCAGGTGTGGACAGCACTTTACGCCGTGTCTTCACGTGCCATCGACTTGAACATGGCATGAACATAACGTCGGCAGAGCGAATGTAAAAAAAAATCATGTTCTGTATGTGGCGAATACGTATGTTCGGATTTACTTTATCAAAGTGTTCAATTCGGCGCCATTTTGTGTATTTTTGTGCGTAATGGCCAACTTCATGGCGAACATTGATGCTCAGCCATATGCTCGAGCATCGATGTCAGAGCATGAACGAAACATGGCCATGAGCGGTCCACATTAGAAATTTGCGATGTTCGCCATGATGCTCATACCATGTTCATGGCTAATGGAGACCCCCAGTTATGGGCATCAACATGAAAAATAATGGGCTGTATTCATAATACCTAACGCAGCATTTACACACGCAATTAGTGGCATGTAAATTTTGTATACGTATTATCAACGAAAAACAATTCGAAATACTCGAATCTCTTGCCACTCGCATTTCAGTTGAAACATGCCGTTGCAAATTTATTTTTAAAATGTCCTCGAAGCGTATACTTCAAGCAATTTTGAATTTGTCTTCTCTTTACAAAATAGAGTTACCGAGTTCAACATATTTGGGGAAACGATTAAAATTTATATTTATTAAAATTTTTTTAATAATCTAATGCCTTATAATTAACGAAACAAATCTTTTTATGCGTATTTCAAGAAATAAATGTTAATAATACATATGAGAAGCTAATATTTGTAATTACATTTTGCTATAATGCGGTTAATTTGCATTAAGTTCTTGGCAGGGTAACATTGTTTATCATCTTGACATTCAGTAGCATGCAAATGCCAAATTTTCACTCGTATGTTGGAGCTGCCATTGCCAAAAATGTGGATGTATTAGTGAAAAACTGTGAATGTATTGAGTTTTTCCAACTGGCAGTGGCATGTGTAAGCTCTAAGTAAATCAAAAAAATCCAACTCTTGCTAAAATACTACTTTAAGGAAAAAGCTGTTGATATGTTTCTTGTATTCATAGTTGAAAAAAAGTATACTTTAAGTTGAACTGGTTTTAAATGGATGTTAGCTTTTATTTGCTGAATCCCATAATTTCTAATCAAACATTGGAAAGTGGCAACCTTGAACAGCTGCTTTTCTTTTGTTTACATTTCTTTAAGAATATAGTAAAAACTTGTTTATTTTTTAATAATTTATAAGTTGATTTGGGGAAAATTGCGGTAAATAGAGAAAGTAGAAATAGTAAGTTTGAAGTATACACATATGCCTTGATACACGATCGTACGATTCATTCACAGGAAACTGTTTCAAAAGTCTGGCCGACTTGAAAAAATCGCTTTAAAACGGCGTTGTAGGCCACACTATTATACAGGTGTGATTGCAATAATTTATATACACAATAAAATAATTAAAAACTTGTATTGACATAATAATTTCACATTACTTAAATTTTTTTCTCGAGGCACCACCAATATTCTCATATTTTTCACAATATATACCACACTGAACTATAATGTTTTGAAAAGTTTCAAAAAATTTTTCAAATCGCACGATTTTTCAAAAACTCTGTCGCACGGTTGCTTGTTTAGTACTTTTTCAGCACACATGCTTTATTTAGTAGATCGCACGATCGTGTATGATAGTGTAGCAAGGCCTTAATGAGTGAATCAATGAATTATATTGAGTAAATGAAAAAGCCAAAATATAGAGAGGCAAATTGAAGTACCGCTGTGTTGTTAAATGAGCTAAAAACCCAGGGAGGTTGCTCTGTATTGCGATGCGAAATGTAGATGTCCTAAGAGTATAATTTAGTATTCAGTGCTGTTTGCGTAAGGAAAATTAAATGCGAAAATCGAATATTGTTAGCGCCTCGAGAAATAAATTAAATTAATGTAAAATTATTATTCTAATAATAGTTTTTATTATTTCACTATGTTTATAAATTATAAAAGTGTGGTCTACAACGCATTTTGAAGCGATTTTGTAAAGTCGGCCAGACTTTTAAAACATTTTCCCGTGAATGAATCGCACGATCGTGTAGGATAGTGAATCAGGGCCTTAAATTAATTCCTTAAATATTAATTATGTTTGTGTAACAGTGCGAATGCAGAGACATTCTGTTGTGTCTTAATACTAGCAATAACGCCGGCAAAATTACGACATCAAATTGCTAATGTTCAACGCTATAGTCTTAAAACATAATTTTATATTTTTTGGCAAACAAGGTTTGGTGTGCTTTAATTAATTGTAATTATTATATTTTTTATTCTTTTAAAATTGAGTGCTTTAAATACATTAACCTCTGTAGAGCTCAGAGGTTAATGTACTTAAAGCACTCATTTTTAAAATAATAAAAATATATAAAAATTAATTAACACACACCAAACCTTTCTTATTTTCAATGAACTGAGTTTAAATCTTTTTTTTATCATTAAATGGAAGATTTAACCTCCTTGCCTGCGTCCCTATGCGGCAGTGTCCCGTCAGTACCGCCACAGCAGAACGCAACCTCCGTCGGGGCAAGCCCCTAAGGATGATAGTCCTCCTGTTTAGATGATCTTTAGTGTACAAAATTTTTTCCGAAAATTGTCTCTTAGTCTATTTTCTTACTTTGGTTTTGTTAAGTTCTACGTAACTGTCTGCAAACTCACACATTTGCGGAATACGATAATACTAATAATTTTGCTATAAACTTAGTCACAGAAGTATACTTTATTCCATAAATTTATTAAATTTCCCGCCTTTCGAATTATACTATAAAATAAGAACACTCTTTCATTAGGTTAGAAAAATTACACTTCTTTTATAATATTGTCAGGATTCATAAAAGTTGAAGTTTTGAATTCATCTTAAAATTGAGTCTCCTTAAAATATGGGCACACGCTTTCACCTACAAAATTGTACAATCTTTGGCTTATAATTTTTTTAAGCTCTATTCACATATGATATTTTAATCTCTTTTAAGAAGTTCGAGTTACAGAAGGCTGTAACTGGAAGGGTTTTATATTCTACTAAATTAACAAAACAATTTTTCATAATTGACAAGTTATACACCAGACCATCACAAATTTCTACATAAATGTTTTTACTTTGTGATATATGTATTGACGATTTGCTTAGCACTTGGAGAGTTGGTGGTGCTCCCTTAACCAATTGACAGCCTGGTGTGCCATACGTGCGTTAAAAAAATGCTAATTGCATACAAAATTTCAACAGTGTTGTATAGAAAGTCATAATCGACTGCATGATTATTGGGAATTACACGGTTTGAAACACAGTATAAAACGGAAAAAATACTAGATCCACTGGCAGCCGAGTCAAATCTTGGAATGAAGGAAGAATTATATGATGAATGTTTTGATTCCTATATGCAAAAAGAGGATCTAGGCTAATAAAATATGTCATCAAGTAACAGGACATTTGAACCAAATCTTTATAAGGGTAGTTTTCCTTGCACCGAATGTGGAAAAGTTGATGGTAATTTAAATGGGCTTAAGGGCCACAAAGCTAAACACGACAAACGGCAAGAAATTCAGCCGTCTGACTTAACAAGTATTCTCGATGAGAAAACCGATGATGAGACAGAAAAAATATTAAACACTGTTGTGAAGCAAGAAGAGGAATTAACGCCTCAAATAGTTATTACGTGATGGTTATAAAAATTCAGGTGACAAGTCAGAAGATATTTTGTCAAAATCTGGAGACAGCAAAATTAATAACAACGGTGTTGTTGGTGCCGAAGATGTTGCAGACAGCAAAAAAAAAAAAAAGATTCCCCTGTAAAGTATGCGGTAAAAGATTCGGTTCGAATCCTCTATTACGATCGGATCCATTTGAATGCCCTGATTACCTTAGGCGTTTTAGACAGAGAGGTGCACTCTCAGCCCATCGAAAAACACACGAAAAAGGTACCTTAGTTATTAATTATCCTTGTACACTATGCCAGCGAACTTTTAATTCAATAATACATTTAACCGAACATATAACAAGCGAACATCCCGAAGTTGAAAGAAGGCAAATTGTATGTGATTTGTTCTCTTAACGCTTCTGCGAAGTAAATTAGTAGAGAAAATTCGTATTATGAAAATTCGACTCTAATAAAAACTCACTGGAAGTTTCTCACTAACTATTTTTCCATAGAAAATAATTCGATAAAAAAAGATAAATTTTATCATAATAAAAATGTTCAGTATTTTCAAATCGATAAAAAAAAGATAAATTTTATCATAATAAAGATGTTCAGTATTTTCAATAGTAAAAAATTTGCATATACTTTTTATTGTCTTTAAATTTTCTTTGAAGAAATATAAACCGTGATTGTTTTACTTTCGCTTCGCACTGTACAAACTTATGTTCTTACACGAAGGGTTATACAGATGATAATCATTGTCGTCATAACTATGAATGAAGATGATCAATTTTTGATAGTATAGACTTTTATTTACGAGTATAACGTTATATTGCACACACGAACAACAATAACAAAATCATACAAAAACAACATCAGCAACAAAAGCACATGCGAAGTTGTGAACAAGAGCAACAATACCAATAACAGAAGCAGCAACAACAATGTTTACTTGTATGAATGAATAACACGATGCATTTGAGGACAAACACCAATAAAGTTACTGTTAAAGATGGTTTAAAAACAAAAAGTACGAAAACAAAAACAAACATCGAAGCAGAATGCATGCGACGAGTGAGCATGCATTAGTTAGTTAATGTACTTTTTGGATAATTTTAGTTCATCGTAGATGGCTGACTGCCGAAATGAATGAAGTAGTCGATTTTTCAATTCAATTGAAGCGATCAGGCAGACTTTTAAAAGAACATTTTGCTTTATTATAGGTATAGAAAATGTATAAAATCCTGAAAATCTATGCAAAAAAGGAAGGATTTTTTTTTAAATGCTACGCAGTCTAAACCAGCGACTAATTTAACCAAAGTCAGTGGTCCCATAATTTTTTAATCTTCACTTGTAGGAAAAAGTCTTACAGCTTGTTTATGGAACGCGTCTGAAGTAAAGCGAAAATCAGCGACAGGTTTATGACTACGAAAGAAATTGGATCTGTGCAAGGTGCATTAACGTATACACGGTGGCAGCACTAGAACAAAATTACAACAATACAACAAAAATAGCCATGTGGTAAGCTATGCTTGCCAAAAATATTTGTAACTATTTTTACAATTATTAACTATGAATGTACCTTTTCATAATTATAAATTATTTTTATTTGCATTATTATTGCGTTCACAAAATAATTTGTATATGTTTAATTCAGAATAAAACACTAAATTCTCTTTCAAAAATGTAAACAATACATTTGACGTAAATAGCTTACTATATTGCCAGTAACAATAAACTGTCATATGCCGTAGTGCTGCCATCGTGTATACGTTAATGCACCTTGGATCTGTGTAACGCTTAAGGCCAAGGCGAATTAATTATTAGGTGGATGCATCGACGAATTCGGTTAATATGGCGGCACTTTCGCTGTCAAGTTTTATTTACCTTTTTCGGCGCCATTTAAATTTTTTTACATGTTCTTTATCAAATACTTTTAACAGCTTGAGTGTGAATTCGCCTTTTACACAAACAAAATACCTGTTGTTTTTTTATTGTTGTATTATTGTAGCGAAACGACCACCTTGTTTTTTGTATCATGGCGCAAGGCCAATTTATGCAGGTGAATGCAAGCGGGAAGGCGAATTCAGTACTATGTATTTTGTTATTGTAAAACATATTGTGAATGTCAAGATCTGAATTCGCCTAAGATTGTTCAGCTGGGGAAAATTTTATATAAACGTTAAATATAAACTTTTATAATTGTTTGTAATTAAAATCACATATTATATTAGTTATCCACTTTTAAATTCACACAAATTTCTTGAAATTGCACTAAATCATACAAAAAAATCTTCAAATTAAAATGGCGCGAAAACGTTTGTAAACCAAAAAAAAATTGACAGTCTCATTGGAAAAAACGCGAGAAGCAAAAAATAATCATCTGAGCTGTCAAGTTCACCTAGTAATTAATTCGCCTTGGTAACGCGCTTGTAACGAATTAAATTCGGTTGGTTGTTTCTGTGGTTTTGCTACCAACTCTGTTTCAGCGTTGCCCAATTTGATATATTTTTTTATTATCAAGCTGGTGGCAGCCTTGTCGAAGCGGCCATTTGATTTCCGTAGCCATTTTCTGCCGAGCACGCCCCATTTAATCGAAGGGGACAAACTACCAGCCTGTTGAAGTTAGAATTGTGTATGATTTGCGGATTTAATTGTATATGATTGCAGCTTTACAATTAATGTAAATTTTATACATATGTAGGTAATAAAACCATTAGACCATATAATACTACTTCATTTAGTGTTTTATTATAATTCCCAACTTCGAGAAAGTTACTGCCGTAACTGATAGCCGCCTTCAGAATAGCGCTTCTAATTGTTTGTGTTCAGTTACGTTTAGAAACATTTTAGAGTCCTCCTAGCCAAATATACTACACTCTTACTCAAAGTGAATTCATACCAGATAAATGGAAGAGCAATAAATACAACACTACAAAAAATAAATCCTTCAAATGTCAAAGGAAAAATATAAACATAAAAAGGAATTCAAAAATATATAATAAAAAAATTTTACAAGAAAAGAAAAACTTTTAATTATTTCGTGAAAATTAAAGTCTCAGATCATAGAGCTTGGTAAGGGGAAAATGGCCAGCCAGATTAAATAGGGCTCTGCATGATACCTGGCGCTCAAGATACAATACATAATTTAAAAAATTGTTTAAAAAAATTTTTTTTTCCAACTTGTTTTAATTATTCCTTTGACGTCTGAAACAGTTTAAAATTAAGGAAAATTTATCAGCCGCGCTGTCAATTTCACCTATTATGAATTCGCCTGGCTCTTGCTTGTTTTTTATTATATTTCTACTTTAAACTCAAAAGTATAAAGAAAAAAACTCAAAATACAAATATCACTCAAGGTGCATTAACGTCTACAAGTGGCAGCGCTACGACATGACAATTTTTTGCTACTGGTAATATAGTAAGCCATTTATGTCAAATGTATTGTTTACATTTTTGAAAATTAATTTAGTGTTTTGCTCTGAACTAAACATATAAAAATTATATTGTGAACATAAAAATAATTCAAATAAAAATAATTTAAAATTATGAAAAAGTGCATTCATAGTTCATAATTGTGAAAAAAAGTTAAATATTTTTGACAAGCATAGCTTACCACATGCCTGTTTTTGTTGTATTGTTGAAATTGTGCGGTGGCAGCACTAGACACCGTGTAGACGACATGTTTACGTCTGTTTTTTTTTTTTAATATGTAATTCCTCATGTATTTTTCCACATCTGTCAAAACAGTCAATTTTACAAACAGTTTGTAAAACTTACTCACAAACGCACATGTACAAGTTCGTCTATGTATGCCTATTATAATAATAAAACACAAATTAATTAGAACATTTTAAACTACATAATATTAGCTTTCTTTTGAGATATTAAACGTGTTTTTCTTATTTACAACTAGATTTTTTCAAATTTTGAACGACGAGTGGCATGAGTTGGCATTATTTAATCGAGCTCAAATTTTGGCTATCTGAAAAGAGGCATCGTTTTGTGGGGTGGTTAATTAAGATCAGAAAAATTCTGACATCGATTTTTTGTGATCACTCTAATGCATAATCGAAAAAATGGAGAGAAAAGTTAATTAGTTACAAGCATTTTCTGTGTGTACTTCAAAATTAAGTTAGAAGCTCATTAATGGTTAAAGGCCCTAATACACTATCCCACACGATCATACGACTCATGCACAGGAAAATATTTTAAAAATCTGGCCGACTTTACAAAATCGCTTCAAAACGGTGTTGCAGGCCACACCATTATACAAATATGATTGCAGTAATTTATACACATGGTAAAATAATTAAAAACTATTATTACAATAATAACAAATAAATTTAATTTATTTCTCGAGTCGCCAACAATACTCTAATATATTTTACAATATATGTATAGCAGTGTGATCGCACAAAAATCATTATTTTATGAAAATTTTGATGAAATTTTTCAAGTCACACGATTTGTCAAAAACTTTGTCACACAGTTGCATTTTTAGTACTTTTTCAGCACGCATGGTACATTTGGTAGTTCGCACGATCGTGTAGGATAGTGCATCACGGCCTTAATTCATAATCGAAAAAATGGAGAGCAAAGTTAATTAGCTGCAAACATATTGTGTGTACGTTAATTGACTGCAAATTATAGTTCACTAATCTTTTGTAAAACATATCAATACGTGTGGGTTAATCTGTCGATGGAAATCATTCTTAAATGAAATTCATCCACAAACTTTCCATCACGTCTTTTTTCCCCTCCCTCAAAATTCTACAATTATATCTGCGTTTGCAATCAAATCAATTGATGACATCATATATTTAAAGCTCTGCTTCAGCTGGCTGACGACTGCCTGTTATAGATAGTTGGCGGTTTCTTAAGATATAAAGTTTTACATGTGGCACGAGTGATTGTTGTGTATTGTTTTTGTCTAACTAATCTAAGGTGACGTAGTTGTCACAGACATGACTATTGTTTTACCTTCATACTTCTAACTCCACATGATGGTTTCTTAAGCTGAAGAGCAACTCAAAGATTGATAATTTTGCTTCTAAGATCCTCTCGCTGTTAAAGAGCTATAGGGTTGGGGACGGACACATTAACAATGGTTCAATTTTGCAGCGCGTTTAACAGCCAAGGCAGCCAGGCAGGCAGCAGTTCGCTTAACTTACTGTTAGATTCTGTTTTTTTTTACTGCGCTCGTATGTGTAACAGTTTATATTGTTCGAATGAGTGAAGAATGAATGTAAAAGATTGTTTTGGCTGAATAGATGGATGGATAGATGGATGTAATTCAAAGTATTTTGTATTTTAAGACAACAAAAGCGATTCATATAAATATTAGAAAAATTTTGCTTAAAACATCAGTTTCAATTTAGATTTTCATTACAACGGTTTATGGAGCAAAAGAACAAAAGATTTAAAAGATAAGAAAACAAACAATTTTTTGTAATATATTCGTTGAGATTTTCCTTTTAAGAACAGGATCGTGGTTAAGAGTATCCTGCTTTTTTACAATCCCACCGTTTGAAAAAAAAAACTTGAAAAGAACAAAGTGTTGTATAGTTGGAAAAGGGGAGATATTGTTTAAGGTTAAAACGAATTAAAAATGTTTAAATTAGTGTGTTTGTGTTTAGTGGTGACGACGGTACTGGCCAGACCCGAGCCACCCGTCAACTCCTATTTACCACCTTCAGATACTTATGGAGCACCAGGCGGCGGTGGTGGAAGTGGTCCCGGTAGTGGTGGTTCGTCTTTGGCACCCTCGGATGCTTATGGAGCTCCAGGTGCGGGTGGCGGCTCTCCTTCTTCGACATATGGAGCACCTGGCTTAGGAGGTGGTAGTGGCGGAGGAAGCGGAGCTGGGGGAAGACCTTCTTCCACCTATGGGGCTCCTGGTGCTAATGGAAATGGTGGTGGTGGTGGCGGAGCTGGTGGCAGACCTTCATCAACATATGGTGCGCCAGGATTTGGTAATGGTGGAGGTGGCGGTGGTGGCAGCGGTAGTGGCGGTGCGGGAGGTAGACCTTCTTCGACCTATGGAGCACCTGGTAGTGGCAATGGCAACGGTAATAGTGGCAGACCCTCATCTTCATATGGTCCTCCTGGTTTTGGTGGTTCCAATGGAAATGGAAACGGCAATGGTGGCAGACCTTCTTCATCGTATGGTGCTCCCGGTTTTGGTGGCTCTAATGGCAATGGTAACGGCAATGGTGGCAGACCTTCTTCAACGTATGGTGCTCCTGGCTCTGGTAGTGGTGGTGGTAGTGGCAATGGTAATGGCAATGGCGGTAGACCTTCTTCGACTTATGGTGCTCCCAATGGCAATGGAAATGGTGGTGGTAACGGCAAACCTTCTTCAACTTATGGTGCTCCAGGCTCAGGTTCGGGTTCCGGTAGTAATGGTCGTCCTTCTGATAGTTATGGTCCTCCCGCTTCAGGTTCAGCTGGTCGCAATGGTGGAGGCGCTGGCGGAAGAGGTGGCCAACCCAACCAGGACTATTTACCTCCCAATCAAGGCAATGGTGGTGCACGCAGTGGAGGCAATGGTGGCGCTGATGGCTATGATTACAGCCAAAATGGCAACGGTGGTGGTGGAGGTGGTGGTCGTGGTGGCGGCAACGGCAACGGAGGTGATGGCGGTTACGGTGGTGATGATGGCAGCAATGTAAGTAAATAGAAAGTTAGAAACTTTATATTACGTACTAAAAGCATAACAACGAAATTGCAACTTTTTTAAACTTAAAAAAAATCTTAAGTGTCCTACATTTGCATAAAATATCACCGCTTTTACACACAGAAAGTTTACTTTGCAAAGTCTTGAATTTGGCGGTGGCAAGGGAAAGAGAGTGGCTCTCTTACACTCTTTATTTTGCCTTGCCACCTCTAAGCTCCAGACTTTGCATAGTAAACTTTCTGTGTGTGAAAGCCGTGTAAACAAGAAAAACAACAAATATTTTAACTAAATTTCCTTAAAGTTTATTTTGCTTGTCTTACATAAATAAACATATGTAAACATTTTCTCTACAAGCTTTAAATCTTAAACAAAATCGAGGTTAACCCCTATTTGGTTTTAGGTATAAAACAAAACTTACTTGCTTTACAAAAAAATTAAAAGAAACTCCAGTTTTGGGTCAATACCAGCACCACACGCAGCACATTTTTCATTTGGGTTTTTAAGAAATCTAATCACTTACACACTGAAATAAACATTGAAAGTTCACCACAATCACCACTTGGGCTCTTGAACAAACTAAAGCTTTCTAATTTCTGAAAAAATCGCTTTCAAAAATATTTTTGCAAAATAATTAATTTTCTATTTTGTTTTTTGTGCTATTTTTCGGTTCTTGAAAACAATATATTTTTATTTAATAGGAACCAGCTAAATATGAATTTAGCTATCAAGTGGAAGATGCTCCAAGTGGTTTGTCGTTTGGTCATTCTGAAATGCGTGATGGTGATTTTACCACTGGTCAATATAATGTTTTATTACCCGACGGCAGAAAGCAAGTAAGAAAATTAGAAAACTTATACTAAAAATTAATTAAAATTTTTAATGAAAATTAAAAGAAGAATTAGTTTTTAACAAATTTCTATTCTGTTAAACTAAAAATTCTTTTTTGATCAAAACTTGTGAGAAAACGAGTTAGAGAAATATAAACAAAAGAAAATCAGCTGTTCAAGGTTGCCACTTTCTAATAATTGATTAGGAATTGTAAGTAAACTTTAAGCAAATACAAAATGGCATCTAGTTAATGCCAGTTCAATTTGAAGTAGACTTTTGTTCAATTATAAATACAAAAACTATAGTAACTGCATTTCTTTTAAAGAATGTTTTGTGTAAAGAAAGTATTTTCATGAAATTTCTGCAAGAAAGATTAAGATGTCTTTTCCATGTAAATACATCATTGATTGCCAGGCAATGCCCTTATAGTCTATATACGCCTAAGCGAAATCTGCTCGTTGGAGATTTCAAGCCAAATCTAGTAGATTTTGTGAAGATTTTCTTATCTATTCAGTACCAAGATAGGCAACTGTGAGTTTGTTTAAAAAGTACTTAAAAATACTACGATGCAACAAAAACATACACTTTAACCTAGTTTCCACAACTGCGATTAACTCTGACATAATATCTAAGAAAACGTCGGCAAAATGAGAGATCGAATTTCTTTATATCCATCTTCATATCTAACAAAAACACGTGTGCTCCTTGTTAGTCTTATAAGAATTCATTAGGAGCCGAGAAGAAAACACTTCTTTGCAATCAATACAATATTATATGAATTTTATCTATGTGCACATTTTATACAAAAGTAATCACTTATAGTATATATTTAATTCATAAAAACAAACAATTTTCCATTTAAAATAGTTTTTTAAAATATATTTTGCAAAACTAATATTCGATAAAATTGCAATGGCGTCTTTTTGTAAATAAACACACACACTATCGCTTTTTTGACAGCTCTTATTATAAGATCGTTGCCATAAGATTTCTCATAAGGACGCTATAACACAGAACTCTAGAACAAGAATTTTCTCTGCGTTTAAATTTGACGTTCTCACCTCATATATTATGACAGGTGTAGACACTAGGTAAACAAAAGAAAAGCAGCTGTTCAAGGTTGCCACTTTCTAATAATTGATATAAATAAATAAAATAATAAAAATAAATAAAATAATAAAAATAAATAAAATAAAAAAAATCTTTAAAAGTAAATGTATTTTAATGAAAATATAATTATTATTCAAATATAATTAATAACATGAGTTTAAATGATATTAATTTTACTCAGGTCCAGTTATTGACTTCGTATTGAAATACAAAATTAGTTAATTTTCATTTGAAGTTAAGTTATATTTAAAGGCAAGTTAAATTTTTTCAGTCTTAAGTAATTCCTCATATATAAATGTGATGAAAATATGGCAGCTTCGCTTAAATTCCAAATATTATGGAAAGTATTCCATAGAGCAGCTGTTTGCTTTCGAAAGAATAGAACAATACTTAAATAAAAATATTAAATTTATCAACAGCACAGAAAAACTTAATATTTGTATATCATGTGATGTTATTTTTATTAATTAAATATAATTTTGTGATCTTCTACCGGCAATAGCTCATATGTGTGTTTTGTGTACCTTTTTTGCACTAACACAAAAGCAAGCAATAAATAAAGTAGATAACACACGATATGTTTTTAACAATGTAAATGTCATATTTCACAATGTAAAATGCCTCCATATCGTCTGTTACCTCAAAAACATTGCGTTTGTAAAAAACATGAACAAAGTCGTCTGACAAAATTTCAAATAGAGTGTGTTCCATTTTGTTATGTTTAAACATCATAGAGTTCTAACTCTATGCCTTGCGAACAGTTCAGCGGCCGTTTTTGGGCGGTATAAGTAGTCGGGTCGAGAAAATTTTAATGCATTAAAATTTTTATATGTTTTAAATAATTACCTTTTATAATTAAGATGTAATAATCGTCAAGCTTGAGGTCTTTTTTTATAAATTTTTTTTGAAACATTGTTTATTTAATTCAATATTTCGTCTTCCTTCGGAAGACTTCGATCGTGTTCAACAAAAATAATGTCAATAACAAAAGCATGCACAATGTCAGATGTAAATGTACGTTTATGAGCAAATTTTAAAAACCGTCTGTAAAAATGAAAAATTTTGACAGACATGAATAAATACATGAGGAATTACATATTAAAAAAACAGACGTAAAAACATATCGTCTGTGGATGCCTTAAGCAAGCGAGAATTGAATTTAAATACAACTTAAATGGAGAAGATTTGGTTCAAATTTGCAGTGAAAAATAAATTATCGTATTTAAATTAAACTTAAAACTAAATGACATTTATATACGAACTCAAAAACTGCACTGTAAAAACTTTTTTGAAATGCAGTTGTACTTCTTCAGACTTATAAATAAAACAAATCACATTTATATTTGTAATCTTGGTATAAATTATTCGACTATTTTGTTTTCAAATAGTATAGATACATACAAATGTATGTAAAAAAAATAAATACTTTTTAGAAATAAAGATTTCATTATCAAATATGTATATGTTAATATACATACATATAGCTACAGCAGTTTAATATAAAACTTTGCCCAAATATGAATGAGACTGAGTATTTATGCATACAGCTGTTCGATGGTTCTCAACAGAAAGTTCCATGTTTGCAAAAAAGGTCAAAAAGGGTATTTTAAAAAAGTGTCATAAAAAGTCTCATAGATATCAAAAAGGGGTCATAAAAGGCAACGTTGGCCACTTGTGATTATTTGTGAGCTTTCAATGCTTCTCATATATAAAGAGCACTTAATGAATAAAGAGGTAGTGAGAGTAACATATAACAACATGGTGCAATTATTAGGTGGCAGCATTAGAGTTGCTGTACTAGATACATAATGTTTTGTTTGTTTAAAAATTCCACCATAATGTCAAAAACATGTTTACAAAACTGAGAAAAATGAAGAAAAAAAAATGTATATAAAGAAATTTAATTGTGTATTATTATTTTCATAGATTGTTTTTAACGCATTTTAAGCAATTAAACTATTTTTGAAGCGAGGAAAGTCGATAAACAGTAGAATTTTTCTTTTTACATAGCAGACAGCAACGCATATGAAAGAATTAAAATATTTTTTATTGTTTCTTTTGCACATTTTCAAACTGTTTAAAATATTATTTTTTCACTTCATATACAAACATAAACAGCTTCTACGCAATTAAAATATTTTTGAAAACTTCTTTATTGTTTTTTTTTTTTTGCACTTTTTCTTTATTTTTTTGCACGATTAAATATTATTATTTTTTCACTTCACTTTGAGTAAACATAAACAACTTTTGACACTACCGGTCGTTTTGAATAAAAAATTGTCACCTGCGCTAGTGATGCCACCTGGTTAATGCAACTTGGTGCCAGCCAAGCAGCGGATTCATTACTAAGTGAAATTGACAACTCAGGTGATTATTTTTTGCTTCTCGCGTTTTTTCCAATGAGACTGTCAAATTTTTTTCTTTTGTTTACAAACATTTTCGCGGCTTTTTAATCTGAAAATTATTTTGTATGATTTAGTGCAATTTCAAAAAAATTTGTGTGAATTTAAAAGTGAAAAACTAATATAATCTGTGATTTTAATTACAAACAATTATAAAAGTTTATAGTTAACGTTAATATAAAATTTTTCCCCCTACTGAACAATCCTAGGCGAATTTAGATTATAAAATATAAAATCACATGTTGGAACTAAACAAATATGTTCTTCACTAAGCGAATTTATACAGGTGAATGCAAGCGGGAAGGCAAATTCAATACTATGTATTTTGTTATTGTAAAACTTACTTCAGTTAAGAAAAAATGTTACATAAACGTTAAATACAATTTTTTATAACTGTTTGTAATTAAAATCACAGATTATAATGGTTTTTCACTTTTAAATTCACAACAATTTCTTGAAACTTCACTTAATAATACAAAAAAACTTCAGATTAAAATGGCGCGAAAACATTTGTAAACAAAAGAAAAAAAATTTGAAAGTCTCATTGGAAAAAACGCGGCAAGCAAAAAATAATCACCTGAACTGTCAAGTTCACCTAGTAATGAATTCGCCTTGGTTCGTTACTCACACACTGTTTTTGTTTTACTTCCCAGCCGGAAGACCCAAAAATGAGTTAGAGGTGAGTAAAATCATGATTCACCATACACAATTTTGAGAGCGAACTAATTTGGTTCATTTTGAATCTTATTGCAAACCATGCAAAAACTGCTATCATCTCCAAATTTGATAATAAATTATCGCTAGTTTAGCTGAACTAATCAAAAAACTCTGAACTCTCAACAAAATGTAAACAAGGAAAAACATAATTAAATCAAAAGAAACAAATTGAACATATAAAAATTGAATATTTACATAAAGATTTGAATAAAAATTTTAAAAAGAAATAGTGAAACGTTTGCACAAAATATGTAAACATCAGTGTGGGACAAAAAGGACCGTCTGAACACCTAGTTTCGCAATAGTGGTTCAGAGAGCGAACCAAGTGTTTCATATTACCTTCTGAACATGGTCAATTCCGAATGGGTGCTGATGAGTAGTGTAGCGATTACAAAACAGCTAGTTGTCCCCCAGCTAAAGATTTGATTATTATTGTTCTTGTCTTTTTCAATAAAAAATTATTGATCACAGGAAATTTGTACTGTTTTTTCTTAAGAAAAAAACGTAAGAAAGAAAAAACTAATACCCGATGTAATTACAAATCCACAAAAACCAAAAATATCAGCCTTGTCACAGAATTCGATTCCGCCCGAAAACGGATTTGAATCCTTTTTTTGATTATTCAACAACCGAAAATTTAAACTTTTTTTTCGGAATAATATAATTTCTATGAGACAATCAGCCATGTCACAAGGCTTAATTCTGTTCGAAAATGGAATTAAATTATTTTTTTACTTCTTCAAAAAACAAAAAACCAAAAAAAGTTTCGGAATGAAATCATTTCTAGTTGCAGGAATAACACTAGTGGTTTCGGTTTTTGAGAATTAAAAAATCGATTCTATTCCATTTCCGAACGGAAGTGAATTCTGTGACATGGCCGAATACTCAATTCAATATTGATATTATAAATGATTTCATTCCGAAAATTTTTTTAATTTTTCGCTTTTTGAAGAACCAAAAAATGAATTCAATTCCGTTTCCAAACCGAATTGAGCTCTATGACATGGCTGTATAATTTAAAAATTGTAAAAATTCAACAAATTAATAACGTAAATGAAGTTACATTTTGAAATTAGAGCAATGCTGGTTTAAAGCCTCAAATATTTGTGAACCTTTTACATTTCGATAGCTCATTCCACAACCCCACCTATAAAAACTTGCTAAAAAAACAACAACTTTAATATTTTGTTTCCCCAGATTGTGGAATATGAAGCTGATCAGGAAGGTTATCGTCCCCAAGTGCGTTATGAAGGCGATGCGAGTGAAGGCGGTCAAGGTGGTGGCGCTGGAGGAGCTGGTGGTGCAGGAGGTGCAGATGGTTACGATTATCAACAAAATGGTGGAGGCTTCGGAGGCGGTAGTGGCAGCGGCGGCGGTGGCGGTGCTGGAAGTGGAGGCAGCGGCGGTTATAGCTCAGGACAAGATTTGGGTGCCGATGGCTATTCAAGCGGCCGTCCCAATGGAGGCAATGGAAATGGCGGTGGTAATGGGTATTCTAGTGGTGGTCGTAATGGCGGTGGCAGTCAAAATTTAGGCTCAAATGGTTACAGCGGTGGCAGACCTGGTGGCCAGGATTTGGGTAGCAATGGTTATTCAAGTGGAGCTCCCCAAGGCGGTGGTCGCAATGGTGGTGGCGGTCGTGGTGGTAACGGTAGCGGTGGTGGACAATTCAATAACAATGGCCAGGGCTATTCTAGTGGACGTCCTAATGGCGGTGGTAGCAACGGTGGTCGTAATGGCAATGGTGGCTATCGTAATGGCAATGGAGGTGGCAGTAATGGTGGTGGCAGTGGTAGTGGTAGTGGCAACGGCGGCGCCAATGGCTACAACTATGAACAACAAGGCTCTAACGGTTTTGGGGCCGGTGGACAAAATGGTGATAACGATGGCAGTGGTTATCGCTATTAAATTATGCGCATCCCCCCTCAGAACTTTTCCAATCGATGACGACTTTTCACACGTTATGTTTTAAGGAAACATGTAATTTACTCAAAGGATTTATTTAAGGCTTTGTTTTAAGTTTTAATTTCTCTGTGTCTCCTTCTCTAAGTAAAGCCGTATTTTTTGCTAGACTATTTTTTAACTCTAGTTAATATTTAAAACATAATTATTTTAGTACATATTTAATTTTATAATTTTTTTTTTTTACCAACAAAACTATTATGTGGCATATTTTAGTAACAAAATGAACATTTCTTAATTTAATACGTACATATGTATTTAAAAGGAAAGCATTTACCTCCATTACAAGCACTTGACCATTATTATCTTTTTGAAAAAAAAAAACTCATTTTTCATTTCTCAACGCAGCACTTTTCATATTTTCATCATTATTGTAATTGTAGTTAAACGAAGAAAATTAAGACCTTTTTTTAAAGGACTCAAAAAAAAAAAAGAAGAAAAACATATAAAATATTTAAATATACAATATTATATAATTGTAAGTCTACTTAGCATTTGTATTTAGTTTACAAATTATGATTTTTGTCAAAAAAAAAATTATGAACTGTGAAATGAAATGAACGATATTGAAATAAATAAATATTTCTTTTTATAAAATTTAAGTTTATTTTATTTACATGTTCTTTTGTTTACAGTTGTTTTTTTTTTTAAGCAATTACAAATATAATTTCAGAAATCACCTATAACCATAGAAGATTTTGCATAGTGTTCGTAATCGCCGAAATTTGTCCAAGTGTAATTCCACCTACTCGGATCGGCGCGAGGATCAGAAGGTTGATTCGAGGGAGGCACTACTGTGGAGTTATAAAAAGCTAATTCCTCTAACAGGGCATTTAAAATGTTCGGATATCTGAAATAAAATTGCAAAATAGAAATATATTGTTAAGAATATTTGTCACATATTATAAATGTAAAACACATTCAAGCTTTAAACACATAGACCACAGCAGACTTTAAAACTTCACGACAGCAAATGCTGCAACCGAAAATTGTGGTTGTGTAGTACTCATAAACAAAGTAACTGGTATATATCTAGAGGGATAAATAAACCATGCAAGCCTTTAGCAAACACGCGCTTTCCGTTTGCACATAAACGATACAAACGCAAATTAATCCATTTTGTTTTCTTTTCAATGAAAGTACAAGATTATGTTGCGGCAATTTACTCGCCATATGAAGTTTACAATACATAAATCATTTTATAATTTGTTTTAGCCTCTATTGTTGAGATTCTGTTTCTATAATCTTTGTTTTTTTTTTTTAATTTCTACAAAGAAGGTGAAGTTTTATTCAATACTAAAAATTCTAACATGAAAACCTCTTCATTCATTTTGTGTGCTTCTTCTTACACCACTTCATTCTGCAAAATTTTCTTTCAAGTTACAAAATTTTGCGTTAGACAACACAAACAATCAAGATGTTTGCACAAAAATCGTACAAACATGCTTGAAATATTTGTACAAACATCCCCTTTAACAATGCTAAATATTAGTACAAACATTTTGGCATATATGGTAAGCTGTTTGTGTATGTATGCACATATTTAACAGTAGAACAATTAAATTTATTAATTTAGTTAAATCCCTCTATTATGTTATATTAGAAAAGAAATTGTTTCCAAGGGCAAAATTTTTATTCTACATATTTTTGTTATACACTGTTTTAATTTAGTGCCAATTTGACGACAACGAAGTTGTTCGTTCGTTCGCACAATTACATTTAAAACAACAACAAAATGTTGAATGTTGTTTTTGTTTTAAATGTAATTGTGCGAAGGAACGAATAGCTTCGTTATCGTGAAATTGGCACTTAATTCGAGTACGGGAAAAAAATCATCAGCATGGACAACAACCTGCAGTCGTGTCGCCTTGCTATTGTCAAAATAAACGTTGGCATTTAAATGCATGTATTTTATATTTGACACATTGAAGTCGGTTGTCTACTGGTTTCAATGTGTTTAATGCTTCATACAAAACTAAAAACATAATACACAAACAAACACACATACATGATTTAAAGTACGCAGAATTCCAAGTAAATCAACTACAAATAATGTTGTTGCTTCTCTTGTACGAGTATTCTTGGTATTCGTTTTATTATTGTTTGTTGTTGTGACTTGCTTATTGTTCGCAAGCATGTATATGAATGTGTATATGTATAAGAAATACATTTGTACATTTGATTCTAGAATTATAAATAGCAGGAAAATTCACGTCGATTGTGTAAACTGATAAAGAGGTAGAAATAGCAGGCAAGTCGACGGCAATGAGTCAGTTTATTTTTAAGCTTTGTGCAAGAAAGTCATAAGTCAAAGCAAGCAAGTCTAGTGTTTTGGAACACAGTTATGAATTACTTAAGTACTGTATGTATAACGAACAAGTGTGAGTGTCGTTATTTCATTTACAATTGAAGAATACGCAAAAGCGTTCTTAGAGGCAAACGCGTAACAATATTAATAGTAAAAAAATAATAATTTCTATGAGAATAGAATCTTCTAATAAAGTCGCCAAGTGGGCTAAATGAAGATATCTGATGTTGTTTGGCTCTCATTTTTTTTTAAATAAAAAAATTGGATTATGTTTATTTAAGCCTTTAGAATTTTATTGGTCAATTCGAAAAAATGATATCTGCCAAATGGACGCCGCTGCAATTGATTGCTAACCGTCTCGTTTTATGGCATTTTTCATCGCTTCGACGAGAATTTCGGCGACTGATTCTCATACTCATGTCGAATTTTGTCCTTTAGGGCCTCCATTGTCTCGGGCTTGTTGACGTAAACACAGAGCTTTAAAAAACCCCATAAAAAAGTATTGAACAGTTAAATCGGGTGATCTTGCTGGCCAGTGTAAATCGCCAAAACGAGAGATCAGGCGACCCGAGAACGACGCCTTCAGTGCGCGTGTGTGCCGTTACTCCGTGTGTGCCATTGCTCCGTCCTGTTGGAACCACATGTTCTCCAGCCTTAATTCATTCAATTGCGGCCGAAAATACTCGATTAACATGGCCCTATAGCGCGCACCGGCGTCCTCGAAAAAATGGCCTGATGACTCCTCCAGCGTGAACAGCGCTGGGTGTAATGGCTTCTCGTACATCATACGTGCAGTTTTGGTAATCCGAGTTCAATCCGAATGCGTGCTGATGAGTAGTGTAGCGACTACGAAACAGCTACTTGCTCCCCCAGCTAAAGATTTCATTATTATTTTTCTTGTCTTCTTCAATCAAAAATTATTGGTCATAACAAATCTGTATAGTAAAAAATCCTTCTTGAAAGAAAACTTAAGAAAGGAAAAACTTGAACTATAAACCGATGTAAAAAACCGTAAATCTAATTTAAAAAATTATAAAAAAAATTCAACAAAAATTCAATAAATTATAAATTACTTTTATTTGAATTATTTTTATGTTCCCAAAATAATTTTTAAATCAGAATAAACCACTAAATTCACTTTCAAACATGTAAACAATAAGTTTTACGCAAATGGCTCATTATATTACAATAAGCAAAAAACTGTCATATGTCGTAGCGCTACCACTTTTTAGACGATAATGCCAGGGCTGTTAGATTTTTTTCTACCTTAAATGCCAAACTGGCCAGCAAAATTCGCAAAAATATGTTTTGTATGATCTTTAAAAGACAAATCCCCCATATTCCATAAGGCGTCATCGTCGTCACATGAAGTCGACACAAACAATTGAATGTTGTCGACAGCTTCTATCTATCGCTCAGGTCTAGGAAATACCGAAGGGCTATCAAAGAATACATAATTTATGTCGAAGGCGAATGTGTAACCGAGTGTTTTTTCATGTCGTCGTGATGTGACGACGATGACGCCTCTTGGAATATGGGGGAAACCCCTAGAGGTCTCCTCAAACGATTTTTCACAGTTTTGTAGTCATATACTCGTATAATTTGTATTCTTTTAATTTATATGATTATATTTATTTAATAGGATTATTGGCTCTATAGGCTTAGTATTACATATTATAAATGCTTTAAAAAGCTTTCTATACAAGTAGTTAAAAGCACATACCTAGAAGGTAATAAGTCTCAGTTTCGTCTGTTTGATCTGTACTGTTTTCTACATCATACGTAACATTAGGATTGAATTTTTTCAACGTTTTCCGCTGGCTCAAACGTATTGCAACATATCTTACTTGCATTCATATAATTTATTATTTTTATTACTGCTTATTTTGCGAACACGTTTTGGTATAATTCATTATGGAAAATACTCCTGCTATGCAAGCGTTGCTAGTTGGACGCACCTGTTAAAACTTTTGTGCTCATAAAAGGTTTTAATGATTAACGGATTACCGCATTTTGTTATTGAAAATTCTTCAAAAACTTTAAATAGCAGCATGTTTGCAGGTAAAGGCCCTGCTTCACTATCCTACACGATCGTACGTTTCATTCACAGGAAACTGTTTCAAAAGTCTGGCCGACTTGAAAAAATCGCTTCAAAATGGCGTTGTAGGCCACACTATTAAGTATAATTGAAATAATTGATTATTATATACAATAAAACAATTAAAAACTCTTATTAACATAATAATTTTACATTAGTTAAATTTTTTTCTTGAGGCACCAACAATATTCTTATATTTTTCACAATATATATCACACTGATCGCACAGAATCCATAATGTTTTGAAAAGTTTCATAAATCGCACGATTTGTCAAAAAGTCTATTGCACGGTTGCATTTTTAGTACTTTTTCAGCACACATGCTTTATTTTGTAGATCGCACGATCGTGTATGATAGTGTAACATGGCCTTAAGTGGCACAACATTTCCTTCAAAAGTTTTTGCATAATATGTGAGACAATTTTATTTCATTTTTTTTTTTTTTTTTTTAATAATTTATTACTTCTGGTGTTAAATTTTTCCTGTATTTCTTAGCTGAGTTTCAAATTCAGAGCTATAACTCATTGCATGTAATGGTAGCAAAGAGCCCGACCTATTAATGGCTGAATTTACCCTAAGCAAGAAATTATCTGCAGTTTCAAAATTACTCATATTTCATTTAAAATTTTCGAAGATAAAACTTGTGTAGTAGATAAAAGTAGTTAAAATAGTTGATCACGCGTGCTACATGCATATAAGCAGAATGAATTTGAAGGTTTAATTGATTCATTTTGATAGCTATCGGACTTATCAGACGATTTTTTTCGCCACATAGTTCATTATAAATCATTTGAGCATTTAGTATGACAACAAAACATTTGATAAAATAAGAATGACAGATTTAAAAAAACAAAGCATGTAAAAATAGCCAACTAAGTATTTCGCCGCATGATTTTTAATTCGCCAAAAAATATCGCCAGTCCCCAAACCAAAAATTTAGTCGCCATAGTAGATATCTGACAACCCTGGGTTGTACTAGTTCGTTCATGAACTAGCCAACTCTACTAATTTTATTTATTCAACTTACTTTTGTGCTAAATTATATTTCTCGCACGGATCATCTTTAACATTAAATAAGCATGGCGCTAAAAGCGGTTTACAAGCTGTTCCTTGCTTCACATACGACTGCGAAACTGCACAATCAATATTTGCTTGCATGCGCAGGCGTGTTATATCAGCTGTGGTGGGCAACATGTTAAGAGGGGCTAAAGAGCGCCCAACATAGCAATTGCGTATAGCCTTGTAGTCATAAGTGCGGGCGTCGCGATCCCCTGCCGGGCCATACCAACCATCCCAAGCACCGTTATAATTTGTGCCGTGCACCAATTTCCAATCACCCCTCGTTAAAGCAGCACTACCCCAAATATCATCAATATTATGCAGAGTAGCGCGGCGGGGAGATATTTCATCATTTGATAAAGCCTGCCAAATGCTCTGGCCATCCAAGTGTCCCGTGATAAGGCTGAGGAGAAAAAACTGAAATAAGTACTTTTTTTTTGTTCATTAAAAGTCTAACTTACTCTGCCGCCTGATCCCCCTTAATGGCCGTCAAAAGAGTGGGTATCCAATCTGCTATATGCACAGTCTGTTCAGCCACTCGCCGTTGTTTTCTTAGACGTGGTGACCATAGTAAGCCCGCTCCTCTTATGCCACCCTCCCACAATGTATTCTTAACGCCCCTCAAAGGCCAATTCGAAGCATGATTTAAATTAAAACCCTCCGCTGGGCCACCATTATCCGTGCTAAACACAATTATGGAATTGTTTAGCATTTTTTGTTTTTGCAATTCTTGCACGATCAGTCCCACTGACTCATCTAGTTTTGTAACCATTGCTGTAAAAACAACAACAACAACAAAATCCAAATTAAAATTAATGTTACAGTTAACATTAAATTTTCATAATTATAATTATTACAAAAAATATAAAAAAAAAACAATACAACGCCAGTGTCTTTTCCAGTGATGTCAATGTGAATTAAGTAATTAGTGCAGATTTAATTTATTTAGTTTTTTTTTTGGTATTTTTTACAGTGTGTGCGTGTGTGGCATGAATGGAGGGGAGAGTTGTTGTGGGAACAGAAAAAAAAATCTGTGGCTGTTGCAGAAATAAAATTTAATTGCTCATAAAAAAATTAAATAAAAGTAAATAAAACTAAATGAATAATGCATGTAGTCGTCTTCTAACCTGTTTTTTATTTTTGTAATCTTGTTTGAGTAAAACGTTTAAAACTAAAATTAATTGTGGCTTTTTTTCATGGCGGTTTTCTTTATTTGTTTTGTAACCTCAAGCTAAAAAGTTACGTTTAAATGTTTTAAATCATAATTTTTAAGCAAATGGAATCAATTAACGTCTAACAAAGTAAACTAACCTCAAAATACGCATTTTTCTTTTCGAAAACTTTTAATAGTTCTTAAAAGCAAAATAAGAATTATATTTTAAATGAATTCAAAAACGCAATAAATATGTGGTACTCATTACAAAAAAATTATTAAAATTTTTGCAGCTTAAGATCTTTTGTTGTTTTTTTTTATAAAAAAAGTAACGTATTTTTTATTTCTGTTTCGATATTTCGCTAACTGTTTGTTAGCATCGTCAAGAAAATTAAAATGTTATAAAAATTTTTGTTTGAAAAAATGTTGTGAAAAAATTCTTATATACAAAAAATTCAAACACAAAGAGAAGTTCTTAAGCTATGTACACACGGTTGTCAGATGTTACAATATTGTAAGATCTGGCAACATGCTGACAATGTAGTGACAATGAAAAATTGTCCCGCATAAGTAAATTGTGTGTTCAGACGATCGTAAGAAAATCTTACAATTTCATTGACAGACTATGGTCTGACAAATAATTCATCTGACAACAAAAATTATCAGTTCATACGGTTGTCAGATTCTTAGACGAAAAAAATTGCCAGACATGTTGTAAGGTATTGCCACTTATGTATATCAACAATGATCTGTTTGGCAGTGTTGCCCATCCAACTTTTTTCTGACAACGATGCCATTGTCAGGTGCATTACATGCACTGAGCTTACAATACCAGCCAATTATCTGGCAATGCCGACGAAGAGTGTTCTCACGATTGTCAGATGCCAGACAACATTGTCGTCTTACAATTGATTGGCAATGGTTTTTCTGACAACGTTGTAAGTTAAAAATTGGCAGTTCACACGATTGTAATACATTTTCAGACAATTTTACTGGCAATATTGTAAGATCTGACAACCGTGTGTACGTAGCTTTAGCAATATTTTCAAATTAAAAAATAACATAATACTAAATTAAACTTTTTCTGCAACCAACACAAGCCCTGTTAACGATTATATGTTGCTCTTCAACTGTAAACAAATTAACATGGAACATGTTGCTCACAGAATAACATGAACAAGTTTTACATAACTTAATAATATCTTAACAATAAAACCCTCTATATACATTCAACGTATTAATTTTTTGCCAACTAAATGTCTATAACTATGTGCTAAATTATCAGTATCTAATTTAAAATTAATTCTCTGTTCTACAGGTGTACTAATAATCTCTAACATTTCTAACATATAACGTTTCTTATAATTACATTCTGTGTTTATTATTGAAACATTTTCAAAATGAGGATAGTGATTTAATTCAAAGCAATGAGAAGATAATGCTGTCTTTTGGGAATTAATATGCCTATATTTTTGGTCTGATTTATGTCCCGCAATCCTTGCCCTTAATTTGTTATTTGTTGTTCCTGTGTATACTTTATTACAATTCTCCTAATCATTTCCCTTACATGGAATTTTATAAACAATATTAGCAATAACTAATTTATTATTTCTATCCTTAGTCTTACTAATTAATGTATCTAATGGCTCATAGGAGCCATTCTATATTTTACCTTGTTATATATATTAGATCTTGATAATCTTTCTGTTAAACCTGGTATATATGTATGTCAATGGTTTATAAAGCTCTAAACACTTAGACGACAGCAGACTTCATAACTTCACGGCTACAAATGAAGTTAGCTTCAGATGCTGCCGTCTCGTCAGCAACATAATTATTTTCAGGACAGCAGCAGCACTATGTGTATTTAGCAATGAAAATTTTAGAGGTGCCACATATATATTTTACATGAATAAAATTAAAATTACTGACTGAAAACGTAATAATATCACGTAAAGTTAAGTAAAAACTAATCAATTTATTTGTTTATTTATGTGATGTTTATTTCTATTAAATATTTCAAACAAATTTTAGTTTTTATTGTTGCCAATTTATATTTATAGTGGCAGCACTGCATTTACTTTTTGCTGCTTACGAATACAGTAATTAGACTAAGTTCGCAGCAGCAGCAAATGCTGTTGTGAAGTCGTGCTGCTGTGATGTCGTTAAAATAATCGTTTGCGTTTAAACACATGTATTTTATTTTTGACAGATTGCTGCTTGCTGTCTGCTGTCGTCTATATGTTTAAAGCTTAAATTTTCGATTCTATTAAGCTAACTACATTATGCATATTACTATTTTTAAACTGACTCACAAATTTTGTAGTTAGTTCAGTTGGAAAATCGTGCTCTTCTAGCAAATTTCCGATTTTAATTATGTTCTTTCTATTTATACGTTTTAAACTCCTGTTTTTACTCTTGTATATTAATGTGCATATTCATAAAAAAAATAAAACGTATTTGAAATGAATTTTAGAAAAATTTTGTATGGAATTTTTGTACTAAAACACATTTCAAATTCATTTAAATTTTTATGAATATGCCCATAAATGTCTATAATTTTGGGCCAATCCGTGGGTGTCGAAATATCGAAACATTAATAAAACGAATAATTTTTGAAACAAGTGACCTCAAGCTCAAGTAAACAGCAATTACAATTACTTAGAATTAATTTATTTTAGATTAAAGAAAACAATAATAATAATAATATTTTTAATAAGGATTTTTGAACAGCGTTGCCTTTTATGATACTAAAGTGTCAATTTGGCCCTTTTTGACCCTTGTTGCAAACATGGAACACTTCAAACGAGATCACAAACTGATCGGAAATCTGAAAACAAATTGCAAGATCTCAAAATACATCTGTGGTTTCAATTCCAAATACAAGAAATCCAGTATCGCGATAATTAACACTACTCGCATATCATGTTGTACGAGACATGGAATATGCTGCTCTTGATTATGGCCGCGAAATTAATGGCAGTCTACAGGAATGGACTTCTTCTGGTATGGCAAGATCGTGATAGAAGATATAAGGCTTAGTTTTTCTTAAAAAGTTACCTAATATCACGGAAGATAACTCAGATTTTTTAACGTATATATAACGTATATATGTACTTATTTATGATATTTGCTGTTAATTGAGCTAACAAAAAGAAATAAAATTTTGAGTCTAAATGAAAGGTCTGGACTAATAATTAGGATAATCTTTTTTATCAAATGTTCGTCATAACCTACTTAAAAGTTAGGAACGAAAAATTTATTGTATCACACCCACTTTATCTTAAACACAGCTTTTACGGAGAGAAAAGTTTTTGTACAAAGTTATCAACGTCTACTTCTACACCCACTTTTTTTAAATCTTTCGGAAAGAAAAATTAAAGTATCACATAAAATTTATTTTCTGTGAACTCAAGACCATAATAACAATATAATGGATAGCCATTACAATGGATATGCATTAATTGCATTTGCACGGAGTTCTATATACTGAAGCTAACAAAAAAATAAGTTAGCACACCTTTTTAGCATAATTTACCATGGTGATGAGTTTCCATAGAGCTTGAAGGTCACAAATGTAACGCCCATCCCAAAAAAGGGTGAGGCAAATAACCGTGAAAATTACCGCCCAATTGCAATTGGCTCTGCGCTTTCCAAAGTAATGGAAAGTATGGTCAACTACCACCTTATGAGGTATCTAGAGTCGCATAAATTACTTTGTGACCGCCAATATGGATTTCGCAAGGGTCGTTCTACTGGCGATCTTATGGCATATCTGTCAGAGAAATGGTGCCACTCAATCCATCATTTTGGCGAAAGTAAGGTGGTGGCTCTGGGTATTTCCAAAGCGTTTGACAGAGTGTGGCATGGTGCGCTACTGGCAAAACTTACTGCTTTTGGTGTCGGTGATGACTTCTCTCGGTTTATATCGAGCTTTCTCAGGGACCGCACTATACGAGTTGTTATAGATTGGATCTCATCAAACGAGTTCAAGATTAATTCAGGGGTACTGCAAGGCTCCGTTCTTTCTCCTACCCTATTTCTTATATTCCCCAATGACTTTCTCCAGCAAACTTCCAACTCTATCCACTCTTTTGCGGATGACAGCAGCATTTGCCATTCGTACTCTTTCAGTTATAATCCCACCTATTGGAGATCATTGCCAAGAGGCAAAATATGAATGATTTACTGAATAGTGATCTTCTCTTAATCTCCGAATGAGGTCGTAAAAATAGAGTCACTTTTAAAGCTCGTAAGACCCAATGTTGTTTATTAACACAGAAACAAATGATCGCAAATGCTACTTCATCTGTAATCATGGATGGTATAAATATTGAGGTTGCTCTTGATGTTCTTGGAATGAAGATACAGTGTGATGTTCGCTGGACTGAACACATTTTTCATTTCTCTAATGAAGTATTTAAGCGCCTCGGTTTTTTGAAACGGTGTAAGATGTACTTCATTTTATCCGATCTCCTTACTATTCATACCATCTAATTCCTACCGAAAATGGAATACAACTTTCATGTTTTGGGTTACGCGACCGTGTGCAGGAGAGGGCGAAAAAGCTTATCGGTGACAATAGGGTATTCAACATTATTGACTCACTGGAGCATCATCGCAGTGTGTAGCGTGCTTACTTTGTTCTACCGTTACTACAATGGATTTTGCTAACGAGATTAGGGATCCAGTAGATTTTAGGTAGATATAAATGTCCTATTAGATACAAGAATATGTATGCAAGAAAGACCAGAGAAAATACACTAAATGCCGAAAATAGGTTTTGTGTGTGAACATGAAAGCAAGTTCAAAAGAAAATTGTGAAAAAATTGGGCAATTGAAATCGCTCGGTCTGATTTTACACTAAGCAAAAATCAGCTGTAACGAATAAATCAGTATTCCCAATTCCGTACTGTGAATATCTACAGAAAAACCCAAATTTCTGATATTATTTATAAAAATATATCTTGAAAACAAAGTAATATTATTTAAAAACTCCAATTTTTACTAAGATTTTCTAGTGCGTAAAATTTTTATTTATTTTTTATACTCTTCACATTTTGTAGTAAAACCCTGGATTGAAAAACGAAAGATATTTTATTCGATTTGTTTTTAAGACCTTAGCTTAATACTAAAATATTCCGGAGAGCGAAATTTTATATATTTTTCTTTAATCTCACCTGCATACTTCCGTCGGTTATAACTCTTTATATGCTGCAGTTTGGCCACCGAATCATCTGGTGCTGGTAGAGGATTATAGGGGTTGCCGGAATGTACTGCCGCATGAGCGACGTATAAAAATAAAGGTTGCGTAGCATTATGATTTTGAATCACGCGCAAGGACTCCTGAGTTACCAGATCTGTGGTATAAACACCGTGTAAATGATAACCGACATCCAACCCTGAAAGTATGTGTACTCGTATATTATAGAATAGTAAAAACTAAAGTAAAACTTTTTTGTAGATAATACCATCTCTTAAATCCAAGCCCCACTGATGCGATTCCTCTGATGTGTGATCAAAGTAGTCATGACGACCGGTCCAAAAGCCGACATGAGTACGAAAACCCCGAAAAAGCGGAGTATAAACACGTTTGTAATGACCCAAATGCCATTTTCCTGCGATATGAGAAGAATAACTAAAAATATATTGCAATTTTGTTTTCTTCTTTTTTATCATAAAATTGCAAAAATTTTGATTTACCCGAGGTAATTGAGGTATTGAGGCATTAATTTCTCATTTAGGGGCAAACCTCTGGGTTCTGCTGCATATATTACAGTATGTTGCATGCCTGGTTAAAATAAAGAAAAAAAAGTGGAACTTTAGGGAAATTATTACGGAATTTTTGGGAATGGAATTTTGTGCTAAAAAGACGTTATTTATTTAACTTTGACGGCAAAGGCAAGTACATATATAAAACTTACCGGTATGTATGGGATATTTTCCTGTCATAAGTGCCGATCTTGAGGGTGTACATATTGGGGTAACATAGTATCGATTCAATATTAAGCCTGAGAATGCTAAAGCGTCTATATTTGGCGTTGGTATTTCTGAAGATCCTCGAAAGCCAAGATCATTAAAACCCTTGAAATATTTTTTTGTTAAAATTAAAAACTCCCAAAATTGCAAATTAAATCTAAATTAGTGCGCCGAGCGTACGTAATTTATCTGTCAAAAATTCTCATGTACATACAAAATGTATAAGATCCACCCAGATAGCGCAGCGTCAATGCTTTGCAATTGGAAAATCCAATTTTGACAGAGCGTAAGAGAGAAAGTGCCTCTCAGTAAAGTTTGCTTCAAAACAAATGTTACCCATATTTTGCAGCCAATAATATATTTTTTTTAACAATTCAATTATTTATTGTATCTTCTAGAAGAACTAACAATAAGTATGCAAATCTTAAAACTAAAAATTATTAATTAATATAGGAAAAAATTAATTAATATTGAAAAATTTTATTTACTTAGATCCAGCCAATGCTAGACGAAAATTTGCTTCTTGCGTGTATTTTGTTGGTAAATCACCTTTCCAACGCTCTGATGGTTGCAAGGGTGTCTCTCCTTCTCAGTCGAGTTTAGCCGCCAAAGTTAGAGAGACTCAAGTCTGTTAATGTACCTTATCGCCATTAATAACTGACACAAAGCTTTATTAAGAGCATTGAATGCGGTTCTTTTAAGAGTATGTCATCCAGATGTCTTGCGTCGAGTTGAACACACTGTTCAAAACGGAGCCTTATTTTCATACTGCAGTAAACTTGGTTGAATTGAGCTGATTTTTCAAATATTGGGGATTGTCATTATAAGCTGTCTTCTTGAGGTAGCCCTATAAAAAAATTTGTAGGAATTAGAGCGGGCGACCTTGGTAGCCATGGGATGTCCCCAAAGCGACTGATCAGTTTTTGGCGAAAAATTTGCCAAGTAGATTCGTCGAAGCTTTGGCTGTGTATGCAGTCGCCCACCTCATTCTTTGGAAACCACGTGTATAAAGCGTACGATGGATAAGCTCGCCGGTTTGGCAAAAAAAATTCCGTAATCATACGTCGATAATTTTCTTCTTTTGCATTCATAGCCTGCCCTCGAGAATTTTCGAAAAAAAAATAGTGCAATTATCCCATGCGTGGATAAGCACACCAAACAGTTACCTTGGGGCTTTGGATGGTTCAATCGAGGGTTGCGGACTCTTGTAGACCAGTAATTGCAATTTTGCTTCTTGACGTGGACGTTTAAGTGGAAATAAGCCTCGGCGGTCTAAAAAATTGGATTTACGGTGCGAAAACGCTCCAACATCGTTTCACAAAAATGTTTGCATAAATCAAAGTCACTTTGTTTCAATTCCTGAACGATTTTAATTTTAAAACGATGGAAATTCAGGGGGGTTGCTCTCTATTGCGATGCGAAAAAAAAATCGAAGAATTGGTACCCTGTATTGCGTTTTCGAAGTTTCTTTTCGCATTTAATTTCCCCTTTCACACATTTTATTTTGTGATACAAGTGTTACTTCATTTTTAAACTATTTCGCGAAAAAGTTTGCGCAGACAGCACAGAATACCTAATTATACTCTTATCGCATCTATCTTTCGCATCGAACTTGCTTTCGCATCGCAAAAGAGAATAACATCCCAGATCCTTTTTTAAAATTTCAGGCATAATCGCTCTTGGAAATCTCAGTTACGCTGCTCTTTTGCGTATTAAAGGTCGCGGATTTTCATGTAAACTTCTTTCAACTAATTCAATGTTTTTGGGAGTCCTTGAAGATCGACTGCTCCCTGGCCGTAGAACATCCATAGCCGAAGCAGTTGCGCAGAGTCTCTGCAGCTACGAACGAATTAAATTTACACTCTGTAAGGAGTTCAAACACTTCTTCTTGACGTTATATGCCGATCCCATCCGAAACCGTGCCTGACAAATTTACATCAAATCTCTTGTCGGGCTGTAGAGTCGGTGAGCAGTAATCAAAATTCTCTGGAAGGTTCACTATTTTTCCTATTATTGAGGCATGATCATACGTCGCCTTCTTCCACGCCGCGGTTGACCATAGTCAGATAGCCGAATTCATGGCTAGTGTTTTCACCATGAGATCAGCCGGTAGCCAGTTCAGCACTATGAAAAGTGCTTTCGATGGCGTAGTGCCGAAAGCACCAGTCACCATCAAAGCAAAAGTATACATTATCTTTTCTACGATTTTGCAGTAGTAGGATTTATCCAACGACTTCCACTACACAACTGCCCCATACATTAAAATAGGCTTAACAACCAGGTCGAATAGCCAGCAGAAATTCCTAGGTGTTCACAATGGCGCTCCTGCATAAGAATAAGGCGATAGCTGCCTTTTCTGCCCTTTACTGGACATTCTGCCGTCCGGATAGTTTGGAGTCCAGGTACTTAGATACCCAGATATTTCACATTATCTGACAGCTTGAGCTAAACCCCCTTTACGGTTGGTAGAATAAACGTTGCAGTCTTATATTTTCGAGTGAAGAGTACATGTTCCGTTTTCTGTGATTTCACACTTAGACCACTATTTGCCCACCATCCTTCGATAAGGCTTAGTGCAGAGCTTATAGTGAAAGGCCAATGTCGGCGGCATGCGGCAACCGGCGGCATCAAACTGTTGTATTTGCCGCTCGAATTTGTTTGATGTAAACAAATGAACGTGGCTAATTGAAGAGGAGATAATACCCCTCCCTGTAGAGTACCCCTTCTAGCCACTTTGCAAATTGTTGCACGCACCATATTAGACCTATTGGTCAGTAGATTCCCTATGAAGCTCACTGTTGACTAATGAATTTTCACTCTTTGAAGGGCCATTATTATGACCCCTGGCAACACATTATTAAATGTTCGCTCTATGTCAAGGAAGCCAACTAATGCATACTCTCCATGTTCCAAAGCTTTCTCTACCTGCCCTCCAGTTCTAATTGTTTATTTCCGTACTCTGATTTACATACATAATATTATCATATTTAACATTACATTGCTAACGAGTGATTTTTTTGCTATTATCTTTTTGGCAACACTAGTTTTGACACGTTTTGTATCTTGTGTCACTGTCAAACATCTTCAGTTTGGTCTATAATTTAATCATGAATCGTCTTACAAACGAACAACGCTTGCAAATTATTGAATTTTATTACCAAAATGGGTGCTCTGTTAAGAAAGTTCATCGCCCGCTTCTTCCATTTTATGGTTCAGTTTAATCGACCTACTGAGGCTTCTATTCGGGCTATTGTAAAAAAATTTCGCACCAAATTTACATTGTTGGACATTAAACCACCAACACGCTTACGTAGAGTGCGAACTGAAGAAAATATCGCAGCCGTATCGGCCAGTGTTGGTGATGACCGTGAATTATCGATTCGGTGCCGTTCGCAGCAATTGGGCCTCTGTTACTCCACTACGTGGAAAATTTTGCGAAAGGATTTGGGTGTGAAGCCTTATAAGATACAGCTGGTGCAAGAATTGAAGCCAAACGACCTACCACAACGCCAAATTTTTGGTGAATGGGCTCTTGAAAAGTTAGATGAAGATCCACTTTTTTATCGAAGAATTGTGTTCAGTGACGAGGCTCATTTCTGGTTGAATGGATACGTGAACAAGCAAAACTGCCGTATTTTGGCTGGCCGTTGGGCCGTATTTCTTCACAGATGATGCGAATCACAACGTTACTGTGAATGGTGAGCGCTACCGTGCGATGATAACAAACTTTTTTTTGCCCGAAATGGAAGAGCTTGACTTGCATGACATGTGGTTTCAATAAGACGGTGCCACATGCCTCACAGCACGCGAAACAATGGACCAATTGAGAGGCGAGTTCGGTGAACAGTTTATTTCACGTTTGGGACCAGTCAATTGGCCGCCCAGATCGTGCGATTTAACGCCTCTAGACTATTTTTGTGGGGCTATGTTAAGGCTAATGTCTATAGCGACAAGCCCGCTTCGATTGACGCACTGGAAGCCAACATTATTCGTGAGATACCGGCCGAAATGTTGGAAAGAGTATGCCAAAATTGGACTAAGCGGATGGACCATTTGAGGCTCAGCCGCGGCCAACATTTGCATGAAATAATCTTCAAACATTAAATCATATCAACCCAACTATCGATCAAAATAAATATTTCATGCATTTTTCTGAATTTTATGTGTTTTTTTTTTTTAAATTTCCGATAGTTCTTATAAAATCACCCATTATTACATAGTACAATCGATTAAATTAATAATATTAAATATTGTATAACATCAACTTACCAAATCGTCTGCTAATATAAAAATTATATGCGGTGCTGCCATTTTTTCGCTGCTGCTGCTACTGCTTGTTTTCTCGCCGACATTGTAGCTGTCATCCTTGGCATTGTCCGACAAATTATCGGCATACTTATCATGGCCGCTTAAACTGCTCAATTTATTGTTTTTCAAGTCAATATCCGAATTCACATAAAAAACGGAAAAGCTTAAAGTAATTAAAGCAAATGACAAGGTGTAACGCTGTACAAACATAATCAAGTATTTTTACGAGCTTGAAAATTAAATTGTTTATGACAGACAATACGTTTGGTTTAGTTTTTTAGGCGTCGGCAAAATTTGTCAAATTAAAAGTTACACAAATTCATGCGGTGCATATTTTTTGTTTATTTAATTGAGTGATTCTTGTTCAATTTAATTCGTAATTGACATCCAATTGTTTTTTTATTCAAATAGCTACAGATTTGGTCAAGTTATTTAATATCAATTATAATTTATATATGTATGTATGTATATAAATTTACTGTTGTATTATTAAAGGTTCTTAACACGAAATTTTTAATGTATGTAGATCAAATAAATATATCATGTCACGAACGTCTGTACTCTTAACAGATTTATGCCATAAGCTGTTAGCGTTGTTCGTGTTGTTAACATAAAAAAATCGTACTGTAAAACATTGGTACATAAATTTTTCTAGGTTAAAAACGTTAAAGTTATAGAACAAACACCTAAAAAGAATTTTGTGTTATTATATCTTATTTTATCAGTCGTAAAGCAGCTCTGGGCAGAAGAACAGCTCTCGCGTCAGCGTAATTATTTCTTAAGTGCGGTCAGGTTTGTGTTTGTTGTTCGGCTCACTCGCACTGGTTAACGGTTTACCTCAACCAAGGCGAGTTTAAGTTCACCTGGTAATGAATTCGCCTTGGCCTCAACTAACGCAAGGCGATTTAATTATTAGGTGGATGCATCGGCGAGTTCAGGTGACATTTAAATTTTTGTACATGTTTTTTATCAACTACTTTTGACAGCTTAAGTGTGAATTCGCCTTTCTACACAAACAAAATTCCTGTTGTTTTTTTATTGTTGTATTGTTGTAGCGAAGCGGCTACCTTGTTTTTTGTATCATGAACTAACTGTATTGGTTTACAGCAAGGCGAATTTATACAGGTGAATGCAAGCGTAAAGACGAATCCAGTACTATGTATTTTGTTGTTGTAAAACATATCGTGAGTGTCAAAATCTAAATTTGCCTAAGATTGTTCAGCTGGGAAAAAATTTTATATAAACGTTAAATATAAACTTTTATAATTGTTTGTAACTAAAATCACAGATTATATTAGTTTTTCACTTTTAAATTAACACAAATTTTTTGAAATTGCACTAAAACATACACAAAAATCTTCGGATTATAATGGCGCGAAAAACTTTGTAAACAAAAGAAAAAAAATTTGACAGTCTCATTGGAAAAAACGCGAAAAGCAAAAATCAATCACCTGTGCTGTTAAGTTCACCTAGTAATGAAGTCGCCTTGGCTTACACCCAATTTTCACGACGACTTTTAAAGACATGTTCGTTTTTTATTTTATTTTAAAGGTGCTACCAAAATCATGTTACATTTTCACTATGAATTTTTAAGACATGTCTTTTTTTCAATTGTAGTTGCAAAATAATATCGTTTGTCTCTTTTTATCCTTTTGTTAGTATCGATGTAGTCATCTTGCCGAACGAAGGTAAATGAAAAAAAATAATAACAAAATTACAAATGATAACAAAAAGGAATTAGGAAAAAAACACGAAAAACGGAGTTCGTGTCTTTTTGTTTACCCCTCTTTCATTTCCATCAAATTTGCCCACAAATATGAAAGACATGACTTAAAGACGTTTGAAAAAATCATCGTGAAAATTGGGTGTTACAGTTTTCATTATTAGGTGGATGCATCGACGAATTCGGTTAATATAGCGGCACTTCCTTTGTCAAGTTTGGTTACCTTTTTCGGCGCCATTTAAATTTTTGTACATGTTCTTTAGTGTGAATTCGCCTTTTTGCACAAACAAATACCTGTTGTTTTTTTATTGTTGCATTGTTGTAGCGAACCCGGCTACCTTGTTTTTAGTATCATGCATTCACCTGTATAAATTCGCCTTGGCCTTGTTTGTGTTCTACGCAAGGCGAATTCATTACTAGGTGAACTTAACAGCACAGGTAATTATTTTTTTCTTCTCGTAAATTTTTTTTTCGTTTGATTACAATTTTTTCGCGCCATTTTAATCTGAGGATTTTTTGGTATGATTTAGTGCAATTTCAAGAAATTTGTGTGAATTTAAAAGTGAAAAACTAATATAATCTGTGATTTTAATTACAAACAATTATAAAAGTTTATATTTAACGATTATATAAAATTTTTTCCCAGCTGAACAATCTTAGGCGAATTTAGAATTTGACACTCACAATATGTTTTACAATAACAAAATACATAGTACTGAATTCGCCTTTCCGCTTGCATTCAACTGCAAAAATTCGCTTTGGTTCTATGCTATTTTTGGTAATGCAAGGCGAATTCATTACCAGGTGAACTTAACAGCACAGGTGATTATTTTTTGCTTCTCGCGTTTTTTCCAATGAGACTGTCAAATTTTTTTTCTTTTGTTTACAAAGTTTTTCGCGCCATTATAATCCGAAGATTTTAGTGTATGTTTTAGTACAATTTCAAAAAATTTGTGTTAATTTAAAAGTGAAAAACTAATATAATCTGTGATTTTAATTACAAACAATTATAAAAGTTTATATTTAACCATTATATAAAATTTTTTCCCACCTGAACAATCTTAAGCGAATTTAGATTTTGACATTCACAATATGTTTTACAATAACAAAATACATATTACTGAATTCGCCTTTCCGCTTGCATTCACCTGTATAAAGTCGCCTTGTGGTAATGTTACCGGACTTTTATGTTGCCATAAGGCAATATCTTGATTTGTCATTTATTGAACTTCACTGAAAAACAATTTGGTGATTCAAAGGCTAGTTAAATGTTAACAAAGTTTAACAAAACAACAGTTAAACCAAGTTTAATTTTCCTCCTAAAACTGGCGCATAGTCGTCAGAACGTTGATAATCTCTAATTTCTAGGCTTGAGACCAGGAAAATTAAAGACCAATTCATTATTTTACTGATTTGTTATATTATTCTTTCTATATCTTTAAAAAACATTTAGACTAAAAAATTTTTTTATTTATATACATTAGCTGGGGGTTAACTGGCTGTTGTGTAGCCGCTGTATTCAATAACACCCACTTGATCTTAAATTTTGGATTATGATTAATTTCTAATTTAAATTCGTATAAAAAAATATTAACTTGAACAATTTTTTTTTTATAAAATATACTTCACAATCAAGTATTGTGTTTTTATATATTTTTCTTTAAAATATGCTTTTTAAATTCCTTTTATTAATTATATTTATTAATTAAATATTATTCATTTTTATATGTATTAAATTTCCGTACTTTTAATTTACAACAGTCTTCAATCATTATTCAAACTTTTGCTTATTAAGAAATATTTTTTTCATTTTTTTTTTCTTCATTAGTAATTCTTAATTTATTTGTTATTATTTACTGTTTATTTCCCAATTTATTTTTATTATGTGCTTCTTTATGGGTGTAGTATGTATATTTTTACCACCTTTTACAATAACATCTACTGTGCAACTGAATTATGGATAAACGTTCGATACGCGAATTAATAATGTTTGTTGGTCAAGTCGGCAATAACTGCAAAAACAACAGCAACAATAAATTAAACACCAAAACGAAACAAAGCGCGCCTTCTGTTAAGTAAAATTGTGTGTCGTGAATTTATTTACGTGTGCGTATGTGAAACAGTAGTAGTGATTGCCCAGTGTAACAACGGCTTTTATGTTAAATTTTAAAATACAAATATACACATACATACGTAAAAACCAAAACAAATGTTAATTAGTTGTATGTTAATAGTTGCTATACATACTCGTACAAACACATGTTTAGGTCATCATTCTGTTCGTTAAGGGTTCCTAGTAGAAGAACTGATCGTTTGATTGGTTTCTTAAGTTCTTTATAACAGTGTTCAATAAACTTAACTTACAAAAGCAAAAGTTTGAAAAATTGGCTGTTGCTGCGAAGCAGAAGTTTTTTGTACACTACGAATGCTTTTGCTTTTTCTTAAACTTTCCAAAAAAAGAGTAAATTTGAAAGGTCTTTCAATATTTTAAAGAGTGTGGGAAGTTCTATTTTGTTTTATATTTTTCATTTTGGAAAGTAATAATTAAGCAACAGTTTGTAAACCAAAATCAAACTTCTTGCTTGGCAGTAAATGCGCAGTTGTTTTAAAGAACTTATTTCAAAATGTTGTTCAGCGTTGTCAACTCGGTTTTTGGTGCTTTTTAAAATTATTTCTTTGAAAAATTCTTTTTTTACGTTTTCGGTGCGCTTTTTAAGTTTCGGTGGCACCGATAATTTATTCAAGTGCTTAACATTTTTACGCGTCATTTTGCAGAGCACAATCAGAATCCGGTGTTATAATGTGAAAAAAGCACCTTTTATATGCACAAAGTAAGGCAATCTTATACATATTCTCGAAAGAAAAAGAACCATTTCGTTTTATAAAATTTGCTGCTTTTAGAGCGTTTTTTGATATCAAACGATCAAGCCAGGTTTGTCAAATATAAACACAATATATAGAAGTTTGTGTTTATGATGGCGCGTGAATTCGTTACTGTTTAAGTAATTGATAAATTACTAAATTGTTAATAAAACTAAAATTTTTTTCAAAACTTTTACATATTGCTTATGGTAACATTCATCTTTTATTTGTTCTAGTTCTGGCAAATTTTTGTATATTTCAGTAAATTCTTTTAGAGACACCCACTCTAGCCAACTGATTTTTACTGTTCGCTTGCAAAAACACAAATGAAATTTCCATTGTGTTTGATAGAATTGCTATTAACAGAGCTTGATGGCTTGTAGTGCCTTTCTGTAACTTTTAATGATCCGATAATCGTAATTTCTTCGACATATTTTATTTCATGCGGTAACGATTGTATGCTCCTGCAATATTATGATGACGACGGTAAGCGGCTGTATTGTTGTGTACCGGATTATAGGCATTAAAACCAACATCTGGTTCCGGTCGACAATGAATATAATTATATAATATTGCTAAATAATAAATTTCAAAAATATTAAGATTATTGTAAAGATAACATTGTCTTAATAAAAGTAACAGAATCGCCCTAAAGGAAAAGTTTGACAAACACGAATTTTAGCTATTGGACGAAAAGGTTGTTTCATTGTCATGTTTTTTATATCAAAATTTTATACTTTTTATAATACAAATTGGGGTTTTAAAAATGAAAAGAAAAATTCAAAATTCAGTGCTTTTTTATTAAAATAACGCGCTATTTCCCCAATTTTGGTGCGTTTTGAAATTTTAAAGTTGACAACGCTGATGTTATTCTCTTTTGCAAAAGAGGCAATATACTACCCAGAGAACATAAGAGTTGTATTTCAAAAGAATTGGAGGCTTATTGTTAAAAATTAAAGTTGAAGGAGCATGTAAGGTACATTACATATTTTTACAGTAAACATGCAACAGAAAAGCAAATAATTTTAATTGTTTTGTTTGTGCCACTAACTGGGTCAACCATGTTTCGAAATTCAGGTGAATTTAAAATATTAAATGGCGTACTGTAACCAATATAATAATGGATGGAAATAAAATCTTTTTACTTGTTTGTATTTTAAAACTTTGCTTGCTTTCAAAATTTTTCACTTTTATTGAGATCTATTTTATGTAGTTTCTTCAAATATGTTTTTAAGCAGCTGATTCGATTATTCTTTAGTGAATATGTGCAAATATTACACTCTGCTTTGCCTATGTCAGATTTATTTTTGAAGTAGCGCTAAACAGCTTTTTTTAAATCATGTGTCAGTATATGCATATAATATCGTGGTTGTTGTATTAAACACATTTTGTGTTTGCTGGTTAGCTCTTTCACCAACGCAAACACTATTTATGCTCACTCTACATCCCAGCGGCCAAAAATTCACTTACAGAAGCGATGATCCGATGCACACTTGTAAGTCAGTAATGCACACCATTTCATATACGAACCTAGTATACTTTTTCATATACATTGCCGCATTTGTAGAGTGAACGCCTACCACCTGCACACAAAGTAAGCCAGTTAGTGGGGTGTTCATTCAACAAAAGCTCATTATTTCCTAACATACAATGTAAGTCATCAGTAGGCAGTTCGAATACAATCTTGCATACTTTGTAAGTCGGAAGTAGGCAGCTCGGATACAATCTCGCATACATTGTAAGCCGGCAGTAGGCAGCTCGTACGTACTGCGCACTTCAGTTTTTTTGGGAATATTCCATTAAATAAATTTGTTCTGTTTTTTGTTTACTGCATTCTTTTCTTTTTCACTAAATGTTTTATCTTTCTTGTACCTTTTTTATAAGGATTCCTTACCTTTAACACTGATTTTGTTAACTAAATTTTTGCAACGTGCTCTGACAAATAAATGTGATACAAAAGATGAACGTAATTCATTTTTGTGAACTCCATATACTACTGCCATACACTGTGAGTTACTGTTCATTGATTACAAAGTGTTGCACACATCATCGAAGAGAAGTAATGTGGTAGGCAATGTTCGCCGCTGGGATATAACTTAAAAGTTGAAACAAAACTGAATGAGTGCAAAGAACCTAAAAACTGTTCAAAGAAACTTTACATTTTAAAAGTTTAAGAAAAAGCAAAAGTTTTATTTGAAAAGAGAAAAGTTTTTATTCAAATTATCAGTTCATTCCCAGCAGTCCACAAGTTATTACAATTTGCAAAGCAGCCGATTTTAAGCGATTGTGTCAACAGAAAAAATTAAAATAAACATGTTAAGCACAACAAACAACTAGCATCCGATTCAGATTAATCTTTTTCTACCCATATTGTTAAATTAAATGTACATAAGAAGCAAAGAAGAAAACAAATGCTAATTATATAGTTTTGAACTTATCCGCTTACATTGTCAATGGTCTTAGATTGAAGATTTATGTGACAAAAAGTTCACTGGGTTGTTTCAAACTTTTGATTTCTTTCTCTTCGTAATTTGAATACTGTAAACTGTTGCTTTCAGTGTTCTTTATTGAAATACGAAGTCGAAAAAATTCAAAACTGCGCAAAAGCAAAAGTTGAAAAAAACACTGCTTTATAAAATCAATTTAATTGTGAAATTTTATAACAAGAACAAGAAAAGGCGCACAGTGGTTTTAAACAATTTTGGTTATCGATTAATTTCTTATTTAAAATTTTTGATTTAAATTAAATTAAAAGGAACATTTTTCATAGTACTTTTTTGAGTGATTTTTTATAGATATTTTTTTATCTGTTATTTCCAAGTATTTATTACCTTTTCAGACTCAAGGTCCGGACAAATTTAAATAAAACTCTGATTTGTTTTAATAATTAAATTGCTCGGTGTTCTTTTTCAGACAAAAGCTTTACAAATAACTAACAATGTTATAGCATGTTCACACGACGGCTTATATTCGAGATTCGCTCTCTCATTCGCAATTCGCGGCCCAATCTTGATTATACCATAAAGCCATGGGAGCGATTTTACTCATATCGTATTCTATACATTATCGGAATATGTTTTCTTTACACTCGAATAAAAAAATCACAACTGAAATAGACGGCTTTGTTAAAAATTTCTTCTTTGTCTACACATGAAGGTGAAAGTTAATTTTAAAAATGTCACCGAAGCAGAGTTGCAAAATTTGCCTGCACTTCTCTTATTTTGTTTGCTTAGTGCCAGGTCACAACAGCAATTTTAGTTGGGCAATTCTTGACTTTATAGAAGCTTTCGGTGAGGGGAATAAGAAGGGAAAAAGAATTGCCGGTACTCGGCAATTCTCAGCAATTCCTTACATTTCTCTCATGTGTGTGTGCATATACAATGTAAATTGTATGAAATAATAAGTAGAGAAAGCTCAAGAATTACCGAAAAAAGTTTTTGTGTGTGGACAAGAAAGCAATTCCAAAAGAAAATTGCTAAAAAGTTCGGCAATTAAAATCGCTCTGTCTGACCTTACACTTACTAAAGGCCGTGATTCACTATCCTACACGATCGTGCGATACACCAAATACAACATGTGTATTGCAAAAGTACTAAAAATGCAACTGTGTGACAGAGTTTCTGACTTGAACAATTTTATGTAAATTTTCATAACATGATGATTTCTGTGCAATCAGTGTGGTATACATTGTGAAAAATACTAGAATATTGTTGGCGCCTTGAAAATTAAATTAAATTAATGTGAAATTATTATTGTAATTTTAATTATTATTTCACTATGTTTATGAATTATTGCAATCTTACTTGTACCACAGAATATATTGTATATGTGTATATTATAGCTATATAGCACACAATATATTATATATGTGCTTGTATAATAGTGTGGGCCACAACGCCATTTTGAAGCGATTTAGTAAGATCGGCCAGACCTTTAAAACATTTTCCTATGAATGAATCGTACTATCGTGTAGGATAGTGTATCAGGGCCTTAAAAAGAGTTGCTAAACTTAACATATATAAAAATCTATGGGGCAATATTTGATAAAACTTATCATTACAAATTTTGTTATGAGATTATTTTTATAAAAAGACTTTAATTGTTTTCTTTATGCATATTAAAGAAAAAAAAATGAAAATTGCTTTCATACACGAGTATGTACACACAAAAGAAGTTAATTTTATAATTATTATTTTACTACAATACTGTAATTTTGTATAAATCTTCGTAGGTGATAACACTGCTAATCACTTTGTCATTTTACTTTCAGAAAACCTCAAAAAATGTGTTTCATTCAGGTTTTGTTGAAAGCTGAGGGGAAAGAAAACAAAATGTCAGTATGTTAGTGAAAAAGTGTGAGTGTATTGCAACTTTTAGGCAATTACTTTCATGTCTACCCTGCGGGAAACTTGGAAAGGTCTTCGTCAAAAAGGCCTTCTAAGACATGATTCTATGTCCCATACTCATTTTTGCTTGTCTTCTGTTGAAGACCTATAAATTCTCTGTTACAGGAATGGGTAAAAATGTTTTTGTAGAAATCCCGTTACAATAATGAGATCAAACTCCAATTACAAAAAAAAAGAAACAATGTACACATAACAAACAATGTACACATAACAAACATATAATGAACAAAGTAAACTTTAAAAATATCGTTGTTTTCGTTATTTCTTTTATTTATACTATTTTTCGTTTCATTGCATTACCATTTATTTAATTACCTGAATGAGGTCTTCTAAAGGCCTCCAATTAGCCCTGCTAAGAAGGGCTTCAATAAGGTCTACTAAAGTACGCCTTCCAGGAGGACTGCTAAAGCAGACCTTCCGCGCAAGGGAGTGTGGAAGGTCTTAGCTGCCTAGTGCATCGCCTGTAATAAATAAATAAATGTCAAATCAAGCATCTCAGAAGGCCTGCTTAAGCTACGTACACACGGTTGTCAGATCTTACAATATTGTCAGTAAAATTGTTTGAAAATGTATTACAATCGTGTGACCTGCCAATTTTTAACTTATAACGTTGTCAGAAAAACCATTGTCAATCAATTGTAAGACGACAATGTTGTCAGGCATCTGACAATCGTGAGAACACTCCTCGTCGGCACTGCCAGTATTGTAAGCTCTGTTTTAATTATCAGATGTATAAAATTAATGCACTGACAATGGCATCATTGTCAGAAAATAGTTTAATGGGCAACTCTGCCAAACAGATGGTAGCTGATATACATAAGTGGCAATGCCTTACAACATGTCTGGCAATTTTTTTTATCTAACAATCTGACAACCGTATGAACTGACAATTTTTGCTGTCAGATGAATTATTTGTCAGACCATAGTCTAACAATGAAATTGTAAGATTTTCTTACGATCGTCTGAACACACAATTTACTTCTGCGGGACAATTTTTCATTGCCACTACATTGTCAGCATGTTGCCAGATCTTACAATAGTGTAACATCTGACAACCGTGCGTACATAGCTTTGCTCCTTCTTTTTACCTGTGGATAAACATTAGGTTACACGTACGTTAGTATTGTGCTTGCCGCAATGCATCAATTCTCGCATATTTTATACCCCAATCGTGTGATTGCACAATTAATTGGTTCATGCGGCAATCGTGTGACTACTTGATATGCGATCGTGCGGCAATAAAAAGGCCACAAATGCGCCAATATTTGTGTTCTAGTGCGACAATTCATGTGGTCAATATACGGCAATATATGATTTCTTCCATAAATTTACTTTTTTGTGTGTGCTCCTTTTATAGCAACTCTTGTAATAAGAATATAAGAAAGATATTATTTTATATTATATTTATGTGTATATGTACATGTGCATTTAAAATTCATTAGCAGTTTTAGGCAAAATAAAATGTTTTAAAAATAAAACAAAACAGAAATGTTTACATGAAAAATTTAAATATATTTCACTGTTTTTATATAATCTCTAAAAGAAATACAGTTTTTTGCAGAGTCTTTCTAATTGTTTCTTTTTTGGTTGACGCTAATTTGTTTTCTCTTTTTTTTAAGAAGACGTTTTCAATCAATACACAACAAATTAAAGGCTACTACAACAGCTGGTTCGTGATATTGCCGCAATTTAGAACTATCGTGTGACTGATATGAGACAATTATTGCCACAAAATCGTTTTTCATAGTATTTCGGCAATCAAATTTGTGAAAAATGGGGCAATCATGTGATTGCGGAGTATTTGATTGCAACAATTTTGTTATTGGACACCAATTCGGCACAATAAAAATTGGGTTAGATTGGTCTATTTGCGGCAATCGTGTGATCTCACCTTAAGAGATAAAAATTATTACAAGATTCATGTTATTAACTAAATTAATCAAAATTCTTTGGATATTTGAAGAAAACATTTATTAAATTGCTAAATATTAAAAATCTTAATTTTGAGAAAAAGTTCTTCAAATCTTAATTTACTTGAAAAAATCTTCAAAATTGAGGTAATATCTTCATTCTGGCAACGCTGCTGGCATGTGTAAACACGCAGTTAAAGTCATAACATTTTCTATCCCACAAAGCCCGTTCCATTGATATTAAAAATATATTACTTTGTTTTATTATGCCTTTAACTTGTGTATAAGAAAAAAAAACACACACGTACTACTATATAAAATCAAATTTCATGAGCCATTGTTGTTGTTGCTGCACTTGCACTTTCTGTTGAAAAACAACAAGTAAATTTAAGAAGTTATGATTGTTATTTTGCAAAAAAAAATTGTTATCGTCAATATCATATGCAAATTTAATCACGTTTTTATTAAAAACACACACTATTTATGTATGTACATATGCATGTATGAATACATATGTTTTCATAAGTAAATTAATGTGAATATATGTATGTATATAACCAAGCCCGTGAAGAAGTGGGTATAAATGAAAAAAGAAATTTATTATTTATCGACTGACTCTCTTTTATGCATAATTTAACAATATTTTAAATTAATAAGTCGTCGATACAAACAAACGGCCAAATAGAAATATACACACATGCAACGGTACATATTTACATACAATTAAACTACCATGTACATACATACATATGTATATTGACATGCATCCACGTTGTTGTGACGTATATTTTTAGTCGTTAGGGTGGATGATCTTTTCCTTCTTTAGCCCAGTGTCACCTAAAAAACATTTAAATTTTTAAAAGCAAATCAAAAAACAAAAATTTCGTATACATATCACCAAAAACCAGTGATCACCAAAAATCATGTTTCTGCTTGATTTCCTAGTGTTTAGACATGCGAGTAAAAGTTCGAAAAACTCAATATACTCACATATATTTTCCTACCACAATCACATTTTTCGCACTCGCATGTCTACTACTCGCAGCTAAACTTGCTTGGGAGTAATTTTTTGGCACTTCCATACAATTATATGCCAAACAAACAAACAGTGTTACCGTGTAAATAATTTTAAGCAAATCAACTGGATCATTACAAAATTAAAACTTAAGTTTTTACTAGTTTGTTTGTTAAATTGTGTCTTAATTTATTAAAATTAATACTATAGATGGAAATGTTTAAATTATAAAGCGTTAATATCAATAAAATTTAATGCCAACTATTTCCTAAAAATATTCTCATATGAAGAACACGGCAACTCCAATATATGAAAAGAACATAAATTAAAATACAAACACAATATGTGAAGGAAATAAATTGTTTGAAGTTCACGTGCTGACGACAAATTTAAAATGAACTCTCACTCGCAGGTGTAGGCAAAAAAGAAAATTGTAAGAGATTCGAGTTTTTCGAAGAAATTTTCAAATGAGATTACTCGCATGTCTAAATGCAGTGTTAACTCATACACTAAAATTTATAATCAAATCCAATCGTCTTATAAACATTCTGAATTTGTAATCATGAAAAATCAAGCGACAAAGTTCAACGTTTTGGTTCAAAATTTGGTCATCAACAAAAATCAAACGTCAAAGTTCAATGCTGAGTAAAATCAACTCGTTTTGTATACATTGCGCATTCATCTAATGGTGTTTTCTTTTCTGATAAAAATGTTCACAGGAAACTGTTTCAAAAGTCTGGCCGACTTGATAAAATCGCTTCAAAATGGCATTGTAGGCCACATTATTATACAAGTATAATTGAAATAATTTATTTACACAATAAAACAACTAAAACTTTTATTAACATAATAATTTTACATTACTTAAATTTTTTTCTTGAGGAACAAACAATATTCTTATATATTTGACAATATATACCACACCACAATATATACGCACAGAGACCATGATGTTTTGAAAAGTTTCATAAAATTTTTCAAATCGCACGATTTGTCAAAAACTCTGTTGCACGGTTGCATTTTTAGTACTTTTTCAGCACACATGCTTTATTTAGTAGATCGCACGATCGTGTATGATAGTGTAACAAGGCCTTTAAGGGTGATGGTAATCGGAAAAAAATGATAAACATTTAAAGAACAGCATTTTTTATCAGAAAAGAAAACACCATTAGTGTTGAACAGGGTACACTTTAATAAGGTAACCTCGTCAGTCGAACCGTTACTCATCTGGTGCGGCCAATTTGTCAAAAGTTGTTTATATTCTTGCTGTTTTGCACGCGTCAAAATTATTTATTGCGAAAGAATAGTTTTTTGTGGTTAAAATCTGTGAAAAGTGAAATTAAAATCTGTAAAAAGTTTTTCATAATAATTATTTCACTAAAATTATTTCTATTTGTAATATAATTTTACTAGTTTTCTATGTTTAAAAGACCTTTTCACTTTTTTTACATAAAACTCAATTAACTTTTCTTCTTTTTTCCACTTTTATATTTCTTTCTATATTTCTGTCACATGCTTTTGACGTTTTGGTATCATTGCAAAAACAAAATACATGCAATGTCTCTAGAAGTTGTTCTTATTGTAGCGAAGCGGATACTTTATTTGGTGTTGAATAAAATCAGCTTCATATTTGCTGTTGCTTTAATAGTGAGTTGTATGTATTTGAAACATACAAACTCTATTTTGATTTTCACGTACATATGTATGTACTTCATAAAGTAATTTTATGTCTATTTGATTTTTTTTTTTTTTTTGTCCAATTAATTTTTTTAAGTCCAATTTAATTTTTTTAATGTGATTTTTAAGAAAGTTCGAAAAAGAAATATACGCAGTGTTTGGATTGTATATCTGAGATCTTGTTGTTAGTTAACTAGATGCCATTCATAACGATTTTCATCTCAGCCCCACTGGAGTGTTTTTCTGACAAAATCCAACAATTTTTTTTTTTGAGACTAAAGTTTTTTTATTGCGTTGCATTCACGTAAGGTACTTTCATTAAGCCCTCATCGAATAGTTCTAGATGATATATAGATACCACCGATACCGATATATAGATACTACTCCGATACCGATCTATAGGTATTAGTTGCAAAAAATAATAAAAACAAGTAAGAGTGTGGTAAATTCGGCTGGGCCGAATCTAAAATACCCTTCACAATAGTCACGTATAAAACCACGGTTTAGGCTATATCTCGGGTATATATGTACCGATATCGGAAATTTCCATTTTCCATATTTATATAACCTTACTTTATTACCGGAACTGCCTTTGAGTAAAAAAGTTGTTTAAGTTTACTTACGGGACATTTTCATGAAACCCCCGGTTTAGGCTATATCTCGGGTATACATATATGGGACCGATATCGGAAATTTTCATTTTCGATATTTATATAACCTTACTTTATTACCGTAACTGCCTTTGAGCAAAAAAAGTTGTTTAAGTTCGCATACGCGGCATTTTCATGAAAACCCCGGTTTAAGCTATATCTCGGGTATATATGGACCGATATCGGGCAAATTCATTTTCCATATTTATCTTACCTTATTTCCTTACCAGAACTGTTTTAAGGAAAAAAAGTTGTTAAAAAAAAACCCGTTGAGGTTATATCTCGGGTATATATGGACCGATATTGGAAATTTTCATTTTCCATATATATATAACCTTAGTTCATTACCAGAACTGCTTTTGAGCACAAAAAAGTTGTTTAAGTTCGCTTACGCGACATTTTTATGAAAACCCCGATTTGGGCTATATCTCGGGTATATATGGACCGATATCGGAAATGTTCATTTTCCATATTTATATAACCTTATTTTATTACCAGAACTGCTTTTAGGCAAAAAAAAGTTGTTTAGCTTCGCCTATGCGACATTTTCACTAAAAATCCGATTTGGGCTATATCTCGGGTATATATGGACTGATATCTAAAAAAAAATTTTTTGCCTTTAAGTCACCATGCTTAATAAGGGTGTGAAGTTTGAAGCAAAACAAACAACTTTTGTTTTCAAAAATTTTCTTACAAAATTGCAAAAATTTGCTTTTTTCGGAATTTTGAATATAGGTATCTCAGCTATACGTGGACCGATATTACTAAATTTCAATAGCAAACCCATGAATCGATGGAGTAAAAGAATGGTGAAAGATAAAAGTTTCTAATTCTAATGGTTTTCTCAGAAACGGTATTTCAACAGCGGACGGACGGACAGACGGACATCGCTTAATCGACTTTTCCATTAATTCTGATTCAGAATATATATACTTTATAGGGTCGCAAAAAAAAACTGTAGAAATTACAAACGGGATCACAAACTTATATATGTATACCCTTTACATTTTTGTGAAGAGTATAAAAAATCACTTCATAATGTACATATGTAAGTATATAATCAATGATTATCATTTTATCAAAAGCAATGAACATACAGCCTGTTCGACGATATCGAATGATAATGTATGCGAAAGAAAACTAGTCATTCACATTCGAATCAATTTGGCTTTGTCCATGTCACTATTGTTCTTTCGCATGAATTTATGTAATTTAATTGAATTTTGACACATCGTTTGCATAGAACAAAGTTAGAAAAAAACCCAAATCAATTTTCTTTCGCCTATAGTGCGAATGAACTTCTCCGTTCGACATCGGCGAACTGGCTGTTAATTTCTACTTCTACTTTTTAAAAAGTTATTTTAATTGAACTTGAGTATCATTATATTAAATATAAAAAAAAAAAAAATCGCGCCGATCCTGCCAGGAGTCGAACCTGGAATCTTCTGATCCGTAGTCAGACGCGTTATCCATTGCGCCACAGGACCGTTGTGTAGTTTCAAACCATAGTTATTTATGTATTTTGCTTTTATATATTGTCTAACTTGGATTTTCTAGCACAACACTGTAATAAGTTTTCTACCGTACATTTAAAAAAGCTTTTCAACAAAAAGCTTTTGCATAAGCTTCACAAACAAAAGATGCCATACGTTGTATCATATGGTGTGTGAAAAAGAGTTGCCATACTTATAAATATAAATTACCAGCGTTGCCTTTAATGACACTAACTAAAGTGTCAAATTTACCCTTTTTGAGTCTAATGGCTTTTTCTTTTCTAGAAAAAGTGTAACATTTTCAATATTGTTTTGCCAAAAAAATACCGAAGTACACAGTTTTCTCAACTTTTTTTCAGATATTTGTAGTTATTGCGACATCTTCTTTTCATCTTAATAGAACTTAAATTTTAAAACTTAAGTTTTAAGAAAAAAAGTGCAGCATAAATGCAAAACTTTTTCAGAAAAGAAACCGGCATAAGACTCTTTTTATCACAGAATACACTTTTTATGACGTGGACCTTTTTGTTGAGAACGATCGAACAGCTGTATGCATAAATGTTCAGTTCTTGTTCATATTTGAGCAAGCAAGCAAAATACCCTTTTTGTATATTAAACTGCTCTAATATAGGTATATGTATATTAAGATATATTAAGATAATGAAAAAGTATGTATGTATTAATACATACATATGTATCCATGCTATCTGAAAACAAAATATTATATAATAATAATTTATACCAAGATTGCAAATATAAATGTGATTTGTTTTATTAATAAGTCTGAAGAAGTACAGCTGTATTTCAAAAAAGTTTTTACAGCGCAGTTTTTGAGTGCGTATATAAATGTCATTTAGCTTTAAGTTCCATTTATATACGAAAATCTATTTTTCACTACAAATTTGAATCAAACACATTCACATGAAATGCAAGAAAAGTTTTTCTGTGCCGTTCAGAAATTTAATATTTTTCTTTAAGTATTTTTGTATTCTTTCAATAACAAACAGCTGCTCTATGGAATACTTTCCATAATATTTGGAATTTAAGTGAAGCTATCGTCACACTTTCATCGTATTTATATAGCATATGGCGAATTGCTTAAGACTGAAAAAATTTAACTTGCCTTTCCATAAAACTTAACTTTACATAAATGAAAATTAACTATTTTTGTATTTAAATACGAAGTCAAAAACTGGACCTGAGTAAAATTATATTTGAATAATTTTTCTAAATCTAATCATTACATTATATTTTCATTCAAATATATATACTTTTGAAGATTTTTTTTTTGTTTTTTTTTTTTTTTTGTTTTTTAAAAACGTGACCCTTTTTTTCATAAAAATACCCTTTTTGTGATTCCTTGTTTTCAAAATACCCTTTTGGTGCCACTTTTTGAAAAATTCGAAGGCAACTCAGTAAACTACATATCATATTCCCTTTGTTCGCTTTTACATATAAGGCCTAGTCATAATGTGCATAAACTGGCTTAAACTTATGTAAAAATTAAACGAAAAGCATGTCATATACATAAGTGAATAAAAACGACTTTTAGTTGTCCTTATACTATGTACTTAACTGGCGGTCTCCATTAGCCATGAACATGGTATGAACATCATGGCGAACATCGCAAATGGCTAATGTGGACCGCTCATGGCCATGTTTCGTTCATGCTCCGACATCGATGCTCGAGCATATGGCTGAGCATCAATGTTCGCCATGAAGTTGGCCATCACGTACAAAAATACGCAAAATGGTGCCGAATTGAACACTTTGATAAGGTAAATCCGAAGATACGTATTCGCCACATACAAAACATGAACTTTTTTTTTACACTCGCTCTGCCGACGTTATGTTCATGCCATGTTCAAGTCGATGGCACGTGAAGACACGGCGTAATGACTAAGCTCATTGCTGCCCAAATGCGTAATACTTGTGCCTCTTTTGAGTAGATTATGTAAAAAAGCACTAAAAATAACAACAAAGTATTTCTATGCAATCACTACCAAACAAAATTTGGTTAATTAAAAATGAAAACAAAGCAAACACACATTTTCTATGAAATTAAATACAATTATTTTTACTCCCGTGCTTTCAATTTTTCTTTTTATATATATTTAAAAATATTTTGGGAACATACAAATTTCTGAAAAGAAATGATTCCGTACAGAAATTGCGTTCAGCTTCGTACTGACATTAGACGAAACTTAACGAAAAGTTTCATTAAGTACATTATGGTTCTATGGTATTCGCACAGTTGCTTAAAGTGGCTTGAGCCAGTCTACGCACATTATAGTTAGTTAGGCCTTTAGACACGAAGGGCATCACGGCAATGAAATGGCTGACATTTATGCCAAGAAAGGAGCAGAGGGGACTTTTATTGGACCCACCCCAACTTTTGGCTTCAACAAGGGTCTCCTGAATGAGGAGATAAAAAAAATGGACGGTGTCCATTGTTGAACAACAGTGGAACGAGACAGCTGGTCTTGAATACTCCAAGAAATTTCTAAACTTTGATAAAAAAGATGGCCGAACGTGCTCTAAAACTGGACAGAAAAAGTCTCAGAACATTGACAGGTGCACTTACAGGTCATTATAGCTGCTACAAGCACCTGAACAGGATGGGAATATCCAACATAGACATTTGCAGATTCTGCGGTGATGAAGAGGGATCAATGGAGCACTTAATCACTCATTGTGCAGCACTGGGGCACAAAAGATATAGGCTACTACAAGCTTATATGTTAAGTGAATGTGACTTAATATCACTCCCTATGAAGGAGCTTGTCCGTTTTCTTGACATACTCAACTCATAATGGGGCAAGGGGACGCAGAATAGATCAATATTGGTCGCAGTGCAAATGGCTGATGAGGGCCATATCCCATCCACTAATAATAATAAACAATAGGCCTTTAGACAGACGATGGGCAGACATGTTTTAATTTTTTTGGTCTTGCCTGAACCTTTTCCACTTAAGAAATTATTAGGCCGACAGAAACTTTTCGTTTCTCTTTTCTTTCTTTTTATTTTTGTTGTTTTTTTAAGCACACCTAGTATGCTTATATGATTTTGACGTAGTTATGACAACAAATATAAAATACAACAACATATGAAATGCGAAAAGTTGAAAAGAGAAACAAAAAATGTCCACAATGTCTAGTAAAGAGAGTCGTGTACTACATACCACCAACAATTTTCGTTACAGCACCCTAAAAATTCGTGTCTGCCCATCGTCTGTGCAAATGTAAAAAACGGACATATTTCTAAAGGCCTTTATACACACACAATTACAAACATATTGTTAAAATTCAGTACAAATTCTTATTTTTTTTTTTATAAATATTTATTGTATTAATTTCATAAAAAAACAGAAACGATCCTGCCAGGAGTCGAACCTGGAATCTTCTGATCCGTAGTCAGACGCGTTATCCATTGCGCCACAGGACCCCACGTTTGTTTGCGTAAAATGTACTAGTTTCGATTGTTGAATTCGATTTGTGCGATCTAAAAAATAACCTTGGGTTTAAAAATAAATTCTTAATTAGTTAATTAATTTACTAAAGAAGCCACAAACAAAAAAGAACTAACTACATACATACATATGTATGTTCATATTGACACTAGCCCTGCTAATTGAAAACAATAATTGTGTTTATGAGTTGTTGGACTCAATTTTCTTTTGCTATTTATTTTATATTTTTACTCCTGAGATAGTTAAAACGAAAAAATAGTTATTGGAATACCTACCTACCTAAAAAACAATCAGTATCAGCAGGGCATGTAGGTATGTGTGGACAAATGTGTGTATTTGCGTGGCAATTTCCAGATTTTAATTTTAAAAAAATGTTTGCGCATCCGTCGCTTGCCAGTTTTTAAATTTATTTTGACAGTTTTATACACATGTGCATAACCTATTTCAGTGAATACTTTTGTTAAGGCACCCACAGACGATATGTTTTTACGTCTGATTTTTTAGTATGTAATTTCTCATGTATTTTTTCATGTTTGTCAAAATTTTTAATTTTGATAGACGGTTTATAAAATTTGCTCACAAACGTACATGTACATTTACGTCTGACATTGTCTATGCTTTTTATTATTATAAAAAATAATTATTTAAAACATATTAAACTATTAATGAATTAAATATTTCTCAAGCCGGCTACTTATACCGCCCAAAAAGGCCGCTGAATTGTTCGCAAGGCATAGAGTTCTAATGTCAGATGTTTAAATATAACAAAATAGAACAAACACACTCTATTTGAAATTTTTCCAGACGAGTTTTGCTCATGTTTTTACAGACGCAATGTTTTTCAGGGGGCTAATTCTGTCATTCGTGATCGAAATTACTATCGAGTAGAAAATAATTTCGATATCGTGTAAATTTCTAATGATGTGACTCGTTACGTAACGAGTCGAGTTATCACTTCAGTGTTGCAAAATACTGACAAAATGTGTTTTATAACACTGCCGAAAATTGTATGTATTTGCATACTTTCTATACTTGTTGTACATTAAAAACTAAATAAACACACATACGTTCACAATAACAATTCTTTTAAATCAGTCATGTATGCGTACATTAAAAAGGAAGTGAATAGAAATAACAATTCAATAAATATATATGTAAAAAACAACTATTTAACTATGTATAAGCATATGTATGTATATATGAATTTCTAAAAAAAACAAAAATAAATTCTTGGATATAATAACATGTGACTTCAAATATAAGTTTTTGTGTTCTTAGCAATACTCATCTTTATATACATACATATACCTGTATATACATATACATCATCATATGAATTGATAAAATCCTTAAGAACCAAAAATCAATTTAATTTAACTACTATTGCTATTCAAAACTAATTTTTAATTTACATTTCTTTTGTGTTTTTCTGTTTGGCTGCTTTTCGATAGTACTTTTGCTTACGAGTAAAAAGTTGCACGGTTGCATTCGAATGGTTACTCGCTATCGAATGCCATCATTAGAAATTTCGAAACCTTTTACTCGATATCGAAAGAGATAATCCCAAAAGTGTGAAAACTCGCACATTCGAGTAAAAACTCGCTCGTAAGCGAATGACAGAATTAGCCCCCAGGTAACAGACGACATGTAGGCGTTTTACTTTGTTAAAAATGACGTACATTGTTAAAAACATATCGTGTGCTATCTACTTTAGTGTAGGCATGTGTATACATACTTTTGTAGGTTAGGGTGTCCATTAAGAACCTGATTCACTATCCTACACGATCGTACGATTCATTCACAGGAAACTGTTTCGAAAGTCAGGCCGACTTGAAAAAATCGCTTCAAAATGGCGTTTTGGCGACTATTATACAAGTATAATTGAAATAATTTATTTACATTACTTAAATTTTTTTCTTGAGGAACAAACAATATTCTTATATTTTTCACAACATATATCACACTGACCGCACAGAAACCATGATGTTTTGAAAAGTTTCATAAAATTTTTCAAATCGCACGATTTGTCAAAAACTCTGTTGCACGGTTGCATTTTTAGTACTTTTTCAGCACACATGCACGATCGTGTATGATAGTGTAACTAGGCCTTTACTTGTATGGGCAGTTTTTTCTTACGAAAATATTCATACTTCACCACTTAAAAAGTTTAGTCTTGTGGCAAAATTGATTCTCCGAAAATTTCAGCCCATGCCGTTTTAAACAAATTTTAAATACATACATACCTATGAGAAAATTGCATGAAATTGTTTTTTGTGGTAATCACGAATACAAGTTTTATATATATATACATATATATATGTATATATATATATATATATATATATATATATATATATATATATATATATATATATATATATATATATATATATATATATATATATATATATATATATATATATATATATATATATATATATATATACATATATGTATATATATATATATATATATATATATATATATATATATATATATATATATATATATATATATATATATATATATATATATATATATATATATATATATATATACTCTAAAAGTACTTTGATATCTTCACTAAAGTAAAAATTGAAATTTTTGAAAGGAAGTGGTCAAAAGACCCAAAATGCTGAATTTTTGTTTAATGCACTTCAAACCATTCGTCCAACTTCAGTAAAAAGTTTTCGGTAGCAGGACAATTTGGCAATAAAATTAGAAATAGGCTTTCTAACGAATCTACCTATAAACGCTCTAAAGAATTATTTCCTAAACCAAAAAATATATATTGGTTTATAAAAATATTTATTTTTTTATGAATTTTATATTTTTGTTCTGGATCTTAAAACTCGAGTATCTTTGTATTATTTTTATGTTTGTTGTCATTGATTGTTATTTTTTTATGTTCACCTTTATTTGTAAGTTTGTTTTTCTGATCTCATTTTCGTGATGGAAAATGCCTTTAGGGAATTTAAAAATTAAAAGCTAAAAAAATAAAGATCCTGTTTCAGTACCCAATTTAAATAACTTATTTTTGTATTCATAAAACTAAAGGTTTGGTTTAGTAAATATGTTAAGCTTTCTTATAAAATTTTTGTAAATGCCTTGGAAATTAAACCATTAAAGAAATTATTTCGGGATTCCGGGGTATTATAACAGTTCCCGGGAAATGAAAGACTGCGGGAAAATAAAAACTCTACATGTAACTCATTCGTGTTCCATAAACCATTGAACAAAACTGCTAAATTTGGTCCGAAAAGCAAATTTGTTTTATATAAAACATAATGTGGAATATAATTAACTGGGAGTGAGTTAATTACAATGGGTTTTGGGGGAAAGGAAATAAAATATTTTTAATATTTTTCATGTAAATAGGGGTTGTTTTTTAATAAGTGTACCTACTAATTTCCTTTTGAAATATTCAAAATACGCAATTCCAAATTGAAGGGATGTTGAGCGGTTCGCATTGGTTCTTCTTTACATGTTGATGATAAGGATAACGTTAAAATTTGATATTACAGAAATGATCAGATTTCGATAATCTAAATTGGCATTAGAAATTTTCTATTCAAATTGCGAATGCGAATAGCAGAGTGGTGAGTATAGGGTTAATTCAACAAAGTGGTACTAAAGTTTACAGAACACAATTGAGTGACACGTCAGCAAATTTGAATGAATAGCAGCTCCTCATTTTTTAAGTGCATTTCACACAAATTATCTAGAGATGTATGCTTATTAGCGTTCCATAAACTGTATATAAGAAACATAATCGAACTATTTTTCCATGTGTAGTTAGTATATAACATAACAGATGTTTTTGGAGATGTCTGCATGTGTACTCAATTCTCTCGAAAATTTGTATCTGCAGTTTTGAGTAGCTTCAGTTTAAAATACCGGTTTATTAATGCGTAAATATAAACAACGTATAGAAAGTGCCAGACCAAGGCGAATTCATTACCAGGTGAACTTAACAGCACAGGTGATTATTTTTTGCTTCTCGCTTTTTTTCCAATGAGACTGTCAAATTTTGTTTCTTTTGTTTACAAACATTTTCGCGCCATTTTAATCTGAAGGTTTTTTTGCATGATTTAGTGCAATTTCAAGAAATTTGTGTGAATTTAAAAGTGAAAAACTAATATAATATGTGATTTTAATTACAAACAATTATAAAAGCTTATATTTAACGTTTATATAAAATATTTTCTCTGCTGAGCAATCATAGGCGAATTTAGATTATGACATTCACGATGTGTTTTACAAAAACAAAATACATTGTACTGAATTCGCCTTTCCGCTTGCACTCACCTGTATAAAGTCGCCTTGTGCCAGACATTCGTTATTATTGGTAAGAAAACAAGACAGATTAAGCGAAAAAAAGCTTAATTATATGCATCATTTTAAAAGAGTATTGCTAAAAGCTTCCCCAGCATATAATTTGCATGATACAAAAAACAAGGTAGCCGCTTCGCTACAACAATACAACAATAAGAAAAACAACAGGTGTTTTGTTTGTGTAAAAAGGCGAATTCACACTTAAGCTGTCAAAAATAGTTGATAAAGACATGTACAAAAATTTAAATGGCGCCGAAAAAGGTAAACAAAACTTGACTGCGAAGGTGCCGCCATGTTAACCGAATTCGCCTGAATTCGCCGATGCATCCACCTAATAATGAATTCGCCTTGATAATTTGCAGCAGCAACCAGGGCTGCCAGATCTAGCGATTTCTCGCCAAACGTGGCGATTTTAAAACTTGTTTGGAGTCCTGATTTTCGATTTGACGACTGGTTATTTGTAACATAGTTGGCTATTTTTGATAATCCAAGACTTTGTTTTGAGAATCGAATATATATTATATTTTTTTGCTGGAATATCCATATATGGCATTCAAGACATTTATGCGATAAAATTGATTGTTTGTGCAGATGGTATATTAAAAATACTTTCTCATATGAATTTAATATTCTACTATTACTTGCATTATTTGAAATTAACATTCTCACTGCAGCATTATCATACTTTCACTTATATCGTTATTTATTAAAACTTTATTTGTATGTTTATTTTTTCTTTTTTTATAAATTACTAACCATACCCGTGGCGTTGCCCGCTTAAAACTAGTTTTTGACTCAATACCAAAGTAAACGTAAAAGTCATCACACATTTTTTAGAAGGATAACAGATTCGTTTCACTTATTGTTTATAGAAAAATTAAAATTGTTAGATACCTAGAAAAATGTATGTATATAAACTAATTTTCATTTACATATATGTAAATTGTTTACATAATGAAATTTTATGGTTTGTTACATAAATAAGTGTAATTAATTATGTGATGAAAATACATTTAATATACATGTGGTGTAGAGAACTGCCTGGTAAAATATATTGTTTGCTTGGGAACGCGCAAATGATGACAGACATACGGATAAACTTTCTTCATTCTCCTTGTATAAGAAAGTCTTAAAAACTTAATTAAGTAATAATAACGAAAAATATGGTGTTTTTGTGTAAAACAGCTTATGTGGCATATTTTTACAACTAGAGCTGATAGAAATTTTGACTACAGATTTGAATTGATCGTTAAAAAGTAGACTACAATCATATATCGTACACCAATCATCAGAAATGTTGTTGTGCAGTGTAATCTGTGATTATCTTTATATATCTGTTTAATGTAAGTAGATCACGAGCATTTTTGTTCGTTGTATTATGTAGACTACTAGCCAAGGCGAATTCATACCAGATAAATGCAAGAGCGATAAATACAATACTACAAAAAATAAATCTTTTTCAAATGTCAAGAGAAAAATATAAACACAAAAAGGAATTTTAAAAAAGTATATTAAAAAAATTTACAATAAAAGACAAACATTTAATTATTTGGTGAAACTTTCAGTTATTTCATGAAAATTAAACTCGTAAATCATAGAGCTAGGAAAGGTGAAAATGGTCAGCAATATTGGCGAGGATTCAGAATAGCTGGCAATCAAGATGCAATACATAAATTAAAAAATTATTTTGATTTTTTGTTCAAATTTCCATAAAAAAAAATTTACAATAAAAGAAAAACTTAATTAAAATGTGAAACTTTTAATTTTCTCTTGAAACTTAAAGTCTCAGATTATAGAGCTTGAAAAGGTGAAAATGGTCAGCCAGATTGCGGAGGATTCTGGGTGATATCTGGCGCTCAAAAATTGTTTTAAATTTTTTTTCCAATTTTGTTTTAATTGTTTTAACAGATAAAAACTGAAAAAAAAGTTATCAGCTGCGCTGTCAATTTCACCTGTTATGAATTCACGTTGCTACTAGCCGTAAAATATTTTACAGTAAATATTATACGTTTTTTGTGTCCATGAGTTTTTTTTCAAAATTAATATAAAAACAAGTAAGAGTGTAGTATGTTTGGCGAGGCCGATAGTTACGTAAATATATAGTATATATTACAAATTTTAACTAAATATGCTCGTATATATATACCGATATTGAAAATTTTCATTTTTTGTATTTCAATAACCACCTTATATTACAAGAACTGCTTTTAAACAAAAAAAGTTGTTTACGTTCGCTTACGCCATACTTTCATGAAAAAATCGGTTTAGGTTATATATAGACCGATCTCGGAAATGTTCATTTTCTGTATTTTAGTAACCTTCTATATATACCCGAGTATATAGTATATACCCGAGATACATGGACCGATATCGGAAATTTTCATATTGTGCATTTTAGTAACTTTTTTTTATTACCAAAACTGCTTTTTGGCAAAAAAAAAAAAAAAATTAAGTTCGCTTTCACGACATTGTCATTATAAATATATCATATTTACTGATATCAGGGAAATACGTTAAATAATTGTGTCAAGTTTGAAGCATAATAAACATTTTTTTCAAAAATTTTCACACAAAATTGCAAAAAAAAAAACTTTTTTCCGGAATTTTGGATGTATCTCAGCTATATGTGAACCAATTTTACTAAATTTCAATAGCAAACCGATGAATCGATGGAGTACTAGAATGTTGAAAGAAAACAGTTTCTAAGTCTAATGGGTTTCTCAAAAACGGTATTTCAACGGCCGACAGAAGAGACGGATATCGCTTAAACGAATTTTCTATCAATTCTGATTCTGAATATAATTACTTTATAGGGTCGCAAATGAAAATTGTAGATATTACAAACGGAATCACGAACTTATATAACCTATCACATGTATATTGCTGGTGGAAACGACGAAATGTTGTCAAAATTATGTCTCTCTTTTGTTTGAAAAAGCAACAAAGTCGATATGTTTTTTCAGAATTCTTTAGCTTGTAAACAAAATTTAAAAAAATTTACTTTGAGCTTCTTTGTGTCGCAAAAAACGCATTTTTTAGGACAAAAATCATCATTTTGTTGAATTTGAACATGGAAATCGTCAGAAGTACGAATTGTCGTGAAATCTGGCAGCTATGGCAACAACCGTTATCGTTTTTGGGGTTTTAACTTTTCTGCTCTGCTTTTCTTCATGTTCTCGCTCTCTCTCTACCAAGGCGACTTTAAACAGGTGAATGCAAGCGGAAAGGCGAATTCAGTACTATGTATTTTGTTATTGTAAAACATATCGTGAATGTCATAATCTAAATTCGCCTAAGATTGCTCAGCAGAGAAAAAATTTTATATAAACGTTAAATATAAGCTTTTATAATTGTTTGTAATTAAAATCACAGATTATATTATTTTTTCACTGTTAAATTCACACCAATTTCTTGAAATTCTACTAAATCATGCAAAAAAATCTGCAGATTAAAATGGCGCGAAAGAGTTTGTAAACAAAATTTGACAGTCTCATTGGAAAAAACGCGAGAAGCAAAAAATAATCACCTGTGCTGTTAAGTTCACCTGGTAATGAATTCGCCTTGCTCTCTACATAGATATATTTCGCTGACGTTGTGGAGCTCCAGTTGATTTTAGAGAATTTTAGAACATGTGTTGTATAGTTGTGTATGTTTCCCCCCAATTGCTTTTATACATGTTTTGTTGTTTGTGTAATCAATTTGTTTTCATTTTCTTTGCTTGCGAAATTTGTATATAGAATTCTGACTGTAATTTTTTTATTTAGTTAGTCGGTCGTGAGACTTTGGTGCGAGTGGGTTGTTTCAAAGAATTCTCGAGTGGAGTGTTTTTATTTTATACTTTAGTTATAAAAAAAATTATTTCTTATATTTGGTTAGTTTTATTTTTTATAATATAAAGTGCATACATGTATGTACATACATATATAAAAAAGTGCTTTTTCTATGGCGTATATATGTATATAAAGTTTTTAACTAAATATATTTTTATAAATACATATGAACTTTTTATTTGTCGAATTATGCGAAACAACTGAGTTTTGATAATTTCGTAATATTTATGCAATCTACTTGCAATTTTTAAATATTATTTAATTTTTCTCAATTCTTATATCATATTTTTTTTATTTTTATCACTTAAAATAATTATGTAGCAAATTTCATTGCCGTGCAAAAATAAGACAATTTCTTTTACAAGATTTAAAGAAAAAAAAAAATCAACGCTAAAAGGAAAAAAACTTAAAGAACAGAAAAAACACAAACAGAAAAAAGTTACGTCAATCCTTTTTGGATTATTGAATAAAAGGTAAGTGCAAAAAATTAAAAAACAAAGTGTTGTGTGTAAAGTATTTTGTTAAGAGAAATTTAAACTACTTAATGCAATTAATACACTTGTACTACTCAACTAAAAAAAAAGCAATTCTAAGTTAAATTAAAAACCCCGTCACCGGTTAAATCTTTCTAAAAATCCACCGATGAATTGTCAAATTGTGACAAACAGCTTAAACGTTTTTTACAACCTAATCATTTAGTGTGGATATTCGCTTTTTCTGGTCAACAACTTATTGTTGTTTTTGTGAAGGCGACGTACATATGTACGTACCTACATACGTACAAACATATAAACTCGATTAAAACAGTTTAACTTTGAAATTTTAAACAAAAATTTGATGATGAAACCCTTTTTAAAATAAAAATAAAAAAAAAATTGCTTTCCCCCCTCGTTATGTACACATATTAGTAATAGTACTTCAATATAAAATTAGGACTTTTTAGAAAATATTTATTTTAAATTCTCAGTTACAAATATATTTGCAAAGTAGGTATAGGATGCACAGCATATACGGAGTAGAGAAGACCTTATGCTGACGATGTTATTAACAGTAATCTGTGACTGACTTAACGACTTATGTCTTCGCATAAGAAGATGCCGCGTGGTTAATAAAGGAATACTTAAAAAAAACTGTAAACTAATACAGTTAGTTGAGGTAAACAGTTGAGAGCGAAATGAAAACTCTCGAAGGCCAAGCAACAAAAAAACACCAAGCCTGACCGCACTTAAGAAATAATTACGATGATGCGAGATGAACAGCATCAGATCAGTGCCTAGTAATATTAGTGAGAAGTTTCTCGCGTCGAAAACTATGAAACATGAAATTGCACCGTTTCTCGACTATTGAGAAAAACAGCTTTCTGTATATTAAATCGAAAAGAGGCAACACTAGTTACGTCTTTATTGGAATATTTCCATTAAACAGCTGTCAAAATGCAAAAAGTAAACAAATAAGAAGAAGCATAGAGGAAAAAATTATCAAACGAAAAGAAAATTTAAGAAACAAATGGTTAGCAGTGAATAAATAAAACAATTGAATTCAGTAGTGTTATAAACAAGGCAGCTTTATACAGGTAGTGGCAGAATTACAATAAATACAACACCAACAAACATCAACATGTATTTGGTTGGTAGAGTTTACGAATAGTTGTCAAAATTTTGTTTGAAAAAGCAAGGAATTCTATGTGTTTTTGACAAATTTACGCAAAGGAAACGAAAAACAGCTGCGCTTATACCACTACCATATTAAAGCTACCTTGGTTATAAGTAAAAGAAAATTGTGTCAATCAATGACTTATGTACATAAATAAAAACACATTCAGGTCATACATAAATTTCATAAAAACTTTCAATAATGTATAGTTTTGTGGTGATGGTTGCTGACCAACATGACCGGTGAAACATGTTGCGCATTTACAGGCAGAGATTAAGGGATTCACCTTTTTTCAATTCCTGAAGCGATGAGGGAGAGGCTAAAGTTAAGATTTTGCCATTAAATTTTTAATTTATCATACTGTATGTACATATGTACATAAATATTAAGAAATAAAGAAAAAACCAAAAAAATTTAATTCATAATTTTTATTTATTCATTATAAAAATAAAAAAGATAAACATGTTAAACATAAAAAACAAAATAAATAAGATAAACATAAAAATAAATATAAATAAATTAAATTGCTCCACAGTTTTTTCACTTCCACCCAAAGAGTTTAAAGATATTTGTAGTGCATACCATCGATTTTATTTCGAATTCATTCCGCTAAATTTGCCTCTAGCGAATTCCAAGTTTGTGGACATGTAATCCACAAGTTTTTGTTTCTACCCCTTGGAAATTCTTTCAATTTTCTAAAATAAAAAGAAGAAATGAAAAATTAACTACATTCATTATATGCCGTATTCATAAAAAATATTTTACACATAATATAGGTTTAATTGACAAATTTTGTGTAGAAATATGTAAATCAAATAAACTTTTACTAATTGCAAATTATTTTTTATGAATACGGCAATATGTCTATAAATATTTAAAAACTTTACCTTTTCTACATCCATTTTGTCAATTATATATTTTTTAAATTTATAACATCCGCAACTCTTTTATATGTGAATAGTTTTGACAGCTCTAGCGAGAAACTTCTCAATAAATTTTAATACAGAAACAAGTTTACTCACAAGTTTCCAATGTATTACGTCAAAACATTTGAGTGAGAAACTCCATTTTTTGTTTCAATTCGCATAGTTTTTCTGTCAATTCCTTTGCTTCTTGTGAGAAATTTCTCAATGCGAGTAATACAGAAACCAAGGCGAATTCATTACCAGGTGAACTTAACAGACCAGGTGATTATTTTTTGCTTCTCGCGTTTTTTCCAATGAGACTGTCAAATTTTGTTTATTTTGTTTACAAACTTTTTCGCGCCATTTTGATCTGAAGGTTTTTTTGCATGATTTAGTGCAATTTCAAGAAATTTGTGTGAATTTAAAAGTGAAAAAGTAATATAATCTGTCATTTTAATTACAAACAATTATAAAAGCTTATATTTAACGTTTATATAAAATTTTTTCTCTGCTGAGCAATCTTAGGCGAATTTAGATTATGACATTCACGATATGTTTTACAATAACAAAATACATAGTACTGAATTCGCCTTTCCGCTTGCATTCACCTGTATAAAGTCGCCTTGTACAGAAACAAGGCACAGAGCTGCTTTACAACTGTTTTAGAAAATACATAAAACTTTCAAGGAACAAAATTATTTTAAAATGATATCATAAATTTGGCTAAGCGCAACTCAAGGTGCATTAACGTCTACACGGTGGCAGCACTAGAGCATAATTACAACAATACAACAAAAACAGGCGTGTGGTAAGCTATGTTTGTCAAAAATATTTGGAACTTTTTTCACAATTATAAACTATGAATGTACTTTTACATAATTATAAATTATTTTTATTTGAACTATTTTTTATGTTCAAACAAATAAGTTTTTTATTCGCTATTTAAGCTTCTAACATTTATACCAGTAAAAAATTATAAATAGCTTGTTTTCTATGTTTCCCAGCTATCTATATGTCGACATTTGACGGATATTATTAGAGCATTTTTCTTTTTAAATTCTCAGCAATTTATTTGGATTGTTGGGATATAAAGGTGAATGTTTGAGAATATCTTTCAAAAATTTCCAAAGTCGACTGATGATTAGGGTAGTTCCTATGAAATGTCGACATATAGATAGCTGGGAAACATAGAAAACAAGCTATTTATAATTTTTTATGTTCACAAAATAATTTTTATAAGTTTAATTGAGAATAAAACATTAAATTCACTTTCAAAAATGTAAACAATACATTTGACGTAAGTAGCTTACTATGTTGCCCGTAGCAAAAAATTGTTACATGCCGTAGCGCTGCCACCTTGTAGATATTAATGCACCTTGACGCAACTCATATCTTTCTTTCACTACCCCAACGATAACAATCTGTTGGAAGCAGTTATTTCGTAAACTAGTGGTGGGCAAATGAAAAAAAAATATGTCTCGATGTGCAGCACTATTCCGAAATCTTTAAAGGGCGTTTCAGACTATCATACAAGACTTAAGATTTTAATTGGATTTTGTGAGACAAAAATTATATTTCCTGCGACTATCAAAAAATCTAACATACTATTATATATTTTCATACCATCACACCTTAAGTAAAATAAGTAATATGATTTTAAAATAAACGGGCAATGAAAAATCTTACTGTTTAAACAAATTTTTAAAAATGGTGAAGTGTTATGGGATGCAAAATCTCTTACCGTATTATATCTCATTTTTATAACGATTTATATTCCCATTGTCACACTTGCACGTATTATTTGAATTTTTGACAAGTCTTAATACAAAGTGTGTTAGTCTGAAGTGCCCTTAAAGGGCGTTTCAGACTATCATACAAGTGTTAAGACTTTGATTGGATTTTGTGAGACAAAAATCGAATGATATTTGTTGCGACTGTCAAAAAATCTAACGTACCATTACATTTCACACCGTCACACCTAAAGTAAAGTAAGAAATATGATTTGAAAATAAACAGCCAATTTACTTAACGTCTGGTTTTAATATTTTTATTATATGCTTTTGTAAAAATGCAACCCTGATCTAATGAAATATCTTATTGTTTAAACAAATTTCTAAAAATGGTGAATTATTATTATTTCTCATTTTTCTGTCGCTTTACATTCACACTATCACATTTGCACGTATTATTTGCATTTTTGACAAGTCTTAATACAAAACGTGATAGTCTGAAGTGCCCTTAACCACAACTTATAATTCGTAATAAAAACAACAGACGAATAGAAAGACAGATATTTTGTTTACCGCTATATTTTTTTTCGTGGGTTTTTGGGTTTATTTTCTTAAGATCAATTTGTTACATGAATAATAAAGAAAAATGTCAAAGCGCGCGCATAAAACTTTGTCAGTGTTACAAAACATTGACGACAGCGATTATCAGTGTGAACTTTGTTTTTGTAAACGTTTTGCTTTTTACAAAAAAAAAAAAATAAAATAAAATAAAATAAAATAAAAGTAGTTTTCCCTTAAATGTATTGGTGTTTACTCTTCCATATAGAAATTTTGGGCAACACTGGTTATACAGTGCTGACAGTCTAACATTCCGATGAGTGGCCCACTACTATCAGAAAAAGCAGTATGTTTTGCAAAAAATTTAAATCTAAATCAGGGGTGCCCAAAAGTTCTATATGGAAGAGCAAACATCAATACATTTAAGGAAAAACTACTTTTATTTAAAATTTTAGTTGGAAAAAGCAAAAAAGTTTACAATAACTTAATTTACATTGATAATAGCTGTCGTCAATATTTACCAGCAAAGCATGCGAAAGTGTTGTTAAAAAATTATATATAAGACGAAGTTATTTATGTTTTTTTTCATTGCTAGTGCTGAGTGCAGTATGTGTGTATTAAAGAGCCACATCTGATCTAAATGATTTTAAAACACGGCATAACATAACATGTAAAAAAATCTGCTGAGAAAGTTCGTTAATGATGTTATGTAGCGGATTTCACTCTTTGTATTAAATTTAAAATGTTTTTAAATATAATACTATAGTAAATTTTTAAGTGTGCGTGACTTTTCTTTGGTATTGTAAAAAAACTGAAACAGCTGACATTTTTTTAGATATTTTTGCAACACAAATACACAAAAGAATATTTCAGTTGGAGTTTCGTGAAAAGAAAAAATCTTAAAGAAAAGGAAATCTTGAAAAAATTCCTAATCCCATTTTTTTATTTTAACTTTTTCACGTTTTTTTTTTTTTTTGATGTTTTTGATTTTAAACAAAGTGTATGAACTCGTAAATTTTTTTATTAAGAGCAAAAAATAAATCTACCGGCTATTTCATACTTGTAAATAGATAAACTTATAGTCTATTTACACCAAAGCGAAATCTGCTCATCCGAGATTTCAAGCCAAATCTAGTAGATTTTGAGAAGATTTTTCATACGAAATGAAATCTACTTCATGAGTAGATTTTGAAGAAATTTCCTGAAATCAGTACCAAGCGATGCAACTGTAATTTTGTTCAAAAAGTACTTAAAAATACTACGCTGCAACAAAAATATACACTTTAATGTCAGACTCCCATGCATAAATTATTTTTGTGAACAGTGAATCTTGCTAGATGGCAGAAAACGGTGGTGTAAACGATATAGATTTCGTAGTAGATATCAATTCAAATCTTCTGAATTTTGAGTTGGTGTAAATACGCTATCACTACGTTTACTAAATCTACTACTGTTTTTGATATTGTAAAGGTTGTTAATTTAGTAAATTAAAAATCTATAAATTTTGTTGTTGTCAAGTTTTAAACTTACCAAGATTTACTAAATCTACAATATGCACAAGATCTACAATAATACTTTACTACGAAGCGTGAGAACCGCTTATGTTTAGAATGGAAAGAATAATAATCATTTGACAAATAACTATGATATAAAAGAAAGTTGAAATGAAAGTTTTGAACAATTTTTTTGCGTTTTTTTTCATTATAGTAAGCAAATTGAAAATCCCCGTTACTTCGTATTTATTTTATTTTAACCCCGTTATATCGAAAACCCTTATAATTCATAAAAAATGGCTGGTGCCTTGCGATTATGAATTATCGAGAGTCCACTGTATTCGTTTAAATTTTATATAATATATATTTCACTCATTTTATTGCTTTTTATTTAGTCTATTATTTGTCTTCGAGTCAATTGAAATTTTTTAAACACCATATTTGCATTAAGAAACTAAACAGACAAAAGTGCAAAAAGTATTTAATTAATAAGGCTATTAGCAGTTTACAATAACAATTAACATTCATAGAAATATTTCAATAATAAGTAATTAAGTTGAATAAAGTTTCTTTTCTATTTCATATTATGTATAAATATATTTCATTTGACACATAATACCCAAAAAATATGTAAATTTGTTTTGCGGTAAACTGTTTCTAATATTATATGATGGCAGTTGTCTCTCTAATATTATATGATGGTATTTGTCTGGCTCAAGTTCAAATCTGCCTTTCGCCAAGAATTGTTTTTATTTTGAATTATAACAATAACTGCCGCGATCAGTAACTCTTAATCAAAGAAGACAGGAAAAAATATTTGTATACACTAAGCTGGGGGATCACTAGTTGTTTCGTAGTCGCCACACTACTCATCAGCACGCACTATCATTAATATAAATACAGGTAAATTGTTTTACTATAACACTTGATTGACGAACATATATCAATTTTATAACAACTTGCCGCTCTTCGAATTTTTTGTATTTTGTAAATGATTTGAACTAATTGGATATATAAAATTGTTAACATATGTTTTTTATCTTGTGCCATTACTCAGCGTACGACCCCTACATATGCAGTGCATTGCACAGGAACTAGGGAAATAGGTTATGAAGAGGACATAAATAACAAATTTACTTATTTAAATAAAAACTAGTCGCCAACTGTGTTGCTTAGTACAAATATCGAAAACGGCTCGGCCAAACTGACTACTACTTTTATCGTCAAGGCATGAAGAAGGAGAAAGAAAACTTCACACGACAGCTAAGGTAATTTCCAAAATAATTCATTGGTTGCCTACTCGATTACAATTGCCGTCGGCAGAATTTGTAGCCGTGTGGTCAGCCGTCGCGTATGTGTTTATTGCCTTATTTATTAATTTTTTTTCTGTTGGAATGCTAGCTTCCAGCGCAACTTAAATTATTGTGTAAATTTAACGATTTGATTTTACGCTGTAGTAAGTAACTTAAATAAGCCCGTTAAAGTTGTGCCTTCAACAGTATTGCTCATTAGCCTTCTTTAATAAAAATCACTAAATAAATAACGATAAAGTCGCTAAATTAGTTTGAAAGCAGCTAAATTATGACAACTAACGGCCGCAAAAAATGAGTAAAATTTGTTTTGAATCGAACTTTACTGAGAGACAGTAAAGCTTTCTCTCTTACGTTCTGTCAAAATTGGATTTTCCAACAACGTTGCCATTGTTGGTCTTTTCCGGACAAATTTCATGGGACATTCTTTGTTTGGTCCGCTAAACCGTATTTTGCTCTTTTTGAAACATTTTAGGAAACTCCAAACACTGGTCACCTTAAAAATTTTAAGATACCGACAACCCTATTTACTTCTAGGCATGAAAAGTAAATGTTAAATATTTTTCTGTAAAAATGTATAAGAATATAACAGCATTAAGAACAAAAGAAATTTGTGTTCTTTTATATACTTATATGCCAATTCCTTATGTTACGTGTTTTGTTCCATTTCTGGTTTAGCTTGTAAGGACTAATATCTCAGATAATTAATGCAACGTTTTAATCACTGTTGCACCTGACGTATCATCGATTTTTGTCGACTTTCAATTATTTAATATTATTTAAAACACTAAAATATTGCAAATACAATAGACATTCAACGCAAAACTTGGAAAAAATATGAATTCGAACGAAATTTCAGACGTTAAACAACAAACATGAAAGTTTTATGTGCGAGATTAACTAGTTGTGAGTTCGAATCCAACTTCAGTCAAGAAGAAGGATTATTTTTAATTATAACAATAATTGCTGTGAAACAATAAGACCAAAAAGAACAGAAAAAGTAGTTGAATACCATTAGCTGGGGGACAACTAGCTGTTTCGTAGCCGCTACACTACTCATCAGCACCCACGTCTCACAGTTAGGAGAATTATTAGTAAATAATAAAAATTAAAAACTGGTTGTTCAGTGACAGAAAATCCTGTACAAACAACTAGGGTTATAACAATTGCATATATGTGATCAATATGTGCCAAACATTAACGTAATAATAATTAAAGAGCTCGGTGGCTGAAGTGGTTAAAGCGGCCGTATTAAAAATACATCATGTTCACATGATCCCGAGTTCGAGTCCCAGTGGGTGCTGATGAGAAGTGTAGCGACTACGGAACAGCTAGTTGTCCCCCAGCTAATGGTATTCAATTATTTTTTCTGTTCTTCTTTGGTCTTATTGTTTCACAGCAATTATTGTTATAATTAAAAATAATCCTTCTTCTTGACTGAAGTTGGACTCGAACTCACAACTAGTTAATCTCGTACATATGTATATAACTAAAAATGTTCACTCATTAATGATTTACATGAAAGTTTTATATTGAGCTCCTAACCCAAATGAAATCTAGATTTGACTTTAATCGAGAAGACATGCATATGTTGTAAATAATTACTCCTTCTAAAGTGTTGTCTAAAGATGACTTGCCTTTATTGCTCCTAATTTTCATTATTAGAGCAAATTTTCACGATAATTTAAAGCCATGTCTAAAAGGCATGTCTTTTCTTTTGTATTGAACACTTTTTAAAATTAAAAAAGCCATGTTTTCTGTTTTTCAAGTTTTTTTTCTCTAATTTCTTTTTGACTCGTTTGTTATTTTTTAAATTGTTTTATTTTCATTCGGCTGGCAAGGTAATCACATCGATACTGGCAAAAGGGTAAAAAAGAGACAAACGATTATTTTTAACGACAACAATTAAAAAACGACATGACTTAAAAATCATCATAAAGATGTAACATGATTTTGGTAGGAGCTTTAAAAGAATATTATAAAAAGGCATGGCTTTAAATCACCGTATAAATCAGCCTTTACACAGTGAAATTTGTTGATTTATTTTGGGTCCAAAGTAGTTCTATTGAAAACGGACTAAATAAGAAGAGGTTTGAAGATCTTGCTAGTTTTATATTTAATTTATTTTCTCTGCCACATAGTTCTGCAACTGCTGAGAATAATGCTTTGTAAAGAACTTATAAAAAAAAAAATAATGAAGCACGCATTATGTGGTCAGCAAGAAGAACATTTTCTAAAAAGTAGTTGTAACTAACTAACCAAATAATTACTTATGTATGTATGTACATATATCATTAAAGAACATTTTGAGGCAAAGAATGGCGATTATTTTTCCTATTTGTTTTTATAAAATATACATATTGTGAGTATGAAACTACACATATGTTACGTATTGGGAATGGTCAAGAGTAATTCTAGTTTACGCACGTTTGTATATACGTTTTTGTATGTTTTAACGTTTCTTGTTTTCGTTACATTATTGTTATCTATTCTTTAATTTAAAAACGTTGTCGAATAAAAATTATTCTTTATATGAAAAATACACATACATATGTTTTACATTATTAAAAAAAATCGGCCTTTTTCCAAGGATTTTGGTGCGTTTTAGTTTAGTCGAACTTGTGTTACAATCGCAAAGCGTTGACGTCGCGATATTTATGTTGATCTCATACATTCTTTATGTAAATGAGGATTTTCAACGGATAAATTACGCTTGACGCGCTAATTTAGGTTGCACTCTTAAGGCAAAATTAGTTTGTACGTTGTTTTCTCTTCTGAATCAGCTGTTCTGTTTCTGTTCAATATAAACTATATGTGCATGATTTGTTTTTAATTTTTCGTTCTGTTCTGTTGCTGACGTATCTGTTGAAAATATAAAGGCTTCATTAGTTTTTACGCTCTGTTGCCGTTTTGTGACGTTCATTTCTGTAGCAACTATTTTACAATTACTTTTTCCGTGAAAATATTCTGCTGTTATTTACAGTAGAGCATAAATAAAAGAAAAACATTGGAATGCAGAATCAAATACATATGTACATAAATATTATATTGTGTGAAAAAACAAAAAAAGAAACAAGTTAATAATTTAGAAATGGTGATCAAGCAGCCCAATTCTTTCTCACAATCTGCACACTTTATGACACTTCTTATACAAAATATAATATTTCCTCGCTAAAATAATGTTTTTTTTATCATCCATAGTTGCTTAATTGATTAAAAATGTATTAACTTTTAAAAAACTTTAATTGAACCAAAATTTTTTGGCAAAAAAAACTTATATGCATTTGAATAAAAAATTAATGTTTCCATACCTGAAAAAAGTAAAACATACACATATCTAGCCGTCACTTAAGGCAGAATTAGTTTGTACGTTCTTTTCCGTTCTGAATCAGCTGTTTTGTTTCTGTTCAATATAAACTACATATACATGGTTTGTTTTCACTTTTTCGTTCTGTTCTGTTACGGACTAATCTGTTGAAAATAGAATTCAACGTTAAGTGACGTCCAGATATGTGTATGTTGTACTTTTTTCAGGTATGGAAACATTTATTTTTATTCAAATGTATACATTTTTTTTTTCAAAAGGCAAAATAAATTTGTTTCAATCAAAGATTTTTAAAAGTTAATACATTTTTATCAATAGATCACCTATGGATGATCAAAAGAATATTATTTTACTGAGGAAAAAATTATATTTTGTATAAGAAGTGTTATAAACTCTGTAGATTGTGAGAATGAAGTGGGCTGCTTGACCACCACTTCTAAATTATTAATTTGTTTCTTTTTTGTTTTTTTTTTTTTTTTCATACAAGATAATATTTATGCACATATTTTATTCTTCATTCCAATGTTTTTCTTTTATTTATGCCCTACTGTAAAAAAAGCAGAATATTTTCACGGAAAAAGTAATTGTAAAATATTTGCTACAGAACTGAACGTCACAGAACGGCAACAGAAAGTAAAAACTAATGAGGCCTTTAACATTGAATTCTATTTTCAACAGATTAGTCCGTAACAGAACGGAACGAAAAAGTAAAAACAAACCATGCACATATAGTTTATATTGAACAGAAACAAAACATCTGATTCAGAACGGAAGAGAACGTACAAACTAATTCTGCCTTAAGGCACTAATCTGTTGAACTTAGAATTCAACGTTAAGTGACGGCCAGATATGTATATGTTTTACTTTTTTCAGGTATGGAAACATTAATTTTTTATTCAAAATTATAAAATTTTTTTTGTCAAAAGCTAAAAATATTTGTTTTAATTAGATTTTTAAAAGTTAATACATTTTAATCAATTAAACAACTATGAATGATCAAAAGAATATTATTTTAGCGCGGAAAAAATTATATTTTGTATAAGAAGTGTCATAAAGTGTGCAGATTGCGAGAAAGAAGTGGGCTGTTTGATCACCATTTCTAAATTATTAATTTGTTTCTTTTTTCGTTTTTTCATACAAGATAATATTTATGTACATATTTTTACTTCATTCCAATTCTTTTCTTTTATTTATGCTCTAATGTAAAAAACAGCTGAATATTTTCACGGAAAAAGTAATTGCAACGTCACAGAACGACAACAGAAAGTAAAAACTAATGAGGCCTTTACACAGAACGAATAAAAATTTAGCAGTTGCCTAAGCGGTTGTAATGGTCAGCAGCATTTATAGCCGTGTAGCTCTGCCATTACCCAAGGCGAATTCATTATTAGGTGGATGCATCGGCGAATTCAGGCGAATTCAGTTAATATGGCGGCACCTTCGCAGTCAAGTTTTGTTTACCTTTTTCGGCGCCATTTAAATTTTTGTCGTGTTCTTTATCAACTATTTTTGACAGCTTAAGTGTGAATTCGCTTTTTTACACAAACAAAATACCTGTTGTTTTTTTTATTGTTGTATTGTTGTAGCGAAGCGGCTACCTTGTTTTTTGTATCATGCCATTACCTATATGCTTAACCTACCGTTTAGACAGGAAAGTAATTTCATGAAAGTTGCAATGCACGCACACTTTTTTATTAACACACACACACACACACACACACACACACCCACACACACACACACATTTTGTTTACTTTCCGCTCAACTTTCATCAAAAATTTCATGAAACAGATTTTTTGACGTTTTCCGAAAGTAAAATGACAAATGACTGTTGCCATATACAAAGAATTATACAAAGTTGCAGTATTGTAGTAAAATAATAATTATATAATTATAATTCTTTTGCATGTATATGCAAATAATTATTATATTTTATATTGTATATTAAACACATAAAGAAAATAATTAAAGTATTTGTATAAAAATAATATCATAGAAAAATTTATAATGATAAGTTTTTTCAACTATTGTCTCATAAATTTGTATATGTAATAAGTTCGGCAACTTTGATTAGTAAGCGAACAAAATAAGAGTGGAGAGAAGCAGAGGCAAATTTTGCAACTCTTTGCCTCGGCGACATTTGTAAAATGAACTTTCACTCTCCTGTGTAGACGAACAAGAAATTTTTAGGAAAATCGTCTATTTCATTGAAATTTTTATTTGTAATACGTATACAAAAATTTCATGAAAGTACTTTCTTGTGTAATGGTAGCGATACAATGTAAATTGTAGGAAATAAAAGCTAGAAAAAGCTCAGAAATTGCTGAAAAAAGTTTTTGTGTGTGAACATAAAAGCAAGTTCAAAAGAAAATTGTGAACAAGTTGGGTAATTAAAATCGCCTTGTCTGATTTTACTCTAAATAGTTATCGATTTTTTATCTACATATAAAAAAATAAAGAAATTTCTATAAACAGTAGGAGGATACAACAAACTATCAAAGGAAAATTTTGCAATAATTATTTTATACTGATTTCCTCAGTATATTGCGTTTTGCGTTGAACTGTGGATTTTAATTTTTTTTTTATTGGAATTAGTTTTAGGGATGAATTGCAGGATTTGATATTCGGATAGCACAAGCAATTTAGTCGCTACCTTGGTTATGTTTAAGGTTCTTAAGTTATCAAATGTTGGTAGTCCAGATCTGTAAGGATATTTAAAATTGGGGTATTGGTGGTTTGAATTTTTTTTTTAATGTTGTTTTGCATTTGAATTAATTTTTTACAACAATTCTGTCATTAACAATATTTGCAATTTAGTTATCGATTGCTTTTGCGCATTTATCGTGTTTTACGCACGAATAAGTATTATTATGAGTATAAAACTCTTCCATCAAATCTTTGTAACAGGGTGAAGTTGTGTGAAATGTATTAGAATCACTAAAAACGCAAATTTTTCTGCATCAGTCCAACGATGATACGAGTATATCGTTGCAAGGCTTATCAGTAAACTGGTTTTATTGCTTTTATTTCTCTAATCTGTTTCCTTGTTCATTCATTGCCAGCACTTGCACTTGACAAAGTGGCAATTAAGCAACAACACCTTAGTTTTATTAATAATAAATCTCCGTAGTTCTGTAATCTCTTTCAACACACTACTAACTAGTCTTTTGTGTAGATCTAAGTGCATAAACGAAAACATGTGCTTTTGAGTGTTTCCTCTTCAATGTTTACTGATAAAAAAACCAAAATAAATAAATATTAAAAAGATAAATATGTTATTTTGTTGTTCGTATGCACAGTTTTTATTTTCTAATATTAGAAATTTTTTTTATGTAGTTTTTGTTAATTTACGGCATCTAAATAACAACACAATATGACGAGCTTCTTTCTATTGAATACTTTTTCATCATATTTATTTCTCCACTGACAGCAGAAAATTCTTAAAGAGTTTGTTGTGATTTGATAAAAACATTTATCGTTGGTCTCATGTATAAAGGACCTAAATTACATTTTTCCGAAATTGCATATTTTCGGTGTTTTTACCACATTTAACACAAATACACCTCGTTTCACACAAATATGAGTTACTTATGATTTACGCGTAAATGGCATAAGAAAAAGTTACATGTTCATAAAAACAAGAAATCGTCAATATCCCGATAATTTATGAAAAAATCGTCATTTTAGTTGTGAAATATCGTCAAAAAAATCGGATTTGTAAAAATGCCAAATTTTTAGTGTATTTTAAATTTCTATTTAAAAGTACAAAATATTTTTAATGCAAGCTTATGGTCTAAAATTTGTACGTTTGGAAAAAATGTTTGAATTTAATAAAGAATTTAGTTTTTAATTAATTACAGTTACATACATACAGTACTGTTCGAAACTTAAGCAACTTTTTTATTTTTACTCCTGTCTTTTGTTTTTTCAAAAATTAATACAAATTTTGAAACAGTTATTTAAGTCATGTTAATTATAATAAAGAAAAAGTATATGTTGGTTGATTTAGTTAACTTTGAATTAGTTCTTCAGAAGCATAACTATGGCATGAACACGATACGACAAAGCTTTCAAATCAAATATCGTACAACATTTTACTAATGGTGAATCTCATATTTCTATTGCAAAAAGGTTTGGGATTAATAAATCAATAGCTTCACGTTGAATTGAAAAGTATAAATCAACTGGAACAATAGAAGTTATAAATAAAGGCGGGCGAAAAAGAACAACTTCGACGCGCACTGACAGAAAAATCGTTCGTTTGTTTAAAAATGATCCCTTTATTACTTGCCGAAATATTGTAAAAAAGCTTGATCTTAATATTAGTGCTAGGCACTGTAAGGAAACGGGCTTTGGGAAATGATTTGAGAAGCTTCATGTAGTCTAAAAAACCCGTTCTAAGAAGAAAACATATAAAAAATGTTTGTATAAATTTTTAAAACTTAGTCCTAAGTTTTTATATATTTTATGAAATTTTAGGCAGGAATTTGCAAAATCACACTCTAATTGGACCGCGGAGAAAACAGGAAATGGAAAACAGTTTTATTTAGCAATGAGTCTAAATTTAACTTATTAAATTCGGATGTGTATGGCACGTTCGAAGAACAAAGGGAAAGCGCCTAGATCCACGCTATACCAAAGGTTCTATCAAGCGTGGGGGCGGAAGTATAATGGTGTGGACCTGCTCTTATGCCAGTGGAGTTGGCCCTTTTGTTGAAATATGAACAAAAATGGACCGCTTCACTTACAGAGACATTTTAGACAACCACATGCTAGAATGTGCAGAACGGGAAATGCCACTTCTATGGGTGTTTCAACATGATAACGACCCGAAACACACGTCGAAGTTGGTTAACGAGTTTTTATATGAAAATGGATTGGCCGGCACAATCCCCTGATTTGAACCCTATAGAAAACCTGTTTGGGATCTTAAAGCGAAGAGTGGGAACTCGCCTTTTAGGTAACAAACAGGAGCTTTTCAATTCTCTTAAACAAGAGTGAGAACATCAATTTTAACAAGCCTTATAGAATCTATGCCAAAAGTTGTGCTGAGGTGATAAAAAATCAGGGATACCATACAAAGTTTAATTTTAATTAGTCTTTATAATAAGGAATACCGTAAATTCTTTAATATTCTAAAGATTTTAATATTTTTGCCATATTTTAACTAACTTGGCTGAATGCTAGTCACTATATTTTTGAATAATTTTGAATATATTGGAAATTCTCGCATTTGAATTCATATATTTTTTTTTTTTTTTTTTTTTGCAAACTGTATAAATTTGTTTCTTAAGGATGTGATTCACTATCCTGTAGTGCAATTCACTAACTTTACACCACAATTAATGTTAACTGTAACCACACATTTTGTTGTTTGCACTAACCCCAACGTTATTCACTAACTATATTTAGCCACCGTAGAGGGGTTTATTTTTCTTTACGTTCAGATTGTTATAACGTGGCAACTCTCCATTTCATTTTTATTAGCTATTGTACTGAATCTCTTTTTGTTTATTGTTTATATGTATGTTTTCTTCATCTTTTGTAACTTTGACCTTTTTATATACATACATATGAATAAAAATCTTGAAAATAATATGTGAGCTCGAGATCCTTTCTATATAAAACAATAATTAAAAGTTTTTTATTAAATATTTCGTTTTGCTTTAGAAAACTTCTTAAGGAATGTATTTGTTGATTAATTAATTATAAAATCAAAAACATTTTTGTGATAGGAAATAAAATAACATGAAGAGCTTTAGCACATACATACATACATCCATACATAATTACATTTAACATAAAAATAATGTTATTGTCTATCAAAACATTTTTGATTTTATAATCGATCAACAAATACTTTTCTTAAGAAGTTTTCTAAAGGAAAACGAAATACACAATGAATAAAAAATTTTTTAAATATTGTTTTATACAAAAATATTATTTCCAAGATTTATTTTTGTTGTTTGCTAACTTTTATTGTTTTTTTATTAGACAAATAGTTTATTACATAAATTAAATGAAATGAATATGTAAACAATATCAACACTTTTTTTAAACCCACAAAAAATTGGGGTGTTAATTAACACCTATTTATGTGGTTAAATATAACAGCTGCCTCAAACAGCTGACTTTAAACCCCAGCATATGGTGTTTAAAGTGCTTGTGAATAGGAAAAAGGTTAATTTTGTGGTTAATAATTTTAACCGAAATAATTGGGGCTTAAATAGCATAGTGAATCGCACTACTGGACAATTGTGTGATACACCAAATATAACTTGTGTGCTGAAAAGTACCGAAATTCGAGTGTTTTGAAAAGTTTAATGAACATTTTCATAAAATGATAGTTACTATGAGGTCAAAGTGGTGTTTATAATGAAAAATATAATATTGTTGGCGTCTCGGGAAATAAATTAAAATAATATAATATTATTATGGTAATAATAGTTTTTAATTATGCAATTATCTGTATATAATAGTGTGGCAATACAAATCCATTTTGAGGTGATTTTCAAAGTCTTGTCGACTTCTAGAATATTTTTATATGAACGAATTGTACGATCGTGTAGGGTATTGAATCAGGGCTTTTAGATATACTTTGTGTCTCATCTATAAAAAATTTAATGTAGCCATGCTTTTCGTATAACGAAAATCTTCATTTTTGGGACAAAAATCGTCAAATCATCATTTTGCTAAATTTGGGTTTGAAAATCGTCAAAATGACGATTTATCGTCAAATCTGGCAGCTATGGTTCCACGTGAATAACGAAACAGTCCGAACTAGTCCAAAGGCATTCCACGTAACAATTTTTGTGCAATTTTGAGAGAAAATAAAAAAAATTTTCTTTGGGTAAGTTCGGACTAGATTTAAATAATCAGCTGGTTTATGTTTACATACATACTCGTATGAAACTGAAAATGTAATCAGAAAATTTGCAAATTGGAAAAACGTTTTTGTTTAAAAATTTGTTAAATGCAAGCTAAAAAACACGTTGAGAAGTTGTGAACAGAACATGCAATTGTTATTTGGCTTTTCATTTTATAAATATGTGCTATAAAAATATACTGAAAATTTTACATTGCTTTTAATTTTACAGCTGTTGCCAATACGTCAAATCTTTTGTTTATATGATGTTATGCGTTTTAAGCGTCTAAAATCACTAAAATATACTTTAATCTAAAAAGAAAGCAGCACTAGTATTGCAAGAAGAACAATTGTGATTTTTTGCGTTCCAGCAGTTTTGGGTAAAATTTGAAAATTTAGAGAGTAATTCGCTTTTTACTCTCATTAGTCCGAACTAGTCCGAGATCTCGTGGAACACTCCTACAGTTTCCGTTGTATTTTTTCCTACTCCTATAAAGTTGGAATTTTGCTAGTTAAGGCCTTTCTACATGAGACCAACGTTATGTATTTCTTTTTAAATTTTCTTCACAATTACAATGTTTTTTTTTTTTGATGTTGCTTTTTTTTGTTGTTTATTTTTGTAGGGCTTTTCTTTCTTGTCTATTTAAGAAAATCAATTTCGCCATTTCATCCAATCAACTCATTTGTTTAAATTAGAATTGACTGTCAAACGCATATTACGCTGCAACACACTCGCTCAAACGTGCACGTGTTATGTTGTTTGACCTTTATATGCCTTGTAGTTCTAATTTGCTTTTTCTTTTAATGCACATCGCTTTGTAACTATTTGTACAATTGGAATATTGTAAAGTCAGCGAAATTAATTTTTTTCAATGTTTTAATCGAGTAACTAGATTGCAGAGAACTCTGTGGACTACCCCCACATATGCAGAGTATTGTACTGGAACTAAGAAAATGGATTATTAGGAGGAGGAATAAGGACGTAGTTTTGTTTTGACTTGAATCTTCCAATGTTATATGTGACAGAATGTCATATCGGTAATGCCATTGACTTACATCAGCACTAGCCTTGACGGCCTTATCTGATGATGGACTAAATCCGTGGTGTGGATTATTCACTACTCACCAGTTCCCCCTGAGTCCTGCAAGGCCCACACAAGTCGCAACTTTTGCCATAAGTTTGTACCCATATAAACAAACACTTTGCTGAAGAGTTCGGGACTTTTAATCTCTCCTGTATGCAATTTCCCAGGTAGTTAATGGAAGACAAGGCTTATGAGTTGGTGGGCCGAAATTCTTTAAGAACATTAGCCCTTAACCCATTCATCCATCTAACCAGCACTTCTGGTTCCTTACAGTACAAGTAACTGTTGGGAGTTGCGAGACACCAGCACCTCAAGAGTTATTAGCTCCTGAAAACAGGCATGCACCATGGTTATCAGGGAAACTAATTTCCCTTGCTGCGATTTTAGTTTAAACCACAGCCAAGGTAGGCATCTAAACAATGATCAGCGCCGGGTTGGTCTGCTAGTAGTACCACCCGGGGGCTTTCTTATCCCCATTCTCCCAATTATCCTTTGCTTTTGAAAATCCAACACGACGTAAGTCATGCGGCTTCCTAGAGTTTCATATGCTACAACAAACGAGGAACTCCTAGCCCTATATGCCCCAGAACGCAGAATGCTCTCGTTAGACGTACACCAAGGCTCCTCGGACGGCGTTATATGTGGTAGTTGTGGAAAAAATTTACGTCAGCACCAGCCTTGCGGCCTTATCTGATGATGGACTAGTTCCACGGTGTGAATTGTTCACATTTCACCAGCGCCCCGTGTTGTTGACTAGGCTCACACAGGTAGCAATTATTGCCATATGTTTGTAGCCATATGAGCAACTTCTTGTGTTGAGGAGTTCGGGCCTTCTAATCCCTCCTGTATGCAAGTTCCCAGCAATCAATAAGTTGGAAGGCCGAAGCCCAGTAAGAGCATCAGCCCTTAAACCAACTCACCCGTCAACCATCACCACTGGTTCCTTACAGTACAGGTATCTGTTGTATAGGCAACAGATCCTCGGGAGATTGTTACTCCCCGAAAAAAGCCACACACCAAATAATTATCAAGGATACTAACACTCCCTTCCTGCGTTTTATGTTTCAACCACAGCCAGAACGTTTCAGCCAAGGTAGGCACCTCAGCCATAATTAGAAGAGTTGAACTGCAAGTAGAACCACCCGTAGGTCATGCTGATCCCCTTGGTAAGGATTTTGGAAGCCAACACAATAAAAGTCATGTGACTTCCTAGGGTTTTATTTGCTACAACCAACGAGGGACCCCTTCCCCTCTTTACCAGAAAACAAAGCGCCAAGGCATTATATGTGACAGGAAACACGTATGCAGACAACTTGTTCCACAGACGACTGGACGACTGAAAGAAGAATTCTTTCTGTAATACGTTGTGTAATTCGCTAGGCAGTCGAACACAAATGAATGAGCCCTGGACGATAAACGCGTGTTGGGTAAAAGTATATTGATTTCAGGAAGAAAATTCCTAATCTCGTCAGAACAAAAGCCATTGTAGTAGCGATAAAACAGAGAAACGCACTCCCCGGTGCCAATGGTCCAGTGCGTCAATAGAGTGGGATCCTTGCTGTGTGTCAAGTAACCATAAAATAGACTTTGGCACATCGGCTCAAACATGAGAGTTGTACTCCATTTTCGGTCGGATGTTCGTGGTATAAATAATGATATTGAATGGAGTGAAGTACATCTTACACCGTTTCAAAAACCTGAGACCCTTGAATGCGAACATCATACTGGATTTTACATTCATTTTACATTTACACCAACCATTTTCACAGATAAAGCCGCATTTACGGCCATGAATTTGGGTGTTAACAACTAACAATGGATCTTGCGAGCTTTGAAGTCGCCCCTGTTTTTACGACCTCATTTGGAGATTAAAATAAGTTCATTACTCTGAGATCACTTTATGCTTCTTGGCACCGATCTCGTATAGGCTGGTCCTAGGTATAATGGAATGTGTACGAATGTCAACCGCTGCTGTCACGTGCAAAAGAGTGCAAAGTGTTGGACGTTTGATAAGGAAAATATGTTGTGATTTTTTATCATCAGCACCCAGGGGATGACCACTAGGGAAATAGATTATGAAGAGGAGGTTACATACATATATAGTAAGTTTATCTATATAAATAAAAACTAATTGGCAAACCTCGAAAATGGATCGACCAATCACTCCAACTATTTTTTCATAAAGGCGCTGCTGTACACGACAGCTAAAGTCGTTTTTAAATTAATTCAGTAGTTTCTAATATTATGTGATGATGGGTTGGTGTCATTCGTCTAGCTCAAGTTCCATCCTGGCTAAAGCCAAGATATATTTTTATTTATAATTATAACAATAATTGCCGCGATCAATAACTCTTGATCAAAGAAGACAGGAAAAAATAATTGAATACACTAATTCAGTTGTTATATATGCGATTACAATTGTCGCCAGCAGCAGAATTTGTGGTCGTGTAATATGCAGTTACTCCATTTTACTGGAACCAACTGCTGTTGAAACGGTCTTCGTCGGGCAAATTAACATAAGTTGTTATATTTTGTTTTATAGCACAATACGTCAGCCAATTCGTCAATTGGCGATATTTTGAACCGGTTTGGAACCGGCTTCCCATATTCATTGCTCATTCTTGCCTTGAAACATATATCTGAACTATTAACAGACATGCGCTCTATTGCGAAAATTGAAGCAGTTGTATTGCTTCCGTGAAAGTAGGGAGATTTTACCAATTCCGATTTTGGGTATCGCTTCGCTAACCGGTTCGAAACTGGTTTTCACATTCTTTGGGTGTTTCTGCCGTCAAATGTGTATCTGAACTATTAACAGTCATTCGCTTAAGGGCGAAAATTGAAGCTGCCGTATTGCTTTCGGGGAAGTAGGAGGGTTTTGACGATTCCTGAATCCGATTTTGGGAACTCGCAAAAAACTCGGAACACGCTCGCTAACCGGTTCAGGACCGATTTTTCATATTCTGTATACGTTTTTGCCGTGAAACGTGTATCCGAACAATTAACTGGCATTCGCTCTGGTGCGTTCTTGCCGTGAAACGTGTATCTGAGCTATTAACGGGCATTCGCTCGTGTGAAAATTGAAGCTGTTGTATTGCTTCCTTTTGGCGATTCCCGAAGCCGATTTTTGATATTAACAAAAAATTCGAAAACGCTTTACTAACCGGTTCGGATCCGGTTTTTCATGTTCTTTGGGCGTGCTTGCCATCAAACGTGTATCTTAACTATTAACTGGCATTCGCTCTGGTACGAAGATACAAATTGCCGTATTGCTTCTGAAGAAGTGAGGGGGATATTTGCAATTCCTGAAGTTTATTCTTAAAACTATTTCTTACTTTTAACACCGGTATGGAAACGTTTTTTTCAAGTTTTTAAACTATATTTATTAACCCTACGTCCGTAAGTGAGTTCACCTCACACTAAAGTAATTTACTTCTCGCTCCCTTTTACATCGCTTAAATACTTTTATTTAGACTACAATGTTTATGAAATGAAAAAATAATGCAATTAAAGCGTTTTTAAATTAATAGAATAAAAAATGGTGTTAAAGAAAATAAATTCGCTCAGTGTTTAGTAGAAGTTTGCTTTTGCATATGTTTTATTTTTATAGTTATTTAAATTAAAAGCGTTTAAAAACAAAATTTTAAACTGAATAATCTTATCTCCTTTTGTCTCAAAATTATTCAAAAAAAAAAAAATTTTAAACGACAGTTAAAAACAAACACATATGTGCTTACATACATATGTATGTATTATTATCAATATTTGTTTTTAAATATCAAAAAGAAAGAAGAAAAAAATAAGCAACTCACACTTTGAAGAGTTTTTCAATAGCGCTAGACGTTTATTTTCATTTATTCGTATAAATTAAGAATATGCATACATACATATATACATACATATGCAAATACATAAAACATTGACATACTGAATTGTCAAAGTCCAGATTCCAAACGCAACGTCTATATAGACAAGAACAAAGTCAGACGACAGCCATGAAGAGTCAGACACTTTTTCAAACATCAAAAATATTGATAAAGAAATTTGTTAAAGTAATTGCAATTTCTCAATATAAACCTCTGTTGCGCAGAGGCTTAAAAGTGAAACACTCGTATGTTATCACATTTTCTTCTGTTAATTCCGAATGGATTTGTTTTGTGCATTTTTGCTTCCAAACACTTTTTTTTCATACGTTTGCGTTTATTTCTCTGAATTTATTTTTTTTATTTTTCCAATTTGAATAATTATTTCTATTTGAAGTGCACACTTTAATACACATTAAATAGATAAGAAGAGTATTTCGTGAGTTTCAATAAAAAATTATATACAATTATAATATTTAACAAGGTGAGTTCAATACCAGACAGCTCAGGCGATTATATAATGTTTCTCTTTTTCTGGCTGTTGCAAACGTCAAATGGGATTTTTGTGCACAAACAGATTTATTTTATTTTTCTTAAGTAGATTTTATTTTAGTTTTTATTTATTTATTGAATCTTCTTAATATTGTGTAATTGATCGAGTCCAAGGTCTTTTTGGGAGTTTTCGGTTTTTTTGGTTCTTTATTATCTGGCAATATTTCGCTTTCCTCAGGCCAAATAATATTTATTTAATTTCAATTATTGAATCTTCAAAATGTGAATTAACAATAAGTAGTCAAATTTTAATATTGAACACAAAAAATTAACTAAGTCCGGGCAATACTACACAAAAAAAGTTTTATTATACGCGAACTATATCGACAGTGTCACCTATTTGACGCGCTGATGGTGGCAAATGTATCTCTTCTGCTCAACCGAGTGTAGCCCGTAAAATTAAATATGCAAGAGGATTTTGTGAAGCTTACTGATATACAGGGTGGCTGCTCAATTTTGCTATATAAATAAACTCAAATAACGTTTTGTTAAGTTTATGTAATTTATTTTTTAGAAATTCATTTGAAAAATAATACGTTTTTATTAAAGTAATTCATTAAGTTTTGAAAATAATTGAATTGAAATGGCCTCCACCCTCATTGACACATGTACGATATCTTATCAAAAAGTTGTTCATTACTGCCTGGAGTGTTCCAGTAGGAACTGTCTCAATTACCGTTCGAATAGATTGCTTTATATCATCCAAATTTGTTGGGTTTTTTATGTAAACTTCTGGTTTGCAATAACCCAAAAAAAAAAAAAAATAAGGCACAGTGAGGTCAGGAGACCTGAGAGGCCAATAGAATGTGGAGTTTCTTGCAAGCAGTTTATTGGGAAATTTTTGCCTCAATTCCGTCATAACAGGCGTGGCTATGTGACAAGTTAACCCATCTTGTTGAAACCAAACAGTGTTGAAAGGGATTCTGTTTCGGCGGAATTCTGGAAAAACAAGTAAGAGTGTGGTATATTCGGCTGGGCCGAATCTAAAATACCCTTCACGATAGTCACGGATATGTATAGTATATTTAAAAATGTGAACAAAATATGCACGGTTATATATGAACCGATATCGGAATTTTCTATTTTCTGTATTTTAGTAACCTTTTATAACGAGAATTGCTTTTCAGCAAAAAAAAAAAAAAAAAATAAAAAATGCTAATGGAAAGATCGGTTTAGGCTATATCTCGGGTATATATCGGACAATTTTATTTTCCATATGTAAATAACCTTACTTCATTACCAGAGCTGCTTTTAAGCAAAAAAAGTTGTTTCAGTTCGCTTTTGCGACATTTTCATGAAAAACCCGTTGAGGCTATATCTCGGGTATATATGAACCTATATCGGAAATTTTCATTTTACATATTTATATAACCTGATTTTATTACCAGAATTGGTTTTAAGAAAAAAAAAGTGGCTTAACTTCGTTTACGTGATATTTTCATAAAAACCCGGTTTAGGCTATATCTCGGGTATATATGGACCGATATCGGAAATTATTATTTTCCATATTCATACAACCTTACTTCATTACAAGAACTGCTTTTGAGCAAAAAAGTTGTTTCAGTTCGCCTACACGACATTTTAATGAAAACGCCGGTCTAGTCTATATCTCGGGCTTATATAGACCGTATCGGAAATTTTTATTTTCCATAATTATATAAAATTATTTCCTTACCAAAACTGCTTTTGAGCACAAAAAAGTTGTTTAAGCATTTTCATGAAAAACCCAGTCTAGGCTATATCTCGGGTATATATGGACCGATATAGGAAATTTTCATTTTCCATATTTATATAACCTTATTTTATCACCAGAACTGCTTTTAATGGAAAAACGTTGTTTAAGTTCGCTTACGCGGCATTATCATGAAAACCCCTTTTTATCCTATATCTCGGGTATATATGGACCGATATCGGGCATTTTCATTTTCCATATTTATCTAACCTTATTTCATTACCAGAACTGATTCTAAGCAAAAAAAAAGTTGTTTAAGTTCGCTTACGCAGCATTTTCATGAAAAACCCGGTTTAGGATATATCTGGGGTATATATGGACCGACATCAGAAATTTTCATTTTCAATATTTATATAACCTTATTTCATTACCAGAACTGCTTTTGAGCACAAAAAAGTTGTTTAAGTTCGCTTACGCGACATTTTCATGAAAACCCCGATTTGGGCTATATCTCGGGTATATGTGGACCGATATCTGAAAAAAAATTGTTTGCCTTTTAGTCACCATGCTTAATGAGTGCGTGAAGTTTGAAGCAAAACAAACAACTTTTTTTGTCAAAAATTTCCATACAAAATTGAAAAAAAAATTGCTTTTTTCGGAATTTTGAATATATCTCAGCTATACGTGAACCGATATTACTGAATTTCAATAGCAAATACGTGGTAATATGGAGTAATAGAATGGTGAAAGAAACAAGTTTCTATGTCTAATGGTTTTCTCAGAAACGGTATTTCAACAGCGGACAGACGGACATCGCTTAATCGACTTTTAGGGGTCGCAAAAAAAACTGTAGAAATTACAAACGGAATCACAAACTTATATATACCCTTAACATTTTTGTGAAGGGTATAAAAACTCTTTCGACATCTTTAAGTAACGGTCTCCATTGACCCCCTACAATGAACCTTAAAGAAACTGCACACCACACTGTGATGCGAAGTGGATGTAATTGCATCCGATTGAGTATCTGTGGGTTAGAATTATTTCATATTCGACAATTTTGTTTCTTAATATTGCCGTTTAAATCAAAATGTGCCTCATCAGACATAAAAATGCAGTTCAAGTTGTTTTCATCCTCTGACACCATTTGAATGATCTTCTCACAAAATTCCGAGCGAATTGGGAAGTCTCTAGGGTTCAGTTTGTTTGTTAATTGAATCTTATATGGAAATAAGTTTAAATTTTGGTGCAAAATTGTCTGCAGTGACTATTTGCTGACAACCATTTGAGCAGATAAGCTCCTTGTCGAAACTCTGGAATTGGATTGTATGGCAGCAGCTACAGCAGCGATAGTTTCCTGCGTCCGAATTGAGGGATCTCGATGATAAGGCCTTCTTGCGATTGTGCCACGCTCGGCAAAATTCTTCACGAGCCTCATTATACTCCATCTGCTAGGACGTGCGCCTAAGTTATCTTTGGACGGAAACAACGAACTCTAAAGCGTGAAAGCGCTGCAAATTTTTGTTTCATTGTCCCAATTATCCATTTTAATTAAATTTAAAGATCAATCTACAAAACACAACAAAAATGGAACAAGTTAGTTACACAGAAAATAAGTTGTTACGTTTTTTCTTGGTAGCAGCTTTTATCAGCCACCCTGTATACGTGTATGAACTATTTGCAGAAATTCCGCGAAATTTTACTTCTCTTGTATTTTTTTTTTTTTGTTTTTGCATTTTTTTATTTATTGAATCTTTAAAATGAACTAACAATAAGTATTCAAATCTTAATACTAAATTTAAAATTAAAAAAATGTGATTTAAAATTACAAAATGTGATTTTTACTTAAGTCGGGCCAGTGCTAGACAAAAAGTTTTATTATACCGGAGCTATTTCGGTAAAATCACCTATTGAAAAGAAATCTGGTGGTGGCAACGGTATCCGTTCTTCTAAGCCGAGTATGGCCGCCAAAATTAAGTATATTGCGCGCAATATACTTAATCGATTGGCTGAGTTGGGCTTATAAAGTCGCCTTCTCTGATAACAAACTTCCGCCCATATAAGTAGCTTTCCAAAAGCTTATGAGTACTTGCAGGCAAGTTTAATTTTATTTTGTGCATCAAGCCGTCGTGCCACACTTTATCAAAAGCTTGAGAAATGTCAATGAATAGAGCTGAGCAATACTTCTTCTCCTCAAAGGTCTGTCTTATGACATTGACTAGTCTGTGCGTTTTTTCTATGGTGCTATGTTTAGCCCGAAAACCAAATTGATGATCAGGGATGCAGCCCACATTGTTCAATATTGGACTCAACTTCGCCATTAACAATTTTTCGAACAGTTTTGAAATTGTTGGTAGTAGACTTATTGGTCTATATGATTCTACTTTAGTGGGATCCTCCCTAGTAATTATTGAGATCTTCCACTCTGCAGGATAATGCTCAAAACGTAAAATAGCGTTAAAAATAAAAAGTAGAAGCCTTCTAGCTACACGAGGTAACTGTTCAAGCATTTTACCAGTAATTTTGTCAATGCCTGGAGCTTTCCTGGGGTTTGTATTACCGATAACTTTTTCGACATCTTGAAAATTAAGTCTCAAAGACACAGGAGGTCTAACAACATATGGTGGTAATTCCGCTGTAATATTCGCTGGATCATTTGTAATAAAAACGTTTCTCAAGTGATCGACATACAACTTCTCTTGTAAAATGAGACTTAAATAATTTCTTACCTTTGGTTTCAAACGTTTTTCACACAGATATACTGATACTACTTGGTTAGGAACGAAATTCGTTTGCTTTACTCGTAAATTTTTGTTTTTATCTTCTTTTTATAAACTTTGAATAACTTTGAGCTGAGGTGAGATGCTGGTAGATCTCTTACCAAAGTTATTAAAACTTCTCTGGGGATGGATAAATTCCTTCAGTGCCACAGAGCTTGGTTTACTCCAGAAAATAAAGGTTCTTGTCGTTTTTTTTTTTTGATACAAGATGCGACTTTATTGAGTTTAACAAAAGCAATTTACTAGAGAACAAATGAATATGTCGCTGTTTCAAGCTCACAAAAAGTAATAAAAATGTAATTTAAACTAGTTCATTTTAGCTACCGTTATTCGTTACGCTACATATTTTAACAAAGCTTTTTGTAGTTTAACTATTCTCTTTTGACATTTAAGTTCAGCGAATACAAATTCAGTTAATTTCAAACAATTTCGTTAATTTCAAATAATTTTAAAAATTCATGTACATTTATCATGTTTCATTGTAAAAATTAGTTTTTGTTTCTTGGTAGTTATTCTTTCAATATATAAAATTTTTTACATACGAGGGCGGTTCGGAGACTTCTTAGCCTAGCACAAAAAGCGCGGTATAAACAGAAATCATCTCTGCTATGAACACATGTTAAAATTTGTTTCGATCTGGTAACTCCTTCATATAGAAACAGGTGTTCACAAAAGACGCATCCGCGATTTTTTTACAATGGAAAAATTAGAAATGCGTGGTGTCATTAAATATTTACATAAAAAAGGTTTATCAGAACAAGAAATTCATAATGATATGGTGAATGTGGTAGGTGAAAGTGCTCCTCCTTCATATGCAACAGTAAAAATTTGGGTTGCTGAATTTAAACGTGGTCGTACAAGCATTGAAGATGAACCACGTAGTGGACGTCCAAAAACAGCAACAACAGCAGAAATTGTAGCCAAAGTGCATGATATGGTATGAAATGATCGACAACAAATGCGGCAAGATGGTTGCCGCATTTGTTAACAATCGACCAAAAACGCATAAGAATGAACATTTCTCAAGCTTGTTTGGATCATTTTAAGCGAAATAAAATGGATTTTAAGCGTCTTTTCATAACTGTTGATGGGACATGGATCCACCACTATACTCCAGAGACAAAAGAACAATCCAAACAAAAGGGACTGAAGCTGGAGGAAGTGCCCCAAAGAAGGCAAAAGTCATTCAATCGGCTGGTAAGGTTATGGCAACGGTTTTTTGGGACTTCAAAGGTATTTTATTGATTGATGATCTGCAAAAGGGGAAAATAATAAATTCAGAGTACTATTGCAACCTTTTGGATCAATTAAATGTACATATTCGAGAAAACCGTCCTGGCTTACAACACACAAAAATAATTTTTCATCAAGACAACGCACCAGCGCACAAGAATGTTTTAACAATGCTAAAATCAACGACCACCCACCTTATTCTCCTGATTTAACTCCCAGTGACTTTTACCTGTTCCCAAATCTAAAAAAAAATTCCTTGCTGGCAACCGTTTTACCTCAAATGAAGATGCAATTACAGTTGTAAACCACTATTTTGAAGATCTTGAGGAAAACTATTTTAATAGAATTGCTAGAAAAGTGTACTAAAAGTGGACTAAGTGTATTGAAGTTTCAGGAGATTATATTGAAAAGTAAAAATATTTTTGAAAAACTAACTATTCTCTTTCATTGGTAGGCTAAGAAGTTTCCGAACCGCCTATGTATTACTAAGGTTCAAACCGAGTTTGAGCAAACATTTTAAGACTTTTGCTTTAAAATTAAGATTTTCTTCCTTGTAACTAATTGAAGAATTTACGACAAAAGTTTCTGGCATCACTGCATTTGATAAAACAATAACCGTAAAATGCAATTTCCGAAAAAATAAAAATAATAAATGTGGAGATACCTCAACATTCATAAGTTAGACACAACAGTTGTGTAAAGTGATATTTTGTCGGCTAGTGTCCAAACAGTTTTCGCCGCTGCTTTATTTTTGGCATGTTTTGAAATCGTTAAAATTTTATTGTAAAATGTTTATAATACTGTTGTTATAATAAATATCGTTAATTAACAAGTTTTTCCATTCACTTTTGTTAAAATATTATTATTATTTCATACAATAATAAAAACTGAACTACATAGTAAGTAAGTGAGTAATAATTACATAATAACAATTAAATAAATAAAACAAATTGTAATAAAAAAAACATTTTAAAAACTACCTTTAACAACTAAATAAATAAAACAAATTGTAATAAAAAAAAACATTTAAAAATCAACCTTCTTAAGAAAGATTTCAGTAACCAAAATTTTAGAAATAAAATAAAAAATAATTTATGTGGTCTTTGTGGGACACGAATGAGTGATACGTGTAGAAATTTTGTATGAAATGCACTCAAAATATTGAGTACATTTCATAAAAACTTTTTAGACTTATCACTCATTCCTGTTCCATAAACACCATACTATACACAGAAAAAATTATAGTAAAAAAGTGAACAAAATTTTTGTCTGAAAAAAATTTTTTTCTTAAATAAATATTTTTGTTGATTCAACAAAAAATTTCTTTCAATATAATATTTTCTGCTTATAGCTACATACTACATACACCAAGAAAGAAAATAGTCTTGGATGTTGTATATTTTTTGGTTGCTGGTTTCGTTCACCATTTCTGTTTTATAGTAAACTTTTGTTTGAATCCATCAAAGCCTTTGCACGTCCGTATTCAAACAATTTATTAACTGATTCAACGAATACCGTAATTGAATAAGAAGAAATTTTTTTTTGTGTATTTGTAAAACAAAATAATATACCAAATCAGATAAATTTTTTATGAATACTTTTTTGCTTACAACTAGTTCTGGTAATAAAAGGAGGTTACTAAACCATAGAAACTGAAAATTTCCAATATCGGTCCATATATACCCGAGATATAGCTTAAACCGATTTTCCATGAGAATGTCGCGTAAGCGAATTAAAAAAATTTTTTTGCTTAAAATCAGTTTTGGTAATAAAAGGAAGTTGCTAAGCCGATTTTTCATTGAATTTTTTTTTACTTAAAAGCAGTTCTGGCTATGAAGGGAGGTTACTTAAATACAGAAAATTTAGATTTCCGATATCGGCCCATATATACCCGAGCTACAGCCTTAACCGATTTCTCCATGAAAATATTGCGTAATCGATCTTAAGAAATTCTATTTGCTTAGTTGTGGTAATGAAAGTAGGTTACTAAAATACAGATAATGAAAATGTCCATATCGCTTCATATATACCCGCTATATGGTCTTAACTGATTTTTCAATGAAAAAAAAATTTTTGCTTAAAAGCAGTTTTGGTTTTGAAGGAAGGTTACTTAAATACAAAAAATAAAAATTTCCGATATCGGTCCATATATACCCGAAAGATTTCAGTAATCTAAAACCGATTATTTCATGAAAATGTCGCGTAAGCGAACAAATTTTTTTGCTTAAAAGCAGCTCTGGTAATATAAAGAGGTTAGGTTAGGTAGGCAGACCGCTGGATAGCCCGAAATAGTCTAGGTTTTCCAGCTCACTCGGGTCCTAAAGACGTTTCCTTTGTGATTAATATATAAAGAGGTTACCAAATAGAGAAAACTAAAATTTTCGATATCGGTCCACGAAAAAAATTTGTTTTACTTAAAATCAGTTCTGTTTATAAAACGAGGTTACTAAAATATAGAAAATGAACATTTCCGATATCGGTCTATCTATACCCGAGATATAGCCTAAACCGATTTTCCATGAAAATGTCGCGTATGCAAACTTAAGTAATTTTTTTTTTTTTGCTTAAAAGCAGTTCTGTTTATGAAAGGAGGTTACTCAAATACAGAAAACTAAAAATTCTGATATCAGTCCATATGTCCATGAAAATTTCTATGAACGATTACCTTTTTAGCATGGCGATTACAAGTCAAAACTATTTTTTCCCCGATATCGGTCCATATACATATATCCGAGCATATTTAGTTCAAATTTCTAATATATACTATATATAAGTATATACATGACTATACAATACTCTCCGAGAGGGGACACAAGGATGTGCTGATAAAAATACTCTCTGATAGCCAATCAGTGCTGAAGGCCCTGAGCAGTTGTGTCTTTACGTCCAAGTTAGTACTGGAATGTCACAACAGGCTAAACGAACTGGCAAGCCAGGACCAGGTCACCCTGATCTGGGTGCCAGGACATGAAGGGCATCACGGCAATGAAAGGGCTGACATTTATGCCAAGAAAGGAGCAGAGGGGACTTTTATTGGACCCACTCCAACTTTTGGCTTCAATAAGGGTCTCCTGAATGAGGAGATAAAAAAATGGACGGTGTCCATCGTCGAACAACATTGGAACGAGACAGCTGATCTTGAACAATCCAAGAAATTTCTAAACTTTGATAAAAAGAGGGCCGAACGTGCTCTAAAACTGGACAGGAAAAGTCTCAGAACATTGCCAGGTGCACTTACAGGTCATTATAACTGCTACAAGCACCTGCACAGGATGGGAATTTCCAACACAGATATTTGCAGATTCTGCGGTGATGAAGAGGAGTCAATGGAGCACTTAATCACACACTGTGGAGCACTGTGACACAGAAGATATAGGCTCCTACAAGCTTATATGTTAAGTGAATGTGACTTAATATCACTCCCTATGAAGGAGCTTGTCCGTTATCTTGACATACTTAACCCATAATGGGGCAAGGGGATGCACAATAGATCAATATTGGTCGCAGTGCAAATGGCCGATGAGGCCATATCCCATCCGCTAATAATAATAATAATATACATAACTATAGTGAAGGGTGTTTTAGATTCAACCCAGCCGAATATACTACACCCTTACTTGCTTTTATGCAAAGAGGTATTGTATCGCCTGCCTCGAGACAGTCCAGGTAGAAAATAAAAATTCAAATACGAGCAAATGATCTCATTTACGAGAATGTGACGATATTAAGTTTTAAAAATACCTAAATTATTGTTTTTTTTCTGTTAAAAATTATAAACATTATAAAACTCCTGGCTGAATCACACCCACTTACACGCTTTTTTTCTTTTGTTACTTCCATATTTTATGACGCTACTCTTGGAAGTTAATATTATGACAAGTTAAGCATATTTTTGTATAACAATTTATATATAATTTAAGCGGAACACTCAGATTCTTATAAATTGCTGAATTTTTTACTTAGCATGAAGCTACGTTTAAAGTAATACGAGTAATAAATAGTTCAAAGAATTTTGTTTCGTCGCCTTTGAATTTTTTCAATGCTAGATGTTGAGGCGGTGCCCCATAATTGGATTCCGTAGCATCATATAGGCTTTAGAAATGCATTGTATAACAAAAGTTTCACTGGCAAGTTTCTGCCCATAAGCCAAATTAGTTGCACTGCTTTTAGTTTCAACTGAGTGACTTTTGTTTCAATGAGAGGCTTTCACGTTAGCCTACGGTCGAGGTGATTACCAAGGTACTCGACTTCATTGTGCTGCGGAATAGGTGAGTTGTTAATTGCGATAGGCGCACATATACAATAACACGAAAATAATTAAAATTAAAAAATTTGGTATTTCAGAAGTAAACAGAATCATAAAAGAATGGAAAAATTAGTAAACAACGAAAATAAAACACACAAATACATTAAAAACAGGGGGCTCGTCTGAATACAGAGGCCGTCCCAGATACAAACATACATACATATATGAATATGTGTGTGTACACATACGCAAGCTTATCTGTATCTGCACGAATGCTTATGTATCTACATACATACATATGTATGTATGCAGATGCCTAGCGCGTTTTTAAATACGCTAAATTATCATCTATTTTGCCTCTTTAAGCTTTAATGGCAAAAAATGCTCGTAAATTTAATTATTTATAAGTACTTATTTTATTTATATAGATTTATCAAAATAAATTTGAAGGTTAAAAGACGATCCTCCAGTTTTTTTTTTTTTTTTAATTCGGACAACAAGTTTATAAAGACGTTTGTGTGTATGTTTGCACTTGTGTATGCATATTTGTATAATAAATCATATAATATAATAAAATATTTCTTTGTTATCAATTTGGTTGAACATTTTATTTTTGTTTATTAGAGAATTTTTGCAAAATTAAATTAGACTTAACACCAGTAAAAAATTTGACGTGCACTGATAACTTTGCAATTAAATTTTTTATACTAAAATCTAGACTGGTCATCAATAAAATTCATTTTTAAAATAAACAAAACAATTTGTTTGTCTTTTTATATTAAACAAAGCAAGCAAACAAAAAAATAATAATAATAATAATAATTAAATTTAAACATTTGGCGTTTATTATTTTATTGCAAAAGTCTTTCAGATGTCGTTAATTATTTGCCGGTGTTTATAAAATATATTTATTTTCATTTATCTTTGATAATATACAGTGCCTCAAAATAAATCTGGAACACTATAGCAACCATTTTTTAACTTAAAAAAAAATTAAAAGCACTTGAAGTTTTTTAGTTAAATAAATTATATTTTTTAAAGCTTTATTTAACAAGATTTAAAAACAGAACAAAAATTAATTCAATTGTTTTGTCACAAGTAATAAATTAAAAAAAAAAACAATAGTTCAGTTTTGTACGTTTTAATCTCAAAATAAAACTGGGACAAAGAAAAAAATTATTTTTGAGCTTATTTTATGCGCTCTCATTTCCAGGTTTAGGTTTAATACTTTGTAGGTAGTTCTTTATTTGATGTGACAGCCTTAGCGGCATCAACTTTACTAAATTTACAATACTAGTGTTCGCTCAATTTTACTCCATTCTTGTTTTATAACGTTTTCTAATTGAGCTTTGTTGGAAATATTTGAATGTAGTTTTATTTTCTCTTCAAGGTGAGCCCAATTTGGGCAAGTAGCCAGATCTTAACATTATGAGACTTGTGCTTGGAGTCACTATATACAGTGGTAGACATTCGTTTGGCCGCACTATACTTTTTATAGTTTTTATGGAAATAAATGAACTTTTTGGACAAATTTTTGTGTTTTGATATATTTTAACAAATTCTTAAAAATAAAAAACAAACTTAAAATATATACATACATTGGGAAAAAAGGAAAATATGCTGAGACATTTGTTTGGACGCAATTAGTAACCGCCATGTAAAAATAAAGAATTATTAAAAAAACAAAGATGGTTGTAGTTTTAATATTTAGTGCGACCACCTTAATTGTGAACAACTGAAAATACCCTGTTTGGCATAGATTCAACTAGATTTTGAAGCGGTTTCATATCGATTTTTGACCAGTATTCTTTAAGTTTTTGTTTAAGTTCATTAACCGATGAAAATTGCTGTCCTCTTTCATAAACCTTTGACGCCAGAATTCCCCATAAATTCTCTATCGGATTGCAATCCAGGCTGCATGCCGGCAATGGCAATAATTTTATGTTTTTGGACATACACCAATCTCTACATAGCCTAGAAACATGTCCTGTTGAAATATGTATTCTGCATCAGGGTTTTTATAAAGTTTTGTTATTAACACATCTTCAAGGAGATCTAAGTAAAGTTTTGAATTCATTTTAGTAGTAATAAAACATATGGGAAGCTTAAAATCATAGGAAACCATAACACTTCCGCCACTGAAATTTTTTTCGACCTTACACCATTTTTGTCATTCAAATCATGCCAATAGCAGCTGTAGCAGTCCGAACCATCCAAATAAAATTTTTTTTCGTCAGAGAATACCACTTTTCTGCACTCATTTTTCCATGCCATGTATGTTTTTGCAAACGTAAGCCTTCTCTCCTGATGAGGCTTTGTTAATCTGGGATTAGATTTCATTTTTTTCCATCTAATGGATGAAGTTTTATTTAAAACTCGATATATATATATATATATATATATATATATATATATATATATATATATATATATATATATATATATATATATATATATATATATATATATATATATATATATATATATATATATATATATATATATATATATATATATATATATATATATATATATATATATATATATATATATATATATATATATATATATATATATATATATATATATATATACAAAAAATACAACTATGGTAACAGTGTGACGCCATATTTTGTTTAGTGTCTTTTCTGCAAACCGAATGATTTTTTTTAAATTATTATTAATAAATAAATATACATCACAGGATTTGTTAATTTCATATTTAACCATGGGTATGTTAAAGTCACGATGAATATTTTTATTATTCACAAACCATGTAGCTCTAGTTCTTGTTATTAATATTTTTGAGTGGAATATTTGAAGAATTTTAATGTTTGAGTTACTAGCAGTTCCCCAAAGTTGAATTCCGTAAGTCCAGGTATATTTTATAAATACAATTGTTATGTTTGCAATTATTTAGTTATTTTTTTTTTTATTATTTATAATAAAACATTTATATGCGTATAATTTGTTTTTGTTTATAATAGTTTTTTAATAAATGAAGAAAAAAATTTATACGAAAAATTTTTGTGCTTATATTTTATTCGATTTTTTTTTTTGTTGCAAAAACACCCCAAAGATGCTTCAAGAAATTTTATAAAATAATAGTTTTTAAAGTAGTCTTTTGTGGTGTTCCATGGAGTATTCACATCAGAGCAATTTAAAAATGGTTTCCGAACTAGTTTTCTGTGGTAATCCATGGAGTAGTGACATGAAATAATTTCCAGACTAACCCTGTGTTAATAATTTGTGGAGTAGTTACTTAGACTAGTTTTTGGATTACTCTGACGTAATGTTTTTTTGGATTACTTTTGGACTAGTACTGGTCCCTTGTGGAGTACTCTTTACACGCATGTATATTTTATTTTTTTTATTTAATTAAAAAACTTCTAAGTGCTTATAAGTTTTTGAATTAAACATATTTTGCCACAGTGTCCCACTTTCATTTTGAGTCACTGTATATACATATGTATATACTTAAATATTAAAAAAAATATATACATATGTTTTAAAGAAAAATAAAAATATATAATTAGCATTTTATTTAAGGTAACATGTAAATATGTACATACATAACGAACAGTTGTTTCGCTTTGAAAAAGTTCATTGGCTTTTCTCATGGCCGTTTTTTTTTTTTTTTTTTTTTTTTTTTTTTTTTGAGAAAATGTTTTAAAATAAATACAAGTGTTTGAAAATTTTCCAACTTAGATTCAATTTAATAAACTCCAGCAAAAAATTTTATTAAATGGAAAATTTTATTATATGGCATTCATTTATATACATACATACTCGTATATCTATTTTAAGCTCACTGGCTAATGATCAGCTCGTACATAACTATTTTGAATCTACAAAGCAGTGTAATAAATTAAGTATAACAGTCTATTTATAGCACACGAGTAATTTCACTCGCGACGAGCCACTTCATAGACGAGTACGTACAAAATTGGTTTTGTAAAACGTGACTTGATCGTGTCGTGCAACTTATAGCCTATTTACACCAAAGCGAAATCTGCTCATTCGATATTTCAAGCCAAATCTAGTAGATTTTGAGAAGATTTCCCATACAAAATGAAATCTACTTTATGAGTAGATTTCGACGAAATCTCCTGAAATCTACTCAGTACTAAACGATGCAACTGTGATTTCTTGCAAAAAGTACTTAAAAATACTACGCTGCAACAAAAATTGCACTATAATGTGGTGCATGCAGTCTCTGGGCACAAAAAATATGCACTTTAATGCTGGTGTATTCAGTCTCTGACTGAATACTGAATATTGTATTGTCAAACCCACATGCATAAATTATTTTTGAGCAAATGAAATCTTGCTACATGTCAAAAAACGGTGGTGTAAACGATATAGATTTCGTTGTAGATTTCAATTCAAATCTACTAGATTTTGAGTTGGTGTATATGCGCTATTACGTAAATTCGTGTATATGTCAAACATTTAGGATATTTTTTTTTATTGCCAACATGCAAAAATAGTATTTGTTTAAATTTTTTCATACCAATTCTTTTTTCAACCTAATAACAGCAATCCTTATTCTAAGCACAGTTGGCATACTGTGTTGTTATTATTTATAATACTTTTTATACACATTTTCTTCTGACGAGTATGTTTTTTCATGCGCCGCATTTTGACACTTATGGTGAGACGAGTCGTGTTTTACAAACCAAAATAAATGGACAACTGTTACGTCTTTTACTACAAATCGTCAACAGTCGCTGATTGTAAACCGAACACAGAAAAAAGTTGCAAAGTAAGCGCTTTTTATCGACGAGTCGTGTCTTATAAACAGGCTGTAAGGTATGTTTTGGCAAACTCTAAGTAACATTGTGGTAGAAGCAGTTTTGGCTTTGCCAAAGAGTCGCTGGTTAAAATAAACTTCGTAATACAGACAAGTCAGTGCCCTTTGCTGATTTAAACGCTGCGTGCTGAAATAAAAATAATTGTTTTCATTCTGCTGGCACATGCAGCGTGTAAATTGGGCCTTAAAAGCGAATACGAATATAGAATGACTAAATGTAAAAGAGCTTGCGGTTTTAAACAGTATTTAATGATTATACTATATATTAATAATTTCATTTAGAAAGTCATTTATAAAAAGTGTTCTTATATCTTTTGTATTGATTTTCTTTTAAATTGTATAAATATTTAAGCAAATTATATACATATGTACATTGGTTTTTTTGTGTGTCAAGACACTTAGTCATATGATTATGTCGGTAAGTTAGACGTTAATTTGACTCGCTGCTTTACAATACATATGCAAATGTGAAGTTAAACCGGTTGAAAATTTGCACATACTTTTTTTTCATCAATATCTGAATTTGTTAGTTAATACATACATACATATGTCAGTTTGTCATATATGTATGTATGTACATATGTATGTATGTACATATGTATCTTTGGTGAATTATTGGTCATTTATATTTTAATCATATTTTCAAGTTCAAGTTACACAAACTGCGTTTTAAGGCCGAAATTTGCTTGAACATGCAAACAAATTGCAAACACGTTTCTCTTTTAATGATCATGTGACTGAATGGCTGTAATTTATTATTTTGTTTGTCTCCTTTTTGTAAACTGAACAATAAAATATTATAAATATTAAATGATTTAACTGCCTTTACTTATTTTCCGTGCTTATGCATACATACATAATTATTAATACAAACAAGTATTTTCTATGTAAACAAAATTAAAAATTTAATGACCTCTATAGAAGTTATAGGGATGTGAAAGAGGTAGAAAATGTCAAGTATTTTCTTCCTCTGTCGTTGTCCAGCCCTTTCTTATATTAAGGCTTTGTATCACCAAAATGTGCGTGTGCGCACGGGGGTTAAGGGGAATATGATGATAACAATAAGGGTAAGGGAGTAAAATTGTGCAATTGCCTCACTGTACGGTTGTCTGCGGGTCTTGCTAATCTTAGCATAGTTGCTGAGACCCTGTTTCCACGGTAGTTTACCTCGCAACTTTACGGTTTTGGAATGCTGATGACGGACCGTTCGGCTGAGAGACGTATGAATTGTTCGGATTTGCCCCTGATTTTGATGTGGTTGGTTGTTGTTGTTGTTGGTCTGCCTTACGTGCGTGAATGTACAACTTGCGGTGTACGGTACAACAAAGAACGCACGAAGTTATCCAGCGGCTGCGGCCCAGAAATGCAATTGCTGGTCGATGAAAAATCACACTTTATTACAAACAGTTTGTAGGTAAAACACTTGATTAAAATTTTCTCTTTACTTTTACTTATTCCTCTAAGGTTAGGTTAGGTTTAACAGGCTGCCAGCTATTGTAAAGCCAGCCCACTTGGGCCCAGTCTGGTCCCGTTGTGTTGCCTGGATATCACATCCATGATACGTATCTCAGTAGATTACTGGTTTAGAACCAACCCGAGGATCGGATAAAGGAGTCCAATCCACTTACATCGCATTCCGATACATCAGTCATATCATGAAGCATCGGTCTGCCTAGGTACAATTCCCTTATATAACAAAGAGCTGGACACTGACGGAGGAAGTGCTCAACGCTCTCTACTTCCTCTTCATCTCTGCAACTTCTACAGAAGTCATTAAATGGAAGATTTAACCTCCTCACCTGCGTTCCTATGTGGCAATGTCCAGCCAGGACAACTACAACCGAACGCAACCTCCGTCGGGGCAAGCCCCTAAGCAGGATAGTCTTCGTGTTATCATATCGAGGCCATGTCAGACTTAATATTCGACAGGTATCCTCACTAGACCATCTGTCTTGAGCGGTCTGGAGAAGTTGACGCTGTACTTGTTTCTTACAGCTCGCAAGCGGGACTCCAACGATCCCACTTGCCTTTGCCAGTACATCCGCTACTAGATTTCCAGGCACTTCACTGTGCCCTCGTACCCAGAAAATCTCCAGGTTCGAATATCTCGCTATATCCGGCATTCGCGAACCAACCTGGATGTCGTATAGACTCCAGATAGTGCATACAATGCAGCCTTACTATCAATACAATTTACAATTGTAAAAATTTCAAGCACGTCCTCTTGACGATCTGTGCTCCTCTAAGCTTTTCACAAAGAATAAGTAATGCACTTTTTTAATTAAAAAACAAAAATACTTTTATTAAAATAATTATTTGAGTTTTTGCTCAATATTAAAACCAAACTAATCTTTGCTTGCCAAGACCTCAACACACAATGACCAGTGCTACACGTTTTGGCAGAAATATCGGCACATAATATCGCTACATTGGACTCCTTCTTCGGATTATCGGGTTGGTTCTGCACTAGACCCGTGATATGAGATACATATGTATCTCGGCTACTTATCTCGATATGTATCTCGGATACATATCGAACTTAAGCAACAAAGTGGGACCAAATTGGGCCCCAATAGGCTAGCTTTTCAATGACTGGCAACCTCTTAAACATAATTTCACTTATGTTTAACTACCATCTTGTGAGGTTTTTTCACAATTATGTATTTTGTATACAAAACAAATTTACGCAAATTAAATGAAAGACATCTGTGCTTATACCACTACCCAACTAAAGCTGCCTTGGTATAGACTCTATCCAGGCAGCTTTAAACAGATAGTGGCAGAATTACAATAAATACAACACCAAAAAACATCAACATGTATTTTGTTGGTAGAATTTACGAACAGTTATCAAAATTTTGTTTGAAAAAGCAAGAAAGTCTATGTGTTTTTGACAAACTTACGCAAAGGAAACGAAAGACAGCTGTGCTTATACTACTACCGTATTGAAGCTGCCTTAACACTGAAATTGGTGAACATTTCAAAATTTATCCTTGCGGTATTTTGCCCCAGCTTAAGGTTCGGTTAGACGTGTCTTGGCCGTACTGACATAACCATCAACACCCAACAAACAATAAGGTTTGTTTTCAAATTGGTTGAGATTTGAAATTAAACGATTTCTTAAACGACAAACGTTTGATACTGATTTTAAATCAACATCTTAACAAAGATATAAATTGTTAACATTTTTTATAGTAAGTGCTGACAATTTTTGTTTTATTTGTATATACATATGTATGTATGTTGGTAGTTGCACTCAAAAACAAGTTGATAAAATATTGAATATCAAATGTTTATATTCACTAGATGCTTAATTTAAATTCAAATCTTAAAATCAAACCATGTTTGATATCATATAATAAATTAATTTTAGATAAAACGTTTGACTTCGTGTTTGTTGGGCAACTGATACATATTTTCACACATATGCAAACAATAATATACAAAAGTGTTGCCGAACTACACAAATCTGAAAAAATATAGATTCTATAGTTTTTATAAAAGAGAGATACATTACTCTTATAAATATATATGTATATAATCTATACACATATGTATGTAAGTACATAATACATTAAAATATGCAATAAGTATATTAGTTTTATGTGTTGTTAAATAATAAATAGTTGCTAAATGTTTAAAAACAAATATTTAATGGAACCGCAACTAAACTTTAGATACTTACTTTTCTATATTAGGACACAAATGTGATTTATTTACCTTTTCCAAGCTTGTTTTTCGTAAATTTTTAACAAATTCAGAATTTTTCTGAAAAAACATTTTTTAGAAAAGGGATGTATACATTTTTTTATAAGAAGTTTAAGTGAAAAATAAAAGTTATAAATAGCTTGTTGCTTTCTATGTTTCCCAGCTATCTATATGTCGACATTTCATAGGAACTACCCTTTATCAGTAGACTTTGGAAATTTTTGACATTCTCAAACATTCAACTTTATATCCCAACAGTATAAATAAATTGTTGAGAATTTAAAAGAAAAATGCTCTAATAATACCTGTCAAAACACAAAAAACAAGCTTTTTCATTTATACACGTCTCTAACATTTCTTTACACCTTTCAAACAAATGAACAACCGTTGGTTGCTACGATTTGTTTTTTGAAAGTATCGAAAAGCAGAGAACAAAAATTCAAACAATTAAGTTTTTTATTCGCTCTTTTTAGCTTCTACCATTTATACCAATAAAAATTATAAATAGCTTGCTTTCTATGTTTCCCAGCTATCTATATGTCGACATTTCATAGGAACTACCCTAATCATCAGTAGACTTTGGAAATTTTTGAACGGTTGTTCATTTATTTGAAAGGTGTAAAGAAATGTTAGAGACGTGTATAAATGAATAAGCTTGTTTTTTGCGTTTTGACAGGTATTATTAGAGCATTTTTCCTTTAAATTCTCAACAATTTATTTATATTGTTGGGATATAAAGTTGAATGTTTGAGAATCTTCAAAAAATTTAAATTTTTCATTATGATGGAAAAACTGTGATCGGCAGCAGTGAAGAACAAAAAGCAACACATCAGCATACCAGCTGATTACGGTTACGGCAGAAAACCAAAATTCATTTGGTTGCTATGATTATGGCAGAAATAATCGATTACATTGTTACCCATAAGGTTGGTTTAAACAGCTGTTTTCTATGGTTATGGATAAGTCACGTCTAATTGAACCTTTAATGCATGTGGTAACTCTGCACCTAAAGAATATTTTATATGAAAAAAAATAGTATTTTTTAATAAATAAAAACTTGAATATATTTTGTTTAAAATAAATCTAAAATTTTGCAGTCTTTTCGATCCGAATAGCAACCAAATTGTAAGATTTTAAAATTTTAATTACGTACATACATACTAATAAATTATTATATTATGTTTTATTTACAGGTTTCGATCATCAAATCAAAATGTTGTTCGGTGTAGCTCAAACGGCCTTTAAGTCTTTACGACAGACTAGCCCTAGAGTTCGGGTCTATTTATACAACAAAAATGCTTACTCCACACAGGTAAGAGTTTATGATACATATGCAGCAAATTTACTACTTTCGAATATCTCAATACACACTGCTACATACTTATACATATGTGCAGAAAAATCAATATTGGCACAAATGTTCAATACTTGCAAGCTAAGATAGCTTTAAAGCGATTTAAATTTTATGATTTTTAGTTCACCTACGACGTACCCAAAATTATGCAGCGTGCGTCTCTTTAGCACAATTTTGTTGGCAATATTTCGTTACAAATGCAACTAAATTCAATTTTAATTTCACTCTCACAGGTTGAATACAAACCCATTCGTTCCGTTCTGGTGGCAAATCGCGGTGAAATTGCGATACGTGTTTTCCGCGCCTGTACCGAATTGGGCATTAAATCAGTGGCCATCTATTCCGAACAAGATAAAATGCATATGCATCGCCAAAAGGCTGATGAAGCGTATTTGGTGGGCAAAGGCCTGCCACCCGTTGAGGCATATTTAAACATTCCAGAAATAATACGGGTTTGCAAAGAAAACGATGTGGATGCCGTACATCCCGGTTATGGTTTCCTCTCCGAACGTAGTGATTTTGCTCAGGCTGTTATCGATGCTGGTCTTCGTTTTATTGGCCCCTCACCAAAAGTAGTACAACAGATGGGTGACAAAGTGGCTGCTCGCGTTGCCGCCATTGAAGCGGGCGTACCCATTGTACCGGGCACCGATGGTCCCGTAACAACCAAAGAAGAAGCAATGGAGTTTTGTAAGAAACATGGTCTGCCTGTCATCTTTAAGGCTGCCTATGGCGGTGGTGGCCGTGGCATGCGTGTGGTGCGTAAAATGGATGAAGTCGAGGAAATGTTTCAACGTGCTAGTTCCGAAGCTAAGGCAGCTTTTGGCAATGGTGCCATGTTTATTGAAAAGTTTATAGAACGTCCCCGGCATATTGAGGTGCAACTATTGGGCGACAAGGCCGGTAATGTGGTACACTTGTATGAACGTGATTGCTCGGTTCAACGTCGTCATCAAAAGGTGGTAGAAATTGCTCCAGCACCTCGTTTACCCAAAGATGTGCGTGATAAGATGACCGAGGCTGCAGTGCGGCTGGCTAGACATGTGGGTTATTCAAATGCCGGCACCGTAGAATTTTTGTGCGATGAATCGGGCAACTTCTATTTCATTGAAGTTAATGCTCGTTTGCAAGTAGAGCACACGGTTACTGAAGAAATTACCGGCATTGATTTGGTACAGTCGCAAATTCGTGTAGCTGAAGGTATGACTCTGCCCGAACTCGGCTATACCCAGGAGAAAATTCAACCACGTGGTTACGCCATCCAATGTCGTGTCACCACTGAAGATCCCGCCAATGATTTCCAACCCAGCACCGGCCGTATTGAAGTTTTTCGCTCCGGTGAGGGTATGGGTATACGTTTAGACAGTGCCTCAGCCTTTGCCGGCGCCATTATCTCACCCTACTACGATTCTTTGCTAGTAAAAATCATCTCTCACGCCACCGATCTACAAAGTTCAGCCTCCAAAATGAATCGTGCTTTGCGCGAATTCCGCATACGTGGTGTCAAGACAAACATACCCTTCCTGTTGAACGTTTTGGAGAATCAAAAATTCCTGCATGGTGTTCTTGACACCTATTTTATAGATGAACATCCGCAATTATTTAAATTCCGTCATTCACAAAATCGTGCTCAAAAACTACTCAATTATTTGGGTGAAGTCTTGGTTAACGGACCTCAAACGCCTTTGGCTACACCATTAAAACCCGCTGAAGTTAGTCCTCACGTACCTCTTGTGCCTTTAGGTAAGTATTTAGTAAGAAGGTGGTTTGGGTTTTGTTTTTATTTTCACTAATGTTGCAATATTAATTTATTTGCTTTATTTAAGAAGGAATGGCTTTCAAAGTCTTCGTTTTATGTTACGATTTCTAACTTCACCAAAAATGTTTGCAATTGAAATGTTTTAAAAAATATAATAGCTTGAATTTTTAATGTTATCTACATGTTTAAAAGGAGACTTACGGACCTGGTACAGATGTCGATTTCTTGATGAGGCTCCATAAATTTTTTTTTTCAGGATCAATGTATGCCGTTAGAATCAGAATCAGTTTTCTAAAAGACGGTTGTTTGAAGGTAGCAGTGTTGCATCTACAGGTGCGTGGGAAACTAAAGAAGTTGGAGCTCGCAAGCAGCCCTCGTTGGTTAACATGGTAATTCACGGCACGCAATTCAATCTAGAAAAAGCCGACCTGTTTTGATAAAACCATACCATTTTTTGGATGGAACATAACTCATATATAGTGAATCATCAGAATATTAAATCCAACCTGTAACCGTAAGAGATTACATTAGGTCATTAAGCCTGGACTCAGATAGTTCACCAAGGGACCCAAAGTTGGACATTCATAGAAGAGCTAGAAAGCTGTTTTTTCTTTTTCGCTATCCTTAAAATTACGACAAAAAAAATGTATTACAGGGAAGGACAAACGGACTTGCATGTCTCCCCAGCACCCAGTTATTACTGCTAACAGCGTCGATTCCTCGGGAAGAAGATTTTGCTTTGGTATATGCCCAACCATTACACTGCTTTCTGGGGTATAGAAGGGCAGGAGTCCCATACTTGTTGTAGCAAATAAATCTGCAGGTAGCCACATAACTTTCGTGGAATATCCGGAACCCTTGACAAGGGTTAATTGGCAGATCGGGAATCAGCAAAGTTGCCAGGAGGTTCTGCTTGCAGGTGCTGATTGAGGTGCCTACCTTGGCTGTAGATGAAACCTAAAATCGCAGAGAGGGTAGTTAGCTCTCCGACCGGTTGTCGGAGAGCTAATTACTTCCCCACATGCCTTAGGTTTTGGTAGAATATCTGTAACCCATTAAGAAGGGTTAATTGGCAAATCGGGGATCGGCAAAGTTGCCAGAAGTTTCTGCTTACAGGTTCTGATTGAGGTGCCTACCTTGACTGAAGTGCCTACCTTGGCTGTAGTTGAAACCTAAAATCGCAGCATTCCATTTCATAATAACTATGGCACATACCGGTTTTTGGAGAGCTGATTACTTCCGGAGTTGCTGTTGTCTTGCAGCAGATACCTGTAAAATAAGGCACCAGTACGGATGGTTGGGCGTATGAGTAAGTTAAAGGCTAATGCTCTTAATGGGTTTCGGCCTACCAGCTTATTAAGCCTTGTCTTGACTGCTGGAAAACTCCATGCAAGAGTGATTAGAAGACTCGAACTCTTAAGCAAGTGAATTGTCTATATTTATGGCAAAAAGTTGCGAACTGTCTGTGCCTTGCAAGACACATAGGGGCGCTGGTGAATCGTGAATCATTCACGTCGTGGTGTTGGTCCATCATCAAATTAGGCCGGCAAGGCAGGTATTGATGTAAATTTCAAAATCTGCCTGTATCCTCTCTGCAGGTTTCGGGTCTATTAGCCCCCAGAGGTGCTGTTATCTTGTAATAGATACTTCTAATGTAAGGAACGAGTAGTGCTGATGGTTAGGCGGGTGAATTGGTTATGGGCTGTTGCTGTTAATGAGTTTCGGCCTACCATCTCATTAAGGCTTATCTTCCATTGATTTCTGGGAAATTTCATACAAAAGGGATTAGAAGTACTGAACTCTTCAGGAAGAGGTTTAGTTCACATATGACAAACATATGACAGAATCAGAAGATGTTTCAATTGGATTCCTGCCTTGATGGCCCTACCCCACGGTGATTCTTTCACAAGGTGAAAAACATTCACCCGGACGTCCCCATGCATGACAAATTCTCACGCATGACGATTTGTCATGCATGGATACCATTTTCGATCATATGCTGAATGGCACATGCTCTCTCCCATGGTTTAGGGCAGAACCTTGCTAAAACTCTTTCCAATCTCAGCGTCACGGCAACCGGTCCGGACGCTGAGTTTTGGGTATTAAACCGCAATCACCACGTTGCCCCAGGCGAAAATGTTCCCGGGGCTCCCAGCTCCCATGGTACCAAAAAATAATAGCCTCTGGTCAGACTAAGCCGTAATAAGGGCTGATACAGTGTTAAACACCAAACGTTTCGAAGAAGTGCTAACAAATATATGACAGAAGTTGCGACCTGTATGAGCCTTGCGGGACTCTGTTGAATCGTGAATAATTCAATCCGTAGAGTTGGTCCATCATCATACAAGGTAATCAAGGCAGGTCCTGCCAGCAGCCTTGTTATATCCCATCAGCTATGGTTTGTAAGTTGCCCTCGTAGTACCTACCTACATATCTCAATTTGGATTGTAGATATTTTTTATGGAGCCACCTATTTGTTGTATATTAAACAATTACAAAAATAGAAAAAAAAGATTTGCAATTGTTTGACGATTAACAATTTTTTGCATAAACAACTAAGACTTGTTATCAAAGCAGAATTTTTTATTTACCTAGCTATACATTTGGTATGGAGAGAGATCACTTTCCTTATCAATCATTTTGGCCTCTGCTGCTCTTTTATTATAATATAAGCACATGTATGTATATAATATGTATGTGCTTGTGGTGTTTTTATTCGCAACTGAACATCCGAACAGAAATGAGCTTGATGTTAATTTTTAAAGTTTTTCTAAACTATACGTTTATTAATATTAATTTAAGCTTTTTTTATTTAATTACTTTCCTAATTTTATATTTTATTTCTTTTATGTTCCATTTTGTTATTAATACTCTGCAAAATCAAAAACAAATCTTAAAACATCATCAATCATTCAAAACAATTTCGAAAATTATAAACAAAAATCAAAAAAATAAACATCATTGCCAATGTTGCCTATTAACAAAAAATAAATAAAAATATATTGCCTAAAAACCCAATCTGGCCACTTTCAAAAATGAATATTGCCAACGTTCTTCCAAACAACTGTTAATTGATTGAAATCATGAAGATTTATCTCGCGAAGCCATAGAACGTGAAGAACGTGGCGAAGCTAAAGGTATGTTAATGTCTCATTTTATGTTGTGACAACTCCTGAAAATCAAATACACAAATTCCTCATCTAACATAAAGGGTGTGCCAAAATGAACGCAAGATTTGATTTAAGTAGAAAACACAGTATTTAGTCTGTTGATTGTAATTTTTTATAGAAACATAATGTAAACGATGTTTTTATAGGGATGTACAGCTCTAAGTTGGCAATACTTTCTTAACGGCCAGCCATTTTGTCGGCTGTTAAGTGATTTATATTTAGTAGTGTTGGGCAAAATCTTTCATTTGTGTGAATCTTTCATTCTCGTTCAGAAAGGTTAACTGAATTAATTCATTCTTGTCTTTCATATTTCAGAGTGAATGAAAATATTTCAATTATGTATTTCAGGTGGCATCACAACGAATTATTATACAGACAGCAAAGAAATTTCCACAGCGCAAAGAAATTTGCAAAAAATATGAAAAAGTTAAGCGAGTTTATTATAATTTATTTTTTTATTTTTGTAATATCAAGAGCTGTGAAAAATGGAAATTATAATAAAAATTTGGATACGGATTTGTATGTATATATATGTACATAATTGGTGGATCATGAAATCAAGTACATATTCCCAAGATAACCCACTAGGATACATCCGATATAGCATTCAAAAGTAATAAGGAATTCACAATCACTAGCCTGCAGAATGTTTTTGTATGCGAAAACGTTGAACTACAATTACGGTATTCAAAGGGTTGTCATAAAGTCATAAGTGTTAAAATATTAGTATGAAAAAATATGAATACTGTGAACATTCTGCCATAAATTATTTTAAATTTGAGTCAGCTGAGATGTTTACGATTTAGTTACGGCAAACTCGGTTTAAAAAGTCTTATTAAGCTACGTACACATGGTTGTCAGATTTTACAATATTGCCAGTAAAATTGTCTGAAAATGTATTACAATCGTGTGAACTGCCAATTTTTAACTTACAACTTTGTCAGAAAAACCATTGTCAATCAATTGTAAGACGACAATGTTGTCAGGCATCTGACAATGTTGTCAGGCATCTGACAATCGTGTTCGTCGGCATTGCTAGATAATTGGCTCGTATTGTAAGCCCAGTTTTAATTGTCAGATGTAATGCACCTGACAATGGCATCATTGTCAGAAAAAATTTTGATGGGCAACACTGCCAAACAGATGGTTGTTGATATGCATAAGTGGCAATGTCTTACAACATGTCTGGCATTTATTTTTTATCTAACAATCTGACAACCGTGTGAACTGACAACTTTTGTTGTCAGATGAATTATTTGTCAGAACATTGTCTGGCAATGAAATTGTAAGATTTTCTTACGATCGTCTGAACACACAATTTACTCCTGCGGGACAATTTTTCATTCTCAGCATGTTGCCACATCTTACAATATTGTAACATCTGACAACCGTGTGAACATATGTAGCTTTACGAGTACTTTCTGACTTTTTTGTTCGCAGCATAATATAATATATTATGACGTTATGCGTGGTATGATACCGTTTGAATCAACCCAATTGTATGTAAAACAATGCTACATATTATATTTGGATATATTGCATTTAATTTTTTATAAAATTTAATGTCAATTATGTTAGGAGCTGAAAACATTTGCGCACAACGTACCAGGATACCTAAACTTGCAATGCATTCTGTTTTAACAGCCAGTTTACCAATTTCGAACAAAATGAATGCGAAAAAAAGTTACGTCGCTCACATTTTAATCAATTTGGGTTTGTCTATCTCACTATTGTTCGTTCGTATAAACTTGTGTATTTTGATTGAGTTTTGACACAAATCAATAACTCGATTCACAATCTTGTGCATTTGAGGTGGCATATTTCTGCAATTGCAAAAGTGTCATTTTTGCGTGAGTTTTGTTAGTGTAAAGTAAAAATTTACTCCACTATTTTGCAAATGCAATGATGCAAGGCCATTTGCACAAGATTGTGAATAGAGCTAATGTTCTTCCGCTTGGATTGCAAACGCTTGTGGTAAACGGGATGTAAATAACAACATTGTCTCATACACCGCAGAGTGCGATGCTATCAGTGCGAATCAGGTAGCAAACGATCTTATCGTGCTGATGCACTGGAGAATCATCAACGCATTGAAAAGTATGATTTTGTAGAGATAATGGACAGATATCGAGTGAAATGTTATTTAGTCAGCACAAATTAAATGCGATTTTAAAAACTTCTACAAAAGTATAGAAGTTTTTAAAACCTACTTCCTTTTAAAAACTGTTTGTCATAGAACGCTCAAGAACACATTTTTTCACTTGAAAATATTTTTACTATTCTTTTTCGATCAATTCGAATTTTGTAAATAGGTTTTTACAAAAGTAATTTTTAAATTATAGACATTCTTTGATTTGTTTACGAGCAAAAGCAAACCATAAAAAAATCAATATAGTTGAACTATTGTCATTAAATCAAATTAACCACATTATTGTTTGTTTAGATGGCGATTGTGTTGCGGCAATTTGTTTGCCGCGAGATATAATAAATTGTGTCTTGAGATTCTGTTACTAAAATCTTTGTTTTTTTTATCTACAAAGAAGGCAAACTTATACAATTCTAAAAATTCTGACTACATAACTTTTCCTTGATGCATTTTGTGTCCTTCTACCAGCACTTCATTCTGCAATATCTTAATTGAGATGACAAATTTAGCGCTAGAAAACACAAACATTTGAGATTTTTGCACGAAAATGAAAAATTTTGTATACAATGCTTCAAATTTTTGTGCAAACACACAAACATACCCATAAACAGTGATAAACACTGAGCACTGATTAGAGTTTTTCGCGTCGAAAATTTGAAAAAGCGCTTAAAATGGTACAAAAAGCAAGTAGTTGACAACGCTGTCAAAAACATGAACAAATCAAGGTGTAATAACATCTAAGGGTGGCAGCGCTAACGCATGTGACAATTTTTTGCTACTGGCAATATAGGAAGCCATTTACATCAAATGCATTCTTTACATTTTTAAAGTGAATTTAGTGTTTTATTCTGAATTAAACATACAAAAATTATTTTGTGAACATAAGAATAATTAAAATAAAAATAATATATGATAATAAAAAGTTTATAATTGTGCCAATAAAAATTATAAATAGCTTGTTTTCTATGTTTCCCAGCTATCTATATGTCGACATTTCATAGGAACTACCTTAATCATCAGTAGACTTTGGAAATTTTTGAAAGATATTCTCAAACATTCAACTTTATATCCCAACAATCCAAATAAATTGCTGAGAATTTAAAAAGAAAAATGCTCTAATAATATCCGTCAAAACACAAAAAACAAGCTTTTCTATTTATAAACGTCTCTAACATTTCTTTACACCTTTCAAACAAATGAACAACCTTTGGTTGCTACGATTTGCTTTTTGAAAGTATCGAAAAGCAGAGAACAAAAATTCAAACAATTAAGTTTTTTATTCGCTATTTTTAGCTTCTACCATTTATACCAATAAAAATTATAAACAGCTTGTTTTCTCTGTTTCCCAGCTATCTATATGTCGACATTTCATAGGAACTACCCTAATCATCAGTAGACTTTGGAAATTTTTGAAAGACATTCTCAAACATTCAACTTTATATCCCAACAATCCAAATAAATTGCTGAGAATTTAAAAAGAAAAATGCTCTAATAATATCCGTCAAAACACAAAAAACAAGCTTTTCTATTCTTTTTTTAAATTTTACTTGTTTTTTGTGTTTTGACGGATATTATTAGAGCATTTTTCTTTTTAAATTCTCAGCAATTTATTTGGATTGTTGGGATATAAAGTTGAATGTTTTAGAATATCTTTCAAAAATTTCCAAAGTCGACTGATGATTAGGGTAGTTCCTATGAAATGTCGACATATAGATAGCTGGGAAACATAGAAAACAAGCTATTTATAATTTTTATTGGTATAAATGGTAGAAGCTAAAAATAGCGAATAAAAAACTTAATTGTTTATAATTGTGAAAAAAGCTACAAATATTTTTGACAATCATAGCTTACCAAATGCCTGTTTTTGTTGTATTGTTGTAATTTTTCTCTAGTGCTGCCACCGTATAGACGTTAATGCACCTTGGAACAAATGAAGCATGGTGCAATTATTAGGTGGCAGCATTAGAGTTGTTGTACCTACATACATAATATTTTGTTTGTGTAAAAATTACGGAAGCCGTCAAAAACATGTTTACAAAGCACAAGAAAATAATAAAGAAAACCTTATATAAAGAAAATGAAGAGAGAAAATTTATATAACTGTTTTCAACGCATTTTAAGCAATTAAAATATGTTTTAAAACGCTTTTATTGTGTTTTCTTTGCTCTTTTTCAAACTGTTTAAATTTTTTTTGTGTTTTCACTTCATTTTGTGTAAACAAAAACAACTTTTGAAACCATCGGTCGTTTGCAACAAAAAATTATCACCTGCGCTAGTGATGCCACCTAGTTAATTGCACCATGAAATGAAGAAATGTGAATGATGAAAGAATACTGAAGTATTTCATTTTTGCACTGCAGAGAATCATTCGGTTGAAGCAATTCATTCATGTACGACACAAGCCTAATATTTATTTTGGTTTAGTATTTCATCCTGAATGGACTAAATCCTGAAAAAAACTTCCAAATTGCGCAAATTCGGACCCAAAAGAAGATTGCCGTTGATAACGATTTCCATTACCGAACTTTGTTTAGAGATAAAGCAAACTTTTGTCATAATGGATACTTCAATAAAGGCCCTACACGATCGTATGATTCATTCACAGGAAACTGTTTCAAAAGTCTGGCCGACTTGAAAAAATCGCTTCAAAATTGCGTTGCAGGCCACACTATTATACAAGTATAATTGCAATAATTTATATACACAATAAAATAATTAAAAACTTTTATTAACATAATAATTTTACAATACTTAAATTTTTTTCGAGGCACCAACAATATTTTTATATTTTTCACAATATATACCACACTGATAGCATAGAAACCTTAATGTTTTGAAAAGTTTAATAAAATTTTTCAAATTGCAAGATTTGTCAAAAACTCTGTCGCACGGTTGCATTTTTTGTACTTTTTCAGCACACATGCTTTATTTAGTAGATCGCACGATCGTGTATGATAGTGTAACATGGCTTTAAACGAAGCTGCCATATTTGGAGTGATGATAATTCTCAAGTGTATGTTGTGACATCGTTACCTCCAGAAAATCTTTTTGTTTGCTGTGACTTTATGGGCTCTGTCAAATTATTTTAAATTATAAAGTTTGCACCCCACACTTGAAAATATAACCTGCTTGTTCCTTTTATTCTCTAAAAAACGAAATCAGTACACTCGATTTTAAGTTACATATATGTAGTTGATTTACATTAAGTTGGCTGCATTCGGGTAGCGTTGCCAGGTTGCATCCGAGTGGCATTACTCCAATCAATACACATTTTAATTTTGATTTGACGGTGGTCGTTTAGTATAAAAAATGTCAATAAATAAAGAAATTTTAATTGCAAAATTGATTATGAATATTCTCACGGAATTTATTTCTCATGGAATTTATTCCTGAAGGACTTAATTTCTCTCGTTAAGTATTTTTTCAATTCAAATTCAAGAAAAAAAAACACTCAATTTTTGCTAACTTTATCGTGGGATTTGAAGATATGATGCGCCTTTAGTGTTTTCTGTGAATGGAAAAAATGAAAAAGTAAAAAACGTTGTACTTAATATTTATTCATAATTAGAGGAAAGAGAAAAGTGAAAAAACTCGCTTGGAATTTTCATTTGTAATCGGGCCGGATATATCTTCTTAATTCTGTTCTAAAACTTCCTTATTTATTGATATTTATTCTACTAAACGAACACCGCAAAATTAAAATTAAAATTAATGCTTGATGGGTATCAAGCATGAAATTTTTAAATTGTCAAGCACACGTACACTAAATTGACAGCAAGCATTTTGCCTGTGTCTATCCCCCTTTAAAATGAATGCTGGATGGGCCATCAAGCAGAAAGGTAACAGCGGGCATTTTCCTCTTTTACTAACCCCAAACTGTCAGCTGTTTCATTGTCTTTTAGGGTTGCCAACACACTACTGCACAACTGCTGACAAATTCAAATCTTGCGTTAATTTTAGGACACCGTTTTTACATCCATCAGCAAGCACTGATAACAATATGGATAAAAAGGCCAAAACTACTATGATATCTTTTTTAAAGAATATCTCTAAAAATGAAGTTTCGAATTAGTTTTTTTGTTATTAAAATATTTTATAAAAAAAGTTTTATGAAATTTAATTAAAATCCTAATTTAAAATTTTATCATTTTTTATAAAAAAAAAACGCTTTTGCTTTTAATGCAACTACGTGGAAGCAAGGCAGCTTTATACAGGTAGTGGCAGAATTACAATAAATACTACACCAACAAACATAATCAAAATTTTGACAACTATTCGTAAATTCTACCAACAAAATACATGTTATACAGGTAGTGGCAGAATACTACCTGTATAAAGCTGCCTTGCGTGGAAGTATTTAAAAACGACCTGTTATCCATATTATTTTAAACTCATCTTTTCGTAAAAGAAACATTTTTAATGTATAATTTACTTAAGTATTGTTCCTTGTTGTTTTTATTTTACATGGGCTTCTTGTATTGACTAACTTTTATTAAATAATTTTTTTATATTTATTATCTTGCTACTTAAGCTTGCATTTAATCCACACAAGTTCTCATTAAACACCTAAATTTCTAACAGTTGGCGTTCATATTTAATTTGTTTTGTTTTTTATGCTAAAAACTTTAGTTACCGAACCACCGAAAGGTTTGCGTCATATATTGACCTCTCAGGGACCTGAAGCCTTTGCCAAAGAAGTGCGTGCTCGCAAAAACCTATTACTTATGGACACCACATATAGAGATGCTCATCAATCGCTGTTGGCTACACGTGTTCGTTCTCATGATCTGTTGAAAATCTCGCCTTATGTTGCTAACAAATTCAATAATTTGTATTCGTTGGAAAATTGGGGTGGCGCCACCTTTGATGTGGCTTTGCGCTTCTTGCACGAATGTCCTTGGGAACGTTTGGAGGAGATGCGCAAGTTGATTCCCAACATTCCGTTCCAAATGCTGTTGAGAGGTGCTAATGCTGTTGGTTATACCAATTATCCGGATAATGTGGTTTATAAATTCTGTGAATTGGCGGTAAGTTGAAATGCATATACATGGTGCGATCAAAAAATAATCATTATTTTCGAATTTCGTACGTTACGTATGTTGGACTTTCGCATTTTTTCTTTCTGCTATGTTGGTACACATGTCTGTTATATACATACATATGTTGGCAATATCAGCCAATTTTTTTTTTTTTTTTTTGCCTTGTCAAAAGTTAATTTTTCATGGAAATTTTCGTGGAAACATTGGTTTAGGCTATATCATGGATATAAATGGAACGATATCGGAAATGTTCATTTCCTATATTGGGGTAACCTTCCTGTATAACCAGAACTGCTTTTAACAAAAAAAAAAAAAAATTATGAAAAAATTGATTTAGACTATATCTCGGGTATATATGGACCGATGTCGGAAATTTCCATTTTCTGTATTTAATAACCTTCTCATATTACCAGAACTGCTTTTGAGCAAAAAAAAAGTTGTTTAAACTCGCTTACGCGATATTTTCATTATAAAATCGGTTTAGGCTTTATCTCGGGTATACATACATATATGCACCGATATCGGAAATTTTAATTTTCTGTATTTGATAACCTTTTTATATTACCAGAGCTGCTTTTAAGCCAAAAAAATTTGTTTAAGTTCGCTTACGCGGTATTTTCACTAAAAACCCGATTTAGGCTATATATCGGGTTATGGAGCGATATCTGAAATTTTCATTTTCTGTATTTTATAGCTTTCTTATATTACCAGAACTGATTTTGAGCAAAAAAGTTGTTTGAGTTCGCTTACGTGATATTTTCATTAAAAAAATCGGTTTATTTCGGGTATATATGGACCGGTTACGGAAATTTTCATTTTCCATATATAGATAACCTTATTTTATTGCCAGAACTGCTTTTAAGCAAAACAAATTGTTTAAGTTCGCTTATGCGACATTTTCATGGAAAATCGGTTTAGGCTATATCTCGGGTATACATATATCGAACCATATCGGGAATTTTTTTTCCTTTTATTCGATATTTCAATAATTGTATCAAGTTTGAAGCAGAAGAAATAATTTTTCAAAAATTTTCATAAAAAATTGCAAAAAAAGTAGCTTTAATCAGAATTTTGAATATATCTCAGCTATACGTGAACCGATTTTACTGAATTTCAATATTAAACTCTTGAATCTCAGAAACGGTATTTCAACGGCGGACAGACGGACATCGCTTAATCGAATTTTCTATCAATGCTGAATCAGAGTATGTATACTTTATAGCAGGGGTGCCCAAAAGTTATACATATATGGAAGAGCAAACACCAATACGTTTAAGAAAAAACTAATTTTATTTAATAAGCAAAGCTTACGAAAGTGTTGTTGCTTTACACTTATCTGCGTACACACACATGTGTATATTAAAGCGCACAGCTTATAGCTAAGTGCCGTTACAATAACAAATGAGCACCAAGCGCTTAGAGTTTGGGCACTCCTGCTTTATAGGGTCAGAAATGAAAATTGTAGAAATTACAAACGAAATCACAGACTTAACATTTTTGTGAAGGGTATAAAAAAGTAAACATCATGTTTTGCCGCTTTGTCAAAATCAGAATTTCTAACCGTTCAGCGGCAACGCGGCGGTATTTCGGTTTGCTTCATACAATTTGTATGGGCATGAGAAATTTTGACACCAAGAAAACGCTTGCCGTTTTTGTTTAGGTATGGCTGTTAGAAAAATTATATATTGTTTTAAAGTTCTTTCTGCACAGAAGTAAACGAGCTTAATTTCACTGTGATCGGTTCAGTATTTTAGGAGTAAAGCATTAAACACATTGAAGCCAGTCAACAACCGACTTCAATATGTCAAATATAAAATACATGCATTTAAATGCGAACATTTATTTTGACAACAGCATTACGACACGACTGCAGGTTGTTGTCTAAGCTGATTTTTTTGCCGCACTTGAATTAAACTAATTTCTATTTTTGTTGACTACAAAATAAAAACAGTGTGACCAATGTTTAAAAAAAAAATATGTAATAAAAATTTTGCTCTTGGAAATTTTTTATTTTTTAATAACGCATAATAAAACAACAAAATTTATATGGGCTTTTAAATAAATTAATAAATTTATTTGTACATACATATTTATCCTCAAAATAAGAATGCCTAATTTTATAAAAAAAAACTAGTTAAGCGCCAAACAAACTACAGAAACAGCCTAACAAACATGCAAAAACATTTGTACAGACATTTAGCGTTGTCAAAGGGCGTGTTTACTTATTTGTTGTTTACTTATTTGAAGCATGTTTGCACGATTTTTGCGCAAACATCTTGAATGTTTATGTTGTCTAACGCAAAATTTTTTCATTTCAAAGAAAATTTTGCACAATGAAGTGATGGAAGAAGAAGCACACAAAATGAATAATGAAAAAGTTTTCTTGTTAGAATTTTTAGTATTGTATTAAAGTTTGCCTTCATTATAGAAATTGAAAAAACAAACAAAGATTAACAGCCAGTTCGCCGATGTCGAAAGGATAAATTCATTTGCACCATGGGCGAAAGAAAATTGATTTGGGTTTTTTCTAACATTATTCTATGCGAATGATGTGTCAAAATTCGATTGAAATACATAAGTTCATGTGAACGAACAATAGTGGCATAGACGAACCCAAATTTATTCGAATGTGAGTGACTAGCTTTCTTTCACATATTTACATTTCCATTCGATATCGTCGAACAGGCTGTAAATAAACAGAATATCAAGAAATAGAGGCTAAAACAAATTATAAAATGATTTATGTGTTGTAAACTTCATATGGCGAGAAAAGTGCCGCAGCATAATCGCCGTGTACTCTCGTTGAAAAGAAATGTATTAATATCGTTATGAACAAACGGAAAGCGCGTGTTTGCCGAAAGGTTTGCATAGTTTATTTTGTCTCTTTAGATATATACCAGTTACTCCATTTATGGGTAGTTTTAATTGCATATCTTCGACGAATTTATAATTTATATACATACATACATTTTTCTTTCTGGAGTCGAATTAATTTTGTCCAGATTTTGAAAAATTCGATATATACTTCAAATTCTTTAATATTGTTCCCATTATAGATCAAAAGATTATATTTTCAACTTTTAAGAACCGCCTAACCTGAATTAAGCGTAGCAAACAAAAGCTTTTTAATTAGTTTTTTTGTTTTTTTTTTTTTTTTTAGATTTTAAGGCCTTTTTTTAGAGAGAACTTTTTTCATGAAGCATTGATATAAACAATGGAATTTTTTAAAGCTTAAAAATCTAAGGTGGCCACACTGAAGTATACTTTTATTCAAATGAATTTATGTTGCTGCCGTGTTCAAAATATTTCAGTAGTCACCTACACAACTACAATTGCCGGTTGCGGCATTTGCTGTTGTGAAGTCGTGTAGTCTGCTGTGGTCTATGTGTTTAATACTTAATACGGCTATTAATTTGTTACTAACCCAAGCAAAATATGTGTATGTGTTCGATGTAAATACAAGTAAAACAAAAACAGTGTGACCAAATGAATAAACAACGTATTTATGGGCTTTCAGAGTTTTATTGGTTTCAACATTAGATTTCATATGAGAGTGCACTATTTAAGAACGGCAAAAAAAAGAATGCGTTCGATTGCGTCGACCGGTGATTCCCACTAGTATAATTTATTACTTAACTAGCAATAATATATGATATTAGCGGTTGAAGAACGCAAATATGCAAAACGGTAAGGTTTTAACGTGAACCGCAGTCATGTCGTCTCCTGAAAACAGACCCTTAAAATCCACTTAGTATCTGCAAAACTTGTTATAAGGCAACACTATTATTTCGATTGTCATATTTTTTTTAGTAGACAAAAACAAACACAAAAACTGCAACATCGAGACTTTTGGTCGAGCACTCACCAAATCAGCCATCGAGGCACCATTGGCTTGACTTTCAGTATCTAAAATCACTGACATAATAACTATGTTGTAAGTTTAGCTGCAAGTTGGCTATACGTGCCGGAAAGTTTGAGTGTGTTCTCGAATTTACACCTGCACGTGTAACGGCTGCGTAAAGTTAACACATGTTTTTTATATTATTTGCCTGCCAATAAATCTATCTACCTTGGATGTCTAACCTATTTCAGAAACAGAATGTATTAAGAGCAAAAAAAAACATTTTAACATAAATTTTTTAGATTTATTTTCGCTCGTTTTCTCTGAGTTAAAAATAAACCGCAAATGGTGCCAAAAATTTAGTTTGCAGTAAATTTTTGGCGGTAATTTTTCTTAATGTCTTGTACATGACCTATTCTATAGTTTTTAAATTAAACCTGAATTTTAAATAAGTACATTTTTTTAAATGAATTGAAAATTTGAAGATTTTTTAATGATTGTGTTTTGTATTGGAATTGCAAACAATTTCAAAAATGTTTGTTGGCAAGTTTTCTGAAGTAAAACGAAATATTGAGAATAACTGCCTGGCCCACTATGTCACTCGACATCGCTCGCTCGCATAAATACTTTTGAAACAAAAGCAAATTTTAAAATATTCCCCGTGAACTTTTTGTCACATACATCTTCGATCTGAGAGCATTGACATTGACAATGTAATTTGCTTTGCAAATTGTAATAACTGGTGGACTGCTGGGTTGTTTTTGGTATGCATGTATTTATGCGAGCGATCGATGTTGAGTGACATAGAGGGCCGGCAGTAAATTTTTTAAACTTGATTTTTGTATATATTGAGAACAGTTAAGAGTCTGAACACAATGTAACGATAATTTATTGCGGTGCGATTTTTCATACGATTTTGAAGTAAAAAATCGCAGTGCGAAGCGGCATTTAAATTTATAAATTTTTGACTCTCTCTTTCCGATGTTGCCATAGTTTTTGTATAATTGACGGTTTTCACGACAGCTAAACAAAAAAACATGATTTGAAAGTTTATAAGTTTTTGCCATGAAATAAAAAGTTTAAAAAATATATTAACTGAAGTAGAAAAAAATAGACAATAACGAAAGATTTATCGAGGAAGTTAGGAAGTATGACCTTCTTTATAATTTACAGTCGGGAAGTAGCAAAAACTTTCAGTATAAAGAAGAACTACAGCCAGAACTGCAAGCAGAACCACCCGGAGGCTATGCTGATTCCCGTTCTGCCAATTTAAGGCCATGTTACACTATCATACACGATCGTGCGATCTACAAAATAAAGCATGTGTGCTGAAAAAGTACTAAAAATCCAGCAGTGGGACAGAGTTTTTGACAAATCGTGCGATTTGAACAATTTTATGAGACTTTTCAAAACATTATGGTTTCTGTGCGATCAGTGCGATATATATTGTGAAAAATATAAGAATAGAATTGGTGCCTCAAGAAAAAAATTTAAGTAACGTAAAATTATTATGTTCATAAGAGTTTTTAATTGTTTTATTGTGTATATAAATTATTTCAATTATACTTGTGCAGTAGTGTGGCCTACAACGCCATTTTGAAACGATTTTTTCAAGTCGGCCAGACTTTTGAAACAGTTTCCTGTGAATGAATCGTACGATCGTGTAGGATAGTGAATCAGGGCCTTTAAACCCTTGGTAAAGATTTTGGAAGCCAGCACAACATAAGTCATGCGGCTTCTTAGAATTTTATTTGCCATAACAAACGGGGACCCCTTCCCCTCTTTACCCGCAACACAGAGTGCCCTAGTTAGGAATACGCCAAGGCAAACCCTGTTCTCCGGGGGAAATCTTAACACAAACAACTGTGAAAATGATTTATATCAGTACCTGCCTTGACGGCCTAACCTGATGGTGGACCAATTCCACGGAGTGAATTTTTCACGATTTATCACCGCCCCCGTGTGGCTTGCTAGGCTCACACAGGTAGCAATTCTTGTCATATGATTGCGGTCATATGAACAACTTCTTGTTGAGGAGTTCGGGCTTTCTAATCCCTCATGTATGCAATTTCCCAGCAATCAATGGAGGATAAGGCTTAATGAGTTGGTAGGCCAAAGCCCATTAAGAGCATCAGCCCTTAAACCAACTCACCCGTCAATCATCACCACCGGTTCCTTACAGTACACGTATCTGTTGTGTAGGCAACAGATCCTCGGGAGATTGTTAGCCCTCGAAAAAAGCCATCACCAAACAATTATCAAGGATACTAACACTCCCTTCCTGCGTTTTAGGCTTCAACCACAGCCAGAACGTTTCAGCCTAGGTAGGCACCTCAACCATGATCAGGCCGGGTCGAACCGCAAGCAAAACTTCCCGGGGGCCATGCTGATCCCCGTTCTGCCAATTTATACCCTTGGTAAGGGTTTCGGAAGCCAACACAACATAAGTCATGTGGCTTCCTAGAGTTTTGTTTGCCCCTCTTTTCCCCGAAAAACAGAGCGCCTAAGTTAGGAATACGCCAAGGCAAAACCTGTTCCCCGGGGGGTCTCTCTCTCTTTTAACACAAACAGTAAATTGTTTTGAAAATTTTTTGAAAATGTATACACAAATAAATGAATAAAAATGTATACTAACAATGACAAGCATGGCAGTCGCCGTCTTCCGTTGTATTATATTTAATTTTCTCTCCCGCAACGGGAAATCGTATCGCATCGCAAACATTGTGTTTATACTCACGGATGCCCAAAAGTTCTACATGGAAGAGCAAACACCAATACATTTAAGGAAAAACTATTTTTATTTAATATTTTTTGTTGTAAAAAGCAAAACATTTACAAAAATAAAGTTCACACTGATAATCGCTGTCGTCAATGTTTACCAACAAAGCATGCGAAAGTGTTGTTGCTTTGCTTTTGTGTGTGTGCGGTGAAGAACGAAAAAAAAATATAAAAGACGAAGTTGTTTGTGTATTTTTCATTGCTAATGCTGAGCGCAGTATTTGTGTATTAAAGAGCACAGCCCTATAGCTAAGAGCATTTACAAAAACAATTGAGTATCAAGCGCATAGGGCTGGGCACACTTGCTCTAAGGCTAAAGTTTCTAAATTTGGTAAGAATGAAATGATGGTTGTTAAAAATTATAAGACAAGAAGTGGATGGGGTTGAGAAAGTGGGCATGGTACCTCCTATATAAGCTAAATATTTCCCCGTCACAACCAGACAACATCAAAAGGCTCTTGATAGCAATTCTCTATTCTTTGATAGGCTTTCGATATTTCATAGACCTTAGCTATAGATAAAAACTGTCGACAATATTCAATCGTTGTTGGCAGCGAGTAAATAAACGCCAAATTTTTTACGTCGCCCTCATGTGACAACGATGACAACTTCGAAAAACTGAGCCACCCCTTCACATTTGACTGAACTTGATGTGCTTTTTTCGGTCTTGGCTCTTCTGGACGCTTCCATTGGGATGATTGGGCTTTAGTTTCGCTTTCATAGCCATACACCTTTTTGAGGAAATCTGGATCGTCGCTGACGATGTTCAATCAACAGCTCCTGAGCGATGTCCATGCGACATTGTTTTTGCTCAAAATTTAGCAAAAAATCGAAGAGCACACCAAAACACGATTAACCTTTTTATCTGTCAAAAACAAATTGGCAATCCAAAAGAGCTGATATTGCCAACATACATATATAACAGACATGTGTACCAACATAACAAAAAAAAAATGCGAAAATCGAACATACGTAACTCACGAAAGTTTGAAATAACGGTTATTATACCCTTCACAAAAATGTAAAGGGTATTTATAAGTTTGTGATTCCGTTTGTAATTTCTACAGTTTTTTTTTTGCGACCCTATAAAGTATATATATTCTGAATCAGAATTAATGGAAAAGTCGATTAAGCGATGTCCGTCCGTCTGTCCGCTGTTGAAATACCGTTTCTGAGAAAACCATTAGACTTAGAAACTTTTTTCTTTCACCATTCTTTTACCCCATCGATTCATGGGTTTGCTATTGAAATTCAGTAATATCGGTCCACGTATAGCTGAGATATATTCAAAATTCCGAAAAAAGCCATTTTTTTTTGCAGTTTTGTATGAAAATTTTTGAAAACAAAAGTTGTTCGTTTTGCTTCAAACGTCACACACTTATTAAGCATGGTGACTAAAAGGCAAAAAATTTTTTTTTCAGATATCGGTCCATATATACCCGAGATATAGCCCAAATCGAGTTTTTAATGAAAATGTCGCATAGGCGAAGCTAAATAACTTTTTTTTTGCTCAAAAGCAGTTCTGGTAATAAAATTAGGTTACATAAATATGGAAAATGAAAGTTTCCGATATCGGTCCATATATACCCGAGATATAGCCCAAACCGTGTTTTTCATGAAAATGTCGCGTAAGCGAACTTAAACAACTTTTTTGTGCTCAAAAGCAGTTCTGGTAATGAAATAGGGTCATATAAATATGAAAAATGAAAATTTCCGATATCGGTCCATATATACCCGAGATATAGCCTAGACCGGGGTTTTCATGAAAATGCCGCGTAAGCGAACTTAAACAATTATTTTGTGCTCAAAAGCAGTTCTGGTAATGAAATTAGGTTACATAAATATGGAAAATGAAAATTTTCTATATCGGTCCATATATACCCGAGATATAGCCCAAACCGGGTTTTTCATGAAAATGTCGCGTAAGCGAACTTAAACAACTTTTTTGTGCTCAAAAGCAGTTCTGGTAATGAAATAGGGTCATATAAATATGAAAAATGAAAATTTCCCATATCGGTCCATATATACCCTAGATATAGCCCAAATCGGGTTTTTCATGAAAATGCCGCGTAAGCGAACTTAAACAACTTTTTTGTGCTCAAAAGCAGTTCTGGTAATGAAATTAGGTTACATAAATATGGAAAATGAAAATTTCCGATATCGGTCCATATGTACCCGGTCCATATGTAGCCCAAATCGGGTTTTTCATGAAAATGTCGCGTAAGCGAACTTAAACAACTTTTTTTTGCTCAAAAGCAGTTCTGGTAATGAAATTAGGTTACATAAATGTGGAAAATGAAAATTTCCGATATCGGTCCATATATACCCGAGATATAGCCTGGAACGGGGTTTTCATGAAAATGCCGCGTAAGCGAACTTAAGCAACTTTTTTTGCTTAAAAGCAGTTCTGGTAATAAAATAAGGTTATATAAGTTTGGAAAATGAAAATTTTTGATATCGGTCTATATATACCCGAGATATAGCCCAATCCGGGTTTTTCATGAAAATGTCGCGTAAGCGAACTTTAACAACTTTTTTTTCGATTAAAAACAGTTCTGGTGATAAGATGAGTTTATATAAATATGGAAGATAAAAATTTCCGATATCGGTCCATATATACCCGAGACATAGCCTAAACCGGGGTTTTCATGAAAATGCCGCGTAAGCGAACTTAAACAAATTTTTCGCCTTAAAGCAGTTCTGGTAATAAAATAAGGTGATATAAATATTGAAAATGAAGGTTTTCAATATCGGTCCATATATACCCGAGATATAGCCTAAACCGGGTTTTTCATGAACATGCGGCGTAAGCGAACTCAAACAATATTTTTTGCTTAAAAGCAGTTCTAATAATAAAATAAGGTTATATAGGTATGAAAAATGAAAATTTCCGATATCGGTCCATATATACCCGAGATATAGCCCAAACCGGGTTTTTCATGAAAATGTCGTGTAAGCGAACTTAAACAACTTTTTTCACCTAAAAGCAGTTCTGGTAATAAAATAAGGTTATATATATATATGGAAAAAGAAAATATCCGACATCGGTCCATATATACTCGAGATATAGCCTGAACCGATTTTTCCAATAACATTTTTTTTTGCTGAAAAGCAGTTCTTGTTATAAAAGAAGGTTACGAAAATTAAAATTTCTGATATCGGTCCATATATACCCGAGATATAGCCTAAATCGGGTTTTTCATGAAAATATCGCGTAAGCGAACTTAAACAATTTGTTGTGCTCAAAAGCAGTTCTGGTAATGATATAAGGTTATGTGGAAAATTAAAATTTTCGATATCGGTCCATATATACCCGAGATATAGCCTGAACCGATTTCTCCATTAAAAAAATTTTTTTTTTTTTTTTGCTGAAAAGCAATTCTCGTTATAAAAGAAGGGTACTAAAATACAGAAAATAGAAATTTCCGATATCGGTTCATATATAACCGAGCATATTTAGGTCACATTTTTAATATATTATACATATTCGTGACTCTCGTGAAGGGTATTTTAGATTCGGCCCAGCCGAATATACTACACTCTTACTTGTTTTTTGATCAGACCATGTATATTTTCGATATGAAAACGGTAAATCAATTTGAAACGTCATTCATCTATACGAGTACATACATACAGATATAAAACAATTTTATTATTTTCGAACACATTTTTTAGAGCGCTTTCCGATTTTAGAATAAGCCTGATCACAAGTTAATTTAAATTTTAACACACGTTAGCTCCCTATTAGCTAAAGATACGTTTTTTAAACATTTTTAAAAAATATATACATACATATATTGTAGGTCCAAACTGGTATGGATATTTTCCGAGTTTTTGATTCGTTGAACTATTTGCCAAATTTGATTTTGGGTATGGAGGCTGCCGGCAAAGCTGGTGGTGTTGTTGAAGCTGCCATTTCCTATACGGGCGACGTCAGTGACCCGGCGCGCACAAAATATGATCTAAAATATTACACGAATTTAGCCGATGAATTAGTTAAGGCTGGTACACATGTTTTGTGTATCAAGGATATGGCTGGTTTATTGAAACCCCAAGCGGCCACGTTAGTACATATATGTTTATTTATTACTTTCTCAAGTAATACTCCTAAAATGAAAAAAAATATATATATTTTATTTCCTTTTAAGGTTACTGATCTCTGCCATACGCGACAAACATCCCGATGTGCCCATACACATTCATACCCATGATACCTCAGGTGCTGGTGTTGCCTCTATGCTGGCTTGTGCCCATGCGGGTGCTGATGTTGTTGATGTTGCCGTTGATTCCATGTCCGGTATGACCTCTCAACCCAGCATGGGTGCTGTGGTTGCCTCATTGCAGGGCACTCCTTTGGATACCAAATTTCCTTTGAGCGATGTATCGGAATATTCGGCTTACTGGGAACAAACACGTACCTTGTATGCTCCATTTGAATGTACCACTACCATGAAGTCTGGCAACGCTGATGTCTACATGAATGAAATCCCTGGTGGCCAATACACCAATTTACAATTCCAAGCCTTCTCATTGGGCCTGGGCGATTTCTTTGAAGATGTCAAGAAAGCCTATAGAGAAGCCAACTTGTTGTTGGGTGATATTATTAAGGTAACACCCTCCTCCAAGGTGGTGGGTGATTTGGCTCAATTTATGGTGCAGAACAAATTAACATCCGACCAAGTACTCGAAAAAGCCGAAGAATTGTCATTCCCCAAGTCGGTTGTCGAATTCTTGCAGGGTTCGATTGGCATACCTCATGGTGGCTTCCCTGAACCATTGCGTTCACGAGTTTTAAAGGACATGCCACGCATAGAGGGCCGTCCTGGCGAGAATTTGGCCCCCTTGGACTTTGATAAATTGAAAAAGGATCTCAAAGATTCGCATCCCAACATAAGCGAACGTGATGTAATGTCTGCCGCCTTGTATCCCGCTGTCACCGAGGAATATTTGCATTTCCGTGAATCATTTGGTCCAGTTGATAAACTGGATACACGCATCTTTTTGACGGGGCCAAAAGTGGGCGAAGAGTTTGAAGTTAATCTAGAAAAGGGTAAAACCTTGAGCTTAAAGACTTTGGCTATGTCCGAGGATTTGACACCAAACGGAGAACGTGAGGTGTTCTTCGAAATGAACGGTCAATTGCGTTCCGTGTTGATACGTGACAAAGAAGCTTCTAAGGTAAGGGCAATTCTTCATAAATTTAACAAACTTGTGTTCTATTTCTTTTTTTACTTTGCTAGGAAATGCACATTCATCCCAAGGCATCCAAAACAAACAAAAATGAAGTTGGTGCTCCCATGCCCGGTACAGTAATCGATGTACGTGTCAAAGAAGGCGACAAAGTTGAAAAGGGGCAACCATTAGTGGTTTTGTCGGCCATGAAAATGGAAATGGTTGTTCAGGCTCCCAAGGCTGGTGTCGTGAAGAAGCTGGAAATCGTTAATGGCATGAAACTAGAAGGCGATGATTTACTAATGATTGTGGAATAAATAAGCAACCTACACACACCGTAAAGTGTGGTCCTTTATTGAAAAAAAAAACTCTTATGCCTATCCCTCAGTGAATTTAGATATAGGGCAGTGTCATTGTTCCTCCAAACAAAAACAAAATAAAAACTAAGCTACGCGTTTTAGAAATCTTTACTCGGAAATTTTTGTACAAAACTTAAGAAGACCTTTTTTCTTAATTTAATTATAAAATAAGTGCTAATTTGCCAGTGATAAAATTGAAAGGCCAATCTAATGTTCAAAATAAATGACATCAAGTAATTTGTTTATAATACTTTAAGTTAAAATTAGTTGTATTTTTTTTTCATTTCCGTTTATTTTGTATTTGGTTTATGTTGGTATTTTCTGCCCTTTAACAAGCGCACAATATAAATATAAGTTTCTAAATTAATACTCTTTATTTGTTTCCTTCATTTTTAACAGATTTTTATTTTTCCATTTATTGTTTAAAATAATACGATTCCTTTTTTATAGTATATACGTATGTATTAAGTGTTGTTAAACTTTTATTATTTGCATAGATTTATAATAGTGTTTCCTTTTGTTTCCTTAAGCTTTAAATTTACTGTAGTAGTGTAACTCTTTATTTTTATATCAGTTTTTAATAAAAGCAAACAATGTAGTTTTTATGTTTGTGAAAATTTCAATTCAAAATATGCGTTTAAAATAAATTAAGTAAAAAACATATTTTTAAATGCTCTGAATATTGTTAATTTCGAAAGAAATGGATGGAACATTTCGAGTGTATGTATATATATATTTTTTTATAATCCTTAAAGTAGGCTTCGAAATATGCATTTTAAGAAAAAACAAGCAAATATCAGCGATAAATTATTTGTAATAAACAGGCCAGCTGTTCTAAAATTCACGTGATTTCAAAGCACATGCCGTTTCAAAAGCACCAATGTGATTTGTGCCTGTTCTGCAAATCACAATTTTTTGTAATTTTCGATGTGATTTATACTCTTCCGAAGCACAAAAAACTGCTGTTTTTCGCTTCAATTAACTTTCAGGTTATATATTTTTTTTAACAGATACAAAAACTCCGAAGCTTTATTGCTTGTCCGCAGTAACACCCAGGGTCTGTGGTAGGAGTCGAACCTGCAATCTCGAGACTGTTGGTCGAGTACTCTACCAAATCAGCCATCGAGTCACATTCGCGGTATTATTTGAAAAGTAAGGTTAATTTCTTCAAATAAATATAAAGAGTGAAGTAAAATAAACCAAATTACAAAATAATACAGCAAATCATGCAACAGTGTAAAGTTTTTGCTTAATTTAGTGAATTATTTCGTATAAACACGAGATCTCGGACTAGTTCGGACTAATGAGAGTAAAAGCAAATTGATCTCCAAATTTGCAAATTTTACCCAAAACTGCTGGAACGCAAAAAAACCACAATTGTACATCTTGCAATAATAGTGCTGCTTACTCTTTGGATTATAGCATATTTTACACGTTTAAAACGTATAACATCATATAAACAAAAGATTTGCATTATTGGCAACAGCTGTAAAAGTAAAAGCAATGTAAAATTTTCAATAGGTTTTTATAATCATATTTATAAAGTTAAAAGCCAAATAACAATTGCATTGCTCTATTTAAAACTTCACAACGTTATTTTTACTTTGGGCAACCTTTGCTTTGCTTTTAACTAATTTTTAAACAAAAACTTTTTTCAAACAATTAAGTTTTTTATTGTTTAAAAGGGGTTACCTTCGGGCTTCAATATGGTCAGATGAAATTAAAAATTTTTTTTTTTATATTTTTTCCCAACGTTTCGTTAGCTTTATTCTAACATCATCAGGGGTATAAATAAATAGTATCTGTTGAGCAATAATACAAATAATACAACATTAAATTGACTATAATTAAATAGTATAGAATTTTCTCAATGTTGAGCTTACAATTATTTTATGGGTTTCCTTTGTAAATTAAATTAAATTAAATTAAATTAAATTAAATTAAATAAAAACATTAAATAAATAAAATAAAACTGGACATCACTTTAAATATTTCGTCAATCTCAAATGCTAAATTATTGCAATGGAGTTTATAAATAGAAAAGACGTTTATAAATAGAAAAGCTTGTTTTTTGTGTTTTGACGGATATTATTAGAGCATTTTTCTTTTTAAATTCTCAGCAATTTATTTGGATTGTTGGGATATAAAGTTGAATGTTTGAGAATACCTTACAAAATTTCCAAAGTCTACTGATGATTAGGGTAGTTCCTATGAAATGTCGACATATAGATAGCTGGGAAACATAGAAAGCAAGCTATTTATAATTTTTGACTGGTACAAAAACTTTTTTCCAACTTGCAAATTTTCTGATTACATTTCCGGTTTCATATGTATGTAAACATAAAACAGCTGATTATTCAATTCTAGTCCGAACTTATCCAAAGAAAAAGTTCGGGCTAATTTGTACAGGAAATGAAAAAAATTACTCTCTGATTTTCTCGCACATTGCACAAAAATTGTTACGTGGAACGCTTTTGGACTACTTTGGACTGTTTCGTTATTCACGTGGAACACAACTAAAATAAATAATTTTAGTTAAATAATCAATAGAAAACACATTAAGTTATTTATTAATGTAGGTAATTATGAAATTTACAATAAAGTACGTGCAAAAATTAGGATGTGATTCCAAATTGATTATAAGTAAGCTTACCGGCTTAAAATCACAAAAATCAAAAATATTTTGTGTGCAGAACACTTTTTTTGTGATTTCAAATCACTTTCACAAAAAGTGATTTGCTGAACAGCCGCCCTGAAAGATCAATTTTTGGCCTGATTCACAAGCTCAAACGTGAACGTTCGCAAGTATTTTGTGTCAAACAACCGCCTTGTTTAAATCCTCTTTTATACTGAAACGCAATATAGTCGCCCTTATTCTGCGATTCAATTATGTTCCTGCATTCAGTTACGCTCGAGTCGAAAATTGGTATTCTAAAAAAAATCTAATCGGAAGAAAAATAACACTTTGTTTAAGCCAGCAGCTTTGTTATGAGACTTATGAAATGGAAACATAAATCAGTCGTAAAGCAGCTCTGGGGGGGTTATTCCCTATTGCGACGCGAAAGTAAGTTCGATTCGAAAGGTAGATGCGATAAGAGTATAACTTAACATTCTGTGCTGTTTGCGCAAACTTTTTCGGAAATAATTTAAAAATTAAGTAACACTGGTATCACAAAAAAAAAAAAAAAAAATAACGAAGAATGATAAAATAAAATGTGCGAAAGGGAAAATTAAATGCGAAAAGAAAATACGAAAACGCAATACAGAGTACCAATTCTTCGATTTTTCTTTCGCATCGCAATAGAGAGTAGTCCCAGCGGGCTGAGAAACAGCTCCCGCGTCATCGTAATTATTTCTTAAATGCGGTCAGGCTTGTCATTGTTGTTGGGCTCACTCTCATTGTTTAACTGTCTACCTCAACTAACTGTATTGGTCTACATTTTTATAGAGGTTATTCATTGTTAAACACCTGGAAACTTCCTATGTGAAGACATAGGTCGTTATAGTTAGTCACAGCGACGCTACAAAAGTACTGTTAATACCATCTTGGGCATTATGGTCTTAGTCACCCCGCTGTACATCCATCCTATACTTTGCAACTGTATAGTTACTAAATAAATAAATTTATCAACCGTAGATAAAATAGATATTGGGCGGTATTTGATAGCTTCGTTTGCGTTAATCTCTTTTTGAATTGGAACTACTTTGTGGACTTTCAATATATCTGGATAAACAGAGGATTCAATTATCATATTAAATATATCAACCAGTATTGGCAAGATCTCCGCTTTGCATTCTTTAACAAATTTAAGTGTTATATTATCATTATTATTTAATTATTCTAGTTGTTGTCATTTGAACTTAAGTGAAAAATCGGGAACTGCAAATCCAAATTTAAGCTAAAAAATTAAATTATGTGCAAAAGGAATATACAAATATACTTATAGATGCATTAATGTTTATTTAAGTTTTATTTTGTTGAGTTTTTTAACTTTACCGATTATTTTTCGAGTTTTATTTATGCCTCAGAAAATAAAAGTTGTTTCCTGAGTTTTATTTCTCAGAAAATAATATAAGTTACAATAGTTAAATGTGGTATTTACGCGACACGAACGAGTAATACGTCTAGAAAATTTATATAAAATACTCGTAATATTTTGAGTGCATTTCATAAACATTTTCTAGACGTTTCACTCATACATGTCCCATAAACACCACATTACGTTGTGCCGATGGGGCACGAAATAGATCTAGACAATTTGTTTGGAATGTTCTCAACATTTTGAGTGTATTTCATAAATATTTTCTAGTCGTATCACCACATTGTTTTATCCACAGAAAACGAAAAAAAAACTTTTTTTTTTGTTCAGTCATTTTTAAACTGAATAACGTATAAAAAAAGTTAATTGCGCAAAAATGCTTTTATTTGAAAATATGTCCTTCGTTTAATATAAATTAAACCCAAAGTTCTATTTGCTAACTGAAATGGTATGCAAATGTGATATTTTCATAAGGGAGTTGTATAACTTTTGACCTTCAAAACCCAAGTGAGCTGGAGAATTTAGGTACTTTTTGGAGAATACGGCGGCCTGCCTACGTAACCTAACCTGTATAACTCTTATGAGAAATGATCACTATGAAGAGCTTTTGAACTCAGATGAAGAACTGGAGCAGGAAAGGAAAGGGCGATAAGCAAAATGGACAATTATGGACGCAGATTCAATGAATTATTGAGAAGAAAAAACATACATAATTATATAAGAAATTTTTGATAGCGCGCCAGCAATACGGATCCTCTGTATAAAAAACATTTTCTGCGCTAAAATTTAATATTAACGTAAGTATTTATTTTCTTCATTTTAAAAAGTACATTTTTCTAAGCAAAAAATATAAAAATAAAACTTTAGAAAATAGTTATTCTTTTCTGAGGAATAAACATAAATAAATTTAAAAAGTTTTGTTTTCCAACGATTACATAAAACATATTAATATCCAGTTTACCAACCTCTACAGCGTGCTGGCGTTCGCAATCTAAGCGAAGGAAATTTGATTTGGGTTCGTCTAACTTTTTTCTTTGCGAACCATCTGTCAAAACTCAATGAAAATACATAAGAATATGCGAACGAATAATACTGAGATAGACAAACACAAATTGATTCGAATATGAGTGACTGGCTTTCTTTCACATTCATTTTCTTTCGAAATCGGTAAACTGGCTGTAAAAGTAACATTTATTCACTGAGTAAAAACTAAAGCTCAAAAAATAACTTATTTTCGGAGGAATAAATAATACTCCGAAAATAACTTTTATTTCCTCAGCGAAAAATAAAACTCAAGAAGTAGTAATTAAAGTGTATTTCTTAAAATAAAACGCATACTATCGGCCGTATTCATAAAAAAATACTGATCAGCATTTTAACAACTTTTTAGTTAAAACAGACTTTTCAGCAAAAAAGCACATTTTATAAAAACGTATTCATAAACAACATTTTAGCTAAAAATCATTTTATTGAAATTTTCTATTTGTGATTGGCAACGCCATCATATGCAATTCTCATCCGAATCACAGTGCTGCGATAAAAACGTTTTTTGTTCACATAGTAGTCATGTAAAGAAATGTCTTGTATTGTTTTTGATGAAAATCGACTTTAAACAAATAAATAAATGTCAACTCCATTTTGTCCTTCAATTAAATAGCAAAAAATACAGGGTCAGAAAAGTTTTACTTTGATTCCTTTTGCTTACGCGTAGGGAAAAATATGAATAACGAGCTTTTTTTATTATTTCGTTTTTTTACACATCACTGATTTACATGACATTTTATTAACGTATATTATTTTAAATAAATAAAATGTTAGTAATAACTAAAATAAGAAGACTGGAAGATATGTAAAGCGTAATTGCTTATCTGGTATCCAAAATAAAATAGATTACTTCTTTCCCTGAAAGTATTCTGTTGCCAGCTATTCAAAGCTTAGGCCATATTTTCTATTAAAAACACACATCTATTGTTATCAATATCATGGGATTTCTGGTAAGTATGCAATAAAAATTTTCACAACATATAAATAAACAATAACTAAAAAACACATATATCACCTTAAAATTGGGTGCAATCAGTTTTAAAAATGGTTGACTTAAAAAACTGCTAAAAAGAACATTTTAACGTAAAATTCGTTTATGAATACAGTTTTATTGAATTTTCCCTAAAAATGGTTTGAACGGCTGTTTAACTTTTTTATGAATACGGCCGTATAAGTATAAATATAAATTATGTCACTCATTTAAAAATTATGAAAATAACTTTAGGTTTGATTTTTTGTAAATTTGCTTTTTAAGTTTATATTTTTATCTAATGATTAACGACGTAAATGCACCTTGGATAAACCTAACTATACAATTCTTTGTTAAAGTAACAAAGGCTAAACAGAACTTGCGGCATTTTCAATATATGTAATTATCCATATATCAATTTATAAACTTTCAACAATAAAATCCAAAAATTGTATTTCTTTGCTCAGTTCTGTTATACGTTTAAAGTGGCGTTGCACGTAGGGTGTTATCACTTCTACAAGATTTTTGGCATTTAGAGTACGTTGCATTTTTGGGTCCACCAGAATTTCGCTCAACAGCTGTTGTAATACCACACTAGAAACTTGCGAGTGGCGAGAATTGCAACTCCATACTTTGACATGATCCAAAAGTGTTAACTTTTGATCGTGATTTAACTGTGAAATCATTTGTTCTATTGCGCTTTCATCACGTTTTCGTATATACTGATTTAATATGTTATAAGAAACCTTGGGTTTACCCAATTTCAAAGCCAGCATAAAGGCCTTTTTAAATTGGCTCTTTTGATGCAGCAGCAGTTGTAAGTTCTGCTCATGATCTAACATTTCTTGACGCTGGTCGATTTCAGCGTTTTTACACTCTTCCGTTACATCTTTCCATTTGATTAGTTTTGAATCGGCAGCTGCACTGAAGAAGTATTTCTGGGTTTTTGATGAAACGGCCAGAGACCAAACGCGGTCATCGTGTTCATCTAAAGTTTGTACGCAAGTATTTGTTTTGATATTCCAAAGTTTGAGCAGACCATCCGAACCAGAAGATACAATATATTTACCATGGTCTATGAATTCTGCTTTCAATACGGTGGACGTTTGTTCGAGCCGTTTGAGGCAAGAAAGATTCGATAAAGACCACAACCGCAAACTGCAGTCAGAGGATGTAGTCAAAGCAATTTGGTCTGTAGGTGAAAAACGCACACACCAAACACCGCGACTATGGCCTCGAAGAGTACCCAGCATTGTGTGACTATCCGCAGACCATAACTTAGCTGTTTTGTCTTGAGAAGCTGTAGCTATTATCTTATTGTTTGGGGAATATACCACGCAATTCACTTCTTTGTCATGAGCCACAGCCGCGTATTTCACTGCAAACTCATAGTTCCCTTGTGGTTTTGTTTTACTTTTTAAGGACCACACTTTAAAACTACCACTCTGGCAAACAGACGCAAATGCTTTAGAGTTGTTATAAGCAAAGCATATGCAGCCTATTGTAGCAGTATGACTATTGACATTTTTAGCTAAGCATATCAGAGTGGAATTTTGTTCATCCAACTGCCACAGACATATGGTATAGTCTTTGCCAGCAGATAAAAGAAGTTTACTAGACCCCGGACTTGACAATGACATTACAGTATCTTTGTGACCCATTACAATGCTACAATTCATATTGTTCTCCACATCATACAGTTTTATATGCTTGCTATTAGTAGCCATGGCTAAGAAGTTTTCTGACTCTCCCAGAAAACATAAATCAAGAATTTCATCATTAAAGCCTATTAATTGTTTACAGCATTTTACTTTTTCTTCGGTCAGAAAACTGTAGATTAGTATGTTGTGATCAGTTGTGACTATTGCCAATTGCTGATTAATGTCGTTAAACAATAACATGTTAGCTTCATACTCCTCCTCTTGGACCTCAACAAATGTGTATATCTTGTTTGTTTCAACTGATACTCGTTTTAAATTTCCCTTAGATCCAGCTACAATAATAGTTTCAGGCGTTTTATATACCACTCCCACCAATTCTTCATACATAGGTATTACTTTAAGTTGTTTACCATCCTGCAAGTTCCAAACGATAAGAACTTTGTCGCGACTTACAGTGGCTATAAACTCACACTCAGCAGTCACATCTGCAAACGCCAATGCTGTAACTTGCGATAAATGTCCTTTCATTTTGACTAGCAGGGCTTTCGTTTCATAATTCCATTTATACAAACAATTGTCAGAGCCGGCAGCAAATATTTCACATTTAGAAGGATTAGGATGAAAATGCAATAACACTGAAGGGCCAATAAAGTCTTTTAATACAGCCAAGCATCTGCTATTCTCATAATCCCATATTCTTAAAGATGAATCTGCGCTACTTGTACACACCAATTTTCCATCTGCACTGAAACCCACTTTAACAACTGGACCATGATGTTGACTTTTCCATAGCTTTTCCACCCTTCCAGAAGATAAATGCCAAAGCCGTACCAAACTACTACGATGTACCGTGACCAAATATTCTTGATTTGATGACAGTGTAAAGCAATAAATTTGATCATCGATTTCATCTTCATGTTCACCACCTATTTTTTCTCCTTGTTCGTTATAATTAAGACCATATGATCGCTCTACTAAGCCAGTTCCCACTTCTACTTTTGTTACATCATTCCCATTTAGACAGTAAATCCATTTGCCATCTGTGCTCCAGGCAATATCTCCCCCAGCGTAAAAATTAGCATAGCGTGCTTCCACCGAAAAACTATAAGAAAATAGTGAAAGAAAAGTTAAACAGAAAATTATAATTAGGTATGCCCACTATTTACCTCTTTTCACTTATATTTAACGACATTTTTACATTGGTTTTTATCGAAAGACAAAATCCTCAATAATTAAATCACTTATCCAAGTTAACAAATATGTAAATAAAATTCTACATGTGCGAGCAGTAAAGTTGCCAGATCAATATATTACTTAAAATAAAACATTTGGTAGATCTACCTAACACTGAGTTTACATGTGCCAGTAACTTGTTACAAGTTGCGTGTGCATATTAACAACCAACACATCGAAAAAAAATAATAACAAGACTTGCAATTTGCACGATTGTTTACACACGCAGGTGCAAGTTCTTTTTCAAAATGTCGTCGAAGATTAAAAGCACATGTAGCCTTTGTACTACATGTGCTTTTAATGTTTTAGTATAGCAATATTACAGGGGAATTATATTAAGCACATAAATTTTTCACAACATGAATAATAAATTGTATTCCAAATAAAAAATAAGTTATAGATGTTTATTTCTTTTTGTTTTTTTTATATTATATTTTCGGCATATAACTAAAAATATTAACCTAGCGTTTCCACATGGCAATATTTATTGCGGCAATTGTCAAATTTGATTGCGTCCGTGGAATTTGCGATGTGTAGACCGCAAATTGCTATAGGTAGTAATGTATTGCGCAATGATTGCTCTACTGATTGCTTGAGCAATTATTGCCAAGCAATGAGCTGTCAGTTGTTGTAATTTGGTATAAAAATATAGCAAACACAGTGCTGTGCATACAACAAACACAGTGTTGTTCATACAACTCCTCACGTTGAGTTTTGTTAGAATTTGTGATGAAGCAATAATACGTTTACGCCACCTACAGCAATTAGCAATCGCTATACTGTTATTCTGCCGACGTTTTTGCTTGAGCTTAGCAATAAAAATTGCTATGTGGAGACGCTACGTAATATTTAAAAAATTGTTCCTTGAAAAATACCCATTAAAATAAAATGAAATATCTATGGGCAACACTGTTTGTTTATGCTTGCATGCAAATGAAAAAATCACTGCCAACCAAAATCCGTTGCAAGTGAGGCTACTACTTGCAGGTGTGTGAACGAATTAGTCAAAAAATGATTATGTATTGGGTTTTTTGCACTTGCGTGTGTAAGCATTGAGTAAAGGCCGGGGCACATAGAATCCGTCGTACTTTGTCCGTCTACTTTTTCAACTGACATCAACGTACATGAAGTATGAAGCTGGCACAATCAGTACTTTGTTAGCGGATATAAAATCAACTGCATTTTACTTTAATTTGATTAAAATCTTTGAATTTATATTTAAGACACAGCACAAAAAATTTAAAACAATTTTTTTCCAATTTATTTAATTTTTGAACGGAAAATTATTTCAAAATATACAAAAAATATTACCAGATAGTTGTCAAAGTTCTGAACGTACGTTAAAAGTTGAAAGTTGCTCAACTTTAATACTTTACGTTGACGGAGAAGTACGGAATGTGACAAAGCTCATAAGAATTCATGCACTTCAACTTAGTTGTCAGTTGAAAAAGGCAACGTATAACGTACGACGGATTCTATGTGCCTCGGCCTTAAGACTGCTTTTACATTTGGACAGACGATGGACAATCAGACGAAATTTGAAGGTGCTGTAACGAAAATTGTTGGTGTGGGAGAGTATACTTCAAGACATTTGTGGACATTCTTTGTTTATCTCTTTTACTTTTCGCATATTTTATGTTGTTGCTTCATATCATTATTCTCATATCACCATCAACTTCATATAAACAAACAAGCAGGGCTTAAAAAAAACAACAACAAAAGAGAAACAAAGTTTCTGTCTGTCTATTAATTTCTTATACGTTAACGGCCTTATTCATAAAAAATATATTTTATGTTTATTAAACTGTTATTTGACAAATTTCTATGGGAAATTTGTCAAATAACTGTTTAATAAACATACAATATTTTTTATGAATAAGGCCATAAAGGTTTAAGGCCCTGATTCACTATCCTGCACGATCATACGATTCATTCACTGGAAACTGTTGGCCGACTTGAAAAAGCCGCTTCAAACTGGCGTTATTATTGTTTGTTCATATTTTGAAGATTCAATAAATAAATGAATAGAAAAAAACTGGCGTTGTATACAAGTATGATTGAAATAATTTATATACACAATAAAACATAATAATTTTACACTATTTAAATTTTTTTTCTCGAGGTACCAACAATATTCTTATATTTTTCACAAACCATAATGTTGTAAAAAATTTCATAAAATTTTTCAAATTGCACAATTTGTCAAAAACTCTGTTGCACGGTTGCATTCTTAGTACTTTTTCAGCATACATGCTTTATTTAGTAAATCGCACGAACGTGTATGATAGTGGCCTTTAGGCAAGACCAAAAAAGAAATGAAAAAATGTCTGCCTATTATATATATATATATATATATATATATATATATATATATATATATATATATATATATATATATATATATATATATATATATATATATATATATATATATATATATATATATATATATATATATATATATATATATATATATATATATATATATATATATATATATATATATATATATATATATATATATATATATATATATATATATATATATATATGTGTGTGTGTGTGTGTGTGTGTGTGTGTACACTGGCAAAATTTCAAAAATCATTTTTGTTATATGTGAATGAACTGAGCAGTCTGGTAGCATTTATACAATGAAAAGTCGAAAATTTAAGCTGTCAAAATAGTAAACGTAACCTCAAAATAAGTTAAACAAAAAGCCGTCAAATCATCCTCCAAACAACTAGGCGAAAATACAAATTTTACAACACAATTAAAATCCTTTAAAATATTGAAAGAATAAACCATGAGTTCGATTGGTACAGGAGTAAGTAGTTCTCGAGATTCAACAACTGGAAATTGATTTTTGCTCTATATTGCTTTCAGTACGACCTTTCTGCTTCACAATTTTCGCCAGACGGACGAGTTTTTCAAATTGATTATGCTGGTAAAGCTGTAGAAAAAAGTGGAACTGTTATTGGTTTACGTGGAAAGGATAGTGTTATTTTGGCTGTTGAAAAAATTGTCACCAGTACATTGTACGAAGAAGATGCTGGAGTGCGCATATTCACTGTCGATAAAAATATTGGCTTAGCAATCGCAGGCCTGCTTGCTGATGGTCGTTATATTGTAGATATAGCTCGCCAAGAAGCTGCTAACTACCGGCAACAGTTTGAGCGCACGATACCCTTGAAGCATCTAACAGAACGTATTGCTGCATATGTGCATGCATATACTTTGTACAGTGCAGTAAGGCCTTTTGGCGTTTCGGTACTTTTGTCGGCATGGGATGAAGATCAAGGCGCTCAGTTATATAAAATAGAACCCTCCGGTTCATCTTTCGGTTATTTTGCTTGTGCTAGTGGTAAGGCAAAACAACAAGCCAAAACTGAGATGGAAAAATTCAATTTTACTGAAATGTCTACAGAAGATTTAGTACAAAACGCTGGAAAAATGTACATATATTTTTTAAATATATATATATGTTTTAGTTTCTAATAAATTTTTTTCAGTATTTATCAAGTACACGATGAGTTAAAAGACAAGGATTTCCGCTACGAAATGAGTTTGGTTGGTAAGGAAACCAATGGTCTGCATCGTATTAATCCCGTATCCTGGCACAAAATGGCTATTGAAGCAGGCGAAGCGTTTAAAAATGAAGATGACAGTGATAATGAAATTTAGTTTGCTATAAGAATTTGTATCTTAATAATTAAAACTCATTTCCATTTCTAATTAAAATATGTTTATCTTTGAAAGAAAACAGTTACAAGAGAGTTGCGAAGGACCAATAAAGGGCAAATATTGAATGGTAAAAAAACATTTTTTAAATTTATTAGTTAGCTTATTAGCCGTACCAATTTGAAAAGTGCAAGTTTATTCAGAAGAGAAAAAGTTAGCTTAATCTTCGAAACGTTTTATGAAGAATATTGATATTGGTAAATTTACTCAAGCATTCATATTATCATAACCCAAAGTTGTCTTATAACTTATAGGTACATACCGTTGGTATGATGTAAAACACTCGCATTTTCGCGAGTTTGATGCTTTCATTGATTCTAGTCACGAAGATTTAATAGAATAGTATCATTATGTCACGAGATTAAAAGCCATTGTACAAAAACATTTATATGTTGATAAATATAGTTTTTATTGTTTTTTCCTTCCACATGAATCCAAGGATCGAATGATTATATCTATTTCAAAATATTAATAATGTGTATAATAATCGTATTCTCAATTGAATATGTAAAATTTAAAAAAATTATTAATTTGCTAAATTTTTTTTTTGTTGAACTTTTATAATTTTTTAAATTAAAGATTGTTTGGTTTGTACATATGTACAACAGGCTTTTAGTTCAAGTTTTTCCTTTCTTAATTTTTTTCTTAAGAAGGATTTTTTACAATACAAATCTGCTGTGATCAATAATTATTGATTGAAGAAGACAAGAAAAATAATAATCAAATCTTTAGCTGGGGGACAAACTAGCTGTTTCGTATTCGCTACACTACTCATCAGCACCCACTGGGATTTGAACTCGGGTCATGACGTATCTTGATCTACTGCTTAACCACTAAGCCACCGAGCATTTAATTATTTTCTATCTATATTCATCTCATATTGAATCACATATGCATTTTTTGTTAATTGAAATAGGTCCTCGAAACTCTTGTTGAAGAAAAAATTATCAATATATTTTATTTATGTATATAAGATATGAAAAATATTACTTATAAATACAGATGAAGTTTAAAATTTGCTGAAAATTTCTTTTATAGTTCAAATCAATTCCTGCAATTTAAAAAATTTTAATTATGATAAAAAAAATGTTTATTAATATTGATATCAGATTGACAGATTCATCATAACAATTTCTTCACGCATAAAAATAGACAAGTTTTAAAATCCACGTATATTTCATATTCAAAGTAACTTATTGAAACAGTCATTCCCGCAATTTGAAATATTCAACTTTGGATAAAAAAAGCAGATACTATTCATTTGATAACAGATCGATAGCTGTGTGCCGTACAAAAATTGTTTTAATAATCAAAACAGTTTCTTTTTTTTGTGGAAAAATAGACAATCATGCATTATAATCTGAGTATGTATATTCCATTCATTCATTCATTTGTACACATATCGCTCCTTTATTGCAACATAGTCATATCTCAAAAAAGCTTGTTTCGCATTTAAAATGTTTCCAAGTCTTAGCAAATTTTTTGAGAAAATATCTTCTAAAGGAAACAGTTTAAAAGCAATTTAAATAAATTTTTGACACAATATAAATGGTAGTAATGTTAACAATTCTGCATTGTTAACTCGAAAAGTTCATTTTTTGAGATATGACTACGTTGCAATAAAGGAGCGATATGTAAATAAGTTTTGAGTATTTGTTTATTCTGTTCAGTTTATTTACGCTGATAAGGTGTCTAATCAGCATTAGTATTTTTATTATCATTTTTTTGAGACTTTTAGTTCCATCCGTATATTATTCAAATATGCCACTTGTCTCAATTATTTAAAACGGAGAAGTCTTATTTGTACTTCTATATTTGGAACTTGCATTTAATAAGTAAAAAGAAATTAAATATTTTAACTATGACAGCTCCTTTTGTTAGTGTAACAGATTTTGAAGAACGGGCTCATCAGTTGATAGAAAAGAAGGCTTTGGATTATTATCGTTCTGGGGCTGGTGAACAATTCAGTTTGAAGTTAAATACAGAAGCTTTTAAGAGGTAAGTTTGAAATTGGGTTTTAATATGGAGTCAAAGAAAAGAAGTCATTTGAACGATAATGCATAGTTAAAAATTTTTTAAAAACTGTATGCTTACACTTTTATTGAATTAAAAGATAGCGTTCTAGAAAAATATTTCTTATACCCAAGGCGAACTCCTATCCGCCTTGCTTACACCTATCTATTAAAAACAAGACATTATTCACAGAGTAAATTTATAAGCTGTTAATTCAAAAGGCTAATTTTATTTCGTAGGGACATATTCATAAAAAAAATATTTTTTATTTATTACAGGTTTATTTGGAGTAATATCAGGCGATTTTAATTACCGAGCTTTTTAGCAATTTGCTTTTAATAGCTTTCCTGTCCACACACAAAAACTTTGTTTGGCAATTCTTGAGCTTTATCTACCCTTTATTTCATACAATTTACATTGTATATGCCTACCACATGAGAGAAAAGTAAGGAATTGCTGAGAATTGCCGAGTACCGGGAATGCTTTTTTCCTTCTTATTTCCCTCACCGAAAGCTTCTATAAAGTCAAGAATTCCCCAACTAAAGTTGCTGTGTTTGACCTGGCACTTTAAAAATTTCTATACCTATTTTACATACAGCAATTTAGTTGCACTACTTTCATTTTGTTTTACTTAAATTTTCCTAATATTTTGAACGGCCCGCAAATTAAACAAAAGAAAATATGAAAAACATAAACAACAGGAATGTGCAAGCAAAACGAATTGCTGAGTACAAGCAAGTCTGTACTCAAATATCAGCAATTCTTTCCCCTTCAAGCTGATCTTAAAGGCCAAATAAACTACGCAAACTGCTTGCCAAACTCACGCTTCTGCTTGCACCTAAACCAAAAAATACAACACATTCAAATGTAATTAAATCACACATACATACATATAAATACAAATTAATCACTTTCAGCCAAGGCAGCTTTATACAGGTAGTGGCAGAATTACAATAAATACAACACCAACAAACATCAACATGTATTTTGTTGGTAGAATTTACGAATAGTTGTCAAAATTTTTACAACTATTCGTAAATTCTACCAACAAAATATATGTTGATGTTTGTTGGTGTTGTATTTATTGTAATTCTGCCACTACCTGTATAAAGCTGCCTTGCTTTCAGCCTTATTCAAAAAAAAATTTTACTTTTGGTTTCATGTACATACATATATATTTGTTACCAAATGAGTAAAGCTTAAGAAACTGTTATTAAAAATTTGTATTCAGAAAACATATATTAACTAATAAATGATTTAAACAATTTTGAAATTTTGAACTGGGGGCTAATTCTGTCATTCGCTTACGAGCGAGTTTTTACTCGAATGTGCGAGTTTTTACACTTTTGGGATTATCTCATTCGATATCGAGTAAAAGGTTTCGAAATTTCTAACATGCAGTCTACACCTAACTTGAAACGCAGTTAAAACATAAAGTTAAAACTTGCTGTTTATATATCTGTCTGTTTAAGGTGGCGGACACGTAGTAATGTTAGAGCTATAACTTCTCATAGTAAAAAAATAAAAATGGCGAAAAACAACTACAATTAGCAGGCTGTTGTCAATCTAAGTTATAACAGAGTTTCCAAATGAAATGTTTTAACAACCAAGTTATAACTTTAACCAAACTTCAACATGAGTGATCCACACTTAACTTTAACTTGAAGTTAGCGTCAAAGTTAGTATTTTCATGTCAGGTGGAGACCGCACTTAATGATGGCATTCGATAGCGAGTAACCATTCGAATGCAACCGTGCATTTTTTACTCGTAAGCAAAAGTACTATCAAAAACCAGCCAAACAGAAAAACACAAAAGAAATGTAAATTAAAAATTTGTTTTGATTGTTTTTTTTTAGCAATAGTAGTTAAATTAAATTGAGAGTTTTTAGTTCTTAAGGCTTTTGTAAATTAATATGATGATGATATATACAGGTATATGTATATAAAGATGAGTATTGCTAAGAACACAAAAACTTATAAGTCACATGTTATTACATTCAAGAATTTATTATTTATTTATTTAGTAACTATACAGTTGCAAAGTAAATTTGCAATGTATAGGATGCACAGCATGGGCGGGGTGACAAAGACCATAATGCCCAAGATGGTATTAACAGTACTTTTGTAGCGTCGCTGTGACTAACTATAACGACCTATGCCTTCACATAGGAAGTTTCCACGTGGTTAACAATGAATAACCTCTATAAAAAACTGTAAACCAATACAGTTAGTTGAGGCAAGTAAAGATTTACGCAACTTCTTTTCAGAGTCGACATTCAAGAATTTATTTTTGTTTTTTTTTTAGAAATGCATATATAAATATGCTTATACATAGTTAAATGGTTGGTTTTTACATACATATTTATTGAATTGTTATTTCTATTTATTTACTTTTTAATGTACAAACATGCATACATGACTGATTTAAATGAATTGTTATTGTGAACGTATGTGTGTTTATTTATTTTTTAATGTACAACATGTAAACAAAGTATGATAATACATACAATTTTCGGCAGTGTTAGAAAACACATTTTGTCAGTATTTTGCAACACTGAAGTGATAACTCGACTCGTTACGTAACGAGTCACATCATTAGAAATTTACACGATATCGAAATTATTTTCTACTCGATAGTAATTTCGATGACGAATGACAGAATTAGCCCCCTGGTAATAGCATGATATAAAAAATACAAGGTAGTTTCATTCTCTTTTTATTATTTGTAATAAGGATTTTTTAAGTGCAGGATGTGGAGGTCGAGGGGGATTCTCATTCAACACAGAGCTCACAATCAAACTCTAGTTTGGTTGGAGGGTTCTTTGGAGGATTGGAAAACGCCACAGTTGATGATGAGGACAGTCTTCTGGATTCCGATCCGGAGAATGCCACCATCATCAACTTCGACCTCGACACCATATAAACGATGAAGGTTACACAAATTAACCTTCATCACAGTAAAGCAGCGTCAGCTAGCCTTGTGTATCGTCTCGCCAAGCGAGACGTTGATATTGCGCTGGTGCAAGAGCCATGGACAAACAATGGCAAGATCCTTGGACTAGGCGCGAAGGGCTACAAATTAATATATGCAGCAAAGTCAGGTAATGGGGATATAACCATAAGATCCTGTATCATAGCCAAAAAGCACATAAATATCTTCATTTTATCTGATTACAGTGATGAAGATACCGTAACTGCCACGACGGATGTAGGGGGATCCAACATATGGATCTTATCATGCTACATGGCTCATGGCAAGGATGAATCACCACCAGGCAAGCTGGTGGAAAAAGCGGTAAGAGACGCCAAAACCAAAAGCATACCGTGCATTATAGGCGCGGATGCGAATGCACACCACCTGATCTGGGGAAGCTCAGACACAAACAAAAGAGGTGAGAATTTAATAGAATTTATTCTAGATAATGATTTAGTAATTTTAAATCAAGGGAACAAACCCACTTTCGTGACTTCGAACAGGCAAGAGGTGTTAGATATTACGCTTGCCAGTTCGAATATCGCAGATCAAATACAGGAATGGAGAGTGTCAGAGGACTGCTCCTTTTCCGATCACTGCTATTTAGATTTCAAAATAAGCAAACAACATAGAATAACATTCTATCGTAACAGGCGGAGAACGGACTGGGGAAAACAGAGAGAATTCCTGAGTAGAGACCTAGCCCAATTTCCGACCATAACCAATGTCATAGACATTGAAAGATCAGTGGGGAAACTCAATGACGCTTTCAAGAACGCCACAAGACGATCTTGTACACTATCTGTAAAAAGGGAAAATAGCAGACCTAAATGGTGGTCAGCAGAACTGTCTGAGACAAAAAAAAAATGTCGTAGGCTTTTTAATGAAGCTAAAAGAACATGTAACTGGGATGACTATAAAGCTTCGGTGAACAAATACAAAAATCTCATCAGGAACTCGAAGCGAAGATCCTGGAAGGAGTTTTGTAGTAACGTGAATAGTACCTCTGATACATGCAGACTTCGGAGAATACTTTCTAAACAACCGACAATCCCAAGTCTAATACAAAAGGCAGATGGATGTTGGACCACAAATTGCGAGGAATCGCTTGAAGAATTAATGAACACCCATTTTCCGGGTAATCAGATATTGAGGGCGAACGATAGTTCTCCCCTGCCACACGCCCGGAATGCAGTATATCTGGTTATAACAAAAGAGATGCTGCACTGGGCAATCAAGAGTTTCCAACCGTTCAAATCACCAGGACCGGATGGAATCATTCCTGCAGATCTCCAGAATAATCTGGATCTGATCACACCCTGGCTCCTCGAGATATATAGAGCAGCCCTAAACTGGTCGTACATTCCAACAGAATGGACCAAAAGTAACGTAATCTTCATCCCAAAGGGAGGGAAAACGTCACATACTAAAGCAAAGGAGTATAGGCCAATTAGCCTGACATCCTTTCTTTTAAAAACGCTAGAGAGGATCATAGATATACATATAAGGTCCAATATAAGCAAAAACCAGTTGTCGCCATCTTAGCATGCTTACACAAAGGGCAGATCAGTTGAAACGGCGCTACATAGTTTGGTCAGTCATATTGAACGGGCCAATCAATACAAAAACTATACCTTAGTGGCCTTCATGGATATTGAAGGTGCTTTCAATAATGTCGAGACACAGGCAGTCATAGATGCACTTGACGGTCTGAAAGTTGATCGACCTACAATCATGCTCATTACGAGCATACTAAAGCGCAGAACTATAACTGCAACAATGGGGAACTCCAGAATTACGAGAAAAGTATGCAAGGGTACACCCCAGGGAGGGATACTATCCCCCCTCTTGTGGAATGTTGTAGTGAATACTCTGCTTAACGATCTAGATAAAAATAAGATAAAGACTGTAGCCTACGCCGATGACGTAGCGATTGCAGTCTCTGGTACCCGTTTAGACACCATAACAGAGCAGTTGGAATACGCTCTGAAGATGGTAAGTCAATGGAGCGTACAATGCGGACTAAAGACAAATCCAGCGAAAACGGAAATCGTACTTTTTACTAAGAAGTATAAAATTCCACATTTCACACCTCCAAAAATGGATGGTACCGCACTTATCCTATCGAATAAGGCAAAGTACCTAGGCGTCATTCTTGACAGCAAACTATCATGGAAAGAGAACATACAGGCTAGAGTAACCAAGGCTACAATAGCCATCTATCTATGTAAAAAAGCAATGGGCTCAACATGGGGCATACAACCAAAAGGAGTTGTGTGGCTTTATGACATGGTTATAAAACCGATAATATTTTATGGAGTATCAGTATGGTGGAAATCACTGGACTCCGCAACCAATAGACTGCAAATTGAAAAAGTCAGTCGAATCATGGCAATACTGACCACAGGGGCCATGAGGACAACTCCAACCAAAGCACTTCTTGCAATTATGAGCTGGATGCCATGTGACTTAGAAGCCAGGCAGATAGCACTAAAAGCCGCGCTCAGGTTGAACGCGACAGGAGCATGGACCCACAGACCGTGGGGACATGCCAATATACTGGAAATTGGAAGGGACCTAATCCCCGATCTAATTGACTACTGCATCCCAAAACCATTCCTCTCAAGGAGCTTTGGCTACTAAATTGAGGAATCCCCCCTAGAATCTGGATACTTCTATGTCTACACGGATGGGTCCAGAAAGGGGGAAAGAGTTGGGGGTGGCGTTTACATAGAAGAATTTAACACTAAAATATCCTTCAGATTATCAGATGGATGCAGTGTTCTACAGGCTGAAATATCGGCCATAAATAAAGCGGCCAGATGGTTGACGTTTTACAAGATATTCGGTAGGGATATCATGATAGTAACGGACAGCAAAGCCGCCATCAAATCCCTGATTGGAATATACACTAATTCTAGTCTAGTCCAGGAATGCCGGACATCTTTAAACAAGATGGCGAGACATTCTAACATAACCCTAAAATGGGTACGTGGACATGGGTCCAGCAATGGCAACAACATCGCCGACGACTTAGCCAAAAAAGGGACAGCCCTAGAAGATAGGGATATAGACCCCCTTTGCGGACAACCATTAACAGCGTGCTGGAAAAGAATAAAACTCCACACACTGGAACGTGCACAAGAAAAGTGGCTCACATGCCTTATATCAAGTAACTTGTGGCCGCATATTAACTCTAAGAGAACGTGGGAGCTACTAAAACTGCCCAGATCTCAACTAAGAGTGACTGTAGCAGTCATCACTGGCCATTGCCCGTTTGGGCACCATGCCAAGAGACTAGGACTACCCCATAACGACTACTGTAGAAGCTGCCAAGACGAGGAGGAGGAGGAGACGATCCTTCACCTCCTCGGCACATGCCCGGCATTGGAGCATCATCGTCTAAGACACTTAGGCGAGCGGAGCTTCAATAGCCTATCTTGTCTGGCCTCGATCAAACCGACCGCGCTAGCCTCTTTCATAAGAAGCTGCGGATGGCTAGTATAGCAGCATGTAACGCTACACTAAAAGGTTTCCGCCTCTCCGTTCCACCACCGCCCATCCTTTCCTCTCACTATATTCCTATAACTTCTTTTCTTCACTCCACTGTCCTATTTTTTTCAGGCAATCACAAAGGGAACGACTACAGGACCCAAGTGAGCTGGACAACCTAGATTATTCCGGGGTACCCAGCGGCCTGCCTACCTAACCTAACCTAATAAGGATTTTTGAAATTTATTTTTAGAGAGAAATATAAAAAGGCGTTGCCACACAGTTGAATAAGAGAATTTACTACTAGAATGGATTTTTTCTGAAATGTGTAGTGCATTGTTCATATTAGAGAAAACTAGAAATAATAAGCTGATGTAAGTAGGTATCTGTGGTCGTTTTTTAACCCATATTAGGTTAGTTTTAACAGGCTGCCAGCTATTGTAAAGCCAGCCAGCTCACTTGGGTCCAATTTGGTCACAAAAACTAAAGGCACGGACTTCTGCGTATCAGTAAACTTTACGATAGCATTCAAACGAATGCCTATTTTGAAGAAAATATTGTTCAATTTAAAAGAAAATACTCTTTAGATATTAAAAACAAAGGGAAAAGTTTGATGCTTGTGGTTTAAAAATATATGTATAAATAATTGTTTCTACAAGAATGACTAGGACGCAGCGACAAAACTAATGCACGTAACCTTGAATATTCTTCATTACTTAAAAAACCCCATTTCCCAAAGATGTCATTATTTGTTTAAATACCAAAGTAAGCATGTATAGCGAAAATTTGCATATAGTTTTCCGCCGTTTCCGTGCCTTCAAACTTGTTCTAGACGTACTTGTAACTTCTCTAACAAATGGCGCGATATAATTATTCAGTGCATTTAAAAGAAAAAATAATAGCTGATTTTAATAACGGCCAATCAGTGACCACAAATGCAAAAAAATTTGACATTCACCAAGAATTATAAGTCGTTTTCGTTGTTCGGGTACTTTGGTTACAGAACATAAAGGTGGACGTTCCTGAAAAACTAGTAAACGAGATGGACAGGCAATAATACGTTTGATAAAAAAAGACCGATTCGTGTCGTCAAGAACCATCGCCACACAATTGTTATTAAATGTTACCCCAGAAGGATTCAAAGGCAGGCTGCTGAAGGCGGACTAAAAGCATACCATACAAAAGTGTAAAAAAAATCTTTATATCACGGAAAAATAGACTGGCCAGGTTGGAATTTGCAAGGGAACACATGAATTTGACCACCACACAAAGGAATTCCATACTATTCTCCAATGAGTCCAAATTTAATTTAAAAGGTTCCGACAGATTAAGACTGGTTAGATGACCGAAAAGCCAACGTCTTAATCCACGTTATACTAAAGGCACATTGAAACATGGTGTCGGTAGCAATTTAGTCTGGGGATGTTTTTCAGGCCATTTTTACATATTTTAAATTTATTTATGAATTTTATTTTAAATTTTTTTATTTATTTTTGTTAGAAGTCACAATTTTATTAATATTTTTAGACACAACTTCAAACAAAACTGAAAACAAGGGAATGTATAAACTAATACGTGTTGCGGGTGGCCTAAAACCACTGAAACGTAGACTAATTTTATTGGCTTTCCTAGGTGATGTGGTTTATGTACACAGTTAGGGTGTGTGGAAGAAACAGGAAAGGCGAAATGTGGGTTTGCAAGACTTTATTGATTTTTTCTTATACCACTGGGTGATTGTGATTGTATGTATGGGGTCGCAAATTAAAATATGATCGGATAAAGTATTTGTGACATGGTTGGGAGGGCAATATCCAAGGCGAACACCTATCCTTGGGGTGGTGGTATTATGTGGACAAAAGGGTACAATAGTAGAAGTGCAAAGTTTAAGTGTATGGTTTTGTTTTGTTGGGTTTATATTGTGAACAATTTTGGTTTTTTTTTGTGTAGAATTTTTTTATTGTTTTTATGTCGGCATACCCAGAGGGAGGGTTGGAACCCCCCGAGTGATCAAATGCTTGTAAATATGGCTAGTCGGAAACCCCTCTGGTCACTATGGCCGTAACATACGGTAGCACAATTTTATGGAAAATGTCATAATCCTTATACTTGTCAGATGGTGATTGTTAAGGAAAATTGAGAGAATAAAACTACCTTGTATTTTTTATATCATGGGTAATAGTATACATAAAAGTGCCTCTTAAGTTCCAAAAAAAAAAAAAAAAACGATCAAGCCAAGTTTGTCAAATATTACAATAAATGCAGTCTCTGAAGACTGAAGTTCGTATTTATGATGGCTCTAGAATTACGGTTTTGGTAATTGAGAAATTACCAAAGTATTAAACAAATATCAATATAAATTTGCATTAAATATTGATTATGGTGAACTTCATCTTTCAATTGTTATAATTCTGGCAAATTTTCGTATATATCAATAAATTCTTTTAAAGACACCGCTTACGAAAACACAAATGAGATAATTGATATAATTTATATTCATCGAATTAAATTGAAATATTTTTTAAGCTTGAGGTCAGTTTTGTTTTTTATATAAAAATGTTTTAATTATATTCGATATTTCGTCTTCATTCGGAAGACTTCTTCAGGAAAAATTTTTTTAGTTTTGTTTACAAAATCAAAAATATTTGAAAACATATTGAAAACAATTTTAACATACATAAAAACATTCAACATACATTGTAACAAAAAGTTAAAGTACATAAAACGATTATTAATATAATGTTTTATACATAATTATCGATATTTTAAATAGCTAATTTATTACCCTATTCTTATTAATTAAATGCCGGTTGAACTTGCAATTGATATTATTGAAGATAACTGGAGCAGATTATCAGAATTCACTAATATGAATAAGAACTTATTTTTACGAATTCTTAAATTTTGTTTAATTGATAACAGATATTTTCAATATGATAATAAAATCTTTTCACAAAATAAGGGGCTTCGTATGGGATCTCCAGCTTCCCCTGTTGTAGCAGATATTGTGATGGAGAATTTATTGGATTCATGTCTTGAGAAATTGAGGAATATAATTAAACATTTTTATATAAAAAACAAAACTGACCTCAAGCTTAAAAACATTTCAATTTAATTTATAAAAAAAAGTCAAATAATTAGGATCAAGATAATATTCATCGAATTTGAAGACTTGTAGTGCGATTCTGAAACTTTGTATGATTCGATAATTGTAAATAAAGTAATGTTTGTATGCTCCTGCAATATAATTTTGACTACCTTAAACAACTATATTTTTGTGTCCCTGATAATAGGCAGTAAAAGCATTAATTAAATAGTATTACTCAATAATAAATTTGATAAAATATCGTTATAATTATTGTAAAGGTAACATTATCTTAATAAAACTAGCAGAGTCGTACTAGAGGCCAAGTTTGACAAACACGAATTCTAGCTATTGAACGAATTTGATGGCATCAGACCCAGTTTGACTGTATAATAGCCGCTTAAAAGGCCGCTTCCTTACCGTGTTCTTAATATAAAAATACTTCTTAAAATACAAAATAGGATTTTAAAACTGAAAGGAAAAAATTAAAAATTGGGTGCGTTTTTATTGAAATAACGCGTTTTTTTCTTCATTTTGGTGCTTTTTGAAATTTCAAGGTTGACAACGCCTACCTAAACCAAACCTTGTTATTATTGTATGATAGCTAATTTATTTTATTTTTTTCAGATTACGTATACGTCCTCGTAGTTTACGTAATGTTTCAAAAGTGGACACTTCTTGTTGTATATTGGGTTGTAATTTGAAATGGCCTTTAGGCATTGCGCCTACGGCGATGCAAAAGATGGCTCATCCGGATGGTGAAATTGGTAATGCAAGAGCCATTGGTGAAACGGGTTCGATTTTTATTCTTAGCACATTGGCCACAACGTCGATTGAAGAGGTGGCCAAAGAAGCGCCTCATACGCACAAGTGGTTTCAACTTTACGTCTATAAGGACCGGTAAATGATTATATAATATTTTTCTATAAAATGCTAATAAAAGCCTATTTTTTTGTACAGCACTTTGACGGAAAAACTTGTACGTCGGGCCGAAGCGAACAATTTTAAAGCTCTTGTTCTAACAGTAGATGCGCCCATTTTTGGTCAAAGATGGTCTGATATACGTAACAACTTTAGCTTACCATCTCATTTGCGCTTGGCCAATTTTAATGCCAATTCATTACAGTCTGATGGTGTGCACAGCGAAATAGGCACATCAGGCATTAACGAATACGTTTCCAATCAGTTCGACCCCACTCTTACATGGCAAGACGTTAAGTGGCTGGTCGAACTAACTCATCTTCCTGTAATTGCGAAAGGTATTCTTACGGCAGAGGATGCAATTTTGGCTCGTCAATTTGGTTGTGCTGGCCTTATTGTTTCCAATCATGGTGCCCGCCAGTTGGATGGAGTACCGGCATCCATTGAAGTTCTACCTGAAATTGTTAAGGCTGTTGGAGGCGACTTGGTTGTTATGTTAGATGGAGGAGTACGACAGGGAAATGATATCTTTAAAGCTTTAGCTTTGGGTGCAAAAATGGTATTTGTTGGCCGAGCAGCTCTTTGGGGTTTGGGGTGTAATGGCGAAGCTGGTGTTAGAGAAATGTTAAAAGTTTTGAAAAAGGATTTGGATATAACAATGGCATTAACTGGTTGCAAAGACTTGGGCGATATTAAAAATAACATGGTAGTGCATGAATTACACTATTCCAAACTGTGAATACAATTAAGAAATAATGATCAAATTTAGACTTATATTTACATAAAAATATACAAAATATGCCAATTTATACACTAATTTTATGTTGAAACTAGAGTAGGAATAATGCTCAAATTAAAGTCGAACGAATTTATTTTCGATATTTCAAAGAATTATTTTTTTTTCGTTTGCGAATTTTATCCATAAAATTCGTAAGCCAATTTAAAAGCAAAAAATAATTAAATTCAGCTCGTGAATTTAAAAATAAAATACGTGAGAGAATTAATTTAATTCGTGAGAGAATTATATAATTAAACTTCCGAATTATTCCCGAACATGTAATGAAAATTATCTCATCACATTTTGGTCCAAAAAACATCAAAAATGTGTTAAAATTTAAATACACTTAAAAAAATTATTGCTCAAATTTTCTCTAGTTTAATATCTTTACTTTTTACTGATTAAATTTTCTCTAGTTTAATATCTTTACTTTTCCTTTAATATTAAGTTTTCTTCTTTTTATTTATAAATGCTTTTTTTCTCCTGATAGATTTAATATGTTTGTCCAAATTTTCTTTTTATTTTTCTTTAAAAGCTGTTTCTCCTCTGTTGTTACCTGGCTGACTGGTTTAATTTTTTTGGGTTAGCCAATACTTCTATCTGGGTTTTAATGTCTCCCACTATCTAAGGATCATCATTTTGTATATAGCCAGCCAACAGATGAATTTTATCGTATCTGTTTAGATAATTTCATCACCGTCCACTGATTTGGACGGTCCTTTTTGTGACACCAGAATAAGCACTATAGCCGCACGGTAAACTATCTAAGCACACACTTTCAATTATTTATCGCGTTTAAATTTTCTGAAGAGCTAAGGACCTCACCTGTTGTTGTAAATTTTTTATAACTTTTCTTTCTGGTACGGTGACCTGTTCTTCACTAAGTCTCTTCTTATTGTGAATTTACTATCTATCAATTCTGCTTACTTCGCCCCTGATTATTTTCAAAATTCCAAAAAATTCAACCGTTTCATTTCCAAATCTATCGGTTCTATTCAATCTTTCTAGAAATTTGGATAGCGTACTAGCTAGGTTTTTTCTAAGTTGTATTCATAAAATTGAATCGTTACTAATTTAAAATCTTTTCTGCCATATTTCTACTTTTTCTATTTTCATATAAATAAACACTAACCATACTTTCTTACTATCAGGAGCTAATAAAAATTAGCTAGCAGAATTTTCATTCATAAATTTGTATGAAAACCCAATTTTAAATTTACCACAATTTTCGTTTTCTACTTTTCTTTACAACCAGGAACCCATGCCTGTATTTATCCACTATTAAATATAATTCGAACCATCTTCTTATTTTTTACACCCATTCTAAAGCTACGTACACACGGTTTTCAGATCTTACAATATTGCCAGGAAAATTGTCTGAAAATGTTTTACAATCGTGTGAACTGCCAATTTTTAACTTACAACGTTGTCAGAAAAACCATTGTCAATCAATTGTAAGACGACAATGTTGTCAGGCATCTAACAATCGTGAGAACACTCTTCGTCGGCATTGGCAGATAATTGGCTGGTATTGTAAGCTCAGTTTTAATTATCCGATGTATAAAATTAATGCACCTGACAATGGCAAGTCCTGGCTCAACCAAAATAATAAATGAAACCAGTCAGCCAAGTAACAAAATGTCCTAAAGTACCAAAGATCGTAAAAAAGAGAAATATCTTTTAAAGAGAAGTAAAAAAAAATTTAAAATTTAAATTTAAAATGGGCTTAGATGTGATTTCAAGTAGACACACCACTTAAGGGCCGTCAGAGCGACGAAAGATTTCAGGTGTTAAAGATTTTGGAATTGCGAAATACTTTCCCTTTGAGTGGGAATTTGTCATCGGATCCCTCACCCACTATAATCTCTGTTTCGGTCCCTCCAATAAATTGTTTCCCCGTTGGCAGTACTTAGAGTTAATCGGCTGAAATATAAAAAAATATTTGAGTACTCATTGTACGGATAATATTTCTTAGAGAACGTCTGAAAATATTGATGTGTCAATTAAGGATTTTTCTGAAAACCTTAAACTAGCAATACAACATGCTACCACTAAACATATAGGACTCAGAAATGTAAACAATAGAACTTACTCTTCTGACATTGAACAGCTCCTGTCAGAAAAAGAGTCAGAAGATAGTGCTAACAGGTTACCCCAGCTTAAAATTAAGCTACGGCAAATCTGCTTGAAATCCAGAGACTAGCTTCCTTTAAAGCATATTTGGAAAGCCTTGATGGTACCCCCCTATCTGATTATTCCTTATGGGCAGCAACAAAAGGATTAATAATACCCATTATAGGCAAGCCACCTTTGCGAACTTCAACTGGGGACTGGGCAAGAACTGATTCTGAAAAGGGGATGGTGTGTGTTAACCATTTGAGAAACCTTTTTATTACAAATAATACAGCCATTGATGCAGCTGACCTACCGCCTAATGCTGTTAGACCGATTGTGTCTTTGAGACTTAATTTCACGACGCAAAAAATGGTATCAGTAACACAAGCACGAGGAAAGCTCCAAGTGTTGATAGAATTACTGGTAAAATGCTTTAGCAGTAACCTCGTGTAGCTAGAAGATTCTCCTCTTTATTTTAACGATATTTTACATCTTGAGTATTATCCTGCAGAGTGGAAAGTGTCTATGATTACCATGATACCCAAGCCAGGGAAGGATCCAACTAAAGTCGAATCATATAGACCAATAAGTCTACTACCAACAATTTCAAAACTGTTCGAAAAACTGTTGGTAGCGACTTTGCCCCTAATATTGAACGACAGGATGTATCCATGACCATCAATTCGGCTTCCGGGCTAAACACAGTATCATAGAACGCACATAGACTAGTAAATGTCATAAGAAATACTTTCGAAGACAAAAAATATTGTTCAGCTCTATTCATTGACGTTTCCCAAACTTCTGATAAAGTGTGGCACGACGATTTGATGCACAAAATAAAGCTAAACATGTCTGCAAACACTCACAAGCTTCTGGAAAGCTACTTATGCGGCCGGAAGTTAGTTATCAGAGAAGGCGATGTTATAAGCCTCTCACAGCCAATCGGAGCAGGAGTTTCCCAAGGTAGCATTCTAGCAGAAGAGTCGTGGGAATTAGATGCTTCCCTCAGTATAGCTCTCCTATCTACTTCAGAAATCACTCGGTTGTCGAGTACCAAGTAGGTATCGGTCAAAACTACTGGTATCTGTCACAAATATTCTTTTCTTATTGACAGGCCAGGTCACCATTTTTTCCATAATTTTATTTGTTTTCAAAGTTTTTATAAATATATCCATACAACCCGTGCATGCAAATGGGACTACCAAAATCGTGTGTATGGTTGCATTTCATAAAAATAACGGTAAGATTGCGGTCACGATCTTGCGATACTAAAATAAATAGTCCAGTTACTGAAACCATTTAAATTTGGCACTAAAAAATCTTCAGGCCAGAATTATGCGACTGTGGGTTAGGTTAGGTTTAAGAGGCAGCCAGCTATTCTAAAGTTAGCAAACTTGGGTCCATTCTGGTCCCGCTATGTTGCCTGGGTGTGATATGTATCTCAATAGAGCTACATATCACTGGTTTACAACCCACCCGAGGATCGGATAAAGAAGTCCAACCCACTTACATCACATTCCGATACCTCCGCCAAATCCTGCAGCATCGGTCTTCCTAGGTACAATGGCCCTGGTACAAGAAAGAGCTGGACACCGACAGAGGAAGTGCTCAACGCTCTCTACTTCCTAGAATTCCTGCTTTATAAAAATCTTCGCTTCCGGGATCCTAATTAAGACACCTCAATTTCAGCTAGTGGATCAGAAGATCAAGCCCATAACGAAGATTTTGATTTTTTGGCTACATGTGTTCTTGCCTACCACTAATCGTAAGAATAAATCGACCGACACAAATATGTATTGGTGCTGATGACGCGCAGTGTATATGAACAAATAAATAAATAAAATGAAAAAATGTAAGAGCAATCATATGTAGAAAATGAGAAAGTAGAATTCATATTTTTATTTTTGATATTTTTTATTTCATCCCGTTTTAATTATTTGTCGTGAGCAAATACTTTGACGCCAAATTTTTTTCCCTTTTGAAAGACAAATATGCCAAACACTGTAACATTTTAATAGCGTTTTTGTAATTGGTTTGAAACTTGTATTCATTGGCGTTTTTCGCCAATCAAGGTACAATTTTCCAAAAACCCTTTCGTCATAAAAACGCTAAACACAATAAGTGAATATCAATTTATTTCTCTAAAAGACTGATGATTCAACCAGATTCAATTTTTACAGCAAGCTGTATACAAACCAAAGCATGACAATATGTCAGCAATCATATAAATTACTTTCAAAGATTAAGACTAAAGCTACGTACACATGGTTGTCAGATCTTACAATATTGCCAGTAAAATTGTGTGAAAATGTATTACAATCGTGTAAACTGCCAATTTTTAACTTACACTTACTTAAAAAAATTATTGCTCAAATTTTCTCTAGTTTAATATCTTTACTTTTTACTGATTAAATTTTCTCTAGTTTAATATCTTTACTTTTCCTTTAATATTAAGTTTTCTTCTTTTTATTTATAAATGCTTTTTTTCTCCTGATAGATTTAATATGTTTGTCCAAATTTTCTTTTTATTTTTCTTTAAAAGCTGTTTCTCCTCTGTTGTTACCTGGCTGACTGGTTTAATTTTTTTGGGTTAGCCAATACTTCTATCTGGGTTTTAATGTCTCCCACTATCTAAGGATCATCATTTTGTATATAGCCAGCCAACAGATGAATTTTATCGTATCTGTTTAGATAATTTCATCACCGTCCACTGATTTGGACGGTCCTTTTTGTGACACCAGAATAAGCACTATAGCCGCACGGTAAACTATCTAAGCACACACTTTCAATTATTTATCGCGTTTAAATTTTCTGAAGAGCTAAGGACCTCACCTGTTGTTGTAAATTTTTTATAACTTTTCTTTCTGGTACGGTGACCTGTTCTTCACTAAGTCTCTTCTTATTGTGAATTTACTATCTATCAATTCTGCTTACTTCGCCCCTGATTATTTTCAAAATTCCAAAAAATTCAACCGTTTCATTTCCAAATCTATCGGTTCTATTCAATCTTTCTAGAAATTTGGATAGCGTACTAGCTAGGTTTTTTCTAAGTTGTATTCATAAAATTGAATCGTTACTAATTTAAAATCTTTTCTGCCATATTTCTACTTTTTCTATTTTCATATAAATAAACACTAACCATACTTTCTTACTATCAGGAGCTAATAAAAATTAGCTAGCAGAATTTTCATTCATAAATTTGTATGAAAACCCAATTTTAAATTTACCACAATTTTCGTTTTCTACTTTTCTTTACAACCAGGAACCCATGCCTGTATTTATCCACTATTAAATATAATTCGAACCATCTTCTTATTTTTTACACCCATTCTAAAGCTACGTACACACGGTTTTCAGATCTTACAATATTGCCAGGAAAATTGTCTGAAAATGTTTTACAATCGTGTGAACTGCCAATTTTTAACTTACAACGTTGTCAGAAAAACCATTGTCAATCAATTGTAAGACGACAATGTTGTCAGGCATCTAACAATCGTGAGAACACTCTTCGTCGGCATTGGCAGATAATTGGCTGGTATTGTAAGCTCAGTTTTAATTATCCGATGTATAAAATTAATGCACCTGACAATGGCAAGTCCTGGCTCAACCAAAATAATAAATGAAACCAGTCAGCCAAGTAACAAAATGTCCTAAAGTACCAAAGATCGTAAAAAAGAGAAATATCTTTTAAAGAGAAGTAAAAAAAAATTTAAAATTTAAATTTAAAATGGGCTTAGATGTGATTTCAAGTAGACACACCACTTAAGGGCCGTCAGAGCGACGAAAGATTTCAGGTGTTAAAGATTTTGGAATTGCGAAATACTTTCCCTTTGAGTGGGAATTTGTCATCGGATCCCTCACCCACTATAATCTCTGTTTCGGTCCCTCCAATAAATTGTTTCCCCGTTGGCAGTACTTAGAGTTAATCGGCTGAAATATAAAAAAATATTTGAGTACTCATTGTACGGATAATATTTCTTAGAGAACGTCTGAAAATATTGATGTGTCAATTAAGGATTTTTCTGAAAACCTTAAACTAGCAATACAACATGCTACCACTAAACATATAGGACTCAGAAATGTAAACAATAGAACTTACTCTTCTGACATTGAACAGCTCCTGTCAGAAAAAGAGTCAGAAGATAGTGCTAACAGGTTACCCCAGCTTAAAATTAAGCTACGGCAAATCTGCTTGAAATCCAGAGACTAGCTTCCTTTAAAGCATATTTGGAAAGCCTTGATGGTACCCCCCTATCTGATTATTCCTTATGGGCAGCAACAAAAGGATTAATAATACCCATTATAGGCAAGCCACCTTTGCGAACTTCAACTGGGGACTGGGCAAGAACTGATTCTGAAAAGGGGATGGTGTGTGTTAACCATTTGAGAAACCTTTTTATTACAAATAATACAGCCATTGATGCAGCTGACCTACCGCCTAATGCTGTTAGACCGATTGTGTCTTTGAGACTTAATTTCACGACGCAAAAAATGGTATCAGTAACACAAGCACGAGGAAAGCTCCAAGTGTTGATAGAATTACTGGTAAAATGCTTTAGCAGTAACCTCGTGTAGCTAGAAGATTCTCCTCTTTATTTTAACGATATTTTACATCTTGAGTATTATCCTGCAGAGTGGAAAGTGTCTATGATTACCATGATACCCAAGCCAGGGAAGGATCCAACTAAAGTCGAATCATATAGACCAATAAGTCTACTACCAACAATTTCAAAACTGTTCGAAAAACTGTTGGTAGCGACTTTGCCCCTAATATTGAACGACAGGATGTATCCATGACCATCAATTCGGCTTCCGGGCTAAACACAGTATCATAGAACGCACATAGACTAGTAAATGTCATAAGAAATACTTTCGAAGACAAAAAATATTGTTCAGCTCTATTCATTGACGTTTCCCAAACTTCTGATAAAGTGTGGCACGACGATTTGATGCACAAAATAAAGCTAAACATGTCTGCAAACACTCACAAGCTTCTGGAAAGCTACTTATGCGGCCGGAAGTTAGTTATCAGAGAAGGCGATGTTATAAGCCTCTCACAGCCAATCGGAGCAGGAGTTTCCCAAGGTAGCATTCTAGCAGAAGAGTCGTGGGAATTAGATGCTTCCCTCAGTATAGCTCTCCTATCTACTTCAGAAATCACTCGGTTGTCGAGTACCAAGTAGGTATCGGTCAAAACTACTGGTATCTGTCACAAATATTCTTTTCTTATTGACAGGCCAGGTCACCATTTTTTCCATAATTTTATTTGTTTTCAAAGTTTTTATAAATATATCCATACAACCCGTGCATGCAAATGGGACTACCAAAATCGTGTGTATGGTTGCATTTCATAAAAATAACGGTAAGATTGCGGTCACGATCTTGCGATACTAAAATAAATAGTCCAGTTACTGAAACCATTTAAATTTGGCACTAAAAAATCTTCAGGCCAGAATTATGCGACTGTGGGTTAGGTTAGGTTTAAGAGGCAGCCAGCTATTCTAAAGTTAGCAAACTTGGGTCCATTCTGGTCCCGCTATGTTGCCTGGGTGTGATATGTATCTCAATAGAGCTACATATCACTGGTTTACAACCCACCCGAGGATCGGATAAAGAAGTCCAACCCACTTACATCACATTCCGATACCTCCGCCAAATCCTGCAGCATCGGTCTTCCTAGGTACAATGGCCCTGGTACAAGAAAGAGCTGGACACCGACAGAGGAAGTGCTCAACGCTCTCTACTTCCTAGAATTCCTGCTTTATAAAAATCTTCGCTTCCGGGATCCTAATTAAGACACCTCAATTTCAGCTAGTGGATCAGAAGATCAAGCCCATAACGAAGATTTTGATTTTTTGGCTACATGTGTTCTTGCCTACCACTAATCGTAAGAATAAATCGACCGACACAAATATGTATTGGTGCTGATGACGCGCAGTGTATATGAACAAATAAATAAATAAAATGAAAAAATGTAAGAGCAATCATATGTAGAAAATGAGAAAGTAGAATTCATATTTTTATTTTTGATATTTTTTATTTCATCCCGTTTTAATTATTTGTCGTGAGCAAATACTTTGACGCCAAATTTTTTTCCCTTTTGAAAGACAAATATGCCAAACACTGTAACATTTTAATAGCGTTTTTGTAATTGGTTTGAAACTTGTATTCATTGGCGTTTTTCGCCAATCAAGGTACAATTTTCCAAAAACCCTTTCGTCATAAAAACGCTAAACACAATAAGTGAATATCAATTTATTTCTCTAAAAGACTGATGATTCAACCAGATTCAATTTTTACAGCAAGCTGTATACAAACCAAAGCATGACAATATGTCAGCAATCATATAAATTACTTTCAAAGATTAAGACTAAAGCTACGTACACATGGTTGTCAGATCTTACAATATTGCCAGTAAAATTGTGTGAAAATGTATTACAATCGTGTAAACTGCCAATTTTTAACTTACAACGTTGCCAGAAAAACCATTGTCAATCAATTGTAAGACGACAATGTTGTCAGGTATCTGACAATCGTGAGAACACTCTTCGTCGGTATTGCCAGATAATTGGCTGGTATTGTAAGCTCATTTTTAATTGTCAGATGTATAAAATTAATGCACCTGACAATGGCATCATTGTCAGAAAAAAGTTTTATGGGCAACACTGCCAAACAGATGGCTGTTGATATACATAAGTGGCAATGCCTTATAAAATGTCTGGCAATATTTTTCATCTAACAATCTGACAACCGTGTGAACTGAGAATTTTTGTTGTCAGATCAATTATTTGTCAAACTATAGTCTGACAATGAAATTGTAAGGTTTTCTTACGATCGTCTGAACACACAATTTACTTCTGCGGCACAATTTTTCATTGTCACTACATTGTCAGCATCTTGCCAGATTTTACAATATTGTAACATCTGACAACCGTGTGTACATAGCTTAACAAACATTCAAAAGAATAGTTCTGTAGAAAAAGAAGTTTTATTTCAAAGAAAAATCATAAAATATTTGTATGTATATACTCGTATACAGCATTAGAAAGCGGAGGGTTTTATGGTAACTCAAAAGTCGTCTTCATAAAAAGAAAAAAAAATATGTAAACAAATTCTCAGCCAGCACCCTAATTTTTAATTGGTGCGCTAAGACCATATAATGCTTTTGTTACTTTATATATTTTTATTTAAGTAAATTGATAAGATCTTTCTTTGCGCGTACAATTGTAGATTTGTGGCGAAATAAATTCACAAAAATTTTTACCGTTATCACTTTTACACAATTTTTATGAAATTTTTACAAGACAACAGTTTTAATCTTAATTGGTGTTTATGGGACACGAATGATTGATACGTCTAGAAAATTTGTGTGAAATACACTCAAAATATTGAGTATAATTCACACAAATTTTCTAGACCTATCGCTCATTCGTGTCTCATAAACACCACATTACAGCGTGTTCATGAGACATTTGTGTAAAATGCCGCCAGGTTCAAAGATAAAAACAAAAAAATTATGCAATCACTGTAAAATTGCAATTTATTGTTTGTAACAATACACAGGCTATACAAAAAGAGAAAATTCCTGTTTCTAAACAGCTGACAGTACTCAATCAATAAAAAGAAGAAAAGGATTTTAAATAAAATGACATATTTTTTGTAGAAACGGAAACACCATTAGTTTTCACTTTTGCTCTTTACAGTTCAAAAATTTTAAATTATTTTTTGTCAGCTATGTTATTATATACAACCTATTCCTCAATGGTCATGAAGGTCATTCTCAATGAAAATCATCAAGAAATTGCTAAGAAGAAATTAAAAGCAACATGACTTACATTGTGATGAGCTGATGGTAATAAGTTCAAACTTTGCAGAAAGCCGATTTTCAAAAAGTATTTATTTATTCATCTTGTCCTCTTTAAAGCAATCCGCCTCAGATATAATACACAGACATACAGATATAATATGTCAACATTTTTTCTAATCCGCGAAACACTTTTTGGTATCGCCAACAGCTCCTGTTTCAATTTTTCTTTTATCACTTCAATCGTAGCAAAACCCTTTCCTTTCCTCGATGTCTTCAGTTTTGAAAGGAGGAAAAAGTCAGCGGGGGCCAAGTCGGGTGAATACCGGTGGTTGAGGCATGATAATGGCTTTGTTTTTGCCCAAAAACTCAAGCACAAGCATCAATGTGTGAGCTGGTGCGTTATCATCATGCAAAATCCGTGATTGTATTTTCCACAATTCTGTGCGTTTCTAACGCATGGCTTCGCGCAAACGGTGCATAACTTCAAGGTAGTATTTCTAATTGACCGTACGATCTTGTGGCAAGAATTCATGATGCACCACGCCACTGCAGACATAAAAAACAGTGAGCAAAACCTTCACATTTGAGCGTATTTGACGTGTTTTTTTCGGTCTTGGCTCTTCTAGACGTTTTTATTGAAATGATTGGGCTTTAGTTTCAATGTCGTAGCCATACAGCCATGATTCTTCACCAGTTATGACCTTTTTGAGGAAACCCCGATCGTTGTTGACGATTTTCAACAGCTCCTTAGCGACGTCCATGCGACGTTGTATTTGCTCAAAATTTACATTTTGGACCAACTTCGCTGCCGCACGTTTCATGCATAAAACATCCGTAAAAATTGCTTTGAATGAGCCGAACGATATGCCAACATCATCAACAAACAAACATTTTCTTCACTGCTTCAATGTTTTCATCGGTTTTTGACGTGATCCGGAGACCAGGACGAGCATCGTCATTGACATCTGTTCGGCCTTCCTTAAACCAGTTATACCTCAATTGTGTTCTGCTCATAGTAGACTCGCCAAACGCTACAATCAACATTTCAAATGTCCTTGCACAAAAAACTTAATAGTTTCTTTGATCCATTTTTTTGAATAGTACAAAATCGAAGAGAATACCAAAACACGACTAACCTTTTTATCTGTCAAAAACAAACTGACTATCCAAAATAGCTGATATTGCCAACATATACATGTGTATTTTGTATTTATTTATTTTTATTTTGCTCTCTTCATCCATGGAAATAAAAGTTTTAAATTTGTAAATGTAAAAAAAATTTAATTTGACATTTGAACGAAAATTGTTCAATTAAGTTTATGAAGTGTGTGGCCAATAATCAATTCAATTTAAAGACTCAATTTACAATTCAATTGAAACGTGTATGGGCCCCTTTGAATGTAATTTCGTTATTTTTGTCGATTAATCGAATAATTTTCCGTTTGATCCCACTTTTTTTTTTAATTATTATAACAAAGTTTGAAGGCGAATACTTGACAACTCTGGTGTGAAGTGTAAATCACATTCGGTTTGTTACAATTAATTTGCTCAATTTGATTAAACGTGCAATAGAAAATATACGATTCCATTTTGACATGTGTCTAATACACGAATTTTTATTATTTTAGTTAATAACGGTAAAAACTTCTTATCATTAATGATAAACTTTTTTGTTTTGTTAAACATTTATTCTCGTGAAATCATAAATTTTTTATTCAGAGACAATATATAAATACATATAGTCGTATGTATATCATGAGTATTTCCAGAGTACATTTCAGAAGCAAATAAATCCTACTTAAACTTGCAACACAAAGTCGACAAGTTAACATTTTATTATAATATGTCTTCTACTCCTCTTGTATGTGTTGCAGACTTCGAAGAAAAAGCAAAAAAAGTTTTAGAAAAGAAGATCCTGGAATATTATAATAGTGGTGCAGGCGAACAATTAAGTTTGAAATTAAACAGAGAAGCTTTCAAAAGGTAAATCATACATATAATTACACATAATAACAATCGCGTTTACACGAGAGTGAAACAAATACTTGTATATACGAATATACCCAGTAGGTAAAATCGTCCTAGACGACATTCTGTTCGAAAATATATGCACGATTTGTCCCCTTTTGTTTAGGTTATGTACTGAAAAGGGGACCATATGGGCGACAATGTCTTCAATCTGGCCACTCATCTGTTGTGAACAGATGAGCGACAAAGTCTACAAATTGTTCATGTAGGCATTTCAAAAAATCAACTCTACCCTAAAACAAGCTGAACAATCTAGTCTTCAAATCATTCAAGTAAAATATTTCTGCAAAAAAATTAACGGGACTGTAATAAGCAACAAAAATGTATAAAATTTTAGTATATATTTTTACTCAGTTGAATATTAACAGCAGACATATTGTCAGTTTTTTCTGTACATTTTTTTAAGAAATAAAAAATATGTATTATGGCTATGCGCTTATGTATCTATACATATAAAAAATATTGAAAGAAAAATTAATTTCTCAATAAATTTAACATACGAGTACACTTTTTTCAATTAATGATACATGCATACAAAATATTTTTAAAAAATAATCTATATCAAATATATTGATTATTCTTTTCTAATTAATTTGTACACCTTTCTATATTATTTAAAAAATGTAAAAGATTTTCGTGTTATTTTAATTATTTCATTGACAATTTTATAATATTATATAATTAATTTTAAAAAAGTTTTCTGATTATTTAAAATAGAGTATTTACTCTTATTCCACACTGATGTTTACGTATTTTGTGCAAACGTTTCACTACTTCTTTTTTAAATTTTTATTCAAACCTTTATGTAAATATCCAATTTTTATATGTTCAATGTGTTTCTTTTGATTTTATACACATTAATTATCTGCTTTTTCTTTGTTTACAGTTTTTTGAGAGCTAGTTCAGATAAACTAGCGATAATTTATGATCAAATTTGGAGACGATAGTAGTTTTTGCGTGGTTCGCAACGAGATTCAAAATGAACCAAGTTGGTTCGCTCATAAAATTTTGTATGGCGAACCATGTTGGTTCAATAAAGATTCGGCCGCGAACCACGAATGAGAAAGCGAACCTCGAATATAAGCTTTCGTGTGAACTTGCTATTATAGTTTTTGCATGGTTTGCAACGAGATTCAAAATGAACCAAGTTCGTCCGCTCGCAAAATTTTGTATGGCGAATCATGTTGGTTCAATCAAGATCCAATATAAGCTTTCGTGTGAACATGCTATAAAAAACATCGGAAGCTGAAAAAAATGTATTAATTATTTTCATTAAATCACTATCATATCAGTTTAGTGAAGATTTCGTTGGAACAATTGTCAACGATTATGTCGCCTATGCAATCGTCAACGGTACTGTGGTGGAAAACGTCGCCTCCACAATCGTTGACGAGATAGTGAGGATATTATCACTTATGTATTCATCGACGACATGGTAGAGGAAAATGTAGTACATACAATCGTCGACGATCGGGTGAGGGAAACTGTCGCTTGTGTGGTCTTGCGTGATTTCGTGGCAATTTGTTCGAAAATTTCATCAGCGATATGTTTGAGGTGTCGTCAACATGTCTTCTATGATTATATATATATATATATATATATATATATATATATATATATATATATATATATATATATGTATATATATACATATATATATATATATATATATATATATATATATATATATATATATATATATATATATATATATATATATATATATATATATATATATATATATATATATATATATATATATATATATATATATATATATATATATATATATATATATATATATATATATATATATATATATATATATATATATATATATATATATATATATATATATATGTATATATATATATATATATATATATATATATATATATATATATATATATATATATATATATATATATATATATATTTGTATCACAGTTTAAGCTAAAACTAATATAGCAGAACTCGTCTTATCAACTTCAAGTTAAATACACAATATAAAGCAAGTCATAAAATAAAAACATAATTGTTTTTATTGTGCCTTTAATATAAAAAAATAACTTTAAAAACATATTCATGTGGTGTCGATAGAGTGCGCTCGAGCGACTTGCCGAGAAAATTTTTATGAAAGTGTTTTTATTGCTTTCCATCCAAATTTCTAAACGTGTCGTTCGTCTATGTTCTATAAACAATGCATTAAGTAAAACGGCAAATTCTAAGCTTTTATTAATTTTAAACCTCAATTGAAAATATAGATAAATTTTTTTAGCTAAATATTTTTTTTTTTTTGTGAACAACAAATAAATAGCCATGTTCTAAGAAACGCGCGATTTGAAACCGCAAACCGTACTGAAAAACGCTTATTTCAATTTTAGGTGTTATAACGAACGTACGTTTTGCTGGCGTTTCGGAGGTTTTCCGAAAAAATACAACATATGTTTTACATAACTATATACATATGTACGAGTATGTCGTAGTCACATAAAAAAAATAATTATTTGGTTTTTTAATTGAAAATGTGTAAAATTCTTTCAATTTTTATTGAAATAAAAAGAAAACATATTAAATTTCAATTGTGCATAATTTTGTTGTCTTTTGCAAGTTCAGTTTTAGCAAATTCTATCAGTTCACTTCAATATACACACACATGCGAGTTGAAGCCGCTAATTTCGATATCTGGCGATTTCAAATCGCAAAACTATACTTCTTACGTTATACGTTTGTCAGAACACCTATTTGACGTTTTCAAATCGAAAACGCAAAATTTAAGCGATTTGCGTTTCTCAGAACATGCCTGAAACTTAAAAAAAAGTTTTGGTGCGTATTTTTTTCGAAATAACGCGTTTTTTCTCCCATATTGGTGCGTTTTGAAATTTGAAAGTTGACAACGCTGATGTATTTCTTTGTTCAAATATTTAGATTACGTATACGGCCCCGATACTTGAGAAATGTTTCCCAAGTGGAAACAGCACGAAGAATTTTTGGTTGCAATGCGAAATGGCCTGTAGGCATTTCTCCATCCGCTCTACAAAAATTGGCACATCCTGATGGCGAAGGCGGCACTGCAAGAGCTGCTGGTAAAATGGGTTCAGTTTTTGTTTTAAGCAATACAGCAACAAGTTCCATTGAAGAAGTTGCAGCTGCAGCTCCCCACACCGACAAATGGTTTCAAGTTTATTTATATAAGGATCGGTAAGTTAAATTTAAACTAATTTAATTAATTTTTTATTATTATTTTTTTTTTTATACTGAGCTGGAGACAAAACCCAACAGCAGTCATACCAAACTGTTTACAGCTTTTATGATTATAGTAAACTAATCAAAACAATTTTAGTCCTATGTTAGCTTTAAGGTTTTAAAAGGTTTTTATTAATTTAAGACATTATTCTTTGCCTTTTTTCCAAATTATTGAAATAGGAGTTTAATAATATCAATATTTTAAAGTATTTCTTGAAGGTCTCAAATAGATGGAAAAGTGACATTAATTATAAAAGACTAAAAACACTAAATTTTTTTTATCGCTATAAGAATGGAAAAAAAACAAATCTATGAAGAAACTTCAAGAGAGTCCAGAAAATATTAACAGCCTGTTCGACGATATCGAATGCAAATGTATGCGAAAGAAAGCTAGTCACTCACATTCGAATCAAGTTGGGTTTGTCTATGTCACTATTATTCGTTCGCATGAACTTAGGTATTTTATTGAATTTTGACACATCGTTCGAATAGAATAAAGTTAGAAAAAACCCAAATCAATTTTCTTTCGCCTAGAATGCGAATGAACTTATCCTTTCGACATCGACGAACTGGCTGTAAACTTTTTTGATTGACACCGAAATTATGAAAAATTTTTTAAGAAAAAATCTATAACATTCTTTATCGAAAATCTTAAAATCAGCTTTACTGTGTTGAATACCGTTTTAGGACCATCTAACAGACATAAAAATAGCGGTTTCGCTTATTTTGTCAAATATTTGTTTAGTGTGAAACTACCTTGATTTTCCAAGTTTGATGGAAGTAAATAAATTTAATATTACTTTTAAACTTTTTCATGTAGAAAATGTTCATCTTTGAAATGAGTTCTAAGTTGAGCAGTATTCTTAAGTCTTACCTTGTATTTTTTCATTAATTTTCTTTTCAGAAATGTAACCGAAAGATTTGTTCGTCGTGCCGAAAGGTGCAATTTTAAAGCTATAGTTCTTACTGTGTGTTGAACCGAGTTCAACAAGAATTAATTTAATTTTTTTTCTTCACTGTAATTATTATTATTTTTCATTTACTTTTGCTATATGTATTTAATTTCCCCTTTTTTTTTCTTTTACATTGTACACATACATACATGAATTTTTATATTAATTTAACCTTGCGGTATTTATGTACAAAACCTTGTATTTTAGTCTTAAGAAGAACTCGAATAAAACAAGAAGCTTTTAATAAGAAAAACTCACTTGTTTTTCTAAACCAAAAAAAGTATTAATTAGGGAAGAGGAGTTACCTCTCACCCTAACATATGGTCCTTCGACAATCCTAGAGTAGGCTAGGATTTGATTGAACTGGTGGACAACTTGTTCCAGAAGTTGCAATTCCCCAGCAGTTGTCAATAGCGAAGCTAAATTCGAAAAAGCCCACCGTGCTTAAAGGAAGAAAGATCTCATCAAAGGTTCTACATGATCACCCGATCATAGTCAAGAAGATACGAGTTAACAACAAACCATAAGGAAGAATATTTCCATCCACAAGGAGATAAAAGCGACATTCCACAAGAAAGAAAATTCAAATGGGTATGTACAGTGTCAGATTATATTTTGTGCGGTAGTAGTATTAAACATAAGCAAAAAATAAGTAAATGATACCAATATACATACATAAAGGCATACATACTTTTAAGAAAAAGTAGCTGCAAAAAAAAAAAAAAAAAAAAGAATAAATGCCTAAAAGTGTTTCCAACAACAAAATTAAGCAAATAAAATTCTAACCTTAAAAAATTAAAAGTTCCACCTCTGATTGGAAATAATACCAACACTGGCAAAAAAGGTCGTCACTGTTTGCAAAAGTCTACAAAATATTATAACGGTTTCTTTAGCATGCGCAGTAAAGCAAAATGAATTTGTAAAACTCTTCGCACTTATTAAACCAATGCTTCAATTCAGCGTGTTAATGTAAAGCATAGAAAGGTGTCAATTGAATAACAGCAAAAGATTTGAGAAAATAAAAAATAAACCGCAGTTTAGTGAAAAAAAAAGACATTTAATTGAATTTAAAACTTTAAAAACACAAATATAGTGACTCATATTAAAATAACATAGTGAAGCTTTAAAATTTGTGTATGTAAATACGAAACATACAAAATCAAAGCAACAACGTACGCAAAGAACTCCTGTTCAAATAAAAAACAACAACAAACAATTAACACTTCATATACAGAGAGTAAGGGTTTCCCATACGAAGAAAAACTGAACAAAAAGGTGAGTGGAGTTATCAACAAATAATATAATTATTTAAAACATACAATTAAGGGCGAAATTAAAACTAAAATCGTGGGACAATACAATAGGCAACAATAAACAAAGCTACTTTTGTTTCATTAAAATTTTTTTTAATAAAGAGCAGTGATTATTAAAATTAAAAAGAAAACCATCGATTTCTTTTGAAAATTTGCATACAGTGCCGCATTTCTTTTCATCCAGTGGGAAATTTTTGTATTGTCGCATACATCAAATTTAGTTTTGAACTATCATTGTTCGCACCAAAAGTATAAATTTTAATATGGCAGCCAAAAGAAAATGTAAATATGTCATCATGGAATTGGAAGAGCTTTTCAAGAACATTGAAATAACACCCGCAGAGGATCTAAATGCGTCTTATTTAGAAGTTTCAATGCAAGAATTAGAAAAAAGTGGGAAGCATTAAGTACAGCTTACGAAAGCCACATAATGGGACTAGACGAGAAAGTGGAACCAGACTACAAGGACGAATTGGCTCAAAACTATCAGAAAGTGTGTAATAAAACTCATAAAATGAGAGCTAAAATTTTGGGTTTAATCGCTTCCACAAGAACAATAAATCAAAATGAAACTTTAAATATTTCACAATCTTCCATGACACTTAAATTACCACCATGTGACATAGAAATTTTTGAAGGGGGTTATTCAAAATGGCCAGGGTTTAGAGACATGTTCGAGGCGGTGATTGGGAATCATCCACATTTAGCCCCAGCTCAAAAGCTTTACCATTTACGTAGCAAGACGAGGGGGGAGGCTAATCAAATCGTAAAACGGTTCGATTTGGTTGACAGTAATTTTTCTCTGGCTTGGCAAGCCTTAAAAAATCGTTTTGAAAATCCTCGCATTTTGGCCCAGCAAATGAAACAGATGTTTGGTATGTCGGCCATTCAAAATGAAAGCGCAAAATCAATTACATATATCCAGAGCGTACTTAATGAGAGTTTAGCTATTTTTAATTCACTTAACCTAACGAATTCTTGGGATGCCATTTTAATTCACTTGTGCGTTTCTAAACTACCAGAAGAAACCATGAGAGCATGGGAAAATTCACTAGCGGATCACAAAAAGTGGCCCACTTGGCAGGAAATGTCTGATTATCTTTCGAAAAGAGTAGAAATGTTAGAAACGGTTTCAGATATGAAAAAACCTCATAGCAGAGAAAATCAAGGATTGAAAAATCAATCATTTCACTCGCAGCTGGAGCAAGAAAAAACCAAACTTAGTTGCAAGAAATGCAAACAAAACCATCCGTTACGGTACTGTAAACAATTTAAAGCATTATCGGTAAGCGACAGAATCAAATACGTGTTTTCAAATAAATTTTGTGTCAACTGCTTATCACCAAACCACTTCAAGTCAAAGTGCCCCAGTACTAGTCTTTGTTTAAGGTGCAATCAAAAACACCACACAATGCTTCATCTTGAAGAAAAAGCAAGAGGCAAAGATGACAATGAGTTTCGGGTTAAAAGCCAATCATTTTCATCAACCAATGAACATCCCTCAATATCGGGTGTCCAGAGTTTAGACAAAACTCAGAAGCCTCCGAGACCCGAAACACGAGAAACCTCAATTCGCACTTATTTTTCGCGAAATGAGGGAACGACTATTTTGCCTACAGCCTTGGTAAAACTCGTACATCGCGGAGAACAATATTTGATTCGCATTCTCTTAGATGCTGGTTCTGAAAGAACTTTTATTTCCACACGATTGCAACAAAATCTCGCTATCCCTGTTCAAAACTACAATACACAAATCTCAGGTCTTGGTGGAACAGTTGTAGGGAAATCTAAAGGAATATGTTCCGTCATGTTGAAATCCAGAATCTCTGAATTCACCCTTCAGCTGGATGCTATTGTGATGCCAAAGCTGTCAAGTTTGCTGCCTTCTAGACCTATTAAAGTAAAATATTTCGGAGAAGTTCAAAATTTGAACCTAGCGGATCCCTCTTTCTTTAAACCAGCTACCATTGACATGATAATAGGCAGTGATTATCTTCCTCTTGTAAACGTGGATGGCGTGAAATCCAATATATTAAACTGCCTAGAAGCAAGAGAATCACAGTTTGGATGGTATTTATCAGGTCCGGTTTTAAACAATGAAATAAAGTCATTTTCGATAGCAGTGAATCCCTTGAATGACGACGAGCTACAACAACAATTAAAACGATTTTGGGAGCTAGAAGAAGTGGACAAACCTCTGACAGAGTCAGAAAATGATAAATATTGTGAAAGGTATTACCAAGAAACGACAACACGTCAGGCTGACGGCAGATATGTTGTCCGTCTTCCATTTAAAATTGAATTTCCGCATGAAATATATCTCGGTGCCTCAAAGCATATGGCGCTCGCTCAGTTTCATAGAATGGAAAAAACTCTGGAAAGGTATCCAGAGTTAAAGGAAGAATATTTTAAAGTTATTAAAGAATATTTGGATTTAGATCACATGGAACCAGTGTCGCATGTTGAGTCTCAAATAGAGAGACAAAACGCATTTTATCTGCCACACCACGCGGTCGTACGCCCAGACAGTAAAACCACCAAAGTGAGGGTGGTCTTTAACGCCTCAAAAAAGACAACAAGTGGGTATTCATTAAATGATGTTCTCTACCAGGGACTGGCTTTACAAGCGGATCTGATGCAGGTAATAATGGGGTGGCGTTACTACAAATACGTTTTCACCGGCGACATTCAAAAAATGTTTAGACAAATACTGATAGATGAACGAGATCGGTCTTTTCAACTTATTTTCTTTCGTGAACACGACGAGGCTCCTGTTAAAACTTTTCGCTTAAAGACAGTTACGTTTGGAGTCAATTGCGCTCCTTTTCTGGCCATTAGAACTCTACAGGAGTTAAGCAAAGACTGTAAAGATTTGCATCCGAAAGCATCTTATATTTTAAAACGTGAAATATATGTTGACGACCTCTTGTCTGGCGGTCACACACTTAACGAAGCGCAAGATAAACAACAAGAAGTTATGAGAGTTTTGAAATCGGCAGGGTTTCCGATGAAAAAAGTTACGTCAAATGATCCATTTCTTCTTCAACACTTGCCCCGGGAGGATCTTCTAGATGAAGATTTTTTGAAGTTCGATACCTCCAGTAATGTAAAAACCCTCGGCATCCGCTGGAATGCCAAAGCGAATTACTTCTACTACACTTTACCCCCAATAGATATATTAAACTCCTCAACAAAAAGAAAAATTCTGTCCGTCATTGCTAAATTATTCGACCCGCTTGGCTGGGTTGGGCCAGTAGTTATAATCGCCAAACTTTTGATGCAAGAATTGTGGAAAGAAAAAGTCGATTGGGATGACCCTGTTTCTACACAAATCTTGACAAAATGGAAGCTATTCGCAGAGTCTTTACCGAATATATCCATGATAAAAATTCCTAGATGGATCAGTTTTACTCCAGAACACAACATTCAAATACATGGGTTCTGTGACGCTTCGGAAAGGGCGTATTGTGGTATGATTTTTATAAGAACTCAAAGTCCTCAAGGCAGTATTAATAGCAGTTTATTAATAGCAAAAACAAAAGTCGCACCTCTTAAGAAAACAACAATTCCAAAGTTAGAGTTGTGTGGGGCTCTTCTACTTACCAAGTTAATACAAAATTATGTCAGCAACTGCAACTTTTCGTATGAATTATTTTTATGGACGGATTCATCCATAGTGCTTGGTTGGCTTCAAAAAGATCCCAGTACGCTAAAAACTTTTGTAGGAAACCGAGTTGTAGAAATTCTTAGTATTGTCACGACAAATCAATGGAAACATATAAAAACCGAAGAAAATCCTGCCGATCTCGGCAGCCGTGGCTGTTTTCCTCAAGAGCTTTACCAGAATAGGCTTTGGTGGCATGGGCCAGACTGGTTAACGCAGCCCATGGATCAGTGGCCAACCCCTCGAACATTCGATCCTCACGATTTAGAAATCAAAAACTTTAAAACTTGCAATAATATCAAAATTATCTCAAATTTCAACTTGAGAAATTGTAATAACCTCGACAAAGACAAATCTCAATTTAAAGAAAATGAGCCGTGGGACATTCTTCAGGAGTTTTCTTCTCTTGATCGAGCATTAAGAGTCATAAGCTACGGATTTCGTTTCATCTACCGCATAATAAAGAAGCCAACCATCTACAAAGCAAATACTATAACTGCCGACGAAATCACGTTTACGAAAAGACGGCTAATCAATCTCACCCAGAAACTATATTTCCCCCGGGAATATGCATGCTTGAAAGAGAAAATCTCATTGTCTCGTAGAAGCAAGCTAATAAGCCTAAACCCATTTCTAGATGGGAATGATTTACTAAGAGTTGGCGGTAGATTGCAAAATTCAGCGCTCAGTTATGAAGAACAACACCCAATAATACTACCAGAAAAGTCTCACTTTACCAAGCTTCTCGTAGAATTTACCCACCGTATTCTACTCCATTCAGAACATCAAATAATGATGCGGGCAATTCGACAAGGGTATTATGTGCCCAGGCTGAAAAATCTTATACGAAAATGTATTAGAAGTTGCAAAACGTGCACAATCTATAAGAAAACATTCCAACATCAAATAATGGGTGCCCTTCCTCCCGAAAGAGTGAACTTTTCTTTACCCTTCACATACACAGGCGTAGACTTTGCAGACCCTTTCAACATAAAATCGTCTCCTCTTAGGAATGCCAAAATCTTAAAAGGTTATGCTGCGGTATTCGTTTGCTTTGCAACCCGAGCAGTTCATTTAGAGCCGTGCTCGGATCTATCCACTGATGCCTTCTTAGCATGCTTTAGCCGATTTACAGGTCGCAGAGGGTTGCCCCAAACAATGTTTTCCGATAACGGTAGAAATTTCCTAGGAGCGAATTACACTTTACTAAAGCAGCACAATGCTTTTCTAAAAGCAGCAGAAAAAACATTGGTCGACAAGTACGCCCTTCACGGGTTTAACTGGTCTTTTATCCCACCTTACGCGCCACATATGGGTGGTCTCTGGGAGGCCGCCGTGAAGAGCATGAAATCCCATTTAAAAAAGATAGCTCAACCACTAAATTTTACATTTGAGGAATTCAACACCTTACTTGTAAAAATTGAAGCAGTATTAAATTCCCGACCACTTTCAGCTATCAGTGAAAATCCTAATGAAGTTTTGCCATTGACCCCCGGACATTTACTACGCGGCGCTCCAATAACAGCTCCACCTGAGACTCTTTCTGGTCTACAAAACCAGAACCTATCCGTTCTAAAACGCTGGGATCAGCTAAAAGTGCTGCAACAAATATTTGCTAAGAGATGGAAAAACGAATATATTACTGAATTGCAACGCCGATTCAAATGGAAGAAAGAAAGGAATAATATCAAACCAGATGATATTGTTGTTGTAAAGGAGGATTTATTGCCTCCCACAGATTGGCGACTCGGTCGTGTAACTAATGTTATTTATGGAAGAGACAACAAAGTCCGAGTTGCGGATGTTTTAACTCAAAGTGGAATCATTCGAAGGCCAATTGTAAAGCTCTGCATTCTACCCACTGCTAGTAACTCCCTTGATAATCACCCTTCACCAAATATTTCGAATTAAGTACCCAGCACTTACTTTCTAATAATATCCCCCGATCGACCTATGAATTTATGATGCAAAATTGCGAAGCAATAAAGCTTATTTCAGATTTACTAACAACCGCACAATTTCTCTTTTGACGCTGTAAATATTCCTTTGTCTCGTTTCTCTCCTCTAGATGGAACGCCGTCCAAGATGTCACGTATGCCGTGGGAATCACCCTTTAAAATATTGCAAACCGTTTATGAAATGGAGTATTGAGCTGCGACGTCTCTCGATTGAAAATAAGGGTTATTTTCTTAACTGTCTCGCCCACTCTCACTCACGGGCAGGATGTACCTCCGAGAACAGATGCACAATAAGCGACGAAAATGGGCGGCTGTGTAACGCCTTTCACCATAGCATGCTTCACCGAGACAAACCGGACTCCCCGTCATCCAGCTTTGAAATTACCGATCTGCCTGATCTGATGCAAAAGACTGAACCCGAAGCTTGCAAAGCTGAAGTAAATCCGAGCATCAACGAGCCGTCATCTACGGCAAATACTAGGCCGCATTACAAAGTTAAACGGCATCAGCGAGCCCGTTTAGCCTTTCCGCCGATGGGTTCTAACAGGATTCATGTTTTTATCCCACCTCTTATTCGGGTCAACCTTAATTACAAAGGCCAAAAAATGTACACGACATTTATACTGGATCCGACAGTGCCTAAGTCATGTATTCTAAGACAAGTCGCTCAAATACTACCTGAGTTCAATCCCGTTGGTTCAATCGAAAGCTTTATTTTGGAACCCGCTTTTCCTCACGATAGCTGCCACAAAATAGCTGCACGCTTACAACTGGTAAATTATCTGGATGCTCCTCAGCTAGAACCCTGCAACCTTGAAGAAATTGGCAAACATTTTAAGCCGTATGTGCCACTTGCACACCCCTTATGCCTAAAGAGTGGCGAAATCGACGGAGTACTTGGCAAAGATGTAGCGAGCCTAATTCTACTGCCTCCGCTGGTCCTAGGTGAATCACTGTTGGTCAGCGCCCAAAAAACAACATTTGGTTTCGTCATTTCCGGCAATTGGAAAGGTTATGTCTGTCATTAGTCGTGGCCGGGAGTATGTTGAACCGAGTTCAACAAGAATTAATTTAATTTTTTTTCTTCACTGTAATTATTATTATTTTTCATTTACTTTTGCTATATGTATTTAATTTCCCCTTTTTTTTTCTTTTACATTGTACACATACATACATGAATTTTTATATTAATTTAACCTTGCGGTATTTATGTACAAAACCTTGTATTTTAGTCTTAAGAAGAACTCGAATAAAGCAAGAAGCTTTTAATAAGAAAAACTCACTTGTTTTTCTAAACCAAAAAAAGTATTAATTAGGGAAGAGGAGTTACCTCTCACCCTAACACTGTGGATTGTTCAGTTTTTGGTCAGCGATGGGATGACGCCCGTAATAATTTAGTTTTACCTTCACATTTACGTTTAGCCAATTTTCAAGATCAATTAGACAATAAGGGCGGAAGCGCAGCCATCTCAAAATATATTGGTAATAATATTGATTCTGGCATTACATGGAAAGACGTTAAATGGTTGGTTCAAATTACCCATCTGCCAGTGATTGCTAAAGGTGTTCTGACTGCGGAAGGAGCCACTTTAGCTCATGAAGCTGGCTGTGCGGGCGTTTTAGTTTCTAACCACGGCGCCCGTCATTTAGATGGTTTATCAGCACCTATAGAAGTTTTACACGAAATCGTTAAAGCTGTCGGTGACGACATGGTCGTTATGTTAGACAGTGGTATTCGCAACGGAAATGATATATTTAAAGCACTGGCTTTGGGAGCAAAAATGGTGTTTATAGGCCGGCCTGCTATATGGGGGTTGGCATGCGGCGGCCAAGCTGGTGTAGAGCAAATGTTAACAGTGCTTAAAGAAGATTTTGTAAAAATAATGACATTAGCTGGCTGTGCAAATTTAGAGACAATAACAAGCAATATGATTGTACATGAGTCTCACTATGCGAAAATGTAAATTAGTTTTATTATATGTATGTACATTGTTTTAAGATTTTTATGCACACTACCTGCTAAGCTTCTAGATATAAATTAATTAATAAAATAATTGAATAACATTTTTCTCAATCATTTTATGTATAAATTAAATCATGATATGTATATACATATGTATATACAATTATTGTTTTGTTTATACCAAGGCGAATTGAATTCGCCTTGGTTTATACAAATTTACATACATCCGTAAAAATATGTGTAACACCCAATTTTCACGACGACTTTTAAAGACATGTTTGTTTTTTATTTTCTTTCAAAGTTGCTACCAAAATCATGTTACATTTTCATCATGATTTTTTAAGACATGTCTTTTTTTGCAAAATTATATCGTTGTCTCTTTTTATCCTTTTGTTTGTATCAATGTAGTCATCGTGTCGATCGAATGTAAATGAAAAATAATAACAAGATTACAAATAACAAAAAGGAATTAGGAAAAAAAAACACGAAAAACAGAGTTCGTGTCTTTTTGTCTACCCCTCTTTCATTTCTATCAAATTTGCCCACAAACATGATAGACATGACTTAAAGACATCTGAAAAAATTATCGTGAAAATTGGGTGTAACTTTAAAAATTGTAAGAAGATAAAAACTAAAGAAAACAAAAAAATTACCGAAAAAAATATTTCGTATGTGAACATAAAAGCACGTTGAAAAGAAAATTGAGAAAAAGTTGAACAAATAAAATTGCTCTGTGTGATTCTAAGCTAAGCTGATGAAACTTAGTACGGAGGCAAGGCAGCTTTACCAGTTAAGGGCGTTTCAGACTATCATACAAGTCTTAAGATACTGATTGGATTTTGTGAGACAAAAATCTAATGATATTTGTTGCGACTGTCAAAAAATTTAACATGCAATTACATTTTGTTTTCACACCATCACACCTAAAGTAAAATAAGAAATATGATTTGAAAATAAACAGCCACCAAAAAACATCACAGGTATTTTATTGGTAGAAATAATGAAATGTCAAAATTCGTTCGCTCTTTTTCTAAAAAAAAAAGGCAACAAAGACTATGTTTTTCCCAGAACTATGTAATGTAATTCTGTATGCACAGAATTTTGAACTTGAAAGAGAATTTTGACAATATTTCGGAACGAAAATAAAAAGCAGATGTACATACGTATGGCATTTTTAACGGCCGTATCCAAAAAAAATTCTTACTTGAGTTTTAACGCATACGTTAGTTACCAAACACATTAGCACTACCATACATTTGTTAAAAATTTTTATGCAAAAACAGTACGTTAACTTTTACATATGTATAGTAAGGAGTTTAATTGTTTTGTTATGGCAACGCCGTTATGTTCAGTTGTAATTTTTTGAATAGTGATGAATAAAAACTAATATTCGAAAACCGAAAAACAAATTTAAAAAATAAAAAATGATTATTATTACATAAAATATCATATTTTTGACAAACAGTTCTTGGATTTACCTTCTTAATAAATAATGAATATATAATATGTAGTATATTAATGAAATTGAGAAAAAGTAATAGGGGTACTTATCTAGAAAAATTGTTATTATTCGAATAACGATTTTCATTGTATTCGTTTGATTGAAAGTGCATCACTAACATAATTGTTATTTATATTTTTCTTTCAAAATTAATATTTTCAGTTTGTATACAATGCAATGTGTAAATTTACTTAATTAATAAGCATAAAACATTGCTTGCATTAAATTTTTTACAAAATTGTGCTTTCTAAAGGAAATAAAAATGAAGAAGTCAAATGTCATTTTAACGTACAGTTAAAGTGTACTCATTTCAACTTTAAACGAATGGTAAGTAAATAATCGTTTTTGCATACAACGTTAAGGAATTTTTCTTGTTAACGCGAAACTTCTTGTTAAGTTTTTTTTTGATACGGCCGTAAAGCATTAAACACATAGACGACAGCAGACAGCAAGCAGCAATCTGTCAAAAATAAAATACATGGGTGTAAGTGCACACGATTATTTTAACGACTTCACAGCAGCACGACTTCACAACAGTATTTGCTGCTGCTGCCAACTTAGATTAATTTCTATTTTCGTAAGCAGCAAAAAGTAAATGCAGTGCTGCCACTATAAATATAAATTGACAGCAATAAAAACTAAAATTTGTTTGAAATATTTAATAGAAATAAACATCATATAAATAAAATAAACAAATTAATTGATGAGTTTTTACAACTTTACGTGATATTATTACGTTTTCAGGCAGTAATTTTAATTTTATTCATGTAAAATATATATGTGGCACCTCTAAAATTTGCATTGCTTAAATACACATAGTGCTGCTGCTGTCTTTAAAATAATTATGTTGCTGACCAGACGGCAGCATTTGAAGCTAACTTCATTTGTACTCATGAAGTTATGAAGTCTGCTGTCGTCTAAGTGTTTAGAGCTTTAAGTTTGACGACACAAAGCTTTCGTATGTGATCGTGAATGCAAATTCAAAACGAAATTAAAGCAGCACTGATCAAGAAAACCTGTTGTGTAAAAAGTGGCACTTAGTGCAGGTTTTCTTACTTTCACCCTGTAGGAGGGAATAATTATGTTTTGTGGCGTTTAATTTGAAGCAAGGTTCAAGGTTTTTAATGTAATTATTTTAGATCTTTTAAATTAATCCTGCAATTTTATAGATTTTTTATGCATGAATATAAAATACATATATGTACCTATGTAATTTATATAAAAATTGAATTCATTTACTAAAATTTTTTTTAAATTTGCAACAATTGTTACTAGAAAGCGTTCATTAACCCAAAAAATTTGTAATGAGAGAGCGTAAAAAATTGAGAGACAAAAATTCTTGCAAGTATTTACAAGTAAAATTTTGACTTGCAATAATTATTCAAACAGCTGTTTTGCGTTTGTGTTTACAAAACAAGATTTCTAAATTAAGTTAAAAATTAAAATATTTCGTAAAATTTAAGAAATTGTAAGTATATGTAAATTTTTGAAAGGATAAAGTATTAAAAAGATAACAAATTTATTTCTTCTAAATATTCCAGCTAAAAATCTTTAGCTAGAAAATTTAGAAGAAATCAATATAAACAAGATCAAATAATACGAATATTTGATAACAAATTTATTTTTGTGTAAATTAGGAATAACAGAAGTAAAATAAGACGTGTAATGGAAATGAACTAAAGGGCGTTTCAGACTATCATACAAGTCTTAAGATTTTGATTGGATTTTGTGGGACAAAAATCTAAAGATATTTGTTGCGACTGTCAAAAAATCTAACGTATCTAACGTAAAAATCTTGAAAAATTTGTTTAAACGATAAGATTTTTCATTGGATCAGGGTTGCATTTTCTGCAAAAGCAAATAATAAAAATATTAAAACCAGACGTTAAGTAAATTGGCAGTTTATTTTCAAGTCATATTCCTTATTTTACCTTAGGTGTGATAGTGTGAAAACAAAATGTAATGGTACGTTAGATTTTTTGACAGTAGCAACAAATATCTTTAGATTTTTGTCCCACAAAATCCAATCAAAATCTTAAGACTTGTATGATAGTCTGAAACGCCCTTAAACAAATTTCTAAAAATGGTGAAGTGTTATGGGATGTCAAATCTTTTAACGTATTATTTCTCATCTTCATAACGCTTTACATTCACACTATCACACTTGCACGTATTATTTGATTTTTTGACAAGTCTTAATACAAAGTGTGATAGTCTGAAGTGCCCTTAAGCAACATAGTATCTAGCACATCAGTGGCAAAGGATTTTCCGGCAAATTTACTTGCTTGAATGTGTTTAAAACTTTTAGGGGAGCAATTAAATTGACACTTGGATCATTCCATTTTTAATTATATTAATATTTTTCTAGTTTTACTTTAGTATTGTAAATATTATGAGTACCTAGTTACTCGGTACTTTACACTTTAAAATAAAAATATTATGTGTAGGCAGGCAGTTATAACGTATAAATCGGCCCATACACGTTTCAATTCAGTTGTCAATTGAGTGTTTCAATTGAATTGCTTCTTGGCCACACACTTCATAAACTGAATTGAAAGATTTTCATTCAACTGTTAGATTCAATGATATTAAAGACAATTTTAAACATATTTAACGTTTTCTTTGCAAAAAAAAACTACAAATATAAATATTGTCAGCTGATTTAAAATTTTTTGTGCAAAAATTCTTTAGTCGGTGCGGTGTGCGCTTTCTTTTTAATTTTCGGTGCGCTTTTTAAATTTCGGTGGCACCAAATCATATTCAATACAACTTTTTGTGTTAATGTAAGAAAGAAGTTTATTCAAGTGTCTAAAATTTTTACATCTCATTTTGCTGAGCACAATGTGAACACGGAGTAATAATATGAAAACCGTATCACATCATATACACAAAGTGAGAGACAATCTTGCTGTTGTGTATTATACACTTTCTCGAAAGAAAAATAAACATTTGCTGTTTTTGCAGAGCCTTCAAACGATCAATCCAAGTTTGTCAAATAGTGCAGTTCATATTCATAACACGCGTGAACTCGCTACTTCTTTAGTAATTAATAAATTACCAAATTATTAACTAAATTCTAAATCGAGTTTGATAGCTTGTAGTGCGATTCAGTAATTTCAATAATTTGAAAATTTTTTCGAACTATTTCATCCCTTGCAGTAACGATTGTAAGCTCCTGCAATATAATTTTGACGACGGTTTTTTTGTAAAAATGTTTTATTTTATTTTTAAATATTTCCTTTTCCAAGGGAAAAAAATTAAAAAAACAAACAATAAGACCCTGAGCGGAACAAATTTATTTATTGCAAACATTGATTAATATAAGGCCGAAGCACCTCAGGATCAAGATAAATCGTTATAATTATTGTAAAGATACTGTTGCTTTAATAAAAGTAATAGAATCGCATTAGAGGCCAATTTTGACAAAAACCATTTTTTAGCTATTGGAAGAATTTGATGGCATGACATCAGCCTGAGCTATCAAACCCGGTTGAACGTCTAATAGCCGCTTAAAATGTTGTTTTGTTATCATGTTTTTAACACAAAAATATTATTTTTTTTTTTTAAATACAAAATGGATTTTTAAACATGAAAAGAAAAATTTTAAATTTGGTGCGTTTTTGTTGAAATAACGCGCATTTTCTCTCATTTCGGTGCGTGTTGAAATTTCAAAGTTGACAACGCTGATTATTGTACTTGTCATTCTAAACTTTTTCTTTGAATAAAACACGTGTGGACTTAATACTTTCTCAAATTTAATAAACGAGTTTCATTCTCACATAAGGGGTTCTTAGGACACAACACTTCAACCAACTCGACAACTGCCAAACTAATCAATTTGCAAAGCCATACATGTCTTGATTTGCACAACAACCTACTCAGTTGCCATAAATAGATATTTTATTCAAAAATAGCTAATCACCTTTATTGTGTTTAGCGTATGTCGACTACGCTTAGTACTAGATTAAATAATATTGTAAAACTTTTCATTATTCTATTACAAGTCGTACTCGAAAAACGCCAGTAACGACAATGCTGAATATAAATGACCATAATCATATTATTTGTATAATATCCATGATAAGTATAATTTTTCCAAAAATTATAACGGTAGTTATTAACCCATATATATCATATATACCATATATACACATAACAACACTACTCTAACTTGCAAATTTTATCTAGTAAAGTGTTCACTTAGTTTTTCACATTTTTGAGACTAATTTTGAAAAATGTTTTGTTACTCTTTCATTGCTAATTTTTACTAGTAAAGTAAATGAACACACCTAAATATCAAACTGAAAACAGTTGGTAAGCAGTTGTTAAGAAAAATTCCTTAACGTTGTATGCAAAAACAATTATTTACTTACCATCCGTTTAAAGTTGCAATGAGTACACTTTAACTGTACGTTAAAATGACATTTAACTTCTTCATTTTTATTTCTTTTAAAAGGCACAATTTTGTAAAAAATTTTAATGCAAGCAATGTTTTATGCTTATTAAATAAGGAAATTTACACATTGTATTATATACAAACTGAAAATATTAATTTTGAAATTAAAATAAAAATACGAAATGTATTAGTGATGCGCTTTCAATAAAGCGAATACAACGAAAAATTGTGTTCGAATAATAAAAATTTTTCTAGTAAAAGTAACCCAATTATTTTTTCTCGTTTTAATTAATATACTACATATAATGTATTTACCATTTATTTAAAAGATAAGTACAGGGAATATATGTCAAAAATTTATCATTTTATGTAGCAATAATAAAAATAATAATTTTGTTTTTTTTTTTTTATTTTATTTTCGGTTTAATATAATATTCATTTTCTTACATCACTACTCAAAAAATTACAACCGAACATAACGGCACAGCCAGAATAAAACAATTAAATTCCTTACTATATTTAAAAGTTAACGTACTGTTTTTGCATGAACTTTTTTAACAAATGTATGGTAGTGTTAATGTGCTTGGTAACTAACATAGAGTCTATAAGTGATATAATATCAAATATTTTTCTATCAGCAAACGTCAAATTTGATAGCAGAGAGAATTATATCACGTGTAGCCTTCAAAATTAGTATTATTGCAATATTATATCAGATATCACAATATTGTTTTGATAATATATATTTAGAAAAGTTTAATAAAAAAGTCATAAAATCATTAAAATATTTATTAAAAAAAATCGTTTATTGTTCTTTTAGTTGTTGGAATATATAAATTTGTTTAAGAAAAATACAACATTCAACGATGTTTACTGCATGGTTGCTTAAAAATTGTGAAATATTATGATATTTGCAAAAATACTTGACGCCATGCTAGATATGAGAGAAAATATAATTTGTTTTTTCTCGTTAATCTGCTGACGTTCTCTCTCATATTATATCAGAGTTAATATCAGTTGTAGATGCTATGTAACGTATACGTTAATACTCAAGTAAGAATTTTTTTTTGCATATGGCCCTTAAGGCCGGGGCACATACAATCCGTCGTACTTTGTCCGTCTCTTTTATCAACTGACATCACGTGTACAAAGTATGAAGTTGGCACAATCAGCACTTTGATAACGGATATAAAACCAACTGCATTTTACTTTAGCTTGATTAAAATCTTTGAATTTATATTTCAGACACAGCACACAAAATCTAACACAATTTTTTTTCAATTTATTTAATTTTTGAACGAAAAATTATATTAAAATATACAAAAAATATTACCACATAGTTGTCAAAGCTCTCAACGTACGTTAAAAGTTGAAAGTTGCTCAACTTTAATACTTTGCGTTGACGGAGAAGTACCGAATGTGACAAAGCTCATAAGCCTACATGTATTTCAACTTAGCTGTCAGTTGAAAAAGGCAAAGTATAACGTACGACGGATTCTATGTGCCCCGGCCTTTACACTTAAAGTAGATAACACACGATATGTTTTTAACAATGTATATGTCATATTTTACAATGTAAAATGCCTCCATGTCGTCTGTTACATCAAAAACATTGCGTCTGTAAAAAACATGAGCAAATTCGTCTGACAAAATTTCAAATAGAGTGCTGTTCTATTTTATTATGTTTAAACATCTGACATTAGAACTCTATGCCTTGCGAACAATTCAGAGACCGTTTTTGGGCGGTATAAATAGTCGGCTTGAGGAAATTCGAATGTATTAATATATTAATATGTTTTAAATAATTATTTTTTGTAATAATAAAGAGCATAGACAATGTCAGATGTAAATGTACATGTACGTTTGTGAGCAAATTTTAAAAACCGTCTTTAAAAATGAAAAATTTTGACATGAAAACATGCATGAGGAATTACATGTTAAAAAAAACAGACGTAAAAACATATCGTCTGTGGGTGCCTTAACCAAATTTTTTATTAGCCAATTTACTACCAATTTTATCTGGCAACCATAGTTAAAACACAGCTGTTTATTGTTTTCTTTTTCACCGGCAAAATATCTAAACAAATTCTTTTATTATTATTAAATATTTTTTATTATGTTGTTAATTAAAAGAACATTCAGTAACTTACAGCGCATAAGCACATCGTACATGAAAAAACCTGGAGAAACTCTGGGAATGCGGGTGTGTTTTTACTTAATATATGAATTTTTATGAAACATTTTAAAGTTTTTTTACATACTACTTCAAGGGCTGGATAAAAAGCATAAGAAAATTAAAAAACAATATATTCCTGGATATTAATGATGGGTCTTCATCTCAGAAATTTCAAATAATCTTGCCCAAAAATGAAGCCACCAAAACGATCACTGTTGGCAGCTTAATTAAGGCCACAGGGAAATTACAAGTAGCACCACATGGCCACTATGAGTTGCATGCCCAAGAAGTAGAAATATTAGGTAACAATATATTAAAACTATATACAATATTAATGAATAAAAATTGCAGCCGATGGCCATTTGAAGGAAGGATATCCCTTTTCACCTAAACAGCAACATGCTCCAGAGTATATACGAGACTACTTACATTTACGATCGCGAGTTGATGTGGTAGCGGCTACTATGCGAATAAGGCATAAAGCTCAAAAAGGTTTACATGATTTTATGGATCAAGAAGGATTTGTTCAAATAAATACGCCGGTTTTGACCACCAACGACTGCGAAGGAGCTGGAGAAGTAATTTCTTTAATAGGTATGTTTTGTAAATAATATTTTTTGTTCAATCTGTAGGTGTTCATAGTGCGGCCTGATTCTACGGAGCTTTTAAAAAACATGTTTCGCACTGATGTCCCTCTGGAGCATAGTTATTTTGATTCAAAAGTTTATTTGACAGTATCTGGCCAGTTCCATTTGGAGGCAATGTCTTATGGCCTAGGCAATACTTATTGTTTAGGTCCCGCATTTAGAGCAGAAAACTGTAAATCTCCTTTGCATTTATCCGAATTTTATATGTTTGAAGCAGAATTAGTTTACCTCGATAAAATTCAGGAGCTTTGCTCATTTATAGAAGAGATGCTTAAGCAAACAATTAAGCAGCTTCTTGATGAAAATGCTGAAGATCTTGCATTTTGCCAGAAAATAAATTTAGGTGAAGCCATTACCTTTGAATGGTTAAGCAAACCGTGGCCTTTACTTAGCTATAAAGAAGCAATCGACATTATTCAACAAAATAAAAAAGAATTTACAACATCTATAACGCCAAATGAAGGACTCTCAAAGGAACAAGAATTATTTTTAGTTAATCACTGTAAAAGCCCAGTATTTGTGGTTGATTGGCCTGCAGCTCAGAAACCATTTTATATGAAGCAATCAAGAGACGATATATCATTGGTGCAAGCGCTAGACCTATTAATGCCAACAGTTGGTGAATTATGTGGCGGTAGTTTACGTGAAAGTGATGAGCAAATCTTGAGAAATCATCCTAAATTACCACAGGGCTTAGAATGGTATTTGGAACTAAGAAAATTTGGAGGTATAAACACAGGTGGCTTTGGTATGGGCTTTGAACGCTATTTACAATTACTTACTGGAGTTAAAAATATAAGAGATGTTATTTCTTTTCCTCGTTATCCACACAGTTGTAAAATGTAACTTTGCTAATTTAAACAGTTTATTATTTTTATTTATTTATTCATTTGTAACACATGTAGCCTATTGGCCAATATAAATAATTATATTAAAAGACTAAATTTTTAGCAAAGATGTTCATGTTTTCACTAAAATAAAAAAAACATACCTATTTAACGGCTGCCATCTAGTTTTAGCAATTTCCAAGCCAAAATAATAAATAATATTACAAACTAGAGCTGTGTAGTGCGCAAACGAACTAGTATCAATGAACTATTCACTTTAAGGAGTTAAGTGAGCCGATCATTTCTTTCTTTTGCCTTCAAATTTTCTTTCTCGTTCATGTTTCTTTCTGGTACCAACCAAAAATTCATATAAAAACAAACATCGAGACTGATCACAAATAAATCGTTTGCTTTTTTCTTTTCTTTACAATTATTTTTCATCACACCTGAATATTTCTAATATCACCTTTAATTAATCCTTCTTTTTGCTTTTATAATTGAACTTTTTATTTGTTTACACCAATTTTGTTTTGCTTTTCTTTTGCTTTATCATGAAAGCTGAAACAGAACCGTTCATTGAAAATATTATCTACGGAGCACTGAGCTCTTGAACTAAAAGAAAAACATATTTCAGTAAAAAGAGCTGAACTGAAAAGAGCACTCTCTCAAAAGAGCTCATGAACTCAACTCTAATTATTTGAGCCAAATTACAGTTAATTTTATTTATTTTTTAACGGCAAAATGTGAATAGCTTGGCGCTGCCATCAAAACAAAATTTAGATCAACAACAAGGATGATAAAGCTAGCACAATTTGATTTTCGCTTTGGCGTGTAAATGTTTCATATAAAACCGAAACAATTTGTTATAGAATTTGTAACCCATTTAACAGCAGAGCATATGTATTTTTTTTGGTATAATATAATTGCTAAAGGATTTTTGTTAACAAAATGTTTGCGGTTAAAATTTTGATTTTTGTTTTATGTTAAAATCTTCATTTATCCTAATATATTGAATTTTTTAAATAATTTCCTTTTTTAAATAAATGGCAAATCGGAGGTCGTTTTTTAAAGTTTTTACAAAAAATTTATATATTAACACTGTTTACAAAAAACTTAATAAACCGACCTCGGGTTTGCAAAATATTTAACTCTTTCGGTACATATTTTTTGATTTTAAAAATCAAATTTTTTTATTATCTTTAACTAAATTTCGGTTTCTTCTTTTTTAAAAAAATTTACCCCAAAGTGGTTTTTAGGAATGAAGCCACATGACATCATTTATACCCATCGGTATAAAATAAACACTCTTTTTGGTGGTAAGTTAGATATATTACAACTCAGCTTTTCTTTTTAAATTCATTTTAAAAAACACAAATTATAATATGAAATTTATATTTACAGATTTACATATAAAAATCCATTTCATTATATATATATATATATATATATATATATATATATATATATATATATATATATATATATATATATATATATATATATATATGTATATATATGTGTATATATATATATATATATATATATATATATATATATATATATATATATATATATATATATATATATATATATATATATATATATATATATATATATATATATATATATATATATATATATATAAACATAAAATAAAAAAGAATAATATATAATAGTATAGTATAAAGTAGTCAAAGCTACCTCTCCCAATTTTTTCAGGTCTTTTTCAGATTAAAGCCGAACTTTTCCTATTCTATTTTTTCTGATTGTTCATGTTGCTTATACTTCTCGTTCTTTCAAATATCGCACTAAAGCAATGATGTAAAAAATTATCAAAAAATACTTTAACGTTGTTGTATACGGGAACTATTTTTGTCAAATGAGTGACAAGATCGGAACACAAGCCAAATATTTTCCCCAATAATCGTATTTTTCCTTGATAAACTTTTAAGTCATAGATGATTCCTTTAGCGATGCAAGGGCATAATATTTTCACGGCGCATTTAATGGGTTTCTTGGGCATATATTGTCTACGGGTGGATATTCCTTTATACAGATTTTTTCATCCTTTGGAAAGGAGTAAAACTTTTCGCAGAAAACATCCAATAGGGGCCGAACCTTGTAAAGCTTACCGCTTGTTTGAGCTTAAAGTAAATTTCAAATTATTATGCAGAAAACAGAATCGGTTTCTTGGTATGCAGTAACGAAAAGAAGGAATTTCAGTTGCTTTCGACCAGTACATTGTTAAACGAGGATAACGAATTGAACCTATCATTATTTCTAGAACAATAAATTGAATGAATTCTTCACTGGTTATGTTTACAGGTGTCCCCGTGCTGATAAGCGATGCTTGATTCATTTATGTGATGATTTAAGTGAGAAATCCCTGCGTAAAATACTCCAAATAATATTGTATGGGAGGCTTTTTGGGTAAATTATGCTGGAAGTGCTCATCTGGGGTCGACCAATTAGCCTTCTTCCACTTATAATTGTCAAGCTTTTTAAATGGTTCCAAAACGACATCTTCATTTACGAGTTCTTCATGTATATTATTTCGTCAATATCTTCTAAGTTAATATCAACCGGATTCTGTGGAGATAGGTCGTCTAAAATGTAGGAACCATCAGAAATATCCGACTCATCAATTATTACTTTTTATTTATTTATTATCATCAATCGAGCCCTTAGGGCCATATATGATTAAAAATTGGGTTTACAACTAATGAACCTATAATACTACATGATGTTTAATAATATATGAAATGAAATAGATAAAGACATCTTATGATGATATGAATGTGATACACAATGAATTAAATAATAGTGCACATATCTCTTAGATTGATACGACAAAAAAGAAATACATAGATATTTGGATGATGATATTACATATCACTGGCAGAAACAATTAAAAGCAGCAAACGCTTAAATCGAGTCTTAGAAAATTCAAAGTTTCTTAGCGTAATGGGGAGATCATTGTAAAGTCTACAAAACCTTACAACGAACGACATTTCAAAAATAGAACTGTTAATTTTAGGCAAAATCAGTTCTGGATTGCGAACTGATTTGGAAAAACGGAATGAAGGTATCAGGTATGGGTTTGAGTTAAATTTTAACACTTGGTACAAATAACATAAAATTCTAACATTTAGAAAGTTCTGAACGGAACATGCAAGAAATTCCTTAACATAGTTCGGCATATTAACTTCTTTTTTGTGTGACAAAAAGTAATCAAATGACTTCATCTTATTTATCAAACGTAAAAAGTCGTTACTTTCTGTCACACTTTAGCACCTTTGAGCAAGTTTAGATGCCATATGGCGTCAGGCAAATAAAAAAAATTCTACGGGTATTTTAAAGTTTTTTTTAAGCACTTAATATAAATTATAAATGACATCATTTTGCAGGCTTCTGCAAATTAATTTCATAATTTTTTTTCAAAATTTAGTAAAATATGATGTTTGATAATGCACGTTTTTCAATCTTAGGAATTAATCAGTTTCAAAATAGCGGTGTTTCATTTCAAAATGACAAAAATATGCAAAATTTTTTTTAGACATTCTCTTTAAAAGTACAGAGTGAAATACTGTATTAAAAAATAATAATTTTACACATGATGGCATATGGCATCAAAAACACCGAAAGGGTTAAATAGCGAAGTTAGAATTTTCAATATATTTTGTTACATCTGGCATCGTCCTCAATTAATTAAACACAGACTCGTTTAGCAAAGTGTCATTATTTGATGAAAATTATTAAACACCGGAATTGCAATCTGGTTTATATGAAACTTTTAATAAAAATTTAATTAAGTAGAAAGTTTATATGTGTAATGGCTAACAGCTATGAAATACCTTCATGGTAACTAGTGTTTAGTGTAAAACTTTAAATTATAACAATTGCTTTAAATCAATTTTTTTGCATCAAAGGGCCGGCAAGCCACCTACTGGTCTTCACTTGGATGTTCTCAAAGATGATAAACTTGTTCAGAAACTAATGGTAGACGAAAAGAAATGTTATTTATTTGGTCGTAACGCACAAATGAATGATTTTTGCATAGATCATGCTTCCTGCTCACGCGTTCACGCAGCCTTTGTGTATCACAAACATTTAAACATTGCCTATTTAGTGGACTTGGGCTCTAGTAAGTTAATTGGTGTTTCAAGTATTCATTAGTTAATAAATTCATAACCTTAAGCTCATGGAACTTTTATTGGCACTTTGCGCTTGGAAGCTCATAAGCCAACACAATTACATGTTAATAGCACATTTCATTTCGGTGCATCTACTAGACGCTATATTCTGCGAGAAAGACCTTCTGCCGGTCAACGCAATAGCATAATGGAAGATATACCAATGACTGAAACTAGTGATGGAGCGTTATTGGGACTACCGGAAACTCAAACAGAATTGGATGTAAGTGGCTTTGTTTGATTGGTATAGAAAGTTCTAAACTTTGTCTTATATGTGCCGTAGAACCTCACAGAATATAATACTGCTCATAATCGAAGAATTTCCATGTTGGGCATAGCAGATGACATTAGAAAAGTAAGTTGGATAATATTTAGTTTACAATTACTAAAAATTTCGTATGCTAGAAACCTTCACGAAAACGGCGTAATGTGACTTTTAATGATGAAGAGATTATAATTAATCCCGAAGATGTAGATCCGAATGTTGGCCGTTTTCGGAATTTAGTTCAAACTACGGTTGTCCCTGCCAAACGAGCACGTCATGAGGGATCTAATATAGGAATATCTGCTAGTCTTACTGCGACAGCAACATCAACAAGCAATAATAATGTTAGTCTTGCAAACTCACATCAGTTATTCCAACAAAACTATCAGGAGCATATGAAAAATTTTGGCAACACTCTAAACTCGCATGCAAATCTCACACCTTCATCACCAACGTCCTTATATCAAGGTCTGCCGGCAGCTAGCACGCATGATATACATGCTACAAGATCTACAGAATTTGATGTTACTGGACCCTTAGCAATTGGTGCCAAACTAGGACTGTTATTACCAAATCCTGCTCCAGATGTAACACCCATTGCTGAGACAGTTAGTCCAGTGTCTACAAAGTCGGCTGTAGCTCATAAACTAGCATTAGCAAATGCGAACGGTAAGCTAAATTATTTTAAATATATTAAAGGCCTTTTCAACCGCAATCTGATATTACTGGTCGAAAGGCTTTAATTTAATTTCCTGCTCTTCAACATCATTTATCGTTATATTTTTGTCATTTCATTTACAGTTCGCTATGAAGATCATCACCATATAGCTTCGGACGGGTCAAATAATTCAGGCCCACAAAAGAAAAAATATGCCAAAGAAGCTTGGCCGGGTCGTAAACCAATGCTTGGTTCTTTATAACATAAATTTGTTTAATTATACTATTATTAATTATATTAATTAATTCTCTTCGTCTTTTATATATGAATCAATTATCGTGTAGATATCCTTCGCATAAAGATGTTACATTTTTAAAATATATAAGGAAATGCTTTTAACAAAAAAAACGAAGTTTAAAATATAATTTGCAATATAAACTGACTCGCACAGCTTAATTTCAATGAAAAAATCGGTGTCCATTCATACATGTTTTACCGGCAGCAGATAATCTAAGAATAATGTAAAACATTTTTATAATTGAAAATTAACACGTTTTTTATTAAAAGAAACAAGTAATAAAAGTTTACTAAAAAAATTACAAAACCAACGCCACTAATCGCGACCTTTTCCATCATGTCTGTGCTAAAATCGAAAACAACTTATTCTTAAACACTGTATGAAGATTTTAATTTATTAAAATACTCCAAATCATGTCTACTAATGGATGGTATAAACTTCCCAAAAGACTTGGTAAAATCTTCCACTTCAACAACAACATTGTCTGCTATCAGGTCTTCATCCCTGAGGTCACCTAAAAATAAATTTCATTTAGTTATTTATAATATCAAATTTAAACTAAAAAAAAAGAAACATTTTCAATAATAATTTTGGGGCTAGTTTGATGAGATTTCAAACGCGAATGATCACCCCACCATTTAGCCATTTAATTAAAAAACAATTGTTTTTACATTGATTATAATTTTTTCAGGCTAGTTATCATTGCTAACTTATTAACAATACCCCTTATCATGGCTCACGAATTTAAAAAATATGTGCTCTACCACGATTAGTTTTTAATATATTTGTAACCTGACACAACACAACATAAACACATGCTTTCAACACAAAATAATGTAAATTACTTTATTTTCTAATTGCTGTTATTACCTTTTAAATGCCGGTCAATCGTTCTTCGTACTGCAGACAACCAGGCATTTGAGCATATCGAGTACAAATCTGCGCCCGACATTTCCCCTTTTAATTTTTCGGATATCTCCTGCATATTACAATTATTAGCCAATTTAAAGCGTTTAGTTTGCGCCATCAGTACCGAAGCTTTATCATCAGCTGTAGAGCAAGGACCAACATAAAACATTTTGTCAAATCGACCAGGTCTTAAAAGAGCGGGGTCTATTAAATCCGGACGATTGGTAGCTGCTAAAATAAATATTGGTTTTGTAGTATCACAGCCCATCCCATCCATTTCAGCTAGTAATTGAGAAACAACACGATCCATAACACCACCCGAGTCCCCTGCCACGCCACGATTAGGTGCTAAAGAATCTAACTCATCCAAAAATAGAACACATGGAGCTGCGGACCGGGCTCTGGCAAAAACTTCCCTTACATTTTGTTCACTCTGTCCCACATACATATTAAGTAGCTCTGGCCCTTGTACAGAAAGAAAACTTAAATTGCATTCGGTAGCCACGGCTTTGGCCACCAGCGTCTTGCCTGTGCCTGGCGGTCCATATAAAAGTATACCCGAACGTCTCAGATTTTTTCCCATTAGGTGAACATGTTTTAAAGGCAAGCCTATGCTTGATTGTATTTCATCTTTTAGTTTAGCTAAACCTCCAATGTCCGACCATAACACCTTGGGTACTTTGGGGGCCCCCAAGCTGTCAGCAAAAGAAGCCTGCATGATATTTAAGTAATAGGCGAAGTGTTCAAAACTAAGCTTCTTATGCTCTTCTTCTCTTTGTTGTCTGATGGCATTACTATGCAATAATTCTAGGTCACCCAATAGAAACCCTTGTGACTTATCTGCGACTTCAAGTAAAACTTTTTTTGTACTTTGCCAGTTAGTTTGCCATCTATTTAAGTATCGTTCCTGCATTTCAAGTTCATAAAATGGCAGATCCTTCAAACCTCTTAAATTAAAGATCTGATTTTTGAATAATTCCTTTTTATGAAGCCATTTTAAAATAGTATATCTTTCTTCTTTTGAAGGCGTTTGTATGCGAATAATTTCCAAAAATATGCGCTGTATCATAGGTTTTATATGTTTTTCGCTGGTTAAGGCCACAATAACAACTGGATGTTTGCGATTATGTGAAAAAAGTTCTTGAGTTTGTACCTGAAAAGCGGCCAACAAACGCAAATCTTCATTTCCCTCATTGTCTATGCCAAAAATCTGTAAAAAAAAGAAAAAATGAAACTATTGTAATATACCAAGCCACAGCGATAATTTAATACGCTTGTACAAACGAAGACCTTCACCACTTTTTTCCAGATGGATATTTTAAGTATCACGTTATGTATTAGCATTTTTTTTTTTTTTTTTTTTTTTTTTATATTGGACCAGTACTCAGGGGATGACCCCTACATATGCAGTGCATTGTACCAGAACTAGGAAAATAGGTTGTGAGGAGGGGGAAAGCGGGAGTAGTGTTTGTGAACATTTGACTTGAATCTTCCAACGTTATAACAGACAGGAAACACTTCTGCAGGCAACTTGTTCCACAGACGAAGCGTGCGGCTGAAAAACGAATTCTCTCTGTAATGCGTAGTACGATTCCCCGGGCAATCGACCACAAATGGGTGAGCTCTAGACGATGAACGCGTGCTACGTAAAAATGTGCGCGTTTCGGGAACAAGATCCCTAATCTCGTCAGAGCAAAATCCATTGTAGTATCGATAGAACAGAGTAACGCATCCCACACTGCGTCGATGCTCCAGTGAGTCAATAGAGTTGGATACCCTACTGTCACCGATGAGCTTCTTCGCCCTCCCCTGCACACGGTCGAGTAACCCCAAAACAGACTTTGAGGCACCGGCCCAAACATGAGAGTTGTATTCCATTTTCGGTCGGATGTAGGTGGTATAAATAGTAAGGAGGTCGGATGGAGTGAAGTACATCTTACACCGTTTCAAAAAACCGAGGCACTTGAATGCTTCTTTAGAGATATGAAAAATGTGTTCATTCCAGCGAACGTCACACTGTATCTTCATTCCAAGAACATCAAGAGCATCCGATTCTTCAATATTTATACCATCCATGAGTACAGATGAAGCAGCATTAGCGGTCGTTTGTTTGTGCGTCAATAAGCAACACTGGGTCTTACGAGCATTAAAGGCGACCCTGTTTTTACGACCCCATTCAGAGACCAATAGAAGATCACTATTCAGTGAATCATTCATATTTAGTCTCTTGGCAGCGATCTCTGATAGGCTGGGCCTATATCTAAAAGAGTACGAGTGACAAATGCTGCTGTCATCCGCGAAAGAGTGGATAGGATTGGAAGTTTGGTAGAGAAGGTCGTTGAGGAAAATAAGAAATAGGGTAGGAGAAAGAACGGAGCCTTGCGGTACCCCTGAATTAATCTTGAACTCGTTTGATGAGACCCCATCTATAACAACTCGTATAGAGCGGTCTCTGAGAAAGCTCGATATAAACCGAGAGAAGTCATCACCGACACCAAAAGCAGTAAGTTTTGCCAATAGTGCACCATGCCACACTCTGTCAAACGCTTTTGAAATATCAAGAGCCACCACCCTACTTTCACCGAAATGATGGATTGAGTGGCACCATTTCTCTGAGAGATATGCCATAAGATCGCCAGTTGAACGACCCTTACGAAATCCATATTGACGATCACAAAGTAGTTTATGCGACTCCAGATACCTCATAAGGTGATGGTTAACCATGTTTTCCATTACTTTGGAGAGTGTAGAGCAAATTGCAATTGGGCGGTAATTTTCGGGGTTATTTGCCATACCCTTTTTGGGTATTGGTGTTACATTAGCAACCTTCCAGCACGATGGAAACTCACCAGTATGGTAAAGTATGCTGAAAAGGCGTGCTAATGGACGCGCAAGCGTAGAAGAGCACTGCTTCAAGACCAGTGCTGGAATGCCATCCGGTCCAGGAGTTTTGTTTATATCGAGGTCTTCCAAAACCCTTTTAACTGCTCGCGCCCGGAAGAATATCTTCGGCATAGTTACAGATACTCTTTCGAGCTCGGGAAGTGGCTGACTGCTTTCCGGCAAGCAGGAATTGCTTGCAAAGATTTCAGCCAACAGGTTAGCTTTGTCAACCGGGTCTGTGAATGCTTGGTCATTCTTTAAAAGAGTTGGAATTGATGAACTAGCACTGTTCTTTACTCTCTTAACGAAAGACCAAAAGGTCTTACTGCCCCGAGGAGCTGCAAGGACCTTGGCACGAAGGCGCTGTTCGTGAAGAGACTTTTCACGCCTAAGTACCTTGGCACACGAAGATCTTGCCTTTTTGCGTAGCAAATCAGTGTCTGGTGTTTTGTTTAAACGCCAGTTACTGAATGCTTCCTCTCTGGATCTGACTGCGTTTTTGCACGTCTGATTAAACCAAGATTTTGCTTTTGGTTTAATCGAAATCTGCTTGGAGGGGATGAATGTTTTCATCCCTAGCAATATAATGTTCTCGACCATTTTTGCTGAAGCATTTATGTCGTTATCTAGAAAACAAAGTTTCCAATTAAAATGCTCATAAAATTGGTTGAGCTCAGCCCAACGCGCCTTTTCGTAAATAAATATTGAACGTTTCGTAGCTGCTTTTGAAACGTTACGAAGTCCCGAAATCGAAAAGGTGGCAGAAATGGTGCAATGATCCGAATTGCCGAGAGGTGCACTAACTCTGACTTCATACTTTTCAGGGTGTGAAGTCAGGAATAGGTCAAGTGTGTTTGAATGGTGCCCTTCAACACATGGAATATGCGTTGGCTCATTCACTAATTGCGCTAGGTGGTTGTACGCAGCGAATAACTCGACATATTGGCCTTCTGGAGTTGTATGACTCGAGTGGCGAAGCCAGGATGAGTTGTGAACATTGAAATCACCAGCAACAACGATTTCACTGCTCGGACAACTTTCCAGGATCTTCGATATGGAGTCGGAGAGGGCATCGAAACCAGAAAAGGTAGTATCCCTCACCGCATTTGGACTTCTGTATAGAAACCCGAAATGCAAAAAGTGTGATCTGATTTTGAATTTAACCCAAAGACAGGTAAATTCTGCATCATGCATGCTTAATGGTTGCTGGCATTGGAACACAACTTCATTGCGAATGTAAATTACAAGGCCCCGATGGAAGTTAAAGAGGGATAGGAATTGATACCCAGGTATATGAAAATCCTGTGGATCAGCATTCTCAGATACCTGGGTTTCACATAGGGCGAAAATATCCGGCCGATGGAGACACGTGTGAGCATAGACGGAGAAGAAGTTCGTTCTCAGCCCACGTATGTTGCAAAAGTCTATTCTAAAGTTTCCCGCCATTGCGATAGAAAAATCATGTACAAATGCTAATTCTGCTGTGCTGGTGAGGCCGAAGTTAACTTAATTGTTCATTCGACTGTATAGTATCCAGTGTATATACCTTCGATACTATACAGTCAACAACAGTCAACCCCATATCACCAACATTGCAAAACAATTATTTGGTTTTTTTTTTTTTTTTTTTTTTTTAAAAGGTATGTTGCAGGATTATGGAACAATGCCTGTAAAAGGGCCATAAAAGCCCTGATCTGGCCATTTATCTATATTATTTAGATTAAAAAGTTAATTATTATTATTTTTATTATTATTATTTTATTATTATTGTTGTTGTGGGTGTTTTCTATTTTTATTTTTTTTTATTTTATTTTATTTTTTCTGTTTACATATACATATGTATATGTACTTATAATTAATTAACATACCTCAAAATTATGAAAACATATCAACAACGGTTCACTTATTTGACTCTTAGCAAAGACGGCTTTTAATTTCATTTCCGTGTGCGAAGGTATTTGTGAAACCACTTCGGCACAATCCACACCAAATAAATGCATGCCCAAGTCACGAGCCACAGCATTTATTAATTTAGTTTTGCCAGCACCACGTTCAGCTTGTAGAATAAACATGGGAAATATATGTTTCGAAGACAGACAAGTTGTCTGTCTTGGCAGGAAAGCATCAATTGATGAACGCAAACATTCGTATGCTGTTTGCAAGCCAGAAGGATACCCTTCAACAATGCTCAAGTCATCTAAACATTGCCGTGGTAAAAATTGATGTGTATGAGCAATCTGTACAAGATTGGTAAAACCTTTTGCAACAACGGCTTGTAGTTCAAACTCACTGCCTTTCACTTCGAGATGGACACAACGAAAGTGTACAAACTTCATATAAGCAAATATTAAAAAATAATGGGCATATTGTGATGTGCCAATAAGTTCGGGACTTATTTCTATGCGATAGGTGTGACCACGGTGCAAAATTCGCGGAGTATTAAAATAATTACTTAAGATTAGTTCAGAAACTTCTGGCGGCAGTTCAAATGGATTGTTCAAAAGATAGATATGGGCTTTTATAGCAATGTTTGGTATGGTTTGCTCTTCATTAAGATGTTCCAATTTAGCCCAGAGTTTGGCTTTGTTAACATTAGCATTTGTCACATTAAACCGATCCATTAAATTTGAAAATAAATTTTCCTAAAACAATTTACAAAGGCAAAATAAATATTTTATATTTTTTACGTGCATATAAATATAGAATTTATGACTTTAAAATTATACCTGTACAAACAAGCAATTAGTTTGACACATTTTTAATGGTCTTATTTGTGCAACTAAGGTATGAGGAGCTTGATTCAAAATCCGTTTTAAAATAGTTTCACTCTCTTTCTTCTCACTGCCATTAGTTAAGCCATTCTCAAGGTTATTCGTTTGTTTTCCATAACTGACAATCAAATTTACAAAATTAACTTCCTCTGATTCGGCATATTCTTCGAAAATATCTTCTGAAGCATATATTATATGCTCCGATTTGATAAGTTCACTTTTAATTAAATGTTCATAGAGAGTATTAGGTATAGGCGCTAAGCGATATTTATCTTTAAAATATTTCATGTAACGTTGATAAACGGCATATTGCAAGTAACCTGGAAATATATACCAGGCACACTTCGGACTTAGAATTGTAACGACAGCATTATATACTTCAACAAGATCTCGTATACGCCCCGAATAATTATAAAGCGATATTGCCACTGGTGAACCATTGTCAATGGATCGTTTTGCAGTTAGCTTTTTCTACAAATATAAAAAATTAGGTTAATTAGGTATAAATGTATTTAAATACTACAAAGTTATAAACATGAACTAAAAGCGAGTTTAACTTGGTTGGAAAACACATTTTGGAAATATGGAAGTCTGTTGCTTATTTAGGATCTTAAAACATGCATATGAATAGAAAGAAGTATAATAAATAAAATTGTAATTGTAAACCCTTAAAAATATATAAAAATTTTTATACATAAACTTACCACTTCCTCTAAGGTCATTATTTTTTGCATACAATAACAAAAATACACTTAATAAGGAAATAACACATTTAGCAAACTGCTAACATTTTTTAAATTTTATACGCAATCTGCGAAAATGGAAACAATTACAAAGGTTAATTTACATTTAAGGAACATATTTATATATATTTCTCAGTTTTTGGTCATTTAACCAAACAACTAAATATTTCTTTAAACATTTTTTCTCAAATACGTTTTACTATTTATTTTAATTATTAATAACTTTATGCAAATTGGTTTAAGATCGGATTATTTTAATTTGTATTGAATTTGCTGTAGTTTTACAGGTAATACCTTTTTCACCAAAACTCTTTTCTTCATGTTTCACTTATTATTTTCCCATTGAATTTGTAAATTTAGTAGCAATAATTCTCAAATAAACTTGTTAACTAATTTTTCCCAACTTTATCAAGGGCTATCAGAACAGCTGCTGCCCAGAGCAAAAGTCGAAAGATTTAACGTCAAGGAGAAGCCGCCGTCGACAAACGCAAAGACTTTCTTTCTTATCTATCACAGTGCTGAATATTAAGGGGCAAATAAACTACGCAAACCGTTTGGCAAACACAAGCTTTTCGCTTGCACCTAAACCATACAAACACATGCAAACGCAATTTAATCACACGTACACTCCGGTTCACTGATTTAGAGGCACTAAAAATTCTATATTCAGCAGCCTGTATCTTTTGCAATTTTTAATCAATTGCAGAATTTTAAAATAGAAATGAAAGCTAGACATCTTGAGATATAAAAACAAAAATCATGGCAAAAGAGGTTTCTTAACTAAAGAACTTTTTTTTATAAAATTAATTTCAAAAATGTGCCTTCTTTTTTGGTTCATTTGGATAAAGGCATTTTATTATTTTTAAAGTAAGCGATAATATTTTGTACGAAGCGATTCTATATTACAATTCATTATATACATATATCTTAATCAATTTACTAGCCAAAATTGCAAAACAACAAATTTTAAATCTATCGGAAAAATCTAAAAGCAATGTTTACCGTTATGAAGGATATTCTAACCGGGCAATAGATAAAAAAAAAAAATTGGACGAGGCCCAACAGTTGTCGATAGTTGCATCAAGAATCCCGAGGGGTATGGAAAAAATTTTAGAGAAAGGGTTTCATCTTCTTTACCTAAGTGTGAAAAAAATCATCAGAATTACTTCTAATTCTGCCTTATCCTTGTCAAAAACAAGAGCTCAACCTGGAGTGCAAACAAGCAAGTCATCACTACGCAGAGTAATTAAAAGCTGTGAGTATCTTAAATACCGGAAATTATAAAAATGTGCTTCGTAAGAAAAAGCGGCTTCAATTCGCAAAATACCACATGACATTGGATGTACAGCAAAGAGGACATGCAAATGGCAGGAGAACCGTTGTATATATGGATGTGAAGTTTAATTTGAATGGACCTGATTTTTTTCGAAGTTATTTTATTTATTGATTCTTCAAAATTAACTAACAATAAGTATTCAAATCTTAATACTAAATATAAAAATACAAAATATAAATGTGCATATAAAAATATTATTTATATAGATGCGTTACTCTGTTCTATCGTTACTACAATGGATTTTGCTCTGACGAGATCAGGGATCTTGTTCCCGAAACGCGCACATTTTCACGTAGCACGCGCTCATCGTCCAGAGCTCATCCATTTGTGGTTGATTGTCCGAGGAATCGTACTACGAATTACAGAGAGAATTCGTTTTTTTGGCCGTACGCTTCGTCTGTGGAACAAGTTGCCTGCAGATGTGTTTCCTGTCTGTTATAACGTTGGAAGGATCAAGTCAAATGTTCACAAACACTACTCCCTCTTTCCCCCTCCTCACAACCTATTTCCTAGTTCTGGTACAATGCACTGCATATGTAGGGGTCATCCCCTGAGTACTGGTCCAAGTTAAAAAAAAATCGAATTTTGAACCGACATCACAGCCTAGAGGTAGGCGTCATGGTATGAGGTGCTGTTACGTACTATAGCACCATCGATCTTGAATTTCAAAATGCAAAAATAACTGGGACAAGCTATAAAATATTATTGAAATCACCTTTTCCGAAGTTCAATGAACTATTTGGTCCCAAATTTTGGATATTGCAAAAGGATAATGCCCCTGTATACAACGACAGCGTAGTAAAGGAGTTCATTGCAACCCTAAATATTGATATTCTTGATTGGCCACTGTATTTACCAGATCTAAACACTATCGAAAATGTCTGAAGTTGGTGATCTCGTAAGTTCTATGAAGAAGGTAGACAATTTGACGACAAGCAGTCACTAATTCCGGCTATTAAGAATGCTCGGAGCCAAATTTAGTTATGTTACATAAATGCTTTTTATCTGACAATCCAAACCGGTATATTTAAAGTTATTAAAAGTAAAGGGGATTTACTCCTTTCTAAACGTTCTTAAGTAGAGTAAATAAAGCAATTATATAGAAAAATTAATTAAAAAAGCAATAAAAACGGGTTTTCATAAAAATTAATTAAGGGGCCTTGATCCAGTGCACCAAAAAATATCACATTTTAGGACTTTTTTTTATAAATTGCTCAGAAAAACTTGTTTAGTTAAGAGACCACTATTGGTATTTTTTTATATTTCAAGATGTCTAGCTTCCACATCTATTTTAAAATTCTGCAATCGGGGAAAAATTGCAAAAGATATAGGCTCCTGAATATGCAATTTTTAGTGCCTTTAAATAAGTAATCCGGAGTGTATGTACGTGCCTAGTGCGAAATATGTGCCTATGAGAAACGAAATTTTTTGTGCTCTACTGTATTGTGATAAAAAAAACAGACTTGTGTACAGCTGATCAGTTTGGCGCCTTTTGTACGCAAAAATTTATAAACAAATACATATTTTGCTTAGTTCGCAGTTTGAAAATAATAAAACAAAATTTACCTTGGCCTTAAGCTGCAAAAGAAGTAATGACTACTTTAATAGCACAGTTACTAACAAAGTTGGGCTTAAAAGATGAATCGAATGCAGAAGAGTAAGTGCAACAAAACTTTATGATAATAACTACAAATGTAACTAATATAATATGATCATACTTGTGCACACGTTCTTAGAAAAACCAATGAACTAGTGAGATTATTGGAGCTGCGTTCTACCAATGTGCCCCTTCAAATAAATGAATATGGTAAAATAGTGATATGTGCTGATATAGCAGCTTCTTTATTGGGAATACCGTTTGACAAGGTTTAGTTTTACTCTGAAATATTAATTCCTAACTATATGTATGCAATTAAAATGTTCGCTTTTAACAGGAACAAGCCTTAAAACTTTCTGCCCTACGTAAGTCGAGTTATGCGAACAACAAAAGAATGTTTGAAAAGCTTTTAGATCTCAATAAACTTGTGAGCATAAACGATATCTGTGCACAGTTAAGTCTTAGCCAGGTGAATAAAAAAGCAGAAGAGCTTCTAGACCTATATCGGAAAGTCATAGTAAGCGAGCAATCATTAGATGTAGAAATAAGTCATCCACAGTATGCGGCTATGGCGGTATTTATGGCTTGTAAACTAAGCAAACAAAAAGTTTCCAAAACAAAACTTATGCCATTTAGCAATTTAAAACCTTCACAGTGGCAACAGTTAGAACAAAGATGGGAACAATTTATGGCAAAACATTACAATAATAGCAAGGGTAAAAACCAAGCATCACAAAACCCTGATAATCAAGAAACAGTGACCAGTGATGACATTAGCTCAAAAAAAACTTACAATTGTAAGAAAATGAGCACTGAAGTTGAAGATTACGATAAATGGAAGAATCGCATTTTAACAACGGCGCGCTCAAAACTAAAGCAACAAAATTACAACGAACCGACAAGTAAAGCAGGCGATTCTTTTGAATTGAGCTTTACAGACGTTATAAACGAAGTAATAATGGGCGCGAAATTAAACTGAATTTTTCCTGATTTCCTCAAAATAAAAAATATATTTTTGCTAATAATACGAGCACATTTGAAGAAATACCACTATCATCAGTAAAAGAAAAGATATAAATCGTATAATGAAATTCCAACAATAATATGTACATATACCAGTCAGAAACTATATACAGTTTGTTTCTTGTTTCCTAATTGTCTATATGTCGATATTTCATAGGAGCTACCAAGGCAGCTTTACCACATATACTTCCTTGCTTTTTCAAACAAAAGTAAAACCAATTTTCTAAAAATGTTTAGTAATTTATACCAACAAAATAGTTGTGATGTTTTTTGGTGTTGTATTCATTATAACTCTGCTACTACCTATTAAAGCTGTCTTGGAAGCTACGTTAAAGTAATTAATACTAAACTCAATTGTCAACCTATATTAACTTTTTTTTTATATACCAACGCTCTTGGAAATAAACACTTATTTAATTATGATATTTAGTATTGACTAGTAATAAGCAGAAGCCTTTCTTAATTTGATGCGACTCGTTCAAAAGTTGAAATAAGTTTAGATTCGAAAAAAACCCCTGTTTGATTGACTGATTGACCATTTATGTGCTGTTCATAGAACACAGACGAGCACTCGTCTAAAAAATTTTATATGTAAATCACTCAAAAAATTGAGTAAAGTGATGTTTCCAAATCACAAGCAAGCGATTTGTCAAGAAATTTTATATGAGAAGCACTAAATTTTTTGAGTGATTTGTATATGTTTATTTTAGACAAGTAGCTTTTTTGTGTTGTGAAAACATCACATAACTCATACAAATTTTCTAGACACGTTGGTTGTCTGTGTTATATGAACAGCATATTATTTAGAATTTATATTGCTATTTTACAATTTTGTGAAGTAGAGAACAAAAACTTTTTTTTTTAATTTTTTACATAAAAATAATAATTTAAGCAAAAGTGAAAAATTTAAGGCCATATGCATAAAAATATGTCATAACCTTTTAAATAAAATTAGTTATTTACATATGTTTGAAAATAAAAATGTTTGATTCACACTGTGAATCTGCTATATTAATTAAATTTTGTTGCATATACCTAGGCAGCATACCATTTTATATTAAAAAAAAAAATAACTGCATTCATCATTAAACGCTGATTTATAGAAAGCCATTGATTGCAGCGTTGATAGCATGATATGAACGTGTGCGAGTCTGTGGCATTGAAGAATACATCTAATTTTTTTTTTCTTGGACCAGTACTCAGGTCCACATATGCAGTGCATTGCACCAGAACTAGGAAAATAAGTTTTGAGGAGGGGAAAAGAGGGAGTAGTGTTTGTGAACATTTGACTTGAACTTTCCAACGCTATAACAGACAGGAAACACGTCTGAAAAACGAATTCTCTCTGTAATGCGTAGTACGATTCCCCGGGCAATCGACCATAAATGGATGAGCTCTGTACGATGAACGCGTGCTACGTAAAAATGTGCAAGTTTCAGGAACAAGATCCCTAATCTCGTCAGAGCAAAATCCATTGTAGTAACGATAGAAGTTGTTGAGGTCTTTTTCTCATCTGCTGATTGACCACAAATAAGGCTTTATAATTGTGTTGTAAATTTTTACAGCCGTTATGTATGCTAACTTGTGCCTAACTCTTCTAAAAATCTCAATTTGTTTGTAATTTTTTTACATATTTTCTCAAAATGTGGAATGAAGCTTAACTTATCATCCACTACTACTCCCAAATATTTAATTTCCTTCGCCATTTCAATATCTACACTTGCCAAACGGATTTTATTACAAGAAATTTCTTTTATTATCATTGATTTGCTTGTGTTTACCTTGATTTTATTCATTTGAAAATACTTTTAAATCTTCATTTAAATACTGTATGCATTCATCTGGAATCTCCGCAAATATATATATATATATATATATATATATATATATATATATATATATATATATATATATATATATATATATATATATATATATATATAAGTGTGTCATCGGCAAACATACATTATTTAGAATGTGTTATAAAGCTTGGCAAATCATTTATATGTATATATTAAGCCTCTGCATGAATGGATTTGTTGTTAAGTAGTACTCCCCAAGTTCAGAGTATGTATTCTTACTCGAAAAATATACATTTGCTTATATTTTTGAGAACAACAAAATTATCGAATATGTACTGTTACTTGGCTTTGTTTTCTAGTTAAGTACAGGTTTGCTTTTATGCTCGCACTCTCAACATACACGAAGAGAACGTATCGAGTATCAAGCGACAACCAAACTTCACGAAGTACTTGCAGAACTACGAGAAGTTTTGCAAATAAAATTTAAATTGAATATTTAGTTGTGACCATCATAAAAAATGGAAATAAATGGGGCAAGTTCATAACATATGTATAATAGCTATTTAATGAAATTTGCATAAATTGAAATTGGTTATTTGTGAGTACTTCTTTCTTTTTTGTTCACATTCGATATGTTCTTTTTTTTCGGTACTATATTAACTTCGATTACTTGCTTATTGGTATTTACTAAACAAACATTCTCTTCACTTCCCTATTTGTGCTCTGAGCAAAAGTACAATATATACTACATTCGACAGCGAATTTCACACATGAAAAAAAAAACATACTTGCTGCAGATGTTTAGTATATAAGAAATAAGTGTCCCTAAAACAGCTTGTTGAGGTACTCCAATATTCACCTCTTTTACAGACGAAAGAGATGTACCGCATTTTGTTTGTTGAGATCTATTGCTTAGATAACTACTAAACCATGATTACTGATTGTTATTTACACCATATTTTTCGAATAAGATATTTCTGTCCACTACTTCAAATGATCTTGTTAAGTCTAAAAATACACCTACCACACACCTCTTCTTTTCAATTTCAGTCTTCCAACTTGTTATCACTAAATTCAAGAGTGATTCACAATTATGTTTTTTTCTAAATCCTGACTGCGCTGCATGTTCCCATGTTGAAAACGCCAAATTTATTTTTAAGTGTTCTATGACTCACGCGTTTTGATTGCGAGTTGACATAATTTGAATGTTAAAAATATTTGTTTTACCAAAGCAAATAAACTAAAAAATAAATTGAAAATGTCAGCAGCATTAATATTATATATTTTGGGTTAAAAATGTAATCAAGTATTGATTGTACAAAAGTTTATTTCCAGAAATACAAAATTAGTTTCTCTCGCGTTTTAAGAACATTTTTTAAATTGCATGTATTTAGCAAAAATTGTGTGATATATCGTCTAGTTTTTATTCTAGTACAAAGAAAACAATTTTAATTTAATATATACGTCATTTTATTATTTGTTTAAGATTTAGTTTAGTGTTAATTCATCAGATCACTTTGGTATACTTTTGTGATTTGAACTCGCCAAGACGTTCTGACGATTGCGATTTACAGAACACCTTTCTTGCGTGTTCAAGTCGCAAATGTCATGTGAGATGTGAGTGTCAGAACGTGCCCGATAAGATTATTGCATTCCATGTGATCAACTAATTAATTGTAAACCACTTTTTCCAATATTTTGCCGATTGTCAGGAGCATATTCACCGGTCTTATTTCCGATGGGTTCTTCGTATTAGTGATTTTTTTTATTGGTATTATAAATGATTTTTTAGAACATCAGCAACAACGGCTTTGCTGTAGAGACTCTACAACTAAACAAAGCAAGTAAGACTCTATAATGGCAAAATTATTAAAAAACATATTCGTTGAAAGACAATTGAGATCGCTTTTTATTGTTCATTGTTTTCATTATTGTTTTTAATTCAGACAAATCTATTAATTTAAATACAAAAACCACACTATGGGACTCCATAATGTTCACATATCTCCTATGAGATATTTTATTTACACTGTTAATGAAAAATTTATTAAGTTCTTCAGCAATTATTTGCTCTTCATGGATAATTTTTTCATTTATTTCGATTTCTACAACTTTAGCATAGTCTTTTTGCAAAATCAGTTTTTTAATCGCTCGCCACATACATATCTTTTTGATTCGTGCACTCATTTATTTTGTTCTGTACGTTATGTACCGTTCGTTTTGTTAATTCATTTCTGTATTGGTTTCTAATACGTTTATAGTTAAAACAGCGATAATCACTGTTGCTCCATATAGCTAAATTGTATTTTCCTTTGTTTCAACTCGCGCAAGTCATTATTAAACCACAAACTCAAGTTGTTGGAACGTTCCACATTCGTAGTTACGACCATTGAATTAATTGCGTTAAATATTTTAGATGATAACTCTTGAGTAAAATCATTTAAATCAAAACTTGGCCATAAGTTTTTAAACCCTCCATACATTATTGCTTTCCTATGAACTGAGTGTTTATAGTGTAGAAATTTTATATTTTTCATTAATGTATATTCAATCCCTCTTCGCAATGAGTGAAGTTTCAGCAGTGATTTCAGCTTGTAATACAAGTTGATGGTTGCTAGTTAAGCGGTTTGTTTCTTTTAATAGATTAAAGTAAAATTTTTTATGAGCTTTTATTAATGACCGAAGTTAAATGATATTTCCAAGATTCGTAGTCAGAAACCTCCTTTATACAGAATTTACATATAACATAATGATCCTTGTTAATAAAGGAAACTAATTTTAAGATTTAGTTAACTTTTTTCAGTAAAGTAAATATATAAATAAAAATTTGGTTCAAATTTTATTGGTTAAATAATGAAAAAGAAAAATGAAATTTATATATCGAGGCAGCTTTATATAGGTAATGGCAGAATTACAATAAATACAACGCCGAAAAACATCGGCATGTATTTTGTTGGTAGAATTTACGAACAGTTATCAAAATTGAAAAAGCAAGAAAGTCTATGCGTTTTTGACAAATTTACGCAAAGGAAACGAAAGACAACAGTGCTTATACCGATAACGTATTAAAGTTGCCTTGATATATATAAAAACGTATAAAATATGACGGTAAAATATATGTATAGCCCAGTTTACATTGTACAACTTTTGTCGTCGCCAATTTGGTCGTTTCATCTTCAAATATTTTATCGCAACAATTATTTATTAGTATATACTTACATGCATAACCACATATCCAAAAGTATGTATATGTAAAAACAAACGTCAAAAGAGAAATTCACCTCTCAACACATTAAAATAAACGAATTGCACGAGAACATGCATATATGTACCCTTTTCAATTCTTCTCTCTCTCTCTCTCTCTCTCTTCGAACCAACAAAGCAGGAATTGCAGTAACAAAAGTTGCACAATGTAAATTGCGGCTACGTAAATAAATAAATAAATAAATGTGATTCGAAAATTTCACTTTTAAAAAACAAAAATAGCTTAGGTATACACATTCAGTTAAAAAATGCAATTTTTACGACAGACTTTCTTTAATGTTCACCTTTTTCCCACAAGGATGTAATGTGACTAAGGATGACTTCACCAACGTCCTGCGGTCGGCCATCAGATTTATAACCTGCATTAAGTGAATAATAGGTATAAGTGGTAATTTATTTTCTATTTAAATACTTTATTGTTGTTAAATGCATAGAACTGAATTTAGCCAAACTTAAAAATATTAATTTGTACGTACATCCATATGTATGTATATGTATTTTACAGCGTAATTTCGGTTTGTACAAGGTGGCTGATAAAAGCTGCTACAAAAAAAAAAAAAAAAAAATAAAAAAAAGTAATAAATTATTTTCTGTGTAACTAACCTGTTCCATTTTTATTATATTTTATAGATTGATCTTTAAGTTTAACTAAAATCGAGAAATTGGGACAATGAAAGAAGAATTTGGATAGTGCAAAGCTTTAACGCTTTAGAGTCCGTTGGTTCCATTCAAAGAGAATATAGCGGCAGATGGACTATAATGAGGCTCGTGAAAAATTCTTCCGAGTGTTGCATAATCGCAAGAAGGCATTATCATTGAGATCCCTCAGTTCGGACGCAGGAAACTATCCAATCCTAGAGTTTCAGTTTCGACAAGGAGCTTATCTGCTTAAATGGGTGTTTGCTGACAATTTTGCACCAAGATTTAAACTTATTTCCATATAAGATTCAATTAATAAACAAACTAAACTCTAGATACTTTCCGTTTCGCTTGAAGTTTTGTGAGATGATCATTCAAATGGTGTCAGAGGATGAAAACGTCTTGAACTGCACAATTACATCCACTTCGCATCACAGTGTGGTGTGCAGTTTCTTCAAGGATCATTGTCGGGCCTTACTTTTTCGAAGAAAACGGTCTACTGTTACGGTCAACGGATATTGTTACTTAAAGATGTTGAAAGAGCTTTTCTTTCCAGAGAAGGAACCCTTTCAACTCTGTTTGGTTTCAACAAGATGTGGTAACTTGCCACATAGTCACGCCTGTTACGACAGAATTGAATCAAAAATCCCCATAAACTGATTTCAAGAAACTCCACATTATGTTGGCCACCCAGGTCTCTTGACCTAACTGCACCTGATTTTTTTTTTTTTTTTTTTTTTTGGAGTTATTGCAAATAAGAAGTTTACAAAAGAAACCCAACAAATTTGGATGATTTAAAGCAATCATTCGAACGGTAATTGCGACAATTCCCGCTGCAACACTCCAGGCAGTAACGAATAACTTTATGATAAGAAGTCGCACACATGTCACTGAGGGTGGAGGCCATTTGAATTCAATTATTTTCAAAACTTCATGAATTACTTTAATAAAAAAAATAAGAATGTGCTTTTTACTTAAGTCCAGCCAATGCTAGCCAAAAGCTTTTATTATGCGGGAGCAATATCGGTAAAATCACCTATTGAACGTTCTGATGATGGCAACGCTATCTCTTCTTCTCAACCGAGCGTGACCGCCAAAATTAAGTATATTGCGCGCAAGAGGGTTTGGATGAAGTTCCAGTTTACTGCCATACCTTGTCACGTACTTACAAAATTGCTCTTTTACCAGTGGAACACTCAGATCTTTATGAATTCGAGAATTTTCTCGAAGAATTTGGTTTTGTCGCCTTTAAATTTTTGAATTTAAATAATTGAATTCCGTAGCACAATATACACTTTATAATTTCATTGTAACAAAAGTTTGCAATCCAACTTCACTGTCGAGTTTTTGCCCATAAGCCAATTTAGTTGCGTTGCTTTTAGTTTCAACTGAGTGACTTTTGCTTCAGTTGCTGCGGAATAGGTGAGTTGTTAGTTTGGATATGCGCACATATTTGCTTACACAGTGTGAATGTGACATGAGTACCTACATTTCTGCTCATTAACCCTGATTTTCCACAGCTTCAGCCATTTTTCCAATATTTTCCTGTAAATTTCGTGAAGCTAATTGGTGGTTTTCATGAACGCTCAAAAACGCTGTGCCGTCTGCAAAAGTTGAAGTGTGGATTCCAGATGTCGTTGGCATGTCAGAGGCTTAAATCAAATAGAAATTAGGCTCCAGTATGCTACCTAGGGGAACACCTATCTCGATAGGTTGAGTTGGGCTTATTAAATCGCCTTCTCTGATAACAAATTTCCGCCCATATAAATAGCTTTCCAGAAGCTTGTGAGTATTTGCTGGCAAGTTCAACTTTATTTTGTGCCTCAAGCCTTTAGGTCACACTTTATCAACAGCTTGAATTACTTTAATAAAAATGTATTATTTTTCAAATTAATTACTAAAAAATAAATTACATGAACTTTACAAATAGTTATTTAAGTTTCTTAATGCAGCAAAATTCATCAGCCAGCCTGTATAATTATTGTCGTACCTGCGATTAAACAAAAATGAATTTTTGCTTATAAATTATTGCTTTTTAATTTCAAATTAAGATTTTACTATGAACAAAAAACAAATATTAATACAATTAGCGAATATATAATTAAATTAATATATAATTAATTTGAAAAATAGTTGTATGCACTAAATCTAGAGTTACCTACCAAAAAATGGTGTAGTGATATTAGGATAACGACATGGCCTAGTCTAATACATATACATATGAATGTAGTTCAGTTTTCGCGCTTTGACTTCGTTTAAAAATATAAAAAGAAATCATACAAAACTAAGGGCTGATTAATATATAATTTGTATATAAGTTTGTATACACTTACTGTTGTAGAGTACCAGCTCTGCTTTTCCTTTCGTTTCTGGCCACTCGTTAAGAAGGTATTTTAAATGTTTATAAAATTTCAACATGATTTCTCTTCTCATAGCTTTCATTTGCCATGTTGCAGAGAGTTGAAAGCTTAGGGTATCAAAAAAGGACACCAATGGGGTTGCTCCTTCTAAAGCTACGTAGTAGTAAGAACCATTAATGGTGGTGTTAAAACGATAAACATCATTTTTAAAAGGTCTCGCAACACCAGCGCGATCTTTAACAACAGTTTCTAAAGGCTTAAATTTTCATGCGCACATATGTATGTATGTACATACATATGTACATACATATATTTTTTATTAAATAAATTCATTTGGATCGAGGAAGTTACAGAAACTCACCATTACTCCATCCTTCGTTAATATTCGGCTTTCAATTTTCGAATTTATAAACATTATATTTGGCACCAAAATAAACAAACGTTTTATTGCAAAATTAACCTTATGCTGATTTTCGTAAAGTTCCATTCGTTCTCGGAGTCCAATGTCACCTGTTTGACTTGGTAATATCATTTTCAAATATCCATGGAAGTAATTGTTAGCCATACCCTCGGCATAATCTAAGCCATGTGGCTGTCTTATCCAATCGTTATAAGACAAGTGTGAATTGCCCATAGAAAGAGCCATGAATATCCAATAAAAGGGCATAAATGAAAAAAAATACATTGGTGGCCGACTACCACGATTTATTATACAAACAACAGCCACAAATAAATATGCAATGGCTGGTGCTATGTCCATACCAAAAGACCGTTGAATTATTGTTAAAAATTTGTTTTCCGGTTGATAATAGTTTGTATATCTAAGATATTCATAGAAGATTCGAAATGTTCGTCTCACAATTTCGGCAACAGCCACCACCGTCATGATTTGAAAACCTTGCTCTTAAGGGGATTAATTAGTTTTTATTTTCTTGATTGAAATGAAAACTTTCTTACCCAAGTAATCCACAAACAACTTCATATTTCTTTTCCATGGGGCAGCAACGCTTCTTTTCTCGGTATGCTTAAGCACTGGATTTGAATTACATGCTACATACATACCAAAAATTGTTTTTTACTTTTTTCAGTGGAATTATTTTACTATTTTGTTTTTGCAATAAACTAAATGATAAGCCGCTAATTTTTTTCGTCGACGGCTAAAATTATTATTTTGCTAGCAATAAACCAAGGTGCAAGGCAGCTTTACAAGGGGCAGCGCTATGGCATGTGACAGTTTTTTGCTACTGGCAATATAGTAAGCCATTTACGTCAAATGCATTGTTTACATTTTTGAAAGTGAATATAGTAGTTTATTCTGCTTTAAACATTTAAAAATTATTTTGTGAACATAGAAATAATTTTAAAAAAAATAATTTATATTTGTGAAACGATATTTTCATAGTTTATAATAATAAAAAAATGTACATATATTTTTGACATTCATAGCTTACCTCATGTCTGTTTTTGTTGTAATTTTGCTCTAGTGCTGCCACCTTGTAGACATTAATGAACGTTGTTTCCAGTTATACAATTTTGCTCTAGTGCTGCCACCTTGTAGGCGCTAATGCACTTTACAAGAAACTATTTCCTCTAAAGGGCTGCCAATTTTTTTTTAATTTTCAAATAGCAAAACCGGTAAATATTAAACCACGTCCTGCTTCGAAGTAAAATCAAAAGAAAATATTTTGTTATTGAATCATAACTTAAAAGTTATTTAACGAACAATAACTTTGAAACAATAAAAAATTTGCGGAGAGCAATTTATTCTGCCTGCCCTATATAAAATATTTTCAGAATAAAAGCCAACCTTTTTTACGGACTTTAAAATATCTGCGTATGGAGTTCCATCTAAATCGGTTCTATGATTTAGGCATGACAGTTGGCAATAGATTGGCTAACTTCCATATACATATGTATATAATTTTCCCAACGATCAATAACGAAGATAAAATGAGAATTATCCTCGCAAAATAAATTATTATGTTAGGCTTAACAGGCTGCCAGCCATTGAATAGCCAGCACCTTTGGGTCTGATTTGGTCCCGTTCTGTTGCCTCAGCAGATCTACATATCTCAGCAGATCTACATATCACTGGCTTAGGACCAACACAAAGATCGGATAAAAGAGTCCAATTCACTTACATCACGTTCCGATATTTCCGCCAAATAATGCAGCATCGGCCCCTACATAGGAAAGAGCTGGACATCGATAAAGGAAGTGCTCAACGCTCTCTACTTTCTTCTCCTTGTCTCTGAAACTTCTACAGGAGTCATTAAATGGACGATTTAACCTCCTCGCCTGCTACCCTAAATATTTTGAGAAAAAATTAAAAAAAAGCATCAAAAAACTTGGCATTGAAACTAATTTTCAATTTTACCAGGACAATGATCCTAAACATTCAGCATATGATGTAAAGAATTGGCTGCTCTATAACTGTCCGAAGGTTATTAAAACCCCTGCACAAAGTCCGGACCTCAATGTTATTGAACATTTGTGGGACGAATTAGCCCGCCGGATGCAGGACAGGCAGTGTACGTCAATTCCACAACTAAAAAATGCCTTACAGGAAGAGCGGAATAATATAAGTCCTGAGGTTTGCAAAATTTTAGTGGAATCTATGCCTAACCGCTTAAGGCCCGATCAGACTATTATACAAGTATAAATACTTTCATTCGATTTTCTGAGTAGCACATATCTTGCTACTGTCTAAATTAGTAAATTAGATTTTGCATTCAGACCATCACACTTGTTATAAACCAAAAAATTTGAGTAGAAAAGAAAGCAGCTCTTCATATTTTTTTATTTATTCAGCAGAGAGATGTGCCAACATAAAACTTTACACGGCGGCAGGTGAGCTCTTCGTCGTAAGCGGTAGACGTGCCGGCGTTTGAAAATCTTTAGCAGCTAATATAATAATTATGTAAAACAGATCCAAATTTAAAAGCACCAAAATATTTTATGTTCTACATATAGCATGAGCAAAATACGTTAAATCCCAAATTTCGAGCTTTCTTATAACGACAAAAAATACTATCGGTGACGGCACGCCATCGGCTGATAAATAGTCGGCTAGTAAATCTTTATACAGCTGGTTTCCTAAAAGGCACAACCCTGATCCAATGAAAAGTATTATCCAAGGTGGATTAACGTATACACGGTGGCAGCACTACGGCATATGACAGTTTTTTGCTACTGGCAATATAGGAAGCTATTTACGTCAAATGTATTGTTTACATTTTTGAAAGTGAATTTAGTGTTTTATTCTGAATTAAACATATAAAAATTATTTTGTGAACATAAAAATAATTCAAATAAAAGAAATTTATAATTATGAAAAGGTACATTCATAGTTTATAATTGTGAAAAAAGTTACAAATATATTTGGCAAACATAGCTTACCACATGCCTGTTTTTGTTGTATTGTTGTAATTTTGCTCTAGTGCTGTCACCGTGTATACATTAAGGGCACTTCAGACTATCACACTTTGTATTAAGACTTGTCAAAAAATCAAATAATACGTGCAAGTGTGATAGTGCGAATGTAAAGCGTTATGAATATGAGAAATAATACGGTAAAAGATTTGACATCCCATAACACTTCACCATTTTTAGAAATTTGTTTAAACAATAAGATTTTTCATTGGATCAGGGTTGCATTTTTTGCAAAAGCAAATAATAAAAATATTAAAACCAGACGTTAAGTAAATTGGCTGTTTATTTTCAAGTCATATTCCTTCTTTTACTTTAGGTGTGATAGTGTGAAAACAAAATGTAATGGTACGTTAGATTTTTTGACAGTCGCAATAAATATCTTTAGATTTTTGTCCCACAAAATCCAATCAAAATCTTAAGACTTGTATGATAGTCTGAAACGCCCTTTAATGCACCTTGGTATTATCGTTTTAAAAAGTTTCAAAAAACAAAAAAGTCGTATGGGATGTCAAATTTTTATCGTATTACTTTTCATATGTATGACGGATTACATTCAGACTATCAGACTTGCACGTATTATTTGAATTTTTGACAAGTATTAATACACAGTATAAAAGTCTGAACTGGGCTTTACAAGCTGTTGAAACCCAAAAAGGTGGAGCTACAAAATATTAATTTTGCGTTATGTTCATATAATCCTGATTTTTTTTATTAATTGCACGACTTTAAATGTGAGACTGAAAAGTGACCTTATTTTAGTTAAGCTTTCGTATACATTTAATAAAAGAACTTGAAATAAATTGTTTTTGTTGTTTTTAAATAAAAGAACTTTTGTGATAAAATGAACAAAATTAAAACAACTTGTTCTTCCGTCAGCTTATAAATATTGGGACTAAGTTTTTCCATGCGCCTGCCCAACTTTAAATGTGAGCGACTGTACATGATTATGCACCGAAATGCCTTTAACATACTCCAAATGCGTAAATGTTTCAAATTATGAAAACTTGTGGTAGTAAACAGGTGCCAAAGACAAAATCTTATCTATTCAATGTCTGTTTTAAAAGCACTTAAGCACAAGATAATTAATTTAAGTAAAAACAATATAATTTATTAAGTAAATAACCACTAAACAATAAGGATCGAATTGAATTTATGTTCTTTAATTTAAATGTCAATAAAAATTTAACTGAAAAATACAATGTCCGATAATACCCAGGTAAAAATGTCAATAAAGAGTGGAAACGAAATAAATTTTACAATCTATTTGAAAAGCACAACAGTTAAAATTAGAATCATAGAATCTAAGGATTTTTAAAGGAAATTCTTATGAAAACGTTTCTCGAGGGCAAAAATTTTGCAATTTTTTTAGTTGTATATGTAACCAAAAAAAAAAGAAGTTGTATATGTAAAATAAAGAGGGTGAAATGATATGAAAACATGTTAATTTGAAAATATAGCATACATGGTGGTCAATAATACAAACATGAGCTATCTTCGTTTAACGTTCTTTCAAGTTTATTTAATTATAAAAATAGTTAATTTAACATTATTACATCATTTCTAAGATTATCTGGTACAAAACTGAGAAAACTTTGTTAATTTTAATGGGATAATTTTAATAATACTCCAAATGCGTACATAAAGAATATGCATGGAAACTTCATGAAAAAATTTCGCAAGAGTTGTGGTGCTGTGTTTTCTCAAGGAAACCATATGAAATGTATCTAGCAACATTTTATGAAAGCTGTTAAATAAATCAAATTGTAGTTGTGTTCATTTACTAAAAAATTTTAAAAATTTGTAACAATTGTTACTAGAAAGCGTTCATTACCCTAAAAAATTTGCAACGAGAGATCGTCAAAAGAGCGTAAAATATTGAGAGACAGAAAAATTCCTGCAAGTTTTTACAAGTAAAAGGTGTGTTCCACGTGAATAACGAAACAGTCCGAACTAGTCCAAAAGCGTTACACGTAACAATTTTTTTTTGCAATTTTGAGAGAAAATGAGAGAGTAATTTTTTCACTTCCTGTACAAATTAGACCGAACTTTTTCTTTGGGTAAGTTCAGACTAGAATTGAATAATCAGCTGTTTACATACATATGAAACCGAAAATGTGATCAGAAAATTTGCATATGGGAAAAAAGTTTTTGTTTAAAAATTATTTAAAAGCAAAATGGAAGGTAACCCAAACAAGAATAACGTTGTGAAGTTGTCAACCGAATGCGAAATTATTATTTGGATTTTAATTTTATAAATATGTACTATAAAAATCTATTGAAAATTTTACATTGCTTTTAATTTTACAGCTATTGTCAATAATGCAAATCTTTTGTTTATATGATGTTATGCGTTTTAAGCGTCTAAAATCACTAAAATATACTTTAATCTAAAAAGCAGCACTAGTATTGCAAGATGTACAATTGTGTTTTTTGCATTCCAGCAGTTTTTGGTAAAACTTGCAAATTTAGAGAGTAATTTGTTTTTTACTCTCATTAGTCCGAACTAGTTCGAGATCTCGTGGAACACACCTATTGTTTTGTAAACATTTTTATCATTTTTTCTCAAAATTGCATGAAAATTTTTACGTGGAACGTTCTTGGACTACTTTGGACTGTTTTGTTATTCACGTGGAACCCACCTAATATTTCTAAACTAAGTTAAAAATAAACATATTTTTGAAAATTTTAAAAATTGTAAATGTACGCAAACTTTTAAAACGATGAAAAGTATTAAAAAAATTACAAATTTGTTTTTCTGTAACGTATTAACAGCAGAAGTAAAATAAAATGTCTAAGTCCCAATTTTCACGAGCAAACTTTAGTTGCGCGATTCTTGAGTTTGTGGACAAATAAGTGAGGAAAGAGTGGGGAGTGTAAAAATGAGTACAGACATGCTTGTACTCGGGAAGTCGTTTTGTGATATCATTCGTAATGTCAGAAATTTTAAATTTTCTTTCATTTGTGTTTCTTTTATGTATTGATATGTTGTCCATGATAAAAGTAATATTGGCGCGAGATTGTAATATTTTAATTTATTCGAAAAAAAAAATTTATTGTGGGCAACCTCAAAAAATAGACAGCAGTGTTAATTTAGAAGAAGTGAAAATTAAATGGAAAAATTTGAGAATGCAGTACATGCAAGATTAAGAAAGTGTAAGCAATAGAAAACGAAAGTTGCTCAAGTAAAATTGCTGTGTTTAAAAGAAAATTTGATAAGAATTGTGCAACTAAAATTGCCTGGTGAAAATTGGGACTAATGGAAATGAACTGAGCAACACAATATCAGGCAGCATCAGTGGCAAAGTGGTCCCGCAAATTTACTTGCTCAGATGAGTTTAAAACTTTTAGGGGAGCAATTCCATTTTTAATTATTATAATATTTTTCTACTTTTAACCTCTGAAATGTTTTTTTTTTTTTTTTTAATTTTACAGAGCATGTTTTGTTTCTAGTTTTGCAAATACTGTGAGTACCTAGCTACTCGGTACTTTACTTTCTGAAATTAATCTGAAATAAAACTGCAATGAGTAGGCCGGCTGTTCTAACATATGAACTAATTGAAAATAGATATTTTATTCAAAAGTAGCTAATCACCGTTAGCGTATTTTGACTATGCTTAGTACTAGTTAAATAATATTGTAAAAGTTTTAATTATTTTATAACAAGACGTACTCGAAAAACGCCAGTCACGAAAGTCGTTAAACAGCTCTGGGCTGAAGAACAGCTCTCGCGTCAACGTAATTATTTCTTACTGTGGTACCTAAATTAGCGCATCAAACGTAATTTATGTGTCTGAAATCCTCATGTACATACAAAATGTATGAGACCGACCCAAATAGCGCGACGTCAATGTTTTGCAATTGGTAATCCAATTTTGACAGAGCGTAAGAGAGAAAGCTTTATTGTCTCTCAGTAAAGTTCGCTTCAAAACAAATGTTACTCACATTTTAGTTGCTTTCAGACTAATTTAGCGAATTTACCACTTTTTATTATTTCTATTCAGTGATTTTTATTAAACAAGGTTAGTGAACAATTCCGTTCGTGGCAAAACTTTAACACTTTTATTTAAGTTACATACTGTAGTATTTAACGTAAAATCAAAGCGCTAAATTTCATTGCACTTGACGCCTTAAATTAGGTTGCATTGTTAAGTGCGGTCAGGCTTGTTTGCACAAAGTAACGGTTTGCCTCACCTAACTGTATTGGTTTACATAATAGCTCGATTCACAATCTTGTGCATTTGAGGTTGCATATTTCTGCAATTGCAAAAGTGACATATTTGGGTATATTTTGTTAGTGTAAAGTAAAAATATACTCCACTATTTTGCAAATGCGATGATGCAAGGCCATTTGCACAAGATTGTGAATAGGGTATGGTAATTTATTTCTATTTCTTTACAGTTGCAAAGTATAGGATGCACCCCTTGGGCGGGGCGACGAAGACCATATGCCCAAGATAGTATTAACAGTACGTGTATAGCGTCGCTGCGACTAACTATAACTACATAAAAAAAAAAAAAAAAACTGTAAACCAATGCAGTTAGTTGAGGCAAACTGTTAACCAGTGCGAGTGAGACGCAAAGCTCTCGAAGGCCGAACAACAAAAACAACAAGCCTGGCCGCACTTAAGAAACAACTACGATGACCCGAAAGCTTTTCTTCAGCCCAGAGCTGCTTTACGACTGATACACATTTTTGTATTTTAATAATTCTCCGTACCCAGAGATGTAAATATTAGTTTATTGAATTTTTGTTGATATTTTTTATAATTTTTAAATTGGATTTTTGGTTTGTACATCGGGTTTTAGTTTAAGTTTTTCCTTTGTTTTTTTTTTACAATACAAATTTGCTGTGATCAATAATTTTTGATTGAAGAAGACAATAAAAATAATCAAACCTTTAGCTGGGGAATAACTAGCAGTATTATAGCCTTTACACTACTCATCAACACCCATTTTCTTATTACATTTAGACAGACGATGGGCAGACATTTTTCATTTGCCTTGCCTAAATCTTTTACATTTAAGAAATTAATAGACAGACAGAAACTTTTCGTTTCTCTTTTCTTTCTTTTTCGTTGTTGTTGTTTTCAAGCACAGCTAGTGTGCTTATATGAAGTTGGTGTTGATATGAAGAAACAACATAAAAATTGCGACAAGTTAAAGAGAGAAACAAAAAATGTCCACAAATGTCTAGTACAGAGAGCCGTGTACTATATAATCTCACCCACCGACAAGTTTCCTTACAGCACCATCAAATTTCGTCTGTCTTTCCAAATGTAATAGCGGACTTATTAACATACATGTGTATTTTAATTATTCCCCGTACCCAGAAAGGTAATTATCAAAGCAGCTTTAATACGGTAGTGGTATAAGCACAGCTGTAGATCTTCGTTTACTTTTTAACATATATATATATATATATCGATGCCTTAATATCAAAATGGAGTATTTCGATTTTTTATTACTTTACAGGAAAAGGAAACACGGAATAAAATTTAGAAAAATCTTCAAAATAAGAAACGAAAAATATCACAATTTCATATTAAAGTAGGCAACAAATTTAGTGCTGTTCTCTTTATTTTATTACTTACAAAATTTTATTCTACAAAAAAAAAAAAAAAAACACAAGTAAGAGTGTAGTATATTCGGCTGGGCCGAATCTAAAATACCCTTCACGATAGTCACGAATATGTATAGTATATTAAAAATGTGACCTAAATATGCTCGGTTATATATGAACCGATATCGGAATTTTCTATTTTCTGTATTTTAGTAACCTTCTTTTATAACAAGAATTGCTTTTCAGCAAAAAAAAAAAAATTTTTTTTAATGGAAAAAACGGTTCAGGCTATATCTCGGGTATATATGGACCGATATCGAAAATTTTTATTTTCCACATAACCTTACATCATTACCAGAACTGCTTTTGGGCACAACAAATTGTTTAAGTTCGCTTACGCGATATTTTCATGAAAAACCCGATTTAGGCTATATCTCGGGTATATATGGACCGATATCAGAAATTTTAATTTTCGTAACCTTCTTTTATAACAAGAACTGATTTTCAGCAAAAAAAAAAATGTTATTGGAAAAATCGGTTCAGGCTATATCTCGAGTATATTCCATATATATATCCGATGTCGGATATTTTCTTTTTCCATATATATATAACCTTATTTTATTACCAGAACTGCTTTAAGGTGAAAAAAGTTGTTTAAGTTCGCTTACGCGACATTTTCATGAAAACCCCGGTTTGGGCTATATCTCGGGTATATATGGACCGATATCGGAAATTTTCATTTTTCATACCTATATAACCTTATTTTATTATTAGAACTGCTTTTAAGCAAAAAATATTGTTTGAGTTCGCTTACGCCGCGTGTTCATGAAAAACCCGGTTTAGGCTATATCTCGGGTATATATGGACCGATATCGAAAACTTTCATTTTCAATATTTATATCACCTTATTTTATTACCAGAACTGCTTTAAGGCAAAAAATTTGTTTAAGTTCGCTTACGCGGCATTTTCATGAAAACCCCGATTTAGGCTATGTCTCGGGTATATATGGACCGATATCCGAAATTTTTATCTTCCATATTTATATAAACTCATCTTATCACCAGAACTGTTTTTAATCAAAAAAATGTTGTTAAAGTTCGCTTACGCGACATTTTCATGAAAAACCCGGTTTGTGCTATATCTCGGGTATATATAGACCGATATCAAAAATTTTCATTTTCCATACTTATATAACCTTATTTTATTACCAGAACTGCTTTTAAGTAAAAAAAGTTGTTTAAGTTCGCTTACGCGGCATTTTCATGAAAACCCCGTTCCAGGCTATATCTCGGGTATATATGGACCGATATCGGAAATTTTCATTTTCCACATTTATGTAACCTAATTTCATTACCAGAACTGCTTTTGAGCAAAAAAAAGTTGTTTAAGTTCGCTTACGCGACATTTTCATGAAAAACCCGATTTGGGCTACATATGGACCGGGTACATATGGACCGATATCGGAAATTTTCATTTTCCATATTTATGTAACTTAATTTTATTACCAGAACTGCTTTTGAGCAAAAAAAAGTTATTTAGCTTCGCCTATGCGACATTTTCATTAAAAATTCGATTTGGGCTATATCTCGGGTATATATGGACCGATATCTGAAAAAAAAATTTTTTGCCTTTTAGTCACCATGCTTAATAAGTGTGTGAAGTTTGAAGCAAAACGAACAACTTTTGTTTTCAAAACTTTTCATACAAAACTGCAAAAAAAAATGGCTTTTTTCGGAATTTTGAATATATCTCAGCTATACGTGGACCGATATTACTGAATTTCAATAGCAAACCCATGAATCGATGGGGTAAAAGAATGGTGAAAGAAAAAAGTTTCTAAGTCTAATGGTTTTCTCAGAAACGGTATTTCAACAGCGGACAGACGGACATCGCTTAATCGACTTTTCCATTAATTCTGATTCAGAATATACATATATACTTTATAGGGTCGCAAAAAAAAACTGTAGAAATTACAAACGGAATCACAAACTTATAAATACCCTTTACATTTTTGTGAAGGGTATAAAAAGAAAACTTTAAACATAAATTTTCAAAAAGCAAGTTACGTTCTCTTTATATTAAGCCATTGATATGTATGTACATATATTAATGTATAAATGAAATAAATTTAAAATCTGTCTTTATATTGTATAAAAATTTTTTTATAGTTTGATTTTAGCAACTGGAACTTCCCAGAAGATCGTATCTGGCTTCATATACCGCAAGCCGAAATGATAGCCAAAATTGCAACTTTCATACCGGTTCTAATTTTTGGTTTGTTAGCCAACTATATCATAATAAGATTGATTATACAAAATCGTTCTCTAAGAACACCAACAAATCTTATCATTGCCAATATGGCCATGGCTAACTTTTTAACTTTGCTAATATGCCCTACCTTGTTTATGATTAATGATTTTTATCAAAATTTTATGCTGGGTTCAGTGGGCTGTAAAATGGAAGGCTTCTTAGAGGCAGCGTTTCTTATAACAGCCGTTCTAAATCTTTCTGTAGTAAGCTACGACCGCTTGACAGCCATAATTCTACCTTCAGAGACCCGCCTCTCTATAAGAGGAACAAAAATAGTTATTTGCCTTACCTGGTTGGCGGGAATACTAATAGCTTCACCATTGGCTCTATTTAGGATATATAAGGTGCGTAAGTGAAATTCTATGATTTTTTTTTTCAAAGACAAATTTATTTTAAATAACAGGTACGACAATGGAAAAACTTTAAAGAAACTTATTGCAAGGAAAATCAAAATATTTTGCCTAAGTATTGGTATGTTTTAATAACGGTCATGGTCTGGATGCCACTGGGTGTAATGTTCATATGTTACTCTGCTATTTTGTACAAGGTGATTTCTGCCTCTTATACCATCCAGATTCGGGTTGACTTTTAGACTTGTTACTTTCAGTTGGATCGCTACGAAAAACGTATTATGAATCGTGAACATCCCTTAATGGTGTCTTATAAAAAGACTGTAGCCAAAACTCTTTTCGTCATACTTATTGTTTTTGTCACGCTGCGCTTACCGTTTACTATTTTAGTTATTATGCGTGACAAAATTAATACAACAAACATTATAAATAGCAGTTTTCGTGTGTTGTGGTATATTTCGCAGTATCTGATGTTTTTAAATGCAGCGATTAATCCGGTTATTTACGGCTATAAAAATGATCATTTTCGTCGAGCTTATGATCAGACGCCGTTATTTCGATGTCATCAAAAAACATCAAACCACGCTAATTCCTCAAAGGTTTGTTTATATGTGCATAAATACATCCATACATAATACGTACATTTATACTTTTGTATTTCTTTGGTAGCAAAAAAAAAAAAAATAATTTAAACATTTTTTATTGCAGGGAAATGATTGCTCTTGTCCGCAACTTCTGATGAAATGGATTAAAGCGTACAGTTGTTCTATTTGCACAAAAGCGCGAGAAGCCTACAACCTAAAGAAAACAAATCATGATACAATCACGGGTACCATAAAATATCGTGCAGGAGACATAGTAGATGAAGGTTTCATATAAACAGGCGCCTACTATACAGTAATCTTATAGATACATATTTAGTATATTTTAGTGATCTTATAGAATTAAGAGTATTTACGAGTATGTACATGGATCAAGTATTGTCGTTTTGTCATTATTGCAAAAGTTCAGCAAAACATATTTGCATGAAATTATTTTTTCCAAAGAAACATGTTATTTATGTTTAGTACCACCATTGAAATATGTTACTATACAGTAACATTATTTATGTTATATACATACATATACATGTTATTTCTTCATTTCGCTTTCATTTTTGTATATTTAAATTGTTTACCTACAAAATTAAAACAATTTTTATTCGATTTTTACACAGTGACGCGCATTTAAAAAATGAGCTGTGTAAACACATAAGTAACTTGCGAGACATTCGACAATTTTTCCGACATTTTCGATAATAATATGTATACTAAACTTACTGTAAGTTATTTGTGTGTGTTTGAATGTACTTTTTCGAACTTGCACTTGCATGTGTAAGTGCTGGGTAAAAGTACAAAAAAAACTTTTCTTAAGGTACAATTATGCGAACGTCCGCGAACGTTTATGGAACGGCAGGGCTGGGCAATATTTGAAATACATGTATTTGAAATACGTATTTGAGATACAAATACGTATTTTGTATCTGTATTTCAAATACCCAACCTGAAAGTATTTTGTATTTCAAATACATAACTTAAAAGTATTTTTTATCTTGTATTTCAAATACATATGGCTTAAAAATACATTTTTACAAAATACATTTATTTATTATAAGTTCAAAATAAGTTTTTTCACACAAAAGCTAAAATTGCTAGAAACTGCTACAACTAAAATGTTTATTATTTTGCAATACCGCAATGCAATTGTCTTGTCCAGAGCAAATACATTTTACACTAATCAGGTGATATTAATAAGAATTTTCACATATTCGCCACCTGCTTTTTCCCAACGCTTTGTATTATATACAGGGAAATAATATTTATTATGAAAACTTTTGCCTACCTTAATGTCTGTGAGAACCAGATTATATCGATTGCAAATACATATAATAATTTGAGGTATTTCAGTTGTATTTTAACAAAACTAATGGAGAGCTTAGAAAGGACATATGTAGAACCATATTGGCGTCCACCCTAGTTTCAAAATACACTGGTCACCAGAAATCATCTCATTAAAAGAGAAGCAACGAATTCAAAACCTTGCAATAGATACCTTAGAGAAAGATTACAAAACACGTGAAACCGAACATGGATGCAATAGAAGAAGTAGTAGTTGCAGTAAAGATGATGAGAATTTTGTTTTTTTTTTGCATTTATAGAATTTGGCAGCAGGTTCCGCAGAACCTGTAGAAATATGTTTTTCCTCGGCAGATTTTATTCACTCCCCAACAAGAGGTTGTTTGTCGGATGACTTATTAAATTATCTTGTTTTATTAAAGGAAATACTTGTTTTGCCGAATGAATCTTTTATTTGCTATCTATTAAACCCTTAATATTATTAATTTCCCAGTTGGCGAGTTTAGAACAATCATATGAATATACACACGTATGTCACACGTAAAATGCATAGAATGTTAAATATATATAATAAAAGAAATATAACACATTTTATATAATATTACACAGCTTTATTTCTAGTATTTGAATACATAATAAGTAAGTATATATGCAGTTGTAAGTATGAACATATATGTATATTGTCGCCTAAAAAGTAAAAGAGCATAACTGACAAAAAAATTCTAGTCTAGTCTAGTTATTATCAATAATACAACTATTCACAATTTTTAATAGGCTTTCAATACTTTGCCAGTTACGCCCTTTTAAGTTGTATGTGACGATATACAACTTAGTTTAAGTGCATATATAAAATGAAATATTTATCTAAAACCAGAGTGGTATATTCTTATGAGATCGATAGACAAAAAAGTATTTGTAGTTTTTAGTTGTATTTAAAATACACAGCTGGAAAGTATTTTGTATTTAAAATACACAACTTGAAAGTATTTTGTATCTTGTATTTGAAATACTTAAAGTGAGTATTTTGCCCAGCCCTGTGGAACGGTCGTTAGTATTTAAGTATACATTAGGTGTGTTTCTTTACTCTACTTTGGGATCCCGCGGGATCCCAATTTGCACGAAAAGCGTTCCCGTACTTTAAAATTGGGCAAATGAGAGCGCTTTTGAGAGAATAGTATGCTTCCTCTTCTTGCACTAAACAGCCCGTACTTTTTCTTCGGGCTAGTTTGGGCAAGTAATTAAGCAATCAGCTGTTCGAAAAATAAACAATAGCAAAGAAACAAAGTTCATTTGAATCAACTCGTATACAAATCATTTCAGTGTTTTTATATAAAAATTAAATACACAGGAATGTACAAAAGACCTTAAAAGCTAAAAAGTGAAAAATATCACAGTATTTTTTCGTAAAACTAAGTGACAATTTTTTTTGCCATATCAAAACACAGCATATGTTTCTTTTTGGGCTAGAAATTTGGCTTTTTGCGTTCCCGTACTTTAGGTAAATTTTATCTGTATTTGAGAGTAACTCATGCATGCTCTCTTTTGCCCGAAACTTGCCCGGAAAGTAAAGAAACACACCTATTAATGTTAAGGCCGAGTTTTTGCGTTCGTATTTAAATTTTATTTAGCTTTAAGTTTCATTTAAATACGAAAATCAGTTCACTACAAATTTGGACTAAACTTAAATGCCCAAACTTCTTCATTTAAGTTTTATTTAAGTTTTTTTCATAGTCCATATGGTTTTTGTGTGCTTGCATTTGTATTAGTGAAAAAAAGGTAAACAAAACACACATACGAGCTATTGCCTGCAGAAGTATTCGAAAATTAGTTGCTAATTTTGCACTAAACAACAGCACAGTATAATAATTTATTAAAAATAACTTAGCGTAAAATAAAATTGTTAAGTTTTTCCATGCCGTTAATAAATTTAATATTTTTCTTTAAGAATTTTTCTATTCTTCCACTTACAAACAGCTGTTCTATGGAATACTTTCCATAATATTTGGAATTAAAGTAGAGCTGCCACACTTTCATCGCATTTAAATAAGAACAATAATTTAATAGTGATAAACTGAAGTAGAATTTAAATACAATTTAAATTTAAATGAAAATTAACTAATTTTGTATTTAAATACGCAGTCAAAAACTGGGCCTAAGTGCTTACTGAAATTAACTGTCACGTTGCCGGAATGTCTCAATCTGTTTAAAATAGAATTTGACGCCGTTGTTACGTGACATTCGTAGACTAGTGCTAGAACTTTTATATGAGAGATAGTATTCTGGCATATTTACCCGTTTGCAATGTTTTGTTTATTTTTTGTTGACATGTACGTTTTTTAAAGTTCTATAACTATACAAACGGCCGTACGTTAAGTTTTTCTAACATCAACGTTCGCATAACGAGCCATTTAGCCATTTACTTTCCGAATAAATTTTTTGTTAATATACCCTATTCTATATTCCAATAGAATGTATTTTTTTATATAAACTACTTACATATTTCGCTTCAAATTAAAAAGAAAAGCACATTTTTTGTTAATTTGACTGTAGCAATTAGAAATTTGATCTCCTTTTATCGTTTTCTGTGAATGGAGGAAAGGAAAAAATAAAAAAACATTATATTTCATTTTTGTTTATAATTGGAGAAAAATGAATAGAAAACTCCCACGGAATTTTAATTTGTAATTGGGCTGTGTGTAAAAATCCCGGACACCGTCAAAAACATGTTTGTAAAACAGAAGAAAAAGAAGGAGAAGATTTTATGAAGAAAATGATCAAAAAATGAATATAATTGTTTTCATAAATTGTCTTTTTTTTCAACACATTTTAAGCAGTTAATCTTTAAAAACTTTTTAGCGCGCTTCTTTTGCACGTTTTCAAAGTGTTTAAAATTTGTTTATTTTTTTTTCAATTCAGTTTGTGCAAAAATAAACAACTTTTAACACCGTGGTGCATAACTGCGCTAGTTATGCACCATGGGTTAAAGGTAATGTAAAATATTTCCAATATTATATGATGGGTTGGTATCATTCGTCTGGCTGAAGTTCAATCCTGGATAAAGCCAAGAAATATTTTTAATTATAACAATAATTGCCGCGATCACTAACTCTTGATCAAAGAAGACAGGAAAAAATAATTGAATACACTAAAGCTGGGGGACAACTAGCTGTTTCACAGTCGCTACACTGTTCAGCAGCACCCACTAGGATTCGAACTCAGTACCATGTAAACATAATGTATTTTTAATACGGCTGCTTAACCAACTCAGCCACTGAGCCCTTATTTATTTTTTCGTCTATATTTGTCTCATATTGATCACATATGCAATTATTTATAATCCCAGTTGTTTGTACTGCAGTATTTCTTGGCTTTAGCCGGGATTGAACTCGAGCTAGACGAATGATACCAACCCATCATCATATAATATTAGAAATAATATAAAGTACCTGAGATAATTTGTTCAAAAATCTCTCCTTCGGATGGGATTTATATAGGTTTACTTTTAATATGGCCACCTTAGTATTTATATTCCTATTTTTCTTTGCACGGAATGTAAACAATGTTCGTTGATATTGTGCTTCTCACGTCGAATTTATACAACGAATATTTGCCAGCGATTTAGTCGCGATGGGCGAGGTTCGTCGTTCGTCGCAGTTGTTTTCCTAGCATTACTACGAAGCGTGAGAACCGCTTTTGTACGTTTAAATTCATTTTAAAAATGAACATTAAGGCCCTGATTCACTATCCTACACGATCGTACGATTCATTCACAGAAAACTGTTTCAAAAGTCTGGCCGACTTGAAAAAATCGTTTCAAAATGGCGTTGTAGGCCACACTATTACACAAGTATGATTGAAATAATTTATATACACAATAAAACATTTAAAAGCTCTTATTAACATAATAATTTTAGTGGTTAAAGCAGTAGATCATGATACGTCATGACCCGAGTTCAAATCCCAGTGGGTGCTGATGAGTAGTGTAGCGACTACGAAACAGCTAGTTGTCCCCCAGCTAAAGATTTTATTATTATTTTTCTTGTCTTCTTCAATCAATAATTATTGATCACAGCAAATTTGTATTGTAAAAAATCCTTCTCAAAAAAAATATAAAGGAAAAACTTGAACTAAAAACCTGATGTACATATGTACAAACCAAACAATTTTTAATTTAAAAAATTATAAAAGTTCAACACAAATTTAACAAATTAATAATAATTTTACATTACTTAAATTTTTTCCTCGACGTACCAACAATATTTTCATATTTTTCACAATGTATACAACACTGATCGCACAGAAACCATAATGTTTTGAAAAGTTTCATACAATTTTTCAAATCGCACGATTTGTCAAAAACTCTGTTGTACGGCGGTACTAAAGGCCCTGATTCACTATCCTACACGATCGTACGATTCATTCACAGGAAACTGTTTCAAAACTCTGGCCGATTTGAAAAAATCGCTTCAAAATGGCGTTGTAGGCCACACTCAAGTATGATTGAAATAATTTATATACACAATAAAACAATTAAAAACTCTTATTAACATAATAATTTTACATTACTTAAATTTTTTTCTTGAGGCACCAACAATATTCTTATATTTTTCACAATATATATCGCACTGATCGCACAGAAACCATAATGTTTTGAAAAGTTCCATAAAATTTTTCAAATCGCACGATTTGTCAAAAAGTCTGTTGCACGGTTGCATTTTTAGTACTTTTTCAGCACACATGCTTTATTTTGTAGATCGCACGATCGTGTATGATTGTGTAACATGGCCTTAAGTAAATACATACATCCATACATACTTTTGGAAAATTAGAAAATAATTGCAATTTGTGAATTTGGAAAAAACATTATAAAAGTATTACAATGTACTTTGTTGGGTCGGAAATTAAAATTGTAGAAATTTCAAACTTATGTAAGTATTCCCTTAAAACTTGTTGTGTGAAGGGTATAAAAATTAATTAAAAAGTTGCAATTAAAAAACATTCATTGTAAACTGTGTGAATATATATATCAAACTTAATTTAACAGCAAAATACTTATTTTTTCAGTGTTATTATTCATTTAATGATGACTATTGTTATTTGAAATACTATCTCACAGCCTTTTTATTTGCGAGAAATGACAGTTGACTGCGGGAAATTTCTTGGCAAAAGTTTTAAAGACACAGTTTTTCTGTAAAATGGCGAGTAATTTCCTTACGTGATAGCTATTACTCACCAAAAAAAAATTATAGCTACAGTTTAGTGAGAAAATCAGCTGTTTGTTTCAACATTGTTTCATTTCACACGTTTCAGTCGAAAAGTTTCTCGTGGCTAGAGTTACAGAAGACAGCCACTGATTAAAAAACTATTTGCAAATAAATTATCAAACATTGCGACTTTACTTGACGTTTTTAAAGTTTTTGTCAATGAGGTACACTTAATACTTAATGGCATAAGGTAAAATTTCGCGCAGAAGCATATACTCCAAGTTTTTAATATTTATTATTTACTGTAATTGAAGTACAAAAAATGTAATCTTTTAATTTTTCTTTTATTATTTTAGTAATCAAAAAGCGTTACCAATTATTTATATTTTGAACATATGCCATATGAAAAAAATCAAACTTTTTCATGTACAAATTGACGATAAACAGTGAGTTCGTTATTTACAAACAGTTTTTATTTGGGAATAGGCTGCGTATAAACGTACTAATAAATATGCTGCATATTTTATTAAAAATAATGTTTTTGCTTATTAATTTTATATAATATTGAAAATGTTCAACATTTTGCATTTTCCTAAACGTATGCGTTCTTTACTGGATCAGTGCGTCTTAAAACCTAAAAATTGGAAACACTGAATATCACCTTAATATTTTAAATAACAGCTGCTTTTGTTTGGACGTTTAATTTCGAGCTGAAATGTTTTGTTTTTTTTTTTGTTTTGAGCAAATTTATTGTCTTCTGAGAGGATTTTATTTACTCTCATTTTACCGGATTCTACCCGAAATTAGCTCGAACAAAGCTATTGTGTAATATTTGACACATAAGCCATAAAAATATTAAACTGCAAAATTGTAAGTTCGAATCTTCTTACAAATCTTTATTACATCTAAAACGAAAATAAGAAAAACAAAAATTATGTGTGAGTGCCCCTAATAAAGCTCATTGGAATGCAGTAATTTTATGAATGAACAGTTATAAATTTATGACTATTAAATTTATACATATCGCTCCTTTATTGCAACATAGTCATATCTCAAAAAATGGGCTTTCTGAGTTAACAATGCAGAATTGTTAACAGTATTGCCCTTTATATTGTGCCAAAAATTTATTCAAATTACTTTCAAAGTGTTTCCCTTAGAAGATATTTTCTAAAAAACTTTTCTAAGACTTGTATGGGAACTAAAAATTTGAAATGTGTTTTTCTCGAAACAATCTTTTTTTAGTTACGACTATGTTGCAATAAAGGAACGATGTGTATATTCTACTTTAACTGTGAAATGAGTTGAATTTATTTTTTAGTCGTGAATTAGTAATATTACATTTTGCAAGTATTAGGACATATTTAATAACTAAAATTACATTTTTTTTCTTGTTGCTTTCATTAAAAAAAAATGTTTAAAAAATTAAATTACTTATTATTCGCTATATTATTGTTTTTCAACATCAAATGTGTTAAAATGTTTAATGTAAAGTTTACTTATAATTACAATTTGCAAGTGGAACCTTTTAATACACAAATCTATAAAAGGGAATTAATGCAATTTTTCGATAAAGGTGAAAGAAAACTAATTTAGTGTTATCTTATAAATTCAGTTTATTTTAAGCAAAATTTAGCAAAACATTTAAATAAATATGGTTGCTTTGTAGGTTATATTAATAAATTTAAAAACGATATGTTAAAACTTTTGAACAAATTTACAAATTCAGGCGAATTTTTGCACTGAAAGGAAGACACACTTTTTTCTTATTTGATTTGTGATGCTGAGTTCGAAACTGGACTTGGTTTTCCATTTTGGTCCAAATTAGTTAACTTAAAAGTATCAAAGTCGAAACGATGTGCGTTTTTTAATCTGCTCAGTTTATATGTTCTTAGCAAAACTTAAAACTGATTAAAATGCATGCGCAACTTATGATTTCATTCATAATTTATTGTAGAAATTGTAAAGAAAAACTTTCATGGAAACGTCTCAATTGTGAGTAAAGGTTGTGCATGCGTTTACAGAAAAATAAAAAGAGAATTTTTGTTAAAAATTCTCTTATTCGCTTAAATCACTAAAGGCACCTTTAAGGCCCTGTTACACTATCCTACTGGATCGTGCGATCTACTAAATAAAACATATGTGCTAAAAAAAGTACTAAAAATTCAACTGTGTGACAGAGTTTTTGACAAATCGTGCGATTTAAAAAATTTTAGGAAATTTTTCAAAACATTATGGTTTTTGTGCGATCAGTGTGCTATATATTGTGAAACATGTGAGAACATTGTTGAAGCCTGGAAAAAAGTTTAAATAATATAAAATTATCATGGTAATAATCGTTTTTAATTATTTTATTGTGTATATAAATTATTGCATTTATACCTGTATAATAGTGTGGCCTATAACGCCATTTTGAAGCGATTTTGTAAAGTCGGCCAGACTTTTGAAACATTTCTCTGCAAATGAATCGTACGATCATGTAAGATAGTGAATCATGGTCTTAAATGCAGCAGAAAAATAAATACAACATGTGAATGAATCGTATGATATGATGGTGTATCAGGGCCTTTACATGGTAATACAAATCTTTAGATCTGTCAAAAATATCTGTGGAATAATGGTGTATTTAACTAGGTGGCATCGCTAGCGAAGATGATAATTTTTTGTTATGCGTAACCAGTGTAGGGCAAAATCTTTCATTTGTGTGAATCTTTCATTCTCTTTGAGAGAGGTTAAGTGAATTAATTCATTCTTTTCTTTCATCTTACTGCTTGCCAAACATTTCAGAATGACTAAAAATGTTTCAATTATTATTGGTTATGAAAACTTTCATAAAATTGTTCAAATTGCATAGTTACATTTTTAGTACTTTTTCAGCACACATGTGGTAGATCGCACGATTGTGTAGGATAGTGAATCACGGCCTTTACGGGTACTGAATGAAAGTTCACGAAATATGAAAAGAAAGAGCATGATGAAAGAAATAGAGAAAGAATGCAGAAATATTTTATTCTTTCACTTGAGAAAATCATTCAGTTGAATTAATTCATTCATGCACACATGATATATTTGGTAGATCGCACGATCGTGAAGGATAGTGAATCACGGCATTAAACAGTTGTAAAAATATTACAAAACTGAAATTCAAGTATTAGGTGTGTTACACATGGGAAACGAAACAGCCCATGTTGACGAAAAGCTTTATAGTGAAAGGCCAATGTAGGCGATTTGCGGCAACGACCGGAAACCACCTGTTCTATTTGCCGCTTGAGTTTATTTGCTGTAAGCAAATGAACGCGGCTAATTGAAGAAAAATTTGTGCTTCGAAGATTAAACAAAAAACATTTTGATTTTTTTTTAAAGCCAAAATAAATAAACAAATTCAATTGTTGAACTTTCAAACCCGAAAATTAATTTTTGTCTTCTATATTTTTCCTTTACTTTTTAGTTTGAGAAATTGAAGCGGCAAAACAAAAAGTTAAATAGAATTCAACATTGCCGCTCGGCCGCATTTAACGGCATTGCCAAATTAAATTAAATTCAATATGTTGAAATTTATGTACGAATATTTTTATAAAAAATATAATTTTTTGTAAATGGGTCACATTGTTGCCGCCCGCTGACGCATGCCGCTTGCATTGGCTTTTCACTATTATACGTTACAATCAATTTTGAAAAAAATGAGAGTAATTTTTTCCATTTCCTGCACAAAGTTATGCAAACTTTTTCGAACTAGAATTACATAATCAGCTGTTTTTTTTTTTTGGTTTACATACAAATATAACTAAAAAAATAATCAGACATTTTTCAAATAGAAAACATTTTTTTAAATTAGTTAAAGGTCAATTTAGAAGGTAGAAAAACAGATTATAGTTGTGAAGTACTAAGACATAAGCTAGCGTTTCATTTCATAAATATGTATTATAAATAGAAGTATCTTCTAAAAAATTTACTTTTCTTTTAATTTATCAGCTCTTGTCAATGGTCTTGTAACATACGAGAACAGTTGTTCTGGCATAAAATGACAGATTGTAGTCAAAGGTGTATTTTTTTATATATTTGATTACACTGTTTGCATTGGTTTTGTGCTGCCTGTGCGGGTATGAAATTGGTTGAAAAATTATGGCAACAAAAAAGACTCTCTTCACCGAAAATGTCTACAAGCTGCTATGTTATGCCAGCATAATTAATTCAGTGTAAATTATAAAACTGTTTTCATGTGTTCTAGCCCCTTCACAGGCAAATGTTAAAGAAGTCTGACCGCCAACAGTATTCTACATACACTTATATTTCACAGTAAATGCCAATATGATCGCAAAGAAATCATTATTTTATAAAAAATTTTAAATCTGACAACTTGCTAAAAAAAAATCTTTTACTTTAAATACACCCTATCGCACTTTTTCAGCGCACATGCCATATTTGGAAGATCGCACGATTGTGTAGGAAAATGAACTTGTCCGATATGTAGTGGAACACTGCTATTATAACTACAACTATTTTATTTTCGACATCATAGTATATCTCGAAATGGAGAAACCGAGTGTAGTTTCGAAATAAGCGCACAATAAACAATTTTCACTTATTCTAGTTTAAAATTCTGTATACTTTAATATACACATACTTACATGCATGTATTTTTTTTTAGTATAAAATTTGTGCTATCCACATAGCACGAATTTTGGCTAGCTTTAAGAAAATATAATTATATCAATATATCGCTTCTTTATTGCAACATAGTCATATCTCAACAAATGAGCTTTTCGAGTTAACAAATGTAAAATTGTTAACAGTACTTCCTTTTATACAGTGCTAAAAGTCTATTCAAATTCCTTTTAAACAGTTTCCTTTATAAGATATTTTCTAAAAAAAAATTTCTAAGCCTCGTATGAAAACCAAAAATTTGAGATGCGTTTATCTCGGAATAAGCTTTTTTTTAGTTATGACTATGTTGAAATAAAGGAGCGATATGTACATATGTATATAATGCATTTATGTTATTCTAACCCAAAGAGTTCTTTTTTCATGTAGCCAGAATTATGTAGCTCCAAGTATTTTAAAAACAAGCGCATGTTCATTACGCCCTCTTCGTTTTCTATGTCACTGCAAAATAATTGCTCTTTAAAGCCCTCAAACCTTCGTAATTTATTCAGATCTTCTGGTGATTTACGGCTTGTTTCTTTTTTACATATAGAAATTTTTTGCCAATGCATTCCTTTGATTATGCGCCAAAATTCTTGTGTACACTCCTGTAAGCCCTCCACACATATTATGCCTGGTTTCCCGGGTCGGCAAAAACCACTTAAGTCCAAATTTCGTGATTGTCTAACGATTTCTTGCCTTTTCGTTTTCGATTTAATGTGATGCGAGTAAATCCACAATCTTTCAAAATCCACAAAATCTGGCGCTACATCAATCGCTTCAAATTCGCCGCCATCTTTCTTTATTAGCACTTCGATTTTTTCCTGTAACCAGCTTAAAACTTGAAAAATATAAGTCTCTGATTTATCCATTGTTTCAATAAACTTTTCCACTTCTGTTTTTAAATACGCTTCTTTGCTTTTTGTAAGCAAAGGCGTGTGGGTTATAACAATGGCATTTTCCAATCTGGGATACAAATGTGGCAATTCAATGCGCACATCGAATTTGGATTTCTTACCTTCCTGTAAGTCCAGGGTAATATTGTAGTCCAGTTGAGACCTCAAAAGTATATCTATTTTTTCTTGTGACGGCTTTTGCAAGAACTCATTGAAGTCACTGATAACTCCGGGATCAAAGATGTGCATTTCACCTTGCGCACAATAAATAGAAGATAACATATCCACTTCCTCCAGCTGTTTAGTTATGCAGTCTTTGTAAAGTTCTAGTTGATTGTCCATATTCCTTAAATAATAGATTTAAATTGAAACAAGAAATTAATAAAATATTTTACAGCATCGTTTTCTTTTAATGGCTTTCAAAAAATTGAATCGATACCGGTTCCGTTTCCTATTGATATATGCATGTTTAGCTTGGAGGACTCCAAATATGCAACAACTTTACATATGAAAAGAAATGGGGCAAGACATTTCAAGGTTTTTAGAATAAATGTAAGTATTAATAAAGAGCAAGGCAACTTTAAACAGGTAGTGACAGAATTACAATAAATACAACACCAAAAACATCAACATGTATTTTGATGGTAAAATTTACGAAAAGTTGTCAGAATTTTGTTTTTATTTTGTATGAAAAAGCAAGGAAGTCTATGAGTTTTTGACAAATTTACGCAAAGGAAACGAAAGACAGCTGTCTTTCGTTTCCTTTGTCACTAACCTATTACACACGCAAAGAAAAGGCAATTTGGAATATTGTTGTGACAATATTAGTATATTACCCTGTCACAATTTGTATTATTTTCGCTAGTAGTGTATTGTAGTTTTTAATATAGTTTAATCCATTATAATTATATGAGTATTAAATTACTCATATTTCTATTGTTACCTCTCTATAATTTTAATAATTTAAATTTGTTTTTTGTATTTTGACAGGTATTCATCATATTCATATTCATTTAAATAAATGAACAACCGTAGCAATCAACGGTTGTTCATTTGTGTAAAGAAATGTTAGAGTCGTGTATAAATGAAAAAGCTTGTTTTTTGTGTTTAGACAGGTATTATTAGAGCATTTTTCTTTTAAATTCTCAACAATTTATTTAGATTGTTGGGATATAAAGTTGAATGTTTGTGAATATCTTTCAAAAATTTGATGCAATAAGTAAGAATATCTCAACGGTAACATGAATGCAGCTTTGCAGGGATTGGAAAAAACACGGCAGAAACTATTTTCAGGTGTATTTGTGTGAAATTTGGTAAAATTATTAACAAAATCAAGTTGGGGGAAAATTCGAGTTACGGCCTTTCTGCCGAGACCAACGATATATAGATATTTAATCATTTAATATGCTTAGTTAGTGAGATCTTTGTGGTTAAAGTTTTTAAGGAGGTTAGGAGGTGTATATCAAAAATTTATCAAAAAGCTTGCAAATGAGATCATAGAATTTTTTTTTTTAGCTTTTATTTATTATTGAATCTTCACAATGTGAACTAACAATAAGTATTTAAATCCTAATACTAACCAATAAATTAACTAAGTCCAGCCAATGCTAGACAAAAAGTTTTATTATGTGCATATTATATTGGTAAAATCACCTACCCATAGGAATGCATATGGAATTTGAAACTTCGCGGTTTAGTTTTCTCTTTTCGTAGGTCGGTTTGTAGTTGTAGAAAAAACCCTCCCATCAGTATTAATATGATTTTAATAATTTTTGGCGTAATTGGGAAATATTTATTGTTAAAATATTTAGCGTTGTATATAAAATTGGATAAAAATACATCGATATCCAATTTCGGCAATGATTTTTCCTCACAGTTGGAAAACTTATAATAGTATAGTAATAAAGAACAATATTAACCATATTACAATAATAAATAATAATGTTTGTCTTTGTCGGAAAAATTATAATAGTAAATGATAATGTTACCCATTTGTGATAATTTAAAAATTCCCTTCAATAAGCCTAATCGTACAAAATCTGTCCTTTTTTCCCTACATGTGGAAATAAACAAATAATTCTATACAAAAAGGGAAAAATCCCTACGCTTGGCAACACTGCATTCAACACTGATATATTTGTAGAGGATTACACTATATTAAAAATTATAACAGACTGCTATTGGAAACAATACGGAATATCACAGAGTAAATACTAATATTGCCACAACAACATTCCAAACTGCGTTTTCTTTGCGTGCAAGTTCTACCAACAAAATACATGTTGATGTTTTTTGGTGTTGTATTTATTGCAATTCTGCCACTACCTATTATAAAGCTGCCTTGTAGAGTTGCTTTTTCTTTGCTTGCTTTTTCAAACAAAATAAAAATAAAATATTAAAAATATTAATAACTTTTCGTAATTTCTACCAATAAAATGCAAGTCGTACCCTAAATACAAAAGGGTCACAACTCAAAATACTAAAACTTCAGGAGACACAAAAAACTGTTTATGTAAGAAATATTGTAATAATTAAACGACATAATATTCCATTATGAAAAAATTCAATATTGATGAGGGTTCTGCTATACTTTTTTTGTATCATGTTTGCGAAAACATAAAAAACTGAGTTTTATTGAACAAAATCCGTTTTGGAAAATTTTAAGTTGTGATCCTTTTGTATTTAGGTTGCGATGTGTTATTGTCATTCTGTCATTACCTGTTAAAGCTGCCTTAGTAAAATCTAATATTTTAATTTGATTTCCCTTTAGAATGGTTCCTATGATTTAATAGCTGATATACCCAGTCCAAATGGACTTGCTATGGATTGCACTAATTTCAACAACAAAGGCTATGTTGCAATAGCCTTGAATGTCACCGATCCTATGCAATCGGCTAGAGAAGGTTCACCTATTTACGAAATTTCTGGCAATCGCATGAAAGCTGTGCAATATTTTGCGGCCCCAAATTTAACATCAGTATATCTTCGAGTTAGCGGCAATGATTTCTTCTTATTGCACTCTTATGCCAATACTGAAGAAATGCCAAATCTGCATTGCCCATTTTTTAAATGGTCTGGTAGCACGTTTAATAAAGTGGGGCGTATACCCTGCAGCAATGCACGTCAATTGACACCATTTGCCATTGATTATGAAAATTATGTTGCAGTGGCAAATTATGCCGATCAAAATGGTCGCACATCTACAAATTCAGAAATTTACAAATTTGCTCCTGATAAAAATAAGTTTGTGCTATTACAGAAGATTCCCACCAATGGCGCTGTGGACGTCCAATATTTTAATGTACCGCAGAATGTGATACGAAAGCAACATTTTTTGGTGTTTGGCAACTCTTTAAGTACGGATACGATAGCTAACAAAGGCAGTAAAAATTTGGAAGCTGATTCGGTGTTTTACTTATACGATAAAGGACAATTCATACCCTATCAAAAATTGTCTTTTTATGGTATTAAGAAGTTTTTACCAGTACAGGTAAAAAATTATGATACGTAGCTCTGTCGTAATTAATTATTTAGCGAACCAACGAAAACGTGATATAACATAAAAATATCTGAAAAAAAATTTTTTTGTCCACGTTTCCACAGTTATCAGTGTAAAAACGAGTGTTCACGTTTCCGAGACGTTCATGCCTACGAATATTCACGTTTTACTGTATGTATAATTGTTTACTGTATGTATAAATTGCTGGAGTTTTATTTTAAAAATTACATTTTAATAACTATTTATTTTTCGTTTAGAAAATAAAAGTTAGTTGCCGACTTTTATTTATTCCTCGGAAAAGATAAGAATTATTTCTTGATTTTTATTTTTTACTCAGAAAATAAATGTTATATGCTAAGTTTTACTCCATCCTCAAAAAATAATAATTACTGTCTAAGTTTTGTTTATTCCTCAGAAAATAAAACTTATTTTTTGAATTTTAGAAAAAAATAATCTAAATAAAAAAAATAAATAAGACCTTTTGGTCGGACTCTATCTAAAATTGGTTAACATTAATTTTAGAGCGAAAATGCTCTTTGCAGCGAGACTTTTATTACAGACACGCTTTGCAAAACCTTTCCTTATTTGTACAAACATTGATACACTCGTATGTATATTTTTCCCAATATTTTATTTTTATTATTATTCACATCAAGGGACTCAGGACCGTAATTGTCTATTTCGTTTATCGTGCGTTTCATTACCTATTTGAGCCCTCATTTTCTTGCTAAAGCTTAAGAACTGTTTCACAGTAAGCCATTTGTTTCGTAAAAGTTACAGAACTCCCTTACAATGCAACTTAACGGTGCTACTTAAATTTGTGCGTAAAGCGCAACGCAATCTAACGCTTTAATTTTACGCTGCAGTAACTTAAATAAGAGCGTTAACGTTATGCCATGAACAGTAGTGCTCAGTAATCCGTTTTAAAACGAGTAAGATTGTCGTATATTCGGCTGGGCCGAACCTAAACTACCCTTCACGATAGTCACGTATATATAATAAATTTGAACTAAATATGCACGGATATATACATATATCGGGGAAAAATTTTTTGTCAAGCCAGAAAGGTAATTTTTCATTGAAATTTTCATGAACGGTTTAGGCTATATCTTGGGTATGTATGGACCGATATCGGAAATTTTCATTTTCTATATTTGGTAACCTCCTGAAAAAATCGGTTTAGACTATATCTTGGTTATACATATATGGACCGATCTCGGAGATTTTTATTTCGGTATTTTAGTAACCTCTTTTTATAATTAGAGCTGCTTTTAAGCAAAAAAAAATGTTTTCATGGAAAAATCGGGTTAGACTATACCTCGGGTATATATGGACCGAAATCAGAAATTTTCATTTTCTAAGTTCCTTATATTTGGTAAGTTCCTTATATTACCACAACTGTTTTTAAGTAAAAAATTTTTTCATGAAAAAATTGGTTTAGACTATATTTCGGGTATGATCCATATATACCCGGAACTTTTCATTTTCTGTATTTTAGTAACCTCCTTTGACAACCAGAACTGCTTTTAAGCAAAAAAAAAATGCTTTTCATGAAAAAATCAATTTAGACTATATCTCGGGTATATATGGACCGATGTCGTAAATTTTCATTTTCTGTATTTGGTAAGCTCCTTATATTACCAGAACTGCTTTTGAACAAAAAAAGTTGTTTAAGTTCGATTACGCAACATTTTCATGAAAAAATCGGTTTAGGCTATATCTCGGGTATACATATATGGACCGATATCGGGGATTTTTTTTGCCTTTTAATCGCCATGCCAAATAACTGTGTCAAGTTTGAAGCAGAGCAAATATTTTTTTTTCAAAAATGTTCATACAAAATTGCAAAAAAATTGCTTTTTTTGGAATTTTGGATATATCCAGCTATATATGAATCGATTTTACTGAATTTCAATAGCAAACCAATGAATCGATGAAGTAATAGAACGGAGAAAAAAAGTTTCCAAGTCTAATAGTTTTCTCAGAAACGGTATTTCAACGACCGACAGACGGACATCGCTTAATCGAATTTTCTATCAATGCTGATTCTGAATATGTATACTTTATAGGGTCGGAAATGAAAATTGTAGAAATTACAAACGGAATCACAAAGTTATATATACCCTTAACATTTTTGTGAAGGGTATAAAAAATCAGTAAATAGAAAAAATAAAAAGTTATAAACTCGCTAAATTAGTCTGAAAGCACCGCAAAAAATTAGAAACATTTGCTTTGAAGCAAACTTTACTGAGAGTCGGCAAAACTCTCTCTCTCTCTCTCTCTTGCGCTCTGTTAAAATTGGAGTTTCTAGTTGTAAAACGTTAACGCCGCGCTATTTGGTTTGGTCTCATATATTTAGTATGCACATGAGGATTTTTGACAGATAAATTACGCTTAATGCGCTAATTTAGGTTGCACTCTTACTTTCCAGAGTCTTGAGTTTGGTGATGGGAAGGAAAAACTGTGTAACTATAATTTTCTAAAGAGTAAATAAAAATCGCATAAGAATCGGTAAAATTCGAGTTTTTCAATAAAATTTAAACAAATAAAAATTAATGGATTCAAAGATAGTCCGTATAATCAGGATTATTTTGATATGCTCCATACGAACTTAACACTTTTAGATTGGTTTTAAATTTAGAGAACAATCATTATTCACAGTACCTGACTTTTAAATTGTGCTCACGTTATAAAGTAACCAATGTAAGAAGATGCTCACGTTTTCGTCAGTTCACTGTCGAAAAAATCCTACACGAACAATAGAAAATCTTCAGTTCGGCATTATTTTCAGTTTTTTAGGCTGATTTTTAATAAATTTTCTTCTTTTATATTATCTTGTGTCCATGATTATTCCACGAGTATATAGAGTGTAGACGCGGAAAAGTTCATACTATTGGTTGCTTGCGCAGATCAAGACATTAAAATTTATAACTTTAATGATTGGAAATTCGAGGAATCCAAGGTACAATTTACAGAGGGAGCTCTAGGCAAAGGAGTATCGAACATGCGTATCTATCAGGAAAATGAAAAAAGTTATTTGATTATAGCGAATAATCTTATGGCCGATAATGAAACCAACATATTTTTACCAATTTTCAAACAAGAACAGCATGCCAACGACTTAAGACAACAGATGATCGATTGGGCTAGAGCAGAAACTCAACGTTTGAAGAGGGTGAATACCAAAGAATTAGCAAAACGTGTTGAGGTATTGTTAACTCATTGAATCATCATTATATATTATTTATCATTAATCATATGCAGGAAAAACTTAAAAATTTGGAACAGATGAAATATTTGGACGGTATGCTGGATATACCACAAACAAATATTGAAACAGTCATTACGGAGTCGGTAAGTATTCGATATAAAATGCCAATATTTTTACTGAAATTTCAAAGCATGTTCAAACAATTGAGTTTTATTCACTATATTAGCTTCTAATATTGTTGCCAAGCAAAAATTATATATAAACAGCTTTTTTATGTTTCCCAACAGTCTATATGAGATACGTAGTTAAGAAATCATAAAAAAATATATGAAAAATTTCCCTTAGACTATTCTTAAGGTTTTCGTAAACATTTTTAATTGACTAAAGGTCTGCCCATGATAAAATTTTGTTACAAGAAAAACAACAACATCATTTCTAGTTCATTTACTTGGAATTTGACGTACTTTAAACCATGTATGTTTGTTTGTGTATTATGTTTTCAGTTGTATCTTGTATGTGTGAATGGGTTGTACATGTAGATCCACAGCTGCACACTGGGTTAGATGTAATAAAAATGCTTAACAATATGTTCTTTATTAATTTCTTTAAAATGTAAATCATTACCTTGCAGTGTGGGAGGTGTTGGACTAAATTTTGTTAGTCTGCGCAGTATCGAAGGTATATACACTGGGCATTAATAAGTTTTAACTAATTTAATTCCAACATTTTAAATGCTGTCACAACGTTTGTTTTGGTCTTTCCGTGTTGTTGTTGATAGATTCAAGCCTAACGTCCACAAACACTAGTTCCTCTTTCTTCCTCCCGATAACCTATTTTGCTAGTTCCAGTACAATCCTATGAATACTGGTCCAAGATAAAACAGTTTGGAGGCATTGTTGGGGTGTGAATCTTTTCATGATGAGTTATCAAGCGTTACTGAACAAAAAAGGCAAGGGCGTTTTATATGAGTCATGCGCGATCTGTCAAAAAAAACATATTGAAAATCAAACCTCACCATGAATAACCCAATATAATCAGAAACTCTTTTTTTTTAGTTGGTTTATCCCAAATTACACATGAATACCGATTATTGGCTGGTCTTAAACTATATTAACCAAGCTGTAGACACTTTAGAAGTGATGTTCAAGCAAAACCGTAGAGTAAAACGTGATGGACTCGCCCAACCTAAAGCATATGAAAATTTAGAATATGATTATGATACATTAAACGTAAAAACCTTGAACGTTTACAAAGAATTAAAAGCTCGAAAAGTTAACGGAGTGAATTCCGCCGAGCCACAATTCGAAAACATTAAAGCTCAGAAAGTTATGACGAAAAAAAGTTACACAAAATCAGCAGACGGAACAGTTAATCCTTTGGAAAATTTGGATTATGAAGATGAAAACAATACGCTAAGCGTTAAGAATTTGCAACTTAATGGAAAGCTGAATGGATATCAGCTAATTGAGTTGTTTAATAACACCTTAAAACGCAGAGAAGATATACAATTTTTAAAAGCTCCTATTACCATAGAAGCCCTAAAAGCTGACGCTATTGTGGTTAGTACTGGTAAAGTGAATGATCAAGACCTAAAAGCTCTGGTGCCGGTAGATGAGGGCAAATATGTTATTAACCAAGAGATACAGTTTGCTTCACCAATAGCTGTTAATCAATTACACGTTTTTGAAAGACTCAACAATCTACACGTGTTCAATGGTCAATTTGATGTGTTGCTAAAAAATTCTAACAAAACGCAAGTTATAGAAGGTATGAAAAATGTCACCCACATTAAAGTGATGGAAGCTATAACTACAACGGTATGTTCAGTAAACACTTTCAAATAATGTAGTATATTTTATGCGCTTTTTGTTTTACAGGGAAAATTTTTTGGCTCCCAACTGGAGACGATTTCGCCCACTAGAATCATACACGAACCTTTGATATTGCACGGCAATTTTGTGATTAATGGTGATGTTCACATAAAACGCCAGCTGAATGCGTTCGATCTTATAGACTTAAAGGAAATGTTATCCACGAAACAAGTATTAGATATGGGTATACGCATGGACAAAATTCTAAAGGACATCAATGTGAAATTTCAACAAAAATTAATTGCCAATAATTCGTTAGTTAATTTTGTACACCAGCATGATATCCAAAGATTAGTAAAGCTTAATGAAGATGACATTCAGATCATCGAGGGCTTAAAGGTGTTCAATGGTTCTTTGGAAATACGAAATGGCTTTAGTGAAGTCAAAAATCTAAATGGAATAGATGTAGAAAAACTGGAAAATAATGCTTTTCTGAAACATAACAATCAAACCATTAAAGTGCCAGTAAGACTAGGAAACATTACAGCGAAAAAGTAAGTAGTGCATTAAACACATTCAAGACAGCAGGCTACCAATTACACTACTACAAATGCTGCTAGCAGTGTGCCAATTTTAGTACTTTCGTTGCTAGATTTATATATATGCATATTATTTGTTGATTTAGCAGCAAAATTTTCAATTACACTTTTAGCACTTTCCAATTGTTCATTTAGCAACCTTTTTAGAAGAATCCGTTTTGATCCCTTAAATAAATGCTTAGAAATGTTTTTGTACCATTGCCGTATTTTAATTATCAGCCCAATTATTAATATCCTCACGGAATTTCTTTCTTTCGGAGTTTATTCCTCACGGAATTTATTTCTCACACAAAGTACTTTTTTCAATTCAAATTAAAGAAAAAAATCACAATTTTTGTCTGTAAGAATTGAAGAGTTGATATCCCTTTATGATGTTTTCGTTTCTAGAAAAATGTGCAATTTTATTTAAAATTCTTCTCTTCTTTAACAGCCTGTTCGACGATATCGAATGAAAATGTATGCGAAAGAAAGCCAGTCACTCACATTCGATTCACTCACATTTGGATTCGTCTATGTCACTATTGTTCGTTCGCATGAACTTATGTATTTTAATTGAATTTTGACACATCGTTCGAATAGAATAAAGTTAGAAAAAACCCAAATCAATTTTCTTTCGCCTAGAATGCGAATGAACTTATCCTTTTGACATCGACGAACTGGCTGTAAAGCTTTGTTCAGACGGTTGTCGGATCTGACAATATTGTCTGATCTAACAATGTACTGTTATTTGTTGTTGTCAATAGAAAACTGTTTTTTTTAGTAAAATTTGCTTGGTTTTTTTTAAATTATTGTTTTTATGTTCTGCTTCCGAAATGTTTAATACCTTTTCAATTAAGTTCATTGCTGTATTAAGCTTTGTATGGAACGGTTGTGTAAAGTGGTAATTTATAACTCTGCCTGATGCTGTGGGTTTTGTGTACCAATTTGTTTTCAATTTTTCATTTTCTTTCGTTATATTTTATCTCAATATTATTTGATCTTCGTTTGTCAAATAAATTTAATTTTTGCAGCTTCAGATCTATGTTTTTGGTTTTTTATAAAAAATTTACAATTCAAAATCTTTTATTTCTCAATATTTCGATACCAATTTCTTATCGTCGTCAGGAGAAATTAAATGTTATAAAATTTAAATTGAAAAATTATTGTCAAAAATTCCTATACATAAAAAATTCATACACGAAGAAAAATTTTTAGTTCATACACAAAGAAAAATTCTTAACAATATTAACAAATTGAAAAATTAAAGTAAAACATAATTTAAATTAGACTTATTCTGCAACCAACACATGCCTTGTTAAAGATTAGAACATGTTGTACCTTATACTTAAGCAAATCAACATGGTACATGTTGCTCACAGAATACCATTAACATTAACATTTTTTTTTATTTTTATAAAAAGCAATGTAAACAATAGCCTAACAAATAAAACTTATATATACATTCAAGTGCTAATATTTTGCTAACTAAATGCCTATAACTATGCACTAATTATCTGTGTCCATTTTAAAATTAATTCTTTTTTCTACAGGTGTGTTAATAATCTCTAACATTTCTAACATATAACGTTTCTTATAATTACTCTCAGTTTTTATTGTTGAAACATTTTCAAAATTAGGATAATCATTTAATCTAAAGCAATGAGAAGATAACGCTGTTTTTTGTGAATTAATATGCCTATATTTTTGGTCTGATTTATGTCCTGCAATCCGTGTCCTTAATTTGTTTTTCGTTGTTCCTATGTAAACTTTATTACAAATCTCCTGATTATTTCCCTTACATGGAATTTTATAGACTATATTAGCATTATCCATTTTACTAAGTCTATCCTTAGTTTTACTAAATAATATATCTAACGCATTATAACTCTTATGAGCCATTCTATATTTTTCCCTATTAAATATATTAGATCGTGCTAACCTTTCTGCCAAACCCGGTATATACGTTAGTGGTCTATAAATTTTTGGGTCTGTTAAATTAACTACATTATGAGTATTTCTCCTTCCAAATTGATTTATAAATTAGCTCAGATGGAAAATCATTGTCTTCCAGCAAGTTCCTAATTTTAATAATGTTTTCTCTATGAAATTCTTCATCACTTATTTTAAGTACCCTTTCAACAACATTTTTAGCCGTGTTGATGATTATATTCTTACTATGTTTTGAAAAATAATTTATTATCCTTCCTGATGCAGTAGGCTTTTGATACCAATCCATAACAAGCTTTTTATCTCTCCTAATTACTATTGTTTCCAAATATGGAAGTCTTGAATTATTTACCTTTCCATGGTAAACTTAATATTATGATTAACAGGCAGTTTACCAATTTCGAATGAAAATGAATGCGAAAGAAAGCTAGTCACTCACATTCGAATCAATTTGGGTTTGTCTATCTCACTATTATTCGTTCGCATATTCTTATGTATTTTCATTGAGTTTTGACAGATCGTTCGCATAAAAAAAGTTAGACGAACCCAAATCAATTTTCTTTCGCTTAGATTACGAACGCAAGCACGCTGTCGAGATTGGTAAACTGGCTGTAAACTCATTCAAAGCTGTAAACATATCCTCAATAGCCGAATCAGGAATTATATAAAACAAATCATCTACATATTTAGTCATCATTCTCGGTTTTATATTCAATCTCTCTATAGAACTGTCCAATAACTTCTCCATTACAATGTCAGCTATAATTGGGGAAGCTGGAGATCCCATTGGTAGTCCATTTATTTGCGTATATATCTTCCCGTTATACTGAAAATACCTATTATCCTCTATAAAAAATTTCAAAATACGTAGAAATAAACTTTTTTCTATCATTGTGTGTTGTGTTATTAATTATCTTCTATGGTGCTCATTGCTAGTTCAATTGGTATACTAGGCAATAGTGAGACTATATCGAAAGAAATTAATTTCTCATCCTTATTTATATTTTGATCTTTTATCCTCTGTTTAAACTGCAATGAATTTTTAATATTATACACCGAATTGTCAGTACGAATACGTTTACCGAGTGTGAGTGAGTAAATACATAAAACTGAACTCACTCACTCTCATGGGTAAGGTAAATGTGTGACTGCAAATTCTTAAATACAAATATTATTTTCGTTGTTAAAAAGAAGTACGAGTTCGATAGCCGAATGTGGAAAAAATAATTGAGAAACCAAATCAAGCACAGCCACCGCATGCAAACTTGATTGGGTACGTTATATACTCTAGTTAACAGACGCAAGCTCTAACGAGTAGAAAGCATACTTGTGCAAACACGGTGGCCAGTCACATCGCAAATCGATTTGAGACGGGTGTACATAGATCATTAAAAAAGGCACCGGTTGCAGATCTCTGGATTTTACCTTAGTTTTGAAGATTTTCGCAGCAACATAAGATTTGAAAATTTTACTCTCAAAAATAAGATTTTTTAAACTGCAGTTGTGTTCGGCGTCGTTACCGCGGGAACCCGCGGGCTCCCAATTTGCACGAAAAGTGTTTCTTGTGTTGAAAATTTGGCAAATTGGGTAAATGAGAAAGCTTCTGAGAGAGTAATTTGTGTTTCTCATTTTACCAGACTTTACCCGTACTTTTTTTCCGTGCAAAATGGTAAAATTGTTAAACCATTTAAACAGCTGTTTGTTATTTATGAATATGAAATAGCAAAGTGCAAATTATAAAAAAAAATATTTGAAAATGTAACAATACGTTATATTTAAATAAGTTATATTAAAATAAGATTATCTTCCCTTTTTATCTAGCTAAAAATGTTTAAATAAATTGGCAAAAATGTTTCGTTTGAATTGCAACTCAGCGCTTTTGACACCGATTATAGTGATTTTTAAAAATTTCACAAAGATTTTGTAAATCAATGTGCGATGCTTTTATTTAATTTTTAGTGCATTTTCTTTTAATAGTATTCAAACAATCTGTGCTGATAGCTACATATTTAAAAAACTTTGCTTATGTATATTTTGTGCATTTCGTTTTGGCTTATTCAATCAATTGTTGCCAAACATGTTAATATTTTGGGTTTGTACAAACATTTTTGTTTATGGGACTGTTTGCTGGTTTTTACAAATATTTGAAACATGTTTCCACAAAAATAAAAAATTTTTGGTTTTCGTGCAAACGTTGTGAATGTAAGTTTAAATTTTGTCATTTCAATCAAATTTTTGCAGAGTGAAATGGAGTAAGAAGAAGCACACAAGTGAATACAGCAAATATTTTCTTGTAACAATGTTTTGAATTGTATAAAAGTTTACCTTCGTTTTAGAAATTAAAAAGATAAAGATTACGGAAACAGAATATCAAGGAATAGAGCGTATAACAATTTGTATCTTGCGAACATCATATGGCGAGAAAATTGCAAATTGACACATAAACAGTCAGTTAATAATTTGCAAATAGTTTTTATTTACGAGTAGGCTCTGCATAAACGTAATAATTGAAAGCAAATTTACTTTTTAAATGGAACAAAATTCGAAAAATAACTAAGTGATACACTGTTATTTTTCTCATAAATGTAAAACGCGTTTTTTATTTGATTCCAATGCATTATAAAATTTAGAAGTTGAGAGCACTGAATTTTAAAATTGTATAAATAAACAACAGCTGTTTTTGTTTTCATATTTAATTTCGGGCTTGAAATGTGTTTTTTTTTGTTTTCCAGCAATTTTTGGTAAATTGTGTGCTTTCTGAGAGTATTTTTTGTTTACTCTCATTTTACCGGACTTTACCCGGAATTTCCTCGAACAAAGCTTGTGTGTTCTAATAAATAATATGTAAACTATTTGAAAGCATTCAATGAATTTGTAATAATTTTTACCGCTTAAGCAAAATACTTGCTTATATACATAGTTACATCCATGTACTTCTAATCTTGGAAAGAAACTTTATTGAACAGCAGATTTGTTGGTGTCCTCTTCTATTTATAATATGTCGTGTTCGTTTACCCAAAAATTTGTACAAATTTTTAGTGTGTTTTACTGTATTTTACTGAATGCTGTTCGTTTACTGAAGTTGCAGTAAATGAGAATACAAAAAGGAGAGTAAAGTGACAGTTCTTTTACTGAGAACTTACAAGTTTTTACTGCAAAAATTTCTTGCAGTAAAGTTTAGTAAGATGAAAAACATATGTTAAGCAAACAAATGTAAACAAAAGAAAGCAACTAAAAACAGAAATTTTTTTTAGAAAAGTAAAGAGTTATGTGGAATTATATGATTATTGCTTTTAAAAATTAATTGGCAAACTATTTAAAATGTAGTAAAACAATTGTGCGCTTACAGTAATCAGTCAGAACCCAGTAATCACGTAAAAAAAAGTAGTTAAAGATTATGACGCAGCACGTAGGGGTATATCGCAAATTCGGCTGACCAAAATTTATTTAAGTTTTGTGTTATTTAAATAGTGTTTTATTTATTTTTTTATTAAGATAGCCAATTTATTGTTAGTCGTAATAATTAAAAATAAAACTATCAGATATTTTGTTTACTTTTTGTGATGTTTTCACATCACAAGCTAGTGACTTGTCAAAAAATTTTATATGAAAAGTGCTCCATTTCTATACAAATATTAAAGGCTAGTCGCTTGTTTGTGTGGTCGAAATGCCACATAAATAGCTCTATTTAAAAAGTTAATTTGTGTTTACGAATTTTGATTATTTTTCCGTACATATAGTCAAGAGAGTGCTTTGAAAAAATTTATTTGATCACAAACTTAACGACCACAATGACGATAATCGACGTATGCACCATAAAAAGTGCTAAAGTTTTGACTGGTTTTGACTATAAGCATGGCTGATTAATGGGAAGTGTCTAAAATGTGTTTAGCAAACTTAACTTTTGGCTAGTTATATCTGTAATTACCCCTGTGTGCGCTGTTACATATGGGTGCAGTTTTATTAGCTGTTTACTAAAATTTACAAATTTTTACTATTTTTCTGTTCTAGTACTTCTTTGCACAAGAGTTTGCAGAGAGTAATGTTTAGAATTTGCTGAAAAATTACGCATTTTCTGCATTTTACTGTAAAGTAAACGAATAAGCCTAATAATTTACTATTTGGTGTGAAAAATGTCAAAAGCAAAACATATTAAAATTTTTCTCTGAAATTATAAAAGCATTTTTAGCAAAAGTATTTTATGTTACCAGATTAATGAAAAAAAAACTCCCTGAAGATTTTGGAAAAATCCCAACAAAACGTCGGAGGAAAAATATTAAAATAAACTTGCTTTTTATTTCTATTTAAATTCAATAATAAATGAATTTAAAATATAATTAATAAAAAGAAGTCCCGACCTTAGAAGCCTGAATAGTATAAAAAATCTACAAAAAATCCATAAAAGTTTCTGGCACCGTCAGCTACTTAATTATTTTAAAAGCGACATAATAAATATAGAAAACTATAAAAAAACATAAAAAGTTTTTTTAATCATTCTCATTATTTAATCATTTGCAGCATCGAAAGTTCTGTTATTATTTTGGACACAAAAAATCTCACTGATTACCTGACCATAACCGGAAACCAGAGTATAAGAGGTGCCCTCTTAATAGATAATCTAAGAGCACAGTTTTTAACTGTAGAACATTTAAATACTGATAGTAAAATATTTAATCAAGATTTACAAGATTTATATCACCAAAAATCTCGTAATGCTCCTAAAGAAGATGTTCTGAAAAGCAATCGAAAATTTCATGGCTCAATTTATGCACAGAATCTTATACTAAATTCTACCATTAATAACAGATCAGTCGCAGCAATAGAAAAGCAAATATTACAACTGGAAGGCAATATTAAGTATGTGGGCAATTTTGAATTTGATTACCCCATAAACGTTACGAAAATAACATTTCAAGGAAAATTAAACGGCATACAAGCTAAAGATTTTGGCAAATGTTGGTTACAAAAAAATGCCGAAAAACAAGTGTTTACAGCTGCTCAAACAGTAGCCACCCTAGATGCAGATGAGGGCATAATTTTGCAGGACAAATTAAATGGTTTTAAAATGGATGAGTTCTACACAAACACGTACTGGACAAATCGGGATGAATACATACCATGTGCTAGCTTTGGTAAGATATTTTCTTTAACAAGCTTCGAATTGATGTATTAATTCACACTTTAGAATATCCGATTGAAATTATGGAATTAAATACTAAAACTCTTAATGATAATGGGGTATCACATGATGTGTTCTTCAAAAAATCTAAGAAAAGGCCGATTTTTCTTAAATCAATGACAGTGAAAGGGAACTTTTCGGTCGAAGGAAATATTCTGGATTTAACTTCTATCAACAAAATAAAACTCGGCGGTCTCCAACAATTTTTGGGTAGTACTCATGGACAAACTTTATTTGTTGAAAGTGCTAATTTTACCAAATCGCCTCCATTTTATAAATCCCTTAATGGCTACGATATTAGAAAAACATTAGATGAAATATGGTTAACAAATGAAGATGTTATACTACCACATCATGTTGAAATATTCGATGCTAATTTTGAAGGTTTATTAGACTTTCAGGTAAGAACAGAAAATTGCATGCAACTTTTTCCAATACTTTTGATTGAAATTTATTTCTTTGTATCTCCAACATAAATTAAGGGTGACATTAATAACATCAATTTGGATTTTTTGAAACACAATTACTTCAGCAAAACTAAACCGCAAGACGTTTCCGTTGAAATGATATTTTCTGAGGATGTAGAAAGTGAAAATGATATATATTTAAATGATTTGAGGATATTTGGTATGATAAAGGAAATAAAAAGGTATGTAAACTTATCACGAATTTTAGTTATGCATGATAACTTTCTTATTGGACATACATACATATATGAATATCATTGGTTTCATAAGAAAATAATTCATATAATGGAGTTTTAAATCTAGTTTGCCAACGCACCTCTAAATAAAGTGATAGAATATTAAAAAACCGTAATATATATAATAACTAAATATATAAATGTCTAGCTTTGGAACCACATCGTTTTCGAATTAGGGGGGTCCTTTGAATTTTTGACATATATCGCTTCTTTAGTCAACAACATAGTCATAACTAAAAAAAAGTTCGTTTCGAGATAAACGCATTTCAAATTTTTAGTTTCTATACAAGTCGTAGAAAAGGTTTTTTAGAAAATATCTCCTAAAGGAAACAGTTTTAAAGTAATTTGAATAAATTTTTGGCATAATATAAAAAAAGCTCATTTTTTGAGATATGACTATGTTGCAATAAAGGAGCGATATGTCTATGTGTATGCGATTGAACGACATCGTTTAATTGTAATTATATTATCCTCCCAGTGAAAAAAAGCCCATGACGTAATCGCTGATCTAAGCGATATTTAGTACCTCTCAGTGATGACACTTTTGCTTATTACCTCCCTAAAATTTAGCATATACTAGTCATAGGCTGATTAATTGGTGCGCACTCCCTTACAATATAAGCGACAATGTAGCCTTTCGAGCGTGCACTCTTGATTAAAAAATAAGCAGCGGTGTAATCTATCAACAAGAAACTCTCTCGCTTTCCCCGATGTCACATTTGCGTCATTGGCTATTATCTAAGTACTTCGTTTAATTTACCAGTGGGCTATTAAAGCCCATCTAAAAACAAACTCCAATATACTTTGCAGTTAATAAATAAATGCATATACAATTGTATTTCCTAGCTAATAATCAGCAGACTTTAAACCTTTCTAAATATTTAAACCACAAAGTAAACAGACATGAAACAAACAAAAATATTTCATTATAGCTTTGTTTGAGGAAATTCCGGGTAAAGTCCGATAAAATGAGAGTAATCAAAAAATACTCTCAGAAAACAACAAATTTGCAAAAAATTGCTGGAAAACAAAAAACCACTTTTCGAGCCCGAAATTAAATATTAAACAAAAGCAGCTGTTGTTTATTTACATATACAATTTTAAAATTCAGTGTTCTCAACTTCAAAATTTTATAATGCACTGAAATCCAATAAAAAACGCGTACTTTTACAAAAATACACGCAGTTGAAAATGTTCATTATTATATAAAGTTAACAAACAAATTTATTTTATAATATTCACTTTATTAAAAAAATTTGGCTTTTTTACATTTATGAGAAAAATAACTGTGTATAACTTAGTTCTTTTTCAACTTTAGTTCGATTTAAAAAGTAAATGAGTTTTCAATTATTACGTTTATGCACAGCCTCTCGCAAATAAAAGCTATTTGCAAATAATTAACTGAATGTTTAGACGTCAATTTATATATGGAAAGTTTTATTTTTTTAGTATGGCTTATGTTCAAAATGTAACTAATGGCTAGCATTTTGATTACTAAACTAAAATAATGTGGTTTTAACAAATTTCATATAACATCAAGTTTTTTTTTATAGATAGTAACAAATTATTAGCAAAATATTGATGTCAAACAACATTTTGGCACAATAAATCAAGCAATAATTTATTGAAAAGCAATATGCAAAAACAAACAAAATATATAAACAAAGTCTTTTAAATATGGAGCTATCAGTACAGGTTGTTTATCCTATTAAAAACATCGTGCATGGATTTAAAAATTCTTTGTGGGATTTTTATAAACCACTAAAATCAGTGTGAAAAGCGCTGAGTTGACAGCTCTTTTGTAATTCAAACAAATATTAGTTGTGTTCCACGTGAATAGCGAAACAGTCCGAACTAGTCCAAAGTAGTCCAAAAGCTTTCCACGTAACAATTTTTCTGCAATTTTGAGAGAAAATGAGAGAGTAATTTTTTTCATTTCCTGTACAAATTAGACCGAACTTTTTATTTGGGTAAGCTCGGACCAGAATTGAATAATCAGCTGTTTTTGTTTACATACATAAGAAACTGCAAATTTGCAAATTGGAAAAGTTTTTGTTTGAAAATCAGTTAAAAGCAAAATGAAAGGTTTCCCAAACTAAAAATAACGTTGTGAAGTTGTAAACAGAACATGTAATTGTTACTTTGCTTTACATTTTATAAATATGTACTATAAAAATCGATTGAAAATTTTACATTGCTTTTAAGTTTACAACTGTTGCCAATAATGCAAATCTTTTGTTTAAAAAATATACTTTAATCTAAAAAGTAAGCAGCACTAGTATTGCAAGATGCACAATTGTGGTCTTTTGCGTTCCAGTAGTTTTGGGTAAAATTTTCAAATTTAGAGAGTAATTTGTTTTTTACTCTCATTAGTCCGAGCTAGTCCGAGATCTCGTGGAACATACCTATTTTGTAAATTTATTTACACATTTTGAGCTACATAAAAACATAAAATGATTTATTTAAATATAACTTATTTAAATATGACGTATTGTTATATTTTCAAATATGTTTTTTTTTATGATTTGCACATTGATATTTTATTTTCATGAATAACAAACATCTGATTATATGGTAAAAAAGTTTGCTAAATGTAAAAAAAAAGTTTGTTTTCTTCACGACGATATGAAAATTTTCATAAGTTTTATTTAGCAGATCGCACTATCGTGTAGGATAGTGTAACAGAGCCTTTACCTATTATGAATTCACCTTGTGACCCGTAATAGGTAAGCCACCTTTGCGAACTTCAACTGGCGACTGGGCAAGAAGCGACTCTGAAAAGGGGATGTTGTATGTCGATCATTTGAGAAACGTTTTTATTACAAATGATTCAGCGAATATTACAGCGGAATTACCACCATATGTTGTTAGACCCCCTGTGTCTTTGAGACTTAATTTTCAAGATGTCGAAAACGTTATCGCAAATACAAACCCAAGAAAAGCTCCAGGCATTGATCAAATTACTGGTAAAATGCTTGAACAGTTACCTCGTGTAGCTAGAAGGGTTCTACTTTTTATTTTTAACGCCATTTTACGCCTTGAGTATTATCCTGTAGAGTGGAAGGTCTCAATGATTACTATGATACCCAAGCCAGGGAAGGATCTGACAAAGGTAGAATCATATAAACCAATAAGTCTACTACCAACAATTTCAAAACTGTTCGAAAAATTGTTAATGGCGAAGTTGAGTCCAATATTGAACAATGTGGGGTGTATCCCTGATCATCAATTTGGTTTTCGGGCTAAACATAGCACCATAGAACAAACGCACAGACTAGTCAATGTCATAAGACAGACCTTTGAGGAGAAGAAGTATTGCTCAGCTCTATTCATCGACATTTCTCAAGCTTTCGATAAAATGTGGCACGACGGGTTGATGCACAAAATAAAGTTAAACTTGCCTGTAAATACTCACAAGCTTCTGGAAAGCTACTTATATGGGCGGAAGTTTATTATCAGAGAAGGCGATTTTATAAGCCCAACTCAGCCAATCGAAGCAGGTGTTCCCCAAGGCAGCATACTGGGGCCTACTTTATACTTGATTTACGCCTCTGACATGCCAACGACATCCGGAATCCATACTTCAACCTTTGCAGATGACACAGCGTTTTTGAGTGTTCATGAAAACCACCAATTAGCTTCACGAAATTTACAGGAATACATTTCAATATTAGAGAAATGGCTAAAACTTTGGAAAATCAAAGTTAATGAACAAAAATGTACTCATGTCACATTCACTCTGTGTAAGCAAACATGTGGGCCTATCCAAATAAACAACTCACCTATTCCGCAACACAGTGAAGTCAAGTACCTTGGTATACACCTCGACCGTAGGCTAACGTGGAAGTCTCACATTGAAGCAAAAGTCACTCAGATGAAACTAAAAGCAGCGCAACTAAATTGGCTTATGGGCAGAAACTCGACATTGAAGTTGGATTGCAAACTTCTGTTATACAATGCAATTCTAAAACCTATATGGTGCTACGGAATTCAATTATGGGGCTCCGCCTCATCGTCAAATATTGAAAAAATTCAAAGGCGACAAAACCAAATTGTTCGAACGATTACTGCAGCTCCATGGTACGTAAAAAATTCACGAATTCATAAAGATCTGAGTGTTCCGCTGGTAAAAGAGGAATTTTCCAAGTACGCGACAAGGTATGTCAGTAAACTGGAACTTCATCCAAACCCTCTTGCGCGCAATATACTTAATTTTGGCGGCCACACTCGGCTTAAAAGAAGGGATACCGCTGCCACCATCAGATTGCTCAATAGGTGATTTTACCAAAATAGCTCCCGCATAATAAAACTTTTTGTCTAGCATTGGCCGGACTTAAGAATCCCATTTTTTAAATTTAGTGTTAAGATTTGAATACTTATTGTTAGTTCATTTGGAAGATTCAATAAATAAAAAATGCTACAAAAAAAAAAATAATAATAAAATAAAATAAAAAAAATAAATACATTCAATAGCGATTCTCAGCATTTGCATTAAATTTAAAACGCTTTTATATATAATACTATTTTAGGCTCCTAAGTGTAAGCGATTCTTTGGTATTGTCGTAAACAAACCAAAACAGCTGACTTTTGTTTAGATATTTTTGCTACCACAAATATTCAAAAGAATTTTTTCAGTTGGTGTTTCGTGAAAAGGTATGAAATCTTAACAAAATGTCTTAACTCTGCTTTTATTTTAACTTTTCCACGTTTTCTTTTTTATGTTTTCTATTTTATATCAAATTTATGCACATTTACTTTATTAACAGCAAAAAAAAAATATTGGCATCAAATCCATAAGCTTGTAAATGAACGCCCAGAAAATTTTTATGAAATACACTCAATATTTTTAGTATATTTCATACAAATTATCTAGACGTATCGCTTATTCGTATCCTATAAACACCACATTAGTAAAATAAAAACCTATGACTTTTGTTTTAAATTTACCAACATTAAATAACCTACAATAGGTGTGTTTCTTTACTCTATTTGCACAAAAAGCTTTCCCGTACTTTAAAATTGGGCAAATGAGAGCGCTTTTGAGAGAATAGTATGCTTCCTCTTCTTGCACGAAACAGCCCGTACTTTTTCTTCGGGCTAGTTTGGGCAAGTAATTAACCAATCAGCTGTTCGAAAAAATAAACAATAATAAGAAACAAAGTTCATTTGAATCAATTCGTATACAAATCATTTCAGTGTTTTTATATAAATATTAAATAAAAAGGAATGTGCAAAAGACCTTAGAAGCTAAAAAGTGTAAAATATCATTGTATTTTTTCGTAAAACTAAATGACAATTTTTTTGCATATCAAAACACAGCATATGTTTCTTTTTGTGCTAGAAATTTGGCTTTTTGCGTTCCCGTAATTTAGCTAAATTTTATCTGTATTTGAGAGAAACTGATGCATGCTTTCTTTTGCACAAAACTTACCCGGAAAGTAAAGAAACACACCTAATATGTATAAGCTCTACATTAGTACTTTAATACGAAGATGAATTATGATTTTATATTAGTTGCTAGTAAATTATTTTAGCTTTTGTTTGGGAAACACTGTCCTGAACAGCTGATTAAAAACCAACGACCAGTTCTTCGATACATGTTCTCTTAAAATTTAGCAAAATATCTTTTAATACATTGCGAATTATGTTGTACAATAAATTATAATATACCTCTTTTACAATTATCTCTAATTATACACAAATCTGAATGTAAATGTAAAATCGCAGACTTCTCTTCAACAATGTTTACAAAAACTAATATAGAAATTCGCTTTGATATTATACTAAAAACTAAGCTGCCAGACTTAGTCTTAGAGAGTTGTCAGGGTAAAACAATTTGTAATCTAAACGACCCTGCCAATTGAAGATACTAAGATTATTATTTCTTTAACAGCGGAATTCCACTTAATTTTAATGAATTTGTGCGAACCACTTTAAAAATATCAGGACCGCATATTATATCTGGCCAGTGGCAATTACACAAAGCAAAAGTGGATGGTAGTTTAAATGATGTTTTGATAAATCAATTGAATTTGGTGGATGACATTGTACGAAATGATAAAATTGTTAACGGTTATCAAATAACGGCTCCTAAAACTTTTAAAAATGTTTATATTGAAAAACTCTACGCAGATGATTTCAGCTCAGTCAACAGAGTGCCGGTAGCTAAATGGATCAAAGATACTGTTTACCTTTACCAACATTACACTATTAAAGGTGTAACTACTATAAATTCATTAAACGTGTTAAACAATCTCATTGTTATTGGACATCTTAACAATTTAACATTTGATGAACACAATCTTGTGTTAACAAACAATAATCAACAATTAACAAGAAGTATACAAATTCTAAGCCATTTGCCGCAGGAAAAAAGATTTCTCGCCAACAATATAGAATATTTATATACTGATTATATTAACGGCCAATACATGCCAACATTTATTGAAAATCTTACACCCGCCACTGACAACATTGAATTAAATAGTCATCTTACATTTAAAAACGCTTTAAAAGTTGAAAACTATGATGGTCCTGATGAGTATTTGACACAAAGCCAATGGGCAAAACGAAATATTGATGTGCCAACCCAACTCGGCAGGCAGACCTTTCACGGATCAAATAATAATGCAGAGAAGTTTGAAGTTGTTAAGAGCTTTTTAAAAAACATAACTAAAAGTTTGTAAAACTTATATTCATTTATCTTGAAATAAGTTATTCATACTTTTCTTTTATTGTTTAGACGTTATGTACAAATTGGATCATTTTGAAGTACTGCAAAATATTGCTTCAAAGTTTGCCGAACTTACAGTGTTAAATATCATATTGGAGGATAATCAGCTCGCGGACATATTAGCAGTATCAAATAAGCAATATAAAAATGTGACAATTTTTAGGTGGATGCCAAGTGAACAAATATTTCGTAAAACTAAAGGTAAGTATTCATTACACTGCATTGCGAGAGGTGTTAGAATAAGTTTTATTAGTTAAAGGTATATTTGTTTAGGGCTTTTCGCATTATTTATACGTGCAAGTCAAATGTCCCTCCCTCTTTCCTCTTCACCATAATCTATTTTCCTAGTTCCAATACAATGTACTGCATATCTAGGGGTCGTCCCCTAAGTACCGGTCCAAGCAGTGATGCCAGAAATTTTTTCCAAAAATCATTTGTCATATATAAAATCTTAATGTTAGGGAAAAAATCTTTTTTTTTTATTTCTAAACGCAAAAATAATGTTTGTTAATTATTACAAATAGGTAAAACAAAAAATAAAAACAAAAATTTAAAGTAAAAACTAGTTCAATCAAATTCCCTTCCTTAAACTTTAAACACATAGACCACAGCAGACTACACAACTTCACGACAGCAAATGCTGCAACCGGCAATTGTAGCTGTGTAGGCGATTACTGAAATATTTTAAACACGGCAGCAACATAAATTCATTTGAATAGAAGTATACTTCAGTGCGGCCACCTTAGAATTTTTAGCTTTACAAAATTCCATTGTTTTACAGAACGAGCTCTGTTTATATCAATCCTTCATGAAAAAAGTTCTCTCTAAAAAAAGGCCTTAAAATCTAATAATAAAAAAAAAAAACAAATTAATTAAGAAAGCTTTTGTTTGCTACGCTTAATTTAGGTTAGGTGCAAGGTTCATTAACGTATACACGGTGGCAGCACGAGAGCAAAATTACAACAATACAACAAAAACAGGCATGTGGTAAGCTATGTTTGCCAAAAATATTTGTAACTATTTTCACCATTATAAACTATAAATGTACCTTTTCATAATTATAAATTATATTTATTTAAATTATTTTTACGTTCACAAAATAATTTGTATATGTTTAATTCAGAATAAAGCACTAAATCCTCTTTCAAAAATGTAAACAATACATTTGACGTAAATAGCTTACTATATTGCCAGTCGCAAAAAAAACTGTCATATGCCGTAGTGCTGCCACCGTGTATACGTTAATGCACCTTGGTTAAGCGGGTCTTAAAAGTTGAAAATATAATCTTTTGATCTATAATGGGAACAATATTAAATAATTGAAAATTTATATAGAATTTTTCAAAATTTGGGCAAAAAGAATTCGACCCGAGAAAGAAAAATGTATGCATATAAATTATAAAATTGTTCGTCGAAGATGTGCAATTAAAACTACTCATAAATGAAGTAACTGGTATATATCTAAAGCGACAAATAAAATATGCCATATGACAAAATTTTGCGTTAGACAACACAAACATTCAAGATGCTTGCACAAAAATCATACAAACATGCTTCAACAACGCTAAATGTTTGTACAAATGTTTTTGCATGTTTGATAAGCTGTTTGTATAGTTTGTTTGGCGCTTAACTAGTTTTTTTTATAAAATTAGGGATTCTTATTTTGAGGATAAATATGTATGCACATATTTAACAGTAGAACAAATAAATTTATTAATTTATTTAAAAGCCCATATAAATTTACTTCTTTTATTATGCTTTAGTAGAAAATAAAATATTTCCAAGAGCAAAATTTTTTTATTACATATTTTTTTATACATTTAACTGCATGTATTTTATATTTGATATATTGAAGTCGGTTTTTTGCTGACTTCAATGTATTTAATGCTTTAAAATTATTAATATACGAAATAAACTATTAAGTGCCTGACAAACATGCCATAATTTTACGTTTGTGTAAAAACTTTGCTTAGTTTAAGGAAGCGTTTGTGTGTTTGCTTAAATATTTGTGCAATGTTTGGACGAAAAGCAAAAGTTGTTGGATTTTGGGCACACTTGTTTATGTTTGTCAAACCGCTTGTGTTATTCAGCGCTAAACTTTATAATTTCAGTGAAAATTTTGTGAGTAAACTAGAAAAAGAAGCAAAAAATATATGTAGATCAAGAAACAGTTGTCTTGTCAGAATTTATGGAATTGTCAACACGTATGCTTTTTTTTAAAGCAAAGTCTATAGCAGCCGAGTTTCAAGAAATAGAGGCTATAACATTTTTGCAAAGTTAAAAGAAAAATATCTTGAGGCCAACAAAGATGTAACAATTATATTTTGTGGACTCATATGGCAAACAAAAAAAAGTGATTAATTTGTTTGCATGAAAAATCTTAATTTCGAGAAAAAAATTTTCAAATCTTATTTTATTTGAAAAATCTTTATTATGGCAACGTTGGGTCCAAAAATAAAAAATTAAAATGTATTTGAAATGAATTTTAGTAAAATTTTGTATGGAATTTTTGAATTAAAACACATTTCAAATTCATTTAAATGTTTATGAATATACCTAAAAAAAATTAAATAACTTGTTTAAGAATGTTACCAGGGCCCGCAACATATCATTTAACCAAAAATATTTTCTAAAATCTCCCATCACCACGAACTATAAATCAATAGAAAATCTTTAATTTTAACACATTGAGCAGAAATTTTGTACAATGTTGATCTTCGATCAGCCGGAATTTTTGAAACACTGGTGTATGAAAAATTTCCAACGCTAATCACTATTTGCAAATTGAGTTCTACACAAAATTTGTGTTCATACCCCATACTCGTGTCTAATTATTGACACACTATACATATAATTAAATAACATATTTCATAACTAGGCATAAAAATAAATTTTCTATTTCTCGGTTTATGGAGGCAGTTCTAATAATTAAAAACTAAATAAAAACAAATTTGGAAACAGTTAAAATTTCCACGATTTTAGACTACCCATATTAGAACTTTTCTTTCGAAAAAATAAAGTTTTTAACATTCTAAAGTAAAGAAAAATTATATTTTATTCAAAAACTGAAAATTTGCTCTTAAATAGTAATGAAGTTATATTTTTTTATTTTTGTCGTAATATGATATTTAAATATGTTAAAATTTAAAATCATTCAAACGTAAAAACACAAAATAAAATTGGATAAAAATTTCGTTAAATAAATTGTAATACCGAAAAATGTTGCAAGATTTTTGTGTTTAAAAATTACTGAACTATTTCTACGGCGTTAATCAAACTACTGTTCCAATTCTTCGTTTTGTATATCTAAAATGGCTCTTAAAATTCCAACCTCCAATTTAGCCGCCGAGCGAGGGCGTAAACGATTCATAACATTAGCAACGTAGAGACCCAATGCTTCGTGACGTGAGGAGTTGCAAAGATTTTTGAAAAAAGTTGGTGGTAATGAGTTATCAAAATTGCCTAGATTTATTATCTCAGAAGAATTGCCAACTTTTCCGGTAAGAGTTGTTCCACTGACTCCATTATTTGCATCAAAAATTATATCATTGCGGAAGTCAATATCTTCAATTCGGGGAGAAAACCCATTGGTTGAAGTAGTCGACGCTACTGTTGCACCAGTAGATGACGATGGTCCACCTCCACCTGTTGATATAAGTCCGTTTACAAGACCAGTAGACGAAGGATTTGCTGGGATAGTGATAAGGTTAATACCAGAGGCGTTCGAGACATTGCTGACCGATGATTGCTGCTGATCATTGCGGTCTTGTTTAAGTTGCAGTAACTGAGCTGTGGTCGTGTGCTGTTGTCTTTGCGGTGATATATTCTTCGTCGAAGATGAAGCACTGTTAGATGATTGTGGAGAGCTATGTAGATTTGATTTTTTAGGTTGGTTGGATGTTGAGGTTTGATCTTCTGATAACTTTCGCTTCAATGAATCTGACAACTGTATAGTTTTACCCACTTCTAAGCCATGCATAGCTCCCGCGTTTGCAGCAGTACGCCCTGGAATTCAAAGAAATATTTAATGTCTTGAATTAAACAGCAAATATGAGAAAAAAAAATGTTTATTGCATTCCTACTTTTCAAAAATTAAAAATATCGATAATAATTATGACCAATATTTTAAAATTCTAAACTAATTTGGGACATCAATATTAAGATTTACGTATACATAAGCTTTAAATGAAACAAAAATTAAACCGATTTATTGAGAAACATAAGACAACAGAGAACTATTACTTCCTACCAATAAAATCTTTTGATATATAAACTCTGATACTTTTTAAAGCAGCATGCGCTTTCCTAGTAATTCAAAACAAAAATATCCCGTTTCTTCTCATTCTAAAATTTGATGGCAAATATAAATATGTAGGTATACAGATATTTAAATATTGTTTAAAAATCTTACCACTAAATTTACCTTGTTGAGTTTTAAGATTTAGATTACCTAAAGGGCGCGTTTGTTGAATGGTTGTAGTTTTTTTCATTGTTACGCCTTTCTTTTGTAAGGCGGCTGCTGTTGCCGATGGTGTTTGTGGGGTACTCGTATTCACGTTGCTTTTAGATGAACTTGGTGCTAAAGTATTAAGTAATTTAGTCGAATGTGTTTTTTGTTCACCCAGTTGTGAGATGCTTAGTGTTGTCTGCTGTCGAGCTATAACCTTTGTTATAGATTTATCTTCTTTATCAGTATTTAAGAGATGTGATTTTGTTGGACTTTCGCCCTCCGGGTTACATTCGCCAGATTGGTTTGGCTGTCCATTGTCTTCGTCTTCTTGCACCTCTAACATCTCGTACTCCTCGTCTTCTTCCATGGGCACATTGGAATCACTTTTAAAAAACATAGTTAATATGAATTAACTTTTCTTTATTTTAATCACTTACTCCTTAGTATCAACTTTTGCCTCTTCCTTTTTATGTATTTGATCCATCAAATTATACAACTTCCAGGCTGAAGAATCCTTTAATTTCTCTTGTTCATATTTTTTCTGCAACACCTTGAAAATTGAACGCGATTCATGCACTGACAAAATGGAAACAATTTTATAAGATTTTTAAACATTTTAAATATAAAAAAACTTACCCGACAAATTGCTATTCTTTCCTACTCTAGTCCAGGCGTCATCAATTTCTTTTTTTGTGGCGCCTTGATAATTGGGATGCAGAACTTTTTCATTGGCGATGTCGCCCAAAATTTTGTCCAGTTGTATAGGCATTTTTTTCATACACTTTTCAATATTAATTATTTTGTAAAATAATTTACAGATTTAAAAAAAGATTTGCAACAATTCCTCTTTTTTTACACAAAAAACAATTTTTTTTGCCGCTGCGCTTCGTTTTTGCGTATTCTGCTTTATGATGCTTTTTCTTGACGAGGAAGAAGAAGAATATACAACATATCGTCAAACATAAACCTCATACAACACATAAATATGCTTGCCAGACTTAATGATAAATTGTAAGTTCAACGATTTTTGAAAACAGAGAAACTAACACCGAGTAAACATTTCAGTACTTTAACTTTTACTTGCAAAGTAAAAGATATGTAAGATACTACAGCAAAAAACAATATATTTAATAAACAGAGATTATTTATGTCATATCCCTCTTTTACATCTATGCACTGCATAGTTATATACATATGTTTCAAAGTAAATTTAATAAACATTAAGTATGCAGGTCTGACCAAAATATAATAACAAAAAACTGTCGTAGTGTATTCGAAATAGCTGCAAATTGAGTAGAATATATTTTAACATGCTAATATTTAAACTACTTATAATATTATAGTTGAAAGCATTAGTTCTGAATTATATCAAAATGTCTATCATTGAGACATATTTTTGTTTATTTATTCTATTCTACGTAACTATACAATTGCAAAGTAAAGAATGCAAAGCATGGGCGGGGTGACAGAGGCCATATGCCCAAGATGCTATTAACAGTACATTTGTAGCGTCGCTGTGACTAACTACAACGGCCTATGCCTTTACATAGGAAGTTGCAGCGTGGTTAGCAAGGAAATACCTCTAAATAAAAACTAAACCAATACAGTTAGTTGAGGCAAACCGTTAATCAGTGCGAATGAGACGCAAAACTCTCGAAGACCGAGCAACAAAATCATCAAGCCTGACCGCACTTAAGAAATAATTACGATAACGCGAGAGCTGTTCTTCAGCCCAGAGCTGCTTTACGAGTTTTTTTTATTGTCAAATTATAGGTAAGTTTTAATTAAAGCAAAAATTTGTTGGTTTTCCTTGCTAGTCTTTTACCTACATAGATATAAATATATTTTTAATAAGACTTCTATTGATAACATTATTACATATTCTTTTTGGAACTGACGTCCTTATTACTTAAATAGCTCCAGTTTTGTTTGAATCACGCCGAATTCAGACCAGGTATATGCAAGAGCAATAAACACAACACTACAAAAAATATAAACACAAAAAAGAATTTTAAAAAATATAATAAAACAAATTTACAAATGAAAAACTTTCATATATTTCGTGAAATTTTCCATTATTTCTTGAAAATTAAAGTCCCCGATCATAGAGCTTAGAAAGGTGAAAATGACTAGCTAGATTGTGGAGGATTCCGGATGATACCTAAATAACTTTAAAAATGGTTAAAATTTTTTTTTTTTAATTTCTTTAAAAAAATGTCAGTTAATGAAAAACTTTTAATTATTGCGTAAAACTTTTAATTATTTCGTGAAAATTAAAGTCTCAGATCATAGTTTGGAAAGGTAAAAATTGTAAGCCAGATTGGGGAGGATTCTTACATTACATAATTTTACCTACAATTTCACCTGTTATGAATTCGCCTTGGTTGGAATGTTTATAAGGAAACTTTATCACTATTAGCTTAGATGTTTTTTGTTTAGGTGACAGAAAATGTCATATTTAGTTTAAAAGTTCTGAATGAGCACATACTTTGTTGTTTTTTGTTAACAAAAGCACAACTTTCAACAAAACTCAATATCTCTTTATCAACAACATATGTGTGATGTTTTCTAGTTATGTTGCTTATAGAACCCCTAATACCTAGTAAAGCTGCCTTGTATGTGCATTCAAATAAGAACATGAAAGCGAAAAGAATTGCAAATACAAGCTAGTCCACATTTGTCTCTCTGTCGGCTAAGATTTTTATTGCGTAAAGGACAGTACGGAGTTCTTACGGAAATTTAGATTCCCATAAGAACTGTGTGTAAAAAAGTTACGGAGTTTCAGGTTGGCAAATTCCTTATGTAAATTTCCGCATAACGGTACGAAGTTCTAAAAGAAAAGTAAACGAAATTTTTTATATTTGTTTATCAGGTGTATTAAAAGTAAAAGTGGAGACATTTTTCCGTTAACTGAATCAAAAACTAATGTGCATACATTTATTTGCCTGCGAAATTGTTGACAGTTGACCGTTATTATTATTAATAAAATAGATTTAAATTTTTTTTTTAAATGGAGGAAGAATTGTTTGCCGTATATTTGTAATTTTTTGTTTACAAACAGTAGAAATAAATGTGAATTTCCGTAAGAAGTCCGTACCGGCCTTGAGATGCGAAATAATAAAATTTCAAACTTTGAATATGTAATCAAATATTTATTTAAATGATTGTGTATAAAAATAGCATCTAGCCGAAAATATCACATTGACGTTTTTTAAGTTAAAAGAGTGGCAGCCACAATCATTCACATTTACAAGAAGTTCCATCAAACTTTGTTTTCTGGCCAGTAATTTGCAAAATCCTTTTTTTTACTGTATAAGTTGGTCCGCCATTTTGGTTTGATCAAACATTTAGTTTGTGTGTACAAAAAGCGGGATAAAGTATTGCCAAATCAGCGCTTTTGGAGTTTTCTTTTCCGCACTGTAAAAATATTTATTAAATTTGCAAATGGTGTCGTACATAACGAAAAATTATTTTCGAAAACACTTGATTACATTAACATTACTTCCGATATTGTTCATATATATCTATATAATATTAAACATATTTCAATGGCTTAACAATTTTAAATCGTGCTCGCGGTGTTTTTGGCGGCATGCGGAAGCCAAGGTTTGTCATAATGTTGCCGGAGTCTTTTACTACTCAGTATGCAAGTGTCACTAGTATTTTGCATTTACTTATAAAACGGAAATAAAAAAATGCTTTTAATTTCTTATTACATTTTTGAACGAAAAATTTTAAACAGATACAAAGAAGTTCATGTTATACCACTTAGTTTTGCACACAAATTTTATGTTCCACGTTAGTGCTCTTTTGTCCATATGCTATAGAAAAGGGAAATGTCTTCATACCGACACAGGCGGCTGAATAATTCCCCCATCGATCAGCGACCACTAAACCTCCCTGGAAACTTGGATAGTACTTAACTATTCTGGCCATGCTCTTGGTGGCAGATTCACTTGGTGTCAATCCCATTCGTAAAAACTCAACGGCTAAAAGCGACGGCAAAAAACGCATCATAACATCTCCATCCCCCGTTGCTACTGCTGCACCCACTTCATTATCTGCATAGGCACCAGCACCTGGAATAGGAGAATCGCCCACACGACCTGGAATTTTATTACGAGCACCATTTGTTGATGTGCCAGCATATATGTGACCTTTGCCGTCAATTACAATCATTCCAATAGTGTCATGGTTCCACTGACTAACTTTGTAGCTGTAACGTTCATTATCATAGTGGTATATGCTGTGCGGTTTATAAGGTCCGCAATTTTTCTTAGCATCCGGTATTACATTACGCCAAAAATTTGGTTGGCAATGATTTTTTCGCCAATCTAGCCACATGAGTTTCGATTTAGGTGTTGTTAGTGATTCCCGACGAAATCCCATCATTTCCGCAAAGTTACTGGCTGCATCTCCCACGAGCAATGTATGATGTGTGTGTTCTAGAACCATTCTAGCCACTTTTATAGCCGACTTTATTTGTCTTAAAGCACCCACTGCACCTACATTCATATTGGAGCCATCCATAATCATTGCATCCAACGTAGTTTCTCCGTTTTCGTCCGGTGAGCCACCATAACCAACAGTGCCATCACATTGCTGTTCTTCGCAAGTTGAACAGCCCACAACCAAAGCATCCAAGGCTGAATTGTCTTGCTTTAACGAAGTTATTGCCGCTTCATTGGCATCCACAAAGGCCCATGTATTGATGACCAATGGAAGGTTGTTTTCAACGTAAATATAAGAAATTTTTGAAAAAAGTAGCACACAAAACAAGAAAGTTTGGAACATTCTGCGTTAAAACTTTTTAGCTCTATATTAATTTTACTGACTAATATAAATTATTTTAGATTAGATTTGTTACCAAATAATATAACAAAGTAAATAGATTAAATAAAACGGTGCTGCCATATGCAAAAAATATAGAATGCAGCAAAAATCAAAGAAGTTTCTCCGTATTTTTAAAAAAAGAAGTTAACTTTTTTATATTAAAAATTTATTTAACTTTTAATTTTTAAAAACCCATTTATAAAATTTTAATACTACTATCGGTTTTCCAGAGTTCGATTGGCTGCCATATGAACCATTAACATTAAAATTAATTTACAAAAGGTTCTTTCACCATCAACAACCCATAAAAGCTGCTAATTTGAAATCATTTATAAGTCAGGACCTTAAAGATTTTCATAATGTTTTACTTCATCCAAATAATTATCATGATTATTTCGAATTTTCAAACCGGAATTGTATTAAATTTTCCAATTATATACAAGAGTCGGTCCAGTTGAAAACTTTATGCTTAAACACAAACGACATGGAAACAATACATATTTCTGCAGAACATGTGAAGCAGGTACAGAATTTTGTTTATTAACCTTTATCCAAATCCATCGAAAGTGAAATGGTGATAATCTACATACGTTTTATAAATCTATTTCCAGATACAAAGCTTGGGACAAAACCATATTTTTCTACTAACAAACAGCTCCGTATTAATCTATGAAATTAGCATAAATTCTAGCACATTATTGCAAAGAATAGCAGTAACTCAACCAACACAAATGGCTTTAGGCTCCTTTAGAGATTTAATATTTTTAGCAATTTTAAGTCGAAAAAAATCTAATGGTTTAAATTCTGGTTCTATTGAAATTTACAGGTAAATGTAATTTATTTCTTTACTTCGTTTTTATGCATGGTTTTTATTTTCAGATCTGTTAATTCATCTGCTTTCACATTCCTCCTAACTCTGGAATGTTTCAAGCCCTCATACATAAAGTTTTCTTTTATTGAAAAGTCGAATGATATTCTGCTGCATTTATTAACTGATTCCTTTAATAAACCCTATATAATTTATCAGTACCATGGAGTCATGGGGTTCAAAGAAATTTTATCAGACTCTGCTGTATCAGAAACATTTGTTGGCCTAAACATTTTAAATCTTTATACCAGCAAGCAGCAAATAGTGGCCTTAAAAAGTCCAGATAACGTTACCTTCATGGAATTATGTTTAAACCAAATTTAGTATATATGGAAAAAATATTAAAAAAAGGAAAAATAAATTAATTTATTTTGAAAATTTCTAGTTGTTATAGAAACTGAGTTTATTAAAGTAAAATTACTGTTTGATATTCACTTGAGGACATTTCCAACAATTTTTGGAGCTATCGAAATATTATTAAAACTCATATGGAAACAATACTAGCGAATAGATGGAACTGTTTTGCAAAGTGTATGTGGGGGTTGTTAAACGCATTTTACTGAACGCAGCTCTCTTTGTTCCGACTCAATTCATCAATTTCCTTTCACACTTTCTATAAAAATATTCGTTCACTAGACTTTCACAATTTTAAGTCATATAAAGAAATTTTAGAATGTTATTTACATATGTAAATAATGTAGTAATCTTCCTAACACCACATAAGTTTCGTGGATATATATTCAGGAGGAATACCAAAAAACGAATCACTTTTACTATTTTAAACTCAGCTCGAGCCAGATTATAGCCAATGGCTTACATTAATATCTCTAATTTATAACAAAGATAATAGTTTATATATAAAATTTAAACTTTATTTTTCTAACCCGTTTTAAAACAAACCCACAATCAATTCAACATTATCTAACCAAAACATACCATCACTGATGACGATAACGCTTTTGGCAGATGTGTCTAACTTAAATTTAATCATCGTTGGATTCAACATTTTCGGTTTGCAAGTTCTTGAAAGTGGGAACGGGGACGTAGGTGACTAAAGTGTATAACTTGTTGGGCGAGTCTTCATCATCATTACGACGACGAGCCAAACGCACGCGCACACGGAAAGGTGTAGATCTAAATGAGAAAATGTTTGGAATGAAAACGGCATCAATAAATAAACAATGTTTTTGAATTTACCTAATACCCTTTGACCAGATGTGTTTGTTCAATCGAGTGTCAATTCTGACATCGTTGGTGCCCATTTCTTTTTCGGCAAATTTGCGAATTTCCTTAATAGCACGAGGGGCACGCTTCTTAAAACCAATGTTGTGGACGCGTTTAGCCAAGTGAATGGTGCACTCGCGGGTTACCACCTCGTTGATGGCGGATTTGTTACGCTTTTCACCTTTTGTTTTTGCCATTTTTTTATATAAATAACACGTTTATTTGCAATCAAAGTCCTGGAAACAATAGAAAAGATACTGAAATCAGTTCACTTTATATTAACATACATATAATTTGCAAGTTTATCTTGATAGTTTGCTTTTTCAGTTATTTCATTATACATTTCAAGTTCCTAGCGAACTAACACAACCTAGTGACTTTCAGCTATATAAAAACCGACTGCACTTTATTTCGTCCAACATTCTATAAATTTGTTTTTGATTTTTTAGATAACTTTTGATTCATTTCATAAAATTTAATAAAAAAACCAACCTATCGGAAATGAAAGCCTGACGTAAAAGAAGGGGAGAACTGTCAAACGTCATCGCCATTCTGTACTTGATAATTGTCAACAAAAAGCGACCTCTATATGTAAAGTTTCTTAGGAAGTGTTCATTGTAAACTGTTTTCATAGGACTAAACAGACGAGAACAATTTGTAGTCCAAACAATTTTTTTTTTTGAGAGCACACGAGACTAATTAATCTGGCATAACACAGCATTGTGTGTTTAGCACGGCGAATTCATTACTAGGTGAACTTGACTGCTCAGGTGATAATTTTTTCCGGCCGCATTTTTTCCAATGAGACTCAAATTTTTTTCCTTTTGTTTACAAACATTTTCGTGCCATTAGTTTTTATTCGCTATTTTAGCTTTTAACACTGATACCAATAAAAAATTATAAATAGCTTGTTTTCTATGTTTGCCAGCGAAATTCTCAACAACTTATTAAATTGTTGGGATATAAAATTGAATGTTTGAGAATATCTTTCAAAAATTTCCAAAGTCTACTGATGATTAGGGAAGCTCCTGTGAAATGTCGACATATAGATAGCTGGGAAACATAGAAAACAAGCTATTTATAATTTTATTGAATTTTTGATGAACTTTTATAATTTTTTAAATTAAATTTTTGGTTTGTACATTTGTACAACGGGTTATAGTTCAGGTTTTTTCTTTCTTAAGTTTTTTTCTTAAGAAAGATTTTTTACAATACAAATCTGCTGTGATCAATAATTTTGATTGAAGAAGACAAGAAAAATAATAATCAAATCTTTTAGCTGGGGGACAACTAGCTGTTTCGTAGTCGCTACACTACTCATCAGCACCCACTGGGATTCGAACTCCCGTTGTACAAATGTACAAACCAAAAATTTATTTTAAAAAATTATAAAAGTTCATCAAAAATTCAATAAATGTATATTTACATCTCTGGGTACGGAGAATATTAAAATACAAAAATATGTATGTTAATAAATAAAAATAAATACCGCTAGTTTAGAGACAGCAAACGCTGTACAAACAATGTGGGCAATTAACAAAATGCATATGTGATTCAATATGAGATGAATATAGATAGAAAATAATTAAATGCTCGGTGGCTTAGTGGTTAAAGCAGTAGATCATGATACGTCATGTCCCGAGTTCGAATCCCAGTGGGTGCTGATGAGTAGTGTAGCGACTACGAAACAGCTAGTTATCCCCCAGCTAAAAGATTAGATTATTATTTTTCTTGTCTTCTTCAATCAAAATTATTGATCACAGCAGATTTGTATTGTAAAAAATCTTTCTTAAGAAAAAAACTTAAGAAAGAAAAAACCTGAACTATAACCCGTTGTACAAATGTACAAACCAAAAATTTAATTTAAAAAGCTATTTATAATTTTTTATTGGTATAAATGGTAGAATCTAAAAATAGCGAATAGAAAACTTAATTGTTTGAATTTTTATATTTATCCATATAGTAAAAAATTTGTGAAGATGTTCTCAAAATATAAAGTAACTGAGATAATTTGTTTTTTTTTACCAATTTTTTTAATTTAAAATTACCACAATACAACAAAAGAGTCATGTATTAAGCTATGTTTCTCAAAAATATTTGTAAGTTTTTCCACAACTGTAAACTATGAAATTACTTTTTCACAATTGTAAATTAGTTTTATATGAAATATCTGTGGGCCATATCCAAATAAAAATCTTACTTGAGTTTTAACGTATACGTTAGTTACCAAACACATTAACACTACCATACATTTGTTAAAAGAGATTATGCAAAAACAGTACGTTAACTAATAAATGTAGTATTGTTCAGTTGTAATTTTTTGAATATTGATGCATGAAAACTAATATTCGAAAATCGAAAAACAATTTTAAAAATAAAATTTTTTTATTATTACATAAAATAACACATTTTTGGCAAACATTTCCTGGATTTACCTTTTTAATAAATACTGAATATATGATATGTGGTATAGTAATGAAATTGAGAAAAAATTAATAGGATTATTTACTAGAAATAAATATTATTATTATTCGAATAAAGTTTTTCATTGTATTCGTTTGATTGAGTGCATCACTACTATTATATTATTCTTTCAAAATTAATAGTTTGACAGCCGTATTCATAAAAAAGTTAAACAGCCGTTCAAACCATTTTTAGGGAAAATTCGATAAAACTGTATTCATAAACGAATTTTACGTTTAAATTTTCTTTTTAGCAGTTTTTTAAGTCAACCATTTTTAAAACTGATTGCACCCAATTTTAAGGTGATATTTGTGTTTTTTAGTTATTGTTTATTTATATGTTGCGAAAATTTTTATTGCATATTTATCAGAAGTCCCATGATATTGATAACAATAGATGTGTGTTTTTAATAGAAAATATTGTCGTGTGCTACCTGTGTGTCGGCAAAGCCGTTTTGTTGGGTGGGCTGATGTGAGATTGTGCGAAAAAAAACGTATACAGTTGTATGGCAAACATATTTAGGGAAAGATGGAGTTGTTGGAAAAAAAAGAAGAAGAACTGAAAAAAAGATAGAGGTTGATTTTTTGGTTGCGGGGATTTTTTTTTGCGGCTTGAAAAAAATTTGATTTTGTTTTGCTATGAGAATAAAGAATATAAGAATATAATATATATTAAATTAAACAAAAGTGGTATTTGGAATTTAAAAAAAAGGAACACAAGCTGATACGTTGGACGGAAAATCTGGGCAGCCCAGCTATAGAATATCCAACGCCAAGATTTTTTTAACAATTCCGCGAGGGAAAGGATGAAGGAGTAAAGCTGGCAAAGCACAGAGACTGCAGCAAACTTCTCTATCTGGCTGCGTAGAAGAAGGAATTTTAAGAGCCTTGATACAGCCGAAAGTTCGTGAGAGCAGACTTTTCTACTGAACTACTGAGAAAGTAAACCATTTGGTATGTAAACCGGCCGAAAAGGGTCAAACCAACATCTCCAAGACATAAAGGCAGTAGTTATTTTGCATGAAATTTCTGTTGATTAAAAAATTTTTTTTTATTGATTATAATTTTTTATAATAATTTTGGTTAGCAGTCTGAAAGTTTTTCTAATGAAGATTTATTTCTTTCATTTTTGATATATATGTATTTTTCAAATAAGACTAGTATTTCGGTTTCATCCATTTTCATTTTGGTTGTTAATTTCTAACAAGTTACCTTTTCATTTTTTTTCTGTATTTTTTTACATTACCTATATTTTCTTTGCTTTTGTTTTTTTATATTTTTATTTGTAAAACCAAATTATTTTTAGTGACTTGGAGTAGAAGCATCACAGCTTGTCGTTTTTTTTTTTTTTTTTTTGCTTCAAATTAGAAGTGTTGTTAGTACTCCGAGTAGGGTGAGCTCACACTAGACTGGGGGAAAATTTTTAGTAACGCGGGTTTTTTGTTTGGGACGGTATTTCGTCCGTAAGCTAAGCATTTGCCTTCAAGAAGCTAGAGTTTTTGGTTAATTTTTTTTCTGTAATCTAGTAAGAAACAATAGTTTTTGTTTGCACATATGTGCTTATTTAAATAAATTAAATTTTATGTTTTTTTGAAAATGATTAAGTTTTTTTAATGGAGTAAGACATTAATAATTATGGGACGCTGAGTAGAGGAGGGACCGGCTGAACGTATTTGGGGTGGTTTCCGAAACAAAAGCGCCAGAAACCACATAGGCGAAGTCAATTTTGGTTTCAGGGGAGGGCAGGCGTGCCGACAGACCATCAGTCGGCGGTGTGACGGATTGATGAAAGTCAACAACTATTGGCAGAGTTTTATACTTTTTTTGTTTCGGTTTCTTTTTATTTTCCACACTCACTTTCGGGCCTCACCACTTAAAATAGAATCTTGTTTGGCAATTAGAAAAAAAGGCTGGTATGTTTTTTTTGTAGTTGCAGTGAGCTGGATTGGCCGGCAAGAACCACTCCCGATCGGCGAGCCAAAGCCGGAGCATCCGCGATCATGCCAGCACAGCCGGCAGTCCAGCAATACTACACCAAAATGTTCAACATTTGGTTTTTTTATTTTTGCACCAGGCACACTACAATATGACCCAAGCTTTGAATAGCTGGCAACAGAAAACTTTCAAGGAAAGAAGTAATCTATTTTATTCTGTTTCCAGATAAGAAATTACGCTTTACATTTTTTCCAGTTTTCTTAATTTAGTTATTACTAACATTTTATTTATTTAAAATAATATACGTTAATAAAATGCTATGTACATCAGTGATGTTTAAAAAAACGAAATAATAAAAAAAACTCACTATTCATATTTTTTCCTACGCGTAAGCAAAAGGAATCAAAGTAAAACTTTTCTGACTCAGTATTTTTTGTTATTTAATTGAAAGACAAAATGGAGTTAACATTTATTTATTTGTTTCAAAGTCGATTAAAAAAATAAACAATACAAGACATTTCTTTACATGACTACTATGTGAACTAATAACCGTTTTTATGGCATCACTATGATTCATAAGAGAATTTCATATGATGGCGCTGCCAATCACAAATAGAAAATTTCAATAAAATGATTTTTAGCTAAAATGCTGTTTATGAATACGTTTTTATAAAATGTGTTTTTTTTTGCTGAAAATTCTGTTTTAACCAAGGCGAATTCATTACCAGGTGAACTTAACAGCACAGGTGATTATTTTTTGCTTCTCGCGTTTTTTCCAATGAGACTGTCAAATTTTGTTTACAAACTTTTTCGCGCCATTTTAATCTGAAGGTTTTTTTGCATGATTTTGTGCAATTTCAAGAAATTTGTGTGAATTTAAAAGTGAAAAACTAATATAATCTGTGATTTTAATTACAAACAATTATAAAAGCTTATATTTAACGTTTATATACAATTTTTTCTCTGCTGAGCAATCTTAGGCGAATTTAGATAATGACATTCACGATATGTTTTACAATAACAAAATACATAGTACTGAATTCGCCTTTCCGCTTGCACTCACCTGTATAAAGTCGCCTTGGTTTTAACTAAAAAGTTGTTAAAATGCTGATTAGTGTTTTTATGAGAATGTAATGTTTTTATTTCTTTATATAATGAAAGTAATAAATAGTATCATTCTTTAATTTTCGCAAAATTTAAATTTTTAAGCAAAATAACAATCGGCAAGTCAACTGTCATTTTAACGTAGAGTTAAAGTGTACCCAATTCAACTTTAAGCGCAAGGTAAGCTAACAATTGTTTTTGCATAAAATATTAGAAAAATTTTCTTAGCAAAAAGCTTTGTTAAGTTTTTTTTGCATACGGCTGTTTATGTTCACACAATAATTTTTAAATGTTGAATTCAGAATAAATCACTAAATTCACTTTCAAAAATGTAAACAATACACTTGACGTAAATGGCTTACTATATTGCCACTAGCAAAAAATTGACACATGCCGTAGTGCTGCCACCATATAGATGTTAATGCACCTTGATTGTAATGTTAAAAATATTATTGTTTTTGTCACTGCTACGGATTACTCAAGGTAGCTTTAAATTCTACTTTGTGGTTTTACAGCTGCCTTGGAATTACTTTAAGGAAAAATTATGATTTCTTGTATTAGTAAGTTGGCAGCGAAAACAAAAAAGAACTGGTAATTTAATAAAACCATTAACATTTCGCTCGAAGTATCTTTGATTGTTGTAGGTGCATTGTGGGGTTGTACAAATCCTTTCATCAAAATTGGAAGTAAAGGAATTGAAAATATTAGTACCGGCTCTTCTGCTAAAAATATTTGCGCTGAATTGAAAACTGTTGGTTTGCGTTTAAAATATTGGGTACCGTTCTTGATTAACCAGTCTGGTAGTGTTTTATATGTATGGACTTTACAAACGTGTAATATAATGGCTTCAGTTCCCGTAACCAATTCATTGGCTTTTGTTTTTACCGCAATCACCGGTTATATGCTGGGAGAAAAAATTCCCGGAAAAAGTAAGAGCAATTCATTTAGTCCATTAAAATACGTGATAAAATTTATTTTTCAGACGTGATTTTTGGCGCTATCTTTGTTTGTACCGGCTCGTGTTTAGTTTTATATGATCAAATTACATGAGAAAGCTTTCAAATGCATCAGGTGAAATGAAAGAAATATTATTTAGAACAAACCATCTCCAATTACGCTTATTACAACTTAATAAGACTATAAAATCATGTCTGTTAATTATATAGCGTTGTGAACAGCATCTACTAATATCTCCATACTAACAATAGGGGTTTGAGGCGTAATACCATGTCCCAAATTGGCAATGTAACGACTTTTTCCAAATTTACGGACCATTGTTGTGACCAATTCCCGAATTTCTTCCGGAGTTTTATACATATCTTGTGGATCTAAATTGCCCTGTAATGTAATATTCGGTCCTACTTGCTTACGGGCTTCCTCAGGGTCGACAGTCCAATCAAGACTAATAATATCGTAACCTAAATTTGCTTGTTCGGCTAAAGAATGACCAGCTCCTTTTGCGAATATTGTCTAAAAATACAAAAAAGAGAATCACATATACTGGGTAAGATTTATATTTTTGTTTAATTACCATAGGCACTAAACAAATTCCTTGGTTAGTCAGTCGTTGATCCAAATTGTCTTTTATTTCCTTAATATAAGGCAAACACCATTTTAAAAAGTCTTCTTTTTCCAAATGCTCGGCAGAAGATTCGAATATTTGTAAAAGCTGAGCGCCAGCTTTAACTTGCATTTCTAAGTAGTCAACTATGGAACTTGTAAGAATTTCTAAAAGTTTTTTAGAATCTTCTGCATAATTTGTAAGCCAGTGTTTTGCCTTGGACATTGTTTTGCTACCACCGCCCTCTATCATGTATCCCATAAGTGTCCACTAAAAGTAAATTGTATTAGAATAAAAATGTAAAACGACACAATAACTTACAGGTGCTCCGGTGAAACCAATAAGAGGCACTTTGCCTTCCAGTTTATGGCGCATCATAGTTATAGCTTCACCAACGTATGTTAGACGGTCCACCGCTCCTTCAGGAGTTAGTTTAGCTAAATCAGCTGGATTTTGCAACGGTTCTGGAAAAACTGGACCCTACAAATATTATGTATATAGAAATCACTAGTTAAATATTTTTGCTTGAAAAAATGAAGTAGGTATAAATAATATATGATTACTCATCACATTGGACAAGACTTACCACTCCCGGATGCATTTCAACTGTCATACCCAAAGCTTGGGGTATAACTAATATATCCGAAAATATGATTGAAGCATCCAAATCAAACCTCCTTAAAGGTTGCATAGTAACTTCACAAGCCAATTCTGGCGTTCTGCACACCGTAAAAAAATCATGTTTTTTTCGAACTTCTTGGAATTCAGGCAAGTAACGTCCAGCTTGTCTCATAACCCAAACCGGAACTCGATCTACTGGCTCGCCTCGAGCGGCTCGTAACAAATTGTCATTTTTTAGAGATGGAAAATTCTTAGAAGAAACAAAAGCATGTGTTGCAGTTTTATTTGGAATTTTATGTTAAAAGTTTTATCTACAATTTAAATCCGAAAGATTAACAGCATTTAAATAAATTGTAGATACGTATATGATGTAATTCTTATTTCTAAAAATCATCGTACCTTTGCATCCTTCATGGTGTAGATTTTATTTGCGATGACTTAATTTTTTTTAAGTGTAAAAAAAAGTAGACAAGAACAAAATTAAATTTTTTTAGTTTGTTTTTTTTTTACTTGCCGTCAAAATACAATTGTCATGGTAGAAATGCGGAAATTCACAATAGTGACAACTGTTGTTAATGGACAATAACAGACGAGAACAATTTTTAGAGGAAAAGTTTTTTTATTCTATTAAGAACAGAGCATGATACAAAAAACAAGGTAGCCGCTTCGCTACAACAATAAAAAAACAACATATTTTGTTTGTGTAAAAAGGCGAATTCACACTTAAGCTGTCAAAAATAGTTGATAAAGAACATGTACAAAAATTTAAATGGCGCCGAAAAAGGTAAACAAAACTTAAAATTCTCAGAATTTTAAATTCTCAGCAATTTATTTGGATTGTTGGGATGTAAAGTTGAATGTTTGAGAATATAAAAAATTCAAAAATTTCCAAAGTCTCCTGATGATTAGGGTAGTTCCTATGAAATGTCGATATATAGATAGCTGGGAAACATAGAAAATAAGCTATTTATAGTTTTTGTCATATTTAAATTGTTCAAAACATATTTTAAAAATAATTCACATTTTTTTTATTGAAAATATATAAATTAAGCAGTCTTTGCCGTTTTGAGTGAAAAAAAGTTAAAATTATTCTATTTCATTTATTTATTTTATTCCTACTATTCATTTCCCCGAAAAATAAAATTTGGTTTTCTATGGTAATGCTGTTTTAGGAGCTGTTGTCTCTCCACTGACATTTTTAAACCGAACTTCCATGTTATTCTATAAATACTAATTCAACTTGCAAGAAAGTCGAGTTTTTTCGACATTTAATAATTAATTCGCCTTGGAACAGACGAGACTAATTAATCCGGCATAACATGTATACGTATACCAAGGCGAATTAATACAGGTGAATGCAAGCGGGAAGGCGAATTCAGTACTATGTATTTTGTTATTGTAAAATATATCCTGAATGTCAAAATCGAAATTCGCCTAAGATTGTTCCGTTAGGAAAAAATTTTACATAAACGTTAAATACAAATTTTTATCACTGTTTGAAATTTAAATCACAAATATAATAATTTTTCACTTTTAAATTCGCAAAAACTTTTTGAAACTTCACTGAATCATACAAAAAAAAAAATTAGATTAAAATGGCCGAATAGAAAAGTTCAGCGCAAAAAAACAAAATTTGATTGCAAAAAAATGTCCAAAATAACTTAAAATTTTATTTTATCTGGACTTTTAAAGTCCTAAAGACAAGAAAACTGTTTGTACAGCGTGATTACATTGCAAACACACTCAATGCACCAATCCATTAAAAGAAAACACTTTATTTTAAGTAATAAGAATTAATAATTTTTGCAAAAGAAAAATTTACTAAAATTATTCGCAAGCAGAATGTTTTGAAAATTCTTTAATATTAAACTCAAATGACGATAAGTTTTGACGTTTTGTGTCTGCAATAATTGTTAACGAAAACTCATTGACAATTTTTGCAGCAATAACTGCAACCACTAGCAGTAAGCTGCCTTTACTGGCAATAACACAATTTTGACGTTTGCTGCAATAAATGTTAACATATTTATTGCTAATCCTGACGGGGTGTAAGTTTTATAATATCAACGAAATTTTTACAGAGTAAGGTGAAAGAAATACCCAAAGTGAATCAAGAAAATTATTTCTTGTAATAATGTTTAGAATTGCATAAAAGTTCATCTTTATTGTGCAAATTAAAAAAATTAAGATTAAAATAACAGAATATCAATAAATAGAAGGTAAAACATTTTATAAAAAAAAATTTGTATCTTGCAAACTTCATATGGCGAGCAAATTGCCGCAACACTATGGCCCGTCTACTCTCAGAGCAAATATAAAATTATATTTCACAGCTGGCAACATTAGCGGAAAACTACGGCAAAGAAAAAAATAAATAAGGTAAATAATATACAAAGAAAATAACAAAAAAATTCAAACAACAACTTCAAGAATAGAACAGAAATATTTTTAAAGATAATACCTACACACATCCAAACATAAATTGCAGTCGTGTCACAAAAAAAGCGATAAAAAACAAGAGGAAACACTAAAACAAAGCAAGGAACTTATCTATCAAAGGTAATAAGCTAACGCTTCAGAAGAACAAGTTTTCTAAATTTGGATTTTCTGCAGATATCTTTACTTAAAACAAACAAAGGAAATGGCTGATGAGCAACAACCTAATTTATTGGCTGGTCATCCACCGGCAAGTAAGTTTTAAAATTCGTAAACACGTATCATTTAATTGCGCAGTAAAACATGTTATGCTATACATGCATAATACACACGTTATAATTTAGTAAATGTTGGAATGACTTCATTGACCTTCTAATATTTGATTGATTATTGAATATAATTGTTAAGAGAGGCAAATATTGTAAGCACATACTATATACATATATTTTAACACTATTTTAGTTAAAGCTGGAGGAATGAGAATAGTACAGCACAAGTCGCCCAATGCTGAACGCCCTGCCAAAGACGCCGAAGATTGCACTGGCTTGACTGTAAGTAGCGTACTTTAATTATGGCTTATTGACATATATACGAGTACTATTTTTCCTTATTAGCAACCGGTCAATGTTAACGCTATGTCTGTAAGCGGAGCTCCTGTCAAGGGCAACTCTGATTATACGCCTCAAGCAGCTCAGGTGGCCCATAATCCCAAACCGCCAGCACATGTTTCCACTAAGCCTCATATCAACATTCAGCAACCTCGCAAATAAATTTTAATATAAAGTACAATACTTTTAGAATTCTTATTAGAATTTTGTGGAAAAAAACTCGCTGTTGATTTTGGAAGTTGAAAATTACTACATACTTATAATTTTGCTTTTATTAACGAATGCAGACATTCCTTTTTTTGTATTTTACTTAATTTTTTTTTTGTTTGTAATCTTTTTTATGAATTTAATTTTGCTTGAAAAACATATTTTGCTCTCAAATTTACAACTCTAATACATACGTAGTATATAAGCGGATAAACATTTTTTAAATAAACGCTTTGTTAACGTATTAAAAATCGTATGTTTTTGTAAGGAGTTCTATGAAAACACGCCGTGAAATATGTTGCGGTTTGTTTGATCATTTTGATTTATTTTAATAATTCTCATATTCTTTTTTCTTTCAGGGGCTGCTTAAATACATTCTGTTGCCAGTAGCGTGGTGCCCCACTGAACTTCGGTGGTCCGAGGTGCAGGCTTCAAACCTGTAGTCGATTAGCGTCGAAGTGGTTCGATTCCACCTGGGGGGCGGGCTGGCTACTCCCAATTTTACTTTTTTGTTAAAATTTTTTACTATTTGCAATAAATTTTCCTAGCTCAAGGTCGGTTTTGTTTTTTAAAATTTGTTCTTTTATATCTCAATAAAATATTTGAATATATTATAATACACAAACTGAAGAAATATCGAAAAATAATAGATCAGACGTATTTGTATTTAAATCATTAATAAGTGAACTTTTAGCTATTTTTTCATGTTGGACCAGTACTCAGGGGATGACTCCTACGTATGCAGTGCATTGTACTGGAACTAGGAAAATAGGTTATGAGGAGGGGGAGTAGTGTTTGTGAACATTTGACTTGAACTTTCCAATATTATAACAGACAGGAAACACGTTTGCAGGCAATTTATTCCACAGGCGAAGTGTACGGCTGAAAAACGAATTCTCTCTGTAATGCGTAGTATGATTCCCTGGGCAATCGACCACAAATGGATGAGCTCTGGACGATGCACGTGTTCTACGTATAAACGTGCGAGTTTCGGGATCAAGATTCCTAATCTCGTCTGAGCAAAATCCATTGTATACATATGTACGATATTAACTGAGTAGTTGTGAGTTCGAGTCCAACTTCAGTCAGGAGGAAGGATTATTTTTAATTGTAACAATACTTGCTGTGAAACAATAAGACCAAAGAAGAACAGAAAATATAATTGAATAACATATAAGCTGGGGGACAACTAGCTGTTTCGTAGTCGCTACACTACTCATCAGCACCCGCTGGGACTTGTAATCATGTGAACATGATGTATTTTTTTAATACGGCCGCTTAACCAACTCAGCCACCGAGCTCTTTAATTATTCATACGTTAATGTTTGTCACATATTGATTACATATATGCAATTGTTATAAATAACCCCAGTTATAGCAACTGTCACCGAACAACCAGTTTTTAATTTTTTTATTTACTAATAAGTGAACTTTTTTTATTTATGTACATAATTTTAGTTACGTACATAATATGTACGATATTAACTAAGTAGTTGTGAGTTCGAGTCCAACTTCAGTCAAGAAGAAAGATAATTTTTAATTATAACAATAATTGTAGTGAAACAATAAGACCAAAGAAGGGCAGACATTTTTTAAAAATTAAAACGAACTTTGAGCTAGAGAAATTTATTGCAAATAGTAAAAATGTTAATAAAAAAAATTAATGGTAGTGCCCTGTCCGGCCGCCCACAGGTGGAATCGAACCACTCTGAATTTATTGCAAATAATTTTTAAATTGTGCTTCGTAGTTGTTTCATCATATGGCAGGAGTAACCAAACGTTTAGCTTTCTGTTGCACGAGCAGCGGAGTTCCATAGCCGACTCTTTGTTTTCGAGTTCATTTTGTCCTGAGGCGTTATTGCGGTTAAGTGTGCTGCATCCACTATATCCCTTAAATTAATAATACAAATAATAACCGCTTAGCTTATACAGCTTAATATGTAGTGTACATATAATATGTATGTATGTAGAAGCGAATATTTCAAGGCTACTGCTTATTTCATTGCTTAGAATTTTGGAACCAGAATTTATCTTGCCACTATGGCCAAAGACTTACTTAAATTCATCATAGCTTTTAGAACTGTTGACGGCTCTTAGTTTCGCTTCATTCCGCAATGTATACATTTGACCACATCTTAAAATCTTTATACAAGTTTCTTGTAATCCTTTCAACTCTTCTGCTGTTATTTTATCTTCAATATTCGTTGAACACATTTTTGGATTTGAATAGTATATTGTAATTTTTAACAAATTATTTTGTGGGTTTTAACAAAAAATGTTTCATAGTTGTCAATAGCAACCAGGTGGTTGAAACATCCAGTATTTTATTACAAAAGGTGTGTTTCTTTACTTTTTGGGTACAATTTGTGCAAATGAGAGCAAGCATAATATTTCTTTCAAAAAGAGTTAAATAATACGGGCTGTTTTGTGCAAGAAGCGGAAGCAATCTGTTATCTCAAAAGCGCACTAATTTGGCCAATTTTAAAGTACGGGAACGCTTTTCGTGCAAAATTGGGATTCCCAAAGTGGAAACACACCCATTGTAATAAAATACTGCAAGAATATAGTTTGTGCTCATATACTAAATTTTTTTTTACAAATTTGTAACAATTGTTACTAAAAAGATAATATCCCAAAACAAATTTTTTATTTTATTTTGGACCAGTACTTAGGGGATGACCCCTACATATGCAGCGCATTGTACCAGAACTAGGAAAATAGGTTATGAGGAGGGGAAAGAGGGAGTAGTGTTTGTGAACGTTTGACTTGAACTTTCCGACGTCATAACAGACAGGAAACACGTCTGTGGGCAACTTATTCCATAGGCGAAGCGTACGGCTGAAAAACGAACCCTCTCTGTAATGCGTTGTACGGTTCCCCGGGAAATGTGCGAGTTTCAGGAAAAAGATCCTTAATCTCGTCAGAGCAAAATCCATTGTAGTAACGATAGAACAGAGTAACGCACCCTACACTGCGCCGATACTCCAGTGAGTCAATAGAGTTGGATACCCTACTGTCACCGATAAGCCCTCTCCTACACACGGTCGAGTAACCCCAAAATAGACTTTGAGGCACTAGCCCAAACATGAGAGTTGTATTCCATTTTCGGTCGGATGTAGATGGCATAAATAGTAAGGAGGTCGGATGGAGTGAAGTACATCTTACACCGTTTCAAAAAACTGAGGTACTTGAATGCTTCTTTAGAGACATGAATAATGTGTTCAGTCCAGAGAACGTCACACTGTATCTTCATTCCAAGGACATCAAGAGCATCCGATTCTTCAATAATTATACCCTCCATGAGTACAGATAAAGCAGCATTTGCGGTCGTTTGCTTGTGTGTTAATGTGTGGTCTTACGAGCGTTGAAGGCGACTCTGTTTTTACGACCCCATTCGGAGATTAATAGAAGATCACTATTCAGTGAATCGTTCATATTTAGCCTCTTGGCAGCGATCTCCGATAAACTGGGCCTATAACTAAAAGAGTACGAATGGCAAATGCTGCTATCATCTGCGAAAGAGTGGATAGGATTGGAAGTTTGATAGAGAAGGTCGTTGAGGAAGATAGGAAATAGGGTAGGAGAAAGAACGAAGCCTTGCGGTACCCCTGAATTTATCTTGAACTCGTTTGATGAGATCCCATCTATAACAACTCGTATAGTGTGGTCCCTGAGAAAGCTCGACCGAGAGAAGTCGTCACCGACACCAAAAGCAGTGAGTTTTGCCAGTAGCGCACCATGCCACACTCTGTCAAACGCTTTGGAAATATCCAGAGCCACCACCTTACTTTTACCGAAATGATGGATAGAGTGGCACCATTTCTCTGAGAGATAGGCCATAAGATCGCCAGTAAAACGACCCTTGCGAAATCCATATTGACATACTTTCCATTACTTTGGAAAGCGCAGAGTAAATTGCAATTGAGCGGTAATTTTCAGGGTTATTTGCCTCACCCTTGCAACGAGAGGTGGTCAAACGAGCGCAACAAATTGAGAGTCAGTAAAATGTTCACTTGCAATAATGATTCAAACAGCTCTTTTGTAATTGTATTTACAAAACAATATTTCTAAATTAAGTTAGAAACAAACATATTTTGTACGAGGGCGGATTGATATTGAAGCTACCTAGCGCTAGATGGCAGCAAATGTTGTGAGTTATTGAACAATATCAACAAGAACAACAACATGGGGAAATAATTCAACAAATTAGGTCAACAGCACAATTGGTTGATATTGCGAAATATGAAATCAAGCAGTTGTAAAACAATTATGTCGCAACAACCAACAAAGTTATAATTGCCGGCAACACGGGACGCTGACAAAACAGGCAGCAACAATTAGAATAGCAGCAGCAGCAAAATAATTGTAACTATAAAAAGAATAATAAATGTATAAAAGCTAGAAGTTAGTGAGCAAGAATGGATCATAATCAATAAACAATCAACAATATTATTTAAAATTAACTTCTCTTGCGTTTTTATTTAAATAAAATAATAAATAAAGTATTTCCTGCGAATCCTAAGGGACCCTCCAGGAAATACCATAACATAACACACAAACACAATTTTTCTTTTTTTGAAATTGCTGCGTTTGCTCAGTGTCGAACAAAAACAAGTTCCATAGACTACTACTGGGCACTGATCAGTTTTAACTAATTTAATTCAAACATTTTATATGCTGCAGTAGGGGCATTTGGACATGATAAAGCGTAATCCTGTTTATGTTTGGCTTCGATTCGACACACCGAAACAAAAATCAATCGAAACAATGGGTGGAAGTGTTGCGAAGAAGGCGAAGACAGTGAAACCGACTGGCAAGGTTACGGCCACTGTATTTTGGGTCGAACGCACACGGAATGTTCCTCATCGATTATCTTGGAAAAGGATCCACAATCATGGAAAAGTATTATCGTTAATTATTGGATCAATTCATTGATGCAATCAAAAAATAAAATAAAATTAGTAAATTTATTATAAATATAAAATTCGTGTCTTGATCCTAGTTTTTCGACCTTTTTTTTAAATATAATTGTTGTTTATTTGAGCTTGAGGTCACTTGTTTCAAAATTATTCGTTTATTAATGTTTCGATATTTCGACACCCCCTTGTGTGTCTTCTTCAGGAAAGTTTTTAAAAAAAAATTAATAATTTTTATTGCAAACACCAAACGAACAGAAAAAAAATTTTGAAATCAAATGGCAAGTCGGTTGGAATTATTGGAATTCATGACAATATCATATTTCTACCTTTATTTTTGCTCTTTATAATGATCCCTTCGATTAAGTTGTGTCGCAGTTTTATTACTGCAAGTCGAGTGCCATTGCAAAGTTATAGTGGATCCCTGAAGCGCAGTAGAATAATTGGTACCTCCAATTTTGAGATGCAGCACATATGGTGGAAGCATAATGTTTCTTTCAAAAAAAGTGAAACAACACCGTGAAAGTGAAACTACATTATTTACATAGAAACCGGTATTCACTCCCTATTTGTTACAACACTTAAACTACATTTTGCCTATATAAATAAAGTATTGAGAATGGAACCTAATAGGTTGCCAGACATATTGGCGAATGAAGTAATAAACTTAAATATATATTGTTCGAATGAGTGGTATGTAGTGCAATTCGCTAACGTGTTTTTATTAACTTTTTATTAACACCAGCATTGCCGTTTTCGCGATTCTTTAATACTTTTTAACACTATTTGCCTTCGTTTTAAATCAGCTGTTTTTATAGCCTAATTGTTTAGCGTTAAAGGCCTTGTTACACTATCACACACGATCGTGCGAGCTACTAAATAAAGCATGTGTGCTGAAAAAGTACTAAAAATGCAACCGTGCAACGGAGTTTTTGACAAATCGTGCGATTTGAAAAATTTTATGAAACTTTTCAAAACATTATGGTTTCTGTGCGATCAGTGTGATATATATTGTGAAAAATATAATATTGTTGTTGGCACCTCAAGAAAAAAATTATAAATAATGTAAAAGTATTATAGTAATAAAAGTTTTTAATTATTTTATTGTGTATATAAATTATTGCAATCATACTTGTATAATAGTATGGCCTACAACGTCATTTTGAAGCCATTTTTTCAAGTCGGCCAGACTTTTGAAACAGTTTCCTGTGAATGAATCGTACGATCGTGTAGGATAGTGAATCAGGGCCTTAACTAAACACCAATTATTTTTGTGGTGTTTATTTTAACAGTGACGTTAAAATTTCTATAAGGATGGCTTCAGAGTGTTTGGCATTTGGGTTGTCGGAAGATCAGCCTACTTTTAGCGCTCCAACAGTCGGTACCTAACAAAAAATATTTTAAATAATAAATTTATAATTGGTTTTACTTACCCTAAAAATGGAATTATTGGCAAATTTGTTGGTTTTTTCTGTTCCTCTTTGTGTTTGAGATGTTGTCGAGATTTCAAGCCAAATCTAGTAGATTTTGAGAAGATTTCCCATACAAATTGAAATATACTTTATGAGTAGATTTCGACGAAATCTCCTGAAATCTACTCAGTACTAAGCGATGCAACTGTGATTTCTAGCAAAAAGTATTTAAAAAAACTACGCTGCAACAAAAATTGCACTCAAGGTGCATTAACGTATACACGGTGGCGGCACTAGAGCAAAATTACAACAATACAACAAAAACCGGCATCTGGTAAGCTATGTTTATCAAAAATATTTGTAACTATTTTCACAATTATAAACTATGAATGTACCTTTTCATAATTATAAATTATATTTATTTGAATTATTTATATGTTCAAAAAATAATTTGTATATGTTTAATTCAGATTAAAACACTAAATTCACTTTCAAAAATGTAAACAATACATTTGACGTAAATAGCTTACTATATTGCCAGAAGCAAAAAATTGTCACATGTCGTAGTGCTGCCACCGTGTATACATTAATGCACCTTGATTGCACTATAATGTGGTGTATGCAGTCTCTAGGCACAAAAAATATACACTTTAGTGCTGTTGTATTCAGTCTCTGATAATATTGTATTGTCAAACCCACATGCATAAATTATTTTTGAGCAAATGAAATCTTGCTAGATGTCAAAAAACGGTGGTGTAAACGATTTAGATTTCGTAGTAGATTTCAATTCAAATCTACTAGATTTTGAGATGGTGTAAATGCGCTATAAAGAAAAATGTTAAATTTATTAACGGCACAAAAAAACTTAATAATTTTATTTCATGCGATGTTATTTTCAATTAATTATCATATTGTGCTGTTGTTTAGTACAGAATCACCTTGACAAGCGTCTTTACCGACCGTGTAGGAACAAACCATGCTGGGTCTGATAGCAGAGCCATAGCCATAAGTGGAAGATGCACAAACATTGTTGCTAAGAATTGCAACTTCAACGCATCTTAATTGGCTGGGGGCAGAAGATAAACCAGATTAGCTACTAATTTCCAAATATCTTCTACAGGCAATAGCTTGTATGTGTGTTTGGTTTACCATTTTTGCACTAATACAAGTGCAAGCATACACAAACCATATGGCATATGAGAAAAACTTAAATAAAACTTAAATGACGAAATTTGGGCATTTAAGTTTAGTCCAAATTTGTACTGAAAAACTGATTTTCGTTTTTAAATGGAACTTAAAGCTAAATAGTATTTAAATACGAACTCAAAAACTGGGCCTTAATCTGATCGGCTTGTAATTCGGGAATATGAAGAATACTTAAGAAATGCAAAAAATCAAGATTTCATGATCTATACTCCAACCTAAATTACAATGTGTCACGCTTATACAGTAGTATATGTAGTAGTGAATGTGAGGGGTTAAGAACAAAAAATCAAGATTTCATGATCTATACTCCAACCTAAATTACAATGTGTCACACTTATACAGTAGTTTTTTGTCATTCGCTGCTGGGCTTATAATAAAAGCAAGAGGTGGTTTACTTGAAATAAATGCAAAAAACTTTCGAAATCACTCTGTGGTCATTAGTTCTGCACGAGTATGTAATTAAGATGTAATTGAAAATACTTTATATTATCATTGATCACCACGCAATCCCTTTAAGGGTAATCGCGCTAATACATTGTAATGTTTTCTTTGTGGGGACCATTGATCTATACATGTGTATACTCACATAAGTATGTATGTATATTTTTACGCGCAAGAAAAAATGAGTTTTACATATTATATTTTCATATTATATTTAAGCGATCTAATATTGTTACATGTTTGTGACACTGTGCCGTATTTAAATTACATTACTAACAATCCAGGAATGAAATGCAGCTACATCCGAGTAGACGCCGGGATATTTTGGATGTGCACACCCATAGCCCCAAGAAACTATGCCAACTAAAACGCCACCGGACACCAACGGTCCGCCAGAATCACCTTGACAAGCGTCTTTACCGACCGTGTAGGAACAAATCATGCTAGGTCTGATAGCAGAGCCATAGCCATAAGTGGAAGATGCACAAACATTGTTGCTAAGAATTGCAACTTCAACGGATCTTAATTGGCTGGGGGAAGAAGATAAACCAGATTCAGTAGTACCCCAACCAGAAACTACAGCAGCCGCACCGCTTGCTGGAGCAAAATAAGCCAAAGGAATGGTCTTAATGGTGGCACTCAAAGGCAACAAAGAGGCCAATGTAATGACAGCAATGTCGTTAATCATGAATTCTCCTTTGTAATCTTCATGATATTTGAATGCAGCAACTTTTACTAACACACCACCGGAATTCCAGAAACTAGAACCAGCACGCACTCTTAAGGCGGAAGGTAAAACAGATAGCAGGCAATGAGCGGCAGTTATAACAATTTGAGGACTGTAGATGGAGCCGCCACAGAAATGAGAACCACTGCGCTGAAGCGAGATTTGCCAAGGAAATGAGCCAATAGAAGTAGTCTCACCACCCACAATACGGCCATCCAGTTGCGGTAATAATCCAACAGGCACGCTAGCAGCCAAAGCACAAGTGATTACTGACAAAAGAACTACAAGTTTAAACATGTTGACTGAATTTATGTATGTAACTGTTAGCAATAGTAAGTTGTACCACATTTTTATATCAAAGTTAGTGTAAAATGAAATTGCATTATCGTAGGGTTATTACAACAACTTGTTAGAAATTATCAAGGTAGTCAAGGTAGTTAACATTTATAATTGATAAAAGGGCCATATATCTTACATTTTTACAATTTAAACCTTTTGGTTAGAACCTTCTTATCAAATGTTAAAATTTCGTTTCTGCATGTTTGAATACTGGGTTCAACGATAGCTGATAATAGAGATATTTCATAGAAACGCGTTAATTTACAGCGTAATCTAAATTAGCGCGTCAAGCGTAATTTATCTATCAAAAATTCTCATGCACATGCAAAATGGATGAGATCAACCCAAATAGTGGAAGTTCCAATTTTGACAGAGTGCAAGAGAGTAAACTTTACTCTCTCTCAGTAAAGTTTGCTTCAAAACAAAAGCTAGAGTGCAGTCACATACGGCAACTAGTTACCCAATTCTCTTGTCTAAGTTTTGTGAACGTGAGGGGTTAAGAGCAACGTGAAGAGTGAAAAATTGCTAATATTAAAAAAAAAAATTGGTTTTTTATCTTGGACCAGTACTCAGGGGATGAACCCTACACATGCAGTGCATTGTATCTGAACTAGGAAAATAAGTTGGGAGGAGGGGGAAAGAAGGAATAGTGTTTCTTAACATGTGTAGTAATGTTTCTTAACATCTGCAGGCAACTTATTCCACAGACGAAGCGTACGGCTGAAAAACGAATTCTCTCTGTAATGTGTAATACTCTTTCCCGGGCAATCGACAACAAATGGATGAGCTTTGGATGATGAATTCGTGCTACCTAAAAATATGCGAGTTTCGGGAACAAGATCCCTAATCACGTCAGAACCAAATCCATTGTAGTAACGATAGAACAGAGTAACGCACCCTACACCACGTCGATGCTCTAGTAAGTCAATAGAGTTGGATACCCTACTGTCACCGATAAGCCCTCTCCTACACACGGTCGAGTAACCCCAAAATAGACTTTGAGGCACTAGCCCAAACATGAGAGTTGTATTCAATTTTCGGTCGGATGTAAGTGGTATAAATAGTAAGGTGGTCAGATGGAGTGAAGTACATCTTACACCATTTTAAAAATCCGAGTCACTTGAATGCTTCTTTAGAGACATGAAAGGTGTGTTCAGTCCAACGAACATTACACTGTGTCTTCGTTCCAAGAACATCAAAAGCATCCGATTCTTCAATACTTATAACTACTATCCGTGAGTACAGATGAAGCAGCATCTGCGGTTGTTTGTTTGTGTGTTAATAAGCAACATTGGGTCTTACGAGCGTTAAGGGCGACCTTGTTTTTATGACCCCATTCGGACATTATTAGAAGATCACCCACTATTCAGTGAGTCATTCATATTAAGCCTCTTGGCAACGATCTCGTATAGGCTGGGCCTATTACTGAAAGAGTACGAATGGCAAATGCTGCTGGCATCTGCGAAAGAATGGATAGGGTTGGAAGATTGAAATAGAAGGTCATTGAGGGAAATAGGGTAGGAGAAAGAACCGAGCCTTGTGGTACCGTATAGTGCGGTCTCTGAGAAAGCTCGATATAAACCGAAAGAAGTCATTACCGACACCAAAAGCAGTAAGTTTTGCCAGTAGCGACTCAGGGATATCCAGAGCCACCACTTTAGCCCCACCGAAATGATAAATTGAGTCGCACCATTTCTCTGAGAGATATGCCATAAGATTTGAGTACAAACTTGATTGTACTCAGCAATTCGTTTTGACTTGACCACGAAACATTTAACGGAAGCGCTGCCTATTAGATATACAAGGGATAATGAAAAAATAAGATCACAGATTACAAAATCTGTTGCTAGTGCAAACCCACTGCGACTAAAAAGGTTAAAAGCAAGCATTCCCACGCCACCAAATGAAAAGCTTAAAAAGTATGGTCCCAAAGAAGGTTGGGCTTTGTTTATGGACTTTCTAAAGAGAAATGTGAGATTCTACGGGCATCTTTAAGATATTTTATCCGGATATAAGCATGTTTCGAAAGCCAAAATAGATTCATGACCATTGAATACGGAGTATACTGAAGTCTCTTTGGAATCCAATATGCAGGATCTTATGGACCATACAGCAAAGCGGCTGTTGGAGAGTCTTCCTGAAAATGTGGTAGAAGTTCTTCGTACAAAACACACATTGAGCAGTAAATGGGGCTGCGATGGATCGTCCGGACACAGCGTTTATAAGCAAAAGATATCCGATGACCCTACAATATCGGATTGAAATATGTTTCTGGCATCTGTTGTTCCTTTGCGGCTACAATCTGCTGTTTCCTTACACTAGAAAAATCATCGACCTTCATCAATACATTATTGTCGGCCAATAATATTTCAGTTTGCAAGGGAATCGCTGGAACTCACACGGAGCACAGTGAAGGACATTCAAGAACAAATTAACAAGATTAAAGCCACAAAATTTGAAATCAGTGCAGGAAAATACATTGAATGTAGTTACTAATTCCACCTGACCATGATTGACGGAAAAGTCGTTAACGAACTAACAAATACAACCTAAACATTGTCATGCCCAATTTGCAAAAAGTGGTAAAAGAAATTCGACAATTTAAATTCTATTCAAGAAATGAATAAAATTATTTTTTTTTATCTTGGACCAGTACTCAGGGGATGGCCCTTACATATGCAGTGCATTGTACTGGAACTAGGAAAATAGCTTATGATGGAGCGGAAAGAGCGAGTAGTGTTTGTGGAGGTTTAACTTTAACAATAACGACACGAGAGACTAAAAGAAACTCTATTACAGCATTTAAAATGTTGGAATTAAATTAGTTAAAACTGATCAGTGCCTAGTGCATACGCCTTCGAAACTCCTCTTGTTAAAGTTAGCGTACACGCTATCATAAGAGGGTGAACACTTTGATGAAAATACATCAAATAAAGATAAGGAAATAATCAGAAAAATGCATTTTTCAAACAAATTGGACTAAAGTAGACTGCCCCAAGTATGGATACGGAAACTCAAATGATGGAAACACTTCTAGAAGATTTTTTTTTTTTTTTGAAAATGACGAGGCTGTTACTCGAATCACTAGAATCAAATCATTAAGAGATTGGGAACGATCTTAAATGTCTTAAATTGCAAGGCAAAATTTGATTTTGAAAAATATGGTGAATATGCTACGAAAACCGCATCACTTTTAGCAGAATTATATCCAGCGAAAAAGTTGGATCCGACAGTTCATAAAATATTGCCGCATGGCAAAGATATAATTGAATATCAGACTTTGCCTATTGGAGAGCTTTCTGAAGAAGCACAGGAGTCCCTCAACAAATTTTATTAAAAATATAGATGGCTGAACACTTTAAAATCATCATGGGTAAGGCAAAAGGAGGACCTCTTCAACATGTTAGCTGCATCTTCCGATCCACTTATTTCATCCCTGCGGCATTTATCTGTAATATGATTTTTAAATTTTTTACTTATCTGATTTGATTCAAAAGTTATGATTTTTGCAACGAAAAAACTGAAATGGCGCTACTGTGCGACGGTCAGCAGCTGTATTTTTGTAAAAGTAACAGCTGATTCCGGTGGACAGCGAATATAACATGCAGTCTACACCTAACTTGAAACGCAGTTAAAGCATTAAGTTAAACCTTGCTGTTTAAATATCTGTCTGTTTAAGTCGGCGTACACGTAGTGATGTTAGAGTTATAACTTTTCATAGTAAAAAAATAAAAATGGCGAAAAACAACTACAAATAGCAGGCTGTTGTCAATTTAAGTTATAACAGAGTTTCCAAATGAAATGTTTTAACAACCAAGTTATAACTTTAACCAAACTTCAACATAAGCGGTCCACATATAACTTTAACTTGAAGTTAGCGTTAAAGTTAGTGTTTTTATGTCAGGTGGAGACCATACTTAATTAAATAACATTGTCGAATTAAAAAAAATTAATAAAATATCGTTATAATTATTGTAAAGATAACATTATCTTAACAGAATCAAACTAGAGGCCAAGTTTGAAAAACACGATTTCTAGCTATTGAACGAATTTGGTGGCATGCCGTCAGGCGGTGTTATCAGACCCAGTTTGATTGTATAATAGTCGCTTAAAAGGCTGTTTCATTATCGTGTTTTTAAATTATTGTTTGTTGGTTGAGTTAGTGGGCAGTTATAAAAATTATTTGCTTCATTATTTCGACACTGCGTTGTGTGTCTTCTTCACATGACCACTAACTCAACCAACAAACAATAATTTAAATTAAAAGGGTCGAAAAATTAGCAGCAATTAATCGTGTTTGTAATATAAGAATATTATACTCTTTATAATACAAAATATTATAATTTTTATAATAATAAAAAAATGTAAAGAAAAATTCAAAATTTGGTGTTTTTGTTGAAATAATCATCATTACAAAGTTGAGAACGCTGGCGATAATACTGATTTTAAGTCTACATGTAACAATATTCTCTCTGCGATTGAATTTGACGTTCTCATCTTAGATACGAGTATTATCGCAGGTGTGTACACTAATGGCATGTTTCCACATTGCATTCAGGCAAACAAGTGCCACACAGACAAAGACGTACAAATATGAGTATTTTTCAACCACGCTAGGTAAGTAAACGCTTACCTAGCGTTTATGCCGCGTCTTCACCTGCCATCGACTTAAGCATGACATGGACATAACGTCGGCAGAGCGAAGATAAAAATAAGTTAATGTTCTTGTATGTGGCGAATACGTATGTTTGGATTTACCTTATCAAAGTGTTCAGTTTGGCTCCATTTTGCGTATTTTTGTTCGTGATGGCCAACTTCATGGCGAACATCGATGCTCAGCCATATGCTCGAGCATCGATGTCAGAGTATGAACGGTCCACATTAGCCATTTGCGATGTTCGACATGATTCTCATACCAAGTTCATGGCTAATGGAGACCCTGAGTTAGACATGGAAGTAGTTTCATGAAAGTTTCAATACACCCACACTTTTTCACTAACCAACTCACATTTTATTTACTCCATTCCGCTTTTATCAAAATTTTCATGAAACAAAATTTTTGACGTTTTCTGAAAGTAAAATGACAAATTGCTAAAGGGCTTTTCAGACTATCATACAAGTCTTAAGATTTTGGTTGGAATTTGTGAGACAAAAATCTAATGATATTTGTTGCGACTGTAAAAAATCTAAGGTACCATTTTCTTTTCACACCATCGCATCTAAAGTAAAGGCCCATTTAGCCGACCATAGAAATTGTAACTGTAACGTAAATTTAAATGTAGTAGCACTTATAGAACACTTAAAACCGTATCATGTATTTTTGACATAAACAAAAAACCAAACTGTATTTGAAGAAAAATTGTTTTATTTTTATATTATTGATTGTTAAAGAAAATGATATTTCTAATATTATATGATGATGGGTTGGTATCATTCGTCTAGCTCGAGTTCAATCCTGGCTAAAGCCAAGAAATATTTTTATTTATAATTATAACAATAATTGCTGCGATCAATAACTCTTGATCAAAGAAGACAGGAAAAAATAATTGAATACACTAAAGCTGGGGGACACAACTAGCTGTTTCACAGTCGCTACACTGTTCATCAGCACCCATTAGGATTCGAACTTAGTACCATGTAAACATGATGTATTTTTAATACGGCTGCTTAACCAACTCAGCCACTAGGCCCTTATTTATTTTTTCGTCTATATTTGTCTCATATTGATCAAATATGCAATTTGTTATAATCCCAGTTGTTTGTACTGCAGTTTGCTGTCACTGAACAACCAGTTATTTTGTATTATTTATCAACGTACGTATGTATGTTGACAGTCTCTGTGCTGGGAGATATATATGTATGTATTAATGTTAAATAGTCGAACTTTTATTTTTAATATTTCTAATATTATATGATGATGGGTGGGTATCATTCGTCTAGCTCGAGTTCAATCCTGGCTAAAGCCATGAAATATTTTTATTTATAATTATAACAATAATTGCTGCGATCAATAACTCTTGATCAAAGAAGACAGGAAAAAATAATTGAATGCACTAAAGCTGGGGGACAACTAGCTGTTTCACAGTCGCTACACTGTAATGAAATAAATTTTATCCTAATATTATTTGATCTTCTTTTTTTATGTTAAATTATTAAAATTTTTGCAGCTTAAGATCTTTTGTAGTTTTTTTTTTTTTTTATAAAAAAGTAACGTTTTTTTTTCTGTTTCGATATTTCGCTAACAGTTTGTTAGCATCGTCAGGAAAATTAAAATATTAACATTTTAATTTTTCTGATTTGCCTCATCGTCAGGTTGGTATTCGAAGAAGAGTTTTGAATTCTCCTGAGAACAGTTTGCCAACGTTGGAGGGCGGCGGAGAGTGAAGGTGTTATTAATACCTTCACCATCCGCCAGAGGAGTTTTTAATTCCACTCCAGTGCGACACCAGAGGCAGTGGGTCGGTGGGGAAGCAAGTGCATCCGTGCAGGAGTTTTCAATTCCTCCCTTTACCACGCTGAGCTATCGCAGCATAAAGCGTAAGTGTCGTTACAAAAGTTGCAGTATTGTAGTAAAATAATAATTATAAAGTTAACTACTTTTGCATGTATGAAAAGCTTTATAACATATTTTTCCTTTTAATGCATATAAAGAAAACAATGATATCTTGCTATAAAAATAATCTCATAAACAAATTTATAATGATAACCATTGCCCCATAAATCTGTATATGTAATAAGTTTGGCAACTCTAAATAGAAAGCAAATAAAATAAGAATTGAGGGAAGTATAGGCAAATTTTGTGACTCTTTGCTTCGGCGACATTTTTAAAATGAACTTTCACTTTCCTGTGTAGACGAACAAGAAATTTTCATGAAAGTCGTCTATTTCCTTGAAATTTTTATTTATAATACGTATGCAAAAATTTCGTGAAAGTACTTTCCTGTGTAAAGGCAACGTTACGTAGTACTTTACGTTTTATTAAACTGTAGGACTGGCGTAGAAAATATTTTAGTATTGTGTTTACTTTTTCCATACAAGAACACAGTATTTTTATTACTCAGTGGCAACTCTGGAACAAAAACGAAAACGGTTGGTTTTTGTTTACAAATCAAACTTTGTTTATGTGAAAAATTGTTTGTGAATAAATGATGAAACAGAACACATCCGCAAATTCAAGCAAAAACGACTCTCTGATAAAACAGGCACATAATTGAAACGACAGCTGCAACTTCATATACTGTCATTTTTTAAAGTTCTTTTTTGTTAGGTAAAAAATAGTTTTTTCTATTATTTTTACTTTTAGTCGCGCTAAAGCCTTTGAAGCTTTGGTTTTGTTTACAAAATGAATGAAATTTACTAAAAGTATGGTAATATTGTTGAAAGCTTTTCTACTTCAAACTGAGAGCATAAGAAAAATCGCTGCCAAAATAAAATAGATTCTATTTTACGACCGCATTCTCTGGCGTTATTTTATGCCAAATTGTATGGAGAAAATCGTTATGCCCTAGTTCTGTTTCAACATTAAAGAATACTAATTTAGGCTGCGCTGTAAAAAATAAAATTAAACATTCAGGGGGATAGACGCTTTAAAAATTTTGTGCTTGATACCCATCAAGCATTCCATTTAATTTTGGTTTTGCGGTGTTCATTTGGTAGAAAAAATGTCAGTAAATAAATATTTTTCTATGGGCAAAAATGTGTTTTCTTCTTAATTCCTTTTGTTCGAAGCACATTTATTTTCATTTTTCGATCCTGTAGCTTTCCATAGTCCGCTTTTAGGGTTTGGAAATTGAAAGGCAGACATTTTTCTCATTCTGCTTTGAACTTGCCGAAACCTTTTACGTAGTGTTTACACGTGCAGGTGCAAGTTCGAAAAACTCAATACATTTAAACTTTTTTACTAACACACGCACAACATCTGCACTTGCAACCAACTTTCAACTGAACTGACAAGAAATTTCGGAAGGCAGTAATTTTTTGACACTTACTGAAAGTCAAATGACAACTGAAATAACAGTGTTGCCTTACAACAAGTTTTGCGGAGACTAACTGGATTTTAGTATAATGCTTTTATCCTATTTAACTATTTCAAAATATATATTTTAAAATAATTCACAATTTTTGATTGAAAATATGGTAATGCTGTTTGGAGCTGTTGTCTCTCCGCTGACATTTTTAAACTGAGCTTCCATATTACTTACTAATACTAATGTAACTTGCAAGAAGGTGGAGTATTTTTTCGACATTTTCGTTGATAATACGTACACAGGACTTCCATGCAAGCACTTGTACGTGTAAACGCAGTGTTAGAGTTGCGAAATTAATAGGCAGACAGAAATCTTTGGTTTCTCTTTTTTTTGTTGCTGTTTTTTAAGCACGGCTAGTGTGTTTATATGAAGTTGATGTTGATATGAGAATAATAATATAAAGCAACAACATGAAAAAATGCGAAGAGAGGCAACTTCAAATGAAAAATGTCTTAAAATGTCCAGTACAAGGCGAATTTATTATTAGGTGGATGCATCGGCGAATTCAGGCGAATTCGTTTAATATGGCGGCACTTTCTCTGTCAACTTTTGTTTACCTTTTTCGGCGCCATTTAAATTTTTGTACATGTTTTTTATCAACTACTTTTGACAGCTTAAGTGTGAATTCGCCTTTTTACACAAACAAAATACATGTTGTTTTTTTTAATTGTTGTATTGTTGTAGCGAAGCGGCTACCTTGTTTTTTGTATCATGGTCCAGTACAGTAAGTCCCAATTTTCGCGAGGCAATTTTAGTTGCGCAATTCTTATCAAATTTTCTTTTAAAATTGCTTTTATGTTCAGACACAGCAATTTTACTTGAGCAACTTTCGTTTTCTATTGCTTATACTTTCTTAATCTTGCATGTACTGCATTCTCAAATTTTTCCATTTAATTTTCACGTCTTCTAAATTAATACTGCTGTGTATTTTTTGAAGTTGTCCACAATATTAAAAAAAAAAAATTTTTTTTAAAATGAATTAAAATATCACAATTTCGCGCCAATATTACTTTCATCTCAGACAACATATCAATACATAAAAGAAACACAAATGAAAGAAAATGTAAAGTTTCTGACATTACGAATGATAGCACAAAACGACTTTCCGAGTACAAGCAAGTCTGTACTCATTTTTATACTCCCCGCTCTTTCCTCACTTATTTGTCCACAAACTTAGTCTTGCGCAACTAAAGTTGCCTCGTAAAAATTTGGACTAAAGGTTTACCACACACTCTTCCTCTTAAATACATCACCTACAAACTTCGTCTGTCTGCCCATCAATTACTCAACTGTAAAAGGGGACTTATAGATGTTGCTTTAAAAACGTTTTTAAAAGAATTTGATATTGTCCGCCTTTTACGCAGCGATCGCTTATTGTACGCATCCCACATCCCAGAGTATAGGTAAAGACGAGTAAACTTCCAAAGTATCTTTATTATCGTTAATTTCTTCTTTTCATAAAATATTCTTCACGATTTGAAGCAATTTTCTTCTTCTGGTGTTATTTTTTCTTGACAACCATTCACAACGAAAAGAAAATAATAATAAAAATTTGTTCGTGCTTGATAGCTTGCACTAAACACAACCAAGCAAGTGACAGCAAGCAAGCCAGAAAATCAAAATTTTTTGATTTTCCATCAAGCATCGTCGGTGTCACAAATACTAACAAATTTTCACACATACTATAAACATGCTTGTTAAGCATTTTGACCGTGTCTCTCCCCCTTTAAGAAGCTAAGAAATTTTTGAAAGGTTCTTGGAAGCCATACACTAACTTCAGCGGGCTTTGCAAAATAATATGAGTAATATTTAATTAAGGCTTTATATTATTATGTTTATTCATTTTTACTGCTATAATTATTTAGTTAATTTCCAGATGTAATTTTTCATAAATTCGCACTATAGTTATATGACTTTGTATTAGCACTATTGTACTGGCTACCAGTTGGGTCGTTATTTTAAACCAAGCTGCACGATCCAGGCCGGTATTACAGAAAATGCTTTTTCGGCTGCAGAAATAAAATGAAAATTTCTCACACTAAAATTAAAAAGAAGAGAAAAAAATTAATGGCACTTATTTTCGGGAAAAATTTTGTTATTATAATCATATAAAACTTCTGTGCAATTTTGAGAAAAATGAGAGAGTAATTCTTTTCATTGCATGTAAAAATTTGCCCAAACCTTTTCTTTGGGTAAGTTCGGACTAGAATTAAATGATCAGCTGTTTGTTGATTACATATTGTTTCGTACATATGAAACTAAAAAATTAATCAGAAAATTTGGAAACTGGTAAAAAGATTTTTTTAAAGACTAATTCAAAGCAAAATTCCGTTATCCAAATTAAAAATCAACGTTGTGAAATTCTAAGCCGAACATACAATGGCTTTCCATTTTACAGATATGTGTGTATTACAAACATATGTTTTCTCTTCCATCCTGTGCAGACGTCTTTTGAAGCTGCTGTCCGTATTTTCTATATATTGCACCGGAATAGGTAGAACGCTTTGTACAAGTGTTTCTTTTTGTCTCTTTTTTGAAATACCGTTTCTGAAAAACCATTAGACTTAGCCACTTTTTTCTTTCACCACTTCATCGATTCATGGGTTTGTTATTGAAATTCCGTAAAATCGGTTCACATATAGCTGAGATATATCCAAAATTTCAAAAAAAATCAATTTTTTTTTTGTAATTTTTCATACAAAATTTTTGAAAAAAATTTTTTTTTTCTGCTTCAAACTTGACACAATTGCTTGGCATTGCGATTAAAAGGAAAAAAAATTTCCCCAACATCGGTCGGTATATACCCGTGATATAGTCTAAAGCGATTTTTTCATGAAAATATCACTTAAGTGAACTTAAACAACTTTTTTTTTGCTTAAAAGCAGTTCTGGCAATATAAGGAGGTTACCAAATAGAGAAAATGAAATTTTCTGATATCGGTCCATATATAACCGATTTTTCTATGAAATTATTTGTTTATAAAAGGAAGTCACTAAAATATAGATAATGAAAAATTCCGATATCGGTCTATACATGTATATCCGAGATATAGCCTAAAAAGATTTTTCCATGAAGAATTAATGAAAACTTTATTGTTGTTAACTCGAAAAATCGACAGCGATTGTCTTTAATGCTGCAGGAGGCGTGCTGCCCAAAATCGTAATAAACAATGAAGATGTAACGTATTTTTGTCACATCTAACCCAGTGTGCAACTGGTGATCTGCTTGTTATAAATGTACAACACATTCATACATACAAGATAAAACTAAAAACATAATACACAAACAAACAAACATACATGATTTAAAGTGCGTCAAATTCCAAGTAAATCAACTACAAATGATGTTGTTGCTTCTCTTGTATTCTTACTGCATCACATTAAAATGTTTAAGTTTGGGACTATACGTGGCTTCCACATGAAGAATTTGTTTTAGTCGATATAATTATAAGCCAGACTTATTTTTCGTTGAAGATTTCTTGCAGCAAGTCTACTTTTTTTATGACTTTGTATTTTACCCACGGGAACTAAAGCTCTAAGCTCTTCTTTTAAACACCTGTTTTAAGAAAATGTTGTATATAAAAATAAATATCAGATTGTATTCTGATGTAATTCTGAAAAAGAGCTTAGCTCCGGTAGAAAAAATCTTTGGATTTCAGAGGAAGAATCTGTGAAAAAATCATTGGAAAATCTCCTGTCTCTTAGAGATAGGAAACGCCCGCGATCGTGTTCGCCAAATATTGTTGTTACAACTGAAGATAAACAGTCCTCCAGTTTAATTGTTGCTAATAAGCCGAAAACACAAGTAGGCATGGACAGGTACATAACCGTGGTTAAAAGGCAGCGAAGCCCCAAATCAGCTCAAATATCATCTCAACCAAAAATTTGTAAAGATGATAATAGGACTTCGGCAACGGATGGTAATAGATTTGCTATACTCCAAACAGATGAGCCAACAACATCTAAGAGAACATTTAAACCGCCACCAATTTATTTGAGAGAGCCTACTTCTAATGAGCTGGTGAAACGACTTATTACGGCAATCGGCAGCATCAACGAAACGAAAATCCAGGTAAACAGTGAAAATGAATACCGAAAGTTGTCTGACGTTCTGGAGAAGGAGAAAAGATCTTTTTACACCTATCAACTTAAAAGTGCTAAAGGCCTTCAGGTAGTTATTAAAGGTGTTGACCCTTGTGTAGATACGGATGACATTAAGACTGGACTGGAAGAAAAAGGATTTAAAATAAAAAATGTTGTTAATATTAGGAACCGTGAAAAAATCCCTCAGCCCATGTTTAGGGTTGAACTAGAACCCAGGGATGTTGTCCTAAAAAAAGGTGAAATTCATCCAGTTTATAACCTTAAATTTCTTTTGCATCGTAAGGTTACCGTTGAGGAGCCACATAAGCGTCTAGGACCCGTTCAATGCCTTAACTGCCAAGAATTTGGCCATACTAAGGCCTATTGTAAGTTGCCCGCAGTTTGCGTTGTGTGTGGTGAACTTCACGACACAACTCAGTGCAATAAGCCAAAGGCTGACGCAAGTGTTAAAAAGTGCAGTAACTGTGGAGGTAATCATACTGCAAATTACAGGGGCTGTCCTGTCTACAATCACTTTAAGCGGTCAATGACAAATAGGCCATCAATTTTAAATATGCCACGCCAGCAGCCAAAAACCACTTCCTCAAACAATTTTCCCCAGGTACGCCAGTCAACCAGCCATGTAAACTTGCAAAACCCCCAACAAATTTCTTATGCGAATGTGGTTAAATCCGATAAACCAAATTTGAATCAGGAGCCCAAGCCTCAAAACTCGGACCAAAATTTTAGCAATCTTGAGGCAACTCTGCAGACTCTTGTTCAATCTATAAATACATTTACGGTTTCCATGACGAACATGATGCAGGAAATGCTGAAAATGCAATCCACTAGTTTGCAGGCAATTTTAAAAAAATGAGTTGGTTAAAAATATGTTTCTGGAACGCAAACGGCATCCGCCAACACAAAAATGAACTTGAGCACTTCCTTATGGAAAAGCAAATCGATATAATGTTGATTGCTGAAACTCATTTGACAACCAACAGTTTTTTCAAAATTAATGGCTACATACTGTACGACACAAAAGATCCCCGTGGAATTGCACATTAGAATTGCCGGAGGATCGGCAATTCTAATAAAATCCAGAATTAAACACTTTTTAATGAACGAGACATGTGAGGAGTATCTCCAAGCCACTAATATATGCATCGAATATTTGCATGAAAAAATCGTTATTTCCTCGATCTACTCACCGCCACGCTTTTCAATAACAGAAAGCCAATACTCAAATTTTTTCAAATCACTTGGTCCTCGATTTTTAGCGGCTGGCGACTATAACGCTAAATACACTTTTTGGGGATCACGTTTAATTACCCCGAAAGGCCGCGTGCTTTTTGACACCGTTTCCAAAATGGGCTTAGGTGTGATTTCAAGTGGACACCCCACTTATTGGCCGTCAGACCAACGAAAGATCCCAGACGTGATAGATTTTGGAGTTACAAAAAATTTTCCCTCAGAATGGATGCAAGTGGAACCTTCATTAGACTTGTCATCAGATCACTCACCAACTATAGTTTCTGTTTCGTTCCCCCAAGGGGTTGGTTCCCCGTTTTGTGACTTGGCGTGGACCGTCTCTCGAGTTAATTGGTTAAAATATAAAAAATATTTGAGTACTCATTGTACGGAAAACATTGCCTTGAGAACGCCTGAGGATATTGATATATCGATTAACGATTTTTCTGAACACCTTAATCAAGCCGTACAACATGCTACCACTAGCCATATAAGATCCAGAAATGTGAGCAATAGAACTTATTCATCTGAAATTAATCAACTTCTGTCAGAGAAAAGAAGAGTTAGAAGAGAGTGGCAACTTCGCAGGTCTCCCCAGCTTAAAGCTAGGTTACGGGAATGCATAAGTCAGTTAAGAAATCTGATTGAATCCCAAAGAATGGCTTCCCTCAAAAATTATCTGGAAGGTCTTGATGGTACTCCTTAATCCGATTATTCGCTATGGAAAGCGACAAAAGGTCTGAAAAGACCCGTAATAGGTAAGCCACCTTTGCGAACTTCAACTGGAGATTGGGCAAGAAGCGATTATGAAAAAGGAATGTTGTATGTCGATCATTTGAAAAATGTTTTCACCACAAATTATACAGCGAATAATTCACCTGAACTACCGTCATACGCTGTTAGGCCGCCTATGCCTTTGAGACTTAGTTTTCAAGATGTTGAAAATGTTATTCGTAACACAAACCCCAGGAAAGCTCCAGGTATTGATAAAATTACTGGTAAAATGCTTGAGCAGCTACCTCGTGTAGCTCGTAGAATTCTTCTTTTTATTTTTAACGCTATTTTACGTCTCGAGTATTATCCTGCTGAGTGGAAGGTGTCCATGATTACAATGATACCTAAACCAGGGAAGGATCCCACTAAGGTAGAATCATACAGACCAATAAGTCTACTGCCAACAATTTCAAAACTGTTCGAAAAATTGTTAATGGCAAAGTTGAGTCCAATGTTGAACAATGTGGGATGCATTCCTGATCATGAATTTGGCTTTCGGGCTAAACACAGCACCATAGAACAAACGCACAGACTAGTCAACGTCATAAGACAGACTTTTGAAGGCAAAAAGTATTGTTCAGTTTTATTCATTGATATTTCCCAAGCTTTTGATAAAGTGTGGCACGACGGCTTGATGCACAAAATAAAGTTAAACTTGCCTGCAAACACTCACAAGCTTCTGGAAAGCTACTTATGCGGCCAGAAGTTTGTTATCAGAGAAGGCGATTTTATAAGCCCCTTACAGCCAATCGAGGCAGGAGTTCCTCAAGGTAGCATTTTAGTACCTACTTTATATTTGATTTACGCCTCAGACATGCCAACGAGATCCGGAATCCACACTTCAACTTTTGCGGATGACACAGCATTCTGCAGCGTACATGAAAACCATCAAGTAGCTTCGCGAAATTTGCAGGAGTATATATCAATATTAGAGATATGGTTAAAACGTTGGAAAATTAAAGTTAATGAACAAAAGTGTACTCACGTTACATTCACGCTGCGTAAACAAACATGTTCAGCCATCCAAATTAACAATTCACCTATTCCGCAGCAAAATGAAGTCAAGTACCTTGGTATTCATCTCGACCGTAGGTTAACGTGGAAGTCTCACATAGATGCGAAAGTTACTCAGTTAAAGTTAAAAGCAGCGCAACTGAATTGGCTTATGGGCAGAAATTCGACATTGAAGCTGGATTGCGAACTTTTATTATACAACGCAATTCTAAAGCCTATATGGTGCTATGGAATTCAACTATGGGGCACCGCCTCCACTTCAAACATCGAAAAAATTCAAAGGCGACAAAACAAAATTCTTCGAACAATTACTGCAGCTCCATGGTACGTAAAAAACTCACGAATTCATAAGGATCTCTGTGTTCCTCTTGTAAAAGACGAATTTTCAAAATACGCGACAAGGTATATCAGTAAATTGGAACTTCATCCAAATCGTCTTGCACGCAATATATTTAATTTCGAAGACCACTCTCGGCTGAGAAGGAGGGACACCCTTGCCACCATCAGAGCGTTAAGTAGGTGATTCTACCGATATAATTGGCGCAAAATAAAACATTTTTGTCTAGCATTGACTGGACTTAATTAATTTTATGTATTTAGTATTAAAATTTGAATACTTATTGTTAGTTCACTTTGTGAAGATTCAATAAATAATTGAATGAGAAAAAAAAAAAAATAAATAAAAATGTACATCTTTATAAACGAGTTATCACATCTCTTCATTTTTTAAAAACTAGTTGTAATGATAATTTCAATATTAAATTTTATGTGCAGATGAACAGTCATTAGCCCAACTATTATCAAAAGATGGTTTCTTGCTGAACATTTCTGCGGGAACAATTTCACTTTCACACTGCTAGAGTCAAAATCATTAAATGCATTGTTCTGCAGCAGAAAGAAATAACTTGTTGAGAAAGAAAAATGCATTAATATAAAGTATAAGCTTTATAATCAAATTACTTCATATTAATATTAATTTTTTCACAATCTAATATGGTAATAACTGGCCCTTCAATTGAATAAATTTATGGAATAAAATACACGTCAAACTAATTTCGAAAATTCGAAATTAAAAACACCTCTATTATAATGGAAACTCGTCGACATGTTTTCCTCAAAACACGTGTTTTTCTTTATAATGGAAATATAGTATTATAATCAAAAATAAAAATATATCTTGGCTTTAGCCAGGATTGAACTTGAGCCAGACGAATGATACCAATCCAACATATAATATTAAATTTATTACTATTTTTTATTCATTACTTCTTCTCATCCATTGTTTTTTTTTTTTCTTCTTTTCATGTTTTGTTTTTAAACAAAATTGCACAACATAACAATAATTCATCATCCGATGATGACATGTTTAGAAACGCACGCAACGAAGTCAAAATACAAATGATGATAGACGATTTTATTTGAACGTCTTCTTTTAAACGACATAAACACGACACTCACATATCCACTGGTTGACGTGTTTTTTTATCGTCTCCAGGGCACTTGAGAAAAAGAGCATTTCTGATCGATACGAATATTTTTTTACCGATACCTACTTGGTACTCGTTAGTAAAGCATCGATAACAAAAGTACTTGGTATCGCAAAAAAAGTATCAAGTATTAACTTGTATTTACTCGTGTCATCTCTCACTAATATTTATAGAGATTTTTCTCTTAAATCACTTACATACCTCTTCATACATGTTATCCTGTTCATTGAATTTCTGTAAATTTTCGATTAAGCTTTCGAAACTTCCTTTTATCATTTCACATATTAAATCCAATAAATAGAAGTCTATAGCTACAATGAGGTACGATACAATCCCGACAACTATATAAGATAGTTTCGTGCGATAATAACACGTGAAAACATAGCAATAATACGCCGCTGAGATATTCATTGTCGTGGTATAAAAACGGCTTGTTATTAGCTGAAACTGATAAAGCGATAACAATTTCTTCAAAATTATACTCAACTCCATATGTATCGCAAATATAATTTCAAATTCCTCTGTTAATTCTTTTATATTTCTCCCTGGCATTTGTAGTTCGTGATAAATTTTCTCCACCTGCTGATTAAGATGCAGCAATAAGCGGCAAATTCTGCAAAGCATTTTGAAAAAATTAAACAGGACCATATAAGCGTTACTCAATATGGTGCAATAGCCAATATTCAAAATAAAACTTGACGCACTCAATGGATCCTCAAACAGTGTGCTGTAAAATAGGAAACACATGACGTGTAAATAGCAGCTAATGACGCATTTAAGTAGAAACAAACACTTAAAATGTTTCTCAATGCTCCTGGCGGGTTGAGAGATTTTGCTAAAATATCTGCCCTCAATTTCTAGCAATTGGTGTTTAATTGGAATTTCGTAGTTTTCTCTAAAATATCTGTGTACAGTGGCGTAAAACGTGGCAAAAATTCGTAGCGATAAATAAAGACGATTTACAATTTTGATAAGGGGATGCAGGCGTGGATGTGGCTCAAACATTTTGGCCGTATTGTAGCATAAGTGCGATAGAAGTATTAGACAGATGAAATTTGAGAAAGTGGCTAAAAACGCCGTCAGTGTTGTCTGTTGGTATTTGTTGGTTGTTGTGTCAAACACGTATGATGTTGCTCCCACGAAGACATAATAATATTGGCAAAGTTTATTTCCCAGAACTTTTATTGAAACCATTTTCCAAAAACTCATGACAAAATGTGTTTCAAAGTGTGCAGTTAGTCGTAAAAGTTCAAACCAGAAAGTGTGAACTATACTGAATGAAGAACTTATTGTGAATGTTGCTACAGTTGACAGCAATCAAGATTAAAAGTAAACATCTACACAAACTATGTGCTGTTGGGCGTTTTAAATAATTAATGCGTTTAGATAATTTTAATAGTATTGTGAGATTGATTAATTTTATATTGCAAAACAATTTTTTTTTAAAGAAACAACAAGAAAAGTTTTACTATAAATTACGATAATAATTTAACTTTATTGAACCTTCTACTGTTAAATTTTTTGCCTGCTTGCCAACTATTATATTATACATATTTTTAAAGTTAATAGGTATTAATAATAAATTTTGTTACGAATTAAAACTTTGATAATTGATTAAGCAATTGAATACCTCGCTAACAAAGTTTTCCAATTTTCTATATAATTTTAGTTGGTAAAATTTTATGCACGGTGGGATACATTTTATCGTCCATGCAAAATTTTATCGGCCATGTCACAGAATTCACTGCCGTTCGGAAATGGAATTGAATCGGGTTTTTAATTCTTCAAAAAACGAACATTTAAAGCTTTTTCGGAATGAAATCAATTGTTTAAGGTAATACTAGTTTCATTCTTGCAATTAGAAATGGTTTCATACCGAAAAGTCTTTTAGTTTTCAGTTTTTTGATGAAGTAAAAAAATAACTCAATTTCGTTTCCGAACGGAATTAAGCTCTGTGACATAGTAATATATTGGCTGTATAGTAATATATTGGCCTATGGAAGGAAATCAAAAAATAATTACGATACAATAATAACACTGAAATATATTTCAAACTAGCTGACCGCCCTGTCCTCCCCCCGGGGAACAGGTTTTGCCTTGGCGTATTCCTAACTTGGGCGCTCTGTTTTTCCGTGAAAGGAGGGGAAGAGGTCCCTCGTTTGGTGCGGCAAACAAACTCTAGGAAGCCACATGACTTTTGTTGTGTTGGCTTCCCCCCGAGTAGTTCTGCTTGCGATTCGACCCGGGCTGATCATGGTTGAGGTGCCTACTTTGTCTGAAACGTTCTGGCTGTGGTTGAAACCTAAAACGCAGGAAGGTAGTGTTAGTATCCTTGATAACTGTTTGGTGTGTGGCTTTTTTCGGGGGCTAACAATCTCCCGAGGATCTGTTGCCTATACAACAGATACCTGTATTGTAAGGAACCAGCGGTGATTTTTGACGGGTGAGTTGGTTTAAGGGCAGATGTTCTTAGTGGGCTTCGGCCTACCAACTCATTAAGCTTTGTCCTCCATTGATTGCTGGGAAATTGCATACAGGAGGGATTAGAAGACATATGAGCAACAAGAAGTTGCTCATATGACCGCAGTCATATGGCAAGAATTGCTACCTGTGTGAGCCTTGTAAGCCACACGGGGGCGCTGGTGAATCTTGAATAATTCACTCCGTGGAATTGTTCCACCATCAGATTAGGCCGCAAGGCAGGTGCTGAAGTAAATCTTTTTCACAACTGACCGCCCCGACTTCGCTCGGAAGTTATTTACAATAACAAATACCAAAACTGGTGCAAAAATTGAAAAAAAAACAAAATGTTAAACATTTTGCGTTCTGTTGCTGGACTACCGGCTGTGCTGGCATGATTGCGGATGCTCCGGCTTTGGCTCGCCGATCGGGGGTGGTTCTTACCGGCCAATCCAGCTCCATGTAACTACAAAAAAACATACCAGCCTTTTTGTATCAGAGCCAAATCAAAACAATGTGTGAGACCCGAAAATGAATGCTGAAAAAAACACTACTCTACCGAATACTAACCTCACCTTCTCAACTCGCCGCTTCGTCTCCAAACATTCGGCCAACTGGTGTTGTTGTCGGCCACGCCAGCCTGCCCTCTGAAATCCTGTCTAATTTCACCACTATGGTTTCCTGGCGCTTTTGGAAACCATCTCTAGTTTGATTCAGTAACACCCTGCCCCTACTCACCATCCCATATTCCGACCAATTATTCCATTCTCTTTTACGTTATAAGAATTATTTATTGAAATTCATATATTTACACATATTCCAAACTAATAAAAAAAACCTTAAATTTCTCCCCTCTAGCCAGACAATTCAAGGACACCCACCTGCTAACCTGGACCAACACAACAAGGTCGCGAACAAAGACGCGTGGGTTAACTTATTTCCTTCTGCCTAGTGTGAGCTCACCCTATTCGGAGTGTCAAAGCCTCCCTTATCGCCTAAGCGACACTTACGCGATACTACGCGAGATGTTTGTCCCCAAAGACCAAAATGAATGGGTATCGGAAATTTAATATTTTTTATAACAAAGGAAGAATTAAATCAAAATTTGTCAATTTAAAATTCGAATTGAACAAAAAAAAAAAAAAAAAAAAAAAAAAAAAAAATTAAATAAAATAAAATATTGAATTTCAATAACAACATTAAAATTAATGAAAAAGAAATAAATAATAATAAAAGAAATTCAAATATAAAAAAATTGTATTAAACTTAATTTAATTTGCCTGTTATGCTCGGGTCCAGCTTCCTCCTTCACTCTACTCTGCCGGTTGACTTCTCCGGATTTTTTCACTACTTGAAGTGCACTAGGTCATTTCAGCCGCTTCTGCTTTAAAAGTACTTAAAAATACTACGCTGCAACAAAAATATACACTTTAATGTGGTGTATTCAGTCTATGGTTAACAAAAATATACACTTTGGTCAAACCCTCATGCATAAACTATTTATGAGAAACTGAAATCTTGCTATATGTCATAAAACGGTGGTGTAAACGATATAGATTTCGTTGTTGATTTTAATTCAAATCTATTAGATTTTGAGTTGATGTGAATGTAGTTTAATAGATTTTACGCATCATCAAAGTTTTAAATTAAAAAAAAAAAAAAAAAAAAAAATGGGGTCATATATGGCAAACACATCAATATACAAATCTTCTTTATACTGGAAGTTTTTGTAACTTACCGTCTGCAAATTATAAAGACATACTTCCTATTTTTTCTATTCCGTTAATATATTTTTTAAACTTTTATATTTCAGTTATAAACTTCAAAATCAAGTATTTTCTTTACAAGAATGTTGTGAAAATCGCCAATTATTTAAAAACTATGGCAACATCAGAAAGAGAGTAAAAACTTAAAATAGATTTTAATTTTATGCCGCACCGCACTGCGATATTTTACTTCAAAATCTTACGAAAAACCGCAACGCTATAAATTATCGTTACATTGTGTTCAGATTCTTACAGACATGTTCTGTAAATGACTTCTCTCCAAAGTGTTTTAAAACACTAAATTGGTGCTATGCGCCCAAAAGTTTTAGTAATCTCGTCATTTGAACGCAGATCACTTGCTCATATTTTGTAAGTATTTTGCTATGAGCCCAATAAAAAATTAATTTAGTTAGTACTGGCATGTTCTGGAAATCACTTTTCAAAAAAGTGACTTGAAATCACTGAAATTGTGTTCTGCACCCAAAAGTGTTAGTTATCTCGTGATTTGAAATCAATTAGTTAAACAGCTGCTGAACTACTTTTAAGGAGTTCAACGTTTTTCTTTTTTCACATATTAATTGTTTGGTTATTCTTCGTTAAATTTTTTTGAGAGATATCGGGTGGTTAAATTTCAAGGGCCGATGTTGAATGTGAACCACACCTAAACGCCAAGTTTTTTTCCATTTCTCTATTTCAGTTTTGACATTTCTCTATTTCAGACTTATTCAATTTGAACCATGGAGAGATACACAATCCAACAACGTGTTAAAGTTATCCAGTCTTATTATGAAAATGATGATCAGTTTTCGAAGAAAATCATCTTCAGTGATGAGGCACATTTTCACCTCAGTGGATTCGTCAATAAAAAGAATTGCGGCATTTGGGCGAATGAGAATCCAAGAGTGACTGTCGAAAAACCAATGCACCCACAAAGAGTGACTGTTTTTGCGGTTTATGTGCTGGCGGCATCATCGGGCCGTATTTTTTCCAAAATGGGGCCGGTCAGGCAGTTACTGTGAATGGTGTTCGCTATCGTGAGATGATAACGAACTTTTTATGGCCCGAATTGGAAGATATGGATGTAGACGATATGTGGTTTCAGCACGACGGTGCCACTTGCCACACAGCTAACGAAACAATTGCTCTTTTGCGCAACAAATTCAATGGCCGTGTTATCTCACGTAATGGCAATGTCAATTGGCCGCCAAGATCATGTGATTTGACACCGTTGGACTTTTTTCTTTGGGGTTATTTGAAAGAAAAGGTGTACGTCGATAAGCCAGCAACAACTCAACAGCTAAAGGATGAGATAATTCGGCACATTAACGGCATAGAACCTCCATTATGCCTCAGGGTCATCGAAAATTTGGACCATCGGATGGAGGTGTGCCGCCGTGGTTGCGGCGCCCATTTGGCCGACATTTTGTTCCATACATAATTGAGTAATACCAATATATCATAATAAAATTACAATAATTTCCTAAATAGTTTGTGTTTTATTCAAAATCAACATCGGCCCTTGAAATTTAACCACCCTTTAGTTTAAAAAACTTGCGATAATTTGTTATCAAATTTGGAGATGATAGTTATTTTTACATGGTTCGCGACAAGATCCAAAATAAACCAAGATGGTTCGCTCTCAAAATGTTTGTATTGCGAATCACGTTGAAAAGAGTGAAACTCTGAACAATATTCGCCGACGACCGAACTACCCTTCTTTATGTGAACGACACCACGTGCATATCAAAAAAGATGTGTCTGTTGCCTTGTTTTTTGACATAATCACCATGGACTTCTTAGGTACAAGTTAACCTCTTCACTGCCATTTTTAAATTTATAAAGAGTGAACTTTCATATATCTAATTAGGATCCATGGACTTCTTTGGCATCTTTAAATTTATAAAGAGTGAACTTCCATATATGTATCTATCTCAATTGGGATCCACGGACTTCTTTCGTGCAAGTTAATCTCTTCACTACCATTTTAAAATTTATAAAGAGTGAGCTATCTTATATCTCAATTGGGATCCATGGACTTCTATGGTACAAGTTAACCTCTTCACTACCATTTTTTAAATTTATAAAGAGTGAACTTCCATACATCTATCTCAATTGGGATCCATGGACTTTTTTCGTGCAGGTTAACCTCTTCACTGCCATTTTTAAATTTATAAAGAGTGAACTTTCATAAATCTCAGTTGGGATCCACATACTTCTTTCGTGCAAGTTAATATCTTCACTGCCATTTTTAAATTTATAAAGAGTGAACTTTCACATATCTCAATTGGGACCCATGGACTTCTTTCGTGCAAGTTAACCTCTTCACTGCCATTTATAAATTTATAAAGAGTGAACTTCCATATATTTATCTCAATTGGGATCCACAGACTTCTTTCGTGCAAGCTAACATCTTCACTGTTATTTTAAATTTATAAAGAGTGAACTAACTATCTTATATCTCAATTGGAATCCACGAATTTCTTTCGTGCAAGTTAACCACTTCACTGCGTTTTTTTCAAAATTTATAAAGAGTGAACTTTCATATATCTCAATTGGGATCCACGGACTTCTTTCGTGCAAGTTAACCTCTTCACTGCCATTTATAAAGAGCGAAATTTCATATATCTCAATTGGGATCCATGAACTTCTTTCGTACAAGTTAACCTCTTTCCGTTATTTTTAAATTTATATTCATATATCTCAATTGGGATCCTTTATGTCTCAGTTAAATTATATGTGCGTTTACGTATGTCTTTTCCCACTGTCATTTACTACCAAATTACGATATAAAAACCTCTTGCACTGCGAATTTAAATCAAAGTGTTTTTGAAATTTTACAGCTGCGGTTTGAAAAACGATAATAAAAAAAATGTTTTTAAAATTTTTAACTTGGAATTATCCTTTGCGCAAATATTATTTTTACATGCCCAAATTTTGTTTGCAGTTGATTGGATTTTGGCCACAACCACCTCAAACGCGGTTGTATTCATTTTGGGCCAGCATCAATTTCTTAATGCTCTTAATAGGTGTTTTAACGGAAATGCATGCTGGTATAACGACTATAAAGCATAATTTTGAAAAAGGATTGGATACCTTGTGCCCTGCTGGCACTTCTGCTGTTACATTATTAAAAATGTTCTTAATATCCTACTATCGCCAAGATCTACAATATGTTTTGAAGAGATTAGAAGCCCTATTATTTGAGCAAAATTCGATACGTTTCACCACTTTGGATAACAAGAATAAAATAATCAGAAAGTTTTCGGTATTGGCAGCTCGTTTAAATTTTGCTCCTTTTTTGACTGGTTTTATAACATGTACGGCGTATAATTTCAAACCTTTAGTACTGGCCGGGATATTTTGGTACCAGGGCAAAGAAGTACAATGGCAAACACCTTTTAATATGACGTAAGAGCATACTTTTTTTTTTACTCTAAATGACTAATTCATTTGTATTTTTAAGCATGCCTACCACTTTGATGCAAGCTCCGTTTTTTCCTTTAACCTATATTTTTACCGCTTATACGGGCTATTTAACGATTTTTGCCTTTGCTGGCTGTGATGCTTTCTACTTTGAATTCTGCTCTGATATAGCGGCCTTATTGAAAATGCTACACACCGATATTGAGTCGTTGTTTAATTTATTCGATGATAAACTGGTTTTAACGGCAAGCGAAAATGAATATCTTGAGAATCGCTTAAAAACCATTATCCAACGCCACAATGACATAATGGACTTGACACATTTTTTTAAAAAACGTTATAGTATTATAACCTTGGCCCATTTCGTATCGGCCAGTATGGTGATAGGAGTAAGCATATTCGATTTAATGACGGTAAGTTATTATGTTTCTCATAAACGATATTTGAAAATAGTTAAAACCATGATATAAAAAATTATTTTCTCAATTTTCCTTAACAATCACCATCTGACAAGTATAAGAATTGTGACATTTTCCGTAAAATTGTGCTACCGTATTAGTTTATATATTCCCTTGTTTACAGTTTTGTTTGAAGATGTGTCTAAAAATAATAATAAAATTGTGGCTTCTAACAAGAATAAATAAAAATTTTAAAATAGAATACATTTAAAATATATAAAAAATGGCCTGAAAAACATCCCCAGACTAAAATGCTACCGACACCATGTTTCAATGTGCCTTAGGTATAACCTGGATTAACACGTTGGCTTTTCGGTCATCTAATCAGTCTTAACCTATCGGAACCTTGTAAATTAAATTTGGGCTCATCGAAGAATAGTATGGAATTCCTTTGGTTGGTGGTCAAATTAATGTGTTCCCTTTCAAATTCCAACTTGGCTAGTATATTTTTCCGTGATATAAAGATCTTTTTTACACTTTTGTATGGTATGCTTTTAGTCCGCCTTCTGCAGCCTGCCTTTGAATACTTTTGGGGGTAACATTTAATAAGAATTGTGTGGCGATGGTTCTTGACGACATGAATCGGTCTTTTTTTTATCAAACGTATTTATTGCCTGGCCATCTCGTTTACTGATTTTTCGGGAACGTCCACCTTTATGTTATGTAACCAAAGTACCCGAACGACTTATAATTCTTGATATAACGCTGTGGTGAATGTAAAATTTTTTTGCAATTGTGGTCACTGATTAGCCGTTATTAAAATCAGCTATTATTTTTTTCTTTTAAATCAGTGAATAATTATGCCGCGCCATTTGTTAGAGAAGTTAGAAGTCACGTCCAGGGGCCAAATCACCGCATACCATATGGAGAAAAATTATCGTAATTTTTCATTTTGGTATCATGACATACGATATCGAATAAATTGTATTGCAATAATATAAAAAAGTCAAAGGATAAATTTTTTGTATTTGTACCTTTAGGAAACGTATGGTCTTCAATCGATTACATTTTGTTTAAATTACGATCTGATGTTAATGTTATTCGATACGATAGTTAATTCGATATCGTATGCGGTGATTAGACCCCAGAACAAGTTTAAAGGCACGGAACCTACGGAAAACTATGCAAATTTTCGCTATACATGCTTTTTATGATATTTAAACAAATAATTACATCTTTTGGAAGTTGGTTTTTCTTATTGTAAGTAATGAAGAATATTCAAGGCTACGTGCATTAGTTTTGTCGCTGCATCTTGGGTTATTGTAGTAGAAATAATTATTTATATATTTTTAAACCACAAGCATCAAATTTGTCCCTTTGTTTTCAATATCTAAAGAGTATTTTCTTTTAAATGTAATAATATTTTCTTTAAAATAGGCATTCGTTTGAATGCTGTCGTAAAGTTTACTGATAAGCAGAAGTCCGTGCTTTTAGTTTTTCTGACCCAAGTGGGCTAGCTTTACAATAGCTGGCAGCCTGTTAAACCTAACCTAACATGGGTTTCAAAACGACCACAGATACATATCTACTTACATCAGCTTATTCTTTATAGCTTTTTCTAATATGAACAATGCACTACACATTTCAGAAAAAATCCATTTTAGGAGTAGAATCCTTTATTCAACTGTGTGGCAACGCCTTTTTATATTTCTCTCTAAAAATAAACTTCAAAAATCCTTATTACAAATAATAAAAAGAGAATGAAACTACCTTGTATTTTTTATATCATGGTTAAAACCATAATATAAAAAACAAGGTAATTGTATTCTCTTTTTATTATAATAAGGATTTTTGAAGGTTGTTTTTAGAGAGAAATATAAAAAGGCGTTGCCACACTGTGACACACTTTTCTACTCCTAGAATTGAATTTTACCGAAAGTTGTAATTGACGCTTTTTACCTATATTAAAATATTAAGCATATCTACTATTAAAGTATTGAAAAACTTTGTGGTAATACGTTAATTTTTACATTTTATTTGCCAAAGCTTATAATCACCCTTTAACCCGGTATTACCCAGAACTTTTTTTGTTTTATACTTTGTTCAAAAGAATTATACTTATGTATTTTGCCCTTCTGAGCACGAAAATGAGTTCAATTTTGCAATAAATTGCTTCCGGAACATGTGAAAAACTTTCGTTACCATATTGGTTATTCTGGGTCGCATAGAAAAAAAAAACATTATTTTTGGATATGCTTTGAAAAGAATTCCATTTATAACACTGTTTTAAACATGTTTATTGAAATTAAGTAAATTTTTTTTTGCCATTCATATATTTATTGAATCTTTACAAAGTGAACTAACAATAAGTATTCAAATCTTAAAACTAAATACATAAAATTAATTATGTAAGTCCAGCCAATGCTAGACAAAAAATTTTTTTTTGCACGGTCAGTATCGGTAAAATCACCTATTGAACGTTCTGATGGTGGCAAAAGTAACCCTCCTTCCCAACCGAGAGTGGCCTTCAAAATTAAGTATATTGCGTGCAAGAGGATTTGGGTGAAGCTCCAATTTACTGATATACCCTGTTTTGTTGTTTCAGTACAAAATAAAATAATTTTTGTGAAAAAACGAAAAAAAAGTATTTTCGAACTTACTCGTATATAAATCGAACTTACATAAATCATGATTTGGAATGGTAACTTGCAAAACACTTTACGCAAAGCCCAACGCAGTGTTGTCAGGAGATTTTTTGTGAAATCCCTACCGTAGTGCAAAAAAATAGTTATTTTTCCTACAATCAAAAAAATATTTCCCTACGCAATTTTTCATTTGTATTTTGCGCAAATAATTATTTTAGTACGATTTTTATGTTTATTGTAAACACAAACAGGTAGAACTTTTTACTAAAAAGTAAGCTAGTGTAAAAAATATAACTTAAACGACTCATGATGATTACAACTGTGTTTAGCTATATAAATAAATTATTTTCAGTGACTTGGTCTATGTTCTACCTCAAGCTAGTTTTGTGATGGAGTAAGTAAGAATATCACAACTTTAACTTAAATGCAACTTTTTTTTTTAACAAATACAGAAACTGCGAAGCTTTTTTGCTTGTCTGCAGTCACACCTCCACCTCGAGACTGTTGGTCGAGTAGTCTACCGAATCAGCCATCGAGGCACTTTGCAGGAGTTTGAAAAAAAACAGCAGAAATTAGTTTTATCAATGTTATAATTACGTTTAAGACCCCGTTGTTTATTCGATTAAATCTTCGCGCCGAGGTGTATTTATGTGAAGTTTGTTAAAATCGTTAACAAAAAAAATGCGAGTTAGGGCATTTCTACTAAGACCAACGATATATTGATATCCAATCATTTAATATAGAATTCGAACCGTCACGTTTTAGTTTTTCCCCTCCCTCCAGTCTTAATACGAGTACGATTTTAAAATTTTGGCGTAATTGGAATATATTTATTGCCACATCATTTAACGTTGTATATGAATTAGATGAAAATGCATCGATATCTAATTTGGGCAACGAGTTTTCGTAATATATTATATATAAAATTAGTATAATAATATTATCCATATAATATTAACCATATAATATAGTCGGAAAAATAATAATAGTACAATAATAAATAACCATTTGTGATAGTTTAAAAATTCCCTACAATAAGCTTAATCATACAAAATTTGTCCTTTTTTCCCTACATGTGGAAATAAACAAATAAATCTGTACAAAAAGGGAATAATCCCTACGTTTGGCAACACTGGCCCAACGTTGCATTTTACATATGTATGCTGTTCTTCCGTTAACTTTGCATCGATCACCAGCACAGTGTCTACGATTTGATGGCACCTACAAAATGTCCAATTTGATCATAACGGAGAGTGTGTTCAACTCGACCCGGCTGTTGTGTATATTTTTGTGAGGTCATAGGACCGGGTGTTTTGGCTTTCGTTCCATAATGCTTGCAGTAGTACACTGCTTGCTATTTTCGAAACACTAGCTGAGTCATTGTTGGTTGTCCCTTTCAATAAATCTGCCAAGCATTTTGAATACAAGTAGGCAGTCATGCTTTAATCGAAGGAAAGGTTTTGTTCAATATGAAAATGCTCTACATTTTTGCTTTTAAGTGGTCTGTAAGGGGGCGCAATTTCCTCATTTTGTAGATAGTTTCTCCCTCTTTCGAAGTAGTTATCTTGAAATTATCTTCGAAGTGAAGACACTTACTTACAAGATTGTTCGAATGACTTCACCCGTTACAATTAGTACGCAGATAAATTCGACTGACTGTTATACTTTGGTTCGATCTGTTACATTCTGCAGCATATATTGCACTTTGTTTGCAAATGTGCATCAATATTGATTGCATCATCAAAAAACTTTATGATGTGGTACTAAATCACGATAATCCTCATAATTTGCTGTTGGAAAAATGGGAACAAGAGATGGCGAATCATTCTTTATCCACTGGAATATCATTTCCTTATTTCTGGAAAGTAATGTAACATTATAAGGTTTTGTTTGTACTTTACGCAAACGCTTTTTATCCAGCGATGCTGTACACTTAAAGCACCCACAGACGATATGTTTTTACGTCTGATTTTTAAAAATGTAATTCCTCATGTATTTTTTCATATTTACAGACGGTTTTTAAAATTTGGTCACAAACGTATATATGCTTTTTATTATTATAAAAAATAATTATTTAAAACATATTAAAATATGCTTGCATTAAAATTTCCTCAAGCCGACTACTTATACCATCGAAAAACGGCCGCTGAATTGTTCGCAAGGCATAGAGTTTTAATGTCAGACGTTTAAACATAAAAAAATAGAACAGGCTCTATTTGAAATTTTGTCAGACGACTTTGCTCATATTTTTTACAGATGTAATGTTTTTGAGGTAACATACGACATGTAGGCATTTTACATTGTGAAAAATGACATCTACATTGTTAAAAACATATCGTGTGTTATCTGCTATAGATGTCGTTTCTTGAAATATGTCTTCTACTATACTAAATACTATAACTTTCCCATTTGGAGATAACGAATTAAAGATTAAAAACTCAAACAACTTTTAAACTTTGGTTTTTCAAACATGCCTCCAAGTTCATCTTCATTAAACTTTTGTAGATGTCGTCCACTAGCTATTACAAGTTCACAGTCACCCTTTAACTCAGCCGGGCTAACATTATCTGCGACGAATAATAGTGCGTGAAATAGCTAATATCATGGGCATCTCGAATGATCGAGTCCATTTAATTTTACATGATGAACTACAGATGAAAAAGCTTTCTGCAAGATGGGTGCCTCGTTTGTTAGTAGTCGACCAAAAACGCATAAGAATGAACATTTCTCAAGCTTGTTTGGTTGGTTTCATAACTGTTGATGAGATATGGATCCACCACTATACTCCAGAGACAAAAGAAAAATCCAAACAATGGACTGAAGCTGGAGGAAGTGCCCCAAAGAGGCAAAAACAATTCAATCGGCTGATAAGGTTATGGCAACGGTTTTTTGGGACTTCAAAGGTATTTTATTGATTGACTATCTGCAAAAGGCTTAAACAATAAATTCAGAGTATTATTGCAACCTTTTGGATCAATTAAAAAAATAATTTTTCATCAAGACAACGCACCAGCGCACAAGAGTGTTTTAACAATGGCTAAAATCAACCAATTAAGCTTTAAACACATAGACGACAGCAGACAGCAAGCAGCAATCTGTCAAAATTAAAATACATGTGTTTAAATGCACACGATTATTTTAACGACATCACAGCAGCACGACTTCACAACAGCATTTGCTGCTGCTGCCAACTTAGACTAATTTCTATTTTCGTATGCAGCAAAAAGTAAATGCAGTGCTGCCACTATAAATATAAATTGGCAACAATAAAAACTAAAATTTGTTTGAAATATTTAATAGAAATAAACATCATATAAATTAAATTAACAAATAAATTGATGAGTTTTTACAGTTTTACGTGATATTTTTACGTTTCCAGTCGGTAATTTTAATTTTATTCATGTAAAATATATATGTGGCACCTCTAAAATTTGCATTGCTTAAATACACATAGTGCTGCTGCTGTCTTGAAAATAATTATGTTTCTGACGAGACGGCAGCATTTGAAGCTAACTTCATTTTTAGTCGTGAAGTTGTGAAGTCTGCTGTCGTCTAAGTGTTTAGAGCTTTGAGGTACGAGTTGCTTAACTAACCACCTTATTCTCCTGATTTAGCTCCCAGTGAGTTTTACCTGTTCCCAAATCTGAAAAAATTCCTTGCTGGCAAGCGTTATACCTCAAAGGAAGATGCAATTACAGTTGTAAACCATTATTTTGAAGACCTTGAGGAAAACTATTTTAATCAAGGGATAGAATTGCTAGAAAAGCGTTGGATTAAGTGTATTGAAGTTTCAGGAGATTGTATTGAAAAATAAAAATATTTTTGAAAAACTAACTATTCTCTTTCATTGATAGGCTAAGAAGTTTCCGAACTGCCCTCGTATTGAATCACATCACATTTTCTTAATATCCCGCATTGTTTGTACAGCGTTTGTTGTCTCTGAACGGGAGGTGTTTCTTTTTAGGTATTAACATACATATTTTTGTACTTTAATAATTCTCTGTACCCAGAGATATAAATATTTAAACTCTAGTTTAATTAATTCCAATAAAATTTAATAAAAAATGTATTTGCTTGATGTCTTTTAAGTATAATGGATTTGGCAGACTTATATACGTGACGTACACTTTAGCAGCCTTGTCTCAATTAATCGTTTATTGCTATGGCGGGCATATGGTATCAGAAAATGTAAGTAAAAACACGTTTACATGGTAATACAAGCGTCAAAAAATTATATTGAATGAAGCAAGGCGAATTCATACCAGGTATATGCCAAGGCGAATTAAGTACCAGGTGGCCTTAAGGCAGAATTAGTTTGTACGTTCCTTTCCGTTCTGAATCAGCTGTTCTGTTTCTGGTCAGTACAAACTATATGTGCCTGGTTTGTTATCACTTTTTCGTTCTGTTCTGTTGCGGACTAATCTGTTGAAAATAGAATTCAACGTTAAGTGACAGCCAGATATGTGTATGTTTTACTTTTTTCAGGTATGGAAACATTAGTTTTTTAATCAAATGTATATAATATTTTTTGTCAAAAACTAAATAAATTTGTTTCAATTAAAGATTTTGAAAAGTTAAAACATTTTTAAAGATTTCTATCAATTAAGCAACTATGAATATTCAAAAGAATATTATTTTGGCAAGGAAAAAATTATATTTTGTATAAGAAGTGTCATAAAGTCTGGATATTGTGAGATAGAAGTGGACTGTTTGACCGCCATTTCTAATTTATTAATTTGATCCTTTTTTTCACACAAGATAATATTTATGTACATATTTTATTCTGCATTCCAATATGTTTCTTTTATTTATGCTCTACTGTAGAAAACAGCTGAATATTTTCGCGGAAAAAGTAATTGTAAAATATTTCCTAAAGAAATGAACGTCATAGAACGGCAACAGAAAGTGAAAACTAATGAGGCCTTTATTAGAACAACACAAAAAACAACATGTAGCTCGCCCTTTCCAACATTACCCATCTATCAAAAACATACGTAATTCGCCTTAAAATTTACTGAACAAATCAGTATTGCCGGAAACGTAAATTAATTTTCAAAATCAAAAGCCCGCAATTACACAAAATTCGATGAGTTACAATTTTTTTATTTTTTCAGAGTATAAAAATTAAGCAAGAAATAAAAATGTTTAAACTGTGATAATAAAAAAATCTTTAGCAAACTTAAATGATTAAAAACTGGAAATTAGAAATATATTAAGAAATTTTCTGTAATTATTTGGACCAATCAAAGAAACAATTAAACAAAATATTGAAGTTGGAAACTTTACTCTCGTTAATTTGATAAATTAACGAGAGTAAGGCTGTAAAAACTACTTTGAACAAAACTATTTTGGATTTAATAGCATATAAATATATTAGTATATTATGGTTTGAAGTTTTTTATATATATGTACCTATATTGTAATGATTAATTATGAATTATTATAATTTTGAAGTGTTTAATGAATTTAATTATCTAATACTTATCGTTATGAGTGGTGTTTTGTCTCTCATCAGGTGCACACGTCTTTTGTTACTGCTGTCCGTATTTCCAATATGTGTATGTTCATTAATTGAATTCGTATCAGACCGAATTGCACCGTAATAGGTAGCAAGTTGTGTATACGTGTGGTTTTCTCTTTCTTTTTACCGTTGTCCGTATTTTCTACATATATGTATGTTTATTACTAATTTCGTATGAAATGGAAGTGCACCGGAATAGGTAGCAGTATGTGTACACGTGTTTCTTCTTTTTTTTTAATCCTTTTTTTTCACCGTTGTCTGCGTTTTCTTTATATGTTCAATATAAATATTATTTTTATTGAATTTCATTGCCTTGTGGTGTGGAAGGTGTTGGTCTAAATTTTGCTAATCTGAGCAGTGTCGAAGGTATATACACTGGGCACTGATCAGTTTTGGCTAATTTAATTCCAACATTTTAAATGCTGCAATAGAGTTTGTTTCAGTCTTTCGTGTTGTTATCGTTAACATTTCGCGAACACTACTCCCTCTTTCCTCATCATCATACCCTGTTTTCCCAGTTCCAGTACAATGCGCTGCATATGTAGGGGCCACCCCCTGAGTACTGGTCCCAGATAAAAAAAAAATTATACTAACTTACTGTGAAACAGCTAGTTGTCCCCCAGCTTTAGTGTATTCAATTATTTTTTCCTGTCTTCTTTGATCAAGAGTTAATGATCGCGGCAATTATTGTTATAATTATAAATTTTTTTTTTTAAGCATTTTTTTATTTATTGAATCTTCAAAATGAACTAACAATAAGTATTCAAATCTTAATACTAAATTTAAAATTAAAAAATGTAATTCTTAAGTCCGGCCAATGCTAGACAAAAAGTTTTATTATGCGGGAGCTATTTCGGTAAAATCACCTATTGAGCAATCTGATGGTGGCAGCGGTATCCCTTTTTTTAAGCCGAGTGTGGCCGCCAAAATTAAGTATATTGCGAGCAAGAGGGTTTGGATGAAGTTCCAGTTTACTGATATACCTTGTCGCGTACTTAGAAAATTCCTCTTTTACCAGCGGAACACTCAGATCGTTATGAATTCGTGAATTTTTTACGTACCATGGAGCTGCAGTAATCGTTCGTAGAATTTTGTTTTGTCGCCTTTGGATTTTTTCAATGTTTGACGCTGAGGCGGTGCCCCATAACTGAATTCCGTAGCACCATATAGGCTTTAGTATTGCGTTGTATAACAAAAGTTTGCAATCTAATTTCAGTGTCGAATTTCTGCCCATAAGGAAATTTAGCTGCGCTGCTTTTAGTTTTAACTGAGTGACCTTTGCTTCAATGTGAGACTTCCATGTTAGCCTACGGTCCAGGTGAATACCAAGGTACTTGACTTCGTTGTGCTGCGGAATAGGTGAGTTGTTAATTTGGATAGGCGGACATGTTTGCCTACACAGTGTGAATGTAACATGAGTACATTTCTGTTCATTAACTTTGATTTTCCAAAGTTTTAGCCATTTCTCTAATATTGAAGTATATTCCTGTAAATTTCGTGATGCTAAATGGTGGTTTTCATGAACACTCAAAAACGCTGTGTCATCTGCAAAGGTAGAAGTGTGGATTCCAGATGTCGTTGGCATGTCAGAGGCGTAAATCAAATATAAAGTAGGCCCCAGTATGCTCCCTTGGGGAACTCCTGCCTTGATTGGCTGAGTTGGGCTAATAAAGTCGCCTTCTCTGATAACAAACTTCCGCCCGTATAAGTAGCTTTCCAGAAGCTTGTGTGTATTTGCAGGCAAATTTAGCTTTATTTTGTGCATTAAGCCGTCGTGCCACACTTTATCAAACGCTTGAGAAATATCAATGAAAAGAGCTGAGCAGTACTTCTTCGCCTCAAAGGTTTGTCTTATGACATTGACTAGTCTGTGCGTTTGTTCTATGGTGCTATGCTTAGCCCGAAAGCCAAATTGATGATCAGGGATGCATCCCACATTGTTCAATATTGGACTCAACTTCGCCATTAACAATTTTTCGAATAGTTTTGAAATTGTTGGTAAAAGACTTATTGGTCTATATGATTCTACCTTAGTCAGATCCTTCCCTGGCTTGGGTATCATAGTAATCATTGAGACCTTCCACTCTGCAGGATAATACTCAAGGCGTAAAATGGCGTTAAAAATAAAAAGTAGAACCCTTCTAGCTACACGAGGTAACTGTTCAAGCATTTTACCAGTAATTTGATCAATGCCTGGAGCTTTCCTGGGGTTTGTATTACCGATAACGTTTTCGACATCTTGAAAATTAAATCTCAAAGACACAGGAGGTCTAACAACATATGGTGGTAATTCCGCTGTATTATTCTCTGAATCATTTGTGATAAAAACGTTTCGCAAATGATCGACATACAACATTCCCTTTCCAGGGAAGCCATTCTATGGACTTCAAGCAGATTTCTTAGCTGAGTTATGCATTCCCGTAGCCTAGCTTTAAGCTGGGGCGACCTGCGAAGTTGCCACTCTCTTCTGACTCTTCTTTTTTCTGACAGAAGTTGCTCAATTTCAGATGAATAAGTTCTATTGCTCTCATTTCTAGGTCTTAAATGACTAGTGGTAGCATGCTGTACGGCCAGTTTGAGGTTTTCAGAAAAATTGTTAATTGACCCATCAATATCCTCAGGCGTTCTCAAGGCGATATTTTCAGTACAATGTGTGCTCAAAAATTTTTTGTACTTTAACCAATTAACTCTATTGACAGTCAACGGTGAGCCAATCTCTTGGGGGAACGAAACAGTGATTATAGTGGGAGAGTGATCTGATGACAAATCTAATGAAGGCTCCACTTGCATCCACTTTAAAGGAAAATTTTTCGCAACTCCAAAATCTATAACGTCTGGGATCTTTCGTCGGTCTGTCGGCCAATAAGTGGGGTGTCCGCTTGAAACCACATCTAAGCCCATTTTGGAAACGGTGTCAAAAAGCACACGGCCTTTCGAGGTAATTAAGCGTGATCCCCAAAAAGTGTGTTTAGCGTTATAGTCGCCAGCCGCTAAAAATCGAGGCCCAAGTGATTTGAAAAAATTTGAATATTGGCTTTCTGTTATTGAAAATCGGGGCGGTGAGTAAATCGAGGAAATAACGATTTTTTCATGAAAATATTCAATGCATATATTAGTTGCTTGGATATACTCCTCACGTGTCTCGTTCATTAAATAGTGCTTAATTCTGGATTTTATTAGAATTGCCGATCCTCCGCAAGATCTTCCGCGGGGATCTTTAGTGTCATATAATGCGTACCCATTAATTTTGAAATAACTGTTGGTTGTCAAATGGGTTTCAGCAATCAACATTATATCGATTTGCTTTTCCATAAGGAAGTGCTCAAGTTCATTTTTTTGTTGGCGAATGCCGTTAGCGTTCCAGAAACATATTTTCAACCAATTCATTTTTTTAAAATTGCCTGCAAAATAGTGGATTGCATTTTCAGCATTTCCTGCATCATGTTCGTCATGGAAACCGTAAATGTATTTATAGATTGAACAAGAGTCTGCAGAGTTGCCTCAAGATTGCTAAAATTTTGGTCGGAGTTTTGAGGCTTGGGCTCCTGATTCAAGTTTGGTTTATTGGATTTTACCACATTCGCATAAGAAATTTGTTGGGGGTTTTGCACGTGTATATGGCTGGTTGGCTGGCGTACCTGGGAGAAATTGGTTGTAGAAATGGTGTTTGACTGCTGGGGTGGCATATTTAAAATTGATGGCCTATTTGTCATTGATCTCTTGAAGTGAGTATAGACAGGACAACCCCTGTAGTTTGCAGTGTGGTTACCTCCACAATTACTGCATTTTTTAACGCTCGCGTCAGTCTTAGGTTTTTTGCACTGTGATGTACCGTGAAGTTCACCACACACAACGCAAACTGCGGGCAACTTACAATAGGCCTTAGTATGGCCAAATTCTTGGCAGTTTAGGCATTGGACGGGCCCTAAACGCTTATGAGGCTCCTCAACGGTAACCTTACGATGCAAAAGATATTTGAGGTTATAAATTGGATGCACTTCATTCTTTTTCAGGAGAACATCTCTAGGTTCCAATTCAACCCTAAACATGGGTTGAGGAATTTTTTCACGGTTTCTAATATTAACCACATTTTTAATTTTGAAGCCATTGTCTTCTAGTCCGGTTTTGACCTCATTCGTGTCAACAAAAGGGTCAATACCTTTAATAATTATAAATAAAAATATTTCTTGGCTTTAACCAGGATTGAACTCGAGCTAGACGAATGATACCAACCCATCATCGTATAATATTAGAAATATTAAAAATAAAGTTCGACTATTTAACATTAATTCATATATACTAACTTACTTAATACTTACCAATTATTTATTTGAATTGCCTTATGTGTATACTCACCACTATGTAAAGTTGTTCGCAGTGGCAAGTCGAATCAATTGGAAACTTTCCAAGTGTCAATTTGGATCATTTCCGGTTAAAAAAAAAAAAAAAAAAAAAAAAAAAAAAAAAAAACTACTTACTATCGAAGACTGCTAGTGCGATCAACCTTAATTTTTCCCCACTTGGAATCACACAACCCATTCGTTAACCTGCAAGCACTACCCTGCAACCCAGGTGAATAATAATAGAATCTATTATATTTATTGAAAAGAAATAATAAATCCCCTTTTTATTTTATTTCTTTTCCCCAAATCATTATCATTAACTCAACCCGAGTTAATCATATTCCCAATTCTGCTTTGCATAAAGCAGAGTTGGTTAACACAAAAGTTTGCACTTTTGTTCAATGATTTTGTTTACAATGCAAATATGGATGTGCATATACGTGTAGGTTATTTTTGGTTTTGGCAGATTCTTTTTAATTGAATAAAATTGAATAATGCACATGTTTTCACTATAAAAAATTTTAAATTTACATGTGCAAATATCTATTTATGTCTAATAACTACATTTTTAAAGTCTTCAGAACAATTTTTGTCAGATTAAGAAAATTAGTTTCCAAAACGTAAATGTTATTAACAATAATGAAGAATTTTCAATTGATAAATATATTGCCTTAACAATTTTGAATAAAAATACGGAGCAAAATATGATGATGCTGTAGTATACAAAGAAATTATGTAAAAATTTAATTGCACAAAATTTATCAGAAATTTTTTATTTTGTTCTAATTTTTGATAATTATGAAATTAAGATGAAATGATCTTCAATGCTAAGCGGCAATGCTAAAATAAATTGTATTCGAATTGTGTATCTATTTTCAAAAGCACCATTAACCCATTACTGTCGAAATAAAACTGGAAGCAATCATTGACAAAAAAAAAAAATATATATATATATATATATATATATATATATATATATATATATATATATATATATATATATATATATATATATATATATATATATATATATATATATATATATATATATATATATATATATATATATATATATATATATATATATATATATATATATATATATATATATATATATATATATATATATATATATATATATATATATATATATATGCTTTAATATTGTTACGTTTGTTTGCTTGTGTATTATGTTTTTAGTTTTATCTTGTTTGTGTGAATGTGTTGTACATTTATAACAAACAGATCAACAGCTGCACACTGGGTTAGATGTGACAAAAATTCTTGATTTTAATTAACTCATAAGTCTAAGCATGAAAAATACTTACAATACTTCAGATCTCTTCTTTGATATTATGCTTGTATTACCATGGAATACGTCTACAGTCTTAAATTTAAAATAAAAACAAATTACTTTGAGCCGATAAATAGCCATTGATGAGGCGCTTCGAAGGAGGAAACCTCAATAGCAATAGTTTGTGGTGAAATATTACCCGATATTCCAAGAGACATCATCGTCGTTACACAAAAGCAACATCAAATAACTCTTGGTTGTACACTAGGCTCTGAAAGGAAATGTCTATCCTTTGATAGGTCTTGTAGTGAAAGGCCAATGTAAGCGGCATACGGCAACGGGCGGCAACCAACTGTTGTATATGCTGCTTGAATTTGTTTGATGTAGGCAAATGAATGCGGTTAATTGAAGTAAAAATATACATACATACATACATGCCGGAATTTAAACAAAAAAATATTTTGATTTTTTTAACGCAAAAACACATACATATGTAAATAAATTTAATTAAAAAATTAAGTAGTATTTCGTTGAGTTTAAGGTCCTTTTTAGCTTATTTATTTCAATATCTCTGCCAATATTTCGCTTTCCTTCGGATAGCTTCTTCAGGGCAATAATATTTGTTATTAAAAAAATTATAAAACCAAAAATAAAGAAAATTAATTTTTTTCTTTTATGTTTTCCAAGGTTTTTTCTGTTAATTTTTGGTTTGACAAATTGAAGCGGAAGAAGAAAAAGTTAAATTGAATACAGCATTGCCGCTCGGCCGCCTTTAACGGCATTGCCAAATTAAATTAAATTTAACATGTTGAAATTTTTGTGTGAATATTTTTATAAAAAAAAACAAATTTTATGTAAATAGGCAACATTGTTGCCGCTCGCTGCCGCTTACATTGGCCTTTCAGTATTAGATATTTTCTAGACCTAAGTTATAGATATTGACTATCGACAATATTGGATTGTTGTTGGCGACAAGTGTATAAATGTCATATTTTCTGCGTCGTCTCCATGTGACTACAATGACGACTCTTGGAATGAGCGGGATTGATTTCCGATTCAAAAACCGTTTTTGTTATTTTATAAAATATAAACTAAATTTTTAAATTATTTTCAGAGCGTCCATATTTCGAATGTAATTTTCGATAACAATTGGTTTATTTGCAATCCAAACAATCGACGTACTATACTATTGATTATGGTGCGATCACAGAGAACTCTTACTATGGCGGTACCATTTTTTTCTCCCTCAATGGTGACATTTGCATCGGTAAGATAAAATTTTGTATATACGCAGAAGACATAAGCATATAGAAGACCATACGTACCCTGCAAACATTTTCTATAAAAAAATGAAACTAAAATGTAACAATAAGACGTGCTAAACTATCATATCGCTCCTTTATTGCAACATAGTCATATCTCAAAAAATGAACTTTTCGAGTTAACAATGCAGAATTGTTAACAGTACCACCTTTCATATTTTGCCAAAAATCTATTCAAATTACTTTCAAACTGTTTCCGTTAGGAGATATGTTCTAAAAAAAATTCTAAGACTTGTGTGGAAACTAAAAATTTGAAATGTGTTTTTCTCGAAACAAGCTATTTTTTTTAGTTATGACTATATTTGCTTTCATATCGTACAAGTACAAACAAACTGCTCGGGAAGCAACAAGCAACGTAGATAATACAAGATTTGTGCCATTCATGAACGAATTACTTCAACTGAATGATTCTTTTAAGTAAAATGATCATCGTTCTTCTTACTTCATTCAGAGACCGTGAATACCCAAAACCGATTCAACAAATCCGTAATTTTTTTTATACGTTTGCTTTAAGTCAATCTTAAAAATTAACACTAAGAAATTTTTTCTACGATTTGTATTTCATGGTGGCTGCTTTACCAGGTACTGGGGTGAGAAAACAGCTGTTTGTTTCCGTTGCGTATAATTGCCAAAATATTGTTTAGGTTAGGCAGGTAGGCTGCTGAATTCCATAACGTATCCTAGGTTTTCCAGCTCACTTACGTTAAGTCCTAAAGTCATTCCCTTTCTGTTCGCCTGAAAATAGAGAGGTGAAAGGTAGAAATTAGAGGGATATAGTGGAAAGAGTGCTGTTGTTACTAGCACTTAGTAAGAGAAACATTTTGAGTATTTTTTTATTTTCGTTTCTAAACGATTTCTTAATAATACATACATGACGTCGTCACAAAATCTACTTGCAAATACAACATTCTCGACAAGTTATTTTGTTGCGTCACTTTTTATTTAACATTAACTGAAATCGAGGCTGCCAGATTTATTAATTGACAACCATGTTGACGATTTTGAAAGTAACACCGGTTTTGTACAAAATATGTTCAAATAAAATATGTGTATATTGCATGCAAAAAAACTTAACAAAGCTTGGTAAGCAATTGTTAAGAAAAATTTCCTAACGTTGTATGCAAAAACAATTGTTAGATTACCATTCGTTTAAAGTTGAATTGAGTACACTTTAACTGTACGTTAAAATGACACTTGACTTGCCGTTTATTATTTTTCTTGAAAAACACAATATTGGGAAATTTTTAAAACAAAAGATATTATTATTTTTATTACATAAATTAATTGAAACATTCCATTTTATATAAACTGAAAATATTAATTTTGAAAGAAAAATATAAATAACAATTATGTTAGTGATGCAGTTTCAATCAAACGAATACAATGAAAATCGTTATTCGAATAATAACTATTTTTCTAGATAAGTATCCCTATTACTTTTTCTCAATTTCATTAATATACTACATATTATATATTCATTATTTATTAAGAAGGTAAATCCAAGAACTGTTTGTCAAAAATATCATATTTTATGTAATAATAATCAGCTTTTATTTTTTAAATTTGTTTTTCGGTTTTCGAATATTAGTTTTTATTCATCACTATTCAAAAAATTACAACTGAACATAACGGCGTTGCCATATTAAAACAATTAAATTCTTTACGGCACGTACTGTTTTTGCATAACAATTTTTAACAAATGTATGGTAGTGCTAATGTGTTTGGTAACTAACGTATGCGTTAAAACTCAAGTAAGATTTTTTTTGGATATGGCCCATATTCTTTAAAACACGAACGCCAAAATATGATGTTGTAAAAAATTTCTGGCAACGCCTCGCTTATTACGAATACGTTAACCGAGTGTGAGTGAGTAAATAAATACCAGCGATCACCAAAAATCATGTTTTTTCTTGAGTAACTCATACACAAAAATTTGTAATCAACAAAAATCAGGCAACAAAGTTCAACGCTGAGTAAAATGAACTCGTCTTGTAAACATTCTAAATTTGTAATCAGCAAAAATCAAACAACAAAGTTGAAAGTTGAGTGAAATAAACTCGCCTTGTAAACAATCAACAAAAATCTAGCAACAAAGCTCAATGCTGAGTAATATCAACTCGCCTTGTAAGTATTAAGCGTTCGCTTTAGTACTGAATAAAATCGGCAAAACGTTGCTTCGATTGTGTGTTGTATAAAGAAATTTGAAACATATTTACATACATATTTTGTATGTTAGTTTAAAGGACAAAGTTAATTTAAAAGCGCAGTGAAACAAGTGTAATTTTTATTATATCATATCATATCAAATGTTCAAAAATAAATACATATAGATATATGTACATATGCACATTTGTTTTTTTTTTGATTTTTTTCAACAGAAGCATACAGAAAAACTGTTGAATACATCCAAGGCGAATTCATTACTAGGTGAACCTGACAGCTCGCGTTTTTTCCATTAAGAGTATTAAATTTTTTCCTTTTGTTTACAAACATTTTCGCACCATTTTAATCTGACTAATTTTTTTGTATGATTTTGTGCAATTTCTAGAAATTTGTGTGAATTTAGAAGTGAAAAACTAATATAATGTGTGATTTTAATTACAAACAACTATATAAAAGTTTGTATTTAACGTTTGTATAAAATACTTCCCTTGCTGAATAATCTTAAGCGAATTTAGATTATGACATTCTCAGGAAGTTTTACAATAACAAAATAAATAGTCCTGAATTCGCCTTCTCGCCCGTATAAATTCGCCTTGAATACATCACTGCATTGATTTTTGTTAATTTTTTTTTTCTTCCAAAACAAAATTTCAAGCACAAGGAATGAATGTCGAACTAAATGCGCATTCATTTATATTCAAGCACGAACCGTAACGATAATTTCACTCACATAGCGAAGTTGTCACTTATTGTGTTTACTGATTAAGAACCACCTGCGCATTTGTGCGGCTGAATAAAAAATCATATTTGAACGAAATAAAATGGTTGTCAATGTGTTCAACAAGTATGATTTTTGTTGTTCTCTGGTTAATACATAGAACTGAACACACACACTCTCATGGGTAAGGTAAATGTGTGACTACAAATTCTTGCATACAAATATTATTTTCGGTGTTAAAAAGAAGTACGAGTTCGCTAGCCGAATGTGGAAAAAGTAATTGAGAAACCAAATCAAGCACAACCACCGCATACAAACTTGATTGGGTATGTTATATACTCTAGTTAACAGACGCAAGTTCTAACGAGTAGAAAACATACTTGTGCAAACAATATGCGGTGGCCAGTCACACCGCAACTCGATTTAAAACGGGAGTACTTAGATAATTAACACGCCACCGGTGCCAGACTTCTGGAGTATCTGTGGCTTAGAATTACTCCATATTCGATAATTTTGTTTGTTAACATTACCATTTAAATCAAAATGTGCCTCGTCAGACATAAAAATGCAGTTCAAGACGTTTTCATCCTCTGACCCCAGTTCAATGATCTTCTAACAAAATCCAAGCGAATCGGAAAGTCTCTAGGATTCAGTTTGTTTGTTAATTGAATCTTATATGGAAAAAAGTTTAAATCTTGATGCAAAATTGTCTGCTGACACCCATTTGAGCAGACGAGCTCCTTGTCGAAACTCTAGGATTGGATCGTATGTCAGCAACTACAGCGGCGATAGTTTCCTGCTTTCGAACTGAGAGATCTCAGTGATAAGGCCTTCTTGCGATTGTGCCACGCTCGGCGAAATTCTTCACGAGCCTCATTATAGTCCACCTGCTAGGAGGTGTGACGACAAAAGTAGGTAATATTCTCAGCCGCAAAGCGTTCTGAAAACGCTTATTTGATTTTAGGGTGTTCTAATGAACGCGCGTTTTACTGGCGTTTCGGAGTTTTTTCCGAAAAAAATACAACATGTGTTTTACATACGTATATATGTATGTGGTATTTATATATAATGATAAAAAAATTGACAACAAATAAAAACATTTTTAAATTCAGTTTTTTTAATTGAAAATGTGTAAAATTCTCACTTTAATTGTGAGTAATTTTATTGCCTTTTACAAGTTCAGTTTTAGTAAATTCGATCAGTTCACTTCAATATACATATGCGAGTTGAAGTAGCCAATTTTAAGCGATATGCGTTTTCCAGAGCACCTATCTGGCGATTTCAAATCGCAAAACCATACTTCTTCCGTTATACGCTTCTCAGAACAACTATTTGCCGTTTTCAAATCGAAAACGCTAAATTTAAGCGATTTGCGTGTCTCAGAACATGCCTGTCTCTTTGGACGTAAACAACGGACTCTAAAGCGTGAAAGCGTTGCAATAACCAAATTCTTGTTTCATTGTCCCAATTCTCCATTTTAGTTAAACTTAAAGATCAATCTGTAAAGTACAATAAAAATGGAACAAGTTAGTTACACAGAAAATAGTTTATTAGGTTTTTTTGGCAGCAGCCATCCTGTATTTTTATAGCACAAACGACATCGATTTTTCGGCTGAAAAATTTCTTTACATTAATGTAATTTGAAAACAGTAAACAGTCTGTTTACCAATATCGAAAGAAACTGCACGCGAAAGAAAGCAAGTCACTCATATTCGAATCAATTTGGGTTTGTCTATCTCACTATTATTAGTTCGTGTGAACTTATGTATTTTTTTTATACTTATTTTGACACATAGTTCGCATAGAATAAAGCAAAACGAACGCAAATCGATTTTCTTTCGCTTAGATTGCGAAGGCAAGCACTCTGTCGAGATTGATAAACTGGCAATATGTAATTTAAGTATAAGCTTAATACCTATTATAAATATTAAAATTTTTTACAGATTTTACAAACATCGGGCTCGATAATTGCTTTGGCTACATCTTTTCTTTAATAGCATTTTGAACATCGCAAACACGCGACTTGAATCGTTACTATGCACCGCAAGAGAATCTACGGAAACTCACCAATATAGTCACTGCTGCAAAAACAATCATCTTCACAAACAGTGTTGTCATATTTTATTTCAAAAATCTTTTATTTTCTGAAAAAGCACACCTTTTTCGAAAAAAAAACTTTTATTGTATTAATTTCTTCTAAATTTTCCAGCTAAAGATCTTGATTGATTTTTGTTTTTATAAAAAAGGTTTAACGGTATTTTATTTTCAATATTTCGATAACAATTTTTTATCATCATCAGAAAAATTAAAATGTTAACATCTTCAAGATCAAGCTGGAAATTTTAGAAGAAATCAATATAAACAAGATCAAATAATACGAATATTTAATTTTATTGTATTATGTTTTTTCGTTCCAGTTTATTCAAAAAAATACAAAACGCAAGTTGTAAAAATCTCCTAAAAACTTTATTCATGGGGGAAAAAAATCTTTTCAATTAGATTTTGATTTTTGTACATCGGGTTTTTGTTCAAGTTTTTCCTTTCTTAGGGTTTCTTAAGAAGTATTTTTCACAATAGAAATTTGCAGTCATCAATAATTTTTCATTGAAGAAGACAAGACAAATAATAAGCAAACCTTTAGCTGGGGGACAGCTAGCTTTGTCGTAGCCGTTACACTACTTATCAGCACCCATTTTCGGATTTGAACTCGAGTTATGACGCATCATAAACGGCTGCCTTAACCACTCAGCCACCAAGCCATTGAATTATTCTCTGTCTATATTCATCCCCTTGTTTTCCCCCGGGGAACAGGTTTTGGCTTGGTGTATGACATGCCCTGGTTCTGTTTTTCGGGTAAAGGGAAGAAGAAGTCCCTCGTTTGTTGTAGCAAATAAAACTCTAGGAAGCCGCATGACTTAAGTATGTTGTGTTGGCATCTGAAATCCTTACCAGGGTATAAATTGGCAGAACGGGGATCAGCATTGCCCCCGGGTGGTTTTGTTTTCAGTTCAACCCGGTCGGATCATGGTGCAGGTGGAACGTTGTGGCTGTGGTTTAAGCCTAAAACGCAGGAAGGGGGAGTTAGTATCCCTGATAATTATTTTTTGCGTCTGTTTTTTCGGGCACTAACAACCTCCCGAGGGTCTGTTGCTTTTACAGCAGATACCTGCACTGTAAGGAACCGGATGGTTGACGGTTGAGTTGGTTTAAGATGTGATGCTCTTAATGAGCTTCGGCCTACCAACTTATCATAGAGCTTTGTCTTCCAGAGATTGCCGGGAAATTGCATACAGGAGGGATTAGAAGGCCCGAACTCCTCAACAAGAAGTTGCTCATATGGCTACAAGCATATAGCAAAAATTGCTACCTGTGTAAGCCTAGTCAACCACACGGCGGAGAATAGTTCACTCCATGGAATTGGTGCCTCATCAGATAGGGCCGTAAAGGCTAATATAAATATTGCTAAAAGTAAAAAAATAAATATTGGTAAAGGTGCTAATATAAATATTTTTCACTACTGACTACTGAATCCCAAAACCATTCCCCTCAAGGAGCTGTGGCTACCAAACCGAGAAGTCTCCCTTATAATTTGGATCCTTCTATGTTTATACGGACTGATCTAGCAGGGGAAAAAGAGTTGGGAGAGGCGTTTACGTAGAAAAATTCAACACTAAAATATCCTTCAGACTACCAGACGGATGTAGTGTTCTTCAAGCTGAAATATCGGCTATAAAGCGGCTAGATGGCTCACTTCTAACAAGATATATGATGATAATAACGGACAGCAAAGCCGGCATCAATTCTCTGATTGGAATATAAAATCTAGTCGAGGAATGCCGGACATCTTTAAACAAGATGGTGAGACACTCGAACCTAGCCCTGAAATGGGTACGTGGACACGGCAACAGCATTGCTGTTGATTTAGCAAAGAACCATGTCTTATATCGAGGGACCTGTGGCCGCATATTAACCTTAAGAAAGCAAAGGAGCTCTTAAATCTGACCAGATTTCAGTTGAGAGTCACTGTAGCAGACAACACTGAACCTTGTCCGTTTCGCAACCATGCCAGGAGACTAGGCTTACCCTAAAACGACATCTACAGAAGTTTCCAAGATGATGACGAGGAGCAGATGATCCTTCATTTCCAAGATATATGTAAACACAAAAAGTCTCAAAGTCTCATCTCATATCTCATTCCGTCCTTCAATTATTCTCTGTCAGCTGGGAAACAATGTCCTATAAACGTTATAAAAAAATTTTATAATTGTTTGTAATTAAAATCAGAGGTGATATTGGTTTTTCACTTTTAAATCACAAAAATTTCTTGAAATTGCACCAAATCATATAAAAAAATTTCGAGATTAAAATGGCGCTAAGATGTGTGTAAACAAAAAAAAAAAAAAACACATTCGACAGTCTCAGGAGGAACAACGGCTTCGCCGAATCTAAAATACCCATCACAATAGTCACGTAAGTATATAGAATATATTACAAATTTGAACTAAAAATGCTTGGATATATGTAAGAACCGATATGGGGGGAAAAATTTGTTTGCTTTGTAATCGCCATACTACAAAATGTGATCTTTCGTGGAAAAATGGTTTAGGTTATATCTCAGGTATATTGGATAAAAAAACAAGTAAGAGTGTGGTGTATTAGGCTGGGCCGAATCTAAAATACCCTTCACGTTAGTCACGTACTCGTATATGTATAGTATATTTAAAAATTTGAACTAAATATGCTCGGTTATATATGAACCGATATCGGAATTTTCTATTTTCTGTATTTTAGTAACCTTCTTTTATACCAAGAATTGCTTTTAAGCAAAAAAAAAAAAAAAAAATTTTTTTTAATGGAAAAATTGGTTCACGCTATGTGTCGGGTATATATGGACCGATATCGGAAATTTTAATTTTCCATAATTATATAAAATTATTTCATTACCATATCTGAAAAAATTTTTTTTTTGCCTTCCACTCACCATGCTTAATAATCGTGTGAAGCTTGAAGCAAAACAAACAACTTTTTTTCAAAAATTTTCATACAAAATTAGAAAAATTCATGGCTTTTTTCGGAATTTTGAATATATATCAGCTATACGTGAACAGATATTACTGAATTTCAATAGCAAACACATGGCAGGATGGAGTAATAGAGTTGTTTGTGAAAGAAAAAAGTTTCTATGTCTAATGGTTTTCTCAGAAACGGTACTTCAACGACCGACAGACGGACAGATGTACGTCGCTTAATCGACTTTTCCTTTAATTCTGATTCAGAATATATATACTTTATAGGGTCGCAAAAAAAAAAAAAAACTGTAGAAATTACAAACGGAATCACAAACTTACCGCTATGGACAGAGAAATAGCGCACCTGTATTCTGAATTATAAGAAACGTATAACTTTAGAAAAAGAGCATTAATAATACGTATATTAATGCGATTCTCCTGCTTGATTCTGTTTTTCTAAATTTCGCAAATTTTCATTATTGTAATTTTTTTGCTAAAAGTAATGTTTTTTGGTTAGACAATGAAATAGCCGCAATGTTATTTCGACTATCAACTGATAAAGTTTGTGCAATTTTGAATGATAAATTCTTGTGTATTATAACAAATATATTGTTTATTGTTAACTTCACTAATTAAAATGGGCAGAGGACCCCAGCTCGCAAGAGAAAAAAAAGGTTATTTGGGAACTCCTGCAAAGAGGTACAAAGCAAATGAAAATATCCGAAATTATTAGATGTTGCCGAAAAATTATTTACAATGTCATTAAATATGTTAGTTCAGATGCAAATTTGGTTAATACGAAGAAGAATCGGAAGAAACCACCGCGAAAGACAATGAACCGTTAAGACAAGGCAAGGTTAGAAAAAGTAAGGTAGATTCTTTCAAGTCCTCGTGAAAAAATGATGACTGAAAAAATGAGGAATTTGGGTTAAATGTATCCAGTAGACTTATACGAAGACGTCTCAATGAAAATAATCTCTATCGCCGAGTCAGCTGAAAAAACTCCCTCCTAACAAAAAAGAATATAAAAGACCGTTTGCCTTTGGCAAATATGCTCAGGCATGAGGACATCAAATTCTGGAAACGAGTCCCTTTTACAGATGAAACCAAAATAACCCAGATTGGCCCGAACGGAAAAACATTTGTACACCGAGGAAAAACTTTGAATTCAAGACCCGTTATATTACAAAAACCGTGAAGTACGGTGGAGGTAATCTGCAAGTTTGGGGATCACTTTCTTGGCATTGGATTGAATGTCTAGAAAGAATAAATGGAAACAAGGATAATTTCCTTTACCTAAATATATTGAAAAATACTATGGAGTCATTTTACTTTGAGTTCATGCCCCTGAACTGGACCTTAATGTACGATACTGACCCAAAACAAACGGTAAAAGTAGTGAAAAATTGGCTCTGCAGAAAAAATTTAAATTTTTAACTGGCCCGAATAAAGTTCCGGTTTTAACCACATACAAAATTTATGGAACGATGTTTGGGTGAAAGTTGGGCAGAAAAAAAAATTAAGAATTGCGATGAACTTTGGGAAGGAGTAAGGGAAGCGTGGAGCTGTATTCCTTTGGAGAGATATCAAAAGTTTATAGAAAATATACCTCGCAGGTGTGAAGCAATTTTGCCAAATAAGGGTGATCCAACAAAATACAATCGGATAAGTAAATCCCCTACACAATTGAAATCGTTCTGCTAAAAATACAAATTATTATCTTGATCCTAATTATTTGACCTTTTTTTTTATAAATTAAATTGAAATGTTTTTTAAGCTTGAGGTCAGTTTTGTTTTTATATAAAAATGTTTCAATTATATTAGACATTTCGTCTTCCTTCGGAAGACTTCTTCAGGAAAAATTTTTTTTAGTTTTGTTTACAAAATCAAAAATATTTGAAAACATATTGAAAACAATTTTAACATACATAAAAACATTCAACATACATTGTAACAAAAAGTTAAAGTACATAAAAAGATTATTAACATAATGTTTTATACATAATTATCGATATTTTAATTAGCTAATTTATTACCCTATTCTAATTAATTAAATGCCTATAGTTCTGAGCTAAACTTTCTGTATCATTTCTAAAATTAATTCTATTAGCTATTGGTACACCAATTATCTGCAACATCTCCAACATATACCGTTTTCCACAACTAGTTTCTGTATTTAATATGGAAACCTTATTAAAATCCGGATTGTGATTTAAGTCACGACAATGTATCGACAAAGCCGTCTTCTGTGACGAATTAATATTCCTATATTTCTGATCAGACTTATGTCCTGCTAATCTAGTCTTCAATATATTCTTTGTTGTTCCTACATAAACCTTATCACACCGTTCCCTATTATTACCGCCACAAGGTATTTTGTATACTAAATTTGACTTATCTAATTTATTCAATCTATCTTTTGTTTTACTAAATAATCCACCCACTGTTTTATATCTCCTATGTGCTATTTTTGTGCCTTTGTAACCTTTCAGACAAACCAGGTACATAAGCTAACGATTTATATACTTTTGTATCCGTAATAACATCTAATCTATTACTACTATCATGCTGTCTAATTAATTTGCAAACAAGGGCTTTAGGAAAACCATTATCATATAATATACTCTTCAAAATAGTTTCATTCTTCTTATGAAATCTACTATCGCTTATATTAAATACACTGTTCATAAGATTTTTAGCTGTATTTATTATCACTTTCTTTGGATGTTTTGAGAAATAGTTTATTATTCTTCCAGAAGATGTTGGTTTCTGATACCAATCTATTAATAAATTATTACCTTTTCTCATTACAAATGTATCTAAATATGCAATTCTATTGTTTAATTCACTTTCAATAGTGAATTTAATGCATGGGTCAAAAGAGTTCAAAGTTGATAATAACAAACTAACAACATCTTTATTTATAATACAAAATAAGTCATCTACGTACTTAGTTAAGATTTTAGGTTTAATTCTCAATTTCTCAAGATATGAATCCAATAAATTCTCCATCACAATATCTGCTACAACAGGGGAAGCTGCAGATCCCATAGGAAGCCCCTTATTTTGTGAAAAGATTTTATTATCATATTGAAAATATCTGTTATCAATTAAACAAAATCTAAGAATTCGTAAAAATAAGTTCTTATTCATATTAGTGAATTCTGATAATCTGCTCCAGTTACCTTCAACAATATCAATTGCAAGTTCAACCGGCACACTAGGAAAAAGTAAGACAACATCTAAAGATATTAATTGTTCACTATTCTCAATCCTAATGTTTTTAATTCTATCTTTAAATTGAATAGAATTTTTAACATTATACTTAGAATTCACTGTTATGTTTTTAAGAATATGAGTAATATATTTGCAAAGTTCATATGATGGTGAATTAATAGATGAGCATATTGGTCTCAAAGGAAAATCTTCTTTATGGATTTTCGGTAAACCATATAGTCTGGGAGCTACTGCTATGTTTGTTATCAAACTTTTCTTCTCTACACTGAAAAATATATGCTTCACATTTCTAATGAACCCAATTCATTAGATAATTTTCATTAACGGAATGAAAAATTACATTCCATCAATGAAGATTCGTAGCATTAATGAAAATATTCATTGAAATTGATTCATTAGGTTTCATAATTTCATTAGAAAATTTCATTGGATTTGTAATAAAAAATTTTTGAAGGCTTAGTGCAAAATTTTAGAGATTTAGTAAAAGTGAGATTATAAATATATTACGACTACTAACTAAATGATCAAGTAAATTATTTTATATATTAATTACTGTGTAAACACATGTTAAATAAAAATTTCACTAGTGTATTAAAACAATAAAAAATTATTTTATGCCTAATAAAAAAAAAATTGTTTAGTTTCTCTTCAGTAGCACAATTCTAATGAAAAAAGATTATTAGAATAATGCAACTCTTCCTTAAAGTAATGACTTTAATTCGTTAGAACGAAGAAAATTTTGCACCAAATTAGTGAACATTTTCAGTGGTTCAACAAATGTATTCATTACACTAGTGAAAATATTTCATAAAAATAATGTAACACATTCATTGGCCTAATAAAAAAATTACGAATGAATGATCAAGAAGATTCATTAGAGGAAAGAAATTTTTGCTTAATTTTAATGTACCAAATTCATAAAAATAATGAAATTGAGTCGTTCACTAAATGAATATTTTCATTGTTTTAATGCAAACTATTCATAAATATTATAATTCATGCTTCATTAACTTAATGAAGTTATCATTAATCTAACGAATATATTCATTACATAATTTTTAGTGAAAGAAGATTCATTAGTCCAATGAAGGCCATCATTGGCTGAAAAATAATGAAAATTTTCATTAGATTAATGCCAATATTCATTATATTAATGAAGGAATTCTTTTCAGTGTAAGGGTGAAACAATATTAAATTTAGATAACTCATCAACAAAGTTATTATTTAGCCTTTGTAATCTAGTAAATGGATCTTTATTTAATATTTGGTATGTGGAAGTATCACTTAGAATATTGTTTTAAGAACACCTGAAGATATTAATACGTCACTAAGCAACTTTAGCGAAAACCTTAAACAAGCCGCTGAACTTGGTTCTACCGTTTATTTAACACGCAGAAACCTTCAAAATAGAACATATTCTTCAGAAATCGAGCAACTTGTGTTAGAAAAAAGAAGAGTTCGACGAGGGTGGCAGGTCTCCACGAAGTCCGCAACTAAAAACCAGGCTACGTGAGTGCACAAATCTACTAAGAAGTTTGCTTGCAAACCAAAAAACGGCTTCTCTACAAACGTATTTAGAAAGTCTGGATGGTACTTCTCAGTCCGACTGTTCTTTATGGCGGGCGACTAAGGGTTTAAAAAGGCCAGTTAGAGGTAAGCCGCCCTTGCGAGAACCGTCTGGTGACTGGGCTAGAGATGACTCGGAAAAGGGTAATTTATTTGTTAACCATTTGAAAAACGTTTTTACCACAAATAGGTCTGATAATGCAAATGAGTTGCCACCTATTGTTAGTAGACCTCCTGTGCCTTTAAGATTCAATTTCCAAGAAGTTGAAAATGCTATTGGTAACCTAAACCTTAAAAAAGCTCCAGGTATGGATAAAATCAGCAACAAAATGCTCGTAGAGCTGCCTTGTGTAGCTAAAAGAATTGTTCTTTTTATTTTTAATGCTATTTTACGACTTAAGTATTACCCTTCAGAGTGGAAGGTGTCCATGATAACAATAGTTCCTAAGTCAGGGAAGGATCACACGAAAGTAGAATCATACCGTCCAATAAGTCTACTGTCAACAATATCAAAACTTTTCGAAAAATTGCTAAAGGCGAAGTTGGATCCAATGCTTCATAAGGTTGAATGTATTCCTGATCACCAATTTGGTTTTAGAGCGAAACATGGTACCATTGAGCAAACACACAGGTTGGTTAACGTCATAAGAAAGGCATTTGAAGATAAAAAATATTGCTCTGCCTTATTCATCGACGTCTCACAAGCTTTTGATAAAGTGTGGCACGATGGCTTAATGCATAAAATAAAGTTTAACTTACCTGCAAACGTACATAACCTTTTAGAAAGCTATTTATATTGTCGCCAATTTATAATAAAAGAAGGCGATTTCATAAGCTCCGCCCAGCCTATTGAAGCTGGAGTTCCCCAAGGCAGCATATTAGGGCCTATCTTATATTTGATCTACGCATCTGACATGCCGACAAGCACCAACATTCACACTTCAACATTTGCAGATGATACAGCATTCCTTAGCATACATAGTAACCACCAGCAAGCATCAATAAATTTACAGGAACATATCGACAAACTGAGAAATGGCTCAAGCTTTGGAAAATCAAGGTTAATGAACAAAAGTGTGCTCATGTTACATTCGCACTGCGTCTAGGAACATGCTCACCCATTACTATTAATAATAAAGTAATACCTCAACACAGTGAAGTCAAATACCTCGGTATTCATCTTGACCGTAGACTAACATGGAAGTCGCATATCGAGGCAAAAGTAACGCAGATGAAATTGAAAGCAGTGCAAATTAACTGGCTACTAGGCAGAAATTCGACCTTGAAGCTTGATTGTAAACTTTTGCTGTACAACTCGATTCTAAAGCCAATATGGTGCTATGGGATTCAATTATGGGGCACAGCCTCGGCATCCAACATTGAAAAAGTTCAAAGAAGTCAAAATAGAATTCTCCGTAGAATTACAGATGCTCCATGCTACGTTAAAAACTCACGAATCCACGCAGATCTGAACGTATCTTTTGTGAAATCTGAATTTGTGAAGTACGCGGCAAGGTATATTAACAAACTTGAATTCCATCCAAATCCTCTTGCAGTTAATATTCTTAACTTTGGTGGTCATACCCGTCTGAGAAGGAGGGATACTTTGGCTACCATTAGAGCTCTAAACAGATGACTGAATTCTGAAATAATATTCGCATAAAAATAAATTTTTGTCCAGCACTGGCAGGACTTTAATCATAATTTTTTTTTAGTATTAAGATTTGAATACTTATTGTCATAAAATTTTTTTTATGTAGATTCAATAAATAAAATAATGAAGTTAAAAAAAAAAAATAATAATATTATTTATTCTAGAAATATAATCCATCCTATTCATAACCACAGTCGTGTTACCTTTATCAGTTTTTAAAACCAGTACATCCTTATTTTGTTTTAAAATTTTTTTACAACTCTTAACTTTATTAAGTGTAAATCCATCTCTATTATCTAAATTCATTTTATTAATGTGTCCAGTTTGAATTTTGGCAAATTAAATTTTTGCCAAATTTTAATTAAAAGTGTGTGTATGAACATATGAGCATATTAATTTGTTTATAATAGAAACGTGCTATTACACCACTTTAACTTACACATGTGTTAATACGTACAAATTTTATCAATACCCTCCGATCAGTGTACTATATTGTTTTTGCTTCCAAAATTTGATTTTTTGCCTCCTCGACAATTTGCATTTAAGTAATAAAACAAATACAAAAACCAAATATGATAAGACTTGATCAAAGCTGAAGTAAGTGTCGTTGAAATAAAACAAAAAAAAAAAAAAAAAATATTTATATAAGTAATGCTAGGAACACAATTGCGCCGAACGACGAGTTTTTGGTCGCGAATGTTCATCGCCAAAAATAAAATACATTGGTGTATATGAAAATGCACACAATCGTGGTGTTGGTGGAAATTCGTCATACTCAGGGAAAGTTGAAACAGATTTATTTCTAATGGTTTCGTCAGTGAACGACGAACAAAACAGCAGCCGTATTCTGTAACTCGCTAAAGCTAAATCTCCATCGCTAAAAATCTACAAAGATGATTTAGCGATTTTTGGCCACAAATGCAATTCTGTAACGTGCATAGCTAAATTTGGCAATGATATAAACATTGAAATCGCCCCAATTTTAGCGATTAGTGGCATCGCTAAAATGTTTAAATTTTGTATTCTCTAACGCCAAATATATAGTTGTTGTTGTCTAAAACGCTAAAATATTAGCAACGGAAATTTTTAAGTGCTAAAATGTAAGTAAATAACAAATGTTTTCTTTTTTCTATTGTTTCTTGTTAAAAGAAATATTATTGCAGTATAATGGAAGAAACAACAAAAATAATTACAAAGAAGTCAGTCGTAAAGCAGCTCTGGGCTGGGGAACAGCTCTCGCGTCATCGTAATTATTTCTTAAGTGTGGTCAGGCTTGTTGTTGTTGTTTGGCCTTTGAGAGTTTTGCGTCTCACTCTCATTGGTTAACTGTCTACCTCAACTAACTGTATTAGTTTACAGTTTTTGTGAGGTATTTCGTTGTTAACCACGCGGCAGCTTCCTATGCGAAGGCATAGGTCGGTACAGTTAGTCACAGCGCCGCAAGAGAAATACTGTTAATAACATCGTGGGCATAAGGTCTACGTTACACCGCCCATGCTGTGCATCCTATACTTTGCAAATTTATTTGCAACTGTATAGTTATAAATACAATACAATACAATACAATACAATACAATACAATACAATACAATACAATACAATACAATACAATACAATACAATACAATACAATACAATACAATACAATACAATACAATACAATACAATACAATACAATACAATACAATACAATACAATACAATACAATACAATACAATACAATACAATACAATACAATACAATACAATACAATTACAAAGGAGAAAAAATATATTCTTATGGCCTTATTCATAAACATACAATATTTTTTATGAATACGGTCGTTATTCTGTACTTGGAGGAGCTAGGTAAAAAATTAATTTCAACTTAAAGTGAAGCAAAACACAAAAATTCTTTTTTTAAGATTTGTGAATTCCACAATCTTTTCCTGTTCACAATTAGCTTATTGGGTTCATTAATCGCACTTAATGAATTCATTATATTACGATGCCGATAAAAACTGCTCATTTTTAATTTTTTAAATATTTATTATTATCAATCGCAAAAAATTTTTTCTAAACCTTATGAACATTTTTTATATTTTGAAAATTTTCCCATAAATTCCACATTTGGTTGTATCATGAAAAAATACTGCTCATAATTTATCGACTTAAGTGCTGTTTAAGTAATAAAGGGTGTTTTTTTAAGCTAGATAGAACTTTAAATTGTAAAAAGTAACACAAAAAATTAAATTTTGATGAAACATTTTTTTTATTTGTTTCAGTATACTCTGACAAATCATCATGAATAGACTCACGCTTGAACAACGCTACGAAATTATCCAAATTTACTTTGAAAATCAGTCGTCGATTCGCGCAACTTATAGACGCAAAATTGTGTTCAGCGATGAGGCGCATTTTTGGCTTAACGGGTTTGTTAATAAGCAAAATTGCCGCATATGGAGTGAGACCAATCCACAAGAGACCCTACAGACTCCATTAGATCCAGAAAAATGCACTGTTTGGTGCGGTTTTCATGCTGGTGGCATCATCGGACCTTATTTCTTCAAAAATGAGGCCGGAGCTCGCGTTACGGTCAATGGAGATCGTTACCGCACCATGATCAATGATTTTTTGTTTGAAAATATGGATGACATTGATCCGGAGGAGATGTGGTTTCAACAGGATGGCGCTACGTGCCATACGGCGAACGCAACCATCGACTTACTGAAATCAAAATTTGGCGATAAGTTGATTTCGAGAAATGGACCTGTCAATTGGCCTCCAAGGTCGTGCGATTTGACACCTCTCAATTATTTCCTGTGGGGCTACGTGAAGTCACTGGTTTATGCTGATAAACCAGCAACAATTGACGCCTTGGAGGCCAGCATTGTTCGTGTTGTTCGTGACATACGGCCAGCAGTGCTCGAAAAAGTGGCCCAAAATTGGACGTCCAGAATGCGCTTCGTCAAGAACAGCCGCGGTGCCCATATGCCCGAAATCATTTTCAAATGTTAATGTCACGTATTGATCTTTCGAATAAAAAAAAATTTTGATTACAATTTAATTTTTTGTGTTATTTTTTACAATTTCAAGTTCTATCGGGCTTAAAAAAACACCCTATATTTGTCAAAAACAAAATGAATTTTGAATAGATCTTTCACAATAACTATTTAAAATCGAAATTTCAAAACATATTTTAAAGAGTTATTGAAGAGAAGTTTTAAGAATATTTACGGGAAACACAATATAATGTAAGGTAACATTATAATGAATTGCCAAAATTTATTACATTATGTTTATCTCTTTTTAACAGAAGTTCATCAAAGTAGAAGGAAAGAAATAGTATACAGTTACCAAATTAGCTTCGGCGAAAATATAAAAATTTAGCTAAGCAATTTAGTTTACAGAATACAGATTTAACGACATCGCTAAAATATTTGCCCTAATTTTTTTTAGCATTTTAGCGATCGAGTTTTAGATTCAGCTAAGCGAGTTACAGAATACGGCTGCAGGTGTCTTATATAAAAAAAAAGTATTTTTCACGACATAATACTTTTTATATTTATATTAATCCAGGTAGTAAAAAATGTATGAAGATGTTTTTAAAATATAAATTATCTCTATATGGGATTTATATAGGTTTACTTTTTATATTCATTTTTTTAATTTTTTCTTTGCACAATGTTATCTACACAAAAGTTCGTTGATATTTTGTGCTTCACACGACAAATTTATACAGCGAATATTTGCCGGCGAATAGGTCGCGATGTTTCGCAGTTGTATTCCTAGCATAACTGTAAATTATAATACTGTAAAAGGGTACAGAAACTAATTGGAATGCAATGTCGAATATATTCAACACAAACAGTGAAAGGGTTAAAAGCAGTTCTGGTTGTAAAAGGAGGTTACTTAAATACAGAAAATTAAAATTTCCGATATCGGAATATAGCCTAGACCGGTTTTTCATGAAAATGTCGCGTAAGCGAACTGAAACAACTTTTTTTTACTCAAAAGCAGTTTTGGTAATGAAATAGGGTTGTATAAATATGAAAATGAAAATTTCCGATATCGATCCTTATATACCCGAGCATATTTAGTTTAAATTTGTGATATAAACTACATATTTACGTGACTATTGTGAAGGGTATTTTAAGTACCCTGTACACGTTTCAACTGAGTCGATTGTTGCCCAAATCAAAGCGTGTATGGCTTTGTCAGTTGATTAGTTTGGCAGTTGTCGAGTTGGTTGAAGAAAAATTAATATGTTTTGATTTTTTCAAGTTGACTAGTAAGTCTTTCAATTCGATTGTGTTGTGTGTGTTCGAGTCTCTTGATCAGGTCTCAAAATTTATATTTATAGTGTTTTTTCAAAGAGAACGTTATATATTTTTAAAATTGTCTATAATTTCATTGAATTTAATAGTTGAAGGAAAATCTTTCAATTCAGTTTATGAAGTGTGTGGGCAATAATCAATTCAGTTATAAGACTCAATTCACAATTGAATTGAAACGTGTATGGGCCGCTTTAGATTTAGAATATTTAAAGAATTTAATATATAACAGTCTAATTTATAAAAATTTCTTAATTTAAAGATAATCCTTACATTAATTATTCAACGGTTTTCACCTTATTAACCAGTAATAAAAAGGCTTATTTATAAATGCTTGATAATATCAAATTAACTATTAAATACTCTTGCGGCTATATGTTGGCAATACCTTGGTATATAGTTCGAATTTTATACTTTTTTTGAGTCAATTTGTTTTGGAAAAATATAATATTGTGTTTTTTTCTTTGAAAATAGAATGTAGAAAATTATGGAAAATAAATTTGTTATTTTTGAAAGGGTTTATGAACAGGCTGAACACATAAAAAATTCAGAATATGTAGTATATGTGAGTAAATATTTGAAATTCTTTATTTTCCCAAAAGAGCGTTTTATGTAAAAACAGAATTCGTAAAAGTTAAAAATTTCTGCAGCCGTTAACAACTCTAAAAGATAATTTAAAAATTTGCTTAAAAATAAAATACAACTTGAAACAAAATGGGAATAGGATGAGACCAATTGGAAATTAAAGTTGGCATTACAAAATCTTCAAGAACCTTTTTTTTTTTAATTCAATGAGCGATTTTTTTATACACATTTGAAGTTGGAGATTTTAGAACGCTGTCTAACAAGGAAGAATCATTCTAAAATTGGTCAAATAATGCTTATTTATTTTTATTATCCTGGAAAGTTGTAGTATCTGCTATCTTTTGAGTCGAAGAAGTAATTTTTGAGTCTTATTTTTACCTAAAACTAACACCAGACAGCGCTGGCATACCAGAGGTGCTATTTCTTATAGATTTTCATAGAAAAAACAGTGTATTTACTGTTTCAGACATAATATTTGAACCCTTGAAATTTTTCTAAAAAAACCAAGCAAACAAGGCTTTTTTATTTTATTTTCATCTCAAAATTTCTCTAAATTTTCACACAAAATGTTTTTATAATTATAAATTTCAACTTATTAAAGGTTTAGAGAAGGGTAGAGGCTACAATAAATTTTTGGAAATTATTAATCGTTAATAACAACTATAGCACAACAGTGCTATTAAGTGTTTATAAATAATGTTTTTTCGATTTCTTCTTATTAACTCTTAATAAAGCAGTCAAAAATTTTTATAAATTAGACTGTAAAAATATATAAATATACATGTATACATATTTTTATGTTAAAGTGTAAACAGTGTTATTAATATATATGTTAAGTGCTAGTTATAAAAAAATTGAGTAAATAAAATATTATAAACACCAAATATATATGTGAATGTGTATGTATCGCTCTTTTATTGGAACATAGTCATAACAACAAAAAGCTTGTTTCGAGATAGACACATTTAAAATTTTTAGTTGCCATACAAGTCTTAGAATTTTTTTTTTTTTGGAAATTTTCTCCTAAAGGAAGCACTTTAAATGTAATTTGAATAAATTTTTGGCACAATATAAAAGGTAGTACTGTTAACAATTCTGCATTGTTAACTCAAAAAGGTAATTTTTCGAGATACGACTATGCTGCAATAAAGGAGCGATGTGGATGTGTGTATGTTTAAAAATAAACTTATTTGCCTATAAGTTTAGTACTAATTATTATTAATCCAATCAGCAAATGCAGAAACTTTGGTATATACACCGGGATAACCTTTTATGGCGCAGTTATATCCCCAAGATACAACACCAACTAATTCACCGCCGACTAATAAAGGACCACCAGAATCACCTTGGCAAGCACCTGAGTTATCACCTTCGGCACAAGTCATAGTATCAGAAATTACAGGTCCGTAAATGTCTCGGCATTTCAGTGTATCAACAACTTCTACAGCAGCAACCTTCAATGTTTTATTTTGATTTTGTACACCATATTTAGTATTACCGTAACCTATTACAAAACCAGGATCTCCATTTAAAGGTTCCTGCGTTGAAATTGCTCTCATTTGTATTTTATCGCTGAGTTCAAATGAACCAACTATGCATATGAGACAAATATCATTTTGCTTAGTGGTTTTATTATAACCTTCGTGAACTTTTATAGAAGCAACTGGGTATATAGTTCCTCCTGTATGCGAATAATTGGAGCCTGCACGCAGCGTGTATAGAGATGCACAGATGTAAGGAATGCAATGCGCAGCAGAGATAACACAGGTTTCATTTATGATAGTACCGCCGCACGAGTGTTTTCCCAAAAATTGAAGCGATACTGTTGAGGCGTATTTTTCAATTGCAGTTTCATTGCCACCCACAATTCTACCACCTCCACCCGGTTGGCTAAGCGAGTAATCAGGAGCGGCGCCACACAAAGCGCAAGCACTTGCTAACAGAAGAAGTATGAACTTGAACATCTTAATAGAAATTGACTGATGCTTATTGTCGGTTTCACACCGTATTTAAGCAAAAAACAATATTCTACAAATCAGTGGAGAAATGTTTACAGAACAGTATAATAAATACAAAATTAAACATCATTGAGTTCAAACACCCATTAAGGCCCATGCGGCCTGAGCCGTCTAAAGATGTTTGCGCTTGTTCTCTGTTATCACATTAATCCTTCACGCGATAATTACTTAAAGAAAAAACGACCCGAAGATAAATTTTTCAGTATCACAAAAAAAAAAAATCACGATAATAAAAAATAAATAAGATTGCTTAATTTTACTTTCACATTTTAATATTTTATCTATGAATAATAAATTTATTTTTTGTTTTTTATCAATTTTTATTTATTTGTTGAATCTTCAAGAAGAACTAACAACAATTATTCAAATCTTAATAACTAAAAAATTTTCTTTAAGTCCAGCCAATGCTAGACAAAAAATTATGATTCAGCGAATGTATCAGAATACCGTGCCACAGGACATCATCTGTTATGCTCCCGAATGGAAGCCAGGGTGTCCCTTCTTTTTAATCGTGTGTGACCACCAAAGGTATGGATGTCTCGAGCAAGTGGATTTGGGTGGATTTCAAGTTTGGTTACATACCTTCCAGCATATTTGGCAAATTCATCTTTTACTAAAGGTACGTTTAGGTCCTTGTGAATTCGAGAATTTTTTACATACCATGAGGCTGCTGTAATCGTACGTAGAACGCTGTTTTGACGCCTTTGAATTTTTCCAATATTCGATGCGGAGGCGGTGCCCCATAGTTGAATTCCATAGCACCATATTGGCTTTAGGATCGCGTTATACAGCAAAAGTTTGCAGTCTAAGCTCAGGGTGGAATTTCTGCCGATGAGCCAATTCAATTGCGCGGCTTTTAATTTCATCTGGGTTGTTTTTGCGTCAATGTGTTTCTTCCAAGTTAGTCGACGGTCGAGGTGAATACCGAGATATTTGACGTCACTGTGTTGTGAAATTATTTGATTATTAATTTTTATTGACGGGCATGTATTTTTACGCAGTGTGAACGTGATATGGACACATTTTTGTTCATTGACTTTGATTTTCCAGAGTTTTAACCATTTCTCTAAATTGTAAATATGTTCCTGCAAATTTTGTGATGCTGTTTGGTGGTTTTCATGTACACTGAAAAAAGCCGTATCGTCTGCAAACGTGGATGTATGAATTTTATCGCTTGTTGGCATGTCAGAAGCATAAATCAAGTATAAGGTAGGGCCTAGTATGCTGCCTTGTAGGACGCCTGCGTCGATTGGTTGAATAGGGCTATAAAAGTCACCTTCCTTAACGATAAATTTACGTCCATACAAATAACTTTCAATAAGTTTGTGGGTGTTCGCAGGAAAGTTTAGTTTTATTTTGTGCATTAAACCGTCATGCCACACTTTGTCAAAAGCTTGGGAAACGTCAATGAAAAGTGCAAAGCAATACTTCTTGTCTTCAAATGATTTTCTTATGACATTAACTAGTCTGTGTGTCTGTTCGATGGTACTATGTTTGGCCTTAAAACCGAACTGATGATCAGGAATACATTCTATTTTTTCCAGTACTGGACTCAACTTCATCAATAGCAATTTCTCAAATAGTTTTGAAACTGTTGGCAGTAGACTTATTGGTCAGTACGATTCTACTTTAGTATGATCCTTCCCCGGCTTAGGTATCATCGTTATCATAGACACTTTCCACTCGACCGGATAATACTCATGGCGTAAAATAGCGTTGAAAATAAAAAGAAGAATTCTTCTAGCCACACGAGGTAGTTGTACAAGCATTGTACCAGTAATTTTATCCATACCTGGCGCTTTCTTTGAGTTTATTTTATTGATAACGTTTTCTACATTTGGAAAACTAAATCTCAAGGACATGCGATGTCGTTTGCTGCATCATCTGTAAAAACATTTCTCAAGTGATTTACATACAACATCCCCTTTTCGGAATCGGTTCTTGCCCAGTCGCCAGTTGGAGTCCGCAAAGGTGGCTTACCTCTAACGCGTCTTTTTAAACCTTTTGCCGCTTTCCACAAAGAATAGTCTGATTGAGGAGTGCCATCAAGGCTTTCCAAGTATGATTTAAGGGAAGCCATTCTTTCTATTTCAAGCAGATTTCTCAATTTGGTTACACATTCTCGTAGCCTAATTTTAAGCTGGGGAGACCTGCGGAGTTGCCACTCCCTTCTAACTCTTCTTTTTTCTGACAAAAGTTGCTCAATTTCCGACGAATAAGATCTATTGTTCTCGTTTCTGTATCTTATATAGTTAGTGCTAGCATGTTGTACGGCCAGTTTAAGGCTTTTGGAAAAACTATTAATGGACACGTCAATATCTTTAGGCGTTCTCAAAGCAATATTCTCCGTACAATGAGTACTCAAATATTTTTTATATTTTAGCCAATTAACTCTAGTGGTCGTCAACTCTAAGTCAGTAGACGGGGAGTAAAACTCTTGGGGGGAAAAACAGATATTATTGTGGGTGAGTGATCTGATGACAAATCTAACGAAGGTTCCACTTGAAACCACTCTAAAGGAAAACTTTTCGAAACTCCAAAATCTATAACATCTGGAATCTTTCGTCTGTCTGACGGCCAATGCGTAGGGTGACCACTTGAAATCACATCTAAGCCCATTTTAGAAATGGTATCAAAAAGTACACGGCCTTTCGGAGAAATTAAACGTGAACCCCAAAAAGTGTGTTTAGCGTTATAGTCACCAGCCGCTATAAATCGAGGCCCAAGTGATTTGAAAAAATCCGAATATTGGTTTTCTGTTATTGAAAACCGAGGCGGTGAGTAAATCGAGGAAATAACAATTTTTTCATTACAAAATTCAATGCATACATTAGTCGCTTGCAGATATGCTTCACGTGTTTCGTTGAACCAACAGTGCTTAATTCTGGCTTTTATCAAAATTGCCGATCCCCCACAAGATCTTCCACGGGGATCTTTGGTGTCATATAGTATGTAGCCATTAATCCTGAAATAACTTGTTGACGTCAGGTGAGTTTCAGCGATTAACATTATATCGATTTGCTTTTCCATAAGGAAGTGCTCAAGTTCATTTTTATGCTGGCGGATGCCGTTTGCGTTCCAGAAACATATTTTCAAACAAATAATTTTTTTTATTTGTTTAAAATAGCCTGCAAAATTATGGTTTGCATTTTCAGCATTTCTTGCATCATGCTCGTCATAGAAGCCGTAAAAGTGTTTATTGATTGAACAAGAGTCTGCAGCGTTGCCTCAAGATTGCTAACATTTGGATCGCAGTTTTGGAACTTGGGTTGCTGATTTAAATTTGGAGTATCAGCTTTAACCACATTAGCATATGAAATTTGTTGGGCGTTTTGCAAGGCCTGCCTGGGGAATACTATTTGCAACAATGATATTTGACTGCGGTGGCTGCTTAGGAGGTATAGAAGTCTTATTTGTCATTGACTGTTTAAAGTGAGCATACACTGGGCACCCTCTGTAATTTGCAGTGTGGTTACCTCCACAATTACTGCATTTTTTAACGCTCGAATCAGTTTTTGATTTTTTGCATTGTGATGTGCCGTGAAGCTCTCCACACACAACACAAACTGCGGGCAATTTACAGTATGCCTTCGTGTGGCCAAATTCTTTTCAGTTTAGGCGTTGAACGGGACCTAAACGTTTATGCGGCTCCTCTATGGTGACCCTACGATGCAAAAGAAATTTAAGGTTGTAAATTGGATGAACCTCATTTTTCTTCAGAACGACATCCCCTGGTTCCATTTCAACCCTAAACATGGGTTGAGGAATCTTTTCACGGTTCCGCATATTTACCACATTTTTTATTTTAAAGCCTTCCTCTTGCAATCCAGTCTTAATATCATCCGTGTCTACACAATTCCTTTTATAACGACCTGAAGACCTTTAGCACTTTTAAGCTGATAAGTGTAAAAAGATCTTTTCTCTTTCTCCAGAACGTCAGTCAGTTTTCGGTATTCACTTTCATTATTTACCTGGATTTTTGTTTCACAGCTCACTAGTAGTAGGCTCTCTCAAATATATTGGCGGTGGTTTAAAGGTTTTCTTAGATGTTGCAGTCTGAAGGATAGCAAATCTATTATTTTCAGTTGTTGTTTTGGTGCTATCATTTTTAGGTAGTTTCGATTGAGACGACACTTAGCGGATTTGGGGCTTCGCTGGCGTTTAGCTACAGTTACGTACCTGTCCATGCCTACTTCTGTTTTCGGCTTATCTGCAACAATTATAGTGGATGATTGTTTGTCTTCTGTTGTAAGAACAGTATTTGGCGAGCTCGAAGGCCGGCGTTTCTTATCATTTATGGAAAGTAGATTATTCAATGATTTTTTAATAGATTCCTCTTCGGAAATCCATAAATTTTTGCTAGTAGAGCTAAGCTCTTTCTCAGAACTACATCTGCTAGGTAAGCTCATGCAGTGTTTTATTAAAGAAAAAAGTTTTTTATTATAGAAAACAAAAATTTAATTTTTAGTTTTTTACACGAGGTAACTGTTCAAGCATTTTACCAGTAATTTGATCTTTACCTGGAGCTTTCCGGGGGTTTATGTTATTGATTACGTTTTTGACATCTTGAAAGTTAAGTCTCAAAGATACAGGCAGTCTAACAGCATACGGCGGAAATTCTGCTGCAGTATCCGCTGAATCATTTGTCGTAAAAACATTTCTCAAATGATCAACGTACACCATCCTCTTTTCGGAATCGCTTCGTGCCCAGTCGCCAGTTGAAGTTCGCAAAGGTGGCTTACCTATTACGGGTCTTTTCAGACCTTTTGTCGCTTTCCACAGAGAATAGTCAGATTGCAGAGTACCATCCAGGCTTTCCAAATATGTTTTAAGGGAAGATATTCTCTGGATTTCAAGCAGATTTCTTAGTCGAGTTACGCATTCCCGTAGCCTAGTTTTAAGCTGGGGAGACCTGCAAGTTTGCCACTCTCTTATAACTCTTCTTTTTTCTGACAGAAGTTGCTCAATTTCAGCCGAATAAGTTCTATTGTTCTCATTTCTGGATCTTATATGACTAGTTGTAATGCTGTACGGCCAGTTTGAGGTTTTCAGAAAAATCGTTAATTGACGCATCAATATCCTCAGGTGTTCTCAAGGCGATATTTTCACTACAATGTGTACTCAAAATTTTTTTGTATTTTAGCCAATTAACTCTATTGACGGTCTCTTGAGGGAACGAAACAGAGATTATAGTGGGTGAGTGATCTGATGACAAATCTATAGGAAAATTTTTCGCAACTCCAAAATCTATAACATCAGGGATCTTTCGTTGGTCTGACGGCCAATAAAAATAAATTGACAGCAATAAGAACTAAAATTTTTTAATATTTAATAGAAAAAGACTTTACAAAACCAAAATAAACGAAAAAATGATGAGCTTTTACAGTTTTACGTGATATTATTACATTTTCAGTAAGTAATTTTAATTTTATTCATGTAAAATATACATGTGGCACCTCTGAAATTTGTTTTGTTAAAATAACACAATGTGCTGCTTTAATATAATTATGTTGCTGGTTAGACGGCAGCACTTGAAGTTAACGTTGTGAAGTCTGATTTCGTCTAAGTGTTTACAGCTTGTGTCCCCTTATCGGAAAGTATATCCACTGCTTCCCTAATTGCGTATAGTTCCGCTTGGGTGATTAATAAAAATTATTGCTTTGCGTGCTCTAATTTCCATTACACCCGCTCATAAGTCATCATAGAGATGCTGTGTGGAATTACTTTTGATGCCAGCATGTGGTCAGTGCCATAACACTCTAATATCAAAGAAATTACTATTCTTACGGGTGTATAAAAATGCATTTTCACATTGTGGAGGAGCCCCTCAATTTTTTCTTGCTACCACAAAAAACAAAAAAAAAAAACAAGTATGTTATATGTTGGCAATATCACCCATTTTGGATTGTCAGTTTGTTCTTGACAGATAAAAAGGTTAGTCGTGTTTTGGTGTGCTCTTCGATTTTTTCTATTCGAAAAAATGGATCAAAGAAACTGTATTAAGTTTTGTGTAAAAAATTAAATTAAATGCACAAGGACATTTGAAATGCTAACTGTGGCGTTTGGCGAGTCTACTATGAGCAGAACACAAGTTCAATTGTGGTATAACCCGTTTAAGCCAGGTTGAAAAGATGTCACTGAGAATGCTTGCCCTGGTCGCCCGAGCACGCCAACAACAACGATGAAAACATTGAAGCAGTGAAGCAAATTATTTTGGATAATCGTCGAATCACTATCAGATAGGTTGTTGATGATGTTGGCATATTGTTTGGCTCTTGCCAAGCAATTCTTAGGTATGTTTTAGGCAAGAAACGTGCGGTAGCGAGGTTTTTTCCAAAATTGCAAAATTTTGAACAAAAACAACGTCGCATGGGAATCGCTCAGGAGCTATTGGACATCGCCAACGACGATTCACATTTCCTCAAAAAGGTCATAGCTGGTAACGAATCATGGGTATATGGCTATGACATTGAAACCAAAGCCCAATCATCCTAATGGAAGCGTCCAGAAGAGCCAAGACCGAAAAAGGCACGTCAAGTTAGGTCAAATCTGCAGGTTTTGCTCACTATTTTCTTCTACTGCAATGGCGTGGTGGTCGTACGGTCAATAAGGAATACTACCTTGCAGTTATGCGCCATTAGCGCGAAACAATTCTTCATAAACGCACGGAGTTGTGGAAAAAACAATAATTGATTTTTCATCATGATAACGCACCACCTCACACATCCAGTTATCATGCCCCAATCACCGTATTCACCGGACTTGGTTGCCGCTGACTTTTTCCTCTTCCCAAAACTGAAGACACCGATGAAAGGAAAGCGTTATGGTACGATTGAGGAGAAAAATTCGAAGCAGGAGCTGTTGGCGATACCAAAAAGCACATTTCAAAAGTGTTTCGAGGATTGGAAAAACCGCTGGCAGAACTGTGTTATATCTGAGGGGGTTTACTGCTAAGTTATTGATGAATAAATACTTTTTGGAAAAATTTTAAATAACGGCTATTTCTTGATCAGCCCTCATAAAAAATTGTATAAAAAGCAAACTAATGTAATAAAAATATATATTCTTACATTTCACTTTGAATAGTTACAAGAAATTTAAGTACAGCCGAAAATGAAAGCTATTTCAGTTTTCCTAAGATTTTTCTTAATATCATTCGCTTACGACGTCGTCAATTCAGCCGATTTACATAGTAAACCGGTTTGTGCCACTTTCAATAATATAAGCAAAAGTTTTGCTAACATTTGAGAAGTTTATAATGAGTCCCAAGTAACTGGTCAATTATGAAGCAATTGGCTTTATCTGTGTTTGCTCCTACTTCAACTCAATTCGTCCCATAATTTGAATCATCGCAAGGGCCACAACCTTTAGCTGGCAATCCGTTACCAGCGTCACAGTCTGCGCCGTTACCATTACATAGTTCTGGCTCTGTGGCCTCAAGCTCTCATTACTATAAATCATTTGAAGAGCCTCAGCATTTAGCTGCCTACCCGATACCAGAGCATCGTAATGCTTCTTCACCATCCCACGATTATTCTCTAGCCTCTAGATCTTCTTAACCCCAGGAGCCACAATAATTATCTGACACTCTAGAACCTGCATCGCAATCAGCTGCTTCACCATCACACGATTCTTCTTCTTTGGACTCAAGGTCATATAGCCATAAATTATCTCTGGACCAGCAGCCTTTACCCATCTACCCGGTAACAGAGACCTGCTCTATTTTATCTTACGACCAACACTCTTCACCTATCTATCCGCTATTAAAGCATCAGTATGCTATTATACAATTCGTCTTCTTTGGACTCATGGTCTAGTTTCTATAAAGCATTTTAAGCGCCACAGCCTTTACCTGTGTATGCTGTGCCAGAACCACATCCTGAGCCTTCACCATCACACGATACCACAAAATTGGATTCTAATTCTGGTGTCTATAAATCACCCCAAGAACCACAGCCCTCACCTGTCTATCCAGCTCCTGAACCATTACATAATTCTTTTTTTTGGGACCCAAGCTCTTATGAGCATAAACCAACTCAAGAGACACTGCTTTCACCTGAGCAGTCCGTACCACAGCATCATCCTGTCACTTTAACATCACATGATTCCTTATCTTTGAACTCTAACTCGAATTGCAATGGGTCAAATCCAGAGCCACAGCCCACACCTGTTTTTCCGGCTCATGAACTTTCACATGACTCTTCTTCTTCTTCGGACTCTAGCTCTTATTACCATAAACCATCTCAAGAGCTACAATTTTCTCTTGTTTATCCAGTTCCTGCACTGCAATCAACTTTTTCGCCATCACACGATTCTTCTTCTATGGAATCAACCTCTTATGGTCATAAACCATCTCAAGAGCAACAGCTTTCACCTGTGCATCCAATATCAGAGCCTCATTCTGATATTTCAACATCACATGATTCCCTATCTTTAAACGCTAGCTCTATTTGCAGTGAATCACCTCTAGAACCACAGCCTACTTCTGTCTATCCAGCTCCTGCACTGCAATCAACGATTCAGGTTCTTTGGATTCTACCTATAAATCAACCCAAGAGCCACAGCTCTCACCTGTCTATCCGACTCTTGAACCCTTACACAATTCTTCTCCTTCTTTGGACTCAACCTCTTATGACCATAAACCATCTCGAGGGGCATATCATTCACTTGCACCACAATCATCATATGATTCTTCTGCTTTTTCTCAAGAATCGTAAGCCGCACCTGCCTATCAGGTAGCTCTACCACAGTCTACTCATTCACAATCCCACGATTCTTCCTCTCTGCCACAATCGTTAACTGCCCAGTTTAACTCGACTTCAAATGAAAGCAATTCCCAAATTCCTAGTTCTGATTCTCTATCATCGAAAACTAATTCTGATAAGCAAAATAATTCTTCCAAAAACAAATCTGATTTTATTAATGCTGTCAAAAATTCACAAAATGGGATTCAGATCATTTACAATGGAGTTGTCTATCAGGCACCTTATTATTACGGGGCAAAGTACAAGGACATACGTGTTGGCAATTTCTATATTTCTCCTGGACATAGCACATCCCCAGCATCAGTGTTGTCCGAAGGACCATCTGCAGCACGAGCTAAATTTCATAAGGTTTTACGAATCCTGAACCGTGTTTTACACATTATTCCGTTTTAAACAATTGCAGTTTTAGAATATTTGTGAGTGATTTGAAATAAATAACAATATCTCCGAAAGCAAAAAACAGAGTAGTATTTTTTACGTTTACGTTTGCTAAATAATTCATTGTAAAAAAACGGATGTTCTTTAGTTATTTCAATTTATACTTCAAAATATCAACCAGTAAATTTTAATACTAGAACATTCATATAACTTTATTGATTGCTATTAAAGAAAAGGAAACATTTCAGTACTCTGATTCTTAGATATGTGGAGCTATCTTCATACTATACGAGTACATACCTGAAAGAGTCAATATGTAATGATTTAAAGTTAAAGTCGATATTTTAGCAAAATTGTATTTTTGAACTTTTTTCTGTGTGCCGACTTCTTATTTGCAAACTTCTTGTAATACGATATAAACGAAGCTTTCATTAGTTTTTAGCACCCTGTCTAATGTTATTGGACAATAAACGACGAGTACCATTTTTAGTTCGAACAATTTTTTTGTTCTTTTAAGAACAGACGAGCAGCGTTGTCAACTCGGTGCGCTTCGCACCGTTTTTCGTGCTTTTTAAAATTATCTGTGCGAAAAATTCTTTAGTCGATGCAAGGTGCGCTTTTTTTTAATTTTCGGTGCGTTTTTTAAATTTCGGTGGCACAAAATCAAATTCAACTCAACTTTTTATTTCAATGTAAGAACTGTTTGTTAATCAAGTGTCCAAAATTTGTACGTATCATGTTATATGCACAAGGTAAAACAGTCTTGCTGTTGTATCTATATTATCCATATTCTCAAAACAAAAAGAAACATTTTGTTTTATAAAATTTGCTGCTTTTAGAACATGTTTTACTATTAAACGATCAAGCCAAGTTTGTCAAAATTATAATAAATGCAGACACAGATAGTGAAGTTCGTATTTATGATGGCACGTGAATTCGTTATTGTTTCGGTAATTTATGAATTGCTAAATAATTAAATATATTATAAAATTTTTCCAAAACTTTATCTTTTTTTTTTTGCAAATTTTCGTATATTTCAATAAACTCTTTTAAAGACATTCTTTCTTGCCAACTGATTTTCGCTGTTTGCTTACGAAAACACAAATGAAATTGACACAGTATTTGATAGAATGCTATTAATCGAGTTTGATTGCTTATAGTGCGATTCTGTACCTTTTATTCATCCAATAATCAATTTCATCTTTACTGTACCGATTGTATGCATCGGCAATATAATTTTAACGACTGTAAGCAGCTGTCGTTTTGTGTACCTAATAATAGGCAGTAAAAGTAACGGCTGATTTCGATCAACAGCGAATATAATAAAATAATACTGCTGAATAATAAATATGATAAAATATCGTTATAATTATCTTAATAAAAGTAACAGAACCGTACTAGAGGCTAAGTTTGGCAAACACGAGTTATAGCTATTGAATGAATTTTATGGCACGCCATCAGGCGGTCCTATCACTCCCAGTTTCAGTGTATAAGAGCCGTGTGAAGCACTGTTTCATTATCGTGTTTTTAATATAAAAATATACCTTGTATAATCTAAAATGGGTTTTTTAAAATGAAAAGAAAAATTCAAAATTCGGTGCGTTTTTCTTGAAATAACGCGCTTTTTTCCTGATTTGGGTGCGTTTTGATATTTCAAAGTTGACAACGCTGCAGACGAGACTAATTAATCCGGCATAACATGTATTGTGTATGTGTACGTGTTATTTTTTTTTTTTTTTTTGTTTAAATTTGATTGCTTGGCTTGTATTTGTATTGGTTTGTTCTGCTTGTGCCGGCATAAAGCTGGTTGAAAAAATTATGTCGACAAAATATCACTTTCATCCCCCCGTTCGCCGAAAAGCAACAAAACAATTGTTCTCGTCTGTTATCGTCCATTGTGATTTAAAGCCTTCTTTACGACAGCAAATGCTGCAACCGGCGATTTTCTTCGTCTAGTTCACTGCTGTATTATTTTGAACACCACAGCATCATGAATTCATTTACATACGAATATAATTCAGTGCCGCCAATTTAGAGTTTTTTATTTCACAACTGGAGAAAATCACCTATTGCAGAGTCATAGAGAGGATACTGCGTACGTCTGCTCTGACGGTAACTAGTGCTTCTTGTAGTACGCCAACTAAAGCACTGGTTACGATGATGCATTGGCTGCCAGCTGATCTCATGGTGAAGGAAGTGGCCATGAGCTCTGATCACATTTTCTGCTCGGAATCATTTGTTTTCAGAAGTTCCTGTAAATGTTTACAAAAATTATTAAAATAAAGAAAAGTTTAAGGCACAGAAGTGAAAATAAATGTATTTAATTTAATAGCTTTGTTTCCAGTTTTCATTAACCAAATTGCCACAAAATACTTTTTACGTGTTGTTTGGTTGCGATTGCATAGTCATAATACATACTCAAAAAAGATACCAGTAGTAGGCATTTGTGCAACAATAGGTTTAAAGTCATTAAGTTCAAATAAGTGCAATATGGCCAACTAATAATTATTATTATTCATTTATGTATATGACAGGATTTTCGTTTAAATTTGACAAGCTTAAGCCAGTCTATGCACATTATGGTTAAGCCTTAAAAGCGATGCGGTGGAGGAAACTGTCACTTGTGTGGTCTTGCGTGATTTCGTGGCCATTTGTTCGAAAATTTCGTCAACGATTTGTTTGAGGTGGCATCAACATGTCTACCACGGTTTTCTATTGACATGGTCAACTGGAAAGTTACGCCAGATGAATTAGTCTCGTGTGTGGTGAATCAGAACAAAAGTTGAATCGAATAAAAATTGTTTTCATGTGTTCCAGCCGAATCAAAATATAAATTACCCTAGAAGAATTTTTTTACAAGAGCTAATGAAAATTAATACAAAAAAATTTCTCTTACAAACGCTTGTATAACATGACAGCGTTGCCATTATAGTTTTTTTTAAGGGTATTTATAAGTTTGTGATTTCTACAATTTTCATTTTCGACCCTATAAAGTATACATATTCTGAGCCAGAATTGTATCAATTCTCAATTCTATCAAGTCGACTAAGCGATGTCCGTCTGTCCGCCGTTGATATACGGGTGCTAAGAATGTATCCAAAATGCCGCAAAAAATCAGTTTTTTGCAATTTTGTATGAAAATTGTTGAAAAAAATTGTTTATTCTGCTTCAAACTTGACTCATTTTTTTGACATGGCGATTAAACAAACAATTTTTTCCCAGATATCAGTCTATATACATATGTATACCAGAGATATAGCCTAAACTGATTTTTTTTAATGAAAATGTCGCGTAAGCCAACTTAAACAACTTTTTTTTTGCTTAAAAGCAGTTCTGGTACTAAAATCCGGAAAACGAAAATTTGCGATATCGGTCCATATATACTCCAGACATAGCCTAAAACGATTTTTCACTCAAATGTCGCGTAAGCGAACTTAAACACCTTTTTTTTTTTGCTTAAAAGCAGTTCTGGCAAAATAAGTAGGTTACCAAATCTAGAAGACGAAAATTTCCGACATCGTTTCATGTACATATGTATGTATATCCGAGATATAGCCTAAACCAATTTTTTCTTAAAAATTTTTTTAAGCGTTTTTTTATTTATTGAATCTTCAAAATGAACCAACAATAATAAGTATTCAAATCTTAATAGTAAATATAAAAATAAAAGAATTAATAAAAATAAAAAAATGTGCTTTTTACTTATGTCCAGCCAATGCTAGACAAAAAGTTCTATTATGCGGAAGCAATATCGGTAGAATCACCTATTGAACGTTCTGATAGTGGCCATGATACAAAAAACAAGGTAGCCGCTTCGCTACAACAATACAACAATAAAAAAAACAACAGGTACTTTGTTTGTGTAAAAAGGCGAATTCACACTTAAGCTGTCAAAAGTAGTTGATAACGAACATGTAAAAAAATTTAAATGGCGCCGAAAAAGGTAAACAAAACTTGACAGCGAAAGTGCCGCCATATTAATCGAATTCGCCTGAATTCGCCGATGCATCCACCTAATAATTAATTCGCCTTGATGGTGGCAAAGGTATCCCTTCTTCGCAACCGAGTGTGGCCGCCAAAATTAAGTATATTCCGTGCAACAGGGTTTGGATGAAGTTCAAGTTTACTGACATAACTTGTCGCGTACTTAGAAAATTCCTCTTTTACCAGCGGAACACTCAGATCTTCATGAATTCGTGAATTTTTTACGTACCATGGAGCCGCAGTAATCGTTCGAAGAACTTGATTTTGTCGCCTTTGAATTTTTTCAATATTTGAAGCTGAGACGGTGCCGCATAATTGAATTCCGTAGCACCATATAGGTTTTAGAATTGCATTGTATAGCAGATGTTTGCAATCCAACTTCAATGTCGAGTTTCTGCCCATAAACCAATTTAGTTGCGCTGCTTTTAGTTTCAACTGAGTTATTTTTACTTCAATGTAATATCCGCATAAACACTTTTTGAAATTAGAAAATTTAATATTTACTAAGATAGATACCAATCAAAACACTATAAACAGCTTGTTTTTATGTTTCCCAGCTGTCTTTACGTCAAAATTTCATAGCAGCCACCCTAATAATCACTAGACTTTGGAAATTAAAAAAAAAGTAGAGACGTGTGCAAAAGAAAATACTTGTTTTTTGTGTTTTGGAAGGTGTTATTAAAATATTTTTCTTTTTAAATTCCCAATAATTTATTTAGATTGTTGGAATATATATTTGTATAATTAAGAATATCTTTCATAGGTAGCTCGTATGAAATATCGAGATTTTCTGATTTGGTCCAGATTACTTAAAAGCCAAATTAAATCATCTGTTAGAAAGGAGGCGGATAAGTGAGCGTGACATTTTTTTATATCTTAAGATATTTACGTAAATACATACTTATATCTTAAGAACGGTTACTGCTAAAAATAACAAGATGCTAATCATTTTTCGATTGGTATGAATATAACAAGCTAATATAGTGAATAAAACTTGCTTGTTTGAATTTGAAAATAAATAAATAAATAAATAAATAAATATATATATATATATATATATATATATATATATATATATATATATATATATATATATATATATATATATATATATATATATATATATATATATATATATATATATATATATATATATATATATATATATATATATATATATATATATATATATATATATATATATATATATATATATATATATATATATATATATATATATATATATATATATATATATATATATATATATATATATATATATATATATATATATATATATATATATATATATATATATATATATATATATATATATATATATATATATATATATATATATATATATATATATATATATATATATATATATACACTTGCGCGTAGACTTTTTTTATTATTTTTATGTTGTAAGTATAAACAGTGTTATTAAAATATATGTTAAGTGCTAGTTATAAAACATTGAATAAATAAAATATCACAAACACCAAATATTTATGTGAATGTGTATACATACGTATATGTATGTATGTGTGTTTAAAAATATTCTTATTTCCCTATAAGTTTGTTACTAATTGTTATTAATCCAATCAGCAAATGCAGAAACTTTGGTATATACACCGGGATAACCTTTTATGGCGCAGTTATATCCCCAAGATACAACACCAACTAATTCACCGCCGACTAATAAAGGACCACCAGAATCACCTTGGCAAGCACCTGAGTTATTACCTTCGGCACAAGTCATAGTATCAGAAATTACAGGTCCGTAAATGTCTCGGCATTTCAGTGTATCAACAACTTCTACAGCAGCAACCTTCAATGTTTTATTTTGATTTTGTACACCATATTTAGTATTACCGTAACCTATTACAAAACCAGGATCTCCATTTAAAGGTTCCTGCGTTGAAATTGCTCTCATTTGTATTTTATCGCTGAGTTCAAATGAACCAACTATGCATATGAGACAAATATCATTTTGCTTAGTGGTTTTATTATAACCTTCGTGAACTTTTATAGAAGCAACTGGGTATATAGTTCCTCCTGTATGCGAATAATTGGAGCCTGCACGCAGCGTGTATAGAGATGCACAGATGTAAGGAATGCAATGCGCAGCAGAGATAACACAGGTTTCATTTATGATAGTACCGCCGCACGAGTGTTTTCCCAAAAATTGAAGCGATACTGTTGAGGCGTATTTTTCAATTGCAGTTTCATTGCCACCCACAATTCTACCACCTCCACCCGGTTGGCTAAGCGAGTAATCAGGAGCGGCGCCACACAAAGCGCAAGCACTTGCTAACAGAAGAAGTATGAACTTGAACATCTTAATAGAAATTGACTGATGCTTATTGTCGGTTTCACACCGTATTTAAGCAAAAAACAATATTCTACAAATCAGTGGAGAAATGTTTACAGAACAGTATAATAAATACAAAATTAAACATCATTGAGTTCAAACACCCATTAAGGCCCATGCGGCCTGAGCCGTCTAAAGATGTTTGCGCTTGTTCTCTGTTATCACATTAATCCTTCACGCGATAATTACTTAAAGAAAAAACGACCCGAAGATAAATTTTTCAGTATCACAAAAAAAAAAATCACGATAATAAAAAATAAATAAGATTGCTTAATTTTACTTTCACATTTTAATATTTTATCTATGAATAATAAATTTATTTTTTGTTTTTTATCAATTTTTATTTATTTGTTGAATCTTCAAGAAGAACTAACAACAATTATTCAAATCTTAATAACTAAAAAATTTTCTTTAAGTCCAGCCAATGCTAGACAAAAAATTATGATTCAGCGAATGTATCAGAATACCGTGCCACAGGACATCATCTGTTATGCTCCCGAATGGAAGCCAGGGTGTCCCTTCTTTTTAATCGTGTGTGACCACCAAAGGTATGGATGTCTCGAGCAAGTGGATTTGGGTGGATTTCAAGTTTGGTTACATACCTTCCAGCATATTTGGCAAATTCATCTTTTACTAAAGGTACGTTTAGGTCCTTGTGAATTCGAGAATTTTTTACATACCATGAGGCTGCTGTAATCGTACGTAGAACGCTGTTTTGACGCCTTTGAATTTTTCCAATATTCGATGCGGAGGCGGTGCCCCATAGTTGAATTCCATAGCACCATATTGGCTTTAGGATCGCGTTATACAGCAAAAGTTTGCAGTCTAAGCTCAGGGTGGAATTTCTGCCGATGAGCCAATTCAATTGCGCGGCTTTTAATTTCATCTGGGTTGTTTTTGCGTCAATGTGTTTCTTCCAAGTTAGTCGACGGTCGAGGTGAATACCGAGATATTTGACGTCACTGTGTTGTGAAATTATTTGATTATTAATTTTTATTGACGGGCATGTATTTTTACGCAGTGTGAACGTGATATGGACACATTTTTGTTCATTGACTTTGATTTTCCAGAGTTTTAACCATTTCTCTAAATTGTAAATATGTTCCTGCAAATTTTGTGATGCTGTTTGGTGGTTTTCATGTACACTGAAAAAAGCCGTATCGTCTGCAAACGTGGATGTATGAATTTTATCGCTTGTTGGCATGTCAGAAGCATAAATCAAGTATAAGGTAGGGCCTAGTATGCTGCCTTGTAGGACGCCTGCGTCGATTGGTTGAATAGGGCTATAAAAGTCACCTTCCTTAACGATAAATTTACGTCCATACAAATAACTTTCAATAAGTTTGTGGGTGTTCGCAGGAAAGTTTAGTTTTATTTTGTGCATTAAACCGTCATGCCACACTTTGTCAAAAGCTTGGGAAACGTCAATGAAAAGTGCAAAGCAATACTTCTTGTCTTCAAATGATTTTCTTATGACATTAACTAGTCTGTGTGTCTGTTCGATGGTACTATGTTTGGCCTTAAAACCGAACTGATGATCAGGAATACATTCTATTTTTTCCAGTACTGGACTCAACTTCATCAATAGCAATTTCTCAAATAGTTTTGAAACTGTTGGCAGTAGACTTATTGGTCAGTACGATTCTACTTTAGTATGATCCTTCCCCGGCTTAGGTATCATCGTTATCATAGACACTTTCCACTCGACCGGATAATACTCATGGCGTAAAATAGCGTTGAAAATAAAAAGAAGAATTCTTCTAGCCACACGAGGTAGTTGTACAAGCATTGTACCAGTAATTTTATCCATACCTGGCGCTTTCTTTGAGTTTATTTTATTGATAACGTTTTCTACATTTGGAAAACTAAATCTCAAGGACATGCGATGTCGTTTGCTGCATCATCTGTAAAAACATTTCTCAAGTGATTTACATACAACATCCCCTTTTCGGAATCGGTTCTTGCCCAGTCGCCAGTTGGAGTCCGCAAAGGTGGCTTACCTCTAACGCGTCTTTTTAAACCTTTTGCCGCTTTCCACAAAGAATAGTCTGATTGAGGAGTGCCATCAAGGCTTTCCAAGTATGATTTAAGGGAAGCCATTCTTTCTATTTCAAGCAGATTTCTCAATTTGGTTACACATTCTCGTAGCCTAATTTTAAGCTGGGGAGACCTGCGGAGTTGCCACTCCCTTCTAACTCTTCTTTTTTCTGACAAAAGTTGCTCAATTTCCGACGAATAAGATCTATTGTTCTCGTTTCTGTATCTTATATAGTTAGTGCTAGCATGTTGTACGGCCAGTTTAAGGCTTTTGGAAAAACTATTAATGGACACGTCAATATCTTTAGGCGTTCTCAAAGCAATATTCTCCGTACAATGAGTACTCAAATATTTTTTATATTTTAGCCAATTAACTCTAGTGGTCGTCAACTCTAAGTCAGTAGACGGGGAGTAAAACTCTTGGGGGGAAAAACAGATATTATTGTGGGTGAGTGATCTGATGACAAATCTAACGAAGGTTCCACTTGAAACCACTCTAAAGGAAAACTTTTCGAAACTCCAAAATCTATAACATCTGGAATCTTTCGTCTGTCTGACGGCCAATGCGTAGGGTGACCACTTGAAATCACATCTAAGCCCATTTTAGAAATGGTATCAAAAAGTACACGGCCTTTCGGAGAAATTAAACGTGAACCCCAAAAAGTGTGTTTAGCGTTATAGTCACCAGCCGCTATAAATCGAGGCCCAAGTGATTTGAAAAAATCCGAATATTGGTTTTCTGTTATTGAAAACCGAGGCGGTGAGTAAATCGAGGAAATAACAATTTTCTCATTACAAAATTCAATGCATACATTAGTCGCTTGCAGATATGCTTCACGTGTTTCGTTGAACCAACAGTGCTTAATTCTGGCTTTTATCAAAATTGCCGATCCCCCACAAGATCTTCCACGGGGATCTTTGGTGTCATATAGTATGTAGCCATTAATCCTGAAATAACTTGTTGACGTCAGGTGAGTTTCAGCGATTAACATTATATCGATTTGCTTTTCCATAAGGAAGTGCTCAAGTTCATTTTTATGCTGGCGGATGCCGTTTGCGTTCCAGAAACATATTTTCAAACAAATAATTTTTTTTATTTGTTTAAAATAGCCTGCAAAATTATGGTTTGCATTTTCAGCATTTCTTGCATCATGCTCGTCATAGAAGCCGTAAAAGTGTTTATTGATTGAACAAGAGTCTGCAGCGTTGCCTCAAGATTGCTAACATTTGGATCGCAGTTTTGGAACTTGGGTTGCTGATTTAAATTTGGAGTATCAGCTTTAACCACATTAGCATATGAAATTTGTTGGGCGTTTTGCAAGGCCTGCCTGGGGAATACTATTTGCAACAATGATATTTGACTGCGGTGGCTGCTTAGGAGGTATAGAAGTCTTATTTGTCATTGACTGTTTAAAGTGAGCATACACTGGGCACCCTCTGTAATTTGCAGTGTGGTTACCTCCACAATTACTGCATTTTTTAACGCTCGAATCAGTTTTTGATTTTTTGCATTGTGATGTGCCGTGAAGCTCTCCACACACAACACAAACTGCGGGCAATTTACAGTATGCCTTCGTGTGGCCAAATTCTTTTCAGTTTAGGCGTTGAACGGGACCTAAACGTTTATGCGGCTCCTCTATGGTGACCCTACGATGCAAAAGAAATTTAAGGTTGTAAATTGGATGAACCTCATTTTTCTTCAGAACGACATCCCCTGGTTCCATTTCAACCCTAAACATGGGTTGAGGAATCTTTTCACGGTTCCGCATATTTACCACATTTTTTATTTTAAAGCCTTCCTCTTGCAATCCAGTCTTAATATCATCCGTGTCTACACAATTCCTTTTATAACGACCTGAAGACCTTTAGCACTTTTAAGCTGATAAGTGTAAAAAGATCTTTTCTCTTTCTCCAGAACGTCAGTCAGTTTTCGGTATTCACTTTCATTATTTACCTGGATTTTTGTTTCACAGCTCACTAGTAGTAGGCTCTCTCAAATATATTGGCGGTGGTTTAAAGGTTTTCTTAGATGTTGCAGTCTGAAGGATAGCAAATCTATTATTTTCAGTTGTTGTTTTGGTGCTATCATTTTTAGGTAGTTTCGATTGAGACGACACTTAGCGGATTTGGGGCTTCGCTGGCGTTTAGCTACAGTTACGTACCTGTCCATGCCTACTTCTGTTTTCGGCTTATCTGCAACAATTATAGTGGATGATTGTTTGTCTTCTGTTGTAAGAACAGTATTTGGCGAGCTCGAAGGCCGGCGTTTCTTATCATTTATGGAAAGTAGATTATTCAATGATTTTTTAATAGATTCCTCTTCGGAAATCCATAAATTTTTGCTAGTAGAGCTAAGCTCTTTCTCAGAACTACATCTGCTAGGTAAGCTCATGCAGTGTTTTATTAAAGAAAAAAGTTTTTTATTATAGAAAACAAAAATTTAATTTTTAGTTTTTTTCTCAGACTACCTTCGTAATCTTCCGCACAATAACAACAATAAAATTTATGCACTGTCTCTGCACTTGTTTTGTAATTGGTATTATTGCTTTATTATTAAAAGTTTAAGGAATTTATTTTCCCGTTTTTTTTTTTTTTTAGTTTGTTGTTGTTCGCACAATTTATTACAACGTATTTTGTTTTTTTTTTATGCTCCTAATTTAGCACTATGTACAGGGTGGCCCAGAAAGACCGAAGTGGTGTGAATTGCTTATAACTTTTTATTTAAGAGATATTTTTTTAATTTTTTTTTTTTTAAATACATTAAATTTATGGGGAATATTTTTGGATTAGTTATTAAAAATGATATCCCGCAAGTGGTGGCCATATTCTGCTTCGCACAAATGTGCTCTTTCCAACACATTTTCCATGACCTTTCGCAAAACTTCCGGTGGTATGTTGTTAATTTCTTCGCGAATATTGGTTTTTAACTCCTCAATAGTCCTAGGCTTATTAACATAAACTTTTCCTTTTAAATAGCCCCAAAGAAAACAGTCTGGAGCGGTTAAATCCGGGGAACGCGGAGGCCAATTAAAAGTGCTGTTACGAGAAATTATTCTTTCACCAAAGATGTCGCGTAAAAGAGTCATTGTGGCCCTCGCAGTGTGCGCTGTGGCTCCATCCTGCTGGAACCATATTTGCGGATGGTTTTCCACGGCTGGCCTTACAAAATTTTGCAACATGGCCCGATATCGATCACCATTGACGGAAATGGCGACACCTTGTTCATTTTCAAAAAAAAATGGGGCAATGATCCTTTCTGAAGAAACACCGCACCAAACGGTACACTTAACTGGGTGCAATTGTCGTTGATGAAGTACTCTCGGGTTTTCCGTAGCCCATATCCTACAGTTTTGCTTGTTAACGAACCCATTTAATTGAAAATGGGCTTCGTCACTCATTATTAAGTTATGAATAAAATTTGGATTCTCTTGTGCTTTTTGCTGGAAATAAATTGCATAGTCAAGTCGTTGCTGGTAATCTGTTGGTTTCAATTCTTGGACAAGTTGAATTTTGTATGGAAACAATCCTATGGTGTGCAAAATTCGCTGCAGCGACGTCCTTGAGAGGCCCAGTTGTGACGAACGTCTCCTGGTTGATGTTTCTGGATCCTCCCGAATACTCTCCTGTACCACTTGAATATTGTCAGCCGTGTGGACAGTTCGGTGTCTGCCGGGACCAGGAAGGTTCCTTACTGCTCCTTGTTCTCGAAAATTTGCAACCAGACGGTTTATTGTTGACTGAGAGGGTGCAACCCGCACATTAAATTGACGACGTTATGCACGCTGAGTCAACACAATGGACCGTTGATTTGTAAAGTAAATTTCAACAATTTGGGCACGTTGTTCAATTGTGTATTGCTCCATTATAAATTATCCAAGTCTTCTTTACAAAATACTGAAAAGAAAAGAAAAAAAAAGTTGTAAGGAATTCACACCACTTCGGTCTTTCTGGGCCACCCAGTATTATTGTTTTTGTATGTTTACCAACATGTATAAAAAATTATTTTTGTCCGCTTTCAATTAACACGACCGTATGGTTGAAGAGTTGCGAGAACCAAAAAAAATGAACAATAAATAATCTGGATTTCATAAATTTATGAACATTTCCCAGCATTCAAGATTTTTACGCTGTAAAGACGTTTTGAAAATGAACTTGCACTTGCCTGTGTAAACAAAAAAGTAAGCTGCGACACATTCGAGAATTTTTCCGACATTTTCGATAATAATATGTATGCAGAACTTACAGTAAGTTACTTGTATGTGTAAATGCAGTATTACTTGACTAAGTTCAAATGTAATTAAGTCTATAATATACAGGGTGCCCCAGAACTTAACAGCAAGCCGAAACGGGGAGACAGGATTGATTGTAGGTAACCATCATGAGAATAATAAGAAAAACCATCTACTCGTATCTCATGCAGTTCAAAATTATAGGCGTTTAAGAAAAATATAGAAATTTGGTCAACTTATTATGGTGCGTCGTGATCAGCTGCGAGAAAACCAAATTAAAATATAATTCAAAGCAGAAACCAAATTAAAGAACAAGTAAGAGTGTGGTATATTTGGCTGGGCCGAATCTAAAATACCCTTCACGATAGTCACGTATATGTATAGTATATATTACAGATAAAAATTGTGTAATCACTATTCCAAAAAGAAATTTTTCATGGAAAAGTTTGTTTAAGCTATATATCGGTTATATATGAACCGATATCGGAATTTTCTATTTTCTGTATTTTAGTAACCTTCTTTTATAACGAGAATTGCTTTTCAGAAAAAAAAATGTAAAATTCGGTTCAGGCTATATCTCGGGTATATATGGACCGATATCGGAAATTTTCATTATTCATATTTATATAACCTTATTTTATTACCAAAACTGCTTTTAAGCAAAAAAAAGTTGTTTAAGTTCGCTTACGCGACATTTTCATGAAAACCGGGATTTGGCTATATCTTGGGTATATACGGACCGATATCTGAAATTTTTTTTTTTTACTTTTAGTCTTCATGCTTAATGAGTGTGTGAAGTTTGAAGCAAAGCAAAAAAAAATTTTTTTTCAAAAATGTTGATACAAAATTACAAAACAAAATGGTTCTTTTCGGAATTTTGAATATATCTCAGCTATACGTGAACCGATTTTACTGAATTTCAGTAGCAAACCCATGAATCGATGGGGTGAAAAAAAACGCGACAAGCAAAAAATAATCACCTGAGCTGTCAAGTTCACCTAGTAATGAATTCGCCTTGGCTGAAACTGAAAAAAACAGATGTACCACTATTTTCTATTTGTAAAGCATCAAGTGTCAGAAGGTGTTTCTGCCTTGTCGGATAATCAGTAGCTGACTACAAAAATAGCATTTGGATTGTTGGGATATAAAGTTGAATGTTTGAGAATATCTTTCAAAAATTTCCAAAGTCTACTGATGATTAGGGTAGTTCCTATGAAATGTCATATAGACATAGATAACTGGGAAACATAGAAAGCAAGCTATTTATAATTTTTTACTGGTGTAAGTGTTAGAAGTTTAAATAGCGAATAAACAACTTAATTGTTTGAATTTTTGTTCTCTGCTTTTCGATACTTTCAAAAAGCAAATCGTAGCAACCAACGGTTGTTCATTTGTTTGAAAGGTGTAAAGAAATGTTAGAGACGTTTGTAAATAGAAAAGCTTATTTTTTGTGTTTTGACGGATATTATTAGAGCATTTTTCTTTTTAAATTCTCAGCAATTTATTTGGATTGTTGGAATATAAAGTTGAATGTTTGAGAATATCTTTCAAAAATTTCCAAAGTCTACTGATGATTAGGGTAGTTCCTATGAAATGTCGACATATAGATAGCTGGGAAACATAGAAAACAAGCTATTTATAATTTTTTACTGGTACAAGTCAGTATAAAAGGTTTGTCGTTTGAGAAAACCTTTAATTTCAAGTCATTCTCAATTTGAAATCAAACCGTACTGTTTGTTGGGTACTTTCTATACAAATTTTTTAACACACGAATCGCTCAAGCAACAACAAATCCCCATGTTGTTTTTGCATTGTTGTATTTATTGTAATCCCAGTTCAAAGCGAATTTATACTGGTGAATGCAAGCGGAAAGACAAATTCAGTACATTGTATTTTGTTATTGTAAAACTTCTTGAGAATGTCAAAATCTAAATTCGCCTAAGATTGTTCAGCTGGGGAAAATGTTGTATAAACCTTATAACAAATTTTTATAATTGTTTGTAATTAAAATCCCAAATTATATTAGTTTTTTATACCCTTCACAAAAATGTAAAGGGTATATATAAGTTTGTGATTCCGTTTGTAATTTCTACAGTTCTTTTTTGCGACCCTATAAAGTATATATATTCTGAATCAGAATTAATGGAAAAGTCGATTAAGCGATGTCCGTCTGTCCGCTGTTGAAATACCGTTTCTGAGAAAACCATTAGACTTAGAAACTTTTTTCTTTCACCATTCTTTTACCCCATCGATTCATGGGTTTGCTATTGAAATTCAGTAATATCGGTCCACGTATAGCTGAGATATATTCAAAATTCCGAAAAAAGCCATTTTTTTTTGCAGTTTTGTATGAAAATTTTTGAAAACAAAAGTTGTTCGTTTTGCTTCAAACTTCACACACTTATTAAGCATGGTGACTAAAAGGCAAAAAATTTTTTTTTCAGATATCGGTCCATATATACCCGAGATATAGCCCAAATCGGATTTTTAATCAAAATGTCGCATAGGCGAAGCTAAATAACTTTTTTTTTGCTCAAAAGCAGTTCTGGTAATAAAATTAGGTTACATAAATATGGAAAATGAAAATTTCCGATATCGGTCCATATATACCCGAGATATAGCCCAAACCGGGTTTTTCATGAAAATGTCGCGTAAGCGAACTTAAACAACTTTTTTGTGCTCAAAAGCAGTTCTGGTAATAAAAAAGGGTCATATAAATATGAAAAATGAAAATTTTCGATATCGGTCCATATATACCCGAGATATAGCCTAGACTGGGGTTTTCATGAAAATGCCGCGTAAGCGAACTTAAACAACTTTTTTGTGCTCAAAAGCAGTTCTGGTAATGAAATAGGTTCATATAAATATGAAGAATGAAAATTTTCGATATCGGTCCATATATACCCGAGATATAGCCTAGACCGGGGTTTTCATGAAAATGCCGCGTAAGCGAACTTAAACAACTTTTTTGTGCTCAAAAGCAGTTCTGGTAATGAAATAAGGTTACATAAATATGAGAAATAAAAATTTCCGATATCGGTCCATATATACCCGAGACATAGCCCAAATCGGGTTTTTCATGAAAATGCCGCGTAAGCGAACTTAAACAACTTTTTTGTGCTCAAAAGCAGTTCTGGTAATGAAATTAGGTTACATAAATATGGAAAATGAAAATTTCCGATATCGGTCCATATATACCCGGTCCATATGTAGCCCAAATCGGGTTTTTCATGAAAATGTCGCGTAAGCGAACTTAAACAACTTTTTTTTTGCTCAAAAGCGGTTCTGGTAATGAAATAAGATTACATAAATATGGAAAATGAAAATTTCCGTTATCGGTCCATATATACCCGAGATATAGCCTAAACTGCGGTTTTAATGAAAATGTCGCGTAAGTGAACTTAAACATCTTTTTTTGCTTAAAAACAGTTCTGGTAATAAAATAGGGTCATATAAATATGAAAAATGAAAATTTTTGATGTCGGTCCATACATACCCGAGATATAGCCTAGACCGGGTTTTACATAAAAGTGTCGCGTAAGCAAACTAAAACAACATTTTTGTGCTCAAAAGCAGTTCTAGTATTGAAATAAAGTTATATAAATATGAAAAATGAAAATTTCCAATATCGGTCCATATATACCCGAGATATAGCCTAGAACGGGTTTTTCGTGAAAATGCCGTGTCAGCGAAATTAAACAACTTTTTTTGCTTAAAAGCGGTTCTGGTAATAAAATAAGGTTATATAAATATGAAAAATGAAAATTTCCGATATCGGTCCATATATACCGCAGATATAGCCTGGAACGGGGTTTTCATGAAAATGCCGCGTAAGCGAACTCAAACAATATTTTTTGCTTAAAAGCAGTTCTAATAATAAAATAAGGTTATATAGGTATGAAAAATGAAAATTTCCGATATCGGTCCATATATACCCGAGATATAGCCCAAACCGGGTTTTTCATGAAAATATCGCGTAACCGAACTTAAACAACTTTTTTCACCTTAAAGCAGTTTTGGTAATAAAATAAGGTTATATATATATGGAAAAAGAAAATATCCGATATCGGTCCATATATACTCGAGATATAGCCTGAACCGATTTTTCCAATAACATTTTTTTTTTGCTGAAAAGCAGTTCTTGTTATAAAAGATGGTTACAAAAATAGAGAAAATTAAAATTTCTGATATCGGTCCATATATACCCGAGATATAGCCTAAATCGGGTTTTTCATGAAAATATCGCGTAAGCGAACTTAAACAAAATGTTGTGCTCAAAAGCAGTTCTGGTAATGATATAAGGTTATATGGAAAACTAAAATTTTCGATATCGGTCCATATATACCCGAGATATAGCCTGAACCGATTTTTCCATTAAAAAATTTTTTTTTTTTTGCTGAAAAGCAATTCTCGTTATAAAAGAAGGTTCCTAAAATACAGAAAATAGAAAATTCCGATATCGGTTCATATATAACCGACATTTTTAATATACTATACATATTCGTGACTATCGTGAAGGGTATTTTAGATTCGGCCCAGCCGAATATACTACACTCTTACTTGTTTGTATTTGTTTCGATATTTCGCTAAAAGTTTGTTAGCATCGTCAGGAAAATTAAAATGTTATAAAAATTTTTGTTTGAAAAAATGTTGTCAAAAAATTCTTATATACAAAAAACTCAAACACAAAGAGAAATTCTTAGCAATATTTCCAAATTAAAAAATAACATAATACAAAATTAAACTTTTTCTGCAACCAACACAAGCCCTGTTAACGATTATATGTTGCTCCTCAACTTTAAACAAATTAACATGGAACATGTTGCTCACAGAATAACATGAACAAGTTTTACATAACTTAATAATATCTTAACAATAAAACCCTCTATATACATTCAACGTATTAATTTTTTGCCAACTAAATGTCTATAACTATGTGCTAAATTATCAGTATCTAATTTAAAATTAATTCTCTGTTCTACAGGTGTACTAATAATCTCTAACATTTCTAACATATAACGTTTCTTATAATTACATTCTGTGTTTATTATTGAAACATTTTCAAAATGAGGATAGTGATTTAATTCAAAGCAATGAGATGATAATGCTGCTTTTGTGAATTAATAGGCCTATATTTTAGGTCTGATTTATGTCCCGCTATCCTTGTCCTTAATTTGTTTTCTGTTGTTCCTATGTACATATACTTTATTACAATTCTCCTGATGTTACGCCTAATAAGCCTCGCTTATTACGAATACGTTAACCGAGTGTGAGCGAATAAATAAATACCAGCGATCACCAAAAATCATGTTTTTTTGATTAACTCATACACAAAAATTTGTAATCAACAAAAATCAGGCAACAAAGTTCAACGCTGAGTAAAATCAACTCGTCTTGTAAACATTCTAAATTTGTAATTAGCAAAAATCAAACAACAAAGTTCAACGGTGAGTGAAATCAACTCGCCTTGTAAACAATCAACAAAAATCTAGCAACAAAGCTCAATGCTGAGTAATATTAACTTGCTTTGTAAGTATTAAGCGTTCGCTTTAGTACTGAATAAAATCGGCAAAACGTTGCTTCGGTTGTGTGTTGTATAAACAAATTTGAAACATATTTTGTATGTTAGTTTAAAGTTAAAGTTAATTTAAAAGCGCAGTGAAACAAGTGTAGTTTTTGTTATATATATACCATTGTGTTTTTTAACAAATGTTCAAAAATAAATACTTACATACATATGCACATTTGTTTTTTTCTATGAACAACTTTTGTTTCTATGTAAATGTATTTTACTTTGATTTTTTTTCAACAGAAGCATACAGAAAAACTGTTGAATTGTTTTGCATTGATTTTTGTTAATTTTTTTTTCTTCCAAAACAAAAATTTAAACACAAGAAATGAATGCCGAACTAAGGGTGGTTAAATTTCAAGGGCCGATGTTGATTTTGAATAAAACACAAACTATTTAGGAAATTATTGTAATTTTATTTTATTATGATATATTGGTATTACTCAATTATGTATGGAACAAAATATCGGCGGCACACCTCCATCCGATGGTCCTAATTTTCGATGACCCTGAGGCATAATGGAGGTTCTATGCCGTTAATGTGCCGAATTATCTCATCCTTTAGCTGTTGAATTGTTGCTGGCTTATCGACGTACACCTTTTCTTTCAAATAACCCCAAAGAAAAAAGTCCAACGGTGTCAAATCACATGATCTTGGCAGCCAATTGACATCGCCATTACGTGAGATAACACGGCCATTGAATTTGTTGCGCAAAAGAGCAATTGTTTCGTTAGCTGTGTGGCAAGTGGCACCGTCCTGCTGAAACCACATATCGTCTACATCCATATCTTCCAATTCGGGCCATAAAAAGCTCGCTATCATCTCACGATAGCGAACACCATTCACAGTAACTGCCTGACCGGCCTCATTTTGGAAAAAAAACGGCCCGATGATGCCGCCAGCGCATAAACCGCACCAAACAGTCACTCTTTGTGGGTGCATTGGCTTGTCGACAACCACTCTTAGATTCTCATTCGCCCAAATGCGGCAATTCTGTTTATTGACGAATCCACTGAGGTGAAAATGTGCCTCATCATTGAAGATGATTTTCTTCGAAAACTGATCATCCACTGTTGCCATTTCTTGCCACCATTCTGCCCATTCACGACGTTTGGAATGGTCAAGAGGCTTTAGTCTTGAGCCAATTGCACCTTGTAAGCGTGTAAATGCAAGTCTTTATGCATAATGTTCATCAACGACGAGCGTGAGAGATGCAATGTTGGGCACGACGACGAGTTGAGGTGGACGGCTCTTCAGCCGCACTATCGCGAACAGCAGCAATACTTTCTGCAGTACGAGCTGTACGAGCATGCACTGGTGTTCTCACATTTTCTACAGACCCGGTTTGCTCGAATTTTTCCACGATTTTTGCGATTGTACGCGCATTTGGACGATCAAATTGACCAAAAAAATCACGAAGTGCACGATATGCATTTTGATTTGAACGCCCATTTTCATAATAAGTCTGGATAACTTTAACACGTTGTTGGATTGTGTATCTCTCCATGGTTCAAATTGAATAAGTCTGAAATAGAGAAATGTCAAATAAAATTCGGAAAAAAACTTGGCGTTTAGGTGTGGTTCACATTCAACATCGGCCCTTGAAATTTAACCACCCATTATATATTAGATCTTGATAATCTCTCTGTTAAACCTGGTATATATGTCAATGGTTTATAAATTTTCGGTTCTGTTAAGCTAACTCCATTATGCGTATTACTATTTTTAAACTGACTCACAAGTTTTGTAGTTAGTTCAGTTGGATAATCGTTCTCTTCTAGCAAATTTCCGATTTTAATTATGTTCTTTCTATGGAACTCCTCATCACTTATTGTAAGTACTCTTTCAACAAAATTTCTAGCTGTGTTAATGATTATATTCCTACTATGCTTTGAAAAGTAATTTATTATTCTACCTGAAGCTGTTGGCTTTTGATACCAATCCATAACTAGCTTATTATTCCTCCTAATTATCATTGTTTCTAAATATGGAAGCCGTGAATTATTTTCCCTTTCCATAGTAAATTTGATATTAGAATTAAAGTCATTCAAAGTCAAAAACATGTCATCAATTGCTAAGTCAGGAAGAATGCAAAACAAATCATCTACATATTTAGTCATTAATCTCGGTTTGATGTTCAATTTATCTATAGAACTGTCCAATAACTTTTCCATTATAATGTCCGCAATAATTGGGGATGCTGGAGATCCCATTGGGAGTCCATTTAGTTGTCCATATATCTTTCCATTATGCTGAAAATACCTGTTATCTTCTGTTATTTTCCTGACGCTGCTAACAAACTGTTAGCGAAATATCGAAACAAATAAAAAAAAAAATACGTTATTTTTTTATAAAAAAAACAACAAAAGATCTTAAGCTGCAAAAATTTATATATATTTGTATGTTTAAGAATATCTTTCAAAAATTTCCAAAGCCTACTCACGATTGGTGTAGCTCCTATGACATGAACGAGTAGACAGCTGGGAAACATAATAAAAGCTGTTAATAATTTTTTGGCTGGTATGAATATAAGAAACTAATATAGTGATTAAAACTCAATTGTTTGAATTTGAAAAGAAATAAATTAATAAATAAATAAATAAATAAATATATATATATATATATATATATATATATATATATATATATATATATATATATATATATATATATATATATATATATATATATATATATATATATATATATATATATATATATATATATATATATATATATATATATATATATATATATATATATATATATATATACATTTGTGCGTAGACTTTTTATTTTTATGTTTTAAGTATAAACAGTGTTATTAAAATCTAAGTATGTTAAGCGCTAGTTATAAAACATTGAGTAAATAAAATATCACAAACACCAAATATTTATGTGAATGTGTATATACATACATATATATGTATATATGTATGTGTGTTTAAAAATATTCTTTTTTCCCTATAAGTTTAGTAATAATTATTAGTAATCCAATCATAAAATGCAGAAACTTTGGTATATACACCGGGATAATTTTCTTTGGCGCATCCTTCTCCCCAAGATACAACACCAGCTAATAACCTGGCGACAAATAAAGGACCACCAGAATCACCTTGGCAAGAATCTGTGCCATTACCATTAGCACAAATCATAGTGTCTAAAATTTTATCTCCGTATTTGCCTGATTTGCATGTAAGTGTATCCAGTACTTTTACATCAGCAACCATCAATGTTTTATTCTTATTTTCCCCACCATATTGAGTAACACCATAACCTACTATTATGCCAGGCTCTCCATTTAAAGGTTCCGTCTTTGAAAGTGCGCTCATTTGTATTGTATCGCTAAACGCAAATGAACCACCTATGCATAAGAGACTAATATCATTTTGCATATTGGTTTCATTGTAACCTTTGTGAACTTTTATATAATCAACTTGGTATATGATTCCTCCTCTACTCGAAAAATTGGAGCCTGCACGCACCGAGTATAAAACTGGAATGTTGTACTGAATGCAATGCGCAGCAGAGACAACACAGCTCTTGCTTACGATAGTACCGCCGCATATGTGTGATCTGAAAAATCGCAGCGATACTGTTGAGCCGTGATCTTTAATTGAACCTTCGTGGCCACCCACAATTCTACCACCCGGTTGGCTAAGCCAGTAATCAGGAGCGGCGCCACACAAACTGCAAGCACTTGTTAACAGAAGAAGTATGAACTTGAACATCTTAATAGAAATTGACTGATGCTTATTGTCGGTTTCACATTGTATTTAAGCAAAAAAGAATATTCTACAAATCAGTGGAGAAATGTTTACAGAACAGTATAATAAATACAAAATTAAACATCATTGAGTTCAAACACCCATTTAGGCACATGCGGCCTGAGCCGTCTAAAGATGTTTGCGCTTGTCCCCTTTTAACACATTAATCGTTCACGCGATAATTACTTTTAAAACAAATGACCCGAAGATACATCTTTCAGTATCACAAAAAGAAAGTTAACAAACAATAAAAAACATTGCTTAATTTTACTTTCACATTTTATCATTTTATCTATGATAATAATGTGGATTTCGTTGATAAATTCATAAACATTACTTGAATAATAATTTATTGAAATTTTGTTGAATTTTTAAATTTGATTTTTGTACATCGGGTTATAGTTGAAGTTTTCTCGTTCTTAAGGTTTTCTTAAGAAGAATAGAAATTTGCGATATATCGATGGAAAAGGCGTTCAATTACCTTTCCAGCGATATACTATTTATCTCGATCGGAGTTTTTGGTTGGGCTCCACAAGGGTTTGAGTGGGACCATACACCGAAAAACACAAAAGTACCGTTATCTAAAAAACGCTACTTAGAAAAAGAAAAAAATTATATCGTTTTTCGTGTTCAGGAGGCCCCAATTAACTTATCTAGGCATGTGGCGTTCTTGGTAGTTTGTGTTATCAAGCAACTTTATGTTTGAACCAATTTTCAAAAATTTTCTTGCATATACAAAACGGCCAAGATTACTTTTGCGGGATGACGTTATCGCAAATTGACCACCCCAATACTCGTAATTGATTGCGAAATAGCTTTATCACTGATGGAGCAATTTTAAAAATTCCTTTTGTATATGGAAAAGGTCAATACTTTTTTTTTGTTTTGTAAAATTGGTGACGTGATTGTGCTACCCATTATTAATTATCAAATAACATCATTTCTTTTTAGCTTTCATTTATTTATTGAATCTTCACAATGTGAACTAACAATAAGTATTCAAATCTTAATAGTAAATACAAAAATAACCAAGTCCAGGCAATGCTAGACAAAGGGTTTTATTTTGCGCCAATTTTATCGGTGAAATCATCTATTTAACGCTCTGATGGTGGCAACGGTATCCCTTCTTCTGAACCGAGTGAAGTATTTTGCGCGCAAAAGGATTTCGATGAAGTTCCAGTTAACTGATATACCTTGTCGCATACTTTGAAAATTCATCTTTTACCAGCGGTACTCACAGATTCTTGTGAATTCGGGAGTTATTTACATACCATGGGGCTGCAGTAATTGTTCGAAGAATTTTGTTTTGTCGCCTGTGAATTTGTTCAATGTTTGACCATATAGGCTTTAGTTTTGCGTTGTACAACAAAAGTTTGCAATCTAATTTCAATGTAGAATTGTGCTGCTTTTAATTTCAACTGAGTGACTTTCGCATCAATGTGAGACTTCGACCTCAGTGTACGGTCGAGGTGAATACCAAGATACTTGAACTCATTATGCTGCGGTATAGCTGAGTTGTTGATTTGAATAGGCGAACATGTTTTTTTGTTTTGTTTTGCAGCGTGAATGTAACATGAGTACATTTTTGTTCATTAACTTTGATTTTCCAAAATTTTAGCCATTTCTCTAATATTGAAATATACTTATTCCTGTAAATTACGTGAAGCTAGTTGATGGTTTTCATGAACAGTGCAGAATGTTGTCTCATCTGCAAAAGTTGAAGTGTGAATACCAGATCTGGTTGGCATGTCAGAAGCGTAAATCATATATAAAGTGGGTCCCAGAATGCTACCTTGGGGAACTCCTGCCTCGATTGGCTGTAAGGGGCTTATAAAATCACCTTCTCTGATAACAAACTTCCGGCCGCATAAGTAGCTTTCCAGAAGCTTGTGAGTGTTTACAGGCAAGTTCAACTTTATTTTGTACATTCGTGCCACACTTTATCAAAAGCTTCAGAAATATCAATGAATAGAGCTGAGCAATACTTACTTTTGTCTTCAAAAGTCTGTCTTATAACGTTGACTAGTCTGTGCGTTTGTTCTATAGTGCTATGTTTAGCCCGAAAGCCAAATTGATGATCAGGGATGCATCCCACATTGTTCAATTTGGACTCAACTTCGCCATTAACAATTTTTCGTATAGTTTTGAAATTGTTGGTAGTAGAATTATTGGTCTATATGATTCTACCTTAGTCGGATCCTTCCCTGCCTTAGGTATCATAGTAACCATAGAGACCTTCCACTCTGCAGGATAATTTTCTAGGCACAAAATAGCGTTAAAAATAAAAAGAAGTACTCTTCTAGCCAGATGAGGTAACTGTACAAGCATTTTGCCAGTAATTTAATCAAAACCTGGAACTTTTCCAGAGTTTACTTTATTTATAACGTTTTCGACATCTTGAAAACTAAGTCTCAAAGGCACAGGCGGTCTAACAGCATATGGCGCGGAAATTCTGCTGCAGCATCCACATCATCATGTATCACTTTTAATAAAAACGTGTTTCAAATTATTAACATACACCATCCTTTTTTCAGAATCGCTTCTTGCCCAGTCTGTTACTGAAAATCGGGGCGGTGAGTAAATCGAGGAAATAACAATTTTTTCATGAAAATCTTCAATGCACATATTAGTTGCTTGTGTAGAGGTAATATTACTCAAGCAATGTATGTGTCTGCTATTGCAAGCCGTTAGGTGAGAAGCAACAACTTTATACTCTAAGACCAAAACAACAACAAACATGTAAACTAATTATAGCAACCACAAGCAGAAAAGAAATAATAAAGGCAGTCTCTTATGAACATTCATCAAGACTACACTTGCGAATACTCCTCACGTGTCTCGTTCAGTAAATAGTGCTCAATTCTGGTTTTTGTTAGAATTCCCGCACCTCAACAAGATCTTCCACGGGCATCTTTTGTGTCATATAGTATGTAGCCATTAATTTTGAAATAACTGTTGGTTGTCAAATGAGTTTCAGCAATTAACATTATATCGATTTGCTTTTCCAGAAGCAAGTGCTCAAGTTCATTTTTGTGTTGGCGGATGCCGTTTGCGCTCCAGAAACGCGTGAGCGAACTTAAAAAACTTTTTTTTTCACTCTTAACAAGTTAAAAATAAGACCGTAAAAACTTATTGTTGCAATTTGTTGTTTACTGGGGGTCTCCATTAGCCATAAACATGGTATGAGCATCATGGCGAACATCGCAAATGGCTAATGTGTACCGCTCATTTTCATGTTTCGTTCATGCTCTGACATCGATGCTCGAGCATCAGCGGTTTTTCTGGTGGTATTTGTGACTTGATCACAAAATCGAAAATATAAATATTTACGTACACCCAGCAACAAATACAAAGGCAAACGCTTCCAAGTCCACATTCGAAGAACAAACATATAAAATCAAGATATAGCCCACAACGGAATTTGTGACAATCAAACACAATTGTAGCCACAGCAGCAAAGAACAAAAGATATTGTTTAAGTCGGCTACCAGTTCAGACAGTTGGTAATAAATTAAACTTAATTTTGGATCCAATTTGATATGTTCCAGTTGATAGTTTAGCTTAGAAAAACACTCATGCACTAGACACAGCAAAAGTTCGTGATGCCACAGGATATGATGTTGGAAGTTAATTATGGTGCACAACAAATACATGTGAAAAAAATTCCAGATTTTACCCAACATGTACATTTCCGATAAATTTATCACCAAAGTAAAACAATGCAAGAACATTAAAAATATATCGACTGCAAGAAACTTTCGTAATGAGGTGTCTGCCGGTATCGAGGCGAAGCGGTCAAAATATGATGTTTGTATGGACCACAACTTGTGCAATCATTTTACGAACTGGCGATCTCGTATCTCTTTCATGCCGATGACTAGGAAAAGGAAAAACAAACGCATACAGATGATGACTGCAATGGCATAAGCAATCAGGGGATTTTTAACATTCAATTGAAGATGGCTGAAATTGACTCTGATAGCAGCCGGTGTTGTGAAGATAAAAGAAAAATAACCGATATACATTAGGTTATTTTTATTTAGTAACTATCCAGTTGCAAAGAAATTTGCAAAGTATAGGATGCACAGCATGGGCGGGGTGGCAAAGACCATAATGCCCAAGATGGTATTAACAGTACTTTTGTAGCGTCGCTGTGACTAACTATAACGATCTATGCCTTCACATAGGAAGTTTCCACGTGGTTAACAATGAATAACCGCTAAAAAAACTGTAAACCAATACAGTTAGTTGAGGCAAACCGTTAACCAGTGCGAGTGAGACGCAAAACTCTCGAAGACCGCACAACAAACACAAGCCTGACCGCAATTAAGAAATAATTACGATGACACGAGAGCTGTTCTCCAGCCCAGAGCTGCTTTATGTCAGAATTAACGGAAAAGTCGATTCAGAGATGACCGTCTGTCCGTCTGTCGCTCGTTAAAATACCGTTTCTGAGAAAACCATTTGACATAGAAACTTTTTTCTTTCAACATTCTATTACTCCATCGTGCCATGTTTTTGCTGTTGAAACGCAGTAATATCGGTTCACGTATAGCTGAGATATGTTCAAAATTCCGAAAAAGTTCATTAATTTTTGCAATTATGTATGAAAATTTTTAAAAACATAAAATTTTTAAAAGGCAAAAAAAAAAAAAAAATTCAGATATCTGTGCATACATACCCGAGATATAGCCTAAGCCGGGTTTTTCATGAAAATGTCGCGTAAGCGAACTTAAATGACGTTTTTTTTGCTTAAAAGCAGGTCTGTAATAAAACAATTTTATATAAATATGGAAAATGAAAACCTTCGACATCGGTCCATATATACCCGAGATATAGCCTAAACCGATTATATATTTTTTTGTATTTTTATATGGTAATTGTTGCTTAAAACGTTTTTATTGACATGTTGTTTTTCTTTTCCCGACGTTTTGTAGGGTTTTTGTCTAGAAAGTAAAAACTAATGAGGCCTTAATTCTGTGTCGTTTTATTTCTTATAGCTTTTGATTTTGTTTATTCACTTGTATAGTTAATTAGGTGAAAAACACTTTTTCTTATTGTTAAAGTGTTCAAAGAACGCAATTGCAAAAACAAACAAAGTCGTAATTTTGAGTTGTATTGTTGGAATAGGTCAGTTCTGGCTGATGAAAGCTTTTTGTTTCGCGTGCACAAAAGCACATACATAAAATTATAAAAAAAATTAAAACGTGCGAATGCATTTAGTTGAATGATATTCTTAAAAGTTCATTTAAATTTGCAAAGCGCTTAGTTAAAAAAAAAAATATATTGAAAAAAAAGAAAATAGAATGCATCGTAGAGGAAAATTTAATTTTTCCAATTCTTATGAAATGTAAACCAATAATAATAGTGTAATTGGTTAATTTACAATTTTCCTTTCATTTGTCCAGAGCTCATCAATTTGAGGTCGATTGCCCGGGGAATCCCGCTACGAATTACAGAGAGAATTCGTTTTTAGGCCGTACGCTTCGCCTGTGGAACAAGTTGCCTGCAAACGTGTTTCCTGTCTGTTATAACGTTGGAGGTTTTACGTCAAAAAACAAACACTACTCCCTCTTTCTCCCTCCCCATAACCTACTTTCCTAGTTCAGGTACAATGCACTGGGGTCATCCTCTGAGTACTGAGATAATAAAAAATACGATTGCAAAAAAAAATCCAATTAAAATTTCTATTTTATTTTTATTTTAATTTCTATTCTATAAATTGGCTCACGGGCAGAAACTCAACATTGAAGTTGGATTGCAAACTTCTGTTATGCAATGCAATCCTAAATCCGATATGGTGCTATGGAATTCAATTATGGGGCACCGCCTCAGCGTCAAATATTGAAAAAATTCAAAGGCGACAAAACCAGGTTTTTTGAACGATTACTGCAGCTCCATGATACCTAAAAAAGTGACGAATTCATAAAGATCTGAGTGTTTCGCTGATAAAAGAGTAATTTTCTAATTACGCGACAAGGTATGCCAGTAAACTGGAACGTCATCCAAACACTCTTGCGCGCAATATACTTAATTTTGGCGGCCACACTCGGTTCAGAAGAAGGGATACCGTTGCCAACATCAGAACGTTCAATAGGTGATTCTACCGATATTGCTCCCGCATAATAAAACTTGTTGTCTAGCATTGGCATAGTAGCATAAAAAGCACAGTTTTACTTTTTCTTATATTTTTATTTTTATTATTTAGTATTAAGACTTGAATACTTATTGTTAGTTCATTTTGAAGATTTAATAAATAAAAAAAACGCAAGTATTAATACACAGTGGTACTAAATGTAAATAAAAATTATGAATTATATAAGTATTGTGTAACGAACAAGCGTGAGTGTCATTATTTCAGTTGAAATTGAAGAGTCCACAAAGCGTTTTTAGAGGCAGAAACGTAAGAATATTTTTTACTCAGTTTGTTTGTTTTTTTGAAGTGATGCACAATAAGTGTTTATAGGGAAGAATTATGGCCACCAAATCAGTTATAAAGATATATTAATTAAAACAGCAAAAAATACAATTGAAATTTTAGCATTATAATTTGGCCGGTTAGGATTTTATTTAAATAATTATAAATAGCTTGTTTTCTATGTTTCCCAGCTATCTATATGTCGACATTTCATAGGAGCTACCCTAATCATCAGTAGACTTTGGAAATTTTTGAAAGATATTCTCAATAGAACTGCAAAACAATCGATAGTACTATCGATAGTGATACTATCGACAATTTTTGAACGTGTATACGAAGCCGGTTACATATAGCCGGCATAATGTTTCTGGGCATTTATTCAGGCAGGTTTTTAGCTGCCTTTGCAATTTTTATAGCTGTAGCGTATTTTACAAATGAAAATAAATTATATTGTACATCAAAGTAAAGTTTATTATATTATTTATCACTTTTATTGCAATAAAAAAATAGTTTTTTTTATATAACAAATGTTAATTAAACATGGGAACTTATAACTGGCGGCTGTGGCTAAATGTCGACTGCAACTTAAAAAACTTTGTTCTCTTTGCATACAGGTGATGCTGTAGCTCAAAGTGTTTAGCAAAAATAAAAAGAAAAGTGTTTGAAAGTTATATTTTTTATCACAGAATAAAAATGTGATAGCTTTTATATATTATTTTTTATACAATACATAAATTACATGTATGAATAGTTTATTGTTCATTGGCGAAATAAAATTTGCATTTCATCATTCAATAAGTAACTGTCTTTTATTTAAATTAAAACTACTCGTATATATAGGTTTTTTCTTTCAAATTAACGATTTTTGTACTCAAATTCAATTTTTACAAGTCAAACACAATGTTTTGCAACACAAATTCAATTTCTTTGACTTCATATTAAATTTTTTCTATTTCAAATCAAAATATTTTTATTTCAAATTAAATTTTTTGTGCTTCAAATTAAATTTATTTAACTTCGAATTAAATTTTTTGTTTATTTGGCTAAAAGCTTACAGCATTATTCAAAAAAAAAAAAAAAAAACTCAATAGAAAAAATTTTGAGAAAAGTTTATGAAATAAACTTTATTTTAAATTTGAAAATAAATTAAAAAATATTTTCTCCCGATATTTCAATTGTAATAAATTTCTTTTTTGAAAGACAAGACGATCATTGCTAATTCATCTGTAAATCCAACATTTTCATACTTTTCCTATTCAGCACCGCATGTGCTTGGCTGGTCCTTGATAATGCTACACTCAGAAAAGTATGTACGTAAAATTAACTGAAATTGCATTTTAAAAGAAATGAAAGCTCAGTTAAAAACCGGTCTACTAACATTTCATTTAAATTTAAATGCAGATTCATTTAATTTTTAACAGTAAAAATATAATGATTTAAAACCGTAAAAAATACGGATTTTTTCTTTTATAATGGTTGATTTAACTATCAAAAAAACAATTTACATATCCCATAAAAACAAAAGCTTTTTTCCTTTATTTCTCTGACACATACTGTAATTTATTTAACTGCAGATTCTGTAGAAACAATAGACTGATTATTTTATTTTAACTGTCCGAAATTTAAATGCAGATTCCGTAAAAACAAAAAGATTTTCCTTTATTTACTGTTTTAGTTTTACTATCACATATTTAAATAGAATTTCCGTAAAATCAAATGATTTTTCCCTTATTTCTCCGAATTCTATCATTGAATTTTTAAATGCAGATTCCGTAAAAAGCAAGAGATTTTTCCTTTATTTTTCCTAATTTTACTTTCCCTTTAACCCTTTAAAATTAAACACAGATAAATATATATAAATTCAGCTGTACATCATTTTCGATGAATTTCATTGTTGCAATTTGAGATTCGGCAATTGTGGACTTCCCGATTTCTTTGGATATTTTCTCGGGCTTCAAAATTCCATGCAACACATATATAAAAATTGCATCTTTTGAATCTTAAAAAAAAAATAATACAATTGAATTACTTCGGTGAAAACACAATTTTTCTGTATACAAAGAGTTTTTAATTCACCCTAATATAAACACATACAAACTTTGAAATAATTTTTTTTATATTACTGCCAGTTTCACAAGAAAGCGTTTTTTCGCATAAATTTAATTTCTTTATTGTAAAACCAGCCTTTCATATATTTGAAAATATCTACATTGCGTACTTACTTTGATTTAATGTTGACCATTTGTCCTTTGCATCGTTCCATACTGCCTTTAATTTTGCATCCTTGAGATTCATATTGATGTACGCTGGCAAAATGACGTTTAATTTTGTCCAATTTAAAAAAAAAAATGCTGTTTTTTTCGGGGTATAGCCCATTAAAATCAATTGAGATCTATTATAATAAAATAAAGATTCATTGTACTCACAAAATTGCCAATTATGGGAATCATACTTACCAAATCTGCTCCAAAAGTCTGTTTATATGCAGGCCAATTTTCAACAATATTTGCAATATTTGGATGTGTGCATTCTATTAACTCTTTCATGCGGTAGTTGACAGATTGTTTCCAATGTTGACAGGTTTCTTCCTTGTCGGCAAAGTTATATTTTAGGAAAGACTTTGCTCTCGATACATCTTCGTCTAGAAAATAAAAGCATGTAATTATATGTACATAAATATTTAATATATTTTAATATATACCATTTGCAAAACAATGAACCTTTTTTTCTGTGAAAACTGGTAAATTTTTGTTTGGTTTTTTATACAACTGACGTTTTAAACAACGTTGACTACTTTTAAATTTAAACAAAAAAAAAAAAAAAAACACTTGGTTTCGTAAAGAAATGATTGCTTTATTCATATACATACATATTATTAAACAACTGAAAATTTTTAATTGTAACTGAAAATCAGTATTTCTGTGCAGTTATTTTTTTAAATAAATGGGCGAATCAGTTAAAACTAAAATTTCTTTGTATTTTGAAAGATTATTCATTTAAAAATAACTGCACGGACTACTTCCTCAATAAACTACAGTCAGTTACTGTAAAAATATTCTGAGTGTAAGATACAAAAGATAAGGTTGCAGAATCCGGGCACATTATAAATTTTCTTCCTCCTTACATAGCTACATAGGTGAGCTTAATCCAATAAAAAAGTTTTTTTCTAAAACAAAACTACCTGCCCGAATTTTATTAGCTGATGCGGATAGTAATTTGGATTTGATAACAATAATTAAACAGTCAGTCGAAACGGTAGCACCTTCAGATTGTAACAATTATTATCTTGATATGACCATGAGTTTGTCATTAGCTGCATCTGGAGAACGGTTGCAATAGGAACCGTCCAAATTTGCTTTAGAAAAGTATTTCATTTTGTAAATTTTTAGCTAAATAAATAAAAACTTGAATTCGAAGTTAAACAAATTTAAATTGAAACACAAAAAATGTAATTTGAAATAAAAATAGTTTAATTTGAAATAGAAAAAATTTAATATGAAATGAAAAGAATTTAATTTGAAGTGCAAGAAATTGAATTTGTGTTGCAAAACATTGTGTTTGACTTGTAAAAAATTGAATTTGAGTACAAAAATCGTTAATTTGAAAGTAAAAACCTATATATATAAATGTTGTGAAAATAACTTAAAAAGATTAAATTGTTCCTCTGACCAACTAACACCTATATAAATATGTATGTATGTATCTATCTATGTTTACTAACTTCTACTTGAGTTACAGATTCATAGCCAAAAGTAGCGTTTAACGATAGTATCGTTTATATCGATAGTTTTTCTTGAAACTATCGAAAATATCGATGGGGACGATTATCGATAGTTTTGTAGCTCTAATTCTCAAACACTCAACTTTATATCCCAACTAGAGCTGTGTCGTTCATGAACGAACGGATTAAATTGAACGGATCATCTCATTGAACATAGTGAGTCGGTCATTAAACTGACCACTTTTCGTTCAATAATGAGCCGTTCAATTTTGGCAGCTTTCGTCCAAATATCTTTCGTTCTATTTATGTCATGTTCATGTTTGCTTTTGTTGTGCAGTTTAACTAAAGTGGGGGCTGTTTTTTTTTCTTTGTATTATTTTAAATTATCTGAAATAAAACAAAAAGAGATTATGAAACTAATCAAAATTTATCACGCCACAATTTTAATTTTAAAATAAAAAAAATTTTTTTTTGTCACTTCATCATTTTTTATTATGCTTTCTCGTTTTGTTCATTTTCCAGAAATGTATTGATAATTGAACGGAAAATTTTAATGTTGGCAACGTGTCGACGGTTCAAAAGGACCGATTGAACGAAATGATTGAACGGATCAGTCTTTTGTAACTGAACGAAAGTGACCGGTCACTAAAATGAACGATCCGGCACAGCTCTAATCCCAACAATCTACACCTTTCAAACAAATGAACAACCGTTGGTTTTACGATTTGTTTTTTTGAAAGCATCGAAAAGCAGAGAACAAAAACCACATAGAAAACAAGCTATTTATAATTTTTTATTGGTATCAATGTTAGAAGCTAGTATAGCGAATAAAAAACTCAATTGTTTGAATTTTATTTAAATAATAACACTGTTCATTCATATCAGTGTTGCCAAGCTTAGAGATTTTTTCCTTTTTGTACAGATTTATTTGTTTATTTCCACATGTGGGGAAAAAAGGATGGATTTTGTATGATTAGGCTAATTGTAGGGAATTTTTAAATTATCACGAACGGTTAACGGTTATATTATTACTTATTATTATACTTTTATAATTTTTTCGACTATGAGGAAAACTCGTTGCCTAAATTGGATGTCGTTGCATTTTCATCCAATTTTTATATACCGTTAAATATTTTAGCAATATTTTTTCCTAATTATGCCTAAATTATTAAAATCGTATTAAGGCTGTTGGCAGCGTTTTTTCTATAACTACCAATGGACGTACAAAACGAGAAAAAACACTAAACCGTGAAATTTCAAAGTCCATATGCATTGTAAGACCTCATTTGCAAGCTTTTTAACTAAAAGCATAAATTTTAGATATACAGCCCCTAACCACCTTATAAAACTTTAATCACAAAGATCTATTAACTAAGTATATTAAAGGATTGGATATCTTTATATCGTTGGTCTCAGTAGAAAGGCCCTAATTCGCATTTCTTCCGAACTTGAGTTTGTTAATGATTGTTAACGGCAGCAGTTCGTGATGACTTCCGAGAATTAATAACACACGTTAGGTTTAGTAAAATACAATTATTTCTTTATTGTCAGCTTGTGACGCAACGATATGTTTTAATTCCTTAAATTTTAGAAGATAATTTTAGATTTCAATAATAAATTCAGTTTACAAATTGACTTACTTTTTGGTTAAAACCATCAAATATTTAATATAAATTTTTACACGTTATGTGCGCAACTACTACACGTTGTTTTAAATTAGTTTCTTCTTTTAACTTTGAAGGGAAAAATACAGTAAAATAGGGTAAATTTAAGTACATAGAATTATATCAATGTATTCGTGAACTGTCAGAGCTGCATTTTTTAGTATGAAAGTACAGTGGCGGTTACAATGATACCAACAAATTTCACATAAATACAGCTCGTCGCTAAGATTTAATGGAATAAACAGTGAGCTTTTACACGTAATTATATTATAAAAGCCACATATTAATGAAATTAGTTTCTGCTGTGTTTTTCCAACTTTTATGAAGTTGTTAACATTGTGATATTACTTGAATTTACAATAAATGTAAAAATCGTACTAAAATAATTTATGTGCGCAGAATTTAACTGAAAAATTGCGTAGGGGAAAATGTAGGGAAATATTTTTTTGATTGTAGGGAAAAATAAAGATTTTTATGCGCTATGGTAGGGATTTCACAAAAAACCTCCTGACAACACTGATTCATATGCTTTAAAAGTGTTATCTCAAGTTCTATGCTAAGCTATGTACACACGGTTGTCAGATGTTACAATATTGTAAGATTTGGCAACATGCTGGCAATGTAGTGACAATGAAAAATTGTCCCGCAGAAGTAAATTGTGTGTTCAGACGATCGTAAGAAAATCTTGCAAATTCATTGTCAGACTATGGTCTGACAAATAATACATCTGACAACAAAAATTGTCAGTTCACACGGTTGTCAGATTGTTAGATGAAAAAAATTGCCAGACATGTTGTAAGGCATTGGCACTTATGTATATCAACAACCATCTGTTTGGCAGTGTTGCCCATCAAATTTTTTTCTGACAATGATGTCATTGTCAGGTGCATTAATTTTATACATCTGACAATTAAAACTGAGCTTACAATACCAGCCAATTGTCTGGCAATGCCGACGAAGAGTGTTCTCACGATTGTCAGATGCCTGACAACATTGTCGTCTTACAATTGATTGATAATGGTTTTTCTGACAACGTTGTAAGTTAAAAATTGGCAGTTCACACGATTGTAATACATTTTCACACAATTTTTCTGGCAATATTGTAAGATCTGATAACCGTTAGTACGTAGCTTTACAATTTCTGATACAATCCTGCTTAATTACATTTCTCCCACCACCAAAACCATATTGATTTATACTTTTTTGATAATCGTAACTAAAAAGCTTGTTATCCTTTTTACAAGCTCGTATGTGCTGTCAGCACTTTGTATTCGTACATATTATTTGACATCAAAATTTACTGTTGTTTTGTTTAGAAAATACTTCGTAATGGCCACGAACTCACTTAAGGAGCGCATAATTTCAAAATTACGCTATTGGGCTATTTTACATACATATTTTGTGGCCATTTTAATTGGCATAACATCGTTAAGTTTTAATTTTAAGCGCAAAAAATTCTGTCCTGCAAAATATCTTCGTTTGTATGGTGTTGCCATAAATATAACTCTACTATTTGTGGCACCGGTAGTGCATACGAATGTTGTCAATAGCTCCAATTTTTATCAGGATAATTTGCAAATGAAGTTAATTAATGCGATAAATTTGTATCTCCGCTCTGTGACAGCGGTTATGAGTCTGCTATTGCGCTGGAGAAGCGAATTTAAAGTGAAACATATGATAGAACGTTTAATCGTTTTGGAAAAGGAATACTTTCAACAAATTTCTTATCCTCAGCAGTTGTTAACCAGATTTGAGAAATTGTTTCTTCTGAAATTTACGGGTGTGCGGTTGTTAGTGCTACTTGGCTGTTATATTGTTTATAGATATGTGAATGATATGTTTCCCTGGTGGCATGTGACAATGTTGTATACGATAATTACCATGAATATAAATCATGGCGTTGTCCTGCACTATTTCATGTGTCTGCTGCATATTACCTCAAGATTTTTTATAGTCATTTTTCGTCTAAAAGAGATTTATAAGACTTTGGAGAAAACTCTACGCTCTAAACGTTCTTCTCTACGCTCTAAACAGCTGTTGCAAAAGGCGTTGGCCGCCGAAGTCGACTATATTACTAGCATACATTTCAAACTCACGAATCTTGTGACCGAATTAAATGAGTGCTACAAGTACCATTTGCTAATCAATTTAATAACGCATGTTTTCAATAACATTGCCATGGGCTATTATGATATTATTTTATGCAACAATTATCGCAAGTTCAACCTAACTTATTGGGATTATATTCTGGGCGGCTTTACTTATTGTGGTTTAATTTTGGATTTGTATTTGGTCGATGTTGGTTGTTCTATTTTAGAAAATTCCTATTTTGCCACAATCGCCTCACTTAAGAAATTCAATACATTTTCGAATATGGAGCCGGATTTGAATAAGAGTGTAAGTTACATATAAAAAAAAAATTATATAAATATTATTTAATAAGAATTTCTTTCAGTGTGAATTGCTGTCTCTTCATTTGGTACAAAAGAAACTTAGAGTAAGGATTTGTGGCATGTTCCATTTAAACAAGGAAACCTCATTTCTTATCTGTGCTTTTACCTTAAGCCAAGTGCTGTTTTTAATACAGAGCGATATCGCCAATAATTCTGTTTAAAATCTTAAGCTAAAGGTCCATACCACTCGTTATAAGCGCTGCACCTTTTACGTTACATGCAACGCTTTTCATGCGATAAGTTTCTGGTTGTGTTTGTAGTAATTTTTAAATAAAATCATTTTTTTTTTTAACACAAGAACATATAATAGCAATCCACGGCACAAATATTCTTGGCGTTAACTTAAAAAAAATAAAACAAATTGTGATCTGCGGCTATCAAAAACCACTGACAGTTTTTATAACACATACGACGCGTACAAAAGTAGAAAGTAAACCTACTTTTTGCGTCGTACATGTCCCATGCTTTGTGATGTGTAGCTTTTCTCATACAATTGCACTGATTCTAGTTTTTTGACAGACGGTTAGAACGGGTTAACGCGTATAACGCGGGGAATGGACCTTCAGCTTTAATGTAATAAAAATAAATTTACATAAGTAAAAAGTTTACTGTAATAAAAGCTGATTTTAGAGGGTTTGGCACTTAATCGAAAATTATGCGACTTTTTTCGGCAAATAAAGGTTCAAGCATATATATATATATACTACTCTATTTCTTATTTTCCTCAACGACCTTCTCTATCAAACTTCCAACCCTATCCACTCTTTCGCAGATGACAGCAGCATTTGTCACTCGTACTCTTTTGGTCATAGGCCCAGCCTATCAGAGATCATTGCCAAGAGGCTAAATATGAACGATTCACTGAATAGTGATCTTCTATTAATCTCCGAATGGGGTCGTAAAAACAGGGTCACCTTTAACGCTCGTAAGACCCAATGTTCCTTATTCACGCACAAACAAACGACCGCAAATGCTGCTTCATCTGTACTCATGGATGGTACAAATATTGAGGAATCGGATGCTCTTGATGTTCTTGGAATGAAGATACAGTGTGATGTCCGCTGGACTGAACACATTTTTCATGTCTCTAAAGAAGCATTCAAGTGTCTCGGTTTTTTGAAACGGTGTAAGATGTACTTCACTCCATCCGATCTCCTTACTATTTATACCACCTACATCCGACCGAAAATGGAATACAACTCTCATGTTTGGGCCGGTGCCTCAAAGTCTATTTTGGGGTTACTCGACCGTGTGCAGGAGAGGGCGAAGAAGCTCATCAGTGACAGTAGGGTATCCAACTCTATTGATTCCCTTGAGCATCGACGCAGTGTGGGGTGCGTTACTCTGTTCTATCGTTACTACAATGGATTTTGCTCTGACGAGATTAGGGATCTTGTTCCCGAAACTCGCACATTTTTACGTAGCACGCGTTCATCGTCTAGAGCTCATCCATTTGTGGTTGATTGCCCGGGGAATCGTACAACGCATTACAGAGAAAATTCGTTTTTCAGCCGCACGCTTTGTCTGTGGAGCAAGTTGCCTGCAGAAGTGTTTCCTGTCTGTTATAACGTTGGAAAATTCAAGTCAAATGTTCACAAACACTACTCCCGCTTTCCCCCTCCTCACAACCTATTTTCCTAGTTCTGGTACAATGCACTGCATATGTAGGGGTCATCCCCTGAGTACTGGTCCAATATAAAAATAAAAAAAAAAAAAAAAAAAAAAAAAAAAATATATATATATATATATATATATATATATATATATATATATATATATATATATATATATATATATATATATATATATATATATATATATATATATATATATATATATATATATATATATATATATATATATATATATATATATATATATATATATATATATATATATATATATATATATATATATATATATATATATATATATATATATATATATATATATATATATATATATATATATATATATATATATATATATATATATGTGTGTGTGTGTGTGTGTGTGAATTGTACAATAAACGTAAAAAATACTATTATGTGTTCGGAAATATTGTTATTTATTTTAAACCATTCACAAATAATCTAAAATTGCAATTGTTTAAAACGGGATAATGTGTTAAACACGGTTCAGAATTCGTAAAACCTCATGAAATTTAGCTCGTACTGCAGATGGTCCTTTGGAAAACACTGGTGCTGGGGATATGCTACGTCCAGGGGAAATATAAAAATTACCAACACGTATGTCTTTATGTTTTGGCCTGTAATAATACGGCCCCTGATAGACAACTCCATTGTAGATGATCTGAGTCCCATTTTGTGAATTTTTGTCAGCATTAATAAAATTCGATTTGTTTTTGGAAGAATGCTTATCAGAATTAGTTTTTGATGATAGAGAATCAGAACTACGAATAACGGTATCGCTTTCGTTTGAAGTCGAATTAAACTGGGCAGTTAACGATTGTGGCGGAGAAGAAGAATCGTGGGATTGTGAATGAGTAGACTGAGGTGGAAGTACCTGATAGGCAGGTGCGGCTTGCAACCCTTGGAAAAAAGAAGAATCGTGTGATGGTTCAGGAGTCGTAGAGACAGGTGAGAGGGGAGGCTGTTGATATGATTTGTAGCTATTAGAGCTAGAATCAGAATCGTGTGATATTAAAGGAGCTGGATGAGGCTCTGGTACTGGATGCGCAGGTGGAAGCTGTTGCTCTTGAGATGGTTGATGCTCATAAGAGCTTGAATCCAAAGAAGAAGAATCATTTGATGGTTCAGGAGCTGGATAGACAGGTAAGATCTGTGGCTCTTGGGCCAAAGAACTAGAATTATGTGATATTAAAGGAGCTGGATGAGGCTCTGGTACTGGATGCGCAAGTGAAGGCTGTAGCTCTGGAGATGGTTTATGGTTATAAGAGCTTGAGTCTAAAGAGGAAGAATCATGTGATGGTTCAGGTGTCGGATAGACAGGTAAGAGCTGTGGCTCTTGGTCCAAAGAACCAGAATCGTGTGATATTAAAGGAGCTGGATGAGGCTCTGGTACTGGATGCGCAGGTGGAGGCTGTTGCTCTTGAGATGGTTGATGCTCATAAGAGCTTGAATCCAAAGAAGAAGAATCATTTGATGGTTCAGGAGCTGGATAGACAGGTAAGATCTGTGGCTCTTGGGCCAAAGAACCAGAATTATGTGATATTAAAGGAGCTGGATGAGGCTCTGGTACTGGATGCGCAGGTGGAGGCTGTTGCTCTTGAGATGGTTGATGCTCATAAGAGCTTGAATCCAAAGAAGAAGAATCATTTGATGGTTCAGGAGCTGGATAGACAGGTAAGATCTGTGGCTCTTGGGCGAAAGAACCAGAATTATGTGATATTAAAGGAGCTGGATGAGGCTCTGGTACTGGATGCGCAAGTGAAGGCTGTAGCTCTTGAGATGGTTTATGGTTATAAGAGCTTGAGTCCAAAGAGGAAGAATCATTTGATGGTTCAGGAGTCGGATAGACAGGTAAGATCTGTGGCTCTTGGGCCAAAGAACCAGAATTATGTGATATTAAAGGAGCTGAATGAGGCTCTGGTACTGGATGCGCAGGTGGAGGCTGTTGCTCTTGAGATGGTTGATGTTCATAAGAGCTTGAATCCAAAGAAGAAGAATCAGTTGATGGTTCAGGAGCTGGATAGACAGGTAAGATCTGTGGCTCTTGGGCCAAAGAACCAGAATTATGTGATATTAAAGGAGCTGGATGATGATCTGATACTAGATGTGCAGGAGAAGGCTGTTGCTCTTGAGATGGTTTATGCTCATAAGAGCTTGAATCCAAAGAAGAAGAATCATGTGATGATTCAGGAGTTGGATAAACAGATGAAAGCTGTGGCTCTTGAGTTGATTCATAGGTAGAGCCCAAAGAACCAGAATCGTGTGATATTAAAGGAGCTGGATGAGGCTCTCGTACTGGATGCGCAGGTGGAGGCTGTTGCTCTTGAGATGGTTGATGCTCATAAGAGCTTGAATCCAAAGAAGAATAATCATGTGATGGTTCAGGAGCTGGATAGACAGGTAAGATCTGTGGCTCTTGGGCCAAAGAACCAGAATTATGTGATATTAAAGGAGCTGGATGAGGCTCTGGTACTGGATGCGCAGGTGGAGGCTGTTGCTCTTGAGATGGTTGATGCTCATAAGAGCTTGAATCCAAAGAAGAAGAATCATTTGATGGTTCAGAAGCTGGATAGACAGGTAAGATCTGTGGATCTTGGGCCAAAGAACCAGAATTATGTGATATTAAAGGAGATGGATGAGGCTCTGGTACTGGATGCGCAAGTGAAGGCTGTAGCTCTTGAGATGGTTTATGGTTATAAGAGCTTGAGTCCAAAGAGGAAGAATCATTTGATGGTTCAGGAGTCGGATAGACAGGTAAGAGCTGTGGCTCTTGGTCCAAAGAGCCAGAATCGTGTGATATTAAAGGAGCTGGATGATGATCTGATACTGGATGTGCAGGAGAAGGCTGTTGCTCTTGAGATGGTTTATGCTCATAAGAGCTTGAATCCAAAGAAGAAGAATCATGTGATGGTTCAGGAGGTGGATAGACAGGTGAGAGCTGTGGCCTTTGGCCCAAAGAACCAGAATCGTGTGATATCAAAGGAGCTGCATGAGGCTCTGGTATTGGATGTGCAGGAGAAGGCTGTTGCTCTTGAGATGGTTTATGCTCATAAGAGCTTGAATCCAAAGAAGAAGAATCATGTGATGGTTCAGGAGGTGGATAGACAGGTGAGAGCTGTGGCTTTTGGCCCAAAGAACCAGAATCGTGTGGTATTAAAGCAATTGGATGAGGCTCTGGTACTGGATGTGCAGGTGAGTGCTGTTGCTCTTGAGATGGTTTATGGTCATAAGAGCTTGAGTCCAAAGAAGAAGAATCATGTGATGGTTCAGGAGCTGGATAGACGGGAGTAGGCTGTGGCTCTAGAGATGATTCACTGCAATTAGAGCTGGCGTTTAAAGATTGGGAGTCATATGATGTTGAAATATCCGGGTGAGGTTCTGGTATTGGATGCACAGGTGAGTGCTGTTGCGTTTGTGGTGGTTTATGATCATAAGAGCTTGAGTCCACAGAAGAAGAATCGTATGATGGTGACAAAGCTTGTTGCAGTGCAGGAGCTGGATAGCCAGGGGAAGACTGTGGCTCTTGAGATGGTTTATGGTAATAAGAAATAGACTCCGAAGAAGAATCATTTGATGCTTCAGGAGCAGGAAAAATAGGTGTAGGCTGTGGCTCTAGATATGACTCATTGCAATTCGAGTTAGAGTTCAAAGATGAGGAAACATGTGATGTCGAAGTATCAGGATGAGGCTCTGGTATAGAATGCTCAGGTGAAAGCAGTGTCTCTTGAGGTGGTTTATGGTCGTAAGAGCTTGGTTCCAAAGAAGAAGAACCATGTGATGGTTCAGAAGCCGGATAGGCAGAGGCAAGAAGACAATTATAATCTTCTACAGGAGTCCACAATTGACCAGTTACTTTGAACTCATTATAAACTTCCCAAATATTAGCAAAACTTTTGCTTATATTATTGAAAGTGGCACAAACCGGTTTACTATGTAAATCGACTGTATTTACGACGTCGTAAGCGATGGATATTAAGAAAAATCTTAGGAAAACTGAAATAGCTTTCATTTTGGGTTGTACTTAAATTTCTTGTAACTATTCAAAGTGAAATGTAAGAATATATATTTTTATTCCATTAGTTTGCTTTTTATACAATTTTTTTTTTTCTCAAGAAAGAAGTATAAGGTTTACAATTAAACAATGAATTATATTTAAAAATATAAACGTGCTAAAATGTGGGTCAGTAATAGTAGTTGGAAGCGAAAAATAAAATAAGTTTTTACTCATTAAAGCATGAATTAAATTATCAATAGAATAAGCTGGCAAGAATAAACATTCAACTCTTAAACAACACATTTTAAGATTTTTTTTTTCAAAATATCGAAAAAAAAAACTATAGCTATAGCTCACAAAAAAACTGTTTCTGCAATAAATTTTATAGTGAGCTATTATTTGTTCTTATTTTTTGGTTTGTTTTCTTATATTTTGTTCAACTTCAAGTTGAACAAAAAGTATAGGTCGTGAACATGGTATCCCTAATTCTAGTTAAAAATAAAATTAAAAAAATTTATTTTAAAAGACACGGTGAATTGGTGTCGCTGCATCGTAGCTAAGGTTGCCGTAACATTTAAAAAACTTTCACATGGTAACTGCACATCGTTTTTACCTTACCTTAATTTTCTTACTTCAAAATAATTTTTCTTAAGTACAAATTAAACTTTTAATTTTGTATTAATTCATTGGATTAATAAAGTGGATTGAAAGAAACCCAAATAATCCGCTTTTCTCCTTGCGTATGGTCAGTTGGGTGTGCTACATCGAAAACAAAAAATATATACTCCCAAAGTATTCATATTTAAATACATTTTAGTAAAAGGAAAGGTGTGCTAGTAAATCACATAGATTAGAGGAATAGATAGAAAGGCCACTGAGGAGCACATAGAAAAGTCACTGGCGAAGACCGATTAACTGCTAGGCTTTAAACACATAGACGACAGCAAGCAGCAATCTGTCAAAAATAAAATACATGTGTTTAGATCAAAACGATTATTTTAACGACATCACAGCAGCACGACTTCACAACAGCATTTGCTGCTGCTGCCAACTTAGACTATTTTTGTAAGCAGCAAAAAGTAAATACAGTGCTGCCACTATAAAAATAATTTTTTTTTTTTTTTTGTCATTCATTTATTTATTGAATCTTCAAAATATGAACTAACAATAAGTATTCAAATCTTAATACTAAATACAAAAGTTATTTAAGTCCAGCCACTGCTAGACAAAAAACTTTCATTCAGTAGAGTCACCTATTTAACGTTCTGATGGTGGCCAGGGTATCCCTTCTTCTCAACCCGAGAGTGGCCGCCAAAATTAAGTAAGTTACGTGCAAGAGGATTTGGGTGAAGTTTCAGTTTACTGATATACCTTGTGGCATACTTAGAGAACTCGTCAGTTACCAGCGGAACACACAGATCCTTGTGAATTCGTGAGTTTACCATGGAGCTGCAGTAATCGTACGAATAATTTGGTTTTGTCGTCTTTGAATTTTTTCAATGTTAGATGTTGAGACGGTTCCCCATAATTGAACTCCGTAGCACCATATAGGCTTTAAAATTGCGTTATATAACAAAAGTTTGCAATCCAACTTCAATGTCGAATTTCTGCCCATAAGCCAATTTAGTTGCGCTGCTTTTAATTTCAACTGAGTGACTTTCGCATGTGAGTCTTCCACGTTAGCCTACGGTCGAGGTAAATACCAAGGTATTTAACTTCATTATGCTGCGGAATAGGTGTATTGTTAATTTGGAGAGCCGAACATGTTTGCTTACGCAGTGTGAATGTAACGTGAGTACATTTTTGTTCATTAACTTTTATTTTCCAAAGTTTCAACCATTTCTCTAATGTTGAATTATACTGCTGCAAATTTCGAAAAGCTTCTTGATGGTTTTCATGAACGCTGAAACAAGCTGTGTCGTCTGCAAAAGTTGAAGTATGGATTCCGGATCTCGTTGGCATGTCAGATGCGTAAATCAAATATAGAGTGGGTCCTAGAATGCTACCTTGGGGAACTCCTGCTCCGATTGACTGTGAGAGACTTGTAAAGTCACCTTCTTTGATAACAAATTTCCGGCCGCATAAGTAGCTTTCCAGAAGCTTGTGAGTGTTTGCAGGTAAGTTCAACTTTATTTTGTGCATCAGTCCGTCGTGCCACACTTTATCAAAAGCTTGGGAAATGTCGATGAATAGAGCTGAATATTACTTTTTGTCTTCAAACGTCTGTCTTATGACATTGACTAGTCTATGTGTTTGTTCTATGGTGTTATGTTTAGCTCGAAAGCCAAATTGATGATCATGGGTACATCCCACATCATTAAGTATTGGAGACAACTTCGCCATTAACAATTTTTCGAACAGTTTTGAAATTGTTGGTAGTAGACTTATTGGTCTATATGACTCTACTTTAGTCGGATCCTTCCCTGGCTTGGGTATCATAGTAATCATAGAGACCTTTCACTCTGCAGGATAATACTCAAGGCGTAAAATAGCGTTAAAAATAAAAAGTAAAACTCTTCTAGCTACACGAGGTAACTGTTCAAGCATTTTACCAGTAATTTGATTTTTACCTGGAGCTTTCCGGGGGTTTATGTTATTGATTACGTTTTTGACATCTTGAAAGTTAAGTCTCAAAGATACAGGCAGTCTAACAGCATACGGCGGAAATTCTGCTGCAGTATCCGCTGAATCATTTGTCGTAAAAACATTTCTCAAATGATCAACGTACACCATCCTCTTTTCGGAATCGCTTCGTGCCTAGTCGCCAGTTGAAGTTCGCAAAGGTGGCTTACCTATTACGGGTCTTTTCAGACCTTTTGTCGCTTTCCACAGAGAATAGTCAGATTGCAGAGTACCATCCAGGCTTTCCAAATATGTTTTAAGGGAAGATATTCTCTGGATTTCAAGCAGATTTCTTAGTCGAGTTACGCATTCCCGTAGCCTAGTTTTAAGCTGGGGAGACCTGCAAGTTTGCCACTCTCTTATAACTCTTCTTTTTTCTGACAGAAGTTGCTCAATTTCAGCCGAATAAGTTCTATTGTTCTCATTTCTGGATCTTATATGACTAGTTGTAATGCTGTACGGCCAGTTTGAGGTTTTCAGAAAAATCGTTAATTGACGCATCAATATCCTCAGGTGTTCTCAAGGCGATATTTTCACTACAATGTGTACTCAAAATTTTTTTGTATTTTAGCCAATTAACTCTATTGACGGTCAACGGGGAGCCAATCTCTTGGGGGAACGAAACAGAGATTATAGTGGGTGAGTGATCTGATGACAAATCTATAGGAAAATTTTTCGCAACTCCAAAATCTATAACATCAGGGATCTTTCGTTGGTCTGACGGCCAATAAAAATAAATTGACAGCAATAAGAACTAAAATTTTTTAATATTTAATAGAAAAAGACTTTACAAAACCAAAATAAACGAAAAAATGATGAGCTTTTACAGTTTTACGTGATATTATTACATTTTCAGTAAGTAATTTTAATTTTATTCATGTAAAATATACATGTGGCACCTCTGAAATTTGTTTTGTTAAAATAACACAATGTGCTGCTTTAATATAATTATGTTGCTGGTTAGACGGCAGCACTTGAAGTTAACGTTGTGAAGTCTGATTTCGTCTAAGTGTTTACAGCTTGTGTCCCCTTATCGGAAAGTATATCCACTGCTTCCCTAATTGCGTATAGTTCCGCTTGGGTGATTAATAAAAATTATTGCTTTGCGTGCTCTAATTTCCATTACACCCGCTCATAAGTCATCATAGAGATGCTGTGTGGAATTACTTTTGATGCCAGCATGTGGTCAGTGCCATAACACTCTAATATCAAAGAAATTACTATTCTTACGGGTGTATAAAAATGCATTTTCACATTGTGGAGGAGCCCCTCAATTTTTTCTTGCTACCACAAAAAACAAAAAAAAAAACAAGTATGTTATATGTTGGCAATATCACCCATTTTGGATTGTCAGTTTGTTCTTGACAGATAAAAAGGTTAGTCGTGTTTTGGTGTGCTCTTCGATTTTTTCTATTCGAAAAAATGGATCAAAGAAACTGTATTAAGTTTTGTGTAAAAAATTAAATTAAATGCACAAGGACATTTGAAATGCTAACTGTGGCGTTTGGCGAGTCTACTATGAGCAGAACACAAGTTCAATTGTGGTATAACCCGTTTAAGCCAGGTTGAAAAGATGTCACTGAGAATGCTTGCCCTGGTCGCCCGAGCACGCCAACAACAACGATGAAAACATTGAAGCAGTGAAGCAAATTATTTTGGATAATCGTCGAATCACTATCAGATAGGTTGTTGATGATGTTGGCATATTGTTTGGCTCTTGCCAAGCAATTCTTAGGTATGTTTTAGGCAAGAAACGTGCGGTAGCGAGGTTTTTTCCAAAATTGCAAAATTTTGAACAAAAACAACGTCGCATGGGAATCGCTCAGGAGCTATTGGACATCGCCAACGACGATTCACATTTCCTCAAAAAGGTCATAGCTGGTAACGAATCATGGGTATATGGCTATGACATTGAAACCAAAGCCCAATCATCCTAATGGAAGCGTCCAGAAGAGCCAAGACCGAAAAAGGCACGTCAAGTTAGGTCAAATCTGCAGGTTTTGCTCACTATTTTCTTCTACTGCAATGGCGTGGTGGTCGTACGGTCAATAAGGAATACTACCTTGCAGTTATGCGCCATTAGCGCGAAACAATTCTTCATAAACGCACGGAGTTGTGGAAAAAACAATAATTGATTTTTCATCATGATAACGCACCACCTCACACATCCAGTTATCATGCCCCAATCACCGTATTCACCGGACTTGGTTGCCGCTGACTTTTTCCTCTTCCCAAAACTGAAGACACCGATGAAAGGAAAGTGTTATGGTACGATTGAGGAGAAAAATTCGAAGCAGGAGCTGTTGGCGATACCAAAAAGCACATTTCAAAAGTGTTTCGAGGATTGGAAAAACCGCTGGCAGAACTGTGTTATATCTGAGGGGGTTTACTGCTAAGTTATTGATGAATAAATACTTTTTGGAAAAATTTTAAATAACGGCTATTTCTTGATCAGCCCTCATAAAAAATTGTATAAAAAGCAAACTAATGTAATAAAAATATATATTCTTACATTTCACTTTGAATAGTTACAAGAAATTTAAGTACAGCCGAAAATGAAAGCTATTTCAGTTTTCCTAAGATTTTTCTTAATATCATTCGCTTACGACGTCGTCAATTCAGCCGATTTACATAGTAAACCGGTTTGTGCCACTTTCAATAATATAAGCAAAAGTTTTGCTAACATTTGAGAAGTTTATAATGAGTCCCAAGTAACTGGTCAATTATGAAGCAATTGGCTTTATCTGTGTTTGCTCCTACTTCAACTCAATTCGTCCCATAATTTGAATCATCGCAAGGGCCACAACCTTTAGCTGGCAATCCGTTACCAGCGTCACAGTCTGCGCCGTTACCATTACATAGTTCTGGCTCTGTGGCCTCAAGCTCTCATTACTATAAATCATTTGAAGAGCCTCAGCATTTAGCTGCCTACCCGATACCAGAGCATCGTAATGCTTCTTCACCATCCCACGATTATTCTCTAGCCTCTAGATCTTCTTAACCCCAGGAGCCACAATAATTATCTGACACTCTAGAACCTGCATCGCAATCAGCTGCTTCACCATCACACGATTCTTCTTCTTTGGACTCAAGGTCATATAGCCATAAATTATCTCTGGACCAGCAGCCTTTACCCATCTACCCGGTAACAGAGACCTGCTCTATTTTATCTTACGACCAACACTCTTCACCTATCTATCCGCTATTAAAGCATCAGTATGCTATTATACAATTCGTCTTCTTTGGACTCATGGTCTAGTTTCTATAAAGCATTTTAAGCGCCACAGCCTTTACCTGTGTATGCTGTGCCAGAACCACATCCTGAGCCTTCACCATCACACGATACCACAAAATTGGATTCTAATTCTGGTGTCTATAAATCACCCCAAGAACCACAGCCCTCACCTGTCTATCCAGCTCCTGAACCATTACATAATTCTTTTTTTTGGGACCCAAGCTCTTATGAGCATAAACCAACTCAAGAGACACTGCTTTCACCTGAGCAGTCCGTACCACAGCATCATCCTGTCACTTTAACATCACATGATTCCTTATCTTTGAACTCTAACTCGAATTGCAATGGGTCAAATCCAGAGCCACAGCCCACACCTGTTTTTCCGGCTCATGAACTTTCACATGACTCTTCTTCTTCTTCGGACTCTAGCTCTTATTACCATAAACCATCTCAAGAGCTACAATTTTCTCTTGTTTATCCAGTTCCTGCACTGCAATCAACTTTTTCGCCATCACACGATTCTTCTTCTATGGAATCAACCTCTTATGGTCATAAACCATCTCAAGAGCAACAGCTTTCACCTGTGCATCCAATATCAGAGCCTCATTCTGATATTTCAACATCACATGATTCCCTATCTTTAAACGCTAGCTCTATTTGCAGTGAATCACCTCTAGAACCACAGCCTACTTCTGTCTATCCAGCTCCTGCACTGCAATCAACGATTCAGGTTCTTTGGATTCTACCTATAAATCAACCCAAGAGCCACAGCTCTCACCTGTCTATCCGACTCTTGAACCCTTACACAATTCTTCTCCTTCTTTGGACTCAACCTCTTATGACCATAAACCATCTCGAGGGGCATATCATTCACTTGCACCACAATCATCATATGATTCTTCTGCTTTTTCTCAAGAATCGTAAGCCGCACCTGCCTATCAGGTAGCTCTACCACAGTCTACTCATTCACAATCCCACGATTCTTCCTCTCTGCCACAATCGTTAACTGCCCAGTTTAACTCGACTTCAAATGAAAGCAATTCCCAAATTCCTAGTTCTGATTCTCTATCATCGAAAACTAATTCTGATAAGCAAAATAATTCTTCCAAAAACAAATCTGATTTTATTAATGCTGTCAAAAATTCACAAAATGGGATTCAGATCATTTACAATGGAGTTGTCTATCAGGCACCTTATTATTACGGGGCAAAGTACAAGGACATACGTGTTGGCAATTTCTATATTTCTCCTGGACATAGCACATCCCCAGCATCAGTGTTGTCCGAAGGACCATCTGCAGCACGAGCTAAATTTCATAAGGTTTTACGAATCCTGAACCGTGTTTTACACATTATTCCGTTTTAAACAATTGCAGTTTTAGAATATTTGTGAGTGATTTGAAATAAATAACAATATCTCCGAAAGCAAAAAACAGAGTAGTATTTTTTACGTTTACGTTTGCTAAATAATTCATTGTAAAAAAACGGATGTTCTTTAGTTATTTCAATTTATACTTCAAAATATCAACCAGTAAATTTTAATACTAGAACATTCATATAACTTTATTGATTGCTATTAAAGAAAAGGAAACATTTCAGTACTCTGATTCTTAGATATGTGGAGCTATCTTCATACTATACGAGTACATACCTGAAAGAGTCAATATGTAATGATTTAAAGTTAAAGTCGATATTTTAGCAAAATTGTATTTTTGAACTTTTTTCTGTGTGCCGACTTCTTATTTGCAAACTTCTTGTAATACGATATAAACGAAGCTTTCATTAGTTTTTAGCACCCTGTCTAATGTTATTGGACAATAAACGACGAGTACCATTTTTAGTTCGAACAATTTTTTTGTTCTTTTAAGAACAGACGAGCAGCGTTGTCAACTCGGTGCGCTTCGCACCGTTTTTCGTGCTTTTTAAAATTATCTGTGCGAAAAATTCTTTAGTCGATGCAAGGTGCGCTTTTTTTTAATTTTCGGTGCGTTTTTTAAATTTCGGTGGCACAAAATCAAATTCAACTCAACTTTTTATTTCAATGTAAGAAAACAGTTTAATCAAGTGTCCAAAATTTGTACGTATCATGTTATATGCACAAGGTAAAACAGTCTTGCTGTTGTATCTATATTATCCATATTCTCAAAACAAAAAGGAACATTTTGTTTTATAAAATTTGCTGCTTTTAGAACATGTTTTACTATTAAACGATCAAGCCAAGTTTGTCAAAATTACAATAAATGCAGACACAGATAGTGAAGTTCGTATTTATGATGGCACGTGAATTCGTTATTGTTTCGGTAATTTATGAATTGCTAAATAATTAAATATATTATAAAATTTTTCCAAAACTTTATCTTTTTTTTTTGCAAATTTTCGTATATTTCAATAAACTCTTTTAAAGACATTCTTTCTTGCCAACTGATTTTCGCTGTTTGCTTACGAAAACACAAATGAAATTGACACAGTATTTGATAGAATGCTATTAATCGAGTTTGATTGCTTATAGTGCGATTCTGTACCTTTTATTCATCCAATAATCAATTTCATCTTTACTGTACCGATTGTATGCATCGGCAATATAATTTTAACGACTGTAAGCAGCTGTCGTTTTGTGTACCTAATAATAGGCAGTAAAAGTAACAGCTGATTTCGATCAACAGCGAATATAATAAAATAATACTGCTGAATAATAAATATGATAAAATATCGTTATAATTATCTTAATAAAAGTAACAGAACCGTACTAGAGGCTAAGTTTGGCAAACACGAGTTATAGCTATTGAATGAATTTTATGGCACGCCATCAGGCGGTCCTATCAGTCCCAGTTTCAGTGTATAAGAGCCGTGTGAAGCACTGTTTCATTATCGTGTTTTTAATATAAAAATATACCTTGTATAATCTAAAATGGGTTTTTTAAAATGAAAAGAAAAATTCAAAATTCGGTGCGTTTTTCTTGAAATAACGCGCTTTTTTCCTGATTTGGGTGCGTTTTGATATTTCAAAGTTGACAACGCTGCAGACGAGACTAATTAATCCGGCATAACATGTATTGTGTATGTGTACGTGTTATTTTTTTTTTTTTTTTGTTTAAATTTGATTGCTTGGCTTGTATTTGTATTGGTTTGTTCTGCTTGTGCCGGCATAAAGCTGGTTGAAAAAATTATGTCGACAAAATATCACTTTCATCCCCCCGTTCGCCGAAAAGCAACAAAACAATTGTTCTCGTCTGTTATCGTCCATTGTGATTTAAAGCCTTCTTTACGACAGCAAATGCTGCAACCGGCGATTTTCTTCGTCTAGTTCACTGCTGTATTATTTTGAACACCACAGCATCATGAATTCATTTACATACGAATATAATTCAGTGCCGCCAATTTAGAGTTTTTTATTTCACAACTGGAGAAAATCACCTATTGCAGAGTCATAGAGAGGATACTGCGTACGTCTGCTCTGACGGTAACTAGTGCTTCTTGTAGTACGCCAACTAAAGCACTGGTTACGATGATGCATTGGCTGCCAGCTGATCTCATGGTGAAGGAAGTGGCCATGAGCTCTGATCACATTTTCTGCTCGGAATCATTTGTTTTCAGAAGTTCCTGTGTATGTTTACAAAAATTATTAAAATAAAGAAAAGTTTAAGGCACAGAAGTGAAAATAAATGTATTTAATTTCATAGCTTTGTTTCCAGTTTTCATTAACCAAATTGCCACAAAATACTTTTTACGTGTTGTTTGGTTGCGATTGCATAGTCATAATACATACTCAAAAAAGATACCAGTAGTAGGCATTTGTGCAACAATAGGTTTAAAGTCATTAAGTTCAAATAAGTGCAATATGGCCAACTAATAATTATTATTATTCATTTATGTATATGACAGGATTTTCGTTTAAATTTGACAAGCTTAAGCCAGTCTATGCACATTATGGTTAAGCCTTAAAAGCGATGCGGTGGAGGAAACTGTCACTTGTGTGGTCTTGCGTGATTTCGTGGCCATTTGTTCGAAAATTTCGTCAACGATTTGTTTGAGGTGGCATCAACATGTCTACCACGGTTTTCTATTGACATGGTCAACTGGAAAGTTACGCCAGTAGTGCAATTCACTAACCTGTTTTAACGCTAATAAAATTCGTTTAGAGAAATTAGCACTAGCGTTGGTGTTTTCGCGATTCTATAACAGTTTTTAACACTATTTGTCTTCGTTTTAAATCAGCTGTTTTTCTAGCCTGACTGATTAGCGTTAACTAAACACCAATTATTTTTGTGGTGTTTATCTTAACATCAATGTCGTTAAAATGCTACTGGAATAACTTCACAGTATCTGGCATATGACTTATCGGAAGACTCCAACAGTCGGTCGGCATGTTCTCCGTGAGAAGAACTTATCTTATTTATCAAAAAATATATTTAAATAATGAACATATAAATATTTTACTTACCCTAAACATGAAATTATTTGAAAATTTGTTTGTTTTTTTTCTGTTCCTCTTTGTGGTTTTCTTTATTTTTAACAAAGCTGCCACATTATTTCAAATTTTTTTAACATACAACCAGAGGTGTTAAGAATAAGTTAGTGAATCACATAAGCGTTAGTGCAAACCACAATAGCTCGCGTTTAGTTATGCTCTTTTAAAATCGTTAAAAGTTAGTGAATTGCACTACAGATGAATTAGTCTCGTGTGTGGTGAATCAGAACAAAAGTTGAATCGAATAAAAATTGTTTTCATGTGTTCCAGCCGAATCAAAATATAAATTACCCTAGAAGAATTTTTTTACAAGAGCTAATGAAAATTAATACAAAAAAATTTCTCTTACAAACGCTTGTATAACATGACAGCGTTGCCATTATAGTTTTTTTTAAGGGTATTTATAAGTTTGTGATTTCTACAATTTTCATTTTCGACCCTATAAAGTATACATATTCTGAGCCAGAATTGTATCAATTCTCAATTCTATCAAGTCGACTAAGCGATGTCCGTCTGTCCGCCGTTGATATACGGGTGCTAAGAATGTATCCAAAATGCCGCAAAAAATCAGTTTTTTGCAATTTTGTATGAAAATTGTTGAAAAAAATTGTTTATTCTGCTTCAAACTTGACTCATTTTTTTGACATGGCGATTAAACAAACAATTTTTTCCCAGATATCAGTCTATATACATATGTATACCAGAGATATAGCCTAAACTGATTTTTTTTAATGAAAATGTCGCGTAAGCCAACTTAAACAACTTTTTTTTTGCTTAAAAGCAGTTGTGGTACTAAAATCCGGAAAACGAAAATTTGCGATATCGGTCCATATATACTCCAGACATAGCCTAAAACGATTTTTCACTCAAATGTCGCGTAAGCGAACTTAAACACCTTTTTTTTTTTTTGCTTAAAAGCAGTTCTGGCAAAATAAGTAGGTTACCAAATCTAGAAGACGAAAATTTCCGACATCGGTTCATGTACATATGTATGTATATCCGAGATATAGCCTAAACCAATTTTTTCTTAAAAATTTTTTTAAGCGTTTTTTTATTTATTGAATCTTCAAAATGAACCAACAATAATAAGTATTCAAATCTTAATACTAAATATAAAAATAAAAGAATTAATAAAAATAAAAAAAATGTGCTTTTTACTTATGTCCAGCCAATGCTAGACAAAAAGTTCTATTATGCGGAAGCAATATCGGTAGAATCACCTATTGAACGTTCTGATGGTGGCCATGATACAAAAAACAAGGTAGCCGCTTCGCTACAACAATACAACAATAAAAAAAACAACAGGTACTTTGTTTGTGTAAAAAGGCGAATTCACACTTAAGCTGTCAAAAGTAGTTGATAACGAACATGTAAAAAAATTTAAATGGCGCCGAAAAAGGTAAACAAAACTTGACAGCGAAAGTGCCGCCATATTAATCGAATTCGCCTGAATTCGCCGATGCATCCACCTAATAATTAATTCGCCTTGATGGTGGCAAAGGTATCCCTTCTTCGCAACCGAGTGTGGCCGCCAAAATTAAGTATATTCCGTGCAACAGGGTTTGGATGAAGTTCAAGTTTACTGACATAACTTGTCGCGTACTTAGAAAATTCCTCTTTTACCAGCGGAACACTCAGATCTTCATGAATTCGTGAATTTTTTACGTACCATGGAGCCGCAGTAATCGTTCGAAGAACTTGATTTTGTCGCCTTTGAATTTTTTCAATATTTGACGCTGAGACGGTGCCGCATAATTGAATTCCGTAGCACCATATAGGTTTTAGAATTGCATTGTATAGCAGATGTTTGCAATCCAACTTCAATGTCGAGTTTCTGCCCATAAACCAATTTAGTTGCGCTGCTTTTAGTTTCAACTGACTTATTTTTACTTCAATGTAATATCCGCATAAACACTTTTTGAAATTAGAAAATTTAATATTTACTAAGATAGATACCAATCAAAACACTATAAACAGCTTGTTTTTATGTTTCCCAGCTGTCTTTACGTCAAAATTTCATAGCAGCCACCCTAATAATCACTAGACTTTGGAAATTAAAAAAAAAGTAGAGACGTGTGCAAAAGAAAATACTTGTTTTTTGTGTTTTGGAAGGTGTTATTAAAATATTTTTCTTTTTAAATTCCCAATAATTTATTTAGATTGTTGGAATATATATTTGTATAATTAAGAATATCTTTCATAGGTAGCTCGTATGAAATATCGAGATTTTCTGATTTGGTCCAGATTACTTAAAAGCCAAATTAAATCATCTGTTAGAAAGGAGGCGGATAAGTGAGCGTGACATTTTTTTATATCTTAAGATATTTACGTAAATACATACTTATATCTTAAGAACGGTTACTGCTAAAAATAACAAGATGCTAATCATTTTTCGATTGGTATGAATATAACAAGCTAATATAGTGAATAAAACTCGCTTGTTTGAATTTGAAAATAAATAAATAAATAAATAAATATATATATATATATATATATATATATATATATATATATATATATATATATATATATATATATATATATATATATATATATATATATATATATATATATATATATATATATATATATATATATATATATATATATATATATATATATATATATATATATATATATATATATATATATATATATATATATATATGTATATACACATATATATATACACTTGCGCGTAGACTTTTTATTTTTATGTTTTAAGTATAAACAGTGTTCTTAAAATATATGTTAAGTGCTAGTTATAAAACATTGAATAAATAAAATATCACAAACACCAAATATTTATGTGAATGTGTATACATACGTATATGTATGTATGTGTGTTTAAAAATATTCTTATTTCCCTATAAGTTTGTTACTAATTGTTATTAATCCAATCAGCAAATGCAGAAACTTTGGTATATACACCGGGATAACCTTTTATGGCGCAGTTATATCCCCAAGATACAACACCAACTAATTCACCGCCGACTAATAAAGGACCACCAGAATCACCTTGGCAAGCACCTGAGTTATCACCTTCGGCACAAGTCATAGTATCAGAAATTACAGGTCCGTAAATGTCTCGGCATTTCAGTGTATCAACAACTTCTACAGCAGCAACCATCAATGTTTTATTTTGATTTTGTACACCATATTTAGTATTACCATAACCTATTACAAAACCAGGATCTCCATTTAAAGGTTCCTGCTTTGAAATTGCGCTCTTTTGTATTTTATCGCTGGATTCAAATGAACCAACTATGCATATGAGACAAATATCATTTTGCATAGTGGTTTTATTATAACCTTCGTGAACTTTTATAGAAGCAACTGGGTATATAGTTCCTCCTGTATGCGAATAATTGGAGCCTGCACGCAGCGTGTATAGAGATGCACAGATGTAAGGAATGCAATGCGCAGCAGAGATAACACAGGTTTCATTTATGATAGTACCGCCGCACGAGTGTTTTCCCAAAAATTGAAGCGATACTGTTGAGGCGTATTTTTCAATTGCAGTTTCATTGCCACCCACAATTCTACCACCACCACCCGGTTGGCTAAGCGAGTAATCAGGAGCGGCGCCACACAAAGCGCAAACACTTGTTAACAGAAGAAGTATGAATTTGAACATCTTAATAGAAATTGACTGATGCTTATTGTCGGTTTCACATCGTATTTAAGCAAAAAACAATATTCTACAAATCAGTGGAGAAATGTTTACAGCGCAGTATAATAAATACAAAATTAAACATCACTGAGTTCAAACACCCATTAAGGCCCATGCGGTCTGAGCCGTCTAAAGATGTTTGCGCTTGTCCCCTGTTATCACATTAATCGTTCACGCGATTATTACTTTTGAAACAAACGACCCGAAGATACATTTTTCAGTAGCACAAAAAAACAAGATAATAAAAAATAAATAAGATTGCTTAATTTTACTTTCACATTTTATTATTTTATCTATGATAATAATGTGGATTTCATTGATAAATTCATGAACATTTCCCAGCATTCAAGATTTTTACGTTGTAAAGACGTTTTGAAAATGAACTTGCACTTGCCTGCGTAACAAAAAAGTAAGCTGCGAGAAATTCGAGAATTTTTCCGACATTTTCGATAATAATATGTATGCAGAACTTACAGTAAGTTACTTGTATGTGTAAATGCAGTATTACTTGAATAAGTTCAAATGTAATTAAGTCTATAATATACAGGGTGTCCCAGAACTCAACATCAAGACGAAACGGGGAGACAGGATTGATTGTAGGTAACCATCATGAGAATAATCAGAAAAAACATCTACTCGTATCTCATGCAGTTTAAAAGTTATAGGCGTTGTGTGCCTCGTGATCAGCTGCGAGAAAACCAAATTAAAATATAATTCAAAGCAGAAACCAAATTGAAAAACAAGTAAGAGTGTGGTATATTTGGCTGGGCCGAATCTAAAATACCTTTCACGATAGTCACATATATGTATAGTATATATTACAAATTTATATATGGACCGATATCGGGGAGAAAATATTTTTTCCTTGTAATCACCATTCCAAAAAGAAATTTTTCATGGAAAAGTTTGTTTAAGCTATATCTCGGTTATATATGAACCGATATCGGAATTTTCTATTTTCTGTATTTATATATATATATATATATATATATATATATATATATATATATATATATATATATATATATATATATATATATATATATATATATATATATATATATATATATATATATATACATATATATATATATATATATATATATATATATATATATTGACGATTTTGTGTTTTATTCATTCAAGTTTAAAATTTATGATGACAAAAATCGTCTGGTATAAACCAAAATAAATTAGCGTCCACACCTGCGATAATATCTGAGATGAGTACGTCAAATTCAATCGCAGACATACATAATTCTGTTACGTGTAGACTTAAAATCAGTGTTATCGCAGTCTTATGATAATTTTTATGAGAAATCTCATTGCAGCGATCTTGTAATAAGAGCTGTCAAAAAAACGATTACGTGTGTGCTTGTTTACAAAAATACGCCATTGCAATTTTACTGATTACTAGTCAGCGTTGTCAACTCGGTGTGTTTCGCACTGTTTTTGGTGCTTTTTAAATGTTTTTGTGCGAAAAATTCCTTTGCCGGTGCGCGGTGCACTTTTTTTTCCAAATTTTGGTGCGTTTTTTTATTTTTCGGTGGCACTGAACCAAATTCAACGCAACTTTTTGTTCCAGTATAAGAAAATACATTTTGTACTATATATCAGTAATATAATCAATACAATTTCATCAAGTATGCAAATTTTGTATATTTCATCTTCCAGAGCACAATACTCGTAAGAGTACACGGAGTAATGATATATAAAATGCACCAAATCATATACACAAAGTAAAACAGTCTTGCTGTTTAGGTTACGTATGTTATCTCAAGATAAACAAATATTTAATTTTTAAAATTTGTTGCCCTTTTTATTGTTTTTACACTACAAACATAGCTGTTTTTCAGATATGCTTGCTTTTAAATTGGATAATAGTCGCCTTTAAAATGTTTTTACAAATTTATTATCTCAACGTTTCGTCGGCTCTTTTCTGACTTTCTCAAGAGATTTTTTAGTTTTCTTTATATCACTTAGCAATTATATAATAAACGAAAATGGACATCAGAAAGCATTTATTTTATAATTTAAAAAAATAGTCAAAAGAAAATATTACAATTTAACCTAAAACTAATATCACAGAACTTGTCTTGTCAATTTCAAGTTATCTGAAGAATAAAAATTTGGTCGTAAAACAAAAACATAATTGTTTTTAATATAAAAATATAATTTTTATAAAAATATTTATGTGGGGTCCATAGTGCACGGCGAGCAACTTGCCTAGAAAATTTGTATGGAAAACACTCTTTTTTAATGATTTTCATAACAATTTTTAAACGTGTCGTTTGTCGTGTGTTCTGTAAACAGCACATTAAGTAAAAGGGCTAATACAAAACTTTTATTAAAAATTCTCGTACTTAGTAATTTTTTAGCAATTTTGTGAACAACTTATAAAATTAAAAAAAAATTTTTTTTTTGGTGCGTTTTTTTTTTCGAAATAACGCGTTTTTGCTCCCATTTCGGTGCGTTTTGAAATTTCAAAGTTGACAACGCTGTTACTAGTTTTGCAAAATATCTTTTAAAAACCCGTTTGAAATGGAAAATAATTTGTTTTTATGCATTAAATATATCCTATGAGTGATTACTTTTGTACAAAATATGCGCATGTACGAAATTCATATAAGAATTTATTCATCGCAAAGATGTGTTTTTTTTTAAGATTTGAATAGTTATTGTTAGTTCATTTTGAAGATTCATTAAATAAAAAACGCTGCAAAAAAAAAAAAATTAATTCGTATAAGATTAACAACAATACGTTTATTCCTTGTTAGATACGAAGATGGAAATAGAGAAATTCGCTCTCTCATTCTGCCGACGTTTTCTCAGATATCATGTCAGAGTTAATCGCAGTTGTAGACACAAGGTTACGTCTTTTAATACAAATGGTGAACAATCCTCAACCGAAAAAATAATAATGCTTTTTATTGACATGTCGAGCTCTGTAAACTGACTGTTAGTTTCAAATAAACTCTTGTACGAAATATGTGAATTAAAACTTATTTCAAGCTCGTTTCAATTTTTGTGAACATGTCCATAAATTTTTTATTACTAGTTAAATTTTTTTTTTTGTTCAAAAATATATGTATCCCACTTTTCTGCACTAACGAGTACATCTTAAGTTTACTTTACGTTACTACCACATTCCATTTACATTTCATTCCAGTCGGCTAACTGAGCCTTTAGTATCGTCTATACCCCGCATAAGAATTCAATAGCTACAAGCGACCTTTATACTTGGGGCAACGAGCGTTGCTCGGAGTCTTCAAATTATGTATATACGTAGCAGAGAACAGCTTTGATCAATTGCAAACAAATCACATTTACTCAACAACATGAAAAATTAAATCTCGTTCAAACATGATTTTGTGTTTAGCCGCACAAATGCGCTGTTGATTTTTAATCAGTAACACAATGAGCAACATCTTCCAAAATCTTATTAAATTCGCACCGTACTTAAATAAAAGTGAATAAAAATGTGTTGCAAGTATTTATTTTTTTTTTGTTTACATTTGTGGGATAAGTAAAATCAAAATATAATTGTGAAAGTTTAATAAAATTACTGATGGTTACAATTCTAAACATTTACAAAAACAACATTCAATATTCTTGACCTGCAATTGTTTGCACTTGTAAATGTTGTACCTACTTCAACAAATAAATATGAGTACTCGAAGTGCTACCAATGCAAATTTGAAAATGCACCTCTGATATGATGAGAATACTGAAATGGCTTAGAAAATCAAGATTTTCAACCGTTCGCAATTTTTCCCTTTGGATTTCTCTTCTACTGAATACATTTTGCTCTAACACGGTAAAATTTTCTTTATTCTACACTCTCTTCAGTTTGTGATTCCGTTTGTAATTTCTACCGTTTTTTTCTTGCGATCCTATAAAGTATATATACTCTGATTCAGAATTAATGGAAAAGTCGATTAAGCGATGTCCGTCTGTCGGTCGTTGAAATACCGTTTCTGAGAAAACCATTAGACATAGAAACTTTTTACTTTCACCATTCTATTACTCCAAATTGCCATGTGTTTGCTATTGAAATTCAGTAATATCGGTTCACGTATAGCTGAGATATATATTCAAAATTCCGGAAAAAGTCATTAATTTTTGCAATTTTGTATGGAAATTTTTGAAAAAAAAGTTATTTGTTTTGCTTTAAACTTCACACACTCAGTAAACATGGTGACTAAAAAACAAACAAAAAAAATTTTCAGATATCGGTCCATATATACCCGAGATATAGCCCAAATCAGGTTTTTCTTGAAAATATCGCATAAGCGATTTGAAACAACTTTTTTTGCTCAAAAGCAGTTTTGGTAATGAAATGAGGTTATATAAATATAGAAAATGAAAATTTCCGATATCGGTCCATACGTACCCGAGATATAGCTTCGTTCTTTAGAAAAAGTGAATCATTCGCTTCTTGTAAAGAAGTTGCAAATTTTGGGTTTTACAAATCAAGCTTTCAAATGGTTATTTTCATATTTGTCGGACAGGAAGGAAAATATAATTTTCAGAAACTTAGTTTCAAAAAATTTACAAGTACCTTCTGGTGTATCACAGGGGAGCCATCTTAGACCACTACTATTTTTGCTGTATATTAATGATATGCAGATGACGTAAAAATCTTCCTATGTTATAATAACTTTTTGGATCATAAATTTCTTCAAATGGATTTAGATTCGTTTTATAATTGGTGCAAAGTCAACCTGATGAAGCTTAATTTAAAAAAAAATGCAAGCAAATGCGCTTTTTTAGAAACAATCCGAACATCGTTAGTTATTTTCTAAATGGTTATATTATTGATACCGTGGACAGTATAATGGATTTAGGTATTTTATTTGATCCAAAAATGAGTTTTATTCCGCATATCACAGCTACAATAAATAAGATCCCTGCTACAATAAATAAGTGTACCCCTGGGTGTTATAAAACGTTGGTCCAATGAGTTCGCTGATCCGTACATTGCGAAAACGTTATATGCTGCACTGGTTCATCCTATATTAGAATATGGATCGATTATTTATCCTATCTATCAGATTCATTCAAAGGCAATTGAGTCAGTGCAAAAGCAATTTCTGTTATTTTGCCTTCGAAGGTTACGCTTCAACCCTCAAAATTTGCCTTCGTATACGGCTCGTTTGGCTCTCATCAAGCTGCCTACTTTGAAAAGCCGTAGAACTATGCTCAACGTTTCTTTTGCACTGAAACTGATTAATGGTGACATCTGCTCTGGATTTTTGATTAATGAAATTTCATTTAACATTCCGCAACGCTCATCCCGGCATTTCTTTCCGTTATTTGTGGAATTTTCCAGAGTTAATTATGTTGATGCTGACCCTCTCAGGAGAGTGTGTATGCAGTTCAACCAACTGTTTGGACTAATTGATTTTTCATTAAATCTAAATATTGTAAAGAATTCAATTATCGTCTATTTAAATTCATAACTTTTCTCTTTGTTGTTTATATCTTGTTAATTATTTTGCTTTTTACATATTTTAATATTTATATACACATGTACATATTAACATACTATTAATGTATGTAAGGAATATTTCCATAGACAAATAAATAAATAAATAAATATAAAAAAACGGGTTTCTCATGAAAAACAACTTTTGTTTTTTGCTTAAAAGCAGTTTTGGTAATAAAATAAGGTTATATATGAATAATGAAAATTTCCGATATCGGTCCATATATACCCAGTCTGAACCGAATTTTATTTTTTTTTCTGAAAAGCAATTCTCGTTATAAAAGAAGGTTACTAAAATACAGAAAATAGAAAATTCCGATATCGGTTCATATATACCCGAGATATAGTCTAGACCGGATTTTTCATGAAAATGTCGCGTAAGCGAACTTAAACAACTTTTTTGTGCTCAAAAGCAGTTCTGGTAATGAAATAAGGTTATATAAATATGGAAAATTAAAATTTTCGATATCGGTCCATATAGCCGAGATATAGCCTGAATGGATTTTATCATTAATTTTTTTTTTTTTTTTTGCTGAAAAGCAATTCTCGTTATAAAAGAAGGTTACTAAAATACAGAAAATAGAAAATTCCGATATCGGTTCATATATAACCGATATATATCTTAAACAAACTTTTCCATAAAAATGTCCATGAAAAATTTCTTTTTGGAATGATGATTACACCATTTTTATTTGTAATATATACTATACATATACGTGACTATCGTGAAGGTTATTTTAGATTTGACCCAGCCAAATATAACACACTCTTACTTGTTTTTCAATTTGGTTTCTGCTTTGAATTATATTTTAATTTGGTTTTCTCGCAGCTGATCACGACGCACCATAATAAGTTGACCAAATTTCTAGGTTTTTCTTAAACGCCTATAATTTTGAACTGCATGAGATACGAGTAGATGTTTTTTCTGATTACTCTCATGATGGTTACCTACAATCAATCCTGTCTCCCCGTTTCGTCTTGATGTTGAGTTCTGGGGCACCCTGTATATTATAGACTTAATTACATTTGAACTTATTCAAGTAATACTGCATTTACACATACAAGTAACTTACTGTATACATATTATTATCGAAAATGTCGGAAAAATTCTCTTGCAACTTGCAAGTGCAAGTTCATTTTCAAAACGTCTTTACAAATCTTGAATGCTGGGAAATGTTCATGAATTTATCAATGAAATCCACATTATTATTCATAGATAAAATATTAAAATGTGAAAGTAAAATTAAGCAATCTTATTTATTTTTTATTATCGTGTTTTTTTTTGTGCTACTGAAAAATGTATCTTCGGGTCGTTTGCTTCAAAAGTAATTATCGCGTGAACGATTAATGTGATAACAGGGGACAAGCGCAAACATCTTTAGACGGCTCAGGCCGCATGTGCCTAAATGGGTGTTTGAACTCAATGATGTTTAATTTTGTATTTATTATACTGCGCTGTAAACATTTCTCTACTGATTTGTAGAATATTGTTTTTTGCTTAAATACGATGTGAAACCGACAATAAGCATCAGTCAATTTCTATTAAGATGTTCAAGTTCATACTTCTTCTGTTAGCAAGTGCTTGCGCTTTGTGTGGCGCCGCTCCTGATTACTCGCCCTGCTGGCAACTCAGTTAGCTTAAAATTAACTTTAAACTAATTTTTTTGCAGCTGATGGTGGGTGACACTTAGATTATTTTCAATGGAGATAACTGACTATTTTAACATGGCGATGTCCTAAGAGGTAGTCAATTGACCGACTCTGCATTACTTTTCAACTAACTTAAAGTTAGTTTTCTATAAGTCAACTTGTAACGGACTTATATATAGCTACTCAGAAGTTAACCGTTCATCAGTGGATTTTTAGTTGGCTTTTTTCAGTTAGTTAAGTAACTAACTATTATCTAACTTCTTCCTAGCCAGCCATATGCTAACTTTGCGTCATTAAACTATTTACAAAAAAAATTCCTAGTTTTTTCCTCTATAACGAACGACTTCGTTCAAGCATATATTTTCCAAATAAAAACTCATGTTTTATATATACTTGTTTTAATTTTCATGTATCTTAAATTTATACGACTTTTATTCGTAAGAAATAAAAAAAATTTAAAAAAAATCATTTATATCAAAATTATTAAATTAAATTTTTATACACTTAAAAAAATTCATTTGTTCATAAAAACGCTATGTTTATTAAGCATTTATTTGACAAACTCTCATACAAAATTTGTCAAATACGAACTTAATAAAATAACATATTCCTTATAAATAAGACAAAATAATATTTAATAATATTTTAATACAAATTAAAGCGATTTCAATTGCATTGCTCAAAGCTAATATACTTTAGTAACATGCACTCTAAATATAAGTTAACACATGATGAGTCCCACTAATATAATGAGTCCCACTAATATAATGAATCCCACTAATGGAAAGAAATTTGATTTGTTCTTGCTGTTCTTGCTGTGTGAATATGCTGACGTCTTCAAGTAAAATCAAAAAATGAAGATCGCTGCTGCTGACGTCGTCATTTTTGAAAGATCTTATTTTTAAGTTTTATATTTTTAAGTTTAGTTTTAGTTTGGAGTTAAGTCAATAAAATTGTACGTAAGTACAAAATAAAATCCATCTAAAATAAAAAATAATAATTGGCGCCCAACGTGTTGCTTCTGTAAAGTGGCTAAACTTTCATCGGGAAATATTTGAAGAGTGCAACTACCAGGAGAAAATTGATTCGTTAAAAGAAACAACCGCTGTGGAAAAGAAACTGAAACGATTGCCAGAAATCATCGATGAAGATAACCATGATTCTACAGTAAGCTAGTTGTTACATAGTTTATTTTATTTTTTTTTTTCATTATAAATTACTATATTGTAATTATCGTGTTAATTGATTAATATTGTGGAAAGTGCATTGTGTTCGGTGATAAATGTATTTTTTTTTTAGTATTGAATAATTTGTAATATAAATTCATTATGAAAATGGATGAAGAACAGTTGAGAATTGTGATTGGTGCCGCGGTTTCTTCTGCCATCGAGCGAACAAAAGTATCTTTCGAACGAACCGTCAGGGAACTGACGACCAGACTAAGTGCTTTAGAAACTCCAACTCCAGTAGAGGAGTACAGACCAGTTACAATTATAGCAGGAATTGAGTGTAATGAGTCACTTGACTTAATAAAATCGCTTCCGGAATTTAGTGGTGAACAAGTTCGGTATGTTTCATGGCGACAAGCTGCATTCGCAGCATATAAACTTTTTGAAAACTACAATGGTAGCTCCAGGCACTATCAGGCAGTTGCCATTATACGTAATAAAATTGTCGGTTCAGCCGATCAAGTTTTGTCCTCATTTAATACAGTACTTAATTTTAAGGCAATAATTGCGCGTTTAGATTTTACTTACGCGGATAAAAGAGCAATTTATTTAGTAGAACAGGAAATGTCTACTTTGCGACAGGGAAAAATGTCGATTATTGACTTTTATGACGAAGTGGAAAAAAAGTTGACACTTATTGTAAATAAGACAATTATGATGCACGAGGGAAATAGTGCTTTGATAACTTCTTTAAATAAAAAATACAGACAGGATGCCTTGAGAATATTCATATCGGGTTTGCGTAAGCCAATGTGTGATGTTCTATTTTCATCTCAGCCTACCGATATGCCTAGCGCGTTAGCATTAGCCCAGGAACTGGAAGCAAACCATGCTCGATATTCATTTGCAAATTCATTTCAGAATCAAAATGTGGAAGGAAGCTTTTTTACCCCACACAACTTACCACAGTATAAACATGTTAAAAAGCAACCTATTAACTCACCAACTCCTATGGAAATTGACTCTTCAACTTTAAAATTTAGACAAGAATCAAATTTTAAGAATAACTGGAGGAATCAGCAGGATTCTTTCATAAATCGCAATAATGCGCAGAGATTCCATAAAAGTAATAACCAATTTCCCATAGGGAAAAGACATAATGAAGATAATAGGCAACCTGTTTCAAAGTTTCAAAGAATAAACCACTTGGAACAAAATGAGCACGAGAAAAGTTTCTCAGCAGGAAATCTTGAAGAAATTAATTTTTTAGGGCAAAGTCGCTCTTGCCATATGTAAGTAGGGAATTGGCAGGACGACCGATTAAATTATTAATAGACACAGGATCAGGAAAAAACTATATAAAATACGATAAGAATTTAAAAGGTATAAAAAGAATTCATAAACCATTTAAGGTTCAATCCATTCATGATATCGCTGAAATAAATGAATTCTGTTTGGTTAATATATTTGGAAGAAATGTGAATTTCTTTCTTCTTCCCAATTTAAAGACATTCGATGGAATAATAGGATTTGACTTTTTGAAGCAAATAGATGCTAGATTTGATTTAAAAACAGGAATTTTACATTATAGAGGCGGAGAGGAAAAAATAAATTATTATAATTGCAAAAATGTTTGCACTGTTGTTCCTAATGAGAGTTGTGTAATCGGGTCACACGAAAATAACTTAGTAAAGCCCCTATTGAATAGACATTCTAAAGTTTTTGCGAAGCCGAATGAGGCATTGCCATTCAATACAAATGTAATTGCTACAATACGAACAGTAAATGATGAGCCAATTTACTCGAAGGCATATCCCTATCCCATTGCTGTTTCAGATTTCGTTAATAAAGAAATTTCCAACTTGCTTCGGGATGGTATAATTCGCGAATCAAGATCGCCATATAACAACCCCATATGGGTGGTGGATAAAAAGGGTTTTGATGAAGATGGTCAAAAGAAATTGCGTTTGGTAGTTGATTTTAGGAAACTCAACGAAAAAACAATACCCGACAAATATCCTATTCCCGACACCTCAGTGATTTTGACAAATATGGGAAAGTCATCATTTTTTACAACTCTTGATCTGAAATCTGGTTTTCACCAGATCAGATTGGCGGAAAAGGATAGAGAAAAGACCGCCTTTTCAGTCAACAACGGGAAGTATGAGTTCTGTAGACTTCCCTTCGGCCTGAAAAATGCTCCCGGAATTTTTCAGAGAGCAATCGATGACATGTTAAGAAATGAAATAGGAAAGTGTTGTCATGTCTACATCGACGACGTAATAATATTTTCAAATAGCGAAAAACAACATTTAAATGATATTGAACGGATCTTGACTAGACTCTATGACGGAAATATGCGCGTATCAATTGAAAAGTCTAAGTTCTTTAAGACTGAAGTGGAATTCCTTGGCTTTGTCGTATCAAGGGAAGGTATTAAAACTTGTCCAAGTAAAATTCATGATATAATGAAGTATAAAGTTCCAGAAACTCTTAGAGGCTTGCGAGCATTTTTTGGATTATCGGGATACTATAGACGTTTCATCAAGGATTATGCCGCTATAGTAAAACCTCTTACAAAGTACTTGAGAGGAGAGAACGGCCACATAGGAGCCAGCCGATCCAAGAGTATTAAGATTCAACTTGATAATGAAGCTCTATGCGCCTTCGAAAAGGTGAAAAAAATTCTGTCATCTGAAGATGTACTTCTTCTGCACCCCGATTACTTGAAACCTTTTGACCTTACTACTGACGCTTCAGCATATGCAATAGGCGCAGTATTGTCACAAGGAGGGAGACCAATAACTATGGTCTCACGAACTCTGTCTTCCACTGAGGAAAACTATGCAACCAATGAGAGGGAGCTCTTAGCAATTGTGTGGGCTCTCCAGACTCTAAGAAATTATCTATATGGAGTCAGACAGTTGAATATTTTTACTGATCACCAACCGCTAACCTTTTCGATATCGGACAAAAATCCGAATGCGAAAATTAAGCGTTGGAGAGCATTCATTGAGGAATACTCACCAAAATTTCATTATAAACCAGGAAAGGATAACGTTGTTGCCGATGCGTTGTCCAGACAATATATTAATATCATAGAAGACTCAATAAATCAATCAGATAATACCGTACACAGTGAGGTATCTTCGTCAGAAGTTATTCCAACAGTTGAAAACCCAATCAACTGTTTTCGGAATCAGATTATTCTTGAGCAAGGCAATGATGTGAAAAAGGTCACAAAGATTATTTTTAAATCAAGAATACGACATAAATTAACATTTAGAACCATAGAAGATGCTATAGCCTTGATAGGGGAATGCATAAATCCCGATGTCGTTAATGGAATTTATTGTGATTTGCCCATTTTAGGCAAAATTCAGGAAACTGTTGTGAAGATGTTTCCATCTATAAAATTTCGCCATATGACGAAACAAGTAAATGATATTTTTAATGAAAATGATCAAAATGAAATTTTGAATACAGAACATTGTAGGGCACATCGTTCTGTTCGAGAGAATATTAAGCAAATATTAATCGACTATTATTTTCCAAGTATGCACACAAATATGAAAAAAATTACACGTAACTGTAAAATATGTAAGGAAGCTAAATATCAGAGACACCCAATAAGCCCAGAAGTTGGAAAACACCAATACCTTCTCGGTCAGGTGAAATGTTACATATAGATATCTATTCCACTGATAAACATCAATTTTTAACTTGTATAGACAAGTTTTCAAAATTTGCCTATGTTGTTCCGATTAAGACGAGAACAATTATAGACGTTAAAGAGGCTTTGATCCAAATCCTCAATTGCTTTGAAAACACGAAAAATATAACTGTTGATAATGAAAAATCTCTAAACTCCCAAACAATAAAATCATTCTTAAAAGACCACTTTGGTGCAGAAATTTTTACAACACCTCCTTTCCATAGTACTACTAATGGACAAGTGGAAAGATTTCACAGTACATTAACGGAAATAGCTAGGTGTACTAAGTTAGAACAGGATATAACTGATACTAATGAATTGATACTTCTTGCAACTACTAAATATAATAGATCTATACATTCAGTGACTAGGTACAAACCTATAGAACTGCTTTTCTCAATGCCTACAGGCCTTAGAGCTGAAATCAAGGCCAGAATAATTAAGGCACAAGAGACCAAAATAGAGAACGTTAATAAGGGAAAGATAACACGTACTTTTAACCCAGGGGACAAAGTGTACGTCAGAACTAATAAAAGAATAGGTAATAAATTTTCAAAGGTTTTTGTTGAAAAAACAGTGCAAAAAGATTTAGGTTCTACTGTTTTAGTAGATAATAGAAAGGTTCACAAATGCAACTTAAGATAGTAATTTGGATTTTGTTTTGTTTTCACAGACATTCCATATTAATCATAATGATGTTCAGGGTGATAAACGACAGGATATCCGACTTTAGTAAGGCGAATTATATACCAATAACTGACGGAAGAGCAGCAATTTTTGAGAACTACAATTACATAACACATTGCACAAATTTAACAAATTATAGAAATGCTATTAATGAGGCATGGGACCTTCTTGGCAAGTTTCCACAGTCTTATATGAAAAATATTCTTAAATCGAGTACAGATCGGGTTTCTAACCTAATTGAGGCCTTACACATTCATCATAGACAAGCTAGAAGTATAAATATAATAGGAACGGCATTGAAGTATATTGCAGGAACACCTGATTTTGATGATTTCAGTGAGATAAAATATAGGCAAAGAAATTTGATTGAAGCTAACGAACAACAGATAACTATTAACACACAAATACAGCAACAAATTAACAAACTTACGGAGACAGTTAATAATATTTTGAAAAATAAAAAGCGAACTGAAATTAATTATGAAAATCTTTTCGAAGCACTATTGGCAAGAAATACGGCAATGATAACTGATTTGGATAACATTTTTTATTCTATAATTTTGGCAAGGTTGAATGTAGTAAACCCAGTCATCCTTGACTCGGAAGAAATCTCAAATATATTATTTGCCGAACATATGACAAATATTAGCATAAGTGATATTGTAAGTAATTCTAAGATAAAGATCCTGCAAAATGAAGACGTAATTTACTTTTTGATTAAGCATCCTAAAATACAGAAATTATGTAAATTGATAAGGATATTTCCGGTAGCACATAAGAAGATAACAATATTCTTGGAAACCAACACAGTTGCAGACTGTGACGGACTAGTAATTCCTGTAACTAACTGTAAAACAGCTCTTACTGCGAGCTTTTGTAATATTCAGAAAAATGCCACATGCGTAAAACAGTTATTCAATAACCACAAAGCAACATGTAAAACGATTTTTAACAAACTTGACCCAATCGAAATGGTTGACGATGGAATTATTATTATAAACGACAACATAGCAAAAGTTCAAGAAACTAGTGATTCTTTCATCACAATAAATGGCACGTATTTGATTACTTTTGATACAGAAATTAAAGTAAATGGCACTAATTTTGTTAATGAAAAAGGAAAAATAACACTGCAACCTGGAATTCCATCAACACAAATAGTGAATATAACGGAACATCTGGAAATATTGACATTGCCATATTTACATGATATTAATATAAAAAATCTTCAACACATTAAAAGATTGCATGATGTAGTTCAAACTCGTTCCATATTTGGATGCATAATTTCTATCATCGTGGCAATCTTTGTAACCGTTGTTATAATGTTTGCAATTGTAAAGAAAATCAGACGTAACAGCGATGCATCATCTGGAAGAAAAATGCTGGCCGAAATAATAAAAACAGCCGCGGACGGCTTTGACTTAGAGGGGGGGCAGTTAACACATGATGAGTCCCACTAATATAATGAGTCCCACTAATATAATGAATCCCACTAATGGAAAGAAATTTGATTTGTTCTTGCTGTGTGAATATGCTGACGTCTTCAAGTAAAATCAAAAAATGAAGATCGCTGCTGCTGACGTCGTCATTTTTGAAAGATCTTATTTTTAAGTTTTATATTTTTAAGTTTAGTTTTAGTTTGGAGTTAAGTCAATAAAATTGTACGTAAGTACAAAATAAAATCCATCTAAAATAAAAAATAATAATTTATATAATACAAAATATTTTTAACTCGCAATTAGGGCCGTTTGAAAAATATATATATGTATGTACATAAATAGAACAAAAGTATATATTTACATATATCTCAGTTGAATGGCAGTTATGTAAGTAACTTTGAAATACATTTTAGTAGTTAATAATTCATTTATGTGTAAAAAAGGATGTACATATTACATACTTTTCGTTAATTAAAATAGTTATTTAGTTTTAATCACAAACATATTTATACTAGATATTACTCAGTCTCATGAAGTTTTATAATTTTGATTTTTGTTATTGAAATATAAAGTTGTAAGGTACTTAAATATTTGAATAGAAAAGGCCTGCATATTTCGCCGAAAGTAACCTTGGACTTAAGGTTCTTATTTTTAATGCATTCCGCATGAATATGCCGTTTTTTTATAATTTTTAAAGCACTCCTAATTTCTTTATCTATATCATTACAGCCAAGTAACCGACATGCATCTGTAAAAGTATATAAAGCAAAATTTTTGCTATTAATTTTTATATTTTAAAGTGTTGCCAATATTATGTATGTTAAAAATATTACCTGTTAATGATTGAAAAAAATTCTTGAAGTCTTTAAGTCTTGTTTTTCCATGAATTCCATCCATGTTTACGTCCCTGATTATATTTATTGAAATGACTTCAGTTAAGGTTTTCGAGAGTTGTCCTTTTAATAATGACTTCATAGTATTAACCTAAGAGAAAAATTTCATCGTTAAAATATGCATATTTAAAATGTTTGGTCTTCAAAGATAACAAATTTATAAAATTTTCAATTAAAAATCGTAACAAAGTTTTTAATTTTAAAGACTTATTGCCTTGTGCATAAAAATATTTGGTTTTAATTAAACGGCTTGTATTGCAATGTGCAGAATAAAACCAACAAATAAAAAATATTTTTATGCATAAGAACATTAAATTTTAAGTTAAGATATTGAAAAAACATTGGAACTTACATAAGCTTCACGATTTTCTTCATTTATTGTATTATTAATGTTTTTTATATCATCAATATTTTTAAGGGGAAATGAATTTAATATATTCTTGCAAGAGACTTCCTGGCGTATAAACTTTTCTACCAGGAGTTTTTGATCAGCCAAGGCCGTCATTATAACGTTGTTTTGATTAATAATTGTTTGATGAAGTTTTTGTATGTTATCTAAAAGAAAGTAAAATTTGTTTGAAAGTTTATGTGAGTTTTGCTAATTCAACAAATTCGGTTATCTTACCATCTATTTCTTTAAATTTTTCCTTGAAATATTCTTCTTGGGTGCAGCATTTTTGGCAATTACTTGTGCTAATATTACCTATTCAACAAATATGTTTTAAAAGGTAATGTATTACTATTTTTTTTTTATTACTTACTGGTTGAGTTTGGCTGAATACCCAGCTTGTAGCGCTTTATATGTGGAAGTGGCATCTAGAGTTTATAGTTAAAGTTGGAATTAAAAAGTTCAAAATCTTCAAATGCATATTTTAAGTGGGTGCTTCAGATTTTTATTATTTGCAACCATGTAAGATTGGCACGAGTAAAAATCGATTTTCAAAAGGCAGTCCAACAAATTTTACTTCAATGTTTTTAATATAAAATGTTTCCTCCGCACCCATATTATTTTTATCAACTAGACAAGTACCTAAAACGCTTGAGGAATCAAATGGTTCTTCAAAAAAACTCTCAATAGTTTTGAATCTTCTCCCTAATATTAATTCTGAGTTGCTGGGTGAAAACCCCGTAATCATTATCGGTATAAAAGGTCGAATAGCGCAAAAGTTATTGGGGCACACAGCACTAAAATAATAATCTGTGGTGTTAATACTAACCACAGTTTCGTTCTTTTTATTTATTTTTAATTTTTGTTCTTTCGTTACTATGTCTTCATTTTGTGTTCGAATATAAATTTGCTGAAGGATATTTGTTGGCTTTTTTACATATTTTTTTAATTTTTGGAGAAAGTTTTCGAATGGATACGCAGAAAAGTTTGCAAGTGGACCAAATTTTTCTGCACAGGTGCTTATATGCAAGAGACTGTGAACATTATGAGAAATGCTGTTTTCTCCAAATATCACAGGAAAATTTTCGACAAAAAGTTCCAACAAAGTTTGAGCATTCTCGGCATTCCTTACATGCGTTCTTGGACAAGATAACAAACGACAAGCGCAATGAAGTAAGAGAAATTCATAATAAAAGTCCTGATGAACTCTGCCTTTTAAAACTAGAATACCTGTATAAAACAAAAATTGATGGAACTCGGTGGCTTTCCAGTTTTTTAATTCTTGCAATTCTCTCGGATAGCGCGAGAATTCTTTTGGAATGTATTTTTTTAAGGATTTTAGGTGTCTAGATACGTTTTCTTTAACTTCCTTACTTATCCTGAAGTTAGTTTTATTTGCGTCAACTCGTACCAATACTTTTTTCATAACACCTAAATCTATTGAATGCATAGGATCAAGTGGAACTTGCGTTATCATATCAACTTTTAATTCTTCAAATGGAGTTTTCTTACAGTGAAACTCTTTTTGATGATGGCTGAGAAATTTTCTTGCAGAAAAATCTGCATCAGAAATTAGTTCACCAGATATTGCTGAGTATGTTAGCACGTTGCCTATTTGTCTGCCGATTTGAGTACATTTCGTACATCCATGTGAAGAAGAGTGTCCAGCAAAGCCACAAACAAATGCTTTTGCTGGAGCGTCACAAATAAGCGCCCTTACTTGGAGCGCTCTTATTTTATTGTTGATAATTATTCCACTCTGAGTTAATTCCGTGATTTCTGCGACCAAGTCACTGAGAAAATTTGACACATTATGGGGCTTACTTTTTCCAACATAAATACCAATAGGCAAAATTGAAATGTTTGGAAAACCAAAAATTTTTAACAAAATTGGCCACAGCTGAGTGCGAGAACTTTTATATAATGGCAACCCGTCAATATTAATGTCAATTATTATTTGATCACAATCGTTTAGGACGCTGTTGGGAATTCTCAATAATTGGTTTTTTATACCAAAGTGACAATATACACCTGGAAGAACCTTCTTTAGACATAATCTATTGCGTTTTTTTACAAATGAATTTGCACTTAAAGGTACATCTAAGTTTTCTTCTACTAATATATGTAGCAACTCTTCAAAACACTCGCGCGATGGTCGATTTTTAAAGTACCAAACACCAAGTTTTTCTTTAAGTGTCTTCCTAACCAAATTATGATCTTCGAAAGAGTTGCTAACATCATTGGTATAATAATTGTTTTCTTTTTGACGCTGAACATTGCCACAAGAGGGGGAGAATGGAGACTGAATCACATTATTCAAATGTAATTTGTTACAAAAAATTTCTCTTTCCCGTTTCAAAAGCCTCCTCCAGTGCCTTTTACTAAAATTATTCATTATGTTATTGAAATGTAAAGCGCCCACTAAGCATTTGCAATTCACACCAATAATAAAAAGATCGTATTTACTGTAAAGAACAATTTTTTACACTAATTATTTTTAATTTTCATAAAAATATATATATTCACTGAAATAACACTTTTTGCACGCAATTTTTATACAAATTTTAATTTTCTTTCATTGCTTTTTCAAAGTCCAAGCTATTCAAGCAGTATTGACGGCGGTAAAAAGGAAATGTTCTCTAGAAACGTAAGCCGCCTCAAGATATCTACTTTATAACAAATGTAAAATATACTATGTTGCAAAATTAAAAATATAAGTATTACATTATTTTTAATTAGCGCGATGTACAGGTTTAGGAAAAACAATTATTGGATTTTAAAAAAAACATATGTGCACCTTATAAAAATATAACTTAAAAACTAATACCGAAAGATTTTTTTCGCCATATATGATAGGTAAAATGAGAATTATTTCAATGTTTTAAATTTTGTAATATGTATGATAATTCCATTCCATGTCATTTTACTCTACTACAGAGATACAGTAAAATTTTTAAAAAATAAATCCTATATTTTTTAAGAAAATCAGGAGAAGTTAAACTTTTTACTACCGGCTTGAAGCCGTCGTGTATTTAAAGACATTGTCTTTCACCTTCTGCAAGCAATGAAGAAACAAAAGCAAAACTGCGCATTAAAATAACCCAAAAGAAATTAAATAACAACTGCGTAGAATAATAAACACACCTTCATTTGGGAAAATTCTGCATTACATTGTAGCTAGCTTGTAGTTAGGCCAAAAAAAGTGAATTATTAGTTGATTTTAATTGTAGTCGACTACCAATTTGCTGGCAGGGCGCTTAGTCAACCGGGTGGTGGTGGTAGAATTGTGGGTGGCAATGAAACTGCAATTGAAAAATACGCCTCAACAGTATCGCTTCAATTATTAGGATCACACACGTGCGGCGGTACTATCATAAACGAAACCTGTGTTGTCACTGCTGGGCATTGCGTTCAGTACAGCTCTCCCTTTTTGTACACGCTGCGTGCAGGCTCCAATTATTCGCATACAGGAAGAACTATATACCCAGTTGCTTCTATAAAAGTTCACGAAGGCTTTAATGAAACCACTAAGCAAAATGATATTTGTCTCATATGCATAGTTGGTTCATTTGTATTCAGCGATCAGATACAAAAGAGCGCAATTTCAAAGCAGGAACCTTTAAATGGAGATCCTGGCTTAGTAGTAGGTTATGGTAATACTAAATACGGTGTACAAAATAAAAAGAAAACATTGAGGGTTGCTGCTGTAACAGTTGTTGCTCCACTGGCATGCCAAGAAGTATACGGATCTGTTATTTCTGATACTATGATTTGTGCCGAAGGTAATAACTCAGGTGCTTGCCAAGGTGATTCTGGTGGTCCTTTATTAGTCGGCGGTGAATTAATTGGTGTTGTATCTTGGGGAAATAGATGTGCCGTACAAGGTTTTCCCGATGTATATACCAAAGTTTCTGCATTTGCTGATTGGATTAATAATAATTAGTACCAAACTTATAGGGAAATAATAATATTTTTAAACACACATACATACATATATATGTATGTCACATTCACATAAATATTTGGTGTTTGTGATATTTTATTTACTCAATGTTTTATAACTAGCGCTTAACATATGTATATTTTAATAACACTGTTTATACTTAAAACATAAAAATAAAAAGTCTACGCACAAATGTATATATATATATATATATATATATATATATATATATATATATATATATATATATATATATATATATATATATATATATATATATATATATATATATATATATATATATATATATATATATATATATATATATATATATATATATATATATATATTTATTTATTTATTTATTTATTTATTTATTTATTTTCAAATTCAAGCAAGCGAGTTTTATTCCGTTCTTAAGATATAAGTATGTAAATATTTACGTAAATATCTTGATATAAATTTATTGAATTTTTGATGAACTTTTATAATTTTTTAAATTAAATTTTTGGTTTGTACATTTGTACAACGGGTTATAGTTCAGATTTTTTCTTTCTTAAGTTTTTTTCTAAAGAAGGATTTTTTACAATACAAATCTGCTGTGATCAATAATTTTGATTTAAGAAGACAAGAAAAATTATAATCAAATCTTTAGCTGGGGGACGGACAACTAGCTGTTTCGTAGTCGCTACACTACTCATCAGCACCCACTGGGATTTGAACTCGGGTCATGACGTATCATGATCTACTGCTTTAACCACTAAGCCACCGATATCTTAAATCTTAAGATATAAAAAAAATGTCACGCTCACTTATCCGCTTCCTTTCTAATAGATGATTTAATTTGGCTTTTAAGTAATCTGGACCAAATCAGAAAATCTCGATATTTCATAGGAGCTACCCTAATCATGAGTAGGCTTTGGAAATTTTTTAAAGATATAAATATATATTCCAACAATCTAAATAAATTATTGGGAATTTAAAAAGAAAAATGTTTTAATAACACCTTCCAAAACCCAAAAACAAGTATTTTCTTTTGCACACGTCTCTACTTTTTTTTTAATTTCCAAAGTCTAGTGATTATTAGGGTAGGTTTATGCGGGTATTATATTAAAGTAAAAGTCACTCAGTTGCAAGTAAAAGCAGCGCAACTAAATTGGCTTATGGGCAGAAACTCGACATTGAAGTTGGATTGCAAACATCTGCTATACAATGCAATTCTAAAACCTGTATGGTGCTACGGAATTCAATTATGGGGCACCGCCTCAGCGTCAAATATTGAAAAAATTCAAAGGCGACAAAACCGAGTTCTTCGAACGATTACTGCGGCTCCATGGTACGTAAAAAATTCACGAATTCATGAAGATCTGAGTGTTCCGCTGGTAAAAGAGGAATTTGCTAAGTAGCGACAAGTTATGTCAGTAAACTTGAACTTCATCCAAACCCTGGTGCGCGGATTATACTTGATTTTGGCGGCCACACTCGGTTGCGAAGAAGGGATACCATTGCCACCATCAGATTGCTCAATAGGTGATTTTACCGAAATTGCTCCCGCAAAATAAAACTTTTTGTCTAGCATTGGCCGGACTTAAGTATAAAGCACATTTTTTTATACCCTTCACAAAAATGTAAAGGGTATATATAAGTTTGTGATTCCGTTTGTAATTTCTACAGTTTTTTTGCGACCCTATAAAGTATATATATATTCTGAATCACCATTAATGGAAAAGTCGATTAAGCGATGTCCGTCTGTCCGCTGTAGAAATACCGTTTCTGAGAAAACCATGTATACCCGAGATATAGCCCAAATCGGATTTTTAATGAAAATGTCGCATAGGCGAAGCTAAACAACTTTTTTTTGCTTAAAAGCAGCTGTGGCAATAAAATAAGGTTATAAAAATATGGAAAATGAAAATTTCCGATATCGGTCTATATATACCCGAGACATAGCCTAAACCGGGGTTTTCATGAAAATGTCGCGTAAGCGAACTTAAACAACTTTCTTTGCTTAAAAGCAGCTCTGGCAATAAAATAAGGTTATATAAATATGAAAAACGAAAATTCCCGATATCCGTCCATATATACCCGAGATATAGCCTAAACCGGAATTTTCATGAACATGCGGCGTAAGCAAACTTAAAAAATTTTTTTGCTTAAAAGCAGCTCTAGCAATAAAATAAGGTTATATAAATATGGAAAATGAAAATTTCCGATATCGGTCCATATATACCCCAGATATAGCCTGAACGGGTGTTTCATGAAAATGCCACGTAAGTGAACTTGAACAACTTTTTTGCTCAAAAGCAGTTTTGGTAATGAAATAAGGTTATATAAATATGAATAATGAAAATTTCCGATATCGGTCTATATATACCACAAATATAGCCTGAACGGGTGTTTCATGAAAATGCCACGTAAGCGAACTTAAACAATTTCTTTGCTCAAAAGCAGTTTTGGTAATGAAATAAAGTTATATAAATATGGAAAATGGAAATTTCCGATATCGGTTCATATATACCCGAGATATAGCCTAAACTGGGGTTTTCATGAACACGCGGCGTAAGCGAACTTGAACATCTTTTTTTGCTTACAAGCAGTTCTGGTAATACAATAAGGTTATATAAGTATGAAAAATATAAATTTCCGATATCGGTCCATATATACCAGAGATATAGCCTAAACCGGGGTTTTCATGAAAATATCGCGCATGCGAATTTAAACAACTTTTTTGAGCTCAAAAGCAGTTTTAGTAATGAAATAAAGTTACATAAATATGGAAAATGAAAATTTCCGATATCGGTCCATATATACCCTAGATAATGCATATACCGGGTTTTTCATGAAAGTCGCGTAAGCGAACTTAAACAACATTTTTGTGCTCAAAAGCAGTTCTAGTAATGAAATAAGGTTATATAAATATGGAAAATGGAAATTTTCGATATCGGTTCATATATACCCGAGATATAGCCCAGACCAGGGTTTTCATGATAATGCTTAAACAACTTTTTTTGCCGTCAACAGCAGTTTTAGTAATAAAATAATCTTATATAATTATGGAAAATTAAAACTTCCGATATCGGTCCATATATACTCGAGATATAGCCTGAACCGATTTTTCCAATAACATTTGTTTTTTTTTTTTTGCTGAAAAGCAATTCTCGTTATAAAAGAAGGTTACTAAAATACAGAAAATAGAAAATTCCGATATCGGTTTGTATATACCCGAGATATAGCCTAGACCGGATTTTTCATGAAAATGTCGCGTAAGCGAACTTAAACAAGTTTTTTGCTCAAAAGCAGTTCTGGTAATGAAATAAGGTTATATAAATATGGAAAATAAAAATTTCTGAAATCGGTCCATATATAGCCGAGATATAGCCTGAATCGATTTTTCCATAACATTTTTTTTTTTGCTGAAAAGCAATTCTCGTTATAAAATATGGTTACAAAAATACAGTAAATAGAAAATTCCGATATCGGTTGATATATAACTGAACATACTTAGTTCAAATTTTTATATATACTATACATATACGAGACTATCGTGAAGGGTATTTTAGATTCAGCCCAGCCGAATATACCACACTCTTACTTGTTTATTGGTAACATGTTGGAAAATTTTTTTAAGTTTTTGAGACTTTTTTCAATATAGTCGAAATGTTTGCTCCTACTAATAATTTCAATGGTTATATATCTATACTCTTCTCCAAAATCTTAAAAAGTTGAAAAAAGGAAGTTCATTAAGGCTTTAGAAATTTACTAGTTGATATTTTCCAATGTAAATTGAAAAAATAACTAAAGAACACCCGTTTTTTACAATGATTTGTTTAGCAAACGTAAAAAATACTACTCTGTTTTCGGAAATATTGTTATTTATTTTAAATCACTCACAAACATTCTAAAAATGCAACTGTATGGAGTAATCTCTTAAACACGGTTCAAAATTCGTAAAACCTCATGAAATTTAGCTCGTACTGCAGATGGTCCTTTGGAAAACACTGGTGCTGGGGATATGCTACGTCCAGGAGAAATATAAAAATTACCAACACGTATGTCTTTATGTTTTGGTCTGTAATAATACGGCCCCTGATAGACAACTCCATTGTAGATGATCTGAGTCCCATTTTGTGGATTTTTGTCAGAATTAGTTTTCGATGATAGAAAATCAGAACTACGAATATCGGTATCGCTCTCATTTGAAGTCGGATTAAACTGGGCAGTTAACGATTGTGGCAGAGAAGAAGAATCGTGGGATTGTGAATGAGTAGACTGAGGTGGAGGTACCTGATAGGCAGGTGCGGCTTGCAAATCTTGAGAAAAAGAAGAATCGTGTGATGGTTCAGGAGTCGGATAGGCAGGTGAGAGGTGGTGCTGTTGATATGATTTATAGCTATTAGAGCTAGAGTCCAAAGAACCAGAATCTTGTGATATTGAAGGAGCTGGATGAGGCTCTGGTATTGGATGAGCAGGTGAAGGCTGCTGCTCTTGAGATGGTTTATGCTCATAAGAGTTTGAATCCAAAGAAAAAGAGTCATGTGATGGTTCAGGAGGTGGATAGACAGGTGAGAGCTGTGGCTCTTGAGTTGATTCATAAGTAGAGTCGAAAAAACCAGAGTCGTGTGATATTAAAGGAGCTGAATGAGGCTCTGGTACTGAATGCGCAGGTGAAGGCTGCTGCTCTTGAGATTGTTTATGCTCATAAGAGCTTGAATCCAAAGAAAAAGAATCATGTGATGGTTCACGAGGTGGATAGACAGGTGAGAGCTGTGGCTCTTCGCTCAAAGAACCAGAATCGTGTGATATTAAAGGAGCTGGATGAGGCTCTGGTACTGGATGCGCAGGTAAAGACTGTTGCTCTTGAGATGGTTTATGGTCAGAAGAGCTTGAGTCAAAAGAAGAAGAATCATGTGATTGTTCAGAAGCTGGATAGACAGGAGTGGACTGTGGCTCTAGAGATGATTCACTGCAATTAGAGCTGGCGTTTAAAGATTGGGAATCATGTGATGTTGACAGATCAGGATGAGGCTCTGGTAATGGATACACAGGTGAATGCTGTTGCTCTTGAGATTGTTTATGGTCATAAGAGTTTGACTCCAAAGAAGAAGAATTGTTGGATGTCGAAGGATCTGGTTGCGATGCAGCTGCTGGATAAACAGGTGAAAGCTGTTGCTCTTGATGTGCTTTCTGGTAATAAGTACTTGTATCCAAAGAAGAAGAATCGTGAGATGGTGAAGGTGTAGGATGATGCTCTGGTACTGGATAGACAGGAGAAGGCTGTTGGTCTTGATATAGTTTATGATCATAAGAGCTTGAGTCCACAGAAGAAGAATCGTGTGATATTAAAGTAGCTGGATGGGGCTCTGGCACTGAATGCGCAGGTGAAGGCTGTTGCTCTTGAGATGGTTTATGGTCAGAAGAGCTTGAGTTCAAAGAAGAAGAATCGTGTGAAGGTTCAGAAGTCGGATAGACGGGTAACAGATGGGGCTCTTGGTCCAAAGAATAAGAATCATGTGATATTAAAGGAGTTGGATGAGGCTCTGGTACTGGATGCGCAGGTAAAGGCTGTAGCACTTGAGATGGTTTATCCTCATAAGAGCTTGAATCCAAAGAAGAAGAATCATGTGATTGTTCAGAAGCTGGATAGACAGGAGTGGACTGTGGCTCTAGAGATGGTTCACTGCAATTAGAGCTGGCGTTTAAAGATTGGGAATCATGTGATGTTGACAGATCAGGATGAGGCTCTGGTAATGGATACACAGGTGAATGCTGTTGCTCTTGAGATGGTTTATGGTCATAAGAGTTTGACTCCAAAGAAGAAGAATTGTTGGATGTCGAAGGATCTAGTTGCGATGCAGCTGCTAGATAAACAGGTGAAAGCTGTTGCTCTTGATGTGCTTTCTGGTAATTAGAGCTTGAATCCAAAGAAGAAGAATCGTGAGATGGTGAAGATGTAGGATGATGCTCTGATACTGGATAGAGAGGAGAAGGCTGTTGGTCTTGATATAGTTTATGGTCATAAGAGCTTGAGTCCACAGAAGAAGAATCGTGTGATTGTGACAAAGCTGGTTGCAGTGCAGGAACTGGATAAACAGGGGTAAACTGTGGCTCTTGAGATGGTTTATGGTAATAAGAAATAGACTCCGAAGAAGAATCATTTGATGCTTCAGGAGCAGGAGAAACAGGCTTGGGCTGTGGCTCTAGACATGACTCATTGCAATTCGAGTTAGAGTTCAAAGATGAGGAATCGTATGATGTCGAAGTATCAGGATGAAGCCCTGGAACAGAATGCTCAGGTGAAAGCAGTGTCCCTTGAGGTGGTTTATGGTCGTAAGAGCTTGAGTCCAAAGAAGAAAAATCGTGTGATGGTTCAGGAGCCGGATAGCCAGAGGCAGGAAGACAATTATAATCTTCTACAGGAGTCCATAATTGACCAGTTACTTTGAACTCATTATAAACCTCCCAAATATTAGCAAAACTTTTGCTTACATCATTGAAAGTGGCACAAACTGGTTTACTATGCAAATCGATTGTATTGACTACATGGTAAGCGAAGGATATTAAGAAAAATCTTAGGAAAACTGAAGTAGCTTTCATTTTGGATTGTACTTAAATTTCTTGTAACTATTCAAAGTGAAATATAAGAATATATATTTTTATTACATTAGTTTGCTTTTTATACAATTTTTTTTCTCAATAAAGAAGTACGAGTATACGGCTTACAATTAAATAATTAATTATGTTTAAAAATAGAAACGTGCTCAAATGTGGGTCAATCGAAAGCGAAAAATAAAATACGTTTTTACTCATTAAAGCATGAATTAAATTATCAATAGAATATGCTTGCAAGAATAAACATTCAACTGCATTTTAAGAATATTTTTTTTTTCAAAATATCGAAAAATAACTATAAGAAATTTACTTCTTTTTCATTTTTTTATTGTATAAGACAGAATAAAAAAAACAGAAGCGCACAAAAACCGTTTCTGCAATAAATTTTTTATGACATCATTAACTTTTACTTGTTCCATTTTTTTGTTTGTTTTCTTATATTTAAATATTGTATAATAAGCCCTATATTATTTTTCTTATACATTAACCCATTTCACACACACACATTTATCATTTCTGAATCGTTTGTACATATAAAACACGGATACATATATATAATTAAATATGTGGCACATTTATATTAAGGTTTGGTCACTTACCAATAAAAAAACCGTTCAAAAATTGTTTGCCAGCTTCTCCCCCTTTTGAAATAGGCCGTTGAAAAATTGTCCAAAAATAGACTTTTTTTAAATTAATTATATAATTGTTGAATTCACAAGCTCAGTCGTATCGTGTATCGATGTATTTGGAGAGACAATTTCAAACAGAAACATTAAACTCACAAAAAATATATTTGAAAATTAGTTTTGCTTTAAAGTTTTGTGTTTGAAATTTTCTCTTCAAATACATCGATACACGATATGACTGAGCTTGTGAATTCAGCAAATGTTAATAGAAAAATCATAATTGTGATATATGTATGTATTACACTCAAAATACATTCAAAATACCACTTAGGTCCATTTACTCACCACACCTGTTCAATATACGTTCCGCTAGGTGTCAGCAATTATTGCGTGTGTTTCACCACACGCTGGTACTCATATTGACATTTAACAATTAATAGACGGTAACGACATATTTTGTATAGAACTCGTGTTATAATATTTCATATTGTGTTTTCCATTCCTACATATTACTCCTTATAATAAAGAGTAATATAGTCTGAAATGTCGCAGAGATTATCTCACCAATGCACAATTGCAAGACATCATCGATAACTGGGTCGTCTTTGAGACGACCCTGGTAGAGCGTCCGCGAATGAAAGTTATTTGCATTATTTTTCGACGATGAAATGATTAGATTACTCATGGATGAAACAAATCGATATGTTGCCCAAAATAATATCACCCAAATGGGCAACAAGTATCTAGTACAACGTTTCATGGGCATTTTTTTATTTTCGGGGTATCATCATGTACCACAAACTATATTGTATTGGAGCTTAGACTCGGCATACGACATTCCAATGATTCGCCAAAAAATGCCACAGAATATGTTCACGAAATTAAAAGCAAACTTTCATATCGCTAACAATGACAACTTGGATATTTCTGATAAGTTCACAAAGATTCGGCCATTGTTTGTCATGTGCAACTAATTACGACACAATTGAATCAATGGTAACCGTGCAACGGATTAGCAAAGAAAAAAGTTGGTGTACCTCAGCCCCTCGCTTTCAACAACTACAATAGGTATATGGGCGGCGTGTATCTACACGACAATGGGGTCACCAACTACCGTGTCTGCATACGTGGGAAAAAGTGATGGTGGCCGCTATGGGTTCAATGTTTGGATAGTGATGTGCATCTGGAAACTTCACTGGACGGAAATGAGTCTCCATCTACTGAAAATTCAGGCAACGAATATAGGCAGCAAAATCTTCCGTGGGCAGACGCATTACACGTTCCTTTAAGAACCTCTAATCGTCGTCGTTGCATTGTGTGTACACCAAAAGCCACCATATTTAAGTGTAAGAAGTGCGACGCCCACTTACACTCAAAAAATTGATTCAAATTGTTACACGAAAACAAACAATTTTATTTACAACGCAAATTTGCATTCAAATAAGTACTTGATATTAAAAAAAACGCTGTTTCACTTACCTTTAGGTACTAACCCTGTTATCTCCAACAACATTTTGAACTGTTACTTGCTACTATACCTACTTTATCGTATCTTAAGCCATACAAACAATTAAAAACATTGTATCAGCCAAAAAATTATCAAAACACTTTACAGTACCAGCGTGTGGTCAAACACACGGCAATTTTCAGAGAAACTACTCGACATAACAATTTTTTTTTGTCGAAATATGTAAAAAATGGTGTCGAAAGACATTCCTGAAATTTTCTCCAAAAAATTAAAAAAAAAAAAACAGTTATTTCAAAATTAATGGGTACGCATTATATGACACTAAAGATCCCCGTGGAAGATCTTGCGGAGGATCGGCAATTCTAGTAAAATCCAGAATTAAGCACTATTTAATGAACGAGACACGTGAGGAGTATCTCCAAGCAACTAATATATGCATTGAATATTTTCATAAAAAAATCGTTATTTCCTCGATTTACTCACCGTCCCGATTTTCAATAACAAAAAGCCAATATTCAAATTTTTTCAAATCACTTGGGCCTCGACTTTTAGCGGCTGGCGACTATAACGCTAAATACACTTTTTGGGGATCACGTTTAATTACCCCGAAAGGCCGTGTGCTTTTTGACACCGTTTCCAAAATGGGCTTAGGTGTTATTTCAAGTGAACACCCCACTTATTGGACGTCAGACCAACGAAAGATCCCAGACGTTATAGATTTTGAAGTTACAAAAAATTTTCCCTCAGAATGGATGCAAATGGAGACTTCATTAGACTTCACCAGATCACTCACCAACTATAGTTTCTGTTTCGTTCCCCCAGGGGGTTGGTTCCCCGTTTTGTGACTTGGCGTTGACTGTTAAGTACACATTGAATGGAAAATATTGCCTTGAGAACGCCTGAGGATATTGACGTGTCGATTAACGAATTTTCTGAACACCTTAATCTAGCCGTACAACATGCCACCACTAGCCATGTAAGATCCAGGACTGTGAGCAATAGAACATATTCGTTTGAAATTGAACAACTTCTAACAGAAAAAAGAAGAGTTAGAAGAGAGTGGCAAGTTCGCAGGTCTCCTCCGCTTAAATAACTCAGTTAAGAAATCTGCTTGAAATTCAAAGAACGGCTTCCCTTAAAACTTATCTGGAAGGTCTTGATGGTACCCCTCAATCCGACTATTCTCTATGGAAAGCGACAAAAGGTCTGAAAAGACCCGTAATAGGTAAGCCACCTTTGCGAACTTCAACTGGAGATTGGGCAAGAAGCGATTCTGAAAAGGGAATGTTGTATGTCGATCATTTGAAAAATGCTTAAAATGATACAGCGAGTAATTCAGCTGAACTACCGTCATACGCTGTTAGACCGCCTATGCCTTTGAGAGTTAGTTTTCAAGATGTTGAAAATGTTATTCGTAACACAAACCCCAGGATAGCTCCAGGTATTGATAAAATTACTGGTAAAATGCTTGAGCAGCTACCTCGTGTAGCTCGTAGAATTCTACTTTTTATTTTTAACGCTATTTTACGTCTCGAGTATTATTCTGTAGAGTGGAAGGTGTCCATGATTACTATGATACCCAAACCAGGGAAGGATCCCACTAAAGTAGAATCATACAGACCAATAAGTCTACTGCCAACAATTTCAAAACTGTTCGAAAAATTGTTAATGGCAAAGTTCAGTCCAATGTTGAACAATGTGGGATTCATCCCTGATCATCAATTTGGCTTTCGGGCTAAACACAGCACCATAGAACAAACGCACAGACTAGTCAATGTCATAAGACAGACCTTTGAGGACAAAAAGTATTGCTCACCTCTATTCATTGACATTTCTCAAGCTTTTGATAAAGTGTGGCACGAGGGATTAATGTACAAAATAAAGTTGAACTTGCCTGTAAACTCTCACAAGCTTCTGGAAAGCTACTTATGCGGCCGGAAGTTTGTTATCAGAGAAGGTGAGGTGATTTTATAAGCCCAACTCAGCCAATCGAGGCAGGAGTTCCCCAAGGCAGCATACTGGGGCCTACTTTATATTTGATTTACGCCTCTGACATGCCAACGACATCCGGAATCCACACTTCAACCTTTGCAGATGACACAGCGTTTTTGAGCGTTCATGAAAACCATCAAGTAGCTTCGCGAAATTTGCAGGAGTATATTTCAATATTAGAGATGTGGTTAAAACTTTGGAAAATTAAAGTTAATGAACAAAAGTGTACTCACGTTACATTCACACTGCGTAGACAAACATGTTCAGCTATCCAAATTAACAATTTACCTATTCCGCAGCAAAATGAAGTCAAGTACCTTGGTATTCATCTCGACCGTAGGTTAACGTGGAAGTCTCACATAGATGCGAAAGTTACTCGGTTAAAGTTAAAAGCAGCGCAACTGAATTGGCTTATGGGCAGAAATTCGACATTGAAGCTGGATTGCAATGTTTTATTATACAACGCAATTCTAAAGCCTATATGGTGCTATGGAATTCAACTATGGGGCACCGCCTCCGCTGCAAACGTTGAACAAATTCAAAGGCGACAAAACAAAGTTCTTCGAACAATTACCGCAGCTCCATGGTACGTAAAAAACTCACAAATTCATAAGGATCTCTGTGTTTCTCTTGTAAAAGACGAATTTTCAAAGTACGCAACAAGGTATATCAGTAAATTGGAACTTCATCCAAATCGTCTTGCACGCAATATACTTAATTTTGAAGGCCGCTCTCGGTTGAGAAGGAGGGATACCCTTGCCACCATCAGAGGTGATATTATTCGCGCAAAATAAAACATTTTTGTCTAGCATTGGCTGGACTTAATTAATTTTTTGTATTTAGTTTTAAGATTTGAATACTTATTGTTAGTTCACTTTGTGAAGGTTCAATAAATAAATGAATGCCAAAAAAAAAAAAAAAAAAACTTTAACAGGTATGTACAATCAATAATCGCATTAATCAAATTATAAATTATTATAACAGAATGAATAGTACGTCCCACATACAATGGCTTCAAGCCCAAGAGAAAACAACGAACATTATACGAACTTGACATTAGCCTTACTTGTAAATTTAACATTAATTTTTTATGTATTCTTTCCATTCTATTGGAATGTACATTATAAAAAAAGGGTTCCAAACGAAAGAACAATACTCTAATTTTAAACGAACAAAGGTTTTTAATGTTCTAGGATCCGAAAAGTCTTTACAATTTCTTCTTATAAAAGCAAAGACAGCATAAGCTATAAGTATAATATAGTCAAGATGCGCATTAAAGTTAAGTTCACAATCTAACACAATACCAAGATCCAACATTTGACTTACAACGTTTAAATTATTATCATTTAATTTATAGTGGAAAACTTGATCGTTACGAATATTTGACTTGTGAAAGGTCATTTGGCAGCATTTATTAACGTTTAAACGCAAATTATTGATATCGCAGCAAGAGGATATTCTATCGATACAGAGTTGAAGAGACAGCGAGTCCGATCTTATTTCTTTAAACATTTTGAGGTCATCAGCATATAATAGAAACTGAGACCCATGACAGCAATTTCCAATGTCATTTATAAAAATTAGAAAAAGTAACGGCCCTAATATACTTCCTTGGGGTACACCCGAGGAAGCTGTGAAGGGCAAAGACACAAAATTCTCAAGGACAACAGTATATCTCCTATCAGAAATATAAGAACTTAGCCAATTGAGAAACGTACCGTAAAAGCCAATTGTAGATAGCATAAGATGCAGTATTTTATGTGATACCTTATCAAATGCTTTACATGGATCCATAAAAATCGCATCAACTTGCTTATGTTTACCAAAGACAGAAATACAAAAATGATTAAAAACCGTACAGTTGGAAATAGTGGAACGGCCAGGTAAAAATCCATGCTGTTCATCACAGATATAACGCTTTATAGCAAACAACATTTTTTCTTTGATAATGTGTTCAGAAAGTTTTGAAATATTTGACAGCTTAGATATTGGACGATAATTTCTAACATCAGCTTTATCAACTCCTTTTAAGCAAGTTTCCATCTATCAATAAAATATCCTTCAGCCAAGGATGTTTTAAAAGAAAACGCAAATCAACAACCAAACTTTGCGACCCTTTTTTTTATAAAAAGCGAACTAAGACCATCGGTATTAATACCGCAAGAACTCTTAATATTTTTAATACTATTCAGTATATCATCAGAAGTTAGCTGAACAAAACCAAAATCAACACACGGATGCAAAAATTTCAAAACATTCGGAGCAATAGAGTCTCTGGCAGCTTCACAGTTAGATTGGAAAAACTGTGAAAATGCATTTACAATATCATTTCCACTAATTAATGTTATTCCACTGAAATGCATAATAGATGGGTAATCAGTGGCTGTATTCTGTAACTCTCGCCACGAGAAACTTTTCGACTCAAACGTGTAAAATGAAACAAAGTTGAAACAAACAGCTGCTTTTCTCACTAAACTGTATCTATAACTATTCTTGGTGAGTAATAGCTGTCACGTAAGGAAATTACTCGCAGAAAAACTGTGTCTGTAAAACTTTTGCGAAAAAATTTCCCGCTTTCAACTGTCATTATTTCTCGCAAATAAAAAGGCTGTGAGATAGTATTTCAAATAATAATAATCATCATTATATGAATAATAATGCTGAAAAATAAGTATTTTGCAGCTAAATTAAGTTTCACATATATATTTACACAGTTTAGAATGATCGTTTTTTTTATTTTAACTTTTTATTTAATTTTTATACCCTTCACACAACAAGTTTTAAGGGAATACTTATATAAGTTTGAAATTTCTACAATTTTAATTTCCGACCCAACAAAGTATATTGTAACACTTTTTTTTCGGAATTCACAAATTGCAATTGTTTTTTAATGTTACAAAATTTTGTGCATAAGTATGTATGTATGTATTTGTAAATAAAATGTAAACGTTAGAGCCATACGCCGTCGAACAAAATTTCTTAGCTTTAGTAATTTTTGGTCGGCAACGGTATTAAATGTGGCTGGCGCTTTCATTTTTAAAATTGCATGTCGGCATCGTTTTATATTTTCAGACATTTCTAACGTAACGACGTAATCGCTTTGGATAGTTTTCGACATGAGTTACAGAGGCATTTTTTTCTCACTTTTCGAGAAACGATGGAATAATTTGTTTCACAAGTTTTCGACGCGAGAACTTCTCGCCAAAGTTATAGAACATAGTCACAAAACTCGACTTTTTAGATCTAGTAAAGTTCCAGAAACGTTTCGGATTGCTTTTTATTGAAGTTTCGAAATTTGATTTATACTGCTTGTACAAAAACTTGTCAACGAAGTTAAATTCCCTCATATAATGCTCATAGAGAGAGATCTCTATCGTGCACATCACCAGTTAACTTAAATTTTTTTTATAAAATTTGTTTCTGAGTTTTTTTTAAACTTTTTTAGTCCCTGTAGTGTGCCTGGTGCAAAAATAAAAACAAAATGATGAACATTTTGGTGTAGTGTTGCTGGACTGCCGGCTGTGCTGGCATGATCGCGGATGCTCCGGCTGTGGCTCGCCGATCGGGAGTGGTTCTTGCCGGCCAATCCAGCTCACTGCAACTACAAAAAAAAAAAAACATACCAGCCTTTTTTTTTATTGCCAAACAAAATTCTATTTTAAGTGGTGAGGCCCGAAAGTGAGTGTATGAATAATAAAAAAAAAACAATATAAACCAAAATAAAAAAACTCTCCCACGGTTGTTGACTTTCATCAACCCGTCACACCGCCGACTAATGGTATGTCGGCACGCCTGCCCTCCCCCTGAAATCAAAACTGACTTCACCTATGTGGTTTCTGGCACTTTTGTTTCGGAAACCACCCCAAACACGTTCAGCCGATCTCTCCTCTACTCACCGTCCCATAATTTACTCTCTCACTCCATTAAAAAAACTTAATGATCCTCTTTTTTAAAAATACATTATAAAATTCAATTTACTTAATAACAAAAAAACAAAAACTATTGTTTATTACCAAAATTCTATTAAATAACCAAAAAATTTAGCTTCTTGAAGGACAAGCTTAACTTTCGGACAAAATATCGTCCCCACCAAAAACGCGTTACTAACAATTTTCCCCCAGCCTAGTGTGAGCTCACCCTACTCGGAGTACTAATAACACTTCTAATTTGAAGCAAAAAAAAAAAAGACAAGCTGTGATGCTTTTACTCCTAAAAGCAACTAAAATAATTTGGTTTCATAAATTAAAAAAACAAGAGTTAGAAATATGTAATGTATAAAAAACACAAATGAAAATATGACTAATCAGAAACGATCCAAAAAGAAAATGATTAAAATGCAAATAGTTTGCTAATTGAAAAATATATATATATATACATATGTAGGTATCAAAAGCGAAAGAAAAAAAAATTCCATTAAGAAAAAGTAATAAACCAAAAAAAAAAAAAAAAAATAATCCAAAACGCTACTGCGAATTACTATTACAAATTATAATAAAATCAGAAAAATTACGGTCAATAACACGTTCAAGTCAGATAGATGTTGACTGGGTCCTTTTTCGCCCGGTTTACATACCAGATATCTTCTTCTGGTTATACCAAGGCCTTTTAAAACTTCCTTTCCGGCCGCCAGATATAAAAGTCTGCTGAACTCTTACCAAATTGCGAGTTTTGTCAGCTTCACTCCCTTTTTGGCCTCGAGAAATTGTTGCAAAAATTACGATTGCCGTTGGATCTTTTGTAGCCGGGCTGGCCAGATTTTCCCTCCACCATATAATCTTTTGGACCCGAATAACCGGCTTGTTCTCTTCCTTTTCTTAATTCTCAAATGAATTCGCCTTGAATTTATCTTGCACCGACTATTGTTTCCTTCTATTCATTTTTTTTCTTTTTCATAATCGCCATCAAATTTTCCTTATTTTTTTTTTTTTTTAAACCAAAAAAAATTCATCACAGCACCGAATTACAAAACATCCATCATCTCTCGCGTTCTTCTTCTTTTTTTCCATTTCCCAACAACCCTATCTTTCCCTAAATATTTTTGCCACACAACTTATAGCCAATGTTGTATACGTTTTATTTCGCACAATCTTACACCAGCCCACCCAACAAAACGGCTTTGCCGACACACAGGGTGCACACGACATCCCTTTGTATACCAAGGAAGCTTATGAGCTCTATGTGCTACACGAAGAACAAGTTATTCAAAGTATTTATAAAATTATCATAACAATTACTTAAATCTTCAGTATTAAATAGATTTTCCCAATTAATAGCAGTGATTTGAGCGTTTAAATTGACATAATTACAAGCATTAAAGTTATACTTAATATTATCATGTTTACAAATAGGAATATATTCAAAATATGATAATACCAAAATCAATGTGATGTGGTGCATATCCGTTGGGCACATAGCAAACGGGCAGCCGGTAAGGAGTATTTAAGTGTTTCAGTAGTGCAAGTAGTGTGGTTTGCACTAACGCTTATGTGATTCACCAGCTTATTTTTAACACCTCTGTAGTGCGATTCACTATGCTTTTTAAGCCCCAATTACTTCGGTTAAAATTATTAACCACAAAATTAACCTTTTTCCTATTCACAAGTACTTTAAACACCGTATGCTGGTGTTTAAAATCAGCTGTTTCAGGCAGCTGTTATATTTAACCACATAAATAGGTGTTAATTAACACCCGCATTTTTTGTAGGTTTAACTAAAAAAAAGTGTTGATTTATGTTGTTTACATATTTATTTCATTAAATTTATCTAATATTATTTTCTATCACAAAAATTTTTTCGATTTTATAATTAATCGACAAGTACATTCCTTAAGAAGTTTTCTAAAGAAATTTTTAAAGAAAAACGAAATATTGAATAAAAAGCTTTTAAATATTGTTTTTTTATAGAAAGAACCTCGCGCTCATATATTATTTATATATCATATAACATATATATGTATTATATATCATATAACATTTTTATATATATATGTATGTATATAAAATGGTCAAAGTTACAAAAGATGAAAAAAACATATAAACAAAAAGAGACTCAGTACAATAGCTAATAAAAATGAAATGGAGAGTTGCCACGTTATAACAATCTGAACGTGAAGAAAAATAAAACCCTTTACGGTGGCTAAATATAGTTACTGAATAACGTAGGGGTTAGTGCAAACAGCAAAATGTGTGGCTAAAGTTAACACTTCTAATTGGGGTGAAAAGTTAGTGAATTGCACTACTGTAGTGCAATTCACTAACTTTTAACGATTTTAAAAGAGCATAACTTAACGCGAGCTATTGTGGTTTGCACTAACGCTTATGTGATTCACTGACTTATTCTTAACACCTCTGGTTGTATGTTAAAAAAATTTGAAATAATGTGGCAGCTTTGTTAAAAATAAAGAAAACCACAAAGAGGAACAGAAAAAAAACAAACAAATTTGCAAATAGTTCCATGTTTAGGGTAACTAAAACTATTTATATGTTTATTTAAAATATTTTTTGATAAATAAGATAAGTTCTTCTCACGGAGAACACGCCGCCCGGCTGTTGGAGTCTTCCGACAAGTTGTATACCAAATACTGTGAAGTTATTCTAGTAGAAATTTTAACGACATTGTTGTTAAGATAAACACCATAAAAATAATTGGTGTTTAGTTAACGCTAATCAGTCAGGCTAAAAAAACAGCTGATTTAAAACGAAGACAAATAGTGTTAAAAACTGTTATAGAATCGCGAAAACACCAACGCTAGTGTTAATTTCTCTAAACGAATTTTATTAGCGTTAAAACATGTTAGTGAATTGCACTACTGGTTGTATGTTAAAAAAATTTGAAATAATGTGGCAGCTTTGTAACAAACAAATAAAGAAAATCACAAAGAGGAACAGAAAAAAACAAACAAATTTGCAAATAATTCCATGTTTAGGGTAAGTAAAACTAATTATAAATTTATTATTTAAAATATTTTTGATAAATAAGATAAGTTCTCATCACGGAGAACACGCCGACTGTTGGAGGCTAATCTTCCGACAACTCGTATGCCAAATACTTTTATTATGTTCTAGTAGAAATTTTAACAACATTAGGTGTGTTCATCTACTTTACTAGTAAAAACTAGTAACGAGTGAGTAACAAGAAATTTTGCAAAATTACTCTCAAAAATGTGAAAAAGTAAATGAACACTTTTCTAGCTAAAATTTGCAAGTTAGAGTAGTGTTGTTATGTATAGGTATATATGAGTACTTAATAACTACTCTTATATTTTTTGGACAAATTATACATACATATGTATATGTATATTGTTATAAAAAGAGCGTGGTTGTGGTCATTTATATTCAGAATTGTTGTGGGTGGCGTTTTTTGAGTACGGCTTGTAAGAGAATGTAGAAAAGTTTTACAATTTTATTTACGTAGTCGAAATACGCTAAATAGAGGGGTGATTAGATACTTTTGAATAAAATATCTATTTTTAATTAGGGGCGCTTACCCCATACACGTTTCAATTCAATTGGTTAGGCAGGCCGCTGGATTCTCAAAAAAGTACTTGGATTCTCCAGCTCACTTGGGTTCTGAAAGATCGTTCCCTTTGCGATAAACTTAATTGGGTACTGAGTCGGTTGTTGTATCAAGACGTTTAAATTGATTCGTTTGGAAGTTGCAGAGTTGGTTGAAGAAAAATCAAAACATTTTGATTTTTTTTCAAGTTGGCTAGCAAGTCTCTCAATTCGATTGTACTTTGTATGTTCGAGTCTCCTGATCAGTTGTCCAAAAAACTTAAGAAAGGAAAAAGCTTGCAAATGTACAAACCAAAAATTTAATTTAAAAATTATAAAGTTCAACAAAAATTCAATAAATTATTGTCCAAATTTATATTTGTAATTTTTTGTAAAGAAAATGTTAAATAATTTTAAAATTGTCTTTAATTTCATTGAATTTGATAGTTGGATGAAAATCTTTCAATTCAGTTTATGCAGTGTGTTGCCAAGAACTAATTCAATTGAAAGACTCAATTCACAATTGAATTGAAACGTGTATTTATATAGGGTGTTTTTTTAAGCTAGATAGAACTTTAAATTGTAAAAAGTAACACAAAAAATTAAATTTTGATGAAACATTTTTTTTATTTGTTTCAGTATACTCTGACAAATCATCATGAATAGACTCACGCTTGAACAACGCTACGAAATTGGGCTCTAGAGCAGTTGGCAACTGACCCGTTATTTTATCGCAAAATTGTGTTCAGCGATGATGCGCATTTTTGGCTTAACGGGTTTGTTAATAAGCAAAATTGCCGCATATGGAGTGAGACCAAGCCACAAGAGACCCTACAGACTCCATTACATCCAGAAAAATGCACTGTTTGGCGCGGTTTTCATGCTGGTGGCATCATCGGACCTTATTTCTTCAACAATGAGGCCGCAGCTCGCGTTACGGTCAATGGAGATCGTTACCGCACCATGATCAATGATTTTTTGTTTGAAAATATGGATGACATTGATCCGGAGGAGATGTGGTTTCAACAGGATGGCGCTACGTGCCATACGGCGAACGCAACCATCGACTTACTGAAATCAAAATTTGGCGATAAGTTGATTTCGAGAAATGGACCTGTCAATTGGCCTCCAAGGTCGTGCGATTTGACACCTCTCGATTATTTCCTGTGAGGCTACGTGAAGTCACTGGTTTATGCTGATAAACCAGCAACAATTGACGCCTTGGAGGCCAGCATTGTTCGTGTTGTTCGTGACATACGGCCAGCAGTGCTCGAAAAAGTGGCCCAAAATTGGACGTCCAGAATGCGCTTCGTCAAGAACAGCCGCGGTGCCCATATGCCCGAAATCATTTTCAAATGTTAATGTCACGTATTGATCTTTCGAATAAAAAAAAATTTTGATTACAATTTAATTTTTTGTTATTTTTTACAATTTCAAGTTCTATCGGGCTTAAAAAAACACCCTATACGTTATAACTGCCTGCCTAGCATAGCATAATTTCAAAGTGTAAAGTACCGAGTAGCTAGGTAGTCATAATATTTACCATAGTAAAAATAACATCTGGTTTGTAGAAAATAAAGAAACAAAAAACAGAAATATTTTAGAGGTTAAAATTAGATAAATATTAATATAATTATAAATGGAAGGATCCAAGTGTGAATTTAATTTTTATTGGCATTTTTCGTAAACCGAAACAAAAATTCATGTTCTTGTATTCATGTATTGTAAATTATTACAGATGTTTCTTAGTGTTTTATATATTTCTTTCTGTTATTACAATATTATTGAAACACCAATCATTTTTGGATACACACACACGTTTTCTTTTATGTATGAAGGCGTATATTTCTAAATTGAAAATGTTTAATAATAATTGTTGCCAAAAAATTAATTCCGTATATTGGTTTATAAATTATATATAAATTACCTTAGTCTTTAAATAGTTCATTGCAGTTTCTTGGGTTTTTCTTACTCTTCACAACCTACTTGATAGCTTTAGAAACAGCTTAAAAAGTTATAAGCGGCACCATTGAAATGGAAAAAAGCAGCTGTTTATATTTCAGAAGTTTTACTTTTAATTGTGGATTTTGATTGTGGATTTTGCAAATATTTAATTTTTTAATATTGATATATATTATTACATCGAATACTAAGTAGCTCGCACTATTTTGGCAATAGCTACTATAGAATTTTCTAAATTTCCCTCAGCCATTTTATATGCACAAAAAGCTTTTTAATATTTGTAAGGAGGTAAAGAAAACAATATCAGCTGTTTATTATGTAGCGGCCGCTTTCAATATAATTATGTACTGGCTACAGCTACATTTGTAGCCAGCGGCATTTGTAGCCGTGTGCTCGTGTAGCCTGCTGCCTCGAATGTGTTTAATGCTTAAGGCATAAGTGTTCGAATGCTTCTACGAGTACCTCTATTTCTATCTGCTTTTTCCCACTGTTGACATTTTTATTGTGTTTATTACTTTTTTTTTAATTTATTAAATTGATTACGATAATTATCAAAAGCAATCAAATGGTGGCAGTGTTTTAATAATTTGTTGAATTATGAAGATAATAAATTAAAAAAATCAATCAGCTACTAAAAGCTTAACAAGCTAAAAACAGCAAGTTTTTTCCACAGTCGAAAATAAGGAAAATACTTGTGGCTTAAACATGAATCAAATTAAATAAAAGCGCACGTATCCTTTACAAAACGTTGTAGTTCGATAAATGAAGTCGCAGAACAAAACGTGCCATATTTGATTATTTGAAAATGTTGGAAAATTAAAGATTCGTTTTTCAGCCGATTATTTTATAGCGTGAGCCCTGAATATCAAACAAGTTCATTCCTTATTTTAAAATGCATCGGACGGTAATAAACCGCTTCAATAACTGTAAACGTTGTATGAAATTGCAGGGCTTTTAATTTGCAAATAGCACGTTTTGTTTAAATAAAACACAAAAGCCACGTTTTGTTTAAAATAAAATGAAAAAAAAAGTTTTTATTGAATGTAACAACCTGTTTATAAGACACAAAAAAGCGCTTACTTTGCAACTTTTTTCTGTTTTTGGTTTACAAACCGTGACTGTTGACGATTTGTATTAAAATACATAACAGTTGTCAATTTATTTTGGTTTGTAAGACACCAGGCGAATTAATTACTAGGTGAACTTGACAGCTCAGGCATTTTTTCCAATGTGACTGTCAAATTTTTTCTTTTGTTTACAAATATTTTCGCGCCATTTTAATCTGAAGTTTTTCTTTGTGGTATGATTTAGTGAAGTATCAAGAAATTTTTGTGAATTTAAAAGTAAAACAATTATAAAAATTTGTTATAACGTTTAACATTTTTCCCAGCTGAACAGTCTTAGGCAAGGCGAATTCATTACCAGGTGAACTTAACAGCACAGGTCATTATATTTTGCTTCTCGCGTTTTTTCCAATGAGACTGTCAAATTTTTTTTCTTTTGTTTACAAACTTTTTCGCGCCATTTTATTCTGAAGGTTTTTTTGCATGATTTAGTGCAATTTCAAGAAATTTGTGTGAATTTAAAAGTGAAAAACTAATATAATCTGTGATTTTAATTACAAACAATTATAAAAGCTTATATTTAACGTTTAGATAAATTTTTTTTTCTGCTGAGCAATCTTAGGCGAATTTAGATTATGACATTCACGATATGTTTTACAATAACAAAATACATAGTACTGAATTCGCCTTTCCGCTTGCACTCACCTGTATAAAGTCGCCTTGGTCTTAGGCGAATTTAGATTTTGACATTCACGATATGTCAAGGCGAATTCATTATTAGGTGGATGCATCGGCGAATTCAGGCGAATTCGGTTAACATGGCGGCACTTCCTCTGTCAAGTTTTGTTTACCTTTTTCGGGGTCATTTAAATTTTGTACATGTTCTTTATCAACTACTTTTGACAGCTTAAGTTTGAATTCGCCTTTTTACACAAACAAAATACCTGTTGTTTTTTTATTGTTGTAGCGAAGCGGCTACCTTGTTTTTTGTATCATGCGATATGTTTTACAATAACAAAATACATAGTACTGAATTCGCTTTTCCGCTTTAATGGGAAATTTTATATTCGAAGTTGCCATATTTGCACATGCTACCTTATTTTCACTCAAGGAGTGAATTTTTGTTGCTACTACAATTTTTGCCTCCTAAAAGTAGTATTTATTTGTGTTTTGTTGCCATTAATTTTACAGCCAATGGAAATGGAAAAATGGTTAACGGACAGTTTTTCGCTCACTTCTAGCAACCTTGCCGCTAAGTTGTCATAATGTTCCTGACACATTCAATGGCCTGAAGATTTTTTAGTGAATGGCTTTGGTACCTAGACTATTTAGTTTAGTATATCAAGATCGTGACCGCAACCTTATCGCTTTTTGAATGAAACGCAACCATACACCCGATTTTGCATGCACGGTTTGCATGGATTTATTTTATAAAAACTTTGAAAAGAACTCAAGTTATGGTGACCAACTCAGTTTTTTGCCTGTCAATAAGAAAATACTATTTCTGACGATACCTAATTAGTACTTTGTAATAAAGCAGCGATACCAAAAGTACTTGGTATCGAAAGAAAAGTATCGAGTATTTACTTGTATCGTTTCATCCCTACGTAAGTTTCGCCTGTGAAATAAGTTGCCTGCAGACGTGTTTCCTGTTTGTTATAACGATTGAGGGATCAAGTCAAATGTTCACAAGCACTACTGCCTCCTTCCACCTTCTCACATCCGATTTTCCTACTTTTAGTACAATGCACTGCATATATAGGGTTTATCCCCTGATTACTGGTCCAAGATAAAATACAAAATAAAGTCGTGCGTGGGTGTCTTTAGGAATTGTGGAAAATTGCATACAGGAAGAATTAGAAGGCCTGATGTCTATATGGCTACAAATTATGGCAGAAGTTGCGACCTGTATGAGCCTTGCGAACCACATGGGAGCGCTGGTGAATCGTGAATAGTTCACCCCGTCATCAGATAAGGCGGACAAGGCAGGTGCCGATGTAAATAAATTTTCACAATCTACCGCAAAAAATGAGTAATATATGTTTTGTTTATATGAGTAATATATGTTTTTGAGTAATATATGTTTGAGAGAGAGAGCTAAGTTTACTCCCTATCTCTCTCTCTCTCTCTTTTAAGGCCCATTTAGCGGACCGTAGGAACTGTAACTGTAACGCAAATGTAAATGTAGTAGCACTTATAGAAAAACCGTAAAACCGTGTTATGTATTTTTGACATAAACAAAAGTGCATGTGAAGAAAACGTGTCTTGCTTTTCATTTTTATTTTATTAAGTGTTGTAGAAAATAATTAATTTTTTATTATCTATATTCTTATATCAAATACATTACAAAAATAAAAGCAATACAGCTGTTCGTAGCAGTGATGAGAGTACATAGTATTCAGTACTTATACAAAAGGTACTGAGCTTGCCTATGTATGTGCATTCATTTTCCCTACACAACTTACAGAAAAAGTCTTAAATTTATTAAAAGTATATTATGTGTATGTACAAATTTAACTACTTAAACAGTTCAATTAGCAAATAAACAAGAAGTACCAAAACAAGGGTTTTGTGCCACTCTCCCATTCACAATAATATATACCATCACTGACAACATTTGTCATGTAAGAACGTAATGAAATTCTATTTTCTACAGATTGAGACGTTACGGTTAAGCATTTTCATGGTTAAGCATTAAACACATTGAAGCCAGCAGACAACCGACTTCAATATGTCAAATATAAAATACAGGGTGTTTTTTTAAGCTAGATAGAACTTTAAATTGTAAAAAGTAACACAAAAAATTAAATTTTGATGAAACATTTTTTTTATTTGTTTCAGTATACTCTGACAAATCATCATGAATAGACTCACGCTTGAACAACGCTACGAAATTATCCAAATTTACTTTGAAAATCAGTCGTCGATTCGCGCAACTTATAGACGCAAAATTGTGTTCAGCGATGAGGCGCATTTTTGGCTTAACGGGTTTGTTAATAAGCAAAATTGCCGCATATGGAGTGAGACCAATCCACAAGAGACCCTACAGACTCCATTACATCCAGAAAAATGCACAGTTTGGTGCGGTTTTCATGCTGGTGGCATCATCGGACTTTATTTCTTCAAAAATGAGGCCGGAGCTCGCGTTACGGTCAATGGAGATCGTTACCGCACCATGATCAATGATTTTTTGTTTGAAAATATGGATGACATTGATCCGGAGGAGATGTGGTTTCAACAGGATGGCGCTACGTGCCATACGGCGAACGCAACCATCGACTTACTGAAATCAAAATTTGGCGATAAGTTGATTTCGAGAAATGGACCTGTCAATTGGCCTCCAAGGTCGTGCGATTTGACACCTCTCGATTATTTCCTGTGGGGCTACGTGAAGTCACTGGTTTATGCTGATAAACCAGCAACAATTGACGCCTTGGAGGCCAGCATTGTTCGTGACATACGGCCAGCAGTGCTCGAAAAAGTGGCCCAAAATTGGACGTCCAGAATGCGCTTCGTCAAGAAGAGCCGCGGTGCCCATATGCCCGAAATCATTTTCAAATGTTAATGTCACGTATTGATCTTTCGAATAAAAAAAAATTTTGATTACAATTTAATTTTTTGTGTTATTTTTTACAATTTCAAGTTCTATCGGGCTTAAAAAAACACCCTATACATACATTTAAGTGCGAACGTTTATTTAGACAACAGCAAGACGACACGACTGCTGGTTGTTGCCTATGCTGATTTTTTTTGCCGCACTCGAATTAAACTAATTTCTATTTTTCTTGACTACAAAATAAAAGAAGTGTGACCAGTGTATAAAACAAAATATGTAATAAAAAATCTGCTCTTGGAAATATTTTATTTTCTAATAAAGCATAACAAAAGAACAAAATTTAAATGGGGTTTCAAACAAATTGATAAATTTAATTGTTCTACTGATAAATATGTTTACAAATACTTATTCTTAAAATAAGAATTCCTAATTTTATAAAAAAACTAGTTAAGGGCCAAAGAAACTACACAAAGAGCTTACCAACCAAAACGTTTGTAAGTTTGTACTAACATTTAGCGTTGTAAAATGGGTTGTTTGTTTGTACAAATATTTGAAGCTTGTTTGCACGAGTTTTGTGCAAACATTATAAATGTTTTTGTTGTTTAACGCAACATTTCGTCATTTCAAAGAAAATTTTGCAGAATGACGTGGTGGAAGAAGAAGCACACAAAATGAATCTTGAAAAAGTTTTCTTGTTAGAATTTTTAGTATTGTATAAGAGTTTACCTTCTTACAAAGATTATAGAAATAGAATCTCAAGAAGTAAACTTCATATGGCGAGAAAATTGCCGTAACATAATCGTCTCTCATTGAAAAAAAATATATTAATTTGTGTTTGTATTTGTATCGTTTATGTGCCAACGCAAAGCGCGTGTTTGCCAAAAGGTTTGCATAGTTTATTTGTTTCCTTAGATATATACCAGTTACTTCATTTATGATTTATATTATTTTTTTTAACTTTATTATTTTATTTATTGAATCTACATAAGAAATGTAATGACAATAAGTATTCAAGTCTTAATACTAAAAAAAAAAAAAAAAATTGTGATTAAAGTCCTGCCAGTGCTGTACAAAAATTAACTTTTATGCGATTATTATATCAGAATTCAGTCATCTGTTTAGAGCTCTAATGGTAGCCAAAGAATCCCTCCTTCTCAGACGGGTATGACCACCAAAGTTAAGAATATTAACTGCAAGAGGAATTGGATGGAATTCAAGTTTGTTAATATATCTTGTCGCGGACTTCACAAATTCAGATTTCACAAAAGGTACGTTCAGATCTGCGTGGATTTGTGAGTTTTTAACGTACCATGGTGCGTCTGTAATTCTACGGAGAATTCTATTTTGACTTCTTTGAATTTTTTCAATGTTGGATACCGAGGCTGTGCCCCATAATTGAATCCCATAGCACCATATTGGCATTAGAATCGAGTTGTAAAGCAAAAGTTTACAATCAAGCTTCAAGGTCGAATTTCTGCCTAGTAGCTAGTTAATTTGCACTGCTTTCAATTTCATTTGCGTTACTTTTGCCTCGATGTGCCTCTTCCATGTTAGTCTACGGTCAAGATGAATACCGAGGTATTTGACTTCACTGTGTTGAGGTATTACTTTATTATTAATAGTAATGGGTGAGCATGTTCCTAGACGCAGTGCGAATGTAAAATGGGCACACTTTTGTTCATTAACCTTGATTCTCCAAAGCTTGAGCCATTTCTCTAGTTTGTCGATATGTTCCTGTAAATTTATTGATGCTTGCTGGTGGTTACTATGTATGCTAAGGAATGTATGCTGTATCATCTGCAAATGTTGAAGTGTGAATGTTGTTTTTTGTCCACATTTCATTATATTTTGAACTTTTAAGAATCGCCTAACCTGAATTAAGCGTAGCAAGCAAAAGTTTTTTTTAAATAATTTGTTTTTTTTTTAGATTTTAAGGACTTTTTTAGAACTTTTTTCATGAAGGATTGATATAAACAGAACTCGTTCTGTAAAACAATGGAATTTTGTAAAGCTAAAAATTCGAAGGTGGCCACACTGAAGTATACTTTTATTCAAATGAATTTATGTTGCTGCCAAGGCGAATTCATTACTAGGTGAACTTAACAGCACAGGTGATTATTTTTTGCTTCTAGCGTTTTTTCCAATGAGACTGTCAAATTTATTTTCTTTTATTTACAAACTTTTTCACGCCATTTTAATCTGAAGATTTTTTTGTATGCAATTTCAAGAAATTTGTGTGAATTTAAAAGTGAAAAACTAATATAAGCTGTGATTTTAATTACAAACAATTATAAAAGTTTATCTTTAACGTTTATATAAAATTTTTTCCCAGCTGAACAATCTTAGGCGAATTTAGAATTTGACATTCACGATATGTTTTACCAAGGCGAATTTATACAGGTGAATGCAAGCGGAAAGGCGAGTTCAGTACTATGTATTTTGTTATTGTAAAACATATCGTGAATGTCAAAATCGAAATTCGCCTAAGATTCTTCATCTGGGAAAAAATTTTATATAAACGTTAAATATAAACTTTTATAATTGTTTGTAGTTAAAATCACAGATTTTATTAGTCTTTCACTTTAAAATTCACACAAATTTCTTGAAATTGCACTAAATTATACAAAAAATTTTAAGATTAAAATGGCGCGAAAAAGTTTGTAAACAAAAGAGAAAAAAAATTTGACAGTCTCATTGGAAAAAACGCGAGAAGCGAAAAATAATCACCTGTGCTATTAAGTTCACCTAATAATGAATTCGCCTTGGTTTTACAATAACAAAATACATAGTACTTAATTCGCCTTTCCGCTTGCATTCACCTGTATAAATTCGCCTTGGTTGCTGCCGTGTTCAAAATATTTCAGTAGTCGCCTACAGAACTACAATTTTCGCTTGCGGCATTTGCTGTAGTGAAGTCGTGAAGTCTGCTGTGGTCTATATGTTTAATGCTTTATTCGTATACTAAAAACGGTCAGCTATTTCAACTACATTTACGGGTGGCTAAATGGGAGTTTAGTCTCCGTGAAAATTGGATTTTCCAATTGCAAAGCGTCGATGTCGCACTAATTGGGTTGGTCTCATACATTTTGTTTGTGCATGAGGATTTTTGACAGATAAACTACTCTTGACCCGGTAATTTAACTTGGTCTATTAGTTGTTTATTTCTTTTCGTTGCTTTAAAAAAAAATTTTATATGAGTAATGTATTTATGTACATATGTTATAAAACTCAAGCGCTTAACTATCAATACTTACTGAACAACCAAATAAAATGGTTGTGAACCCCAAAAACCCCCAAAATATAAAACATTTTAGATCAAAGCCAACCTTATAATAATTTAATTTTTCTAATAGAATTTTCATTGCTATTTTACTTAAAATATTAAAAGAAAAAGTGTTCCATCTTAAGGCCAACTCCAAAGTAAATAATTTTATATTATTAAAACGGATGACATGCAAGAGCATGCAAAATGCTCAATTTCAATTTCTTATTTTATTCTCAACGTTGCCATACCAATACAAAGCAAAGAAGCACGTTCCATTATAAATCGGGTCAGCAATCAAATAACATGCATTTTCAGCAGGAAATAAAGCAAAAAAAAAAAAAAAAAAAAGGGCTTGGGCTTCGCCGTTCATACAACAATAATTATTGTGCAAGTTTTATTTAAGGTGCAGGCATTTATAAAAACATTATTTAAAATTTTATTGGAAAAAATAAGTTTTTAGTATTTTCAATTTTCACTATATTTATAATCATATTGCATTAAAACAATGGCATTCGATATGGTTGAACCGAAGGTGGCAAAGGCCGTGGAACGATTGAACTGGAACAAGCCCAACAGTTTCATTTGACAGGGAAACGCCGCCAATTGTAAGGAAAAGTTGTTTAACTAGAAAAAAGTACACATTAAAATGTTTATTAAGAAATATTTTAAAAGCTGAAAAGTTTCAAATAAAATTATAAACTCTGCACACATATATCGGGTGATTCATGGAGAGGTTAGATTTACAATGTAAATAAAATAATAAATAAATTTTATCCTAATATTCTTCGATTTTATACAAGGTGGCGCAAAAGTAATCCTCCTATCAGAAAATGCTATAGATTTTGCGATTGGCCCCTAATGTCAGTTCCCATTTTGACATTTGTGCAGTAAATACATGCGAAATACACGTTAATAAACAATGTTACGCTAAACTGCTCCAGAACGCGGAATATTGATGAAGAAGATTTTTAATCAAAAATAATCAGGAGTGATGAGGTCCATTTCTATCTTAGCGGGTACGTGAATAAGCAAAATTTACGCTTCTGGGGCACTGAAAATCCGCGTGTAACCCACGAATAGCCATTACACCCGCTCAAAGTCACTGTTTGCTTTTAATCCACAAGAAGAATCAAAGGTTTTAATTTTTTTTTGAAATTACAGCCAAAACACATCGAAAGGTTATTTTTGCGTCACCCTGTATATTAAATAATTTATATTTTTGCAGCCTAAGATCTTTTATGTTTTTTATAAAAAGTAAGGGTTTTTTATATCCTTGTGATTTCGTCTGTAATTTCTACAATTTTTATTTGCGACCTTATAAAGTATATGTATTTTGAAACAGAATTAATAGAAAAGTCAATTAAGCGATGTCCGTTTGTCGGTCGTTGAAATACCGTTTCTGAGAAAACCATTAGACCTAGAAACTTTTTTCTTTCACCATTCTTTTACCCCATCGATTCATGGGTTTGCTATTGACATTCAGTAAAATCGGTTCACATGTAGCTGAGATATATCCAAAATTCCAAAAAAGCCATTCTTTTCTTTGCTTTAAAAGGAGGTTACTAAAATACAGAAAATGAAAATTTTCGATATCGGTCCATATATTCTCGACATGTAGTCTAGACCGATTTTTCTAGGAAACCATTTTTTCCCTTTAAAATAGTTTTGATACAAAAAGGAGATTACTAAAATACGGAAATTTCTACTATCAGTCCAATTATACCCGAGATATAGTCTAAACCGATTTTTCCAAGAAAAAAAATTTTTTTTTGCTTAAAAGCAGTTCTGGTTATAAAAGGAGGTTACTAAAATACAGAAAGTGAAAAATTCCGATATCGGTCCATATACATATATCCGAGCATATTTACTTCAAATTTGTGATACATACTATTTATACAATATTGACTATTGTGAAGCGTATTTTAAAATTGGGCCAGCCGAATATACTAGACTTTTACTTGTTAAGTATTACATGAAATAAAAAAATTATAAACAGCTTGTTTTGTATGTTTCCCAGCTGTCTATATATCGACATTTCAACATTACCCTAATCACCAGTAGACATTGGAATTTTTTGAAAGATATTCTCAAGCATTCAACTTTATATCCTAATAATCTGAATCCAAACACATTTACCGGTACAACGTTTTTATTTTCAAAGAAGTAAGGCCCTACTATAGGACTATTACTTTTAATGTATGCAATGGTGACTGATGAATAATTTGAGGGGATTCAATTGCCCAGAAGCGACTATTCGTGCCTCATCACTCGCTATGATTTTTTCATGAAAATCGGGGTTGTCATGGGCGAGCTGTACCATTTTAATGTGTCAACTGAATCTTAAATGGAAACAAATGCAAATCCTTGTGCAAAGTTTTGTCGAAAGTTTTTCTTTGCAGACCAAGCTCCTGAGCGCAGCTTCGAAATGAGGCTGATGGATTGTCTTGAAAACTTTCTTCAACAGCCGTAATGTTTTCAGCCAATCTTGCAGTACGTTGTGGTGCATGCTTGGCCATATCACCTACAGACCCTCTTTCTTTGAACTCATTCACTACTCGATAAATTGTGCGTTTTGTTGGCACGTTGTTTCTTCTAAAAATATCACGTAACTTTCACATCTTCACAGTAATCGATGATTGATTTCGATAAAATATTTTAACAATTAACATACGTTGGTTTATTGAATATTTTTCCATAATAATAAATGTGCCACGTGTCTACTTCACGACTGTCAAATATGAACTGCCAAGCCTAATGTTTACCAAAATGGCGGCGAAGTAAAGTAGTATACATTCATGACAGACACCCTATAGTAAGGAGCGTTAGGAAATGCTTAAAGTCTCTTTTTATCTTTTTGTTTTTCATGTAACTTCAAAATTTCTTGTTAGTTTATAATACACATTAAAGTAACTCTTTAAATTATGTAATATGGCCGAAGGCTATTTGGTGTCGCAGAAAATTTTTAATTTTTAGCGAATTTTAATCGTCGTCGATGAGCCTTTTAGTTAACATATTCACCCTCCTTAAGGCCCTGATTCACTATCATACACGATCGTACGATTCATTCACATGAAACTGTTTCAAAAGTCTGGCCGACTTGAAAAAATCGTTTTAAAATGGCGCTGTAGGCCACACTATCACCCAAGTATGATTAAAATAATTTATATACACAATAAAACAATTAAAAACTTTTATTAACATAATAATTTTACATTACTTAAACTTTTTCCTCGAGGCACCAACAATATTTTCATATTTTTCACAATATATACAACACTGATCGCACAGAAACCATAATGTTTTGAAAAGTTTCATAAAATTTTTCAAATCGCACGATTCGTCAAAAACTCTGTCGCACGGTTGAATTTTTAGTACTTTTTCAGCACACATGCTTTATTTAGTAGATCGCACGATCGTGTATGATAGTGTAGCAAGGCCTTTAACGGCATCGGATTATATTTTCTGACATTTATCACGTAACGGCGTAATATTCTTTGGTGGTTTTCGACATGAGTTGCACAAAAATTTTTTCTCACGTTTTGAGAATCCCCGGGGAACAGGTTTTGCTTTGGCGTATTCCAAACTAGCGTACTCTGTTTTTCGGGTAAAGAGTCCCTCGTTAATTGTAGCCAATTAAACTCTAGCAAGCCGCATGACTTATTTTGTATAGGCTTCCGAAACCCTTACTAAAGGTATAAATTAGCAGAACGGGTATCAGCATGCCTCCGGGTGGTTCTGCTTGCAGTTCAACCCGGGCTGATCATAGCTGAGGTGCCTGCCTTGGCTGTGGTTTAAATATACAGAAGCATCAGGAAGGGGGAGTTAGTATCCGTGATAATTCTTGGTGCATGACTTTTTTCGGTGGCTAATAACCTCTCTAACATTAAAAGACCTCAAAGGCGGCAAAGTCAAATTCTTTGAACGATTACTGCAGTACGTACGTAAAAAACTTACGAATTCATAAGGGTCTGTGTGTTTCCTTGGTAAAAGAATTCTCAAAGTACGCGACGAGGTACTTATATCACTGGTATAGCTGGACTTCACCCAAATCCTCTTGGACGCAACATACTTAATTATGGCGGCCATACTTGGTTGAGAAGAAGAGATTCCCTTGCTAGCATCAGAACATTAAATATGTAATGTTACCAATATTATTCGCGCAAAATAAAGCTTTTGTGTCTAGTATTGGCTGGACTTAAATAATTTTTTATGTTTAATATTAAGATTTGACTTAGTTATACTTATTTTTAGTTCATATTTTGCAGATTCATTAAATAAATGAAGGCAAAAACAAAAAAACAACCCCGGGAGGTGCTGCTCTCTTGCAACAGATACTTGTACTATAAGGAACCAGTGGTGGTGGTTGGACGGGTGACTTGGTTTAAGGGCTGATGCTGTGAGTGGGTTTCAGCCTACCAACTAATTAGGTCTTGTCCTGCAATGATTACTGGGAAATTGCATACAAGAGGGATTAGAAGGTTCGAACTACTGAACCAGGGCCACATGGCTACAAACATATGGCAAGAATTGCTATCTGTGTGTGCCTGGTCAACCACACGTGGGCGCTGGTGTGTCATAAATAATTCACTCCTAGGAATTGGTCCATCATCAGGTAAGGCCATTAAGGTAGGTGCCGATGTAAATCTTTTTTTGCGCTTCCTCACTTTTCGAGAAACGATGAGATAATTTGTTTCACTCTTTTTGATAAAAGAACTACTCACTAAAGTTACAGAACAGGGCGACTGATTTAAATTAATGCAAACGTCCCTTTTATCATCTCTATACGCATTTTAATTTTACTTTAGCTGGTGTGAGGGTGGGAAAAGAAAATGTTATGGTCCGTTGAACTTTCTAACAGTCGCAATAAATATCATTTGATTTCTGCCTCATCGAATCCAATGAAAATGCTCACACTTGTATAATGGTCTAAGATGCTCTTTAGTAAACCATTAGAAATGTAAATGATTTCCAACTTTAAGTTATCTAGTATGTATGCCATGCTGAACTTACACTTTCTTCAAATCTTTCATCCAGTGAGGGAATTACATTTTGCTGATCTTTCAATAAACTTGCCGTTTTATTTATAAAATCTCCAAAGTGCAGCATATTGACCATAAAAATATTCAAATCTTTATAAAAGGAAAACAGTGTTATTGGCAATAGCACCGCTATCGTCATCCTGCCATATTTCTCGGACAGTTCTTCGTGTTGTATCGTCATATAAATCATATAAATGACGCTTATATTATTCAGATATAAAGTTAATACCACGCAGGCGCCATGCAAATCATACAGCTGATTAACACGTTGTCCTATGTTCTGTAAATTAAAATGTTCCGCTGCCAAATCGTCCAGCCGATCGGCCAACTTGCAACACGTTGTAATTAAATAGCCGGCTTTAATTTTTTTCAAACGTTGAAGCTCAAACAAGGCTGTAGTGGTGTGTAGAACTCTCTCGACTTCCTCATTCACAATGGCTAACAAAGCATTGATGTTGAGGAGAGCAAAATAATAGTGACACATTATGATGTTCAAAACAAGGGCTATTAAGCCCAAAGCCATTATTATGAGAGGTGAATCAATATCAAAAATCCCCTTTAACAAATCGTTTGACAGCATAAACCACACAAAATTGGCTATAAGACCAAAACAAAACTTGCTTCTAATTGATTTCTCATAATATTGTTTTACTTTTTTAGACATTTGAAATTTTTTTAAAAAATTTTCCCTCAAACGTTGAAAATCCTTGATGGTTCTTATAAAATGCGCGCGTTTACTCCAATTCAGTACTATTGCTATTAGAGAGGCCACTATGTGGATCAAGCACATCAAGGTGGAAATTTTTATGTGTAAATTATGACCACTGTTATTACCAGACTTCCAGCGAAAACGAAAAACTAAAGGCACTATGCAAAACATAAGCACATTTACTATGCTGCTGTAAGCCGTGATGACGAACTTTTTTTCAACTTTAGCACTTTTGGAGTCAAAAGAAAATCCCAATAAGCCCAACACTTGCGAAACGTAATATACGACGAAAATCATGCAACGCGTTAACCGCTTCATTGTTGTTTATTGTGACTTACGAGTATTGTGACACATACTCGTATTTTCTCAACTTCTTTGGCTGGTTGTTGTGCACATACAATACCATTTTAAAGGTTGAGGAAAATTATTGATTGATATGTAATTAAATACTAGTAAATTAAAATTATAATCATAAACCATTTGTTATAATTGGTTAAAAAAAAATGCTTTTACGCTAAATTAGAATTTTCTACTAGCCAATAAACCAGGGTTAATTAATAATGAAGTTATGGTAATAAAAGAAGTTTATTTAAATATAGAAAATGAAAATTTTCGATATCGGTTCATATATACTCGATATATAGCCTAAACCGATTTTTCCAAGAAACAATTTTTTTTTTGCTGAAAATCAGTTCTGGTTATAATATGAGGTTACTAGATACAAAAAATGAAAATTTCCAATATCGGTCCATATATACTCGAGATATAGCCTAAACCGATTTTTCAATGAATACATTTTTTTACTTGAAAGCAATTCTGGCAATAAAAGGAAGTATTGTTATTATTAGTGGATGGGATATGGCCCTCATCGGCCATTTGCACTGCGACCAATATTGATCTATTGTGCGTCCCCTTGCCCCATTATGGGTTGAGTATGTCAAGAAAACGGACAAGCTCCTTCATTGGGAGTAATATTAAGTCACATTCACTTAACATATAAGCTTGTAGTAGCCTATATCTTCTGTGCCCCAGTGCTGCAAAGTGGGTGATTAAATGCTCCATTGACCCCTCTTCATCACCGCAGAATCTGCAAATATCTGTGTTGGAAATGCCCATCCTGTGCATGTGCTTGTAGCAGTTATAATGACCTGTAAATGCATCTGTCAATGTTCTGAGACTTTTCCTGTCCAGTTTTAGAGCACGTTCGGCCCTCTTTTTATCAAAGTTTAGTAATTTCTGTCTCGTTCCAATGTTGTTCAACGATGGATTCCATCCATTTCTTTATCTCCTCATTCAGGAGACCCTTATTGAAGACAAAAGTTGGAGTGGGTCCAATATAAGTCCACTCTGCTCCTTTCTTGGCATAAGTGTCAGCTATTTCATTTTCGTGATGCCCTTCATGTCCTGGCATCCAGATCAGGTAGACCTGGTTCTGGCTTGCCAGTTCGTTTAGCCTGTTGTGACATTCCAGTAATAACTTGGACGTAAAGACACAACTGCTCAGGGCCTTCAGCACTGATTGGCTATCAGAGAGTATATTTATCAGCACTGTTTCCAATCGGAGAGTATTTCAACCGCTTCCCTTATTGCGTATAGTTCCGTTTGGAAAATTGTGGTGTCTTTGCTAAGAGTTATATATTTGCGTGCTCTAGGCTCCACTATTCCCACTCCAACAACCTGGAGTGTTTTGGATCCATCCATGTACCACTTTTGTGAACCATCCCGCAACCATATTGGGTTCATGCTCCATTCCTCCCTTGTTGGGAAGATGATCTTAAACTTCCTGGCAAAGGAGTTAGACGGATCTATAAGGTCACTTGTTTGAGACATATCGATTACGTCTTCGAAATCCTTTAGGATTGCAAGATGTCCAATAAGGTTTCCTGCCTTAGGTTTTTCCCTTTTGTAAATTGAGATGGCCTGCACGGCCGCCTCTTTTTGTATAGCTACGTTAAGCGGTGTTAGGTTCAAAAGAGCTTCCATTCCTATCGTTGGGGTGGTTTTCATCGCCCCTGTGATACATAGGCATGTAAGTCTCTGAACCTTGCGAAGTCCTGATATGACTGTTACCTGTTTGGTTATTCCACACCAGGCCCATATAGTATAGTGGGTCTTACCATTTGGGTATATAACCAGTACGACATCTTAGGGCTTAGGCCCCAAGATCTACTCCGTAGTTTCCAGAGGTTTGTTGTTGCCTTTTTTATCACCGCTTCAAGGTGCGGTTCCCATGTGAGTTTCTTATCCAGGACTATGCCTAGATATTTCACCTCTGCTTAAAAGGAAGTAACTTAAACATAGCAAATCAAAATTTTCAATATTGGTCCATATATAGCCGAGATATAATATAAACTGATTTTTTCATGAAAGATTACCCTTTTGTCATGGCGATTACCACGCAAAACAATTTTCCCCCGCTATCGGTCCATATATATTCTAACATATTTATTTCAAATTTGTAATATATACTATAGATTTACGTGACTATTTTGAAGGGTATTTCAGATTCGGCCCAGCCGAATATACTACACTCTTACTTGTTCCACAATAAATTTGCTAAAACTTTAACGTAATTATATTTTTGTTATTTTAGTTAAAAATAACTTTAAAAATGTTTTATTTTTCATAATTCTTCCTTATGAACACCTTATATAATAATACAAACTAATTAAGAAATAATAAAATAATTATTGAACATAGTCTAAAAACTATAAAACAAATATACATATGTGTGCAATTAAAAAAAATTTTTTTTAATATTAAGGTTTTGTATGGTGAAGGCCGTGTCAGATAAAACTTTGGCATCGCTTTGCGTTGCAAATTTGCTTTGACATCTAAGATAAAATATATATGGGGCAATCCAAGTCAAATCGGACAGTTCGGAGAAAAAATTTTTTTGATTTGCTTTATTTTTTTATTGTGTTGATGTCCCTATTGCATAGCACATTTCATTAAATTTTCAGATTTTTTCGGCTTGTGATTTCAGAGATATCGCGTTTTGGAAAAGCCGAGTTATGAGAAAACCGTGCGCGAATAAATACTCATAACTTTTTCAATATCAGTCCAAACAGAATAATTTTTTTGCATTGTTTTTCGTTTTCTGTCTACTATCAAATAAAAAATCTAAAAAAATTGTGCACATTGGGCTTGGATACGATTTTCGGGATTTACTGTTTTAAATCAATTTTTCTCACTGTTTGTACTCTTCAATTTTCTTAATTTTTTTTTTTTTTGTATTTAACTTTGATTTTTCCACATCTTTTACCATTTGGTAGTGGAATTGGAATTACTACTATTTTTCCTGATTTTTTTAAATTTTTCTAAAAATAATTTTTTGCGTTAAGCCACTGTGCAAAAATTTTCTAGGACTTTGCGGGATATATTTTAAATACTAATCAATATATTATGTATATTTTTTCCGATTTGACTTAGATTGCCTCATATACTTATATGAAACCTGTCACATAAAGTACTTTTAACGCAACGTGAAGCGAAAAGTTCGGCAACTCTAATCTTTTTACGCGTTGTTTTTTCTAATAGCTATAAAACTTTATGTACTAAGAAAACACTTAGAACCAATTTCAAAAGTTCGTCTAATAATATTTCTAACTTCTGTTATCATAAGAAATGATTAAATATAAAAATTAACAACCATTTATTTAGATAAATAAACAAATCGTGAGCGTTGCCAAAGTTTTTATTGTGACATACACCTCTTGCTTTGCGCTTTTCTGTTAAAGTTTTACGGCCGTATGCAAAAAAACTTAATAAAGCTTGGTAAGAAATTGTTAGGAAAATTTTCCTAACGTTGTATCCAAAAACAATTATTTGCTTACCATACGTTTAAAGTTGAAATAGGCCACTTTAACTGTGCGTTAAAATGACATTTAATTTGTTGATATAGATTTTTCTTAAAATTGCCAATTTCGCGAAAAATGCTAACTGAAACAATATATTATGATTGCTAGATAAATAAATTAAAGCGTTACATTTCGTATGAATTGAAAATATTAATTTTGAAAGCGAAACATAAATAAGAAATATGTTAGTGATGCACTTTCAGTCGAACGAATACAACTAAAAACGTTATTCGAATAATAAAAATATTTGTAGTATAAGAAATCCTATTAATTTTTCTCAATTTCATTAATACGCTAAATATTATATATTCATTATTTATTAAAAAGGTAAATCCAGGAAATAATTGTCAAAAAAGTGTCAATTTATGTCATAATAATAAGTTTTTATTTTTTTAAAATGTTTTTTTTTCAGTTTTCGAATATTAGTTTTCATACATCACTATTTAAGAAATTACAACTGAACATAACGGCATTGCCAGAATAAAACAACTAAATTCCTTACTAGATTTAAAAGTTAACGTACTGTTTTTGCATAAACTTTTTTAACAAATGTATGGTAGTGTTAATGTGTTTGGTAACTAACGTATGCGTTAAAACTTAAGTAAGAATTTTTTTGATACGGCCCTTAAACTTCACTCAAAGCGACAAAGTTTTATCTGACACTACCTTGACTCCCAGACACTCCCACAAAGTATTTCCGAACAGGCACTGTTATTTTTGTTAAAACTAACTGACAAAATCACTTTATTTTCTTTTGTTGCACAGTGTTATTTAACGCTAATAATACACACACACACACACACACAATCTCTACGCTCTAATTAAAGTTTTTGTCGCATTTCAAATGCAGTTCTTCTCGATACGGTTGGTGAATCAACACTTCTAAAGAAGGCTGACTCTGCCAGTGAAATTAAAATATAAAATAAAAACAACTTAGTTTTGTTTTAAAATTCCAAATAAAATGTCATTTGGCGGCTTGTACTATCCAGCTTACACGCCAGGTTTGGGCTCCAAGCCCAGATTGCAGACAATGCATCCATTTCGCAATCTTTTGGCGGCCGGCTCCCATTTGAACAATCAGTGGTCCGGCGGTAGCGGTCATTCGGCTTATGGGTATGTGATTAGAGAATAAAAAAATATGTCTAATATTATATGATGATGGGTTGGTATTATTCGTCTAGCTCAAGTTCAATCCTTTTTTGGGAAATATTTTTATGTATTCAATTATTTTTTCCTGTCTTCTTTGATCAAGAGTTATGGATCGCGGCAATTATTGTTATAATTATAAATAAAAATATTTCTTGGCTTTAGCCAGGATTGAACTTGAGCTAGACGAATGATACCAACCCATCATCATATAATATTAGAAATATTAAAATAAAGTTCGACTATTTAACATTAATACATACGAATAAAAATATGTTTAATTAATTTAAAATGTAATAAAAATTTTCTTTGAAAACGTGTTTCCAAATGAATAAACAGCACAATTATGAGTATTCTCAAGGAATTTATTTCTCACTTAAGAGTAAATTTCTCAATTCAAATTAAAGAGAAAACCACAACCAACGTTGTCAACTTTGAAATTTCAAAACGCACGAAAATGGGGAAAAAAGCGCGTTATTTAAACAAAAACGCACCGAATTTTGAATTTTTCTTTTCATTTTTAAAAACCCATTTTTTAGTTTAAAAAGTATAATATTTTTATATTAAAAAAAACCCGATGATGAAATAGCCTTTTCATTCAATAGCTAGAATTTACGTTTGTGTCTCGAAATGTATACACAATAAATTATTCCTGAAGAAGTTGGGATTATCCAACGAAACGTAGAATAGAAAACTAAATAAAACAAAGCTGTAGTTTTATTAAAAAGGAAAAACGACCTAAAAAGCCCACAAAACAATAGCACAACTTAAAATTCAACTATAGGTCGAATAAATATATATTACAAAGTATATAATATATATATATATATATATATATATATATATATATATATATATATATATATATATATATATATATATATATATATATATATATATATATATATATATATATATATATATATATATATATATATATATATATATATATATATATATATATATATATATATATATATATATATATATATATATATATATATATATATATATATATATATATATATATATATATATGTACAAAGAATTCATGTTTGTCAAACGTGGGGGGATTCTGTTACAATGATATATTTACAATAATTATAACGATATTTTATTAAACTTCTTGTTGAGCAAAATTATTTAATTATATTCGCTGCCGACCGAAATCAACTAATATTGGGTACACAAAAATACAGCTGCTTATCGTCGTTAAAATTATATCGCAGGAGCATACAATCGTTACTGCAAGGGATGAAAGATGTCGAAGAAATTTACGGTTATCGGATCGTTAAAAGTTACAGAATCGCACTACAAGCGATCAAACTCTGTTAACAGCAATTCTATCATACACATTGTAAATTTCATTTGTGTTTTCGCAAGCTAACAGTGATAATTAGTTGGCTAGAGTGCGTGTCTTTAAAAGAATCTATTGAAATATACGACTATCTGCCAGAATTATAACAAATAAAAGGTGACCAATATGCAAACATTTATAATTTGATTAATAATTTAGTAATTTATCAATTACTGTTTTGGTAACGAATTCACGCGCCATCAAAAATACTAACTTCCATATCTGTGCTTGCATTTATTGTAATATTTGACAAACCTCGCTTGATCGTTTAATATCAAAACAAGCTCTAAAAGCAGCATATTTTACAAAACAAAATGTTTAATATAGCAAGATCGTCTTTGTGCATAATAATAAGGTGCATTTTTCACAATTTTCTGCACTTGAATAAACTTTTTTCTTATATTAAAACAAAAAGTTGAGTTGAATTTGATTTGGTGCCACTGAAATTTAAAAAGCACACCGAAAATGTAAAAAAGTGCACCACAATGATTTAAGCGCAAAAATGATTTAAAAAAAGCGCCAAAAAACGGTGTGAAACGCACCGAGTCGATAACGCTGACCACAACTCACGTTTGTACGAATATGTATTTGTTGCTATAGCTTTATATCGAGTGTGCCCAGCCCTATGCCCTTGATACTCAATTGTTTTTGTAAATGCGCTTAGCGCTCTTTAATACACAAATACTGCGCTCAGCACTAACAATGAAAAATACACAAACAACTTCGTCTTATATATTTTTTTGTCGTTCTTTACTGCACACACACAAAAGCAAAGCAACAACACTTTCGCATGTTTTGCTGGTAAACATTGACGACAGCGATTATCAGTGTGAATTTTGTTTTTGTAAATGTTTTGCTTTTTACAACAAAAAATATTAAACAAAAATAGTTTTTCCTTTGGTTTTGGTGTTTACTCTTCCATATAGAACTTGTGGGTACCACTGCTTCATATGATTTACCCCATTCTGCTATAATTTACCTGATTGAAATATATCTTTTATTCACAAATATTTGATTTCACAAACTGACGGTTTTTGACGATTTGCGACAATCATATTTCCGCCGAATTTCACGATTTTAAACCAAATTTAGTGTTGCCAGAACTTTTGGTCAAAAAATCTTCATTTTTCAAAAAAAAAAAAATCTTAATTTAAAAAAAGAAAAATTTTTAAATTGGATAATTATTTTTACATAATAAGAAGAAAAAAAAAAGAAAAATGTAAAGAAAATGGCAACTAAATTAAATTTCTTTGCAAAATTAATATTATGTATCTATCTATATATGTGCAAAACCAAGAAGTAAATAAAAACTTATTTCAAGTCTTATTTTACGGAAGAAGTTAAACTTCATTAAATATTCGGAAATATTCGACACATTAGGTGTGTTTCTTTACTCTACTTTGGATTCCGCGGGATCCCAATTTGCACGAAAAGCGTTCCCGTACTTTAAATTGGGGAAAAGAGAGCGCTTTTGAGAGAATAGTATGCTTCCTCTTCTCGCACGAAACAGCACGTACTTTTTCTTCGGGCTAGTTTGGGCAAGTAGTTAAGCAATCAGCTTTTCGAAAAATAAACAATAATAAAGAAACAAAGTTCATTTGATTCAGCTCGTATACAAATCAAAACACAGCATATGTTACTTTTTGGGCTCCGTACTTAAGGTAAATTTTATCTGTATTTGAGAGAGACTTTTGCATGCTCTCTTTTGCAGGAAATTTGCCCGGAAAGTAAAGAAACACACCTATTGATTAATTTTGAGACAAATATCTTCATTTTCATTACTTCATTTTATTTGTAAAATCTTGAAAATTAAAGTAAAATCTACATATAGTCTGGCAACGCTGGGGAAACTAAAAATATCATACTTTATCTTTGTTCTTAATTGGCATAGAGAGGAAGGTGAAAAACTTCCAAAAAAAATTTCGTTTGTAATTGGGCTGAAAACGAGTTTTTTTTGTATATATTGTAATCAGATCGTTATATATATTTGTTTTTGAAATTTCTAGATTGGATAATCCAGATTACGAATATCATTCGGGTCCTTCCGTTCATGTGCCCAGTGGTGGCAGTTATTCTTATCATGCAACTGCAGGCACTGGTTATGGGCCACCTGCCGCACCTGCTGTTCATCCACCAGCAAAGCCAGTTGTCCAAAATCCCACGGGTGTTAAAAAGGGTCTCTTCGGTGGTGGAGGGGGTGGCAAACACGGTTCATCTGCTATGTCTGCTTTAACTTTGCTGTCTTTTTTATTTTTTATAAATCTCCTACAAGGCTGCATTAAAGATCATATGGATGCTGTGAATCCCACCGTCATGGTAATGACTACCAATATTATACGCAATCGTTTTAATAAAATGGGTGAGTTGAATTCTAGAGAACAAAGTTCTTCTTACACTTCGAACGCCGCTAACATAGTAATGCAGCCGCAGGATATAATACAAGCGGCAGCAGCTCAATCAGCTGGAGTGGTGGAGGCTACACGACCCTCTGTAAATTTACAATCGAGTTATAGCAATGAGCCCATATCTTTGAATAGACCATTGGATATAACGCCACCTCAACCTTCTGCCCCCTATATGTCCACTAATCCAGAGCCGGAAATACCCATTAGTTACGAGTATGCTAAGCCTCACCACTATGATCCTCATAAACCGGATGCCAATGATCAAATAATGCAACACCAACATATACTGTCATATGCTAATCAGTCTTTAGTGGCAGTACAGCCGCCTCCTTACAAATTTACACCTGTAGAGCAACATTACAACTTTCATCATACTGAATACAATGCTCAGCCCACACAACATCAAGCCCAATCATCGGCAAGTGTACCATTATATACTCCTGCCTCAAAACCATTTTATGAACATCAAAAGCCTTTTAATGGCAATTATGGTTCTCAGTATGGCGGCCCTCAGCCGGACTATGATTTACGTCAAAAATATGAACAACAGCATAGCACGCACTCTTTACAATCTTCCTCTGCAAACAACGCTCATCCCTGGTCCACAAATCCGCAAACATCTTCGGTTGTATCGGGGCCATATAGGCGGGCTTCCGTAATTGCTGTTGCACCGAAAACCAAATGGATAGCAGTGCCAGCTAAAATAATCGATCGTTCAAATTTTGACACGTCTGTTGACGATGCTGAAGAGCACTTCGAACATCATGATGATCGTGATGTATTCCGCAGTAGATTAAATTAATTTTTTAAGAAATTCTTCTATTTTCTTTAGCAATTTCCTACACAGTCTGTACGTACATACTAAACGCCTGCATGATTACACTCAAAAGGCATTTGAATACATTCATTTGCTTTTTGAATAAGTAAAGAAATCTGCAAGCGATGCCGTTTTTAACCCTTTCATTCCCAAGCAATTTTATTTATTTATTTACAAATTTATTATAATTTAAATTACAATAAACTATATTTAGTAAAGCACTAGCAACTGGGGCTATCGGCAATTTTAAAATTGCTGTATTTTATTTAAATTTTTAAAGAACTATAAACATGTATTTTCTAATGTCTATACAAATTTCATGTCAAAACGAAAAAGAGAAAGCCATATAAGCCTTATAGACTTAATACAGCAAAATAGCCAAGTCGAAAATTATGTACACATTTGTGTTGGTAAGGACGGAAAGGGTTAATAATCTAATTACACCTTAATCGTTAATAATCTAATTACCTTTTAAATCGAGTTGCGGTGTGATTGGTCGCCGCATATAGTTTGCACTAGTATAGTTTCTACTCGTTAGAGCTTGCGTCTATAAATTAGAGTATATAACATAACCAATCAAGTTTGTATGCGGTGGCTGCTTGATTTGGTTTCTCAATTACTTTTTCCTCATTCGACAATCGTACTCGTACAAGGCGAATTCATTATTAGGTGGTTGCATCGGCGAACTCGGTCAATCCGCCGGCACTTCCTCTGTCAAATTTTGTTTACCTTTTTCGACACCATTTAAATCTTTTCACATGTCAAGGCGAATTCATTACTAGGTGAACTTGACAGCACAGGTGATTATTTTTTGCTTCTCGCGTTTTTTCCAATGGGTCTGTCAAATTTGTTTCTTTTGTTTACAAAAATTTTCGCGCCATTTTAATCTGATGATTTTTTTTTTGCATGATAAGAGTGAAAAACTAATATAATCCGTGATTTTAATTACAAAAAATTATAAAAGTTTATACTAAACGTTTATATAAAAATTTTCTCTTAGGTGAATTTAGATTTTGACATCACGATATGTTTTACAACAACAAAATACATAGTACTGAATTCGCCTTTCCGCTTGCATTCACCTGTATAAATTCGCCTTGGCACATGTGCTTTATCAACTACTTTTGACAGCTGAAGTGTGAATTCACCTTTTACGCAAACAAAATACCTGTTGTTTTTTTATTATTGTATTGTTGTAGCGAAGTGGATACCTTGTTTTTTGTATCATGTACTCGTACTTATTTTAACAACGAAAATAATGTTTGTATGTAAGAATTTGCAGTCACACATTTACCTCACCCATGAGAGCGTGTGTGTTCAGTTCTATCCCTGCCGTCAAATGAGTAGCTAACTACAAAAAAAACCAACTTTAAGTTAGCTTGTATAGACTAACTTAAAGCTAACTACTACGCAATGCAAAATTTACATTAATCAAAGTGTATACAAACACTGCAGAGTTTCTTTTAAATGACGTTTGGAAGTATTGAAAGAACTAAGTCGATTGGCACAGAAACGGCTCCAAACCCCATAAAAAGATTTAATTTATTTGGGGTCATTACGAGTATTACAACTTATGGAGTAGAAATTGGTAATCGGTTAGCGTCACCTTATAGTATAATTAAAAAATAAATACATAAAATTTTTCGATTATGTTGGACTTACTTATAATTTTGCGTTTGTAACAATCGCCCTTAGTATCGTTTTTATATATGTATTAACATATGAATGTATACAGCAATTAACATATGAAGAGTATTTTGTTTTTATTAGTACCTTTTGTATTCTTTTAATAAAATTATTTTTATTAATATCGCTAAATATCGGCTTCATTCAGACTAAATCAACTAACGGCCACTGACGCCGTCAAATTTTAATGGCCGTCGATTTTAGTTAACGTCTTAGATATTTGATTAGTAAACAAACCCGAGCGTCATCTTTTCGACTAAAAAGTTTTTGTTAAAATTATATTGCTTCCGTAAAATAATCAAAAAAATACACGATTTGTGATATTCGAAAGGTATAAAGTGTTTTTAAAAGTAAAATTAATTTAATATTATTGTGTGTGGTTGGATGTTTATTCTCTACAGATAAATACAATGAAATCAATGTTGAAGGGCCGTGGAAAACATAAGTATGCACCAAGTCTAAAAATATGTATGAATTTACAAATCTTTTAAACAGATGCCTGTCGATCTCTCGGCCCTCAGGATATAGAAACTGAGTTACGCAACGCCTTAAAAATAATAAAGAAACGTTATATTTACGTTCAGTGCATTAAAAATAAAAACATAAAATCACAAAATTAAAATATTTTAAATGTATATATTGTAAAATGTATTATATGCAAAAAACTGGTTTTTATCTCTTTAGAAATCAACAAATGTGCAAAATATGTGTTTAAAGTGAATTTTTTAAGTTATTAATTCATGGCCTTATTCATAAAAAATATTGTATGTTTACTAAACTGTTATTTGACAAATATCTATAGGAAATTTGTCAAATAAGTGTTTAATAAACATACAATATTTTTTATGAATACGGCTGTTAATATTTATATAAATAAATTTTTGTTTTCTATTAAAATATAAATTTTTAAAAACTGTTTTATTAGGAATAATCAATATGACTTTACTGACTGAAATGTAGATAACTTATAGTCAGTTTAAAAAAGCCAACTTAAAGCTAATTGAAAGTAGTGAGTTTATAGCTAGCTACAATAAGTTAACTTTAAGTTAACGGCTTGGTAACTAACTTTAAGTTAATTAAAAGTAATGCAGAGTTGGACAATTGACTACTTCCTAAGACATCGCAATGTTTAAATAGTTAGTTAATTCCATATAAAGGTAATCCAAGTGTCAACCACCACTGCTTGAGAAATAGTTAGCTTTAAGTTAATTTAAAGTTAACTGAATGTACGACAGGGATGTATCTACTCACTTACACTCGGTAAAGGCACTCGTACTACGCGCCGCGTTGCCAGAAGGCTTTCAAAACATCATGTTTTGGCGATCGTGTTTTGAAGAAAATATATACACATATTTTATTTAAACATATTTAAAAAAAGTAGATTTTTTTATGAAGCACATTTTTATCAAATTTCTTTTCTTTTATAATTTTTATATCTTGGTGTTAATCTATAACCACAATAAATTCATAATTAGACATACATATAACTAATTGTGGCAAAAATTTTGTTTCAATTGAATTTTCTTTTTAAAATTTTCAGCAAAAACAATCTTAAAATCATCATTCAATATGCTACTTCCCAGCAAAAATATTGAGCACATTTGGAAGCACTAAAGGTACATTGCATCATATAAGCATATAATAACAAGCTTCCGAAAAAGGCCTTTTTATGGGGCAGTTAAAGAAAGTGAACATACACTTATATAATTTTAGGAAATATATTTGATTGATTGTGCTAAAAATTTATTCAAATTACTTTTAAACTGTTTCCTTTAGGAGATATTTTCTAAAAAAAAAATTCTAAGACTTTTTAGTTATGACTATGTTGCAATAAAGAAGCGATATGTACTATCAAAGTTCTTTCGCAAAATTCAATTTAAGATTTTCTGCCTTTATTCCGCAAATATCGTTTTAACAAAAGTTCTTACTTTGTAGTACAATGAACACATTCGAATAATATTCACTTTATTCATATTCAATAGAAAATATAATAGCTTAATATTCAATACTCCGGCACCCTTTTATGTGTCTTCTTTAGGAAAACTTTTAAAAATTTTCCTGAAGAAGACACACACACAAAAGGGGTGTCGAAATATTGAATATTGAACTATTATTTTTTTATAACAAGTGGCTTCAAGCTCATTTAAACATCCATCAACTTTAAAACGCAATTCATTCTCTTTTCTGCTTTTACTCCTTTTTACTCTGTACACAATAGGTGTGTTCTACGAGATCTCGTACTAGTTCAGACTAATGAGAGTAAAAAGCAAATCACTCTCTAAATTTTACCCAAAATTGCTGGAAGCCAAAAAACCACAATTGTACATCTTGCGTTACTAGTGCTGCTTGGTTTTTAGATTAATATATATTTTAGTGATTTTAAACGCTTAAAACGTATAACATTATATAAACAAAATATTTGCCCTATTGGCAACAGCTGTAAAATTTTCAATTGATTTTTATAGTACAGTATAAAGTGAAAAGCCAAATAAATATTGCATCTTCTGTTTTCAACTTCAGAACGTTATTTTTAGTTTGGACAACCTTTCATTTTGCTTTAAACTTGTTTTAAAACAAAAAAATTTTCCCAATTTGCAAATTTTCTGATTACTTTTTCAGTTTCATATATATGTAAACATTAGAGCTGTTTCGTTCAATTACAAAAGACTGATAAGTTCGTTCATATTGTTCAATCGGTCATTTTGAACGAACGGCACGGTGCTAACACTACAATTTTCCGGTCATTTTTCTGCATAGTCCTGTAAAATAAACAAAACAAAATGGCGAAATAAAAAGTGATACAAATTTGTTGTTTTAAAAGGAGAAAATAATTTTAAATAAAAACTATTTTGGTGGGATCAATTTTTATTACTTTCATATTCTATTTTTGTTTTATTTCAGATAATATAATGCAAAAAAAAAAAAAAACAACCCCACAATTGTTAAACAAAAGAACATGCGATAAAAAGAATGAAAGATATTCGAACGAAAGCTATCGAAATTGAACTGCTCACTATTGAACGAACACTGGTCAGTTTAATCATCGGCTCACTCCGTTCAATTTAACCCGTTCGTTCATGAGCGACACAGCTCTAGTAAACATAAAGCATCTGATTATTCAATTCTAGTCCGAACTTACCCGAATAAAAAGCTCAGGGTAATTTGTACAAGAAATGAAAAAATTGCTCTCTCATTTTCTCTCAAAATTGCATAAAAGTTGTTACGTCCCAGCGGCGAAGACTGCTTACTACATTACTTCTCTTCGATGATGTGTGCAACACTTTGTAATCAATGAATGATAACTTACAATGTGTATGGCTTCAGTATATGGAGTTCCAAAAATGAATTACGTTCATCTATTATATTACAGTTATAAGTGCGTATTTTATTTTTTAGTTGTAAATCAAACGTTCGCCGTCTTTGTCAGACTACGTTGCAAAAATTTTGATTAATAAAATTAGGTAGAAGTTCCTAGAAAACAATTTAAAAAAGGTACAAGAAAGATAAAACATTTAGTGAAAAAATAAAAGAATGCAAAAAGACAAAAACAAAAAAATTGAACAAATTTATTTATTGGAATATTCCCAAAAAACTGAAGTGCGCAGTACATACGAGCTGCCTACTGCTGGCTTACAATGTATGCGAGATTGTATCCGAACTGCCTACTGATGACTTACAATGTATGTTAGGAAGTAATGAGCTCTTGTTGGATGAACACCACACTATCCCACTTACTTTGAGTGCAGCTGGTAGGCGTTCACTCTACAAATTCGGCAATGTGTATGAAAAAGTATACTAGGTTCATATATGAGATGGCGTGCATTACTGACGTACAAGTGTGCATCGGATCATCGCTTCTGTAAGCGAAACTTTGGCCGCTTTGGTGGAACGCTTTTGGAGTATTTTGGACTAGTTCGGACTGTTTCGTTATTCACGTACACCTAATGTTTGAATAAATGTTTTATGTTTACAGTGTGTATATAAACAAATGAATATATTCATGCAGCCTATTAGTACATACATAGATGTCTATGCTATTTAGTAGTTCTTATCTATGTCCTTCATTTTCTATGACGAATTTATAAAAAGTCACGCATGTAAAACTTATTGCTAAGATTACTCCCCCAGAAATAAAAAGTGTTAAAAGTACAAATATACATACGAGTACGTGCAATGAAAAAGCAAATTTTGAAAACTAACGAATAGTAAATGCGTTAAATTTAGCCGGAGGCTGAACTATAATAAATTTTCAACATAAATTTAATTTGAAATTTGAATGTTTTCGTTTTGTGTTTCCCCAATTTTTGCCAGTTAGTTGCAACTTTAGTTTGATTATAATGTACATACATACATTTGTATATAATAATATCCTTGACCTATTTTTTTTTATTTACAAACTATATGTTTGTTTTCAGTCCTTTTTTTTGGTACTGTGTTTTACAAGAAAGAAACTCATGCCTACACACAAAAGGTGGATTGGAAAAAAATTGTGTATAACAGATTCCCAGTGGTATAATGGACTAGCTCCATACGTGTAAGTTTGCTAGCCACTTTGGCACTAACTCTAGCTCTGTTACAATCTACCTCGCATGCTTTTGAGCTATAAATTTTTTGGCGAGCATGTTATTGGAGATGGCGTTTGATGAGCCTCAACATAACCTGCTTAGCGAATTTCCAATATCGGCTTTAAAAATCACCAAAATCCCTTCACTTTCCCGAAAGCAATATGACAACTTTAATTTTCGCACTAAAGCGCAAATTCCTTAATTATACACACTGTATATAACAGGTCTTGCGAGAGTTACAAACATACAAACAAACATACAAGTGAAGCTCAACCATCTTAACCGATTATGATATATATTTGAAAAAAAAATCCTAAAGCAACATAAACTATTTTAGTAATAAAACTTCACGGTATTTGTGTCAGCTATTTTTCCTTCACAGAAAAATGTGAAATATTAATAAATTAGAGCCCGAAGTTAAAAAAAAATCAGTCGCGTTTGTCAATGCAAACGAAATGCTACCAAGTGGTAAGCGGTGTGACCAGATCAAAAAAAAAAAAAATGTTTTAGCGAAATTGGTACCAAAATAAACTGGCTAAGAAAATTCTAAGTGCTAAAACATAGTTTTAAAATTTAAATGTCTTAATTTTAAGCAAACATTTTCTTTGACAGTTTATCAATTATGATTGGGACATATTTATTTGCATTGAATAAAACGAAATTTCTTAAAACAATAAATTATTGTGTTTATTATTTCATTCGACCTTTTGAAATGTCCAAATATTTATTACTTTTTTAGGCTCAAGGTCCAGAATCAATTTAAATAAAACTCTTTTTTGTTTTATTAAATAAATTTTATATTTTTCCTCTTCAATATTTCGAATCACCTTCGGTGTTCTTCTTCAGGAATAAGGTATACAAATAATAAAAAATAATACATATAAAAACATAAAAACATTAAAATATAAAAAAATAATTAATAATAAACAATCAAACAAATTTTCTTACTTAACAGTAAAAATGTCAACAGTTTATTAACATAGTCTGAAGCTTACTAAAATCTGTAGATCTTAGTGATGATGATGTTTTGGTTTCGTTTGATGTGATATCACTTTTTCCCAGTGTACCGGTTAATTTGGCAGTAGAAATAATAGAAAAGAAATGGGACAAAATATCAAATTATACAAATATACCTAAAGATTTTTTCATTAAAATTGTACGATTTTGCATTAAGGAGATATTTTAAATATAATGACAAAGTTTTTGAACAGCTAAAAGGTATGCCAATGGGTTCGCCAGCGTCACCAGTAATAGCGGATATTGTGATGGAAGAGTTGCTGGATGTTACAACGAAATATCTAGATTATAAACCAAGGCACTTGTGCAAATATGTTGACGATTTATTTTGTATCACCAAACGCAATATGATAGAAGACACACTGAAAGCTTTTAACAGTTTCCATAGACACATACAATTTACGAATGAAGTGGAAAATAACGGATAATTATCGTATTTGGACGCACTGATAATACGGGAACAGAATGGAATAACAATTGACTGGTATCAAAAGCCTACTGCCTCAGGACGCATCATCAACTTTTTTTCAAAACATCCAAAACACATCAAAATCAACACGGCGCAGAATTTTGCAAAAAGGGTACTACAAATAAGTGACAAGAAATTTCATAGGGAGAATACAAGAAAGATTAAACGAATTTTACAAAAAAAGAGTTTTTCCAGTATTATGGCAACAAACATTATAAAAAACGCGTTGAATAATTTTAACCACACTCCTGTACAAACAGATACGAAGATATATAAAACTCTAACTTACATACCCGGGTTTACTGAAAGAATTATACGTTCCGATGTATATGACAATCAAAATATTAAGATTGCTCAAAAAACAAGCAAGAGTTTAAACATGTTACAAATCCAAGGTGGATAAGTTAGATAAAGCGAACTTAATATATAAGATCCCTTGTAACGGAGATGGACCAAACACATGCAGCAAAATATATGTTGGAACTACGAAAGTAAAATTACGTACTAGATTAGCCGCGCATAAATCTGACTATAAAACAGGTAAAACAAAAACAGATAAAAAAAAACAGCATTAGCAACTCACTGTGCAAGAAGCGGACACTCTCCCAACATCGCCGATACAACAATACTACAACAAGAAAATAATTACAAAAAAAAAGAGGCTCACAATAGAAATGTTACGTATAACTAATGCTCCCGCGAATATAAGGATGAACTATAAAACAGACATTGAGAACTGCGCTCACATAGATATTTTTTAACTAAGCATAAACAGAAATAAATGAAATAGCAGATTTTAGGTGCATTAACCAGGTGGCATCACTAGCGCAGGTGACAATTTTTTATTTAAAGCGACCGGTAGTGCCAAAAGTTGTTTATGCTTACACAAATTGAAGTGAACAAATTTTGATATTTTAATCGTGCAAAAAAAAAAAAAAAAAGCAAAAGTGCAAGCAAAACAATAAAGAAGTTTTCAAATATAATTTAATTGCGTAGAAGCTGTTTATGTTTATACAAAGTGAAGTGAAAAAATAATATTTTTAACAATTTGAAAATGTGCAAAAGAAACAATAAAAAAGATTTCAAAAATATGTTCATTCCTTAATATGCGTTGCTGTCTGCTATGTAAAAAGAAAAATTCTACTGCTTATCGACATTCCTCACTTATTAAATAATTTAATTGCTTAAAATGCGTTAAAAACAATTTATGAAAATAATAATACACAATTAAATTTCTTTATATACATTTTTTTCTTCATTTTCCTCTGTTTTGTAAACATGGTTTTGACACTATGGTGGAATTTTTAAACAAACAAAATATTATGTATCTAGTACAGCAACTCTAATGCTGCCACCTTGTAATTGAACCATGCTTCAGACTAAGGTGCATTAACGTATACACGGTGGCAGCACTAGAGAAAAATTACAACAATACAACAAAAACAGGCATCTGGTAAGCTATGTTTATCAAAAATATTTGTAACTATTTTCACAATTATAAACTATGAATGTACCTTTTCATAATTATAAATTATGTTTATTTCAATTATTTTTATGTTCACAAAATAATTTGTATATATTTAATTCAGATTAAAACACTAAATGTAAACAATACATTTGACGTAAATAGCTTACTATATTGCCAGTAGCAAGAAATTGTCACATGCCGTAGTGCTGCCACCGTGTATACGTTAATGCACCTTGCTTCAGACTATGTTAATAAACTGCTGACATTTTTACTGTTAAGTAAGAAAATTTGTTTGATTGTTTATTATTAATTATTTTTATATTTTAATGTTGTTATGTTCTTATATGTATTTTTTATTATTTATTCCTGAAGAAGAACACCGAAGGTGATTCGAAATATTGAAGAGGAAAAATATAAAATTTATTTAATAAAACAAAAAAAGAGTTTTATTTAAATTGATTCTGGACCTTGAGCCTAAAAAAGTAACAAATATTTGCCAATAAATTATTTTTTAAACATAAACGGCCGTATTCCTAAAAAAAACTTAAACCGCTATTAAAATCATTTTTAGGGAAAATTCGATAAAACTGTATTTATAAAGGAATTTTACGTTAAAATTTATAAGAAAAATTTTTAAATTAAACTTTTTACAAATATGTTGCTTTTTGTAGAAATAGGATAAAAAAAAAAAACATTGTTGGTTCTCAAAGAGATAAGCGTGTTAATAGTAAGTAAGGGTGCTGAATATTCGACTGCGCAGAATCTAAAACACCCTTCATGATAGTCACGTAAATATTTAGGATAGACTACAAATTTGATCTAAATAGGCTCGGATATATATGGACCAATATCGGAAATGATCAATTTATGTATTTTAGTAACCTTCCATTAGTACCACAACTGATTTTAAGCAAAAAAAAAAAATTGTTGCTTGAAAAAATCGGTTTAGACTATATCTCGGATATATATGGACCGATATCGTAAATTTCATTTGCTGTATTTTAGTAACCTCCTTTTATAACCAGGATAATGTCGCTTACGCAACATTTTCATGGAAAAATCGGAATTTTGAATATATCTCAGCTACATGAATTTTACTTAATTTCAATAGCAAACCCATGAATCGATGGAGTAATAGAATGGTGCAAGAAAGGAGTTTCTAAGTCTAATGGTTTTCTCAGAAACGGTATTTCAACGGCTGACGGACGGATATAGCTTAATCGAATTTTCTATCAATGCTGATTCTGAATATGTTTACGAGTACTTTATAGAGTCGGAAATGAAAATTGTAGAAATAACAAACGGAATCACAAATTTATACGAGTATATTCCCTTTACATTTTTGTGAAGGGTATAAAAATGTTCAATTCATTTCTGTCTCAATATGCATTTATGTGTGGTACGCAAATTCAAATACACCCTAAAAATGTCAACAAAAAGGACCAATTTATAGCAAAAGCTTTTACAGCTATATCTGTAGCCATAAGACTCTATAGACTAAAGTATATTCTGCTTGCCGGCGGCAATACCGTTGGAAATATTATGGCAACATCAATTTAAGACGACATCAATATTAATCTGGCATTCCCTAACAGTTTTGTATTGATGTTGCCGGTTTATCGGCAACACACATCTCTAACGTATGCGTCAGTTGCTTCGTTTTTTTTACCTTTTGATTTAGAGCAAAATTTTGTGCAAAATAAGAAAGTTTGGGGAAAAAGAAAAATGAGGAAGTTTTTAAATACAAAATGTTTCTCCAGCCATATTCAGACTCCAATGACGAAGAAACCAAACCAACTTAATAGTGGAGAAGACTGCTTAGACAGAAGTCCTGCATTTTTAATTCTGGCCATTGATGGGCTCTTTTCCAGCTCCTCTACTGCTTTTTGAAATTAGGCGGGATTTTAATTTTTTCCATTTTATTCCAATTTTTGTAATTTTAATTTTCTTCATTAATTTTTTTGATGTTTTTGTTTGAACTCGACGCTAAAAGCTGTGACGACAAAACAACCGACAACTAAAGACAATATTGCCGCCATTTTCTCTTGTAGAAAATCAAATATGTGTCGGCAGTTATCGATATATGACAATATTGACAACAGGAATGTCGATTCGTCTCAAAATGTAAAAGTCGACGTCGTCTTGTATTGCCGCCGACAAGCAGAATATGGGTGAATAATTGAAAGCCTTTATACCTAGTGGAGAAAATAAAACTAGACTGAAAATTCGATTAGGCGACGAGACTTCTGTTAAAAAATCGTCGGCATGGCTAGCCAGCTATGTCATTGCCATTACGGCTTGTGTCTCTGATATCATTACGTTGGCACTTTTACACTGAGTTTACACGTGCGAGTAACTTGTTACAAGTTGCGTGTACATATTAACAACCAACACATCGAAAAAAATTATAAAAACACTTGGAATTTGCACGATTGTTTACACAGGCAGGTTCATTTTCAAAATGTCGTCGAAGACAAACGTTGTACGCCTTTGTACTACATGCGCTTTTAATGTCTGTGCTGCCAAAGCTTTAGCATAGCAATATTTCAGGGGAATTATATTATATACATAAATTTTTCACAATATATATAGTAAATTTGTATTCCAAATAAAAAATAAGTTATAGATGTTTATTTATTTTGTGTTTTTATATTATGTTATCGACATATAATTAAAAATATTAATATTTGAAAAATTTTTCAGTGAAAAATACCCATTAAAGTTAAAATGAAATATCTATGGGCAACACTGTTTGTTTCTGCTTGGATGCAAGTGAAAAAATCACTGCCAACCAAAATCAGTTGCAAGTGAGGCTACTACTTGCAGGTGTGTGAATGTATTAGTTAAAAAAACGTTAATGTATTGGGTTTTTTGCACTTGCGTGTGTAAACATTCAGTTAGTACATAGAGAGAAGCTACCGAACACTTCACCGTCCATTTGAATGGGTTCTGCTTATACCACTGGGATCTTTTTCAAAACATTCTTGTTTTTGCCTAATAAATACTCGTTCCACACTTCAAGCTGCTTTTAGCTCACGCTCTTCTTGTTGTATGTCAGCGGTACAAGTAGCATACTTATGTTCATATACTTATGTCTCAAACGAGTATATGCATACATACACCCAGTGGCAAACTTTTGTAGTCCTTCATTTATATGGCCTACTGTAAGGCCTTCTTACACATTTTTTTTTGCTTAAAATGCGTTAGAGGTCGGTCGCATTGTAGATTTTTGTGACATTTTTGTGTTAAAAATTAAAAAAAGTGATTAAAAGGTCGCTAAGGCAAAAAAGAAAATATTCAAACGAAAGCAAATATTCAAACGCATAAATTAAATAGAAATGACGCCTTTTGAAGAACGCCTTCTATCAGGCCTGTTGGAGAAGGCCTTATATCAGGGCTTCTGAAGAAGGGAACGAGGAAGGCCTTGGCTGGCTAGGACAACGAATGCAAAAAATATATGAGTATGGAATGCAGTAGCAAGGTCTTGTGTGTGCCAAATAAGGCCTTCTAGCAGGCCTGTTTAGACCTTCTTTCCGGCACTGGGCATATGTATGTTATTAAACCCGGGGATTTGCATCTAAATATAAAACATATGCCTTAAATAAAAAACATTTATATAAACAAGTCTAAATTTCCTTTCCTTGTGTTAGTTTTCGCGACACCATGCATTTTTAGCATTTAGAGATTGTAATTAATTAATAAATAAAGTAGAATTTATTTTCGGTTTGCTGTCAGCATTAAAAAAAAAGAAAGAAAATAAGCAAGCATTAATATTTTTCTTTTACCACACATACATACATACATGTATGTAAGTATTTTTTTTAAATACAAAATATTACAGTGCGATACAAACATACATATTTCTATTTCATTTCATGTCCAAGGCGAATTTATGTCAACCGGAAGTAGGTTTACTGACCCTCGTTTTTCGTATTGTAACAAAACAATCACACTGTGAGATGTACATACATACAAACATTCGTATGTATGTATGTTTATGTATACTTAAAAGCGCACCATGACAAGTATTGGAAGTAAAGAAAAAACCGAAACTGAAACCTTAATTGCTAAAAAAAACGTTGTACGCTGTTACAAGAATGTAAACATGTTCATGCATGCTTGAAATAGAAGTATTGAAGAATGTGTGTGCACATTTGTATGGTACGTATGTATGTATACCATAAAAAAGTGCGACAATTTTAGGTTTCTCTTATGTATGTACATATGCACATACTTACGTACATACATACATATTAGTATCTTAAACGCAAAAAATACGTAGCTAATTAAACGCAAGCAAAATTTTCGAAAAGCTTGTACATTTTACAACCAGAAGTTATTTTGCTTTTGATGTGTAAATTTCCATAAACACAAAGCTAAATATACGAGGGCTGATGAAAAAATTGCCGCTATATTATTTTTTTTTTTGGTTTGTACGTTTGTACAACGGGTTATAGTTCAAGTTTTTTCCTTTCTTAAGTTTTTTCTTAAGAAGGATTTTTTACCATACAAATTTGCAGTGATCAATAATTTTTGATCGAAGAAGACAAGAAAAATAATAATCAAACTTTTACTTGGGAAGACAACTAGCTGTTTCGTAGTCGCCACACTACTCATCAGCACCCACTGTGATTTGAACTCGGGTCATGACGTATCATGATCTGCTGCTTTAACCACTCAGCCGCCGAACATTTAATGATTTTCTATCTATATTTACCTCATATTGAATCACATACTCCTTTCTTAAGAAAAAACTTAAGAAAGGAATAAACTTGAACTATAACCCGTTGTACAAATGTACAAACCAAAAATTTAACCGGTATATTAAAGTGTTTCAAAAAGTATTTATTTATTCAACAATAACTATCTTGTCCCCATCAAAGTAATCCCCCTCAGATATAATACACTTATACCAACGCTTTTTTTTAATTCTCGGAACACTTCTGAAACGCGCCGTTTGGTATCGCCAACAGCTCCTGTTTCGATTTTTCTTTTATCTCCTCAATCGTAGCAAAACGCTTTCCTTTCATCGGTGTCTTCAGTTTTGGGAAAAGGAAAAAGTCAGCGGGGGCCAAGTCTGGTGAATACGGAGGCTGAGGCAAGATAACGGTTTTGTTTTCGGCCAAAAACTCATGCAGAAGCAACGATATGTGAGCCGGTGCATTATCATGGTGCAAAATCCATGATCTTTACCACAATTCTGTGCGTTTCTGACGAATTGCTTCGCGCAAACGGCGCATAACTTCAAGGTAGTATTCCTTAAGGCCCAATCAGATTATTATACAAGTATAAATACTTTCAGTCGATTTTGTGAGATAAAAGTCTAAACACATTTCTTGCGACTGTCAAAAAGTCTAACGTAAATTAGGTTTTGCATTCACACTGATGATTAGGGTAGTTTCTATTAAATGTCGACATATATATAGCCGGGAAACATAGAAAACAAGCTATTTATAATTTTTTATTTCTATACGACAGTTTTTTTTTACTTCACTTGGATCCCGATTTATAGCTGCTGGTGACTATAATGCTAAACACACATTTTGGGGCTCAAGATTAATCACCCCGAAAGGTCGTGTGCTTTTCCATACTATATCAAAATTGGGTTTAGATGTAATCCCCAGCGGGAGTCCCACCTATTGGCCATCTGACCAGCGAAAGATCCCAGATGTTATTGACTTTGGAATCGTAAAAAACGTCCCCTTAGAATGGATGCATGTGGAGCCTTCATTGCATTTGTCCTCCGAACACTCACCTACTATTATCTCTATATGTTTCCCCCAGGATATTGGATCCCCATTTAACGACATAGGTGTATTCCAGTCTAGAGTGAATTGGCTAAAATATAAAAAATATTTAAGTACTCATTGTACGGCAAATATATCTTTGAGAACTCCAGAGGATATTGATGAGACAATTAATGATTTTTCCCAAAATTTTATAAAAGCCGTGCAACATGCTACCACTATAAATTTTAAAAATATGAATAGCAGAGCTTGTTCTTCTGAAATCAAACACCTTGTCTCAGAAAACAAAAGAATCAGATAACATCGCAGGTCTCCCCAGCTTAAAGCTAGGCTTCGAGAATGCATAAGTCAACTAAGAAATTTGCTTGAAGTCTAAAAAAAGGCTTCCCTCACAACTTATTTGGAAAGCCTCGATGGTAGTCCTCAATCCGATTATTCTTTGCGGAAAGCAGCAAGAGGGTTAAAGAGACCAGTTAGGCTAGGCCACCCCAGCGTACTCCAACTGGGGACTGGGCCAGAAGTGATTCCGAAAAGAGGATGCTGTACGCCAACCACTTGAGAAACGTGTTTGCCATTGACGGACTGAATGATGAAGCTGATATGCCGCCATATGCCGTTAGACCTCCCGTACCTCCAAGCTCCAAAGGTATTGATAAAATTACGAACAAAATGCTTGTGCAGTTACCCCGAGTAGCTAAAAGAATCGTCCTTTTTATTTTTAATGTTATTTTACGTCTCGAATATTTTCCCACAGAGTGGAAAGTGTCTGCCATTACTATGATACCCAAACTAGGAAAGAATCCTATAAAAGTTGAGTCATATAGGGCGATAAGTCTATTACCAACAATTTCAAAACTTTTCGAGAAACTGCTAATGACGAAGTTGACCCCAATCTTGAATGAAGTAGGATGTATTCCCAACCATCAATTCGGTTTTAGGGCTAAGCATAGCACCATAGAACGAACACACAGGCTGGTGAATGTTATCAAAAACGCTTTCGAAGATAAAAAATATTGCTCAGCTCTATTCATTGACGTTTCCAAAGCTTTTGACAAGTGTGGCACGAAGGCTTAACTCATAAAATAAAATTAAACTTACCTGCAAACACGCACAAGCTGTTAGAGAGCTACTTATATGGCAGGAAATTCATCGTTAAGGAAGGTGATTTCAAAAGCTCGGCTCAGCCAATCGAAGCTGGAGTTCCCCAGGGTAGCATATTGGGTCCAACCTTATATTTGATTTATGCTTCAGACATGCCAACGAGCTGCAAAATTCACACTTTAACTTTTGCAGATGATACAGCATTCATCAGTGGCCACGAATACTATAAATTAGCATCACAAAATTTGCAAGAACATATTCCTATAGTGGAGAAATGGCTGCAACTTTGGAAAATCAAAGTAAATGAACAAAAATGTACCCATGTTACATTCACACTACGTAGAAAAACTTGTTCGGCTATTAAAATCAACAACTATATTGTTCCGCAGCATAGTGAAGTCAAATACCTTGGTATTCATCTAGACCGTAGGCTCACGTGGAAGTCTCACATTGAAGCTAAAGTCACTCAGATGAAATTAAAAGCGGTGCAGCTTAATTGGCTCATCGGCAGAAATTCTGCCTTGAAGTTAGATTGCAAACTTTTATTGTAAACGCAATCCTAAAGCCAATATGGAGCTATGGAATTCAATTGTGAGGTACCAACTCTGCATCCAACATTGAGAAAATTCAAAAGCGCCAGAATAAAATTCTCCGTACAATTACTGCAGCTCCATGGTATGTTAAAAATTCTCGAATTCACAAAGATCTAGGTGTACCCTTAGTGAAAGATGAGTTTTCAAATATAAAATCTTTAGCTGGGGAACAACTAGCTGTTTCGTTTTGATTATTATTTTTCTTGTCTTCTTCAATCAAAATTATTGATCACAGCAGATTTGTATTGTAAAAAATCTTTCTTAAGAAAAAAACTTAAGAAAGAAAAAACCTGAACTATAACCCGTTGTACAAATGTACAAACCAAGAGTTTAATTTAAAAAATTATAAAAGTTCATCAAAAATTCAAGAAACGTATTATCGTTTTGAAGAGTTTCAAAAAACAACAAAGTCGTATGGGATGTCAAATTTTTATCATATTATTTTTCGTATGTATGACGAATTACATTCAGACTATCAGACTTGCACGTATTATTCGACTTTCTGAAAAGTATGAATACACAGTATAATAGTCTGAACTAGGCTTAAGCAACACACTAAGTATCTGGCAGTATCAGTGGCAACGGGTGTTCCGGCAAATTTACTTGCTCGGATGTCTTTAAAACTTTTAGCGGAGCAATTAAATTGACACTTAGATCCTCCCATTTTAAATTTTTATACTATTTTTCTAATTTTAACCTCTGAAATGTTTTTGTTTCTATTTCTTTAATTTTTACAGAGCAGCTGTTATTTCTAGTATTGTAAATATTGTGAGTACCTAGCTACTCTGTACTTTACTTTTTGAAATTAATCTCAAATAAAAATGCAATGTGTAGGCAGGTTGTTCTAACATATAAACTAATTGAAAATAGATACTTTATCACCTTTCTATAGTTTAGCGTAGCAGTTCTGGTTATAACAGAAGGTTATTTATCTCGCTTCATAAATTCCCGAGATATAGTCTAAACCGATCTTTCGGTAAAAAAATGTTTTTTGCTTAAAAACAGTTCTGGTTATAAAAGGAGGTTATTTAAACACAGAAAATTAAAAATTCCGATATCGGGCCAAATGTACCCGTGATATAGCCTAAACCGATTTTTTCATTATTAATAAATTTGCTTTTGCTTAAAAGCAGTTGTAGTTGTAAAAGGAGGTTACTAAAAGACAGAAAAGGAAAAATTTTGATATTGGTCCATATATACCCGAATTATAGCCTAAACAGGTTTTTTCATGAAAATGTCGCGTAAGGAAATTTGAACATTTTTCTTTTTGCTTCAAAGCAGTTCCGGTAATAAAATGAGGTTATATAAATATAAAAAATGAAAATTTCCGGTATCAGTCCATATACATATATCCGAGATATAGCCGAAACCGGGTTTCATGAAAATGTTGCGTAAAGTATTAAACACATTGAAGCCAGCAGACAACCGACTTCAATATGTCAAATATAAAATACATGCATTTAAATGCGAATGTTTATTTAGACAACAGCAAGACGACACGACTGCAGGTTGTTGTCCAAGCTGATTTTTTTGCCGCACTCGAATTAAACTAATTTCTATTTTTGTTGACTACAAAATAAAAGCAGTGTGACCAGTGTATAAAAAAAAATATGTAATAAAAAAATTTTGCTCTTGGAAATATTTTATTTTCTAATAAAGCATAATCAAAGAACAAAATTTATATGGACTTTTAAATAAATTAATAAATTTATTTGTACTACTGTTAAATATGTGCATACATATTTATCCTCAAAATAAGAATGCCTAATTTTATAAAAGAACTAGTTAAGCGCCAAACAAACTACACAAACAGCTTAACAAATATGCAAAAACATTTATACAAACATTAAGCGTTGTTAAAGGGTGTGTTTACTTGTTTGTACATATATTTGAAACATGTTTGCACGATTTTTGCGCAAACATCGTGAATGTTTGTGTTGTCTAACGCAAAATTTTGTCATTTCAAAGAAAATTTTGCACAATGGAAGAAGAAGCACACAAAATTAATCATGAAAAAGTTTTCTTGTTAGAATTTTCAGTATTGTATTAAAGTTTACTCTTTTTGTAGAAATTGAAAAAACAAAGATTATAGAAACTGAATAACAAGAAATAGAGGCTAAAACAAATTATAAAACTATTTATGTGTTGTAAACTTCATATGGCAAGAAAACTGCCGCAGTATAATCGTCGTGTACTGTCATTGAAAAAAATTGTTTAATTTGTATTTGTATCGTTATGAGCAAACGGAAAGCGCGTGTTTGCCAAAAGGTTTGCATAGTTTATTTGTCTCTTTATATATATTCCAGTTTCTTCATTTATGAGTAGTTTTAATTACATATCTTCGACGAACAATTTTATAATATATGTACATAGATTTTTCTTTTTCGAGTCGAATTATCTTTGTGCGAGTTTTGAAAAGTTCCATATAAATGTTCTATTATTTAATATTGTTCCCATTATAGATCAAAAGATTATATTTTCAACTTTTAAGACCCGCCTAACCTGAATTAAGCGTAGCAAACAAAAGCTTTTTTAATTAATTTGTTGTTTTAAATTTTAAGGCCGTTTTTAAGAGAGAACATTTTTCATGAAGGATTGATATAAACAGAACTCGTTCTGTAAAACAATGGAATTTTGTAAAGCTAAAAATTCTAGGGTCGCCACACTGAAGCATACTTTTATTCAAATGAATTTATGTTGCTGCCGTGTTCAAAATATTTCAGTAGTCGCCTACACAACTACATTTGCCGGTTGCAGCATTTGCTGTCGTGAAGTTGTGAAGTCTGCTGTGGTCTATGTGTTTAAAGCTTAAGGGAACTTAAACAACCTTTTTTGCTTAAAACAGTTCTGGTAATAAAATAAGGATATATAAATATGAAAGTCTCCGATATCGGTCCATATATAACCGAGATATAGCCTAAACATATGTTCCCATATTTTTTTTTTACAGGCGGTTCTGGTTACAAAAAAAAGTTACTAAAATATACAAAATGAAAATATCCGATATCGAACAATATATACCCGAGATATAGCTTGAACAGATTTTTCCATTAACATTTTTTTTTTGCTGAAAAGCAATTCTCGTTATAAAAGAAGGTTACTAAAATACAGAAATAGAAAATTTCGATATCGGTTCATATAGCTCTAAACACTTAGACGACAGCAGACTTCACAACTTCACGAGTACAAATGAAGTTAACTTCAAATGCTGCCGTCTGGTCAGCAACATAATTATTTTCAAGACAACAGCAAAATTCAGAGGTGGCACATTTATATTTTACACGAATAAAATTAAAATTACTGACTGAAAACGTAATAATATCACGTAAAGCTAAAAAATACATCAATTTATATGTTTATTTTATTTATGTGATGTTTATTTCTATTAAATATTTCAAACATTTTTTAGTTCTTATTGCTGCCAATGTATAGTTATAGTGGCAGCACTGCATTTACTTTTTGCTGCTTACGCAAATAGAAATTACAGCCAGTTTACCAATTTCGAAAGAAAATTAATGCGAAAGAAAGCCAGTCACTCAAATTCGAATCAATTTGGGTTTACTATCTCTCTACTATTCATTTGCATATTCTTATGTATTTTGATTGAGTTTTGACACATCGTTCGCATAGAAAAAAGTTAGACGAACCCAAATCAATTTTCTTTCGCTTAGACTGCGAACGCAAGCAGGCTGTCGAGATTGGTAAACTGGCTATTAGTCTAAGTTATCAGCAGCAGCAAATGCTGTTGTGAAGTCGTGCTGCTGTGATGTCTTTAAAATAATCGTGTGCATTTAAACACATATATTTTATTGTTGACAGATTGCTGCTTGCTGTCTGCTTTCGTCTATGTGTTTAAAGCTTATATAAGCGAATTATAGCTTAAACAAAGTTTTCCATGAAAGATTTCTTTTTTGGAATGGTGATTACAAGGCAAACATATTTTTCCCAGATATCAGTCCATACATATCCGAGCATATTTAGTTCAAAATTGTAATACATACTATACATATACGTGACTATCGTGAAGGGTATTTTAGATTCGGCCCAGCCGAATATACTTCACTCTTACTTACTTTTATAATAATATATATATACATGTATAATTTGTCCAAAAATTATAAGGGTAGCTACCCAGTAACATTTTTGTCACATACATCTTCGATCTAAGACCATTGACAATGTAAGCGTGACACATCCGAAGTCTGTATACAATTCCTACTTAGATTTACACAGCGATGGCCTAGGCCGTAAGATGCATCCAACACTGTATACATTGTAAGCGAAGATTGGATGAGTTCAAAATTATATTATTAGCATTTGTTTTCTTCTTTGCGTCTTATGTACATTTAATTTAACAATATGAGTAGAAAAATATTAATCTGTCTCGGATGCTAGTTGTTGTTGAGCTTGTTGACAAAATCGCTTACAGTAGTGAAAAAGTTTTACATCAGCACCTGCCTTGCGGCCTTATCTGATGATGGACCAATTCCACGGAGTGAATTATTCACGATTCACCAGCGCCCCCGTGTGGCTTACCAGGCTCACACAGGTAGCAATTGTTGCTATATGATTGTGGTCATATGAGCAACTTCTTGTTGAGGAGTTCGGGCTTTCTAATCCCTCCTGTATGCAATTTCCCAGCAATCAATGGAGGACAAGGCTTAATGAGTTGGTAGGCCGAAGCCCACTAAGAGCATCAGTCCTTAAACCAACTCACCCGTCAACCATCCTTACCATACAGGTATCTGTTGTATAGGCAACAGATCCTCGGGAGATTGTTAGCCCCCGAAAAAAGCCACACACCAAACAGTTATCAAGGATACTAACACTCCCTTCCTGCGTTTTAGGTTTCAACCACAGCCAGAACGGTTCAGCCAAGGTAGGCACCTCAACCATGAGCAGCAGCTGATCCCCGTTCTGCCAATTTATACTCTTGGTAAGGGTTTCGGAAGCCAACACAACATAAGTCATGTGGCTTCCTAGAGTTTTGTTTGCCGCACCAAACGAGGTACCCCTTCCCCTATTTTCCCCGAAAAACAGAGCGCCCAAGTTAGGAATACGCCAAGGCAAAACCTGTTCCCCGGGGGGACAATCGCTTACAATCGGATGCTTTGCAAATTGTGGACTGCTGGATATTAAGTACTCACTTACTCACATTACAACACTACTCTAACTTGCAAATTTTAGCTAGTAAAGTGTTCATTTACTTTTTCACATTTTTGAGAGTAATTTTGATAAATTCTGTTACTGGCTCGTTGCTAATTTTTACTAGTAAAGTAAATGAGCACACCTATTATCAGCAGGAAAAAACTGCCACACGCCAGGGCTGCCATTTTTTGAAGCAAATGTGTATGTTATCTTACTTTTACTTTACCAATTGAATACAATTTTAAAACACATCTAATTTGTTTTGTATTTTTTAATTTTTACAACAATGTTTTTTATATATAATATATATGTATACAATATGTGTACAACCACAAACTTTCTTTAACGTTTGTTATTTGAGATGGGGTGGGAGTGGAGCGGGGGGTGGGGATAGTGGCCACTGGCAAACCTATAGGCATCAAGTTATCCTTTAGTAATTGCCTCGTTTTCTGGCAGCTTAACTATTACATTATTATAATTTTATACGCATTTTTGAATCTATTGTTGTGTTTGCTCAATGTCCAATTGTGAATACTTAACAAACTTAAATTAGACAATTTTATGGTGGAAACCATTTTTATGGTTCTTTTTCTAAAGCAGCCTTCGTTTCAAGGATCCAATCATGCATGTAAGCAACATTGGTATAAACTCCAGGATAGTCTTCAAATCCACAGCCATAGCCCCAGGACACCACGCCTACCAACTCATTACCAGAAACTAATGGACCACCAGAGTCGCCTTGACACGAATCCTTACCCTTGTGATAAGTGCAGAACATACCTTTTCTGATTTGGAAAGGTTTGTAATTGTAAGTACCATTTTGACAATCTTGTTGGCTAAGAATTGTCAATTGGACATATTTCAATTGAGTGGGAATTGTAGATGACAAAAACTGTGTGGTACCCCAACCGGAAACTATTCCCACTGCACCACTCTTAGGACCAACTGTAGGCAACTTTATGGGTCTTATGGTGGAGGAGAAGACCAAGGAAGAGTTTAAACGTATGAGACCAATATCGTTTTTTATAATCATGGGATTGTAACGTTCATGGATTTTAAACATTTTAACAGCAACCAAAACACCACCAGAAATCCACTGGGAAGAACCAACGCGAATCCTTAGATTTTTCGGATCTGCTCCTTTTAGACAATGAGCAGCAGTCACAACTATCTGTTCACTTATTATAGAGCCACCGCAGGAATGATATCCGCCTGACTGCAGAGATATTTGATATGGAAAAGAACTGATGGCGGTCGGTCTGCCATCAACTATGCGACCCTCCAGTTGAGTTTGTAGTCCTGGGGGTACGACGACACCACCTAAAACACCAACAACTGCCACTAATAGTAGTAACACAAATTCCAACATGTCGTTAACGGTGTGAAAAAGAAACTGGTCGGTTGGCGATATATTCGATCAAATATATAGATTTTATGCTGGCCAATACATACACTTATCGAAAATAAGTACATATGTAGTTATATATGATATATGTATGGACCAGAGAACAACTTTGAGTGATTGAAAAAAAATCATACTTGCTCAACGACATGAAAACAATTTCATTTCGTTCAAATATGATTTTGTATTCAGCCGCACAAATGCGCAGACGATTTTTAATCAGTAAACACGCGCGACAACTTCGCTATGTGAGTGAAATCATTGTTAAGGTTCGTGCTTGAATATAAATGAATGCGCATATAGTTCGGCATTCATTTCTTGTGTTTGAATTTTTATTTTGGAAGAAAAAAAAATTAACAAAAATCAATGCAGTGATGTATTCAACAGTTTTTCTGTATGCTTCTGTTGAAAAAAATCAAAGTAAAATACATTTACATAGAAAGAAAAGGTTTTCATAAAAAAAAGCAAATGTGCATATGCACATATATATGTACTTATTTTTGAACATTTGTTAAAAAACACAATGGTATACATATAACAAAAACTACACTTGTTTCACTGCGCTTTTAAATGAACTTTCCCCTATAAACTAACATACAAAATATGTATGTAAATTGTAAAAAAATATGTTTATACAACGCACAATCGAAGCAACATCTAACGTTTAGCTGATTTTATTCAGTACTAAAACGAACCCGCAATATTTTCAACGCGAGTTGATTTCACTCAACGTTGAACTTTGTTGCTTGATTTTTGCTGATTACAAATTTATAATGTTTACAAGACGAGTTGATTTTACTCAACTTTGTTGCCTGATTTTTGTTGATTACAAATTTTAGTGTGAGTTAATCAAGAAAAAACATGATTTTTGGTGATCACTGGTATGGACATATGTGTGTATGTATGCACGTACATGTATCCAAATCTTACTATTTTTATTAGCTTGATAAGATTATTATTAACTGGTTCAGCGTGCGATTTTCTAATTTTTAATTTTTTATAAAAAAGGTATTAATAATGTTAATACGAGTAATGTTATATATATTTACCAATAAAGTTAAAGCTAGAAATTTTTCTTATCCCCAAAATTAAATGAATAATAAAACAATTACTAATACTAATACTATGAACACAACTGCGACGAGCAACAAATTTTTGGGCGCGCTTATTAGTCGCCAAAAATAAAACACATCGGTGTATATGAAAATGCACATAATCGGGGTGTTGCACAGTGGTCGAAATTATTGATCTGGCGGCATTTAAGTCAAATTTTAAAACTTTAAAATCGATAAATCCTTTACATTGTATCGATAACCGATACTCCACTGAGCAAATTTACGTTTTTACATTTGTTTTGCTTTCAATATTCGCACAGCTGTTAGCTGCCAAATATAACATAAGTTGCAGCAAGTGCATTGAAAGAATCGATAGTACTATCGATATTGATGCAGGAATTTTATACTTATTTTAAGACACCGCAGGATTGGGTTTCTTGAAGAATCCCGTTTTCGGCCTATTTACAATACACCTGTGTGGTATTCGTACTTAAATTGTTGACTGCGATTAGTACTAAGAGCAAGTAGAAAATACTTAAATTTAGTACGAGGTTTTCTTTCTGTGTATATACATATGTACAAAAATTATAAAGCAATATTTTTTTCACTCAGTGTTGCTTGGTCGATTAAAAGATTTGGAAATCATATCTGGATTTTTTGTTTAATTTTAATTTATGACTTTTTTTATGACATTGAAAACTTAGTATGTTTGTATGTATGTGTTTATATTTCTGTAGCTATTGAAGTAAATAATTACGCAGTTGACTTTTAGTTAGAAATGGGTGACTCTTCGGAAGGAATTTAGATTTTTTTTAGACAACAAAAAATTTCAAGTACTTGACTTCGTTTTTGCGTACTTTAAAGCAGCGGTGGCCAAAATTTCAATTTGCTACACTAGGATACAAAATTTTGCTGCTGCAATGGGTTCATATCTACACTAAAAAAAAAATCTTGATGCATGATGATTTGTAACATTTCGACAAATATCATCAAATTAGCTGCTTTTTAGCCTTGCGTAGCATTTCCTGCGTGGCCCATGATGTCATTCGACATTGCTCGCTGGTATAAATTTTAAAATGTTGGCATGTATTTATGCGAGTGAGTGATGTTGAGTGACATTGTGGGCCAGGCAGTGCAAATATACATCTTACTTTATTGTTGGGTATTAATGTTTAAAGGGTTTTCTAAAACTAACGCAAGTTTTGAATTTGTCGCTAATTGTGCACTTAAGTGTTGGCAACCGGAGATCCGTATGATTGCAAATCGAAGAGCATAATTTAACATTATATAAAATGAATATTGAGCTTTAAAAATATGAATAATGCTAACGCATGATTCATATCAATGACACTGATGTTGGTAGACGCAAGTGCCCTGGTTAGGCGTACACCAAGGCAAAACCTGCTCTCCGAGGTTCATTATACGTGACACGAAACAAGCTGTACACACTTAGACGACAGCAGACTTCACAACTTCCCGATTACAAATGAAGTTAAAGGCAGCATCAGCGGTATGTGTATTTAAACAATACAAATTTCAGATTTCATATTTTACATGAATAAAATTCAACTGACTGAAAACGTATTAATATCACATAAAACTGTAAAAAAAACGTCAATTTATTTGTTTATTTTAATTTTGTGATGTTTTTTTCTTTTAAATATTACAAAAAAAAAATATAGTTCTTATTGTTGCCAACTTATATTTATAGTGGCAGCACTGTATTTACTTTTTGCTGCACATTTTTTTTTTTTTTTTTGCTGAAAAGCAATTCTTATTATAAAAGAAGGTTACTAAAATACAGAAATAGAAAATTTCGATATCGGTTCATATAGCTCTAAACACTTAGACGACAGAAGTCTGCTGTCACGAGTACAAATGAAGTTAACTTCAAATGCTGCCGTCTAATCAGCAACATAATTATTTTAAAGACAGCAGAAGCACTATGTGTATTTAAACAATGCAAAATTCAGAGGTGCCACATTTATATTTTACACGAATAAAATTAAAATTACTGACTGAAAACGTAATAATATCACGTAAAGCTAAAAAATACATCAATTTATATGTTTATTTTAATTATGTGAAGTTTATTTCTATTGAATATTTCAAACAAATTTTAGTTCTTATTGCTGCCAATGTATAGTTATAGTGGCAGCACTGCATTTACTTTTTGCTACTTACGCAAATAGATATTAATCTAAGTTGGCAGCAGCAGCAAATGCTGTTGTGAAGTCGTAATGCTGTGTTGTCGTTAAAATAATCGTTTTCATCTAAACACATGTATTTTATTTTTGACAGATTGCTGCCTGCTGTTGTCTATGTGCTTAAAGCTATAGTCCGCAAGCAACTTGTTCCACAGATGGCTCGTACGGCTGAAAAGCAAATTCTCTCTGTAAAGTTTTATACAAACAATCGAAATCGAAAGAAATATATGAGATCTGGACGATGCATTGCGCAAAAATATATATGTTTCGGGAACAAGATTCTTAATATCACCAGAGCATAATCCAGTGTAGTAGCGATAAAACAGAGTAACATACTCCCCACTACGGCGATGCTCCAATGAGTAAAGGCTGTGTCAGATAAAACTTTGCAAAGTTTAAAACCTTAACAGAAAAGCGCAAAGTAAAAGGTGTATGTCACAGAAAAAAACTTTGGCAACGCTCACGATTTGATGTAGTAGATTTGAATAAAAATCTTCAACAAAATCTTAACCGTTTACACTTCCTTTTTTGACGTCTAACCAGATTTTATTTTCATAAAATCTTTTTTTTTTGCCAAGGTTTGACAGCAATAACTATATCACAATGAATTCATCAAGGTGCATTAATGTATACACGGTGGCAGCACTAGAGCAAAATTACAACAATACAACAAAAACCGGCATGAGGTAAGCTATGTTTATCAAAAATATTTGTAACTATTTTCACAATTATAAACTATGAATGTACCTTTTCATAATTATAAATTATATTTTTTTGAATTATCTTTATGTTCACAAAATAATTTGTATATGTTTAATTCAGAATAAAACACTAAATTCACTTACAAAAATGTAAACAATGCATTTGACGCAAATAGCTTCCTATATTGCCACTAGCAAAAAATTGTCACATGCCGTAGTGCTGCCACCGTGTATACATTAATGCACCTTGGAATTCATCATGTAAAAGTATAGTTTTTTTTTTATTGCAGCTTAGTATTTTAAAGTATTATTTTAAACAAAATCATATTTGTGTAACAGAGTACTTACAAAAATCTACCAGATTTCGTTAAAGTCTAGTCGCAATCTAGATTTCATTTTGTATGAGAAATCTCGTCAAAATCAACTAGATTTGATTCGAAAGTAGTAGATTTGGCTTAGGTGTAAATGGCCTATAAAAAAATTGTTGCTAATTTTTGCATTTAATCCTTTTTTATGATAACAGAAGTTAGAATTATTATTGGACGGACTACTGAAATTGGTTCTAATTGTTTTCTTAGTGCATAAAGCTATTAGAAAAAACTTCAACACGTAAAAAAATGAGAGTTGCCAAACTTTTCGCTTCGCGATGCGTTAAAAGTGCTCTATGTGACATGATTCATATAAGTATATATATTCGTATTTTATCTTAGACGTCAAAGCGAATTTGCAACGCAAAGTGAAGCAAAAGTTTTATCTGACACGGCCTTAAGAGAAACTGATGTGTTATAAAAGTTGTAAGCAGGGTTGCCCTTATGACACTAAAGTGTCAATTTGACACTTTTGTGATGTCTATGAGACTTTTTATGATACTTTTTTTTTAAAACCCTTTTTCAACCATGAAACTTTTTCTTGAGAATGACCGAACAGCTCTTGCGTGTAAACATAAATGCCCAGCTTTTATTCATATATAAGCAAGGTTTTATATTAAACCGCTCTTATAGACATATGTATTAACATATATTTGATAATGAAAGCTTTATTTTTAAAAAGGGATATGTCTGTTTATACATATGTCTTTTTTTCTTTTTATCTGGGACCAGTACTCAAGGGATGACCCCTACATATGCAGCGCATTGTACTGGAACTAGGAAAATAGGGTATGATGAGGAGGAAAGACGGAGTAGTGTTCGCGAAATGTTAACGTTAACAACACGAAAGACTGAAACAAACTCTATTGCGGCATTAAAAATGTTGGAATTAAATTAGTTAAAACTGATCAATGCCCAGTGTATATAGCTTCGACACTGCTGAGATTAGCAAAACTTAGTCCAACACCTTCCACACTACAAGGTAATGAAGTACATTTAAAATATATTATGAATGAACACATAAATAAAACACGGAACACGGTGAAAAATGAGAAGAAAAAAAAACAACAAAATGCTTGCTATCTATTCCGGTGCAATTTCGTTTCATACGAAGTTAATAGTAAACATATATAGGAAATACGGACAACAGTGAAAAAAGAGACAAAAAAAGTAAATAAATAAAAACACGTCTACACAGTTTGCTACCAGTTCCGGTGCAATATATAGAAAATACGGACAGCAGTAACAAAAGACGTCTGTACAGGATGGAAGACATAACACTACACTCAGAATATTTTTACAGTAACTGACTGTAGTTTATTGAGGAAGTAGTCCGTGCAGTTATTTTTAAATGAATAATCTTTCAAAATACAAAGAAATTTTAGTTTTAACTGATTCGCCCATTTATTTAAAAAAATAACTGCACAGAAATACTGATTTTCAGTTACATTTAAAATTGTCAGTTGTTTAATAATATGTATGTATATGAATAAAGCAATCATTTCTTTACGAAACCAAGTGTTTTTTTTTTTTGTTTAAATTTAAAAGTAGTCAACGTTGTTTAAAACGTCAGTTGTATAAAAAAAAAGTTGGTGAATAGTGTGGTAACAAATCAGAAAAAACCGTATGATTCCCATAATTGGCAATTTTGTGAGTACAATGAATCTTTATTTTATTATAATAGATCTCAATTGATTTTAATGGGCTATACCCCGAAAAAAACAGCATTTTTTTTTTAAATTGGACAAAATTAAACGTCATTTTGCCAGCGTACATCAATATGAATCTCAAGGATGCAAAATTAAAGGCAGTATGGAACGATGCAAAGGACAAATGGTCAACATTAAATCAAAGTAAGTACGCAATGTAGATATTTTCAAATATATTAAAGGCTGGTTTTACAATAAAGAAATTAAATTTATGCGAAAAAACGCTTTCTTGTGAAACTGGCAGTAATATAAAAAAAATAATTTCAAAGTTTTGTTCTTTTATCCCATTGAGTTTCATATTGTGATTTGTATTTAATAATATATGTAGTATGTGTTTATATTAGGGTGAATTAAAAACTCTTTGTATACAGAAAAATTGTGTTTTCACCGAAGTAGTTCAATTGTATTATTTTTTTATTTTAAGATTCAAAAGATGCAATTTTTATATTTAATTAATTTTTATATTTTATTTAATTTCATTTTAATTAAAACATGTGTTGCAAATTATATTTTTAAGAAATACATATGTTTAACTCTCTGAATTAAAAATTATTTAATTTTATGTTTAATAAATATGAATTTATTATTTTTTGTTATTATACATAAATACGATTATTATTATATATATTTGTAAGTATGTATGTATATAAAAATACTTTTAAATAAAAGAAAAAATCATACCGTTTTACAAAATCTGTGTTTAATTTTAAAGGGTTAAAGGGAAAGTAAAATTAGGAAAAATAAAGGAAAAATCTCTTGCTTTTTACGGAATCTGCATTTAAAAATTCAATGATAGAATTCGGAGAAATAAGGGAAAAATCATTTGATTTTACGGAAATTCTATTTAAATATGTGATAGTAAAACTAAAACAGTAAATAAAGGAAAATCTTTTTGTTTTTACGGAATCTGCATTTAAATTTCGGACAGTTAAAATAAAATAATCAGTCTATTGTTTCTACAGAATCTGCAGTTAAATAAATTACAGTACGTGTCAGAGAAATAAAGGAAAAAAGCTTTTGTTTTTATGGGATATGTAAATTGTTTTTTTGATAGTTAAATCAACCATTATAAAAGAAAAAATCCGTATTTTTTACGGTTTTAAATCAGTTATATTTTTACTGTTAAAAATTAAATGAATCTGCATATAAATTTAAATGAAATGTTAGTAGACCGGTTTTTAACTGAACTTTCATTTCTTTTAAAATGCAATTTCAGTTAATTTTACGTACATACTTTTCTGAGTGTACAAACAATACAATACATAAATACTTTTCATGATTATTTCTTTATTTGTTTTTTATCACAATTATAATATATTTATATTTTTGTTTATAAAACTTGTTGTTTTTAAAAAACTTGACCCTCTTTTTCTTAGAAATACCCTTTTTCAAAATATTTCGAGGGCAGCACTGGTTGGAAGAATTTACTTAGTAAAATAGTTGATCAAGAATTTGAACTTCGCACAGCTGTGAAGGAAAATCGAAAGGCTAGATTACAAGGTCATAATTTTAATTTTAGATAATTTTTTTTATTTTCGGTTTATTGTTTTTTTTTCATAAGGAAACTTCATAATCTTTTGAAAATAAAGACTATATTTATCAGTGATTTGATAAGCGTTTCCAGCGAAAATCATTACGTATTTCTGGGGAAAAATTTTAAAACTGTTTATCTGAAAGAGTCGACTAATAAGTTGGCTAACAAACAAAAACAAGCAGTAGTGGGTGCTATATAAATATAAGTAGCTATCAGTGATCACCAAAAATCATGTTTTTGCTTGATTAACTCATACACTAAAATTTGTAATCAACAAAAATCAGGCAACAAAGTTCAACGGTGAGTGCAATCAACTCGCCTTGTAAACAATCAACAAAAATCTAGCAACAAAGCTCAATGCTGAGTAATATCAGCTCGCCTTGTAAGTATTAAGCGTTCGCTTTAGTACTGAATAAAATCGGCAAAACGTTAGATGTTGCTTCGATTGTGTGTTGTATAAACAAATTTGAAACATATTTACATACATATTTTGTATGTTAGTTTAAAGGGCAAAGTTAATTTGAAAGCGCAGTGGAACAAGTGTAGTTTTTGCTATATTTTTTTTAGCAAATGTTCAAAAAGAAATACATATATATACATATATATACATGCACATTTGCTTTTTTCTATGAAAACCTTTTGTTTCTATGCATGTGTATTTTATTTTGATTTTTTTTCGACAGAAGTATACAGAAATACCGAACTATATGCGCATTCATTTATATTCAAGCACGGACCTTAACGATGATTTCACTCACATAGCAAAGTTGTCGCTCATTGTGTTTACGGATTAAAAATCACCTGCGCATTTGTGCGGCTGAATACAAAATCATATTTGAACGAAATGAAATCGTTTTCATGTTGTTGAGCAAGATTGATTTTTTGCAATCACTCAAAGTTGTTCTCTGGTAGGTATATAGCTCTATTCACAATCTTGTGAATTTGTGATTGCAAATTTATGCAATTGCAAATATATGCTGTCAATTGTGAACCACCTCTATTGGTTTAGTTTGCACGAAATTCACAGCTGATTGATAATTAGAGTAGAAAATAATTTACTGAAATTTTAATCAAATATAAAAAAATTTTTTTCTTGTACCAGTACTCAGGGGTTGAACCCTACATATGCAGTGCATTGTACTAGAACTAGGAAAGTAGGTTGTGAGGTGGAGGAAAGAGGAAGTAGTGTTTATGAATATTTGACTTGAACTTTCCAACGCTATAACAGACAGTAAACAGGTCTGCAGGTAACTTGTTCCACAGACGAAGCGTAAAAATCCCTGATCTCGTCAGAGCAAAATCCATTGTGGTAACGATAGAACAGAGTAACGCCCCCCACACTGCGTCGATGCTCCAGTGAGTCAATAGAGTTGGATACCCTACTGTCACCGATGAGCTTCTTCGCCCTCTCCTACACATGGTCGAGTAACCCTAAAATAGACTTTGAGGCATCAGCCCAAACATAAGAGTTGTATTCCATTTTCGGTCAGATATAGGTGGTATAAATAGTAAGGAGATCGGATGTAGTGAAGTACATTTTACACCGTTTCAAAAACCCGAGGCACTTGGGTGCTTCTTTAGAGACATGAAAAATGTGTTCAGTCCAGCGAACGTCACACTGTATCTTCATTCCAAGAACATCAAGAGCATCCGATTCCTCAATATTTATACCATCCATGAGTATAGATGAAGCAACATTTGCAGTCGTTTGTTCGTGTGTTAATAAGCAATATTGGGTCTTACGAGCGTTAAAGGCGACCCTGTTTTTACGACCCCATTCGGAGATTAATAGAATATCACTATTTAGTGAATATGCCGATAAAAGCTTTAAGGAGCAGTTAATGGACTTTTTAATAGAAAAAGCTATTTTAGATAAAAACATCGATTGTAGTTATTGGAATGCGGGATGAGCGACGGCGACGGCAACTAAGCGGTGATTACGAACTAATTGTCTTGGATCGCTGATTGTCAGCCGTCGTGCAATTAACTTGTGCATAAGCAGAGTAAATAAAAACTATAGGTTTTAAGTATTGCATATACACATAAGACTAGCAAGTGCATTGTTGTGTATTTTGTTAGTGTAGAGTAAAAATATGCTAAGCCTTTTTGCAAATGCAAAGATGCAATACTATTTGCACGAGACTGTGAATAGAGCTAATGTGTTTAAGTACATATGGACTTTGTTGCAAGTGCCATTTATTTTTACTAAGTACTCAAACAATTCTAATATGAACTTTGGCGGTATGCACTTTAAATTCTACTTAAAATAATAATCATATTATAATAACAGTATATGACAAAAAAAAGTCCTATTCTAAGTATTTTGTAGTTTGGTGACAGTTATAAATGTGTTCATGTAGCCGTCTTTCCATTAATTTAGCGATATAACCACGCCTGCTCTAGCTTTGACAGGCAGTAGTCGGCAGGCTCGAATGTATTTAACAGGTGTGTTTTTTTACTTTCCAGGCAAGTTACGTGCAAAAGGAAGCATGCATAAGTTTCTCTCAAATACAGATAATATTTACCTAGAGTCCGTACTCTAGGCTTTTGCGTTCTCGAGGACGCACAAAAGCCGAATTTCTGTCTTAAAGAGATACATTTGCTGTGTTTTGATGTGGCAACAAAAATTGGCGTTTAGTTTGAGAATATCTTTCAAAAAAATTACAAAGTCCACTGATGATTAGAGTAGCTCATATGAAATGTCGACATATAAAATAGCTGGGAAATTTAGGAAACAAGCTATTTATAATTTTTTATTGGTATCAATGCTAGAAGCTAATATAGCGAATAAAAAACTCAATTGTTTGGATAAGAAAATATTTTTATTTCAAATTATTTGTTTTTGTTGTTTTAATTTTTCAAAAATTTTTAAAAATCTAAATTAAATAAATATTATTTGGCCTGAAGAAGCTATCCAAAGGAAAGCGAAATATTGCCAGATAATAAAGAACCAAAAAAACCGAAAACTTCCAAAAAGGCTTTAAGCTCGAACAATTACACAATAGTAAGAAGAAACAAACAGTAAATTTTACATAAATGTATGCACAAATAAATAAATAAAAATGTAAATTAATAATGGCAAGTATTGCCGTCGCCGTCTTTCGTAGTATTATATTTATTTTCCTCTCCCGCAACGGGAAATCGCACCGCAAACATTGTGTTTAGACTCTAACAGCCATCCCTAAACAAGAGCGGCAAGCGTTTTTTAGCTGTCAAAAGTTCTCATGTCCATATATTTTGTATGGAACATACCGAAACAACCCGGCGGCAACGCAACGGCAACGCTTTGCAATTGGAAAAACCAATTTTGACAATGCGTTTCACAGTGAATTAAGTTGCAAAAGAAAATAATTGTAAACAAAAGAGTGAAGAAAAAATATAAGATAGGAAAGTAAATAACCAAATAAAAAATGTTTGTATTTCTTATTGGAAAATAGAAGTAGAAACTATTCAATATGATATAGTGACTTTCCAACTTATCTAAATAACTCATTTTTAAAATTTTGATTATTTTATTTTAATATAATAAAAAAGTCACAAACAATAATGCCGTCGGGCCAGCTGTTAAGATAACCAGGGTTGTTTTATTTGTCTGTTTCATAACCCTACTTATATCGTATTGACATAACGTTGCCGTTTTTGTTTAAGGAAGGCGTTTCAGCGTTAAAGCTCAGCGGAAAAAAACATTCCGCTTGCCGCTTTTGTTTAGGGATGGCAGTTAGTACTGAAAACTCACTACAACCAAATTTGATTGTAAGTTGAGTTGTAAGGAAAAAAAAATTGTGTGTATTGGGAAAAAAGTTTGAATGGCTTGAGATTTTCGAACTTGCACTTGCATGTGTAAATGCGACGAGTTCGCCGGCAAATATTCGTTGTTTAAATTCGTCGTGTGAAGCACAATATCAACGAACATTGTTTACCAAGGTGCATTAATGTCTACACGGTGGCAGCAATAGAGCAAAATTACAACAATACAACAAAAACCGGAATCTGGTAAGCTATGATTGCCAAAAATAAATGTAACTTTTTCACAATTATAAACTATGAATGTACCTTTTCATAATTATAAATTATTTTTATTTGAATTATTTTTATGTTCACAAAATAGTTCTTATATGTTTAATTCAGAATAAAACACCAAATTCACTTTCAAAAATGTAAACAATACAGTTGACGTAAATAGCTTACCATATTGCCAGTAGCAAAAAATTGTCACATGCCGTAGCGCTGCCACCATGTAGGTGTTAATGCACCTTGATTGTTTACATTCCGTGCAAAAAAAAAAAAAATTAATATATATACTAAGGTGGCCATATTAAAAGTAAACCTATATAAATCCCATCCGAAAGAGGGATTTTTGAACAAATTATCTCAGGTACTTAATATTTTGAGAACATCTTCATAAATTTTTTACTACATGGATTAATATAAATATAAAAAGTATGATTTCGTCAAAATATTTTTTTTTGTTATATAAGAAACCTGGCCACCTGATACTGTTTTGTTCGTCGTTCGCTGACGAAACAATTAGAAATAAATCTATTTCAATTTTCGCTGAGTATGACGAATTTCGACCAACGCCACGATTGTGTGCATTTCCATATACACCAATGTGTTTTATTTTTGGCGACGAATATTCGCGACCAAATATTCGTCGTTCGTCGCAGTTGTGTGCCTAGCATTAAAATAATGTTATTTAAATTTCCTCCACAAGCATTCGCAAATCAAACAAGAAATTTTGTTTACTTTTGTATGCAAAACAATAAATTTCAATAATAATGGGTGATTTTATAAGAACTATCGGAAATTAAAAAAAAAAAAAAACACATAAAATTCAGAAAAATGCATGAAATATTTATTTGGATCGATAGTTGGGTCGATATAATTTAATGTTTGAAGATTATTTCATGCAAATGTTGGCCGCGGCTGCGCCTCAAATGGTCCATCCGCTTAGTCCAATTTTGGCATAATCTTTCCAACATTTCGCCCGGTATCTCACGAATAATGTTGGCAATGTTGGCTTCCAGTACGTCAATCGAAGCGGGTTTGTCGCTATAGACATTAGCCTTAACATAGCCCCACAAAAAATAGTCTAGAGGCGTTAAATCGCACGATCTGGGCGGCCAATTGACTGGTCCCAAGCGTGAAATAAACTGTTCCCCAAATTCGCCTCTCAATTGGTCCATTGTTTCGCATGCTGTGTGGCATGTGGCACCGTCTTGTTGAAACCACATGTCATGCAAGTCAAGCTCTTCCATTTTGGGCAAAAAAAAGTTTGTTATCATCGCACGGTAGCGCTCACCATTCACAGTAACGTTGTGATTCGCATCATCTTTGAAGAAATACGGCCCAATGATGCCGCCAGCCCATAATCCGCACCAAACGGTTGTTTTTTGTGGATGCATTGGTAGCTCTTGCAATGCTTCTGGCTGCTCTTCACTCCAAATACGGCAGTTTTGCTTGTTCACGTATCCATTCAACCAGAAATGAGCCTCGTCGCTGAACACAATTCTTCGATAAAAAAGTGGATCTTCATCTAACTTTTCCAGAGCCCATTCACCAAAAATTTGGCATTGTGGTAGGTCGTTTGGCTTCAAATCTTGCACCAGCTGTATCTTATAAGGCTTCACACCCAAATCCTTCCGCAAAATTTTCCACGTAGTGGCCCAATTGCTGCGAACGGCGCCGAATCGATAATTCACGGTCATCACCAACACTGGCCGATACGGCTGCGATATTTTCTTCAGTTCGCACTCTACGTAAGCGTGTTGGTGGTTTAATGTCCAACAATGTAAATTTGGTGCGAAATTTTTTTAACACAGCCCGAATAGAAGCCTCAGTAGGTCGATTAAACTGACCATAAAATGGAAGAAGCGCGCGATGAACTTTCTTAACAGAGCACGCATTTTGGTAATAAAATTCAATAATTTGCAAGCGTTGTTCGTTTGTAAGACGATTCATGATTAAATTATAGACCAAACTGAAGATGTTTGACAGTGACACAAGGTACAAAACGTGCGTGAGCTGTCAAAACTAGTGTTGCCAAAAAGATAATAGCAAAAAAATCACTCTTTAAAAACTGTCAAAGTACTACTCCTATTTTTTTTAATACTTTTTTTGTTCTCCCGAAATTTATACAGGCATGTTCTGAGAAACGCAAATCGCTTAAATTTAGCATTTTCGATTTGAAAACGCCAAATAGCTGTTCTGAGAAACGTATGACGCAAGAAGTATGGTTTTGCGGTTTGACTTCGCCAAATAGGTGTTCTGGAAAACGCAGATAGCTTAAAACTGGCGACTTCAACTCGCACGAGTATATTGAAGTGAACTGATTGAATTTGCTAAAATTTAACTTGCAAAATGCAATACAATTAATCCCAATTAAAATTTGATGTTTTCTTTTCATTTCCATAAAAAGTTGAAAGAATTTTACACATTTTCAGTTAAAAAAAACTAAATTAAAAAACTTTTCTTTTAGCTGTTAATTTTTTTTTTTTTCGTTTTATATAACTAAAATATAACTGAAATACATGTTGTATTTTTTCGGAAAAAACTACGAAACGCCAGTAAAACGCGCGTTCCTTAGAACACCTAAAAATCAACTAAGCGTTCTTCAGAATTTTTTGCGGTTTCAGAACGTGCGCTTCTCGGAACATGGCTGATAATTTGAGGATTTTTTTTATCGAGAAACATTATTTCCGTCAGAAGGAAATTCCTTGAGAATATTGGTGATCAGAGCAATCAGTTTACTTCAATATACACATGAGAGTTGAAGGCGTTAATTTTAACCGATACGGTTTTTGCAGATTTTTGGCGATTTCAAATCACACAAATATACTTCTTGCGTTATACGTTTTTCAGAACCACTATTTGGCGTTTTCAAATCGAAAACATTAAATTTAAGCGGTTTGTGTTTCTCAGAACATGCCTGATAGTATAAAAGTGTAATAATTCTACAATACGATTATTTACAAAAACAACATGCACACCTATTGGAATAAAATTGTTGCATTAATGTTTCCCTTAACTATTTCATTATTTTGATTTTATACGCATTTTTTAATCAAACACAACAATACTGTTCACTGTCGTATTGTGAATATATAACAAACCTAAATTAAACAATTTTATTTTGGAAAAGAAAGAAACAATGTTAGGGCGCTTTTTCTAAAGCAGCCTTCGTTTTGAGAATCCAATCATACATGTAAGCAACATTGGTATACACTCCGGGATAGTCTTCAAATCCACAGCCATATCCCCATGACACCACACCTACCAACTCATTACCAGAAACTAATGGACCGCCAGAGTCGCCTTGACACGAGTCCTTACCCTTGTGATAAGTGCAGATCATGCTTTCTGTAATTTTTTGCGGACCGTAATTGTAAGTACTATTGTAACAATCTTGTTGGCTAAGAATCACCAACTCAACATACTTCAGTTGTGTGGGAGCTGTAGCCGATAAATATTGTGTGGTACCCCAGCCGGAAACTATTGCCACTGCACCACTCTTAGGAGCAACTGTAGGCAACTTTATCGGCCTTATGGTGGAGGAAAAGACCAATGAAGTGTTTAAACGTATGAGAGCAATATCGTCATTTAAAAGTTGTGGATTGTAACGTTCATGGATTTTAAACATTTTCACACCGACATAAACACCACCAGAAATCCACTGAGAAGAACCTGCACGAACTCTTCGAGTTTCTGCTTTTGCTCCATATAGACAATGCGCAGCAGTCACAACTATCTGTTCACTTATTATGGAGCCACCGCAGGAATGATATCCGCCTGACTGCAGAGATATTTGATATGGAAAAGAACTGATGGCGGTCGGTCTGCCATCAACTATGCGACCCTCCAGTTGAGTTTGTAGTCCTGGCGGTATGGCACCACCTAAAACACCAGCAACTGCCGTTAATAGTAACACAAATTCCAACATAACGTTAACGGTTTGAAAAGACAACTGGTGGGTTGGCGTTTTATTCGATCGAATATATAGATTTTATTCTGGTCATGAACACATAAACTTATCGAAAATATGTATATGATCATATATACATAAATACATATGTGCGATATATGTACATATGTACATACATATGTGTAAATGTAGTAGCGATTTATTTGGATTAAAAATTTACGAGTTTTATTATCTTGATAAGATTGTTAACTGATTTTGCAAGCGTATGTTTATACTTTATAATTTTGTTTAGTAATGTTGTTAAGAATGTTATTGTTCCAATATAATATAGATTTCCCAATAGAACTGAAATGGGCAACTTTTCTTATCCTCCAAATTGAAAAAAATCAATAAAAAAAATATTTTCACGGATTTAAACTACTCGTATTGTAAATATTTTAATTGAAGCGTTTGGAAAATAGGGTATCCCAAATTAACTCAAGATATGAATTAAATAAAGGGTAATCTAATCATAATGCAGGATGTTAATTCTGAGGTTAATTAACATCAAGTTTTTTGCCCAACTTAATAAAATAAAATATTTCCAAGTTTTATACATTTTCTGTTATTGGCAACCAAGCCGAATTCATAACAGGTGAAATTGATAGAGCAGCTGATAACTTTTTTTTAATTTTAATCTGTTTCAGATGTGAATGGCATAATTAAAACAAAATTGGAAAAATAAATTTAAAACAATTTTTTAAATTATGTATTCTATCTTGAGCGCCAGATATCATTCAGAAACCTCCGCAATCTGGCTGGCCATTTTTACCTTTTGAAGCTCTATGATCTGAGGCTTTAAGTTTCACTAAATAATTAAAAGTTTCACAATATAATGAAGTTTATCTTTTATTGTAAATTTTTTTTATTGAAATTTAAAAAAAAATTCGAAACAATTTTTTAAGTTATGTGTTACATCTCGAGCGCCAGTTATCATTCAGAATCCTCCCCAAACTTGCCGGCCATTTTCACCTTCACAAGCTCTATGATCTACGATATGTGGCTCTAGTTTTCACGAAATAATTAATGTTTTTTTTTATTGTAAATTTTTTTTATTATAGTTTTTTTAAATTCCTTTGTGTGTTTATATTTTTCCCTTGACATTTGAAAGAGATTTATTTTTTGTAGTGTTGTATTTATCGCTCTTGTATTTACCTGGTATGAATTCGTCTTGTTGGCAACTATCTTGTTTTTTTTTCAAGGCGAATTTATACAGGTGAATGCAAGCGGGAAGGCGAATTCAGTACTATGTATTTTGTTATTGTAAAACTTACTGAGAATGTCAAAATCTAAATTCGCCTGAGATTGTTAAACTGGGTAAACATTTTATATAAACGTTAAATATATACTTTTATAATTGTTTGTAATTAAAATCACAGATTATATTAGTTTTTCACTTTCACACAAATTTCTTGAAATTGCTGTAAATCATACAAAAACATCTACAGATTAAAATGGCGCGAACTTGTTTGTAAACAAAAGAAAAAAAAATTGACAGTCTCATTGGAAAAAAACGCGAGAAGCAAAAAATAATCACCTGAGCTGTTAAGTTCACCTAGTAATGAATATACAAAAATAAGAATTGCAGCCAGGGCTGCCAGAAAAAATATGAAAGAAATCGTCAATATCCCGATAATTTTTGAAAATATCGTAATTTTTGTTTTGAAAAATCGTCGAAAAAAAATCGGGCTTATAAAACTACAAAATTTTTACGGCCGTATGCAAAAACAAAAACCAAAAAAACTTAACAAAGCTTGATAAGCAATTATTAAGAAAAATTGCCTAACTTTGTATGCAAAAACAATTGTTAGCTTACCATTCGTTTAAAGTTGAATTGAGTACACTTTATGCTAGACACACAACTGCGACGTACGACGAATATTTGGTCGCGAATATTCGTCGCCAAAAATAAAACACATTGGTCGAAATTCGTCATACTCAGCGAAAATTGAAATAGATTTATTTCTAATTGTTTCGTCAGCGAATGACGAACAAAACAGTATCAGGTGGCCAGGTTTCTTATATAACAAAAAAAAATATTTTGCACGAAATCATACTTTTTATATTTATATTAATCCATGTAGCAAAAAATGTATGAAGATGTTCTCAAAATATAAAGTACCTGAGATAATTTGTTCAAAAATCCCTCTTTCGGATGGGATTTATATAGGTTTACTTTTAATATGGCCACCTAGTATATATATTCATTATTAATTTTTTTTCTTTGCACGGAATGTAAACAATGTTCGTTGGTATTGTGCTTCACACGACGAATTTATACAACGAATATTTGCCGGCGAATTCGTCGCGATGGACGAAGTTCGTCGCTCGTCGCAGTTGTGTTCCTAATTTTAACTGTACGTTAAAATTACACTTGACTTGCCGAATGTTATTTTTCTTGAAAACACAATATTGAGAAAATTTTTTTAGCAAATATCTCCTAAAGGAAACAGATTAAAAGTAATTTGAATAAATTTTTGCCACAATATAAAAGGTAGTAATGTTACCAATTCTGCATTGTTATCTCGAAAAGCTCAGTTTTTGAGATATGACTATGTTGCAACACAGGAGCGATATATACTATTGCGGTAACTAACAAGGTTCTTAGCAATTCCTAGAATACCACCTTCCTCTCCCTCCATTGGCCGGGAATAAGATTATTTTCGTAATCGTGTCTATCAGTTGTACAAAACCGCAATAATGGTAACAAAATTAGGCAAAACTGTACATGTTAATATTAATTTATCGGCATTCTGAGGGAGGAATTGGATCGTGGAGTAAAATTCGTCAACGAGAACATAAAATACGAAACGTGTTCTCAATGACACGTCTGGTCTGACAAACGCAGTTGACAAAAATCTAAACTTTCTATTTTTTCCATTTTGACTCAAAGAAAAAACAAATGTTTACATATGGTAACTTGTGTTGCCATGCTTTTATACAAAATGTTATATTAAATATGTAATACATCGATTTCAATATTTGTATAAAGACCTATATACATAAAAAGAAGTGTACATTCTGATGTCACCACTAACTGGCCAAACGGGTCGACCGATTTCGATTTAAATTTTTTTTTTTTTTAACTTGGGCCAGTACTCAGGGGATGACACCTACATATGCAGTGCATTGTACCAGAACTAGGAAAATAGGTTGTGAGGAGGGGGAAAGAGGGAGTAGTGTTTGTGAACATTTGACCTGAACCTTCCAACGTTATGACAGACAGGAAACATGTCTGCAGGCAACTTGTTCCACAGACGAAGCGTACGGTCAAAAAACGAACTCTCTCTGTAATGCGTAGTACGATTCCTCGGGCAATCAACCACAAATGGATGAGCTCTGGACGATGAACGCGTGCTACGTAAAAATGTGCGCGTTTCAGGAACAAGATCCCTAATCTCGTCAGAGCAAAATCCATTGTATAGGGTGTTTTTTTAAGCCCGATAGAACTTGAAATTGTAAAAAATAACACAAAAAATTAAATTGTAATCAAAATTTTTTTTTATTCGAAAGATCAATACGTGACATTAACATTTGAAAATGATTTCGGGCATATGGGCACCGCGGCTGTTCTTGACGAAGCGCATTCTGGACGTCCAATTTTGGGCCACTTTTTCGAGCACTGCTGGCCGTATGTCACGAACAACACGAACAATGCTAGCCTCCAAGGCGTCAATTGTTGCTGGTTTATCAGCATAAACCAGTGACTTCACGTAGCCTCACAGGAAATAATCGAGAGGTGTCAAATCGCACGACCTTGGAGGCCAATTTCTCGAAATCAACTTATCGCCAAATTTTGATTTCAGTAAGTCGATGGTTGCGTTCGCCGTATGGCACGTAGCGCCATCCTGTTGAAACCACATCTCCTCCGGATCAATGTCATCCATATTTTCAAACAAAAAATCATTGATCATGGTGCGGTAACGATCTCCATTGACCGTAACGCGAGCTCCGGCCTCATTTTTGAAGAAATAAGGTCCGATGATGCCACCAGCATGAAAACCGCACCAAAGAGTGCATTTTTCTGGATGTAATGGAGTCTGTAGGGTCTCTTGTGGATTGGTCTCACTCCATATGCGGCAATTTTGCTTATTAACAAACCCGTTAAGCCAAAAATACGCCTCATCGCTGAACACAATTTTGCGATAAAACAACGCGCGAATCGACGACTGATTTTCAAAGTAAATTTGGATAATTTCGTAGCGTTGTTCAAGCGTGAGTCTATTCATGATGATTTGTCAGAGTATACTGAAACAAATAAAAAAAATGTTTCATCAAAATTTAATTTTTTGTGTTACTTTTTACAATTTAAAGTTCTATCTAGCTTAAAAAAACACCCTATAGTAACGACAGAACAGAGTAACACACGTTGGCGATGAACTGTACATCGTTTTTGTGAAGTTTCCACAAAATTGACTAAGTGGTTCCGGAGATATGTCATTTAGATTTTCCTATATATTCCCATATAAATATCAACAAAATGCCCTACATTTTCCATATTGTGGATTTTTATTGTCACTTGAAAAAATACCAAACCATGTATGGTAATACCTTATCTATACAAGGACATTAGGACTCCTGAGCTGAATCTTTTCATTCGTTGTTTCGTTCGTCATTTTATTCCTGCTATATACGATTATTGTATCAAAGGTAACGCCATGAGCTGCTCGATCAAAATTTAGAGGAGATGGCAAGCTAAACAATTAATTCAAAACCTATTGCAATGCGATACACGATGTCAAACTACATCTGCGTATAGAAGTCCAAGAAATCGAACATCGTGGCAATTAACATGACTTCCACGTCGTGTTGTACAAGACATGGAATATGCTGCTTTTAAGTATAAGTGCCAAATTGATTGCAGTCTACATGAGTGTATCGGTAGAATGACGTTGGGATGTCCACATTTCCAGAAGGAACCACTGGCCTGTGTTGTGCTAACGTAAAGTGAAATTGATACAATTTTAATATCCATCCGATCCACTCCATTCATTGGTTTTTGGAACGTCATCAAGTTCCCAACATTTTTGGTCATATTCAACAATACAAGTTGACGTTTCAAATGACTTCCTTCGGTGTGATAACAATGATTAGAGATAAATATAAGCCGACGAATATTTTTATGTATTTTTTGTGGGCCATAAATCATATTTCTGTATTTCACGTTTGCAATTACAATTACATCTGGAAATATCTGCGTTTATTCCACCAATACGCTAGCAATATTCGATTACCAGTCCCTTTCTATTATTTTACCGAATCAAAATCTGAGCTCAATGTAGTCTCAAACATTTTACAATAATCATGTTTAGTTGACCGAACATGATGTTGTCGATTTGAATTTTCAGATTCAAAGTTCAACTGCTTGCTTGATGATGTAGAAGTTGGTGGCTCTCTTTACTTCCCAAGATAAGTTCGTCAACTCTACAACCCAGTTTTTTAACTCGCTAGAATTAGTTAAAGTGAGATGGGTAACTATAATTTTATGAACCAACTATGTCCTTGTAATGTCATTTGGCATCCGGTGAAAAATTTCATAATCAACGTTTTAAAAAAGAGTAATTAAAGGAAAGTGAGGACGTTTTGATACCATGAGTCCTAATGGTTGCGAAAGACATAACATTCCATTTTAAGCATTTGCAATTGTCAATAGGGCTTGCACTGGCAATGGCAATTTGAAAATTTAAAGTCATTCATATCATGTAAATAAAATAGAAGCATAGCAACGTTTGCCTGGTCAGCTAGTAATGGGTGATTTTATAAGAACTATCGGAAATTTAAAAAAAAAACACATAAAATTCAGAAAAATGCATGAAATATTTATTTGGATCGATAGTTGCGTCGATATAATTTAATGTTTAAAGATTATTTCATGCAAATGTTGGCCTCGGCTGCGCCTCAAATGGTCCATCCGCTTAGTCCAATTTTGGCATACTCTTTCCAACATTTCGGCCGGTATCTCACGAATAATGTTGGCAATGTTGGCTTCCAGTGCGTCAATCGAAGCGGGCTTGTCGCTATAGACATTAGCCTTAACATAGCCCCACAAAAAATAGTCTAGAGGCGTTAAATCGCACGATCTGGGCGGCCAATTGACTGGTCCCAAGCGTGAAATAAACTGTTCACCGAACTCGCCTCTCAATTGGTCCATTGTTTCGCGTGCTGTGTGGCATGTGGCACCGTCTTGTTGAAACCACATGTCATGCAAGTCAAGCTCTTCCATTTTGGGCAAAAAAAAGTTTGTTATCATCGCACGGTAGCGCTCACCATTCACAGTAACGTTGTGATTCGCATCATCTTTGAAGAAATACGGCCCAATGATGCCGCCAGCCCATAATCCGCACCAAACGGTTATTTTTTGTGGATGCATTGGTAGCTCTTGCAATGCTTCTGGCTGCTCTTCACTCCAAATACGGCAGTTTTGCTTGTTCACGTATCCATTCAACCAAAAATGAGCTTCGTCGCTGAACACAATTGAACTTTCTTAACAGAGCACGCATTTTGGTAATAAAATTCAATAATTTGCAAGCGTTGTTCGTTTGTAAGACGATTCATGATTAAATTATAGACCAAACTGAAGCTGTTTGACAGTGACACAAGATACAAAACGTGCGTGAGCTGTCAAAACTAGTGTTGCCAAAAAGATAATAGCAAAAATATCACTCGTTATATGTATATATGCAAATGGAAATTCATTTATTTAACATTTTACGGCGTATTCTGGTGGTAAATTTAAATAATGAAGAAAACTTCTACATTGCGTTCGCATTTTTTCTTGCAGCGCTTCTAGTTACGTTTTGGGCTTCAGCTACGGCTACAACTTCTTTATTCTGTTCCAGGCTCTAGTTTCATTCGGCAGCACGATATATTTTCCTCTCTATTTGTTAAGCCTGAAAATGAAGATATTTCAGTAAATCTAAGGAGCGTAATAGAACTTAAGTTACCAAGCCCATCGAACCTACCTTCACGTAGCCGCACCAAATATTTATTTGAAGTAGATTTAAAATCTTATTTTATTAAATAAATAATTAATATAGAATATCTTTGTTCACAGAAAAAATTATAGTAAAAATAAAATGAACAAAATTTTTGTCTCAAAAAATAATTTGAATGCATATACATAAATTTCAAAAAAATAACCTTGGATTTCGTATTTTGTTGTTGTTTTTAAAAATAGTTGTTTTCGGTCAATAATTAATTTTACTAAACTTTTGTTTGAATCCATAAATTCCTTTACAGGTCCGCATTCAAACAATTTACTAATTGTAAATTTATTGAATTTTTGATGAACTTTTATAATTTTTTAAATTAAATTTTTGGTTTGTACATTTGTACAACGGGTTATAGTTCAGATTTTTTCTTTCTTAAGTTTTTTTTTTCTTAAGAAAGATTTTTTACAATACAAATCTGCTGTGATCAATAATTTTGATTGAAGAAGACAAGAAAAATAATAATCAAATCTTTAGCTGGGGGACAACTAGCTGTTTCGTAGTCGCTACACTACTCATCAGCACCCACTGGGATTTGATTTGATTAAGCCGCTTGTGCGACTGATCAGCTTGACGTTTAGATTTATTCTCTATTAAAATACATATATTATAATTTTCTTCTGCTTAATATAAGCATGAGAAAATGCTTGGTCGACATAAATACATGTCGACCAGCTGCTTGGTATGTGTGGGTAATTAGTTGCATCAATGTGTGCATATCAAGTGTCATGCTGACGGCATGACGACTTACAATCAAACACATATAATGTGGACGTATTGCATTTACTTTCAAACACATATAATGTGGAGAAATGCAAATGAACTAATTACACACACTACACCCATCTTATATAATTTTATCCTGACTCGTCATTCCTGTATCTTGTTAGCACTTCTAAATTCACTTTACTATAACGAAATCACAAAAATGCTGCTAACGGTATAATTTAAAGTTGTACTTTTAAAATAAACTTAAATACTTTGGTAATAAAAATGTTTACGTTGCGCTTTAAAGTGTTCACGTTTAGTTCCAACAAGGGCACTTTGAGTTTAAAAATTAACACTTTTAGTACAAAATGTACACTTTAAATGTCAAAGTAAACACTTTTAGTAATAAACTGACGCTTTATATATTAAAGTGAAAACTTTAAAATTAAAGTTAACACTTTATACTCAAAACTAAAACTTTCAATATTAAAGTGAACACTTTAAATTGGCAAGTCACACTTTAAATTAGAAAGTAACACTTTAATTTATAAAGTGAGCTCTTTATATGTAAACCTTCACAGGTTTCTGCGAATTGATCACATTACATTTTTAAGTCAACACTTTCAAAATAAACGTTTCAATTTTATTTTTTAAAGTTTAAAGATTTTAAATTAAATGGATTCACTCTTAATACAATTTTAAAAGTGATTTTTTTACAAATAATATATTTTGCTTTAAAATATAAAGTTTGTCATTATAAAATTAAGTCAACATTTTTAAATTTAACAATTTTACATTAAAAACAAAAATGTTATCTTTTAAACTAAGATTAAACACTTTAAAAAATTAAAATTAACACTTTTAAAAAATATTTTTTTTGTGCCCCCCCACAAGAACTTATAGAACTTATACAATTACTCCTTTATATTTTTTCTTTAGTCTGTAAGAACTTATAGTCTATAGACTTAAATAAATAAATAAAATAAAAAATATATTTTTGTAACATAATGAACGAGTTTTCTTCTTTCATCGTAGGGCTCGAAAGACGAGAAATTTAACTCGAGCTAAACTTTATTTTATGCTATAAATATGAAAATGCTAGATTTTTGGAATAAAGTACCCTTCTATTACTAATTTTATAGTCAAATTATTAGTCTTACCATCTTCCGCATTTGTGTGAGTTTGCATCCATAGGAGTGCATGAAACTTAACAAAACCAAAGTGAGAAATTAGTTGAAGAGACTATTTTCGAAAAAGACTACTGAGACTACTCGGATCTGAAACTTTGCAACAGCGGCTGTAAAGTGCGGTCTCCACCTGACATGAAAACACTAACTTTAACGCTAACTTCAAGTTAAAGTTAACTGTGGACCGCTCATGTTGAAGTTTGGTTAAAGTTATAACTTGGTTGTTAAAACATTTCATTTCGAAACTCTGTTATAACTTAAATTGACAACATCCTGCTAATTGTAGTTGTGTTTCGCCATTTTTATTTTTTTACTATGAGAAGTTATAACTACGTGTCCGCCACCTTAAACAGACAGATATATAAACAGCAAGTTTTAACTTTATGTTTTAAGTGCGTTTCAAGTTAGGTGTAGACTGCATGTTATGATTCAGATATGCCGATTTAACAGTGGTGTTTAATATAATAATAGTACATTTTGTTATATGAAATCTTATTTTAAAAATACATATCACAAAAATTAATGAATGGTAAAGGTTTATGAAATTAACTTCATGTTTGTAGGAGTATATATTTGCTGTTATAGTCTTTTTATTAAAGGCAACCACTAATTGTTTTTCTATACTTTACGCCGTTGAAATAAATCTTTTATTCAAATATAATCAATTTTACTAGCTGCCGATTTTTTGACGATTTGCAATAGTCATATTGACGATTTTTCCGTCGAATTTGACGATTTTAAACCAGATTTATCTGGCATCTATGCATGTAGCCGTTCGTTGCGAATTAAAACACAAACATAGAAAAACAAGAACCACGAAGAGAAAAAGAGCATAAGCATCAGTGATGCCAGTAGGATACGAAAGATACATTTCTCGCATCTTTTGATGACTTCATGTACCATGTATAATCCTGACAATTTTCGTATATTTTGAATCTGCACGCAAAATGTTCAGAAATCAAGTTAAACTTGACAGCTCAGGTGATTATTTTTTACTTCTTGCGTTTTTCCAATGAGACTGTCAAATTTTTTTTCTTTTGTTCACAAACATTTTCGCGCCATTTTCATCTGAAGATTTTTTTGTATGATTTAGTGCAATTTCAAGAAATTTGTGTGCATTTAAAAATGAAAAACTAATATAATCTGTGATTTTAATTACAAACAATTATAAAAGTTTATATTTAACGTTTATATAAAATTTTTTCCCAGCTGAACAATCTTAGGCGAATTTAGATTTTGACATTCACAATATGTTTTACAATAACAAAATACATAGTACTGAATTCGCCTTCCCGCTTGCATTCACGTGTATAAATTCGCCTTGGCAGAAATAAAATATTAAATTTTCCGTCTCTGACAAAGTTTTTGAAAGTTATCATTTCGTTATGAATACTAAAACAAACAGTGACAACTAAATACAAGATATTTTAGGTGTGTTCCACGTGAATAACGAAACAGTCCGAACTAGTCCAAAAGCGTTCCACGTAACAATTTTTGTGCAATTTTAAGAGAAAATGAGAGCGTTAATTTTTTCATTTCCTGTACAAATTAGCCCGAACTTTTTTTTGGGTAAGTTCGGACTAGAATTGAATAATCAGCTGTTTTATGTTTACATACATATGAAAGTGCATTTCTTTCACTTACACTTCTTGTGTAATAGTTTTGAAAAATAAAACAATTTTAATACGAAAAAAACGTTGATTTCAAATTTTATATATACATATAAACAAAATGAATGAGTAAAATTTACCTTTAAAAAAAAAATTATATGGAATTATTGGAACTTCCTTATAATTTACAGGCCATTCCCCAAAAAAGACAACGTACAAGGTTAATGATAAATGGTTGTTAATAAAAGAATACAATTAATTATATATGAAATAAAAATGTTAAGTTATTAAATGTTAAATGTTAAAAATGGATTTAAAAATTTTTTTTTTAACATGTATCTCCTTGGGAAAAAATGTATCTTTTCGGAAACTAAGATGAATCTTTCTCAAAATATTAATGGCAACACTGATAAGCGTTCTCATCATAGATGTCAGATAAATCTGATCAAAAATCGTCAAATTCAGCGAAAAAAATCGTCAAAGTCGTTAATATGATTATCGCAAATCGTCAGCTACTAAAATTAATAGTTTTTGAATAAACTATATCTGTATTTCAATCTATATACATATATACATACAAATATATAAAGTTTTAGTTTCAATATGAGCATGACATTTTTAATGTCCCACTTTACATTCTTGATAAATTTTACTTCAATTTCTTTTTGAACTTGTATTTACGTTTACACACAAACGCTTTGTGTCGTCAAGTTTAAGTTTTTTGCCTCAAAGTTTTTTTAATTATTGACATTTTATTTTAAAGTTGACGATACCGTCAAGTCTGCACCCTTTTACATTCTCTTCTCCCCGCTCTCCCGCAAACTCAAGACTCGACGAGTCAAACTTGATGTGTGTAAACTGGCACAATTTACACACATCAAATACACCTGTAACCTATATAATATATGTATGCTCCAAAATAAATATCAGGTAACATTTTACTGTTACATACATATCGCTCCTTTATTGCAACATAGTCATATCTCAAAAAATGAGATTTTCGAGTTAACAATGCAGAATTGTTAACAGTACTACCATTTATATTGTGCCAAAAATTTATTCAAATTGATTTTAAACTGTTTCCTTTAGGATATATTTTCTCAAAAAATTTGCTAAGACTTGTATGGAAACTAAAAACTTTAAATGCGTTTTTCTTGAAACGAGCTTTTTTGAGATATGACTATGTTGCAATAAAGGAGCGATATGTATTTACGCACAGATTTATTTACTATCGTTTTATTTTCCTATCCAGAAATATTATTTTCATTTCCTACATAAATTAACTTAAAAAAGGAAGTATATACGTAGTTGTAAATGTGACATACAAAAATCGTCAAAAACAGACTTTAAATCGCCAAATCGTCAAAGTACTATTTTCATCACCCAAAATCGTCAAAATGATGATAAATCGTCAAATATGGCAACCGTGATTCTCATTATCAGTTTTTAATCTCTTCTCATGCACAAAAATTTCAATAAAGGTAAAAAGGTCGTGTGCTTGTTGTTTTTATTAGGTGTTGTTTTATTGCGAATACACGTCTATGTATATTCGCACACATATTAAGCAAAACCAGCTATTCTTATAAAATCCAAATAAATTCAAACAAAAATTTTAATAGAACCAAGAAAAATAATAACTAAAACTTAAAAGTTTATTAAACAAACGTTTTTTTGAAAATATTTCAACAATAATTTTTTCTTTACTTTGCAATATATATTTATTCGACCTACTGTTGAATTTTAAGTTGTGTTATTGTTTAGTGGGCTTTTTAGGTCGTTTTTCCTTTTTTAAATAAAACTAGGTACTGCTTTGTTTTATTTACTTTTTCATTCTACGTTTCGTTGGATAATCCCAACTTCTTCAGGAATGTTTTATTGTGTCTGTTTAAAGGTTTAAATAAATGTGTTTGTTGTAAATAAATAAGTAACAATTTTGTTTAAATTATTATATCAAAATGAATTTAGTTGTAACATTTTAAAAATGTTCACATACAAATAACATTAAATTATTTAAAAAAATTAATTACAAACATACATACATACATACATTTCGAGACACAAACGTTTTGAAGTTATCACAGTAAACTAAACTAAAACTAGAGAATATGCAGCATTTGTATTATCTTTGTCTTCTTTTTTATTAATTGATTCGTTCCCCTTTTGTTGTATTCTGAGGCTCTCAAGTGTATATCTTTTATTCTCTCGTCTCTCTTTGTCCAATATTTTGATATTCGTCAAATCAGCTGTGTGTTTGTTGTCAATGCAGTGCTTTGCAAGTGCAGTTGTTTGTTTTTGTTTTTTTAAGTCTGTTTCATGTTCATTTATTCTTGTGCTTAAATTTCTCTTTGTTGTCCCTATGTAAAATTTACCGCAATTTTCTGAATTGTTTCCTAAACATTCTATTTGATAAACAACGTTACTTTGTTCATCTTTGTCAATTTTTGTTTTTGTTTTTGTTTTTGTGAATAAAGTTTTAATTGTTTTGTTTGATCTGTATGCAAGTGAAAACTGTTCATTATTTATTAGTGTTTTTATTTTTGTATTTTCGGTTAATTGTGGTATATATGGAAGGCAGTAAAATTTTTTAGTGTTGCCAGTAGAGTCTTTTTTATCTTTTGTTCCGTCGTTTTGTTTTGCTTTTCTTATTAGATTGTTTATTAAATATTTAGGATAGCTATTGCGTTCCAGTAAATATTTTATCTTTTTTATATTTTTCCGTTCAAATTGTTTGTCGCTGAATTCCAAAAAAACAGTTTCTAAAAATATTACAATTTTGTCTAAACGAAAACAATTATTTTATTTACGAGAAAAACATCTATAAACAAACATATGGCATGCCAATGGGAAATCCACTATCACCAACGATAGCCGACATCGTACTAGACAGTTTGTTGGAAGTAGTATTAGAAGAACTAAAACAGAAAAACATAAACATAAAATTTATAAAAAAATATGTAGACGACCTAGTGGCGGTTATAAAGAAAAACGACGAAGAAATTATTTTAAAAACGTTCAACAATTACCACAACAAAATAAAATTCACAATAGAGAAAGAAGATAACAACTGTTTGCCATATTTAGACATTAAAATCTACAAGAAAAACCAAAAATTAACGACAGATTGGACGAATTATAAATTTTCACTCAACACAACCGATAAAACAAAAAACAAATACAGCTCTAAATTTAATAAAAAAAGTATTGGATAACAATTTGAACGGAAAAATATAAAAAAGATAAAATATTTACTGGAACGCAATAGCTATCCTAAATATTTAATAAACAATCTAATAAGAAAAGCAAAACAAAACGACGGAACAAAAGATAAAAAAGACTCTACTGGCAACACTAAAAAATTTTACTGCCTTCCATATATACCACAATTAACCGAAAATACAAAAATAAAAACACTAATAAATAATGAACAGTTTTCACTTGCATACAGATCAAACAAAACAATTAAAACTTTATTCACAAAAACAAAAACAAAAACAAAAATTGACAAAGATGAACAAAGTAACGTTGTTTATCAAATAGAATGTTTAGGAAACAATTCAGAAAATTGCGGTAAATTTTACATAGGGACAACAAAGAGAAATTTAAGCACAAGAATAAATGAACATGAAACAGACTTAAAAAAAACAAAAACAAACAACTGCACTTGCAAAGCACTGCATTGACAACAAACACACAGCTGATTTGACGAATATCAAAATATTGGACAAAGAGAGACGAGAGAATAAAAGATATACACTTGAGAGCCTCAGAATACAACAAAAGGGGAACGAATCAATTAATAAAAAAGAAGACAAAGATAATACAAATGCTGCATATTCTCTAGTTTTAGTTTAGTTTACTGTGATAACTTCAAAAACGTTTGTGTCTCGAAATGTATGTATGTATATATGTTTGTAATTAATTTTTTTAAATAATTTAATGTTATTTGTATGTGAACATTTTTAAAATGTTACAACTAAATTCATTTTGATATAATAATTTAAACAAAATTGTTACTTATTTATTTACAACAAACACATTTATTTAAACCTTTAAACAGACACAATAAAACATTCCTGAAGAAGTTGGGATTATCCAACGAAACGTAGAATGAAAAAGTAAATAAAACAAAGCAGTAGTTTTATTTAAAAAAGGAAAAACGACCTAAAAAGCCCACTAAACAATAACACAACTTAAAATAATTTTTTCTGTGTAGCTACTACATATATGCCTTAAAATGAGTTTTTACTAAGCAACTGTCTTTTAATATATTAACGGCGAATGTGCCCCATAAAATGCCGTAGCTACCCCATAACGGCATGATGCACATTTAGCGAAATAAACTTTTTCTACTAATTTTCAAAAATATGTAATCAATCCAAGTCTTTATACAATTTTTTACTAAAATTCACTGAATAGTGACCTTCTATTAATCTCCGAATGGGGTCGTAAAAACAGAGTCGCCTTCAACGCTCGTAAGACCCAATGTGGTTTATTAACACACAAACAAACGACCGCAAATGCTGCCTCATCTGTACTAATGGATGGTATAAATATTGAGGAATCGGATGATCTTAATGTTCTTGGAATGAAGTTACAGTGTAATGTTCGCTGGACTGAACACACTTTTCATGTCGCTAAAGAAGCATTCAAGTGTCTTGGGTTTTTGAAATGATGTAAGATGTACTTCACTCCATCCGACCTCCTTACTATTTATACCACCTACATCCAACCGAAAATGGAATACAACTCTCATATTTGGGCCGGTGCCTCAAAGTCTATTTTAGGGTTACTCGACCATGTGCAGGAGAGGGCGAAGAAGCTCATCGGTGACAGTAGGGTATCCAACTCTATTGACTCACTGGAGCATCGACGCAGTGTGGGGTGCGTTACTCTGTTCTATCGTTACTACAATGGATTTTGCTCTGACGAGATTAGGGATCTTGTTGCCGAAACTCTCACATTTTTACTTAGCACGCGTTCATCGTCTAGAGCTCATCCATTTGTGGTCGATTACCCGGGGAATCGCACTACGAATTACAGAGAAAATTCGTTTTTCAGCCGTACGCTTTGTCTGTGGAATAAGTTGCCTGCAGACGTTTTTCCTGTCTGTTATAACGTTGGCAGGTTCAAGTCAAATGTTCACAAACACTACTCCCTCTTTCCCCCTCCTCACAACCAATTTTCCTAGTTCTGGTACAATGCACTGCATATGTAGGGGTCATCCCCTGAGTGCAGGTCCAAGCTAAAAAAAAAACGTTTTACAATTTGTGATATAACTTCTTAAATTCAGAGTTGCTAAGAAAAAGTGCTGAATCTGCCCCAGTCTCCCCTTTTCATCTAGAGTCCATAGATTTGAAACCAAGAGGTAAAAAAATATGCCAAGTATAATTTACGAGTAATGAATGAAGTCAAACTTCGTTGGATATTTGAAAATAATCCACACTAAGCCTCAAAAATCTTAAATTTGAGAAAAAGATCTTCAAATCTTGTTTTACTTGAAAAATCTGCAAAATTAAAGTGAAATCTTTAATCTAGCAACGCTGTGTGTGTGTCAATCAGATCACCGCTTTTGCAATCAAAAATTTTTGCCACTGGGTGTTGTAGGTATTATTTTTATTATTTGCTTTATATCTAAAGTACATATTTGTAAATGTAATTCAAAACAGCTGCAAAGCTGCGGCCCTTTTGTGGTTAAAATTACATATATTTCATTAGCTTGTAGTGTGGAAGGTAATGGACTAAATTTTGCTAATCTGAGCAGTGTAGAAGGTATGTACACTGGGCATTTAATCAGTTTCAACTAATTTAATTCCAACATTTTAAATGCTGCAATAGAGTTTTAGTCTTTCGTGTTGTTATTGTTAAACCTCCACGAACACTACTCCCTCTTTCCTACCTCATCCTAACCTATTTTCCTATTTCCAGTATATAGTCCCAGATAAAAAAAATAAAAAATTTGTATAAAATATTTACAATAACAACATGCACCTATGGAATAAAATTGTTGCTGGAATGTTCGGCTCCTGTACTGGCAGCTTAAGTATTTCATTATTTTGATTTTATTGGCATTTTTAATCAAACACAACAATACTGTTCGTTGTCATATTGCGAATACCTAACAACTTAAATTAGACAATTTTATTTTGAAAAAAAGGAAACATATTAGGGCGCTTCTTCTAAAGCAGCCTTCGTTTCAAGGATCCAATCATGCATATAAGCAACACTGGTATAAACGCCAGGATAGTTTTCAAATGCACAGCCATAGCCTGCTGACACCACGCCTACCAACTCGTTACCAGAAACTAATGGGCCGCCAGAGTCACCTTTACACGAGTCCTTACCCTTGCGATAAGTGCAGATCGTGCCTTTTCCGATATGGAAAGGTTTGTGATTGTAAGTACTATTTTTACAATCTTGTTGGCTAAGAATTGTCAATTCCACATACCTCAATTGAGTTGGCATTGTAAGCGATAAATACTGTGTGATACCCCAACCGGAAACTACTCCCAAGGCACCACTCTTAGGAGCAACTGTAGACAACTTTATGGGCCTTATGGTGAAGGAGAAGACCAAGGAAGTGTTTAAAAGTATGACAGCAATATCGTTTTTTAAAAAATACGGGTTGTAATGTTCATGGATTTTAAACATTTTCACACCGACATAAACACCACCAGAAGTCCATTGAGAAGAACCTGCACGAACCTTTCGAGTTTTTACTTTTGCTCGATATAGACAATGCGCAGCAGTCACAACTATCTGTTCACTTATTATGGAGCCACCGCAGGAATGGTATCCGCCTGAGTGCAGAGAGATTTGATATGGAAAAAAGCTGATGGCAGTCGGTCTGCCTTCAACTATGCGACCCTCCAGTTGAGTTTGTAGTCCTGGGGGTATGACACCACCTAAAATACCAGCAACTGCCATTAATAGTAACACAAATTCCAACATAACGTTAACGGTTTGAAAAGGAAACTGGTGGGTTGGCGATATATTCTATCGAATATATAGATTTTATTCTGGCCAGTACATACATATATCGAAATATACTTGTGTAGATATATGAATGTATGTTTGAATGTTTATCCCCACAGTAGCTATTTTTATACCCTTCACAAAAATGTTAAGTTTGTGATTCCGTTTGTAATTTCTACAATTTTCATTTGTAAAGTACATATATATATATATATATATATATATATATATATATATATATATATATATATATATATATATATATATATATATATATATACATATATATATATATATATATATATATATATATATATATATATATATATATATATATATATATATGTTTACATTTAGGACCTTTCCAGGTCAGAAAAAAAATGGATTTTCTATTATTTTGCTTCATATTTTCGACATAGCATTAAGATTTATAGTTAGAGTTCCATTTGGGGTCATTCATATACACCGCGTTCCCTTCTAGATCATGACCTGATACTGAACTTTAACTAAAACGACTTCGCTATTGCCAGATGGTACAAAACTAGGCGAGTTTTGTTGAACAATAAAATTATATTTGTCGATTAAATTTGCACCTAGTTTGACACTTGACAGAAATGATCAAACTAAAAACATGCAGCACAATTTATAGAAGGAAAAGTTGTTCAATTTATGAATTTTTTTGGGTTCAAATAAAGAAACGTAGATTAAAACAGAAGAAACGCTTGTTTGGCAAGCAACTCACGCAACTTAGTTAAGGAAGAGAACAAGAAGCTGCCAAATGGAAAGGCAGAGATATAATGGTAACCACTATGCAATTAAAACCTTTCAGAAGAGTTCACAAACGGTCTTGTTTGCTATTCTTGTTCTAATTATGTACTTCTATTTTACCAAGTTTCTGTTGTTAAGATTACTATTATTATCGCTAAAGCATCAGTCCGTTTTGGTTTTAAGAAACAGGACCGGAACCAACGTTCATATAATGTCATATCATTTCCTTGAATAAGCAGTTTCTTGTCCACAAGTTAGTGTTCTTTCTCAAAGTGATTACGATAACTCCATATTTTTCAAAGAATTCAACCGTAAACTCTATGCAATGTTTTTATTCCTTACGGAGTGTCCAGATCATCACCGAAGATTATTGATGTTGCAAAAGATATAGACGGAGCTGCATACATTCATTTTACTAATATTCTTTATCAAATACGTAAAATTATACTTGAATTTAACACATTACCAGAGTAAGCAAAAAGTGTTATAAGATCTATATGGGATTTACTTGCTGAAATAACCAAAACAGACGCACAAGACTTTCTGCAAAGAGCTGCTGATTCAGCCAAGAAGCTGTAATATTATAAAACCATTTAAGGAAAACATTCACACAACAACCCAACGATATTCAAAACCTTTTAGCAATAAAAACGGAGAATTATTGTGATTCCGGAAGCACGAAAAGAGTATAATCTCATAAAACCTTGAACGTCGTACACGCGACCATCATAGTAATTGTCCTTTTTGAAGAGGTGTCTACATATGTATTTACCCAAACAAAAAAAAAAAAAAAAATGAATAAACAGCTCTCTTGTTGAATTTGGCAATAAAAATCAGTTTTTGTTTGAAGTATACATATGTACTCATAAGTATCTACTTATATATGTTTTTCGTGGCTATAAATAAGCTCATATTTTTAGGTTTTTTTTTTAATATGACTGACGGTAACCATATGTTGTGCATACTAGAACTTCTAGAATCTTGGAAAAAATAAAACAGTTGTTGATTATTTTATTTTGCCTACTTTCTATTTTTAGAGTACTGTATTGGAAAAAAAACTATTTGCTAAACCAGCATTACACACGAGGTAATTTGATTTCAAGTGGTAGGCCGGGAACCAAAATTTGCTTTATAGAATGCCACATCATTTCTTTCAGTAACCGTTTTCTTGTGTACAAGTTATAGTGATGATTCTCCAAAGCGAAAGAGCTAGATATATAAAACTTTATTTTGGATTGTAAACCAACCACATTTTAATACATCAAAATCGTTATTACTCGTATATGTTGCAGTTACTAGCAATGCTCTATATGAAATTAAATATTTACTGTAATAACAAAACTAAAATCTTTTCAAGCATTTTTTTTTTTCGTTTAATAACCAAATTCGAGTATTTAGTTTTAATAATTCATTATAATTAAAAAAAGGCTTAGAGAGCATTGAAAAAATATGAAGATATATTATTAAGTTATAAACAATACAAAAATGTGTATAGTTGTTCGATGTTATTAAAGAAACGATATATTCTTAAAGAAACTTGTTTTACTTATTGCTGGCGGAGTAAAACTTAATTAACAGGCGTGTTATGCAAGCAACACGGTTTTAAATCCCATTTCACTTTAAAATCATATCTGTAAATTACAAAATACTTCTTAGTGCAATTTAATATTTCCGAAAACACACAAAACCAAAAATTTTTTATTTTAGCAAAAATATCAAATAGCTATAAACTTAACGAACATGTATGCTATTCTTTGAAATTAATATTTAAGAAAAGGAAATGAACTCCATTACAGATACTTATGTACTTACATGTGAAACAAAAAGTTGACACACTTCCTAATATATAATTATTGCCACTTGTCCTAACTTTATGCATTTATTTTGAAGTTTAGGCAAACAACTGATAGTTATTAACTATTTTTCAACTTGAATTAACAAAAACCACTTTCAATTCTCTTGCAAGTTTTTGACACATGATTCCCAAAATTTAATAATTTGACGTATGCTGCATTCAATATTGAAGCATTTTTTTTAATATCAAAAAATAAAAGTTCAGCAGAATACAAATGAAAAAAATCAATCGGTTGTTTTCTTGAACATAAACTGAGCAGCTGTCGTGAAAGAAAGGTTTAAAGCTCCTCCAATTTTTAAAGGTTTGATTATATTTATAAAACAGGAGATTGATTGACGTCTAAATAATTCGAAATAAATAATTAAAGAAATAAATAATTTTTAAAAGTTTTTCTGCGCAACATTTACTTAAAGTTTGATCTTTTATTGAACATTTTTCATATTCATTTATCAAAAAATATTGCTAAAATTTTTATTATACATATTTATTTAACATTTTAAATACATTAAACATTTTTAAAAATTATTAAAACAATCATTTTATTTTGTTGTAAACAGGAAACGAATTTTCAAACATACATCTTTGATAGATTGAAGATTTTACCTTAATTTTGAAGATTTTTTAAGCAAAATAAGATTTGCAAATTTTTCTCATAAAATTAAGACGTTTGAGATTTAGTGAACTATATTTAAACATTGATGTTTTACTTCTTTCATAAACTTACGACTTGATATAATCTTTCATTTCTTAGTTTTAAGCCTTTTGCACTTAGTATACGAGTACATATGTAAGTATACTACTAATTTTAGAAAGAAATTTTATTAAACTGAATTTTTTCTTTTAATTTTTTGTTAATCTTCTTATAATGTCAGAATAATAATTATTTTATAATAATAATTTAACCATTAACATAAAATAAAGACATTTCAAGACCTTTTTTTTGTAAATAAAATTTTCTTTTTGGAAATTAAAGCTTTTCGATAAAAATTTCTGGGATCGCTGTTTGGTAGATATACAAATACAACTGGACTGCGACACTTCAATGTTTTTCTTCGAACGGCGTCTTCTATCTCGCCTCTTGATGTATTGATTGGGCTACAAATGAACTGAAGAAACAAATTATAAGTTATTTTCAAATAATAAAAGCAGATTTTTTTTAATGGTATTAATAAAGATTAATATTAATTTGCTACTTGCAATTCATTTTCGTGTGTAACATTTGATATCATGGAAGTACAAGAATTTTTATGAAATGAAAGGCTTAGCATCAACATTATTTGAATTCATTATCAATGAAACAAGTTGCATACCGTTTATTTATATCTTCTCTGATTGTCAATCCATGTTTTAAGTTGTTGAGGAGTTCGACTTTTAAGCACTTCGTTTTGTTTAATAGCATTCATACATTCTGAAAGACTTGGCAGCTTTTCTAGCTCTTGTAGGCACCCGAAATGAGATTTGATTGCGTCCATTTCTCCAGCATTCCACCTACAACGCCTCGTCTTACCATAAGGTGACGCTAAAATCAATAGTTGTTGCATTATTAATGAAAAGTCAAATATTCATATCAGTTTTTTTATATTTTTTTGTTAACATTCACATGCTAAACTATTATGATTTTCCATTTCAATTTAACAAGTATACTCATAGGAATATACTTATAGCCTTATTCATAAAAAATATTTTTTGTTAATTAACTTTTATTTGACAAATTTCTATACATCATTTGTCAAATAAGAGTTTAATTTTAATAAACAACAAATATTTTTTATGAATAAGGCTTTTTAACTGGAGCGCTAAAAATTACATATCTATGCATGAAAATCAAATTTTTAAAATTTAATAAACTTTTTAAGAATTTTCAGCTTGAAGTTGTCAAAAACTTATATGACTTTTTCAGTACATAATTTTTTTTTACAGCTGATTACTTTTTTTAAATTTATCTCAATTTGATGTCAATATTTCCTGAGTAAAATTTTTGTATTTGACATTTCACACTTAACTAACAAAATGTATTTATTTACATTTAAAAAATTTAATGTAAATACATAAAAAAGTGTACGAAATTTGTTAAAAGTAACATGAAATAAGACGCGATAATCAGTCAAATATACAAGTACCTAATTAAATTGTTTTTAATATGATGTCCTCACATATCCGAATAGGCTTAAAATTCATTAGCCAGATGTGTGACTGTGACCAAAATTTTTGATTTATTTTTACTTACTGCTTCTTGTTTTACGTGACGTTCCACCTGAGCACTCGAGTGAATGTGAACTCGTTTCATAATCTGGTGTTTCTTTGCGCTGGACTGTGTCCAACTCTTCAACTGCTTCATCATCATCAAACTCATCTTCTTCTTCGTCGTTGTCATCACCTATTGCATTTATTAATAGCTTTGAGACGCATGTTATTTCCGCAATCGGAACAGACATTCGATAAAAGTTTTTATGAATGTCTTTATGGTGCCCCATGAAGTTTGCCAATTTGTCCACAGAAGCTTCTTCAACATTTAAAAGCGAAATATACGTTGCGATATGTTTGCGCAAGGTTGTCCCCCGTAAACTCTCAGGTATGTCAGCGCCACATTCTTCAGCAAACTGTTTAAGAAGGGGGCAAGCCCTGAAATATTCTTTTGATAACTTCGATGTTGTTTTTCTGGAAAATATGTAATTATTTGATTGTGCTATCCCTGCCATCTTCCTATATTTTAATATAGTGTTGATAGCTTCCACAGAAAGAGGACTTAATAAAACGCTAACAGTTCGTCCTAGCTTTCCTCGAATTGTTAGTCTAACAAACTGCTTTGCCAATGAAAGGGAATCTTGCGATATATTTTTTAACATTTATTAACTATTTTGTGAATTTGAAACTTTGAAATATTGGGATAAAATTTATTTTGAATAGTTTAGAGCCCGTTAATAGCTCCAGTAATTTTGAGTTTTGTAAAGACATTGCTTGAAAAAAATATATATGTATATATTAATTAAAAAAGATATGTTAATAAGAAAAAATATATTAATTTATTTCAAAGTTTATGCCAATTTTTTTTGTCATTAATGTAGCAGGTAGGGGCAGTAAATTTTAATTGTATTATAAAGGCCATAGATCAGTGAATCTTCCGTAAATAACTCTATTAAAACAACTCTTAACTTCTTTAGTTCCATTCCATCAAAGTTGAAAAATGTGTTCAATATAGAGTATTAGAAAAACCGTTCTTGTTAGAAGAGAAAACGTCCTAGGGAAAACTGTTTTCCTCACTTGGGTTAAGAATGAACTCACATATAGAAAACTGTCAAAAAAGTAATTCTATATCAAACAGATTTTCTGGTATTAGACCCATTATTTAAATTTTTCCTATGTGCTAAAGTAGTGCATACTTTGAGGGGCCATGCAGTCCAAAATCTCCACTCAATTTTCAAATTTTTTTGAATCTTGGATCTCCAAAGAGTTTTCCATCGAATGTTATCATTAATTTTACGGAAGTCGTTTGTCCATTTTTTGATTATTGCAACGGCCAAAATATCAGCGCGGACAACAACGTGCAGTCGTGTCGTCATGCTGTTGTCAAAATAAACATCCTCATTTACATGCAAGTATATGTAACACTGCGTTTACACGTAAAGGGTGGTCAAATTTCAAGGGCCGATGTTGATTTTGAATAAAACACAAACTATATACGAAATTTTTGTAATTTTATTTTATTATGATATATTGGTATTATTCAATTATTTTTGAAACAAAATATCGGCCAAATGGGCGCCGCGACCACGGCGGCACACCTCCATCCGATGGTCCAAATTTTCGATGACCCTGAGGCATAATGGAGGTTCTATGCCGTTAATGTGCCGAATTATCTCATCCTTTAGCTGTTGAATTGTTGCTGGCTTATCGACGTACACCTTTTCTTTCAAATAACCCCAAAGAAAAAAGCCCAACGGTGTCAAATCACATGATCTTGGCGGCCAATTGACATCGCCATTACGTGAGATAACACGGCCATTGAATTTGTTGCGCAAAAGAGCAATTGTTTCGTTAGCTGTGTGGCAATTGGCACCATCCTGCTGAAACCACATATCGTTTACATCCATATCTTCCAATTCGGGACATAAAAAGTTCGTTATCATCTCACGATAGCGAATACCATTCACAGTAACTGCCTGACCGGCCTCATTTTGGAAAAAATACGGCCCGATGATGCCGCCAGCACATAAACCGCACCAAACAGTCACTCTTTGTGGGTGCATTGGTTTTTCGACAGTCACTCTTGGATTCTCATTCGCCCAAATGCGGCAATTCTGTTTATTGACGAATCCACTGAGGTGAAAATGTGCCGCCTCATCACTGAAGATGATTTTCTTCGAAAATTTATCATCATTTTCATAATAAGTCTGGATAACTTTAACACGTTGTTGGATTGTGTATCTCTCCATGGTTCAAATTGAATAAGTCTGAAATAGAGAAATGTCAAATAAAATTCGGAAAAAAACTTGGCGTTTAAGTGTGGTTCATATTCAACATCGGCCCTTGAAATTTAACCACCCGATACAAGTACTTGCATGGAAGTCCTGTGTACGTATTATCAACGAAAATGTCGAAAAAATACTCGACTTTCTTGCAAGTTGCATTAGTATTTAAAGAATAACATGGAAGTTCAGTTTAAAAATGTCAGTGGAGAGACAACAGCTCCTAAAACAGCATTACCATAGAAAACCATAATTTTATTTTTCGGGGAAATAAATAGTAGGAATAAAATAAATAAATGAAATAGAATAATTTTAACTTTTTTTTCACTCAAAACGGCAAAGACTGCTCAATTATTTTAAAAATATGTTTTGAAAAATTTAAATATGACAAAAACATTATATTATAATCAGTTAATCTACGCAAAACTTGTTGTAAGGCAACACTGTTATTTCAGTTGTCATTTGACTTTCAGTAAGTGCCAAAAAATCACTGCCTACTGAAATTGCTTGTCAGTTCAGTTGAAAGTTGGTTGCAAGTGCAGAGATTGTGCGTGTGTTAGTAAAAAATTTTGAATGCATTGGGTTTTTCGAACTTGCACCTGCACGTGTAAACACTACGTAAATGTATTATAAATTTAGTAGTCTGCTGGTTTCAATGTGTTTACTATATTATACTGTACTTTAAGTTTGACTGTTGGGACAAAGTGCGTAAAAAAGAAAAGTTGAAAAAGTTCTGTTAGATTTACTTTGTTGTTCATTTTATACTTTGTAAAGAAAACTGTGAATTATTTTTGCGTCACCTGAATAAGTGCTATGATTTAAAAGTCACTGTGTGTTATGGTAAGTTGTGTTAATTTTTAACTACTTTTATTAAACGAAATAGTTTTTGAGAGATTTTTAATTGAAAGTGGGCGGTAGTAAATCACTAATCTGTTGCTCAAACACTGCACCTATTCATCGGCAGTGAAGTGTATTTAGAAATTTTATAAATATTGAACATTCATATGATTTTTAAATGACTTCCAAGTCTGTTGTCGTTTTTTCCAGCAATTAAGTACGTTTTCCCTGCATCGTGTGTGAGTGTTGAAAGGAAAATTCACAAACATTTGCTTAAAGGAATGTGTATTTAAAACTCCTTGTGTTATTTTTGACCATTATTGTTTTAGCACGAAAATCAGTTTTAGTTTCTTGTAAGACGTTAAAAGCAACGGATCGATTTTAGCCAAAATTAAATTACGCTTCAAAACAAACAAAAAAAAAACGGTTGAAGAAAAAATTGTTACTAGTATTAGAATTTGTAAAATCCCTAATAAAGTTTTTAATAAAATATATATAAAGAAGCTTAATTAAAATATTAAAATAATAATAATTTGAGAGAATAAATTATAATAATTAAAATTTTATGCATGATTATACGTATATAAGCATGTGTGTATATAAAAATTATCAAAAATGAAAATGAAGTGAAAAAAGCGAGGAGATGTGTATTTAAATGTATGTGCAGAGTGTAGGAAAAATGCTATTATTAATAAATAAGTGAATATTTGTAATAACGAAATTTCTTTTATTATAATAATATACTCAAATTGGTGATATTTTTTATTTTATTTATTTATTCAATCAAAACAATAAGCCCATTGGGCCAAACTTGCCTAAAGAAATAATTTGGTTATAATCCATAATATAAGAAATAACATGAAGTTAATTACAAAAATATAAGTGAAAAATATATTTAAATATACCAAAAAAAATCGATAAAATTAGCATAAAATTGTTCAACGAATCAAAGGTTTTACTAAAATCTAAAAAAAAGTCAAAGCAGTATTCAATTTCCCATCCAAATTGCTCCTTATCTGCTCCACATATTCTAAAACAATTCCCGTTGTATTATAGTTTTTTCTAAACCCAGACTGGTAGAGGTGTAAAAACCTTATAGGTTTGAGTAACTGGTCCCTTAAAATCACTTCCGAGTATTTTAGACGTAGCATTCAAAACAATGATTGGCCTAAAATTCGCTATTAAACGGGGTGATTTTACTTTTGGCACTGGGACAACCCTAGCACCTTCCACGAGCTCGGAAACTGTGGAAATGATTTACATCAGTACCTGCCTTGACGGCCTAACCTGATGGTGGACCAATTCCACGGAGTAAATTTTTCACGATTCACCACCGCCCCCGTGTGGCTGACTAGGTTCACACAAGTAGCAATTCTTGTCATATGATTGCGGTCATATGAACAACTTCTTGTTGAGGAGTTCGGGCTTTCTAATCCCACATGTATGCAATTTCCCAGCAACCAACGGAAGACAAGGCTTAATGAGTTGGTAGGCCGAAGCCCACTAAGAGCATCAGCCCTTAAACCAACTCACCCGTCAATCATGACCACTGGTTCCTTATAGTACACGTATCTGTTGTATAGGCAACAGATCCTTGGGAGATTGTTAGCCATCACCTCACATTTATCAAGGATACTAACACTCCCTTCCTGCGTTTTAGGTTTCAACCACAGCCAGAATGTTTCAGCCAAGGTAGGCATCTCAACCATGATCAGCCCGGGTCGAACCGCAAGCAGAACTTCCCGAGGGCCATGCTGATCCCTGTTCTGCCAATTTATACCCTTGGTAAGGGTTTCGGAAGCCAACACAACATAAGTCATGTGGCTTCCTAGAGTTTTGTTTGCCGCACCAAACGAGGGACCCCTTCCCCTCTTTTCACCGAAAAACAGACCGCCTAAGTTAGTAATACGCCAAGGCAAAACCTGTTCCCCGGGGTGCACGAGCTCGGAAAGGTAGAAGTATTATAATCCTATTCAGTAAAAAGGTCAATGGTCTAGAAATATCTACAAAAACAAGTTTCAAAAACTTAATAGGTATGCCGTCCAGTCCGATGGCATTGCTTTTGATGGATTTTAAAGCATCAAACACTACTAATTCATCTACATTACGAAATGTAAGTCCATCATAAAGCTATCGAACGAAGGGATAGTAAGTACCTCGACCTGCCGGCGTAAGAATAGAGCTACTATTAAACTCTTCGATATCAAAATCATATAACTTTTGTTTATATACCGTAACTCCTCTTGACTTTAACTCTATCCATATCTGCTGTTGCGACCACCTTTCAAAACTCTTGACACAAGCTTTCATTCTTTCGCGTCTAATTATGACCTTAAGCTTATCACGGTATTTATTGAAAGAATTTTGGCTTCTTTCTGTCCTGTTTTCACAAAACGCCCGCCCAGCTAAGTTTCTATTTGATATATCATTCCTAATATGTCTAGTGTTCATCCATTTATCTTGTTTACGCTGAACAAACTTCCTAAGCGGAACATCCTCACAAAATAATTCCAAAATAGGCTGGTTATAAAATGCAAGTTGTTCCTCAATATTAACAGATGTATATAAGGTCGACCAATCGATATTACATAGTTGTAGGAGGTAATTATCTTAATCAAGTGCTTTATAGTCTCTATACCAATACTCAAGCTCAGTCTTGGCAACAGCCAGACGATAGGATACCGAAGTAAGAGTATGAGGGTATGAGTTTAAAGCCGGTATTTGATATTGGGTATTTTGCACAATGCAGGGGTTTAAGGGATATAGTGGGAGTGAGGGAAAGGAAAGTTGGGAAACTACTTAATGTGGCATTACTTGCTGAAAAGCTGGCGCGGTCGGATTGACCGGGGCCAGATATAGCAGGGTATTGAAGCTCCTCTCGCCTAGATATCTTAGCCAATGATGGTCCAATGCCGAGCATGTTTCGAGGAGATGAAGGGTTGCCTCCTCCTCTTCCGTGCCTTTCTGCATGGTTCCCAAACGGGCTGTGTCCACTGGTGACTGCTACAGTGACTCTCAGGTGAGGTCGGGCAGTTTTGGTAGCTCCCCCGTTCTCTTAGAGTTAATGTGCGGCCACAGATTCCTTGATATAAGGCATATGGACTCTGTGAGCCATTTCTCTTGGCCACTTTTTAGCGTGTGGAGTATTATTATTTTTCAAACCGCTGATAACGATTATCCACAAAAGGAATCTATATCCCTATCCTCTAGGGTTGTTCCCTTTTTGGCTAGGTCCTCAGCGATGATGCTGCCGGTATTGGACCCGTGTCCACGGAATGTCTCGCTATCTTGTTTAAAGATGTCCGGCACTCTTGGACCAGACTGGAGTTAGTATATACCTATTCCAATCAGGGAGTTGATGACGGCTTTGCTGTCCACAAATATCATGATATCCCTACCTAATATCTTGTCAAACGCCAGCCACCTGGCCGCATTACTTATAGAAGATATTTCAGTTTGAAGAACATTACACGCGTCTGATAGTCTGAAGGATATTTTAGTGTTGAATTCTTCTATGTATATGCCACCCTCAACATTTTTTCCCCTTCTGGACCCATCCGTGTAAACATAGAAGGATCCAGATTCTAGGATAGATTCCTCGATTTGGTAGCCGACCACATAAGTTTACTACTGTAGTAATCGTTTTCATACATATTTTTATGAAATCATCAGAATTCTGTGGAATTTACAAATGTTTTTGTTTTACTTTTCTTGGCATTTTTGAAATTGTTTCTAAAGCGTGAGATTAGTGGTTTTCGTTTTTCCTTAGGTGTTTATGTGCAGATGATGCAAAACATTTCCTCTATTGGAATAGTGCAAGAAATAATTAAAGAACTATCTGATGTTGCAAAGAAATATGGAGTAGCAAAGTAGCAGTAGTCGATTTAAAGAAAATTTGTTTTCTAATGCGCAAATATACTTAGGACCATTATTACAACCTAACGATAAAGTTCTCGATAGTTAAAATAATAAAGTCACGACTAAAATTTTTCCCATTTTTACAACTGATGTTACAATTTTTTCAGCAGAAAATATGGCAGCTTCAAATGTTTAAAGTTAAAGGCAGAATTAAGGCCTCATTAGTTTTTACTTTTTGCTGCCGTTCTGCCACGTTCATTTCTGTAGCAAATATTTTACATTTACTTTTTCCGCGAAAATTTTCAGCTGTTTTTTACAGAAGAGCACAAATAATAGGAACATATTGGAATGCAGAATAAAATATGTATGTACATAAATATTATCTTGTGTGAAAAAAAAAGAAACAAATTAATAATTTAGAAATGGTGATCATACAGCCCACTTCTTTTATTTCATTTTATTTCAAAAAAGAACCGTATTGAAACTGTGATTATTACTATAGAGAGAAGGTGTCTGTAGCTCATTAAAACTACCGTTAACTTAGTTTTTTTAAAGTGGACTTATACCATTTAAAAAAAACAGTTCAATTTAAAAACTTTATCGAATAAAAATTATATACTTTATAAGAAATATTAAAAATTTGCTGTCTTAGAAAGGATTTTGGTAGGTTTTAGATCCAAGTTTGGTCCAATTGAAAATTTTTGAGTGGCAGCCCTGAATGAACCCTTCTATGAACACGAAATTAATTTCGAAGGTTAAAATAACTTGTAAGGAAAAAATTTTTTGCTAAAATGTTAGATTCAAGAATTTGGACCAAAATGTTAATATTGCTCTGGTGCACACGGGCGCAACCTGGCGCATAAACAATGGGGTATAACCGTGTAGGAAAGTATTTCGACTACAATATGGCAAAAGATCGTGAAGCTATATTCTATTAACTATGAGTATTTTGGGTAATATGGATGTTTAAATTTTTTTTTTTTTTTTTTTAGTTTTTAAAAAAGATAAAGAATTTTTATTTTATTGCGCTTATAGCTAATAGTCTACGTAAAAATAAAAAATTTATTTTACTTCAAAATGTTGCTAGACAAAAAAATTATAGTCATTAAAAAATTAATATTTTCTGAGAAATTTGCAGTTTTAGCAACATTTTGGGAAACTTCGTTTTGTTCGCTGTGATATATTTAAACTAGAGATGCATTTTTTTGGCTCCCGGGGCTCACTGGTATTTACTTTCAAATGAATTAAATATCTTTAAAATCAATAAAAAATTATAAATAGCTTGTTTTCTATGTTTCCCAGCAATCTATATGTAGACATTTCATAGGAACAACCCTAATCGTCAGTAGACTTTGAAAATTTTTAAAAAATATTCTCAAACATTCAACTTAATATCCCAACAATCTAAATAAATTGTTGAGAATTTAAAAAGAAAAATGCTTTCATAATACCTGTCAAAACACAAAAAAGAAGCTTTTCTATTTATAAACGTCTCTAACATTTCTTTACACCTTTCAAATGAACAACCGTTGGTTGCTATGATTTTTTTTTTTTGAAAGCATCGGAAAGCAGAGAACAAAAATTAAAAAAATTGAGTTTTTATTCGCTATTTTAGCTTTTAAAATTGATACCAATAAAAAATTATAAATAGCTTGTTTTCTATGTTTCCCAGCTATCTATATGTCGACATTTCATAGGAACTACCCTATTTATAATTTTTTATTGGTATCAATATTAGAAGCTAAAATAGCGAATAAAAACTCAATTGTTTGTATCTTTAAAACCGGTAACAAAAAAAAATGACTTTTGGCCGCCAAATTTAATAAAATAGTCCACTGTGTGCCGCGAATACGGCTAGTAGTTTATAATTGCGAAAAAAGTTACAAATGTTTTTCACAAGCATAGCTTACGACACGTATGTTTTTGTTGTAGTATTGGAATTTTGTTGCCACCTTATAAATAGATGTTAATGCGCATTAAGAGCAACCAGCGTTTAATACACGCAGCGTTGCCAGGCTGAAAAATTTACCTTAGTTTTAAAGATTTTACAAGCCAAATAAGATTTGAGAAGACCTTTCTCTCAAAATTAAGACTTACTGTGCAAACTACTTCCAAACAATGTTGACTTTTCCCATGATATGAATCTTAAAATAAGTTTTAATCTTAATCACAATGGCCTATAACTATAGTCAAACAATAAAGTCGTTTCTTTTTAAAAACAGCTTAAATTTTAGAATCTGCTGCTAACTTTTCTTCAACTATAGTCAAATTGAAGTGGGTTCCAAGTTGAACTGGCTCTAAATGGGTGACAAGCCAAATTCATTAAACATTTGCATACAATCTAGTATAAAATATAAACGAGTGGCAACTCTGATCAGCTGACAGGCAAAGTTAGAAAAGAGAAAAACAAACAGTCAAAAAATTTGAATAAAAATTAAAAAAGAAAGAGGTTTTTAAAAACTATTGTAAATTAGGTACAATGGAAAAATTGTGCTGTGTGTTATAAAATATTTTAACTCTATAAATTTGCGCTTTTATTGACAGCGTCAACATAAAAAGGAACGGGAGGCTAACTGGAGTATTTTTTTCAGTCTGTATCGCGAAAAAAACGAGAAGGAGCAAACCTTTGATAATATATTTTGGGTCTTCTTTCCACCCGAAAATCATCAATAATGCAAAGCTGGCGTTAATGTTTATATGTTCGTATATTTTTTGTAATTTTTATTTTATACCAATTTTTACTTTATTTTTACATAAGTAATTTTTTTTTTACATTTCATCATTTGACGGCGAACAGCTGATGATGTTTATTTACTTAAAAACAGCTTTTTCTCTGTTTAACTTTAGAACCGGCTTTCGAAAGTAAAGTAAACTTTTTTGCAATTAAGTTTTTTATTCGCTATTTAAGCTTCTAATATTTATACCAGTAAAAAATTATAAATAGCTTGTTTTCTATGTTTCCCAGCTATCTATATGTCGACATTTCGTAGGAACTACCCTAATCATCAGTAGACTTTGGAAATTTTTTGAAAGATATTCTCAAACAGTTGAATGTTTGAGAATATCTTTCAAAAATGTCCAAAGACTACTGATGATTAGGGTAGTTCCTATGAAATGTCGACATATAGATAGCTGGGAAACATAGAAAACAAGCTATTTATAATTTTTTACTGGTGTAAACTTTTTTGTTTATAGTAGACGAAAAGTATACTTTTTGTTCAACATTACTTTATATTTTTTAAAGTATACCTTTTTAATGACTATAGTTATAGCCCAATACATGCATACATGTGGTTGTATAAAGTACATGTACGTATACTAATAATTTTGGAAGGAAATTTTATTAAATTTACAGCCTGTTCATGGATCGCGTTTTAAATAAAGCGAAAACCAGCGACACGTTTGTGACTACGTAAGAAATTGGGTCTGTGTAACGCGCTTCTCATTGTTCGCGTTCTGTTACGTTATACACGTATTAGTATGCATATTCTCAATCCCCAGTATTGCCACTATACAAGTTATATGTATCTTGTTTACTTTTTTCATGTAAAATATATTTTAGCATCGTGAATAACGGTAACCCCATTTCAATTGAAAAAAAGAAACCGGTGATAAATATTTATGTAAACAAAACATCTTTATGCTGGAAAAAACAATTATAGAATATTTGCTAGTCATACAAATTCTGTTGATGATCAGACAAATGCCTTTATGGATTGATCCTAATTTATTCTTTTATTTTTTAAATTATTTCCTTTCTTTAAATAATTGGCAAAAAAGGAAATTGTTTACATATACATATATGTATATGTATGTACGTGTTGAAATGGATATGAACGTTTATTTATGTATATATGTGTGAACATGTATGCATACTTGTTTTTGCTGTTATTTCCATTTTTATATATTTGAATCTTTATTTTCTTTCAAGCTTCTTCTTTTTTCTTGCTCAACAAATAAAAATTTCCATTCGCGCAGCATTCGCCTGTTTGGCATGTAAAAACGCGATACACAGACAGAAAGCAGATGTCAATTGTTACGTTTTTCGTCCAAAAAGTGTTTTTTTCGCGTTGCATGAACGCAAATAAGAAAAACGTCAATATTTCTTCGCGTTTTTTGAGCACATTGTGTTCCACGAACAGACTGTTAATTTTTGTTTTAAGTTTTTTTATGTGCTTGTCTTAGAAGTTAGAAGAACCATCACTTTCAAAAAAGTAAAAAAAAACATTTTAAGATGTTTTTATTGTAAGATATGTGAAGAGTTTTTACAAAAATGTCTGCCACAACCATAAACAGATGACTGTGTGGCGGTGTTAACGTCGTTTTATCATATCACCCGAAAGTTCTATATGGAGGAGCAAACTCCAATACATTTAACGAATTTTATTTAATAATTTTTGCTGTAAAAACAAAAGTCGTCAACGTTTACCAGCAAAGCATGCGAAAGTGTTATTGCACTTTAATATACACATGTGTATATTAACGTGCACAGCCTATAGCTAAAGGCACCTTTACATGGTAATACAAGTATTTAGATCTGTCAAAAATATGTGCAGAATAAAGGAAATCTTACCGTGTAAAAACAAAATGTATTCAGTATGAGAGAAATCCAAATGCAAAAATTGACAAGCGGTCGGTAAATCTTAAAATTCTAAACCATTTTAGAAAACTCAGTATTCTCATCACATCAGAGGTGTATTTTTAAATTTACATTGGCAGCACTTCAAGTATTTACTGCAGGTGGTACGACATTCACAAAAGCAAACAATCACAGTTCAAGAGTATTGCATGTTGTTTTCGTAAACGTTGTGGAGTTTTAAATTTTTTAGACTTTCAAAATAATACTTTGATTATACTTATCCCACAAGATTAAACGTAAATAGTACTTACAACACATTTTTGTTAATTTTTTTTAAGTACGGAGAGAATTTCGTTATATTTTGCTCCCACAAAATCTAAATATTTTGTATTACCATGTAAACGTGCCTTAAGTGCTTTTACAAAAACAAATGCACACCAAAAGCATAGGGTTTGGGTATTTCTGTAGTACAATTCACTAACCTGTTTTAACGCTAATAAAATTCGTTTAGAGAAATTAATACTAGTGTTGGTGTTTTCGCGATTCTATAACAGATTTTAGCACTATTTGTCTTCGTTTTAAATCAGCTGTTTTTATAGCCTGAATGATTAGCGTTAACTAAACACCAATTATTTTTGTGGTGTTTATTTTAACAACAATGTCGTTAAAATTTCTACTAGAGTAGCTTCACAGTATTTGGCATACGACTTGTCGGAAGACTCCGATAGTCGGTCGGCGTGTTCTCCGTGAGAAGAACTTATCTTATCTATCAAAAAATATTTTAAATAATAAACATATAAATAGTTTTATTTACCCTAAACATAGAATTATTTGCAAATTTGTTTGTTTTTTTTTTTTGTTCGTCTTTGTGGTTTTCTTTATTTTTAACAAAGCTGCCACATTATTTCAATTTTTTTTAACATACAACCAGAGGTGTTAAGAATAAGTCAGTGAATCACATAAGCGTTAGTGCAAACCACAATAGCTCGCGTTAAGTTATGCTCTTTTAAAATCGCTAAAAGTCAGTGAATTGCACTACTGGTCTAAACTATGCGTTAAGCGGCTCATACACGTTTCAATTCAGTTGAGTCTTTCAACTGAATTGATTATTGCCCACACACTTCATAAACTGAATTGAAAGATTTTCTTTCAACTATTAAATTCAAGGAAATTGTAGATAATTTTAAGAATATATAACATTCTCTTTGCAAAAACACCACAAATATAAATTTTGAGACCAGATCAAGAGACTCGAACACACACAACACAATCGAATTGAAAGACTTGCTAGTCAACTTCAAAAAAAATCAAAACACTTTAATTTTTCTTCAACCAACTCGTCAACTGCCAAACTAATCAACTGAGAAAGCCATACACGCTTTGATTTGGACAACAACCGACTCAGTTGCCAACTGAGTTGAAACGTGTATGGGCCGCTTTAGGTACTCGTATTTACAAATAGTATGACAAGGTGCATTAACGTCTACAAGGTGGCAGCGCTAGCGCATGTGACAATTTTTTACTACTGGTAATATAGTAAGCCATTTACGTCTAATGTATTGTTCACATTTTTGAAAGTGAGTTTATTGGTTTATTCTGAATTAAAAATTTAAAAATTATTTTGTGAACATAAAGATAATTCAAATAAACATAATTTATAATTGTGAAAAATTATTTTCGTAGTTTATAATTGTGAAAAAATGCCTGTTTTTGTTGTACAGTTGCAATTTTGCTCTAGTGCTGCCACCTTGTAGACGTTAAATATACCTTGATGGTATGAAAGTGGAAAATAACATTCACGAAACGAAAACGAAATAATTGAAACGTTTTCTGAAAGTTTGAGTGTTGAAATGTGCTACGAAAACCTTGTCATAAAAGTCTAAATTATATTATTTTAAACATCTTTTTCCAATTCTTTTAACATATTTTAAGAAATATTTCAACTCTAGTCATGCCACCTTTTAAAAATGCTATAAATCTAAAAAACGAAAACAAGCAAAAAAAAACTAAAGGTAAAAACACAACTTAAACTTTTTAACATTTATATTGTATTTTAAAATTTTATCACACTCCATAATTCTTTACAAAGGAAAATCATTAATTATTTCTCTTCCTCCTGCAAAATGTTTTTACTCGCAAACAGCACTACTGTACTTTATTAAATCACCAGTGGCATAGGTCGAAAAATTCTATTAAAAAAAACAGTGAAAAACTTTCTTAACATACATACATACATATATATGTACGTATGTAAGTAGCTGTGTATGTGTGTATATAAGCTTGTATATATATACATGAAATTTGGGAAATTTATTTTGCAACAACGAACAAAAATTTTCAAAATGTCCACACATACATACATGAATACGTATATACCCAGTTGGCCATATCTTAAAGACAGCTTAAACGATGGGTACACGAAAATAGAAAATCGTGGAAGACATGTTGACGATACCTCAAATACATCGTTGACAAAATTTTCGAACAAATGGCCACGAACACGCAATACCATGGAAGCGACAGTTTCCTGCACCGCATCGTCGACGACTATATACAGATGAGCGGTTAGATTAAAGACATTGTCGCTCATATGATCCTCTTTTCATTACAAAACCTAAACAAAAGATGACAAATCGTGCATATAACTTCGTGGACAATGTCGTCTAGGACGATTTTACCAACTGGGTAGATACATACTTATGTATATATTTGTCCACTACAAAATGACACACCACACAAATAAACAAGTAAACTTTCCCTGCAAACATATGGAAGACCAATCCAAAAATTGTTATTGTTTGACACACATTCATGTGCTCTCGACAATTTTACACAAACAAATGCAGTACGTCATATGTATTTTTGAGCTACATTTTAAATATTTAGATATCAGTGAAAACTTAAAAAATGTCATTCACTAAAATTTTAATTTGAAAATAGTAGCAAAGGTTAAAAATTCGGGACACTTACATAGGTTTAGAGTTTTGTTATTCTAACGAGTAAAGGCACCTACAGACGATATGTTTTCATGTCTGTTTTTTAACATGTAATTCCTCATGCATTTTTTCATGTCTGTCAAAATTTTTCATTTTTACGGACGTTTGTTAAAATTTGCTCACAATAGTACATGTACATTTGCGTCTGACATTGTCTTTGCTTTTCATTATTATAAAAAATAATTATTTAAAACAGTTTAAAATATTAATGCATTAAAATTTCCTCAAGCTGACTATTTATACCGCGCAAAAACGGTCTCTGAATTGTTCGCAAGTCATAGAGTTCTAATGTCAGATGTTTAAACATAACAAAATAACACTTTATTTAAACTTTATTTGAAATTTTGTCAGACAACTTTGCTCATGTTTTTTACAGACGTTTTTGAGGTAACAGACGATATGTAGGCATTGTGAAATATGGCATGTACATTGTTAAAAACATATCGTGTGTTATCTACTTAAGAGTGTAGTATATTCGGCTGGGCCGAATCTAAAATACCCTTCACGATAGCCACGTATGGTATATATTACAAATTTGAACTACATATGCTCGGATATATATGGACCGACATCGGGGAAAAAATATTTTGCTTTGTAATCACCATTTCAAAAAAAAAAAATCTTTTATGGAAATTTTCATGGAAAATTCGGTTAAGGCTATATCTCGGGTATATATGAACCGAAATCGGAAATTTTCATTTTCTTTATATGAATAACCTCCTTTAATAATCAGAACTGCTTTTAAGCATACTCGGGTATACGAGTGTATGGAACGATATCGGAATTTCTCATTTTCTGTATTTTAGTAACCTTCTTTTATTACCAGAACAGCTTGTAAGAAAAAAAAAGTTTTTTCCTTTCTTAAATTTTTTCTTAAGTAAGATTTTTTACCATACAAATCTGCTTTGATCAATAATTTTTGATTGAAGAAAACAAGAAAAATTGTTTGTTATGCTTCAAACTTCACACACTCATTAAGCATGAAGACTAAAAGTAAAAAAAGAAGAAGAGAATAATAAGAAAAAAATCCACTCGTATCTCATGCAGTTTGAAAATTATAGGCGTTTAAGAAAAACCTAGAAATTTGGTCAACTTATTATGTGTGCCTCGTGATCAGCTGCGAGAAAACCAAATTAAAATAAAATTCAAAGCAGAAACCAAATTGAAAAACAAGTAAAAGTGTGGTATATTTGGCTGGGCCGAATCTAAAATACCCTTCACGATAGTCACGTATATGTATAGTACATATTACAAAATTCAAACTGAGTATGCTCGGATATATATGGACCGATATCGGGGAAGAAATATTTTTTCCTTGTAATCACCATTCCAAAAAGAAATCTTTCATGGACAATTTGTTAAATTTTTGCTGAACTTTTATAATTTTTTAAATTAAAAATTGTTTGGTTTGTACATATGTACATCAGGTTTTTAGTTCAAGTTTTTCCTTTCTTATGTTTTTTTTTAAGAAGGATTTTTTACAATACAAATTTGCTGTGATCAATAATTATTGATTGAAGAAGACATTAAAATAATAATCAAATCTTTAGCTGGGGGACAACTAGCTGTTTCGTAGTCGCTACTCTACTCATCAGCACCCACTGGGATTTGAATTCAAGTCATGACGTATCATGATCTACTGCTTTAACCACTAAGCCACCGAACATTTAATTATTTTCTATCTATATTCATCTCATATTAAATCACATATGCATTTTGTTACTTGCCTTTACATATTTGTAAAGGGTATAAAAATCCAATTCAAAAAAATTTCCTTCTATAATTTGCAAATGTTAGATGACTCGGTATAGTTTTTAAATATAGTGTCATAACTTTTTTATACAAGCGGAACCTCTGAAATTTGGCAGTTGTCAGATATGTTTGTTCCGATTACTAAAAATGAAGGCTTTACGAAAGAATAACGTTCTATACCCGTGAAAATTTTCTATACAAATTTGGAAAGTTCTGCTGAGAAAAAATTTTTGGGTCTCAGAATATAGTCATGCAATTCATGAAAAGCACCCTGAGCAATTAACTTTGGATTTTGGTTAGGTAACGTGATTGAGCTTCACTATTTCCAAAATGAAGTCGAAATTGCAGTTATTATCGATGTCATCATGGAAATATGGTAACACAGTTCTTGTGGTGTGGGGGATGTGGCAGATACAGGGTGGCGCAAAAATAACCATCCGATGTTTTTTGGCTGTAATTTAAAAAAAAAAAATGAAAAACTTTTATTCTTCTTGTGGATTATTTTTATTTGGTCTTTTAATTTTTTACATCAAGTCGAGAATATGATGTCATGTAAATGGCTGCCGCCACAGTTGATTGTCATTTGAGCCCTTTTTATAGCATTTTCCATCACATTTGCCAAAACTTCCGGCGATAGGTCCTCACATTCTTGACGGATATTGTTTTTAAGAGCTACAAGAGTCTGAGGCTTGTTGACATAAACCCGCGACTTCAAAAAGCCCCACAAAAAGAAGCGGTAAAATCAGGCGATCTTGCTGGCCAGTGCAATCGCCAAAACGGGAGATTAAGCGCCCGGGAAATGCATCCTTCAGCATATCGGTGTGGCACGTGTAGTATGTGCCGTAGCATCGTCCTCTTGGAACCACATGTTTTCCAATCCCAATTCATCAAGTTGCGGCAAAAAGAACTGGTTGATCATTGCTCTGTAGCGCTCACCATTCACAGTAACCGTTTGGACCGCGACGTCTTCGAAGAAAAAAGGTCCGATGACTCCTCCAGCGAAAACAGCACACCATACAGTGACTTTGAGCGGGTGTAATGGCTCTTCGTGGGTTACACGCGGGTTTTAAGTGCTCCAGAAGCGTAAATTTTCTTATTTACGTACCCGCTAAGATAGAAATGGGCCTCATCACTCATGATTATTTTTGATGAAAAATCATCTTCCTCTTGGGGTCAAATAAATAGTCACCAATATTTCGCGTTCTGGAGCAGTGTAGCATAACATTGTTTATTAACGTGTATTTCGCATGTATGTACTACACAAATGTCAAAACAAAACTGAAATTCAAAAATTTATAGCATTTTCTGATAGGAGGATTACTTTTGCGCCACCTTGTATATAGAACGGCGCCACTTGCCTCACTGTGCATGAAATCATCGATGTTTTGCATTTACGAATTCCAGGAGAAATTATCTTAAGAAGTTCTATGATATTCCAATGTCAACTGGCCACTAAGATCATGAGGTTTAATGTCAACGTTGTTAATTTTTCCCCAAAGAGTTTCATTTTTATGATGAGAAAGTGATTAGTTTCATTTGTGATAGGAAATGTTTGCTGGGTTTTGTATTTGTACGTTTCATTTTTACATTCACGTGTGTTGAATAACTCCAGTGATGAATTACGTAGACGAGCGACATTAGCCAAGGATTTTGCCACACTTTTTTTAAGCACACTCATACATATACGCACACTTTTTACACACACTACTTTAATCCATGTGCCTGTATTCGTATGTATTAAATTTCGTTTTTTTTAACAAGTGGGTAAAAGTTTGCTAACAACGCGATTTGGTCAGCTGGAAAAACCATTTGTTTATAAAACAATATTGTAGTCCATACTAGCAGCACGCAGTGTCTCCATTGCTGGGGTGGCAGAAAGTGGAGTTACAAAACAAGCCAAACAGATTTAAGTTTGCCCTATTTTCATGAATATCCAAAATAAGATTTCTTAAAAGATTTTTTTCATTAAACTTTACGTAAATGAAATAAAGTATATGGACTTTGATTTTGATTGTATTCTGCGGTTTTCACTCATTTTTATTTGATTTTTATAAAAGATTTTCGTTACAAAACTTGTTAATTGCCCATCCTGCTAACAGCCAAACGACTGACCCACATAACAAACTTAAGTTTCTCCTCAACTGTGTTTTCACATAGTTTTCAAGTTGTAGTGTGGTGGTATTGGTATAAAAAGCAGTTTAACACTGTATGTGTGTGTGTGTGTGTGTGTGAATTTATAGCCATTATTGTTTTCCTTCAGTTATTTCGTTAACATTCTGCATAGTTTTATTGACCCTTTTTCCTTGTAACTGCCACTTCAACCAAAGCCAAGGAAACACACTCAACTCCATTATAGAGACAAGGATTTTTCTTTAACTTTTTTTCTTTTATTGTTATAAAATTTTATGTAAACATTTTTGCATAATGTCGTCGAATATGCTGTTTTCTGACCCAGTAGACAGTTAAAAGGAAGAAAACGCGAACACATTTTTAAAGTATTTATGACATTAACGTTCTCATTACAGGAACAGGGAATGACCAAGGAGTGAAAATTCTGGTATTAAAAAAAAGTTGCATAATTGCAGACGTCAAAACTTTGAATCGTTTTTTGTTTTTTTTTTTTTTATCGAAAAATGGTCAAATATTGCTTTGGAGTTAATAACAATTAAACCTTTTGTGGACAACATTTAAAATAGAAACGCATGAAATTTTATTCACAGTAATTGTTTGCATAATTTAAACCAAATTAATGAAAAACATGCAAATTAGTTAAATCTGAAAACCTTTGTCATAAGTAAATAAATGTCATAAAATAATAAATTTCAATGAGATAAAATACCCATATTTTTTTTAAATTTAGGAATATGAGACAAAACCTTATTTATAAGAAAAAAAAAAACTGAATAAAAATTAAAAACCCGAGCGGCAAAAGGGAAATTAATTTAAATTCTATTCAGCTCTCACGAGAACAGTCATAAAAGTGATTAAGTCCCAATTTACACACATCAGGTTTTCATCAACAACTCTGCTTCAATTTTCTTTTGAACTTGCATTTACGTTCACACACAAAAGTTTTGTGTCGTCAAGTTTAAGTTTTTTTGCATTAAATCATATTTTCTGACATTCCATTTTAAACTTGACGGTACTGTCAAGTCTGCACCCTTTTCCGTTCTCTTTTTCCCGTTCTCTCACAAACCCAAGACTTGTCGAATCAAACTTGATGTGTTTAAACTGGCACTAACATCCTGTTTATAGGACAATTCATAGACAGCGTTGTCAACTCGGTGCGTTTCGCACCGTTTTTGATGCTTTTTAAAATTATTTGTGCGAAAAATTTTTTAGTCAGCGCGGAGCAAGGCGAATTTATACAGGTGAATGCAAGCGGGAAGGCGAATTCAGCACTATGTATTTTGTTATTGTAAAACTTACTAAGAATGTCAAAATCTAAATTCGCCTAAGATTTTCAGCTGGGAAAAATTTTTATATAAACGTTAAATATAAACTTTTATAATTGTTTGTAATTAAAATCACAGATTATATTAGTTTTTTTCACTTTTAAATTCACACAAATTCCTTGAAATTGCACTAAATCATAGAAAAAAATCTTCAGATTAAAATGGCGCGAAAAAGTTTGTAAACAAAAGAAAAAAATTTGGCAGTCTCATTGGAAAAAACGCGAGAAGCAAAAAATAATCACCTAAGCTGTTAAGTTCACCTAGTAATGAATTTGCCTTGGTGCGGAATGCGTTTTTTTTTAATATTCGGTGCGTTTTTTAAATTTCGGTGGCACAAAACCAAATTCAATTCAACTTTTTGTTTTTATGTAAGAAAAAAGTTTAATCAAGTGTCCAAAATTTTTGCGTTTCATTTTGCGTGAAAAACGTATCATGTTATATGCAAAAAGTAGGACAATCTTGCTGTTGTATATTATATACACTCTCGTAAGAAAAAGAAACATTTCGTTTTATAAAATTTGCTGCTTTTAGAGAGTGTTTTGCTAATAAACGATCAAGCCAAGTTTGTCAAATAATGCAATAAATGCAGTATCTGAACAGCGAAGCTTGTATTTCTGACGGCTCGTGAATTCGTTACGCTTTTGGTAATTGAGAAATTACCAAATTATTAAATAATTTATAAAGTTTCTCCATAACGTTTGCATTAAATATTGATTATGGTAAACTTCATATTTAATATGTTATAATTCTGGCAAATTTTCGTATAGTTCAATAAATTCTTTTATATACACCGTTTACGAAAACACAAATGAAATATACACTGTGTTTGATAGAATTGCTCTTAATCGAATTTGAAGGCTTGTAATGCGATTCTGTAACATTTAATGATCCGATAATCGTCAATAATGGTTGTATGCTCCTGAAATATAATTTTGACAAGCAGGTATTTTGGGTCCCTGATAATAGGCAGTAAAAGTAACAGCTGATTCCGGTCGATAGCAAATATAATTATATGATATTGCTTAATAATAAATTTGATAAAGTATCGTTATAATTATTGCAAATAATAGTACCAGAATCGCACTAGAGGCTGAGTTTGACAAACGCAAAATCGAGCTATTGAACGAATTTGATGGCATGCCATCCAAGGGTTCTGTCAGACCCAGCTTGATTGTATAATAGTCGCCTATAAGGATATTTTCTTTTATCGGTTTTTTAATACAAAAATATTGTACTTCTTAAAATACAAAACAGGATTTAAAAAATAAAAGGAAAAAATTCAAAATTCGGTGCATTTTTGTTGAAATAACGTGCTTTTTCACCCCATTTTGGTGCGCTTTGAAATTTAAAAGTTGACAACGCTGTTCATAAAAGAATATGTAAAGAATAGGATTTATAAAACGCGACTTTATCGTATCGTGCAACTTACGGGAGAAAAAGACGCGTTAGGTAGAACAAAAACGCACCAAAAAATTTTTTGTTAAGTTGTTCTCAAAATTAATGGCTCAAAAGTTACCAAATAACACATGGGAAATGTCTCGGGCCTAACAAAGAAAACATAGTTGTTTTTTTTTGGTTCAAAATTAGCTTTATTCATCAAAGTACTATCCATCAAGAGCAACGCTATCATTACAGCGCCGCTCTAACATTTCAATACCACTTTTGTAGAACGATTTACATTTTCCGCGATAACCTCTTCATTCGTGCGTAATTTCTTACCAGCAAGCATTTTTTTCTGGTTTACGAACAGCCAGTAAACGCTGGGATCCAAATCTGGTGAATACGGTGGATGTGGGAGCAATTCGAACTTCAATTCATGTAGTTTTGCCATTGTTTTGCTTGACTTCTGACACGGTGCGCTGTCTTGATGAAACAAAATTGTTTTCTTTGCCATATGCGTTCGTTTCTTTACAATTTCAGTCTTCAAACGCTCAAAAAACGCTATATAATATTCACTGTTAATGGTATTTCCTTTCTCAAGATAGTCGATGAATATTACACCACGCTTGTTCTAAAATACCGAGGCCATAATCTTTCTAGCCGATTCTTGTGATTTCGGGCGCTTTAGACGAGTTGTTGTCCACTCAGATGACGATCTGAGTGAAGTGATGTATCCATTGTCATTGTTGATGTGACCATTGTCACATATCAATACAAAAATTCCGGTTTGTTGCGTTTAATAAACACATACTGCACTCAGCACTAGCAATGAAAAATACACAAACAATTTTGTCTTATATATTTTTCTATATTCGACATTTAAACTGGATTGCAAACTTTTGTTATATAACGCGATTCTAAAGCCTATATGGTGCTATGGAAATCAATTATGAGGAACCGCCTCAACATCTAACATTAAACAAATTCAAAGACGACAAAACCAAATGCTTCGAACGATTACTTCAGCTCCATGGTACGTAAGAAACTCGCAAATTCACAAGGATCTGTGTGTTCCGCTGGTAAGAAACGAATTTGCTAAGTACGCGAAAAGGTATATCAGTAAACTGGAACTTCACCCAAATCCTCCAGCACGCAACATACTTAATTTTGGCGGCCACTCTCGGTTGAGAAGAAGGGATACCCTTGCCACCATCAGAACGTTAAATTGGTGGTTCTACCGATATTATTCGCGCAAAATAAAACTTTTTTGTCTAGTATTGGCTGGACTTAAATAACTTTTAAATTTAGTATTAAGATTTGAATACTTATTGTTAGTTCATATTTTGAAGATGCAATAAATAAATTAATGAATGAATGAGCTTTATAGTGGCTCAAGCCACTATAAAGCTATGTACACACGGTTGTCAGATGTTACAATATTGTAAGATCTGGAAACATGCTGACAATGTACTGACAATGAAAAATTGTCCCGCAGAAGTAAATTGTGTGTTCAGACGATCGTAAGAAAATCGTACAAATTCATTGTCAAACTATGGTCTGACAAATAATACATCTGACAACAAAAATTGTCAATTCACACGGTTGTCAGATTGTTAGATGAAAAAAGTTGCCAGACATGTAAGGTACTGCCACTTATGGATATCAACAACCATCTGATTGGCAGTGTTGCCCATCAAACTTTTTTCTAACACTAATGCCATTGTCAGGTGCATTAATTTTATACATCTGACAATTAAGACTGAGCTTACAATATCAGCCAATTATCTGGCAATGCCGACGAAGAGTGTTCTCACGATTGTCAGATGTCTGACAACATTGTCGTCTTACAATTAATTGACAATGGTTGTAAGTTAAAAAATGGCAGTTCACACGATTGTAATACATTTTCAGACAATTTTACTGGCAATATTGTAAGATCTGACAACCGTGTGTATGTAGCTTAAGCAACTGTACGAATGCATGTAATTAAATGTTTATAACTATAATGTACTTAATGAAACTTTTCGTTAAGTCGCTTAAGCAAAGTACGAAACTGAACGCATCTTCTGCACGGAATCATTTGTTTTCAGAAGTTTGTGTGTGTATGTGTGTTTACAAAAATTATTAAAATAATGAAAAATTGAAACAAACACATTTGTATTTAATTTAATAGAAATGTGTTTTAGCTTTCTTTCAATTTTTAATTAAACACATTACTACAAAATTCTTTTTATTTTTTGTTTGGAAATTATAGCATACATGTTATTTTCAGTACTTTTTATATAATTTACTCAGAAAAGACACAAGTATTACGGGGTTGTGCAACAATGGGTTTAAAATCATTAAGTTCATATAAGTACATTATGGCCAATTAAAAGTCGTTTCAGACTCACATATGCATTTGACAGGCTTTTCGTTTAATTTTAGCAAAAGCTTAAGCCACTCTGTGCACATTATTATTATTATTAGTGGATGGGATATGGCCCTCATCGGCCATTTGCACTGCGACCAATATTGATCTATTGTGCATCCCCTTGCCCCATTATGGGTTGAGTATGTCAAGAAAACGGACAACCTCCTTCATTGGGAGTAATATTAAGTCACATTCACTTAACATATAAGCTTGTAGTAGCCTAGTAGTATATCTTCTGTGCCCCAGTGCTGCACAGTGGGTGATTAAGTGCTCCATTGACTCCTCTTCATCACCGCAGAATCTGCAAATATCTGTGTTGGCAATGCCCATCCTGTGCAGGTGCTTGTAGCAGTTATAAAGACCTGTAAGTGCACCTGTCAATGTTCTAAGACTTTTCCTGCCCAGTTTTAGAGCACGTTCGGCCCTCTTTTTATCAAAGTTTAGAAATTTCTTTGAGTGTTCAAGACCAGCTGTCTCGTTCCAATGTTATTCAACGATGGATTCCGTCCATTTCTTTATATCCTCATTCAGGAGAACCTTATTGAAGCCAAAATTGATGTGGGTCCAATATAAGTGCCCTCTGCTCCTTTCTTGGCATAAGTATCAGCCATTTCATTGCCGTGATGCCCTTCATGTCCTGGCACCCAGATCAGAGTGTCCTGGTTCTGGCTTGCCAGTTCGTTTAGCCTGTTGTGACATTCCAGTACTAACTTGGACGTAAATACACAACTGCTCAGGGCCTTCAGCACTGATTGGCTATCAGAGAGTATTTTTATCAGCACTTCCTTGTATTTGCAATCGGAGAGTATTTCAACCGCTTCCCTTATTGCGTATAGTTCCGTTTGGAAGATTGCGGTGTCTTTGCTAAGAGTTATATATTTGCGTGCTCTAGGCCCCACACCCTGGAGCGTTTTTGATCCATCCGTGTACCACTTTTGTGAACCATCCCGTAACCATCTTGGGTTCATGCTCCATTCCTCCCTTGTTGGGAAGATGATCTTAAACTTCCTGACAAAGGAGTTAGATGGATCTATAAGGTCACTTGTTTGAGACATATTGATTACGTCTCCGAAATCCTTTAGGATTGCAAGATGTCCAATAAGGTTTCCTGCCTTAAATTTTTCTCTTTTGTAAATTGAGATGGCCTGCACGGCCGCCTCTTTTTGTATAGCTACGTTAACTGGTGTTAGGTTCAAAAGAGCTTCCATTCCTATCGTTGGGGTGGTTTTCATCGCCCCTGTGATACATAGGCATGCAAGTCTTTGTTACCTGTTTGGTTTTCCCCCACCATACTACAGCCCCATATAGTATAGTGGGCTTTACCATTTGGGTATATAGCCAGTACGTCATCTTAGGGCTTTGACCCAAGATCTACTCAGTAGTTTTTTGGCAATCCAGAGGCTTGTTGTTGCTTTTTTTATCGCCGATTCAAGGTGCAGTTCCCATGTGAGTTTTTTAGCCCTTCCCTTCTGCACTATTCCCATGTTGTATCTAATGCTTTTTGCATCAGCACTCCCATCTGTGCACATTATGGTTAAGCCTTTAATTGCAGTTGTAGACACTAGGTAAAGCAACTAGTAATCGCTGTACTGTTATTCTGCGATGGTTTTGCTTAAGCTTTGCAATAAAAATTGCTGCGTGGATACGCTATGTAAGATAAACACAATGAGTAATAATAAATACCCGGACAACTTCGTAATTCAGGCAAACAAGCGCCCTTCGCTGTCTTAGATGCACATATATGTATACATATGTATGCTTTTACACAGCTGAAAACTAAAAGCACACAAAAACTGCAAAATAGAAAACAAATCGCGTGTAAGATTAACACAACAACAGGTGCTTAAAACTTACCACAAACATCATCTAACAACAAAAACAGTTCTTTAACAGGCGAATTCACTCACATTCGCCTGCAGCAAAACAAACAACTACTGGCAAATCCGTTATTATGTTTCTCTCCTGAATTGTAATGATTTTTTTTTTCTTTCTCTCTCTTGTTATTTTCCTATTACAACACTTCAAAACCAATTAAAAAACTTTCTTCCAAACACTTAAACACCTTTCGGTATAAGAAAATCAAAGAATATTAACAGAAAAACTTTGACTTTAACAGCAAACACTTTAGTTTTGTTTTCTTCTTCAAACTTAACGAACAGTTTTTTTTAAACACAAAAACCAAAAAAAAAAAAAAAACAAAAATTAAAAACTTGAAAAAAACGGTTTGAGAACGTTTGCATGCAGCGATTTTATGACTTTTTCTGTTTCTCAGCTCAAGTTAAAATGCATTTAATTCAAGTGCTAAAAAGTGTATATTTTTGTTAATTTTTATAAAAGAATTATTAAATAGTAAAGAAAACGTATGAATATGAAAAAGTGCTTGGTTCATATTGAAATGATTTATTTTAGTTTGGGACATAAAGTTTATATTTTATTAGTGTTAGATAACAATTGCAAGCGAAATGGTGATAAATTCTGAATGTTGATTAAATAAGTGATATGATAGTGAACAATTTGAATACAAAATACATATGTTTATATGTTGTGTATGGTAATGATTTGTAATGATTTATGTTTTAAATGCTAATAAAACCTTGTTATTTATATACGAGTAAGTACTAGTCATATTTGAATTCCTTTCTTTCTCTTTTTAAACTAAGAAGGACTTTTATCAACAATAACTTTTGATCAAAGAAGACAAGAAAATTAATTAAAGGCTCAACTGGCTATTTATAGCCGAATAAAAGATATACAGGGTGGCTGATCAATTTTGCTACATTAAGAAACTCAAATTACTTTTTGTAAAGTTTATGATATATATTTTTTTGTAATGTATTTCAAAAAAAATACATTTTTATTAAAGTAATTCATTAAATTTTGAAAATAATTGAATTCAAATAGCTTCCACTCTCGTTGATACATGTGCGACATCTTATCAAAAAGTTAAGCTGGATTCACCCATTGTTTCCGAACAAAATTTTTGTCCGGACAAAAATTCTTTTACTGAGAGTTTTCTGCAGCACGATTCACCCATTGCAAAAAATTGTTCCGAAAAATCAGAGCTGCCATATATAAACACAACCTATTAGTTTTACAAGGTGGCAGTATTGCTTGTTATTATTTTGGTTTATTTTCCTGGCGTATTTTACATATTCTCAATTTTTAGTATATATTGTGTGATAATAATGGAAAAAAGACAACTGCTTTTGCTTATGGCCATTGAAATATGTACATAAAGCATTATTATTAGCCAAGTACATATATATAAAAAAATTAAAAAGAGTTGCAGTGAAAAGACTTTTAAAGCAAAGAAGAACAATGGGTTCAAGGCGAATTAATTATTAGGTGGATGCATCGGCGAATTCAAGCGAATTCGATTAATATGGCGGCTCTTTCTCTGTCAAGTTTTGTTTGCCTTTTTCGGCGCCATTTAAATTTTTTTACATGTTCGCTATCAACTACTTTTGACAGCTTAAGTGTGAATTCGCCTTTTCACACAAACAAAATACCTGTTGTTTTTGTTGTTGTTGTATTGTTGTAGCGAAGCGGCTACCTTGTTTTTGTATCATGAATGGGTTATTTTTACGCATTATATCGTACATACACTCTCTTCCCGGCTTTTTCATTTTTTCAATAAGTTTTTGGACAATCAATTCATTTATTTCCATATTAAAATTATTATTTACTTTTTAATAACTATTAAAACTATGTATATACATATATCAAATGGCAGCCACTATTGAAATTTCATCAGAATAAAATTACTATAAAGATCTTTAGCTGGAAAATTTAGGAAAGAAATAATATATAAAAAAGACCAAATAATTTGAATATTTAATTACTATGTACATTTTTTATTCGATGGGGCAACTCAATACAATTTTGTATGAAAAAAAGTATCCTATTGGCATCTCATTTCAATTTTGTCCGGACAAAATATAAAATTCAAGTTGGGAGTTGTTCGTAAAAAATATTTTCTCTCTCTCAAGAAAAGAGACGTCAAACTACATATAAAAAAAATTTTGTCCGGACAAAAATTTGTTCGGAAACAATGGGTGAATCCAGCTTTATTCATTACTGCTTGGAGTGTTGCAGCGGGAACTGTCTCAATTACCGTTCGAATGGATTGCTTTAACTCATCCAAATTTGTTGGGTTTCTTTTGTAAACTTCTTGTTTGCAATAGCCCAAAAAAAAAAAAAAATCAGATGCAGTGAGGTCAGGATACATGGGAGGCCAACGGAAATTATCAATGGTTCTTGACGACACGAATCGGTCTTTTTTTATCAAACGTATTATTGCGTGGCCATCTCGTTTACTGATTTTTCGGGAACGTCCGCCTTTATGTTCTGTAACCAAAGTACCCGAACAACGAAAACGTGAATGTAAAATTTTTTTTGCAATTGTGGTCACTGATTGGCTGTTGTTATGTATTTTTCCTTTTAAATGCACTGAATAATTATATCGCGCCATTTGTTAGAGAAGTTACAAGTCACGTCCAGAACAAGTTTGAAGGCACGGGAACGACGGAAAACTATATGTAAATTTTCGCTATACATGCTTACTTTGATATTTAAAGAAATAAAGACATCTTTAAAAAGTAGGTTTTTCTTATTGTAAGTAATGAAGAATATTCAAGGTTAAAGAATATTGCAGGTTACGTGCTTCCGTTTTGTCGCTACATTCTGGGTCATTCTAGTAGAAATAATTTTTTATATATTTTTAAACCACAAGCATCAAACTTTTCCCTTTGTTTTTAATATCTAATGAGTATTTTCTTTTAAATGTAATAATATTGTATTTAAAATAGGCATTCGTATGAATGCTATCGTAAAGTATACTGATAAGCAGAAGTCCGTGCTTTTAGTCTTTGGGACCAAATTTTACACAAGTGGGCTGGCTTTACAATAGGTTACAGCCTATTAAACCTAACCAAACATGGGTTTCAAAACGACCACAGATACCTACTTACATTAGCTTATTATTTCTAGCTTTTTCTAATATGAACAATGCACTACACATTTCAGAAAAAATCATTTTAGGAGTAAATTCCCTTATACAATTGTGTGGCAACGCCTTTTTATGTTTCTCTCTCAAAATAAACTTCAAAAATCCTTATTACAAATAATAAGCTCTAAACACTTAGACGACAGCAGACTTCACAACTTCACGACTACAAATGAAGTTAGCTTCAAATGCTGCCGTCTCATCATCAACATAATTATTTTAAAGACAGCAGCAGCACTATGTGTATTTAAACAATGCAAATTTCAGAGGTGCCACATATATATTTTACATGAATAAAATTAAAATTACCGACTGAAAACATAATAATATCACGTAAAATTATAAAAGCTAATTAATTTATTTGTTTATTATATTAATGTGATGTTTATTTCTATTAAATATTTTAAAATTAATTTGAATTTTTATTGCTGCCAATTTATATTTATAGTGGCAGCACTGCATTTACTTTTTGCTGCTTACGAAAATAGAAATTAGTTTAAGTTGGCAGAAGCAGCAAATGCTGCAGATTGCTGCTTGCTGTCTGCTGTCGTCTATTTGTTTAAAGCAATAAGAAGAGAATGAAACTACGCTAGGCAGCTTTAATATGGTAGTTTAATAAGCGCAGCTGTTTTTCGTTTCCTTTGCGTAAATTTGTCAACAACACATAGACTTCTTTGTTTTTACAAACAAAACTTTGACAACTGTTCATAAATTATACCAACAAAATACATGTTGATGTTTTTTGGTGTTGTATTTATTGCAATTCTACCACTACCTGTATAAAGCTGCCTTGAAACTGCCTTGTATTTTTTATATCATGGTTAATACCATCTTGGGCATATGGTCTCCGTCACCCCGGCCATGCTGTGCATCTTATACTTTGCAAATTTACTTTACAACTGTATAGTTAAATGGAAATCTGTAAATAGAAATTTATTTACATACGAGTATAAACTTCTAGCTGGCAGCAGTCAAACGAAATCTTTATTTAAAATATTATTTATTTTTATTTTTTCCAGTAAAATATTATAAATAGCTTGTTTTCTATGTTTCCCAGCTATCCATATGTCGACATTTCATAGGAACTACCCTAATCATCGGTAGACTTTGGAAATTTTTTGAAAGATATTCTCAAACATTCAACTTTCCCAACAATCGAAATAAGTTGTTGAGAATTTAAAAAGAAAAATGATCTAATAATACCTGTCAAAACACATAAACAAGCCTTTTCATTTATACACGTCTCTAACATATCTTTACACCTTTCAAACCAATGCTACGATTAGCTTTTTTTTTATCGAGAAGCAGAGAACAAAAATTCAAACAATTGAGTTTTTATTCGCTATTTTAGCTTCTAACATTTATACCAGTAAAAAAGTATAAATAGCTTGTTTTCTATGTTTCCCAGCTATCTATATTTCGACATTTCATAGGAACTACCCTAATCATCAGTGGACTTTGGAAATTTTTTTAAAGATATTCTTAAACATTCAACTTTATATTTTATAAAGTTGAATGTTTGAGAATATCTTTCAAAAATTTCCAAAGTCTACTGATGATTAGGGTAGTTCCTATGAAATGTCGACATATAGATAGCTGGGAAACATAGAAAACAAGCTATTTATAATTTTTTACTGGTATAAATGTTAGAAGCTAAAGTAGCGAATAAAAAAACTCAATTATTTTTATTTTTTGTTATTTTTGTAATAATCCATTTCAAAATATATTTGATTAATTAACTATTATAATTAAAGTGAAAGCTTGATTATCTTTCGTGAATCATATCCATATCGATTTAAGCTGTTACATTTTTTGAATAGTGCAGAAATATTTAAAAAGGTAATAATTGTTAATGTTGTTGAGCAAAAAGTAGTATTGCTATTATTATTACAATATGTAACAACAAGCCTTTCAATTTATTCATGGCCACTTGCAATTAATTAAACAATTTTGAAATCCTCCAGCCACAAGTTGGTTGCATGAAGAAAACGATTGTAATACACAAAACTATAAACCACAAATTAAACTCAAACTAAAAATTTCAAACTTCAATTAGAGAAAAACAATTATTGAAAAAAAAATAGTAAATAATAATATTACAAGCCCAAAAATAACACTCATATTAGTGGACGTATGTATGTATGGGTGTGTTTTTAACACATGTAAACAAAGTTGATAATACATTTTCTTTTTGTGTGTTTTTGCCAGCTGGAGTTGAAAGAACCCTTCCATCCACTCGCTAACGATTTAAGCAAAATGTATTGCAATCAAAGCAAAAAAAAAAACCAAAATCATTGCAAATAATTGTAATTTATGCGATTAAACAACAAAATGGTGATTTCACAGAACATTGCATGCAGCTCAAATTGTTTTCCAATTACTGATTTTGGAATTTTGAAATTACTGCTATTCAACACCGGCAACAAGTTGGTTGAATAACAAAAAGACAAACAAGTTTCACGAAAAACATTTGTTAAATTTTGAATAATTTGTTAAATTGTGAATTTTGTATATGTTTTTGTTATAAAAACATATTTACATTTCACCCAAATTTTTTATCTGATCTTGAACTAGGTCAGTGGACAAATCGATATAAAAAGCATAAGAAACAAAAAATAAACAAAAATTTGTCCTATAATAAAGAAAAGCGTGCTGGTTTACACTTCCGCCAATTAATTAGCTCGCTAAGGTACGGAAAAGCCTTAATGTGCGGTTTACAGAACACAGATGAGCTGTTCGCCTATAAATCATCATTATTATTTCATCTAATTTTTCACAAGAAGCAAAAAAAAAAAATTAATCAAAAATATATAAAGGATGTTTTTATAGAGTTATAAAACAAACAATTGAGTTTTATTCACTATGAGTATATTAACTTCTAACATTTATACTAATAAAAAAATTATAAACAGCTTGTTTTCTATGTTTCCCAGCTGTCTATTTGTCGATATTTCATAGGAGCTACCCTAATCATCAGTAGACTTTGGAAATATTTGATAGATATTCTCAAAACACGGTTAACGATTTATCGTCATTTTAACGATTTTGGGTGTTAAAAATAGCACCTTGACGATTTGACGATTTAAGGCTTGGTTTTGATCATTTTTGTAGATCACATTACTTTCATATTTTTCAAGTAACTTTGCTTTTACAACTATTTACATACATACCTTGTTTTTAAGTTAATTTATGAAGAAAATGAAAGTAATATTTATGGTATACGAGTAGAATAAAATGGCAGTGAAATAAATATGTTTATAACACTGAAAATTTATGTAAAATTTTTTAGGCAGTATAAATATAATGTATCTGTTAGAGGTGTATTTAACAGATCATATGTGAATAGCACTTAAAAAAATTCTAGACTAAATTTTCTTTATCCTAATTTTTTGACCTTTTTTTTGTAAATTCATATGTAATGATCTTCAAGATTGAGGTCTTTTTTATAAAAAAAAAATTACTGCCAATAAAAATACACTGTGTATTTAATGTTTTTCCACCTCTTGTAGTGTTGAAATAATGTTAGTTAAGGCCGTTCTACATGATACCAACGAAAAGTGCCAAAAATTGGCCAACCCCGATACAAATCAGCAAAAAAACAACTAACTACCCATACAACCGGATCCGTTAAAAGTTCTGATATACGTTCCACGGAAAAACCCGACTCCGAGCATGAAAAATCGTTTCCAAACGGGTTAGCGAACAAGTTACGAGACTTTTGGTAATTCTCAAAATCGGTCTCCGGAATCGCCAAAATCCCGACATTTCCCTAGAAGCAGTGCAATGACTTAAATTTTCGCACTAAAGCGGATAACATGCGTTGTTATTACTTCAGACACACGTTCCCAGGCAAAACCCGCTCCGAGCATAAAAACCCGGTTCCTGGTGAACCCGGTAAAATTTTTTTTATGAAATTCCCAAAATTGGCTACAGGAATCGCTAAAATCTCCGCTCTGTTCCGAAACAATATTGGAAGCAATAAGGCAACTCCAATTTTTGGACTAAAGTGGCAACACTTTCTTATTATTTTTTTTTATTTTTTGGCTTTGGTGTCATAGCTGTTTCGGATGGTCCATATTTTCAATGACTCTGGCTCAATGTTTTTAATATGCTGGACTATTTAATGCTTTAGCTTTTGAATAGTTCTTGGCTTATTGGCATTTAAATATTTAAATATCATCAAAAAAAAAAGAACTTTAACGGCGTGAGACACTGCCATTTCTTACATCTTTGTTTCATACGTGTTTATGCAAGTAAGAAGCTTTTTTGTTCTTCTTGATGAGTTAACAGTGATGTTGACACTAGCTTTTACTTGATCAAGATCGTATGTAAAACGTTAGTTCGCTGGAAATAGTTATGATGTATTTGAAACGAGTACAAAACGCGAGCGTAATATTATTATTAAACGACTTGTTGTTATCGTATTTTGTTGTCTTGTTTTAATGATAATTGTAATTGTAATGATAATTGTATTTAAGGGTGATAGTAATCGGGGAAAAATTGTTATACATTTAAAAGGCAGTATCTTTTGCCAGAAGAAAAAATACCATCATATTCTATTTTATATTATTTCATTGGCTTTAATAGCATACTTTTTTTTAAATTTATGTTGTTCATATACGAGAGCGGATTGATATTGAAGCTACCTAGCGCTAGATTGCAGCACAAAAACAATTTTGTTTTTTTAAATTAGGATTTGTCACACGTCAGCTGTAAATTCATTGATTAGTTTATTTGTTGTAGTCGTTTAAAATAAGCAACTTTTGCGGTTCTTTAAAAAATTAAAAAAGTGAATTTCGTGCAGTGATTAAACACTATTATTTGAGAAGGAAAACGGTGAAGGAGACAACAGAAAAGCTCGATAAATATTGCGGTGAGTCTGCTCCGTCAGATTACTAAAAATTGGATTGCTGAATTTAAACGCGGCCGAACAAGCACTGCAACAATACCATCAACAGGAAGGCCAAAAGGGGTGGTTACTGAAGAAAATATCAAGAAATCCTCGATATCGTTATGAATGATGGCCGAGTCAAGTTACGTGAGATTACTGAGCTGGTGAACATATCATATGAACATGTGTTCAACATTTTGCATGAAAATTTGCATACGAAAAATCTATCGGCAAGATGGGTGCCGCGTTTGCTCAGTGTCGATCAAAAACGAGTTCGACAGACCACTTCATGGCGGTGTCTGAACATGATAAAGCATAATTCTGTTGATTTTTGGCATCGATTACTAACTGTTGATGAAACGTGGGTCCACCACTACACACCTGAAACTAAAAATCAATCGACACAATGGGTGAAAGCTGGTGGAAGTGCTCCGAAGAAAGCGAAGACAGTGAAATTGGCTGGCAAGGTTATGGCCACTGTAGTTTGGGATGCATACGGAATGTTGCTTATCGATTACCTTGAATAAGGATCTAATTTCACAGGAAAGTATTATCGTGCATTGTTAAAACAATTGATTGATGCAATCAAGAAAACACGACCACATGTAAAGAAGAAAAAAGTGCTCTTTTTTCAAGACAACGCACCGGTTTACACAGCATTAGATACGATGCCAAAACTACGTTAAATACTTTTCGAATTGGTTGATCATCCACCTTTAGTCCAGATCTAGCTCTTAGTGACTTTTTCCTGCTTTCAAACTTGCAAAAATGACTCGCAGGCAAAAGATTCAGCTCAAACGAAGAAGTGTTTACCGAAACTAATGCGTATTTTGAGCGACTCCCAAAATCGTAATATTCAGATGGTCTTACTAAGTGTATTGAGTTAAAAGGAGACTATGTTGAGAAATATATGGTTTTCAAAAAAAAAAAATGTTTTTTTTTCTTACTTAGGTAGCTTCAATATCAATCCGTTCTCGTAGTATTCTTTTTATTTTCCTTAATAAAACTAAAATACGCTTTTTGTACAATTATGTATATATATATATTTTTTATACCAATCCAAAAATTATAAACAGCTTGTTTTTTATGTTTTCCAGCTGTCTATCTGTCGACATTTCATAGACGCTACCCTAATCATCAGTAGACTTTGGAATTTTTTAAATGTGTGTGAAGTTAGCTCCGTCGTCAGCTACGTTTATAACAACCCTGTTCTTTTTAACAGTCTGCTATACAGCATCTGTTATCTTAACAGACTGTAATATTTGATAACATTTTTATTTTATTTAAGTAACATAACAAAGATTTCAATGGGAAATGTTACTAACATGCCTATGTTAAAGACGTAGCTGAAATTAGCTTCGTCAGCTCCGTTTTTAAAAACCTGTAACTCTAAAAATATTAAAGTTATTTGAGAAAAATTTTAAATCTTGACAAATTTAGAGAAAATTAATTTAACGTAATATATAAATGTGACCTAAGTGATAATTTATGGCCAATTTCAGGAAAAAAACGAAATTTTGTTAATGCAAATTTTTAGCTGACGACGGAGCTAACTTCACACACATATTTTTTAAAAGATATTCTCAACTATTCAACTTTATATCCCAACAATTTAAATAAATTGTTGAGAATTTAAAAGGAAAAAGTTTTAATAATACCTGTCAAAGCAAAAAAAAAAAAAAAAAAAAACAATATTTTTTATTTATACACGTCTCTACCTTTCATTACACTTTTCAAACCGTTGGTTGCTACGATTTGTTTTTTGAAAGTATCGAAAAGCAGCGAACAAAAATTCAAACAAATGCGTTTTATTCACTATATTAGCTTCTAACATTGATACCAATAAAAAAAATTATAAACAGCTTTTCTATGCTTCCCAGCTGTCTATATATCCACATTTCATAGGAGAATATCTGTCAAAAAATTCCAAAGTCTACTGATGATTAGGGTAGCTCCTATGAAAAATATGGGAAACATAGAAAACAAGCTGTTTATAACTTTCTTATTGGTATCACTGTTAAAAGCTAATATAGTGAATAAAACTTAGTTTTTCAAGAAAGTATTTGCCCAAACCTTTTAGCTTTCTATAAATTAAATGTTGCGCTTGTACTCTTGAACTCTCCTGTCGCTTAGTGGGTTAAGTTAAAATCTTAATTTATACGTAGTTTGCCATTAAGATTTTATGGTTTTTCTTTCTTTGCCAAATACAATTTTTTTTTCATTGAGCTTTTTCTTCTCTTAAAAAGCCGGCTTATTACAATTTGGAAACCTGGGTTAAATATTTAAACGTAATTTTCCTATGTACAATATATGAAAAGGACACAATCAGTAAATAAACCAAATGCCGCAAAAAAGAACGAAATTAGAATAAAAAATATTCAAAAAATCAATGCTTAACTTTATAAAAATACATATGAATACTCAAGCAAATGCAACACTTTAGCAAAATGTTCCTTTAAAAATAATTTATTAAATACACTTTGAAAACTTTCAGCGGAAGTTGTTTTTTGTTACTTCCGTTTACGTTTGTATACCCACACACATACACACACACATACACACACACATACACACACACACACACACGCAGAAATATTTGAACATGGGCTCCGTTACTTTTAAAAAGTTAATTTATTTAAGTGAGTGTAATAGATTTTCAAAGTCACTTCAAAATATTTGTCATGCATCAGACCCAACAATACGAGACATTTGCTTAGTATAAGCAACGGCTGTGACTGATGAGTTAGTTATTCGTATCACTGCGCTAGTGAAACTGCCGGCAAATGCGAGTACTCAATAGAATATTTTTTTATGTGTTGCTAAAAGAGTGATTTACAAAAAAAAATTTTAACTTAATTATTAAACTTTTAGTTTTAGTGCAATTAACGTAAAAAAAAGTTTGAACTGTTTGGTGTTTTTGTTTAGTTAAGTTAAGTTTATTTGAGACTTTGAAACAAGCATACATATATAAAGAAAACAAATGTTGAAAATCAATTACTGAAAAAAAACTAAAACTATAAAGTTTTATTTTAATAAAGTAAATGTTTAATAGTAACAAACTTACTAATTTCTAGTAGAGTATTGTCAAAAGAAGTAAGCAAGCGTAGCTGCCTTAAAGAAAACTTTAAATTCAAAAACTCCATTTGAAAAAGATGGTGCTTTTGTTTAATAAATTTTGTTTAAAAACCAAAAACCGGAAGTTAATGCATGAAATATAATCAAAACTGCAGGCTACCGACTACACGGCTACAAATGTCATTGACAACGATGGTCGCTTTACAGACAGCTACCTAATTATATTAAAAGCGGCAGCAGCATAATTTTGACCTTCTGCCTGTCGACCTCCATATTATTGTGTATTTTTACCTGAACTATTTACATAGAACAATATCATAAATAAATAGTTGCAATATATATTATAATATACTGACTAACTTCAATAAAATAAACTCAAGATTTAATAAAAAAAAACTAATTGAATTGAAAAGCAAACGAACAGCTGTTTTCTATTCATTCAGTAGTGTCACTTGATTTGTTTTCGTGATTTGTATATTATATTATGGCTTGTTCAGACATGTAATTTTAATTGAGTCAATTTTCGATTAATTGGCAATATTGTTCTGCCTGTTCACTTAGCATTTGGCAGCTTGTGAAAATAGGACAATTTATAAAAATGAAAAAACCCTATCTTCATAAAAATTTATTATCATATAAAAAGGGGTGTCTCAGAACATTGTTCGTTTTTGAATTTATCACTACGCGTCAAGGCAATGGCCTCAATTGCTTGGCTGTTTTTTTTAAGTTTAGTAGCGATGAGTAGTTTTACGGAACAGAAACGCGCGTTTTGCGTGCGAGCGTTTTTCAACAACTACTATTCCTACACGGTTGTTCGTCATCTCTACAGAACACATTTTAATTTAACAAGCTTAAAACATGTGCCAAATACCAAATTTAATTAAGCATTGGGGGGTGCAAGTTTGAAGAGACTGGGTCTACAATGCCGGACAAATCGTTTCGAGCATTAACGTTGATCGCGTTTGCCAGTCTGTTATGGACGACCCACGACAGTCGTAGAGATTGCGTGGAGCTTTCCGTAATTTGAACAAATTTACGCTTCATTGCATTATTTCGAAAAACTTCCATATTCATCCCTATAAAACTGTTATTGTTCAAGAAATGAAGCCTGATGATCCTGATAAACGAGTTGAATTTTGCAGGACAATGAAAAAACATTTTAGGAGTTTCAATAACATCTGGTTGTCCGATGAATCGAAAAAAATGCAAATATTGGCCTTCCAGGAATCCGATACAATTTTACCGCCAAAAGTTATTGTTTGGGCTGTCATACCCAGTCAAGGAATTATTTAATTTTATTTATTTATTGTCTTCTTGCACAACGAGACCAAGTTTTATTATTACAGTGCAGTATAAATTTTAGTGTACCGAATTTGATACCTAAACAATTAACTAGCATTATCAAATAAAGTAAAATTTTAGACATACAAAGATGTAAAAATATTAATTAAACGAGAAACGTATTAATGACAAATAGTAATGAAAAAATTTAATAGGAACAAATAAAATATTTAATCAAAATAATTAAACAAAAATTTTTTAAAATCCATTGCGTTGCTATTTAGCTGCTGGCTATGTGGAAGAGCATTCCAAGGACAATAGCATGTATGAATGTAAATTGCCATTCGGAAGTGAGGCATGGAATTCTGGGAAGTATAACTTTTTTGCCTCGTGATGATTGGGCAAATCGTATCTTTTGAAATAAGTATTTAGGCTGTTTAGTATGAACGATTTTCTTCTTTCTTTAAAAGATTTTCAATTTATACCCCATAGATATTCCTCGAGTAAGATGATAAATGATCGCCTTGCCTAAGGTCATAAACATATCTTATAATATTACTATCGGTCCTTATTTTTTTGAGGGTGACCGAGGTTGAACTCAGACCGTTAATTCTGATAGATATTGCCATATGATCTGGACTTTTTTAGTTACAAAAATGCAAAACCAGGAAAGCTATAACCGCAACACCTTTTTCCAGCAAGATGGACCCACTTCTTATAATACAAATGACTCATTCTGCTGCTCTTCACGCTTTATTCACTGGAAGAGTGATAATCCGCCGAGGAGCTCCGATCTAATGCCTGCTAATTTTTACCTAAAAAGTAAAGTTTACAATACATTGCAATCCAACCTGAATGTTTTGAAGCAAAGAATTACTTAAGAAATCAATTATATTTTAAGAGCGATGCTCCAGCGAGTGATTGAAAATTTTAACTCCAGGTTAAATGAGCGTGAAAAAGGGAATGGTGCGCATTTGCCAACAGATGTTTTACATGAATATACTTCAAGAACTGCTCTTTAATTTAACAATAAATAAAACGAATTTTAATTGATATTGATGTTTTTTATTTAACATCTATTCGTTTTTCAGCCGCACTCTTCATCAGTGGAATAAGTTGCCTGCAGACGTGTTTCCCGTCTGCCATAACGTTGGAAAGTTCAAGTCAAATGTTCACAAACACTACTCCGTCTTTCCCCCTCCTCATAACCTATTTTCCTAGTACTGGTGCAATGCACTGCATATGTATGGTTTATCCCTTGAGTCCAAGATAAAAAAGGAATTGGTTCGGAACAAAAATTTTGTTCCAAAACAATGGATGATCTTCAGCTCTTCGACTCCCACACTATATATATATTTTTTTTTAACTTAAAACAGTACTCAGGGGACTCTTATATATGCAGTGCATTGTACCGGAACTAGGAAAGAGGGAGTAGTGTTTGTGAACATTTGACTTGAACCTGCCAACGTTATAACAGACAGGAAACACGTCTGCAGACAACTTATTCCACAGGCGAAACGTACGGTTGAAAAACGAATTCTCTATGTAATGCGTAGTACGATTCCCCTGGCAACCGACAACAAACGGATGGGCTCTGGACGATGAGCGCGTGCTACGCAAAAAAGTGCGAGTTTCGGGAACAACATCCCTACTCTCGTCAGAGCGTAGGGATGTTAGAACAGAGTAACGCACTCCACACTGCGTCGATACTCCAGTGAGTCAATAGAACAATACCGTTAATAACCAACAACCCAAACGACAGCAATAAAAGTGAAATGAGCAAGTGCTTGTCACTTGATGTTTTTTCTGCGATTTCGATACATTAAAATAATAATTTTTATACAAATACATATAGTCTATTTTTGACTAGCTGTTTGTGGCCTGTTGTCTTGAATGTGCTTAGTACATTAATCATTGCGATTTAAGTGCCTTGGATATGATCGATTAAAATATCATATTGCACTAACTTAAAGCTAACTAATGCTTAATCAGAGACGAATAATAGCTGATTTAAAAGCTAGCTCATTTTTTAAACACTATCAAGTTTTTCATGAATGAATGACATAATAATGAGCTAGTACCCACAAAAACTACATAAATTTCAATAGCTCATTTTGAAGTACTCGTAGTTTGCGATTGATTAGCTATGAACTGATTATGCTATGGTTCGATCTAATAAAATATTGTAATAGATTAGCAAAAATCCAAGTATAATTTAAGCCAGGTGACGAAACTCGAAAGAAACGAAATCGTCAGTCACCATTTGAATTGCGACATCGTCACATCATCATGGCGGCAAACCCAAAATAAATAAAATTGTTTTGCCAATCACAGCTCCTTTGTGAATTACAACATAAATGAAATTGTTTTGTCTATCACAACGGGAGATGGTCAAATAATTAGCCGCGAAATTAATATAGTCAACACTCAACAAACCCTTACCGACAATGTTGTACGTGTAGCGGAAAATTACTCGTATGTTTGTTTGATCATCTCCAAAGCGCTGCTATAAAATTTTAATTCAAGTAATAAAATGGTTCAAGCCGCCCTGAGACGATCAAATAAATCAATCAGTCACATACTTGTATGCATGTAGTCATATTTTTTCCAACAATGGTTGATGAAAATTAAAAAGTTTTGATTTGATCGTATTTTGTTGTAATTGCCAAACAATTTTCATTGGTTTTTTAAACGCTTTTTTTAGCTTTTATTTATTTATTGAAACAATAAGTATTCAAATATTAATACTAAATACAACAAAATAATTAAGTCCAGCCAATGCTAAACAATTGTTTTTTAAATAGCTTTGATTTTTTGGTTTGATGGCTGATTATTTACCAGTCTTTTGCTGGCATTGACAAGCGATTTTTATTTGTTTTTTCAATAGCTTTGCGTTTTTATACGATGGCTGGTTATTTGATCGTATTTTGTCGGGATTGACAAACAATTTTCAACTGTTTTTTAAAAAGCTTAGATTTTTGATGGCTGACTATATAATATATTTTGTTGTGATTGACACACAAATGTCATTTTTTTATAGCTTTGAGTTTTCTATTTAACGGCTTGTTATTTGATCGTATTTTGTTGAGATTGACAAACAAGTTTCATTTTTTATGTCTTTGATTTTCTTTTTTATTGGCTGTTTATATTACAGTCTTTTGTTGTGATTGACAAACAAATTTAATTGTTTTTAAATAGTTTTGAGTTCTCTATTTAACGGCTGGTTATTAGATAGTCTTTTGCTGTGATTGACAAACAAATTTAAGTTTTTTGAAATAGCTTTGAGTTTTTTATTTGACGGCTGATTATTTGATCGTCTTTTGTTGGGATTGAAAAACATTTTTTTTTTTTGTTGTTTAAACAGCTTTGTTTTTTTTGTCTGACGGCTGGTTATTTGTTCGTATTTTGTTAGAATTGACTTGAATTTGTTTTTTAAATAGCTTTGATTTTTTTCATTTGGTGGCTGATTATTTGATCGCCTTTTGTTGTAATTGACAAACAAATTTCATTTTTTTAAATAGTTTTGATTTGCTTGTTTGGTGGGTAAATATATGATCTGATTATTTGAATTTTGTTGTGATTGACAAACAATTTTCATTTGTCTTTTAAATAGCTTTGATTTTTTGATCGCCTTTTGTTGTGATTGACAAAAAAAATTTAATTTTTTTTTAAATAGCTTTGAGTTTTTTATTTGCCGACTGGTTATTTGATCGTGTTTTGTTCAGATTGACAAACAATTTTCTTTTATTTTTTATGTAGCTTTGATTTTTTGTTTGATGGCTAATAGTTTGATCTTCTTTTGTTGAGATTGACAAACGAATTTTTTTTTGTTTTGTACTTTCCGTCGTGAAGGTATGTTTGGAAGAAAAAAATATGTGTTTTGTGTCAAATTTCAAATGGTGATGAACGTTTTTATTTATACATCTGCTTTAAAAGTGATTGACGATATTGTTTGATCGTATCCAAGGTACTTTTTGCTTCTTATACTTTTTTTTGGATATTTCTAACAAGCTTTTTTAATAAATAATCAAATATGTTCACTAAAACTGCAATGATACTTTTGAATTAAGCTTGAAAACTTACGAAGAAAATCCCGCTTAAAGTGACTTATTAAAATGCAATTATTAAAGTAATTGTTTTTTTTTGCCAGCAAAAGAAAATAATAATAAACAAGAAGAAAACCAACATTGTAAAATATAGTGAAAATATTTTTAACAATTAAAAACAATTTTATGCTCTCGTTGATTTTTTAGCATGTTCAAGAAAAAATGCGGTTTATTAAAACAAAACTTGAAACTAAATTAAACTTTACAGTGATATTTAAACACCTAAATTATTATTAAAAAAAGAACAGCACAATAAGAAATTATTAAAATCAAGTGGAGTATATTAAAATAAAATAAAAAATGCAATCATGTATAAGTTTGCAAAGAAGTAGAGACATCTTAGGAAACGAGTTAACGTGTAAAAGAATAAAGTTGTGTACGAGTATCAAAAAGTTTGCAAAGAAGTAGAGACATCTTAGGAAACGATTTAACGGGTAAAACAATAAAGTTTTGTATGTTTGATTTTTGAAAAAGATAAAAGTGTTTTTTGACAAACATGCTTGCTACACACTATCAATCAAATGCAAATTACTACACGTTTAAACACTATGAAAGAAAAATATTTGTTGATACAATAACATTAGATTTTTTTTATTTATTTTCTGTAGGGTAGGTCAAGTACATGTAGCCTTTTAAGTCTTTGGATTTCGTCGCTGTCATCCAATAGGTTTATTGCTAATACATTGGAATGATTCGTTAGTCTATTTAGGTATCTTTCACTGAATTTATTAACTTCATCTTTGACCATTGGAATTCGTAGAGCCTTATGAATATTTTTGTTGGTGACAAACCATGGATCATTTGTTAATAGTCTGAGGGTTTTTGATGGGTATCTCTGTAATATCTCGATGTTAGAATTACTTGTGGTTCCCCAAAGTTGAATACCATATGTCCATATAGGTGTAAGTATTCTTTTGTATAACAGAACTTTATTTTCTAAGCTTAAGCTTGATCTTGGACCCAAAAACCAAAACATTTTTCTTGTTTTTATATTGAGCTGCTCTCTTTTCATTTTAACATGTTGCTTCCAGGTAAATCTCCGATCAAGATGAATGCCCAAATATTTAATCGTGTTGCTGATTGGAGTAATGGCGCCATTTAAATACACTGGCGAGCAATCAGACTTTCTTAGAGTAAATGTAACATGAACAGATTTTGCACTATTCACTTTAATATTTCATTTTTGAAGCCAATCTTGAAGAAGATTCAATTGATTTTGTAGTAGCTCAGAAGCTATAATTGGAGATCTGTCAGAAGCTAATATTGCAGTATCATCTGCGTACATAGCCGTGGTTATAGTTATTATCACAAGTTGGCATATCTGATGTAAAAATGGTATACAATACTGGCCCCAGAACACTACCTTGTGGAATTCCCGCGTTGATACGACCGAAACCTGAACAGCTGTTGTTAACGCTTACAAAAAAATATCTTTCTTGAAGTAGTAAATAAAATGGGGCTGGGATAAGATTTTTCAACTTATACAAAAGTCCAGTGTGCCAAACTCTGTCAAACGCCTGTTGAATATCTAAAAAGACTGCAGAACAATATAGTTTTCTCTCTAACGGGTTCATAATATTATTAATAATTCTGTGGCACTGTTCAGGTGTGCCATGTTTATGCCTGAATCCAAATTGGTAATCAGGTATAATATTTTGTTTTTCTAAAAATGGCATTAGTCTATTCAAAAAGAGCCTTTCAAAAATCTTAGAAAAACTAAATAACAAACTGATTGGCCGATAGGATTCAGCATTATTTTCAGGTTTATTAGGCTTTAATACCATTGTTATTTTTGCGTATTTCCATTGGGATGGAAAATTGTTCAACCTTAATATAAAATTATATATTGTTGTAAGAAAAACAATTCCTTCTTTTGGTAAAGATTTTAAAACCGCGGAGTCGATATCGTCATAACCAGGAGTTTTATTATTATTCAATTTAACAATTGCTTTTTCTACTTCGGCTGGGGATATCGATTTTATAGGGCGCACCATTTGACAAGGAACATATAAAAAGTTTTCAAGTTCTGCTCTTACGAGAGGATTGGTTAATGAAAATGGGTAGAATGTCGATTCTAAGTGTTCCTTAAAAGCATGAGCTTTGGCACTGTTTGATGCACACCAATCACCATTTATATTTTTTATTGGTATATTTCTTATAATTGGACGTTTTAAGTATTTAGTTGCATTCCATAATTTATGTTCGCTATTATTAGTCACCGCGTCCAATTTTTTTAAATAATTGTTTAACAAATCATTTTTATAATATTTTATGATTTTTTTTAGTTGTTGCGACGCCCTGTTAAAATTTGTTTTATCTAATATGCTTCTAGTGCTTTGATATATTTGTCTTAATCTTCTCGTATTTGCAATGAGCTCTCTTATTTCAGCCGATAGCCTGACATTATTACCGTTTATTTGCTCTTGATGTGGGGTGGCTATATGTGCTGCTTCATGAATCAAGTTTGTAAATTTTTCAATAGTATCTTCTAAATCATAACTATCTTTAATTTGTGACTTTAGATTTATGTGTTCTTCTATCCAGGATTTAAACTGTTGTGTACCTAAATTTTAGGTCAAGTGCGGAAATGTCGACTTTGCCTTATTTAACATATATTCACCCATATTCTGCTTGTCGGCGGCAATACAAGACGACGCCGGTTTTTGAATTTTGCAACGAACCGGCATTCCTGTTGTCAATATTGACATGTATCGATAACTGCCGACACATATTTGATATTCTACAAGAGTAAATGGCGGCAATGTTGTCTTTAATTGCCACTTATTTTGTCGCCACAGTTTTTAGCGTCAAGTTCGAACAAAAACATTAAAAAAATTAATAAAAAAATTAAAAAATTTGGATTAAAATGGAGAAAATTAAAATTACGAATCAGGTCCAATTTCAAAAATTAGTAGAGAAACTGGAAAAGAGCCCATCACTGGCCGGAATTTAAATCGCACGACTTCAGTTTGTTTTGTTTACTTCGTCATTGGAATCTGAATATGGCTGGAGAAACATTTTGTATTTAAAAACTTCTTTAATTTTCTTTTTCCACAAACATTCTTATTTTGCACAAAATTTTGTTCTAAATCAAAAGGTAAACAAAACGACGCAACTGACACACACATTAGAAATGTGTGTTGGGTTTTATTAACATTATCGATAAACCGGCAACATCAATACAAAACTGTTATAGGCTTTTACACTGATCAACATCTTCATGGAATGCGTGGAAGATGTTGAAAATGTGAAACACTGTTTACATTGCTCACATCTAACATTTACTATCAATCAAAAATATTATTTTTTCAATTTTCAAACAATTTAGCAAAAGCACGCAAAATTGTTTCGAAAAAAATTAATTTGAAAGGCAAAAGAGGATTCATTATAAAATATACATACGTTTGTCTATAAGCAAAATGTAGAACACATAAAAAAATTTGGCAAAAACGGAGAAAAAAGTATTTCACAAAAAAATTAAGGAAGAAAACACACAAGCAAACAATTGACACATGATAAATAAATTATGATATTTTTAAATTTTGTTCAAAACAAATGACGTATTTTCAGTGCTGCCACAAGAATAATCGACATTATTGCCACTTTTCTAGTGGTGACACTGAAATAATCGAAAGATGTTGAATGGAACAACATGAGATAGGAATATTTTATAAAGATGTTGAAAAATGTTGACTTTTAGTACAATGTATTTCTTATGGGAAGATGTTATCATCTTCAAAAACCGAAAAAAGATGATATTGCTGACGGTATTGCCGCCGACAAACAGAATATGGGTACATGATTGTCCATGTAACTTCTATTTTCAAGATAATTTCTTTTCTATTACAGATGCTGAACAAGTAAATAAATCTTCTACGACAATATCCTACTGTATGCTTAAGTATGAATGTTTGTGCATGCGCGCGTATAAATAGAAGCCATTGACCTGTAGGAAAACCGCTTTCAATTGCAAGAAAAAAGGAAAATAGGAAGAAAGAAAAATAGTAACAACAACAACAATAAAAAACGAAAATGCATAATCAAAACAATTCGTTAAAGAAAACCAGCAACCATACTAGACGACTTCCCTTTTCAAAACGTAACATGTCTGGACATGCAACGTCATGTAAAAACCAACAAAAACTACAACTGTAATAACTATGAAGAAAAATTAAAACAATAAAAAAATATATAGTATATGGCATACTTATGGAAAAGCCTTAACAAATTTCTATTCAACATTGGTGATTTCTTAAAGCTGAAAAGGAAAAAGAAAACAAAACAAATTAAAACATCTAAACTGCAACATACTTAAGAAAGCAGACCAAGGAACTCACCAACACTTGACCACAACGAAGGATTTCTGAGCATTTTAAGGCCCACATTAGCCAGCCAGTATGTATTGAACTTCGGTAACCTCAACTTCTAGAAGCGGTTAATTTTCTAGTAGCAAAGTTTAAGGAAAAATTAAAAAGCGGAAGTATTTCAACAAATGCCGGGTTGGTGGTGGGATGGGTAGAGCAACAAATCTTGGCTGCATTTAAGCAAATCAATAAAATTGTGCACCACAACATTTGTTGCAATTAACAAAAAAAAAAAAAAAAAACTGTTAACAAGCAAATGCAGCTGATATTATTGAACAGCTAACATTAGAAAATTTCAATAAAATAAAGGTTGGTTTTAATAAATTTAAGCAAATCCTTAACCATGTCTAATCCTTAATCATGTTTAAGCTGTTTTTGTGTGACCTCCTTGCGACAAGCAGCTGCAAAAAACTTTAGAAATTTTGTGCAATAAAATTAAATAACAAGACTGCTTAAATTTTGTGCACTTATGTTAATATGAAACCATCATCTGCTTCCTCATCATCCTCGCCAACAGTGTACAAGTCCAATACTAGGCTACAGTCTTCCGCAATTCCTGAAACTCCATCTATTATACCTTTGGATTATAATTATCAGATAATGGCCCCCTCCTCATTGCGACCCCAAACTACTCGCTATAACTTAATGTCACGTTCTTCCACACGTCAAAGCAACAGTGATGTGGATATCGAAATGGATGAAGATCTTCCCTATAGTAGTTTATTTGGTGATCCAGTACCGCCACCACCCGATGACTTCCTCACTTCTAGTTTCCAGACTTCGCAATTTTTAAATCATAGCTCAATAGATCTTACCTCAGAAGAAGAGCAAACCCTGGGTCATACTATGACTTTGTTGGATTCGTCTGCGTCCCAGCGTTTGTTTCCACAGGAGCCTTATACCACAGCAATGGGAAGAAGATTTTCAAACTCTTCTTCTCAGCGCAATTTTGAAATAATGCCTTCAACTTTACCCAAACTAAAACCACCTGATATACAAATTTTACCCAACTCAAGTGGTGGGTCTTCCTCTGATCCCCAAAACTCGCCAAACTTTATGTTGCTGACACCCCAAGATAACACGAGAAGGTCTACAACCTACAATAACCAACAAGAACCGGAAGATGTATCTGAGCTTAAGGAAACTTATACCATAAAAGATGCTCACTCGCTGAGAGAGTTTAAGCAATTCAGCTCGAAGAAATCTTCCATGCACAAGGATGCTGAAGGTGCGCAAGCTTTAAGGCAAGTTAACACTTACATATATACAAAAATGAATCAATATTATTTGTTTTCCTTATCTAGCCCACTTAAAAGCTTTGAAAGTTCCTTGCCGCAACAATTTTCTAATGAAACCTATTCCAGTGGAGAATGGTTTCGCACGGCTAATTTGGAATATGCTGAATTCAGCAAAATGCCTAAGTTGCGGCCCAGTTCCAAGAACGTGATGTCTATTAAACGGGATGAAATGCCCCTGAATTCACCAGTAGCCGACATGATCAACGATTCTAATGGCTCGAGCAGCGGTGAGGAACGTCTTTTAGAAACTACTCAGATTTTGGATCAACCAACAGTTAGTTTGGATAGTTTAAAGCCACCTGAAAGACCCCCAAGTCCTTCTCCCTCCTGTTTAAGATCTCTGGAAGAAAACGTCGTTTCGTCCCCCAGAGAGTACATTAAACAAAGACGAAAAAGTATTTATCCAACGCAAATGATGGCAGCAACACCTCCTGATGAAGAAGAAAAACCACCACCTATACCGCCAAAACCTCATTCATTAGAAGAACATGTCTTAAGTAAAACACCAACCCCAACTCCCTTAAAAAGGGAAGTTTCGCCTGTGATAATAAAAGACTCAATAACAACCGGAGGAGATTACAGGTAAGTGGGCTACATTGATTTATATTTAGCTTCATTTCTTTCACCATTTTTTGTTTCAGAGTGGATCAGGCCAGGTTGCATAAGAAAACTTCGTTTACCATCATAAGTGATAAATCTCCCCAATCATCCCAGCCACAAAGTCCCAAATTTCTAAGAACACGCGAACATACCTCAGCTTCATTGATACCCATAAAACCCAAACCTCAATTATACCAGAAGTCATTATCATCAAGCCAACTAAAACTGCCTCATTTGATACCTTCTACTTCTAATCTTCTAATAGCAGACGATTCACCCCGGCTTTCTGTTCAGTTTGATATGTCGGGAAAATACAGTCCCACAAAACTGCCATCTCAAAAGGGCATTTTGCAACATAAAGCTTCTTTGACCAATTCTCAGGAATTACTGCCTACACAGCTTACTAGGAGACGGTCCTCATTATTGCAGCAGCTTAATGAAACAACACCTAAAAGCAAAATAAAAAGTTGTGAAACTCTACCTCTAATAACGGACCCATATCGTACTTCCATACCGAGACTTAATCGCTCTTCCATCGATTTGGGCCCCGAAAGTGTGGTTTTTCCTCCGGGTGCTTTGCCTAGGCCATTGAAACCGAATCCAAATCCGACCCGTAAACAAAAAGGCCTTCTTAAAGTCTTAAACCATGAGGAGACTTTATCACGTTTACCCTTAAAATCGAACTGGTCTAGTATGGATGACTTGTGGTTACAAAGACAAAGAAAACCACCTGTCTTAACCTTACACGACAAAGCCAGCAGAAGAAGATCAAGTTCAACATCGCCATCCCGCCGCAGTTCCACACAAACTACTTCTGATAGAAGAAGTTCAAATCTAAGCTCCATTACAACTTCCGATTTTAGTTTTCGTAGACCTTCTATATCCACGAAACCCAAAACACCTCAAAGTCAAAGAAGAAAATCTGTGCTTGCGCTACCGTCTCCAACAGTTAGGCGAAAATCTTCTTCTACTTCTAGTAATATTACTACACAAAGTCGTCCTAGTAGAACCAAAATCGCAAAGCCAACTACCTTATCACCCATAATGGGAACTCCCAACAAAGACAGTAGCTCTGCACTAAGTCCATCACATTCCGTAAGACCTCCAGCGCCTTCTTCAGACAGTATATCAGATAGCACCTCCAGAAGAGACTCCCTATCGAAAATACCTATTCGCAGTCAAGCTAATTCGAGATCGAATTCACGTTTAAGTATTCATAGTGTCTCGAGAACGGCCTCCAGGTCTGGCTCACCAACCAAAGATTATAATGGCTTTAAAGATGTACAAAACACGGGTGGTCGTCTATCACAATTGGCTTCAAGAAGTGAAGGATATTTGCGAACTGGTTCTCCTTTAAGGGAATATCTTGAAACAGGAGGACGCTTATCTCAATTGGCCGTACGATCCAGCGTACAGTCAAGAACTACATCGCCAACTAAAGATGGTAACCGAAGTATATCACGTTCAAAGACAAGTTCGCCAACCAAAATCCATAAAGAAACTGGTCGTCACTCTAGAGCTGGTTCTAGAATGAGAACTACTCAAATAACTTCAACTTCCAGTCGTTCTGGCTCAAGGGCTTCTCAATATTTAACTTCTTTACCTGGTTCCACAACTCAGTCAAGAGCAAATTCTCGATCACATTCTCGTTCTACCTCGCGAGCTTCAACCAGACCAATTTCCTTGCCTGGTTCAAGACCTACTTCACGTATGGATCATGCCAAAGATATAGCAAACTCAAGATCAAACTCTCGCATTAGCATACATTCTTCTAAAAGAGCGGGCAGCATATCACCAGTATCACGAAGTAAAACTCCTACGAAAGCGATTACGTTAAGAAGAAAATCTATATCTCTTAGTCCAAAAACTAGAAGAAAAGGAATCACCAGAAGAGGTTCCTTAAGCCCACAAGGTAAATATACCAGAGGAGCACGTAGTAGAAGTCGAAGTAAGGCCCGGTCTAGTCCAGATATGTTGGTAAAATCGCGTATACCAGTAAGTCATACCAATGGAAAAGGTTCAACAAGATCGCCCCCAAGTAAAAAGAAAACGAGTACTAATACTGATCTACGAAAGACTTTATCAATCAAAATGAAAGCGAAAACGCCCACAAAACAGCCAGCAAGTGCCAAAAAAATACCTACATCAATACGAAAACCGGAGACCAGTGTCAAAAGAACGCCATCTTCAGTTGGCAAACAGAGCGCTTTAAGCAAAAAACAAACTGATGAAATAAAAACAGCCACAAAAGACAAAAAGGAAGCACCAGGTGTAGCAAAAAAGCCTTCGGCCATTGGAAAGCCATTGACTTATGAAGCTACATCACTGCTTGTACTAAAGAAAGCTCTCAATAAAAAAGCTTCAGTAATTAGAAAAAAGAAAGAAAACGACACAGAAGCAGATAAAAAGGGTCGCACAAAAGATACAATTGAAGAAACCGCACAACCAAATACTACCGCTTCTACTGTTGCCAAAGAATCCAATGTCGCTAAATCTGCTGTCGCCAGGAAACAAGCAGGCGACCAAGACAATGGCTCGACAACTGCCATCGTACCCGTACCAATCTTAACAACACTTAAAAGGCAACCCTCGTCAGTTTCTCTAATGCGCGTAAGTTCTAAAATAAGTTTGTTAAAAAAACGTTCCGATAGCAATATTAGCAAAAAGACCCTGGACACAATAGTGCCCGATAAAGATACCTCTGAAAATGAAGGTAAGTAAGCTAACCCATGAAATGAACTAAATGAAATTAATAAATTTTCAAAGTTACAGCTTCCTCTCCTACCCAACAACTAATGGAGATGGCTTTGGCTGAGGGTGGATCAATACCGGCTGCCATTTTAGAGAAATCCCAAAAGACTCTAGAAAATATACAGAAAACGGTAACAGAAGCCACGGAAGAAATACACAAAACGATCAATGAGAATCTTACAGATCTCAAAAGCTTGGAACAAGACATGGGTCTCACCTCAGACAGTGCCGGTTCCCCTACACCCAGTATAACAACAGTGGTCGAAAAGAAGTCACGCCCTTCGAAACCAGCAGCAGAATCTGTGTCTCGTCAAGGTACAGCGGAAGACCACGGCAGTAAGACATCAGCCAAAAGTCCTCTGCCTCCAACGCAGCCAATCGAGGCTGCTGTTTCAGTTGTCGGTCCCAATGAAATTCAAACATCGGCTGAAACGGTGAATGGTTCCTTCAAGCATGCTGCAGCAGCCGCAACAGGAACATCAGAAAGGGTTAGTGAGCGTGCTATATCAGTTTTGCCTGAAGTTGACTGTGAAAGTGCAAATTTCCAGAGTTATCAAGGTGAAACTAGAGGACAGAGCGATGACAATGTGCAATCTGCTGGGCAGGCAGGTGTAATTGGAACACGAGCTGGTGCCGAAGCAGCTAATGACTATGAAGCCGAAGCCAAAAGACGATCACCAGATGGCCAAGGCGGTTCACAAGAGGGTAGCGGAAAAGGGTAAGTTCATTACGTTTTATACATACATATTTCATATTCACGAACATTGAAAAAATATTTAAAAATAATATACAAAATCAAAAATGTTAATTGCTTTCTTGAGAGAAATTAAACAAATTTTGAAATTTATTTTTGAATGACCAAATCAATATCGATGAAATTTTATGTACAATATAAATATAGCGATAAAATTTAAGAGCTAAATAATATTACTTGAGATATATTGACCATTAAAATATCAGTCTAAAAAACTGAATTGTCCAGATTAATCAAATCATCCAGTTACTTCACTACAATAACAGTGACGATCATTTTACCGACATTGTTGGCCGGAAGATCAGTCACAAGTTTCTATCAAATTCTTAAGGGAAATATGTACAAAATTACCTAAACTTTCGTGTATGTGTGATGATTCCTCTAACACATTCTCAAAAGTATTATATACATATTACATTTTTGTGAATGTATTCGAAAAACACATTTGCATGTGTTAGTTATGGTCACCTATTTCTTGTAGGGTACTTGTCGAAAGTAACCCCAAAAAATACGGTCATAGTTTTACATTTTCGTGACTGTGTAAGAAAGTAGCATTTGAGTGTGTTAGTTTCGGTCACCGGTTTCTTGTAGGATTATTATCGAAATAAGAAAACCTGTGTCCTTTTTCCCCTCCCGAAAATCCGAGTCTGATACATTTGTCACCCAGCTGAGGAATATTTTTTGTCTACACGTAGAAAAAAAATATATGTTTGATACGACAATATTGTAAGATCAACATACTGTTGTTGAATTAAATGGTTGTACCCAATATCACTATATTGCTATATTTAAACCGTCATAACACACCATTGTAAAAAAACATACTATAGTCGTAAGTAACCATACTATATTTGGGTTTAAAATTATTAAAATAGTAAGAAACCATGGAGTTAATTAAAGTCACCAAGCAATCGTCATACTTTAACCATATAATTATACTAACCATTCATACTTTTTTCATATACAACCATATTACTTTCATCAAGTAACCATACTACTATTGTAAATAGTTTTATTGTAATATATTATAAATATATATTTCTTATAATTTGCATAAATACATCTACATATATAACTAAATACAAAAATAATAATTGTTGTATAAAATAAATACAAATAAACAATTGAGTTTATTTACTTCACTACTTTTACTCGTAATGATCAAAACATTATAAACAGCTTGTAAAATTATTTTAAACCAATAATCGGGTTTCATCTCAACCGAATGATGCACAAATTTCTTTTTTGAAGCTGAAATATTCATTAGCTGTACTAAAACAGAATTAGTTATTAAGTACTTCTTCTACAATTGCAATTTTAAAAGTCATATTTAACCATATTAATATGGTTGCATATATTATTGGATACACCATACATACTTATGTTTACATTTTAATATTAAACATACTTACCTTTTTTGTTTAAAAGGGGTTACCTTCGGGCTTCAATATGGTCAGATGAAATTAAACAAACTTACCTTTTTATTTTCTTGAATACTTTATATGTAATTTTTCGACTATTTCACGTTTTTTCTTTAATATAGCTGACACATATACATATAGTTACGTTTTTACCTCTAAAAAGGCTTTTGCGTATTCTTCAATTGCAACTAAAATAATGACTCACACACTTGTTCGTACACAGTACTTAAATAATACACAACTTTATTTACACTTAATACTACTGTGTACCAAAACACTAGACTTGCTTACAAAGCAAAGCTTAAAAATAGGCTGACTCGTTGCCGCCGACCTGCCTGCTATTATACTTCATTATCATCTTCTACAATCATCACGATCTTTCTAGTTATTCATAAATCTAGACATAAATGCACAAGTATAATTCTTGCGCATATACACATTCACACACATGCTTCCGAACAATAAGCAAGTGACAACAACAAACAACAATAAAATGAAATACCAAGAATGCAAGAATATTCGTAACAACAACATCATTTGTAGTTGATTTACTTTGAATTTTACGTACTTTAAATCATGTGTGCTTGTTTGTTTGTGTACTATGTTTTTAGTTTTATCTTGTTTGTGTGAATGTGTTGTACATTTATAACAAGCAGACCAACAGCTGCACACTGGGTTAGATTTGATAAAAATTCTTAACTATATATTTAATAAGTTTAATCTGACTTTTTAGTGTTACCCGCCAGGGGAAAACTATGGCCAGGAGATCAGATTTATTAAAAAAATCAACTTCTTAGTGCCATTTTATTTACATGAAAATTATACTAACTTTATATTTTTTCTCTTCATATTTCAATTATTTATTAGAATTAGTTTTTTATGAATTTTCGAATCTAAAAAAAAATATGTTAAAAAAGTAAAAAAGATAATTATTTAGTTTTCTTCAATAAAACCCCTTATTTGTTTCACAAAATCATTCGTAAAGCAGCTCTGGGCTGAAGAATAGCTCTCGCGTCATCGTAATTATATCTTAAGTGTGATTAGGTTTCTGGGTTTTGTTGTTTGGCCTTCGAGAGTTTGTCGTCTTGCTCTCATTGGTTAACTGATTACCTCAGCTAACTGTATTAGTTTACAGTTTTTTGAGGTATTCGTTTATTATTATTAATAGTCAGGCACAGCGCCGCTACAGATTACTGTTTATACCATCGTGGGCATAAGGTCTTCATTACTCCACTCATGCTGTGCATCTTATAGTTTGCAAATTATCTGCAATCAAAAATTTTTAAATAGCTTGTTTTTTGTTTCCTAGCTGTCTATATGTCGACATTTTATAGGAGCTATCCCAATCATCAGCAGACTTGGAAACTTTTGAAAGATATTGTCAAATATTTAACCTTATATCACAATAATCTAAATAAATTATTGAAATCTTAAAAAGAAAAATATTCTAACGATACTCGTCAAAATACAAAAAAAAAACAAGCTTGTTTAAAAATTGCCCTAGAGTTTCATTAATCATCATCTTGGTAAATCAGTTGGTATCATAGATATTACAGGATTAGGCATATATTCGCGCTATTATATTATTATATATGATTTAATAGCGTTTGGCATCAGCGTTTTAATAACCAATCTGGTATCATCGCATAGTGTTGGTTGATTCAGGTTACGTAAAACTACAACTACCGATCCTAGCTTATGCTGTAAGTCATAAGATGGCATTTGCGATAAGTAAAATGAATTCAGGACCCTATCGGACAGATAACAACATCACTAGGGTCTGTAATCGAATCGATTAACTTATAGGAACGCAATTTGCCATTAATTAAGTTTTGGATTTTGAAGTTTATTTCATCGATGTTCTTACTTTTTGCTACTAAAATAGCTCTTTAGCTCAACCAAACGTAACTACAGTAATTTTGAACAATATTTGGGAACACTTTTGTGATTAATTATTCCATACAAAAAATCTCGGCTTATTTGAGAAGAGTTTTTTTTTTAAAGGAATCACTAGTATATATTATAGTGTTAGAGATGCTGACGGTGGTCTTTGTGCCCTTGCATTTCGTTTGCTTCTGATAAATGAACTCCTTCTCCATTCTCTAAGCCTACAGACAAATGGATTACAGTAGCTTCACTGCTACTAATATCTTTGTCATTCTGATATTAGGAAAACTCACCATTTCTATCCGTAGCTGCAATACCAAAAACAGTCATGACGTTTCCGCTCGTAGCATACTTGCAAACATATTTAATAGACTTAACGGAGTTGATGTACTCTACATCAAGTAGATCTTATCAGTCACAAACTGCGAAAACCAAAATCTTCATCAGTTTGATGACTGGGTTAGATTAGTAGGTCTACAAATACGTGAGCATGCAACCATTTATCCGTGCCCACTTTCTGTTTGATGATTCCTTTCGATCATCATGTCATTCGTATCCAATTTAGAAACTTTAGCTTTAACCGTTCTCAACATCTACAAAAAAGCAATACTTACTTTGCATGACAGGTACCATGCCCACTTCGTAACCCTACCCACTTTTCGTCTGATGGGATGTATGGGAGTTACCATGTCCACTTTCCCAACTTCACTCACTTTTTATTTGATCATTTATATCGACCATCAAATCATTTGTACCAAATTTAGAAACGTTAGTTTTAAACGCTCTCAAGATATACAAAAATCGACATTTGCTTTGTATGGGAGATACCATGCCCACTTTCCCGTACTCATTCTCTTTTTATATGACCATTTATATCAACCATCAAGTAATTCGTACCAAATTTAGAAAAGTTAGTTTTAACCGTTCTCAAGATATACAAAAATGGACGTTTACTTTGTATGAAACCCACTAGCAGTATCCGTCCTTAAACCAACTTACCCGTCAACTATCACCACTGGTTCCTTACAGTACAGATATCTGTTGTAAAGGTAACAAACCCTCGGGAGGTTATTAGTCCCCGAAAAAAGCCACACACCAAACAATTATCAAGGATACTACACCCTCTTCTTGCGTTTCAGGTTTCAACCACAGCCAGAACGTTTCAGCCCAGGTAGGCACCTCAACCATGAGCAGCCCGGGTCGAACCGCAAGCAGAACTTCCCGGGGGCCAATTTATACCCTTAGTAAAGGTTTTGGAAGCCAACATTACAAAAGTCATGCGCTTTCCTAGAGACCCCTTCCCCTCTTTATGCGAAAAACAGAGTGCCCTGGTTAGGAATACGCCAAGGAAACCCCTGTTCCCCGGGGGGACGTGTATGGGGTGCTTAAGACAACAAAACATGGGATAAAATGGGAATGGCAGATTTAAAATAAAAGTACGAGTATGTTAAAATAGCCATAGTCGCCATAGTAGACAAAAATTCGCCACATTTGGCGAGAAATCGCCATATCTGACAACCCTGGTTGAAACCACTCTTAGAACGTTCTTTCACTAATGAGCGGTCTTAACACCGGTATTTGAGAGAATTCGGTAAGCCTTAGCCCCAGATTTTTTTATATTAAAACCTCCAGCATTTGACGAGAATTTGGCGTAAGCTGACATGTTTTATCGAGAATAATTCTATGATGCAAACACAAATCGACTAACATTTTGATGGCGTTATGTTTATAAATATCTAAGTTTATTGTATGACATCTACGATCTATTTATTTCGGCTACCACTGCTACAGCTATTTACTGTAAAACGGCGCAGGCAAAGTTGTACACCTACTGCAATTTGCAGCATTATTTATATATAATATTTTAATAATATTATATACGAGGGCAGTTCGGAAACTTCTTAGCCTAGCACAAAAAGCGCGTTCTGCTATGAACACATGTTAAATTTTGTTTCGATCTGGTAACTCCTTCATATAGAAACAGATGTTCACAAAAGACGTATTCGCGATTTTTTTGCAATGGAAAAATTAGAAATGCGCGGTGTCATTAAATATTCACATAAAAAAGGTTTATCGGCACAAGAAATTCATAATGATATGATGAATGTGTTAGGTGAAAGTGCTCCTTCATATGCAACAGTAAAAAATTGGGTTGCTGAATTTAATATTGGTCGTACAAGCATTGAAGATGAACCGTAGCGGGCGTCTAAAAACATCAACAACAGCAGAAATTGTAGCCAAAGTGCATGATGTGGTATTAAATGATCGACGAATAAAAGTGCGTGAAATAGCTAATATCATGGGCATCTCAAATGATCGAGTCCATTTAATTTTGCACGAAGAACTACAGATGAAAAAGATTTTTGCAAGATGGGTGCCGCGTTTGTTCACAGTCGACCAAAAACGCATAAGAATGAACATTTCTCAAGCTTGTTTGGATCGTTTTAAGCGAAATAAAATGGATTTTAAGCATCGTTTCATAACTGTGATGAGACATGGATCCACCACTATAATCCAGAGACAAAAGAACAATCCAAACAATGGACTGAAGCTGGAGGAAGTGCCCCAAAGAAGGCAAAAACAATTCAATCGGCTGGGAAGGTTATGGCAACGGTTTTTTTTGGGACTTCAAAGCTATTTTATTGATTGACTATCTGCAAAAGGGTAAAACAATAAATTCAGAGTACTATTGCAAACTTTTGGACCAATTAAATGTACAAATTCGAGAAAAACGGCCTGGCTTCCAATACAAAAAAATAATTTTTCATCAAGACAACGTACCCGCGCACAAGAGTGTTTTAACAATGGCTAAAATCAACGAATTAAAGTACGAGTTGCTTGACAACACAACTGTGACCCCAGCGACTTTTACCTGTTCCCAAATCTAAAAAAAATTCCTTGCTAGCAAGCGTTTTACCTCAAATGAAGATGCAATTACAGTTGTAAACCACTATTTTGAACACCTTAAGGAAAACTAGTTTAATCAAGGGATAGAATTGCTAGAAAAGCATTGGACTAAGTGTATTGAAGTTTCAGGAGATTATATTGAAAAATAAAAATATTTTTGAAAAACTAACTATTCTCTTTCATTGATAGGCTAAGAAGTTTCGGAACCGCCCTCGTATATAGCAATGTTTATACATAATATTTTGAATAACATGAAGATATTATTATTAATCGATTATACTTTATTTGAATGATCATCTTTCGATTATTGATGGCTTTCTATCATATAATTTACTATTTCGCTTTCCCTTGAAGCGTTTGTTTTACCAGCTATTTGCAAACCTTTGAAATATTCCATATCTGTGTTTTATATTTTATTAAGTTAAATTTTTTTGTACTCTACTATTTACTGTTTAAAAACGCAGCCAAGTATGAAGTGTGGCGTTAAACCGGTAAGAAAAAATCACATCACAGCAAAAATGCAAAGCAGCCGATGTGTGAAAAATGCATGTCTGTCAAAGTAAAAATGAACAGAAGAGTCAGCAACGCTCAATAAATAAAATAAAAAATAAATATAAAAATCTTCTAAAAAACAATGTTCTGCTCCACTGTTTTGACTCTACAACAATAATTATGGCAATTATTTCGCAAACAGTATTAGACCCATTCACAATCCTGTGCAAACGGCCTTGCATCACTACATTTGCAAAATAGAGGAGTGAGTGAACCAGATTTACATTAGCAGCTGTGACAAGGCTGATGCAACGAAAATGTTATGGAAAATATTCTAAAACTAGCCGATCATTGCATCAAGATGAAAACGCAGATTGCTTAGGTGGCACTAGTTTCCATTATTTCTGTTAAAATATTCCATTTGTTATATTTGATAGTTGAAAAAAAAATCTGGGCCACTCAGTGGTTTCTCAGAATAAAAAAAATAATTATAAACAAAGTGTTGACATTTTACTGGTACCAAAAAAAAGACAGCTGCGCTAATAAAGTTACCTGACAAATCTGCCTTGACATGTATGAATCAGCTATAGAACCAGCGTTGCCAGAGTGAAGATTTTACCTTATAATTTAAGAGTTTGCAAGCAAAATAAGATTTGAAGATCTTTTTCTCCAAATTAAGATTTTTGAAGCTTAATAGTTTAGTTAGAGGTTTTTCAAATCTTCAAAGAAGTTTTACTAATTTAATAACATTAATATTGGAATGATTTTTACCTCTTAAGCACAATACTTACATACATGTATATGGGGCAATCCAAATCAAATCGGACAGTTCGGAGAAAAAATGTTTTTTATTTGTATTTAAAATATATCCTACAAAGACTTAACACAAAAAATTATTTTTAGAAAAATAAAAAAAAAATCAGAAAAAATAATACCAAATGGGCCTTAAAAGATGTGGAAAAAAATCAAAGATAAATACAAAAAAAAAAAAAATAAGAAAATCGAAGAGTGAGAGAAGTGATTTAAAATATTAAATCCCGAAATTCGCATCCAAGCCCACTGTGCACAATTTTTTTCTATATTTTATTAGATAGTAGACAGAAAAAGAAAAACAATGCAACAAAAATTATTCTGTTTGGATTGATATTGAAAAAGTTATGAGTATGTATTCGGGCACGGTTTTCTCATAACTCGGGTTTTTCAAAGCGCGATATCTCTGAAATCATAAGCCGAAAAAATCTGAAAATTTGCTGAAATGTGCTGTTCAATAGAGACATCAATACAATAAAAAATAAAGAAAATCAAAAAAATTTTTTCTCCGAACTGTCCAATTTGACTTGGATTGCCCCACATGTATATATTGTATAAAAATATAAAGGGTGTCCCAACAAAAGTACATTTTTTAATTTGAACTATTTTGTAACAGTTGTGATTTTTTTATTCGGTCGCAAAGAACAACTGTTCAGGTTATGTATGTATGGAAAAAAAATATCAGTTAATTGGCTCCCACGGCTTTGATAATAGGACGTTACTCTTTCATTAAACTTGCCAGCACTTTTTTCAATATTCATGTTATGAGGCGTGTGATCTTGGATTTGAGCTCAGGAACTGTTTTTGCCTTATTTGTATACGACTGAAACTTCACAAAACCTCAAAGAAAAAATCGGTTGGGTTAAATTTTATGATATTGGTTGCCATTTACGAATTCATACACATAGATTTCTTGCTTTTTGTACCTCAATGTCTATCAAAATTTTTAGTGCTGAATGGAAGAGACAAACACACGAGTTGATAGGTTTCATTAGACCTATGATAAAAATAAGGAAGTGTTCAACCTTCATCTGGTTCGATTGCCTTAGAAAGAGCAACGTATAAAAAAGTTCGAGCATGTTTGATTATTGCATTCACAAAAATTTAACCAAGTTTAATTTTGCATAGAGAGTGTTTTGCTATTAAACGATCAAGCCAAGTTTGTCAAATAATGCAATAAATGTAGTATCTGAACAGTGAAGTTCGTATTTCTGAAGGCTTGTAAATTCGTTACGGTTTTGGTAATTGATAAATTACCAAACTATTAAATAAATTATAAAGTTTATCCAAAACGTTTACATTAAATATTATTATGGTAAAACTCATCTTTTATATTTTATAATTCTGACAAATTTTCGTATATATCAATAAATTCGTTTAAAGACACCGCTTACGAAAACGTAAATGAAATGTGCACTGTGTTTGATAGAATTGCTAGTAATTGAATTTTAAGGCTTGTAGTGTGATTCTTTTGATAATTTTTAATGATCATGTAATCGTAAATTCTTTTGACGATGTTAAGCAGCTGTGTTTTTGTGTCCCTGATAATAGGCTGTAAAATTAACAGCTGATTTTGGTCGACAGCAAATATAATTAAATGATATTGCTGAATAATAAATTTGATGAAATATCTTTGTAATTGTTGTAAAGGTAACATTATCCTAATAAACCCAACAGATTCATACTAGAAGGCAAGTTTGACAAACACGAATTCTAGCTATTGAACGAATTTGATGGCATGCCACCAGGCGGTGCTATCAGTCACATTTTGATTGTATAATAGTCGCTTAAGAGGCTCTTTCATTATCGTGCTATTAATATAAAAATATTGTTCTACTTAAAATATAAAATGAAAGGAAAAAATTCAAAATTCCGTGCGTATCTGTTGAAATAACGCGTTTTTCCCCCATTTTAGAGCATTTTGAAATTTCAAAGTTCACAACGTTGGTCTATACTCATATGGAGCTAACGTAATCATCAGTAGACTTTGGAAATTTTTGAAAGATATTCTCAAACATCCAAGTTTACATCCCAACAATCTAAATAAATTATTGAGAGTTTAAAATGAAAAATATTTTTGTAATACCTGCCAAAACGCATAAACCAACTTCTTCATTTACACACGTATCTAACTTTCTTTGCACCTTTCACAGAAATGAACAACCGTTGGTTACTACGATTGGTTTTTTGAAAGTATCAAAAAGCAGAGAACAAAAATTCAAACAATTCAGTTTTATTCACTATATTACCTTCTAATATTGATACCAATCAAAAAAGTATAAACAGATTGTTTTCTATATTTCTCAGCTGTCTCATATGGCGACATTTTATAGTAGACTTTGGAAATTTTCGAAAGATATAAAGTTGAATGTTTGAGAATATTTTTCAAAAATATCCAAGATCTACTCATGATTATGGTAGCTCCTATGAAATGTTGACGTAACACAGAAACACAGAAATCAAGCTGTTTATAAATTTTTTTACTGGTATTCTTTAATTGATGAGAACAATCTAGTATTCTTGCACTTTTTCCATTCATATGCTATCAACTTAATTAAGTTGACATTACTGTAAAATATAATTACGAAATGTGCTCTCATTCTCTTTATTGAGGAGATAGAAAAAAATTAACAACAAAAATTATGTCAGTGTAATGAAAACAACTTCGAACAGAACCATAGATGACAGATAAATCTGGTTTAAAATCGTCAAATTCGACGGAAAAAATCGTCAAAATCGTCAATATGATTGTTGCAAATCGTCAAAAAATCGTTAGACAGTAAAATTTATTATTTCCAACGGCGTAAAGTATAGGAAAATAAATCATGGTTGCCTTTATCTACAAACATGAACTTAATTTCATAAGTATACCATTCATTAATTTTTGTGACTTATATTTTTAATATAAGATTTCATTTAATAAAAGGCACAACTCTTAACTAAATACTTATGTTAAATCGGGCATATCAAAGTCATAACAATCACAGTTGCAAAGTTTTAGATAGTCTTTAGTATACTTTTTTCCGAATGGTCTCTTCAACTAATTTATTACTTTGGTTTTGTTATGTTCCATGCACCTGCATGCAAACTCACACAACACATTTGCAGAAGACTATAACACTAATATTTTTGCTATAAACTTAGTCATAGAAGGATACTTTATTCCAAAAATTTAGCATTGTCATATTTATAGCGTAAAAGAAATTTTTCAAGTTTAATAGGCTTCGTTTCTTTAACCCGTATTTCTCGTCTTTCGAATTCTGCGATGAAATAAGAAAACTCTTATGAAAAAAAGACACTTTCTTCTTTTATAATATTGCAAGAATTTATAAAAGTTAAAGTTTTGAATTCATCTTCAAATTTAGTCTCCTTAAAATATGTGTGCTCATATTTCCATAAAAATTTGTGCAATTTTTAACTTATAATTTTTTTAAATTTCATCTCTAACATATAGCTATCACATAATATTTCAGTATTGCATACATACATTTATGTATTTACGTGCCATAAATACTCGTATTACTTTCATTTCCTACATAAATTAACTTGAAAAAAACGGAAGTATGCATGAGTTGCTTGAAAAATATGACAGTAAAAATGTGATCTACAAAAATCGCCAAAAACAGAATTTAAATCGTCAAATCATCAAAATGCTATTTTCTGTACCCAAAATCGTCAAAATTACGATAAGTCGTCAAATATGGCAACTATGAACAGAACCAAGAAAGAGACATATGTTCGGTTGCTTTAAAATTAACAACAAAAGAGAGTGTGTTGGCAAGTTTGATCATTTGCACATAAAACAAGTTTTTTGTTTCTTTTTTATTGTTGAACGATTTTTTAATCAACAAGTGAAGTTCTTTGATTCCCATTCGCACAAAAAAATCATTACATTTAAAAAGAGCTGGATATTTGATTGAATTTTTACGTTCTTATTGAAATAATTATATCTTTGTAATAATTAACTATTTGATGGCAGATAAGTCAATAAAAAAAATTCTTCTAGCTAAAAATCGTTATTTTTTTTTTTTTTTTTTTTTAACAATTTTTATAACAACGATGTTTGGATGGAAATTTTGTGAAGAAATTAAGATCAAATAATATGAATATTGAAAGAAATTAACTTTTTGTATCTAAAACTAAGAATTTTTTTTGAAAAACGATGATTTTTCTACGAAAATTTCTGGCAGCACTGTATTAAACAAAGAAGAGAAAATTAAATAATATTTCTCTTTCAAAAAGGGTTTCCTCCATTAAACAACAATACCGATAATTATTTGCATAACAACTTTTACTCATGCCAACATACATACATGCTAACATACATACATACATACAAATGTAAGAAAAAACGTACAAGTATAAACCGCAAAATGATTTACTTCAATTTTATTGACGACCACACACGCAGCCAGCGTCAGAAATGACTTGTACAACAACAGCGACCACCTCTTTTAGGATTTCCGTTATATAGCGTGTCATGTCCTTCATTTGCATGTGTGTATGTAAATGAGTGCATGAGTGTGTGGGACCACATATACTTACAAATATAATATAACTGTATTTGTGACTTAAGAATACTGCAGATATATGAACAACTTTTGAATTTTAAAATATAGGATTTCATTTTTGATTTAAATGTTTGTTCATATACTCCACATACATATAGATTGTATGTATGTATGGACATGGTGTATTCCATTCAAAAAATGAATCGATTTGCTAATATGATACGAAATATTTGAGTAAATTAAATTAATTTTAAATTATTAATCAGTGAACTTTTTTGCCTAATTGCAATTTGTTCTGCGCTGCAAAGTAATGGAAAGTATGGTTAACTATCACCTTATGAGGTATGTAGAGTCGCATAAATTACATTGTGACCGTCACTATGGATTTCGCAAGGGTCGTTCTACTGGTGATCTTATGGCATATCTCTAAGAGAAATGGTGCCACTCAATCCATCATTTCGGTGAAAACTTACAGCTTTTGGTCTCGGTGATGGCTTTTCTCGTTTTATATCGAGCTTTTTCAGAGATCGCACTATACGAGTTGTTATTAATTCAGCTATACGAGTTGTTATTAATTCAGGGGTACCACAAGCTCCGTTCTCTCTCCTACCCTATTTCTTATTTTCTTCGACGAACTTCTCTATCAAACTTCCAATCATATGTACTCTTTCGCGGATGGCAGCAGCATTTGCTACTCGTACTCTTTTAGTTATATGCCTAGCCTATCAAAAATCGCTGCTAAGAGACTAAATATGAACGATTCACTGAATAGTGGTCATTTTTAACGCTCTTAAGGCCCAATGCTGTTTATTAACACACAAAAAAACGACCGCAAGTGCTGCTTCATCTGCACTCATGGATGATATACATATTGAGGAATCGGATCCTCTTGATGTTCTGGGAATGAAAATACAGTGTGATGTTCGCTGGGACAATCACATTTTTCATGTCTCTAAAAAAGCAAAAAGTGCCTCGGGTTTTTGAAACGGAGTATGATGTACTTTAAAGTCCGTTTTTGGACTGCTCGACCATGTGCAAGAGAGTACCAAGAAGCTTATCGGTAGCAGTAGGGATCTAGATCTATTGACTCACTGGAGCATTGACGCAGTATGGGGTGCGTTCCTCTATCGTTCTATCGTTACTACAATGAATTTTGCTCCGACGAGATTAGTAATCTTGTTCCCGAAACTTGCACATTTATACGTAACTCACGTGCATCGTCCAGAACTCATCCATTTGTGGTCGATTGCCCAGGGAATCGTACTACGTATTACAGCACCTGCCTTGCGGCCTTATCTGATAATGGACCAGTTCCGCGGAGTGAATTATTCACGATTCACCAGCGCCCCATTTATGCCATATATTTGTAGCCATATAAGAACGTTGTTATTGAGGAGTTTGGGCCGTCTAACCCCTACTGTATGCAATTCCCCAGTAATCAATGGAAGACAAGGCTTAATGAGTTGGTAGGCCAAAGCCCACAGCAGCATCAGCCCTTAAACCAACTCACCCGTCAACCATCACCACTGGTTTCCCACAGTACAGTTATCTGTTGTAAAGGCAACAGATCCTCGGGAGTTTGTTAGCCCCGAGGGTCTGAGGTTCTTAGAAATAAGCCACGCCAAGCAATATCAAGGATACCAACACCCCCTTCCAGCATTTTAGGTTTCAACCACAGCCAGAATGTTTCAGCCAAGGTAGGCACCTCAACCATGATCAGCCCGGGTGGAACCGCAAGCAGAACCACCCGGGGGCCATGCTGATCCCCGTTCTGCCAATTTATACCCTTGGTAAGGGTTTCGAAAGCCAACACAACATAAGACATGCGGCTTCCTAGAGTTTTATTTGCTACAACAAACGTGGGACCCCTTCCCCTCAAGTTAGGAATACACCAAGGCAAAACCTGTTCCCCGGGGGGACTACGCATTACAGAGAGAATTCTTTTTTCAGGCATACATTGTCTGTTATAACGTTGGATAGCTCAAGCCAATTGTTCACAAACACTACTCCCTCTTTCCCCCTACTCATAACCTATTTTCCCCAGTTCCTGTACAATACACTGCATATGTAGTGGTCATCCCCTGAGTACTGGTCCAAGATAAGAAAAAAAAGAACGGTAGAGACGTGTATAAACGAAAAAAGCTTGTTTTTTTCTTTTTTGCCAGGTATTATTAAACGTTTTTCGTTTTAAATTCTCAATAATTTATTTAGATTATTGGAATATAAAGTTTAATGTTTGAGAATATCATTCAAAAATGTCCAGAGACCACTGATGATTAGAGTAGCTCCTATGAAATGTCGACTTATAGACAGCTGGGAAACATAGAAAACAAGCTGTTTATAATTTTGTGATTGATAAAAATATCCAATATTAACTTTTGGTAGTAAATTTAATGAAATTTATATTTCATACTATGATATTTGTTACATTAAAGTCACAGCGAATTTCAATGGCTAAACAAATGGAATAGCCCATAAGGGAGTTTTACAGCAAAATATACAATAATATGACTTTAATGAAAACACGTATTTAAATTACATTTATTTCTTGTTGTAATTATATTTGTGCTTTCCCTCCACTCATTGTTGGTATATTTTGTTCGCTTGTTTTTTTTTTACAAGAAAATTTCAATAAAATGTTGTACACGAACAATTCGATTGAAAATTAACTACTCGTAGTCACTGCCTGGCTGGCTGGTGTTTGCGTTTGTTGTTTAAATAGCTATTCATCAGCTAACAGTCTTCAACTGGACAGCACGTGAAACGCCACTTAATTTAACTTCTAAGAAAAACTCTACCCGACTCGAGCAAAAGAAAAAAAAAATCAATGATATCAAAAAAGCCAAAATAAATTATTAAAGAAAAAGAAAAACCCCGAACATTAATCATGAAATATACCACAATGTGCTAAACTGACCTTTCATATGAGTACCAGCTAAATAGTTTTAATAAAATATTTACTTCAATTGCTCATTAAAGTTTTCTACATGACCGACTTCGTGTTGACAAAATGTGTGCTAAAAAATAATTAAAAAATAAGCAAATTTTTGACCCAATTTTAAAGCGCCAAAAAAAAATCACAACTCAAACCATAATCGTGCTGAAAATTTGTGGTGTGTTTGTTGTGTTCCTTTTTGTGTTTTACACTTCACTAAATAACTTCGCGTTAAATAAGAAAAAGCAAGGAAGAAAAAAAAAAATTAAATAAAGAAAACGAAAATGATACATAAGAATAGTAAACGCAAAAGTTCAGTGATTTTCCACATTGAATTACCGCACGAAATCAAAGCAGCGGAAAAATATTTTTACAGGTATTTGAAAATTTTTCTTGTTAAGAAATTTACAAAACAATTTTCCACATTTTCTTTAATGATAAAATTTTTAAGATAAAAAAGTCAGCAAAATAACGTAAAGTAAAAGAACTCAAATAGAAACTGAGGGAAATATTTAAAAGTTGTGTTACATTGAAAAGTTAAAACAGAAAATTTAATTTCATTAACGACAACTTTCAAGAAAATTACAATATATGAAAAATTTTCTTTATTCATGTTATGAAAAAATTTTCTAAGCAAATAATGTTTTATTTTACAACCCATTTAACAGCTATCATCGAAAGTTCCAAAATATTTATCATTATAAAAATCAAAGTCTAGGTTTTGATTGATTAAGATTTGTTAATTAACTTGCATGACTCTGTCAAGTTTAAGATTTTTGCGACAGGAAATGTTATTGATTTACATTAGCACCTGCCCCTTGACGGCCTGGAACAACTCCAAGGTATGAATAATGCACGAATCACCAGCTCTCCCGTATGGATTGCAAGGCTCAACCAAATCGTTGATCTGATGATAGACCAACATTGCGGTATGAATTGTTCACGATTTACCAGCGCCCCCGTTTCTAGGCTCACAAAGGTCGCTAATTTTTGCCTTAAGTTTGTAGCCATATTAAAAAACTCGGGCGTTCATGCATGCAATTTCTCAGCCAATGGTAGACAAAGCTTAATGAGTTGGTAGGCCGAAGCCAACCCACCTGCCTAACCCTCACTACTGTTTCCTTACTTTACAAGTATCTGCAAGACAACTTTACCTCTGGGGGGTCATTAGCTCTTGGAAATCGGCATTCATCAAAGTTCTCTGGGAAGATTACTTCGAACCAATGGTAGACAAAGCTTAATGAGCTGGTAGGCCGAATCCCATTTAAGAGCATCCGAAACCAACCCACCTGTCTAACCCTCACTAATGTTTCCTTACATTACAAGTATCTGCAAAACAACTTCACCTCTGGGGGGTCATTAACTCTTGGAAATCGGCATTCATCAAAGTTCTCTGGGAAGATTACTTCGAAACAATGGTAGACAAAGCTTAATGAGTTGGTAGGCCGAATCCCATTTAAGAGCATCCAGAACCAACCCACCTGTCTAACCCTCACTAATGTTTCCTTACATTACAAGTATCTGCAAAACAACTTCACCTCTGAGGGGTCATTAGCTCTTGGAAATCGGCATTCATCAAAGTTCTCTGAGAAGATTACTTCGAACCAATGGTAGACAAAGCTTAATGAGTTGGTAGGCCGAATCCCATTTAAGAGCATCCGGAACCAACCCACCTGTCTAACCCTCACTAATGTTTCCTTACATTACAAGTATCTGTAAAACAACTTCACCTCTGGGGGGTCATTAGCTCTTGGAAATCGGCATTCATCAAAGTTCTCTGGGAAGATTACTTCGAACCAATGGTAGACAAAGCTTAATGAGTTGGTAGGCCGAAGCCCATTTAAGAGCCATTCCGGTTCCTTAACTAACCCACATGCCTAACCCTCACTACTGTTTCCTTACATCACAAGTATCTGCAAAACAACTTCACCTCTGGGGGGTCATTAGCTCTTGGAAATCGGCATTCATCAAAGCTCCCTAGTTCAAAGGATCAGCGCTGGAATGGTCTGCAAAAAATATCCCAGGGGCTTTGCCGATCCCCGTTCTGCCAATTAAGCCTTGGTGAAGGCTTCGGAAGCCTAACTTAACCGAAGTCATGTGGTATCCTAAAGTTTTAATTGCTACATCAAATGAGAAACTGCAATTAAGTTTAAACCACAGCTAGAATGTTTCAGCCAAGATGTAGGCACTTCGGCCAGGGACTTTGCCGATCCCCGTTCTGCCAATTAAGCCTTGGTGAAATCTTTGGAAGTCCAACACAACCGCAATCATGTGGTTTCCAAGAGTTCTATTCGCTACAACAAATGAGAAATTCCTGCATGCCCCAGAAATTAGAAATCCCCGGATAGGCATGTACAAAGGCAAAACCTGCTCCTCCGGGGGAGATTTTTGCGAGAAAAAGTAACGTTTTCATTAATATTCCTTCATTTGTTTCTATTTGTTGTATTTTTAAGATGTTCACAACTTTGCCACTACTGGCAACGCAAATTTAACTATAAATTTAACAGCTGACTGTTGCTTTTTGTTTAGTTGGATAGATTACGGATAGACCTAGACCAGCTTGTAAATTGTGGAAATTTTTTATCAAAATAATGGTTCTACTCGTCAATATATATATTGGTATTTAATTAATTGGTATTCGACTTAATACTATTGCATTATTTTCTTTGAGGTTATGTAAACTCACTTGCCTACGTTAATAAGCCAGAGACAATTGAATAGTTGTGTGTCAGCACTGGCCTTGACACGCTAATGTGACAATTGTATGAACTACCTAGTGAACTAGTGAACTATCTCACGGTTCACTAGCACCTCCTTGTAGTTAACATATGTCATGTGTGAAAAAAAGTCTTCCAAATACTCGCCACGACTTCAGTGAAATAACTCTATCCGCTAAACCATATGTTCAGTGATTCTGAGAGTTAATGTGCCAAACTATTTTATTCTTTAGCTACTGACTCCTGGGGTTAATATTTTACCTACTTTGCCTAACTAGGGCATTCCACATTCTGGGAGATAGAGAAGTAGATTAGGTTAGGCTTAAAAGGCTGCCAGCCATTGAAAAACCAGCTCACTTGGGTCCAATTTGGGGCCGTTGTGCTGCCTGAGTGTGATATATACTTCAGCTGATCTACATATTACTGGTCCAATTTGGAACCAACACAAGGAGGGGATGAACGAGTTGAGTCCATCACATTCCGATATTGCTGCCAATTCTTGAGCACCGCTCTGCCTAGATGTAAAGCTCTCGCTTAAGAAAGAGTTGGACACCGACAGAGGAAGTGTTCAACGCTTTCCACTTCCACTTCTTCCCTACAACTTCTACAGAAAACATTAAATGGAAGTTTTAATCTTCTCGCATGCGTTACTATGTGACAATTTCTCGTCAGAACAAGCGCAGTAGAACGCAACTTCGGTTGACCCCTAGGATAATAGTCCTCCTATTATCATAGCTGGGTCACGTCAGCCTTGATATTCGAAAGATAACCCCACTAAACTATCTGTCCTATGCGGTTCCAAAAAGTTGACGCTGTACTGACGGGAACCCAACCATCCCATCTATATCCGCTTTTTGTAACCGGGTCACGGATTTTCCCAGTTTGTACGCTATAACATTTATAGGCACTTCGTTGTACCCTTGTAGCCAGAAAAGCTTCAGGTTCCAAGTCCCCGCTAACTTCTTTAGAGCCCAGGTTTTGCCTTGATGTACGTCTAACCAGTGCACTTTGCTTTCTGGGGCACAGAGGGGAAGGAGTTCCTCGTTTGTTGTAGCAAATAAAACTCTAAAAGGCTTATGTTGTGCTGGAATTCCGAAACACTCACCAAGAGTTAATTGGCAGAACGAAGATCAGCAAAGCTCGCGGGAGGTTCCTGCTTGCAGACCATCTCGGTACTACCTTGGCTGAAAAATTTTGGCTATAGTTTAAACCTAAAAGGGGAATTACTATGGTACATGCCGGTTTTTGGGTTCTAATTACTATCAATTACAATCGAATTGCCTAGAAAATGTATACGAAATGCACTCAATACTTTGAGTGTTTTCTCTAAGAATAATATCCCACTCTAAATACAAAAGGGTCACAACTCCAAACTTTCCAAAAACTGACTTTATTCCATAAAAGTCAGTTTTTTATGCTTTCGCAAACGTAATGTAAAATTGAAAAAAAGTATAGCAGAACCTTCTTCAATATTGAATTTTATCATAATGGAACAATATTTTCTTTAAATACTACAATCAATTTTACATAAACAGTCTTTTGTCTCTCCCGAAATTTTTAGATTATGTGTTGTGACTCTTTTGTATTTAGAGTGCGATATAATAAAACAAGTTTTTTACGTTTTGGAAATAAAGTCTGAATCTGTTTTTGAATCAACTGAGAAATATTTTGATATATATTTTTTTTTTTTTTTGTTAATCTGTGTAACTTACATTTGTTCAATCTAAAGTGCTGCCAATTAAATATAAATTGTTGTTTATGGCATATTAAATATGTAAAGTTTAGATTTCAAAAAAAAAAAAAAAAAAAAAATGAACTCAAGAACTTAAAAACAAATAAACAAACTTTATTACGCCTTAAACACCTGAAGCAACTCAAGCAACCTCTAGCGAACCATTAAAATTTGACCTTGTGACATGTTTGCAACAACTCAGCAAAAAGTTGTGGCACTCAAATAAAGCTCACTTTAATTTTCTTTTGCAGGTATTTTCCTCTTTCATCGTGTCATTAAATGAACATTTTAGTTTATTTTAAACTTTCTTTTGCTTAGAATTTTTGCAGTGCAGCCTTTAAGTAATTTCCACAATTTGGCCACAATATCTTGTTTAATATTTTACATGCTTTAAGGCATGTAAATTCCATTTAGGCTGGCTTTACTCTTTACTCGTAAATTAAATAATATACTACATATGCACATGTTTTTAGTTAAACAATTTTCTCTTTTATTTTATATTTTCTTTGCTGAATTGTTCGTTAATTGTTTTCGTTAAGAAATTTTCGTTTTAGCAAAAGTTGAATGAACACTAGCAAAAAAAGGAAATCAGTTTTTGGAATTTATCATTTGTACTCGTATAGTGGCCGGTCAACTAAGTTGTGCTTCACTCAATTCTATTAAAGTTGAAGTTGTGAATTGAAAATGCAAAATTGTTTGTTGTTAAAGTGACTAAACACGATAATAATATGACGTTTGTTTAAAATAAAAAAATATATAAAAAAATCAATAAAAACAAAAAATTAAATACATGATGATAAATAAATCTGATATATTTATATAAAAGTAAAAATTAAAGAATAATACAAACAAGACGATTTTTGTTTAAGAGTTTGTTAACAAACATATTTGCTGCATCGTTACTTAATCATTTTTTTAACAGTGTAAGAAATAGAAATTACACTAGTTATGTGGGTTTAAATTTGATGACAAAAGGCAACAATGTTTTCACGATAAAAGATTCATTGAAAATAGTTTAAATATTCAATCGAATTCAATCAAATATTGTGTGGTTGAATTTTAAGGGCCGATATTGAATGTGAGCCACAGCTAAACGTCAAGTTTTTTCTCCGCATTTCATTTGATATATCTCAATTTCAGACTAAATCAATTTGAAATATGGAAAAATACACAATCGATTAACGCTTACAAGTTATTCAGGTATATTACCAAAATAAGCGTTCAAATCCAAATGCATATCGTGCACTTCGTGAGTTTTGCGGTCAATTTAATCGTCTAAATGAGCGTACAATCGGAAAAATCGTGCAAAAATTTGAGCAAACCGGGTCTGTAAGAGATGTGGAAACATCAGGGGCCAGATTCCGCATCGATGAATTTTTTTTACCAGTGAAGACTCAAAGTAAAATTCACCAACACTTTTCATCAAAAAGTGTTTCCGTAAGAAGCAATGAATTTTATTGCGCTGAATCCGATCGTAAATGCAGAATGATGAGCTGAATGCTCAAATCAACTGCCACGCAAGTTTTCTAATGGAAACCTTAATTTACGTAATACGAGTATTTAAGGCAGCTTTATAATAGGTAGTGGCAGAATTACAATAAATACAACACCAACAAACATCAACATGTATTTTGTTGGTAGAATTTACGAATAGTTGTCAAAATTTTGTTTGAAAAACCAAAGAAGTCTATGTGTTTTTGACAAATTTACGCAAAGGAAACGAAAAACAGCTGCGCTTATACCACTACCATATTAAAGCTGTCTTGGGAGCATTTTTGTTTATTTGTCCAACTTCAAAATATTTTACAAAAATCAAATCAGCGGAGATTTTTGAGTGAAAAAATTCTTCCTAAGTATTCACTGTAATTGTCAAACTTATTCATTCTCAGCATGGTGGACACACAAATTAAAAGTGAACACTGAAATTGGTGAACATATAAAAATTCATCCTTACGGAATTTAGCTTTAGTGCTAGCGCGTACAGCTCGTTCTGCAGAAAATATTGCTGCTGGTCGCGATAGTGCGGCTGAAGAGCCATCCACCTAAACTCGTCTTAGGGCCCAACAATTGCATCTCTCACGCCTGTCGTTGACGAAGATCATGAACACAGACTTGCATTTACATGCTTACAAGATGCAATTGACTCAAAAACTAAAGTCTCCTAATCATTCCAAGCGTCATCAATGGTCAGAATGGTGGCAAGAAATGGCCACAGAGGATGATAAATTTTTTAACAAAATCATCTTCAGAGATGAGACACATTTTCACCTCAGTGGACTCGTCAATAAGCAGAATTGCCTTTTGGAACGCAACGGCATAAGCCAACATAAAAATAAACTTGAACACTTCCTGATAGAAAAGCAAATCGATGTTATGTTGATTGGTGAAACCCACCTGACGTCAACATGCTATTTCAGGATAATGGCTATATACTGTATGACACTAAAGATCTACGTAGAAGATCTATAGGAGGCTCGGCTATTCTGATTAGAAAAATAATTAAACATTACTTACTAAGTGAGACATGTGAATATTATCTTCAATCAACAAATATTTGTATTGAACATATTTGCAGTAAATGGGTAATTTCATCGATTTATTTCCCGCCTCAATACTCAAGTTGTTTTACTTCACTTACCTCCCAATTTATAGCTGCTAGTCTCCCCGAATGGTCGTGTGCTTTTTGATACTATATCAAAAATGGGTATAGATGTAATCTCCCACCTATTGGTCTTCTAACCGGCGAAAGATCTCAGATGTTATCGATTTGGGAATTGTAAAAAAACGTCCCCTTAGAATGGTTGCATGTGGAGCCTTCATTGGATTTATTCTCGGACCACTCACCTACTATTATCTCTATAAGTTTTTTTTTTCCAAAAGGTTGGATCCCCATTTAACGACATAGAGTGAATTGGCTAAAATATATAAAAAAAATACTTAAGCAGTCATTGTGCTGAAAATATTTCTTCGAATTCAACTCCAGAGGATTTGGATGAGTCAATTAAAGATTTTTCCCAAAGTATTATAAAAGTCGTGCAACATGCTACAAACTAAAAATTTTAGAAATATGAATAGCAGCACTTGTTCTTCTGAAATCGAACACCTTGTCTCGGAAAAAAGAAGAATTAGAAGAGAATCGCAACTTTGCAGGCCTCCCCAGCTTAAACCTAGACTTCGAGAATGTATAAGTAAACTAAAAAATTTGCTCAAAGTCCAAAGAATGGCCTCCTGCACAACCAATTTGGAAATATGAGGCCGGTCAGGCAGTTACTGTGAATGGTATTCGCTACCGAGAGATGATAATGAAGTTTTTTTTATGGCTCGAACTGGAAGATATGGAACCGAACGGTGTCATTTGTCACAAAGGTAACGATACATTGGATATTTTGCGTGACGAATTCAATGACCGTGTTATCTCACATGCTGGCGATGTCAATTGGTTGCCAAGATCATGTGATTTGACCTCGTTGGACTTCTTTCTTTGGGACCATTTGATAGAAAAAGTATGGATCGATAAGCTAACAATAATTCAAGAGCTAAAGGATGAGATAATTCGGTACATTACTGGCATAGAACCTCAATTATGCCTCAGCGTCATCGAAAATTTCCAACATCGGATGGAGGTGTGGCACCGAGGTTGCGGCGACCATTTGGCCGATATTTTGTTTCATGCATAATTGAACCACACCAATATTATCATAATAAAGAGAATTGACAATAAGTCCTAATTAATTTGTGTTTGATTTTAAATCAGCATTGGTCCCTAAAATTTAACCATCCTTTACTTAGGAATCATTAGGAAAAGCCATTAGTTATTCTTTATTAAAAATATACATTTTTGTTTAATTTAAAAATATACATTTTTATTTAATTTAATATACATTTTTATTTAATTTATGTATGTACGAGGGCGGATTGATAGTGAGGTTACTTAAGTAGGAAAAAATAATTTTTTTATAAACCACTTATTTCCCAACATAGCCTTCTTTTAGCTCATTACACTTTGTAAGATGATATTCCAACTTTTTTATACCATTCCGAACCAGTTTCGAGTTTTTTGGGAATTCCCAAAAGTGGCTGCAGAAATCCCTCACTTGCCCGGAAAAATATCGGAAATAATAAGTCAACTTCAATTTTCGCACTAAAGCGGTAACACTGTTTTCTATAGCGTAATATTAAATACCTCAAAAGTACACACTGTGTAAAACAGGGGTTGCGACAATTACAAACATACAAGTGAAGCCAATATGAGCGTGTTAAAAACACATTTCTGTGATTTAAGTCGAGATAATACAAAAAAAAAGTTTTTAGGTATATTTGAATGAAGAACTAACAGCCAGTTTACCGATTTCGAAAGAAAATGAGTGCGTAAGAAAGCATTTCACTCACATTCGAATCAATTTGGGTTTGACTATCTCACTACTATTCATTTGCATATTCTTATGTATTTTGATTGAGTTTTGACACATCGTTCGCATAGAAAAAAGTTAGACGAACCCAAATCAATTTTCTTTCGCTTAGATTGCGAACGCAAGCACGCTGTTGAGATTGGTAAACTGTCTTTAAGTTTAAGGAGATTCCATGATTAAAGCTAAATTTCGTGAATAATATGAAAAATTATTTTGATAAACAAGAACTTCATATTGATTCAAAAAATCAAATTAATCAAAATAATCAAATCAAAAAAATTTACAATATTAAAAATCAACTTAAGCTGTTATGATGAAAAGGCACAGATTTCATAACAACTAATGTTGTAATTTTTTTCAAAAATCTTTTATTTCTAAAACAAAAATAACTTTTTTAGACAAAAAAAAATTTTCATTTCAATAAAAAAAAAAACATTTTTGATAGAAAAATATTAAACAATTCTTTTTGCATATCAAAAAACCAGCAAAAAGAATATAAATCATACGATCTGACAACACTGATAACAACACACTAATAAAAATCAACTGGACGTATTAGATTTTTCTTTGCCCAATTAAATAACTCATACGCCAGAGCGATTCTCTGTTTCCGTTTATTACAATTCCTTCACAGTGAGTGATTGGCAAAAATTTTTAATATTTTAATCAAACATTATCATCTTAAATATTGTATTAATTTTTATTGATTTTTGCACATGTGGGTTCCTGTTTTTTATTCTTTCCTAAGATAAGCGCGATTTTTTTATATAACTTATTCCGGTGATCAATAATTAAGTTAAAGAAGATGGGAAAAGCAATAGTAGAGGACAACTAAAATAAGATAAATTTAAAAATGCTTCGTTGGTGTATTTTAGTTAAGGAGAATTTTTTTAAAAAGAATTTGTTAGCACATTTAAGCACTTTAAATCCAAAATAAGTAAAAAAAAAAATCAGAAAATTATTGTATTAAATTTTTGCGAAATTTTCCTCATTCCTTGTTCATGCTTTATTGATGTCATGCCAGATTCTATTGGGTGTAAAACTTTGTGTCCAAACTTGGTTTGGAACTTAAAAATATGCATATGCAAATTTAATGAATTAAAATATTTAAACTGTGCATATGCACAATTGAGAACAATTTTTAGATTTAAAATTAACAATGGATTTTATACATTTTATATTAATTATTTATATTAATACATTTAAATTGTAACGTATATTTTTTGTATGAATTTGGTACCACAGAAATTTTTAGTACCGTCAGATTTGAATTGTCAATTATTGTTTATTCTGCAAAGCAGCAGAAAATGTAGCTTTTAAAGTTTTTTTAAAGTAAACACAATGAACTTTTGTCACTTGCATTCTAACTCTTTACTCAATCATTTCATTTTTATTGTACTGTAGTGGGCAACCTGTGGACCACATACTCTTATTGAAATTAATAGCCATATTGAAATTGAATTGAAATAAACCAATAGTTTAAGGAAGATTTGTAAGTTGAGTTCTTTCTTACGAAATTGCTGAATTCGGTGAGTTCTACCGTACGTGCTATTTATGTTCCCCATTTTACTTCTAATCAAATTAATTATAATTGCTTCCAACTGAGTAATTATAATTAATTCCTCTCGTCTAGATTGGCCCCTAGTCCACTCAGACTTTGCCAACCCGCCAGCCAATCAGAAGAGAGCAATTAATAATAAAGTTACCCAACTTTATTCACTTTGCTTCTCCCGTTTTGCAATATATGACTGTAGCGGTAAGTGATAGTCCAAATAAATATAACGTAGATGTCATACAATAAGCTTAGGTATTTGTAAGCATAATGCCATCGAAATATTAGTCGATTTCTGTCTGCTTCATAGAGTTATTCTCAACTAAACATGTCAACTTACCGGCCAAACTCTCCTCATTTGCAGAAGGTTTTAATTTTTTGCTTTAATATGAAGAAATCTGAAGCTGAAACTTATCGAATGCTCTCAAATATCGATGGTTGAGACGCTATTAGTTAAAGAACGTGCGGAGAGCGGTTTCAACGCTTCAAAAACGGTGATTTTGACCGGAAGTGCTGGTCAGCCAGGCCATGTGTGAGAGAAAAATCTAGACAATACGGCAGGTGTGGCAGGCCTTTCGGTTTCAACGTTTCAAAGCATGTCTGGACCACTTTCGCTACATGGGATCGATTGTAAGGCTGTAAAATTACTTTATTATGTCTGTTCTTGTTTGCTGCCATTTGTCTTCCAATGCTTGGCGCAAACGCACTAATTGTGCTCGACAACGATTGCTTGTGATTGTTTCAGTCGGTTTTAACAATTCAAAATAAACTTTATCTATCATGCTCAGAAAAGCAAGATTATACGAAGAATATTTTTACATTTTTTTTCTTTCAAAACACTTTCCGGATTCATCAATTGCAAATGAAATATTGACACAGACACTTGTTTGCTACACAGTACTTAAGTGCTTCACAATTTTATTTGCACTTAACGCCACTGTATATTATTACACTAGACTTGCTTACTTTCCTGACTTATTGCTGTAATGTACAACGTTTCAAATTAAACTTTGTCTTTGCCAAACATATGCCTGGTATTTATACTTCTTTTTTACCTTCTACATTGTTGATGAAACGTCTAGTTATTTGTTAATGACTATTTCTCTTATATATTAATGATAAATAGGCGAACTTATATTATATGATAGTACCATTCGTCTGGCTCACGTTCAAAACTGGGTTTCGCCAAAAAGTTATAACAACGCGATTTAGTTATAATAACGCGATCAATAACTCTTGATCAAAGAAGACAGGAAAAAATAATTGAATACACTAAAGCTGGGGGACAACTAGCTGTTTTGCAGTCGCTACATTGCTCATAAGCACCCACTAGGATTCGAACTCAGTACCATGTAAACATGAGGTATTTTTAATACGGCCGCTTAAACAACTCAGCCACTGAGCTCTTATTTATAAGAACTGAATTTTTCATTTTGGAAACATTTTTACCCGCTTTTATCGCCTTATCTTAATTTTTAGCAAATCTAAGTATTACTCAAATTCTTTTATTCACTTTTCACTAAATGCTCAAGCCCGTCCAGAGGAGAGTTTTTTTGTGACCATAGCTGTGAAGTGCCTTGAAACAGAGTTTTTAATTCTAATTCAAAGCATATAGTTTTTTTGAGTGATCATAGCCGAGGCAAAGTACCAATAAAGGGTAGTGAGGAGTTCTTAATTCCTAACATTTTACTTTGGAGTGGTTTATCTTTGCCTGGTTTGCCTCATCGTCAGGTTGGTATTCGAGAGAGAGTTTTGAATTCTCCTGAGAACAGTTTGCCAACGTTGAAGGGCGACGGAGAGTGAAGGTGTTATTAATACCTTCACCATCCGCCAGAGGAGTTTTTAATTCCACTCCAGCGCGACACCAGAGGCAGTGGGTCGGTGGGGAAGCGAGTGCGTCCATGCAGGAGTTTTCAATTCCTCCATAGCAGCCCGCAACTCCACTCCAACGGCATCCGTAGGTGGTGCCACAGCCGCACGTGACCAAACACATAAGGAAGATTTTGTATTAGTTTATTTAAATAAAGAAACCACACTGAAGACTAATTCTTTGTTTTTATTTGTTTCCTTTATTGAAACGACCCTGGATCACGCTGAGCTATCCCAGCATAAAGCGAAAGTGTCGTTACAAGAGTCATCACATGGTATCCATATATCATCTAGAATTATTCGGCGGAGGCTTAACGAAAGTGCTTACGTGAATGCATAGCACAGAAAATACTTTCGTCTTCAAAAAAACATTTTTTTAATCCGGAATGGATTTTGTCAGAAAAAAACATTAAGAAACCAATGAATTTTTGGAACAATAGTTTATGGAGTGATGAATCCAAGTTTTTCCAGTGGGGGTCAGATGGAAAACGCTATGAATGGCGTCTAGTTAACCAGCAACAAAATCTCAGCTATACCATCAAAACTATAAATTTATTTACTATCAAAAGTATTTTAATTATTGGTCACCACTGTATGGATGTATATTTGCCAAGAAAAACTATTTGCATACATACTCGTACATATACAACAGAAATAATGCAAGTCATTACTTAACTAATTATAAGTAATGCAAGCGGTAATTACTATGATAATGAAAAGTATGGTGTTAGGTAAGTGCAACACGTTACCAAGTTTTCGCTAGGAATATACATAATGCTGGTCTCATGTAGAAAGGCCCTAACAAACATAATTTCAGTTTTACAGGAGAAGGAAAAATCTTAAAGTAACTTTTTTCCAATTGCTCAATTGCGATATGTATAAAATTATATAATTAAATCTTTGTGACACTGGGCACTTGTGTGAAACGTAGTAGAATCACTAAAAGAGTGCGATTCAGGAAAAGTTCGGAATACAGAAATATTTCTTTTTTTCACTTGAGAGAATCCTTCAGTTGAATTAATTCATTCATGAATGACACAAGACTATAGCCAACACCAAAACTAAAACGCTCAAGGGGTTCCATCTGCAACGTGTCGATATGCGTGTGGGTACTACTTTATGTGTCTACTTTAGATTTTTTACACTCATATCTTAAAAAAAAAACAAAATGACGTCTAATTTAATCTTGACATGTTTTCGTTTAAAATATCTTAAGTAAAACATACAATCTTCAAGCGATGTTAAAAGAATTATAGCCAAGGCAAATAAATATAAATCAGGTCATTTGAAATTTTCTATTAATATCGAACACACCTTTTGCAGTTTTTTCTCCAAAACTAATTTGCATTATGCATTTCATTACATGTAACGTTAAACATGCAATATTGCTTGTAGAATAATTTATCACAAGAAAAACAAAAAAGAAAAGAAAAAACCCCAAAAACAAACCACCCCCTGCTACCGGCCAATTAAATTTCATAACTAATATTTGATATCACATTCAAAACAGTGCATTTCAAATGTAATTAAGAAAATTGTATTATAATTTCAGCTGACGAGTTTCAGAAGAGAGTCAGTAGAAATGTCCTTAAAATTTAATGGCTTATTATAACAACGATTATTATCTTGACACTTTGACCACAAAATGGTAAAATATAACTTCCGTTTGGTAGAATTCTCAAGAGGCGCATTGTTTTTTGCATCATTGGCCGGCCAGAGCTTAAAATGTTTTGTTCCAAAGAATATGGTATTTCCCTTTCAAATAACTTGATTGTGACGATTTTCGGTTTTTTTTTCTTTCTTCTAATTGCATAGACACGTCTATATGTAAATACATACATGCTATATACATACTTACATATGTAAATATATATGCATATACCCAACAAACAATAAGGTTTGATTTCAAATTGAGAATGATTTGAAATCAAACGTTTTCTCAAACGATAAGCGTTTGATACTGGTTTGAATTCAAATTGAAAAAGATAGTATTCTCAACAGAAAGGGGAAATTATTTTCAAATTGAGAAATTAATCTATTCTCAACTTGGTTTCAAATGTAATTCTGAAATGTTTTTCAAATGTGGATTGTGATGTGGAATACGAATTAAAACTAAGTTTTGCTATACAAATTCACATATCTTTTGATTTATTTGCGATTTTTAATTTGAATTTTCAATTATTATTTCTCTTGGCATAAAATCGCGCTCAAATCAGACAATCTCATTATTTCTTAATATTTCACTTTTTATGTTTTTCTTTATGCGTTTTTTATATTAACACTAACTTTTGCTCACATTTAATTGCACATTGCTCACAAACAAATCGCAGTTATTAATCTTCTCCCGAATTCTTACAATTTTTTTTTTTGTTAATGAATTTAAAATGTTGATATTTTTTCAGTAATTGCTGACACATTTGTTTTATGATTGACAGTTGCAGCCAAAATCAAATTGATAAAACATTGAGTGTCAAATATTTAATTCAAATGATTCTTAATTTAAATTCAAATGTTAAAATCAAACCATTGAAAAAGGTCTGAAAATTATGTTTGAAATCAAATGATTAAGTCATTTCACATCAAATGTTTGATCTCGTGTTTGTTGGGTATGTATGTATGTATGTATGTATGGGTGTATGTATATACATACATATGTATTTAACATTGGCATTGTCCTTTTCAAAATTGTTGCTTTTCTTCACAGAAAATAAAATCCAAACATATTTTGCATTTCTGCAATTGTTTGAGCCAACGGAGGAAATTGCTTGCGATGACCTTTGGCTTAAGAAAATGTTTGAATATCAGTATTATTTTTTTATGGCTCATAAATTATTATAATTTCATGATAGTTTATATTCAAATTTAAACTTTTACGAAGCAGGGTCAAGCACATTATCGAACAATACTAAGACGCGATGGACATACAAAGAAATGTGAAATATATTTGCATATGAAAGGAATAACTATAAGCTTTAATATTCGCATTAGTAATTTTCGCACAAAATTTAATAGCAAAGGTGTACAACCTCCCTTCAAAAAAATAAAATAAAAAAATCTTAATTTAATCACTCCATCCGATCCCCTTATATCACTTATATCTCTCACCGAATGTGGTATACAACTCTCATGTTTGGTCCTGTGTCTCAAAATCTAGTTTAGGGTTACTTGATCTTGTCCCAGGGATAGCGAAGTAGCTTATCGGTGGCATTCCAACTCCATTGAGGGAGACACTGTGTTTTACTTGGACGAGATTAGGTTTCTTGTTCCTGAAACTCAGACATTTCTACGTTCTACACGTTCATCGTGTCGAAGTTTCATTCTTTTTTGGTCGCCTGCCCAGTAAATCGTACAATGCATTATTTAACAAATTGCCTGCAGACGTGTCTCCTGTCAATCGCAATGCTGAAAAGCTCAAGCCAAACGTCCATAAACACTACTCTTAGTCTCTTTTTCCTACTCCTACTACCCATAAGCTATTTTCTTAGTGCCAGTAGAATCCACTGCATATCTAGAGGTTATCCCCCAAATGCCGCGGATACAAAATAAAAAGGGTTTAATGAAATAAATTCTTTACAGGCCGCAAATCCTTTCAACAATTGTAAATACAGGGTGGCTGATCAATTTTGCTACATTAAGAAACTCAAATAACTTTTTGTAAAGTTTATGTAATTTAATTTTTAGAAATTTATTTGAAAAATAATAAGTTTTTATTAAAGTAATTCATTAAGTTTTGAAAACTATTGAATGTAAATGGCCACCACCTTCGTTGACACATGTGCGACATCAGTGTTGCAACGGGAATTCTCTCAATTACCGTTTGAATGGTTTGCTTTAAATCATCCAAATATGTTGGGTTTCTCTTGTAAACTTCTTGTTTGCAATAACTCCACAAAAAAAAATCAGGTGCAGTGAGGTCAAAAGACCTGGGAGGCGCCAACGGAATTTAGAGTTTCTTGAAATCAGTTTGTTGGGAAGTTTTTGCCTTAATTCTGCCATAACAGGCGTGGCTATGTGACAAGTTGCCCCATCTTGTTGAAACCAAGGTGAATTTAGTACCAGTCATGGCTAAATATAGGCGGCTTAGATAATATAAGTACATATATAGATATAGAGTTAAAATATGAAAATTGTACATTATTATTTTTAGCAACTCGCTGTTTAATCAAATATGGCACTATGGGCTCGATTAAAAAAATTTAAATAAATGAAATGAAAAATGAAATAAAATAATTCGCTGCCAATGCAAACAATTTTTAAAACCAATATGTATTGAAAACATTTGCTTTCGACATTTTTATTTAACTACCACCTCCTTGCTCCACCCATTTATTATTGCTTTAATGCTTTAATATATGTACATTTTGTATACAATGAATAAAAAAAATTAACTTTTTTATGGATTACTTCCAGTTTCATTTCGACAGTAATGGGTTAATCGTGTTTTTGAAAATAGATACACAATTTAAATACATTTTATTTCAGCGTTGCCGCTTAGCATGTACTCGTAATTATTAAAATGTCTGATAATTTTTGTGCAATTAAATTTTTTCATAATTTCTTTATATTATTATTTTATGCAAAATTGTTGTTAACATTTACGTTTTCGTAGTCCGACACAAATTTTTCTGAAGTCTTTAAAAATTTTGTTAGACATAAATATATAATAAAATAATAATAAACATGTATATGATTCAATCGTATTCAATTAAAAAGAATCTGCATTTCTTTGACAAAAATCTAACTAAAAAATAATTTTCCACACATATGTATATGCACATCCAAAATGTATTTATATTTTATATTAAAAATAAAATCAATTATTGGCCTTACTCTGCTTAATTTATAAAATTTTTAATAAGTTCCTAATTCCAATATTTTGTTTAATTGTTTCCTTGATTGGTCCCAGTAATCACGAACAATTTCTTATACTTTCTCTAGCAAAAAACAGTTTTCAATCTTTTAAGTTTGCTTAATTCAAAAGTGGGAAAATTTAAAGACAATTGATTATTATTAAAATTTAAATATTTTTTCTTCCTTGATTTTTATATTCTTAAAAAATTAAAAAAATTGTAAATCTTCGAATTTTTTGTAATATCGAATTCCTGACTGTGAAAAATTAATTTACGTTTCCGGCAATACTGATTTGTTCAGTAGAATTTAAGGCGAATTCAGTATGTTTTTGATGGATGGGTAATGTTGGAAAGAGCGAACTGCATGTTGTTTTTTGTGCTGTTCTATTGTTGTTCTAATAAGGCCACTTAATTCGCCTTGGTTGAAACTAAACAGTGTTGAAAGCAAGGCGTATTAATTATTAGGTGGATGCATCGGCGAATTCAGGCGAATTCGGTTAATATAGCGGCACTCTATTTGTCAAGTTTTGTTTACCTTTTTCAGCGCCATTTAAATTTTTGTACATGTTCTTTATCAACTACTTTTGACAGCTTAAGTGTGAATTCGCCATTTTACACAAACAAAATACCTGTTGTTTTTATTATTGTTGTATTGTTGTAGCGAAGCGGCTACCTTGTTTTTTGTATCATGGTTGAAAGGTATTCTCTTTCGGCTTAATTCTGGAAAGAAAACTGTTTCAACACCTTTAAGTAACGGTCTCCATTGACCGTAACAGTAAGACCATTATCTGCGAAACAGTAATGTCCGACACCTTGAAGAAACTGCATACCCCACTGTGATGCGAAGTGGATGTAATTGCATCTGATTGAGTATCTGTGGGTTAAATTTACTCGGTGGCATGTCATAACTACCAGTGACATAAAATCCATGGATGTTATGACACACTTAAAAGTGTCAAAAGGTCCATGGACGTTAAGACACTTTTGAAAGTGACGTAATGTCCATCAGGAAGGTGTCGTAAAGTACGTGGAAATTATGGCAGTTTGCACAGTGTCATAACGTATATAACTAAGTAATTAAAAAGTTTTTAGAACTGGAAAATTTTAATTGTAATACCTTTATCAAAACTATATACGAGTATATGAATGTATAAGTACACAAATAGAAAAAAGACGTTCTTTAATTTTTGTCAGCGAGCGATAATGCATATCTCGTTAAGTTGTAGATATAACGTTGTCAAACTGTGAATATACCACCGCCAAATTGCGAATAGATGGCATAAAAAAAAACCGGTATTAAATTGAGAATGTCTTATTGTCGAGATGAGATGGTTTTGTTCAATTAAGAACGAATGTTGTCAAAATGACAACAGCTTTTGTCACCTGATATGATTTGTTTATAATTTTGCCATCACGTTTTCTATGTTTTCTAAGTGCGGTTATTTGAAATGAAATATATACGTATATAATAATATAAGGGGCAAGCAATTTGCTTTATCTGATAAGCAATCAAATGAAAGAATGATAGTAATATCAAAAATCGCAGATACTGATATATGTATGTCCAATGTCCAATTGCTGATCAAGTTTTTGTATTTGATAATCTTTATTACTTTGCATTGCTTGATTACTCATAAAGGAAGTATGAAGGCAAAATCGGCGCCGAAAAAGTATATTAGAGAAGAAAGCGAATCAGAAGCAAACGACATCGAAGAAAATGCTATCAACATCAACTGTCAGGTGACAGAAATCTTAAAATGCGTTATATGTACGGTAGAGCCAAGAAATGTCTTATTAATGCCTTGCAAGTATTTTACAATTTGTTCTCCTTGTTTTCAAAATTTGGACACACAAAGTAATATAATTCAATAAGCGATTATTTATTTTGATAATAAAGTACTTTTTACTTCTGTAAAAACCCATTTCTGTAAAAAAACCAAATTTTTTGGTTTAACTTTTCAAGTGAATAATAATTCGTAAATTTAAAGAGAATATAAAACAATTCTGTATTGAAATAATCACTTGTTTAATTAAAAAGAGTGGAAGTGGCAATTTCTTGTACGCAATATAAGTAAGAGTTATGCGTCAAAGTTTTGCCACCGAAAGTGTGAACCAATTTGATAATGGTAACGGCTTTTATTCGTTATGCGGTTATTTTCATATTTAACTTCTTTTTTAAATATGGACCTTATGACATTTTTAAAAATGACATAAGGTCTATTTGCAAAGGGTCACTATGCCCTAGGACACTATGACATTTTTAAAAGTGTCATGCTGTCCATGAACCTTATGACACGTTTATGTGTTTCACAGCGTCCATGGACATTATGACATACCAGCAAATTTCTCCATATTCGACAATTTTGTTTGTTAACATTGCTGTTTAAATCAAAATGTGCCTCGTCAGACATAAAAATGCAGTTCAAGACGTTTTCATCCTCTGACACCATTTGAATGATCTTCTTACAAAATTACATAATCGGGAAGCCTCTAGGGTTCAGTTTGGTTGTTAGTTGAATCTTATAAGGAAATAACTTTAAATCTTGTTACAAAATTGTCTGCAGTAACAGTCTGTTTACACCCATTTGTGCAGATAAGCTTCCTGTCGAAACTCTAGGATTGGATTGTATGGCAGCTGCTACAGCAGAGATAGTTTTCTGTGACCGAACTGAGGGATCTCGATGAAAAGGCCTGCTTGCGATTTTGCCATGATCGGCGAAATTCTCCACGAGCCTCATTATAGTCCATCTGCTAGGAAGAGTGCCGCCAAACCTTATTCTCTTTGGATGGAAACAGCTATCCAAATTCTTGTTTCATGTCCCAACTCTTCATTTTAGTTAAATTTAAAGATCAATCTATAAAACACAATAAAAGTGGAACAGGTTAAATACACAGAAAATAAGTTATTACGTTTTTTGATGGTAGCAGGTACCCTGTATTAAAGGGTTTTACGTACAGAAATTTGGCAGATAAGCCTGTAATAGACATAAAATATATTTTTTCTCTTAATATGGCCGTTAGTCTTTTTTATTAAATTTTTCAAAATTTATTTTATTATAATTATTAATAAAATGTGTTATTGAATTGATAACATTACAGCTATAGCGTAGATAATACTCAATATATAACAAAATTCTTTCTTAGTTTTTGCCCTAGAGGTTGCTGCTAATTTTCACATACTACAAGTACTTTACACTCGCTCGCGTTAAGAAGTATTATTAATAATTTATACAAACTTTCATCCCCCTTTTCTTTCTTGGAGTGGCTTTATGCCCGATCGTTTTAAAATTGACAAAGTTTCATACAAACTTTCATCCCCTTGGGGGTAGAATCGTCATAACATCTACTTACACGCCAAATTTCAGCCCGACCCGTCCCGTGGTTTGGACTGTGTGTTGATAGATCACTATGTCAGTCAGTCAGCTACCTTTGTGTTATATATGTACATATATTTAGATGTACATAGTTATATAAAATTTTATTGAAATAATTAAATACTTAAATCTTTTTATTTATTATCTTCCAGAACTGGCAGTCAAGAGTATTTGGAAAACAAATCCCTCTCCGACGAAGACGAGACGACATCCAAAGGCTGCTGCCGCTGTTGTGCTAAATTTTGTATGCCATGTCGTCGCTTGCGCTGTTCACGCTGTTGTCAACGCAAAAAGTCCACAGCCAAAGATGAGGCCAAACAGCCTGTACTTTCAGCCACCAGCAGTGCCACGACCACACATTTGGAAATTGTTGATGAAAAGCGGAAAACCTCCTGCTGGCAAAAACTAAATTGTTGCAAAAGTTGTAGAAAAAAATCAAACGACTCAATTGAATCGTCTGCTACTCTGAGGCAAGAAGAAACAACAAAAGCAACTTCATTCAGACCGATGGGTCCACCAAAACAAAGTAAATGTGGTCTGTGTTTGAGTAAAATTTTCTGTTGCCGTTCCGTAAATAAAATCGATCCGAAGACAGGTGACGAAACGGAGGTTAAAAAATGTTGCTTTTGTATACCTTGTCGTAAGAAACGGGGAACGGGAGTACATGATTCGACAGTAAGTTCAGTGGCTGGGGGCTCTGCAGCTGCTTGGGAGGATCCCGAAAGTGGTATAACCGCTGCCGAAGCGGCTGTTGTAGAGGGTCAAGATGTGGAAGCTAAGCCGTAAGTTTATAAATGTTACTTTTAAATGGAACGTGTTGAATATTGTTATTGTTGTTTTTAAAGGGGCTGCTGTAAGCGCTTTTGTAACTTTTTGCTTTGCTGTCGCAAACAGAAAGTTGTAGTGGTGGACAGTCGTCGGCCCAGTATAAGGGCACCACCTCCCGAGGTAATTATTTATATGATGTGACTTGCAAAATTTGTGCTTGAAGAGTATGTGTGAGTTTTTTAAGGTTATATTAAAAAAAATACCTTTTTACGGTGCTTCTTACCTAAAGGGACATTCTAAATTTTTTGTACATATTTTCTTTCAAAGTATGTACTTTAAAACGATTTTCTACAAATAAAAAGTAATTTTCATTTGAAAAGTACTTTTCATCTTTTTTTTATTGAAAATGTACTTTTCATTAAAAAAGTCGATTGAAAATGTACGTTACGGCTGAAAAGTACTTTATATTGAATATGTACTTTTCACCTAAAAATTTCTTTTTTAATGAAAATATACTTTTCTAAGTATTTTTATTTTTAATTTCAAATGAATTTTTCATTTAAAATGTAATTTTCACTAAAAAAGTACTTTTACTGAAAATGTACTTTTCATTACAAAAGTACTATTTACTGAAAATTTGTTTTCAGTAGAATTGTACTTTTTATTGAAAATATACATTTCATTTCTATTGAAAATATAATTTTCACTAAAAAAGTAATTTTCATTACAAAAGCAATTTTTACTGGATATGACCTTTTTGTTAGAAATGTACTTTTTGTTAGAAAAGTACTTTTCACAGAAAATATATTATTCATTAGAAAAGTACTTTATACTGAAAATATAATTTTCAATAGCAAAGTATTTTTTACTGAATAAATAATTTTAATTATAAAAGTACGTTTTAATGAAAATGTACTTTTAATTAGAAGAATACTTCTTGCTGAAAATACTCCTTTCATTAAAAAAGTACTTTGTACTGAAAACGTACTTTTAATTAGAAAAGAACTTTTTACTGAAAAATTTATTTTTATTACAAGAGAACATTTTACTGAATGCGAGCTTTTGATTAGAAAAGTACCTTTTTCCTCGATAGGTACTTTTAATCTGAAAAGTACTTTTTACTAAAAATGTACGTTTTATTGAAAACACTCTCCGCTTCACAACTACTTTTTATTCGAAAAGTGCTTTCTAATAAAAAAAAATTTCATTAAAAAATCAATTTTTACTTAAAATGTTTTTTTTTTAATTAGAAAAGCACTTTTTGCTGAAAAATTACTTTTCATTATAAAAGTAAGTTTTATTGAAAATGTGTTTTTCATTTCGAAAGTACTTTTCTTCTTTCTACTAAAACTATACTTTTTATTAAAAAGGTAGTTTTCATTACAAACTAACATTTTACTGAAAATGTACTTTTCATTAGAAAAGCATTTTTTATTAAACATGTATTCGAAAAGTACTTGTTAATAAAAAAAAAATTATTTGCATTACAAGAATCATTTTTTCTTAAAATGCACTTTCAATTAGAAAAGTACGTTTTGATGAAAATATACTTTTAATTAGAAGAATAATTCTTGCTGAAAATGTTCTTTTCATTAAAAAAGAACTTTTTAGAATAGTACTTTGTACTGAAAACATACTTTTAATTAGAAAAGTACTTTTTAATAAAAAAATTATAATTCTCATTACAAAACTAATTTTTTCATAAAATGTACTTTTAATTAGAAAAGTATTTTTTATTACTTTTTATTAGAAAAGCACGTTTTATTGAAAATGTGTTTTTCATTTTGAAAGTACTTTTTTTATTTCTCTAAAACTATACTTTTTATTAACACAAATAGTTTTAATTACAAACTTACATTTTACTGAAAATGTATTTTTCATTAGAAAAGCGTTTTTTATTAAACATGTAAGAAAAGTACTTTTTACTGCAAATGTACCCAACATTGGAAAAGTACTTTTTCGCAGAAAAGTACTTTATACTAAGAATGTAATTTTCATTAGAAAAGTATTTTTTACTGAATGGGTACTTATAATCTGAAAAGTACTTTATATTAACAATATACTTCTTAATGAAAATATTTTGTTTTAAAAAGAATATGAAAGGAAGTGAAGCGAGAAGAAAGCTCTAAAAAGAACTTTTTACTGAAACCCTGCATTTGAATAAATAAATACTTTTACTACAAATTTTTCCATTTTACTAAAAACGAATTTAAAAGTATAATTAATATAACTTAAATCTATATCGCTCCTTTATTGCAACATAGTCATATCTCAAAAATTTTGGAGTTAACAATGCAGGATTGTTAACAGCACTACCTTTTATATTGTGCCAAAAATTTACTCAAATTACTTTTAAACTGTTTCCTTTAGCAGATATTCTCTAAAAAAATTTTCTAAGCTAAAAACATGAAATGTGTTTTTCTCAAAACAAGCTTTTTTTAGTTATGACTATGTTGCAATAAAAGAGCGATATAATGTATGTAAACAAAATAAGTTAATATTTTTACGCTTTTCTGCAGGATACTCGTCGTAAATTACACGCTGACTTGGTTGAGTACACCTCCAAAATGAAGGGCGCCATACCAGTGCTGCCACTGTGGTTGGCTTGGTTCTGCGCTATTTGTAATGCTTTGGTACCAGGACTGGGTAAGTGTTGGCAACTAGAACAACTCGGTAATATTTTGTTTATTTTTCATTACTCTTATAACTGTTTGTCGCCCTTAAGGTACTTTGCTATCTGGCCTATTTTGTCTTTGCGTGGGTATACCACGCTTTTCTCAATATGACAGCGCCAAAGCCCGTCTGGGCTCATTCATTATCAACACCATAGTTGCCGTATCGCAGTTATTCTGCGTGCTGTTCTGTTTTGTGGGCTGGGGCTGGTCCATCTGGTGGGGTACTATAATGTTAAAATGTGCAAGTAAGTGCAAATTTCACTTTTTGTTTAAGTTTTCTGAAAACTAATTTTTTTTTTTTAAATAATTTAATATAGAAAAACTTAGTAAAATAAAGAAAGTGGAACGTTTAGAACTGGAGGAAGAAAAGAGACAGGCGGCTGCAGCTGAGGCAGCTGCTGCAGCAGCCGCTAAAACATCAACAGCCAACGAAGCTGAAGCAGCAAAATCGTAAAAACCCATTTACCATAAACTAACTTCCATTTTGAAATCGGATTTCAAAAAATCAAAAAATCTACATTATGTTCAATTTAAAAAATAAACGAACCAAACAAAATTTGTCTACCAAAAACTGAAAACTACTGAACAATTGAAAACCACTTCCAAACGATTTTTTATTATTTGCAATAATTTGTGAAAAGTCTACCAGTGAAAGAAATTTGTTTTCCTTTTTAGCAAAAACAAGTTTTCCACTAGATAATAAATTTGAAATATATAATTCAAAATAATTTTGAAAACAATCTTTAATGTTGAATACTTTTTTAACAAAAAGTATTTCCAAACAATGACCATTATTTTTATAAAAAATAAAAAATAGAAAATTATTAAAACATTAGTGTTAATTTGTATATAAAAAGTTTTGAATTTGTAAAAAGACATTCCAAACATAAATAATTTAATCAAAACTACAATTAAACAAAGTGCACTTACTTACATATGTATTTTTAAGCTTAAAGCAAAACTATAAAATTAATTGTCATAAATTTAAATTTATAAAACAATTATAGTTACAATTTACAAGTAGATATATAAAATCTATATTTAATAACAAAAATTTAAATAAAAAAATATTAAATGACCATGTAAAATTCAAGCTGTTTTTCTAAATCATACATGACTGATTGACATGACAAACAGTGACCAGCAAAATTCTTCGTACAGTGATTAAATGTAGAAGGGTCTATATGCCATTTACAACTTTTTGAAAACATCCAAAAAATGATTTTTTTTATTTTATTAATAGATTTAATAATTTAGTTATAGTTCAATATAAGGACAATAAATTAATAAATTCAATTATAATCTATATATGGCATAGTGTTATTGCTGTAAGCCAGGTTGGCAGTGGAGATATTTTACATAATAATAAAAGCAGATAGTCTGATAATATAGTACTAAAATATTATGAGTTGGTATTAACTATTAAATTCATTCAGTATTAGAGATATTAGTGCGTGAAAATTAGAACCGTTTAATATCTTCAATACGAGGGCGGGTCGGAAACTTCTTAGCCTATCAATGAAAGAGAATAGTTTTCAATAATATTTTTATTTTTCAGTATAATCTCCTGAAACTTCAATACACTTAGTCCAATGCTTTTCTAGCAATTCTATCCCTTGATTAAACTAGTTTTCCTCAAGGTCTTCAAAATAGTAGTTTACAACTATAATTGCATCTTCATTTGAGGTAAAACGCTTGCCAGCAAGAAATTTTTTAGATTTGGCAACAGTTAAAAATCACTGAGAGCTAAATCAGGAGAATACGAGTAGGGTTGGTGGGTGCTCAAGCAACTCGTACTTTAATTCGTTGATTTTAGTCATTATTGATAAAACACTCTTGTGCGCTGGTGCGCTGTCTTGATGAAAAATTATTTTTTTGTGTTGTAAGCCAGGACGTTTTTGATCCAAAAGTTTGCAATAGTACTCTGACAGCCAGTTCGTCGATGTCGAAAGGATAAGTTCATTCGCACTCTAGGCGAAAGAAAATTGATTTGGGTTTTTTCTAACTTTATTTTATTCGACCGATGTGTCAAAATTCAACTAAAATACATAAGTTCATGCGAACGAATAATAGTGACATAGACATAAACCCAAATCGATTAGAATATATTTTCGCATATATTTTCATTCGATATCGTCGAACAGGCTGTGAATTTATTGTTTTACCCTTTTGCAGATAGTCAATGCGTAAATATATATCTTAATGCTGCTTAAATATATATCTTTTTTATCAAGTAGGACAAAATGAAATGGCATTGCTGTCGCTATAATTATTCGAAATCGAAGAACTATTGAGGTCGAATATCATATGTTGGAGTGATTGCCCCCCCATCACTGAGTTAAATAGATGGTATATAATAAAACAAGTAATTTTTTTCGTTTGATATATTTATTATTAATTTATATTTTATTTCCGCTTTTTTTTTCGTTTATATATTCTTTATTTTAATTAAGTTTCATGTTTTAATTAATGCGAAATAAAGTAATTTTAATTATTTGTTTATAAAGCTTAGAAACGCTAAAAATTATTTTTTTTATATTTTATTATAAAAATTCTTTAAGGAAAGCAACTACAAAATATTTTATAATTATAAAAAAATAATAATAATAATATACATATAAACAGAAAATTCTTAAGTAAATAAATTAAAAAATAACAAAACATAGACTTCAGGTTTACAACAAAATCTAAATTTAAATTAAAAAAAAATATATACAAAAACTTAGCATAATTAAGATGTTCAATGAACATTAAGATTATTTATATTTGAACTTATTATTATAACTTACATAATTATTAATTATTTTTATGCGTCTCAAGCACTTTTTTTTACCTCTAACTTAAATTCAATAGAACAGTTTGAACAAAGTGTTGCCAGTGCTGCTGCCTCTGAGCTGTTAGAGAGAATGGATCACTTTGTTATAAACCTTTTCTTGGAGATAATGAAGGGGTTGTTGCTGTGGGATCTCCAAGAGCAGGTTATTGTAATTTTCTCGATGGATGAGAAAATCACAATATGTGTGGGGAAATAAAATAAATAGAAAGGTTAGGGTTGGAAATTTCGTTTTAAATAATATTTATTTACTGTTTTACCTTTTACTAGAAAATTGGTAATTAGAATTGTAGTTGAAAACGTACTATACCATCCGGCTGATGATTTTTTAAGTGCCGTTTTTGCTATAAAAAAAAAGCAACGGTATAAGTAGAAAACCGCAATAAGTGGAAGCGTGAATTTATAAAAAAGAAAAACTTTGTGACAATTATTTTTATATACTTTTAAAGTAAAAAAATATAAATAAAAAAAAACAAAAATTGCATGAGTGTACTTAGTAGATGCAATACTGAGAGGGAGCTTAGCTCCACTAGAAAAAACCTCTGGATTTCTGAGAAGAATCTTTGAAAAAGTCATTGTTGTTACAACAGAAGACCAACCATCTACCAGTTCAGTTATTGCAGATAAGCCGAAAACACAAGTAGGCATGGGCAGGTATGTAACCGTGGTTAAACGTCAGCGAAGCCCCAAATCCGCTCAAATATCATCAAATCCGCAAATTTCCAAAGATGATTATAGGACTACGGCAACGGATAGTAATAGGTTTGCTATCCTTCAGACTGACGAGCCAACTACATCAAAAAAAAAAAAAAAACATTTAATCCGCCACCAATATATTTGAGAGAACCTACTTCTAATGAGCTGGTAAAACTACTTATTACGGTAATCGATAAGGACAATTTCAACGTGACATCAGTTAACCGCGGAAACATCAATGAAACAAAAATTCAGGTAAACCATGAAAATGATTACCGAAAATTGTCTAACGTTTTGGAAAAGGAGAAAAAGCTAAAGGTATTCAGGTCGTCATAAAAGGTATTGACCCATGTGTAGCCACGGATATTGTCCTGAAACGGAATGAAACTCACCCAATTTATACCCTCAAATTTCTCTTGCACCGTAAAGTTACCGTAGAGGAGCCTCATAAGCGTTTAGGGCCCGTTCAATGCCTAAACTGCCAGGAATTTGGCCATACTAAGGCCTATTGTAAACTGCCCGCAGTTTGTGTTGTGTGTGGAGATCTACACGGCACTTCACAGTGCAAAAAACCAAAGACTGACTCGAGCGCTAAAAAATGCAGTAACCGTGGAGGTAACCACACTGCAAATTACAGGGGCTGTCCTGTTTACACTCATTTTAAACAATCAATGACAAATAAGTCATCAATTACCTTCAAGCAACCCCAGCAGTCAAACATTATTTCTGCAAACAATTTTTCCCAGGTAGGCCAGTCAACCAGCCACATAATCATGCAAAACCCCAAACAAGTTTCATATGCTAGTGTGGTAAAAACCGATATACAAAACTTGAATCAGGAGCCCAAGCCCCAAAATTCCGATCAAAATTTTAAAAATCTTGAGGCAACTCTGCAGACTCTTCTTCAATCCATAAACACATTTACGGTTTCTATGACGAACATGATGCAGGAAATGCTGAAAATGCAATCCACTATTTTGCAGGCTATTTAAAAAAAAATTAGTTGGTTAAAAATATGTTTCTGAAACGCAAACGGCATCCGAAAACACAAAAATGAACTTGAGCACTTCCTTATGGAAAAGCAAATCGACATAATGCTGATTGCTGAAACTCACTTGACAGGCAACAGTTATTTCAAAATTAATGGTTACACACTATATGATACTAAAGATCCCCGTGGCAGATCTTGCGGAGGCTCAGCAATTTTGATAAAAACTAGAATTAAGCACTATTTGCTAAACGAGACATGTGAGGAGTATCTTCAAGCAACAAACATATGTATTGAACATTTTCATCACAAAATTGTTATTTCATCGATTTATTCCCCACCCCGGTTTTCAGTAACAGAAAATCAATATACAAATTTTTTCAATTCACATGGGCCTCGATTTTTAGCGGCTGGCGACTATAACGCTAAACACACTTTTTGGGGATCACGTTTAATTACCTCGAAAGGCCGTGTGCTTTTTAATACCGTTTCCAAAATGGGCTTAGATGTGGTTTCAAGCGGACACCCCACTTATTGGCCGTCAGACCGACGAAAGATCCCAGATGTTATAGATTTTGGAGTTGCGAAAAATTTTCCTCTAGAGTGGATGCAAGTGGAGCCTTCATTAGATTTGTCATCAGATCACTCTCCCACTATAATCTCTGTTTTGTTCCCCCAAGAGATTGGCTCATCGTTGACCGTCAATAGAGTTAATTGGCTAAAATACAAAAATTTTTGAGCACACATTGTACTGAAAATATCGCCTTGACAACGCCTGAGGATATTGATGTCAATTAACGATTTTTCTGAAAACCTCAAACTGGCCGTACAGCATGATACCATAGATACCAATAGAACTTATTCGTCTGAAATTGAGCAACTTCTGTCAGAAAAAAGAAGAGTCAGAAGAGAGTGGCAACTTCGCAGGTCTCCCCAGCTTAAGACTAGGCTACGGGAATGCATAACTCAGTTAAGAAATCTGCTTGAAATCCACAGAATGGCTTCCCTTAACATATTTGGAAAACCTGGATGGTACTCCGCAATCTGACTATTCTCTGTGGAAAGCGACAAAAGGTCTGAAAAGACCCGTAATAGGTAAGCCATCTTTGCGAACTTCAGCTGGCGATTGGGCAAGAAGCGATTCTGAAAAAGGGATGGTGTATGTTAATCATTTGAAAAACGTTTTTATTGTAAATGATACAGTGGGTGATGTTGCTGAATTTCCGCCATATGCTGTTAGACCGCCTGTGCCTTTGAGACTTAGTTTTCAAGATATCGAAAACGTTATAAATAAAGTAAACTCTGGAAAAGTTCCAGGTTTTGATAAAATTACTGGCAAAATGCTTGTACAGTTACCTCATCTGGCTAGAAGAGTTCTTCTTTTTATTTTTAACGCTATTTTGCGCCTAGAATACAGAATGCAGAGTGGATGGTTACTATGATACCCAAGTCAGTAGAGTCATATAGACCAATAAGTCTACTGCCAACAATTTCAAAACTTTTCGAAAAATTGTTAATGGCGAAGTTGACTCCAATATTGAATGATGTAGGATGCATCCCTGATCATCAATTTGGTTGTCGGGCTAAACATAGCACCATAGAACAAACGCATAGACTAGTTAATGTCATAAGAAAGACTTTTGAGGATAAAAAGTATTGCTCAGCTCTATTCATTGATGTTTCCCAAGCTTTTGATAAAGTGTGCACGAGGGCTTAATGCACAAAATAAAGTTGAAATTGCCTGCAAACACTCATAAGCTTCTGGAAAGCTATTTATGCGGCCGGAAGTTTGTTATCAGAGAAGGCGACTTTATAAGCCCAACTCAGCCAATCGAGGCAGGAGTTCCCCAAGGTAGCATTCTGGGACCCACTTTATATTTAATTTACTCTTCTGACATGCCAACCAGATGTGGTATTCACACTTCAACTTTTGCAGATGACACAGCATTCTTCAGCGTACATGAAAACCATCAAGTAGCTTCGCGAAATTTGCAGCAGTATATTTCAATATTAGAGAAATTGTTGAAACTTTGGAAAATAAAAGTTAATGAACAAAAATGTACTCACGTTACATCCACACTGCGTAAGCAAGCATGTTCGGCTATCCAAATTAACAATACACCTATTCCGCAGCATAATGAAGTTAAATACCTTGGTATTTACCTCGACCCTAGGCTAACGTGGAAGCCTCACATTGATGCGAAAGTCACTCAGTTGAAATTAAAAGCAGCGCTACTAAATTGGCTTATGGGCAGAAATTCTACATTGAAATTAGATTGCAAACTTTTGTTATACAACGCAATTTTAAAGCCTATATGGTGCTACGGAATTCAGTTATGGGGCACCGTCATATGTTCAAAAAATTCAAAGGCGACAAAACAAAATTCTTCGAACAATTACTGCAGCACCATGGTACGTAAAAAACTCCCGTATTCACAAGGATCTGTGTGTTTCACTGGTAAAAGATGAGTTTTCAAAGCATGCGACAAGGTATATCAGCAAATTGGAACTTCACCCAAACCCTCTTGCACGAAACATACTTAATTTTAGTAGTCACACTCGGTTGAGAAGAAGGGATACCGTTGCCACCATCAGATCGTTAAGTAGGTGATTTTACCGATATAATATGCGCATAATAAAACTTTTTGTCTAGCATTGGCTGGACTTAGTTAATTTATTGTATTTAGTATTAAGATTTGAATACTTATAGGCTTTTTCCACTGAACAACATCTAACATCTACCATCAGTTTTTGAAGATGATAACATCTTTCCATAAGAAATACATTGTACTAAAAGTCAACATTTTTCAACATCTTTACAAAATGTTCCTATCTCATTTTATTCCATTCAACATCTTTCGATTATTTCAGTGTCATCACTAGAAAAGTGGCAATATTGGCGATTATTCTTGTGGCATCATTTGGAAGTTTTCCAGCCATATGTTATTTTTTTCAATATTTAATAAAGTTGGTAATATTAAACAGCCAAAACAAAGGTAAGTAAAAATTGTAAATTTTCGTACAAAGAATAAGATTCATACAATAACAGGATAATAAAAATTGGTACGAACAATAAAGGTAAGTAAGTATAATGAAAGGTAAGTATATATGTATATATTCAGATAAATATTTATAATAAAGTTATTTCCAATTAATACATGTAATATAAATATATATAAAAATTATAAAATGTAAATTCAACGTTTAAATTCATATTGGTAGTTTACATCAAATAATTCAGCAAAATAATGGTTGTCCAACTTAGTTTGGACACAGTTTTTGTTTGTTTTGTAATTAATTAATATTTTTAAAGAAGACAGAGCAGAGTAAATTGTGTACTTTTTTCATATCTATAATTTTTTTGAATTTGAGCCGCATTATAAAAATAATTAACAATTGTGTAAATTATAACTATTTTAAATTTAAAGCACAAAAGTAAAATATAAAACTATTAATTTAACTTAAAATAAAGGTACTAAATAAAATCAGTTAAATAAATTAGATTTTTTGTTTATAAAAAGTCAAATTAAAAATAGGATCACACTTACGATTTTCTGATTTCTGAACATCAAGTTCATTTAAGTAAAACTAAAACTTATTTATATAATAAACTTTAAAAAAATTTTAAATATGCATTTGGTGGAAAATAATTTAGAAAAAACATACATTTTTCAATACAGGGGTTTTCTCTACCTGGAAGTATTATAAGAAATTGATTTTTAAAAGCGTTTTGTTTAGTATCCAAAGTCTATCAACTATCACACATTAACAACTGTTTAAAAGTTACAAAAATACTCTTGATAGGAAATTTAAGTCAAATTAAAATAGAAAATATATATACATTATTGAAGCACACGCTCTCGAGAATGATTTTCTTGAGGGCCTATTCCACCATATTGCAACTCCTGTTTTCAATCCACTTTTATGCTGAAAACGATTTTTGGGAATTTAAAAACATTAACGTTTTAGGTGGTAAAACTGTCCCACTATGTCGAACGTTAGCGTTCGCTAGCATTTTGAACACCAAAAAATTGTTTAAAGGCATACTAAGTAATCTAATCGCAATAATTTAAAATTAATTAATGCGATTGACCGATGAGCTTGTCAACAGAATGTTCATAAGTAATCTCCAAATCAGTTTTCTGATCTACACAATTTAATTTTATATTACTGATGTATAGCATGCTGCCTACGAAATGCATACATATTGATTGACAAAAACATAAATTTTTGCGAATTTATAAACATTAGCGTTTGAGGTGCTAAAAACAGGCTTTTAGGACCTGTCCCACTATGTCGAACGTTAACGTTTGCTAACATTTTAAACACCAAAAAATTGTTTAAAGGCATACTAAGTAATCTAATCGCAATAATTCGAAATTAATTAATGCGCTGAACCGATGAGCTTGTCAGCAGAAAGTTCATGAATAGTCTGATATACAAATTACTGGGGAACCTTAGCGTTCGATATCGTGGGACAAAAATTGGTATTTAACTCTAAAGGTTTTCAAGTCTACTGACTGTGGTGCCTACGAAATGTCGAATTAGAGACAGCAGATTTATGTAGAGCCTGTTTCACGTACACGTTTAAGTAAACCTAAAACTTATCTATATGTTTCTTTACAAAATTTTAAAATATATAAAAATATATATTTAGAAAAATACATGTTTCGGTGCAGGGTGTTTTCTTTATAAGAAAATGAGTTTTAAAACTTTTTTTTTGCACCCAAAGTCTATATTTTTATAGTTATTGTAAAGGGCTCAAAAGAACACGTCAATCAGTGCATATGCGTGAGTGTCGTGTTTTTGTCGCTTAAAAGGAGACGTACAAATAATATCGTCAATCATCATTTTTATTTTGACTTCGCTGCGTTCGTTTCTAAACATGTTATCATCAGATGATGAATTATTGCTATCTTGTGCAATTTTGTTAAGAAAAAAAAAAAAACATGAAAAGAAAAAAACTATGTATGAAATGTAGGAACAAAATAAAATTTTATAATCATAAACAAAATAAAATTCAATAATCATAATAAATATAAATGTTGTTTTTTATTTTACTTATTGTTGTTCCTTTCGATAACAAAACTGACATTTTCTATCGTCAATCACAACTGGAGACTATCAAAATAATTACACGTCAAAATAAAATATCAAAAGTTTTTGAAGTTCATCAATCAGAGCCGACAGCTAATAGGTGTACACGAAAAAACACGACTGCACGCACACATTTCGCTAACATTTTAAACGCCAAAAAAATGTTTAAAGGCAAAAAAAGTTAAAAGTGATTGCAAATCACTTTTTATGAGTGATTTGAAATCACAAAAAAGTGTTCTGTACTCAAAATATTTTTTGATTTTAAACCGGTAAGCTAACTTGCAATCAATTTGAAATCACATCCTAATTTTTGCACGTATTTAGTTATGAATTTTATAATTTATTACATGAATTAATAACTTAATGCGTTTTCTAATGATTATTTAAGTAAAATTATTTACAGGGTGGCTCATGAAAGCTGCTACCAAAAGAACATAATAAATTATTTTCTGTGTAACTAACCTGTTCCATTTTTATTGTATCTTATAAATTGATCTTTAAGTTTAATTAAAATGGAGAATTGGGACAATAAAACAAGAATTTGGATAGTGCAACGCTTTCATGCTTTAGAGTCCGTTGTTTCTGTCCAATTAGAATATAGGCGCACATTTGGTGGCACTCCTCCTAGCAGATGGACTATAATGAGGCTCGTGAAGAATCTTACCGATTGTGGCACAATTGCAAGAAGGCCTTACCCTCGAAACCCCTCAGTTCGGACGCAGGCAACTATCGCTGCTGCCATACAATCAAAACCTAGAATTTCGACAAGGAGCTTTCTGCTCAAATGGGTGTCAGCAGTCACTGCAGAGACAATTTTGCCAGGAGAATGGGCATACCCTACAACGACTGCTGCAGTAGTTGCCAAGACACCTCCTCGGAACATGCCTGGCGGAGCTACAATAACCCATCATATCCTGTCCTGGGTCAGCCAGACCGCGCTAGCCTTATTCATAAGGAGTAGCGGATGGCTAGTACAACAGCATGTAACGTCGTACAGAACTGTTTTCCAGCTTTTCCCCTCCTAACTTTTTTCCCAACACAAAAACTGCGAAGCTTTTTTGCTTGTCTGCAGTAACACCCAGGGTCTGAGGAAGGAGTCGAACCTGCGACCTCGAGACTGTTGGCCGAGTCTCTACCAAATCAGCCATCGAGGCACCGAACTATATCTTTATACTCCTCTTCTCTTTTCACCTCTCCATTTTACAGGCAAACACAGAGAGAACAAAGTTAGGATCCAAGTGAGTTGGCGAACCCAGGACACATATTGGAGAATCCAGCGGCCTGCCTACCTACCCTAACCTAACTGTTTAGTTAACATTTCATAGGTGCTGAAAATGTAAATTTTTTGCGAGATAATTCTATGGAAACAATTATTTCTTGAGCAATGTTATCGGTCAAGCAGACCCAAATGTATTTTATTTATGTTTTCTCTAAAGAATATGCGGGTATGTTCTCTTTAGTCTGGTACGAACTCTCGAAGATATCGAAAATGGTAATAAGCATAAAATTCGGTTTTCGAAGATAATATTTTAGCACTATTTTCTTGAAAATATTTTAGCTTTTTTTAAAAAGTTACTGTTAGTCAATTGTTTTGCAAAAAAAAGAAACACAACAAGCAAATTTTATTAGATTTTCAATCCGTATTTTTTTCAGTTCTTATAGTATTCCTCCAAGTAATTTGAAAACTCATAAAAGGCTATTAAAAACAAAAAACAAAAATTAAGTAATTGTGAAGTAGTTAAAAAGTAAAACAATTTAAAACTGAGTATCGATTGAGCGAGCGCGGTATCAAACAATTAAAATGAGAAATAAAAAAATGGCACAATTTTGTTTTTAAACTCTTTGAGGGCAATAAGAAAAATGAAATGTTTTGCTATATATGTATGTAGTTATATGTATATGTTGTTGTAAATATGGGTATGTGTATTTGTAATATGTATGTAAGATTTGTTTCTTCAAGACTTAAAAAGCTAACGGACGTATGTTTTCAATTATATATGGTTGAAATTCTTTTAATTTTATAACTTTTGGTTTCCGAAATGTTTTACCGAAAAATAGTTTTGCTTTGTTTTTTTTTATTAGAATTTGTGTTCAAAATAGTTTCCTTTTAATTTTTAAAATATTTTTTTTATATCTTTTCAAATCCTTGAATGTTTTTAAACTTATTGTGCTGTTTATAAATCGTTATACTTTAACTTTTTTTCAAGAGTTTTGTTTTCATTTCTTTTTTTTTCATTCAATACTTCTTGTTGTTTTAAATGTTTTATTATTGATAAAATTAATATAAGTATACTATATATTTTAAAAAATATATAAAGCTAGACACATAGACACATAAAGATTTTCAATTCGTTTTGAAATCTGTGAACTTTTTTTGTTGGTTGCACGTGTTTTTTTTTCTAAAAGAAAATGAAATACTTAATTAGTAAAGTTAATCATTGTTTTCGTTAAATTAACGCCGTTTTGTTGTCAGTTTGTTCATATAAATAGATGCGGTTGTTAGTTGCACACAGTCAAGGAAGTCTCTTGAATTCCGTTTAAATGATCTTTTAAAGTTTTTGCTTTTCTAAAGATTCGATTCAGATCAGTTGAATCTTTAGGAAATCACACATTTTTCATTATTGCCACTTATATTGACTTGTTCCAAGTTGCGGGCGATTTCATGATCATCTTCGATACTGGAAAAAAAGGGAAACAGGGTATTAATAATTAACATTAATAAACTTATACTTGTTGTTTACTCAAGCTTGAGGTCACTTGTTATAATAAAAATTCATTACTTATTCTTCGATATTTCGACACCCCTTTGGGTGTCTTCTTCAGGAAGATTTATCTCAAGCTTAAGTAAACAATATCAATATAAGAAGCTAATATAGTGAAAAAAAAAAATCAATTGTTTACAATTATACTTTAAAAATATCGAAAAACTAATTCAAGATACACTGCGGAAAATGCCAAATTGTGAAACTGCAAAGACGTACGCCGCTTACACACACGGAATGTTTAATTTGGAAAGTCTTGAGTTTGGTGGTGGCAAAGGAAAATAAGTAAAGCAAGAGAGCTGCTCTCTTTTCCCTTGCCACCACCAAACTGAAGACTTTGCGAAGTAAAACCAAAAAGGGAACTAATAAGGGCCCACTTGAGCTGAACAACTAAGGTATACTTGAGAATCCAAGAGTGTGTCATTGGAAATCTACTACTGACTAACAATTGTTCTTTTGGAATATTGTAACCAGTAATTCACTAGTGTCGTTTAGTAATTTTGTAACCACTTCTGGTACTTTTTTGTTTGTAATAAACAAATAATTAAAATATCAAGAGTACCATTTTTTTCTCACACAAATTTTAGCAAAAAATTAAGAAATCGAAGAAAAAGCACAATCTGACGACTTTTGCTACTTTGACTGCAGTTTGTAAAAACTGATGATAAAAGCTTGACCACTTTATACTCAAATAAATTTACTGCCTGGTTCACGATGTCATTTCATAAACGTTCATCATAATTTTTAAGGTCAAAAACCTACTCCGATGCCCTTTATAAGTTTTATTTTTCCTTGCTCTTGTATCATTTGCCTTGTATACCTTCGATACAAGTATATCCGTTAGTTGAATAATAGTTGACTACAAGTCACTTACTTTTAATATAAAACATTACCGAACGTTAAAAAACGATACGTGTGTCAGGCAGTAAATTTATTTGGATATACGAATATAAAGTGGTCAAACTTTTATCATCAGTGATTAAAAAACTGCAGTCAAAGTAGCAAAAGTCGTCAGATTGTAGTTTTTCTTTGACTCCTTAGTTTTTTGCTATTCAAACATAAACTGATCCTTCGACTCCTGATTCGAAGCTTACAAACAGTCGCAATTGGGCTACAGACAAAAAACTTCTGAAGTCGACATGTTTGAACAGTTTTTGCTTTGACCGACTTCAATTTCTAATAATTTCGCAAGTTAAAGAAAAGTTGTGTGCATAGACTTTGGCTTTGCATACAATCAGTTTTGTCGGATCACAAAATTTATCTTTTTTAGCAACTCTCGATCATCACAAAGGTAACGACTACAGGACCCAAGTGAGGTGGACAACCTATATTACTCCGGTGTATCCAGCGGCCTGCCTACCTAGCAACTCTCGAGACCCTTTACGTATGAGAGACTATTGTATTGTTGGTATATAAAATTGTATATATAGTGTTGCCGCTTTAGCGCTACAATTGAAGTTACCGTATTGCTTCCAGTGAAATGGGGGGGAGTTTTTGCGATTGAAGAAAGTGATTTTAGGGATCCCCAAAAATTCGAAACCGCTTCGCTAACCGGTTTTTTGTATTCAGTACCCGTCCTTGCCTTGTAACGTGTAACTGACCTTGTAACGGTCAATCGCTTTAATGCGAAAATTGAAGTTGCCGTATTACTTTCGGGGAAGTCGGGGGATTTTGGTGATTCCTGAAACCAATTTTGGGAATTTGCAAAAAACTCAGAACCGCTTCGTTAGCCATATCGGCACAGGTTTTTTATATTCGCTGCGCATTCTTGCCTTGGAACGTGTAACTGAACTTCTAACGGTAAATCGTTTGCGAAAATTGAAGTTACCGCATTACTTCCGGGGAAGTCGGGGGATTTTGGTAATTCCTGAAGTAAATTTTGGGAATTCCCAAAAACTCAGAACCACTTCGTTAGCCATTTAGGCACTTGTTTTTCATATTCACTGCGCATTCTTGCCTTGGAACGTGTATCTGAACTTTTAACGGTCAATCCCTTTAATGCGAAAAATGAAGTTGCCGTATTTCTTCCGGGGAAGTGGGGGATTTTTTTTGGAATTCCCAAAAAATTCAGAACCACTTCGTTAACTAGTCCAGACCAAGTTTATCATATTCGTTGCGCGTTCTTGACGTGTAACGTATGCCTGAACTATTAATGGCCATTCGCCATAGTGCGAAAATTGAAGTTGCCATATCGCTTCCGGGGAAGTGGGGGAATTTTGGGTATTCCTAAAGCCGGGTTTTCCCAAAAAAGTAAAAATTAAATATAGTTTAAAAAATTACAAAACAAGCTTCGAGATGAAACTAATAAATAAGAAATAATGTTAAGATTCAGCTTAAACAATAGTTAATGAAAAATAGTAGAATTGTTGTATCGAGCGCGCTATAAAAGTGAATCAAATTTACGGGGTGAACATGTGGCTTGCAAGGCTCACACAAGTGCCAATTTCTTGTCATATCTTTTTAGACATATGAACAAACCTCTTGCTAATCGTGGGCCTTATAATCCCTATTGTATGGAATTCCCCAGACTGTGAATGGAAGGCTATGCTGTGCGAGCCCTTACCCAAATCACAAGTACAGCACCTCGGGGATTATAAATAGTTTCCTGAAAAGCAGCCATGCACCATAATTATCAGAGAAGATTAATAATCCCTCCTTGCGATTTTAGGTCTAAGACACAGCAGAATATTTCAGCCCAGATGCAAGCTTCGCAACCATGAGCAGCGCGAGGATAGAACTTCCTGGGCACTTGCAGACCACCGTTCTGTCTTGAGTTTTATTTGCTACAGCGAATGCAGGACTCCTATCCCTCTACAGGCCAGAAAGTAGAGTACCCTGGTTAGGCTTATGACAAGGTAAAACCTACTTTCCGGCGAGCTCTTAATTTGATAGTGAGATATTTAAAGCTGCAGCTTTTCGGGGTACCGGGGCAAAGTTAAGTGAAGTGCCAGGATATATTGTAGCATACTAGCAGGTAAAGGCTGGCGTCTGTTTACGACAAGGGGGCATAGACAGGATGGGAATCCTGCTTAAAAACTGTAAGAAGCAAGTATAGAGTTAGCTTGTTTGGGATGCACAGAACAGATGGCCTGGTGAGGTTACTTTTCAGATAGCGAGGCTAATATAAGCGGGTATAATTGTAAGAGAACTCGAAAGTTTCTCGGTGAAGACGACATACTATGCCGGCGGCTCTGATGGTATATTGCCACATAGGGACGCATGGGAAGAGATTAAATATTCTATTTAATGATTTCTGCAGAAGATGTAGTAGTAATAAGTAGAAGGAAGAATTTTCCTGTTAAAAGAGCGTTATCGCAAGGGTTGCCATATGTATGGGAGTGAGGGCTTAATGGATTGGAATCTTTTATACGGAATTGTTTTCACTGCGAACCGGTGGAGGCGGTATATATCTCCCTGAGGTCACACAACAGGACCAAGAAAGAACTTAAGTGGGCTGGTTTTCATGAAACTAGCTACGTAACCTAGCTTAGTTATCTATTTTACTACTCCACTTTTTCTATATATTTTTCCCACCAACACTTACTGCCTGGCCCACGATGTCATTCGACATCGCTCGCTCGCATAAATACGTTTGAAACAAAAACAAAATTTAAAATATTGTTTTTGGTTTGCATGTGTTTATGCGAGCGATCGACTTCGAGTGATATCGTGGGCCAGACAGTTAAATCGCTACCAACTTTATGGCCAGAACAACTTAATACAAATATTCTATTTTGTTCATTTTGATCCAGTTTAATATTTCGCTTATTAACATCAATAAAAATAGTAAAACTGACTTACGCTTGTTCCTCGTTGTGTAAACACTGCACCAATTCATTACGTTTGTCAACAATTGCCACCAATTTTTCTAAAAGCACACGTTCCTTCTCACGTTGAGCTTCTGTTTTGCGCCAATCTTCTACGGATTGCGCAGCCCGCAGCTCCTCTTTAAGTAGATTATATTTATGTTCTAACTCACATTCTTTTTCACTGCAACAAAAAAATACAAATTATATCGTTTATTCGAGTTAAAGTCAAAGGGAAGACTTACTGCAAATTTAATTGCATTTGACGACGTATCAAAGCATTCTTTTTGTTAACCAAAGTAAACCATTGGGATAACAGTTGTTCTTCCGTTTCCTCGGTAACTGCAGCATTTTAATTAATAAAAACATGAATTAGTTTAAATATATGTAAATTATTAAAAAAAAGGAAACTTTGGAATAACAAATATTATTAAAATTATCAACAACTAAAGCATATTTTAAGGCATGTTAAGAACGTATACACATATATGAAATTAGTGGTTTGCTCTGAGTTTTAAAGAGTAACAAAAAGGAAAAAACAACGCAATTATATTACACACAATGATTTTTTAATGGCATGATTCAAACGAAAATAACCGTGGGGTGTAGAAAGTTGTGTTCATCCGGCGTTAACATTTTATGAAAATAGATTTAGAGTGTCGTGAAGTAGGAAAGTTTTTTTTTTCTTACCAAACGCAATCTGCATACACAAGCAAAAAGCATTATGATGCTTGAACCAGAGTAAAACTCAAAGTAAATTAGGTCTTGGTGAAGTCAGTAATAAAAAGGCTGTGAGTAAAATAGTGACAATGAGTGCACTCTCTCGCGAAATGCGTTCAAATTGTGATAAATTTAAGACTTTTGAGATCAGAATATTTTATTATAGTTCCCTGCCTATATATGACGACACTTCATAGATCAATAGAGTTGCAAATCTTTAAAAATATTACAGTATACTGTTCCTTACACTAGTTTGCCAAACTCACATATCGTACACATGCGAGGTCTACACGACTCTCATAAAATGGTCTAAGTAAAACACACGATGTTAATTGTAAATAAAACCAAAAAGTTTTCAGAGTATTATCTTCATCCTCCATATTCCAAGAGGCGTCACCGTCATCATCAAATTAAGATAGCAACAGAAAACGTTTGATTGTACACTTGCCTTCAATAGCAATTACCTATTCTTTGATAGGCTTTGGATATTTCATAGACCTAAGCTCAAGGCGAATTCATACCTAAACTCATGCTCAGTGTCGAACAAAAACGAATTGGACGGACCACTTCACAGCGCTGTTTGGACATGATAAAGCGAAATCTTGTCGATTTTTGGCATCAATTAATAACTGTTGATGAAACGTCAATCGATACAATGGGTGGAAGCTGGTGGAAGTGCTCCGAAGAAGGCGCAGACAGTGAAATCGGCTGGCAATGTTATGGCCACTGTATTTTGCGATGCATACGGAATATTGCTCATCGATTATCTTGAAAGAGGATCCACAATTACAGGAAAGTATTATCGTGCCTTATTGGAAGAATTGATTGATGCAATCCAGAAAAAACGACTACATTTAAAGAAGGAAAAAAGTCTCCTTTTTTCAAGACAACGCTCCGTTTCCCACAGCATTAGATATGATGCTAAAATTACGTGAAATACACTTCGAATTGGATGATCATCACCTAAAAGTCCAGATCTAGCTCCTAAAGAAATCTTCCTGTTTCCAAACTTGATAAATGTCTCGCAGGAAAAAGATTCATCTCAAACGAAGAAGTGATTACCAAAACCAACGCGTTTTTTGAGGGGTTTCCAAAATGATATTATTCAGATGGCATATCGTCTTACTAAGTGTATTGAGCTAAAAGGAGATTAAGGGACTATGTTGCCACTTAGATAACTGCAATATCAATCCGGCCTTGTATAAGTTAGGCAAAAAACTTGGTGATGAGGTGTGACTTACAATTAACACCGTGAATTATGATTGGATCACTGGCAAAACTTTATCCTCCTGAAAACATTTAACACTTACAGCCAGTTCGTCGATGTCGAAAGGATAAGCTCATTCGCATTCTAGGCGAAAGAAAATTGATTTGGTTGTTTCTAACTTTATTCTATGCGAACGACCTGTTAAAATTCAATTAAAATTCATTAGTACATGCGAAAGAATAATAGTGACATATATCATTCAAAATTGATTCAAATGTGAGTGACTAGCTTTCTTCCGTATACATTTTCATTCGATATTGCCGAACAGGCTGTTAGTTTTATTAATTTGTTTTTAACTAAGACTTTCAAATTACATATTTAGGATTTTTTTAAATCTCAAATACGGAGAACAAATTTGTACACCCAACAGCTAAAAATTAATGTGTATGTATGTATTATGGTTAAAAATGTCTTGTTTATAGGACTACTTTTAGGCAGCAGCAAAAGCTGAACATTTGTTTTATTAAATATTTATTTATTCAAGTTAAGTGCAGGCTTAAAACTTGCTGGGTTTGGATTAAACACCGCTTTCATATTTTTTTTTATTAAGTTTGCTAAGAAAAAGCAAAGCAGCACAGAACAAAAGTTTTTTTTTATTTATTTTGTAAACGATTTAAAAAAACATTTACCGCCACCACATTTACTTCTACTTCTTGATCTTCTTTGAGATGTGGAACGTCTTCTATGACGTCTTCTGACAACCTGTTCTTCTTCATCACTACATATGTTAAAATTATCACAAGAGGAATGATTGGACGAAGCTGAGGACAAAACACTATAAGGTTGTGTTGAGGTAGTTGTTATCATTGATGAATTATGATTATTGTTATTTTTTATGTTTTTACAATTGCTATTATTATGCTGTACAATATGATTTGTTGTAGTTGATGGCAATTTATTGTGATGTTGTTGCAGTTCAACAACACATGATTGTGAACGTTGTCTTTTTACATGGGGATGTTGACGTTTACGCAAACGTCTACTATTGGACTGCTGATGATGGCGATGATGCTGATTATCACCAGCAGCCGCATCACCATCATCACTTGAAATAGAGGTCGTAGAAGAATCAGTTGATGAATCTGTACTATCCGTAGGGGAAAGTGACAGTTCACCATTTTCTATATCTAATAATTTAATGCGTATTGTTTCACCACCACCAATACTATTACGTATTAATCTAATAAATGAATTTGGTTTTGTTCTATTATTACTTGGTTTTCCGCCCATAACGGCACGCAGTTTCTTCTCTAAACTATTGGCTTTTTGATCCACCGCCACTTGTTCACGTTCCAAAGCTTCCAGCTCAGATTGTATATAGGAAAGTTTTTCGCCCTGTCAAATATATAATTGTTAAAATAACACGTTTGATGGAAATTTAAAACTAACTAATGACTCACCATATTTTCCGTCTTTGGTGATGCTATTCTATCCATAACATTATTGAAAGATTGCAAAGTACTACCACCATTGGTTAAACTTAATCTATGACTAGGACTTAATTTATTTATACTATTATTACTGTCATTATCACGTGGTGGTGTTATTCTCTTCGTTGGCGACAATTGTTGTTTCGGCGATATTGAAATGTTTTCATCCAAATCGAGTGTGTTGTTGATCGGCGAAATCGTGCGTTCTGAGGTGAAATTGTAGCGTTTTGGTTTTGTTGGTGACGTTGGACTTTCCAAACTACTGCTGTTTGAGGATTTACTGCGTGTTTCGAGTATTAGACGTCTGGCTTGTTCCCGCAAACGTTGTTGACGTTCCTCCTATTAAAAACAAAGAGCCAATATATTAAAAATAAAAATAATAGTCGTACAAAAAATCTTTAAGTGTTATTTATGGTAAGTTTAACAATATTGAAAGAAAGTTTCAGAGTGATTTCTCATTATCGAAAGTTTATGATTTTTTTTTATGATAAAGTTAAGCAGGAATAAAGTTTGATATGGGGAAATCATATTATCAGATGTATCTGGTATAAGTAATGGGTGATTCATCATGAGGTTTGATTCAAAGGGCATTTTTTGACATATCTCACGTATGGTGCATTTCAAACTGCTTTGTAGTTATTATTCAGTCGTTTATCAAGTCATCATGGCAAGATTCACGCCAAGTTGTTCAGCTGTATTACGAAAAACAGAGTTTTGTGACAAATATTTTTCGTACAAATCTAGTGCTTATAATCGATCCAAGTTAATAAGATGGATAAGTTAATAAACAATATTACCGCATTTGGACTGATAAGGAACTCGAAGAATACACAAAAGCTACCATTACGAGTAGAAATAACGATATGGTGTGGTTTGTTGACTGGTGGAACTATTAGTGCATATTTCTTAAAAAATTGGCTAAATCTGAATATTACCGTCAATGGTAACAGCTAGAGCTGTTTCGTTCTCGGACTAACGAGTTAAATAGAACACATCACCTCACTGAACGAAGTGAGCCGCTCATTAAACTAACCATTTTTCGTTCAATAGTGAGCCGTTCAATTTGGATAGCTTTCATCCAAATATATATCGTCCTTTTTTTGCTCTAACGGTGAGTTGTTTTTTTTTTTTGTATTATTTTAAATTATATGAAATAAAACAAAAACAGAATATGAAGCTAATCAAAATCACATCTAAATGGATTTTATTCAAAATTACTTTATCACTTTTTATTTTGCTATCTTGTTTTGTTTACTCAGAACTGTATTTATAAATGACCGATTGAACGAAATGAACGAATGGATCAGCCTTTTGTAATTGAACAAAAGTCAGTGGACACTAAAATGAACGGCCCGGCACATCTCCAGTAACTGCTATCGCGACATGATAATGATTATGTGTGTATGGTCTCGATGTTCTCAGGTTTCAGCATAGCTACGAGCAATACAGCTCGTGAACAATGTTGAGAAATTTTTCTGGTGAGCACTTAATTTCAAGTTTTCATATGGTAAACTGGCCACTTAAGATCTTGAGAAATCAAATCTTTGGACTTTTTTCTCTAGGAATATGTAAAGTCTAGGGTCTTCAGCAATTAGTCAACACTACTCCTCTTATTTGAGAGATACCTATCGCTATGCTCGAACAATTCCCCCAAAATCGGACTTTCCGAAGATAGCACGTCAACCGTGACCAACATTTACATATTAATATAAGTATTAATAGAGATGAAAAGGATGCAAGTAAATACAAGTAAATATTCGATACTTTTCTTTCCCTGCCAAGTACTTTTGGTATCGGTGCTTTTCTATCAAGTACCAAGCAGGTCTCGGTTAAAACTACTAGTATCGATTAAGGCCCAATCAGACTATTATACAAGTATAAATACTTTCATTAGATTTGGTGAGATAAAAGTCTAAACACATTTCTTGCGACTGTCAAAAAGTCTAATGTAAATTAGATTTTGCATTCACACCATCACACTTGATATAAACCAACATAGATGTGCCACCATAAAACTTTTCACGGCGGCAGGTGCGCTATTCGTCGTAGGCGATAGACGTGCCGGCGCGTGAAATTCTTCAACAGTTAAAATAATAATTATGTATAACACATACAAATTCAATAGCACAAATATATTTTATGTTCTAAATATAGCATGAGCAAAATACATTTATAAATGACAGCTAAATTCCAAATTTCGAGCTTTTTTATAACGACAAAAAATACTATCAGTGACGGCCCCCCATCGGCTACAAAATAGCCGACTACTCAATTTTTAATTAGCTGGTTTGCTAAAAAACACAACCCTGATCCAATGTAAAGTATTATCGTTTTGAAAAGTTTCAAAAAACAACAAAGTCGTATGGGATGTCAAATTTTTATCGTATTATTTTTCGTATGTATGACGGATTACATTCAGACTATCAGACTTGCACGTATTATTTAAATTTTTGACAAGTATTAATACAAAGTATAATAGTCTGAACTGGGCTTTAGAAGTACTATTTTCTTGTTGACAGGCAAAAAACTGAGTTGGTCACCATTTTTACCATAATTTTATTTGTTTTCAAAGTTTTTGTAAAATAAGTCCATGCAATCCGTACATGTAAATGGGACTACCAAAATCGGGTGTATGGTTGCATTTCATATTGCGGTCACGATCTCGATGTACTAAAATAAATAGTCCAGTTACTAAAACCATTCGAATTTGTCACTAAAAAATCTTCAAGCCAGAATTATGTGACTTGCACAGATTATACTAATGATAAATTATCTTACATCCAAGCTACAAAGTTTCTCTTCCTCCTTTGAATGTGGCAGACTGTTACAAGACAAACTGTTGGGCGAATGTAGCAGAGGAATTGTTATGATAGAATTCCTACATTATGAAAATTTTCGCTTCCGGAATCCTAAGGAAGACACTCAATTTCAGCCAGTTGATCAGCAGATCAAGCCCTTAACGAAGATTTTAATTTTTGACTTCATGAGTTCTGCCCTGCCACTAATCCTAAGAAGTAATCGACAGATAGATGTATCGATGCTTTTTATTCGAAACCGAGTAGGTATCGATACTTTGCGATCAATACCATACTGAAATTTGAAAAATTTGAAAATATGGTTCATTGTACTACTGGTTTATAAAAAAGTAAAGTCAGTACTAGTTATTTGAAAATTTAGCCAAGTTTTATCTTCCAAGTTCAGTTCGACTGAAAGATTGAAACACCCAACTACTTCTTTTTCGGATCACAAGCATTAAAAGTTAACTTTTCAAATCAATTTTTATCTTTATTCTACTACTTTTCTGAAACATGTCTGTATATGTTTGTTTTATATGTTATTTAGGCGACAAATCTTGTACAATAACATTTTCCTGCGCGGTAATTGGTCTTGTTGAGCAGGGAGACAATAAATAAGTGAAATTAAAAAAGCTCACGATGAATCACCCATTAAAGATATGTATAATTAACTTGCATCTGCACTAGTCATTATAGCCTAATCTGACGGTAGACAAATTCTATATGAACAAACCACTTGAAGATCCCCAGGCAGTCAGAGGAACTCTATGCTTGGCGAGTGGGTGGCCCGTAATCCACAATTACCAGCCTTTAAACAACACAGCAATATTTACAAACTTCTTGCTCCCTATATTGCGGGTATCCCTTGCAACAGCACCTCGTGGCCTCTATTAATTAGGTCCCCAAATATCGGACATACAATCCAATTATTAGGGAACACTAATTGCCCTTCCATGCGATTTTAGGTCTAGACCACAATGTCTAGTGTCAGGATGGTCTGTAGATCGGAACCTCCTGGGTTACATGCTGATTCTCGTTTATCTAACTGGCCCCTTGTGAGAGTTTTCGGAAGGAAATCGCTAGAGATTTCTTTGCTAAAACAAATAAGGGACTTCTATCCCTTTAGACCCCACAAAGCCGACTACTTGAGTTAGGAATACGCCAAGGCAAAACCTGCTCCTCGAATGTTATTAGTACATGTAAACTTAAACGTTCGAGATCAAGAAACAGGTCTTAGAGGGCCTTATAAAAAGACAAAATCTCTGACTTTCTTTCGCCATTGTTAAAGTTACCTTAAAAAAATATGAATTATAAATAGCTTGTTTTCTATGTTTCCCAGCTATCTATATGTCGACATTTCATAGGAACTACCCTAATCATCAGTAGACTTTGGAAATTTTTGAAAGATATTCTCAAACATTCAACTTTATATCCCAACAATATAAATAAATTGTTGAGAATTTAAAAGAAAAATGCTCTAATAATACCTGTCAAAACACAAAAAACAAGCTTTTTCATTTATACACGTCTCTATCATTTCTTTACACCTTTCAAACAAATGAACAACCGTTGGTTGCTACGATTTGTTTTTTGAAAGTATCGAAAAGCAGAGAACAAAAATTCAAACAATTAAGTTTTTTATTCGCTATTTTTAGCTTCTACCATTTATACCAATAAAAATTTGTTTGAAAGGTGTAAAGAAATGATAGAGACGTGTATAAATGAAAAAGCTTGTTTTTTGTGTTTTGACAGGTATTATTAGAGCATTTTTCTTTTAAATTCTCAGCAATTTATTTATATTGTTGGGATATAAAGTTGAATGTTTGAGAATATCTTTCAAAAATTTCCAAAGTCTACTGATGATTAGGGTAGTTCCTATGAAATGTCGACATATAGATAGCTGGGAAACATAGAAAACAAGCTATTTATAATTTTTATTGGTATAAATGGTAGAAGCTAAAAATAGCGAATAAAAAACTTAATTGTTTAAAAAAATATGTTTAAACATTTTTTCAATTTACAATCAACTTAAGAATTAAGAAAACCAAGCTTTAACAAAACTAAAATAAAAGGAAAATAAAAGAATAGAAAAAAATTTACTTACCTCATTTGTATTTTTATCATGTTGAGAAATTCTTAATTTCTCCATCATGATACGAGCCTTTTCACTTTGTTCTTTATGACGTGATAAAATTTTCTACAAATTAAGCGCCAATAAGAAATAAATAAAACGATATTCAAAACTAAATTAAAGCCAAAGCAAAAGCTAAAAATAAATTTCTATACAACAAATTAATGTAAATTAGAAGGAAAGAAGCTAAGCTGTAAATTGAAAATAATCAACAACTCAACAATTTAAATGAAAGTAAAATATGAAAAGCTTAAGTCTTGTGCCAAAGACAAAAGAGACTTACATTTGTGGTATTTGGATCTAAAGATGTGGGCGAAGAGGGTTCTTTTAACGGTTGTTGCGCATTTAACGAAATATTTTCCTGATTTGAAGAATTCAGTTTCTCCTTTTCATCGGCTTTAGCTTGAGGACCATTACTATCCTCTATCAATGGCGAAGCGGGTGTAACAGCCAAGTTACTTAAGTTTGAGTGCTGGGAGGCATTTATTGTGTTCTTGTCTTTGGTAGGTGACAACACTTTACCCAATATACTCTTCGAACCGGACAGTATCAAATTTTTAACATCTTTCTTGGCTGTGGGCGACAATTGTGTTTTATTATCGAGGCCAAAAATGTCGTCATCCAAAGAATTCTGATGCAAAAGTTGTGCTTTTATATGCGATAAATTAAGTAAATTTTGCGATGAAAGATTGTCCGTTTTGTAATTGCCGATAACATAACTTGATTCATCGGAAGTGGGACCTGTTTGCCATAGAAGAAACAACAAAAATATGTTTTTAATTAATTTGTTTGGGTGTTGTTGTTTCATTTCAATTAATAAATTACCAATTTGTTCAATTTGTAATTGTTTGCCCGTAAAGTGGGCACGCAACTGATGCAAATACGTCATTACTGCCAATTTATCGGGCACGGCCAGCAAACTCATATCACGTGGCTCAATGACACGTGGTATACCCAGAGATTCAGCTGCATCGAATGCAATACGACAATTGCCCACAACATCATGTGCAGTAAGTTTCGACATGTCACTGTAACAGCAATATGAAATTGAAACAAGAAACATAAATTATAATTTCAAGTCAATAAGCACAAAGAAACAAATAATAAACAGAAAATTTTCGACCAAAAAAACGAGTTAAATTTTCTGTTTAAAGATTACCGGCAGTATTCATAAAAAATACAATATTTTATAAAGTTTATTTGACAAACTTTGCATACAAATTTTGTCAAATAAACCTGTAAAAAGAATAATCATGTTTTCTATGAATATGACCGTAGTGGTATAAGCATAACAGCTGACTTTTGTTTGCTTTGCGTAAATTTGTCAAAAACTCATAGACTTTCTTGCTTTTTCCAACAATTTTGACAATTTTTTGTAAATTCTACCAACAAAATACGTGTGATGTTTTTTGGTGTTGTATTTATTGTAATTCTGCCACTACCTATTAAAGCTGCCATCAAGGCGGTACAAATAAATTTCGAATCATCAGGCATGTTTCTACCAGGTAGTCGAATGAAAATAAAAATGTTATTTGAAAAGTAGTAAACTTTTTATGTTTGATTTACATTTGTTATTTGATAAGCCAGCATAATGACAGGTACATTGCAATAAACAGGTTGTTTATTGCAATGTACGTGGGCTTAGAACGAATATTTTCTCTGTCTATGCTCACACTTGTCTCCATCGGCCGGATGTTTTCGCCCTGTGTGATACCCAGGTATCTGAGAATTGAGTTGTGTTCCAGTGCCAGCAGCCATTAGGAATGCTTGATGCAGAATTTACCTGTCTTTGGGTTAAATTCAAAATCAAGTCACACTTTTTGCATTTCGGGTTTCTATACAGAAGTCCAAATGCGGGGAGCGATATTACCCTTGCTGGTTTCGATGTCCTCTCCGACTGTATATCGAAGATCCTGGAAGATTGTCCGAGCAGTGAAATCGTTGTTGCTGGTGATTTCAATGTTCACAACTCATCCTGGCTTCGCCAGTCGAGTCATACAACTCCAGAAGGCCAATATATTGAGTTATTCGCTGCGCACAACTACCTAGCGCAATTAGTGAATGAGCCAACGTCTATTCCATGTGATAAAGAACACCATTCAAACACACTTGGCCTATTCCTGACTTCACACCCTGAAAAGTATGAAGTCAAAGTTAGTCCACCTCTCGACAATTCGGATCATCATTGCATCATTTCTGCCTCGTTTTCGATCTGAACTTCGTAACGTTTCGAAATCAGCTACGAAACGTTCAATATTTATTTACGAAAAGGCGCGTTGGGCTGAGCTCAACCAATTTTATGAGCATTTTAATTGGAAACTTTGTTTTCTAGATAACGACATATGTAAATGCTTCAGCAAAAATGGTCGAGAATATGATATTGCTAGGATCTGTCTCCAAGCAGATTTCGGTTAAGCCAAGAGTGATATACTGGTTTAATTAGACGAGCAAAAACACAGTCAGATCCAGAGAGGAAGCAGTCAGTAATTGGCGTTTAAACAAAAACCCGGACACTGATTTGCTATGCAAAAAGGCAAGATCTTCGTGTGTCAGGGTACTTAGGCGTGAAAAGTTTCTCCACGAACAGCGTCTTCGTCAGAAGGTTCTTACAGCTCCGCGGGGCTGTAAGACTTTTTGACTTTCGTTAACAGAGTAAAGAACAGTGCTAGTCATTAATTGCAACTCTTTTAAAGAAAGGCCAAGCATTCACCGACCCGTTTGACAAAGCTAACCTGTTGGCTGAAATTTTTGCAAGCAACTCCTACTTGCTGGAAAGCAGTCAACCACTTCTCGAACTCGAAAGAGCATCTGTAACTATGCCAAAGATATTTTTCCGAGCTCCAGCAGTTAAAAGGGTTTTGGCCGACCTCGACATAAATAAGAGTCGTGGACCGGATGGCATTCCAGCACTGGTCTTGAAGCAGTATTCTTCTACGTTTGCGCGTCCATTAGCACACCTCTTTAGCATACTTTACCATGTTGATGGGTTTCCATCGTGCTGGAAGGTCGCTAATGTATCGCCAATCCCCAAAAAGGGTGAGGCAAATAACCCAATTGCAATTTGCTCTGCGCTTTCCAAAGTAATGGAAAGTATGGTCAACTACTACCTTCTAAGGTATCTAGAGTCGCAATATGGATTGCGTAAGGGTCGTTCTACTGGCGATCTTATGGCCTATCTCTCAGAGAAATGGTGACAATCAATCCATCATTTTGGTGAAAGTAAAGTGGTAGCTCTGGATATCTCCAAAGCGTTTGACAGAATGTGGCATAGTGCAATACTGGCAAAACTCACTGCTTTTGGTGTCGGTGATGAATTTTCTCGGTTTATATCGAGCTTTTTCAGAGATAGAGACGAGTTGTTATAGGTGGAATCTCATCAAACGAGTTCAAGATTAATTCAGGGGTACCGCAAGGCTGCGTCTTTTTCCTACTCTATTTCTTATTTTCCTCAACGACCTTCTCTATCAAACTTCCAACCCTATCCACTCTTTCGCAGATGACAGCAGCAATTGTCACTCTTACTCTTTTGGTCATAGGCCCAGCCTATAAGAGATCGCTGTCAAGAGGCTAAATCTGAATGATTCACTGAACAGTGATCTTCTATTAATCTCCGAATGGGGTCGTAAAAACAGGGTCGCTTTAAACAGTCTTAAGACCCAATGCTGTTTATTAACACACAAACCAACGACCGCAAGTGCTGCGTCATCTGTACTCATGGATGGTATAAATATTGAGGAATCGGATGCTCTTGATGTTCTAGGAATGAAAAACAGTGCGAAGTTCGCTGGAACGATCACATTTTTCATGTCTCTAAAGAAGCATTCAAGTGCCTCGGGTTTTTGAAATTCCATCCGATCTACTCACTACTTATACCACCTACATCCGTTCCGGGTGCTTTGCCCTGTTTTATCGTTATTACAATGGATTTTGCTCTGACGAGATTAGGACTATTGTTCCCGAAACTCGCACATTTTTACGTAGCATGCGTTCATCGTCTAGAGCTCGTCCATTTTTGGCCGATTGCCCGGGGAATTAGGTAGGCAGGCCGCTATATTCTCCAAAGGTATCTGGATACTATAGCTCCCTTGGGTCCTGAAGGTCGTTCCCTTTGTGAGTAGAAGAATAAAAGTTAGAGGGATGTACAAGGAGTGAGAGAGAGGGAAAGGAAAGGTGGGAAACTGCTTAATGTGGCTTTACTTGCTGATGTACTAACAATCCGCTACTTCTTATGAAAGAAGCTAACGCAGTCGGTTTGGCCGAGGCCAGAAATGATAGGCTGTTGAAGCTCTGCTCGCCTATGTATCTTAGACGATGATGCTCCATTGCCGGGCATGTACCGAGGAGATGACGGATCGTCTCATCCTCCTCCTCGCCTTGGCAACTTCTACAGAAGTCTTTATAGGGTGGGCCTAGTCTCCTGACATGGTTCATAAACGGGCAATTTCTAGTGGTGACTGCTACAGTCACTCTTAAAAGAGATCTAGGAAGTTTTAATAGCTCCCACGTTCTCTTAGAGTTAATGTGCGGACACAGGTTCCTTGATATAAAGCATGTGAGCCACTTTTCTTGGGCACGTTCCAGCGTGTGGAGTTTTATTCTTTTCCAACACGCTGAAAAGAGTGTCCGCAAAAGGGATCTATATCCCTATCCTCTAAGGCTGTCCCTTTTTTGGCTAAGTCGTCAGCGATGTTGTTGCCATTGCTGGACCCATGTCCACGTACCCATTTCAGAGCTAGGTTAGAATGTCTCGCCATCTTATTTATAGATGTCCGGCGTTCCTGGACTAGACTAGAATTAGTGTGTATTCCAATCAGGGAGTTTATGGCGGCCTTGCTGTCCGTTACTATCATAATATCCCTACCGAATATCTTGTGAAACGTCAGCCATCTGGCCGTTTTATTTATTTCGTCTGTGGAATAAGTTGCCTGCAGACGTGTTTCCTGTCTGTTTTAACGTTGGAAAATTCAAGTCAAATGTTCACAAACACTACTCCCTCTTTCCCCCTTCTCACAACCTATTTTCCTAGTTCTGGTACTATGCACTGTATATGTAGGGGTCATCCCCTGGATACTGGTCCAAGATAAAAATAAAAAACTTGAAAGTTGTGAAGCTATTAAAATTTTGCAATGTTATTAATATTCTGAAATAAATACAGTTGAAGTGTAAAATTTTCTCGTTTATTAAACTATAACGAACGATGTTTTATCATGTTAGACATGTATTCAAGCACTCGTTGGAGAATCCGTTTTGAATACTTTTTCCCCAGTTTTAGCACTGATACTTCTTTAGTGGACATTTTCAGTAAATGCGCCATTAATTTGATTTTCTTGCAATTCTACACATTAAGCTCGTACTGTTATTATTATTATTTTTCATATAATTATATCACACTTACATTAAATTTGGTTCAAAATGGTGTATTATGGCACAGAATGCCATGCCATTGCGCCAACTGGTGGTTAGATTGGTAACTTTAACATTTGGATAATCTTTGGTAACTTCTTTGCACCACTCCAGCAAATCTTGACCGGGAGTATTTTCTTTGAGTATAATCTTTTCCACTGGTTTCAGTGATGAATTGTTCATAGCACTATTGTTATGGTGATGCGAATTGATCGATAGATGACCATTAGAATTATTCGTATTACTATTGTTATTATTGTTGTTATTTGTATTGTTTGCGGGTACAGTAGATGGTTCTATTGATTCATAAGATTTCTTTAAGTTCAAGGGTTGCAGTTCCGGACGCTTATGTTCGGATTTCTGTTGACTTAAGCTATTATCTTTTTGAGAATTTTTGGTTGAATCGTTATCTTTCGTTGTTGTCGTGTTCTTCAGATTATCCTGAGGTTTATTGTTCGCATCTGATGCCGCTGTTGTCATTAAAATAGTTGTAGGAGTTTTAGTTTTATCATCTAATGAAAGTTCTGTGGCTGTTAAAGTTGTTGATTCGCTTAAGGTTGAATTACTTTTCGAATCAGGACTTTTCATTTTCTCAAATGAATAATCCGTAGATGAAAATGAATTCGGTTCTTGTTGTTGTGTTGAAGTATCTTTGGTTTGTTGTTGCTGCTGTTGCTGTTGTTGTTCATAATCGTGTGGGAATTTCAAACCTTTACGTGCTCGCTGCAGATTATTACCTTCTTCCGATGATTTTGCTTCATTAACTTTGGCTATGGGTGTTGAGGTTATAATTTTAGCTGATTTAAAATCTCTTTTCGTTGCTTTGTCCTCCAATTGTTCATCACTAGGAACTCTTTGTGTTGTCGGCAGTTTGGTAGTAGTTGATGGTGTTGTTGTCACAGCTGCAGTCGTAGATGCTGTGACAGCGCTTGGCGTTTTTAATAAATCTTCTTTGAAATCATCACCATTTTCATCGTTCATGGGTGAATATGGATATTTATCTGATTCAAGTTCAAAATTTAAATTATTAACTTCAGCCAATGGAGTTGGATCTTCTGACAAAGAAGGTACTACATTTACATATTAATACACGCACACGCACACACATATACATATACGCAATGTAACATCAAGTGATATTATGATGGTGTGGTTATAGGATTTTAATGGATTTAATGGGTTTTTAAGGATGTTTTTTTAATGGTTTTATATATTACATGTATTGTTATTTATTTTTTGTGACAGGTCAACAGTTTTATAGTTAAAAATACACAAACACATAAATAAAATAGGACAACAAATGATGAGTTTCAATGTGTTGTGGCCAGATTAGAGGTTTTCAAGTCGTTATTGAGTTGAATTTTTTTTTTTTAGATTTTTTGATTTGAAGTATTTATATATAAAAGGGATAAAAGAGAATAAAAATAGAACAAATTTACAATTAACAAAGTAATAATGTTAAATTTATATTTTAAACGTTGCAGAAGATACTAAAATTATTTATAAGAAAAGAAAATATTAAAATAATTTTAAGAAATGTTTACATAAACTATTCGTTTTAAAAATACCACTATGAATTAAAAAAGAACAATGGGGAAAAGTTTATTTTTAGATGCAAGCTTTTTAACAAAAATATACAGCAATGTTACAGAGCTCTATTCCTTTCAGAATACGTAAAACTAAAAACATTTTTTTTTGGAATGAAATCATTTTTACTGGTCGTCTTCATTAGACTTCAAAAGCTGTTAAGACATGCTGTTAAAACACACTTCTGAAAGTCCGAGATCAGTCCGGAATGAAATCATTTCTGCTGATCGTCTCCATTAGACTTAATACATGCTGTTAAAATAAATTTTTGAAAGTACGAAATCAGTCCGGAATGAAATAATTTTTACTGCTCGTCTCCATTAAGGCTCTGAAACACTATCTTACATGATCGAACGATACATTCACAGGTAAATGGTCTAAGTCTGGCCGACTTTACAAAATCGTTTCAAAATGGCGTTGTAGGCCATATTATTATGCAAGTATGATCACAATAATTTATATACTTAGTAAAGTAATAAAAACTATTATTAGCATGGTAGTTTTACGTTATTTCAATTTATTTCTTGAGGCGCTAACAATATTCTCACATTATATACCACACTGATCGCACAAGAACGAACGATCATTCTATGAAAATTTAAAAAAAATTTTAAATCGTATGATTTGCCAGAAACTCTGTCACACAGTTGCATTTTTAGTAAATTTGCAGCACACATATTATATTTGGCAGATCGCACGACTGTGTTAGAGAGTATAACAGGACCTTTAAACATGAAAAACTGTTAAGCCATGATGTTAAAACACACTTTTGAAAGTCCGAAATCAGTCCGGAATGAAATCGTTTTTACCGCTCGTCTTCATTAGATATGAAAGTCTGTTAAAACACACCTTTGAAAGACCGAAATCAGTTTGGAATGAAATTATTTTTACTGCTCATCTCCATTAGACTTGAAAGGCTGTTAAAACATGCTGTTAAAAGTCCCAAATCAGTACGGAGTGAAATTATTTTTACTGCTCGTCTCCGTTAAACATGAAAGGTTGTTAAGACATGCTGTTAAAATACACTTTTGAAAGTCCGATTTTTATATTTTTTTATTCCGCCAACAACGTCAGTTTTTTTTTTGCCGTTTTTTATGGATTGGGAAAAGAAATTATTTTTATTGCAAAGAGCTAAAAAAAAATTTTAACTTTCTTTTACAATTTCTTTTATTTTGAAACTATTTATCTATTGTTTTTCTTAAAGTATTATTGACGTTTTTCTTTCCTCAACACAATATCAACAGCTGTCAAATTAGAACTTCAATTTCTGGTAAGATAGCAATTAAAATAGACGTGTTAAGACGACAAGAACACAATAACATTTGAAGTCTACACCTGACAGTAAGACGATTTTGCTGTTCCTGTTAGTGTTTTCATGTGGACCGCATTAAAAAATAAAAGATATTAGGTGTACAACTTTGCTCCCGTCGTTTTGCGATATATGGCTGTAGCGGTAGGTGGTAGCCGAATTAAATAGAGTGTATATATTATACAATAAGCTAATAAGTGTTTGTAAATTTACTGCCATCGAAATATTAGTCGAATTGTGTGTGCATCATATCCTCGATTAAACACGCCAGCTTACGGGACGTGTTAATTTCGCTTTAATGTGAAAAAATCTGTGACTGAGGCTCATCGAATGCTCTTAAATACCTATGATGAGGCCGCTATTAGTGAAAGTGCCGAGAGTGGCTTCATTGATTTTGACGTCATAGACTAGCATGGCAGTGGAAGAGAAAAGGTTTTGAAGGAATTACTTGATCAAGACTCATGTCAAACACAACAAAAATTGGCAGGATCATTGGGAGTGACGCAACAAGCCATTTCAAAACGCCTGAAAGTCATGACATTATAAATAGATTTCACAGCATGATAATGGTGGACGCCATGTTGCGAAAGTGATCAAGACATACTTGGAAGCATTGAAATGGGAAGTCCTACCTTACCCGCCGTGTTGTCCAGACGGTGCTCCCTCAAACTATCACTTGTTACGATCAATGGCACAAGACCTGGCTGACCAGCACTTCCGGTGTAATGAAGAATTAAAAAATTTGATCGATTCGTGGATCGTTTCAAAAGAAGAACAGTTTTTTCAACGCGGGATTTGTACGATGCCCGAAAGATGGGAGAAAGTGGTGGCCAGCAATGGACAATACTTTGAATCATTAATGTTTATCCAGCTTTTTCCAATAAAGCTTGAAATTTCAGGAAAACAAACGGCTGAACCAAAGTTGTACTCTTATGTAATTGCATTCCTGGAATTTGAAATGAATTACATCTTTAAAAACTTTTAAGTTCTTCGTGTTTTGAACAAACAAAAACGGCTTCAATTCCGTTTCCGAACAGAATAGGATTCTGTGACATGGCTGAACATAAATATTGCTATAGCTATCGCGCTCTCGGTAGAACTAAAAATCGATTAAAGTTTTAAATAATTTTATATACATATTAATGGCCTTATTCATAAAAAAAATTGTATGTTTATTGAACTGTTATTTGAGAAATTTCTATAGGAAATTAATAATAATACAATATCTTTTATGAATACGTCCGTAAAACAATAAAAACAAACTCCAAATTGCAATAAACTTTCGCCAAATTGTTCTCTTTTCTTATACAACTGACTACTACAGAAACGTTATATAAATATTTAATTTTTATAAGTACTCGTATATGTTAAATACTTTACTACTATAAAATTATTGTATAATTTTCATTATATAGTTGAAAGTTATGTTACAAACTAAACATTTATAAACAAAAATGGTCAATCGACTGAAATAAAACCGAAACTTACCACTCAGAGGCGTTGGCAAATCCATGCAACCATTTAGACTGGTAGTCATTTGTTCCAGTTGCTGGGTGAAATCAAACAAATGATCTGATATATCGGCCGAATTTTCCAAATCCGGTATATCTTCCAAATCATCTAAAGGCGCTACATCACAGTTATTGTTCACAGACATTAATGAGACCACACTCTGCATGTCTTCATCACTAAAATATATAAATTGGTAATATGTTTTGTATGCCTATAAAAAAGCTTTTTTGTAAGTCCTTACGTAGCTTTGCCTTCACGCAAAAACACACAGCTTATAGTCAATTCCAAATCAGCAGCAGTCACTTTGCGTGATACCGGTTTTAAGCTCAACGTAAAGCTTTGCTGTGTGGACTCAATACTTGCATATTTGCGCATATTTATATTGGCATTTGCTAAAACACGTTTTTTACCCATGGGAGTAAGCTAGAAGAGAATAATTTGTTTTAATTTCAAAATAATTAAATTCGAATATGGGATAGTATTGAAATTCAAAAAGCTATCAGCCTTAATGGTAAATCACAAATATAAATTGTCGACTAATATTTGCATAAACAAATCTTCTTGGTGCATAGCGTAAAAAGAGCCAATAATATAAAACTATATGCATAAATTTCCCCTTTATTCTACACGCTAAGAAAAAGAAATATGGTTACAGGAACAATAGTATATACTCTATAACGTTATATATTATTGGTAGAAACAGTTTATGATGGATTTAATTATAGTTTATTCTCCCTTAAATATGTTCTTGTTTGCATTCCTGTAATTCTATTGTTACCATCTATCAATTTCAAAACATGTTTGCATACAATCAGGGTTGTTGTGGAATCCCAGTCAGAATTGTCATTTATCAGAATTGAAAATCGATTCTGATTTTAATTGGTGTCATGAAACCGTGTGGATTTTGGCTACATTCGAAAATAAACAAAACCCATAATCGAATCAGCTGTTTTTGCTTTGTTTGCATTTTTTAGAAACATTTGGCCAAAAAATTTTGCGTTTTTTTGATGTTGGACATATTTTTTTTGAAGAGATATTAATTACACCGAAATTAAAATGGTTGAGGCTGTTGTTTTATTTTCACTAATGGAAGAAGAATCGAATGAAAAAGTCAAACGAAAGATATTGAGAGATGATAGAAATCCCTTGGAAATTCCGGAGATAGCGTAAGTACACATTGCAACAAAGTACGAAAATTTTAATTGTTTGTAAATTTAATTAAGATTCGTAAGTCAATGCCGTGTGAATAAAGAAGCATTCCAAATGTTGATGAGCATTGTTGAAATTCACTTGCCTCCGTCAAATATTTCGTGTGTTATTCAGCTAGCAGCAACATTACGATTTTTGGCGGAAGGCGGTTATCAAAAGTCAATTGGAAATGATTCTACCGTTAGTTTAGGCCGAAGTACGGTGTCAATTGTGTTGGCCAATGTACTGGATGCTTTGCAAAGGCATATATGTCCTCAGTGGGTCAAACTTAAAATGAATGACAATGAAAAAAGTAGGTGTAGAAACTATTTTTTCAATAAATATAAAACTCCTTCCATCATTGGGTATATCGATGGTACTCATATAAAAATTATAAAACCAACTGTTGACGAGCATTTGTATTTTAACAGGAAAGGCTTTTTTAGTATGAATGCGATGATAGTAAGTAGAAAGTGGTAAATATTTGAAAAAATAAAACTTATTCATTTTTCATTCAAAGATTTGTGATAGTGATATGCTGATTCGAGCAGTAGATGCAAGGTATCCCGGGACAAGTCACGATGCTTTTGTATGGAATATAAGCAGAGCCCAACCGCATTTCCTTAGGGAGTATGAGAATGGCGACCGAACTTCCATACTATTAGGAGATTGCGGATACCCCCTTGAAGCTATTTTGCTGACTCCATATAGAGATGTAGCATATAATACAAGAAAGCATAAATTTAATGTTGCTCATGCTTCAGCCCGCAATATTGTAGAACGGACGATAGGAGTGCTAAAAAGCCGCTTTCGATGTTTGCTGGGTACATTACATTATACTCCACAAAAAGTGGTCCAAATTATAAACGTTTGCTGCGCTTTGCACAACATTTGTAGAAGCTACAACATCTCATACGAAGTGGATCAATTTGCTGTTGAGCCTGAAGAACCCTTAGAAGATAATACTTTGTTGCTTCCCCGAGTGACATTGCAAAATGAAGGAGAAAGAATACGAAATGGAATTGCAAACACGTTATAAAATTATCATACATTTTTATTTAATAGAATTCAATTCATTTTTTATTTAAATTAAAAAGTAACACAGTTTTCAGTTTTTTTGTACTTATAAATGTACTAAAGTAAATAATCACATTTTTTTCATCACTTTTCGTTGCTTTTGCTTTGCTTCTAACATCCGAGAGCTAAAACTTGTTATTTCATCTTTTAATTCTTTGATTCTGACTATTTTTTTCTACAGCTCGATATATACGTCTTAGCGAGCTTGCATTTTCCTTTTCTATTGAAATTAGCTGCTGGAGTTTCTCGTTTAGCTCAACTTTTCTTCCACTTTCTTCAGTTAAAAAATTTTTTAGGAAGTGTGCTGTGCTCTCTGGTTTTGCTTTTTTGGTGTACAGGGAACGATCGGTGATTCCAGTCTTCTTTTAGATGTAGATGCTGCCATTGCATTATCGTTTAAGCTAAGCTCATCATCCACTATGCCCAATTCTATTCCCGAGACACCATCATACCGTCAATTTAATTCCACACATTGCTTCCTCTGTTTTTGTTAGGTGGAATTTATTAAACGGACCACCGCCAATAGCACGAGATTCATCTTTGTTATTCGCTAAATTCTTTTTTATTTCGCTCTTCCATTCGGTCCATATCTGTGTATAAAAATAAATATGTGTAAAATAGTAGTGTTATATTCCATCCGTTGGAATCTTTGCTGGGTGGTCCAGCACTGTTTAAAGACTGTGTAAGTTCCTGCCAGAGAGACTCAACTTCAACCTTGTCTCGTTTTGTATAACCCCTTGCGATATCTTCATGTTCCTCCATAAATTTCACAATTATGCCATTTTGAGTTGCATTTCTATGTTTGCCCCTATACACATAATTATTTTTAATTTATGAAATAAAGTTTAATTTAATTTTACTTACATTGTGCAGCAAAATACGTTTACCTCCTACAACAAAAATCGAAACAAGTGCAATCTGACAGCTGACAACTGATCGGATTATTTCTGACAAAAAAACGATAAAATCAGATTCAATGACACCAAATTCTGACAAAAATTCCGATTCGAAATTAAAACCGATATTATCGGTTTCTATGACACCAACATGATATTTTTGCCGGTTTCAATTCTGATTCTGATGATAATCGGATTCTACAACAACCCTGAATAATAGCATTTATAAAAAATCTTTTAAAACAACAATAGTTTTTATCACGCCCAATAAAAAATAATATATTTTTATCACATGCAACAAATATAGCAAGTTTACAGAATAAATTTACTATTGCCATCATTAACAATATTTTTGTTCTAGTCGTTGACATTTAACATTCTATCGATTATATTTTTAGGAGTAAAAATATGTGTTCTTTGTTTTTTAATTAAAAAAAAATAATAATAAATAAATGAATGCGTATTCAGCTAAGACGTAAACATGAGCGGATGGTAGCCAACAATATTATGATGTAACCAACCATACAATACATCCAACCATATTATGGTTTATTTATTTATAATAATTTGCCTATGAAACTACAATATCCTTGCAGGCTAATAACAAATTAACCAAATAATACATTAAATAAAACCTTATTATCTAAAAGTAACTTAAACTTATTAACAGTAAAGGAATAATCAATACTGACAATATTATTCATATTATTCATGGCACACAAAGCCCGCAACAATAGCTCACGCATAGGATAATTCGTACAATGCGTTGCAACATAAAACAAATTACTGGATCTAAGATTTTCAAAAGGTACACTAAATTTAATCAAACTCAACAAGGAAACACAATCAATAAAACCATTTATCAAATTATATATTATAGTGCACGAATGAATAGTTCGTCTAACACAAAGCGGCTAAAGGTCCAAAAGAAAACAACGACCATTATACGAAGTCGGCATTAGCAAAAACTGATCGATACGTAGAGCAAATTTAACAAATTTCCTTTGAATTCTTTCAATTCCATTTATATGTACATTATAAATTGGATTCCAAACGAATGAACAATATTCTAATCTAGACCGGATAAAAGCTGTAGGATTAGAAAGAAAAGCCTTGAGAGTTTCTTCTAATAAATGAGCCAGCAGAATAAGCTTTCGCTATAATATAGTATAAATTGGCAATAAAGTTAAGCTCACAATCAAAAACAAGTCCAAGGTCTACCATTTGACTAACAATTTTGTATAATTTAATTTTTTTTGTACTGTATTACTGTAACAGCTACTAAAAATTCGTATGTTCAATGATGCTATTGTTGTGTTGTTGTTACTTAGTATGGTTGAATACTACTCGTATGTAATATCCAATCATTTGAATGATATTTTAAATTGCAATTACGGATGAAATGTTAATAAATGATTTTTTTATTTATATGACTTTATTGGGTACAAAACATTCAAAAATATAAGTCTCAGCGCCATCATGGAATTGTTGAGATAGACTGGCTCTTAGGCATGCACATATACAATGTAATAAAATAAAAATTGGAAAATAAGATAAGGAGTAAGAAAATAAAAATATATGTCAAAAATGAATTAATTTTGCTTTAAACAAAAGACAAATTTTACATTAGAAGCATTTCTATATTATCACTTAAGTATTTCTTAAGATTCGATTTAAAAACTGAAATTAGCGGTTTTTAAAAAACTAGGTACTCTATTAGGTTCATAAATGCCCATTTATTCAATGCATTGCTTGGTTGTTTCTAGTCTACTTCTATTTGCACGAAGATCTTGTTGGAACCGAGTGTTAAAAATAAGTCTCTGATTTTGCTCAGATCTGATGTTCTTGTATACTTTATTATAAAGGGATTTATGTTATACACATACAATAGAACTTGATATCTTGATATCTAAGCAAAATTGGATTACAAAAATAATTAAAAAGCTCTTGCGTATGAAAAGTATTTGACAAGTTAAATATTATTTTCAAAGCTGTATTCTGCACTTTTTGGCGAGTTTTTAAAACAGTTGTATTTTTATATGCATAAATTATTGTCACATAATTCAAATGACTATCAATTAGCGTATGGTACAATATCTTTGTTTTTTTTATACCCTTCACGAAAATGTTAAGGGTATATATAAGTTTGTGATTCCGTTTGTAATTTCTACAGTTTTTTTTTTTTGCGACCCTATAAAGTATATATATTCTGAATCAGAATTAATGGAAAAGTCGATTAAGCGATGTCCGTCTGTCCGTCTGTCCGCTGTTGAAATACCGTTTCTGAGAAAACCATTAGACTTAGAAACTTTTTTCTTCCCCCATTCTTTTACCCCATCGATTCATGGGTTTGCTATTGAAATTCAGTAATATCGGTCCACGTATAGCTGAGATATATTCAAAATTCCGAAAAAAGCCATTTTTTTTTGCAGTTTTGTATGAAAATTTTTGAAAACAAAAGTTGTTCGTTTTGCTTCAAACTTCACACACTTATTAAGCATGGTGACTAAAAGGCAAAAAATTTTTTTTTCAGATATCGCTCCATATATACCCGAGATATAGCCCAAATCGGATTTTTAATGAAAATGTCGCATAGGCGAAGCTAAATAACTTTTTTTTGCTCAAAAGCAGTTCTGGTAATAAAATTAGGTTACATAAATATGGAAAATGAAAATTTCCGATATCGGTCCATATATACCCGAGATATAGCCCAATCCGGGTTTTTCATGAAAATGTCGCGTAAGCGAACTTAAACAACTTTTTTGTGCTCAAAAGCAGTTCTGGTAATAAAATAGGGTCATATAAATATGAAAAATGAACATTTTCGATATCGGTCCATATATACCCGAGATATAGCCTAGACCGGGGTTTTCATGAAAATGCCGCGTAAGCGAACTTAAACAATTTTTTTGTGCTCAAAAGCAGTTCTGGTAATGAAATTAGGTTACATAAATATGGAAAATGAAAATTTCCGATATCGGTCCATATATACCCGAGATATAGCCCAAATCGGGGTTTTCATGAAAATGTCGCGTAAGCGAACTTAAACAACTTTTTTGTGCTCAAAAGCAGTTCTGGTAATGAAATAGGGTCATATAAATATGAAAAATGAAAATTTTCGATATCGGTCCATATATACCCGAGATATAGCCCAAATCGGGGTTTTCATGAAAATGTCGCGTAAGCGAACTTAAACAACTTTTTTGTGCTCAAAAGCAGTTCTGGTAATGAAATAGGGTCATATAAATAAGAAAAATGAAAATTTTCGATATCGGTCCATATATACCCGAGATATAGCCCAAACCAGGTTTTTCATGAAAATGCCGCGTAAGCGAACTTAAACAACTTTTTTGTGCTCAAAAGCAGTTCTGGTAATGAAATTAGGTTACATATATGTATATGAAAAATGAAAATTTCCGATATCGGTCCATATATACCCGAGATATAGCCTAGAACGGGGTTTTCATGAAAATGCCGCGTCAGCGAAATTAAACAACTTTTTTTGCTTAAAAGCGGTTCTGGTAACAAAATAAGGTTATATAAATATGAAAAATGAAAATTTCCGATATCGGTTCATATATACCGCAGATATAGCCTGGAACGGGGTTTTCATGAAATTGCCGCGTAAGCGAACTTAAACAACTTTTTTTGCTTAAAAGTAGTTTTGGTAATAAAATAAGGTTGTATAAGTATGGAAAATGAAAATTTTCGATATCGGTCTATATATACCCGAGATATAGCCCAAACCGGGTTTTTCATGAAAATGTCGCGTAAGCGAACTTTAACAACTTTTTTTTGATTAAAAACAGTTCTGGTAATAAGATCAGTTTATATAAATATGGAAGATAAAAATTTCCGATATCGGTCCATATATACCCGAGATATAGCCTAAACCGGGGTTTTTTATGAAAATGCCGCGTAAGCGAACTTAAACAATTTTTTCGCCTTAAAGCAGTTCTGGTAATTAAATAAGGTTATATAAATATGGAAAATGAAAATTTCCGACATCGGTCCATATATACCCGAGATATAGCCTAAACCGGGTTTTTCATGAAAATATTTAAACAACTTTTTTCACCTTAAAGAAGTTCTGGTAATGAAATAAGGTTATATAGGTATGAAAAATGAAAATTTCTGATATCGGTCCAGATATACCCGAGATATAGCCTAAATCGGGTTTTTCATGAAAATATCGCGTAAGCGAACTTAAACAATTTGTTGTACTCAAAAGCAGTTCTGGTAATGATATAAGGTTATATAAATATGGAAAATTAAAATTTTCGATATCGGTCCATATATACCCGAGATATAGCCTGAACCGATTTTTCCATTAAAAATTTTCTTTTTTTTTGCTGGAAAGCAATTCTCGTTATAAAAGAAGGTTACTAAAATACAGAAAATAAAAAAATCCGATATCGGTTCATATATAACCGAGCATATTTAGGTCACATTTTTAATATACTATACATATTCGTGACTATCGTGAAGGGTATTTTAGATTCGGCCCAGCCGAATATACTACACTCTTACTTGTTTTTGTTAAACTTGTACTTTATTTTGTAAAGCATACCTATTGCTGCTGCTATTTTGTTTCTTATTTAAAGAATGTGTAAGTCCCACGAGAGATTACTTTACAACGTAATACTTAAATATTTTACTGGCATAGTTTACACAGGCAGTAAACTATTATATTATCTTTCCATCAATTAAAATGCTAAAATTTTCATTCGAAGTGGATGCACAAGGTCGAAATCGAATTAATTTAGTTTTTCCTGCATTCGAAAGTAACTTATTGAGCCTAGCGAACCCAAAAATCAATGAAATATCTCATTCCATTGCTATTTTTAGGATCAAATCATACGGATACGAGTAAAAAAGACATACATCATCAGCGAACATATACATCTTACCAGTTAAGTCTAAATTTGCTATATCATTTAAATAAGTACAAAACCAAAGAGGTCTTAAGCAGCTACCCTGTGGAACTCCGCATTCCTCATGTTAAGGAAAATTGTTAGATTCTATATATTCTGCATTTAGTATTTTTAATAAGTTAGAATTTTGATCAAATATGTCATTTTGTAAATAAGTAAGTACTTGTTGGCTAGTGTAAAACTGTTTTGGCGCTAAAATTTGCTGAATTAGCCATCTCTTTTAATAATATTTGATATTGATGTACATGAAATAGCGTTTATGTATTTGTGAGTAACATCAAATCAATAAGAAAAGAATACTGTAATTTGAAGTTATATTCAATTATATTTTATGTATACTTTTGCCTTTTAAACAGTGAAGTTGTAAAGATTTGTAAACTTGAATTAAATAAATTTGTAACCTAGCTTGAAGAAATAGCTATTGGACTTCCTAATTTATTTGGACAAAAAACCTTTCCCAACACCTCATTTACTAAATCACTTTTTGCATTATTAATCTGAACATATTGTTTGTTTAAAAAGATTCAGTTCTCGTCCAACAATACCAAAGTAACTGAGTTTAGCTAACATTATTCTATGATCGACAAGATCAAAAGCTTTTGATCCAAAATCCAAAAACAGTCCATCTACGTCTTTGGAACCTTGGTCGTCCAGACCATTACAAATATAATTGACAACGTTCACAACCGCGCCATGCATTCCACCTTTTTAAAACCAAATTGGTGTTTAAAAAACAGGTAATTATTTTCCATGTGCTCCAAAAGCTGTTGATGTAATATCTTTTAAAAAAATTTGTCTACAGTCGAAAGAATAGAAAGAGGACGATAATTGTTAACAGTAGAAGCCTTCAGAGTCTTAGGAATTGGTACTACTTTACTTGCCTTAAGGCAATCGGGAAACACAGGCTGAACTGACAATTTTATTAAAAATTTTAGCTAGTATCGGTACCAGAAGCTTCTTACATTCAATCAACAATGTTGCTGAAATATCATCATAACCTATAGACTTCTTAACTTAACTTAACAATCTCTTCAACCTAATTTTATTGAAAAAAGTGAAAGATGACAGGAGCTTCTTCTCAACGTTCTTAGTTGACTAAAACTATCATCAGGATTTGTGTCTATCTGACTGCAAAATTCCAGAGCAGACTGTGCGAAATACTTATTTAAATAATTAGCTTTAATACTATCATCTAAATTTTGCTCGCTTACTGATGTAAGAATTTTGCTTGGAGATCTTCCAAGTACGTTATTTAAAAATTTCCAAGTTTTTTTAATCTTCTCCCACCTTTTTTAAATTTTTGTAATAAAAATTCTCTCGTTCTAGATTACAAGCAATCTTAATTACTCTGCTAATTTTTTTTTAAACGTCATCAATCTTTTCATTGCTATGCTTTCTTCGCTTAATCAACAATTTTCGTTTAAACAAAATTAACTTTTGGAAGTTGCTATTCATCCATGGACAAAGCTGAAACCGCGTGTGCATCCAAATTTTGAAAGTACCGGTCGAATTAACTACGCCTTGACTAGCACAATGAATAAAACATTCTGTTGGCTGCGTTGAACTGCTACATCTGTCTTCCAAAGCATTTCAACTTTCATTTAAATAGTCTTTATCTTTATTATAATCACAATGAATTTTTTCTATTTCTGTGTAGTTTTTGGAAAAATTTGCGCCCCCTAATTTGCAACATATTAAATTGTGGACCATCAAATCGCTCTCAACTGAATCCACCCATATTTTACCATATATGTTACTAAAAACATGATCAATACAACTTCCACTATCAGGCCTTTGTTTTGTTGCAGCTAATAGATACTTCCAGATCAAGAGGAAACTTGTTGCCTTAATTCCAATCATAAGCATGTAACTCCGATATATCTGTTAGTTGAATAATAGTTGACTATAAGTCACTTATTTTAATTATAAAACATTAGCGAACGTTAACGAAACGACATCGTGAGCCAGGCAGTATATCTTTATTTTAATTATTTTATATGTATGAGTGTTGTGTTAATCATTACCGTATTGTTGTATTACAATAAAGCTTTTTATGACGTTATTATGATTGCTTAATGATTATTTATGTAAAATTAAGGTTAGATATGTTAATATGGTTGGGTATAACAATAATATGGTAACTTCAATTTGTACTATGGTTACACACTTTTACAATAATGCTGAAGCAGAATATAGTATAGTTATGTACGAGTTTAAATTTTTTTTAGTAGAACTACATTCAATTGCGTTTTGAATATAACAATATAATATTGTCGGCAATAATCATATAACTCAACAAAGGTATGCCCTTAGAATATTGTCATGTCAACCACATATATTTTTTCTGCGTGTACAATTATAAAACAAAGTGTATGTTTTCATACATGCATTACCTACCCAAGCAGACGTACACAAATGGTATGTATGTATAATTATATGTATACTGGCAGGCACACACTACATATATATTTATTTCCGTTTTATTTTTTTGGTGCGTGACCAAAACTAATCGTCCAACAAACATAAAAAATTTACATTTAAAGTTTTGTAGTAAATTTGGTCAATGTGTTTGCACTAGAAAAACAATTACAAATTAAATTCTATTACAACACAAAATTTTATAAAATCGATTTTCATTTTCTGATACATGTCATTGTTAATATTTTTTTCTTTATCTTCCAGCAAAGCAAGAAAAAAAATGAGGAAAAAATAAAAAAGTGGACAATGATGGCAAAAAACTGAATTACATGATTTTCCAGTTAATTTTTAACATGCAAAATTTTCCGCATTTCCAATTCGATTTTCATCAAGTAAAAACTAAAAGTCAACAAATTTTAACACCTACACACGATCGCTCAATATTTTTTTAAACACTTGTTTAACATTTTCACAAAGAAAACAGAAAGTGAGTGTTTAAGTGCAGGAGTGGGCAGCGTTTAGGAATGATTTAAGCACAGATGATTTTTGAGATATAAAGAAAAAAGTGTTTTATCAGCGCTTTTATTACTTGTAGTTAATAATTTTTTTTTTAATACGTAATTTTTATAAAATAAATAAATTCATGTTATCGCTCAAAATGCTTTCAGGCAAGAAATTTTTTAAAAACCTATTAATTTTAATAAATAGACAACAGAATAGTTATCGATAACTAAAAATTCTCTCGATAACGGAAACATTTTCAATCATAATTGATAGTATTATTGCAGTCACCTTTTTCAGTTAATACTAACCTTCAAAAGACAGCTGTTAAATTTCCCTGATATTCTATTCATTAGTTAGTGAGTTATTGTGCTAAGAGTGACGCTACTTTAGGTATTTTCCAAACAATCGAGCGAAGCAATGGCTTGAAAAGTGTTATGGGGACTCCGCTCCATTAGAAACAAATATAAAACGTTGACTTCAAACATAGTCGTAGAGACACCGATAACATCAGAAAACATAAAAAAAAATCCACGAAATCGTTTTGAATGATCGAAAAGTGAAGTTGCGTGAGTCAGCTGACATCGTAAAGATATCAAAAAAGAAACCTTTGGCTTTATATTGCATGAGCATTTGACTATGAGAAAGCTCTGTTGAAAGTGGGTGTCACGTTTGCGTACTGTTGAGCAAAATCGAGAATGTGTTGATGATTCTGAGCTGTGTTTGGCCATGTGTAAATGTCACAAACCGGAATTTTTGTGTCGCTATGTGACAATGGATGAAACATGGATATATCACTTCACTCCGGACTCAAAACTATTGTCATCTGAGTGGGCAGCAACTGGTGAACCTCGTCCAAAGCACCCGAAAGCACAAAAATCGGCTGGATAGGTTATGGCCTCGGTATTTTGGGATGAGCGTGGTGTAATATCCATCGACTATCTTCGGAAAGGAAATACCATTATCAGTGAATATTATATAACGTTCTTGTAGCATATCACAAAGAAAAAAGTTTTCTTTCTTCAAGACAACGCACTGTGTCACAAGTGAATCGAAACAATGACAAAACTACATGATTTGAACTTCGAATTGCTCCCACATCCACCGTATTCGCCAGATTTGGCTCCCAGCGACTACTGGCTGTTCGCACACCAAAAAAAAAAATGTTCGCCGGTAAGAAATTTCGCACGAATGAAGAAGTTATCGCTGAAACTGAGGCCTATTTTGAAGCAAAAGATAAATCGTTCTACAAAAGTGGTATTGAAATGTTAGAGCGGCGCTGCAATGATTGCGTTGCTCTTGATGGACATTACGAAGCTATTTTGAAACAATGTATTTTCTTTGTTAGACCCGGGACTTTTCAGCCCATGTGTCACGAGGTAATCTACGTAACCACCCCTCCGATTTCTAAAATATCTTCACAAAAATGTGAAAAATCATTCTATTTGTAAACAAAAAATCTTCTGTTAAGTTTAAAACTTGACAAAAACAAAATTCATAGATTTTTAATTTACTGTATTAACAACCTTTACACTACCAAAAACCGTAGTAGATATAGTAAACGTAGTAAGTTCATTTATTTCCAACTATGAAACAGCCGGCAGACTGGACGTCATATTTATTTTTTTGCTGTTAATAAAATAAATACACATAAACATTGTTTAAAATGAAAAACATCAAAAATAAAAGAAAATGTGAAAAAAAGTTCAAATAAAAGATGGGTATTTTTTTAAGTTTTATCTCTTTTCGCGAAACTCCCAACTGAAAAATTCTTTTGTGTCGCAAAAAAATATCTGAACAAATGTCAGCTTTTTCAGTTTTTTACAATACCAAAGAAAAAGTCGCTCAGACTTAGAAGTTTATAATAGTATCATATTTATTTTATATTTAATAGAAAGAGTGAAAACCGCTTTTATAAATATTACGATAGTAAAATTTGTATGTTTATAAGAAGTAATTTTTGGAACCACCCATCCAATTAAAAAAATAAAATTTTTATGAAAATTAGATACCAAAAACATTTTTCTCTAAAAATTATGTTATCGATAGTAAAAAACTCTTTAAGTTATCAGTAACAAAAAAGTGTTAAAAAAATCACTATTTTTTTTTATATTAAATGTGACTAACGAATAATATTTTTATTTTAGATTATTTGAGGTGGCCTTTTGAGAATTAAACTTGAGCACTTGTTTCTGCTCAAAATTTCTTTGTTGTTTTCATTTTATCACGAGTAAAGACGTTCTTCCGCTTGTTCATTTAATTTCATTGATATTTTTAGTTGTGTTTGCTTGGCCTTTTTATTAAACTTTTGGTTGGTGTGGAAGAAAATATTAAAAAAAAATTAAATGCTTGGAGGCGTTTTTGTGTCTGCAAATGTCACTTATAATTAAGAAATTAAATTAAATATTTTTTTTGTGTCTGAAAGCACTAAAAATGATTAAATTACAGCACGATATGAAAACAAAAACAAATTAATCATGCAATAAAGGAATAAAAAACAGTAGGCGAGAAAATGCACAACATTTAGCCATGACATAAACCACAACAGAATTTCATAATAATTTTATATTTTCCTCAAAAATATTTGCTTACTTTAAATATATTTAAATTTGAGCAAACAAAAAGAAAACTATTCTAGACGGACTACAAGGTCGTATGATGAAATTTAAAACTTTTTTAAAGTATTGATTTTCGTCCTATATAATTTTCGTTCTGTTTTGCATTACAAATAATTTTTGTATTTTGGTTTTCACTTCAGACAAAATAAAATAAATTAATTGCGGTTTTGGGGTTAAGAAATAATGTTGACAAGAAAATTGGAAAATTATAGGCATGACATACATACAATAAAAATTCAAGGTTATATTTGTTTTAAAGCAAATTAAACAATAACATTTCCAAACAGGCAAAAAGTCAAGAAGAATAAATTTCTTTCACTTAAACGTCTTTGAAGCACAAAACAAAAACTGCCTTGAAGATGAACATTGCTTAAGCCATTTCATTTTTATTTTTCGAGGTTTTTGTTAATATAAAAGAATAAAAAGTGAAGAAATATACATTTAAAAAGAAAATTAAATTAATACAGCATATTTTCCCCTTAATTTAAAAGCTTTTTTAACTCATTCTGAAGACTGTTGCCATAAAATATCTGCACAAACTTTAAGCAACCTAAATTTTAAAATATTTAATAAATTTAGTTTCATAGATATTTAACTAAAATTAAATTTGCCTAGCAAGGAAAATTCTAAGAATAAAATACCGTACGCTGAAAAGAAAACTTAATCCATCCAAACTTAAATCAAGCCCAAGCGGTGACAAAAGTACGATAAGTGTTATCAGAGAAGACGATTTTTTAAGCCTAACTCAGCCAATCGAGGCAGGAGTTCCCCATGGTGTAGCATTCTGGGACCTACTTTATATTTGAATTATGCCTCTGATATGCCAAGCAGATATGTTATTCACACTTTAACTTTTGCAGATGATACAGCATACTGCAGCATTCATGAAAAGCATCAATTAGCTTCATGAAATTTGAAGGAATATATTTCATTATTAGAGAAATGGCTGAAACATTGGGAAGTCAAAGTTAATGAACAGCGTTATCAACTCGGTGCGTTTCGCACCGTTTTTTGGTGCTTTTTAACATTTTTTGTGCGAAAAATTACTTGGTCGGTGCGCTGTGCGCTTTTTTAATTTCGGTGGCACCGAATGATATTCAATGCAATGACATTATTATATAAAATTTTTACATTTCATTTTATAAAATTTGCTGTTTTGCTATTAAATGATCAAGGCAAGTTTGTAAAATATTACAATAAAAGCAGACACTGAATAGTGAAGTTAGTGTTTATGAAAGTGCGTGAATTCATCACTGTTTAAGTAATTAATAAATTACCAAATTAATTATTAAAATCTTAATTTTTTCCAAAAGGTTTGCATGAAATTATGATAAGTTCATATTCTATTTGTTACAATTCTGGCAAATTTTCGTATATATCAATAAATCCTTTTACAGACACCCACTCTAGCCAACGAGTTTCCCTGTTCGCTTGCGAAAACAAACATGTAGTTCACACTGTGTTTGCTATTACGCGAGTTTGATGGCTTGTTGTGCGATTCTGTAACTTTTAATGACCCGATAATCGTAAATTTTTTCGTCATAATTTATTCCTTGCAGTAACGATTGTATACTCCTGCAATGTAATTTTAATGACGGTAAGCAGCCGTATTTTTATGTACCTGTTAATAGGCAGTAAAACTAACAGATGATTTCGGTCGAAAGCGAATATAATTAAATATTGTTGCTGAATACCAAATTTTATTATCGTTACCGCAATATCGAATATCGTTATAATTATAAATATGTCATTGTCCTCATGCCAGTACTAGAATTGCACTAGAGACCAAATTTGGCAAACACGAGTTCCAGCTATTGAACAAATTTGATGGCAAGCCGTCAGCCGGTGCTATCAGGCCCATTTTAATCGTTTAATAGCTGCTTAAAAGGCTGTTTCATTATAGTTTTTTTTAAGTAAAAATATACTTTTTATAATACAAAATGGGGTTTTCAAAACGGAAAAAAAATTTAACTTGGTGCGTTTTTTCTTCATTTTGGTGCGTTTTGAAATTTCAAAGTTGACAACACTGTTAATGAACAAAAATGTACTCATGTTACATTCACGCTGCAAAAAAAACATGTTTGCCTATTCAAATTAAAAACTCAACCATTCCGCAGCATAATGATGAAGTCAAGTACATCAGTATTTACCTCGACCGTAAGCTGATGTAGAATGATGCGTAGATGTCTCAGTTGAAATTAAAAACAGCGCAACTAAATTGGCTTATGGGCAGAAATTCTACATTGAAGTCAGATTGCAAACTTTTATCATACAACGCAATTCCATGGAATTCAATTATGGGGCACCGCCTCAGCGTCAAACATTAAAAAATTTCAAAGGCGACAAAACCAAATTCATCGAACAATTACAGCAGCCCTGTGGTACCTAAAAAACTCACGAATTCATAAGGATCTGTGTGTTCCGAAGAAGCTTATCGATGACAGTAGGGTATCTAACTCTATTGTCTCACTGGAGCATCGACGCAGTTTATGGTGCGTTACTCTGTTCTATGGTTACTACAAAGGATTTTGCTCTGACGAGATTAGGGACCTTGTTCCTGAAACTCGCACATTTTTAAGTAGCACGCGTGCATCGCCTAGAGCTCATTCATTAATCGTCGATTGCTCGGGGAATCGTACTACACATTACAGAGAGAAGTTGTTTCAGTCGTAAGCTTGAATAACTTGCCTGCAGACATGTTTCCTGTCTGTTATAACGTTGGAAGATGCAAGTCACAAATACTTCTTTCTCTTTCCTCCTCCTCCTCCTCACAACCTTTTTTCCTAGTTCTGGTACAATGCACTGCATATGCAGCGATCATCCCCCGGGTACTGGTCCAAGATACAAAAAAAAGACAATATGCTAGACTAAATGAACAAGATAACACATGAAATTTTGCGAAAGGTTATGGATAACGTTTTGGAAAAACCAGGATTACACAAAACAGAAAAAAACAGTACTTGCTAGACATAATTTACCCCAATTAAATTAAAAATATTCTCTATTAATGCACAGTATTAAAAATATTTTATAATTATGTCTTTAATAATTATGCCTTAAGTTATAATGAACACAAACACCTTGGGTGAGCTTTCACCACCCTGTACAAACCAAAATTATTTCTGCAAAATGAGTGGTTTAATTAGCTTTTCAATCACGTGGAAACCGATAAAATCAATATTGAAATAAAAACGTGCACAAGTCACGTTTTGCCCCGTGAGGAAGCGGGAGCATTAGCTAAAAGTTATTTAAGTTCTCATCTGCGATTTATTTTATGTTATGGTAAAATTCAAAAAGTAATTAATATTATATAAACAAACATTATTTGTGTAAAATGAGTGATTTATTTAGCTTTTCAAACACATGGAAGTCGATATAGTCGTTAAGAAAAGCCTCATGTGAGTCACGTTTTCCCTTGTGGGCAAGTGTGAGCACACTAACTAAAAGATATTTGATATTTTTATCTCACCTGTGCATAATTAAAACCTAAACCGAGAGCAAAACAAGCAATCAGTTTCAAAAGAGTATTTTGCTTTGCTTTCCTTTCTTGTCTTAGGAATATAGTTCACATCAACAGTCACTTACTAAAACTAAAAGTAGGTCCTCCTATTTTACAGTTTTATTTTTCTACACTAATTCCCTTGCATCCTTCATGCAACTATAATTGCTGCAATCTGACTTATTTAAGCACTTGAAAGAAACTCATACCTAAACCGATTATGAGGCCCAAATTAACCCTCATTTAAAATTTTTATGAAGTCTGTCATTACATTTGGTGATCTACTTTTTGCAAATACAAAACAAGGCAACAATTTGATAGAAAGCAAACAAACACATGCAAAGAAAAACAAAAATGAAACTGAAACACACGAATTCATACATAAATATGTATGGCTGTATATGTACGTATGTATCCAATGTTTGTTGTATGTAATAATAACAAAACTGAAACTGGGTCAAATATTGTACTCATATAAAACAAATGGCAAAAACTATTTTCAATGAAAGTGCATAGAAATAATTTCTGCTATCATTTACGACAAACAAAGAGGGAAATTTGTAGAAAAAAATGAAATATAAAACACACTTACATCTTCTATGACAAAAGTCCAATCTTTGTCTTCTAATTCGTGGGTGCGGGGATCCTTGAATAGAGTCACTGTTATACAGTGGTTATCGGGTACTGGCCAAGTGACGTTACCGACCAGCGGATTCATCATATCCGGTTCCCAAGGCAGCGGTGCTGAAGCAACGCGTCGTGAACGTCTTGTCCAAACGACTGATAAATTTGAAGGCCGCCTGCAAGAAAACCAAACAATAAATTAAATATATTTAATTTTCATAACAATATTTACATAATGCAAGCAAAACTTTAAAATTTTCAATTGGTAGAATTATTAAGAAGAAAAAAAATTGAAATAAATTGCTTTAAACACCAGCTGCTTGTTAGAAATAAAAAATGTTACATCTTTTATTTTCTTCATTAGTATATATGACATGATTTTCTTTTCTTTTTTTTTAAGCACAATCTGGGTCATAATTTTGCTCAAACAGTGCGAATAGTGAATAGTGTTCTTTTGTACGAGGTGTGAAACTAAAGTTTAAAGAAACCAGGCATATGTTATATGATTGAAACACAAAGTATAAAAGTGGTCCTTCGAATCAGACGGCAGGGCATCCGTGAAAGCTAGTAGTCTCAAATAGCCAACAAATCTTAGAAGAGTGACAAAAGCAGAACATTTTTCTTACTATTATAATATTTAATTCTTTTTTTTAAATTTATGAACTTTTTTCGTCATGTCGAAAAATTGATGGCGCAATACCGACCCACCCAAGTACTAATAGCATTAAAACGTAAAAAGAAGAGTAAATTATTATTAGAACATCTTACTTTTTAATTCTCATTATTTCCTTGAATATAATTTAATATAAAGATAAAATTTCCTTTATTATAATTTAGTCTTTGGGACTAGATACAGCACAATGAAATAACTAGATACATTCTCGTATACTAGTATAAGACTCAGGCTCAGCTCTGTTCATTGACGTTTCCAAGCGTACGAGATCTGATCAAAAAATAATTGTTATTTTAAAATTTCGTGAGTTACGTATGTTCGATTTTCGAACATAAGTATGTTATATTCGTATACATGTTTCTGTTATATTCGTATACATGTCATGGATTGTCAGTTTATTTGTCGTGTTTTGGTGTGCTCTTGAATTTTGTACTATTCGAAAAATGGATCAAAGTAAAAATGAAATTAAATGCGCAAGGACATTTGAAATGTTGACTGTGGCGTTTGGCGAGTCTACTTTGAGCAGAACACAAACAAATTAAATTAAATACGCAAAGACATTTGAAATGTTGACTGTGGCTTTTCGCGAGTCTGTTACGAGCAGAACACAAGTTCGATTGTGGTATAACCGGTTTAAGGAAGGCCGAGAAGATGTCAATGACAATGCTCGTCCTGGTCGCCCGAGAGCCAGGTACGGAGAATTATTAAAGTACAAAAATATGTATGTTAATAAATAGAAATAAATACCGCTAGTTCTGAGACAGTAAACGCTGTACAAACAATTTGGGCAATTAACAAAATGCATATGTGATTCAATATGAGATGAATATAGACAGAGAATAATTAAATAGCTCGGTGGCTGAGTAGCTGAGTGGTTAAAGCAGCAGATACGTCATGACCCGAGTTCAAATCACAATGGGTGCTGAGGTGATGAGTAGTGTAGCGACTGCGAAACAGCTAGGGGGCCCAGCTAAAGATTTATTTTTCTTGTATTCTTCAATCAAAAATTATTGATCACAGCAAATTTGTATTGTAAAAAAATCATGCCTAAGAAAAAACCTAAGAAAGGAAAAACTTGAATTAAAACCCTATGTACAAATGTATAAACCAAAAATCTAATTTAAAAAACATAATCCCCCATGTTCCAAGAGGCATCATCGTCGTCATCAAAACACTCGGTTACACATAAGCCTTCGACAGCAATTATGAATTCTTTTATAGGCCTTTGGTATTTCCAAGACCTAAGCGATAGATAGAAGCTATCGACAACATTCAATTGTTTTTGGCAACGAGTAAATAAATGAAAAAATGTTTGTGTCGACATCATGTGACGACGATGACGCCTAATGGAATATGGGGGAATAATAGACACAAAGTTTTATTAAGGGCATTGAACGATAGAATGCAAATGTGGATTTTATTTTTTAAAGACTATGTGAACCAGATGTCTGCCGTCAAGTTAAACACACTGTTCATCTGCAGTAAACTAGTTCAATTGAGCTGATTTCGCGACAAATATATTTTTTAAAGCCACAAGAGATTGGAGATTGTCATTACAAACCCTCTCTTTGAGGTAGCCCTATAAAAAAATCCAAGGGAGTTTGACCGGACACCATGGGATGGATGTCCCTAAAGCGATTGATCAGATCGATATATGAGCTTGCAGGTTTGGCAAAAATAATTCCATAATCATGCGTCGCGAATTTTCACCATTGACTGTCGTCGCCTGACCTCGAGGATTTTCGAGAAAGAATTGGCCCAATTGCCTCATTTGTAGATTAGGCACACCAAACAGTTACCCTGGGGCAATGTAATAGTTTGTGATGTTTCAATCGAAAGTTGTAGGTCCTTGGAGACCAGTAACGGCAGTTGTGCTAGCTGACGTGGCTGTTTAGGTGAAAATGAGTCTGATTGCTTAAAAAAATGGGATTTACAGTACGAAAATGCTCATTTCACAAAACCCACACTGTTTATTATTTATTTATTTTATTATTTATTATTTTATTATTTATTATGTATGTCGATCTAATGTGCCTGCGATGACGACCTCTTGCGTCGGAATCGTTGCGGGAAGTTATTTTTTGATTTAAGATATTTGCAACATTTTTGGGATCACCCCCGTTATACTCATATTACACTTTAAAATTGCATATTTTTAAAGCAGCGAAATAAATTGTGCAGCATTTTTCTTAATCGTGTATTTAGAAAAGAATTTTCAAGAGATTGTTTTCTTTTGAAAAGTTCTTTACTTTTAAAAATCAATCCAATCGCCTTGAAAAAACAAGAACAATAATAATAATGTAGAAGCTTTTAAACACTTGCTTTTTCTTATTGTTGTTTTGAGATAAGGAAACAATTCAGCTTTGAAGCTCTCAAGAACTTTGATAAATTTAAAAGCAAACAAATTTCTTAAAACAAAAAATTTCTTTAAAAAGAGTCAGCTTGTTTTAGTATAATAAGAAATAAGTGGAGTGAAAGGGCATATTCATAAAAATTGAAATGAATTTGAAATAATGAGTTTTATGTACTGTTCATAGAACACAGGCGAGCGGCTTGTCTACCAAATTAGTATGGAAAGCTCTAAAAAAAATTGAGTTTTCATACAAATTTTCTTCTCAAGTCGTTCGTCTGTGTTCTATGAACAGCACATTAATTCAAAAATTCCAAAGTTTCACTAAAATTCATTTCAAACACATTTTAGTTTTTTTATGAATATACTCATAGTTTATCAGCCAGTTCGCCAATGTCGAAAGGATAAGTTCATTCGCATTCTAGGCGAAAGAAAATTGATTTGGGGTTTTCTAAAGCTACGTACAGATGGTTGTTAGATCTGACAATATTGTACGATCTGACATGTACTGGCAACTTACAGAAATTCAAAAATTTATAGTAATAAGTAAGTTGTCAGTTCAAACGATTGTTAGAAAAACTTACAATTTTAATGCCAAACAATTGCCTGACAATAAATTCGTCTGCCAATAAATATTGTCAGTTCACACGATTTTCGGAATATTGTATGTTAAAAATTGTCAGAACAATTGTAAGAACTTTCAAAGCCTAGAAATTAAATCAAAAACTCAATTTGAAAACAATATAAAAAAAATAAAAAATAAGTACATAAATTGAAAAAAAAAAAAAAAATATATATATATATATATATATATATATATATATATATATATATATATATATATATATATATATATATATATATATATATATATATATATATATATATATATATATATATATATATATATATATATATATATATATATATATATATATATATATATATATATATATATATATATATATATATATATATATATATATATATATTGGTGCTGGCGCTTTAAAACTGCCCAACTGTATCTGTTATACATACACTATATATTATTCTAGATTATTCATCTCATTTAACAACAATGCTCTCAATAATAGCGAACAAGTGAATGAAATTTATTTCTCTCCGCATGTGTGTGAAGTTCGAGACGTTTATACTCAGCCCCATCAGTATCGCGAGTACTTCACTCTTTTAATGACTTTCATGATATTATCAAGGAACTACACAGATTCCAACTTTTTCTGGTATGGTTTTTATTTTGTCTTCGTTTTTTTAGGCTTTACACAAGCGGTTCGGAAACTTCTTAGCTTATCAATGAAAGAGAACAGTTAGTTTTTCAAAAATATTTTTATTTTTCAATATAATCTCCTGAAACTTCAATACACTTAGTCCAACGATTTTCTAGCAATTCTATCCCTTGATTAAAATAGTTTTCCTCAAGGTCTTCAAAATAGTGGTTTACAACTGTAATTGTATCTTCATTTGAGGTATAACGCTTACCAGCAAGGAATTTTTTTAGATTTGGAAACAGGTAAAATTTACTGGGAGCTAAATCAGGAGAATAAGGTGGGTGGTCAAGCAACTCGTACTCTAATTCGTTGATTTTAGCCATTGTTACAAAACACTCTTGTGCGCTGGTGCGTTGTCTTGATGAAAAATTATTTTTTTGTGTTGTAAGCCACGACGTTTTTCTCGAATTTGTACATTTAATTGATGCAAAATGTTGCAATAGTACTCTGAAGTTATTGTTTTGCCCTTTTGCAGATAGTCAATCAATAAAATACCTTTGAAGTCCCAAAAAAACCGTTGACATAACCTTACCAAGCGATTGAATTGTTTTTGCTTTTTTTGAGGCACTTCCTCCAGCTTCAGTCCATTGTTTGGATTGTTCTTTTGTCTCTGGAGTATAGTGGTGGATCCATGTCTCATCAACAGTTATGAAACGACGCTTAAAATCCATTTTATTTCGCTTAAAACGATCCAAACAAGCTTGAGAAATGTTCATTCTTATGCGTTTTTGGTCCACTGTTAACAAACACGGCACCCATCTTGCAGAAAGCTTTTTCATCTGTAGTTCTTCATGCAAAATTAAATGGACTCGACCATTTGAGATGCCCATGATATTAGCTATTTCACGCCCTTTTATTCGTCGATCATTTAATACCATATCATGCACTTTGGCTACAATTTCTGTTGTTGTTGCTCTTTTTGGACGTCCACTGCGTGGTCCATCTTCAATGCTTGTACGACCACGTTTAAATTCAGCAACCCAATCTTTTACTGTTGCATATGAAGGAGCACTTGCACCTAACACATTCACCATACCATATCATTATGAATTTCTTGTGCCGATAAACCTTTTTTATGTAAATATTGACACCACGCGTTTCTAATTTTTCCATTGTAAAAAAATCGCGAATGCGTCTTTTGTGAACAGCTGTTTCTATATGAAGGAGTTACCAGATCCATAGCAGAGATGGAAGTTTCCAAAAAAACACTTAACTTTTTTCTGTTTATACCACGCTTTTTGTGCTAGGCTAAGAAGTTTCCGAACCACCCTCTAGAGCCCGTGGGCTACTGTACAGCAAGTGGCGCGCCCAATGGCTGAAAACTGCAATCCATTATGCAGGTTTCATGGATTTGAATGTCTTTGCTGTCCACTTTTTAATTCACTTTCATTTGTTTCACTTAGTTTCTTAAAATATTCTGTGATATCTTTCCTTACAATTCTTTCACCCACATCGCTGGATCAGTTATACCTTTTTGTATTTGGTTTTGAAAATATGGGCTATTATGTACATTGTAAGCAAAAGAAACGTTAAGTTTTTATATGATATGTATGTTGCACGATGCTATGCTGAGTACATACAGAAACACTGCATTTTGAGCATTCTAGCATGGAAGTAAGATAAAACATACGAGTATGTTTTATCTTACTTCCACAGATTTTTACTGCAGTTGCATTTGATGGCGTCGCTTTCAGTCGTCGATGACATATTAGCGTACGACTGAAAGCGGTAACACGCATTTAATTTTTTCGGAACATAGCTAATCAAAGACGGGTCATTGATGTCAGTATTGCCTAAAACAAATATTGAGGAATCACAAGTATTTCTTTACTGTTAAGTTCACCCATAATATAACCTGTTGGCTTGAGATCTTTGCACAGTAGAAGGGATATAAACACAGCACAAATAGGTTTGTGGTACAGCTGTAACAAGGATGGAAATGAAGCTTTGCTTACAATGCACATATATTTGTAGCTTCTAATTAATATTAGAGGCATTTACATGCATTTAAAACAAATAGTTGAGATAATGCAAAAAATAAATTTTCACAATAAATATATCACAAAGTTTTATTAAATGTAACCCCTTTATTTTGCTTTTAATATTTCAATAGAAAATTTCTCTGACAATGGAGCCATTGTCAGATACATTAAAATACATACAACTACCAATAAAAAACGAGCTTACAATGTCTGGCAATTATCTGACAATGACTACGAATAGTGTTCACACGGTTGTTAGGGCAATGTTTTTTCTGACAACGTTGTAAGACAAAAATTGGCCGTTCACACGGTTGCAAGCCGTTTTAAAAATATTTTACTGACAATATTGTTAGATGTAGCAACCGTCTGTACGTAGCTTAACTTTATTCTATGCGAGCGATGTGTCAAAACTCAATTAAAATACATAAGTCCATGCGAACGAATAATAGTGACATAGACAAACCCAAATTGATACGAATGTGAGTGACTAGCTTTCTTTCGCACACAATTTCATTCGATATCGGCGAACAGACTGTAAGTTTAATTCGTATAGATATAAAAAAAACAAAGTTTGCTTCGTATTAATAGAGTAGTCTTTAAACCTTTTACATTTTTAAAGAATTTTTCTTGTTGAACAACATAAAAGAAAATCAATAAAATATTCTACCAGTAGTAGTCATGTGTTATCACGATTTACTTTAAATATTGGAAACAGAAAATAAAAAATAACACTTGCCGAGTCACAGTGTACTCGTATAGTAAAACGTTTAAAACGATAAATAAAAACATGTAATTTAATGCGGGTTAAAACATAAAAACAGGAAGTTCTTGAGTGTAAAACTCTAGAATGAAAAGAACAAATTCTATCTGCTGCTAAAAGTATTGAAAACAACTGATGCTGATATGGCAGAATGTTTTCAATTTATTACATGTACTTTTTTGTAGTGAAAAAAATTTTTTTTTTTTTTCTTTTAAAGAAAATTTCAATAAAGAGAAGAGTGAAAAGAAAAAGTACTTAATCAGCAGTTTTAGTTCAATTATCTTTGGTTTGAAAAGTTTTAAACAAAGAAATTAGAATTTCATTTCTAGTAGTAAAGGCACAAGTAATTACTGTTGTTGTTGTTTTATTTCCACCAGGTATCCTGAAAATAAAAGCCCATGAAATTATAAATAAATTGAAAATCAATCAAATTACTTTTTGCCTAATTAGCTTCTCTAGGCAAAAAGTGTTGTTATAGTACTCGTACGTTTCCATTATAAGCAAATACAATTGATTTGAGAAAATAATTTACATTATATTACACGAGGGCAGATTGATATTTAAGCTACCTAAGTATGAAAAAACATTTCTTTTTAACTATTTATTTCTCAACATAGTCTTCATTTAGCTCAATACACTTAGTAAGACGGTATTGCAACTTTTTTATATAATCTCAATCATATAATCAAAATACGCGAGCTTTTTTTTTCCTGTGTACGAGTAGAGAGGTTGAGTTGTTCTGGAATAGATGCTCGTACTTGCTCTACGTTTTCCAGTTCCCTAGATGCTTTAGTGTGTCCAGATCGTTGTTTTGATAATGTTGTACAAATATCAGTAGAGATGTTTGGCATTTAATCGAGTATATTTTCCCTTAGTTCTTAGTTTAGTGGTAGTTAGTTAGTAGTGGTAGCCGGGTTGTTAAAGAAAGCTTTTTAGATATCCCCAAAGGGAAAAGTCCATTGAAGTCAAATCGGGGCTACGGAGTGGCCAGTTGATGCTACCTCCTTTCGATATGATATTCTGGCCAACAGGTTGGCGAACTGCAGGCAATGTGTCATTTGACGTATGGCATGTTGTCCCATCTTGTAAAATGCACCTTAGAGATGATCGAGGCGTATTTAAAACCGCAGAGCGCTTATTAGTAGACAGGTTAAGTTGTTCTAGATGATCATACTTTCTCTACGTTTTCCGGTTCCCTAGATGTTTTAGTACGCCCGGAACGTCGTTTTCATAATGTTGATTCAATCATATCGAGCTTTTGGATCCACTGCTTAATGCTTTGAAATGTTGCAGAATGATTGATATCGCAAATGTTAAAATGATTATAGCTTCAGTCACAGAATTGTTGTTGCGATAGTATTAGGGTACACAAAATGCGGGTTTTGCTCCGTTAAAAGACGCCAGTTTTCAGTTTCGTAGCTTCCCCGCTCCGATCCCTCTGCCTGCGCTGATGTTACGGTCTATTCAAATAATAAGAGACTTATATTTCAGAATGAAATCATCTTTAATCTCAAGAATGAAATCTATATTCTGTATTAAGAATTATTTCTATCTCATAATGTTTCTAGTTTTACATTTTCTGTATAGCCCAAAAACGGTTTAAAATCCGTTTCTAAACGGAATTCAACCGTGTATTATTATTATTTTTTTTTTTAACTTGGACCTTTACTCAGGGGATGGCCCCTAGATATGTAGTGTATTGTACCAGAACTAGGAAAATAGATTGTGAGGAGGCGAAAGAGGGAGTAGTGTTTGTGAACATTTGACTTGAACTTTCCAACATTATAACAGATTGGAAACACGTATATAGGCAACTTATTCCACAAACGAAGCGTACGGCTGAAAAATTGATTCTCTCTGTAATGCGTAGTACGATTCCACGGGCAATCGACCACAAATGGATGAGCTCTGGACGATGAACGCGTGTTGCGCTTAAACGTGCGAGTTTCGGGAACAAGATCTCTAATCTCGTCAGAGCAAAATCCATTGTAGTAAAGATAGAACAGAGTAACGCACCCTACACTGCGATGATGCTCCCGTGAGTCAATAGAGTTGGATACCCTACTGTCACAGATAAATTTATTCGCCCTCTCCTGCACACGGTCGAGTAACCCCAAAATAGACTTTGAGGCACCGGCCCAAACATGAGAGTGGTATTCTATTTTCGGTCGGTTATAGGTGGTGTAAATAGTAAGGAGATCGAATGGAGTGAAGTACATCTTACTGTTTCAAAAACCCGAGTCATTTGAATGCTTCTTTAGAGACATTGAAAATATGTTCATTCATTCGAAGAACATCAACAGTATCCGATTCCTAAATATGTATACCACCCATTAGTACAAATGAAGCAGCATTAGCGGTAGAAGATCACTATTCAGTGATTCATTCACATTTTGACGTTTGGCAACGATAGGCTGTGCCTATAAATGAAAGAATGCTGCTGTCATCTGCGAAAGAGTTGAAAGTTTGATATAGAAGGTCGTTGAGGAAAATAAGAAATAGGGTAGGAGAAAAAACGGAGCCTTGTGGTACTCCTCAATTAATCTTGAAGTCGTTTGATTGGACCCCATCTATAATAACTCGTATGTGGGGTCCCTGAGAAAGATCGAAACTTGAACTCTTGAACTCGTAAGTTTTGCTAGTAGTGCAGCATGCCACACTCTGTCAAATGCTTTGAAGATATCCAGAGCCACCACTTTACTGGCGTTACATTAGCAACCTTCCAGCATGATGGAAACTCACCAACATGGTAAAGTATGCTGATGAGGTGTGCTAATGGACACGCAAGCGTAGAAGAGCGCTGCTTCAAGACCAATGTTGGAATGCCAAAACCCTTTTAACTGCTCGAACTCGGAAAAATATTTTTGGCATTATTACAGATACTCTTTCGACTTCGAGAAGTGGTTGACTGCTTTCCGGCAAGTAGGAATTGCTTGAAAAAATTTCAGCCTGCAGGTTAGCTTTGTCAACTGGGTCGGTGAATGCTTGGTCATTCTTTAAGAGAGTTGGAATTGATGTATTAGCAGTGTTCTATACTCTCTTAACAAAAGACCAGAAGGTTTTACTGCCCCGGGGAGCTGTAAGGACCTTGGCACTAAGACGTTGTTCGTAATATGACATTACAATGTATACTATCTAAAATAATAATAGAATGAAAAATTAATACAATTTCGGCCATTCATATGACCTGTGAGAGGGGTTTTGGCATTTTGGCAAAATGGAGTGGAGTCAGAAATTATGAATTTAAAAAAAAACCTCCAAGAACCTAAACTTAAAAGCTGATATTTGTTCAGTGTATGATATTTTGACATTTGGTTTATCTTAATAATCTTCAATTGAATTAATAATTAATTAAACGGCCACGTGCTCATATATGTACATCAGCTAAAATTTCAATACATAAAAATTCTATGAGCAAAACTTTCGTGGAACAATAAAATATTTTGAATTAACAAAAAGTATCAAATATAAAGTCAGCCAAACATTTTAATAATATTTTACATCATCTTCATTTGCTTCCAAGAAAATTCACTTTAAATTTTGCTTAATTTAGACTTTTCTTATATTTATTTGGCATTTAAAGTGTGTGCTTCCCTACAATAAATTATGCTGTAAACATATACAAGACTTAGAAAGCGTAAAAGCCACCATTAATAAAAACCAAAAGTTAAAACTTAATTAACAAGTGATGCAAAACAACTAGAGATGTTATTTATTAAGTTTAGTGCTCAAGTTTTTGTTAAATAAGACTTTTTTCCATCAAAATGAAGTTGATGCTGATGATGACAGTGATTTGTTGGCTCAGCAACTTATGAAAGAAATTTTTGTTATAAATTACATGATTTCATTAACGCAAAAGATATTACATTTGATATGAAAGATATTTATTACTTAATATCATAATTAAAAACAAATGATTTGAAGTTGCACTAGTTTCACTCTTCAGCGAATAACTGAAAATATATATTGTAGGAGTACTGGTATAAAAATATGTAATATACATATCTAAACATTGCATACCCCTACATGTGCAGTGCATTCTACTGAAACGTTTTGCGAGTAAAATATTACACGTTCTTTCCTTTTCAAAGCAACTTTAAAATAGTTTGATGGAATAAATTTGATGAATCGCTGTGTCTAACTAAATTTTACTAACACATACATACATAAATTGGATCATATAAAACAAATAAACTGCACAAACTGGTTGGCAAACATGCCAAAATTTTACGTTTGTACAAACATTTTGCTTTGTTTATTGGGGTGTTTACACATATATTTGAATGCTTGTATTGTCTAGCACTAAATTCTGTCATTTCAATGAAAATGTTGCAGAGTGAAGTGGTAGAAGAAGCACATAATATGAATCAAGAAAGTTTTCTTATTAGAATTTTTAGAATTGTATAAAAGTTTGATACTTTTGTAGAAAATATAAAAATATTATAGCAATGGAATTTCAAGAAATAAAGGCTATAACGATTTATAAAACAATTTATATCTTGTAAATTTCATATGGCGAGCAAATTGCTGCAACACAATCGCTCTCTACTCCCATTGAGAAGAAAACAAAGACTAATTTGTGTTTGTATGGTTCATGAGCAAACGGAAGGCGTGTGTTTGCCAAACGCTTTGCGTAGTTTATTTGGCGTTTTGACCTAAAATTATTTGATTTCCCTATAATTTAAACCATTAAAAAAACAATATTAAAAAATAATAATACTACATGGGCTGAAAAGTCCCGGACCTAACATATACATATATAGCGCTAGTTTTATTGCAGCCATCTTTTTTTCAGTTAATACTAACCTTCAAAAGACAGCGGTTAAAATTTCATGATATTCTATTCATTAGTTTGTGAGTTATTGTGCTAAGAGTGACGCTACTTTTATTATTTTCAAAATCGTAAAGATATCAAAAGAACGTGTTGGCTTTATATTCCATGAGCATTTGACTATGACAAAGCTCTGTTGAAAGTGAGTGCCGCGGTTGCTCACTCTTGACCAAAACTGAGAACGTATTGATAATTCTGAGTAGTGTTTGGCAATGTTTAAACGTAACAAACTGGAACTTTTGCGTCGATATGTGACAATGGCTAAAACATGGATACATCACTTCACTCCGGAATCAAAACGATCGTCATCTAAATGGACAGCAACTGGTGTACCTCGTCCAAAGCACAACAATCAGCTGGACAGGTTATGGCCTCGGTATTTTGGGATGTGCGTGATGTAATATTCATCGACTCTCTTGAGAATGGAAATACCATTAACAGTGAATATTATATAGCGTTGTTGGCGCGTTTGAAGGCCGAAATTGCAAAGAAACGACCGCATATGGCAAGGAAAAAATTTTGTTTCATCAAGACAACACACCGAGTCACAAGTCAATCAAAACAATGGCAAAACTACATGAATTGAACTTCGACTTGCTCCCACATCCATCGTATTCGACAGATTTGGCTCCCAGCGACTACTGGCTGTATGTAGACCTGAAAAAAATGCACACCGTTAAGAAATTTCGCACGAATGAAGAAGTAGTCGCTGAAACCGAGGCCTATTTTCAGGCAAAATATAAATCGTTCTACAAGTGGTATTGAAAGGTTAGAACGGCGCTGGAATGATTGCGCTGCTCTTGATGAATAAAGCTAATTTTGAACCAAAAAAACTGTGCTTTCTTTGTTAGGCCCTGAATTTTTCAATCAATGGTTAAATAAAAAAAATGTTGGTCGAAAAACGTGCTATTTATTGGACATTTTGTTTGCAACTCCTTACATGTACATTATTCTATCAGAATCTAGAGCATTTTTCACTGTGTTCAAGATAATTTTGAGGTTATTTATGTAAAGCAGTTTGGAGATTCGATGCGAAATTTTGTTTGTGCAAACGCAAGCCTATTCCACTTAACTCTTAATGTGCTGTTTACAGAACACGAATGATAGAGATATATAGAAAACTTGTATGAAACGCACTCAAAAAATTGAGTACTTTTTTATACAAACCTTTTATACACGCTGTTCATTCGTGCTCTATGAACACATAATGGGGTGTTTGGACACGAATGAGTGAGACGTATAGAAAATTTGTATGAAATAAACTCAAAATATTGACCATACTTCATACAAACGTTCTAGACGTACCACTTATTCGTGTCCCATAAACACCACATACTCGTACGAGTATTTTCTGTTCATAGTTCGTCTAGAAAATTTCTCATTTTTTTTAATGCTGGGCATACATATTTTTGAGACGAGTCGCTGATCTTTGTTCTATGAACTCAAAAATTCTTTTTTTATTTTTGAACTCAATTAAATAGAAAAGAACATGATACAAAGACGAGTTCGTGCGGTTGGACTCCTTCCTGATCACTCAAGAACGTACCCACTTCGTTACTTTGGTTTTTCAATAGTTTTCTATTGAGTGGAGCGAAATGATGATAAACCCATAAAATATATAAGCTTCTAAAACCCCAAAAACGTATCAATTTGTGGGATGAATAAATTTTGTGATTCAGAAGAAAAATACTGGATTTTTTTTTTTTTTTTTTAATTTAGTCAATCAAATATTTATTAGAAAAGTAAGTCGCTTCGACAACACACTGATGTCGTCACATTAATCTCATTTTATTTATACTTTAATAATAAGATGTACATATTTCCTTTATGATATCGGTGATATTTTTAACATGAAAACTTGTTTTCTGTTAACTAAAGACGTTAAATACTTTTGTAATGGCACCCGCACTCTTAACACTTGTTTTTCGAATGAAATATGTCTCGTTGTTCCGTTGTCTGTCTGTCTGCCCGTCTGTGCAAGCATTCATTTGAATTTATATGTCTTCATTTTGCATTTAATTTGCGACGAATTCAACATAAAATGCATTTTAAAGTGACACAATTTATTACTTTTTTATAATATTAATGAGCATTTTATTGAGATCTTTCCTGGCTGTTGTTAGTTAAGTGCAAAAAACTTTTAGCAGAAAATAAAAGATAATATAATTTATATATGTAAGTATATATTTTAAAATAAACAAAAGAATAAAATTAAAAAGTAAAACTTGTATTATAACGAATTTCTTTTAAATTTTTCTGATTTAAATTGTAACAATTTAAATTTTAAATACTCGTACTGTTTCATGATCTCGCACGCTCTTTCGCCTATATTTTTCATAACGAAAATATTATTTTGGTTTTCACTTTGAAAATTCAAATGACAAATTGGATGAATATGATATGTGTATGTTTGTGCATTAAAATTAGTTTTTCATTAGATATTTTTATATTGGTCTTCAACCCAAACCGGTTTTTGACGTCTAACGCGAAAGCGATAGTTATCGTTCGGGATCGTGAAATAGGCCGTAAAATTGTTTATTTTATTCGATGTAATATTTTATTTCCATAGCATTTCTTCACTTCTCCATGTTCCCTATCTACTACTGTTAAGCGTTCAGAGTTTGAACTCGCCTTTTACATGAACAAAATAACTGTTGTGTATTAGAATAAATAGCTGTTGATTAGAATAAATAGCTGTTCGATAGAAAAGGATCATTTCGAAAAGCCCAATAAATAAGTTCAGCGGAAACCGCTTCCAGCACATGAGTTGTCTACTGGTACAAGAGCCGGCAGAAGCCATAAAGTTATCATCCTAAATAGTAATAGAGAATTTTGTGGCGTTGCTCAGAGTTTAAACTCGCCTTTTACAAGAACAAAATAGCTGTAGATTATAAATATATAGCTGTTCGATAGAACATTTCGACAAGCTCAATAAATAAGTTCAGCACAAACCGTATCCAGCACACGAGTAGTCTACTGGCACAAAACCCGACAGAAGCCAGAAAGCAATTCCCCTACGTTGTTTGTTAGACGGCTGTGTTCAATATACAATCACAAAAAGAATCTTTTCTTGACAATCTGACGAGTAACAATAACAATAACAAAAACATTTACTTTTTTATTTCTTACAAGTTTTCTGACACGCTCGTCACACAATCTTGGAATTTTTGTTAGACGATTACAAATTTTATTGTTTTCATTTACTAATATTTTGAATTAATTTTTATATTATATATAGATAAACAGAAACAAACAGCATATAATAGTTTTTTCTTTATTGTTTAACAACCCATCGAATATAAAATGTGCGGGCGGGTGGTGATTATACGGTAAGTATATAGTATGAAAATATAATTAGCTTTGTGCTTTTTCCTGTTGATTCCTCGAGGATTTGTAAGATAATATCTGTAGGAGTCTCAGACAATTCCCTATACGATCGTGTGTGATTAAAAAATGAGCTCGTCGACGAATAATAACACTCTTCATGAGATTCCCAGTAGAGCCTTCGACGATTGAAAATGTTAGCTGGGATTATATGGTTCTTCGTTTCATTGCTTGCGCCGCTGAATTAATTTAGTTCTTTTATTTGCCGCGATGGATCAATTAACAGCGTAAATGATTCCCATTTAATAGCGCCACAAGCATTTTTGGAAACTCTATCTATTATAGACAGGGACCCGAAATTTTGCTTTAAACCAGTGATAGTAGCCAAAGCCATTTCCTAGAAAATAGTAATCTTTCAATATGAACATACAAATTAAGAAGAGAAGCAGTTTGAAATGCAATTTTTATGCTTAGAATAGTTTATACTAGCCAGACGAGTAGAAAAAATAAATAAGTTCTTAATATTCTGAAAATATTTGCAACACGCAATTATGTAAGAAACCACGAGTTGAGACGAGGCGAAGCTTAGCAAAGTAATTTATTAATTTTTTAAATAAAACATAAGGTTAAAAACAGAAACTAAATATGGTTATGAATTTGTATCTCTTTTAACCCACTGTGCGAGTCGTGAACCTTCTTGTTATAAATGTGCACTCACAACATAAAGCTAAAAACAGAAAAAAACATCTAAAGAACGTAAAATTCCAGGTAAATCTACCGATTTTATTGCTGTTGTTGTGCTCTTATTGTTTCGCAATCTTTGTACATTTGAAGTTAGAATGATCATTATCTAGATGTTTCATGAACAATGCATGCTAATGCAGGCAGATAGTCGGCAGAAATAAAGTGTTGAAAGACAGTCATAAGTCAGAAAAGTAAACAAGTGTAGTGTGTTACTACATAGCGGTATAAAGTGTAAATAAAATTGCGAAGTACTGTGCGAAGTATTGTGTAACTAACAAGTTTCGGTGTCATTAGTACGTTTGCAATTAAAGAACCCGCAAAAGCGTAAGAACGTATCAATATCATATTTACCAAATTGCCTTAATTATTTTATGACTTTTTTCGGAAAATTTATGTGATAATAGTTATTTTTGTAAAAAAAAAAATTAAAAACTCATACTTACGAGGGCGGTTCGGAAACTTCTTAGCCTATCAATGAAAGAGAATAGTCAATTTTCCAAAAATATTTTTATTTTTCAATATAATCTCCTGAAACTTCAAAACACTTAGTCCAATGCTTTTCTAGCAATTCTATCTCCTGATTAAAATATTTTCCTCAAGGTCTTCAAAATAGTGGTTTACAACTGTACGAGTAATTGTATCTTCATTTGAGGTAAAACGCTTGCCAGCAAGGAATTTTTTAGATTTTGGAACAGGTAAAAGTCACTTGGAGTTAAATCAGGAGAATACGAGTAAGGTGGGTGGTCAAGCAACTCGTACTTTAATTCGTTGATTTTAGCCATTGTTAAAACACTCTTGATGAAAAGTTATTTTTTTGTGTTGTAAGCAGGACGTTTTTCTCGAATTTGTACGTTTAACTCATCCAAAAGGAATTTATTGTTTTACCCTTTTGCAGATAGTCAATCAATAAAATACCTTTGAAGTCCCAAAAAACCGTTGACATAACCTTACCAACCGATTGAATTGTTTTTGCCTTCTTTGGGGCACTTCCTCCAGCTTCAGTCCATTGTTTGGATTGTTCTTTTGTCTCTGGAGTATAGTGGTGGATCCATGTCTCATCAACAGTTATGAAACGACGCTTAAAATCCATTTTATTTCGCTTAAAACGATCCAAACAAGCTAGAGAAATGTTCATTCTTATGCGTTTTTGGTCCACTGTTAACAAACGCGGCACCCATCTTGCAGAAAGCTTTTTCATCTGTAGTTCTTCATGCAAAATTAAATGGACTCGACCATTTGAGTTGCCCATGATATTAGCTATTTCACGCACTTTTATTCGTCGATCATTTAATACCATATCATGCACTTTGGCTACAATTTCTGTTGTTGTTGCTGTTTTTGGATGTCCACTGCGTGGTCCATCTTCAATGCTTGTACGACCACGTTTAAGTTCAGCAACTCAATCTTTTACTGTTGCATATGAAAGAGCACTTGCACCTAACACATTCACCATACCATATCATTATGAATTTCTTTTCCCGATAAACCTTTTTTATTTAAATATTTAATGACACCGCGCATTTCTAATTTTTCCATTGTCAAAAAATCGCGGATACGTCTTTTGTGAACACCTGTTTCTATATGAAGGAGTTACCAGATAGAAACAAAATTTAACATGTGTTCACAGCAGAGATGGAAGTTTCCATTTGCTTTTTTATGTTTATACCGCGCTTTTTGTGCTAGGCTAAGAAGTTTCCGAACTGTCCTCGTACTGTATAGCTTTCACACACGGGAAGTTTACCTTGCAAAGCCTTGAGTTTGCTACTAGCAAGGAAAAATCAAGGGTGTAAGAGAGTCAGTATCTTGTCTCTTGTTATCACCAATTTTTTGTAAAGTCTCCGTGTGTGAAAGCTGTGTTAAATTAGTTTTGGTTTATATCATCTTTTATTCTACATTTTTGTTTCTCGTAACTTCATTTTCAGTTTATTTTTCTTATTAGTTTTTATTTTATTTCTTAGAAACCAGCAATTCTGAAAGTTTCTCAGTAAAGTAGAAAATTATTTTTTAAATGACTCATGCCACCCGCATAAATGGCTTAATAAAGAAAAGCCCAGAGATTAAAAAAATCTGCATGTTTTTATATAAAAATCTCTTGTGTTTTTGCGGTCTTATCGTAAAAAAAACTCCATATTGCTACAACTTCAGTGCATAAATTTATTTTTCTTTTTAATTATTTTTCACAAGTAAGTCTCAATCCATTATTTCATATGTTGTTCATTATAAAATTTCATAAAGAATCATGTAGTTGAAACATATATACTTTTTTCGTTTTAAGTTTTCAACAAAAGCCGTCCCACACTTTAAGCAACCACGATAACAGGCCCAACTGCAAACATCAAATGTATTGTATATAAATCTTGAGATGAAAATTGCTTGTTATTGGCTGGTTATCATGTTCTAATAAAATATTAAAGCTGCTTGTTTTCTTGTATTAACTGACAGGCTTTAGACAAGAAATGAAAATGATATGAAATACGAGCATGAGTACATATATTTAGTAAAATGTCAATTGTTCAACCTCAATAAAAAATATCTTTTCAAAGCTCGTAAGGGGGTATCAGTTGCAAAGGCAGGGCAGGTTGGTAAAGGGTTTGTGTAGTTTGTACAAATATTTTAAGTCAATATGCAGCAGATATTTGTATAAGCCTTGTACTTAAAAATCAAATAATCATTTTATTAGAAAACGAAAAGAAGAACGTTTCTAAGTCGAAAATAATAACAAAAATGTACAAATCGCTGTTTTATGGCAACAATGTCATAACTCAAAAAATAAACGTTTCAAGTTAATATTGTTCTAGAACTCAATCAAATTAATGTTAAACTTTGTATAGAAATTTTCTTTCTCTAATCAAAAAGTTTTTTTAGTTATGATGTTGTTGTAATAAAACAGCGATATGTACTTCTCTACATGCTAGAAAACAGTAACTATAAACATGAATAAAATTTTAATAAAACGAAAAATTTATTTTTCTGAAAAAAAAGGAAAACCATATAACACAAAACGGGTACATATGGTTAGCTCAAATGCAAAAAAGCATACTTGACAAAAAAATTTAAGTCAAGTTTTTGGTTAATTTTATGAATACAACTAAACTATAGATCTTGACAAGCATGTTTATTGATAAATGCAAAATGACGTAATTTCATGTTATTTTTCACACTAAAAATATTTACTTCAAACATTTTTGGCAGAATTTTACACGCATAGAAAAAGCGGTTTGATTTATTGTTACTGAACAAAGCAGAGGTATATTTACTCAATCTTTGTAGAAACTTATGTTTAATGAAAGGACGGGATTCCTGATAATAAGAAATAGAGATTTTCTTTATATTCACTTATATTAAGATTTATTGAAAAAAAATATATATTTTATATGATTTGCACGTTATCTAAACCGCTTCTGAGACGATAGTACATCGAATGATAACCGGAAAACCCGCAAAAACAACACAATAATATTCAAAGCGGTAGATTTGATAACAAACAAAGAATCGATACTCGTATCATATTCAATAATTCATATTCGTTAAATAATAGTTCAATTCATTATAGTTAATATTATTACAATAATACTTATTTTTATACAACGTTTACATTAGTATGTACTCTATAACTTGGTGCATTACTGCTAAAAACAATCTAATATGGATTTAATTATAGTTTATCCCGCCGTAAATTTATTACTGTTTACATTTCCTTAATTCTATTGTTACCGCCCAACAACTATAAAACATGGTTGTATACAACACTAATATTTATAAATTTTATTTTGGAAACACTATTAGTTTTTACTATACCCTTTATCTAAATATTTGGTTTTATACGCTAGTTCACTTCCAACAAATGTAAGATTACAGAATAAACTTATTATTGAAATCATTCACAATAGTGTCCTTCCAGTTGCTGACTTAAGGCAGAATTAGTTTGTACGTTCTTTTTTGTTCTGAATCAGCTGTTTTGCTTCTGTTCAATAAAAACTATATGTGCATGGTTTGTTTTTACTTTTTCGTTCTGTTCTGTTGCGGACTAATCTGTTGAAAATAGAATTCAACATTAAGTGATGGACATATATGTGTATGTTTTACTTTTTCAGGTATCTAAACGTTAATTTTTTATTCAAATATATATATAACATACATGTTGTAAATATTCTGAAGAAGATTACTGATAATTCGAAATATAATATTAAAGATTCATTGCAGTTTAAGGAGAGGATAAAGGGCCAAAATACAGATAATGATGAAAGATTAATATCTTTTGATGTAGTCTCATTATTTCCTAGTAACCAGTTGGTTTAGCAATGAGCACTATAGAGGATAATTGGGGGTTAATAACACAGCATACAAAGAAAAAAAGTTTACATTTACGTGTTTTGCAACTTTGTATAGAAGATAATAGGTATTTTTAGCAAAATGAGAAGCTATACACACAGATAAATGGACTACCGATGGGATCTCCAGCTTCCCCAATTATTGCTGATATTGTAAGGGAAAAGTTATTAAACAGCTCCATAGAAAGGTTGAATATAAAACCGAGAGTAATGATTAAATACGTGGACAATTTGTTTTGTATCATTCCTGATTTAGCAGTTGAGAATATGTTTATAGCTTTGAACGATTTTAATCCTAATATTAAATTTACAATGAAGTAGGAGAGTAATTCAAGACTTTCGTATTTGGAAACAATAGTAATTAGGAAGAATAATAGGCTTGTTATGGATTGGTATAAAAAGCCAACTGCATCAGGAAGGATAATAAATTGTTTTTCAAAACATAGTAGGAGTATAATCATCAACACGGCTTGGAATTTTGTTCAAATGGTACTTAGAAGAGTTCCATAGAGGGAACATTATTAGAATTAGGAACTTGCTAAAAGATAATAATTTTCCAACTGGACTAATTCATGAATTTGTGAATCAATTTGGAAATAGAAACACACATAATGTAGTTAATTTAGCAGAACCAAAAATTTATAGACCTCTAACGTATATACCAGGATTAACAATTTTTTGTTTTCAAAAAAATTATTATAACAATTTTAATTTTTTCTGAAGATGCTAACAAATTGTTGGCGAAATAATAAAAATAAAATTTTGAAAATTGTTAAATTTTTTATAAAAAAAACAAGATTTCAAGCTGCAAAAATTTTATATAAACAAGATAATATTTATGTGCATATTTTATTCTTGATTCCAATGTTTTACTTTTAATTATGCTCTACTGTAAAAAACAGCTGAATATTTTCACGGAATAAGTAATTGTAAAATATTTGCTACAGAAATGATCGTCACAGAACGGCAACGGAAAATAAAAACTAATGAGGCCTTTACTCGTACATACATACATTCTTTTCCTTGGCAGTAAAATTTAAATTTAATTTAAAATATATATATTAGTTAATTTAAATAGAAAGGAATATAATTGTATAATAAAATACTTATTAAGTGTTCTCAGATAGTTTGAATATTAAGATGTAAACCTGCGTATGAATTTTGTATATGTATAACAATATTATGAAGTAGCCAACCATATTTTCGGCCAACCAAAATATTTTTTTATTGGATCCAACGATACTATTATAACATCACTAAAAATGATTTTGTTTAACCATTTTATAGTTGTGGACAAACATACTATGTTATCAATATGGTGTATGTGACTTTTGATCAAATATTTACCATATATTTTTGTCTTATTGCATCACCATATATTTTTGTCTTATGCAAAAAACTTCAAAGAAAAATTTTAGGCTTTCGTCCTATTAAGATGCAATCTGATTAATTTTAGGTGAAATGTTTCAAACTATTTTATGTTGTCAAAATATGTCATATGCTCATTTTTATTATATTTCAAATTATTATTATATGTATGTATAAAAGTCCTCTTTTTGATTAATACAGTTCTATACAATTAAAGATATATTCATATGGTTTAATGTGACAGTAATATGGTTATTTTTGGCAAAATTAATATTGTTTAGTTAGATACTATGGTTGAGTATCATAGTTATTTAATAACTTTAATTAATATTCTAGTTACTGACTACTAAAACAATTTTGATTCATGGCGATCCATGTTAGTGGTGTTTTAAACACAACAATATAGTATTATCAGCAATAAACATATAATTCACAGACGAGCAACTCGTTACTCAATTTTTTTAGCACTCAGGGTAATATATGAAAAAAAATCCATTGTAATAACGATAAAACATAGAAACGCACCCTACACGGTGGCGATGCTCCACACAGTCAATAGAGTTGGATACCTGCACTTTGTCGAGTAGCCCCAAAATAGACTTTAAGGCACCATTACAAACATGAGAGCTGTATTACATTTTCGATCACATCTAGATATTAGAAATAGTAAGGATGGAGTGAAGTACTTCTTACACCGTTTCAGAAAACCAAAACACTTTAATCCATCTTTAGAGATATGCAAAATGTATTCAGTCCAGTGCACATTACTCTGAATTCACATTCCAAGAACCGCAAGAGCATCCAATTCCCCAATATCCATACCATCCATGCGTACAGATGAAACAGAATTTATGGTCATGAGTTTGTGTGTAAATAAACAACACTGGGTCCAACGTGTGTTGAGTCTACCCCTTTTTATGACCCCATTCAGGGATTAAAAGTTGATCATTGAGTAATAAGTCATTCATATTTTGCATCTAGGCAGTGTCTATAGTTGAATGAGTACGAATGCCAGATGCTAATGTCATCTGCAAAAGAGTGAATAGGGCTAGAGGGTTGATATAAAAAAAGTTCATTAGAAAAATAAGAAATAGAGTAGGGGAAAGAACCAAGGCTTGAGATACTCCTGAATTAAACTCGTTTGATGAGAATACATCTTTAATAGCTAGTATAGTGCTGTTTCTGAGGTCTCGGTTTATTCCGAAAAAATTCATCGCCGACACCAAAAGCATTAAATATGCAGCTACTGCAACCTTTTCAGTTTCGAAAATTTAATTAAAATTAATTCATTAATACTCGTACATAAACAAAGTGGAAACTTTTATAATATAAAATTTATTTTTAGTTATCTTTATTTTAAAATATTTTGTACTTTTTCAAATTTGCGTTCATTACTGATCTTTTTTAAACTTTTAATAGGAGATTTTTAAACCGTATGCATAGAGTTATAAATATCTGAAGTATTCTAAAGAAAATATTTGCATAAATACGTATAACATACTAGAAAATTCAACTCTGAAAGTATTCATTACTTACTTTCGAATATTGAGTACCTGGAAAAATAGGCGGTATTAAGTAATCGATACTCCAATACTCAATACTTTCACAACACTATAACCTATTACTTGAGACTTTTAACGTATTTAGATTTAAATATATGTTTTTACATTTAGGTACATTTTTTCCTTAAAGGACAGTTTAATGTCTTCATTTTCCAAAGCCAAGATATAACAACACAACTCATGTACATGAACACTGTTAACGAGGAAGTTTAACTGCCTACAAACACCATTAATAATTAAGAACAAATAACTCTCTTTTTATACTCTCAGCTCTGATTTATTGTTCTTATCTTTTCGTTTATTTTCTTATTAAATATTTTAGATATCAAGCCGGGGTGTTATTGACTGTGAGATTGTTTGGACATTAAACAATAATTGATAAGAATAAAAAGCAAAACAAACTTAAAGCTAAAGCAAAAAAAAAACTGATTAAAACATTAAAGGTATTCCGTTATGATATTAAAACTTGTGCCACAAAAAATATTTTCAGTTTTAACTAAAAATGTTTTCCAGCTCATAAAAAAATGTTATTTTCAAGCATAAAATTAAGTTAGAGAAAGTTTATATTTTGTTTTTGGAAGAAAAAATTTCCATCACACCTCAAAAGTTTATATTTGAGCGGCAACTTTTCTTTAAAAAAAAATAATTACTAACGTTATTTATTTTTATGGCAAAATTTACATTTGAAATTTTATGTGAGCAAAAAAAATTTTTTTTTGTAGGTGAATAGATCTTGAATTATAAACATCTGACGAGACTATAAACTATTTTAAATAACTACCTGAAGATGAGCAACAATGTTGATCGAAGTATAGGACCAAATATATTTTGAAAATTAAATAAAGGACTTTTAATTTATTATAAAAAAGAACCTCAAGCCAAAACTTATCTATTCAACATTAAATTTTATTAAACTTATAACAAAAAATTTGGAATTTTCCTTTTTTAGCTTAAAGTAATTGCTTTTTTAACATGATGGGACCAGACTGGACCCAAGTGGACTGGCTTTACAATAGCTGGCAGCCTGTTAAACCCAATTGTTTTTTGACTGAAAAATGTGTCTGTTATAACAAATTTTAGATTTGACCGAAAGAATAAAAATTTTAGTTGGAGCGAAATATAATGGGTAAAATTTAAGGGCTGTCCCATACCTGTGAACGATTCGTACAAATTATATAGTCAGTTTCATGCAAATCAACCCACTAGGGTGGCCTTTCTTAGTCCCATTGTGTTGCCTGAGGGAGATATATAGTTTATAAGATCTACATATCCTCCACCGTTTCAGATCTCAGCCAATCCGAAAACCGGATAAAATAATCCAATCGGTACATCCACTTTCCAAGTCTGCGAACCCGTACAGTATCGGTCAGCCCTGATATAAAGCTTTTATAAAATAAAGACAAATGTAGGTTTTATGGGACACTATTGAGTGATATGTTTTAAAAATTTGTTTGACATATACACAAAGTATTGTGTATGTTTCATACTAATTTTATAGACGTATTACTCAACCGTGTCCCATAAACATCACAATGTGTCCGGGTAACCAGAAAAGCTCCAGGTCCAACTTCCAAATATCGAATTAAAAAATATTTAGCACGCTATTGTTTTTAACGCAACCTTACTATCAGTATATATTCAAACCGGACGAATTCCCCTATACGCTATAGTAACTCTGGCAGTTACTTAATTGTACTCATTATAGTAGTTTTCAACGATAAATATTTAAAGCGTTCTATGAAGCAATTTTCGCTATCCAAAAGTCTTACGAATGTCCTCGATCAATATTAAAGGACTGCTGAAGACAAGAAATATCTTACTAACCATCGTACCATTTTCAAGTACTATGCATCCTCTTCAGTGCCTAAATATTCTAAATACATAAACGAATGCCGTCTTATAATCGTTTAGAACAAACAAACAAAAAACACAAGTAGAACCAACTGAAGTAGATCAGGGGTACCCAAAAATTCTAAATGGAAGAGCAAACACCAATACATTTAAGAAAAACTAATTTTATTTAATATTTTTTGTTGTAAAAAGCAAAATGGTATCATACGTTAAACAAAAACCACATCTACACTGATACTCGCTGTCGTCAATATTCACCAGCAAAGTATACGAAAGTGTTGTAATGCTTTGCACTTGTATGTGTACAGTGAAGAATGACAAAAACGCATATCTTATAGCAGGGATGCCCAAAAATTCTATACGGAAGAGCAAGCACGAAAACATTTAAGGCATTTTATTTAATGTTTTGCTGTAAAAAGCAAAAATCGTCAATGTTTACCAGCAAAGAATGCAAACGTGTTGTTGCTTTGCACTTGTGTGTGCACACACATGTACATTAAAGAGCACAGCTTTTACAAAACACTCCTGGCCTATAGCTAAGTGCTTTTACAAAAACAAATGAGCACCAAGCGCATAGAGCTTCGGCACTTCTAAAGTATAACTTCCAGTACTGAAGTAATATTTTACTTCAGTTTTGTTTATAAAATTTGTTGTTGTTGTGCATAGTTTTTGTTTTTGTATTAGTGGAAAGTGCTGCATACACAGTATACGCATGTATACGCAAGTGCCAATGTTTTAGTGCACCCGCTATTTTTTACTTTGCGTTATCGTTTATTTGTTTTAGTCTGATGTTTTGTTTTGATTTTTGCTATGAAACAGAATTCAAGTACTGTCAAGCACTGTCGTGAATGTGTTTCAAAACTATTAAATGTGTTTTCTGTTTTCAAATGCTGCTTGTTTGTTTTGTTTTATTTTGTTTTAAATATTCTTCTAAAATACAGTGCTTGGAACTACTGCATGTTAGTGAGATGTGTTCTTTAAATCATTCTGCCTTTTAAACGATATAGTGAGACGGGTGGTTAATTTTTTTTTTTTTTTTAGCGAATAGAATATCAGCAAAATTAGTTTTATTTCGCCGTAACTTTAACCAAAAGTGAATTGATTTAGGGCCGATGTTCTTTATGGTCTTCGGGCCAACAACCCGTGAAGCCTTGTCCTCCATTGACTGTCTGGAGAATTACATACGGGAGAAATTCGAAAGCCCGAGCTTTTCATCAGGGCAAACCTCTTGTCATACAAAGGTATGGCAAGAAGTTGCGACCGTTGCTGAGATCTGAAGAAGGTGAACCGTTAGATAATTCATCCCATGAACTTAGTCGTACAGCAAGGCAGATGCTGATGCAAATCACACAGCTGTTGCTGAAAATGGTCTAAAGTATCCACGAATTTGATATAAGTTTGATATAACACTCCAACATTAAAACGATAATTAAGTAGCGATACAGCACTACTAATTTAAATACAAAAATTCCCTGGGGGTTTTAACCTCATTGTTTATCATTTGCCAAGTTTTTTAATTAAAATTTAAAAAAAACAAATAAAACAAAACTGATAAATTTTAAAAAATGAAACAAAAGGTTTTTAGTACCGTCATTATGCAAAAAGCGACATACATATTTTAATGAATTGGAAATTTATGCGTAGTTCGCTAGAGCTGGAATCAGCTAAAATTATACAAATAAATTTTCTAAAGTTCAATAAACTCTTTTCACATTAGCTACAAAAAATTTAGAAATTGGGCAAAACATTTCGCACATTAATCACTCTTCTAGATGGCTTAAAAGTAACGAGTGAAAAATAAAAATATAAAAGCATAAAATCCCTGAGGGAAGCAACAACAGCAACAACTAATATAAACAGCAAATACGTATTTGCTTCAATAAAACATACGAGTACAATAAAAAACAAACATTTATTTTGTATTGAAAAAAATTACACAAATTAGTTCAATCCACTCGAGTACTTCGTACTCATATTTATGCTCTAAAAACTGTTTCCTACGTTTCTGTTTATAAACAATTTGTTTCTATTTTATATTTACCAGCGGCGCTAGCATTTACAACTCTAAAAATACTATAGCTGCCAACAACATCAGACATACAAATGTACCTACAAACAATCGTATATATTTACATACAAATTGGTGCAAATAAAATTTGCTTAATCTAATTGTGCTCAATCTTTCTACGCTGCCAAGCAATAACATAATTTTACGCACAGAAAACCATCCGGAAAACTTGCATATAAAAAAAGCATACGATTTGATTTCGAAACAATTGCACTGCTAAATCCTAACAGCATAAAAGTTACTTTAAATGAGTTTTCAAAAGAACATTTTTTTAACGGGTACTTTTTTAATGGGTGGAATTAAAAGGGGATTGGTGTAGATTATACAGCAAGTTTCATGAAAACTAGCTGACTAGCTTGATCATTCTTAGTCCCGCAGTGTTGCCTGAGGGAGATATGTAATTTGTCAGATCTACGTGTCCCCCACCCATTCAGATACAAAACCAACCCAAGAACCCGGCCCTTCACACGGCATTATATAAATAGAAAAGACAGAACCGAACAAAGCGAGGTTGACGGCTCTGCTGCCATGTTTTTCGGAGAACACAAAAACATTTTAAATTATCTTTTTATAAAAACAACTCTAAACAACTTTTTAAAGCACCATTTTTAAAAATTAGTGTGCTTAAAATATTTTTGTGTAATTTTTAAATATACATCTAACTTTTCCTAAACATTAAATGTAGAAAAGGTAAGATTTTAAGCAGGTGAAATTAAAACGAAGTGTTATTCTAATTTGCCATAAGTTTAATAGCTCTTGAGAATTTGTGATATAATTGAAGTTTTTTTTTTTTTACTTGGCATTTTTTAAGTTTAACTTAACATCCGTAACATAAACTCAATTTAATGTTGTTGCAAACTAACACCGACATTTTTAATAACACCGAAAGTAAAATGAAATGAAAATGCAGAAAGAACATTAAACAACTATGGCGTGAAATAATTTTATTTTAATGAAAAAAAAAAAAAAAACGATTTCAGTACTTATTTTTAATGAATTCTTTTAAAGTTTAAAAAAAGTTATTTAGAGTCAAATAATGCAAATTTCTTTTTTAACAAACTTAAAACAATAAAGATTGTTGCCTTTCCCTCATAAAAAGAAACTGAAAGAAAAACACGCCGAACACAAACAAAGAAATGTGGAATACACACATAATGCTCAGAATACAACTGGGACGAATGTCGACAAAAACTCAGTGTAGTTTTTAAATAAGAGCTATTATAATTCATAAAATCGTTCACAAATATGTGACCATGTTAAAAAAATATATAATAAAGGATGGACCATAAGGCCCAGTTTTTGACTGCGTATTTAAATACAAAATTAGTTAATTTTCATTTAAATTTAAGTTGTATTTAAATGTAAGTTTATCAGTCTTATAATATCTTGATCTTAATTATTTGACCTTTTTTTAATAAATTAAATTGAAATGTTTTTTAAGCTTGAGGTCAGTTTTGTTTTTTGTATAAAAATGATTTAATTATATTCGATATTTCGTCTTCCTTCGGAAGCCTTCTCAAGGAAAAATTTTTTTTAGTTTTTAATAAAAAAAAAAATTTTCCTGAAGAAGTCTTCCGAAGGAAGACGAAATATCGAATATAATTAAAACATTTTTATATAAAAAACAAAACTGACCTCAAGCTTAAAAAACATTTCAATTCAGTCTTATAATTATAATATAATTGTTCTTGTTTAAATGCGTTAAAAATGTGGCAGCTTTACTTAAATTCCAAATATTATGGAAAGTGTTCCATAGAACAGCTGTTTGTTAGTGGAAGAATAGAAAAATTCTTAAAGAAAAATATAAAATTTGTTGACGGCATAGAAAAACCTAATAATTTTATTTCATGCGAAATTACTTTTAATTAATTATTATATTGTGCTGTTGTTTAGTGCAAAAGTAGCAACTAATTTTCAAATATCTTCTACAGGCAATAGCCCGAATGTGTGTTTTGTTTACCTTTTATGCACTAATACAAATGCAAGCACACAAAAACCATATGGACTATGAGAAAAACTTAAATGAAGAAGTTTGGGCATTTAGGTTTAGTCCAAATTTGTAGTATTTAAATGAAACTTAAAGCTAAATAATAAATAACATTTAAATATGAACTCAAAAACTGGGCCTAAATCTCTGAATATTTGAGATGATCAATACAACGAGAGTAAATGAAAAACAAATAAGAGCTCGGTGGCTGAGTTGGCTAAGCGGCTGTATTAAAAATACATAATGATTACATGATACCGAGTTCGCACCCTAGCGGGTGCTGATGACCAGTGTAGCGACTGTGAAACAGCTAGTTGTCCCCCAGCTTTAGTGTATTTAATTATTTTTTCCTGTCTTCTTTGATCAAGAGTAATTGATCGCAGCAATTATTGTTATAATTAAACAAATAAAAATATTTCTTGGCTTTAGCTAGGATTTAACTTGAGCCAGACGAATGATACCATCATATAATATTAGAAATATTAAAATAAGTTCGAATATTTAACATTAATACATAGGGTTCTTTTTTTTTTTTTTTTTTGAAAATTACATCACTTAATTGCGATCCTTGTTCACTCTTGCACTGATGCAACCTAGGAGGGCGGATTGATTTGAGCTGCCTAAGTAGGAAAAAAAAATTTTTTTAGCTCAATACGTTTAGTAAAACGACATTCTGACTTTTTTATACCATTTGAATAATACCATTTTGGAAATCCCTGAAAATACGCTTTAGTTTCGGTAATCACTTCCTCGTTTGAGATGAATTTTTTCCTGCCAGCCATTACTTTAAGTTTGGAAACAGAAGAAAGTCACTAGGAGCTAAATCTAGACTATAAGGGGGATGATCAATCAATTCGAAGTGCATTTCACGTAATTTTAGCATCGTATCTAATACTGTGTGAACCAGTACATTGTCTTGAAGAGAAATCGCTTTTTTTTTCTCCAATAATACGATTTCCTGTAGATCAGGTGTGTAGTTGGTGGACCCACGTTTCATCAACAGTTATTAATCGAAGCCAAAAATCAACAGGATTACGCTGTGAGGTGGTCTGTCGAACTCGTTTTTGTTCGACACTGAGCAAACGCGTAAAGCTGCAAAACTATCGATAGTTTTATTTTTAGTCGACTGATATTTTTTTATCCGATAGTGATACTATCGGCGAGAAAAAAACAAAAGCAAAGTTGATTAGAAATATTCAACGTCTTGTATATTTTTTGAAATTAAATTGAAATGTAAGTTAAACATTTTTAATTTTATAAACATTAAGTATGATTTTTTCATTCCTAAAAGTACGCATAACAAAATAATCACGTTAAAATCCGAAGACTTTATCGCCGGCTAAAACTTGAAAATATACTATTTTCTTTAAACAAATTGTGACACTACATACTTATGGTTTTTATTAATGTTTGCGGTAAAAATAGTGAAATCAGCGGTAAGGATGGAATTGAAGCAAAAAACGCGTAAGGAGTTCTGGCTTTTTTTTTTATGGCGAACGAAAAAAAAACATGTCATATATATTCCACCATCTAAAACGGGTTCATCCTAGTTGTTTAAAAAAGCCTGTGTCATAAATAGACTCATTGTTTAAAACACCCGAAACCTACGGCTCAGACACAGTTCGCAAAGAAAATGTTAGCAAACCTCTAATAGCGATGTATAACCACTCAGTATAGTACAGTACAGAGATTTTAGCGAGTTTGTGAAGTATATTGAAGCTCACTAGCTTTTCGCGGACCACACTCTAAAATAAACTTGAAAATAATGCTGTTAGTTTTAGCATATACATTTTATATGTTAGAATTCGATAGTATCGAAACCACCGATAGTTTTAATATGTATTATCGAAACATTCGAATGGGCCGACTATCGACAGTTTTGCAGCTCTACAAACGCGGCACCCATCTGGCCGATAGTTTTTTCATATGCAAATGTTTTCGCAAAATGTTGAAAATACACAGCGTTTTAAAGAGTTTAAAGTTAACCAACTATCTGTCGCAAGCATGTTGAACAGTAAGCGTTTTCCCCATTTCTGGTTTAGCTGATAAGGCCTAATATCTTTTATAATTAAAACAACGTTTTAATTATTGTTGTACCCGACGTTTCATCGATTTTTTGTCGACTTCTTCAAGGGTTTTTCTATGTTATGTCGAAGTAAATAATTTAAAACGGGCTGATCATTTTTTTTTTATTTCAATTGTACCTAAGAACTCTGCAACACGTTCAGTATGTGACACAAATTGTAGAGCGTGATCTAAATTGAACTAGAAAAGCAACTGAACTGACGTCAACTGTTTTGCAAGCAATCTTTTCGCTACTGTAATTATGCTGTAAATTGCAATTATTTGACTTTTTGAGACCATTATTGGGAACACAAAACTCCCTGAAAAAATAAAATGCTGTAGACAAATGTTAGAAAAATCCCCGCACTAAAACAGCTGCTGTGAACTTATATCGGTTATGCAAGATGAAACTTAAAACGCAAGTGTGTGAGCAATAAAAATATGCCATCTATAATATGCCAGTTATCACAAACATGTACAATTACAGATGAATCGAAAAGTTTAAAAGCCACTGTTAAAGTGTCTTTAGATATAGAATTAAATTTATTGCAGAGTTGAAAGTGTTTAGCAAATTTCGGCCGCCGCCATGGCTGTGTGTAGTTTGGCAAACACAAATAAGTTTTTTTTTTTCGAAGGCGACAACGAAAATGTGCCTACAAACCGTCACCGTTTGCTGCCCAGTTGTGTTCCTGGGACAACAGCGCCTTTTGTCTTTGCCGCCGACAGAAGCCTAGAAAATAGCATGGCAACCGTACAATCGTGTTTTGGACTCCTCACCATTTCCTAAAATTGTTACCATGAATATCCTGCAAGCAACCCTTACGATTTTTCTGCTACAGCAAACAAAATTTCATTGGTGGCGGAAAGGGAAAAGTAAATGGCTGGAAACCACATTTCAGCAAAAAGTTTTGCGAAATTGAACTTGAGTTCATGAGTTGTTGGAAAAACACAACACACTCACACACGTACATATACACACTCTCTTCTACAGAAATTTCTATAGAGATTTTAAGGCGACTCGATAAATTGCCTGATTTTATTTAATACTTTTTTTTTGTGTGCAAAAAACGCTAACGGCAGTTTTGTTTTACTGTTAGCAAGTGCAAGTGAATTACACACAAGAGCACGTGTTCGTGAGTGAAATTCGTATTTATTCCAATAGAAAATAATCAAATTGCTATTTTATAGCAAAACAACTCAGCACAGACGCACAAACGTGCACAAAAATGTACTTCAGAATTTGAAATTTCAGCAAGTTTACTTCAATGTTTATGCATGTACGAATACATACATACATACATATGTAGTTATGTATGTATTTATTTTTGTAACGTATCCTTGAAATGTCAATGCCAGTCATAATTTTAACTTGTTTGAAATAAAAACGAAATTACAACGATTTACTGTTTCGATTCAAATATCGAAAATAATGGAAAAAAGGTGTACCTTGTTGGCAGCAATACCACTTAGTTTACTACAGCTTTTCTTTTGTATCTGAAGAGTGCTTATCGTTTGCCAGAAGTAGCATATTATTAGAGAAAGAATTTGATTTTGTGTGATATCTTTGTGCTTGTCTTGTTTATGCAGGATAATAAAATACAAAGCGAACTCGAAAATAAAGCTTAATTATGTTGTACGCATTGAAAAATGGGGTTACATCACATTCAAATAACTGCTACTAAAATTTGATTTTTCTTTTTAATTAATTTAAATTTTCAATATGCAATAAACCAAAATCAAAAATGCCGCCGTAAATATTTCACATATCCTGCAAATTTCCATGATTTTAACTGCTTTTTTTTTCAAATAAGAAAATTTTAAATCATCTTGTAGAGAACTTTTTACCTGATGTCAAGATTTATGAAAGTTATATACAATACTTTGAAAATATTTGAAAAACTGCTATATTCAAACATGTCTGTGCTTATGTCGAATATTGTAGTTTCGAGAAATTCGCAATTTTGTTGAACTTTTCTTCGAAAACTTTTTGACTATTAATCTCTATATTATCTTATTAATGAAAAGTTCAGGAGGTGCTTAAGGCAAATCTTTTTAAAAATTATAAGTCAATTTAAACTTCACTAAATATTATACTTAATATTTTGTTCCCAGACATCAATCCAACAAGTTTCCTGGTTCAGAACATATTCGTCAGAAGATCTCGAATTAAGGTCTGGGTTCGGTGACGGATGGTCAAGTTTTTTTTGTAGCATGATAAAGCAACTATTCCTTAACAACCTTGGAGGAATGTTTTGGATGGTTATCATGTTGAAATATCCGGTTTTGTGCTAGTTTCTCCACACTAGGGGCAAGATTGAGTCTTAGAAAACTAAGGTAATAATTCTTTTTAGCACGATTACGAATATACTAGTTTCACTTGTATGGTTATGTGTATGTTTGCAACACTCGAAACCCACGCCATAAGTTTGATATATGTCAGTTTGACATATGTCAGTCGTAAAGCAGCTCTGGGCTGGGGAACAGCTCTCGCGTCATCGTAATTATTTCTTAAGTGGCCGCACTTGTTGTTGTTTGGCCTTCGAGAGTTTTGCATCTCAATCTCACTGGTAAACTGTTTACCTCAACTAACTGTATTAGTTTAGTTTTTTCGAGATATTTCTTTGTTAACCACGCGGCAACTTCTTATGTCAAGGCATAAGTCGTTATAATCAGTCACAGCGCCGCCATAAAATACTGTTAATACCATCGTGGGCATAAGGTCTTCGTTACTCCGCCCATGCTGTGCATCCTATACTTTGCAAATTTATTTGCAACTGTATAGTTAATAAATACAAATATTACATATGTAGATATATAAAATTGTATATACAGTGTTGCTGCATTAGTGCAGTGTTGCTGTATTGCTTGCGGCAAGTGGGGGGAATTTGGGGATTCACGAAGCCGATTTTGAAAATTCCAAAAAATAAAAAACTGAACCACTTCGCTAACTGGTTTGAAACCGTTTTTTCGCATTCAGTGCGCCTTTTAGCCGTGGAAAATGTATCTGAGCTATAAACTGTGCTTTAATTTAGTTCGAAAACTGAAGTTGCGGTATTGCTTCAGAGGAAGTGGGGGGATTTTGACGTTTTCTGAGGCCGACTTTGGGATTTCCCAAAAAAAAAAAATCTCGGAACACGTTCTACGAATAATCATCTGGATATATGAATAACTAGTTTGATATCGAAGCGTGCTAATTAGTTTTTTAAACTATATTTATTCATTGGTGTGTCCATAAATACAATATTACCGAACCTTGATACCGCCATGCACACACAGACCATTACGAAGCCTCCAGCATATTTTACGGTTTCCCCCACACACTTATCGTTATATGCTTCTTCATATCTTGGTTGGTTTTCTTGGTGTTAAACAGCTGATTTCTATATTTTTTGCGAAATTCATGCGATTTGCGTTTGACAGACCTCGTAGGTGTATAAAATCAGAGTTGCAGCATTGCTTGCGGGCAAGTTTTTTTTTTTTTTTTTTTTTTTTTTTTTATCTTGGACCAGTACTCAGGGGATGACCCCTACATATGCAGTGCATTGTACTGGAACTAGGAAAATAGGTTATGATGAGAAGGGGAGTAGTGTTTGTGAAGGTTTAACTTTAAGAATAACAACACGAAAGCCTAAAACAAACCCTACTGCGGCATTTAAAGTGTTGGAATCAAATTAGTTAAAACTGATCAGTGCCCAGTGTACATATCTTCGACACGGCTCAGATTAGAAAAATTTAGTCCAACACCTTCCACACTACAAGGTAATGAAGTGCATTGAAAAGAAATTAATATTGAACATATAAAGAAAACACGGACAGCGGTGAAAAAAAAAAGAAAACCGTGTACACATACTGCTACTTATCCCGGTGCACTTTGATTTCATACGAAATTAATAATGAACATATATACATATGTATATAGAAAATACGGACATCGGTAAAAAATAGAAAAAAAAAAAGGAAAAGACAGCTCGGTAAACATTACGCTGAGTCTGCCCCGTCAGATTACTTGGTAAAATATTGGATTGCTGAATTTAACCGCGGCCGAACAAGCACTGCAATAATACCATCAGCAGGAAGGAAAAATGAACTAGTTACTGAAGAAAATATCGAGAAAAACCTCGATATCGTTATGAATGATCGTTAAGTCAAGTTAAGTGAGACTGTTGAAGTGAAAAAGCTATCGGCAAGCTGGGTGCCGCATTTTCTCAGTGTCGAACAAAAACGAGTTCAATAGACCGCTTCATAGCGGTGTTTGGACATGATAAAGCGTAATCCTGTTGATCCGTGGATTCAATGGAAACAATGAGTGGAAGCTGGTGGAAGTGCTCCGAAGAAGGCGAACACAGTGAAATCGGCTGGCAAGGTTATGGCCACTGTATTTTGGGATGCACACGGAATATTGCTCATCGATTATCTTGAAAAATAATCCACAATTACAAGAAAATATTATCGTGCATTATTGGCTCAACTGATTGATGCAATCAAGAAAAAAAAACAACCGCATTTAAAGAAGATAAAAATGCTCTGTCTTCAAGACAACACACCGGTTCACACAGCATTAGATACGATGCTAAAATTACGTGAAATACACTTCGAATTGATTGATCATCTCCCTTATAGTCCAGATTTAGCTCCTATTGACTTTCTTCTGTTTTCCAACATAAAAAAATGGCTCGCAGGAAAAAGATTCATCTCACACGCAGAAGTGATTACCAAAACTAACGCGTATTTGAGGGGTTCCAAAATCATATTAACTCAGATGGTATAAAAAAGTTGGAATATCGTCTTACTAAGTGTATTGAGCTAAAAGGAGACTATATGGAGAAATAAATGGTTTTTGAAAAAATGTTTTTTTCCTACTTAGGTAGCTTCAATATCAATCCTTCCTGCCAGAGTGAACAAGAGTTGCAATTAAGTGATATAATTTTCAAAAAAATAAAATCCTACTCGTATTTCATTTACTCTCTTTTTTTTTGATCATTTGAAATGTTATGATCGGTTCATCCTTTATTATTATTATTTTTTTAACATGGTCACATATTTGAAAACGATTTTATCAATTATAACAGCTCTTATTAAAAAACTACACAGTGAATTTTTGTCGACATTCGTCCCAGTTGTGTTCGGAGCATTATGTGTGTATTCCGCACCTCTTTGTTTGTGTTCGATGTGTTTTTCTTTCAGTTTCTTTTTATTAGGTATCTTCAATATCAATCCGCCCTCGTATTTGCTTAAATAAATAATCGCTAAGATTTTAGGTTAATTTAAATATCAAGAATTGTTTTCAAAACCTTTTCCAAGCACAAATACAGCTTTGATAAAATATTATTGTTTTTTGTAATCACGTGACAAGTACTACAACAGTTCTATCAACGGTTTTCATCTATTTGTTATCTTAATTAAAATAAACTTTTCGCAGCTATTTTTAATTACATTATGAGTATTTGCCTTAAACTATCGACAATCAACATTTTATTGAAAATAATTTAAAATACTTCATATGATTCATTTTGTTTGAATGTATAAAATTTGGGAAATTTCAATTAGACTTCAGTATTTTCAATTTAAAATTCCTTAAATAGAATCTTCAAAGCAGCCATCTGAAGCAATCGAACGACGACCACCTTTTTCTCATCTGTTTTTCTTTTTTTATTTTTTATTGGCATTGATTGGTACAAAATACTTAAAAAAATGCAAACACATAGTTTTTTTCATTTGAAAAATAATAAAAATTTGTATCTGCAGAGCAAGTGCCAGTTTTTACCCCTCCAAATCGCTGCAGTCTGCATTGTAGACAATTTGACGTCAAAAAATGAATCAATCGAGTGCTATTTTCTTAACTTGATTTTCTTCAAGTCAAAGAAGAGCAAAAAAACTGATACCACATGTTTGTTAATAATTACAGTTTATTGCACAATATAACTTTTTTATATTTTTCTATTTCGTTTCTGCCTGTTTGTGGTCTTCAATAATGATTTTGTTACCAAGAGTTTTTGTTTTCATATCGCTTTTTGTCTATTCGTAATTTAGTGGAAAATTAAATTTTGTTTTTTTGTTTTCTTTTATTTCATTGCTTGTGTTTGTGTTGCCATGCCACCTTTTGAACTCTTTAACAAGAAAAATATCTTCAAGGCATACAGACAGACCGACATCCAAACAACTTTTTGCCTCCTTGAGTTAATTTTCCAACAGAAAAAAGAACTCGTGGCATGAATAAGTCTGATTTGCCTTCTTGATATTTCTCTTCACTAAAGTGCCATTTTGTTGGTTTTTGTTTTCGTTTTCTGCTGATGGAATTTCCCTTTTCTTTTTCTCAATTTTTTATTTTTTTTGCTGGTTTATTTCAGAACAAAATGATTTTAGGCGCCATCTGCCAATTACTAAATGGCTTATAAGTAATAAAGCAAATAGTAAAGATTTAAAAAAAAACTATTTACTTCCTTACACTTCCACATGCACTAACACTTATGCACGCTCCTCCTCTGTTGCATTTTAAGCTGTTCAATTAAAGCCAATTTAACGATTCCGTATGTGCAAAGTATATTTCTGCTTATGGGAATTAAAAAAACTAAATTATTTTGAAATACTTTACGCAATGCAATTGCTTGTGGTTAACAATTTAAAATGTGAATCTTGAAGAGAAGCGTTTAATTTGCAGAAAACTTGATTATTAGCGATTGCTGCTTCAACTTAATTGAATATATTTATATTGTAAGAGAGACCAATAAACTTAGATACTATTAAATACAAATTATTTTTTGGAAAACTTTTTTCGCTATATTTTGAGTTAAAATAAATTGTAGTATAAAACAATACAGAAAAAAGTTTACAGACGTTGTTGATAAGAGTTATCTAATCGATATTTACAATTTTCTAGACCTAAACTAATAGATAGAGACGTGTGTACTGGTGACAATTTTTTATTTTTTATTGAAATCAATATCTTGTTATATGTCGACGTGCGTGCCACCCATATTATAGCTTGCTGCTTCATTGCCCCATTTAGCCAGTGGCCGCTTTCAACACAACGCCGGGAATGACTTTTTACTTGGTTTAGCACAAGGAACTATGCGCAAAGTTGTAAAAAAGATGAACGAAATAGAAAGCAAATTGTGGGCTCCAGCATTTAGTTTGCTTGCTAATAGTGAGACTATAGTTTCACTTGAACACAGTTTTGAAACTTATTTTTAGCCAAGTCGGGATGTTCCACCATGAACTGCGCCAATACTTCTTTTTGCCTCCCATTTACTTTGAGTTTGTTCTGGAAGCAATTTTTCAATTATTTTTCGCACTAGTTACTGGGCAATCTTTTCCTTAATGTTCACTTTCCATACAACCAATTAAAATTTCTATTTTTTAAACAAATTTTGCTAAAATATCAGGTAAATACCTACCTACATTTTTAATCACTTATTTATTTTTTCTTTGCTTTGTTTCGCGGCAAAAAGATAGAGTTTATTTGTTTTCGATAGTAAATTACTAATCGAGTGCAACTTCGAGTAGATACGTTTCGATAACAATTGCCGTGATCCACATCAACAACATTTCGTTGACAAAGTACTCGATTTCGAATGTGATGAGTTGGCCGCAGGTCTCCATATTTTATGATTCATGAGATAGAGTGGATGTGTTTTATTAGATCATTGTTTATCAGCTTGGGATAAAAAGTGGGTTAAAAAGCTAACACGTTCTAATGCCGCAATACTTAATTTCCAAAAAAATAAAGTGATAATAACTTCACTGTTATCGGGAAATATGCCCGGGTTCCTGGCATCCACTATAGATTATGAACACAGAGTTATAATTCAAAATATTTCAAACTTTATTTCAAAATTGGTTTTTTTACATGAATTTTACTCGTATGTTAAAATTCTTTTTGGTGTGGGCACCAAGAACAGTTTTTATTCTAATGTCGAAAAAATTGCCGTTTTACCTTTTATATGGATTTTTACACAGCAAAACCGACTGGAAATGTTGGAATATAATATAAGAATAGGACAACCAGATACAATTTTGGCGCAAATAATAAATATGTATATACAAAATGAAGTGACATTTACAAAGTTGTATTTAGTTGTATTTGCATTAAACACGTAAAGTTTACAACTGTTATACACAGCTGGTGGCGATAACACCCCTCCTCAGTAAGGCGAAAAGTTTTTTGAAGTCTTACTCCTGTTTCTGAGCCACATCTAGGACTGCTGGTTTTGCTGCCGGCCTCTCCAATATCCCACAGGTCGTCATAACCTTTGCTTTGCGCACCTGGCCATCTTCAGATTGATTAACCTCGATAATTTTGCCTTTAGGCCACACATTTCTCGGACTTGCAGGGTCAACCACTACCACTATGTCCCCAACTGCTAAAGGCTTAGCTTTCTCGAACCACTTTGTTCTGCAGGTTAATGTTGGTAAATATTCCGCTACCCATCGCTTCCAAAATTTATCTGCATATTGTTGACAACGTAACCAACATTCTTTTAATACACAACCTTCATCATTATATAAAGCAAGAGGCTTAATTCCGTTTGAGCTACCTATAAGAAAGTGATTGGGTGTTATTGCTTCTTCGTTTTCACTTTCAACTGGAACATACGTCAGTGGCCTAGAATTGATTATATTTTCTACTTCCGCCAGCATACTTCTTAATGTTTCATCATCTGGATATCTCTCTTGTTTTATTGCATAAAGAACTGTTTTCACAGAGCGCACTAAGCGTTCCCAGGCGCCTCCCATATGTGGAGCTGCTGGCGGATTAAAATTCCATTTCGTTGTCGAATTTGTGAAATGACGAACTAATTCGTTTTTGTCTACTTGCTCAATCGCTTCACGCAGTTCACGCTCAGCCCCCACAAAGTTCGTACCGTTATCACTAAAATATTCTCTTGGTTGTCCTCGCCGAGCACTGAAATTTCGAACTGCCATAATGCAGGAGTTGGTGCTTAGACTATTGACGATCTCGACGTGGACAGCTCTAATTGTCAGGCAGGTAAACAAAGCACCATACCTTTTCTCCCTACGTCGATTTACTGTGACAAAAAGTGGGCCAAAAAAATCTATACCGGTAAAGGTGATTGAAACGTAGCAAGGCGACCTCTAGGTAGTTTAGCCATCTGTGGAACAACTGGTACAACTTTTTTAATCTTGCACATTTGGCATTGTTTTATAAAAGACTTGCACACAACTCTTAGTTTTGGAACGTAGTATCTTTGTCGAACCTCATTTATTAAAGTTTCATGGTTTATATGGCGGTATAAATTATGATAGTGTAAAATTAGCAGTTTAGTTATTCGACAATATTTAGGCAAAATTGCTGGGTGTTTAAATTCCTCTGAAATATTAGCGTTTTCAATTCGCCCGCCTACACGAAGCAAACCCGCGCTATCGATAAAAGGTGATAATTTATATAAAACACTGGTTTTTGGTAAGCTTTCATTTTTTTTAATGCAGCTGATTTCACTAAAATATGTTTGTTGCTGGGCTTGTTTCAATAAAAGTATTTCAGCTTTAAGTATTTCCTCTTGTGTTAGTTCTACTTGCCTTTGATAATGGGATTTCCTTTTTAAAATATTACAAAAACGTATGACATAAGCAGTTGCTCTTAAAAGTCTACACCAACGTGAGAAACGCTCTGTATTTATAGTTGCTTCAACGTTTTGAATTATTAAATTATGTTGTTTTATTTCGACATCAGTTTTTAGTGAATTTAATATTTTGATTTGCCAATCTTCCTCAGGTAGCTGAAGGAATTCTGGTCCATTAAACCAGCGGCTGGAATCTGATATATTCGGCTTTTTTATCCATTTTGTTGCTTCATCGGCCACATTATTTTTGCCAGCTACCCAAACCCACTCATTTATTTCAGAAATGTCCAGAATTTCACTTATTCGCACGGCAACAAACTGATGATACTTGCGGTGGTCCGAGCGAATCCAGCTCAGGACCGTCTGCGAGTCAGACCAAAATATTTTACGGTTAATGGTAATAGAGTGTGTTTGTAAAATGGTTTTTGCAAAACGAGCTCCTATTAGAGCTGCCATTAGTTCTAATCTTGGAATGGAGATTACTTTTAGTGGTGCTACCCTAGTTTTAGAGCCGATTAACGACACGATAATTGTTTTGCCATCAGAAATTCTGACATACGATACGGCCGCGTAGCCATTTTCACTCGCGTCTACGAAAGTGTGTAACTGCACATCACAATTATTATAATTTTGAAAAACTTTAAGATAGCAACGAGGTATATTGATTTTTTCAACATGTGGTAAAAAAGACAACCAATTTTTCCATTTTGTTAATTGTCGTTCTGAAATAGGCTCATCCCAGCCAACGCCACTCCTCCATATTTCCTGTAGAACTATTTTTAAATACATAAGGAAATTCCCAATAAGGCCTAAAGGGTCATAAATACTCATTAAAGTTTTCAATACTGCGCGCTTTGTCGGCTCTCTTTTCTCAAGAAATATCTCATTATTTTTAATTGATGACGAAATTTTAAAGGTAATATTATCTGCAACTGGAACCCAAAATACTCCGAGCACCTTTTCTGTGTCTAGTCCGTCGCTAATATTTAAGCACATATCATTCGTTGACTTATTAACATTCAGGTCTTGTAACACATCATCAACATTTGAGCACCAATTTCTTATATTAAATCCTGCGCGACTATGAATATATTTCACTTCTTTAGCTAATTTGCTAGCTTGTTCTCGACTGTCAGTAGAAATAAGAAAATCATCGACATAATGATTATTTTTTATGGCAATTGCTGCTTCTGGGTATTCGTTTTCATATTTCGACGCGTTCAGATTTTTTACATACTGCGATATACAAGGTGCGCAGGTTGCTCTAAAAATTAAAACGTTCATAATGTAGACATCGGGTTTTTTATTTTCGTTGCAAGACCGCCACAAGAAACGCTGTGCATTGCGATCTTCTTCGCGTATAAAAATTTGATGAAACATCTGCTCTATGTCTCCACATACAGCAACCCTTCTCTCGCGGAATTGAAAGAGAATGGATGGAAGTGATGCCAACATGTCTGGCCCTTTCAGCAGCATACAATTTAGTGAAACACCTTTCGATTTGGCAGCTGCGTCCCATACTATCCTTGTTTTGTTAGGCTTATTTTTATTGTAAACAGGAAAAATAGGTAGGTACCATATATTTTTGTATATATTATCATCCCTTTCATTTCTATTTATTTTTGTTATATACCCTTTGGTCAAATATTCGTTAATCATTTTTTCAAAAATATCAATTAAATGTTGATTAGATTTGATAGACCTTTCAAGACATATTAGTCTTTTCACTGCCATATCATAACTTTGTGGCAGCTGGACGTTATCAAAACGCCAAAGTAATGCCGTTTCATAGTGACCTGTTTCTGTTTGCTTCGTATATTTTTCTAAATAGTCAATTGATCTCTGATCATCATTCCCTACTAAAGTATTTGTGCAGTTTATACCGGCCATCTCGAGCGAGTAAAACTTTTTTACTAAATCACTAAGGTTGTTATCTGTTGAACGCTCGCACTCACAGATATGAAAGCTATATTCATATTTGTTTGTTTGTTTGACATTTGAGTTTCCACATAAGAGCCACCCTAGGCGTGTTCGAATAGCTACTGGCTCATTAATTTTACCTTCTTTAACTCGTGTTGGTACACAAACTTTCATATCATTTATACCTATAAGCACGGTTGGAACAGCGTCTTTATAATCGCTTATTGGCAACCCCTTCAAATGTGGATACTGGGCACTTAAACTTTTGTAATTAATGCTTTGCCTTGGCAAAGATAGCTGTTTAACAGTACGCAATTGTAAATGGTGTTTTATTTTGTTTGGGCCAGAAATATCGAGATATACTTTTTTAGAATTTTCTTCACTTCTGCCCATATTGCCGGTCCACTTTAAACATAAAGGTTCGGCTTCGCCTGTTAAGTGTAAATCATTAAATATTTTTTCATCTATAAGACTAATTGAAGACCCTTCGTCAATAAATGCAAATGTTTCTACACGAACATTTTTCTCGCCATATATAACGATTGGTATAATTTTAAATAATATTTTGTCGCTATCGTTACCACTGTGAGCAGCATGTGTGCTGATGTTACTATTTTTGTTTTCATGTATTTCGTTTGATGTATTGATATATTTGCTTATGTTCTGGTCATCTGTTGACTTATGTAAAAGTGTGTTGTGTTTGTTTTTACATTCTTTATGTTTACATAAAATGTTACTATTGCATACACCATAATGACGACGCAAGCAGAGCTTACAGAGATTGTGTTTTCTAACCAAATCCCATCTTTCATTTCTATTAGCTGCTAAGAATTTCTTACATTTTTCAACACTGTAACAATGTTCATAACATACCAGACAATTCCTCTTATTTCGTTCTTCATGTGCATTTAAATAAGCATTTTTTGTTTTGTTTAGTGAAGGATCTGTTGACGTTCTATTGATGCTGCTGCTTTCAACGTTTACAGAGCTTGCTGATAAGCCGACGTCGTATATCCAGTTTGCAAATTCTGTTAGATTCACTTTTTTGTTATTCTTTATTAGTTCTGTTTTATACGTTCCCCAATTTAACTGAAAATACGATGGGAGTTTGAGTATTAATTCCTGCAACAGTGAAGAATTATTGAGTTCATCTGCCAGACCACAAGCCTTGATAGTTGTTTCTAGACCTTTTACTTCGACAGCGAATAAGGTGATTGTGTGCAATTTATTGGTATTAATTGAGGGTAATAATTTTATTCTATTTTTTAGCGAACTTAATATTTTTTCTGGCTGGCCGAAGAGAAGTTTCAGTGTTTCCATGGCAGCAGGTACACAGGTAGGATGTATTAATATGTGCTGAACAGATCGCAAAGCCTCGCCACGTAAGGCTTTTTGCAATCGGACTAGGTTTTCTGCGTCGGTCAAGCCACATATTTTGGTTGACCAATCGTAAGTGGAATTAAAAAGAGGCCACTCCGCAGGCATACCAGTAAATATTGGCAGCTCTTTGGGCACAGCTTGACGAGCGTTTATTTGTTGATGCGTTATGTTACTGAAGCTGTCTATACGAGTATTTGGGGCTATTGTTGATGATGGCTGTGCAAAAAATGATGGCTCACAACTAGGAAAATTTAGCGGTGGTGCTAGTAGTGTTGATTGGTTTGTTGCGGCGTAATGAGATGGATTAATACTTGGTCGTGTAGTGAATGGTGGCTGCTGGTGGTTAAACGTTAAACCACTATATGAAATATTTTGTTGTTGAGGCTCGCGGGTTTGTGTGTTAATTGGAATATTATTGTTACAATTTAAATTGCTACTTACATTTTGTGAAAATATATGCGAATAATTTTCTGGTACATTATTAATAAACGTTGAATGATTTGTATTTTGTCTTTGTGATGTGGTTATATTTGGCGGTGCTAAATTTTTACTTGTACTTACATGTGTATAAGGAAATGTGCTTGAAGTTGTTGCTAAGGTGTTCTGTGGGCATGTGTAGTACAGGGTATCATTGTGTAACGATTGATCGTTTTGTTGAGTGACAGTAGAGATCATTGGGTCCTCGACGACATTATTAGGTTCTGCTATATCTAGCTGATTATTCAACCATTCACCCACAGAAGTAGTTACTGAGTTGATTTCGCTTTCTCCATCGTTGGCTTCTTCAAGAATTTGATATTTTTTGCGGATGAATTCTCTTTCTAATTTGGTTTCTTCGTGTAAACGTTGCAATTCCAAAATATGTTTTCGTGATCGAGAGGCGTTTGAAGCATTGCTATGAACAGATTGAGTTGAAGCTGTTGGTTTTTGTCGTTGTGTAGATTTGTTACATTTTTTGCAAATCCAAGTGTCTTGAGGGTGATTTTCGCTGACGTTAACACATTGAGAGTGATAAGCTGAATTACACAAACGGCAAAATAGTATGCCGTTTTTGTTGGACTTATTACAGATTTCGCACTGGTATGATTTTGTCGTAGGGTTTTCTGTTTGATCTTGAGTGTAAAGAAGATGAAGACTCCATTATACGTATTAGGACTTACGGTATATCGGCCAGGTGGTTATATTCAATAGTCCAAACGATTAGTGGTCACCAACTCACACGTAACAAAAGGCAAAAAGAATTTTAAAATTGTTATCGGGAAATATGCCCGGGTTCCTGGCATCCACTATAGATTATGAACACAGAGTTATAATTCAAAATATTTCAAACTTTATTTCAAAATTGGTTTTTTTACATGAATTTTACTCGTATGTTAAAATTCTTTTTGGTGTGGGCACCAAGAACAGTTTTTATTCTAATGTCGAAAAAATTGCCGTTTTACCTTTTATATGGATTTTTACACAGCAAAACCGACTGGAAATGTTGGAATATAATATAAGAATAGGACAACCAGATACAATTTTGGCGCAAATAATAAATATGTATATACAAAATGAAGTGACATTTACAAAGTTGTATTTAGTTGTATTTGCATTAAACACGTAAAGTTTACAACTGTTATACACAGCTGGTGGCGATAACACTTCACCCTACAAATATTTTCTCTATAAGATTACCATATATAATTCTGCTAAATGCGTTGATAAGCAAGATTCTTTGAAGTACGCCAATAGCGCATTTAACCAAGATTTTTTTAAATGCACTTCTCACTTAAAAACGCTGGGATATAGTAATTATCTATAAAAGCATTTATCCACGTAGTCCTGTAAAGTTGAACAAAATTTAAAATTAGTTTTTGCGAACTTAATTTTTATTATTTTGATTGCGCACTTCTGGTAATAATTAAAAATCAAGTTCAACAAACTCGTAAAATAACGCCATGAAATTTCCTTGAAAAGAGCAAACTTTTATTAGATTGTCAAATATATTTACATAAACACTTTAATGGCCTAAACAGGGAAATGTTAATTAAGAATGAAATTGCGTCTTAAAAATCCTTAAAACTTACTATTTACGAGTACATACATACATATGTACATTTAAATATTTGTCAGCATTGAAACAGATCAAAATATTATGCAACCATTAAAACATATTTTTCAAATATTTCTCGTGAACTTGACATTGAATGGCATTTACAAGAAATAAAAAAATAAGAAAAAAAAAAATGGAATATAACAACAAAGATGCATCATCAGTGATATAGATTTGAATACAAAACAACACGTGAGTGGGAAATATATTGTATAATTAATTTGTTTATTTCTTTTTGAGGCGCACAAGGTTTGAACAAAGTATTAAAAAGAAAATTTTAAATTGTAAAAAACATACATACTCCTACATACGTACGGAGTATGTATATAAATATTTTTTGATAACAAAACATTTTTTGAATTTACGACAACAGAATATCAAAAAAAAAAAAATAATAATAATAATCTATTCCACCAAATACAGTTAAAAAATCTGGAACACTAAATAAAAAATGTTAATGTCCAAATCAAATATAGAAATTTATTGTTTGGTGGCAAAATAATGAAATGATGTCATGAAACAACACAAAACAAAACACAAATTTATGGCCAAATCATGTTTTTTATAAAAAGATTTCTCCACTGAATTAAATAAAAAAAGCGTTCTCAACCATCATGATGATGTGAATAAATAACAAAAATTATTATACAATTTAAAAAAGCTCAAATTTTTAAACATTTTCTGGACAGGAGACTTTTCCTGTCCAGTTTTAGAGCACGTACGGCCATCTTTGTATCAAACTTTAGAAACTTCTTGGAGTGTTCAACACCAGCTGTTTCGTTCCAATGTTGCTTAACGATGGACTCCGTCCACTTCTTTATCTCCTCATTAAGGAGACCCTTATTGAAGCCAAAAATTGGAGTGAGTCCAATAAAAGTCCCCTCTGCTTCTTTTTTGGCGTAGATGTCAGACATCTCATTGCCGTAATAATGGAGAAGTGGGACAATGAAACAAGAATTTGGATAGTGAACGCCTTCACGCTTTAAGGTCCGTTGTGTCCGTCCAAAGAGGACATAGGAGCACGTTTGGCGGACTATAATGAGGCTCGTGAAGAATTTTGCCGAGCGTTGCACAATCACAAGAAGGCCTTATCATCGAGATCCCTCAGTTCGGACGCAGGAAACTATCGCTGCTGCCATACAATCCAATCTTAGAGTTTCGACAAAGAGTTTATCTGCTCAAATGGGTGTCAGCAGACAGTCACTGCAGACAATTTTGCACCAAGATTTAAACTTATTTCAATTAGTAAATAAACTGAACCCTAGAGACTTCCCGATTCGCTTGAAATTTTGTGAGAAGATCATTCAAATGGTGCCGGAGGATGAAAACGTCTTGAACTGCATTTTTATGTCTGACGAGGCACATTTTGATTTAAACGGCAATGTTAACTAACAAAATTGTCGAAAATGAAGTAATTCTAACCCACAGATACTCCATCAGAAGCAATTACATCCACTTCGGTTCATTGTCGGACATTACTTTGTCGCAGAAAATGGTCTTACTGTTAATGGAGACCGTTACTTAAGGATGGTGGAAGAATTTTTCTTACCAGAACTACGCCGTAAGAAAATCCCTTTCAACTCTGTTTGGTTTCAACAAGATGGGGCAACTTGTCACATAGCCACACCTCTTATGACAGAATTGAGGCAAAAATTTCCCAATAAACTGATTTCAAGAAACTCCACATTCCGTTGGCCTCCCAGGTCTCCTGACATCACTGTACCTGATTTTTTTTTTTTTTTTTGTATGTGGGGTTATATCAAACAAGAAGTTTACAAAAGAAACCCAACAAATTTGGATGATTTAAAGCAATCCATTCGAACGGTAATTGAGACAATCACCGCTGCAACACTCTATGCAGTAATGAATAACTTTTTGATAAGATGTCGCAAATGTGTCAACGGGGGTGGAGGCCATTTGAATTCAATTATTTTCAAAACTTCATGAATTACTTTAATAAAAATGTATTATTTTTCAAATGAATTACTAAAAAATAAATTACATAAACAAAAAGTTATTTGAGTTTCTTAATATAACAAAATTGGTCAGCCACCTTGTATTTAAATTAATTTTTTTTTCATTTCTATTTGTTTATTTTAAAAAGGAGAATAAAATTAAAAAGGTGATTGAATAATGTTCAGAATGAAAATAAAAAAGAAATTCATAAATATCTTGTTTACCTAAATAAAGGCTTGCTTTACGATTCCGAACGTTACCCTTCGTACGCGTTTCGAGAGACAAATACAGCTATTCCCAATCCACTTTTAAGCTGTAGCGCGTCATAATAAAGGAAAGGTAGTAAAAGATGCATCAACACATCATAAAAAATATACTTTGGGTTATAAGTATAGTTGTTTGCCGTTTCAAATGTTTGCGAACGATACCGTTCGAAATCGTAAAACAAGCCGTAATTGTCATAAGAAATTTTTTGTTTGAAATTTACAAAAATTATTTTTAAAAAATTCTTCTAAAATTAACATAATAATTGAATTAAATAGAAAAAGCATAGGATAGGGTTATTTATGGAATAGCTCATCGCGTTGCCAACACTTTACTGCAAAAATCAAGAAAAAATCAAATCGGTAATTTACGGAGACCATATAAACAAATATTTGAAAGAATCTCAGAAGGGAAAGTCTTTAAAACGAAACATAATTCATACCGGCATCCATTACTCCAAATATTCCACAGAATTTTCCATGCAATTTCAAACATTCCTTCAAGAAATTCTACAGGGTGTCCCAAAATTACCGAACGTCTTTTAGTTTATTACGACTTTTTATTTTTTATATAATTATTATTATTTTTTTAAGACAATACATTGAAGGAGAATATGGTGGCCATTTTTCGTCTCACAGAATCGTGCTCTTTCCAAATTTTTTTCCATAATCACTCGCAGAACTTCAGGCGTCACATTCTAGATTTCATCGCCCCCCGTGGGAGTACGATTGACTTTGATATATGCCTAACAAAGGCAATGGGCTTTCTTGGATATAGAGTGTTAGGGGGTTCCCCGTTTGTTCTAACAAATTTAACTAACTCAAGGATGCCGCGTGCTTTTGGTTGTGTTGGACTTATGAAACCCTCACCAAGGGTTAATTGGCAGAACGGGAATCTTGGAGCTAATCATGGTTGAGATGCCCGCAACTTGGCTGAAACTCTCAATAGGCTTGGGCCTACCAACTAATTGCGCTTTGCTTTCCTTCCATTCACCGCCGAGAAATTGCATACAGGAGGGATTACAAAGCCCGAGCTCTTCAGCAAAGGGATATGGCTGCAAACATATGATAGAAGTTGCAAAATGAGTGAGCCTTATAAAAGACAAGGGCGTATCGGTGAATCGTGTATAATTCATTCCGTGGAGTTGGTCCATCATCGGACATACATAATGTAAATCAAAGACGTATTCTGTAGGGTTCATCGTGTATATTTTTGTCAATTCTTGGTTTGTTCGAGAATTATATACTTCTACGTTCAGATAACACCAAAGAATAGGAGGCTGAGTCCCATGAGTGGGAAGACCACTCAAGGGACTCACGAGAAATAATTCATGCGTCCAACATGTAGAAAAGAGAAATAGCGTGTCTCGCAGTGTGCGCTGTGGCCCCAAACTGGCTTTAAAATTGTTTCCAACATTATCGAATGTAAATTAAATATTCGTATTATTTGATCTTGTTTATATTGATTTTTTCTAAATTTTCCAGCTAAAGATCTTGATTGATTTTTGTTTTTATAAAAAAGGTTTAACGGTATTTTATTTTCAATATTTCGATAACAATTTGTTATCATCATCAGGAAAATTAAAATGTTATAAAAAATTATTTGAAAAAATGTTGTCAAAAAATTTTACATACACATGCTCACAAAATAGCAAAGAAATAACATAAAAAAATTTTATACAAATTAACAATATCCTTTTAAACCTTTTTTATAAAAACAAAAATCAATCAAGATCCTTAGCTGGAAAATTTAGAAGAAATCATTATCGAATTTAATTAAATTATGAATGAAATCAGAATTTTTTGCTACTTTTTGCCGGAAATAATTTGCATAATCAAGTCGTTGCTAGTAACAAATTCCACAAGTCTTCTTTACCAAATATTGAAATAATAAAAATAAATATGTTCAAGCTCCTTTGCACCTGAATACTTTTAAATTTTATAAACAAGGACAAAATAATTTTCTGAAAAAATTCCGTTTATAAACTTGTTATTTCTCTAGATAATCATATAAAAAAAAATTTTTTTCTGAAAAAGTTTTACTATAGAAAGTTTTTTGTTTAGCAGGTTTTTGTATAAAAAATTTTAAGCTGAATTTTTCGCTTAAAATATATTTCTATCAAAATCTTCTGTAACATTTTTAGCCTAAAACTAGAAAAAAACATCTTTTTATCTTTAGCTGAAAAATTAAGAAGAAAATATATAAACAAGATCGAATAATACGAATATTTAATGAAAAGAAAAATTTTTTATAAAACATATTTTGCATAAAAAATTATAGACAATTTTTAATTTTAAAAATTAAAAAATCTACTTTTGCCAAATTGTTTTTTCATAACTTTAAAATAATGTTTTAATACATTTTTAGTAAACTACATGGTTTTGCAAAAGTTGCCACCCAATAACCTTTCAGAATTTAGTGTGTTGGTCGAGCTGTACACCAGGTTGCTCCATCCCGTTGGAGTCAGATGTTTTCAAGTCACATTTTGTTCAGTCGAGATAGAAGAAAATCTTTGTGCCTTGCTCTAAAGAGCTTTTTTAAGGTCTGCGTCACGTCACGTAAACACAGAGATGGATTATTCCACATTCTCATGTCATCTATTTTTGGGCCTTTGCACACGAGAACAATTTTCGCACAGGTTTTATCCAGTTCTTAACACACCAGACTATTTCATCTGACATAACATGTCTACATAAATATACACAGGTTTGTTAATGGATTATCGTATTAAAGTTAACTTTGCAAAGTCTTGAGTTTAGTGGTGGCAAGGAAAAAGAGATTAGCTCTATTACACTCTTTACTTTTCCCTAGCCACAACACAACTGAAAGCTTTGCAAAGTAAACTTTCCGTGCGTGAAAACTGTAATTGTTTGATGTTTGTATTACATAATATCAAGTTTTGTGCTGCTAGTATGAAGTTGGTGGAAAAATTATGCCAACAAAAGCCATTTCGATTCTGTTTACAAGTTGTAATTTTTTGCCAGAACAATTATTCTCGTATATGAAGCTCATTGGCATATATTTTGTATCTGTTTACTTGAAACATATCAAAGCAGATCTGTTATTTACTACTATATGCAACAATTATAGCCTTTTACGATAAGTTGATGACTTCTGCACCACCTTGTGTATACACACATAGATACATACAAATGCATGAAAATTGTTTTGAAAAATGTTTAATAATTTTTGCAATCATAAAAATCCAAAAATAACTCAAATTGCGCATTTTGTTTTTGTAGGCAATTGCGTTTTTCTTTCTAGCAAAAAAGATTGTGGGGGAACTAAACAAAGAAACTTATTAACATGTACCGTAGAGATTTAGTAATATTTTGTAAACTCGTTGAATGTAGTAGGTTTAACTGTAAAAAAGAAAATAAATTAAAATAAAATAAATGTCATAGTCTAACAACATCTCTATGAAAACGAGTATAAATAACATGTGGATGCGATTGCATCAAACGTTTACGAGTACCAAGCAAATAAGCGGCTGATGACACCACAAACCAATAAAACAATTATAAAATTATTGATTTCGTACTACATAATTTTTATGTCACATACCTACATAAAGGCAAGAAGCCACAGAGAAAATGACGGAATTATGATAATGCCTTCTTCATTTTTATTACATGTATTCTTTAATAATGAAAATTTGTTATTTAAAATTTTTACTGTGTGTATCACATTGCGAATATTTTGGCAAAATAAGCGTAACACTATTTTTGTGTCTTTTTAAAGAGAACAGATTTCTGATAAACAAACGAACCGGCATAAAACATTACCTAATAACAATTTAATTCCAACATTTTAAATAATGCCATAACATTTGTTTTGCCGTTTCCGTGTTATTATTAATAGGTTCAAGTCACACGTCCACCAAAACCACTCTCTCTTTCCTTCTCCTCATGATCTATGTTCCTAGTTGTAGTACAGTGCATTGCATATGTAGGGATAAAAAAGGTAAGGGTAAAAGAGTTAAAAAGAAATATATTGTTCATACCAAAGAAACGGGCCTTATTGAATAGACAATTTTATGACTTTAGTAACCACGAGTAAATACTCGTATATATATAAATATAATTTTGGTCATGTAGCCGCTATTGCGGGAGAATACAAGGCACAATTTGGAATACTAATTTTCAATGCATTGGCAGTCGTATTTCTCCGATAGCTCTTCAAATGTAGATTTCCATGGGTTAAATTGTCTACAACGGGCACTTTGCGCACTTTGCTTTCTGGGATATAGAGGGTTAGAGGTCTACCATATGCTGTGGCGAATAAAGCTCAAATCACGCCATGACTCAGGTTGTATTGGGATTTCGGAAACTCCCCACCAAAGGTTAATCGGCAGAACAGGCCACACCACCAAGAGGTTCTGCTTTGCATACCATCCTGGCGCTGATCTTGTTTGAGGTGCCTGCATTTTGACTACAACGTTCTGGTTGTAGTTTAAATTCAAAATGGCAGATATGATATTAGTATTCTCTAATTAAAAAAGGAAAGGGCCGATTTTTGTGAACTAATTGGAACGGAACAAGCAGTGGCAGAGGGACGGATGATTTGGTTAAGGACCAACTTACAAAGCCTAGCCGTTCTTTGGCAGTGTGGGGAATTGCTTCAGGGGGGATTTTAGGGTGTGAGCTATTTAGCAAGGGGTATTTTCATAGAGCAACAAAACAATAACGCGAATTACCGACCCGCTTAAGCCTTACAAGGGCCGCTATTGATCTGTGAAAATGGGTCTACAAAGTGGACAAGTGGGTCTACAAGTGGCAAGTGCTAACGTAAATCATTTACACATCCGCTCAATAGTCTGTAGTTTATCGGCTTAGACAAGTGAATTTACATAACCCCTAAGAAAGTTTATTAATCATACAAATAATTGGGTCATTACGAGGAATTATTCTTTCATCAAAAGTTTCTGTGTATAAATCAGTTGTAGAGCGCGTTGTGTGACATGTGGCTTTATCCTGTTGGAACTTACATGTCAGCAAGATTAATGCCAGCAAATTGAGGCATGAAAAATGTTTAATCATGTCCCTACACCGTTCACCATTACCAATAACATACTGGCCATTATAATTTTTGGATAAATATGGACCAATTACTCAGTCGGCTCATAAAGCGCATCAAACAGCATGTTTCTGTAGACATACAGCCAGTTCGCCGATGTTGAAAGGATAAGTTCATTCGCATTCTAGACGAAAGAAAACTGATTTTGGGGTTTTCTAACTTTATTCTACGCGAACGATGTGTCAAAATTCAATTAAAATACATAAGTGCTTGCGAACGAATAATAGTGACGTAGACAAACCCAAATTGATTCGAATATGAGTGACTAGCTTTTTTTTCGCATACATTTTCATTCGATATCGAGAACAGGCTGATAATAATGTTCTGACAAAAACTTATGGATTATCCTCAGTCTAAATGCGAAAATTTTGTTTACTTACATAACCACCAAAAATGTGGGAACAAAATTTTGAGCACAAATTCAATATCAAAATTGTGTGCTTTAGGTCATTTGCAAGCATTGCTCGTGTGTAAGTCCATCCATACCACACTAAACAAAATGCAGCTAACAGCTGTTAGATGGGTTGTCAAACAAAGCAGTATTGCCATCTCAAAGTTGTTAAGCTCTTAAAACAAACACTCAACATTTGTTCAATGTCAATGTACCTTTAGTCCATGGGAAATGGAAGTTGAATAGTGGTAACCAACAATTCAGATTGGCAAATGGTGAGATAACACGTCTCCCTTCCCACCCAAATTAAATAACAGCTGTTTATGGGCTATTTGATGCTTAGCTCAAATAACAAAATATCGCGGTGTAAATACTATTTTAAGCTGGCTTAAAACTAGATCAAAAGTATTACACAGACAATTATAAATTTTATTGCCGTTGAAATGACTAGTTGAAGTAATCTGAACTAAATCCAATATAAACCTTTATATGATTCTAGCTGCAGTATTTTCCTATTTGTCGTTTTCATTGTGTTTTTACGGTTTGTTACGCTTCAAAAACTACAAGAAAAATCATTACAAATACGATATTTGTATTCGAATGAAAATTAATAACATAAAAACGTTAGAATTAGTAGTTTAAGTGATATACGAGTATGTTTGTATGAATATGTTGTTTTCATTGTTTGTTAGTCCATCAGCTCTCTATCTGTCTGTTTGTCGCTTTATCGTTTTGTCTTGCTGACACAGACTTGTAATTTACAAGTGTTAATGACTACTACTAACCTTTTTTTCGTAAATAGACTATTATTGTCTATTGTTTTATTTTTGTATCGGTTTTTCTTTTACATATTGCATTTTTAATAAACCAACAGCAACAATAACACAACAACAGCAACAACTTATAATTAGCGTTGTTAATATGGATTTTTGTTGTTTTTCAATTTTTTACGCTTAAGGTTTTTGTTGTTTTTCTTTTAAGTATGTGAGAAGGTTATTAGCAAATAATATGTGGTTTGATCCAGTTTAAAAGAAGAACAAAAATAATTAAGAATTGTAATAGGAGAACAACGAAAACAATAAACACGAGTCGTAATAATCCAGAAAATTTGCGGCAAATTGGAAAATTGCGAAAAATTAGAAGAGATAAGTTACAATAACGACGCCAGTTCATAACCACAGAATTTTTTTTTTTTTATGAAAACAGTTGATACAAAAATTAAACAAATATGTATATGTGACAGTGACGGCCAGACAAAAGTATTTATAACTATACGCTTGTATTAGTATCAGCAAAAACCGAAAGTGTATTTTCGAAAAGCTACACTCTGAGACCTTACTTCAGTGCAATCTAAAGGCTCTGGTTCACTATCCTACACGATCGTACAATTCATTCACAGGAACCAATTTACAAAATCGCTTCAATATGACGTTGTAATGCCGCACTATTATACTATTATGTAATAATTTATGTGAAACACGATTATGCAATTCAGTTCATATATAGTTTTTATTTAAAATTCATTTGCTTAGGTCTAGGTGTGCTTATAATGTAATTATTAAAGTTAAGTCTTTTAAATTTAAAGTTTATTAAGTTTAAAATAACTCATTGCACAACACGATGTTGATTACGGGCCAACCACTTACCAACTACCCTACAAGAAATAAAAGACCGAAACTACGAGTAATACACCTAAATGCTGTTCTCCAATACATTCACAAAAATGTTATAAGTATATATATAATATTTTTGAGGATGTGTTAGAAGAACTTTCGGTCATATTCTTCATATTGCCCTTTAAAACTTGATAAAAAGTTGTGTTTCGGTCAACAATGTCGGGCAAAAAGTACTTTTTTAAAACTTTTTTAGAATGCACTTTTTAAAAGGTACTTTTTAAAAGGTACTCTTTTAAAATGTACTTTTTAAAGAATTCCTTGTTAAAAGATACTCTTTTAAAAACTTCGTTAAAAGACACTTTTTTAAAGGGTACTTTTATAAAAGGTACCTTTTTAAAAAGTTCTTTCTTAAAGGGTGCTTTTTTAAGATGTACTTTTTTAAAAAGTATCTTTTTAAAAGACACTATTTTAAAAACTTTCTTAAAGGGTACTTTTTTAAAAGGTTCGTTTTTAAAAGGAACTTTTTTAAAGGTTCCTTTTTTAAAAGGGTTTTTTTTAAAAGGTACTTTTTTAAAAGGTACTTTTTGAATGGTATTTTTTTAAAAGGTACTTTTTTAAGTTACTTTTTTAAAAGGTACTTATTTAAAAGGAACTTTTTTAAAGGTCCTTTCTATAAAAGTTATTTTTTTAAAAGGTACTTTTTTAAATAAACTTTTTTAAAATGTACTTTTTTAAAAGGTACTTTTTTAAGTCACTTTTTTAAAAGGTAGTTTTATAGAAGGTACTTTTTTAAAAGACACTTTTTTAAAAGGTACTTTTTTAAAAGGTGCTTTTTTAAAAGGTACTTTTTTAAAAGGTACTTTTTTAAAAGGTACTTTTTTAAAACGTTCTTTTTTAAAGGGTACTTTTTTAAATGGTACTTTTTTAAAGGTACTTATTTAAAAGGTTCTTTTTAAAGGGTACTGTTTTAAAGGGTACTGTTTTAAATGGTACTTTTTTAAGGGTACTTTTTTACAATGTACTTTTTTACAAGGTACATTTTTAAAAGGTACTTTTTCAAAAGGTAGTTTTTCAAAAGGTAATTTTTTAAAAGGTACTTTTTTGAAAGGTACTTTTTTAAAAGGTTCTTTTTTTAAAGGTAGTTTTTTAAAAGGTACTTTTTTAAAATGAACTTTTTTAAAAGGTACTATTTCTAAAGGTACTTTTTCTAAAGGTACTTTTTCAAAAAGTCCTTTTAGGACTTGTTTTAACGATTTTATAGATTATAATTATATTAAAAAGTTAATATACATATATTTTGTTCACTAATTTGATTACATTACGAAAGAGGCAAATATTTCTTAATTGCATATAAAACTTTTAAGATTTTTAATTTTACTTTAAACCGTTTGTAAAATAACTATGTATCAGCTGTTTTTTATAAGACAGATATGCATAGAAAAGTTGTATGTAAACCGCGCAAAATTTTGGATGAATTTTGTGCAAAATGTTTTGACGTTTCGTTCTCTTATTAATAGCCTATTTACACCAAAGCGAAATCTGCTCATTCGAGATTTCAAGCCAAATCTAGTAGATTTTGAGATTTCCCATACAAAATGAAATCTACTTTATGAGTAGATTTCGACGAAATCTCCTGAAATCTACTCAGTACTAAGCGATGCAACCGTGATTTTGTTCAAAAAGTACTTAAAAATACTACGCTGCAACAAAAATTGCACTATAATGTGGTGTATGCAGTCTCTGGGCACAAAAAATATACACTTTAATGCTGGTGTATTCAGTCTCTGATAATATTGTATTGTCAAACCCGCATGTATAAATTATTTTTGAGCAAATAAAATCTTGCTAGCTGTCAAAAAACGATGGTGTAAACGATATAGATTTCGTTGTAGACTGCAATTCAAATCTACTAGATTTTGAGTTGGTGTAAATGCGCTATAAAACAAAAAAGTGTATGGGTTTTCAATAAAAGTAAATATTAAGGAAAAGTAATTTTGAAAGCTTAATACATAGACTAAGTACTGCACATAATAAATATTTACTAACTTTGTTAGCAGAAATGCTGTTTCAAGCCCAACTCATAATTATGATGTTACAAAAAATATAAAAAAACAACAAAAACAGCAACAACTTTTTTTAAAACCATAAATAGAGTTAACAATTATAGTAAGTTTCAAATGAAATGAAATTGAAAACATTTATTAAAAGCGATGTTTAAATAGAAAACCTTAGATTTGAGGTTGACCATATCAATAAGAGTATATGTGAAATGTGGCAGCAACAATTCATGTACAAATAAATATGTGATTCATAAAACTAAAAATACAAATATTTTTTTAAACAAAAAACCGGAAAGTCGAATTATACAATAAAGAAAAATAATGATGAAAAAAAGTAAACATAACTAAAACAAGTTTACTTTACAGATAATAATAAATGAAGACTTGTAGTTGGCTTAATAAAAAATAACAAGCTAACAAAATAAAAAGCAAAAATAAATCATTAACATTGTCTTTATTTATAAATAAAAGACAAATTAATTTTAATTGAAATTAAATAAAATCTTACCATTTGGCGGTGGTCTCCAGGTGCAGTTCATGATAAGAGGCGGTAAATTGAAATTTGGCAGCCCGTTTATTAACACGCTGTAAACGTTTCCAAACACTGCCCATGGCTGGCATGTTAGAAATTTTGACTTGTAGCACTTCTAAAAATCCGTAAACACTAAAATTTCCTTATTGCTTCTTAAAAATTTCGTTTTACACTGTCAGAGCAAATTAAACTGGGGTTTTTAATACAAATTAATGTATGTATTTATTTAAACTTAGTAATTTGAAAAAGCAATTTTTTCCGAGTCTTGTTTAAAAACCAAACCCCGAATTACGTTTTAAAAGTTAATTGCTTTATAGAACATTTGTGCGTTCTTTTGTTTCATAATTTTATAATAATTAAAACATGTTTACTCGTATCTATATTGTATAATCTTAAAGCACCGTATTTTTTTAAAACCTGTAGTAAAATAAAAATACAAATTTTCAGATTAAGTATGCACGTTATTTTAATATTTTACACTTTTATGTATTTATTTTTATTATTGATAAATTTTCACTCAATAATTGTTGATAACGAAGTTTATTTAAGTGATAGTAGGTCTGTGTGTTTTGTAAAATATTGAATTATTGGTGTTACGTCAAGCAAGGTCAAAAGGCCAGGTGATATTAAAAATACATTTGTCTCTAGACTTGAAGTTAAGGCAACAAAAAAAATAAAAATAATCAAAAGCTTTCATTAAATAATCATTAAAATATTTATTTTGGGACAGATTATTTATTGCAAAGTAATAGCAACAACGAGTTTAACGTACAAAATTGCAGTCAAAACAGTAACACGTTTTACAATCATGTAATTAAATGAGCAGGAGAATAAAAATATATTTTACTCTCCCTTTATTTTTGTCTCTTTTATTACATCAAAGAAATGCAACCAGCTAAATGTAATTTGTAAAAAAATATAGAAATTAATTTCAATGCCGACAACTTTATTTTTGTTTTCAAAAAATTTGGAAGCAAATTAAAGTTCTGTTAAATGTTCATTGTTTTATTTGTTTATTGTAGAAAATATGTATTTCAAAAAGATATCGATAAGTTCTTAAGTTTACTTTACGTTACCACTACAATTCATTCAATTCAGCTAACTGAGTCTTAAAACTACGATTAGCACTACCATTTTGTTACCTGCATTATCATTTCAAGCAACAGTGTTATCATTTTCTATACCATATTCAGAAAGTTATTTTAAGTATAAAACATATGGAACAATCCAAGTCAAATCGGACAGTTCAGAGAAAAAATATTTTTGATATCCCTAAACGGCACATTTCGGCAAATTTTCAGATTTTTTTGGCTAATGATTTCAGAGATATCGCGTTTTGAAAAAGCCGAAATATGAGAAAACCGTGCCCGAATAAATACTCATAACTTTTTCAATATTAGTCCAAGCAGAATAATTTTTTATTATTTACCTACTATCTAATAAAAAAAAATATAAAAAAATTGTGCACAGTGGGCTTGGATGCGATTTTCGGGAGTTAATATTTTAAATAATTCAAAATAAATAAATAAATAAAAAATACATTTTTCTCACTGTTTGTACTCTTCGATTTTCTTAAAATGTTTTTGTATTTAACTTTGATTTTAGACACATCTTTTAAGACCCGTTTGGTAGTGGGATTCGAATAACTACCGTTTTTCTTGATTTTTTCAAAATTTTCTAAAAATAATTTTTTTTGTTAAGCCAATGTGCAAAAGTTTCTGGGACTTCGTAGGATATATTTTAAATACTAGTCCATATATCCACTAGCTTTAATGCTCCGTAAGTCGATTGGAATGGAAGATAGTAGTAACGTAAAGTAAAATTAGAACGTGTGAGCGACTATCATCGCAACCAATTTGCATATCCAGTTTTGACAGAGCGTAAGAGAGAAAGCTTTACTCATGCCAAGCAATTTTTACGGATGTTTTAGGCATGAAAAGAGCGGCAGCGAAGGTTGTTCCAAAATTATTATATTTTGAGCACAAACAACGTCGCATGAACATCGCTCAGGAGCTGTTGAACATCGTCAACGACAACCCAGATTTCCTAAAAAAGGTAATAACTGGTGACGAAACATGGCTGCATGGCTCTAACATTGAAACCAAAGACCAATCATCACAATGGAAGCCTCCAGAAGAGCCAACACCGAAAAAGCGCGTCAAGTTCGCTCAAATGTGAAGGTTTTGCTTACTTTTTTACTTAGGTGGGAAAGACCGTGTATAGTGATACCAAAGCTTGCAGACATATAAAGTAGTACAACAATAATAACAAAGCCAGTTTTAATGCTTTTACAACAATACTTGTATCATGTAGAATTATAAACTGAGAACCATGACAACTAATAAAAGCTACAACAATAGATAGAATATCTAAAACAAAAACAATAGCAATAATCACGATAAACCATATTAAAATCAAAAGAAAACATTGTATTTATTTGAACATACACGTATAACCAGCACAAGATATTGTCCCTTCGTCTCTTCCTCATGTAGTCAACTCAGCAATCGTCGAAACTAACAACAATGAATGGCACATGTGTAGATTTGTAGAAGACATTTGAAGAATGTTAAATCACAAGGGGGTCTCTCTTTATAACACAACTAAATCTTGAAAAACATCACAAGCACAGACCGAGTTTGACAACAATGATTTTTAGTGGTTTATTTACCACTCCCTCCCTCTCTCTCTCACTCTCTCTCTCGCTCTCTTTATTCTTCATATTATTTTTGTTTTCTAAATTGTTGTCATAGGCACCAAAGAAGCAAGGAAAATATCAGAAGTAAAGAATATGTCCAAAAGATGTGTTATTTTTTGTTTGCAGATTTGGAAGTTACATATATGCATGTATATACATGGTCTGATCAAAAAATAACCCTTATTTTCAAAATTTGTGAGCATTGTAAGTCGGTACACATGTCTGTTATATACATATGTTTGATTTGGATTGTCTGTTTGTTTTTGACAGATAAAAAGGTTAGTCGTGTTTTAGTGTGGCCTTCGATTTTTTTTACTGAGCTCAGCAGCTGTTGAACATTGTCAAGGAGGATTCAGATTTCCTCAAAAAGGCCATAGCTGGTGACAAACCACGGGTGTATGACTATGACATTGAAACCAAAGCCCAATCATCCCAATGGAAGCGTCCAGAAGAGCCAAGACCGAAAAAAGCACATCAAGTTCGCTCAAATGTGAAGGTTTTGCTCACTGTTTTCGTCGACTGAAATGGCGTGGTGCATCATGCACCACGCCACAAGGTTGTGCGGTCAATAAGGAATACTACCTTGAAGTTATACACCGTTTGCGCGAAGCAATTCGTCAGAAACGCATAGAATTGTGGATAGAGATAGCATGGATTTTGCACCATGACAGCGCACCAGCTCACACATCAATGATTGTGCGTGAGTTTTTGGCCAAAAACAAAACCGTTATCATGCCTTGGCCCCCGCTGACTTTTTCCTCTTCCCAAAACTGAAGACACCGATGAAAGGAAAGCGTTTTGCTACGATTAAAGAGATAAAAGAAAAATCGAAACAGAAGCTGTTGACGATACCAAAAAGCGGCTTTTCAGTAGTGTTTCGAGGATTGGAAAAACGCTGTCGTCATAAGTGGATATATATCTGAGTGGGATTACTTTGAAGGGTATAAAATAGTTATTGATAGAGATAAAACGATACCACTAGGGTATCGATACTTATACTCGATACGGTATCGATCGCAAGGTATCGAAGAAAAAGCATGGATACATACTTGTATCGGTCGATTTCTTCCTACGATTAGCGCCAAGAAAGAAGACATTAAGCCAAAAATTAAAATCTTTGTCATTCACTTCATCTTCTGATCTACTAGCTGATATTGAAGTGCCTTAATTAAAATCCTGGATGCGAAGATTTTTAAAACGCGGGAAGTTAAACTTTGCAGCTTCGATGTAAGTCACATAATGCCGGCCTGATGATTCTCTAGTGACAAATTCGAATGGCTTTAGTAACTAGACTATTTCTTTTAGTATCTCAAGATCGTGACCGCAATCTTACGTCTTTTTTATGAAATACAACCAGACACCCGACTTTGGTAGTCCCACTTGCGCGGATATATTTTATAAAAATATTGAAAACAAATAAAATTATGGTACAATGGTGTCCAACTCAGTTTTTATTTTGTCAGTAATAAAATAATATTTCTGACCGATTCGAGTATTTTTGACCGATACCTATTTGGTACTCGGTAGTAAAGCATCGATGCCAGAAGTTCTTGGTATTGGAGGAAAAGTATCGGGTATTTACTTGTATTTACTCTTATCGTTCGTCCCTAGTTATTGATGAATAAATAAATACTTTTTGAAAAAAGAACAGTTATTTTCTTTTATAAGACGTCTTATAAAGGGTGTTTAAATTTTAAGGACCGATGTTGATTTTGAATAAAATACAATTTGTTGAGGAATTATTATAATTTCTTTAATAATAATTTTCAAATTATAAAATTTTTATAATAATTTAAATTAGATGATTCGTTTTTCTACATTGGTACGTTGGCTTTTAGTTCAAATTTTTCTTTCTTTAAGTTTTTTTAAAAGTATTTTTTACAATACAAATTTGCTGTGATTAATAATTTTTTGATTGAAGAAGGCAAGAAAAATAATAATCAAACCTTTAGCTGGGGGACAACTAGCTGTGTCGTAGCCGCTACACTACTCATCTGCATCTATTTACGGATTTAGCATCGGGTCATCACGCATCATGAACGGCTGCCTTAACCACTCAGCCACTGAGCCATTGAATTATTCTCTGTCTATATTCATCTCATATTGAATCACATATGCATTTTTGTTAATTACCTGCATTGTTTGTATAGTTTACCGTCTCCGAACAAACGGTACTTATTTGTTATTTATTAACATACATACATATGTAAAAATGGAAGCTGACACCTAGTAGGACAGATATCTTAAATAATCTTGGGAATTGAGAAAATTAACTTTAAAAAAATTGAATTTTTAAAATTTCTGGTGAAGATGAGAGGACTTTTTTCGAAAAATTGAGCCTTGCTCCAACTACACACCATATCCAAAGTTAATTTAATTTTTTCAATTCCCAAGATTATTTCAGATATCTGAACTACTAGGTATCATAGAGGACTCTTTCATCTTCTATTTGTATATATGTATGTATATTGTGTGTAGTTGGAACAAGTTTCCATTTTTCCAGAAGAGTGTCCTCATCTTCACCAGACATTTCAAACTTTGTATTTTATTCAATTAATTTTCTCAATTCTCAAGATTATTTCAGATATCTGACCTACTAGCTGTCATAGAGGACCCTTTCAACTGACATTTGTATATGGTGTGTAGTTTCAGATATTTGACCCACTAAGTAAACACATTTTTGTAATACAAGTTTATATATACATTCTTATAATTATTGCAAAATATTTGTATTCAGTTGAATTTTGAAAAAAAAATTTTAACATTTTTGTTAAATTAAAAAATACCCTGTATTTTGAATTTAACTTGTCATATTGCTCCTTTATTGCAACATAGACATAACTAAAAAAAATCTTGTTTCGAGAAAAACACATTTCAAATTTTTAGTTTCCATCCAAGTCTTAGAAAATTTGTTTAGAGAATATCTCCTAAAGCAAACACTAAAAGTAATTTGAATAAATTTTTGGCACAATATAAAAGGTAGTGCTGTTAACAAGTCGGTATTGTTAACTCGAAAAGCAAAGTTTTTTGAGATATAACTATGTTGCAATAAAGGAGCGATATCTACAACATACATTGTATATTGGTAATTTAGGTAACCATTTCACAAACAAACAAAGAATGATAAAGATAAAAATAATACACAAAAGCAAAGATCCAAAAATTTGCTACGAAAATTATTTTGGATTTGTTTATGAGTTTACAAATATGTACGAACACATACACGAGTATATTTGTTTGTATATACTCGTACAACAGATGCAGCAATATTTTGCAGATGCTGTTTTATGAACTTTTGTTTTTAAGACTATCAAACACATGTTCATTAAGGTGGTTCATAGAAATTCTCCAACCGTATTACACGTCTGTGTTTATTATACGTAAATAATTTTTCTGTGATGTTTCCACATCACGAGCATGTGACTTGTCAAGAAATTTTATACTAAAAGTACAAAATTTTTTAGATGATTATTATACAAATATTTTAGGCAGACTGCCTGCTTGTGGAAATATTATATTAATATGCTGTTCATAAAACACCGAATCACTCAAAAAATGTATGTACTATTTGTAGAACACAGACGATCAACTCGTCAAGGAATTTTGTATGAAAGTTACATTTTTGAGTGTTTTCCATACTAATTATTTAGAGAAGACCTCGTTTGTGTTCTATGAACAGCACTTAACCGAAATAACAATTTTGAGTAAAAATAACAAAAAAAAAATATCGTGTTGTTCAATGAACATCGCTTTGGTAAGTTTCATCCAATTTTCTTGACGAGTCGTACGTCTGTATTCTATAAGCAGCACATAATTGTGCTGTCCATAGAATGCAGACGTAGGACTTATGTAAAAAATTTTAATGAAAATCTGTCAAAAAATTGTTGCTCCTCTGTATTCTATGAACAGCACATAATATTTTTTATATTTCTACTTAAAGTTTTTATTTTTGTTATGTGCTGTACATAGAACACAGACGAGCAACATGTCTAGAAAATTTGTATGAAAGATACTGAATTTTTTGAGTGATTCCCATACAAATTTTTTTGACAAGTGGCTCGTCTGTGTTCTGTGAACAACACATAATCAAAATAACAATTTTGAGTAGAAATAAAAAAAATATTGTCGTGCTGTTCATAGAATACAGACGAACAACACGTCAAGAAAAATTGTATGAAAGTTACTCAATTTTTTTAGTGATTTTCATACAAATTTTTTAGACATTTATTTTATTTTTAAAAACTTATGTGATGTTTCCATATCACAAGCAATCGAATTGCCCAGAAAATTTATATGAAAAACAGTCAATAGTTTAAGTGATTTCTCTACCAGCGTTGTCAAATTCGTACAATTTTTGGTGCTTTTTACCATATTTTGTGCAAAAAATTTAGTGCGTTTTTTCATTTTTGGTGGCATTATCCATATCAATTTCAACATAACTTTTTGTTCTAGTATAAGAAACAAATTTTTGTACTATATTGGCCGTATTCATGCAAACTAAAATAAACTTGTTGTGAGTTTTAGTTCGAAAAATCTATATAAAATTTTACTAAAATTCATTTCAAACAGAGTTTAGTATTTTTATATTTGTAATACATTCAATAACATTTTATACAAGTGTGCAAAATATGTGCTTTGCTCTTTGCAAAGTAAAATTTCTGTGTGTGAAAGCGGCGTAAGAATAAAAAAAAATAGCAACACAGACCAGCGAGTCGTATAGGAATTTTGTTTGAAAAGCACTCAATTCTGCTTGCCTGCCTATTGAAAATATTCCAGCAATTTTAATTATTTTAGGAAGAACTTTTAAAATTAATAAAAAGAATTTGGTGCGTTTTTCCAAAAAAAAAGCGTTTTTTTCTCTTATTTTGGTGTTTTAAAATTTCAAAGTTGGCAACACTGTTCTTTAAAAATTCTTCACACTAGCGATGTGCTTGTATTATAGGAACATCACATTACACACGGGTATATTACATATACTCTAATCTAAGCATAAATGTAAGCTTCGAATTCCGTAACTAATCCGTAGAAAAAAATTTCCACACTGCAAAGCAAGCGATAAATTTTATATGAAAAGCACTAAATTTTTTGAGTGATTTCTATACAAATTTTTCAGAAAAGTAGCTTGCTTGTTATGCGGGAGCATCATAATATTTTTCAGATGTATTTCCACCAAAAATTTCTTGATGTGCGGGGCAAAAAACAATTTATAAAAGTAGCCACCTTAATGTTGAAACACAGACTACTAAACCTCTTACTTGTAATAATCTGTTAAGTACTTCTGTCAGTTAAATTGCTACACTGAGGTATTAAAAATGTACGAGTATAGCCGGATTTTTGTTTTTATTTTAGCTGGATTTCGGTTTTTTCTTTTCTTTTAACTGACACTAAAGTGGGCAGGATATGGCCGACAGAACTAATAGCAGCAACTTGAAAGACAGGTGGGTTTTAGACATTTATTGCAAGAATAAAATTAACTTAAATACAATTTGTGGAAAAGAACGTTTTTAAAATGCGCTTTGAAAATGGCTGATGATAGACTAGACAAAAACAGCAAGCATTTTAATCGAGAGTAAATCTTGCTGGAGATTAATACAGGAACATGTTTTAAAAAAGTGTAAAAATATAATTAAGATTAAAGTGTTAATCGTAATAATTGAAATACTTGATTTTTTGATTTACTTACAACTTACGAGTTGAAAAGAATTTGGCTGTGACAAAACTGCTTAAATATACGAGTATTAAAGCAAGAGATTATATTTTAATTAATTTAATGCAGTAAAAATCTAATTTTTTGAAAATCTCAAATTATATTTCTTTTCAGTACCAATTTTATAACACAACAAAAACCATAAAAATGTTTTAAACCGCTCAGGTAAAAGTAAATTCATGTGCTGTTTACAGAAAACAGCGAAAGGAAGAGGAAGTTGTGAGTATTGACCACTTGGTTTCGGTGTCCAGCTCTTTCTCATAAAAGAACTTTATATCTAGGCAGACCGATGCTGCATGATTTGGCAGAAATATTGTAATGTGCTGTAGGTAGACTGGACTCTTTCATCCGATCTTCGGTCCTGTTCAGAACGAAGAGCTGCTGAGAAACATATCACTCTCAGGGAACACAAAGGGACCAAATTGGACTCAAATGGGTTGGCTCTTCAATGGCTGGCAGCCTGCTAAGACTAACCTAACCTACAGAAAATAGATAAGTGACTCGTCTAGAAAATTGATATTGAACACACCCAACAAATTGAGCTGTATATATACAAACTTTTTAGATAAGCATTCGCTCGCCAGTATTCTATAAACACTACTATAATATAGCTCAAAAATAAAGTGTTTTTCCACTTGGTAAATTTTTTGCTAAGTTTTCTTACACTATACTGTCGTTGAACACAAAAATGGATCAAAAATATCAGCGTTTGCTAATCAAAAGAAACAGGAGATTTTTATACAAATTTTCTAGACGAGTCTGTGTTCTGTGAATAGCACATTTATTTCTGAAACTGAAAACAGTTTCTTTTTAAATTTATATATTCAAACTGGAACTTCACCCAAATATTCTTGCACGAAGCATACTTAATTTTGGCGTTCACACTCGGTTGAGAAGAAGGGATACCCTTGCACCATCAGAGCGTTAAATATATGATTTCACCGATATAATCGGCGTAAAATAAAACTTTTTGTCTGGCATTGGCTGGTTAATTTTATTGTATTAAGTATTAATATTTGAATACTTATTGTTAATTCACTTTGTGAAGATTCAATAAATAAACATAAGCTCAAAAAAAATTTATGAAAGTAGGCCTAGGCACTCCCCACACTGGAACTTGCACAAGAAAAGAGGCTCACAGAGACCACATGCCTTATATCAAGGAACCTGTGGCCGCATATTAACTCTAAGAGAACGTGGGAGCTATTAAAACTGCCGAGGTCACAACTAAGAGTGACTCTAGCAGTCATCACTGGACAGTGCCCGTTTGAGAACCGTGTCAGGAGACTAGGCTTACCCCATAACGACTTTTGTAGAAGTTGCCAATACGAGGACGGGACGATCCCTCAATTTCTCGGCACATGCCCGGCATTGGAGCATCATCTTATAAGATACTTAGGCGAGCGGATCTTGAACAGCCGATCTTTTCTCGCCTCGGTCAAACCGACCGCGCTAGCCTCTTTCATAAGAAGCAGCAGATGGCTCGTTTCGCAGCATTTAGTGCTACACTAAGAGGTTTTCGCCTTTCCTTTCTAACCCCACCCATCCTTTCCACTTACACTACATTCTTATAACTTCTTTTCTTCACTCCACTATCTTACTTTTCAGGCAATTACAAAGGGAACGACTACAGGACCCAAGAGAGCTGGACAACCTAGACTATTCCGGGGTATCCATCGGCCTGCCTACCTAACCTAACCGAAGGCCAAGGCACACTTATATTCTATTAATACCGTTGTCCTTATAAATATTTTATTAAAACTATTATATTCTTATAATTACAATATATTGTATATTGATTTGTGGCAAAACAATATACATAAGTTTTATCATAAAAAGACAAAAAAAAAAAGAGGTAACAAATAATTGTTAACAGGGGTGGGTTCTACGGTTCCGGTTAATAAGTGTGTACTACGACTGTTGCTCATGAAAATGGACTAGAAGATTCTTTTTGAAAGTAAACGGTGCAATCGAAAATTTGTTAAGCCAATTGGGCAAACAATTCCAATTTCGACAATTTCTTATAATAAGGGATTTTTCGGAAACAGCACCAGAAATTAGGGGTTCTACAATATGCGGAGTAGTGGTGTATCTCGTAAATCTGAACTTAGAGAATAAAACTTCAAGAACTTTATAATAAATGGTATTATAAAAAATTATCAGTGATCTTGATTTTACTGGTGTGAATCACCGGCAGACGCAATCGATCGCATTCTCTTAAATAACTATTCTCTTAAATAACGCACTCTCTTAAACACTCTCTTATATAATACAATGCTGAAACCAATAAAACTGTGATAACCCACAAATATATTCTTTACTAATATTTGGTCACACTGTTTTGGTCTTACTTCTATTTACGTCAAACACATACACATATTCATTAGTTTATTAGATTTAGTAAGAAGTTAATAGCCGCATTACCCTTAAAATATTGAACAGACTAAAATGAAATTAAGCTCGTTCACTTCTATGCAGATAGAACTTTAAAACGACATATAATTTTTCTAAATCGGTACAGCAGCTACAATAGGGAATTTAACGTGCTGTTCACAGAACACAGGCGAGCAACTCGTCTAGAAAATTTGTATGAAAGTTACTAAATTTTTTTTTTGTGATTTTCATATAAATTTTTTTAGGCGATTGCTCGTCAGTGTTCTATTAACAGCACATAAAAACCGCATTTGCCTATTAAATAGAGATGTGCTGTTTCCAGAATAGAGGTTTTTATAAAAATCTTTGAGTGATTTTAATACAAATTTTCTATACGGGTTGGTCGTTGGTATTCTGTAAACAGCGCAATATTCTTATTGGAGATTTGCAAAATGAAATAATTACGAATAAGGATGTTTGCTTATTTTTACTATACTTTGTAGTCATTTGTTATCATGATTTATGTACAGTTCATAAAACACAGGCGAGAAATCGTCTAGAAAATTTGTACGAAAGTTACTCATTTTTTTGAGTGATTTTCATATAAATTTTTTTACACGACTGCTCGTCTTGTTCTATGAACAGAACATAATTCGTATAGATATGAAAAAAAAACAAAGTTTCCTTGGTATTAATAAAATAGTGTTTTAGAATTTTTCTTGTTGAAGAAAATAAAAGAAAATTAATAAAATATTCTACCAGTAGTAGACATTTGTTATCATGATTTACGTTCTGTTCATAAAACACAGGCGAGAAATCGTCTAGAAAATTTGTATGAAAGTTACTCAATTTTTTGAGTGATTTCCTTATAAATATTTCTAGACGATTGATCGTCTGTGTTCTATGAACAGCACATTAATTTAATAATAATAATAAACATAAATTAATAAACATATGTGCTGTTCATACAGACAAGCACTCGTCTATTAAATTTTATATTGGAATCACTCAAAACTTTCATTTCGTAATTTTGATACAACTTTTCTAGACGAGTTGCTAGTCTGTGTTCTAGGAACTGCACGTAAGTCTAAAAAAGTTTGTATGAAAACCATTCAAAACTGCTTTTCATACAAATTTTATTTGCGAGTTGGCTGCCTGTGTTCTGTAAACAGCACATTAGTTTAAATAACTTTTTAAACCACTTTTACAGAATCGCCTATTTTTTATTTTTTAAGAATTTTTTTTTATTTATCATTCTTCGGCAAAACCTGTCAAAAGAAATATTTTGAAATGATACCCTAATTCCTGGAAAAATATTTTATTGAAAAGTGATGAAAGGTATTTATTTGATTTTCACTAAACTCGTCTGCTCAGTGTACATTACGCCTAAAGGTACAGGCTTTATGTAACAGTTTTTGCAATGAACATTTCTTATATTCAATTGTTTTTTAATCAATTCTTTTTCTCAATTTCTTTTTTTATACCTAAATTTTTTGAGATGCTTCTTTTTTAAGAGATACCTATCTACTTTTTCAAAACACAATCTCTAAAAAAAACCTTTTTAATCTACATTCCTGAGAAGGATCTATGTACATAGTAATTTTTTAAGCCAACAATTGCTAAGCAAGAATGCATACAATATAAATTTTACACATTATGTACATAGGTATATGTATGTATAAACATATGTATGTATGAAGTCCTTCAATGAGGATAAAAGTTTGTCTGCAAATATTTGGTGCTGTTTAAAAATCCCAATGTTGTTGATTTAGTTAACCTTGTCACCAATATGCCAATTGATAATTTTTGTTGTTGGTATTTATTTTTTGTATTTTCTTGCACCACTTTTCTCGATTCTGTTCAACGAATATCTTCTGCTTTTAGCAAATTTGTTTTTATTATACTATGATATTTTTGTTTTTTTTTTTTTTGCACTTTAATGAAATGACGACAACCTTGAGTAGTTTTTGCAATTGCTCACAAGTTTTCTTTTGTTGTTGCTATTATATTTTTTAAGTATAAAATGCACTTTAGCTTGAAAATTATATATGTACATATTTTATTATTTGTTTTTATTTTGCTAATAAATAATAGCATAGATTTTTAAGATATATATATATTTACATACATATGTACCTAGAACCGAATTTAATTTAAAATGTTCTTTCCGTTTTAACAAAAAAAATTGTATTAAACAAAAATATAAAGACAGTGAGTGGTCTTTAATGTTTGCTTTGTTGTCTGCAATTTATACATACATATGTAAGGTTGAGTGAACACACATACTAATTGCATATGTAAAATGTTCTGAGCTTTAAAAAAATCATCGAAACTTTTGACCTTTGCAATAACAAAAAGAAAATCTACCAATAATCCAAAATTCTGTTATTTTAAGGAAAAAGTGAATAAGTTTTAAATGTTATCTTGTAAAAACATTTACTTTAAGTAAATGCCTTCTTAAAAATGTTGTTGTTATTTACCACCCCATTTGGTTGTATTTAGCTGTCACTTCACACAGAAACAACACTAAATTAAAGAAAAAGCACAATACGATGACGAGCTCTTCTTGTTTTTGTTCTAACAACAGACTTCTTTAACAATGACGTCACTTTGTTTTTTCACTTTTTACAAGCTTTTACGTAAATTTATTTACAGCTCAATTGAATTTGAAATTAATTTTCGTATTAGAAATTTGTTTAATAAAGGAAAACTTTATAATTTTCATACACTATTTGTAAAAATTTTTTCACAACTTGGAAAAGAAACACTGGCACTTTTGCACAAACTTATTATAAAAACCACATACGAAATCAATGCGTTAAAGCGAGAGCACGATACAAATAACAGTATGTAGAATATGGCAACAACAAAAACAGCAATGTTAATGTTGTTGCTTTAATATATTTCTACTATATTACTTGTGTTTATTTTAGTTGAAAACCGCTTTATCCGTTTTACTTATTCAACGACAACCGCTTCGTTTGCTTGCTCAGTATTTACTGAATGAGCAGAAAGAAGACAGAAAATTTTATTTTGTGCATTATTGTTGCCAGCTTTACTGGAAAAAGATAAAATAAATTAATGATTGACAGCTTGATTTTTTTTATAATAATAAAATAATATTGCTTGAATTTAATTTTAAAACAAAAACACCTTGTTTTTTATTCATATATCTATTATTCAAATGCAAATGAAAAATTAAAAGTTTTGTATGTTTCGGAAAGCAGACAGTTTTCGAACTGTCAGCAACAATTAAACAACACATGATAAGTTGAGGAAAATTATCAACATGCGCACCATTCGTATATGATGAAATAAAATTTATGGAATGAAAATCCCTACAAAATATCAACGCTAGGGAAAACCGTTAAATTTAAATTTATTTATATGCACATAGGGCCGTATCCAGGCAGGAAAAATCTTACTTGAGTTTAAACGAATCGGTAGTTACCAAACACATTAACACTACTATACATTTGTTAAACAATTTTATGCAAATACAGTTCGATAACTATTAAGTGTAGTAAGAAATTTAATTGTTTTATTCTTATTTTATGGCAGTGCCATAAAATAAGAATAAGTTTTTGAGTAGTGATACATGAAAACGAATATTCGAAAACCGAAAAACAATTAAAAAATAAATATATTATTATTACATATAATAACACATTGTTGACAAACATTTCCCGGATTTTTTATCTTTTTAATAAATAACGAATGCATAATTTTTGTTACATTAATAAAATTGATAAAAATTATTGTATTTATAATTTATTTATCTAACAAGCATAATACTTTTTTGTAATATTTTCCATATAATTGTGAATTTAGAGAAAAAAAAATTAAAGTCAACAAGTCAAATGTCATTTTAGCGTACAGTTAGTTAAAGTGGCCCATGTCAACTTTAAACATATGGTAAGCAAATAATTGGATACAATGTTAGGAAATTTTTCTTAACAATTGCTTACCAAGCTTTGTTGAGTTTTTTTTTTTTTTGCATACGGCGGCTTAACATTTGTAGCAATTTAATGAAAATCTTAGTAGACGATAAAATTTTATATTCGGAAATGCTATCTATTTGTTAACTTTTTTAAGTTTATATTTAAGTTATTCTTAATTGATTACTTTCAGCACGAAAAATTTTAACTTAATTATGGGTAAGGCTGAAACTATATGTCGATTAACAAATACATTTAAACGACAGCTGATTGATTTTATTTTATTGTTTACACATTTGAAAAGTGCATTATTTCGTGGTGAAAAATATGGAAAACATTATAAGAAACATTCAAATATTAGCAGATGAAAAATTGAGGAAAAATTTAAAGCATATAAAATTCGCTTCAATCCATTTGAAATGAATGACGAAGACTTTTACGAAAGATATCGTATTGATAAAGAAACAGCCTCTTTTATAATTGATTTAGTGGACTCAAAAAAATTTCAAAGAGGTAAAGCAATTCCAATGAGTTTGCAAGTGCCCTCTACTTTGCGCTTTTTGGGGCGAAATGTTCACCAAAGTAATATAGGTTGGTATATTTATAGTAAAAATTATCCTTAACTGATTTTACCTTTTTAGCTGATTTGCACAGTTTGTTGCAACCATCCGTGAGTCGCATAATAAAAAAAAACTAACTAAAGATGTGTTTTTTGGCTATAAAATTCTATTGAAAGCAGTGTTGTATTGCTTTTAATAGCTGAAAGCAGTTTTTAACTTATTATGATTTGTGAATTACATCCTTATCTATTTGTGAACTATTTTTTAGTTTCTGTTTTATAAGTTTAGATTTTAATTATGATATCTGAATACGCACCTATGGGTTTATTTTTGTATACAATTTTTTTGAACAATTGAGTTTGTTCGTTGTGTAATGGTAATATTCAAAACAATAATAATAATAACAAATAGAATTTGTGTTGTCTGTTCTCTCTTTGAATACAGAAACGATAATTTCTTACTTATCGATAAGCGTTGGAATTTTTTGTTTCATAATTTTCGATCTGAAAACTTCTCACTAAGTTTACAGACATGATTTAAAACTATGTGATATGAACAACTTTTTAAAACGATTAGTTAAAAAAAAAGATGTTTGTAGTGAACATATTTTTTCACTTTAGAAATATATATAAATTAGTAAATTCAAACAATTAAGTTTTTTATTCGCTATTTAAGCTTCTAACATTTATACCAATAAAAAATTATAAATAGCTTGTTTTCTATGTTTCCCAGCTATCTATATGTCGACATTTCATAGGAACTACCCTAATCATCAGTAGACTTTGGAAATTTTCGAAAGATATTCTCAAACATTCAACTTTATATCCCAACAATCCAAATAAATTGCTGAGAATTTAAAAAGAAAAATGCTCTAATAATATCCGTCAAACCACAAAAAACAAGCTTATCGATTTAGAGACGTTTATAATTTTTTTTTATTAATTTTTTTACAAAATAACAGGGTCCACACCGTGAAACAAAAATTTCGTTGTGTTAACATAAAACGAAATGAGTGAAAAAACGAAACGAACGAGTAAGATTTGCATGAAAAACAATTAAAAAAAGTAATGAAAAAGTCGTCTCCACGAATCGCGGGGCAATTCTTTTTAATTGGGCTTGGTTACCCTGAAATAAACAGTAAGTTCTTAAACCAAAATGTGTCTGGATTCTAAGAACTATCGCTACCAACTTAACGAACTAATTATAAAATGGTGATGTCCAAATTATTGTTAAATTAACATATTATAATGATGACCAAGGCTGATAACAAACAATAAATAAATAATAAATTTGTCTTCAAAACAAAAGAAAATTCACTTTATATGGGCGCAAAGAAATACAAGTAGAATGTGAATATAGAAAATAATATATATAAACCAAATTATATGTGATATTGTTTCAATATATTCAAGAAATTAGATATGGGTTAGAAAAAATGTATATGTATTGTAAGTATAGGGTGTTTTTTTAAGCTAGATAGAACTTTAAATTGTAAAAAGTAACACAAAAAATTAAATTTTGATGAAACATTTTTTTTATTTGTTTCAGTATACTCTGACAAATCATCATGAATAGACTCACGCTTGAACAACGCTACGAAATTATCCAAATTTACTTTGAAAATCAGTCGTCGATTCGCGCAACTTTTATCGCAAAATTGTGTTCAGCGATGAGGCGCATTTTTGGCTTAACGGGTTTGTTAATAAGCAAAATTGCCGCATATGGAGTGAGACCAATCCACAAGAGACCCTACAGACTCCATTACATCCAGAAAAATGCACTGTTTGGTGCGGTTTTCATGCTGGTGGCATCATCGGACCTTATTTCTTCAAAAATGAGGCCGGAGCTCGCGTTACGGTCAATGGAGATCGTTACCGCACCATGATCAATGATTTTTTGTTTGAAAATATGGATGACATTGATCCGGAGGAGATGTGGTTTCAACAGGATGGCGCTACGTACCATACGGCGAACGCAACCATCGACTTACTGAAATCAAAATTTGGCGATAAGTTGATTTCGAGAAATGGACCTGTCAATTGGCCTCCAAGGTCGTGCGATTTGACACCTCTCGATTATTTCCTGTGGGGCTACGTGAAGTCACTGGTTTATACTGATAAACCAGCAACAATTGACGCCTTGGAGGCCAGCATTGTTCGTGTTGTTCGTGACATACGGCCAGCAGTGCTCGAAAAAGTGGCCCAAAATTGGACGTCCAGAATGCGCTTCGTCAAGAACAGCCGCGGTGCCCATATGCCCGAAATCATTTTCAAATGTTAATGTCACGTATTGATCTTTCGAATAAAAAAAAATTTTGATTACAATTTAATTTTTTGTGTTATTTTTTACAATTTCAAGTTCTATCGGGCTTAAAAAAACACCCTATACATGTTAGGATAGTGTTTTCAGGTGTGAAAACAGTGTTAAACACCTTTAATAAGCAAATTCTATGTATAAGATTAGAGTATAAAAATTTTTGGTTACTTTTCTAAATTTCTGCATATGTTACTCTCAATTTATGCATACATGCATAATGAAGCAACAAAAAAACGCTATTTTGCTTTTATTTATTAGTCCAATTCTTGTTATATTTAGAATAATTATTGATAGTATTATTTTTTGGTAATGGGCTGTACTATTTCCATCATTACCAACATTTATAAATGCCTTTCTTATTCTTCACACCGAAACTGTACTACCACTGTATTTTATCGAACACTGCCCTACCATTTAAATCTCTACAACGGGGTTTTCAGTTGATAACTGCACTACCATTTAAATTTTCTCAGTTCAAACAAAACTGTCCAGCAAGAATTTTTGTAAAACCTTCTTCATATAAATAAATAGAGAAAGCAAACTAACTATATTTTTTGAGACCGAAAGGTCTAAAGAAATTTATATAAATAAAGAAAGGTCTGTATATGTTTATAGCCCAGATAATGCTTCCATCTTTAACTATAATGTGGCTTTTTGTGTACAAATCGATTTCTTTACTCGAAATTACGAGAACTATATTTCTATTTTGCATTACATTTTTTGATGACAAACAATATATATATAATATGGTTTATATTTATATTCCTTTCTATATTCTCACATTCTACTTTCAATTCTGGGCGCCCATAAAATAAAAGAAAAATAAATTTTCTTTTGTTTTGAAGACAAGACACGCAAGTATGTATGAACAACATACATTTTACCAAGCTGAATTCATACCAGGTATATGCAAGAGTAATAAATACAACACTACAAAATATATATCTTTTTCAAATGTCAAAGGAAAATATAATTACAAAAAGGAATTAAAAAAAGTATAATAAAAAAATTTTACAAGAAAAGAAAAACTTTTAATAATTTCGTGAAACTTTTAAAAACTGCATGAAAATTAAAATCTCAGATCATAGAGATTGAAAAGGTGAAAATGGCCAGCCAGATTGGGGAGGATTCTGGATGATATCTGGCGCTCAAGGTACAATACATAATTAAAAAAAAAACTGTTTCAAAATTTTTTTTGTCCAATTTCGCTTTAATTATGCCATTGACATCTGAAACAGATTAAAATTAAAAAAAGTTATCAACTGCGCTGTCAATTTCACCTGTTATGAATTCGTCTTGCATTTTACTGTTTTGTATCAGCCTTATCCATGAGCATCATTATCATTTATTAATTTGATAATAATTAGAACGTCACTACCAGCAGCAACATTTTACAATTATTTGTTAAGTTGGTAACGATGGTGAAAATTAGTTGTTGATAATAGTGTCTGCACACAAGGTGAGTCAAAAACTATAAAATATTAAAAAAAAAAAAAAATTGCCCCGCAGTTCGTGGAGATTTTTTAAATTATTTTTATTATTATTTTTTCATACAAATTTTACTCATTCGTTCCGCTTTCTCACTCGTTTCGTTTTATGGTAACACCACGAAATTTTTGTTTCCAGGTTGTGGAAACTTTTTTTTTTGAAAAAAAAAAAATTTTAGTCCACAAAAACCGGCATGCACCATGTTTATCAGGAAAACTAATTCCCATTCCTGCGATTTTAAGTTTAAGCCACAGACAAAACGTTTCAGCCAAGGCAGGCACCTGAACCTTGATCAGCACCGAGCGATTTGCAAGGCAGAATCTTCTGAGGGCTGCGCTGATTCCCGTGCTGCCAGTTTTAAACCTAGGTGCGGGTTTCGGAAGTCCAGCGTAACATAAGTCATACGGCTTCCTTTTTTGCTACAACAAACGAAGGTATGCTTCCCCTCTATGCTCCAGAAAATAGAGTGCTCTAGTTTGGTCTACGGCAAGGCAAAACCTGTTCCCCGGGGGACTTGAATTTTACTTATTTTAGTTTTAATTGAAAGCTCAGGACAAAAGTTTTTATAATTGATATCGATCTATTTTACTGGGGATCTACCCCATTAGCCATGAAATCGGTAACAAACGAAGGACTGCTTCACTTCTATGCCCCAGAAAACAGTGGGCTCTAGTTTGGTCTACGCCAAGGACAAAAATTTTGATAATCTATATACGTCCATTTTACTGGGGATCTATCTCCATTAGCCATGAGCTTGGTATGAACATCATGTCAAACACCATGTGCATGTTTCGTTGATGCTCTGACATCGATGGTCGCTTTGAAGTTGGCCACCAAATGTTACAGCCAGTTCATAGAACACAATGAAGCTCACACGCCACGAGCCCATTTATAGCCGACTACGTAAAGAAATAGGTTTATATAACGCGGCTAAGTCGAGTCGTGTAGCTTACGTTAATTCGTGTATATGTCGTTTTGTTTATAAACGGGTTGAAAGAATGCGTATACAATTTGCAGCAGTAGTACGGATTTTAGGTGAATAACTAACTGCGGCTATCATGACTCAAAATTTCACTTGCTCTACTTTTAATAAGAGCGTATTCAATTCGCAATCATATTCACATGGCATTGTTTTAATGGCTTTTGTTAGCAACGCTTTTATTGTATATCTTCGGCGGCCTCAAATACTAAAAGTTGCTTTTCACAGCCTGTTTCGGTTTTGAGGAAACTTTTTGTTTTGCTTTTAGCCCACAAATCAATCTCATCTATGCCATTCCAAAGCAAACATGATTGAGAGATACGATACTCTGCTTATTGTTTATTATATCTGTTTTCGTATCATAGAGTTTTGAGTTGCACATTCAAAGCGTGCTATTACCCACTTTTTCGCTAAATCAGCACCACACCTATTAATAATTTGACAGCAACCCAGTAAAAAACTAAAATTTCATTTATTTTTATCAAAACATTATATATCCTGACGAGTATGGTTTTTATTAGTCACACTTTGACTTTTATTGTGAGTTAAGTCGTGTTATACAAACCAAAATAAATTGAAAACTGTTATGTCTTTTAACAAAAATCGTCAGTAGTCGTCATGTATAAACCAAAAAGCAGAAAAAAGTTGCTAAGTTAGTGGTTTTTATCGACAAGTCGTGTTTTGTAAACAGGCTGTTACTTTCTTGCACGGTTGCCAATTAGTCTCCTTGCGTGCTAGATTTAGCGCTTTTTTCGCCTCAGCGGTTTTCTTAAAAAATCCGCTAAACTCTGTCTGACTTTTAATCATTTATAAGGCTTTGTATTGAATCAATGGATATTGATATCTGGTATATTTTATGTATGTATATAAAAGTCTGCCGAGAAATATTAAAATTTGCTTATCTATAACACAAGAAGGTTAGTTATTTATTTTAAACACGAAATTTATGAAAAAATATGATAAACTCGTATAAGGGCGTAAAAAGGAATAGTTTTGCTGTAAAAATTATAATATTCCATTCATGTTAATAGTATAAATACTTATAAGAATTGGAAATATTATATTCAAACTCAACTCTTTGTATAGCTCAATTTCAGGTAATATAAAAGACAATATCAATAAAAAATTATAAATAGCTTGTTTTCTATGTTTCCCAGCTATCTATATGTCGACATTTCATAGGAACTACCCTAATCATCAGTAGACTTTGGAAATTTTTGAAAGATATTCTCAAACATTCAACTTTATATTCCAACAACATAAATAAATTGTTGAGAATTTAAAAGAAAAATGCTCTAATAATATCCGTCAAAACACAAAAAACAAGCTTTTCTATTTATAAACGTCTCTAACATTTCTTTACACCTTTAGAAAACAAGCTATTTATAATTTTTTACTGGTATAAATGTTAGAAGCTTAAATAGCGAATAAAAAACTTAATTGTAGACAATATCAATTTTAATTTTGTTTTATAATTTTGTCTCTATTATTTGAACTAATAGTATGTTTCCATATAGGTAATTTGGGACAAATCATTTCATTTGACCAAATTAAGTAATATGCTACATGATTTCCCATACATTTTTCATACCACCAAATTATCGCTAATGACTTAATTTGTTTTAAATTAAGTCGAAATTTGGCAACGCTGCGCTACTGTTATTTTTACAAATGCAACTTTGAAGTATCAATTATTGGTGAGTTACAATGCGAAAATATTACATTTAATTTCGAATCAAAATGGCTCATTTTACAGAAAGTTTTGTTTTTCCTTGTTGCGTTCGGTGTAGGTATATTGTTAAAAAAAAAAACTCAATAATTTGTGTGTAATTGACAATGATGGCAAACGGATACCGGGAATGGACAAAAATCATTTGAAAAGAAACATTTCAATGAAACACATTGCTCCAAACTGAAATTTTTATGCTGGATGATTTGACCTGCGTCTACAATTCGAATGTAGATTTATTTTTCTATTATGGGCCATTCGTATGAGAATGAATTGATACTGGTATTCTATTAGTTTGATGCTAAAGAAGAATGTGGCTAAAGGCCCTGATTCACTATACTACACTATCGTACGATTCATTCACAGGAAACTGCTTCAAAAGTCTGGCCGACTTGAAAAAATCGTTTCAAAATGGCGTTGTAGGCCACACTATTATACAAGTATGATTGAAATAATTTATTTACACAATAAAACAACTAAAAACTTTTGTTAACATAATAATTTTACATTACTTAAATTTTTTCTTGAGGAACAAACAATACTCTTATATTTTTCACAATATATACCACACTGAATGCACAGAAACCATAATGTTTTGAAAAGTTTCATAAAATTTTTCAAATCGCACGATTTGTCAAAAACTCTGTTGCACGGTTGCATTTTTAGTACTTTTAGTACAGCACACATGCTTTATTTAGTAGATCGCACGATCGTGTATGATAGTGTAACAAGGCCTTAACAATTTAGCATTTGATGAGATATGTGATGGAGGCATACTTTTAGATGCTAATTTTTCATCCGTTGTTAAAAGAGTGGGGTTGCGCAACGACGATATACCAACTGCTGAACAGACTGTGGCTCAGTTGCCAGTTAAAATGGTGAAATAAGTGAAAGTTATAATATCAATCCATGCTACTCAAAATTTAAACATTTTCAGTAGAGCCGAAAAACGGTTTTTTTTAATATTACTTTTATATTTTTTTGATAGAGAATCGCACAAAATTATGTAATATTTTGACAGTGATTAAACAGGATCCCTGTACAACGATTTCTTGTAAGAAGTAAAAATTGGTAAAATTTTGAATTGACTGTATTTAGAAGAAACAGTGCGATATATAAAAAAAATATTTAGTTTCCAAACGGAAACCAATTACAATTAAATTTTTGTATTAATGTACAATGTATAGAAAGTCAACGAAAATTAAACTATTCATGTAAAGAAAAATAACAAAGTAAATGTGCATTATTTTCCAGTTTTATGTTTTTATTTTGCTATATTAACAGGCATATTCCCACACTCGCCAGTTTTCAAAGACGCCAGGCGACTTGTAAACGCCAAGGTGTTCTATGAATCAAAAGTATTTCTTGCGAGTTTACAAAATTTGAATGGTAAAAACACATGTTTTACCTTCATTTGCTAAAATAATAAATTATAATTGATAGCAGCATTCGTATTATGCATTTTGGATTAAAAATGCAATTCAGATATGAATGCCTAAATTTTTTTTTTTTTTTTTTTTTTTTAACAGAAATCAATACTAATCAAACAATACAAACGTCAAACTGATTTCGAAAAGGAGATTACTTACAACATAATGGAAATACTTCGAATGTTTTCCTCAAATCAAATCAATTTGCTTATAATGGAAACGTACTATAAGCCTTAAAGTTTTGGCTGTATGTTTATTTGTTTGTTGAATATTTATTTAGCAGTTTTTAGCGCTTTTTCGGTAAGTTTTGGTTGCAAATAGTTGACAGCCCTGTTTAAGAGATATCTATGAAGGCGAATACATTTGAATTCGCCTTGGGTGAAAGTGAAGCAAAATAGTTAAAATATAATGTAAAATAAAAATATAATACTCGTGATTCTTGTTAACGAAATCGATTTGTACGCAAAAAGCGGGACTAGTTTCTAGCTCCAGTATAAAGGCCTAACCATAATGTGCATAGATTGGTTTAAGTTTTTGCCAAAATTAAACGAAAAGTCTGTCAAATGCATATGTAAATCTAAAATGACTTTTAGTTGGTCATAATGTACTTATATTACACACATATCAGTTTTTTTTTATTTTTATTAACAATATAAGGCTATCAATTTTTGGTGATTTCTGTATTGCAATTGTGACTACTGTCAAACACAGACAAGCACAAAAAAGTGCTTGTGTACGTTATAAAATAATAAACTTCTAAACTTTCAATAATTTTCATAAAAAACAATTTTTTTTTGCTAAAAGTAAGTAAAATTACATAAATTATATATGCAGATATGGACTTGAACGATAAAAAATTGTAAGTATGCATATATGTATGTACACGTATAAGAATCAATAAGTTTATAAACAAAACCAGCTGTTTTTGTTTTTGTGAGTTGCCACTGAGTAATGAAATTATTGTGTTTTTGTATGGAAAAAAGTAAACACAGTACAAAAATTTTCACTACGGCAATCCTGCAGCTTAATAAAACGTAAAGTACTACGTGAGCTAGACAAGTGGTTTTTAAGTACTTGTCTGTGTAGTACTTGTTTGTCTGAACACTTGCCTGCTATGTGGAAACATGCCAATAGTGGAACTTAACTTTATATCAAGGTGCATTAACGTCTACACGGTGGCAGCACTAGAGAAAAATTACAACAATACAACCAAGGCGACTTTATACAGGTGAATGCAAGCGGAAAGGCGAATTCAGTACTATGTATTTTGTTATTGTAAAACATATCGTGAATGTCATAATCTAAATTCGCCTAAGATTGCTAAGCAGAGAAAAAATTTTATATAAACGTTAAATATAAGCTTTTATAATTGTTTGTAATTAAAATCACAGATTATATTAGTTTTTCACTTTTAAATTCACACAAATTTCTTGAAATTGCACTAAATCATGCAAAAAAAAAACCGTCAGATTAAAATGGCGCGAAAAAGTTTGTAAACAAAAGAAACAAAATTTTACAGTCTCATTGGAAAAATCGCGAGGAGCAAAAAATAATCACCTGTGCTGTTAAGTTCACCTGGTAATGAATTCGCCTTGAATACAACAAAACAGGCATGTAGTAAGCTATGTTTGCCAGAAATATTTGTAAGTTTTTCCACAACTATAAACTATGAAAGTACTTTTTCACATTTGTAAATTATTTTTATATAAAGTATTTTTATGTTCATACAATAATTTTTAAATGTTCAATTCAGAATAAATCACTAAATTCACTTCCAAAAATGTAAACAATACACTTGACGTAAAATGACTATATTGCCAGTAGCAAAAAACTGTCACATGCCGTAGTGCTGCCACCATGTAGATGTTAACGCACCTTGCTTTATATGAACTTAATGATTTTAAACCCATTGTTGCACAACTTCGTAGTACTTGTGGTTTTCTGAGTAGATAATATAAAAAAGTACTGAAAATAACAACAAAGAATTGTATGCTATAATTTCAAACAAAACGTAAAAATAATTTTGTAGTAATTTGTTTAATTAAAAATTAAAAGAAAGCTAAACATACTTCTATTAAATTAAATACAAATTTGTTTGTTTCATTTAATAATTTTTGTAAACACACACGCACACACACAAACTTCTGAAAACAAATGATTCCGTACAGAAGATGCGTTCAGTTTCGTACTTTGCTTACGCTGCCATTACACAGGAAAGTACTTTCATGAAATTTCTGCAAATAAAAATTTCAATGAAATACACGACTTTTATGAAAATTGCTTGTTCGTCTACACAGGAAAGTGAAAGTTCATTTTAATAATGTCGCCGAGGCAAAGAGTTGCAAAATTTGCCTCTGCTCCTCTCCACTCTTATTTTGTTTGCTTAAGGCCCTGATTCACTATCCTACACGATCGTACGATTCATTCACAGGAAACTGTTTCAAAAGTCTGGCCGACTTAAAAAAATCTCTTTAAAATGGCGTTGTAGGCCACACTATTACATAAGTATGATAATTTATATGCACAATAAAACAATTAAAAACTCTTATTAACACAATAATTTTAAAATAATTAAATTTTTTTCTCGAGGCACCAACAATATTCTTATATTTTTCGCAATGTGTATCACACTGATCGCACAGAAACCATAATGTTTTGAAAAGTTTCATAAAATTTTTCAAATCGCACGATTTGTCAAAAAGTCTGTTGCACGGTTGCATTTTTAGTACTTTTTCAGCACACATGCTTTATTTTGTAGATCGCACGATTGTGAATGATAGTGTAACATGGCCTTTACTGATCAGAGTTGCCGAACTTATTACATATACAAATTTATGGGGCAATAGTTGAAAAAACTTTCTATGATATTATTTTTATAAAAATACTTTAATCATTTTCTTTGTGTGTTTAATATACAATTTAAGAAAAAAATATTATAATTATTTTCATATACATGCAAAAGAAGTTTATTTTATAATAATTATTTTACTACAATACTGCAACTTTGTATAATTCTTTGTATATGGCAACAGTGCTTAGAATTTGTCATTTTACTTTCAGAAAACGTCAAAAAATCTGTTTCATGAAATTTTTGATGAAAGTTGAGTGGAAAGTAAGCAAAATGTGAGTGTGTTAGTAAAAAGTGTGAGTGTAATGCAACTTTCATGAAATTACTTCCTGTCTAAACGGTAAACTGACATTAGACGAAACTTAACGAAAAGTTTCACTAACTACATTACAGTTAAACACATTTGATTACATAGATTCGCACAGTTGCTTAAAGTGGCTTGAGCCAGTCTATGCGCATTATGGTTAGGTCTTAATGCACTGCGTACGTGGGGGTCATCCCCTGAGTACTCGTCCAAGATAAAAAAAGATGGACGCTTTATCTGGTCTATAAAACAAATGCAAGCAAAACAATTTTATGGTCTCACAAATAATAAAGTTTTGCTGGAACAAAAATGCAATGACAAAACTTTCATGCGCTGATTAAAAACAAATTGGCCAGGATTTCTTTTCCAATTGATATTTTCTAATAGATATGTATATAAGGTACATATGTACATGAAATGCGCTGTGAAAAATTAATTTCATTGCTGTGATTTATTTCCTTCGGTAAAATACCAATTACCACTAACAAAACCAGTTGCTTTTACTTTTCTCTTTAAATCACCTTAGTTTCTTTCCTTTTGTCTACCTTTTGTTAAATCCTTTCATTTTCTTTGTCAGTAACCGGAAACGAATCCTTCAAATTAATTTAAACAGACACTCAAAGTTCTATAATTACAATCAGTAGTAAAATCATAATTTGTTAAACACTTTCTAATGCCTGGGAATAAAAGAGCAGAGGGAACGAATTCAAAAAAAGGATGTATTCAATTAGCTGCGTTTTACACCATATTAAAAATTTTACATTTCCCCAAACATTGTTCTTTTTTCACGCAATATGTTCACAGTTTGAACAAATTTAAGGAAAAATAAAAGATGAATGAAATATAAAGAAATCATTTTGACTTTTTTATTTTAATAATGAATTGTAATTTGTAGGAGTTTTTTTTTTACAACACCAGCATCTGTTGGAGTTCTCTAACGGTTTGAAACCGAAAGTAAAAGAGGAAGTTAAAGGATTTTTAGTCTTCAAAATGTTAACAGGTTGATAATAAAAGGCAGAGAAAGAGAGTGCGGGATAGAAGAAAGATGTTATTCCAATTTAGGATATAATTTTGAAGTGTTTTGGTGAGCAAAAAGCGGAAATAAATAGTTTTATGAGGAATGAAAAGAAAATTGGGGAAGGACATTTAGTGCCAGTTTACGGAAGTCGAAACCATTCGTTACATTTTAAACTAGAACAATATTTAAAATTTTGTTGTTTTTTTAAATGTAATTATGGAAACGAACGAACAGTTTCGATATTCATAAAATGACACTTAAAACTTTAAAGTGAAATTGAAAATATTTTTTTTATTTCATATACAGACATATTTATAACAACATGTAAATATTATTATTGCTTTATTAGTCTCAGTCATTGTGCAACTTTTGTCGCTGCAATTGTTATTTTATTGGTAAGATGGGAAATTCAATATATCATGTAAGTTTAGCAGGCTGCCAGCTATTGAAAAGCCAGCCCACCTGGAGCCCAGTACGTTGTGCTTATGTCATGGAAATATCACATTAATTTGGAATTTCTTTGTTTCAGCGTTTGAAAAATTCATCCATGAAGAGGAGAAATAAGAGGCATAGGGAGACAGCTAGACATCATTTGGAATCTTATTTAGCAGAGTTCATATGGTGACAACATCAGTAAAAAGAAAATAAAGACATTTTTGATTCTTGATCTTGAACTTTATTGGTTCATTTTCCATCAAAATCTTAATAAATACTTCAATTAAAAAAAAAAGTTTTTTGGCTTCTAAAATGTTTTGATTTTATAAAAAAAAATAATTTAGATTTAGATTGTACACACTTGCTAACTATTAAATTATTCCGCGGTGGAGTTAATACGTAAGTATCCACATTTTCTATTAAAAAAAACACAGAAATAAAATTATCTGACATTTTAAATAAGAATCCGTTTTACCAATTATTATCATCAAGGGCAACGAATCCGCGATTAATAAATAAATTTTAATATTGAAATAAACTTTTTCACAACTTATAAATTGTACACAAACAATAACCTAAAACACACACGTCACCTTAAAATTTCCGTAAAAATGGGTGCAATTAGTTTTAAGAATGATTGACTTATAAAACTGCTAAAAAGAAAATTTTAATGTAAAATTCGTTTATGAATACAATTTTATCGAATTTCCCCTAAACATGATTTGAGGAGCTGTTTAACTTTTTTATGAATACGGCCGTAAAATTTTAATGCCTTAAAAGAGGTTCGTAGGACCATCAGCCATGTAGTTTCTGTGCTTTTTATATAATTTCGTTTCTAAGCTTTTAATGTATATACGTGTTTTATATATTCACAAATAGTTTTATTCACTGATAATTCTTATATAATTATTCTAAGAATTTCTTCCACATTTTCTTAAATATCCTTTAAGCATTGAACTAACATTTAAGAAAAACCCGAACCAAACCGATGAAATGAAAAAGTCACACAGTGATTTCCAAATTACAAACGTTTAGAAGTGATCCCTTTTTCAAATAAAAAAACATTGTTAAACAAACACACAAATCTTTTGTTTCAAGGCAACAGCATTGTAATGCAAAATTAATTGTATGATGATGTATATTTATTTTTTTATACAAAAATGTTTGTTTGTTTGTTTAAAATCAATTGAAACGAATACCTGTTTAAATCTATTTGTTTTGAATTAAATTACATTTTTATAGGAATTTTTTCCTCTCCCTGAAATGTTTCTCATGCATCCTTGTCAAAGATGCAAGAAGTAAAAGAAAAGGTTGCAAGTGTGAGAATTTTGTTGAAAGAATTATATTTTCTTTGTAGTTTAAAAGACTAAAATATTATTACACGGCAAATTTCTATGACACGAAAAAAGATATTAAAATAATAAGTAATTTAAATAAAACAGAAAGCGAGAAGTAAAAAGAAATAAATTAGTAAAATCAGTTTTCTAGGTATTAGGACTCGCCAATTTAACCATCATCTGTTCTATTTAGGTTAGGTTAGGTTTAAGAGGCCAATTTAAAAACCAGCATATTTGTTACGTAATCGCGTAATCTGCTCTGATAGTTTTTCTAACTTTTCAAAAAACGATAGAATAATTTGTTTCACGACTTTTCGACACGAGAACTTTTCACAAAAGTTACAGAACACGGTCATATTATATAACACATTTTCTGCAATTTGTTACATAACGACGTAATCTTTGATAGTTTTTCTAACATTTCAAAAAACGATGGAATAAATTGTTACAGAATTTTTCGACACGAGAACTTTTCACTAAAGTTACATAACACTGTCATATTATATAATACATTTCCTGCAATTTGTTACGTAATGACGTAATCTTCTTTGATAGTTTTTCTAACATTTCAAAAAACGGTGCAATAATTTGTTTCACGACTTTTCGACACGAGAACTTTTCACTAAAGTTACATAACACTGTCATATTATATAATACATTTTCTGCAATTTGTTACGTAACAACGTAATCTTCTTTGATAGTTTTTCTAATTTTTCAAAAAACACTGGAATAATTTCTTTCACGACTTTTCGACACGAGAACTTTTCACAAAAGTTACAGAACACTGTCATATTACATTACATATTTTCTGCAATTTGTTACGTAACGACGCACAGTGGCGCCCGTAGAACAACTGAGGTTGCAAAAATCATATATTTCATGTGCTACTAAAAAATATTGAATAGTCTTATTAGTCTTTTAGTTAGAATAGTCTTTTACAGGAAATCGCCCAACAAATTCAAATATGCAACTCATATCACCACCAGATGTTTGGTTTAGAAGATATAGCCCCTCAAAGTTGACTAATTTTGAGTGTTCAAAAAAAAAAAGAACATTTTTAGGTAATTTGGTCCGCTTTTAGATACAGTATCTCAAAAAATAGGTAACGGATCACATTTTTTTATTTTATTGATTAATCTATTTATTAAGAAAAAAAAAAAACAAAAACTGTACTGTTGGCTTTGTGTTTGTGCTGGTAGATCAATATTTGTACATTCACGAAAAGAGCTAGAATATAGTTCAGAAATGATTAGTCTTTTTGATATACATATGTATCTTCTTTTACGGATTGTGAGCAGTATTTTACAAAAATTATATTTGCAATTAAAAAACCGGCTTCCAAACAAAAAGCAGACAAAGTTTTGAAATTGGTGCATAAATGGTGAAGTTATATAAGTACCGATTTTTCGGATGGACTTTATGTCTGTTCGATTCCAAAACAAATTTATGGGACACAACTGCAGCCATCATCTTTTAAACAAAAACAGAATTCTTAAAATCGGATCATAAATGGCGAAATAAAAAAAAAAAGACAAAAAATACAACCTCCTCATTTTTTCAAGTCGGTTTAAAAAAAAATTATATATTTTCTGGAAGAGTTTTTCATCATAAAAGCCTTTAAAAAAAAACATCAAAAATTAAAATAAAAAAAAAAGATCTTACTCAATATTCCTATTATTTGATCTTGTTTATATTAATTTCTGCTAAATTCTTCCCTCACCTGGGTAACTACCTTGACGTGGTGTGGGGGCTTAAGTGTATGCTGGACGTCTATTCTCTTTCAAGGGCTTAATCATGGGAGTTCTGTTTCAGGCTCTAATGGTTGAGCCCGAGGAGAGGATAGGGTTTTTTAAGCCAGCCTACATACTAAAGGTTACCCAAACCCTCAAACAGGGGTGTCATGCGACCCGTGCCCATCTGTTCTCTTTGCAGTCGGGGGTCAAGAGACTGTATTCGAACGGAGCTTTGCTGATACCTGGGCACCTCAGCAAATAGACCACGCCCCCTCCACGTTACAGGGGGCTATGACGTGGAGGAGATCCCCTTCCCCCACACTCGTGGGACCAAAATGAACCTTTCTAGAATTAACACCAATACTCAAACTGACATGACGACGACTATGGACAAGACAACGGACTACGGTAACGATGGTACAAGGACCGAAACGCTGACTGCAGGAGGTGTCTTGGGGCAACCTAAGAATACCAAATGCGTGAAAGCATCTTCGGATAGCTATCTCGGCAGTGAGGTGTCCATGGACTTTGAGCCGAACACCTCGAAGGCTGCACTGGCCCGGACCTTCACGGCACACACCCTTCTTTTGGGAGCTGCTCGTGCTAGTGACAGCGCTGCAACAGCTGCCCAAGTGCCTATTGTGGGAAAGATGACTGCGAGCAAGTCCTCGGGTCTTCGAACTCCACCACCCTCCACCAACAAAGGCGCTGCGAACAAGATTTCGGGTTCCCGCGTTGGTGGTCATCAGGGAAATGTGAGTAAGGGAGCTGCGAACCAGTTTTCGGGCTCTCAAGCTACATCCCTGATACCTTGCGGAAAGGGTAGTAAGGAAACTGCGAACTTGTTTTCGGGTAACCAAGCTGCACCTCAAGCAATAGATAAAAAGTCTCAAAGGCACACAAGTTCCGCGAGACGGGCCTATTTAAGGCGGCGTGCCGCCAGTAAGATCTATGGGGAGCTGGGGAAAAAGCCAGCGGATGCCTTAACGGCAGAAGAGAAATCCCGGTTATCATGGGCAGGATCAGTTTTAGCTGAACTGCAGAATTCGCCTCCCCTCGCATCTAAGGATGCACCTAAGCGGCAACGCTCTGAGGAAGAGGCAGTGTTGCAGGCACAACAGCCTGCGAATAAGCGTTTAAGACCCCAAAGGTCAATGGACAATGGCGGATTTTGCCATAACCCCTTCGAACTGGGTTATGGTGAAGAAAGAAGTGATGGGGTTAAACATGATCCGGAGAGTTCTTAAAGACAATCCGGGTCCGTACCCCAGGTGTGAGGAGGCTGGCTGGTATCGGCGGCGTATAAAGCTTATGGCCTGTGCAGATGAGCGATCAGCAATGTTGCTTAAACAGGCAGTCGGTCATGTGGGCAAGCCATGGGAAGGTGCCAAGCTCGATGTGATTCCTCTCTCAGAGGTTCCACGTCGTCCTAGAGCTGTTGCCAAGATACCAGACATCTCTGGGTCTGCAGAGGAAATCTTGGAGGTCCTGAGAGGCGGAAATCCTGATATACCTACCCATGATTGGAAGGTAGTCAGGGTCTCCGAACCGAAGGGCAATTCGAGAAATATCACCATCCTGCTGACTCAGGAGTCACTGGCGCCACTCCGCGCTAGAAAGGGGAAAATGTATTTCTGCTTCGATGCAGTCCTTCTCCGAGTATACCGGGGTGACGACAAGGGCGGCCTGATTCGGGAGGATGTGGATCCTGGTGTGGAAAGCATGTCCGTTGAGGAGACTGCTAGCTTAACATCGTGCGAGGACGCCCTTTCCAACTCTGAGTTGGTAGGGGAGTTCTTCGGGCATGTTGACGAAGCAGTTGACGAGGACGCCCTCTTGGTATCTGATCAGGATGACCAAGAGGACGTCGACGTCACAATCGTGGATGATGAGGGGAAAAATGGTGAAGGTAACTCAAATTAACCTTCACCATTCGAAGGCAGCTTCGGCTGCATTGCTTCTCCGGATGGCGGAGAAAGCGGATGATGTTGTCTTAGTTCAGGAACCCTGGCTGTGTAAGGGCAGGGTTTGTGGACTAAGAAGGGAAGGCTACAAGCTACTACATGTGGGCCAAGGTAGGATTAGGTCCTGTATAGTAGCGAGGAGCAATTTGAATATCTTTATCCTGTCTGATTTCAGTGATGAAGATACAGTGACGGCAGCCTGGGAGACAAGTGTAGGCACCTGCCTGCTTGTCTCAAGTTATATGGCATATGAGAGCGAACCACCACCAACTAAAGTTCGCGATGTTGTTCGGATGGCTGTTGAGAGAAACCTGCCAGTAATAATAGGAGCCGATGCAAACGCACATCACATGGTGTGGGGCAGCTCCGACACAAATGCAAGAGGTGAGTCGATTTTTGATTTCATACTATGCGCAAATTTAGACGTTGTGAACGTTGGGTTGGAACCTACTTTTGTTGTGGTAAATAGAAGAGAGGTTCTGCATATTACGCTAGTTAGTACTAGGCATGCTGATATGATCAAAGGATGGAAGGTGTCGAATGACTGTTCATTTTCTGATCACAGGTATATTGAGTTTGAAATAGGAATTCAGGAAATAGGGTTAGTCCCAAGAAGAAACAGGAAGAGGACGAATTGGGAGGAACAGGGTAGAGTTCTCTCGAACCTTCTTCCGGATCCTCCTACTATAAGTGGTTGTGAGGATATTGAGAGAGCTGTAGACTTACTAACTGAGTCTTTTGATACAGCTATCTCGGAATCGTGCAGACCTAGCGTGTGCCGAGGTAAGAGTAAACCACCATGGTGGAACTTAGAGATAGCGAGAGCTCGAAAAGAGTCTCGCAGACTTTTCAATGAGGCAAAAAGACTGGGAGACTGGTCGGAGTACAAAGCCTCCGTAAACAGGTTTAAAAATATGATAAGAAATGCAAAGCGGAGGTCTTGGAGATCCTTCTGCAGTGGCGTAGAAGGAGCCTCTGAGACAAGTAGGCTTCGCAAAATCATATCGACCACGCAGTCCATACCAGATTTCATAAAGAAACAATGTGGTAATTGGACAACCAGCGGCCAGGAGACCCTTGAGGTACTCATGGATACGCATTTTCCAGGCTGTACACCCTACACGGGGGCAGGTATGGCCGTTGAACGAAACAGACAAGGAGAAGTATGTTTCTCTGTCGATAGGAACCGGGTCCTTTGGGCGTTGAAGAGCTTTGGCCCATATAAATCACCGGGTCCGGATGGTATTATACCAGCAGACTTGCAAAATAATGCGGAACTGATCATGCCATGGTTGATTCGGATTTTTACGGCCTGCCTTAAATGGTGCTACATACCGAAAACATGGCGTAGATGTGTAGTGGTCTTTATTCCTAAAGGTGGAAAGACTTCAGACACAACTCCGAAGGATTACAGGCCGATAAGCCTGACATCCTTTTTCCTAAAGACGTTGGAGCGGATGGTTGATCTACATCTTAGAATGTCAATAAATCCGTGCCGTTTATCTGCATCTCAACATGCCTATACTAAGGGAAAATCCGTTGAGACTGCGTTGCATTCGCTCGTGGGGTACATAGAAAATTCTCTAGAGCAAGGGGAGTATACATTGGTGGCCTTCCTTGACATAGAGGGAGCCTTTAATAATGTTGCGCCAAAAATCATTACTATGGCTTTGGAAAGGCTGAACATTCGTCAGCCGATTATAAGTCTCATATGGAGTCTACTGACTGAAAGGGTCATAACATCTAGTATGGGACGGGCCACCATATGCAGAGTGGCAAACAGGGGTACTCCGCAGGGGGGAGTTTTATCTCCCTTCCTATGGAATCTTGCCCTAAACTCATTACTGGTGGAGTTAGACTCCATGCGTTTCAAGACTGTGGCATATGCCGATGATATTGCTGTGGCGGTGTCGGGTAAATATCCGGACACCCTCTCACAGTGTTTGAACTGAGGATCATAGATGGGTGGAGCACCCATAGTGGTCTCAGTGTGAATCCACAAAAAACGGAGCTTGTACTTTTCACCCGAAAATACAAGACTCCTCCTTTCGATCTGCCAACCCTAAAGGGCGTTGAGCTTAGTTTGGCAGATAGTGCCAAATACCTGGGAATCTACCTTGATTCAAAACTGTCTTGGAAGAAGAATGTCCAATTTAGAGCGGACAAGGCGGCTGTTGCCTTGTACCTGTGTCGTAATGCCATTGGGAAGACCTGGGGTATAAATCCTTGGAATTCTTGCTGGCTATTTAACATGGTAATAAAGCCCATATTAATGTATGGGGCGCTTGTTTGGTGGACGGCTTTAGAGAAAACCACCTATTGCAGATTCATAGAAAGGATACTGCGGTCATCTGCTTTGATGGTAACTGGTGCTTCTTGTACTACGCCAACTAAAGCACTAATTACGATGATGCATTGGCTACCAGCTGATCTCATGGCGAAGGAAGTGGCCATGTGCTCGGCAATTAGGCTAAAAGCCAGTGAGATGTGGAAAGAAGCGACAGAAGGTCACGCTTCGATAATAGAAAGTATAACGGACCTCCCGGAGTATATTGATTACTGTGCACCAGCTCTAATGCCCGACAAGAGATTTGACGTGATCTTATCAAGGACGGCCTCGGCAGCGAACCAAATGGGTCGCCAAGAGGACGTGCTTGAAATTTTCACAGATGGATCCAAGTCGGACATGGGAGTTGGTGGTGGTATCTTTATGCCCCAGTATCAGAAGAGGATCAGTTTTAAGCTATACGATGAGTGTAGCGTAATGCAGGCTGAAATTACAGCTATTTTGAGAGCAGCTAACTGGTTGAGGTACTATAGGGTATACGGGGTGAATATCCGAATCTGTACTGATAGTAAGGCTGCGTTAAATGCGCTTGTGGGTGTCTATACGACGTCCAGGTTGGTTCAGGAATGCCGGATATCTCTTAATGAGATAGCGAGACATTCGAGCCTGGAGCTTTTCTGGGTACCGGGGCACAGTGGAGTGCCCGGAAATATTGTGGCGGATGAGCTGGCGAAAGCCGGAGCTCGTCTACAGAGAGGGGACATTGATACGATGGTTGGAGTCCCGCTTAACAGCTGTAAAAACCAAGTGCAGCGTCAACTTGTAGGGACTGCACAGGACAGATGGTCTGGTGAGGTCACCTGCCGAGTAGCAAGGCTGACATGGCCTGCGTATGATCGTAGTAGAACTGCGGTCTTAAAGGGTTTTCCCCGTCAAAGGTTGCGTACCTTGGTGGCAGTTCTGACAGGACATTGTCTCATAGGGACGCATGCTAGGAGGTTAAATCTTCCATTTAATGATTTCTGCAGAAGTTGCGGGGATGAGGACGAGGAGGAAAGTGTGGAGCATTTCCTCTGTCGATGCCCGGCTCTCAGTTCTATGAGAGCGCTGTACTTAGGCGGACCGATGCTGCACGGGTTAGCAGATATATCGGAATGCCGAGTGAATGGACTGGATTCCTTTATCCGGCTTTCGGGTTGGTTTGAATCTGAACCGTCGGGGGAAGTGTAAGTCTCGCGGGCTGCACTTCTCCCTCAGGCAACACAACGGGACCAAAAGGACCCAAGTGGGCTGGTTTCATGAAACTGGCGGCCTGTACAACCTAACCTAACCTAACCTTCCAGCTAAAGATCTTTGTTTTTGTTGTTTTTTATAAAAAAGGTTTAAAAATTTTTATTTTCGATATTTCGATAACAGTTTGTTACCATCACCAGCAAAATTAAAAAAAAAACCTTTACTATCCTTTGGTTCAGCATGTTATCAATCCATATTACCACTGCCGGGTCAGCTCTTCTATTGCGGAGTGCTGCTTCCGTAGCAAGAATATTTACATTATCGAAGGCACCCTCTATGTCCATGAATGCGCATAGGGTAATCTTCTTGGAGTTCAGAGACTTTTCGATATCCGTGACCAGTTTATGTAGAGCAGTGACCGTAGACAAATTGTAGTCCATGTAGTGGACTTAAGGTGATTACCTCTTCTCTGAGGTAGATATCTAATAACTTTTCCATGGTTTTCAGCATGAAGGATGATAGACTAATTGCCCTGTATGACTCCCTCCAGAGACCTTGTTCGATAGTTTGCGCGCAGTGAACTAACTAACCAATATCTATAAATATAACTTAAGCCAGCAGTATTCTTATACGCTTGCGCGTCCATTAGCACCCTTGTTTCGCATACTTTAGCATGTTGGTGAGTTTCCAGTATGCTGGAAGGTTGGTAACGTAACCCTAATTCCCAAAAAAGGTGAAGCAAACAACCCCGAAAATTATGATTAACTACTACCTTATGAGGTATCTAGAGTCGCATAAATTACTTTGTGATCGTCAATACAGATTTCGTACGGGTTGCCCTACTGGCGATGTTTTGGCATATCTCTCGGAGAAATGGTGTCACTCAATCCATCATATTAGTGAAAGTAAAATGTTGGCTCTTGATATCTCCAAAGCGTTTGACAGAGTGTGGCACGCTGCACTACTGGCAAAACTTATTGCTTTTGATGTCGGTGATGACTTTTCTCGGTTTATATCGAGCTTTCTCAAACATCACACTATACGAGTTGTTATAGATGGGGTCTCACCAAACGAGTACAAGATTAATTCAGAGGCATTGCAAGGCTCCGTTCTTTTTCCTACACTATTTCTTATTTTTCACAACGACCTTCTATATAAAACTTCCAACACGATCTATTCTTTCGCGGATGACAGTAGCATTTGCCATTCGTACTCTTTCAGTTATAGGCCAAGAGACAAAATATGAATGACTCACTGAATAGCGATCTTCTATTAAACTCCGCATGGGATCGTAAAAACAAGGCCGTCTTTAACGCTCTTAAGACCCAATGTTCCATTAACACACAAAACAAACGACTGCAAATGCTGCTTCAGCTGTACTCATGGCTATTATAAATGTTGAGAAATCGGATGCTCTTGATATTCTTGAAATGAAGATACAGTGTGATGTTCGCTGGAACGATCACATTTTTCATGTCTCTAAAGCAGCATTCAAGTGCCTCGAGGTTTTGAAACGGGGTAAAATGTTCTTCACTCCATCCGATCTCCTTACTATTTATATCACCTATATCTGACCGAAAATGGAATACAACTCTCTTGTTTGGGCCGGTGCCTCAAAGTCTATTGTCGGTGACAATAGGGTATCCAACTCTATTGACTCACTGGAGCATCGACGCAGTGTGGGGTGCGTTACTATGTTCTATCGTTACTACAAAGGATTTTGCTCCGACGAGATTAGGAATCTTGTTCCCGAAACTCGCACATATATACGTAACACACTGCATCGTCCAGAACTCATCCATTTGTGGTCAATTGTTCAGGGAGTCGTACTACGCATTACAATTGTGAAAAAGATTTACATAATGATGTAAATTTGTTATAATGTCTATGGATGTAATATCCTTACAGACAGACAATTAATTATTACATTAAAACAAGTACATTACAAATATAAGAGTCTTTAAAAATCATTTAGAAAGGCAATTATTTTTTAATATTTGTATCTAAAGAAAAATCTATAAATTTCAAACATTTGTTAAATTAACTGCAAATCCTCCTAAATGGATCAGTATTTGTATAATTAGATCTAAAGTATTTAATATTAAACAACTCGTAGTATCTAGATGGACGATTAGGAACCTTCAATGCAATATATAATGAGTACGAACACTGAACAAATGTCGCCGTTAATCAAATTTAAAATAAATTATATATTCAACATAGTCCTACGACTATTAAGAGTTGGCAGCTTAATAAGTGCAAGGCGACTGGTGTGCGATGGGATATCAAGCGGATAGACTGCGTTACTCCATTCTATCGTTACTAACATGGATTTTGCTCTGACGAGATTAGGGATCTTGTTCCCGAAACTCGCACATTTTTACATAGCACGCGTTCATCGTCCAGAGGTCATTCATTTGTGGTCCATTGCCCAGGGAATCTTACTAGGCATTACAGAGAAAATTAATTTTTCAGACGTACGCCATAAGGTTGGAAAGTTCAAATCAAATTCTCACAAACACTACTCCTGCTTCCCCCTCCTCACAAACTATTTTCCTAGTTCTGGTACAATGCACTGCATATATTGGGGACATCCCCTGACTACTGGTCCAAGATAAAAAATACAAAAAAATTATTTTAGATCGAATGTTTTTCTCATCACATTGTCATCAGTGTAGTTTCCTGACTGCCTTCAACCTTGCGGCGTTATCGCATTGCAAAATAAATATCTAAATCGGAAGTTCGCATAAACAACTACGCTCAAGAATTGTGAACTTTAATTGACCGCCACAGTTTAATTTTGCTCTCAAAATTCTCAAAAACTTATTTACACAATAAATTACTTTTATGAATTGCTATTAAGGAAATCACCTTGAAACTCAATTTAATTGTAAACCCGATTAAAAAAGAAAAATATTAAAGCATAAAACAAATTAAATTGCACATAAAAAAATGATAACAAAAATAAATAACAAAACGAGAAAAAAGAAAAAAAAAATCTAAAAAAATTTTTTCTATAAATACTTGACACACAAGAGAAATTCTTAATAGTTTTTTAATCAAAAGTCAAGAAAATTGTACATTTTTAAGCTTAACTAGCAAACGCAGTGTTCCGTAAGAAAAGGCAGGCGTTATACACTAAACTATAATTAAACCAACAAAATATTCAACATTTAACCAGATTAATTTAAAATAAAAAACAATAATAATGTCCAAGTGCTTAATTGTATTACTGATCGTATGTTTAAGCTGTGCGGCAATCGAAACGAAAGATTTACTTAATTACCGGCCATCGCCAAAACTTTTGGCTCCCCTGAAAATCGCCCATGCCGATGATGTGACACTGAACCAGCTGGATGAGTCACTATCACAAATCTCCACGGTTTATATGCAGGCCTTATTTTCGGGTACGCACACACCAGCCCTGGATGCGCGCATGCGTAAATTGGAAATTGATTTATTCGATCAATTGGATTCGCTGTATAAACAACAACGCTTAAAAGAGTACATGAAATATGAAGCAGAAGTAACCAGACAAATGATTTTGTATAATATGCTAAAGAAATTATTCGGTTATTCGCTGGAAGAGAATGAAAAGTATTAAATATTTGTATTAAAGAAATTATTTAGTGGCCACACGACTGTGATAAGTATTTAGAATTTCTAGTTCCTATATTGTGTAATTTTTAAATAAGAAAAATATATGAGAAAGTTTAAATTTTAAATAAAGTTTTCAAGTTGTTTTGTGTTCAATTCGCTTTTCAGCCGAACGCTTCGCTTGTGGAATAAGTTACCTGCAGACGTGTTTCCTGTCTGTTATAAAGGTGGAAGGTTCAAGTCAAATGTTCACAAACACTACTCCCTCTTTCCCCCTCCTCACAACCTATTTTCCTGAGCATTGGTCCAATATCAAAAAAAAAAAAAAAAAAAAAAACAAAGTGAATGATGAAACGGAATGAGGACTTGACGATGTTTTCCATACAATTTGACAAACAATTATGCTAGAGAATGTGGTCATAAACAGTATGGTCATACCCAAATATATTTCTAAATAATAATAAAAATAATCTTAAACCACCAAAAAATAATGCTAAAATTTTGGTCTAACAAAGCTACCATATAAAATAGCTGTGTAAACGAGACGTCTAACTGCTACGAGGTGGCAACTTTTTTTTATTTATGAAATAAGCTTCAGTGCAGTCGTTCCGTTGAAATTCATGACAAAATGCTTTAAAGCTGTTTACTTTTAGTTTTTATAGTAAACAATATAAAACATTTGCGTATGCACGGTATTTTATTATAAATATATATGTACACATAATATGATGTGGCAGCTCTGTTCAATTTTGCTTGAACAATTAAAGTAACTGGCAGCGTAGTTTAGTTGGTTCGGAACAAAAAATCAAGTTGAACCAATTTGAACTAAAATGGCTCCGAACAAAGCAGCTTTAAGCTGGATTCATGCATTTTTTCGGAACAACATTTGTGTTCTGAACCTATTTTAGCTCTTTTAGACTTTAGTCTGAAACGATTCACCAACTTCGAAAAATTGTTTTGGACAAACAAAGCCACCATATAACTATGTAAACGAGGCGTCTAATTGTTACGAGGTGGCAGATTTTTCATTTCTGAAATAAGCTTCGGTGCAATCGATGCGTTGAAATTCATGACAAAATGTTTTAAAGTTGTTTACTTTTATTATGTCTAATAATCAATATAAGACATTATGAAATAAATTTAATTTTTGCAGCTTCAGATCTTTGTTTTTGTTTTTTATAAAAAATTTACAATTTGAAATCTTTTATTTCTCAATATTTCGATAACAATATGTTATCATCGTCAGGAGAAACAAATTGTTATCGAAATATTGAGAAATAAAAGATTTTAAATTGTAAATTTTTTATAAAAAACAAAAACAAAGATCTGAAGCTGGAAAAATTAAATTTATTTAACAAACGAAGATCAAATAATATTGAGATAAAATTAAATAAGACATTATGTATACACTGTATTTTATTACACATATGTGTGTACATACAATAGGTGTGTTCATTTACTAAAAATTTTCACAAATTTGTAACAATTGTTACTAGAAAGCGTTCATTAACCCAAAAAATTTGCAACGAGAGAGCGTCAAAGGAGCGTACAAAATTGAGAGACAGAAAAATTCTTGCAAGTTTTTACAAGTAAAATTTTTACTTGCAATAATTATTCAAACAGCTGTTTTTCGTTTGTGTTTACAAAACAATATTTCTAAATTAAGTTAAAAATAAAAAGATTTTGAAAAATTTAAGAAATTGTAAGTGTATGCGAACTTTTAAAACGAGTATAAGTATTAAAAAGGTAACAAATTTATTTTTGTGTAACTTAGGAACAACAGAGCTAAGACGTCTAATGGAAATGAGCTAAGCAACACAGTATCTGGCACATCAATGTCAAAGGATGTTCCGGCAAATTTACTTGCTGGAATGTGTTTAAAACTTTTAGGGAAGCAATTAAATAGATACTTAGACACCTTCCATTTTTAATTATATTAAAATTTTTGTAGTGTTAACCTCTGAAATGTTTTTGTTTTTTGTTTCTTTAATTTTTACAGACCAGCTATTATTTTTAGTATCGTAAATATTATGAATACCTAGTTATTCGGTACTTTACAATTTGAAATTAATTTGAAATGAAAATGCTATGTGTATGCAGGCTGTTATAACGTATAAAGCAGCCCATACACGTTTCAATTCAATTGTTAATTGAGGCTTTCATTTGAATTGATTCTTCATAAACTGAATAGAAAGATTTTCATTCAACTATTAGATTTAATGAAATTAAAGACAATTTTAAAAATTATTATCGGTCTCCGTTAAAACTTTTCATTATTCTACTACTCGCTGCTGTACTCGAAAAACAACAGTCAAGACAATGCTGAATATAAATGACCATAATCACATTATTTTTTTTATAATAACATTATTTTTATAATAATGGTAGTTATTAAGTACTTATATATAAATTATTATTTGTTGTTGAGCTAGTGGTCTTCTTGGTTTTGGTAAAAATTATGGTCTTCTTCAGGAAACAACAACACTACTCTAACTTGCAAATTTTTGCTAGTAAAGTGTCCATTTACTTTTTCACATTTTTGAGAGTAATTTTGAAAATTTTCTTGTTACTCTCTCGTTGCTAATTTTTACTAGTCAAGTAAATGAACACACCTAATATGATGTGGCATCTCAGTTCAATTTTGCTTGTAAAATTGGTTCGAAACAAAAAATTAAGTTTAACCAATTGAAGCTGAACGTCCCAATTTTCACGAGGCAATTTTAGTTGCGCAATTCTTATCAAATTTTCTTTTAAACTTGCTTTTATGTTCAGACACAGCAATTTTACTTGAGCAACTTTCGTTTTCTATTGCTTCCACTTTCTTAATCTTGCATAATACTGCATTCTCAAATTTTTCCATTGAATTTTCACTTCTTCTAAATTAATACTGCTGTGTATTTTTTGAAGTTGTCCATAATTTAAAAAAAAAAATTTTTCAAATGAATTAAAATATCACAATTTCGCGCCAATATTACTTTCATCACGGGCAACATATCAATACATAAAAGAATCACAAATGAAAGAAAATGTAAAGTTTCTGACATTACGAATGATAGCACAAAACGACTTTCCGAGTACAAGCAAGTCTGTACTCATTTTTACACTCCCCACTCTTTCCTAACTTATTTGTCCACAAACTCAAGAATTGCCCAACTAAAGTTGCCTGAAGAAAATTGGGACTAAATGACCATAATCACATTATTTTTATAATAACATACATATATGTATAATTTGTTCAAAGAATATAATGGTAGTTATTAAGTACTTATATATACCTATACACAACAACACTAACTTGCACATTCTTGCTAGTAAAGTGTTCATTTACTTTTTCACATTTTTGAGAGTAATTTTGAAAATTTTCTTGTTACTCTCTCGTTGCTAATTTTTACTAGTCAAGTAAATGAACACACCTAATATGATGTGGCATCTCAGTTCAATTTTGCATGAAAAATTATTTCGAAACAAAAAATAAAATTAAACCAATTGAAGCTGAAATGGATCCGAACAAAGTTAACTCTCTTTCACTTTCGCTCTCAAAAAGAGAAACATCGAACTACATATAAAAATCCATGTTTCAGAACAAACATTTTGTTCCGAAACCATGCTGAAGGGAGTAAATCGTTTCAGAACAAACTCTCAAAAGACTGAAAGTGGTTCGGAACAAAGATGGGTGACCAACCACCAGCTTCAAAGTAGAAAATAACCTGTAAGTTTTCTCTTCGCGTGTGATCAGTTAAGAAGAATAAACAGAAATATACTCCTATCCAGGTCGATATATTAGATACTTCAAAACTACAGAAAAATTATTTAAATAACATAAAACATAAGCTGATCGTCGTCACACATATCGGCCAGTGTAAGGATACACTTAAGTATCCTTAAAAAGTTCCCATAACATGTCAAATAATGTATGTAAGGAAGTTAATTCAGATAAAACAAACAATAAACCAAAGCAAAGAACTACAGCTACAACAACAACAATAATAAACATAAACCAAAAAACACAAATCACTGAAAAAAAACATATATATACATAAATACATATAGCAATATAGGAAAGGACCTGTTAACAATGTAGTCAGTGCAAACACACACACTCACTCATACACACACAAGCATTCACTCCACCACATTGCACTTGTTAGGCCAAGAAGGAGCCGGAGTGAAAAGCAGCAGAGAATATTGAGTGCAAGACGAAAAGGTTAATAACACAGACAGACAAACGGACGGACGGACAGACACACAGTCAGTGAGTGGAAACAACAGACCAGCTAAGCGTCAGTGAATTTTGAATAGTCATAATAATACCCACAAAACGATAAGAAGACGAACGAACAAACGAACGGTTTTCTCTACAATACAAATTCAAGGATGTGTGGGAATTTTTGTAGAAACAAGTGAAACGGTATTCAAAAATTACTGCAACACAACAATACAAACAAATGAATATGCACGCCAGCAAACAGACAGACGGACACACGCACGCACACCTTTAAGCAAATGATAAGTCGGTGCAACGAACAAGTACAACACGATGATGAAGATCGTGTGATTTTTTCTTTTTTACAAGAATTAAACAGCTAAAAAGGATAAAAGTAAAATGAGTGTTTTACACACTCAGCCGAACATGTACAAAAAAAAGAAGAAGAAGAAGAATGCAACAACAAAAATTATAAATTTTATTTCATTTTAAAGATCTTTTTTTTTTGTTGTTGGCAGCGGGAGTTTCTCATATTTCAAATGTGTGAGAAATAATTTTTTTAATTCAATATTTGGCTGCTCAGAAAGAAATAAAATTTTCGCAGCGTTCAACAGCATAAAAATACACGACTACGAATTTCTATTAAAAATCTTTTATTTTTTTTAAAGGCGTATGTGAGAACATCGAGAGTTTCAGACAGCCAGAGAAAAGGATAACAAAGAAAGCTGCTTTAAATGTTTCAGACTGTTGTTCAAGAGTGTTTGAGAGTTAAACACAGAAATTACTCACGCAAAGCAAGCGTCTGACACACGTCTTTGCCTCTTCCTTTGCCTCTTAAGGATATGGAATTATAATTAGTTCCGTTTAGCAGGTATCTCTTTTTTTTATTGAAATTTGATAAAGAGGGAGTTTAATAAAAGATTGCAATTTTTCATAAAGCAAAGGGGGAAATTCTTTTTTTTATTAAAATTTAAGAATTGAAGTTTTTTGAAACTATATACAGGGTGACGCAAAAATAACCTTCTAATGTTTTTCGGCTGTAATTAAAAAAAAATGATAAACTTTGATTCTTCTTGTGGATTATATTTATTTGGTCTTTTAATTTTAATATGTCGAGAATATGATGTCATGATGGCCGCCGCCACAATTGATTGTCATTTGAGCCCTTTTTATAGCATTTTCCATCACATTAGCCAAAACTTCCGGCGATAGGTCCTCAAATTCTTGACGGATATTGTCTTTAAGAGCTGCAAGAGTCTGAGGCTTGTTGACATAAACCCGCGACCTCAAAAAGCCCCACAAAAAGAAGTCTGTAGCGGTCAAATCAGGCGATCTTGCTGGCCAGTGCAAATCGCCAAAACGGGAGGTTAAAAGCATATGCAGTGTGTGCCGTAGCACCGTCCTGTTGGAACCACATGTTTTCCAATCCCAATTCATCAAGTTGCGGCAAAAAAACTCGTTGATCATTGCTCTGTAGCGCTCGCCATTCACAGTAACCGTTTGAAAATTTCTTTAGACGCTAGAGACGTTTATAAATAGAAAAGCTTGTTTTTTTGTTTTGACGGATATTATTAGAGCATTTTTCTTTTTAAATTCTCAGCAATTTATTTCGATTGTTGGGATATAAAGTTGAATGTTTGAGAATATCTTTCAAAAATTTCCAAAGTCTACTGATGATTAGGGTAGTTCCTATGAAATGTCGACATATAGATAGCTGGGAAACATAGAAAACAAGCTATTTATAATTTTTTACTGGTATAAATGTTAGAAGCTTAAATAGCGAATAAAAAACTTAATGGTTTTTTTTTTATTTTAATTTCAATATTTCGATAACAATTTGTTATCCTACAAAATTTTCAGGAAAATTAAAATGTTAACGGTTGATCACACTGGTTGCGACATCTATATGTTGCTATTACATAGTAGCAATCTCTAAGTTAAAAGAGGAATTATATTTATATAATATATATAATATTTTTAAATTTCGCGAATTACGTATGTTCGATTTTCGCATTTTTTTCTGTTATGTCGGTACAAATGTTTGTTATATATATGTTGGCAAGGTCAGCCATTTCGGATTGTCAGTTTGTTTTTGATAGATAAAAAGTTTAGTCGTGTTTCGGTGTGCTCTTCGATTTTTTACTAAATTTTGAGCAAAAACAACGTCGCATTGACATCGCTCAGGAGCTTTTGAACATCGTCAACGACGATCCACATTTCCTCAAAAAGATCATAGCTGGTAACGAATCATGGGTATATGGCTATGACATTGAAACCAAAGCCCAATCATCTTAATGGATGCGTCCAGAAGAGCCAAGACCGAAAAAAGCACGACAAGGTAGGTCAAATGTGAAGGATTTGCTCACTGTTTTCTTCGACTGCAATGGCGTGGTGCATCAAGAATTCTTGCCACAAAGTCATACGGTCTATAAGGAATACTACTTTAAAGTTATGCGCAATTTGCGCGAAGCAATGTGTCAGAAACGCACAGAATTGTGCAAAAAAAACAATCATTGATTTTACACCATGATAACGCACCAGCTCACACATCGATGCTTGTTCCTGACTAAACCGTTATCTTGGCCGCCGCTGGCTTCTTTCTCTTCCGCCGATGAGAGGAAAGCCTTTTGCTACGATTGAGGTGATAAAAGAAAAACCGAAACAGGGGCTGTACAAAAAAGCGCGTTTCAGAAGTGTTTTAGGGATTGGAAAACACGCTGGCATAAGTGTATTATATCTGAGGGGGATTACTTTAAAGGGGACAAGGCAAGATATACTTTACGAACAAATTTAAAATAACGTATATTTTTTATAAGCCCTCGTATATATGTGTATGTATGTATGTATATGAAACTATTTTTGTTACTTCATCTTGAATGCAAGAGATTTTTGTCTTTTTCTTTCTCTCATAGATATACATATGTTTTTCACCTAAATTAAACTTTTTAATAAAAATATCAATGGGACTCAATAAATAAATACTTTATTTCTATTAAGTATAATTTCCTTAGTGCCAATTTTCACGAGGCAACTTTAGTTGCGCAAGTCTTGAGTTTGTGGGGAAAGAGTGAGTAAGTGTAAAAATGAGTACATACTTGCTTGTACTCGAAAAGTCGCTTTGTGCTGCCATTTGTATTGTCAGAAATTTTACTTTTTCTTTCATTTGTGTTTCTTTTATGTATGGATATGTTGTCCGTGCAATATTGGCGCGAAGTTAAATAGATCGGATAAAGAAAGCTGCAGCGTTTAATAATATTGTGGACAACCTCAAAAAACAGACAGCAGCATTATTTTGAAGGAAGTGAAAATTAAATGGAAAATGTTGAGAATGCAGTACATGCAAGATTAAGGAAGCGTAAGCAATAGAAAACGAAATTTGCTCAAGTAAAAGTGCTGTGTCTGAACATAGAAGCAAGTTTAAAAGAAAATTTGATAAGTACTCGTATTGCGCAACTAAACTTTCCTCGTGAAAATTGGGACTTACTCCTAAAAAAATAAAATTTTCAAACTTTTATTCCAATATCTTATTCAATGCAAATGCATCCGATATCTCCCTCTCTACTGTATTACTATTACAGTAACAATTAGAACGGTGCGTGTGTGTATATGGATTTTTTTGCATCGTGATCAAGCACGCTCTACTTTTAGTGAAACAAGCAAAAATACCCTACAAGAAATAAATGACCGAAACTAATACACTCAAATGGTATTTTCCAACACATTCACAAAAATGTTATACGGATATGATATCTTTGAGAATGTGGTAGAAGAAACATCACACGTACACGAAACTTTCGGTAATTTTCTTCATATTGCCCTTGATAGAAAGTTGTGACCTATGTCTCGGTCAACAATGTCGGTCAAATGACCGGTCATTTGACCGTCACTGTTCTTGTAGGGTAAATTATTATAAAAAAGTACGTTTTGTTAAAATGGAAGAAGAAAATTACATTTTGTTCTGCATCAATTTCTTAAAGACACAATTTTTCTAGGAGAGGGGAGGAAATATTATGCAGATTTGATTTTTTCCAGTAGAGCTTCTCGAAATTAATGCAAATATATCAAAAAAGCAATTTCTAAAATTAAAATGGAAATTTTGTTCCGCGACTCCTCATATGTGCATTATGTATTTACACAGAGAGAAAATTAAATTCTAGGGTTTGTGTTATCAACTAAAAATTTATTATATCAATTAAAACTTGCCAGTTAATATTATCACTGAAGTAATTAAAAACTTAATTAACACAAATAAATTTTTAGTTCATTCAATTAAAGACTTTGTATTTCTTTCTGTGTGCATTGTAATGTTTTACTTACCACGCTGTTTCTAATCATTAATTTAACAAAGTTTTGCTAATTTTTGCAGTTTATTTAAATAACTATTACAAAATTGCAGCCTTATTATTATCTTTTTTTAATTATTAGACGTTATAAACAATTTTTTTTTTAATTTTAGAAATGTATACAAAAAACTTAAAATGTTATTAAATAATAATCAATACTTGAAAATAAGCAAAACTTAATAAATATTGATTAAAAATTAAAAAAAATTATTTTTTTACAAACCCTAGAATAACATATTCACAAACATATGTACAAATCACAGATAATTAAATAAAAAATATTGAGCAAACATAATTGTTAAAGAAATAGTTTTAGAAATAATTTTTTTCAAACAAATTCTTACAAAAAAAACTAGAATTTAAACAAACAAAAAACTTAATAATTTTGCATAAATTTTTTTTAACAAAAATCTTCAAAAATTTTCTGTGTTAAATGAACAAAAAAGAAAGAGATATACAATAGACAACTTATTTATTAACAAAATAACTTAAAAATACATAAAATATATAAATTTTAAGAGGATATAATGAAAACAAATTTTTGTTTGTTCAAAAAATATTGTTTTGGAATTTAATTAGAAGTGAATTTGAATGCAAAATTTTCTAACCAATATTTTCTTAATATTAATTTTAAAAATATTACAAAAAAATTCGGCGACCTTTTATGTAAAAATTTTATGTTTTATACATATTTTAATGTTTTTCTGACAAAATTTTAAATTGTTAAAATTTTTTATAAAATTAGGTCCCTGCTTTGGCCTCTAGTTTCGAGTAAAGCTTAGTACTCTGTTTGCGCTTGCGAACATTTTTATTTCGTCTCAAGGCGAATTCACAATAGGTAAAAGCTGGAGAACAATAAATACAACTTTACAAAAAGATATTAAAAGAAAATATATAATAAAAACACATCTACAGGAAAAGAAAACCCTGTTGCAAACCTTTAACTATTTCGTGAAAATTAATGTCTGTATGATCTGAACTTAGAAAGGTGAAAATGGCCAGCCAGATTAGGGAAGGTTCTTGATCATACCTGGCTCTCAAGCTACAATACATAATTAAAAAGATTGTTTGAAAATATTTTTTTTTTTCAAGTTTCTTCTAATTATTGTATTGGCATGCGGCAATGATTAAAATATGAAAAAAGTTATCAATTCCACCTGTTGTGAATTCGCCTGGTTTCGTTTGATAAAAATTTGACAAGAGCGCTTTCACATTCGGCAACTGCGCTGTGTAGTTGTGGTAAGGACCCTGAGGACTGGACACATATTCAGGGTAAGTATCATCTTTATGATGACTTAGAGGTTTTGGGCGTTGTAGGAGCGCGTTGACCATTAGGACTTTAGTAGGGTGTTGGCGGACGACGCGATGTTTGATACGTTGGGTGCGTGTGCCCGCGCAGTTTTCAGGAAGCGTAATTGCTGTCGACGATTTTTTTTTTTTTTTTTGTTAGGTTTTGTCTCATTGTTGTTTTTGTTCGCAATGTCTAGGGCTGGGTTACAGAAGGGTGGCCAACGAAGTTATCAGTGGAGATACATTTTGAGTGTTTGTGTTGTTTATTGTTTACAGGTGTGTGTTTTATGTTGCGAGAGTACGACATGCGTATGCAGTGTTTCGCTTCTTGCCGAGGCTGCTGTTTGCTGTTGTTGCTGACCTTACTGTTTTCTGTTGTTCCACTTGTTGCTAGTTTTTTTTGCCGTTATTGTTTTTGCTGTTGTACCCGTTTTTGTTGTACTGCGGGTTGAAGTCTGCTTGCATTTTTGTATTGTTTGTACGAATCATTAAGGCTTTGTTGGTAGTACTTTTTGCATTACGAAGTCTATGGTGCGGCCCGTAGGGGAGTATCGTCGTAATTGTGGCTTAGACCCAAATCACGGGGAGAGTTCAGTTGAACTCTCTGTAGAGTTGTATTGTAACCGTGTGCCAATCCTCAGGCCGCCTGGGGTTTTGCTGGTAGTAGTCTTTGAGCTAGAAAGTCTAACTGGGGTCCTAAGTCTGGTGCGACGGGAACCAGGATTGACAGGAAATTGTTCCTGCGTGGTTATGGTGCCGCCGTAGTAATTGTAACTTAGACTCAAATCACGGGTAAAGTTCAGTTGAACTCAATGTAGAATTATATTGCAACCGGGTGTCGTCACCCAAGGATCGGTAAGAGTAGGCTCCGCTTCAAACCCAGGGGGAGATCATGCCCAAGCAACATCAGACCGAATTGGTACTCATGCATGACAGTTTGTCATTGGGGGCGTTGATGGATGCAATGTATTTCACCCGGTGATCAGATCACCACCCTGCCAAGTATCTACGGAAATCGTTTTCACACCTGTACTTCTAATTTTAGACTTTTAATTGTCATTAATGAAGCCATTCTCTATCATTTTGTCAGCTTTCTGCAAAAAACGGTATTTAAACTCTGTTCGGTTTCGTTTACTGTAATTTTTCGAATAAACGGTACTTTGAAGCCAAATCCCAATTTGAAGTAAATCAACGGAAGCAGATCAATTACATTTCTTCTTGGGGTCAATGAGAGCCTGGTTGATTTTTTTTTACTTTTTTCTCTATTCTCTATTTTATGTTGTTCCAATATTGTCAAATGCTTTTAAAAAATATGTTTTTTTTTCTTGTTTCCATAATGCAATTTTGCTTTACGTGATCTAAATTTACAAAGTTACCAGGGTCTCCACATATTATCTTGATCTTCGGCTTCCTGCTGTTCCTTGCGATATTTCTTGCTGGAGGGTTCATCTTCTGAGCCAATACTAGAATCGGCCGTTTCCGATAATGATCTTTTCAATGAAGAATTTGAGCTGGTATTTAAATCTGTGCTGCTGGTAGAGCTGACTTGTTGTTGCTGCAAGTGGGTAGCACTAATGACGAATGAATTTTCTGCACTAGATGGCGGTGTGGCAAACACACCCGAAAATGTATTTTGTTTGTCTTGACGTGGTGACAGCGAACGCGAATTGGTAAACTCTGCACAAGTATTGGTCACCGAATCCTCATTGTTGCTAGACACGGAAGATATTGGGCTCAGAGGAGGACTAGTGGTGGTGGTGGTGTGAAACGCCTGCTGAAGTGCTGGCTGCGTTTGTGTGGCATAGTTGGTATGTGTTAAAGTTGTTTGAGGATAATTATTAATTGTTGGAACTTTAACGGGATTGGTGGTGATTATAGAATTTTGAGGCTTGGAGAAAGCGCTTAACCGCTTAAAATTGGCAGCGAAATCATTTATTGGCACATTACTGTTTGGTACAGTAGCAACTGCAGCAGCAGAAGAGTTATTGCTGGGCCAAGTGGAAAAAGCAGGATTCGAATTGTTGTTGATTAAAACCGCAGCAGTTGTTGTGTTACTGGCCGTATTTGGTACTATTAAAGCAAACTCTCCTGAGGGCAACCTAGAGGGTATTAATTGTACGCCACCCATACGTATGCCAGTTGCTGGATTGTTATTTAAATCTTGCGGCAAGTTAGAAAACAAAGATCCATTATTAGCAACAGTTAGTGGCAAATTATTAGCGTTAGCAAAAAAATTTGTAGAAGCACCTGTACGATAACCATTCGAGAAATTGGTCATAGAACCAATTTGTTCCAGGCTGGTGGCGCAACTGTTCAAATGGCTGTTAAGTCTTTGACGTACAGTATCTTCTACGCCATCCAATTGGCTGACATAACGATTAACCTCATCGGCACATTCCATGAAGCCAGTCTTGAACTTGTGTATGACAGTGGGATCGGTCTGTAGGGCCAAGCTTAATTGTTGACGCTGTATGGACTGTAAATGTTTGACGGTCATCTCTAAAATATCGGCCTTCTCCAATTTTGTGTGGCGCGCCGGCTAAAAGAAAACAAAAAAAAATGAGAAATTAGCTTTTAGTATTTTAAATTATCTGGCATCTCGTTTACAGTTTGTTAATTTTCTTAATTGCTGACTATTTTTAAAATATTTATTTGCACACATCCCCATTTTCCCAGGCTACCAAAGTCTTTGTTCAGAAGCCGCCTTCGTTTTTTGTTTTATTATTTCTTATGCGTTTTGTTTTAAAATGTTTAATTCTGCTCTTAAGCCGGCAACGTTTATTTCTTTTTTGTTTTGCTCACGCTGTTCAACAAAATTTCGCACATTCTATAAGTGAAATATTTTTTTGTGTTTATAACAAATCGTTTTACCTTGACGCACACGTACATACGAATACACACACACACACATGCAACTAATTCAATCCCAGTGATGCTGATCATGTTGGCAACATTTTACAAGGCAACAAGAAACATCTAATTGATTGCAATTTGTTTTCTTAACGAAAACCCCAGTAAAAAGGAATAAAAAGAAAAAAGGGCTTAACAAACTAACGAAAAGCAAAAAAAAAAAGGAAAAAAAAACAAATTATTGGCCAGACACATCAGTTAACAAACTGTAGCAGACTGATCCGCAGATTGTAAACCACTACAAGTTTATGAAACAAACACGATCTGTACTTATTTAGTTTTTTTTTGTGTTTTTTGAGGATTTAAGGTTTTAAAAGAAACTGATGAGAACTAAATCTGCTGCCAAGCAGCTTAATAGCCACCTAAAAGGTGGGAATAAAAGACTAAACCAGCAAAAATTTCATTCATTTTATTTTGGGCTTTTTTTCATGATCATCCATCCCATAACGATAAACGGCTGGCTGTTGAGTTTTATTGTCTCTTTTTGCCTGAAAGGCACAAAAGAGGCATTATGATCTTGCTAAAGCTTTCCTAGCTTGAAGTTTTATTGCAGAAAAAAGCTTCAACACTTTTGATTTTCGATGAGTTGCTTAAATCACTGCAAACAATTTTCCCACGCAGGTTTTTTCTGTATAACAATGTTTTTGTTTTTATTGATCAATGATCTTTCATATTTTTGGCTTGAAACATGATCCAGAAATTTTTATATACAAAAAAAAAAAAAACAGCTTGAACCAAGAACAAACCAACTTTATGTTTGAAGAAGCATATATGTTTAATATTTAATCAGAGGTTTCTTGTTTTTGAGCGAACTTTTGACGGTGCATGTCTGGGCATGCATACTTCATATAAAAATATATTTTTATTGTAAATTAGCATAAATACTGTGATTTTTTGCGTTGCGACTTATGAAAAAGTAAATTTGATTGCTGAAAGCCGTGATTCACTAACCTACACGATCGTGCGATCTACCAAATATAACATGTGTGCTGAAAAACGACTAAAAATGCAACTGTGGGACTCACAAATTCACAAATCGTGCGACTTGAAAAATTTTGTGGAAATTTTCATAGCAAGATGATTTCTGTGGGATGAGTGTGGTATATATTGCGAAAAATAAATTAAATTAATGTAAAATTATTATTGTAATAATAGTTTTTAATTATTTTACCATGTTTATAAACTATTGCGATCATACTTGTATAATAGCGTGGACTATAACGCCATTTTGAAGCGATTTTGTAAAGTCGGCCAGACTTTTAAAACATTTTCTTGTGAATGAATCGTATGATTGTGTGGGATAGTGTATCAGGGCTTTGAGGGTCATAACCACAAAAATATTTCGTGGTTATTAAAGGCTTATTTGACAATTTTCTGTGCAAAGTTTGCCGAATTAATCTTTAATAAATTAAAAGATTTCTTGTTTTTGAGCACTTGCTCAAAAGTTTAACTTCTTTCAAACGAAGCATGCCGGTGCATGCATAGTTCATATAAAAATATAATTTTATTTGAAACTCTGCTTCGTCAACAGCATATAAAAATATGAAAATAATAGTATCTAAAGGATTTTTAATGCCAAAAGAGCGATCTGGAATGTCCCCGATTCCGGGTAAACCCATTTCGTCTCGGTTTTTACCCATTTGTAATACTTTTATTGATTCTCGAGCACGGCTCTACCGATTTAATTAAAAAATATGTATGTACGGGTTTTAAAGGTCTAAAAGGCGTTCTCAATTGTCCCCGGTCCCTGGAAGACCCATTATGCCCCGGTTTTTACCCATTTGTAATACTTTTATTGGTGCTCGAAAACGGCTTTAACGATTTTAATGAAAATTAGTAGCCAGGGGTTTTTAAAGTAAAAACAGCGATTTAGAATAATCACGGTGCCAGGAAGACCCATTTTGTACCGCTTTTTACCCATTAAGTATACTTTTATTTGTTCTCGAAAACTGCTCTAACTATTTTAATAAGAATCAGTATCTGGGGAATTTTAAGGTAAGAAAAGCGATCTAGAATGTCCTCGGTCCCGGGAAACCCCGTTTGGTCTAGGTTTATACCCTTTTGTAATACGTTTATTAGTTCTTGAAAACGGTTTTAACAACTTTAATGACAATTAGTATCTAGCGGGTTTTTAGATCGACTAAAACCAGGATTGAGTGTCATCAGCCCTGGTAAAGCTTATTTTGTCCTGGTTTTTATCCATTGCTGATATTTTTATCAGTTTCCACAAATCGCCCTAACGACTTTTATGTTCTGTAACTAGGGGTTTTTAACGCCAAAAACTGGTCTAGACTGTGTATGAGGTCCATGGAAGACCAACTTTGTGGTCTTCCATGTATAATATCTTTGTTGTTTCTCGAAAAATATTCTAACAACTTGGATTAAAGTCGCTACCTTGGCGGTTTTAAGGCAAAAAAAAAAAACGATCTAGATTGTCATCGGCCCCAGATAAACCCATTTTGTTCCAGTTTTTAATAATTTTAAATATCTTGATTGTTCAGTATTTATTATATTTTTGTACATCAGCTTTGAGTTTTTATTTATAATCTTTTAGAAAATATTTGAAAACAATAGCTTTGTTTTATTTAGTACTCCGCTATATAACAAACTTTAGGAGAAAAAGCCATAATGATTTAAAGAGATATTCATTTTTTACTTAAGGGAGGTACTAAAAATATGCTTTCAATGTTCTACAATACTTTAAGCTTTTTGTGAATGTCTTTTCCATACTTACGTCCTTTTTCATAGCTTCCAGTATCAGGGATTTCAACTCATTTAAACAGTGATTAATGCGTGCTCGGCGTCTTTTTTCCATTATGGGTTTATTGGTCTGCAAAAAAAAAAAAAACGAAATAAGACACATTATTAAATTAGCAAAACATAAAAAACAAAACAAAGTTTTTGTCACATCACGGTACTTTTAATTGCTAATATGTTAAACATACTTAGTTTAAAGTCTTTTCTTTCCTTTAACTTATCAATCCCTACCTGAAATTACAATGTGTACTATGTATTAGTACACATAGTAATTTAAGAAATGTTGAATATGCCTCAAAAGTGATAGAAATTAGTTTTGAAAACGATTCGTTTTGCAAAACGAAAAAGCTTTTTATAAAAAAAATTACATATATTTTATTAATATTAAACAAATAAATTAGGTTTTCATTAGATTTTAATATATATTTTACTAATTGTATACGGATTGCATTAAAAAAATGTGGTTTTCAAACAGCAAAAATTTTCTACAAAATATTTTAAATTTTCAAAACAAGTTTTCAATATTACAGTTACATACTTAGTACATAGAGTAGTTAAAAATGTGTTAAAAATGCCTCAAAAATCATACAACTTTAATTTGAAAACGATTCGTTCTGCAACATGCAAAAAAAAAAAAATTTAAAACATGCCAAAATCGCAAATTTTCCTGTAAATTTCTTTGTTCAAAATCGTTCGGTTTTCATCAGTGTAAATTTTCAAAACCATTTTTCAATATTAAACTTACTTGTTTTACAATTAGTACATATCTCAAAGTATATTAAAATGCATTAAATATACCTAAAAAATCCAAACAATTAAGTTTTTTTATTCGCTATTTTTAGCTTCTACCATTTATACCAATAAAAATTATAAATAGCTTGTTTTCTATGTTTCCCAGCTATCTATATGTCGACATTTCATAGGAACTACCCTAATCATCAGTAGACTTTGGAAATTTTTGAAAGATATTCTCAAACATTCAACTTTATATCCCAGCAATATAAATAAATTGCTGAGAATTTAAAAGAAAAATGCTCTAATAATATCTGTCAAAACACAAAAAACAAGCCTTTTCATTTATTCACCTCTCTAACATTTCTTTACACCTTTCAAACAAATGAACAACCGTTGGTTGCTACGATTTGCTTTTTGAAAGTATCGAAAAGCAGAGAACAAAAATTCAAACAATTAAGTTTTTTTATTCGCTATTTTTAGCTTCTACCATTTATACCAATAAAAATTATAAATAGCTTGTTTTCTATGTTTCCCAGCTATCTATATGTCGACATTTCATAGGAACTACCCTAATCATCAGTAGACTTTGGAAATTTTTGAAAGATATTCTCAAACATTCAACTTTATATCCCAGCAATATAAATAAATTGCTGAGAATTTAAAAGAAAAATGCTCTAATAATATCTGTCAAAACACAAAAAACAAGCCTTTTCATTTATTCACCTCTCTAACATTTCTTTACACCTTATAAATGGTAGAAGCTAAAAATAGCGAATAAAAAAACTTAATTGTTTGAATTTTTGTTCTCTGCTTTTCGATACTTTCAAAAAGCAAATCGTAGCAACCAACGGTTGTTCATTTGTTTGAAAGGTGTAAAGAAATGTTAGAGAGGTGAATAAATGAAAAGGCTTGTTTTTTGTGTTTTGACAGATATTATTAGAGCATTTTTCTTTTAAATTCTCAGCAATTTATTTATATTGCTGGGATATAAAGTTGAATGTTTGAGAATATCTTTCAAAAATTTCCAAAGTCTACTGATGATTAGGGTAGTTCCTATGAAATGTCGACATATAGATAGCTGGGAAACATAGAAAACAAGCTATTTATAATTTTTATTGGTATAAATGGTAGAAGCTAAAAATAGCGAATAAAAAAACTTAATTGTTTGAATTTTTGTTCTCTGCTTTTCGATACTTTCAAAAAGCAAATCGTAGCAACCAACGGTTGTTCATTTGTTTGAAAGGTGTAAAGAAATGTTAGAGAGGTGAATAAATGAAAAGGCTTGTTTTTTGTGTTTTGACAGATATTATTAGAGCATTTTTCTTTTAAATTCTCAGCAATTTATTTATATTGCTGGGATATAAAGTTGAATGTTTGAGAATATCTTTCAAAAATTTCCAAAGTCTACTGATGATTAGGGTAGTTCCTATGAAATGTCGACATATAGATAGCTGGGAAACATAGAAAACAAGCTATTTATAATTTTTATACCTAAAAAATAATAAAAATTAATTTTGAAAACGAATCGTTTCGCGAAACGAAAAATAATGCCCTGAAGAAAGTTATATTCGTATTAGAAAAGATTTACTTTTCATTCGATTTTGAAGTACTCGTATATTTTGCTCATTTTATTCTGATTGCATTTTTAAAAACAGCAAAATTCGCAAAATTGTCTACAAAACTTTTTCAAAATCGTTTGGTTTTCGTAAATATCATTTTTTAAAACCATCTTTCTATATTAAACTTAATTACATACATTTAGTACATGTGAACTATCTTAAAATGTATTAAACATGCATTAAAAGTCGTAGAAATCTATTTTGAAAACGATTCGTTCTAAATACAAAACGAAAACTAATGCATTAAAAAAAGTTCTCTTCATATCAAAAAACATTTACTTTTCATTAGATTTTCATGTATATTTGGCTAAATTTATTCTGATTGCACTTTAAAACCAAGCAAAAATGGCAAAATGGCCTATAAATATTTTTCAAAATGGTTCGGTTTTCACCAGTTTCTATTTTCAAAACAGTTTTTCAATATTGTACTTACTTACCTACATTTAGTATATATGCGAACGTATCTTAAAATGTGTTAAACATGCATTAAAAGTTATAGAACTCTATTTTGAAAACGATACGTTATACAAAACGAAATATAATTCCCTGAAAAAGTTCTAATTTAATTAAAATATATTTAGATTTAGACTTTGATGTATATTTTGCTAATTTTATTCTGATTTCACTTTAAAAACAAGCAAAATCGCAAAATTCCCAATAAATTCTTTTCAAAATCGTTCATTTTTCACCAGTTTCTTATTTTCAAAACAGTTTTTCAATATTGTACTTACTTACGTACATTTAGCATATATGCGAACGTATTTTAAAATGTAGTAAATATGCATTAAAAGTTATAGAACTCTATTTTGAAAACGAAAATGTTCTATTTATATAAAAAAAAATTAAACTTTTAAAATAGCAAAATTTTTTTTCAAAATCTCTCCTACAATTTTTTTTTCAAAATCGTTCGATTTTAAACAGAACGGTATTTAAATGTTATATTGTACTTATATGTATAATTTATTCTGCGCTTCTGTTGGTAAAACTATCACAAATACACAATAGCTTCGCATCATATTTTTCATATTGCCTTTAAGAAACTTCTGATATATATTTCTATCAGCACTACCAGTCAGCTGACCGGTCTATTGAGTAGTCCTTGTTCTTATAGCGAGTCTATTACATGTAAATGACCCGCAAATTTATAGGTATAGGTATTATAACGATAATATCTTAATAGATTTGAATAGGCGACAAATTTGAAGAACTTTAAGATTCTTTCAAAAGCGTTCGATTTTAAACAGAACAATAATTCAATATTATATTGTACTTATATGTTTAATTATTTTGCGCTTCTGTGGGGAGAACTATCGCAAATATACAATAGGTTCGCATCATATTTTTCATATTGCCTTTAAGAAACTTCTAATATATATTTCTATCAGCACTACCAGCTAGCTTACCTGTCTATTGAGTAGTTCTTGTTCTTATAGCGAGTCTTGTAAATGTTATATAGAGCAAGACTGTACTTGTAAATTAATAGGTATAGAAATTATAACGATAATGTCTTAATAGATTTGAATTGGCGACAAAATTTAAGAGCTTTAAGATTCTTTCAAAATCGTTCGATTTTAAACAGAATAATATTTCAATATTATATTATACTTCTATGCATAATTTTTCTACACTTCTGTTGGGAAAACGATCGCAAATATACAGTAGCTTCGCAAAATATTTCTCATATTGCCTTTAAGAAACTTATGATGTTTATTTCTATCAGCACTACCAGTCAGCTGACCGGTCTATTGAGTAGTCCTTGCTGTTGCAGCAAGTCATGTAAATGTGCAAAACTGAATTTGCAAATTTATAGGTATAGAAATTATGAAGATAATGTTTTTATAGACTTGAATTTCAGCACTTGGCGACTAATTTTAAGAACTTTAAAATTCTTATAACGACTTAAATATTTTAAAAATAAAATCAATATTGCGTTTTCATAACCATTATTTAATTCTAAAGCCTTTATTGACTAAAGGCCTATTTGATAAACTTTGTACAGAAATTTGTCAAATAAGCCTGTAATAAACGTAAAATTTGGTTTAAAACTTACTTTTCTCAGCTCAGCTTTCGATAATCCTGAGGCGTTGGTTAAACGGCCTTGTGAAGTATTAAATTGATTTTGTGAATTATTGTTTGTGGATTGTTGTTGAAAGTTCTCACTATAACCGTTCGAACAATCAAAATCATCATCCGATTGAAACTCCGCTTTGTAATCCATTTTAAATTTTATATTATTTATATAAAATTGAAAAAAGTAAATAATCCAAATGTTTGTTGATATAAAATAATCCAATTTGTTGTTTCGAAAATGTATTAAACGTTAGACCACATTTATTCGGTTGTTTATTTTTTGTTTTCTTTATAAAATTAACAATAACATGTCATGTGATTTCTAGATCACAAAAAATAACTTTGGTTTTGTTAATAGTTTTTTTTTTTTTGTATATTAATTGCACTTTATTTTTATTAAAATTAACTAACAAAAATATTCATATTTTTTTAATTATAGAAACAATATCCGAATTTTATGTTTTTCCCGAAGACTCCGCGCAGTGTGTTCAATGTGAAGAACTAAAGGATACTGATCCTTAGTTTGTTATTAAACTTATTAAGTCACCACTTAACGAAGCGATTGCTGGCTGACTGGCTCTACTGGAGCAACACACACAACCATCCAAAAAATATCCAACAATTTTACTCAAAGTGTCCTTTTCCTTGCAGCCGCCAGGCGCAGCAAAAATATTCTCACGGTTTTTATTACCTGTTAACGATCAAACCTACTCAATTCTTCAGGTAAAATACAACACAAGAAATTTATGAAACCAGTACGCTCTTAAGAAGTTGAGTAGGGAGGGATGTTTTCTTTTATTTAAAGAGTACGAGTATAATTGTTTTTGTTTATTTTTGTGTACTCGCACATATTTGTTTGCCAGCCAGCGATTCATCACGGGCTAAACTTTCTTTCTTCCTGTGGTTCTGTTTGCTATGATATGTGTTATCAAACTGTTGATCTTTTGTATTAAAACTATAATAATAATAATTCCAGTAACATATTTTTCAGTTTAAATTGACCCCTATAGATAGATAGATGTTGTTGGTGTGTTATTATTTAACTCAAATGTTTAAAATTATATTATTGGACAGTTGTTGGTTTATTATTATCACTTAAATAATAGACATGGGAATAAACAAATTTTTGCGGAAATAAACTTATCACTAATAATTATTTTAAACAATATATTTTACAGAATGATCATTACGATCCACTACTACTCAATTCTAATACTCTTAAAAGAGTTTCAAATTGAGAGAATTAAAAATCTTTACACATTTTTGTAGGGGAAAAATTTGAGTGCGTTTTAAACAGCGTTGCCACAGTTGGTCTTTTCCGACCAAATTTGGTCGTATATTATTCGTTTTGTCGGCTGGTCGGCTAAACCTTATCTTGGTATTTTAAAAAAAATTCAACACTACATTTTAGGAAACTCCGAACAAAGACGAATTTATACAGGTGAATACAAGCGGGAAGGCGAATTCAATACTATGTATTTTGTTATTGTAAAACTTACTGAGAATGTCAAAATCTAAATTCGCCTAAGATTGTTCAGCTAAGAAAAAATGTTACGTAAACATTAAATACAAATTTTTATATTCTTTTGTAATTAAAATCACAGATTATAATGGTTTTTCACTTTTAAATTCACAAAAATTTCTTGAAACTTCTCTAAATCATGCAAAAAAAACTTCAGATTAAAATGGCTCGAAAATGTTTGTAATCAAAAGCAAAAAAATTCACCTGAGCTGTCAAGTTCACCTAGTAATGAATTCACCTTGCTCCGAACATTCGTCACCTCGAAAATTTTAAGCCCTCGGCGATCCTGTTTACTTCTAAGCATGAAAATCAAATGTTAAATAATTGGGTGTAAAAATGCTGCAATCGTTTTCAATAATAAGAGTAACATATTTACCAAATATATTTATTGGCACACAAGCTGAAATGTACACTGGAAAAAATATGAATTCGAACGAAATTTTAAAAGTTAAACAACAAATATTGAAATTTTATATTACCTCGCGTAATACGTCGCGCCCCATTAACCCACTGAGGGTTTGGAGTTGAGCTCCGCTCACCGTATTTTTGGCGCAAACCGGTTTCGTTAAAAGAGAATCGTCGGAGGATTATGAGTAAAGCTAACCTCCGGATATTCTCGAATCAACGCTCAACCAACCTCGTGACGTGTATATGATTCGGGATTCGTCTAATTCCCCGAAGGTTTGAGTTAATCTCCCCTCACCGCGTTTTAGCGCGAACCCCTCGTACTTCTACCTACACAGCCGGCCAAAGACGATGTATTGGTGTTGGCACTACGATCCGCCGTATAACGCAGAATCAACTTTCAAACAATAATTGTATATAGAAAAATGAGTATGACGTGTTTTTTCTTGTTCTCTGGTCACAAAAATAAATTTTTGTAATGAATCCTGGCAGCCCTGAGCTATCTCAGCCTAAAGGGAGAAAACTTGTCGTTACAATGAAATCTAGATTTGACTTTAATCGTGAAGATATTATTATGTTACAAATAATTACTCCCTCTAAAGTGTTGCCTAAAGCAGACTTGCCTGTATGACACCTAATTATAAAAATAAAAAAATTGATTATAACCCTGATATCATAACTACACAGTGGAATTTATTGCGCTTAACAGAAATGAAACTTTGTTTTCGCTCCATTATTATTTTAGATCCAAGTTTGGTCGAATTAAAATTTTTTGAGAGGCAACTCTGATTTTAAATTTTGCCGTTGGAAAAATTTTGGAGTTGCCGTTTTTCGGAATAATATGTTTTTATACCCTTCACAAAAATGTAAAGGATACGTTTGTGATTCTGTTTGCAATTTCTACAATTTTCATTTCCGACCCTATAAAGAATCAGAATTGAAAGAAAATTCGATTAAGCGATGTCCGTCTGTCCGCCGTTGAAATACCGTTTCTGAGAAAATCATTAGACTTAGAAACTTTTCATGGTTTTGCTATTTTACTCAGTAATATCGGTTCACATATAGCTGAAATATATCCAAAATTCCGAAAAAAAACAATTTTTTTTGCAATTTTGAATGAAAATTTTTGAAAAATAAAAAAATTGTCTGTCCTGCTTCAAACTTTATACAATTATTTGGAATGGCAATTAGAAGAAAAAAAAATTGTCCCCGATAGTGATCCATATATGTATATTTAAGATATAATCTAAGCCGATTAAACAACTTTTTTTGCTTAAAACCAAGTCTGGTAATAAAATAAGGTTATCTATATACAGAAAATATCCGATATCGGCCCAAACAGATTTTTTTATGAAAATACCGCATAAGCGAACTTAAACAACTTTCAATTTTTTTTTTTTGCTTAAAAGCAGTTCTGTTTATAAAATAAAATGAAAAATTCTTATATCGGTCTATACATACTAGGTATAATACTACCTTTTATAACCAAAGGAGGTTACTAAAATACTGAACATTAAAATTTCCGATATCGGTCGCGAGATATGGCCTAAACCGATTTTTTCCTGAAAATATAGCACAAGCGAATTTAAACCACTTTTTTTTGCTTAAAGCAGTTCCGATAACATCAATATCGAAAATTTTCGATATCGGTGCATATATATCCGATATATAGTCTAAACCGATTTTTCCATGAAAAAATTTTTTTTTTTTTGGTTTAAAGTAGTTCTGGTAATAAAAGGTTATATAAATACAGAAAATTTCCGGTATCGGTCCATATATAACCGATTTTTTCATGAAAATGTCGCGTAAGCAAACTTAAAAAACTTTTTTTTTGCTTAAAGCAGTTCCGGTAATATGAGGAGAAAATATCCAATATCAATCTATATATACCCGAGATATAGAAGGCGGTTGCCAAAAAACAGAAAATTAAAAATTCCGATATCGGTTCACTAATACCCGAGATATGGTGTAAGCCGATTTTATCATGAAAATGTCGCGTGAGCGAACTTAAACAAGTTTTTTTGCTTTTGGTAATAAGAAGGTTACTAAAATACAGAAAATCAAAATTTCCGATATGGGTCCATATACTCGTATGTATACCCGAGATATAGTCTGAACCGATTTTTCCATGAAACTTTTGAGCTTTAAAGGCGTTCTGTTTATAAAATAAAATGAAAAATTCCGATATCGGTCTATATATACTAGGTATAATACTAGATATAACCTAAACCGATTTTTCCATGAAAATGTTGCGTTAGCCCATTTAAGAACTTTATTTTTTTTCTGAAAATAAATTCTGGTAATAAAACGGGATTACTATATGTCGGTCCATATATATCCATACATAAGACATAGCCTAAAACAATTTTTAATGAAAATGTTGCGTTAGCAAACTTTTTTTGTATAAAAGCAGTTCTGATAATATAAGGAGGTTACCAAATAGAGAAAGTGAAAATATCCGATATCGATCCATATATACCTAGATATAGCCTAAGCCGGGTTTTCCATTAAACTTTACCTTTTTGGCATATATATCAGAGCACATTTAGTTAAAATTTTAATATTTATTATTTATTTACGTGACTATCGTAAAGGGTATTTTAGATTCGGCCCAGCCTTGTTTTTATTAATATTATTAATATTGAAAATACACACACAAGCACTGATTGCTTCAAAATTAAATTAAATAAAATATAAATATGTGTATATGAATATATTCAACAACAATAGTTATTAGTTTAATGGAAATGTGTTGTAGATACTATTATTACATAAAAACAGTATATTATTGTATATTATATTGTTGTATTCAAAAAAATTGTTTAATATTATTATTGCATTCAACCATGTTTTGAAATGATAGAAATGTGGAACCTTCAACACTAATAGAGGCAGGGCTGGGCAGTATTTGAAATACGTATTTGAAATACAAATACATATTTTGTATCTGTATTTCAAATACACGACCGGAATGTATTTAGTATTTTGTATTTCAAATACATGTGGCTCAAAAATACATTTTTACAAAATACATTTACTTATAATAATAAATTGAAAACAAGTTATTTCACAAAAGCTAAAACCGCTAGAAACTACAACCATTAAAATGTTTATCATTTTGCAATACTGCAATGTAGCTTTCATTTATACAGAGCTAATACATTTTGCACTAATCGGGTGATATCAGTAAGAATTTCTATATATTTGCCACCAGCTTTTGATATACAGGGAAATAATTTTTATTATGGAAAACTTTAGGCTGCGGGAACCAGATTAGATCCACTGCAATATAATACTTTGAGGCATTTAAGTTGTATTTTAACGCAATTAATGGAGAGCTTGGAAATAAGATCTAATGAGTTTCTCATGCTGACACCTGTTTCATGTTTCCATCCTAGTTTCAAAATTAGCTGATTGCCAGAAAGCATCTCAGTAAAAGAGAGGCAAAAAATTCAAAATCTTGCAATAGATACCATGGAGAAAAATTGCAAAAAACGTGAAACCATGACTGGATGCAGAAGAAGTAGTAGTTGAGGTAAAGCTAATGAAGATTTTATTGTTGTTTTGGACAATACAGTGATCAACCTCGTAAATCAAATTTGGAACTTGAGCTTATCAGTTTTTAAAATGATAAAAGCAAGGAGCTTGCTATTCTGGAAAACTATTCAAGAATCAAAAATAAATGTATTTATAGAATTTGACAGCAGCTTGTGTTCCTCAGCACCTGTAGAAAGATTATTGTTTGTCAGATAACAGATTGAAATATCTAGTTTTTATTAAAAGAAATACTTGTTTTGGCGAATGAATTTTTTATTTACTATCTATCAAATGCTAAATATTAGGTTTGTTCCTTTAATTTCTTAGCAAGTTTAGAGCAATAATATGAATATACAACTTAGTTTAAGTGCATATGTAAAATAAAATATGTATCTCAAGCCAGACGGGTACATTTTTCTGAGACCAAATTACAAAAATGTATTTGTATTTTGTAGCTGTATTTTGTATTTAAAATATACAACTTGAAAGTATTTTGTATCTTGTATTTAAAATACACTACTGTAAAGTATTTTGTATCTTGTATTTGAAATACACTCCTGGAAAGTATTTTGTATCTTGTATTTGAAATACATAATCTGTGTATTTTGCCCAGCCCTGAATAGAGGATTATACTACATTAAAAATTATAATATACTGCTATTAGCAACAATACGGAATATGGCAGAGTAAATACTAATCTTGCCACAACATTATATTAAACTGCTTCTTCTTTAAGTGCAGTTAGCTCCCAGCTCTGATTATGTAATTTCTAACATTGAAGAAATCTTAATTTGTTTTGTCTTCACGTTGAACTTAGAAGTTTAAATTTTAATTCTATTAAAAACTGTCTCTAGTTATAATTTGTATTTTTTAAGCAATATTTGGTTTCAAAGCAAAAATCGGTAAACATTTATATGTACACTAATCTTGATACCAATAAAAAAAATTATAAACAGCTTGTTTTCTATGTAAAGCCAAAATCCGTATTTAGTTTTTCGCCTCGTTTAAGCTTTTAAAAATCTCTAGTTTTTTTTTACCGCTCGAAATCATTCCTTTCACTTTATATTGTTACACCGCTGCAAGACAAAATTTTATTTTGGTTCTATTTAAAAAGACTGAATTTTACCAAATAAAATTCTTTCAATATTGCCGGATAAAAAATATTTGCATCTTAAGCTTGCATAGTGAAAGATCTTGCTTTTTATAAGCGGTACATGTTTGAAATAGCAATATTTATGGCATAATAAATTTTAAAACTGGACTGAATTTCGTGCCAGCTGCATTAAAAGAGATTAGTTTTTCGAATGTTGACTCAGTAACATCAAAAATTCTGTTTAAGCAAAGCCTTAAGCGCTCAATAAACAAATATAGCGTAGAGGGCCAAATAAAACACACAAACTGCTTGCCAAACATCAAAATTTTAGGTTCGTACAAACATTTTTATTCGTTTTTGGGGGTTTTTGCTAGTTTGTACAAATATTTGAAGCATGTTTGCACGAAAATCGAAATTTTTTTAATTTGCGTAGTTAATTTGGCCCTTAAGAAAATAATCCAAATTTTCTTCGACATTGGCAATTTAACCATAAATTGTTGAGAATCACTAGAGAAAACTAACTAAAGATCCAAACAAACTAACCAAAGCATTTGACAAACACATGCTTTCTGTTTGCACATAAACGATACAAATATAATTCATACAAACCTAAATTAAACACTTTTTTTTTGTCGTTTGAGGGTAGTCGGTGATTGTGTTGCAGCAATTGGCTACCCATATGAAGTTCACAAGTTATAAATTGTTATAGGCTCTATTTCTTGATATTCTGTTGCTATAAGCTTTGTTTTTTATTTTCAAACAAAGAAGGCAAACTTATACTTATACAATTGTAAAAATTCTAACAAGAAAACTTTTTCTTGAATAATTTTATCTGCTTGTTCTTTCATCACTTCGTAATCATAATCAATAATATAAACTATGTACTAAATTTGGGCTCCGTGTTGGCTTAAAGATTATTAACAAATTGAATTGAAGAAAATTAACGTTAGATAATACAAAAATTTGATATGTTAATTTTCAATATTTTTTCATTTTCGTGCAAAAATGCTTCAAATGTTTGTGCAAACATGTAAATACTTCCACAAACTACTTTAAATGTTTGCACAAACGTAAAACTTTGGCAAGTTTGGCAAGTTTGTGTATTTGATTTGGCCCTTAACAGCCAAGTTAGACCAGTTGCTATAAATCTTTATGAAAATAAAAAAGTATTGCAAATTATTTACCTTTAATAATTATTTGACATGTCTAGACAAAAAAAATATATATGTATATAAAAGTATCACATTCAGTTTAAAATACAGCTGTGAGTTTTATTTTTTATCAAACAATCGTTCCCAAAATAGCTCATTAGTGAAAAAATGGAGACACAACAATTAAAAAGATTTATTTTACTTTATTTAAAATTTAAGACTTTTATGGGGTGGTTTACAACATTTCAGCACAGCTGGCTTTTATTTTCTTAGACATGATCTTTAAACTTTGTGCAAAATCAGTTTAACAGCTGTTTGAAATTAGTTGTTCTTGGCCCGTGTCTAAAAATTTTCGGGGGTTGTTTAGTTTAAGCAATAAAATAAAATCGCTGCTTAATCATTGCACCGAAGTTCATTTCTTTGAGCCCGTCTTCAACTACCAAAGAAAACATATCGGGGGGTGGTTTAAACTTGCTGCCGTTTGCCAAAATTCTTACCTGGATAATATTTTTACTCTTATTTTTCACACGCGTCTATTTTTTTTTTTTTTTTTTTTTTTTTTGACATGTGGGCAATCGATTGCACTTCTTCACTCTTAAGTTTTTATAAAAGAAAATTTCAAATATTACAAGAAAATTCTACTTCAAAGCAGATGTTTTTATATTCAGGTAATTTTGTGGCTTTTTAAGAAATTTTGCAGAAGCTGGCAGATTTATAAGTTTTATTCAGCAATGGCAACTTTGTTGTTTAGTGAGAGTGAATTTAAGTGAACATTCTTTGTAGGAGAAAGAGTGTTGAAAAGAAGTGAGTGGAATCTCTAAAAATAACTCAAAGCTGGCGCATAATATTCTCTCCATTTATGTGGGATTTGTATAGCAGGATATGATTTTATAAAACTTTTAAAACCATGGCAGCTTTACCAGGTAGTGTTAGAATTACAATAAATACAACACCAAAAAACATTACACTACAGTTCATAAGTCTACGTGTTTTCTCAGTTTCATTTAGCGTATAAACTAAATTTTGACAATCTCACGGAACGCAAACAAAAAGGCCGCTGTACTTATACCACTATCTGGTAAAGCTTCCCGCCTTGGTTAAGACTTTAAGATCTCGAATTGTTTGAATGTTTTTCTTTACTTTTTTCAAAACCAAGTCGTAATAACTAAACGTCTGCATGATTACGCTGAAAAAGCATTTGAATATACATATATGTATATTAATTTGCTTTCTGATGGCCTTATTTATAAAATTTTTTTCATATTTATTAAGCTCTTATTGTACAAATTTTGTATAGAAATCAGTGCAATAACAGCTTAATAAACTTGAAATTTTTTTTTATAAATAAGGCAGTTTCGTACCATACACGATAAAATACAAGGTGACTCATATCGGGTGGTTAAATTTCAAGGGCCGATGTTGAATGTGAACCACACCTAAACGCCAAGTTTTTTTTCCGAATTTTATTTGACATTTCTCTATTTCAGACTTATTCAATTTGAACCATGGAAAGATACACAATCCAACAACGTGTTAAAGTTATCCAGACTTATTATGAAAATTTTCGAAGAAAATCATCTTCAGTGATGAGGCACATTTTCACCTCAGTGGATTCGTCAATAAACAGAATTGACGCATTTGGGCGAATGAGAATCCAAGAGTGACTGTCGAAAAACCAATGCACCCACAAAGAGTGACTGTTTGGTGCGGTTTATGTGCTGGCGGCATCATCGGGCCGTATTTTTTCCAAAATGAGGCCGGTCAGGCAGTTACTCGCTATCGTGAGATGATAACGAACTTTTTATGGCCCGAATTGGAAGATATGGATGTAAACGATATGTGGTTTCAGCAGGATGGTGCCACTTGCCACACAGCTAACGAAACAATTGCTCTTTGCGCAACAAATTCAATGGCTTGTTATCTCACGTAATGGCGATGTCAATTGGCCGCCAAAATCATGTGATTTGACACCGTTGGACTTTTTTCTTTGGGGTTATTTGAAAGAAAAGGTGTACGTCGATAAGCCAGCAACAATTCAACAGCTAAAGGATGAGATAGTTCGGCACATTAACGGCATAGAACCTCCATTATGCCTCAGGGTCATCGAAAATTTGGACCATCGGATGGAGGTGTGCCGCCGTGGTCGCGGCGTCCATTTGGCCGATATTTTGTTCCATACATAATTGAGTAATACCAATATATCATAATAAAATAAAATTACAATAATTTCCTAAATAGTTTGTGTTTTATTCAAAATCAACATCGGCCCTTGAAATTTAACCACCCGTTATAATCAACCCCATCGTAAACAGTCATTCCCATGAAAAAAATTTCCCATGTCCCAAAATTGCAATCGTTAATACGTTTCCCCTAGAAATGAATTCACATTTTCTATGTGTAATTCAGTTTGAAATAATAACACAAAAAAAAATTCACATTCGGCCAAAATTCACCTAATCACAAACGTTTATTTCCCTCGTACTATATAATTCTTCCGTAAGAGAATTCCAAAATTCAGACAACACGTCTTTAGGGGTTTTTAAAAAATGCAAGTAATGGACCTGTTACTTTGCATTCTATTGAGCAAAATGTCATTTTCTACCTTATTAACAAATTTAGTCCTAAAATGGTTGCATATAAGCATTTACATTTTCATTAAAAGAAATAATTACTTACATAGTGAATACAGTCCGCCAGCAAAAATACATAAGTACATATTTTTGTATTTAAATAATTATCCGTACCCAGAGATGTAAATATTAATTTATTGCATTTTTGTTGAACATTTTTGTATAATTTGTAAATTAAATTTTTGGTTTCTACATTTGTACAACGGGCTATAGTTCAAGTTTTTTTCTTTCTTAAGTTTTTTCTTAAGAGGGATTAAGCGGTAAGCTATCGCTGCTGTAGCTGCTGCCATACAATTCAATTCTATGTTTCATAATATCTTTTGATATCTTTCCAAAATTTCCAAATTCTACGGATGATTAGGGTAGCTCCTATGAAATGTCAACATATAGACAGCTAGGAAACATAAAAAATAAGCTGTTTATAATTTTTTTATTGGAATCAATCGTGGAAGCTAATATAGCAAACAAAACTCAGTTGATTTATTAAAAATTGTAAAATATTCTTATTGTTTGAATTTCTTTACATTGAATTTGAGTTATTTGAAAATATACGAAATGCCATTCTTAGACGAAAACAAAAGACGCATGTAGTGCGATTCACTAAACTGTTTTAACGCTACTAAAATTCATTTAGAGAAACTAACACTAATATTGGCATTTTCGCGATTTTGTGACACTCAGGGCTGTTCTGCAAATCACTTTTTGTGAAAGTGATTTGAAATCACAAAAAAGGTGTTCTGCACACAAAATATTTTTGATTTTTGTGATTTTAAATCGGTTAGCTAACTTGCAATCAATTTGAAATCATATCCCAATTTTGGCACGCACTTTATGATGAATTTTATAATTTATTACATTAATAAATAACTTAATGTGTTTTCTATTGATTATTTAGGTAAAATCATTTATTTTATACGAAATAATTCATTAAATTAAGAAAAAACTAGATACTCTCATTTTGTTGCAAAATTTGTTGTATTATTTTGTGATTTGCTTTATTGTTTTATTTTATTTTACATTTTATATATATTAGAAGGAATTAACCTTATTTTGCAAATAATTCCGCGAATAAAAAAATTCAACCTGAAAATAAAAATATCAGTAAATTGGACCAAAAAACAGCATTTTTTTGTGCTTTAGAAGAGAGTAAATCACATCGAAAATCACAAAAAGTTGTGATTTGCAGAACAGGCACAAATCACATTTGTGCTTTTGAAACGGCATGTGCTTTGAAATCACGTGATTTTTAGAACAGGCCTGACTATTTGCCTTTGTTTTAGATCAGCTGTTTTTATAGCCTGACTGATTAGGCCAACTATTTTTGTGGTGTTTATTTTAGCAGTGTCGGTCGATAAAATTTCTGTTAGAATGGCTGCAGAGTATTTGGCATACGGGTTGTTGCAAGATCAGCCTAGCTTTAGCGTCCCAACAGCTGGTCGGCGTGGTCACCGTGAGGAGAAGTTATCAAAAAATATTTTCTATAATAAATTTACTTACCTTAATATTAAAAAAGAAAAATTAATAATAGGGCATTTACGTCTACTGAAAATCTAGTAGATTTTAATGAAAATCTTTAACAAAATCTTAACCGTTTACACTTTTTTACGTTTTACGTTTTTTGACATCTAACAAGATTTCATTTTCATAAAATCTTATTTTGCAAAGGGTTTGACAACAATAAATATATCACAATGAACTCATGATGTAAAAGTATAGTATTTTTTATTGCAGCGTAGTATTTTAAAGTCTCATTTAGAACAAAATCACAGTTGTGTAATAGAGTACAAAATTTTAGCGCATTTTGTCAAAATCTAGTCACAATCTAGATTTAATTTTGTATGGGAAATCTCATCAAAATCAACTAGATTTGATTCGAAATCCCGAAAGTAGTAGATTTGGCTTAAATGGCCAACAAATTGGCAACATTGAATACATATCAATTTTTTTCGTACGAAATAAGTAATGCCGCTGAAAATTTTTCGCTCATTCAATCTCAATACTAGGCTTTTATAAACAGGCCATAAGAAACGCAGCGTCAAACTTTGCACAATGTAAACTGGGACCGACCAAATAAAATAATTCGAGATGAAAATGGAAAGTAGGAACTGAGATTATCAAAGCTTTTTCAAAAAAGCAAAGCTTCATTAAGGCAAAAGAAATGCAACAGATTTTGTACAGTCATTTTATACACAAATTAATAAAACAAAATGTTTTTTTTGACAGATCCAGCGCTTTGAATAGCATTTACAGCTTCTTGAATTTCCAACATTTTTCCCATCATTTAAATCAATGTTTCGCTGAAAACGAAAATTAAAGTGAAACATTAAAATGCAGTTTTGTTGGAAACGCACGATTTACACATTAAATAATTTTAATCATAAAAAACACTGACAGAGAACTGCTTATTAAGGAAGCTCTTACATACTTTGGTACGTTTTTTATGGTTAATCCTAAATTAAATATTTTTAGTGTTAGACTTTCGATAAAGACAGAAAAACAACAAACATTTTATGATCCATATTCTTTAAAGTTCCTTTAGCTGCTGTGGTTTACCTTAAGTGGAGCTGGTGGTATTAGCGGTAAGCTTCCCTTAGAAGTGGAAAACATCTTTTTACACACAATGTTCTTTTCTTTTTGCTCTCTCACAATCAGCAAAGGATCAACATCAACACCTTGAATGTGTGTTCGTCAAAAAGGTCTGACTGGCTGTGTGTTTACGGGTTTGAGGTTGGATTCGTGTTTGCGTGCATTATGCGTCGTGTCATGGCGTGCCCCCCGCAACAAATTGTGGCGCATGTGTTTATTTGTACGAACGACTATATTTCATATTTTTAGTTTTTGTGCAGTGGATTTGTTTCACTGTTTTTTACTCTTACACTCGTATTTTCCTACCACAAAACGAAGTATATTCATCATCCAGCTCTTTATGATGGATAAACGTTTTCATTTGCTGCATATTTCAAAAATGTATTTTATTTTTATCCTGTGGGAATAATAATTTTTTATTTAACATTAAACTTAAATAATTATGAATTGTTTTAGTCACGAGGGGGAGGGAGTAGAGGTGATCATGGGAATTTAAGGAGGTTTTAATTGAAATGTCATGTAAAATAAATTCAGGGATCAAATTGAATTAACATGCCAAATTTGTTATTATTTTCTTAAAAAGGTAATTCCCTGGGAAAATGCGTGTTTTAAATTAAAATATAAGAATGACACCATTTTTTACTAGCTTGAAATTCAGCCTAACGAGTTTGTTACAAAGTAACGTTAATGGATGATAATTTTCCGTTTTTTTGATGTTTCAGTTATTTATAAGACTCATGAATATCGGAATGCGTTTTAGGCGGATTGTACTCTTTAATTCGATCCTCAAGTTGACTTAGATCTGGTATGTAGAATCTGAAGGTGTTTAACGTGGGTTCTTATCTTGACGGTTTAATTCCACGGTGATTATCTCATCAGGGGAAAACAAAACCATGCATGAGAAATTTTATGCATGGGTACCATTTTCGATTGCATGCTGAATGACGCATGCTCTGCCCCAAGGTATGGAGCGGAGGCTTCCTAACAATCCTGCCGATCTCAGAGTCATGGCAGTCGGTTGCAGTGCAACTCCACACCGAGCTCGAAAACTCTCCCCGCATGCTTTCCCCCATGGTATGGAGTAGAGGCTTCTAAAGAATCCTTCCGGTCTCAGAGTCATGGCACTCGTTGCAGTGGAACTCCACAATGAGCTCGAAAACTCTCCCAGCATTTGGGTATTAAAAAATATTAAACGAAGGTCCTTACCATAGCAGGGCGAGGACAAAGTTACCGGGGCTCCCGTCACCTGTGGTACCAGAAAGTGATAGCCTCTGGTCAGATTATGGTAGCCCTAAAATGGGCTGCTATAGTTTTAAAACCCAAACGATTCGAGGAACTGCTATGTAGCCAGGTGGTATATAGATAAGAGACAAACTCGTCTCATCCTCACGTAACAATACGGGGCCAGATTGACCCTAAGTAGGCTGCATTTTCAATAGCTGGCAGCCTTTTCAATCCAACCTAAAAGACGGCACAGCAGAGAATTATAAAACGTTTTTGTTAAAAATATTTGCCGAAAAAAACGCCAACTAATTTTCAGGCAATCAGATTTTGAATCACGAACGGTTTTCTCGGTGCTCTAAAAATAACGAAATTTTAACTTTTTCTTTTGCCGAAATCACGGACAACTCTGTGAATCTGGTAAGCAAATATGTATTTTAATACAAAACAAACCAGCTGACTGCCAAAAAGATTTATTTTTTATAAACAAACACAAAAACTGCGAAGCTTTTTTCCTTGTCTGCAGTAACACCCAGGGTCTGTGGCAGGAATCGAACCTGCGACCTCGAGACTGTTGGTCGAGTACTCTACCAAATCAGCAATCGAGGCACGAATCACGAAGTTTGCCAAACAAAATTATGTTTTCTTTAAAATTTGTGAATTTTTATATTTGCTTTGTATAAATAATACAATATTATTGCATATACGAGGTCTGATCAAAAATAACCGTTATTTCCAAATTTCGTGAGTTGCGTATCTTCGATTTTCGCATTTTTTCTGTTATGTTGGTACACTTGTGTTTTATATATGTTGGCAATATCAGCCATTTCGTATTGTCAGTTTGTTTTTGACAGATAAAAAGGTTAGTCGAGTTCTGGTGTGCTTTTGGATTTTTTACTATTCGAAAAAATGGATCAAAGAAACTGTTTAAGTTTTGTGTAAAAAATTACATTTGAAATGTTGACTGTGGCGTTTGACGAGTGTACTATGAACAAAACACAAGTTCAATTGTGGCATAATCGGTTTAAGGAAGGCCGAGAAGATTTCAATGACAATGCTCGTCCTGGTCGCCCGAGCACGCTAACAACCGATGAAAACATTGAAGCAGTGAAGAAAATGATTTTGGATAATCGTCGAATAACTATCACAGAGGTTGCTGATAATGTTGGCATATCGTTCGGCTCATGCCAAGCAATTTTTACGAATGTTTAGAGCATGAAACGTGCGGCAGCAAATATTGTTTCAAAATTACTAAAGTTTGACCAAAAACAACGTCGCATGGAAATCGCTCATGAGCTGTTGAACATCGTCAACGACGATCCAGATTTACTCAAAAAGGTCATAACTGGTGACGAATCATGGGTGTATGGCTATGACATTGAAACTAAAGCCTAATCATCCCAATGGAAACATCCAGAAGAGCCAAGATCGAAAAAATGCACGTCAAGTTCGGTAAAATGTGAATGTTTTGCTCACTGTTTTCTTCGACTGCAATGGCGTGGTACATCACGAGTTCTTGGCACAAATTCGTACGACCAATAAGGAATACTACCTTGAAGTTATGCCCCGTTTGCGCGAAGCAATTCGTCAGAAACGCACAGAATTGTGGAAAAAACAATCATGAATTTTGCACCATGATAACGCACCAGGTTACACATCGATGATTGTGCGTGAGTTTTTGACCAAAAACAAAACCATGCCTCAACCACCGTATTCACCGATGAAGGGAAAGCATTTAGCTACGTTTGAGGAGGTAAAAAAAAAATCAAAACAGGTACTGTTAGCGATACCAAAAAGCGCGTTTCAGAAACGTTTCGAGGATTGGCAAAAACGCTTGCATAAGAGTATTATATCTGAGGGAAACTACTTTGGAGGGGACAAGATAATTATTGATGAATAAATAAAATATTTCAAAATAAAGGCTATTTTCTTATTAGACTTCAATGTATAAGAGTTCTAAATTTTTTCTTATATTGTGAATTAATTAAAATTTTGTTGACATTTAAGTTGTTACTGTGAATAATTAATATTGACCTCAATTAAGGTGCTAATTGCGGCATTCTCAAAAATTGTGTTTGTCTGAAAAGCGTATAATTCTGCTTTATAACAATTTATTTCTGCTCTGTAGGCTTGTATTACATGATAAATTGGATAAAAAATAAATAATTTAATACAAAAAATGCGGAAAAAAGTCAAGGGGCACCACTAAAAGAGAATTAGTATGAGCAACTACTTCTGCATTTTTCATTAAATTAATCTGAATTAATTATTCGTTTTTTCTAAATCTTGGTAGCAACGAGCTGAAGATCAAAATTATAGATCAGCTGTTTAATATGCTAATTTAATATAAAATTAAATTTTATTCTTAAAAACGTACTTACCTGTACAAAAAAATTTGCTCTATACGCAGCTTATGACGCGTGCGAAAATAGAAAGTAAACCTACTTTTGGCGTCACACGCATTTAACGCGTCCTAAGCTTTGTGCTGTGTAACCTGTCACATAAAATTACATTGATTCTACTTTTTTGACAGACGCTTAGAACGCGTTGTCGCGTGTTATGGACTTTCAGCTTCAGCTTTAAGTAGCTGAATACACGGCAATAATTGTAGGTAGCGATATTTGTAGCCGATAGTCTGCCATCTTGAAATTGTTTAATGAATAAGAAATAATATCGATGACGACAAGGTGCTATTCAGACGATATATTTGTTATAAGTAAGATGACAGGCATTAGTGCAAGTTTATGGATGCCAAACGCGTTCTATCATATAATTACGCTTTAAAGAAGATTAACTTTCAAGATTTTTGTATTGTTTTAAATGCAATTATGAGAACGGACGAACAGGATCGAAATTTGTAAGCTGGTTGCATGAAGTTATTTTGCGTAAATATTAGGGGGATTTACTATTCCCATGAAAAATAAGTGAAACGTTTTCCAATTTGCGTGGTCAAATTAGAGCGATTTTACGACAACGAACGTATACTCTTATTTTACGAAACAGCCCGTACTATTTCTTCGGCCTAGTTTGGTTAAGGAGTTAAGCAATCAGCTCCTTTTTTTTCTCTCTCTGGATTCCCATACTTGTGGCATTTTGCCTCTTTTTGAGAGAAACTTATACTTGATATCATTTGCACAAAATTTACCAAAAAATTAAAGAAACATACGTAGAGAAACTAATTTTTAACTTTAATTAACGAACTGTTTCGCAAACTCGAACTTTATCATGCATGTTTCATTAACACTAATAAATTGATTTTGGTCCAACTTATTAGCCTTAACGGAAGATGGCACAGATACATCCGAAAAATTGATTAAATATTAGATTTTTGACAGTCAATTTGCATGCGAATGTTCGATATTATAAACCAAACTCTAGAGCTAAATGCTTCTTTTTAAAGATATCGTTTCTTTATGAGCACGAAGGGCGATTGCATAAATAATTTAAGTTTGATCTATATAATAAATTTGATGTATTGATATATTGTTTAACAGAAGCTGTTGACAAAATCTTATTATAATTCGTTTTCGTTATCTTTTAAGGAATTTAAATTTCTTTTTTAATCCTTTCTTATGGCATGCACTTCGCTTAGAGTCGCATCATCTTTTACTTTTAAGTGTCTTGCTTTCTGAAAAGGGTCTTTCCCCTTTGATTCAATTTATGTTAAAAAAATGTATGTAATGTTTTCTTTAAGAAAGAAAATCTTTATTTTCTTAAAGAAAGCGAAAAACAAAACAAGCCATTACATCATGATCAAACAGCTGTTGTAAAGCAAAGATACGTGCCATTGAAAAAAATAAATATCTTTCTTTTGGCACATGCCCTTCAACGTTGTGGCTGGCTTGTTCTTTAATATTTTTGCAGCCGTCCTAACGCCACTAAGATGCTGTTGCCTATTGCCGCCGTTTGTGTGTTAGTGAAGTCCTAAATCTGTAATGTCCGTTATTTTTGGAGGAAATGTCTTGTTTTTATCCTTGACATTTTTACCTTCATGCACGTAATAAATGTACACACATATGTATCTATGTACATATGTATATATGTATGAGATTTAAAAAAAGTTGTTTCTTAGTCAAAAGAGGGAATGTCTTGAGAAATTGAATGCTCATCTTTGATCTCAATTTCATGGCCGTTGGTGTTATTCGGCTTTGTCCGTCAATTGATATCAAAAGTGTGATATTGGTTTTTATTATTAATATGTTTTACTTATTATTATTTCTTATTATAATTTATTTAAGAGAGACGTTTTGTAAATAAAATAAAATATTCGATAATGATTGTTGAAGCGCTTCCCTATTCAAATCAAAATGCACTTCGTATCCACAATCCGGCAAATTGTGCGCAAATTTCAGTCTGTAGGAAATGTGATCCGCAAAACGTGACTGTTTAGTGTAGCTTAAGGGCTGTGGGCGGGATCGGGCCGAAAATAAAGTCGGCCAAGTAGTTACTGTGAATGATGTTCGCTATTGCGAGATGATAAAGGACCCAACTACACTGAAAGAACGAATTTCTTTTCCGTTTATGCCCACACATGTCTCCATAGGCCGGATATTTTTGCCTTGTGTGAAACCCAGGTGTCTGAGAATGCTGATCCACAGGATTTTCACATACCTGGGTATCAACTTCTATCCCTATTTAATTTCCACCGGGGCCTTGTAGTTTACGTTCGCAATGAAGTTGTGTTCCAATGCCAGCAACCATTAGGCATGCACGATGCCGAATTTACCTGTCTTTGGGTTAAATTCAAAATCAGGTCACACTTTTTGCATTTCGGGTTTCTATACAGAAGTCCAAATGCCGAGAGGGATACTACCTTTTCTGGTTTCGATACCCTCTCTGACTCCATATCGAAGATCCTGGAGAGTTGTCCGAGCAGTGAAATCGTTGTTGCTGGTGATTTCAATGTTCACAACTCATCCTGGCTTCGCCATTCGAGTCATACAACTCCGGAAGGCCAATATGTCGAGTTATTCGCTGCGCACAACCACCTAGCGCAATTAGTGAATGAGCCAACGTATATTCCATGTGTTGAAGGGCACCACTCAAATACACTTGACCTATTCCTGACTTCGCACCCTGAAAAGTACCAAGTCAGCGTTAGTGCACCTCTCGGCAATTCGGATCATTGCACCATTTCTGCCTCCTTTTCGATCTCTGAACTTCGTAACGTTTCGAAATCAGCTACGAAACGTTCAATATTTATTTACGAAAAGGCGCGTTGGGCTGAGCTCAACCAATTTTATGAGCATTTTAATTGGAAACTTTGCTTTCTAGATAACGACATAAATGCTTCTGCAAAAATGGTCGAGAATATGATATTGCTAGGGATGAAATCATTTATCCCCTCCAAGCAGATTTCGGTTAAACCAAGAGTGAAATCCTGGTTTAACCAGACGTGCAAAAACGCAGTCAGATCTAGAGAGGAAGCATTCAGTATTTGGCGTTTAAACAAAAACCCAGAGACTGATTTGCTACGCAAAAAGGCGAGATCTTCGTGTGCCAAAGTACTTAGGCGTGAAAAGTTTCTTCACGAACAGCGCCTTCGTGCCAAGGTCCTTACAGCTCCCAGGGGCAGTAAGACCTTTTGATCATTCGTTAAGAGGGTAAAGAACAATACTAGTTCGTCTATTCCAACTCTCTTAAAGAATGACCAAGCATTCACCGACCCGGTTGACAAGGCTAACCTGCTGGCTGAAATTTTTGCAAGCAATTCTTACTTGCCGGAAAGCAGTCAATCACTTCCTGAGCTCGAAAGAGTATCTGCAACTATGCCAAAGATATTTTTCCGGGCTCGAGCAGTTAAAAGGGTTTTGGCCGACCTCGACATAAATAAGACTCCTGGACCGGATGGCATCCCAGCACTGGTCTTGAAGCAGTGCTCTTCTACGCTTGCGCGTCCGTTAGCACACCTCTTCAGCAAACTTTACCATGTTGGTGAGTTCCCATCGTGCTGGAAGGTTGCTAATGTAACGCCAATCCCCAAAAAGGGTGAAACTAATAACCCCGAAAATTACCGCCCAATTGCAATTTGCTCTGCGCTTTCCAAAGTGATGGAAAGTATGGTCAACTATCACCTTATGAAATATCTAGAGTCACATAAATTACTTTGTGACCGCCAATATGGATTTCGCAAGGGTCGTTCTACTGGCGATCTTATGGCATATCTGTCAGAGAAATGGTGCCACTCAATCCATCATTTTGGCGAAAGTAAGGTGGTGGCTCTGGATATTTCCAAAGCGTTTGACAGAGTGTGGCATGGTGCGCTACTGGCAAAACTTACTGCTTTTGGTGTCGGCGATGACTTCTCTCGATTTATATCGAGCTTTCTCAGAGACCGCACTATACGAGTTGTTATAGATGGGGTCTCATCAAACGAGTTCAAGATTAATTCAGGGGTACCGCAAGGCTCCGTTCTTTCTCCTACCCTATTCCTTATATTCCTAAATGACCTGTTATACCAAACTTCCAACCCTATCCACTCCTTCGCGGATGACAGCAGCATCTGCCATTCGTACTCTTTCAGTTATAGGCCCAGCCTATCCGAGATCGTTGCCAAGAGGCAAAATATGAACGACTCACTAAACAGTGATCTTCTATTAATCTCCGAATGGGGTCGTAAAAACAGGGTCGCCTTTAACGCTCGTAAGACCCAATGTTGTTTATTAACACACAAACAAACGACCACAGATGCTGCTTTATCTGTACTCATGGATGGTATAAATATTGAGGAATCGGAAGCTCTTGATGTTCTTGGAATGAAGATACAGTGTGATGTTCGCTGGACTGAACACATTTTTCATATCTCTAAAGAAGCATTCAAGTGCCTAGGGTTTCTAAAACGGTGTAAGATTTACTTCACTCCATCTGATCTCCTTACTATTTATACCACCTATATCCGACCAAAAATGGAATACAACTCTCATGTTTGGGCCGGTGCCCCAAAATCAATTTTGGGGTTACTCGACCGTGTGCAGGAGAGGGCGAAGAAGCTTATCGGTGACAGTAGGGTATCCAACTCTATTGACTCACTGGAGCATCGACGCTGTGTGAGGTGCGTTACTCTGTTCTATCGTTACTGCAATGGATTTTGCTCTGACGAGATTAGGGACCTTGTTCCTGAAACCCGCACATTTTTACGTAGCACGCGTGCATCGTTCAGGGCTCATCCATTTGTGGTCGATTGTCCAGGGAATCGTACTACGCATTACAGAGAGAATTCGTTTTTCAGCCGTACGCTCCGCCTGTGGAATAAGTTACCTGCTGGCGTGTTTCCTGTCTGTTATAACGTTGAAAGGTTCAAGTCAAATGTTCACAAATACTACTCCCTCTTTCCTCCTCCTCACAACCTATTTTCCTAGTTCTGGTACAATGCACTGCATATGTAGGGGTCATCCCCTGAGTACTGGTCCAAGTTAAAAAAAAAAAAAAAAAAAAAAAAAAAAAATGCTTCTTAACGGGAATGAAACCGTTTCGTTAATTCCGTTTCATTAATGGAATGAAAATTTTTGTCAATATTATGAACGGTTTCATTTAAGTGATGAAGGTTACATTAGTATAATGAAACTTTTTAAATACATATTTGATTACATTTGTTGGTGTCATTAATATTACGAAAACTGTTTCATTCATACTATTTTTTGACTATATCCCGTGACTATATCAGCGACAGATATGAAAGCTCTTTGGACGATAACGCTGCTTAACGTGACTGTCCAAAAGGAGGCAATTTACAAAAGGGAAAAACTAATCAGATAATCAGATAAACTAGTCAGATAATCTTATTGGCTATCTTGCAATCCTAAAGGCTATCAGAGATGTAATTGATATGTCGCAGTTGAGTGACATCATTCCTTTACCAGAAAATTCGGAATCGTCTTCCCAATAAGTAAAAATTGGGATACAAGCCCGAGGTGATTGCAGGAACTGGTACATGGATGGATCCAAATCGATCCATGAAGTTAGAGCGAGAATAGTGGTGCGTAGAGCACGCAAGAAAATACACTTAATAAAGACACCAAAATCTTCAAAGTGGAACTATATGCAATAAGGGAAGTAATAGTTACAGGAAAATAACAACTAGTAAACACAACACAATTTTCAAAGCGGAACTATACCCAATAAGGGAAGTGGTGGTTATAATCTCCGATAGGGTACACAAGGGAGTGATTATAAAAATACTCTCTGATAGTTAATCAGTACTCAAAGCTCTGAGCAGTTGTGTCTTTACGTCCAGGTATGCAACAACAGGGTAAATGAATTGGCCAGCCAGAACCTAATTACTCTGGTCTATGTACCAGGACATCAGGGGCATTATGGCAAAATAATTACAAACATCTATGCCAAAAAAAGGAGTGGAAGGAACTTTTATTGGCCCCACTACAACATTTGGCTGCAACAAGAGTCTCCTTAGACATGAAGAAATTTGACGAACTCCATCGTGGAGTGAAACTGACGGTCTTGAACATTAGCAGAAACTTCTAACTTTTCATGCAAAGAGGGTCGAATATGCTCTAAGATCAGAAAATACAATACAATACAAATATTTGCAGATTTGGCGTTGAAAAGGAGGAGTCAATGGAACACTTGATCACTCACTGTGGGGCATTGGGACACAGGACTGTACATGCGCATACATTAAGGGAACAGGAAATTCCGTCACTCCCAATAAAGGATATTGCCGTACTCAATCCGTGAAGGGGTAAGGGGAAGCACTGTAGATCAATATGTAGAAAGCATTTCACCCTGTTTAGGCTTGAGGTGGACTTCTGGGACACCATGTATATACAACCTCTTGCACCCAAAAGATGAATTTTTTCGTGTTTACAATGAAAACTTTTTCCATAAATGAAAAAATTTCATTCTATTTACGATTATTCACCTTATATTCTGCAATACAAGACGACGCCGATTTTTAAATTTTGCGACGAATTTTGCATGTATTGATAACTGCCGACACGTATTTGATATTCTACAAGAGAAAATGGTGGCAATATTGTTTTTAATTGCCGGTTATTTTGTCGTCACAATTTTTAGCGTCGAGTTCAAACAAAAACATTAAAAACATGAATAAAGAAAAGTAAAAAAATTGGAATAAAATGGAATGAAATTAAAATTACGAAATCCCGCTCAGTTTAAAAAATTATTAGAGGAGTGGGAAAAGAGCCCATCACTGGCCAGAATTAAAAATTCACGACTTCTGCCTAAGCAGTCTTCCTTCTACTATTAAGTTTGTTTTGTTTTCTTCGTCACTGGTGTCGGAATATGGCTGGAGAAACATTTTGTATTTAAAAACTTCCTCAATTTGCTTTTCCCACAAATTTTCCATTTTGCACAAAATTTTGTTCTAAATCAAAAGGGGAAAAAACAAAGCAACTGACGCATACGTTAGAGATGTGTGTTGGGTTTTATTAAAGTTATCGATAAACCGGCAACATCAATACAAAACTGTTAGGGAATGCCAGATTAATGTTGATTTCATCTTATACCATGTTCAGACGGTAATATGAAACACTTGGTTCGCTCTCTGAACCACTATTGCGAAACTAGGTGTTCAGACGGTTGTTTTTTGCATCACACTGATGTTTACATATTTTGTGCAAACGTTTCACTAATTCTTTTTCCAATTTTTATTTAAATTTTTATGTAAGTATCAAATTTTTACATTTTCGATGTGTTTATTTTGATTTTACACGCATTAATTATCTGTTTTTTCTTTGTTTGGATTTTTTTGCAGCTAGTTCAGATAAACTAGCGATAATTTATTATCAAATTTGGAGATGATAGTAGTTTTTACTTGGTTCGCAACAAGATTCAAAATGAACCAAGTAGGTTCGCTCTCAAAATTTTGTATGGCGAACCATGTTGGTTCAATCAAGATTAGGCCGCGAACCACGAATGAGAGAGCGAACCTCGAAAATAAGCCTTCGTGTGAACATGCTATTAAATTGATGTTGCCATAATATTATCGCCGACAAGCAGAATATATGTAATTATTTCTTCATACTCTGAATGAAGCACTACGTTGGTCCAAGAGCAACGCAAAATTGTAACATTAATGTAGAAAATCACTACATCTACGAAAGATTTTTTATCAGTGAATATATGACGTCACTAAAAAAATGCCGATTTGAAAAAAGTTTTCAAACAAACGTCGTTACTAAAAACTGTTTTACTAAAAAGATTTGTTTTACTGTTTGCTTCTAAATCCTTCTGCGGAACAGGTTTTGCCTTGAGGTAGACCAAACTAGGGCAATCTGTTTTCTGGGATATAGAAGTGAAGGAATCCCTAGTTTGTTGTAGCAAACCAAACTCTAGCAGGCCGTATAACTTATGTTGTGTTGTACTGCCGAAACCCGTATCAAGTGTTAAAATTGGCAAAACGGGGATCAGCAAAGATCCCGAAAGATTCTATCTTGCAGATGCTGATTATGGTTTAGGTGCCTACCTTAGCTAAAACGTTTTGGCTGTGGCTTAAATCTAAAATCGCAGTAAGGAGAATTACTGCCTGGCCCATGAAGTCAGTCGACTTCGCTCGCTCGCATAAATACATGCAAACCAAACACAACATTTTAAAATTTGTTTTTGTTTCAAACGTATTTATGCGGGCGAGGGATGTCGAATGACATCGTGGGTCAGGCAGTAAGTTTCCTTGATAACTATGATGCACAATGATTTTCGGGGGCTAACAACACCCCGAGGTGCTGTCATCTTGCAGCAAACAGCTGTGATGGTTAGACGGTGAGTTGGTTATGTACTGATACTCTTAATGGGCTTCAGCCTGCCGTCTCATTCAGCCTTGTCTTCCATTGACTTTGGAGAATTGCTTTTAGGAAGGATTATAAGGCCCGAACTCTTAAGAGGGCTTCGGCTACAAACTTATAGCGAAAATTTTCGACCTGCGTGAGCCTTGCAAGCCACACGGGGCGCTGGTGAATCGTGAATAAATCACCCCGTGAAGTTGGTCCAACATCTGATTAGGCCGTTCAGGCAGGTGCTGATGTAAATTGGGAAATCGAAACTGTCTGCTTCAAGAAATTGCGATTTACACTTTCGTGTATACATATGTATGTATGTAGAAAGCATTTTATTTCCAAATTTTATTTACCTTCTTTATTAATTTTCTACAAAAAATTTTTATGGAAATGTATGTGTGTTTTAAAATATTATTTTTAAGTATTTACATAAATTATCTCCTTCATTAATTTTTTTTCAACCATTTATGACATTCATTTAATCTTTATTTATTTTTAAATAAATAAAAATTATTTTGAAATTAATGCTGCTGATTGCAACCGCTCCCCCTCTTTAAAATTTCAAATATTAAAAAACTCCATTTATAAATAATTTCACACATTTTTGTGTTTTCCTTAAAAACAAATCATGGCACTCACCTTTTATTTTTAACAAGAAAAAAATAATATTATTTGAATATGCATTCCAAGTAGAACATTCTGCCTCCCCTTCATTAAGAGGATCATGTGTTTGAGCATGGAGTGAATCTGATTACCCTGTCCTCGCCTGACACATTTGAATATCATCATAATTATTATGACTTTTCTTCAAGAAACTAAACAGCAAGCAGTTGTTGTAACTGCGAGCATTTGGGCGCAGCCAAAACACAAAAATTCCCAGGGTCTCACGTGTTCGTTCGATATGTAAAAGTTTCTTTCGAATCCTTATTTCACCATAAAATACCTTCACAGATGACAAAAACAAAATTCCCATAGTTATACGATCGCTCATAAATATTTATTGGTATGAGAGTGAGTGGTGGACTGGTTGTTATTGTTGTCAAGTTTAGTTCGTTCGCTTAATTTAAAACACAAAAATAGGGGCGTCATTTTCCTTGTGTCTGTCTCATCAACGTCATCAGTTTCTTGTACGCGCTTTGGCTGTGTGTCCTTTTAGAAGCAACTTCCTTAAGTTCCTTCCGCATAAACTAACGTGGTTAATTTGTTTGTCCATAATATTTTCTGTTTGTTGGACTATTTGTTGAGTGTCGTGTCGGAGAACAGTGGTGGTTGTTTTTCCTTTGTTTTTGGTTTGTTTTTTTTTTCTTTCTTTCTTTCCTAAACCTTTGTGTCCTTGTGAACTGCGTGTATTCGTGTGTTAGAGCTGTATTGTAATGTGCATTGACTTCCCCCTTTTGCACGTGGATTAATAAACATTATTATACTCGTAGTTCAAATTATTGCATTTTGAAAAATACCTTTACTTAGGTGATCGTGAGAAAAAGTTTTTCCCACATTCATTCCTTCAAACAAATTTGAAATTCAGGCGCTTTTATACGAATGAAGTCATTCGTATAGGCATTTTATCTGGGTGGTGATGTTTGAGGGACTGTACTTTATCAAGGATAGTTGTTAATTGCATCTTGAATATAAATGTTTGTTAAAAAGTTTCATGCGCTAAGGGTTCAAAGCCTCTGCAAGGTTTGTTTGAGTGGGTTTTCTAAACGGGTACATACCTACATACGAGTATATATGAAAAGGTTCAGCAGCGAGTGAACCAAGTGTGGGAAATTTTGAACAGATGTTAAGGAATGAAAACAATTTCTTTTACTGTGAGTCATTAAAATTAAAATGACGTCTAAGATTTTATTTCAAAAGCGGAAAAATTATTCCCAAATATGCACATTTAAACAATGAAGGCAAGTTTAATCTTTTATTAACTTATCTTTATTTAGACGTTGCGTACCTGAGCCTACATTACACATAACAAGTAAGAGTGTAGTATATTAGGCTGGGCATAGCATATACACATAGTATATATTACAAATTTCAACTAAATATGCTCGGGCGTATACGGACCGATATCGGGGAAAATTTTTTTGCCTTGTAATCGCCATGCCAAAGAGGTAATCTTTCATGGAAATTTTCATGTTTTCGGTTAGACTATATCTCGGATATCGGACATTTTCAGTATTTTATAAGTGTTTTTAAGCAAAAAAATTATTCATAGAAAAATCGGCTTAGAATATATGTGGACCGATACCAGAAATTTTAATTTTCTGTATTTTAGTAACCTCCTTCGCTCACGCGAAATTTTTATGAAAAAATCGGTTTAGGCTATATCTCGGGTATATAAGTACATATGGACCGATATAGGATTTTTTCATTTTCTGTATTTAAGTAGCCTCCTTTTATAAACAGAACTGCTTTTAAGCAAAAAAAAAATTTTTTTTTATGCAAAAATCCATTTAGACTATGTCTCTGGTATATATGGACCGATATCGGAGTTTTTCATTTTCTATATATAAAATTTTTTATTGCGAGAACTGCTTTTAAGCGAAAAAAATTTGTGTAAGTTCGCTTACGGGACATTTTCATGGAAAAATCGGTTAAGCTATATCGGGTATATGTGGACCGATATCGGAAATTACCATGTTCTGTATTTTAGTAACCTCCTTTTATAATCAGAACTGCTTCTAAGCAAAACAAAAATTTTTCAAGGAAAAAGCGGTTTAGGCTATATATCAGGCACATATGGACCGATATCGGAAATTTTCATTTCCTGCATTTTAGTAACCTCCTTTTATTACCAGAACTGATTTTAAGCAAAAAAAAAAAAGTTGTAAGTTCGCTTACGCGACAATTTCATGAAAAAATCGATTTACGCTATATATCTTTATATCGCTATATCTCGGGAAAATTTTCATTTTCTATATTTAAATAACCTTATTTTATTACCATAACTGCTTGTAAGCGAAAAAATTGGTTTAAGTTCGCTTATGCGACATTTTCTTTGAAAAATTGGTTTAGACTATATCTTGATAACACATGGATCGATATCGATGAAATTTTTGGGTTTGTTTTTTAATCGTGTCGTGCCAAATAATTGTGAGAAGTTTGAAGCAAAACAATTTTTTCTTAAATTTTGCATACAAAATTGCCAAAAAAATGGCTTTTTTCGGAATTTTGGATATATCTCAGCTATACGTGAACCGATTTTACTGAATTTCCATAGCAATCTCATGAATCGATGGACTAATAGAACGGTGAAAGAAAAAAGTTTCTAAGTCTAATGGTTTTCTCAGAAACGGTATTCACAGCCAGTTTACCAATCTCGACAGCGTACTGGCGTTCGCAATCTAAGCGAAAGAAAATGGATTTGGGTTCGTCTAACGTTTTTCTATGCGAACGATGTGTCAAAACTCAATCAAAATACATAAGAATATGCGAACGAATGGTAGTGAGATAGACAAACCCAAATTCATTCGAATGTTTCGAATTCGTTTTCTTTCGAAATTGGTAAACTGGCTGTTAAACGACCGACAGACGGGCATCGCTTAATCGAATTTTCAGAATATTATACTTTAAAGGGCCGGAAATGAAAATTGTAGCAATTACAAACGGAATCGCAAACTTATATATTTTTGTGAAAGGTATAAAAACAACTTCAATTTGGGGAAAATCAAAAACTGTAGTTCGGATACAAAAATGCGTTGTGTTGAAATTAGACGTTTTAAAGTGCGGTCTCCACCTGAAATGAAAACGCTAACTTTAACGCTAATTTCAAGTTAAAGTTAAATGTGGACCGTTCATGTTGAAGTTTGGTTAAAGTTATAACTTGGTTGTTAAAAAATTTCATTTAGAAACTCCGTTATAACTTAAATTGACAACAGCCTGCTTTTGAAATTGTTTTGGCCGTTTTTACATTTTTACTATGAGAAGTTATAACATCACTACGTGTACGCCGCCTTTAACAGAAAGATATTTAAACAGCAAGTTTTAACTTCAGGTTTTAACTGCGTTTTAAGTTAGGTGTAGACTGCATCTAAGATCCAAAACGCGAAGTTAGCTGCATTTCAACATAATACTGCATTAAACACATTCAAGACAACAAGCTACCGACCACAACCTGTCCAAAGAATAATACATGTTTTTGTATGGAACTACTAATTCTTTCACAGAAATTGTTCAGAATAGCTTCGGCTACGAATTTTCGTTTCAATCGATTTATTTTACTTCCTTCAGACTTTATCATGAAACAGAACTAGGGCTAGACGATGTTTTCCATACAATTTGGCATTGCCAGGGAATGCGGTCGTAAAATAAAACCTATTTTTAAATTAGATTTTTGGTTTGTATGTATGTATCTTGTATCTTTGAAGACAATGTCGTCTATGACGATTTTGCCATCTGGGTATATACATACGTAATACGTATACGTGTGCGTAGATATGCATATGTATGTAAATGTTTTTACTTTGATTTATTTTTTTTTTTAAGCTTGTATTATTTTTTTTATTAGTTTATTTGTTAAAAATTTCTTTTTTCAAAATATCATGTACAAATTAGTAGATAAATAAGATTCTAAATAAGCTATAATACTTAAGAATATTAAAAAAAATAAGTCATTTTTTAATGCCAAATGTTATAAATTCACCTCACGTATGAACGTTGTATAAAACGTGAATTTATTTTTGAGCACGCGCAATTATTGTTGTTCAATAGTTTTGTAGCTCATTTTCTTCAGGCAACGGTACTTTTGTGCTGTTTAACACTTTTTATGGGACAAGTTAAATTTTATTGAGAATATGAAAGAGTTTAATTAAAGAAACTAAACAAAAGTAAAACATGATTAAGAATGGGTGAAAACATTATTTAACCGTTATTAAATATAGTTTTGTTTGCTTTTTGAAATCAACGGTATTGCCATTATTAAAATAACACGCAAATTGAGTTCTCATTTATTTTACATATGTTGGTAAACATTTCAAATATGTGTGTGTGTACTATGTGTATCTAAATATATTTGGGGACGTAAATAAGCGGTTTAACTCAAAAAGTGTTTATTCGCAAAACTTTCTTGAATTGTTATTTCCTTTATATATTTACTGTCGTATTCATAAAAAATATTGTATGTTTATTAAACACTCATTTGACAAATTTTCTATAAAAATAACAGTTTAATAAACATACAATATTTTTCATGAATAAGGCCACTATACGTATTTTACTTCCTTTATATGTATGTAGCTAAGTTGTAGATGTTTGTTTTTTTTCTAGAGGATGTCTAAAGAATTCATTTGAAAAATTTCTTAAGCAATATGATGTATTAAAAAATATTAAAAAAATTACTTACATATTACGTTTTTTTCCGTAACAGTGTTATCATAAAGTAAGATATAAGTATTTTTGCTAGGTTTTCGAGATAGGTACTAAAAAGTTTTTTTCTAAAAATAAGTTTTTATTTGGAAATTTTTGTAGCGTACATTATTTGGTTTATTAAATAAAGTGGAACCAAAAACGCAAGTGCTCTTTAATGATTTGTATAAAATTAATTTTTGTGGGAAAAAGTTCTTATTTTTCGGTAAAAGTTTTTTTTTTATATGCAAATACCGTGCGCTTGTCAGATATTTTAATATATTTAGCACCGTGTGAGTATTATTGCTACCTTAATTTTATACATCTAGCCATGCATTAACAGCGTCTCCAAATATCAGTTTAGCTAAGTACGCAACTAGCATTTTCAATCGTATATGACTCTGGAAGGAATCTCATGAAGAATGTTTTTGATTATCGACGAGCTCATTTCTTAATCACAGAAGATCTCTCGCACGGCTATGAGACTCTTACACAACTCAGCAAAAGGTCTTTATGTTAATCGTATAGGGAATCGTCTAAAACGATTAAGATATTATCTTGCGAATCCTCAAGCAATCAGCCGTGTAATCGTTGCATGATTCATACAGGAAACAGTACAAAGCTCGTTCTATATTTTCATACTATATATAATTCACCATAGAAAAAAAACGATTGTACGTTGTTTGTTTCTTTTTATCTATAATATAAAAATCAATGCAAAATTAAAGTAAACAAAAACAATAAAATATTTAATCGTCTAACAAACATTCCAAGATTGTGTGACGAGCGTGTCAGAAAATTTGTAAAACAGAAATATAAAACTAGAGGTTTTTGTTATTGTTACTTGTCAGATAATGAACAAACGATTCTTTTGGGGATTGCACATTGAGCACAAAAGTCCAACAAACAACGTATGCTAGCTGGGTAATATTGCTTCATCATAAATACAAAATTTTCGACATAAGAAGTTGTATGAGGAACACTGTGTTTGTTGTGCTAATAGATTACTATATATAGCAATTTTGTAGTGTGCATTAAGTATTATTGGTAACTTTATTTTTATACATCAAACTATACCCTAAGGTATGGGTATAATTATAGTACATAGTAATCGCTATTGAACAACAATCAAAATTTCACGTTTTTAAAAAAACCAACTAACGACATCTACCAACTAACAACTTCAGGATCCGTTAAAATTTCAACACGTTCGGCTTACACCTTCATCTCGAAAGACACATTTGAGACCATATTCGTGACTACCTTTATACCTATAAACAAAAAAGTATTATTTTGATTAATTTCCTTTTCCAATAATCAGCAAACTCAAGGTCAATTGTTTTTTATAAAAAAACTAACAAAGTTTATTCAATATTTCGTTATCTTTCCGTAAACTTCTTTAAAGAATACAAAATACCAAATAAAGTTTAATTTTGTTTTTTTAGAAAACAATCGACCTCGAGTTGGCTGATTATTGGAAAAGGAAATTATTTGAAACAATAAATTAGGATCAAGATAAACTGAGGTATTATTTTGAGTTAATACAAATGCTGGAAAGAAATGAATCGTATATCTTCATATGAAAAGTGTTTTGATTTGAACCTCTATTTCAGCTAAAAATAATCAAACTATTTAATATAAATTTTCTTGTATTTTTACTTTGTTCTTAAAAAAAATGTTATAATGTGTTGATCCTAATTTATGGACGTTTTTTAAATAATTTTCTTCTTTTAATAATTTGCAATATTCGAGGTGGTTTTTTATAAAAATGTTTAATAAATTAATTTAAATGCTACAAATTATAAATAGAAAATAGAATGAATTTTAGAAAGGATACGGAAAATTTAGCTAGTAATTATAGGCATTTAATTTATAAGAATAGAATAAAAATATTAAAAAAAAACGGTTTTTATATGATTTTTATTGTGACAATTTTAGTATGTTAAATTCAATATTGGGTGTAGATATGTTAAATATTATTGCGTAGATGTATGTATGTATGTAAATAAAAATAAATAAATAAATTATTTTCCTGAAGAAATTTTCCAACGGAAAATGAAATATTGAATTAATTTATTAAATATTTTTATAAAAAACCACCTCGAATATTGCAAATTATTAAAAGAAGAAAAAAATGTTATAATCAAAAAGTTTTAAAACAATTGTGTTTTATCCACTATATTAGCTTCTAATATTGATATCAGTAAAAAAATTATAAACAGCTTGTGTTTTATGTTTCCCTATAGGTCGAAACATCATAGGAGCGCCCTAATTAAATTCTACTGAGCTTATATGATACGTCGATGTATAAACATCTGGGATATATAGTTTTAAAACATATAAAGTTTATAAAGTTTTAAAACATATAGTTTTTAAAAGAATTGCAAAACTTTAAAAGAAAAACATTGTATATATGTATATTTTTGAATCGAATTTGTTTATTATGACGTATTTAGATTTTCTTAAAATGTGAATACAGGCAGTACCTATTTGACTTCTTTAGTTGATATCGACCGATATTTAAATACATATGTATGAATGACTTACAACCAAACGTATGAGTGCTTCACTTATGCATTAATTTTGTCCATATTTTTTAATACCATTTTGCTTATTAAAATTATACTAGCTGAATATGTAATTATTTTGAAAAGTACTAAAATTAATATAATCTAAATTAATGGGGTAAATAATTTACTATTTAGTAGAAAATTCTACCTGGCAGTGCTATTACTTATTTTGCTATATTTTGTTTTGTCATAACCATCTGGAACAATAATAAAACATCAAGAAACAGAAGAAAAATGCAATTGAAAAGCAAGCGTCCAGTAAAAAAAACACAAGCACACAAACAAACGTGTAATCATGCCTGAACAAAATAATAAAATAAAAGATAAAGGCAAAGAGAAGTTAAGAAACAAAAATGAGTAATACTTCGTGAGAGCATATGTCCTACTCACTTCCTCTCATCCAGCATATGCAACTGTTTTTTTATATATTTGCTTGTTATCTCTTTTTGACTACACTGTATAAATTCTTGTTATTAGTTCTTCTTTTATTGTTGGAGAAAACACTACAATTGAAAGCGCATTTTGTGAACAAAGTAGAAATTTTGTGTAAATTTTCATATTGCAAGCATATTGAAATTAAAAGACTAAAAAATTGCACCAGCATTTACAATAATTGAAATATAAATGTTGTAATTATAATATAAAGAAAAATATAAGCAATATTAAAACAAATTATAGCGTTACAATATTTTTTATATCATAAAAGTATAAGAGAAAAAATGTAATGAAACAGGCATTAAATTTACTAAAATAAAAAAAGGAGACACGAAACAAAATACAAAAAAGGAATTGCAGAAATTTAGGTGTGACATGAAGTGATTACAACCAGTGTAAAAGTAAAAAAGCAAAATTTGTGGTTCAAAAAAGGATACTAAAATTATATGAGTTCTTATAAAAGGCTTGAATATTGATTAAAGATTTTTCTTTAAAAAAAAAAAAAATAAGAAAATTGCAACAAAAGTCTTGGTTAAATACTTTAACTGTAGCAATAATTTGAGAGTGAGTGTTTAAGAAATAATCTTAAAATAAAATGCAAAACAGCCCCAGATCCAATGGAGCAATATCCTCTTTGCCTAGTACTTTGGCACAACTGGCACTGAGAGATAAACAACCTGCCCCAGCTCTACCCCACAGTTTGCCACCCATGGTGAGTGGTGGTTCAAGTGTGTTGTCAAAAGCTTCTGCTCTGCAACAAGCAAACGGTGGTGTTGAAACTAATAATGTAGGCCATAACGATTCCAACAAGCTGACTACAGAATTACAAGAAAAGGAACAAGAAAACAAACAACAGCAGCTGACACAACCAAAGCAAAAGCCACCTCTGCCAGTACGCAACAAACCTATGGAAATTGCAGGTTATGTGGGTTTCGCCAATCTGCCTAACCAAGTGTATCGTAAGGCCGTCAAAAGAGGCTTCGAATTCACTTTGATGGTGGTGGGTGCAAGTGGCTTGGGTAAATCTACGCTTATAAATTCCATGTTCCTGTCGGACATCTACAACTCGGAACAGTATCCGGGTCCCTCCCTAAGAAAGAAAAAAACTGTAGCCGTCGAAGCTACCAAAGTGTTGCTTAAAGAAAACGGTGTTAATCTCACTTTGACTGTGGTGGATACTCCTGGCTTTGGCGACAGTGTAGATAATACCAACTGTTGGGTACCCATTTTGGAATATGTTGACTCTAAGTATGAAGAATATTTAACCGCCGAATCCAGAGTGTATCGTAAACAAATTGCCGACAACCGTGTACACTGTTGCTTGTATTTTATTGGTCCCACTGGTCATGGCTTAAGGCCACTGGATATTGCTTGCATGCAAAGTCTATCGGATAAGGTTAATTTGGTTCCTGTCATTGCTAAAGCCGATACCCTGACCCCTGATGAAGTGCATCTATTCAAAAAACAAATCCTTAATGAAATCGCACAACATAAAATCAAAATTTACGATTTTCCCTCAACTTTGGAAGATGTAGCCGAAGATAGTAAAACTACACAAAACTTACGCTCAAGGGTACCATTTGCTGTGGTGGGTGCCAACACTATAGTAGAGCTAGCCGATGGCAAGAAGGTGCGAGGTCGTCGTTACCCTTGGGGTTTGGTGGAGGTGGAGAGTCTTGCGCATTGCGATTTTATAGCTCTACGAAATATGGTCATACGTACCCATCTGCAGGATCTTAAAGATGTGACCAACAATGTCCACTATGAAAATTATAGATGTCGCAAACTCTCCGAATTGGGCTTAGTTGATGGCAAAGCAAGACTTTCCAACAAGAACCCTCTCACTCAAATGGAGGAGGAGAAACGAGAACATGAATTGAAAATGAAGAAAATGGAAGCTGAAATGGAACAAGTGTTCGATATGAAAGTTAAAGAGAAAATGCAAAAACTTAAAGATTCCGAGCTTGAATTGGCGCGACGACATGAAGAACGCAAAAAAGCACTTGAACTGCAAATTAGAGAACTGGAAGAGAAACGTCGCGAGTTCGAGCGAGAACGCAAAGAGTGGGAAGATATCAATCATATCACTCTCGAAGAGCTGAAGCGCAGGTCCCTGGGAGCCAACAGCAGTACAGATAATGTTGATGGCAAAAAGGAAAAAAAGAAGAAGGGTCTGTTTTAATTAGAATTTCTTAAGAAATAAAGCAAGCAAACAAATAAATAAATACCTACTTTAAAATGCACAGTATTTTCAACCATTTTCCAAAAAAATTTTTTTTCCTATAATTTTTTTTTAATTTTTTATACATCGTCTCTTTTTCCAGTACTTTTTATAAATATCCCTTTTGTATGATTCTACTAAATTGTAAAAAAAGTTAGCATTTTTAGAAAAAACTTGTTCAGAATCTGACGCTAAATGTAGATTAATTTTCTATAATGAAGTATAAATTTTTTTAAAATTTGTATTCGATTACAAGACTTTTTCTATAATTGAGAAATAAAAAAATAATACATTTCTGATGCCAAATAAAGAGAAATGGAGATAAATTAAATATGATTGGACATGCAGGGCAACTGTTTTCACAATTGTTTTAACGTAAAAATCGAGTGGAGAAAATCAATGACTGATGATGCACATACATACATGTACATTTTCCTTGTTGAAATATAAAGTAGCCCTATTCACAACAAAAACATGTTTTTTTTTTTTGCTTTAAGTTGGTTGAAGTCCTGTTTAAGTACACTCCTCCAAATTGAAATTAAATTATAGGGTAGGAGATTGAATAGTAAAAAGAAAATCTTACGGGAGAAAGTTGGCGAAAACGTTTACTTTCCGAATTATGGAAGTCTGAAGTTTCGATATTCCTATACATAAATTGCGAAGCAGGCGTTTTATATACCATTGAGCAAAGAATCTCTATGCTATGTAGTGAAACTTTGGTTAGCGAGGCCGGTGTTTGTTATACCAAAGAGCAGGGGTGCCCAAAAGTTCTATATGGAAGAACAAACACCAACACATCTAAGGAAAAACTAATATTATTTATTAAGCAAAGCATGCGAAAGAGTTGTTGCTTTGCACTTGCGTATGTACACTTGTGTATATTAAAGCGCACAGCCTATAGCTAAGTGCTGAGCACCAAGCGCATAGCGCTTTTATACTCCTGCCACAAAGGAAAAGATCGGTCGAGTCTTGTTTAATACAATTTTTTACCCTTTTTTTGTTTTTTAACATTTTAACATCGAACACTTCCGTGATATTTATCTAAAATTTTGTAAAAACTATACTGTCACCTATGGAATTAAAAAACTCTTGAACGATCTAATTAATTTATTCAAAAGCTTTCAAATGATATTAATTTTGCCTAACTTCACAAATGTAGTGAAAAATGTTAATTTCATTTAAAAGTATGTCAAAAATTCAGAGGTCCATAAGTCGGAAATGCCATTATTTTTCAATTTTCTATCCCCCTGCGTTATTTTTTCCCCCAATTTGGAGGAGTGTACTTAAACTAGACTTGTTCCATAAAGTTTAATATATATTTTAAATTCATATACAAAAATTGTTTAATTTGTTATTTACCCTTAAAAGAGTTTTTAATTTTATCAAGCTTTTACAGAATTTAATAATGTTTCTTATATTATATGATATGATGATATTCAATAAGTTCAACTATTTATCATTATATACATACGAATTTAATAATGTTTGAAATTATAGGACTAAATATTAAAATTATTAATCATTGAAATTTGTTGATTTCTGTCTTCAAATTCGATTGGTTGTGGATACAAAAACTACTATTCTGCATTCTATTCATTCTCAAAAAACACCAATAAATACTGTTATTGATATATTTTATAATTTATTATTGTTTGTTGCTTAAGCCAGTGTTCACTTATTAAAATTATTGCTTTTTATTATTCTTTGTGGGTCTTCTTCAGAAAAAGTTTGGAATCTCGAAATATCGTAAAATAAAAGATAATAATTTTAACAAGCAATAAGTAATAATTAAAATAAAAACGGTTACAAAATTAGCATCAAGATATAAGTAGCCATGTCACAGAGTTTAATTCCGTTCGGAAGCAGAATTCAATCCATTTTTTAGCTCATCAGAAAACGAAAAATAAAAATCTTTCTGAAATGTAATCAATGTTAATAGCAAATATTATTTTCGTTTCTGAAACTAACTAAACTAAATTATCAGGGCTGTTCTGCAAATTACTTTCTGTGAAAGTGATTTGAAATCACAATAAAGGTGTTCTGCACACAAAATATTTTTAATTTTTGTGATTTTAAGCCGGTGAGCTTTATTGCAATCAATTTGAAATCACATTCTGATTTTTGCACGTACTTTATTATAAATTCTATAATTTATTCACTTAATGTTATTTCTATTGATTATTTAAGTAAAATGATTTATTTTATACGAAAAAATGCACTAAATTAAGAAAACATAGATTATGCTTATGTTGTTGCAAGATTTGTTGTATTATTTTGTGATTTGGATTAATGGCTTATTTTATTTTACCTTTTATATTTATTAGAAAAAATTAACCTTATTTTGCAAATAATACCGCAAATGCAAAAATTCAACTTGAAAATAAAAATATCTCTAAATGGAAGCAAAAAAAAAACAGCTGTTTTTTGTGCTTCCGAAAAGTATAAATCGAAAACCACAATTGTGATATGCAGAGCAGACACAAATCACATTTCACAATCGAAAATCACGATTGTGATTTGCAGAGTAGACACAAATCACATTTGTGCTTTTGAAACGGCATGTGCTTTGAAATCACGTGAGTTTTAGAACAGGCCTGTATGTGTTTGGATTGGAATTCTGTGGCATGTTTATTACACTTATTTATTATTATTACTTATTGTTTATGAAACACTATCATTTGCACAAACAAACAACTTACATGAAATTATTTGCAAACTCGCAATTACTCACTTTGTTAATGCACTAACATTTTTAAATCTCGTGCTTTCTGTTCCACGTGTTTAATAAGGGAGCTGCAGAGGTATTGCATTTTACTTTTGACATACATTCCCAATAGTTTTGACCAAAACTTGTCTGAAATACCTACGGTGGCCTGCAATTAAACATTTTCCATTTCTCAGATTCGTTTTGTTTTTGCTCTTTGAAAAGTATTATTTTTTAATCTTTATCCTGTTTCAATTTAATTCTCAAGTAACTTCTTTTAACATAAAAACTTAACGCTGAAGTTAAACTATTATAGTCTACATATTATATAAACAGAAGTAAACGTAAATTGTTTTATCGTTTCAAAAATGTATTCAAAATACTTTGAAAATATAATCTCTCATTTTGCAAAAGAACTTTAGCATTTAAAACAACAACAGAAATAAACTAAAATTAGGCTATTTTTAAATTTAATGGAGTTTTTAGAAAATAGTCTTAAGTTACCGGTTTTTCACAAAATTTTATAATGCATTAAAAACTCATTTGGGATTAAATTTAACATTTTTTTTATTCTGAATAATCTTAAATAATAAATACAATGACAATTTTGCTTCTCCCACAAAAAAAAAAACTTATTTCCAAAATTGTTCTTTTTTTGTAATTCCTAGGGTATTGTTAAGCTTAATTAAAAAAAAAAAAGAAAAACTTAATACAATAATGAAATTTATTGTTACTCATAAATAATAAAACACAAACAACATTCATTTAATTAATCATTGTAACAATTGCTAATAGTCATTCAACCATTTAACAAACAAGAAAACACATTAAAAATACCAAGTAAAAGAATCAAAGTTTAAATAATTGAAAAAAAAGGAATATTTAGTATTAAATTTAATAATAAAATCAGTTAATAAAACGAAAATATTAAACTGTCTTCTGCAACAATTTAAGCCTCTATTAAGCTTTGTAGAAAATACTACATAATTTTTTTTAAATAATGAAAAATGATTTAACTTACGTATTTAAGACTCTAGTTAGCTTTGTTAATCATAATCATATCTCCACCCCATTCATAAGAAAATTACATCTCCCGACCAACCAAAATCCGAACATCCCGTCTCCTAAACAACAAAATCAACAACACTTAAATGTAATTTCCTTTTCTTAAACGTATATAGAAATTAATATATAATATTATTGCTCATAAAACGAAATACGAAAAAAAAAAACATTAATTATAATAAACTCAAACTACGTTTACATTTAATTTGTAAAAAATAATAACAAAAAAATAAAAGCGAAAAAAATTTAATAAATATTAAAAAAAGTTTCCAGTTGTTTTTTTTTTGCAGGCATTATAATTGTTTATAAAAGAAAACATGCCAGGGTCTTTAATTTTTTTTATAATACTTGTTTGGCAGGCTAGTTTGTTTTAAAGGAAGACTTGGCAGACTTTAGGAAAATATTTATTTATGTAACTATATAGTGCAACACAACGGGACCAAGAGGGGACTCAAGTGGGCTGCTTTCATGAAACTGCCGGCCTGTACAACCTAACTATACAGTTGCAAATAAGTTTGCAAAGTATAGAATGCACAAGCATGGGCCGCATAAGCCAAGTTTGTCAAATATTGCAATAAATGCAGTCTCTGAACATAGAAGTTCGTATTTATGATGGTACGTGAATTCGTTACGGTTTTGGTAATTGAGAAATTATCAAACTCTTACATAAATTAAAAACTTTTTCCAAAATGTTTGCATTAAATATTGATTATGGTAAACTTCATCTTTTATTAGTTATAATTCTGGCAAATTTTCGTATATTTCAATAAATTCTTTTAAAGACACCGCTTACACTGTGTTTGATAGAATTGCTATTAATGGAATGTAAAGGCTTATAGTACGCTTCTGTTACTTTTAATGATCCGATAATCGTAAATTCTTTCGACACTAATGGTTGTATGCTCCTGAAATATAATTTTGACGACGGCAAGCAGGTATTTTGGGTTGATGAAAATAAACTGTAAAAGTCACAGCTGATTTCGGTTCACAGCAAATATAATAGAATAACATTGCTTAATAATAAATTTGAAAATATACATATCTTTATAATTATTGTAAAGGTAACATTATCTTAATAACCCTAACGGAGTCGTACTAGAGTCCAAGTTTGATAAACACGAATTCTAGCTATTGAACGATTTTGATGGCATTCCATCAGGCGGGTGCTATCACACATAGTTTGATTATATAATAGTGGCTTGAAAGGCTGTTTCATTATCTAGTTTTTTTTAATATAAAAATATTGTACTTCGTAAAATATAAAATAGGTTTTTTAAAAACGAAAGGAAATAATTAAAAACTCGGCGCCTTTTCGTTGAAATAACGCTTTTTTCCCCCATTTCGGTGCGTTTTAAAATTTCAAAGTTGACAACGCTGATAAACAATGGGCAACAACAAACGAGAACAATTGTTCTGTATCTTATAGGCGAACGGGGGGATGAAAGTGATATTTTGTCGGCATAATTTTTTCAACCAGCTTCATGCAGAACAAACCAATACAATCCAAGCAATCAAATGTATACAAAAACACGAAATCATACACAAATCATGCTGTTTATACGTATACATGTTATGCCGGATTAATTAGTCTCGTCTGTTATTGTCCTATAGCGACGAACAATGCTAAAATAAAATTTGCGAAAGGGAATAATTAAATGCGGAAGGAAAATACTAAGACGCAATACAGGACACCAATTCTTCGACTACGAACCATTTTTCTTTCGCATCGCAATAGAGAGTAACCCCCCTGTATACAGGGCTGGGCAAAATATTTATTGTATTTATTAAAACATTATGTATTTCAAATACAAAATATAAGATACTTTCAATTTGTGTATTTCAATTACAAAATACAACTAAAAAAATCCAAATACTTTTTTGTATTTTGGTGTCATAAAAATGTATTTCAAATACTTGCGCAGTCCTGTCTGTATAACACATTACAACAAAATTGTTCACTGGGTTGCTTTTCATGGGAAAAAAGAGCTTCAGAAAAAGTTAAGAGTTGAATTCGCAGTGTCTTAAATAGATAAAAACAATCATTGTATAAATATATACATGATATATGAAATATCTACCTATGTAGTTACATACATATGTACTTGCCTATTGCTTGTACATACACACGTATATAAATAAGTTTGTGTACCAACTTATTAAAAAATGTTTATTTATGATAATGAAGTTGATTAAAAATTCTTCTGCCAGTTTTTTTAAACGGCTTTATTGAACAGATAGATAAGCTTTCTTATTTGTCTTTCAAATAATTGACTCATAAATATTTCTATTAACAAATAACTAATGTATTATTCATAGCAAACATATGGTTTTTCAATTGCAAATCATTTAAACGCTAAAACTACAGTCTCAAGTAAAATTAAGGCCACGATTAAATTAACAAAAATTTATTACTTTATTAAAAATATTTTTTATAAACATTTGCAAATTTAATTTAATTTGTAGACTAGGAGAAAAATTTGCAAATAATAACTGTAATGTTTTCTTTTTTTTCTACTTTAACTCATTCACCTCATTTTACTATAAAATATCTGTATAAAAGTAGGGAAAAATGCAAATTTTTCTACAATTTCTTTCTTTTTGTGTTTTGTTTTTCTGTAAATAATTTTTTGTATGTGTGCTTTGTATTATATGTATGGGTATTTTTATTTGTTTAAATTACCTTCTTTCTATACCAACCGCATGCCTACAACATAATTTCCCTCATGAGACCATTAAAAATAAAAAAAAAGGAGAACGAACAAAGAACATACATTTTATGCATAGATAGACAATAATAAATTGAAATAAATTAAATAAAAAATTAGCAGCAACTACTCGTACTTATAACATGAGCAGTTGCAATCTGAAAATACCCTACACTTGAGTATAGGCTACCTGCGAGTTTAGGAAAAAGTGATAGAGCATTTAAGGCCATGACTCACTATCCTACACGATCGTGCGGTCTATCAAATGTAGCTGAAAAAGTACTAAAAGCTCAACTGTGTGACAGAGTTTTTGACAATAATAGTATGAACTACAACGCCATTTTGAAGCGAACTATTAACGGCCATTCGCCGTAGTGCGAAAATTTAAGTTGCTGTATTGCTTCAGGGGATGTGAAGGGATTTTGTGGATTTCCGAGGCCGATTTTGGGAACTCGCAACATTTTCGTTAACTGGCTCAGAATTGGATTTTCATATTCGGTGCAGTGCGAAAATTTAATTTGGCGTATGGCTTCAGGAGAAGTGAGCAGACTGTGGGGATTTCCCAAAACTAATTTTGAGAATTCCCAAAAAAATGAAAACACGTTGGCTAAACGGTTAATAACTGGGTTTTTCATATTTGGTGCTCGTTTAACCGTGGAAAGTGTATCTAAACTATTAACGGTCATTCGCTAGAGTACGAAAATTAAAGCGTATTGCCTCCGGGAAAGTGGAGGGATTTTGGATATTCTCGAACTGATTTTGGGAATTCCAAAAAAACTCTAAACGCGTTCATTAACCGGTTCAAAACTGGGTTTTCATATTCAGTGCTGGTTTTTGCCGCGGAACGTGTGTATTGAGAAACCGGTTATATGGATAATTCGGTGATTAACTGAAAAAATGTAATTTATATTTGCAGCAAGACATAGGACTATACGATTATAGAAATATTTTTTTTTTTGTTATTTATTCTTCAATAACCAAAAAGCCTCACAATTACTTGGATAACGTGAGAGGAAGATCTCATCTAATGTATATTATAACATATAAACTGTTATATAAATATAATTATAATGCTTAAATTAAAAAAGAAAAGTAAACAAAAATAGTAATAGAATCAAATCTTAATTTGTAATTTCAACCTTTTCCTGTACCTACTTCACACCCAAAAACCAACCAATACAGCCTAGCAACAAGCATAATCCAAAAACTCAAACATTCTCTAATACCATCTTTTTAAATTTAGATAAACTCCACTATATGGAATTAAAGCGTTCCACAATCTACTTATTTTTACCACATATGATCTATGCATTGTATCTATTCTTGGCGATATTAATGCTGCTGTTCTAGATGAGTTTGCGAACACAAATAATCTCGGCAGTTATTCTGGCGAATAAAAGCGAGCGCAATTTCACAAAATATTTGTATATCGTTTAAGAAAATTTAAAAACAAAGATACGAACTAAAAAATAAATGTAGTTTAAATAACAACAAAATACGTTTCAATATCGAATTAAAAAGTAAGAAATAATATTAAAAAATAAGCTTAATAAAAGCTTGAGCGCCCGTAGCTTAACGTGCAGTTCATAGAACACAGACGAGCAACTCGTCTAAAAAATTTGTATGAATGGTACTCAATATTTTGAGTGATTTCCATATAAAATGTTTTAGACGAGTCTGTGTTCTATGAACAGCACATAATTCACAATAATACTGGCCTTTTCAATCACTTTTCATTATATCTTACTTTTCAGTTCAACATCGAAACGTGTATTAACATTTTGTATACTATATTTATTTTGCTGGTGTGATTTTATTTTTTCATCAATTTTTGAGTTTTTGCGATTTTATTTCATTTCAATTTTTGATTTTCGTGCAAACAAGCCAACACCCCCATAAACAACGCTAAATGTTTGCAGAAACGTAACATTTTGGCATGTTTGCTAAGCAAGTTCGTGTAGTTTGTTTGGCCCTTTACCTAGTGTCTACAACTGCGATTAACTCTGAGATAATATCTGACAAAACGTCGGCAGAATGAGAGAACGAATTTCTTTATGTCCAGTTTAATCTCTAACAAGCAGTACACGTATTTTTGTTAATCTCATAAGAATTCATAAATCATTGAAAGCCGAGAAGAAAACACTTCTTTGCGATAAATAAAATTTTATATGAATTTTGTATATGCACACATTTTGTACGAAAGTAATCATTTAGTGTTTATTTAATGAATAAAAACAACCTATTTTCCATTTATAATGGTTTTTAAAAGATATTTTGCAAAATTATTAATCGGTAAACTTACAATGGCGCCTTCTTGTAAACAAACACACACACATAATCGCTTTTTTGACAGCTCTTATTATAAGATCGTTGCCATGAGTTCTCATAAGAACGCTCTCATAAAAATTATTATAAGACTGCGATAACACTGATTTTAAGTCTACACGTAACAGAATTCTCTCTGCGATTGAATTTGACGTTCTCATCTCAGATATTATCGCAGGTGTGGACACTAAGTTATAAGAAAAAGGACATGGCTTTAAGTCACCGTATAAATAACCTCAAAGTTTCAAAAGTAATTTAGAAAAAAGTACATTTTTTGTATTAATTCGTTAAAAGAGTGTTAAGTGTAGCTAAAAGTTTTTGTTCAGCTAAAACATCAATTAAATTCATATTGTGTTGTGTTTTCATTTGTTATATTTTTGGTTTAAGTTATGGTGATATTGTTGTTGTACTGGTTTATGCAACTGAATTGTTTATAAACACAATCTCAACAGCAAATAAAGCAATAATGAGTTATTTATTTATAAACTATAAGACCGCTTAATATTTCTTAAGTCAATGGAGCATCCGTTTCAAAAAAAAAAAAAAAAAAAAATAAATAAATAAATTAAAATACAAAAAAAAATATGTGAAAGAAATATTAAGCGTTTGTAGAAATAGACGATAGGAAATTTCAATTCAAGAACTTTTTTCAAGTTGTTTTTTATAAAGAGATGTAGATGCTTAACGTAATTGAATGTGTAGTGTAGGCTGGCTATTAAGGCACTTCATGTTACAAAAAATTGTATAACTATTTAGTAAACATATATCGTGCATACAAGTGCATGAAAGGCAACTTCAACTTTTACATTTATCTATTTCAGCGGTGGCCAAAATCACACAAAATTCAGCTGTTGCGTCGCTTTCATGTGCACACATAAAGCGAATTTATTCCTACTAGGTGAAACTGCAAACACAGATGTTCTACTTTTTTTCTCAACTTTGAGTAAACTTTAACTTGTTAATGACTCTGTTGTGATTATTCATCTACATTATTATTTAGACGAAGCTTTCAATAGTACTGTAAAGTGTGTACGAGGTCTGATTTAAAAGTAACCTTCAGATTCAAATTTCGTGAGTTACGTATGTAGATTTTCGCATTTTTTTTCTGTTATGTTGGTACACATGTCTGTTATATGAGTGTATGTTGGCAATATCAGCCATCTTGGATTGTCAGTTTGTTTTTGACAGATAAAAAGGTTAGTCGAGTTCTGGTGTGCTCTTGGATTTTTTACTATTCGAAAAAATGGATCAAAGAAACTGTATTAAGTTTTGTGTAAAAAATGAAAGTAAATGCGCAAGGACATTTGACTGTGGCGTTTGGCGAGTCTATTATGAACAAAACACAAGTTCAATTTTGGCATAAGCGGTTTAAGGAAGGCCGAGAAGGTGTCAATGATGATGCTCGTCCTGGTCGCCCGAGCAGGCCAACAATCAATGAAAACATTGAAGCAGTGAAGAAAATGATGTTGGATAATTGTCGAGTTATTATCAGAGAAGTTGCTGACGCTGTTGGCATATCGTTCGGCTCATGCCAAGCAATTTTTACGGATGTTTCAGGTAAGAAACGCGCGGCAGCGAGTATTGTTCCAAAATTGGTAAATTTTGACATCGTCAACGACGATCCAGATTTCTTCAAAAAGGTCATAACTGGTGACGAATCATGGGTGTATGGCTATGACATTGAAACCAAAGCCCATCATTCCAGTGAAAGCGTCCGGAAGAGCCAAGACCGAAAAAAGTACGTCAAGCTCGGTCAAATGTGAAGGTTTTGTTCACTGTTTTCTTCGACTGCAATGGCGTGGCGCATCATGAATTCTTGCCACAAGGTCGTACGATCAATAAGAAATATTACCTTGAAGTTATGCGCCGTTTGCGTGAAACAATTTGTCAGAAACGCATAGAATTATGGAAAAAACAATCACGAATTTTGCACCATGATAATACACCAGTTTACACATCGATGCTTGTGCGTGAGTTTTTGGCCAAAAACAAAACCGTTATCATGCCTCAACCTCCGTATTCACCGGAATTGGCCCCCGCTGACTTTTTCCTCTTCCCAAAACTGAAGACATCGATGAAAGAAATGCGTTTTGCTACGATTGAGGAGATAAAAGAAAAATCGAAACAGGAGCTGTTGCCGATACCAAAAAGCGCGTTTCAGAAGTATTTCGAGGATTGGAAAAACGCTGGCATAAGTGTATGATATCTGAGAGGGATTACTTTGATGAATAAATAAATACTTTTTGAAAAAATTAAAATAACTGTTATTTTTTGATCAGACCTCGTATGTATGCATGTGTATACTTTCTACAATATTTTTTGACACATGCATTACACAAGCATCAATATAACAAAACTCCGTAGCCTTTCAGAAACACACCTTCGTTTTTTCCGTTGCTACCAGCCATGACTAAATTGGCACGTTAAGTGTTGTGTGGCTGTCAAAAATTGTCATGTATCTATGTACATGTAGCAAACCGTAATAGCGCGCCATCAACGCCATTGAAAAATCCTGTTTGGACAATACGCTAGAACGCGTTAAGTTAGCTGCGGAAACTTGTAAAATATTACTGCAATTTTTAAAAATGACAGAACAGCATTTCATTGCTACCTAAATTAGGGAATAAAGCGCAACGTAATTTAAACTTTGATTTTACGCTGTAGTAAGTAACTTAATTAAGAGCGCTAACGTTGTGTCTTGAACAGTATTGTTCACTAACCTTGTTTAATAAAAATCATTAAATAGATATAATAAAAAGTGATAAAGTCGCTAAATTAGTATGAATATACCTAAAGAATTTTTGACAGATAAATTAAATTACGCTTGAAGCGCTGATTTAGGTTGTTCAATGTGTTGTTACTGATATTATCTATTTTTGGTTTATAACAAGTAATTTTATATCTTATTTAGCAGGGTGGCTTAAACAGTCAAGGTGGCAACACTGTTTTTGGCAAAGCACGAGCCAAGGTGCATTAACTTCTATAAGGTGGCAGTGCTACGGCATGTGACAGTTTTTTGCTACTGGCAGTATATTAAACCATTTACGGCATATCGTTCCTTTATTGCAACATAATCATAACTAAAAATAGAAAAAAAGCTCGTTTCGAGAAAAACGCATTTCAAATTTTTAGTTTCCATACAAGTCTTAGAAAATGTTTTTAGAAAATATCTCCTTAAGGAAACAGTTTAAAAGTAATTTGAATAAGTTTTTGACACAATATAAAATTCTTCATTGTTAACTCGAAAAGCTCATTTTTTGAGATATGACTATGTTGCAATAGAGGAACGATATGTATTGTTAACATTTTTGAAAGTAAATTCACTTTGTTTGTTTGTTTTGTGGTTTAGTCTAAATTAAACATTTAAAAATTATTTTGTAAACATAAAATATAATTGTTAAAAGGTACTTTCATAGTTTATAATTGTAGAAAAGTAACAAATATTTTTGATAAGCATAGCTTTCATGTCTGTTTTTGTTGTATTGTTGATGCGAAGAGCCAGCCCACGCACCGATCAAAGCACCAATTTCGATGTGGCTGTAATACTAGCGTATAACTATGAGTACATGGCCACCACTGATCTTTTTCCTATCGACCTTTCGATTGTTTAAATTTTTTTAATTAAAAGCTTTTGAAGAGTCTCCGGAGGGCGTCGTGGAACATTGAAATAAATTTTGTACAATTTGAACGCATTTGCGTGTTTTCATTCGTTTATATGCATAAGTTTTTATTTCTCTGTAAATTTACCACTTCAGTTAAGTCCAACCCAGGCCAACCAAACAGATATTTTTTAATGAAAATGACATACATACATACATACATACGTACAAATGTACGTAAGTGTGTAGGTACTCGTATATGCAAACATTGTTTTTTGTGTGACATTTTTAAACAATAACCACAAAAAACAACAATTTATTTACAGCAATAAAAATTAAAGTGACTTAATGCATAAATGGTTGTTGACAATATCGGTTCGACGACTCGTAAACACGCGGACATGGAAAAAAAATATTCGTTGACAAACAGCAAATACGATACAAAAATTAAGAGAAGGGGTAAAGAAATACCCACAACCATGCCACGATAAAAAACAGAATAAGAAAACAAATAAACAAATGCGATAAGAACTTTTGAAGTATTGAAAACAGAAGATTTCACAACAGAAATTAATATAAATTCCCGCGTTCCAACATGAACGAAAGCGTTAAATTAAGCAACGCATTTCAATAAACAGTTGTTGTTTGTGTATTTCTTCGAAGTAAATATTTAAAAAATAAAAGTGGAAACAACAAACATGCCACATAAATGACGTAGCTTTATTTGTGGCGATGTTTCCTAATAGCGGACACTGTTGATGGTGCAGATCTGATTCTCGAACAAAGTCAATTTAAAAGAGAGCGCACAAAAATCACTGCACGCGTTTAACGCACGAATAATTTCATTTATCAGTTCGGAGAGAATTGTGTGTTTGGTTTTTGTTGTCGTCATGTTCCGAGTTCTTTCCTACGTAATAGGAAACCTACTCATGATAAACAGAAACCCACGCAGACGAGTGGGGTTTCAAAAGTTATCTGGAATGAATGTTACTCTGTTCTATCGTTACTACAATGGTTTTTGCTCTGTCGAGATTAGCGATCTTGTTTCCGAAACGCTGAAACGTGCTCAAGAACAATGGCTCACAGAGCCCACATGCCTTATCTCAAGAAACCTGTGGCCGCATATTAACTTTAACCGAACGTGGGAGCTATTAAAACTGTCCAGATCTCACTTAGGAGTCACTGGATATTGCTCGTTTAGGAACCATGTTAGAAGACTAACAGGTAGTTTACCAATTTCGAATGAAAATGAATGCGAAAGAAAGCTAGTCACTCACATTGGAATCAATTTGGGTTTGTCTATCTCACTATTATTCGTTCGCATATTCTTATGTATTTTCATTGAGTTTTAACATACCGTTCGCATAAAAAAAAGTTAGACGAACCCAAATCAATTTTCTTTCGCTTAGATGGCGAACGCAAGCATGCTGTCGAGATTGGTAAACTGGCTGTAAGCTTACCCTATAATGACTTCTGCAGAATTAGCCAAGACGAGGACATGTTCCTTCTCTTCGGAATATGACCGGCATTGAAGCATCACGGTCTAAGATATATAGTCCAGCGGAGCTTCCATATCTTATCGTGTTTAGACTCGGTCAATCCAACCTCTTTCATAAAGAGCAGCGGATGGCTAGTACAACAGCATATAATGCCACCCCTCTCCATCACACCCACTATATCCCTCTAATTTGTGTGAGCTGAAGAGCCTACGCTACAGCGGGGAATCCAGCCACCCGTCTACCTAACTTTATTTAATAAAAATAGTAAATATAGTCTGAGAGCACCTAAAGTGTGACTACTAATAGACGCAAAAACTGAGCAACATTTGTTTTGAAGCGAAGTTTACTGAGAGTCAGCAAAGCTTTCTCTCCTATCAAAATTGGATTTTCCAATTGCAAGGCGTTGACGTCGCGCTATTTGGGTTGGTCTCATACGTTATGCATGTCCATGAGGATTTTTTACAAATAAATTACGCTTGACGCACTAATTGGGGTTGCACTGTAAGTCTTTCAACTCGATTGATCTAGCTGTCAAAATTTATGTTTGTAGCTTTTTTTTTGCGGAGAAAACGTTAAGTATTTTTTTAAATTGTTTTTAATTTCACGGTAAATGAAAAATATAAAAATGAGATTAGTGCCAAACATCGGTGCTTGGCGAAAAAGTTTCTAATTACGCGAAGTAAATCTATTTGCATTTTTCATTTGGTATAGAGCCGCTCTTAAGAAATAATTACGATGACGCGAGAGCTGTTCTGCAGCTCAGAGCTGTTCAGAGCTGCTTTACGACTGCTCTCAAAGAAGTTGAAAAGATGCGTTACTTGACAAATTATTTTTAGAACTGCCCACTTACATACGTACATATGTATATTAATCTCAGTTCTGGTTTCGTTTGTAACTTGTTCTTATCTTGTTTTTTATAAGCTATTATTAAACAAACTAAATACTTTATTCTTATTCCGTCTTCTACTTTTGCTTTCTTCAATGGATTGGGGCCACTTATATTTTTGTTGAATTTTTCTTTTTTATTTCTTTTACGAGTATACTTTTGAAATTCTCACCAAATAATTTTTAACGTCATTTTGATTCATTGTGTTTGTTCTTCTCTACTGCTGTACGAGTATGCGTGTTTATTTATTTACAATTTTGTTTTGTTTTTGTTGCTGGTTGGTCCCCGAACAGGACAGTTGACAACTGTTTGATGTTTGTTTTGTTTTCGTGTGGGAATATTTCTTTGTGTTTAGTATGTATTGATTCCCTTTTAAAGATGTCATACATGTCATACTCTCATATATTTTCAGTCTTCTCCTATTAACTTTCATTTAATAAAAAGAATGATTTATGTATGTCGTATGTAAATACGTATGATAACACACATGAGTACAAATGTATATACATATCTGTAGACATACTCGCATTAATTTAATGGAGTAAAATTTGAATATTTATTGTGGCTTCTCTTCTGCTGTTTTATTTCATAGCGGAGTATGTATAGAAAGAAGTTAGCGTCACCTCAATTTGGGATCACTGGAGATTATTTAAATGTTTGTTGGTTTTGTTATGTACCCTCAAGGAATTTATTGGTTGTGTGATAGTTTTGACAGTTTTAATGAACTTTTGCTTATACAAAGATTATAGGTTAGGTTTGTGTGTGACAAATTTAAGTATCGTTGTTCGTTGTTGAATTTCTATATCAGGAAATTGGAGATTGTTTTTTATTTGATTTTCGAGGATAAAATGTAAATTACGATAATTTATTTCCTTCCGTTTGTAATGAAGAATTAAATTAACTAGAGATTTTTATGTTTGATTGAATAAAATAAAGTAAAGTGATAAAAAAAGAATTTTTATTAAAGGAACTTGAAGTGTTAGGTAGGAAAGGGTTTGAGCTCTTAACTCCAATGTAACGTAGATAAAATATACAATTAGGATTTTTGAATACTGGGGACAGATTCCGCAATTATGATTTTTTTTTACCAGTGAACACTCAAAATAAAATTCACCGACAGGCACAGTGTTCACTTTTCAGCAAAAAGTGTTTCCGTAAGAAACAATGAATTTTATTGCGCTGAATGTGTTTCTTTAGGCTGAATGATATGCTGATTTGTTAAATTAACTGAGTAACACAATTTGTTTAGTACATAATTTGGATATGTTGTTATCTAGGATGATCTTTCGCTGCAGGAAAACTGATTATTTGGGCCATTTCAAAAACTAATTGTCTATTTTTCTGTGTTTAGGCTATCTACACAATTTCATTTAACCATTGGGCGCCATTATTGTTATGAGTAACCTGCTAATGCGGGACTGAACGACGGCCAGCTCCTCCAGGCATGAGACTACTCAGTAGGGGTCCCAACCCTCGTCCATCACCAAATCCCTAACATCAAAATCTATTTCGTTTGCTTCTGCATTTATAATATTAGACACTATGACCTGCTGCTGCCCTTGAATATCCTGCCCTCGGTTCACAGGTTGTGGATCATTATAGTTCCTGATAGGTCTACTACACGGGCATCTAAATTATCATTTACACTATTTCCTGGGATTTCCATTTTGTTGTCTTCAATTCTATTTCTTTTTGGATCGGTAGGATAAGTCGATGTATTCAAATCGAATGCTGGCACTCTGTCTCGTTTTCTACTATTTTGTATTTCAAAATTATGACTAGTCTTTGAGTTGCTTTTCTCTCTTTTCTGGTCTGATTGGATATTAGTTTTTGTGCTCATCATCTACTTTACGCAATTTGCACAGCTTTATCTACCTATATCGTAGTAGTAAACTTTTCAAAATATCCCCAAGGATCGCACAATACCATTCTACCAGAATCTATCATGCAGACTATAGCAACATACATATAGGTACGTACACACACACGTGTGTACATATGTACACCATACGGACAAGCAATCAGCCAACCTTTTTTTTATTGACAGTAAGTAAACTTTCATGTACGGCTAATTTGGTTGATTATTTCCTTCTACCTATATATTTTTCTTTTATAGGTATAGCCAACATTCGGTTCATCACTGTAACCAGCAGCAACCCACCTAGTCAGCAAAACATACCTCCTATTTTATCTGCAACCATCTTTTTGTATTAGATTTGTTTTTGATACCTATTTAGTTTCTGTTGCCCGCAACAATGTTACTGTCAGCTTTAAATTCGTTTGACCCCTGTATTAAATTTACAATTGAGACAGAATTGAACAACAGAATTTCATATTTGGATACATTAGTTTTAAGAAATGATAATATATAGTTTGCTAATAGATTGGTAGCAGAAACCAACGTCGTCTGGTAGAATAATTAATTATTACTGAAAACATCCAAGGAGAGTAGTAATAAATACCGCAAAAAATCTTATAGACAGAGTATTTAATATTAGTGATATTAGATTCCATAGGAAGAATAAAAAAGTACTTAAAACTATATTAATTGAAAATAGTTTTCCTGAGGACCTTGTTTGAAAATTAATTAGACAATATGATAGCAGGAATAGATCAGATGTTAGTATAGAAACAAAAATTTATAAATCGTTAGCTTATGTACCTAGAATGTCTGAAAGGTTACAGAATTCTAGTATATTTGATAAAAGAAGATATAAAATAGCACACAAGATTTATAAAACAGTTGGAGATTATTTAGTAAAACAAAAGACAGAATTAGTAAGTTAGATAAGTCGAATTTAGTGTACAAAATACCTTGCAGCGGTAATGATAGTGAACAATGTGATAAGGTATATATAGGAACAACGAAGAATAAATTGAAGACTAGATTAGCCGGACATAAAACAGATCAGAAATATAGAAATAATAATTTTTCTCAGAAGACTGCTTTGCCTATTCATTGTCGGGACTTAAATCATAACCCAGATTTTAATAGTGTTTCCATATTGAACACAGCGTTATATGTTTGAGATGCTGCGGATAATCGATGTACCAATAGCAAATAGAATTAATTTTAGAAAAGATACGGAAAGTTTAGCTCAGAATTATAGGCATCTAATTTATAAAAATAAAGTAATAAATTAGCATATTCGGAAATCTATTATTATGTTAATAACATTTTTTGTTTTAAATGTTTTTGTGTATTTTAATTTTTGTGACACTTTATGCAGAATGTATTTATGTATATTTCGCTGCCATTACACAAGAAAGTACTTTCATGAAATTTTTGTATACGTATTACAAATAAAAACTTCAATGAAATAGACGACTTTCATGAAAATTTCTTGTTCGTCTACACAGGAAAGTGAAAGTTCATTTTACAAATGTCGCCGGGGCAAAGAGTTGCAAAATTTGCCTCTACTTCTCTCCACTCTTATTTTGTTTGCTTACTCATCAGAGTTGCCGAACTTATTACATATACAAATTTATGGGGCAATAGTTAAAAAAACTTATCATTATAAACTTTTCTATGATGTTATTTTTATAAAAAGACTTTAATTGTTTTCTTTATGTATTAAATATACAACACAATGACAAATGATCATAATTATTTTCATAGACTTGCAAAAGAAGTTAATTTTATAATTATTATTTTACTTACAATACTGCAACTTTGTATAATTCTTTGTATATGGCAACAGTGCTTAGAATTTGTCATTTTACTTTCAGAAAACGTCAAAAAATTTGTTTCATGAAATTTTTGATGAAAGCTGAGTGGAAAGTAAGCAAAATGAGAGTGTGTTAGTAAAAAAGTGTGAGTGTATTGCAACTTTCATGAAATTACTTTCCTGTCTAAACGATAGGTTTGTTAAAATTATTTTCATTTCCTTTCAAATAATTTATAAACAAAAATTAAAAAAAAAAAAAAAAAATTTTCCTGAAGAAGTCTTCCGAAGGAAGAAGAAATATTGAATTTAGTAAACAAATTTTTTAACAAAAATTTTTATAAAAAAAGACCTCAAGCTTGGAGATCATTACATCTTAATTTAAAAAAAAGGTCGAAAAATTAGGATAAAGAAAATTTAATATTCATACATAATCCTTTGGTTTATTTTTTTTAACTTCAAAATATTAAAAAAAAAATAATAAACAAAATTCACCGAAGATTTTTGGGTGAAAAAATTATTCAGTGTCAAAATTATTCATTCTCACCATTGCAGGCTCAAAAATCAAAAGTGAACACTGAAATTGGTGAACATTTCAAAATCCATCGATGCGGAATTTGGCCCCTGAAGTATCTAATATATATGTACATAAAGAGTGTCGCATAATTAAAGCGAGATTTGAGTTATATGGTAAACTCAGTTTTGCAAAGCGTTGACGCTACCCTATTGAAGTTGGTCTTATATACCTGTTTTATATATGCATGAGAATTTTTGACAGATAAATTACGACTGATCTCTTAGTTAGCTCGTTTAAATAAATGCAGGGTGTGTACCAATTCTTGTGTTTTCTCTAGTTGTTACACTTTACTTAGTGTCCACACCTGCGATTATATCTGAGATGAGAACGTCAAATTCAATCGCAGAGAGAATTTTGTTACGTGTAGACTTGAAATCAGTGTTATCCCAGTCTTATAATAAATTTTATGAGAGCGTTCTTATGAGAAATCTCATGGCAACGATCTTATAATAAGAGCTGTCAAAAAAGCGGATGTGTATACCGTTTGTTTACAAAAAGACGCCATTGGAATTTTACCGATTTTTAGTTTTGCAAAATATCATTAAAAATACCCTTTTAAATAGAAAATAATTTGTTTTTACGTATTAAATAAATATTATTATATATACTATAAGCAATTGATTTTGTAAAAAATGTGCTCATAAACAAAATTTATACAATATTCTATTGATCGCCAATATGTGTTTTCTTCTCGGCTTTCAATGAATTATGGATTCTTATAAGATTAACAACAATACGTATACTCCTTGTTAGATATGAAGATGGACATAGAGAAATTCGCTCTCTCATTCTGCCGACGTTTTCTCAGATATTATGTCAGAGTTAATCGCAGTTGTAGACACTAGGTTAGTACAACTGTTAGCAAGCTGCCCCGACAGTTTAACTCTGAGTTTACACATGCAGGTAACTTGTTGCAAGTTGTACATCAATAAAAATAATGAAATTATCAAAAGCACCATTGTACTACAAGCACTTTTAATGTATGGGCTGACAATGTGTGAGTATTACAAGGGAAGTATAATAGGTAGGTATAAAATTTTTTTCACAATAAAAATAGTATTATATCAATAATAAGTTATATTTGTTTGACTATTTTTGCTTTTTATACTCGTATTATATTTTCGGCATATAACTAAAAATATTAATATTTAAAAAATGATTCCTTGAAAAATATCAATTAAAATGAAATATCTATGGGCAACACCGTGATATAAAAAATACAAGCAAGGTGAATAAATGATGCAATTATTAGGTGGCAGCATTAGGAGTTGTTGTACTACTTACACAATATTTTGTTTGTGTAAAAATCCCGCAGGCCGCCAAAAACATGTTTACAAAACAGAAGAAAATGAAGAAAGAAAAGCATTTTAAGCATTTAAAAAGATTTAAAAAGTTTGAAAACTTTTTCATTGTGTTTATTTTGCACTTTTTCAAACTATTTAGCTAGTGATGCCACCTAGTTAATTGCAGCATGGATGAATGCAAGCGGGAAGGCAAGTTCAGTACTATGTATATTGTTATTGTAAAACTTCCTGAGAATGTTAAAATTTAAATTCGCCGAAGATGGTTCAGCTTGGAAAAAATATTATATAAACGTTTTAACAAATTTTTATAACTGTTTAAAATTAAAATCACAGATTATATTGGGTTTTCACTTTTAAAAACATAAAAATTTGTTCAAAAAAAACTTCAGATTAAATTAAAAGTTTGTAAACAAAAGAAAAAAGGGTGAATCAAATATCCCTGCACATTACCGCCGAATTGTAATTTGCTCTGCGCTTTCCAATGTAATGGAAAGTATGGTTAACGACCACCTTGTAAGGTATCTAGAGTCGGATAAATTACTTTGTGATTGTCAATATGGATTTCGTAAGAGTCGCTCTACTGATGATCTTTTGGCATATTTCTCTGAGAAATGGTGCCAATCAATCCATCAAAATAAAGTGGTGGATATTTCCAAAGCGTTTGACAGAGTGTGGCATGCTAAATAAAATTCTATAAAATCAAAATGCCATCGGCAAATCTACAAGTTATTAAATTCGATAAAGCCTTAAATGACCGGCTTAAAACTACTACGAAAACTTATGTGCAAAAATATTTTTTTGTGATTTAAAATCATTTTGATAAAATGAAATTTTCAAAACTTACGTGAAAATCAAAATTTAGGTACACAATTGCCAAATTCTCAGGGACCGCACTATACGAGTTGTTATAGATGTGGCCTCATCAAACGAGTTCAAGATTAATTCAAGGGTACCTCAAGGCTTCGTAATTTATCCTACCCTATTTCTTAATTTCTTCAACGACCTTCTCTATCAAATTTCCAACCCTTTCCAAGGGTGCCCATACATTTGCACATGCAAATACACACATGAAAGAAATGTAAGGAATTGATGAGAAAGCTTTTCTAAAATCAAAAATTGCCCAACTAAAATTGCTGTATGTGACCTGGCATCTATTCGTACTTTATCTTAAGTCAAGATTATTTGTATAATATTTTGTTTTCAAATAAGTGTCTATAACGTTACAATGATTAATAAAATATTCTACTTTTTAATGTTATTCTACTTTTTGCCTTGCACATTTGTTACGCCCCTATAACTTCTTAAAACAGAACCGCTTGTTTTCTTGTTTCCAATAAAAATTCGCTTTTGTTTGCCAAATATTTTTTAATTAATAAAAATGATTGTAAATTTCCCATATTATTTTAAGCGTTAATTTTATGGCCTTTTATATACGAGGGTGGACTGATATTCCATGCTACCTAAATAGGAAAACAACACTTTTTTCTTCACAAACCATTTCTTTCCCAACATAGTCTCTTTCTAGTTCCATACACTTAGTAAAACGATATTCGATAACAATAACATTTTTATACGATCTGAATAATACGGTTTTGGGACCCTTCAAAATACGCGCCAGTTTCGGTAATTACTTCTACATTTGAGATTTTTTCAACTTTGGAAATAGGACAAAAGTCACTGGGAGTTAAATTTGTAACTTTTCGACTGAAACGTGTGAAATAAAACAAAATTATCGTAAGTTGAAACAAACAGCTGCTTTTCCCACTAAACTGTAGCTATAACTTCTTTGGTGAGTAATAGCTGTCGCGTAATTTTACAGAAAAATTATATATGACGCCGTCGTACAAAATTTCTTAACTTTAGTCATTTTTGGTCGGCGACGGTACTAATTGTGGTTGGACCTCTAATTTTTTAAAATTGCATGTCGGCATCATTTTATATTCTCTGACATTTCTAACGTAATGACGTACTCGCTTTGGATAGTTTTCGGTATGAGTTAAAGACGCAGTTTTTTCACAATTTCCGAGAAACGTTTCACAAATTTTCGGCGCGAGAACTTCACGCCAAAGTTACAGAATACAGCCACTGGACTATAAGGTGGATGATCAACCAATTCGATGTGTATTTCAAGTAATTTTAGCATCGTTTCGTACCGATCCGTTGTCTTAAAGAAAGAGCACTTTTTTTCTTTTTTAAATGTAGTTGGTTTAACTTGACTGCATTAATCAATTGATCTAATATTGCACGATAATATTTCCTGTGATGTTGGATCCTTTTTCAAGATAATCTATAAGCAATATTTCGTGTGCATCCCAAACTACAGTGGCCATAACCTTGCCAGCCGATTTAACTATATTCGCCTTCTTCGGGGCACTTCCACCAGCTTCCACATATTATTTCTATTGATTTTTGGTTTCAGGTGTGTAGAGGTGGATCCACGGATCAATAGGATTACTTTTTATCATGTCTATACACCGCTGTGAAGCGATCTATCAAACTCGTTGTTGTTCGACACTGAGCAAACGCGGCATCCAGCTTGCCGATAGCTTTTTCATATGTAAATGTTCATGCAAAATGTTAAACACACGTTTATATGATATGTTTACCATTTTAACAATCTCACTTAACTTTAGTCAACGATCATTCATAACGATATCGAGGTTTTTCTTGATATTTTCTTCAGTAACCACCTCTTGCGGCCTTCCTGTTGATGGTATTGTTGCAGTGCTTGTTTGCCCGCGTTTAAATTCAGCAATTCAATATTTTACCATGTTATCAGACAGAACATACTCACCAAGGTGAATTAACGTCTATACGGTGGCAGCACTAGAGCAAAATTACAACAATACAACAAAAACAGGCATGTGGTAAGCTATGTTTGTCAACAATATTTGTAACTTTTTTATAATTATAAACAATGAAAATAATTATAAATAATTTTTATTTGAATTATTCTTATGTCCACCAAATAATTCTTAAATGTTTCATTCAGAAAAAAACGCTAAATTCACTTTCAAAAATGTAAACACTTGACGTAAATGTGTTACTATATTGCCAGTAGCAAATAAATGTCACATGCTGTAGCGCTGCTACCTTGTAGACGATAATGCACCTTGAAGCTTTTAACACATAGACGACAGCAAACAGCAATCTGTCAAAAATAGAATACATGTGTTTAGATGCACACGATTATTTTAACGACATCACAGCAGCACGACTTCACAACAGCATTTGCTGCTGCTGCCAACTTAGACTAATTTCTATATTTGTAAGCAGTAAAAAGTAAATGCAGTGCTGCCACTATAAAAATATATTGGCAGCAATAAGTTTGAAATATTAAATAGAAATAAACGTCACACAAATAAAATAAACAAATAAATTGATTAGTTTTTACAGTTTTACGTGATGTTATTACGTTTTTAGTCAGTAATTTTAATTTTATTTATGTAAAATATTCATCTGGCACCTCTGAAATTTGCATTGTTTAAATGCACATAGTGCTGCTGCTGTCTTTAAAATAATTATGTCGCTGATGATACGGCAGCATTTGAAGCTAACTTCATTTGTGCTTGTGAAGTTGTGAAGTCTGCTGTCATCTAAGTGTTTAGAGCTTGAGACTCACCGTAATGTTTATCGAGCTTTTGTTTTGGCTCTTTCGCCGTTTTCCCTTTCAAACAATAGTGTTGAATCACTGCACGAAATTCACTTTTTTCCATTTTATAAGAAACACAAAAGTTGCTTACTTCAAACGACTACAACAAATAAACTAATCGATGAATTTGGGTGGAATTTTAACAGCTGACGTTTGGCAGATCGCAATCTAAAAAAAAAGTTTGTATTTCTGCTGTCATCTAGCGCCAGGTAACTTTAATATCAATCCGCTCTCGTACAATTGGCGATGCCTGGATATCGAACATCTCAGCTGGATAAGTATTTTTAGTAGCCCAACAATTTACTTCCTTGTTTGCCTTTCTTTGCGTTGGTTAAGAAGCCCACACGCATAATGACTCAAGAAAATTCTACATTTTCGTGTGAAATACTTCCGTCAACATAAGTACACAACAAGAACAACACAAAAGAAAAAAAAACACATTTAATTAACTGACCCCTACAATTATCATACACAGTAACGAAACTACGGACTCTTAATGCAAATAGTTAATTAATGGCTACAGGGTGTATTGCCATGATCCCAAATCATTAAGCATCTGTTGCTGTCTCTTACAACAATAAACTAAAGAGAAGTAAATGAAAAAAATCAATTCTGTTCATCTCAAGTAACAAAAGAAATTTAAAATCTGTAACGATTTATTTACAAAACTGACCACAAGAAAAGTTTTTTTTTTTGTTTTGTTTTGTAATTCGTCGTCTTTTTGGGCAAAATTAGTCTGACCAAAACCAAAGTCAAATAAAAACTTAAAATCCCGAGCAAACCATATGTGACAACTGGTTTTGTTAAAAATTTGCCAGAGAAAAAGTCTTCAAGTCCAGATTTTCACACACACAGATTTCAAGAACGATCTGTACATTGATCTTTTGTTAAATTCACTGCATCATCATCATCATCTTCATTCAGGCTGGCGATAAATGATTTTGCTTTTTCAATTGATGTGTGGTTTTTGTGGTTTTGAAATAGTTTGTTTCTTTTTTTCTGTTTTTGTGCTTTTCTTTGTAATGTGCTAAAAATGAAAGTTTAACTAACAATGGTTAACAATTTAAGGACCTTGATAACAGATTCATTATTTTTTAATAAAACGTTACAGAACAATAATTTGTTATATTATAAAAAATAGGTCATCACTTAATGGCAATTTGCAATGCGGTCAGCACTCAAAACAAATGTCGCCAATTGGCCAGGAAGTTATTATTATTTTCGAAAATGATGGAGATTTTGACAGTAGTGAAATAATCCTGCAACAATAAGAAATTCAAATATTTTTCCTTAATCGATGTGTTATTTATATACATACTCGTATATATTATTATCAGATAGAACAGATATGCCCAGGCCTATGCGCTTGATGCTCAATTGTTTTTGTAAAAGCGCTTAGTTATAGGGCTGTGCTCTGTATTCAGCACTAGCAATGAAAAATGCACAAGCAACTTTGTGTTAAATATATTTTTTTGTCGTTCTTCACTGCACAAACACAAGAGCAAAGCAACAACAATTTCGCATGCTTTGCTGGTAAACTTTGACGACGGTGATTATCAGTGTAAATTTTGTTTTGCTTTTTACAACAAAAAATATTATGTAAGAGTAGTTTTTCCTTAAATATATTGGTGTTTGCTCTGCCATATAGAATTGTTGGGCACCCCTGAGGTAGAAAATTCAATTTAATATTGTATAAACAATTATTACTCAAGATGATAGGGCGTTCCCTGAACGGAAAATTATGAATTGCGGCTTAAATTTGTTTCAATTTTGTAAAATTTCTTGATTTCATTTTGTACCCGTACATCTCCTAGTTGACATGGCTCCATAAAAAAAAAACATGTAAATGTGTATTCGGCTGAGAATAATCTAAAATATCATTCGCGATATATATTCATAGCCTATATTCAAATTTGAACTAAATATGCTCGGATATGTATGTACCGATATCGGGGGAAAACTTTTTTTTGATAGATAATCTTTCATGGAGATTTTCATGGAAAAACCGGTTTAGGCTATATCTCGGGTACATAAGGACCGATATCGGAATTTTTCTTTCTCTGTATTTCAGTAACCTCCTTTTGTAGTCACAACTGCCTTTAAGCACAAAAAAAAATTTTGTTATGGAAAAATCTGTTTAGACTATATCTCGGGTATATATGGACCGATATCGGAATATTTTAGTTTCTGTATTTTAGTAACTTCCTTTTACAACCAGAACTGCTTTTAGGCAAACAAAATTTTTTCACGGAAATATCGGCTCAGGCTATATCGGAAAATTTTAATATTCTGTATTTAAGTAACCTACTTTTATAATCGGAACTGATTTTAGGAAAAAAAATATTTAAATTCGCTTTTGCCACATTTTCATTAAAAAATCGGTTTAGGCTATATCTCAGACTAATATAGGCAATTTTAATTTTCTGTACTTTAGTAACCTCCTTTTATAACCAGAATTCCTTTTAAAAAAATAATTTTTTTTTTATGGAAAAATCGGCTTAGACTATATCTCGAGTATAGGTATATATGGACCGCTATCGGAAATGTTCATTTTCTCCTTATATTACCAGAACTGTTTTTAAGCTAAAAAAAATTGCTTAAGATTTTCATTAAAAAATCGGTTTAGGTTATATATCGGATATACATATATGGACCGATTTTGGAATTTTTCGTTTTCTGTATTTCAGTAACCTTCTTTTATAACCAGAATTGCTTTTAAGCAAAATAAATTTCTTTTTTATGGAAAACTCGGCTTAGACTATATCTCGGGTATGTATAGACCGATATCGTAAATTTTCATTTTCTATATTTGGTAACCTCCCTATATTACCAGAACTTCTTTTAAGTAAAAAAGGTTGTTTCAGTTCGCTTATGCGACATATTCATGAAAAATCGGTTTAGGGTGTATCTCGGATATACATATATATGGAACTATATCAGGGAAATTTTTTGCCTTTTAATGGCCATGACAAATAATTCCAAAATTTTCATACAAAATTGTAAAAAAATTGTTTTTTAGGATTTTTGGATATATCTCAGCTATATGTGAACCGATTTTACTGAATTTCAGAAATGGTGAAGGAAAAAGTCTATTGTTTTCTCAGAAGCGTTATTTCAACAGCGGACAGACGGACATCGCTTAATCGACTGTTCTATTAATTCTTATTCAGAATACATATATTCTTTATAGGTTCGGAAATTAAAATTGTAGAAATTACAAACGGAATCACAAACTTATATATACCCTTAACATTTTTGTGAAGGACATAAAAAGTCTGGTATCGTCAGGTCTAGTGAATTAAGAAGCCAGTGGAAAGTAGAGTTTTTATTTTTATTGCAGAACTTTGTGAAGACTTAGGGAATTTAACATGGAACTGTTAAATTTTATTTTGAAAATGAAAGGTCAGTTCAAATCATAAAGATAGTTCTGCGTCACCCTGTATATATTAGTTTGCTTGTGAATTTTACTTCGAACGACATGTAGGTACAGGTGCTAAAAGGATTTCTTTCAGTTATTTAAGCCATTAATAATTTTCTTGGTTAGGTTTTACAAATGTGTTAAAAAAATAGATGTTAAGCTAAAAACTCTCTTCTTGCTGAATATTTCATAAAAATACTACAAAATATTTTGCGTTAAAGCTTTACTTCGTGAAGTTTTATTTTTTTTAAGAATATCCCTTAAAATAATTTAGAAATACAATTGATTTTAAGCTAAAATCCCTCCTGAAAATTTTGTTTAAATACTGTAAACTGTTTTGAGTTAAAAATTTTCACCCAGAAGTTAATTTCTTTTTTCAGAAGATCCTTGAAAATAAGTTTTCAGTTGGCAATGTACAATAATTTTATTAAAAATACAATCATATCTTCGAATTTTTTTTTTTTTTTAAGAATTTTTTTATTTATTGAATCTTCAAAATGAACTAACAATAAGTATTCAAATCTTAATACTAAATTTAAAATTAAAAAATGTGGTTCTTAAGTCCGGCCAATGCTAGACAAAAATTTTTATTATGCGGGAGCTATTTCGGTAAAATCACCTATTGAGCAATCTGATGGTGGCAGCGGTATCCCTTCTTTTAAGCCGAGTGTGGCCGCCAAAATTAAGTATATTGCGAGCAAGAGGGTTTGGATGAAGTTCCAGTTTACTGATATACCTTGTCGCGTACTTAGAAAATTCCTCTTTTACCAGCGGAACACTCAGATCGTTATGAATTCGTGAATTTTTGACGTACCATGGAGCTGCAGTAATCGTTCGTAGAATTTTGTTTTGTCGCCTTTGGATTTTTTCAATGTTTGACGCTGAGGCGGTGCCCCATAACTGAATTCCGTAGCACCATATAGGCTTTAGTATTGAGTTGTATAACAAAAGTTTGCAATCTAATTTCAGTGTCGAATTTCTGCCCATAAGCCAATTTAGCTGCGCTGCTTTTAGTTTTAACTGAGTGACCTTTGCTTCAATGTGAGACTTCCATGTTAGCCTACGGTCCAGGTGAATACCAAGGTACTTGACTTCGTTGTGCTGCGGAATAGGTGAGTTGTTAATTTGGATAGGCGGACATGTTTGCCTACACAGTGTGAATGTAACATGAGTACATTTCTGTTCATTAACTTTGATTTTCCAAAGTTTTAGCCATTTCTCTAATATTGAAGTATATTCCTGTAAATTTCGTGATGCTAAATGGTGGTTATCATGAACACTCAAAAACGCTGTGTCATCTGCAAAGGTAGAAGTGTGGATTCCAGATGTCGTTGGCATGTCAGAGGCGTAAATCAAATATAAAGTAGGCCCCAGTATGCTGCCTTGGGGAACTCCTGCCTTGATTGGCTGAGTTGGGCTAATAAAGTCGCCTTCTCTGATAACAAACTTCCGCCCGTATAAGTAGCTTTCCAGAAGCTTGTGTGTATTTGCAGGCAAATTTAGCTTTATTTTGTGCATCAAGCCGTCATGCCACACTTTATCAAACGCTTGAGAAATATCAATGAAAAGAGCTGAGCAGTACTTCTTCGCCTCAAAGGTTTGTCTTATGACATTGACTAGTCTGTGCGTTTGTTCTATGGTGCTATGTTTAGCCCGAAAGCCAAATTGATGATCAGGGATGCATCCTACATTGTTCAATATTGGACTCAATTTCGCCATTAACAATTTTTCGAGTAGTTTTGAAATTGTTGGTAAAAGACTTATTGGTCTATATGATACTACCTTAGTTAGATCCTTCCCTGGCTTGGGTATCATAGTAATCACTGAGACCTTCCACTCTGCAGGGTAATACTCAAGGCGTAAAATGGCGTTAAAAATAAAAAGTAGAACCCTTCTAGCTACACGAGGTAACTGTTCAAGCATTTTACCAGTAATTTGATCAATGCCTGGAGCTTTCCTGGGGTTTGTATTACCGATAACGTTTTCGACATCTTGAAAATTAAATCTCAAAGACACAGGAGGTCTAACAACATATGGTGGTAATTCCGCTGTATTATTCTCTGAATCATTTGTGATAAAAACGTTTCGCAAATGATCGACATACAACATTCCCTTTTCAGAATCGCTTCTTGCCAAGTCGCCAGTTGAATTTCGCAAAGGTGGCTTACCTATTACGAGTCTTTTTAAACCTTTTGTCGCTTTCCACAAGGAATAATCAGATTGAGGGGTACCATCAAGGCTTTCCAAATATGTTTTAAGGGAAGCCATTCTATGGACTTCAAGCAGTTTTCTTAACTGAGTTATGCATTCCCGTAGCCTAGTTTTAAGCTGGGGCGACCTGCGAAGTTGCCACTCTCTTCTGACTCTTCTTTTTTCTGACAGAAGTTGCTCAATTTCAGATGAATAAGTTCTATTGCTCTCATTTCTAGGTCTTAAATGACTAGTGGTAGCATGCTGTACGGCCAGTTTGAGGTTTTCAGAAAAATTGTTAATTGACACATCAATATCCTCAGGCGTTCTCAAGGCGATATTTTCAGTACAATGTGTGCTCAAAAATTTTTTGAACTTTAACCAATTAACTCTATTGACAGTCAACGGTGAGCCAATCTCTTGGGGGAACGAAACAGAGATTATAGTGGGAGAGTGATCTGATTACAAATCTAATGAAGGCTCCACTTGCATCCACTCTAAAGGAAAATTTTTCGCAACTCCAAAATCTATAACGTCTGGGATCTTTCGTCGTTCTGTCGGCCAATAAGTGGGGTGTCCGCTTGAAACCACATCTAAGCCCATTTTGGAAACGGTGTCAAAAAGCACACGGCCTTTCGAGGTAATTAAGCGTGATCCCCAAAAAGTGTGTTTAGCGTTATAGTCGCCAGCCGCTAAAAATCGAGGCCCAACTGATTTGAAAAAATTTGAATATTGGCTTTCTGTTATTGAAAATCGGGGCGGTGAGTAAATCGAGGAAATAACGATTTTTTCATGAAAATATTCAATGCATATATTAGTTGCTTGGATATACTCCTCACGTGTCTCGTTCATTAAATAGTGCTTAATTCTGGATTTTATTAGAACTGCCGATCCTCCGCAAGATCTTCCACGGGGATCTTCGAAATTATCCTTCAATTAGAAAATTTCACTGCCTTGCAATTTCTATACGAATAATTTAATATGAAAAGCAATAAAAATCACGTTCTATGATTTTATTAGAATCATCATAAGATATATTAATTAAAAAATATCCCCTTAGGGAATTCTTAGTTTCAAAATTTCCCTAGCTGGAACTTGTTTGTTAAGTATAAAACTTAAACAGAAATACATTAAAATTACTTCTTTTTGGTAAATTAACGGCAGCAGCTCCCAATTTGAAAGTTTCCCTACTAGAAAAAGTTTTATTAGAAGTAAATTTTTACTAAAAACTTGATTTCTATTTTAGTTAGAAATTTTAAAGGATATTCCATGCTTAAACAAATTTTTAATAAAATTTCCCCCGATGGGAAATCCATCACATTTTTTATATAAACCCCTAATCGAAATACTGTAAGGATCTTCCGGTTGTCCGGGTTGATTGCTGGGATATACTCAGCCTACCAAGGTCCCTTTCCTCGTTGGATACTCAAAAGAAAAACCCACGGCTGTATCTTGTTATTAAGATTGCTTTATTTTTCTTCTTTACTTCACTTTTAATTATTATTATTAATTTTTTTGCTTATGGCTATAATTATTTAATTGCGTGAATCGTATACGGACACTCCTGACTTCCTACCGTAGGATGTTATCCGTACGGTTCAACGGTGGATATTATCCAACCGCGTCCCTATTTGGAATCAATATAGCGACCCTTGACTAGAGGATGTAATCCTACTAGTCGAACCAGATATAATCCAGTACTAATTCGACCTGTTCTGCTGCCGCAGGATATAATCCGTGCGGTTAATTTCTGAATGTAATTCAGCCTCGTGCCTAAAAAAAACAACCTTTCACACTTGGTCTCCTGCCCGATACGAACTCTCCCCTTTCAGACTTGGCAGCTCCTTTTATAGGGGACCTGTCACGACTGTCTAGCGACAACTACGCTGCAACTACAAAGTGTGCAGCTTACGGTTGTTAGTTCTCTCATCTCCCATGCTGCTCTCTCCTAAAAAATTAAGAGAGTCTATTGTGCTGTGCGTTGGGATTCTTTAGACTCTTATATGGTGAATATTATTCACCCCTCTTAAACGATGGTGAATGTAATTCACCTCGTAACATGGAAAATATCAATTTTTGGCAAAATGTCTTTATTAGAAAAAATGTAAAAAAAATTCCAGGAAGTTTTTTTTTCTTCACATTTACTTCCCTTCTCCGGGTAGGATGCGCACCGTTTCCTGGCCCGTAGCTGAAATCCGTATACGGTAGGCCACGCCATTGACCTCTCTCTTAAAGCACATCCTCTTCCGCTTCTTCTTCGCAGCTACAATCTCCTCCTTTAATGATTCTGGCAGTTCCTTGGCCTGGTCAAGTATGGGCGACTGAGCCACTAAACAATTGATCCCACATGTCATCTTTTATTGTCGTTGTTTTTGTTAAAGTGAAGTTGCGAGGATGGTTGATCTTGCTTAGTTTAATGCGGTTTGGTTTACTCTTCGGGTTGCTGTTCGTTGTTTGGATTTCTCTCTTTTTTTTTTTTTTATATTATAAGTTCCCTTATTCTCTCTGGTGATTGTCACTGCTGCTTTATGTATTTTTGTCTCGTGTGATAGTTGTAGTTGAGTTGATACTGATCAAGGCGACTTTATACAGGTGAGTGCAAGCGGAAAAGCGAATTCAGTACAATGTATTTTGTTATTGTAAAACACATCGTGAATGTTATAATCTAAATTCGCCTAAGATTGCTCAGCAGAGAAAATATTTTATATAAACGTTAAATATAAGCTTTTACAATTGTTTGTAATTAAAATCACAGATTATATTAGTTTTTCACTTTTAAATTCACACTAATTTCTTGAAATTGCACTAAATCATGCAAAAAAACCTTCAGATTAAAATGGCGCGAAAAAGTTTGTAAACAAAAGAAACAAAATTTGACAGTCTCATTGGAAAAAACGCGAGAAGCAAAAAATAATCACCTGTGCTGTTAAGTTCACCTGGTAATGAATTCGCCTTGATACTGATCTTGATTTAAAAGTTAATTATGTGTTTATTTTTTTTTTTCTCTTAATTTCTCTTGTTTTTATTTATTTTATTTTATTTTATTTTTTTTTCACTGCTATTGGTTGTTCTTCTCTTTGTAAATTACGATGATCGTGCGAATAAGCTTTGCTTATATTAATTTATTGTTTCATTTACTCTGATTATTTGTTACTGTTAATTGATCGTTTGTGTTGTTGTTATTTTGCACATGACACAATAAAATTGTTTCTTTTACCAAATAATTTTAGTTAATTCCAATTTCGTTTCAGAAAAAAATGTTTGTTTATATAAATATATATATATATATATATATATATATATATATATATATATGAATATATATTTTCTCTTTTCAATTACAAAATCGGCGACAAAATCGGCGCATACTATCGCCCATGGTTCGTCGGCAATCCGTGTTAGCATGTGTCCAGCTGGCTGTCGTTGCTCTGGCTTGTACCTTTGACACACTTCACATTGTCTGACATAGTTCTTTATGTCTCTAAACATACCTGGCCAGTAGTAACGGTTCGATATTCTGGCTATCGTCTTCCTAATTCCTAAATGACCGGCAGTAGGAGAATCATGATTTTCAATGAGCACTCGGCGTTTATGCTGGTTGGGCACACATAGTTTCCAGCGAGAGCATTCTTCGTCTTCCTCTGCATTGATACATATTTCCTTCGCTTATCTGGTAGTCCGGAAACTTCTCCGGCGTGCTTAGCACTTCTTTTCTTCGATTTCTCCACCAATCATTTTCCTCTTCCACTAGCAAGCACACTTCCATTGGCTCTCGCGATAAGGCGTCTGCCACCACGTTTAGCTTGCCCTTACGATATCGAACTTCAAAATCGTATTGCTGCAGCTCGAGAGCCCACCTTGCAATCCTTCCAGAGGGGCTTTCTATAGAGTTAAGCCATTTTAGAGCCAAGTGGTCTGTAACGATGGTGAAGTGGTACCCCTCCAGATATGGTCTGAACTTCCTCACCGCCCACAGTATAGCCAGACATTCCTTTTCTGTTGCAGAGTAGTTCGTCTCCGCCCCATTAAGTCTACGACTTGCATAGGCGATAACTCGCTCCTGGCCATCTATTTCCTGCGTTAATACGGCGCCAAGCCCATAGTTGCTTGCATCTGTCTGCAGAACGAATTCTTTTGAGAAATCGGGACACACAAGCACTGGTGCGTCCGTAAGTTTTTTCTTCAACAAATCAAATGCTGCCTGTTGTTCTGCATTCCATCGGAAGTGTTTTCCCTTCTTCAGTAGTGATGTTAGTGGTAGAACGATCTGCGCGAAATCCGGCACAAACCTGCGGTACCAAGATGCTATTCCCAAACAGCGGCGTACATCCCTGACGCTTTCTGGGGTTCGTAAATCCCTTATCGCTGCAACCTTACCAGGATCAGTTCGGATACCATCACGTGTTACCGTGTTGGCCTAAATACGGAATCTCACTTTTGAAAAAACTACACTTGTCCTTGTTTATCTTTAGTTTCGCCTCCCGTAGCCTGCGAAATACCTCCTTCAAGTTCCTCATATGATCCACTAAATTCTCTCCTAGTACCACAATATCGTCAAGATAGGCAAAAGCGTGGGGTTCCATTTCTGCTCCAATTACCCTATCTAAAGTTCGCTGAAAAGTGGCAGGAGCTGACGTTAAGCCAAATGGCATCACCTTCCATTGAAACAGCCCCTTTCCAGCCACTGTGAACGCGGTGTACTGCTTGCTCTCCGGTGCCATGGGCACTTGCCAATAACCATTTTCCAAGTCGAGACTACTTATATACTTTGCATTTCCTAACCGATCCAAAATTGCATTAATTCTTGGCAGTGGATAAGCGTCAGCGATGGTTTTGGCATTCAGGAGGCGGTAATCTACGCAAAGCCGCAATTTTCCGTTTTTCTTTGGAGCCATTACGATTGGCGCACTGTACGGGCTATTAGATGGTTCTATATACCCTTTTTTCAACAGCTCATCCACCTCCTCGTAAATTAACCTTTGCATCTTTGGATTTCGTTGCGTATATCTCTGCCTCACTGGCCTGTCATCTTTTAAACAAATTTTGTGCTCTGTTAATGTGGTCGGACCCATCACATCCTTAAATTTCTCAAGTTCCACTCTTAGAAACTCTTCGATAGCCTCTTCCTCTTTGCTAGCCGTCCTTTCCGCGGTTTTCGTCTCGTCACTTATAAGGGTGTTGATACGTTGCGCAGCGAGCTCCAGTTTTACCGTCTGACCACCACACATTAACACTGTCTCCGTTTTGTCTAAGAAATCCAGCCCTAGGAGAGCTTGATCCTTCATCTCTGGCAGCACACCAAACTCTAACCAACATTTCTTACTACCAAATTGTACTTCGGCCCATATTGCCTCCTTTACGATCATAGCCTCCCCGTTTGCCAACCTTATTTGATTCTCCACTTTCGTCGCATTGTTCATAGTTCTTATCTTGGTAGCCATTTCTCTGTTTATGTAGCTTTTGGACGCGCCGGTATCCACCGTCGCTTTTATTCTAGTGCCGTTAAGTTTTATGCTTGCTAACAACCTAGAGTCGGACATTTTTAATATTTTATTTACTGCAGGCGTAGGCTGTTTGTGTCCAGTGTCTCCCCTTGCATCCGACGTGGACTCCTGTCGTTTCCCGCATTCTCTGTACGCTTGTTACCTCTCCTACAGCACTCTCGTGTTCTAAGCCCCCTTTTTCCACATTCCCAGCAGAACAACACACTTTGATTTTGACAAAATTTGTATCCGTGGCCCTCTTGGCCACATCTCCTACACGCCAGTCTGGGATTTATTTTTATGGACTCAGCGGCCGGTATTATTTGCCTTGTATGATCTTCCCTTCTATACAAAATTTGTCGCCCCTCTCTATGCTCACGGCTTACTTCAGGATGGTTGACCCGTAGCACTTCGAAATCCTCGGCCATTTTAATTAGCTCGACTAAGCTTTTGAACCCCGTTCGCCGAATATATAATTGGTAGTCTATCAGGCAATTCCGAAAAATTCTTTCCACTTCTTGTTCTTTAGTGTAACCGGCATGACGCATCATATTTTGCATCTCAATGACGTAATTTTTAAAGGGTTCACGTGGTTTTTGACGCCGTTTTCGAATTTGATCGTCCAGATCTTCGAAATATCTCGGTGGTAAGAAAAAATCCAAGAAATCGTTCCTGAAACCCTTCCAACAGTCCCAGTGTCGGTTGTTATTACGGTACCACAGGAGGGCGTTACCTTTCAGAAGCTCAGGCATCGTTCGAGGCAAGTATCGTCTATTGAATTCGTACACTTCTGCAAGCTCTTCGACCCTCTCTATAAACCCTAGCGGATCCTTTCCTCCGTCGAAATTAAATGGCCACTTTCTCACAACATCAATCATAGCTACGTATGATCTGTGATCAGCCTCCTCCAACCGTTGTTGTTCCGCTCTGCCCACTTGTGACCCTGTAGGTAACTCCAAGGTAGGTAATTCCAAAGTCGGCGTTGCCGTACGGTGGTGTTTAGCCTCCAACTTTTCTAACCTTACCAGAACGTCATCTTTGTGTTCTCCCGTGATAAATGTAGTCCACCTTTTCCGCAACTCTTCTACAGAGCCACCGGTGTCCAGGTCGAATTCCTCCATGTATTGCACCAACTCATCTTTCTTCAGCGTGTATACCCACGACGTCCTAACCATATTTTGGATTAATAACACAACAGCCTTGTGGGTCCCTGCTCGGGCGCCAAATTGTAAGGATCTTCCGGTTGTCCGGGTTGATTGCTGGGATATACTCAGCCTACCAAGGTCCCTTTCCTCGTTGGATACTCAAAAGAAAAACCCACGGCTGTATCTTGTTATTAAGATTGCTTTATTTTTCTTCTTTACTTCACTTTTAATTATTATTATTAATTTTTTTGCTTATGGCTATAATTATTTAATTGCGTGAATCGTATACGGACACTCCTGACTTCCTACCGTAGGATGTTATCCGTACGGTTCAACGGTGGATATTATCCAACCGCGTCCCTATTTGGAATCAATATAGCGACCCTTGACTAGAGGATGTAATCCTACTAGTCGAACCAGATATAATCCAGTACTAATTCGACCTGTTCTGCTGCCGCAGGATATAATCCGTGCGGTTAATTTCTGAAAGTAATTCAGCCTCGTGCCTAAAAAAAACAACCTTTCACACTTGGTCTCCTGCCCGATACGAACTCTCCCCTTTCAGACTTGGCAGCTCCTTTTATAGGGGACCTGTCACGACTGTCTAGCGACAACTACGCTGCAACTACAAAGTGTGCAGCTTACGGTTGTTAGTTCTCTCATCTCCCATGCTGCTCTCTCCTAAAAAATTAAGAGAGTCTATTGTGCTGTGCGTTGGGATTCTTTAGACTCTTATATGGTGAATATTATTCACCCCTCTTAAACGATGGTGAATGTAATTCACCTCGTAACATAGAAAATATCAATTCTTGGCAAAATGTCTTTATTAGAAAAAATGTAAAAAAAATTCCAGGAAGTTTTTTTTTTCTTCACAATACATTAAAATACTTTCTTGTGAAAAATTTACAACAATAGCTCTCTATTTGAAAATTTCCCTCCTCGGGAATTTTTATTTTGTCGTAAATTTTTACTAAAAATCTGGTTTTTCTTTTACTTTTAATGAAAAACTCTAAAGTAATATAAAATACATTAAGAAATGTTCAATGAAAATTTCCCTCGCTATGACATTTTGAAAAATTTTGCATAAAATATTTTTGAAGTAATACATTAAAGTGTATTTTCTTTTAGAAAATTTACATCAATAGCTTTTAATTTGAAAATTTCCCGTATTTGCTTACTAAATAACTTGTCTAAATTTTACCTTAATTTATGAAATTTTAAACGAATGTGAAATACTTAAAAAATTTTCATTAAAATTTACCCAACTGGGAAAATTTGAAAAATTTTTCCTAAAATATTTTCCAAGTATGAGTGCTAAACGGAAATACACTAAAATTACTTTCTTGTGGAAATTTTTTCTAAAAAGCTTAGCTTTTACTTATATTTTTGAAATTTCTCCCCACTAGGAAATTTTGCAAAATTTGTTACTAAAACATTTTTAAATTAAGGATCCTAAATGAAAATGCATTAAAATTACTTTATTGTGAGCAATTTACTTTAATAGTGCTTCATAGAAAAATTTCCCTTCAGGGGAAATTTTGAATTCGATAATCATTTTCACTAAAAGTCTTGTTTTTATTTTACTTTTATATTTGAAATTTTATAGGAATATAAAAATAGCTCAAACAATGTTTATTAAAATTTCCCCCGCTGGGAAATTTTGAAAAATTTTGAAATGAAATAAATGAAAATACATTAAATTTACTTTCTTGTGGAAAATCGACTTCAACTGCTCTCAATTTGAAAACTTCTCTCCTAGGGAAATTTCTAACTCGATGTAAATTTTTACCAAAAATCTGGTTTTTATTTTACTTTAAATTTTAAATCTTAAAAAGAATATTAAATATTTTGAAAAATTTCCATTAAAACTTCCCTTGTTGGGAAATTTTGAAAAATTTTCCAAGTACTTTTTTAAAGTAAAGCTATATGTATTAAATTTGCTTTCTAGCTTAAAATTAAGAGCAATAGCTCTTAAATTAAAATTTTCCCTGCCAGGGAAATTTGTAATATGATGTAATTTTTTACTTAAAAACTGGATTTTATTTGATTTTCAATTTAAAGTTAAAAGAAATATTAAAAATTTTTTAAAATGTACATTAAAAAATTTCCTTCGCAGGGAAATTTTTATAACACTCTAATAAAATAAATTTCTTTCAAAATTCTCTTGAAATATACTCACTTTATGCTTCACTTTAGCTCTGAAGAAATTTCCAAGCTAAAAACTTTAGAATAAAAATTTCTCTTTCTGAGATATTTTTTATGAGATTATATGACGCTAATAATAAATTTTTTATTTACGTTTAAGTATTTCTCACAACGCTTCTTTACTGCACCAATGCCGTAAAAGATTTCCGAGTTAACAAAGCGACGTTGTTAACAATATTATCCTTTATTATATATTGTGCCAAATTTATTCAAATTTTAAATATAAACTTATTCAAATGGCTTATACGCAATCCATTTTGGGAGAGACGAGTATTTTCTAAACATTTTTTCTCAGCCGTGTATGAATACTAAAAATTTTAAATGCGTTTTTCTGGAGACATGATTTTTTTCCGTTATGATGTTGTTGCAATTAATGAGAGACTGCTATTTCCCAGCATTCGTAAAAATCTCTGGGAATATTCTTTTCCATAAACATGTTGCCGAACCAAGGCGACTTTATACAGGTGAGTGCAAGCGGAAAGGCGAATTCAGTACTATGTATTTTGTTATTGTAAAACATATCGTGAATGTCATAATCTAAATTCGCCTAAGATTGCTCAGCAGAGAAACAATTTTATATAAACGTTAAATATAAGCTTTTATAATTGTTTGTAATTAAAATCACAGATTATATTAGTTTTTCACTTTTAAATTCACACAAATTTCTTGAAATTGCACTAAATCATGCAAAAAAACCTTCAGATTAAAATGGCGCGAAAAAGTTTGTAAACAAAAGAAACAAAATTTGACAGTCTCATTGGAAAAAACGCGAGAAGCAAAAAATAATCACCTGTGCTGTTAAGTTCACCTGGTAATGAATTGCCGAACATTATGAAAAAACGATAAACTGGATTTAAATAGAAAACACAAAGCAATTATTAACCTGTTAAACCAAATCTCAGCCAGAGATTTTCCCAGCCCGAATATAAAAAAGTAAAATATTTCCAAGGACATGAAAGTAAATGAATAAATACACAATAATAAAACTGAAACAAATAAGAAAAGAAAACTCTGCTTACAATCAAGCAAAATCATTAATACTTTCAAATAAACACGGTTTCAATTCTGTTTCCATTCGAACATAAAATATTCTCACAAGATATCAATCACGTTACAAAGATGCTGTGGGAATTTTGAAGAATTTTGCACCCGTATGAAAATTTCCAAATAAAACTTCTTTCCTACATGCACTTTGCTACTTTAAAATGCATACATGCAGATATAAAGGATATCAAGGATTTGAGTTAAGAAAATACAATAAATACAATCATTGGGTTGGAGTTGAAACTGATCGGTAACAAGTTGTTGCTGAAAGCAAAAGGAACACCTACAAAAATCAACCACCAACAACAAACAAAACTACTGTAAGGATGAGATTAAAATGAAAATGCTGCATGCGAATATTAAAAGGACTCACACTGTTGTCTGGGAAGCACCTGTTAAACAGAAAAAATATTCTCAAGTGTTAAATTCAAATTTATCGGTTGAATACAAAGAGAGAGAGAGGCTCATTAAAAATTATGGAAAGTGAAATTTAGAAAAAGAGATGCAATCTAGCACCTTGGCTGTAAAAGCCTTTTTAGAATTTTGATCGTTTAGTAACAATGTCATTTAACAATAGTGTTGGGCAAAATCTTTCATTTGTATGAATCTTTCTTTCTCTTTCAGAAAGGCTAACTGAATTAATTTATTCTTTTGATTAAGATCAGAGAGGGCGAATTTAATTGCCCAACTTTTTACAATTTTCTTTTGAACTTGCTTTTATATACACACAATTCTTGTGTTTTCTCTAGCTTTTAATTCCTACAATTAACATTATATATGTACATACTGCTATTCTTATTATACCCTTCACAAAAATGTAAATGGTATATAAGTTTGTGATTCCGTTTGTAATTTCTACAATTTTAATTTGCGACCTTATAAAGTATATACATATATTCTAAATCAGAATTAATAAGAAAGTCGATTAAGCAAGGTCCATCTGTCTGATTTTTCCATGAAAATGTCTCGTAAGCGAACTTAAGAATTTTTTGCTTAACGACATTTCTCGTAATAAAAGGGGGTTAATAAAATGCAAAATATACAAATTTCCGACACCGGTCGATATATACCCGAGATATAGCCAAACCCGATTTTTCAAGAATATGACGCGTAAGCGAACTTAAGGAACTTTTTTTTCACTTAAAAGCTGTTCTGTAAAATACAGAAAATGAAAGTTTCCGATATCAGTCCATATACTCGTATAGCCGAGATATAACGTAAACCGATTTTTTCATGAAAATGTCACGTAAGCAAGCTTAAATATTTTTTTTTGCTTAAAATCAGTTCTGGTAATAAAAGGAGTTTACTAAAATAGAGAAAATGAACATTTTCGATATCGGTCCATATATGCAATTATGTATACCCCAGATATAGCCTAAGCCGATTTTTCCATGAAAATGTCGCATAAGCGAACTCAAAATTTTTTTTGCTTAAAATCAATTCTGGTAATAAAAAGAAGTTACTAAAATACAGAAAATACGAATTTCCGATATCGGTCTATATATACCCGAGATATAGCTAAAACCGATTTTTCATCAATATATCGCGTAAGCGAACTTAACCAACTTTTTTTTTGCTTAAAAGTTGTTCTGGTAATAAAAGGAGGTTACTAAGAAAAATTCCGATATCGGTCTAAATACTCGTATACCCGAGATACAGCCTAAACCGATTTTTCCTTAACAAATTTTTTTTGCATAAAAGCAGTTCTGATTATAAAAGGAGGTTACTAAAATACAGAAAGTGAAAATTTCCGATATCGGTCCATATATACCGGAGATATAGCTTAAACCGATTGTTTCACGAAAATGTCGGGTAAGCGAACTTAAACATTTTTTTGCTTAAAAGAAGTTCTGATAATATAAGGAGGTTGAAAAATAGAGAAAATTAAAATTTTCGATATCGGTCCATATATACCCGAGATATAGTCTAAACAGATTTTTTTCCATGAAATTTTGTTTTGCTTAAAATCAATTCTGATTATAAAACGAGGTAATTTAAATACAGATAATGAAAATTTCCTATATCGGATCATATATACGCCAGATATAGGATAATCCGATTTTTCCATGAAGTTTTTTTTGCTTAAAAACAATTCTCGTTATAAAAGAAGGTTACTAAAATACAGAAAATTAAACATTCAGATATCGGTTCATATATACGCGAGATATAGGATAAACCGATTTTTAAATGAAAATTTCACTGAAAGATTTCCTTTTTGGAATGGTGATTACAAGGCAAAAATATTTTTTCCCCGATGTCAGTCTATTATATGCTAGCCATACTTAGTTTAAATTTGTATACGTGACTATCGTGAATGATATTTTAGATTCGGCCCAGCCGAATATACTACACTATTACTTGTTCTCTTTTTATTCCTCCCCCCGAAAGCTTAAAATAAAGTCACGAAGTGCTCAACTAAAATTGCTGTGTCTGCCTTGGCAGATTCTTTCATATTTCAGAATGAATAAAAATGTTTCAATTGTGTACGCGTATAACAGGTGGAAACATAACGAATTATTTATTATACAGCAAACATAGGCATTATTCGGCCATGTCACAGAACTCACTTCCGATCGGAAATGGAATTGAATCGGTTTTTTAGTTCTTCAAAAAACGAAAATTTAAAACTTTTTCGGAATGAAATCAATTCTATAAGACAATACTAGTTTCATTCTTGCAATTAGAAATAATTTCATTCCGAAAAGTTTTTTAGTTTTAGCTTTTTTTAAGAAGTAAAAACGAATTCAATTCTGTTTCCGAACGGAATTAAGCTCTCTGACATGGCTGATTAGTTTGTTTCAGGGTTTGTAAATACAAAACATCGAAAAAATATCTTAATGTTAATTTTTTAAATTAATTTAAATTAAATAGTATAACATAAAATTAATAATAACTTGTGACGAATCATGGGTATGGCTGCGACGTGGAAATCAAAGCCCAATCATCCCAATGGAAGCGTTCAGAAGAGCCAAGACCGAAAAAAGTACGTCAAGTTCGGTCAAATATGAACGTTTTGCTCAGTGTTTTCTTCGACTACAATGGCGTGGCGCATCATGAATTCTTGCCACAAGGTCGTACGATCAATAAGAAATATTACCTTGAAGTTATGCGCCGTTTGTGCGAAACGATTCTTTAGAAACGCATAGAATTGTGGAAAAAACAATCGTGAATTTTGCACCATAATAATGCACCAGTTTACACATCGATGCTTGTGCGTGAGTTTTTGGACAAAAACAAAACCGTTATCATGCTTCAACCACGCTATTTACCGGAATTGGCCCCCGCTGACTTTTTCCTCTTCCGAAAACTGAAGACAATGATGAAAGAAAAGCATTTTGTACGATTGAGCAGATAAAAGAAAAATCGAAACAGGAGCTGTTGGCGATACCAAAAAGTGCGTTTCAGAAGTATTTTGAGGATTGGAAAAAACGCTGGCATAAGTGTATTATATCTGAGGGGGATTACTTTGAAGGGGACAAGATAGTTATTGATGAATACATAAATACTTTTTGAAAACATTAATTTATTGAACTTTTTGTTGAACTTTATAATTTTTTAATGAAATTTTTGGTTTGTACATATGTACATCGGGTTTTAGTTCAAAGTTTTCCTTTCTTAAGAAGGATTTTTTACAATACAAATTTGCTGTGATAAATAATTTTTGATTGAAGAAGACTTAAAAAAAAAAATTGAAAATAACGGCTATTTTTTGCTGCTGCATTAGTTCGAAAATTGGAGTTGCCATATTGCTCCCGGAAAAGTGGGAGAATTTTAGAGATTCACGAAGCCGATTTTGGGAATTTCCAAAAACCGGTTGGAAAACGGGTGGGAACCAGTTTTTCATATTCGGTACGCATTTTTGCCGTTGAGCATATACACATCTGAACTATAAACGGTGCGGAAATTGAAGTCGCCGTATTGCTTCTGAGGAAGCGAGGGTATTTTGACGTTTCCTGAAGCCAACATTGGAAATTCTCGTTACCGAAAAAAATCGTTACCGCTTCGCTAACCGTATCGGAACCGGTTTTTCATCTTCGGTGCGCGTTTTGGTCATGGAACATGTGTCTGAACTATTAACGATTATTCGATTTAGTGCGAAAATTTTTGGTGATTTTTGAATCCGATTTTGGAATTACAAAAAAAAAAAAAAATCGGATAATTATCTGGTTATACTCCAAAAAAAGAAAACTCGGATAATTATCTGGTTATATGGATATTTAGTTTAATATCGAAGCGTGTTTTTTAGTTTTTTAAACTATATTTTATTTAATTAAAAATTGTATAAAAAAGATATTTTTTAAATAAAAGTGGCTTTTTGTATTTTAGAAAAGTAAAGTGAAAAAGGTACTTTTGCTAATAAGTTCGTTTTTTAAGAATAAGTTTTTTGAATAAGTACCTTTCAAAAAGAGTTATTTTGTAGAAAAGTAATCTAAACAAGTAGAGTGTAGTATATTCAGCTGGGCCGAATTCAAATACCCTTCACGATAGTAACGTAAATATATAGTATATATTACAAATTTGAACTAAATATGCTCGGATATATAAGGAGCGATATCGGGGAAAATATTTTAGCCTTATAATCGCCATGGCAAAATAGTAATCTTTCATAGAAATTTTCAAATAAAAATCGATTTCGACTTTATCTCGGGTACATATGAAGCGATATTGGAATTTTTCATTTTATGTATTTTATTAACCTCCTTCTATAATCAGAACTGACTTTAAGCAAAAAAATTTGTTTTCATGGAAAAATCGGTTTAGACTTTATCTCGGGTAGTATACATGGACCGATATCGGAAATTTCCATTTTCTGTATTTAAGTAATCTCCTTTTATTACCAGAACAGCTATGTATATCTCAGGTAATTATATATATACCGACATTGAAAATTTCCATTTTCTGTATTTTAGTCACATCCTTTTATGAACTGATTTTAAGCAAAACAATTTCTTAAGTTCATTTTCATGAAAAAATAGGTTTAGGCCATATCTAGGGTATATATATGGACCGTTATCGGAAATATCGGAAAACCTTTTTTTATTACCAGAACTGATTTTAAAAAAAAAAAAAAAAAAATTGTTTAAGTTCGCTTACGCGACATTTTCATGGTTTAGGTTAGACTGATATGGACTGATATCGGAAATTTTGAAATTCTGCGTTTTGGTAACCTCCAGAACTACTTTTAACCAAAACAAGTTATTTAAGGTCGCTTATGCAACGTTGTCATTAAATATCGGTTTAGGCTATATCTCGGATATACATATATGGACCGATATCGGAAATTATTAAACATGAGCTTGTAATCGCCATGTTTAATAATTGTGTCAAGTTTGAAGCAAAACATACAGTTTTTTTTCAAAAATTTTAATACAAAATTGCAAAAATAAATGGCTTTTTTTCGGAATTTTGTATATATCTCAGTTATATGTGAACCGATTTTACCGAATTTCAAAAGCAAACCTATGAATCGATGGAGTAATAGAATGATGAAAGAAACAAGTTTCTACGTCTAATGATTTTCTAAGAAACGGTATTTTAACGGCGAACAGAAAAACGGCCGGACAGACGAACATCGCTTAATCAACTTTTCTATCAATGCTGATTCAGAATATATATACTTTATAGGGTTGCAAGTGAAAATTGTTTACATTTTTGTGAAGGGCATAATAATAATTATTTTTGCTAAAAAGCTTAGATTTTTAAAGACTTTATTTAAAGTAAATACCTTCTTAAACCTGAGCTTTTCATTAAATTACGTTTTCATGAAAGGATTTGTTTTAAAAAATCATATCATTTTACAAGGAAATTGAAAAACAAACTGAAATATAGGATAAGAAAAAAATGTTAAATTGTCTGTAGCCGATCACACTTTTAACGTGCGAGTCAAATATAAAAACAACAAAAATCTTACTGCAACATCGAGAATGGTTTGACGATTCACACAACAGAATGCAAACAATAATTTCTGCCTCTAAAGTTTGCCTTTTTTTTTAAAGAGGAGCAAAAAAACGAAAAAAGGTAAAAGAGCAACAACATTCCAAGTGATCAGACATTGTTTTAGTTTTGTTATTGTTTTAAACAGAGCAAATTTCTAAAAGAGAAATACAACAGCAACGAAATTGATTTGATTTAACAGTATGAGAAAACGGAAGTTCGAGTAGAATGCCAAGGAAGCAACAATTTCCGCTCAATGAATTGAAATTTTTCAAAGAGACTTTTGTTTTTGGGTTTTTGTTTGTTTGTTTGATTACTTGTGCTCTAAAGGAAGTTGAACCGTTTTGTTGAACTATTAAAACAAGTGTGAAAGGTAATTAACTGCTTAAAAAGAAAGGTACTTTTGTTTAATTCCAAAATAGAAAAAAAAAGTTATTTTGTTTTCAAATCTGTTTTCATTAAGAAATTCTAATTTTATTTAAGTAATTTCTTTAAAATTTGGTTTTGTTTTAACTTTTTAATTAATTTTGAAAGAGTTTTTTTTTGAGGCGTTTACATTGTTTTTCGTTTTAAATCTTTTATTTATATTTTTTCTACTATTTTAAGATTTTCTATGTATACAATTGTAAACATTTCTTTATTCGTTTTAACTTATTTCCGTTTTTATTGTGCCTTTCCTATTGTTTATAGCATTTTTTCTATTAATTGATTCAAACCCAGTAACTGATTTAATATTCACATTAAGCATTTAGATTTGTTTTTAAATAAGTTTATAGTTTTACTGGCTGTCCATCAAACACCCTCAAGCGTTTTAATATTTGTAGACTGATTTTTCGCAGACATAAATTTCCTTGTACTAAAGGCACACAATTAATCATGTGTTGGCAAAACTGCGGCCCGTATAGGGAAGAGTTATTTATCGTTGCCATTACAAAGGAAAGTACTTTTATGAAATTTCTTTATACGTATTACAAATAAAAATTTCAATGAAATAGACGACTTTCATGAACATTTCTTGTTCTTCTACACAAGAAAGTGAAAGTTCATTTTAAAAATGTCGCCGAGACAAAGAGTTGCAAAATTTGCCTCTGCTTCTCTCTACTCTTATTTTGTTTGCTTACTAATCAGAGTTGCCGAACTTATTACATATACAAATTTATGAGGCAATAGTTGAAAAAACTTATCATTATAAATTTTTCTATGATACAGGTGGTTGAATTTCAAGGGCCGATGTTGATTTTGAATAAAACACAAACTATTTAGGAAATTATTGTAATTTTATTTTATTATGATATATTGGTATTACTCAATTATGTATGGAATAAAATATCGGCCAAATGGGCACCGCGACCACGGCGGCACACCTCCATCCGATGGTCCAAATTTTCGATGACCCTGAGGCATAATGGAGGTTCTATGCCGTTAATGTGCCGAATTATCTCATCCTTTAGCTGTTGAATTGTTGCTGGCTTATCGACGTACACGTTTTCTTTCAAATAACCTCAAAGAAAAAAGTCCAACGGTGTCAAATCACATGATCTTGGCGGCCAATTGACATCGCCATTACGTGAGATAACACGGCCATTGAATTTGTTGCGCAAAAGAGCAATTGTTTCGTTAGCTGTGTGGCAAGTGGCACCGCCCTGCTGAAACCACATATCGTCTACATCCATATCTTCCAATTCGGGCCATAAAAAGTTCATTATCATCTCAGGATAGCGAACACCATTCACAGTAACTGCCTGACCGGCCTCATTTTGGAAAAAATACGGCCCGATGATTCCGCCAGCACATAAACCGCACCAAACAGTCACTCTTTGTGGGTGCATTGGTTTTTCGACAGTCACTCTTGGATTCTCATTCGCCCAAATGCGGCAATTCTGTTTATTGACGAATCCACTGAGGTGAAAATGTGCCTCATCACTGAAGATGATTTTCTTCGAAAATTGATCATCATTTTCATAATAAGTCTGGATAACTTCAACACGTTGTTGGATTGTGTATCTCTCCATGGTTCAAATTGAGTAAGTCTGAAATAGAGAAATGTCAAATAAAATTCGGAAAAAAACTTGGCGTTCACATTCAACATCGGCCCTTGAAATTTAGCCACCCATTATTATTTTTATAAAAATACTTTAATTATTTTTAAAAATATTTTAATTATTTTCTTTATGTTTAATATACAGAAAAAGAAGTTAATTTTATAATTATTATTTTACTACAATATTGCAACTTTGTATAATTCTTTGTATATGGCAACAGTGCTTAGAATTTGTCGTTTTACTTTCAGAAAACGTCAAAAAATCTGTTTCATGAAATTTTTGATGAAAGTTGAGTGGAAAGTAAGCAAAATGTGAGTGTGTTAGTAAAAAAGTGTGAGTGTATTGCAACTTTCATGAAATTACTTTCCTGTCTAAACGGTAGGTATGACAATAAGGTCTCGAAATCGAATATAAAAATTAACATTAAGGAAGTTTACGTCTTTTTGAGTGCATAAAATTAAAAATAATTTCCTTTAAATTTAATATTTTACACTCAGTTGAAATTTCCCAAAAAGGGGAATTTTTCATTTGGATGTAATTTGAGAAATGATAGCAAAAGTCATACACTTAATGAAATTTGAAAGTGGAACGGTTTACCACTTAATGGAAATTTCCAAAAAAGGGGTTTTTATACTTAAAGAAATTTTTCATGTGTATGAATTTTTTGTATGTAAAATTTTTTTGACAACAATTTTTCAAATAATTTTTTTTATAACATTTTAATTTTTCTGATGATAATAACAAATTGTTATCGAAATATCGAAAATAAAATACCGTTAAACCTTTTTTATAAAAAGCAAAAATCAATCAAGATCTTTAGTTGGAAAATTTAGGGGAAAAAGATGTGAGAAAAATTTTTAAATGCTAATAAAGGTCTTAAGTTTAAAGGAAGGTTTTAAAAAAAGTTTTGCAGTCAATGAAAATTTCCCAAAAAAGGAAATTTTATATATCAAGAAAATTTTTCTTATAGGAAAAGTTTTAAAATGTTAATAAAGGTCTTAAGCTTAAAGAAAGGTTTTAAAAAAAGTTTTGCAGTCAATGAAAATTTCCTAATATATCAATTTTATTTAATATATCAAGAAAAATTTTCACATACGGAAAATTAAAAATGTTATTAAAGTCTTAAACTTAATGGAAATTTAGAAAACAAGATTTTAAAATAAGTTTCGCAGTTAATGATAAAAAAAGGAAATTTTAGATTTCAAGGAAATTTTTCATATGATTAAAATTTAATTTAAAAAAAATGTTAATAAAAGTTGACTGCAATGGCGTGGTGCATCACGAATTCTTACCATAAGCTCGTGCGGTCAATATGGAATACTACCTTGAAGTTATGCGCCGTTTTCACGAAGCAATTCGTCAGAAACGCACAGAATTGTGGAAAACCCCATCATGGACTTTGCACCACGATAACGCACCAGCTCACACATCGATGCTTCTGTGTAAGTTTTTGGCCAAAAACAAAATCGTTATCACCAATCCCCGGACTTGGCCCCCGTTGACTTTTTCCTCTTCCCAAAACTGAAGACACCGCTGAAAGGAAAACGTTTTGCTACGATTGAAGATATAAAGAAAAAATCGAAGCAGGAGTTGTTGGCGATACCAAAAAGCGCGTTTCAGAAGTGTTTCGAGGATTCCCAAAAACGCTGGTAACGAGTGATTTTTTTGCTATTATCTTTTTGGCAACACTAGTTTTGACAGCTCACGCACGTTTTGTATCTTGTGTCACTGTCAAACATCTTCAGTTTGGTTAATAATTTAATCATGAATCGTCTTACAAACGAACAACGCTTGCAAATTATTGAATTTTATTACCAAAATGCGTGCTTGTTAAGAAAGTTCATCGCGCGCTTCTTCCATTTTATGCTCAGTTTAATCGACCTACTGAGGCTTCTATTCGGGCTATTGTAAAAAAATTTCGCACCAAATTTACATTGTTGGACATTAAACCACCAACACGCTTACGTAGAGTGCGAACTGAAGAAAATATATGGCAGCCGTATCGGCCAGTGTTGGTGATGACCGTGAATTATCGATTCGGCGCCGTTCGCAGCAATTGGGCCTCTGTTACTCCACTACGTGGAAAATTTTGTGGAAGGATTTGGGTGTGAAGCCTTATAAGATACAGCTGGTGCAAGAATTGAAGCCAAACGACCTACCACAACGCCAAATTTTTGGTGAATGGGCTCTTGAAAAGTTAGATGAAGATCCACTTTTTTATCGAAGAATTGTGTTCATCGACGAGGCTCATTCCTGGTTGAATGGATACGTGAACAAGCAAAACTGCCGTATTTGGAGTGAAGAGCAGCCAGAAGCATTGCAAGAGCTACCAATGCATCCACAAAAAACAACCGTTTGGTGCGGATTATGGGCTGGCGGCATCATTGGGCCGTATTTCTTCAAAGATGATGCGAATCACAACGTTACTGTGAATGATGAGCGCTACCGTGCGATGATAACAAACTTTTTTTTGCCCAAAATGGAAGAGCTTGACTTGCATGACATGTGGTTTCAACAAGACGGTGCCACATGCCACACAGCACGCGAAACAATGGACCAATTGAGAGGCGAGTTCGGTGAACAGTTTATTTCACGCTTGGGACCAGTCAATTGGCCGCCCAGATCGTGCGATTTAACGCCTCTAGACTATTTTTTGTGGGGCTATGTTAAGGCTAATGTCTATAGCGACAAGCCGCTTCGATTGACGCACTGGAAGCCAATGTTGCCAACATTATTCGTGAGATACTGGCCGAAATGTTGGAAAGAGTATGCCAAAATTGGACTAAACGGATGGATCAGTGTTCTTTAAGCATTTTGAATAATTAATACGGAAAAGTTTTACCCAGTAGTAATAGAATTTATTGCGTATTATAACTTTTTTACTTAAACATACATCATAGCACCCGTCTCTGCAAAGCTTGTGCTCTTCATGGTTTTTATCAAACATTTAACCCTAAACATCCGTAAATCAATTATATGCATTGACACTCATTCAAGACTAGTACAAAAGTACTTGCCACAATTTAATGTGCCTTGGCTGCTTAATACTCAATGTACACTGGCTAACAATATTAAACCCAAGGGGGTACACATGATAATTTAAAGACCTCATCAATGTTCTTTAAGCATTTGGAATAATTTATGCATAAAAGTTTTACCCAGCAGTGTGCGTCATAGTTCTAGAATTTCTGGCGTATTATAACTTTTTTACTTAACTGTATATGTATAAGCAAACATTATTATGTCATTCATGCTTGCATACTTGCATTTATTTGCTCATGCTGTAACTTATTTCATTTTCACAGTAAGTGACCACTTTGTATGAAAATGAATGTAGTACTCGTTTGTGCAATTATGTGTTAATATGTTTTATATGATTTGAATGACAGCTCATTTGACAGTTGCAAAAAACGAAATGGAAAAAAGTAAACGAAAAACCCATTGAACCTACAGACATAATTTTTCTTTACAAACATTGTATGTGTTACAATAAGAATTTTATTATTCTGATGGCTGCCTCTGATAGTACGAGCATAGTATAATAGTATGGTAGAAGTGTAGTAAAAGTTTAAGCATTTGTCTCTTTGTGAAAGAAAAAAAAAAAAAAACTTAATGAAAGCAAAACAAATTTGCAGCTTAAAGTGATGCCATTGAGTAGAAGGCTTTTTTTTCTGTATCGTAATAAAAATGTCAATTGTTTGCAGTTATTTTTAAAATGTACTCGTAGTCGCATACTAGACCTTGAGCTGAAGCGTTTAATCTGTTTGTGCAAAGTCGTCATAGGACGTTATCAGGCACTTGCGTGCACTTGTGTAAATAAAAACATAATTTTTGTTATAGAAACCTAATTTTGAAATATCAAAAGATTTTTTTGTAGTCGTATGTATTTTAAAAATAAACGTTCATTGTAAACATTTTCTTTTCTGTATCTAGTTTAAAGTATTAAGGGACTTTTGGGTAACAGGTGTTAAATTTCACAAGTGGTTTTTTAATGCCTTCAACATTTTGTTCCATTTCTTGTTATGGGTAATTGTTAATTGAAATGGTGTTGGCATATTTGTAAATATTGAACTTATCTGTAAGTGATAACCTTTTGTGTTGTTTCTCAGATCATATGTACATACATGCATACATACATATATTCAGAGTAAACAGATATTTGATTAAGTTGGTCTAAGTACTAAACAAAATTTATCACATGTTTTTCACACTCGAGTTCATATTGAAAATACAATCAATTAGACAACACTTTAAACAGGCCTGGTATGAGAAACGAAAAGCATTCAAATTTAACGTCTTTGATTTGAAAGCGCCAAATAGGTAGTCAGACAAAAGCACAAATCGCAAGAAGTATAGTTTTGCGATTTGAAATCGCCAAACTATGATTTTTCTTAAACTAATCTTTGAAAAGGAAATGCAACTATTCACATTTAAAATTTAATATGTTTTCTTTTCAATTCAATAAGAAGTTAAAAGAATTTTATAAATTTTTAATTAAAAAACGCCAAATTAAAAAATTTCTCTTCTTGTTGTCAATTTGTTTTCGTTTTTTGTAACTATCACATACATAAGTACGTATGTAAAACAGCGAAACGTCGTTAAAACTCGAGTTCCTTAGAACACCTAAAAGGGAATTAAGCGCTAACGCTTTGCGGTTTCAGATCGCGCCTTTCACAAAATATGGCTGAAAGAATTTATTTTCTTTTACATAAAAAATTTCAAACCACAAGAAACGAAGTGTTTTTGAGTTTTCAACACAAAATTTGATTTTTTATAATGTTTTATATTAACTTGGGCTTGAAAAAAGGAGTAAATGACCTTATCTTCCTATTAAACCTCTAATAGACTCACAACTTTGTGTTGGCAACACTGTTTTATTTGACAACTAAATTTAATAGCTGATAGTTGATTTTTGTTTAGTTTAGTGTGACATTTCATTATGGATAGACTTATACCAGAGTAGCACTTGCAAATTTATCTAATTATTATAGCGTAACCTAAATTAGCGCGTCGAGCGTAATTTATCTGTGAAAGATTCTCATGTACATACAAAATGTATGAGACCAATCAAAATAGCGCGGCCTTAACGCTCTGCAATTGGAATATCCAGTTTTTACTGAGCGTTCGAAGGACCATGTTCAATTTTGTGTAAAAATGCTAAATGAAGAAGATTCAAAAAAATAAATATAGGAGGGGTTCCGTAGGAAAATGAGTTCTGTTTACAATAAATTATATAAATTAATTATATAAATTCACTTACACTATTTATTTGAGAAAATTATGAATTAAATATTGATTTGGGTTGGATATATGAATACGAAATACTTGAAGAGCCGCAGGAAGAAAAACGTTTCCAGAGACCAACAGAGAGCACGTCAAAAAGCTAAGTAAGTATTTAGAAAAAGGAAATACCGAACCGACCATATTTTAATTTATTATTTCATATAAAGTAGGTAACATACGATATATTTTTAACAATGTAGATATCATTTTTCACAATGTAAAACGCCTAAATGTCGTCTGTAACCTCAAAAACATTGCGTCTGTAAAAAACATGAGCAAAGTCGTCTGGCGAAATTTCAAATAGAGTATGTTCTATTTTATAAGTTTAAACATCTGACATTAGAACTCTATGCATTGTGAACAATTCAGCAGCGGTTTGCTTTGGGTGGTATAATTAGTCGGCTTGAGGAAATTTTAACAAATTAATATTTTTATATGTGTTAAATATTTTTTTTTTATAATATAAAAAGCATAGACAATGTCAGACGTAAATGTACATGTAAGTTTGTGTGCAAATTTTACAACCCATCTGTAAAAATTATAATTTTGACAGGCATGAAAAAATACATGAGGAATTATATAAATTAAAAAGACAGACGTAAAGACATATCGTCTATGGGTGCCTTAAAGAAACAATGCCAAACTACAGATTGGAACATAATCCAGGGATGAAAACTGTAGCGCCTTTCCGAATGATTAACCGTAAACGTTAATTTTGTTACAAGAACTGTGAACAGGAAGCTTTACTGTCTTTCAGTAAAGTTCGTTTCAAAACAAATGTTGCTCAGTTTCTTTCAAAAAATAAATCATAGCAATCAACGGTTGCTCATTTGTTTGAAAGGTGTAAAGAAATGTAGAAACGTATAGAAATTAAAAAACTTGTTTTTTTGTGTTTGAACTTAAAGCAACTTTCTTTTTAAATTCTCAATAATTTATTTAGATGTTTGGGATATAAAGTTGAATGTTTGAGAATGTCTTTCAAAAATTTTCAAAGTCTACTGATGATTAGGCTAGCTCCTATGAATGTCGACATATAGACAGCTTGGAAACAAGTTGTTTATAACTTTTTGATTGGTAAAACATTTTTCCTTTTCAAATGTTAAATAATTTATTTAGTGTTGGGTTATTAAGTTGAATATTTGAGAATATCTTTCAAAGATTTCCAAGTCTACTAATTATTAGTTAAACTTTTAATGATCAGTAGACAAGCTGTTTGTAATATTTCGATTGGTAACAATATTAGAAGCTAATAAAGTGAATAAATTCAGTTGTTTGACAGAAAAATTTTGTAGTGTTTACTGTTTGAATATGTTATCATGTGAATATTGTTCAAGACTATATACGTTTGTAGTGGTTCATGCAGCAGTTTTGAAAAACTCTTGCGAGCATAGTAACTGGTATCTCGCGAACAACACGAGTAAAGCTTTAATCGTAGAGCTGGCCTCCTCCTGAACACCTCAGGTTTTAAATATACCCAGAGAAAATGGCCCAAAGGTGTGATATCGCATTATCTAGTGGCCACTTCACCGTAGCAATACGTCAACAAGTCTATAATTTCGCGCGCAGTATAGCTTGTTGCGTCATTTTGCGCCAACCCGACTCATCTATACTATGTGCTGGAATTTCAAGAAGCAAAGAACGGCGATGACTCGATATGTCACGGTATTTGCGTGCACTCTCAGCTGGAGGTGCTACGAGGGCAGATTGAAATTGAAGCTACCTAGTGCTAACACAAATTATAATTTTTTTGAAATGGCGATCTCTCAAACGTCAGCTGTTAAAATTTCACGTAAACTCAACGATTAGTTTATTTGTTGTAGACGTTGGAATTAAGCAACCTTTGTGTTTCTTGAAAAATGGGAAAAAGTGAATTTCGTGCAGTGATTAAACACTATTATTTGAAAGGAAAAACGGCGAAAGAGACAAAATAAAATCTCTCTAAACATTACGGTGAGTCCGCTCCGTCAGTTAACATGGTCAAATACTGGATTGCTGAAACCAAAAATCAATCGAAACAATTGGTGGAAGCTGGTGGAAGTGCTCCGAAGAAGGCGAAGACAGTGAAATCGGCTGACAAGGTTATGGACACTGTATTATGGGATGCACGCGGAATATTGCTCATCGTTTATCTTGAAAAAGGATCCACAAGCACAGGAAAGTATTATCGTGCATTATTGGCTCAATTGATTGATGCAATCAAGAAAAAATTACCACAGGTATAAAAAAGCTGGGATTTCATTTACTAGGAGTATTGAGCTAAAAGGAGAGAGACTGTGTTGAGAAATGAATGGTTTTGAAAAAAATGTTTTTTTCCTACTTAAGTACCTTCAATATCAATTTGCCCTCGTATATTTTCTTCACAGTTTGCTCGTTGTAGTATAGCCGGTAGATAATCATCCAAGAATGTAAACTGGGACTAGAATTTGTGAACGGTATCGCCAATAGTAGTTTCATTTTCGAACGAACAACATTTTTCACAGAACGCTCTGAATGAACGCACGCAGATGAACAATTTGGAGTCCCTGTTGTAGTGTAAGTTTTTCCATGTTGATTTGCCAAAGGATATTGAAAAAAAAATACAAAGCAGTTTGATATAAATCATGTTCTGTCAAAAAAGGCTGTTAAAACTCAAACCTCACGATGAATCACTCGATAGAAAAGCCCTAGCTTGTACATTTGCCGAATTCTTGTTTTTTTTTAGTGATTCTAATATATTTTACGCAAACATACTTTGTCACAATGATTTAATGGACTAATTTGATAAATAACCGACAAAATAAATTATATCTTATCCTAAATACAAAAGGGTCACAACTCAAAATACTAAAATTTTCAGGAGAGACAAAAAACTGTTGTAATGTAAAACTGATTGTAATGTTTAAAGAAAATATTGTTCGATTATGAAAAAATTCAATATTGAAGTAGGTTCTGCTATACTTTTTTCAACTTTATATTCATCCTTATCGTCAATAATATGGGAAATATTTGTTCCCATAAAATTTCCAATTCCCAGGAAGGGGAAATTGCTATCGTGAATTTCATGGGAACTACAAGAGTTCTGCTATCAATACGTAGTGAATGTAAAATATGCAAGAATAGTATTAATATATCAAACTGTCAGTGCAGTGAAGAAAAAGGGTGAAAATTTGTTTAATTGAAATTTAAATTAGTTTAGAATCGAAGTATTAATTGAACTACACGAGGAATAATCTCGACAACACCGAATTGCTCGTAGGCATTAACAAGATGACTCTAGTCCGTTGCAGTTACCCGATATATCGTGAGTTACTTATTCTATAAACAAATTGTATTTGTTCATAACTTTTTGTTTGTTTTAGATTTATTCAACATTGTAGGACAAATAAAGCCGCATTGATATATGTACATATATTCTAGAAGTGCTGGACAATAATATTCCAACAACAAAAACATAATTTGGAATAACACCAATAATAACATTGTGTACATGACTGCGGTTCTTTGCAGCAGGTGGTTACCAGAAAGGTGTAGCCAGAGGATAATATTTGTTGAAGCCACACATCCAAGATGCTGCACTATTTAACTCTTCCAAAACTCAGTCAACACATCATTAGGGGTTATTTTAAAAAATTGCAAGCAATGGACCCGAAACTCTGCATTCTATTGAGTAGAATGTTATTTTATCTTATTAACAAATCTAGTCCTAAAATAGCTAAATATAAGCGTTTACACTTTAATTAAGAGAAATAATTAATTACATAATAAATATAGTCCGCCAGCAAAAATGATGTGAACAAATAAAAGGGAAAAACAAAAATAATACGAGGGAAATAAATGTTAACGATTAGGCGAATTTTGGCCGAATGTGAATTTTTTTAGTGTTGTTATTCCAATCTGAATTACACATAGAAAATGTGAATTCATTTCCAGGGGAAACGTATTAACGATTTCAATTTTGGGAAAATGGAAATTTTTTCATGGGAATGACTGTTTACGATAGGGGTGATTATGTTTGCAATAACATATAAAACTGATTTTTATGGAAAAAAATCTGTTTGGGAAAATTTTGAGTTATGATCCTTTTGTATTTATATAGGGTGTGATATGTTGATAAATACAGTTCCCATTACGTTTTGCTTCACCTTTTGCGGTAAAGTTGCAATTATGTTCGTTATGTCCCTTTTACATGAAACCTACGATATGTAGGTTTGAAACATCGTTTGCTGTAGAGCTTTAGAATATTACTTTATAATATTACATTATGGGTATATGGATATGGGGCAAAATTTGAAATTTTTTAAATATATATACGAATATCCTGGTATTGCAATTGGAGCTAAACATTTTTGCATTTTAATATTTCGTGTTCTTTATGCACTTCATTTTTATACACTTTATTTATAAAATTACAGATATTGAAAATTATTTTTATTTCAGCAGTGTTTTGCAAGGAGCAAATTGTATTGTAAAAAATACGATTAACAACTTCAATAGTCTTTTATACTCGTATTTTCTATAACCTGAGTAACAGCTGCCATCTTTGATTGTGGCGCGTGCCAGCTTATACAAAAATAATTTTTGAAATATAAAAACTACTGCAACACCGGGTCCTATTTTACACTGTTAGAAGAAATCCAATTGAAAAAAAGGGCAACCAATTAATGTCATTGATAACACACAGCAGTCAGGACTTGAATAAAATAGGATGTACTCATAACGTATATTTTATTGAGTCATGAAAGACTGACTCAATATAGAGGAGAATTTTTGCTGATTTTCTGCTAAATATGAGTTTCTTTTTACAGGACCTGCATTTAACTCAAATGATAATTTGAAGAGTGAGCCTTCTTATTTATACTCGTTTGCAGTCTAAAGAGTAAACATGCTCTTAACTAAAGAGCAATAAGAGTTTTTGAGTTGTACTCCCGATTTTTTTTAAATAATTAATACTAACAATTAAACTGATCATGGAGAAACTATTTACTGCTTTGATTTTTTAATTGTTATAAAATTTTGTCATTATCTATATGTCGTGATTAAAATCATATTGCGATTTACATTTCTAGGCTGGGTCGATATTTTTGTGATATTTGTGTGGAAACACTCGTACATAAAGCAAATGGGTTCTCGCTAATGTAATAATTCTCCTGATAACTTCTGTTACATATATAATACGCAATTACAAAATATTTCTAAGTCTATCGAAGAATTGTATTAAAGTTATTTTAAAATCAATTATTATCAAGCAGATTAACTACGTAAATGTTTGCGGGGAGATAACCATATTTTAATTTTGAAAATTTTAATGGTTTGGATGAAACAGCAAAACCATATAAACGATTGTTACTTTTGCTGTATAAATGCAAAAGGCATTGTTACTGCGGTTATTGATAAAAAAAGATGTAAAATTTAATTCAAGGTCCGAAAAACTTTGTGTTTGGCTAGACCACTAACCGCGCTGATCTGCTGGCGTATTGCACCAGCTAGTTCTTGCCGATCAGCTGAAATCATCAAAATACAAAAAAAATCTGATCCCCGAAAGTGAAAGTTTAGAAAAGTCAGATATTGATGGCAAGCTTCGGCTGCCCTCCCTCTAAGACTCTAGGAGTTGAAGTCAACTCTACCATGATAGCCTGCTGCCGTTTAGTATGCTTTTGTGCATCCTATCCCTAATGATATAATACCTACCCCTTCATTAACTGACCATCCCAGTAAAAGATATCAGCACTTAACCATTTCAATTCATTATTTATTAAAAAAAAAAGATAGAAATATTAGGGCTAGTTAAAATTTTCTTTATCTTCGACCAGTACTCAGGGGATGACCCCTACATATGCACTGCATTGTACCGGAACTAGGAAAATAGGTTATGACGAGGGGGAAAAAGGGAGTAGTGTTTGTGAACATTTGAATTGAACTTTCCAACGTTATAAAATACAGTAATAACATTTGCAGGCAACTTATTCCGCAGACGAAGCATACGGCTGAAAAACGAATTCTCTCTGTAATGCGTACTGCAATTCCCTGGGCAATTGCCCAGGTACTAATAGGCTAGACTTACCAAAGTCCAGTGATGATTAGGGTAGCTCCTATGAAATGTCGACAGCTGGGGAACATAGAAAACAAGCTGTTTATAATTCTCTTATTGGTATAAATATTTGTTTTTAACAAAACCTGTTATAGAAAGTTATCAAAAATTAAGGGTAAGTACAAAATTTCTTCTTTAAAAACACATTTTGGTTAATACATTTCGCAGACTTTCCAGCAAAAATTTTCTTTTTAATAAACTCATAGGCAATTGCGGTTTGTTTGATCCTGGCATGAGGATGCTTAGGTAGCTTGTGCAGCTGTACCAACCGCTGTTGAAACTCCTTGCGTTGTCGCTACCAATGGACTATCTCTTCTCCGCTTCTGGGCGTTTGTACTTGACTCCAATATGAAGATGTAAAGAGTGTGATGATGGCGTTATCTCTTGCGGCTGCTGTCGATAGATTCTCTGCTGGGCTTCTCCTCATTCAAAATCAATTTGCACGTCTCGTTACTTCATCATTGCGCTCTTGCCGCCATTTCTTCCCTTTACCGCCATCTTTTCTTGTCACATTCTAGAACAAGGCAGCTTTACATAGGTAGTGGCAGAGTTGCAGTAAATACAACACCAACAAACATCAACATGTATTTTCTTGATAGAATTTACAAATAGTTGTCAAAATTTTGTTTGAAAAAGCAAAGGAGTCTATGTGTTTTTGACAAATTTACGCAAAGGAAACGAAAAACAGCCGTGCTTATACCACTACCATATTAAAGCTGCCTTGTTCTAGCAGTTTTTATTTTCTTTTATCTTTATTTTTTTTCTCTAGAAACTTCTATTTATTTGACATTTTGTTTTCTTCTTATTCATTTTTCTCTCAGTCATTCACCCAGCGGTGATCACTCGATGACAACTCCGTAGTTGGGCTATCAGCACACTCACGTGTGGCCGCCCACAGGGTGCACACGACAGCTTTAATGGTCAAAATAAAACCCATATAGCTCTTCGTCTAGTGTTCACAGTGTGATTTTACTTACACTTGCTATCTGATTATGAATGCAGCACCTCAATCATTTTCTCAATGTGAATTAAATGATTTGGCGAGAGATCTCAATCTTCTAAAAGAAAAAAACTTGCTGGGCCCTACAACGACTTTTTATTGGTGTATACGAGTAGAAATGGAGAGAAATATTTTCTTCCATATTTTGCACAAGTAAGAAACTTAGTTTATTGCTCTGATATACCTGAATTATTCAAGATATAGAACACAATCCAAATAATTGGAGACTTTCCATAGATTCTTTTAAACGAAGTCTTAAAGCAGTACTACTGCTTAATGGTAAAAAGTATGCTTTTTTGCCGGTCGGTCATTCCCTTCATTTGAAAGAATGTTATTCAAATTTAGAATTCACATTACCAAAAATAAAGTCTACTGATGATTAGAGTAGCTCCTATGAAATGTCCACATATAGACAGCTGGGAAACATAAAAAATAAATTGTTTTACTTTTATTTCGTATTTTCTCTAACCAAAATTTTATTTTGAGTTTTCTTAAACAAATGCTGAATGTCACATGGAGTATAAGTAATTTTCTCAATTTCAATTCAAAATCTCGATTTCAATTGGAATCTTCTCACTTATACTCTGAATTCTCGATTTTGTTAATTTTTTTTTAATTCAAATTAAACTTTTTAGGGCCATTATTACAACCTAACGAGAAAGTTCGTGATAGTTAACCTTAACACTAGTTAACGTGAACGATAAAGTCAACAGAAAATTTTTCCCATTTTTGTAACTGAAGTTAAAAAATTTTCAGCGACAGTTTGGCAGCTTCAAATGCTTAAAGTTAACTTTGAAATTTACCATGAAGATAAACCTTGTAATGTACGGTATGTAATGGTTTCACAAACTGCAAAAACTACCGTGATGTTAATTGTGATGCATTTTTAATAGAAACGATCACTGCTAAGAAAAGAGAGAAAAAGGTCTGTGGGAGCCTTATATCACTAGCAATCAGTCGGATGGGGAGGTTCGTGACCTTCTCTCACTTGCCTCCAATTGTACATATAATTTTATATAGACTCCCGATTTTACAAGAAAATTAACTTTAAAATGGACCAGAGTAGCGAAAAAAAACAAATAAATCCCCGTAAACGCTATTTCCAAAAAAGGCATTTCAAATGGTATTGACTACTACAATGGTTTCAGATTTCCCCAGGTGTTAAGGGAAAATGCGCTTCTTGACCCACCCTACCTTGATCTTGGCAGCGCCATTAACTAAAGCCGAAGATCCCTTTTCTGATTCACTCTCTAGCTAATCAGCCCATTCGAAAACACGGAACGTTAATCTACCAGTTCATCATGAATATTATATCATTTATTATTAACAAAAATCATTTTATGAGTTAACCGGTTTCGGTTCCGATTATAATTAATCGAGAAATAATTATTCTACTAATAATCACATAATAACAAATTAAGAGAGAGAGAGAGAAAGAAATATTTAATAAGCTGAAAAATATAATTTACTTGATCTTCCTTGTAATTAATAAACAGTAAGTAGTTTTGTTTTTTGTGGAATTTCAGGTTACATTACAAAGAAGATCTTTAAATGGATTTTATAGGTATTAACTATTACTAAATAAAATCTAGTAGGAAAAACCAATGTTTTCTGTACAAAAAAAAATTGGTAAAATGTTATACTTTCAACACTAAGCTTAGATGACAAGCTGCTTTACATATGCCTAGGGATATACATATGTAGGCACATGCATATACATATATGTATGTATAGCGTGTTCTTTTTCTTTTTTTTTTATACTTCAATTGTTTGGTTTGTCATCTCAGTAATGTTGGAAGTTTATAAAATTGGTTTGGTTTTCTTATTGTTATTGTTGTTTTTTTTTCTTTGTTTTTTTTTTTTTTTTGTTTTTGCTTTTTTTTTTGTTTCTTGTAATTGTTTCAAAAATAAAATAACAAAACTTATCAATGAATTTTAATGAGTGCAAACTATGAAAAGACAATTACACCACACAAAAAAAAATACTACATACATATGTAGGTCTACAGACAATAATCTCTACATGTGTGAATAACATGTGATTCTTTTAATTCATGGTTATTATTCATTGATAAGTTTTTTTTTTTTTTTTTTTATTATTATTTGGATGGTTTTTTAGACTAGGTGTGTACAAGCAAGAAAAGATGGATACAAAAATTAGGTTTTTCACTCACCACGCTTTAGATGAACGTTGAGGCCTCCTCGATCACTGGTGGTTTAGCTGTTTAAGAATATTTATCGTTTTCTTGCATATAATAGATGGGGATTAGTAACTTATTATGATAGTTAGGATTTTAAATACATAGATATTATACGAACAATGTTGATTCCGTTTATCAAATCAGGCAGGTGGATGGAAAATTAGTACTGGTATGTAGGTTTTACCTCTTCCCCAATCAAAGTATAGCTAGATATTTTATAGGTTGACGCCAAAACTAGTGAGTAAAAAAAAAAAAAGATTCCGCTTTTTCCGGTTATTAAGGACTGTATTAACTTTCCGGAGTATTGACCAAAGTTCCGCTCAGTGGCAAACACGTTTAATACTTCACAAATGTAAGAAGTCGTTGCTTCGAGTTATAGGCACTTATATAAAAAAATTGGGCTGGTGGCAAGGAATTGGTGCCTCGTAGCGTATTTGGTGGTAACTGATCTATGGTTAGAGGATCATAGCTTATTGGAAAAAACCACACAAGGAAAAAAAAAAACATATTCTTAACACTTACCAATAAGTATAATTTCATGCAACTTCACACCCTTCTATCACAACAATAATGTAATTCTCTAAATATTATTTAGGTGTGATACCTATTATATAGTCAGAATAGTTATTATGCTCAAATTACTTTATTTTTCACCTTGATGAAGAAGTTACACCTTGATTATTATATGAAGCGTTAAGCAAAAGAACTTTACTTCGTGCTGTTTTCAGAAAAAAGGAAATGGATAGGTTCTTGACAATCAGCAATGGACGATCGAAATGTGATGGGTTGCATTTCTAGGTAAAATTACTTTCGTTACGCTACCTTCAAATGCGACTCTGTGTCCAACGGAATTTTTAGTTTGAACCAAACAAATTTAGTAAAATTAGGTAATGATTTTGTCTTTAACTACTACTGAGAATCATAAAGGTTGGTGAACTAATTATTTTTTTTTTTTTCAGTATATGAGATAACACATATTAAAATTTAAACGAGTTTCGTTCATTACAAAACTACATAACATTAACTCCCTGAGTAACAATGTTAGGTTGAAACTAGAACGAAGCGTGGTTATGTTCGAAGATCTTTCGCGTGGTATGTTCCAATAGGTTTGTTTTGCAAATCTACTAGCAGATAATAATGGCTGCCTAATTTTTCTTTTATCCTGGCCTTGACAAATAGGGGGGCTAGTTTAGCATTAAATCTTTTTTCCTGGTTACTTTGAACAAAGTTACGTCGCAAAACTTCCTGACCTACCTGAAAAGTTTGACACCTGGTTCTCAAATTATACGTGTTCTGGTTTTGTTTATACGCAACGCTTAAATGCTTTTGCAAGTCTTTTCTGAGTAATTGAAGAGAATCCTGTCTAGGTATGTTGATTGTGGGCTCATCGAGTAATTGCAAGTTTTTGAGTAACGGGTACATGGAGCCATGAGTTATCATGTCAAACCCATAAACTGCGTGATACGGTGATGTGTTAATCGACTGGTGGAACGAGTTTCTAAGGGCACAGCTTATGGCACTTAAATTCTCATCCCATTTTGTGTGATCCTCTTTTAAGTACGCACGAATCCCCGCAATTAACGAACGGTTTACGCGCTCTGACGCATTTGATTGAGGTGAGTATACTGCTGTGTAAACATGTTGAATTCCTAATGATGTAAGATATCCGTTTAAGTCGTTTGCCCTGAATTGTGATCCGTTGTCGCTAATGATACTTTCTGGTACTCCATAAGCATTGAATATGTGTTTTTCCAGAAAATCCTTTATGACTTGAGAGGTGAATTTCTTCAGAGGTTGTAACCAGTGAAATTTTGTTAAGTGATCAAGCACGATCAATATACCTATATTTCCGCACTTGCTGCGTGGGTAAGGTCCGATTAAGTCAATATATAATCGCTGAAAGGGACGTGTGGTTGTTATTTGTCTTCCCATTTCTGGCTTTAATACCTGGTTAGGGGCTTTTGTACATTTACAAGTTTCACAATTTCTGACATAGTTTCTGACATCTCCGACCAATCCAGGCCAGAAAAATGTTCTTCTTAGAAGTTCAACAGTTTTAAACATTCCCCCGTGAGAAAAAGTAGCCGAGTTATGAAAACGGGTAATTAGGGATTGTCTTAATCCAGCAGGTACCCAAAGTTTCCAAGCATTTATATCATTTGTCTCGTTACCCTCATAGTGTTGTGTGCGAATGTATACGTAGCGATCAACAATTTTGATATCCGGAAATTTGCTTTGATTTTCCGTCACCTTTTCCTTCAACCTAATGTAATCTTCAGCATCAAAATATTCCGAGTTCAAGTCGATTTCTGGTTCCGTGATCTCCACAGAACTTATTTCAACGCATGGAATCCGCGATAACGCATCCGGTACTATGTGTTCCTTACCTTTTCGGTGACTGATCGTAAATTTATAACTTTGCAATTTTAATGCCCAACGAGCAAGTCTTCCACTTAAATTTGGCTGGCGCATTAACCATAACAGGCTGGAATGATCCGTTATAATTTCGAATTCTTGAAGCTCTAAGTAACACCGAAATCGCTGAATTGCTTCTATAGCTGCGAGACATTCACGCTCAGTAACACTATAGTTCCTCTGAGCTGAATTCAATTTCTTGCTCATGAATGCTATAGGCTTTTCTTCCCCTTTCTCATTGAGTTGTACCAGTACAGCTCCAATGCCATAATCACTGGCATCACAGTGCAGAAAAAATTTCTTATCAAAATTAGGGTTGCTAAGTATAGGTGTGGTAGTTAATAAATCTTTAATTTTTTCAAACGCGTGTTGGGCCTCAGACGTCCATATAAATTTCTTATTTTTAGATAGCGTTTCGCTTATTGGGAAGGCAATGCTTGAAAAGTTCTCAATAAAGCGTCTATACCATCCTGCTAGACCTAGAAATCCCCGCACTTGTTTTATGTTTCTAGGAGTGGGCCAGTTTCGAATTGCACTCACTTTTTCGGGGTCTGTAGTGATTCCGCCCTCGCCTATTACATATCCCAAATATTTAACTCGTATAACACAGAATTTACTTTTTCGTATGTTTAATGTAAGGTTTGCCATGCGAAACTGATTTGCAATTCGTACCAATGTGGATAGATGTTCTTCAAAGGTGGCTGATACAATAATTAAGTCGTCTAAATACCCAAAAACCGAAGTCTTTAGATCTGCGGGTATAAGATCATCCATAAGCCTACACATCGTCTGGGGTGCATTGCACAGTCCGAAAGGCATTACAGTGAACTGGTACAGTGGCCTTCCCGGAACTGTGAATGCCGTGATGGGTTTAGACTCTTCAGTTAATGCAATTTGCCAATAGGCGTCCTTGAGGTCTATTTTCGTTATTATGTTTGCCTTAGGGAGGCGAGCAAAAATTCCCTCAATCGAGGGTAGTGGGTAAGCATCTTTCTTGGTTACTAGATTAATTTTACGTGCATCCAAACAAAGGCGAACTTTGTTTGGTTTCAGAACAAGCCTCATAGGTGAGCTCCAGGGCGAACTTGACTTTTCAATTACCCCTAATGACAACATTCTGTCTACTTCTTCAAACATTATTTTTTCTACAGCAGGGGAAACTGGGTAGAAACGTTGTTTGATGGGTTTCGCATCTCCAACCTCTATTGCATGTTTAATTAAACAGGTTCTTCCCAAGCCCTGCTGTTCAAAACTCGGGAATAAAGAAACTACGGCATCTAATTGTTGTCGCTGGCTAGACGTTAGGCTGTAATACTCATCACTCTCCTCAGTATTGTTGTTTTCTACCTGTTCGTTTGAACTATCGGACTTCTTGGCCTCAGCTACAAAATTTAACATCGTTTTATCGATTAAATCTACTGATCCTATAACAGATGGCATTAAATCAAATTTTGTCCAAAAGTCAATACCCAATATCAAGCGTTGGGAAAGTGTTGGTATTACAAACAAGTTGATAGGTAATGCTTTATTTTTAAACTGTAAATTAACCCTAAGCCACCCCTGGACTCTTTGTGCCGTCCCATCCGCGGTGGTAACCCATGATTTGCAACTTGTATAATTTGGAAATTTATAAAAATTTTCTTTAGCCAGATCAGAGCCAATGCAACTTATACTAGCCCCTGTATCCAATAGACCATATTCTTCAAAATCAAGGAAAAACACTTTCGCGTAATAACGACTATCATTTGGATTAGATATTATGACAGAAACCAACAACTGAGAACACACTTTACGATTTTTATAAAATCGTCTAAGTCTTAGAGTTGACCGTTTTGTTTTTCGCTTTCCATCACCTGGACATAAAATCACATCACTAAATAATTCATTGCGCTTGGCAACATAATTTTCCCATCGTTTATGGTAAGGCTGTTTTGGTTGTAGTAATTTATCTACGTTTTCAGAAACTTCCATTTCTTTTGGTTCCCGTCTTAAAATGGAAATGTTTGTTGAGTTGGTAGTAATGACATTGTTAGTGTTAGGATCAGAACTTGAACTTTTCGATGTCGCTGATGATTCTGAAAAAATTGTGATTTTTGCGTGTACTACATTGGTGCCCTCGTTTGGGGCAGAGCTTTTGAGTTTTTTTGTCTACGACATGAACATTTTTGACATTGCGGCTTGTATGTGTTTTTCGCTCCACATCCATAACAAAATATAGAACGCTCGGACAAGCAGTCCTCCCAGTAATGCCCAATGTTATCACAATTCCAACATCGGTGAGCATTTTCTGACTGTTGACACTCATTAAAGGAAACTGCTGCTTGTTCTATCAAGTTTTCATCCTGGTCAATTTCAATTTCCGACACTTGCCTCCGAGGAAACGAAGGTGGGGCATTTCTCATATTAAAATTTCGACGAACGTAGTCGTCATTCAAAAAACTTTCTCGCATTTGTACCAAACTTCTAAGATGAGTTATAGATTGCACATTAACATATAGAAGTTCGTGCCGAATATCGGGCCTTAAGTTTCTAGTAAGTATCTCAATCAGTTCATAGTCCGGCAATGGAACTGGGAGTCTGTCCATCATTGATGAGACAGCTTCAAAAAAAATGTCAAAGGTCTCCCCGGGCTTTTGCTTACGGTTTCTTATTTCTTCCTTTATATCAAACATCGATTTACAGTCTCGGTATTGACTTCTTAAAGCAATACAAAAGCTGTTCCAATTTATCACTGGGACAGTTTTATGGTATCGCCAATACCAATCGCGGGCTTTGCCTGATAAGAGCATATGCAAATTTTTGCAAATTAGCGAAAAATCGCCGTTAAAATTTTCCTGTGTTAGGGTTCTCAACCGATATAGGAATTCTTCAACATTTAAGCTATTTGAGGACCCATCAAATTTCAATCCCCAATTCTGTATGACAGATGTAATTTTATCGTTATTAAACGATATTTGAGAATTTCCTAAATTTGAATGTGCGTGTGAAAAACGTGCCTGAGGAGTATTGGTTGGACTATTCGGGTAAGAAGGCTGAATTCTTTCACGATTATGTGAGAAATTACCGGTTGGGTTACAAGATCTATTCTCCCTAGCCGACTGTGGAACTAGGTTCATATTCTGTAATATTCTAGTTAAATTGTTCTCAATCATTTGGTTTATTTCGTTATAGTCAGCAAGGGTGCCTGAAGCGTGTGTTGTGGTTTGCACGTTATTCGCTAGGGGGTGTTCCGCCGAATTCTCCTGATTCTGATCTTCTCTAATTGAGATATCAAGAATTGATTGCTCGTTCATTAGATTTCGACTATAATTCCTCGTGTGATAATGTCTAGTTTGACCGCCACGATTCCGGAGTTTGGTACGTGGTTGCTGTTTTACCGACACATTAAGTTTTTTAAGATCACTCAGTTCACAGCCTGCATGGCATACTGGACACTCACTTTGCTTAGATAGAAAACTTTCTATACAAGATCTGTGAAAGGCATGAGCACAGTTACCTATAATCATGCAGGGTATGTTTTCATTCATTTTCTCAGAGCAAAGAGCGCAGATAGGGTCTGGGCCAGTCGCACCAGCGGTTGAAGGTGAAAATAGGGGTTGCATATTCCCTGTCACAATTTCCGTAGGTGGCGGTGATCTCGAAAGTGCCATTGTTTTTTTCTTTGAAAACTACTCACTAAGAAAAATCAAAGTTAAGAAACCGTCACTTGGTTACAATATTACAAATATACGAAGTAATTTTCGTAGTAAAATATATAATTAATCTAATGATTAAATAAATTTAGTTGTAGTTTGTTTTTTTTTTTTTTTTTTAATCTTTTTATTTTTTTATTTTTTTTTTTTTTTTTTTTTTTTTTTTTTTTTTTTTTTTTTCTTTTCTGTTTTTATGTTATTTGATGTTTTCGAACATTCTACTGAAGCTAGAGACAATAACCATTTTATCGTAGTCAATACTGGATACTAAAACTGAGCTATTGATATTTCGGATAAAGAGACACTTCCTCCAGCTAGGCAACAAACCGACTTTTACCACATGTCTTTAAAGTTTCAATTCAATAAAAATTATTTGACTAATAGTTAAGGGATGTTCTATCGCTCTCTGCAATATAACATATTCCACTTAATAATTAGCAGTCGATATTTAAGCTGGGCTATTTAAAAGGAAAATATATATTTATCGGAAACCGCATAAGTAGTTATGAGTGGTATTATTGATTTCCAAGATTTCCAAAAATAACCTATAGTGATTTCCGGGTTAGGCAATTCGAACGCAAAACCTCAAATTCCTAAAAATCCTCAGAGATATATAAGTTTATTGAAAATTCTTTACCTTCAAAAATACAGCACATAGCCACTTAGCAAATACTTGATATATAATTCTATAAATTTTTAATTTAATTTTTTTAATTTTTTGTTTTTTTTTTTTTTTTGAAGAGACCGAAAAAGGTAAGATGGAAACCAATTTCGGCCCCACGTTGGGCGCCATTCATATGTAATGTACGGTATGTAATGGTTTCACAAACTGCAAAAACTACCGTGATGTTAATTGTGATGCATTTTTAATAGAAACGATCACTGCTAAGAAAAGAGAGAAAAAGGTCTGTGGGAGCCTTATATCACTAGCAATCAGTCGGATGGGGAGGTTCGTGACCTTCTCTCACTTGCCTCCAATTGTACATATAATTTTATATAGACTCCCGATTTTACAAGAAAATTAACTTTAAAATGGACCAGAGTAGCGAAAAAAAACAAATAAATCCCCGTAAACGCTATTTCCAAAAAAGGCATTTCAAATGGTATTGACTACTACAATGGTTTCAGATTTCCCCAGGTGTTAAGGGAAAATGCGCTTCTTGACCCACCCTACCTTGATCTTGGCAGCGCCATTAACTAAAGCCGAAGATCCCTTTTCTGATTCACTCTCTAGCTAATCAGCCCATTCGAAAACACGGAACGTTAATCTACCAGTTCATCATGAATATTATATCATTTATTATTAACAAAAATCATTTTATGAGTTAACCGGTTTCGGTTCCGATTATAATTAATCGAGAAATAATTATTCTACTAATAATCACATAATAACAAATTAAGAGAGAGAGAGAGAAAGAAATATTTAATAAGCTGAAAAATATAATTTACTTGATCTTCCTTGTAATTAATAAACAGTAAGTAGTTTTGTTTTTTGTGGAATTTCAGGTTACATTACAAAGAAGATCTTTAAATGGATTTTATAGGTATTAACTATTACTAAATAAAATCTAGTAGGAAAAACCAATGTTTTCTGTACAAAAAAAAATTGGTAAAATGTTATACTTTCAACACTAAGCTTAGATGACAAGCTGCTTTACATATGCCTAGGGATATACATATGTAGGCACATGCATATACATATATGTATGTATAGCGTGTTCTTTTTCTTTTTTTTTTATACTTCAATTGTTTGGTTTGTCATCTCAGTAATGTTGGAAGTTTATAAAATTGGTTTGGTTTTCTTATTGTTATTGTTGTTTTTTTTTCTTTGTTTTTTTTTTTTTTTTGTTTTTGCTTTTTTTTTTGTTTCTTGTAATTGTTTCAAAAATAAAATAACAAAACTTATCAATGAATTTTAATGAGTGCAAACTATGAAAAGACAATTACACCACACAAAAAAAAATACTACATACATATGTAGGTCTACAGACAATAATCTCTACATGTGTGAATAACATGTGATTCTTTTGATTCATGGTTATTATTCATTGATAAGTTTTTTTTTTTTTTTTTTTATTATTATTTGGATGGTTTTTTAGACTAGGTGTGTACAAGCAAGAAAAGATGGATACAAAAATTAGGTTTTTCACTCACCACGCTTTAGATGAACGTTGAGGCCTCCTCGATCACTGGTGGTTTAGCTGTTTAAGAATATTTATCGTTTTCTTGCATATAATAGATGGGGATTAGTAACTTATTATGATAGTTAGGATTTTAAATACATAGATATTATACGAACAATGTTGATTCCGTTTATCAAATCAGGCAGGTGGATGGAAAATTAGTACTGGTATGTAGGTTTTACCTCTTCCCCAATCAAAGTATAGCTAGATATTTTATAGGTTGACGCCAAAACTAGTGAGTAAAAAAAAAAAAAAGATTCCGCTTTTTCCGGTTATTAAGGACTGTATTAACTTTCCGGAGTATTGACCAAAGTTCCGCTCAGTGGCAAACACGTTTAATACTTCACAAATGTAAGAAGTCGTTGCTTCGAGTTATAGGCACTTATATAAAAAAATTGGGCTGGTGGCAAGGAATTGGTGCCTCGTAGCGTATTTGGTGGTAACTGATCTATGGTTAGAGGATCATAGCTTATTGGAAAAAACCACACAAGGAAAAAAAAACATATTCTTAACACTTACCAATAAGTATAATTTCATGCAACTTCACACCCTTCTATCACAACAATAATGTAATTCTCTAAATATTATTTAGGTGTGATACCTATTATATAGTCAGAATAGTTATTCTGCTCAAATTACTTTATTTTTCACCTTGATGAAGAAGTTACACCTTGATTATTATATGAAGCGTTAAGCAAAAGAACTTTACTTCGTGCTGTTTTCAGAAAAAAGGAAATGGATAGGTTCTTGACAATCAGCAATGGACGATCGAAATGTGATGGGTTGCATTTCTAGGTAAAATTACTTTCGTTACGCTACCTTCAAATGCGACTCTGTGTCCAACGGAATTTTTAGTTTGAACCAAACAAATTTAGTAAAATTAGGTAATGATTTTGTCTTTAACTACTACTGAGAATCATAAAGGTTGGTGAACTAATTATTTTTTTTTTTTCAGTATATGAGATAACACATATTAAAATTTAAACGAGTTTCGTTCATTACAACCTGCTGTTAAGTTATCAGTAACTTTTGAGGTTAATGTTAACTTGTAATAACGAAAAAAATTAACTGTACGATAAAATCCTAATGTTAACTATTCGTAAGTTGTAATAATTATCCTTAATATGGTTTAGAAATGTCTAAATTTCACCTTGAATTTTGTCAATTGCAATGAAAAATGTAATCTTATATTGAAAATTATTTATTTTTTATATTTATAGTTTTGCTGATTTATAAAAATAAAATTCATGTACGAGTATGTATGTCTATAAACAGATACATATGTAACTTATTTATATTAAAAAATATCCTTTCAAACATTTTATTTCAATTGTTTGCTTAAAGACTGTTTTTTTTTCTTTTATTGACATCTTGTTGATCCAGTCATTATCCATTTGTGAGTTTCAAAGCCACAGGTTTATTTTCTTAACATCTCTTTTTTTTCTGTGCATGTTGATATTTAGCAAACAAATTTTATTCCAACAAGTGCTGCGTGTGAAATTTGAAATAATGAAAATAAACAATTTTCCCACAATAATGTCCTGGCAAATACAAAAACCTAAAAGGATCACACGAAAATATGTTATCGCTTGAACTTGATCAATTGGGGAAGCGCCTACTTATTAAGAACTAAACTGAAAAGAAAGCAAATAAAAGAGTAAGGCAGAGAGAATGTATGCGAAAGAGAGAGAGAGAGAGAGAGAATGTGTGCGAAAGAGAGAGAGATGCAGAGAGTGTTATGAAAACCAATAACCTGTTTATTTAAAGCGGTAAGCAAACAAAAATGTTTTTTATTTATCTTTTGTGTGAAATTGGTTTTTTTATTTTCTTTGCACTGTCCTTTTTGCAGTTCACTGTTTAGTTGAAATAAAATAAAAAAGATATTATGAACCAGGATCACAACACTCAAGCAAAGTTTTTTTTTTAGAGAGAGAAAAAAAGGAGAATGAAAAGATTCCCATCATTTACTGTGGTATGATTGTTAAGCAGGTACTTGTTTAATATAAAGCGACAAATAAGTCAGCATTATTAAAGATATATGTATATAGAATTAATAAAGAAAATTTGATAAAGGAGCAAAAGAACCATAACTGTTCGTAAGCACTTGTTAAATTGGGGAAGAAATTACTTTTCAGTTTGGTTTGTTTTATTCCCGGAAAGCGGTTTCTTCCTTTTCATGTTAAAAACCATTTAACAAACTCTATTAAACACTAATATAAACAAGATTCTTATAAAAGATTAGACGAAACCTTTCACATCTTACAACAAGTAATGGTAAATATCAATTTAGAAAATTTATTAATAAACATACAAGTACACTCATAGAAAAATGTGTCTTCATATTGATGACGATGTATCATCAATATAGTGACATCAAGGTTAAGTAAATAGTCATCAGTTACGAGTATGTGAAAATTAGCAGCAATCTCAAGGACAAAAGTTAAGAAAAAGTTTTGTTATATATTGAGTATCATCTACGCTATAGCTGTGAAAATGATTTACATCAGTACCTCCCTTGACGGCCTAACATGATGGTGGACCAATTCCACGGAGTGAATTTTTCACGATTCACCACCGCCCTCGTGTGGCTTGCTAGGCTCACACAGGTAGCAATTCTTGTCATATGATTGCGGTCATATGAACAACTTCTTGTTGAGGAGTTCGGGCTTTCTAATCCCTCATGTATGCAATTTCCCCGCAATCAATGGAGGACAAGGCTTAATGAGTTGGCAGGCCGAAGCCTTTAAACCAACTCACCCGTCAACCATCACCACTGGTTCCTTACAGTACACGTATCTGTTGTATAGGCAGCAGATCCTCGGAAGATTGTTAGCCCTCGAAAAAAGCCTTACTGCTCCTTGTTCTCGAAAATTTGCAACCAGACGGTTTATTGTTGACTGAGAGGGTGCAACCCGCACATTAAATTGACGACGGTATGCACGCTGAGTCAACACAATGGACCGTTGATTTGAAAAGTAAATTTCAACAATTTGGGCACGTTGTTCAATTGTGTATTGCTCCATTATAAATTATCCAAGTCTTCTTTACAAAATACTGAAAAGAAAAGAAAAAAAAAAAATTATAATAAAAAAGTTATAAGGAATTCACACCACTTCGGTCTTTCTGGGCCACCCAGTAGATTGATCTCTAAATTTAACTAAAACGGAGAATTGGGACAATTCACGCTTTAGAGTCCGTTGTTTCCATCCAAAGACAATATAGGCTCACGTTTGGCGGCCTTCCTCCTACCAGATGCTCTATAATGAGGCTCGTGAAGAATTTTGCCTAGCGCTGCATAATCGCAAGAAGCCCTTATCATCGAGATCCCTCAATTCGGATGCAGGAAACTATGGCTGCTGTAGCTGCTGCCATATAATCCAATCCTAGAGTTTCGATAACGAGCTTATCTGCTCAAATGGGTGTCAGCAGACAGTCACTGCAGACAATTTTGCACCAAGATTTAAACTCATTTCATAAGATTCAATTAACAAAAACTGAACCCTAGAGACTTTCCGATTCGCTTGGAATTTTGTAAGAAGATCGTTCAAATGGTGTCAGAGGATGAAAACTTGAACTGCATTTTTAGGCCTGACGAGGCACATTTTGATTTTAACTGCAATGTTAGATACTTCATCAGTTGTAATTACCTCCACTTCGCATCACAGTGTGGTGTGCAGTTTCTTCAAGGTTCATTGTCGGGTCTTACTTTTTCGAAGAAAACGGTCTTACTGTTATGGTCAATAGAGACCGTTACTTAGTGATGTTGAACGAGTTGTTCTTTCCAGAATTACCGCGAAAGAGAATCGCTTTCAACTTTGCTTGGTTTCAACAAGATGGGGCAACATGTCACATAGTCATACCTGTTATGACAGAATTGACAAAAAAAATTCCCAATGAGCTGATTTCAAGAAACTCCACACTCCGTTGGCCTCCCAGTTCTCCTGACTTCACTGCATCAGATATTTTTTTGTGGGGTTATTGCAAACAAGAAATTTAGAGAAGAAACCCAACAAATTATAACCGCTCTGAATTCTTCCAACGTCGCCAGCTTATTGGCATAGACCAATGATTTGATCTAGCGGTATTAAGTCGTACGAACAAGATGACCAATTGACTGATCCATATCTGGAGATTACACTACACTCACTCTTCAATAAATCGATTGTAACGTGTCCTGTTGAAACTATATGTCGTCCAAGTCCATGTTTTCCAATTTGGGCCAAAAATAATCGATAATCATGACACGATAACGATCGCTATCACAGTAACATGACGATCGTTATTGTCGACGAAAAAATAGGATCCAATGAGGCCTCCGGCATGCAAACCGCACGAAAAAGTTATCTTTTGTGAACGAAGTGGTGATTCATGAAGCACATGTACATTTTCACCAGATCAATAATGCATATTTTGCTTATTGATCGTCACTAAAGATGATTTTGAGATAAAATTCATCATCTTGGCGAATCTTCTCCCATCGGAGCCCCATCGGAGAACATACCGGCTTTAATTCTTGAGTCAGTTTGGTCCTGTATGGGTGTAAACCAAGATCTTTACGCAGAATTCCCCATAACGCCGCCGAATCGACTGATTTGGTTCGTTTACTACGGACGCGTGAATGGCAGCATTATTTTCGTCACTTCGACCAGCTCGTTCTCTCTCTAGCATGACAGCATTACACAATGTCTACTAGGATAAGAATAACGACCGAAAATTAAAGTTAACGCTCCTCAAGTTGCGGTCACCGACCCCGAATTTCGGTACACACCTAGTTCGATCGTGTACTTTACCATGATAAAATGTTGAGTTTATTGGGAAAAGAGGAAAGTAACAGTTAGATGATCAGTCAAAGATTGCGTTCACAAATTAAATTCAAAGTTGTCAAGTATCTATTGGAAAACACTTTACAACATTAGTTGAAAATCAAAATTCAATCGTAAAGCAGCTTTGGCCTGAAGAACAGCACGTCATCGTAATTATATCAGGCTTGTTGTTTTTGACGTTCGGTCTTCGAAAGCTTTGCGTCTCACTCGCACTGGTTAACGGTTTGCCTCAACTAACTGTATTGGATTACAGTTTTTTTTACAGGTATTTCATTGTTAACCACGCTGCAACTTCCTATGTGAAGACATAGGTCGTTATAGTTAGCCACAGCAACGCTACAAAAGTACTGTTAATATCATCTTGGGCATATGGTTTCCATCACCCAGCCCATGCTGTGCATCCTATTCTTTGCAAATTTACTTTGCAGCTGTATAGTCAAATAGATATAGAAAAAGAAACAAACGAAGAGAAAGAAGGACTAGCAACTACAAGGCAAAGAGAGAATATATTTTCATATACAGCATTTATATGAGAGTGTGGTAATTTCTTCGATATTAGAGTGTCACGTGATCAAGTCCCACGTTTGCATTAAACGTTATACGATAAAGCGTCCCGATAACATTCTATTGATGAAATAATTGTTATAAATGCCGCTAATGACACTTAGTGAATGATTGACTTCACAGCGATTAAAAGTGTCATATGGTGAAAAATTAAGTCACTTGGCATTGTACATTAAAGTACATTACATATATAATGAGATATCTATGACTGTTTTAACTTTATATTCTCAATAATATTTTGAACAATTCCAGTTCCATCATAGCAAATTTTGATAAAAGTCAGAACGAAGTCTAGATCTGCATAGATAACATATGTAAGTATAAAAAGCATATGTAAGACAACATATGTAACTATACATATATATGGAAAAACTGAGTTGGAAGCTGTAAAAGTCTTATTTTATAATAAAAAATGTTATTTGCTTTCAAATAATTTCATACCAATTTTAGTTTTTCATGAGGATGATAGCAAATTGTTAGCGACAAAAAATGGCATGAGGCAAAAATTAAAGTTGTATTGATGTCAATGTACATTCTAGGTATGACGAGGTTACTGTAACTGTTTATAATTTGTATTCTTCAGAAATCTTAGAGAAATTCTAGTTCCATCAAAGCAAATTTCGATAAAAGTCAGAATAAAGTCTTGACCTGTATAAATAATATATGTAATTTTAGATGACATATGTAAGATAACATATGTAAGTACATATTTGAAAAAATTGAGTTGGAAAACTGTTATTTTATAATAAAAAATGATATTAGTTTTAAAATAATTTTAAAACAAATCCAATTTCATGAGGTTAAAAATGAAGACATTTGAGGTTAAATATGAGGACACTTGTCATTGTATTGATGTAAAAGTACATTACAGCTATGACGAAGTTTCTACAACTGTTTATAATTTGTATTCTTCAGAAATCTTAGAGAAATTCTAGTTCCATCAAAGCAAATTTCGATAAAAGTCATAATGAATGATCTGTTTAAATAATATATGTAATTATAAATAACATATGGACTCGTAAGTATATATTTGAATAAATTGAGTTGGAAAATTGTTATTTTATAATAAAAAATAATATTGGTTTTTAAATAATTTCATAACAATTCAAATTTTTCCTGAAGTTGCTAACAAACTGTTGGCGCTAAAAATTTCCATGAGGTTAAAAATGAATACATTTTTCATTGTATTGATGTTAAAGTACATTACAACTATGACACGTCTTCTATAAGAATATTTTAAATTTGAGTTTGTTGTTTGTTTGAAATACTGACTGCGTTTGTTGGCAAGGTCTTGCAATAGATTTTTTTTTTCTAACTGCAAAGTGTGTTTTACAGTTTTTATTACATAAGAGTAAAATTCTTCGAAAAGGTTGCAATATTATTTAAAAAAGGCTTTATTGCCAGGCAAAGTGTGTCTGTCATTTGTTTGTCGAATTTCAACTTTTCCCAACAACTCACGTTTCTGCCACATTCCTGTTCTGCTTTTGGATTGTTAACACGATCTTGTTTTTTTTTTTTTTTGGGAAAAAAGGATCTCTAGGAAAACTATTGCGTAAATTATAATAATGCGTAGAAAAGACTGGGCAAGTCAGGCAGGCTGTTCAACCCTACAATAGCATAATTTATGTTCATTCAGCTTAAACAAAAGAAGCAAAACACAAGAATTGAAGAATTGAACTAAAAATGTATTTACATACATTATAAATAAACTTTCACACGCGTTTCATTGAACGATATTAAAAAATATCAACATATGTTGGTTGTGCTACCAAGAAGAAACTCGTCTTAATAAAATTATGAATTGTTCGAACTGATCATTTTGTAGCACATAGGTATATATTGCAAAACCAAACCAAAAACCTCCCCTTTTTGCTTTGCAACAATAAGACTTGAAATAAAATCTTCTTCTAGATACGAGTATATACACTCACTTATATTTATATTTTATGAATCATGTGGAACACAAATAATGATTACGTTTGAATTTGTTTTTCTAGACTTGTAAGTAGAAGGAAATATTTCTTGCATGACTTCAGGGGTAAATTACTTCTCTTCCATGAACAAAAACGAAAAAAGCAACTAACACAAAATCTTTCAAGCAAAATATAAATTAAAATAAAACAATTTTTTTCTTTTGGATTTTATTAAGAAACAAATCGCTAAAGACAATTTAACCAAAAAACGCCAGCTGTCCTTAGAAGAAAAGAAAATGTAAAAAACCCTTGTACTCGTTTGCAAAAGAATTAGGGGCTGTTGACCAAAAGTTTTCAATTCTTTACAATAAAGGTCGTTGCGCTTGAGCTATTAACAGGGTGAGATTTTTCATATTCACATGAACTTTATTTGGCATTTGTTTTAAGCGAAGCATACAAAGTCTAGTCAAAATACCACATCCATTTTGAGTCAAAACTTTTCTCTTAGATCGGTCGGTGGATGGACTTTGAATCCTTGAGCACCAGTAAGACGTTTTAATGAAATAATGAAAAGCCCTAGTTTTGCTTAACTTAAAACTGATGGAACCGAAGACAACTCGCTAGCCCTCGTCAGCTGTTGAGATTTTTATAACTTAGTTCTTTTATCTGTTAAAAGTAATTCAAGGCTCATTTGAATTGGTTCTCTATATGTGAAGAGGTTCTTGTCTGCGATGGATGTTTCACGTATAAAAAAATATATAGTTGGCATGACAGCATACTATCGTTAAATTATATTATTGTTGCTGATAATACTATATTGTTATATTTAAAGAATACCATATTATTGTATTGGTATGATTCACCAACTATACTATTAAACATAACTTGAATTAAAGTTAGCATATAATTGTCATACTCAATTATATTATTGTACTAACCATCCATACTTTTCTCATATATAAACATGTTACTTTGATTAAAGTCATACTATAACATAGCTTATTTATATATACTTTTTGCCTTGGACTTGGGGCGACCCCTGCACATACAGTGCATTGTACCAGAACTTGGGGAATGGGTTATATGTAGGAGGAAAGAGGGAGTGGTGTTTGTGGACGTTTGACTTGGACCTCACCCACAGACGAATCGTTCTTCTCAGGAACGAATATTCTCTATAATGCAATTTGCGTTTCACTGGGCAATCGACTACAAATCTATTACGTAAAATTATGTGGATTTCGAATTCGAATTCTCTCTGTAATGTGTTTTATGTTTCACTGGGCATTCGACCACAAATGGATGAGCTTTAAACGTCTATTATGCTAAAATATGTGGGTTTCGGGAACAAGATTTCTAATCTCATTCGAGCAAAATCCACAGACGAATCGTACTTCTGAGGAAGGAATTTTCTCTGTAACGCGTTTTGTCTTTTACTGGGCAATCGACCACAAATGGATGACCTCTAGATGATGTACTTCCATTACGTAAAAACATGTGGGTTTCGGGAATAAGATCTCTAATCTCATGCGAGCAAAATCCACAGACGAATCGTACTTCTGAGGAGCGAATTCACTCTGTAATGCGTTTTGCGTTTCACTGGGCAATCGACCACAAATGGATGAGTTCTAGTCGATGTACTTCTATTACGTAAAAATATGTGGGTTTCGGGAACAAGATCCCTAATCTCATCCAAGCAAAATCCATTGTACTAGCGATAAAACAGAATAACGCGTCCCACACAGCGTCGATACTACAGTGGGTCAATAGTGTTAGATACCGTCACCGTTAAGCTTCTTTGTTCTCCCTTGCACTGGGTCGAGAACCCCAAAATAGACTTTGTCTATTATTGCAATTACGAAAATGGAATACAATTAAAATTGTATTCCATTTTCGGTCGGATAAATGTGATACAAATAGTATGCTGATTGGATGGAGTGAAGTATGTCTTACACCGAGGGAAGTATTTCTTTAGAGACTTGAAAAATGTGTTTAGTGCAGCAAACATGACACAGAATTTTCATACCAAGAACATCAAGAGCATCTGATTCGTCAATATTTATACCATACATACTCGTAAGTACAGATGATAAGTACGTTTGTGTGTTAATAAACAAAATTGGGTCTTACAAGCGTTGAAGTCAACCCTATTCTACCGACTTCATTCGCAGATCAAAACAGATCATTACTCAGTAAGTCATTCATATTTTGCCTCTTGGCATCGGTCTGGGATAAGCTAGTCTTTTAAAAAAAAACTACGAATGGCAAATGCGGCTGTTATCTGCCGAATAGGATTACAAGTTTGAGACTCAGATGTCCATTGAGAAAAACAAGAAATAGAGTGGGAAAAGAAAACCAGCTTTGCGGTAGCCCTAAATCGATCTTGAATTCGCAGAAGGTCATTAAGAAGAATAAGAAATAGAGTAGGAAAAAGAACCGAGCCTTGCCATACCCTTAAATTGATCTTAAATTCGTTTGGCAAGAACCCATCTATAACAACACATGCAGATATGAAAACGATTATCGTGGGTACCTGTCATGATGACTTTACCCCTCGGTGGTCTTAGTACCGAATCAAAACAATTCGTTCACCAACGGACCCCTACAAGACAAAGGCATGCAAAAGTATCAATTCTATCACATGTTATTTGGAAAGATGGTCTTCTCTTTTGATTAGGAGCTAAACTTTTGCTAATACATTAGCAAAAATTCCATAGGAGTATACTCCTACCAATCTTTGAGTTACGGCACCTGGTTGCAATGCAACTTTACTATAACCGGGCATGAACAAGTTACTGGGGCTCCCGATTTCCATGGTACCAGATTTCAGTCTTCGGTCAGACTTCGTAGCTCCAAGAACTATTGCCAGTTTCGAGCTCCAAATACTTTAGGGACTGGTAACCCTAAAAAACACGTACATAGCGGTCTCTGATAGAGCTCGATAAATTTTGACAGCAATGCACCATGTCTCACTCTATTAAACGCCTTGAAAATGTCCAAAGCCACCACTTTACTCCCACCGATGGATTGAGTGGCACCATTTTTTCGGGAGATATGCAAAAGATCGCCAGTAGAACGACCACTACGTAATTCATATTGACGGCCACAAGGCAAACCAACTGAATCTAGATACCTCACAAGGTGGTAATTGAGCTTACTTTCTAATACTTTTGAATGCCTAGAGCTAGTTGAAATTGGATGGCAGTTTTCAGGAATATTTGCCTCACCATTTTTGGATATTGGCGTTACATTAGTAATTTTAAAACACAATGCGAACTCACCAACAAGGTACAGTGTGCTAAGAAGACATGCTAATGGGCACGCAAGCATAGAAGAACACTGCTTCAAGACCCGTCCTGGGAAGCCATCCGGTCCAGGAGACTTATTTATGTCGAGGTGGGACAAAATCCTTGATGAGCTCGGAAAAATATCTTTGGCATAGTCATAGATACGATTTCGGCAAGTGGTTATCTGCTTTCCGGCAAGTGCGAATTGCTTGTAAAGACTCCATCCAGCAGGTTAGCTTTGTCAATCGGATCGGCGAATGCTGGATCATTATTTAAAAGATTTGGAATTGTTGTATTAGCACCGGAGGAGCAGTAAGAACTTTGATACGTAGACGTTGATCATTGCGGTGTTCAAAGAGAGTTCATAAAGTCATGAAAAAATATCACTACTGTGAGCATGCTATTTTAAATTTACGTCAACTATGATGTTAACAGTTTAGCTATGACAAATGAAAAAACATAGTTTAAAAAGTTACTTTATGACTTTTTTGTTCGAAGCACAACAATAAGATTTTATGCTGTCATAAAATATTAGGAGATTATTGATTCAACGAATGACACGTTTGTGGAACAGCTGTAAGCTTTCAGAAGAAGTATTTTCAACAAATACTAACGGACCACTAAATTATTCCATCTCTTTGGCGTCCACTGATTGCCAACAAAAGATTTTTGCCTCTGATTGCCATTTTCCGTTTGTCTCTATGGCTTTTTGTTCATGAATTTAATTCATATAAAAAACAAGTTTTTCATCATAAATTTTATTTTAATATCCTTTATGGCATTTGAGGTCCTTAAACTCTACGGTTCTGTAATTCTATACTCTAATTTTGTTTTATAATAATTTGCAAAATGATCATAAAATATTAATTTTGCCAAACATCAATCACTGTTCTGTCGCACAAGTTTTTTTTTCTTTCGTTCTTTTGTTTCCTATAATCCAAAGAAAAAGGACTCGTTTGTAGCGAAAAAGAAAAAATAAACTCGTTTAAGAACTTATTGCGCATGTCTTTTGAAATGCAAAGAAAAAAAAACTTCCCCTGGCTGAGGTCTTTTCAAATGCAAAATTATAATTACGAAATTGTTACACATTCCATTTGATAACACAATATTTGATATCATATCGCTATTTCTGGGGGTTGTAAAAACCAATTTATTGTGTTATTTGGCAGGCATTTAAGTGTGTCGTCACAAGTCTTACGCACACCTGGTCACACGTAAGAAATCATATCACTGTTGTTATTTCGGAAGGCAACAAAGTTTTAACAAGACGAAATAAAATGGTATTGGAAATTCTCAATACTCTTATGCTGGTTTGGAAAAGAGTTGTTTTAAAGGCGTTCTCATTATGAATTTTATTTCTATGATTTTAAACAGATTATGTTTCGCTAGATTTTGTTTCCAAAATGCGCATTTTTGTGACAAAACATGTTTGCAATAGAAATTTTAAAGAAAAGTAGTTGAATTTCTTTCTTAAAAAAAAAATTCCTGAAGAAGACACACAACGGAGTGTCGAAATATGTAATCAAATAAACAACAATTTATATATATATAATAAAGGGTGGTTAAATTTCAAGGGCCGATGTTGATTTTGAATAAAACACAAACTATTTAGGAAATTATTGTAGTTTTATTTTATTATGATATATTGGTATTACTCAATTATGTATGGAACCAAATATCGGCCAAATGGGCGCCGCGACTACGGCGGCACACCTCCATCCGATGGTCCAAATTTTCGATGAACCTGAGGCATAATGGAGGTTCTATGCCGTTAATTTGCCGAATTATCTCATCCTTTAGCTTTTGAATTGTTGCTGGCTTATCGACGTACAACTTTTCCTTCAAATAACCCCAAAGAAAAAAGTCCAACGGTGTCAAATCACATGATCTTGGCGGCCAATTGACATCGCCATTACGTGAGATAACACGGCCATTGAGTTTGTTGCGCAAAAGAGCAATTGTTTCGTTAGCTGTGTGACAAGTGGCACCGTCCTGCTGAAACCACATATCGTCTACATCCATATCTTCCAATTCGGGCCATAAAAAGTTCGTTATCATCTCACGATAGCGAACACCATTCACAGTAACTGCCTGACCGGCCTCATTTTGGAAAAAATACGGCCCGATGATGCCGCCAGCACATAAACCGCACCAAACAGTCACTCTTTGTGGGTGCATTGGTGTTTCGACAGTCACTCTTGGATTCTCATTCGCCCAAATGCGGCAATTCTGTTTATTGACGAATCCATTGAGGTGAAAATGTGCTTCATCACTGAAGATGATTTTCTTCGAAAATTGATCATAATTTTCATAACAAGTCTGGATAACTTTAACACGTTGTTGGATTCTGTATCTCTCCACAGTTCAAATTGAATAAGTCTGGAATAGAGAAATGTCAAATAAAATTCGGAAAGAAACTTGGCGTTTAGGTGTGGTTCACATTCAACATCGGCCCTTGAAATTTAACCACCCAATATATAAAATTTTATGAAAAATGTGTGCGCTTTTTGACTCTAGACGAGTTGTATACACAGAAAATAATATAACACCAAACTTTTTAATTGATAAAAATTTGTTATAATTATTAATAAAACGCCTAATTGAGTTGAAGTCAACATACTTATAGTATTGATGACGCTCAATATATGACAAAATTCTCTGATGACTTTTGTCATTGAGATCGATGTCAGATTTCATATTACTGATTGATAACATCTTGATGTCAAAATTCTGACGATTTGTGTCGTCAATTTTTTATTAGTGATTAGGAAGTTTTGACGAGCAAAATACTTTTGCAGGCTTCACCCTAAAAATTTTACGAGCGTTGTTATTCAACAAATTAAATATACAAGAAATCTCAATATTTTTTCAAGACGTGTTATAATGTCTGTTATAATGTTGGTCAAATGTTCACAAACACTACTCTCTCTTTCCCCCTCCTCATAACCTATTTTCCTAGTTCCGGTACAATGCACTGCATACGTAGGGGTCATCCCCTGAGTACTGGTCCAAGACAAAAAAAAGATAATAAACGAATATATACTTGTCTTCTTGAAGGTCTCTATATATAACAAATTGTAACGCGTTAAAGTTTTGTCAAAAATAAAATATAATAATCCCCTCCACTATTTCCAAAACCATAAGAAATAGAGACCTCAGCATTGCTTACATCGATAGGTCTATAAAATTTACCCCACAAAACGGACATTTTGTGATATACATATATGAAGATAACTTGTGCTCGACGGTATGGCGACTAGGACAATTTTGTCAATTGGGTATTTATTAAATCTGCTGATTGATAAATGTATGACTGGAATTTGATTTTTATAAAATTGTTTTTGTACAAAAATAACAGCCAAACTAGCAATTAAATTCGCTAACATTGCTAAAACCAAATTCTAAATTATGCACATATATACTCTTATGTATATGCATTTATGAGGATTGTTCAGTAGAAGAAGTGAATTTTGAAATATCTTGGACTACGTGCGATCGATGAGTAATTTTTTTACTTTGCCATGCTTGTCCCGAATATAAGTTCTTGGTTGAGTTTTTTTTTGTAACCGGCAGACCAGTTAGAAGTGTTTTCCTTGTTCAACGATTTTCTGCATTGAAATTATTTGTACATGAGTTGGTTCAAATGAATTATTTCTTTTGTTATTGTTTACTTTTCAAACAGCTGATATATAAACTACTTGCTCTAACAAGTCCGAAAAAAGAAGAGCAAGCACACCGTTCTCACAAAATCTCTCTCATTTGCCAAAATTTAAACTAGAATTGGAACTCCGCGGCATTCTAAGCTAGAGTAAAACAACACATCTAATGTGAGTAATTTTTTAATCGCATCAGCTAAACATTTAAGTGATCGTGTTTGTTATTGTTGTAAGTTTAAAAAATTTTCATTAACATTATAAATTCTTAATTGATATTACAAATTTTTAATGTGCTGTCCATGGAAAATGAGCACTCGTCTAAAAAATTTTATATGGAAATCACTAAAAAAAAATTGAGTAACTTTCATACAAAATTTCTAGACGAGTTGATCGTCTGTGTCCTATGAACAGCACGTAAATTTCAGTTTCTTTGAGTAGAAAGTACTCAAAAAATTTAGTGCTTTTTATATAAGTTTTCTAGACAGGAAAAGCCACTGATTTACATCAGCACTTGCCTTGACCAACTTGGAAGGCTAACGCAGGTCGCAACTTACTCGTATGCTATAAGGTTATCGGCATATGTACAAATCCCTTGCTGAAGAACTCAGGTCTTCTAATCCTTCCTCTAGGCTACTTCCCAGACAGTCTATGGAAGACAAGGCTTAATGAGGTGGCAGACCGAAGTCCATTAAGAGCATCCGCCCTTAACCAATTCAGCCGTCTAACCGTTATTACTAACTACTTCTATTACAGGTATCTGTTGCAAGACAACAGCACTTCAGGGGAAAACCGGCGTGCTACATAATTATCACGTAAACTAATTCCCCTTCTTCCGATTTTAGGTTTAAACCACAGTTGTGAAATTGATTTACATCAGCACGGCCATTCACGATTCACCAACGCCCTTATGTGGCTTGCTAGGCTCACACAGGTCGCAACTTTTCGCTATAAGTTTATAGCCCTATGGACACACTCCTTGCTTAAAAGTTTGGGCTTTCTAATCCCTCCTGAATGCAATTCCCTAACAGTCAACGGAAGACAAGGGTCAATGAATTGGTAGACCGAAGTCCATTAAGAGCATCACCTCTTAACCAACTCCCCTGTCTAATCATCACTCCTGGTTCTTTGCAGTTCAGGTATCTGTTGCAAAACAACAGCACCTCGGTGGGTTGTTAGCTTTCGAAAACCGGCATGCACCATAGTTATCGGAGAAACTAGTTCCCCTTCTTGCGGTTTTAGGTTTAAACATACGTTTCAGCACCTCAATCATGATCAGCACCGGGAGATCTGCAAGGCAGAATCTCCCCGGGGCTTTGCTGAGCCCCTTTCTGCCAATTTTAAACCTTGGTATGGGTTTCGGATATCCAACACAACATAATTCATGCAGATTCCAGGAGTTTTGTTTGCTACAACAAATGAGGAGCTTCGTCCCCTCTATGACCCAGAAAACAGAGGGCCCAAGTTTGGTCTACGCCAAAGCAAAACCCGTGCCCCGGGGGGAGATTTAAACCACAGTCAGAATGTTTCAGCCAAGATATAAACCACTCAACCCTGATCAGCACCGGGATGATCTGCAAACAAAATCTCCCAAGGACTTGGCCGAACCCCATTCTGACAATTAGCCCTTGGTGAGGGTTTTGGAAGTCCAAGTTTTATTTGCTACTGCAAACAGGGAACTCCTACCCCTCTTGGCCCAAGAAGGCAAATTGCCCTTATTAGGCCTACACGAAAGAAAAATCTTTTCCCCAGCGATAACATTTTCTAGACAGAATCTGATATGTTTCCCGTGGGTTCTTATCTTGGCAGCCCGACTCCACGGTGATTCCATCGTCAGGGGAAAAAGTAACGCTTACCAAAACATCCGGTTGTGAATACCGAATTTTTTCTTTTGATCAACACAACCGATTTATTGATATTGCTGAAAACTGTTCAATAACATGAAATGTTTCACATGGATTCCTGCCTTGGTGGCTTAACTCCATGGTGACTCTATTACCAGGTGAAAAAGTAACGCTCACTAAAACGCCCAGTTGTGAATACCGAATTTTTGTTTTGATCAATACAACCGAATTGTTGATGTTTGCTGAAAACTGTTCAATAGAATGAAAATTTGCGCGCGGGTTCCCACCTTGTTGGCCCAGTTCGATGGCGGTGAGGTTAAGAAGTAGGACTCACTAAAACTCTCGGCTGCCAATACCGAATTTTTCTTTTGATCAATACAACCGATTTGTTGATGTTACTGAAAAGTGTTCAATATCTTGGCGGTCCAACTCCATGGTGATTATATCATCAGATAAAAGGGTGATGTTCACCAAAACGCCACCAAAAAATATTCGAAACGCACCAAAATACCATCACCGTTTTTCATATCTACAGCACCCCATCCATACACGTTTCAACTGAGTTAGCAACTGAGTCGATTGTTATCCAAATCAAAGCGTGTATGGCTTTGTCAGTTGATTAGTTTGGCAGTTGTCGAGTTGGTTGAAGAAAATTTTAAATGTTTTGATTTTTTCAAGTTGACTAGCAAGTCTTTCAATTCGATTGTGTTGTGGTGTGTGTTCTAGTCTCTTGATTAGATCTTAAAATTAACATTTGTAGTGTTTTTACAAAGAGAACGTTATAGGTTTTTAAAATTATCTATTATTTCATTGAATTTAATAGTTGAATGAAAACCTTTCAATTCACTTTATGAAGTGTGTGGGCAATAATCAATTCAGTTGAAAGACTCAATTCACAATTGAATTGAAACGTGTATGGGCCGCTTAAGTTTTAATAAACCTACGAAATCAAATTCAAAAATCTAAACAAGCAAAAAACTGTCACATGCCATAGAGCTGCCACCTTGTGATATTTATTATACACATAATTAACCTTGATCTCTTTTCGGACAATAGCAAGGACAAAATACAGGCTTCTTAGTATCTCGTTGACAGTTCTCGTCAAATAAAATGTTGTATTTGGGAAATAATGCTTTTTCTAAGAAACTTTCTAACGCATTTTGTCGCTTCAAAGAACAAGAAGAAACAGAAAAAGCCTTGAATATTCTAAAATTTTCTCAAAATATGTTAATTTTTGTCAACATTTTTTTTTATTAACAAATAACGAATGTCATTATTATTTCCTTTGTTTATATTTCAAAAATCCTTCATATTTTCTCATTACCTGACATTAGAGGCGTTCATATTAATTTCTATTTGGTGTAGTTGTATATGTTGTCAATTTTCATAATCGTTTTATGAGATCCGCTGATTGAACAACACAACAAACTAAATCATTTTTATTTTACAAATTTTGTTAAGAACTTTTATTGCTTGTGTTTTTAAATGTCCTGCAAATTTTACAAAATGTCCTATTTGGAAATATAATATATATTAAAATTTCTCAGAATTTCAAGAAGTTTATGGTTTTATAACTGTCCACAACAATATTAGTCTGTTGAACAGTTTTGTTTATTCTTTCTTAAAGAACTTATCTTTCAATATTCTTCAATTAAAATTTATGCTAAGGCCAAGTTCAAGGACATTTAGAAGATTTTCTTTTAGAATCCTCTTTTAGCATAAATAATGTTTTTATGACTTATTTCAAGTCTTGTAGCAAATACGGTTTGTAAATCATTTAAGCCATGATGTTTGATTTACTGGAGAAAACCACTTGCTGTTTGGCTGGTTACTTTGGTTTCAAAGATCCTTTGAGAAATCCTGCTGGGTTGTGTGTGGGCATGCATGTATGTGTGGGTTTCTTTTTTTACTAAAATCACAGACCAGATCGTATTAGAGGTTTGCAAAAATGGCAGCCTGTGGTGTTGATTCTGTAGAAGTTGAACATTTTAAAAATGTTGATCGTTAAAAACGATTGTTTGCTGTTTACCAGTATTTTGCGTGAAGCCCTTAATTATTAGACTTACATTTGCCCAGACCGATCCTAAACGAGTGTAACTAAAGCGTTTAGTAAAGATTTTAAAAATGCAACTGACAAATTAACACCTCCAGAAAATGGCCATCAACTTTTAAATAAAACATTTACCAATCAAAAAATTATGAAGAGCTTGTTTTCTATGTTTCCCAGGTATCTATATGTCGACTTTTCATAGGAGCTACACTAATCATCAGTAGACTTGGAAATTTTTGAAAAGGCTTGTTTTTTTGTGTTTTGTCAGGTATTATTAGAGCATTTTTCTTTTTAAATTCTCAACAATTTATTTAGATTGTTGGGATATAAAGTTGAATGTTTGAGAATATCTTTCAAAAATTTCCAAAGTCTACTGATGATTAGGGTAGTTCCTATGAAATGTCGACATATAGATAGCTGGGAAGCATAGAAAACAAGCTATTTATAATTTTTTATTCAACTTTGTTTTAATAATAATAAAACAATTTTCTTTACAAATTCTCAATAATTTATTTAGATTGTTTTAGTGGCCTATGCGGATGACATCAATGGAGTAGTTCGAGGCAGGGAAGCAGCGGTTGTCGAGTTCAAACTCAGACAGGTCATTATAAGGACGAAAACATGGTTGGAGATGTACGACCTGTCACATTCTCTTGGAGATTCATATTCCTATTGACGGCTCCACACTACTCACTAAGAGAGTGGTGGGCTATTTAGAGCTAAAACTGGACTCGAAAGTAATATACTAAGCCCAGATAGAATGCGCGTAAGGCAGCTCGCATAACGTCAAAGCTGACTCGCTTAATGGCGAATATAGGTGGTGCGCTACCGAGCAAAAAGAGACTTCTTATAAAAGCAACTAACTCCATTCTCTTTTATGGGTGTGTGATCTGGGGAGACAGAGTAAAGATAAAAGTCATTGTATGTTTAATTCCAATTTATCTGAGTATAGTAGAGTTAAGAAAAAAAATATGGATGTTAAGACGGTCAATTTTTAGGCGCGAGACTCTACAAGTGTGGCAGATAAAATGGAATACTGACACAAATGGAAGATGATCGCCAGTGCTTATCCAGAATATTAAGAAATTGGTAAGCAGGAGATGGGGAAGGTTCGATTACTACCTCGCCTAAATATTATACGGTCATCGATATTTTCGCAAGTTCCTTCATAAAATAAGAAAGTGTAGCACTCTTTTTTGTTTAAATGAGAAATATTGCGTGATAGATGACAAGTGGGCCTGAATACAAGTGGGCCTGATGCAGGCATATACACAACTTTTGTAATGCATTTTTACCTCCTTACGGAAAAAAATATGAACCAAGGAGGTCAGCTAGCTGAATTTATTTTTCTATATGTGCATAGCAGCTGAATTATATATTGCAAAGCTGAATTAGTGTTTCATAACGAATTTTGACTTTGCAAAATATAAACTCCTTCAAAGCATTTCAAATTGAAATTTTAAATCAAAAATTCAACTTAACACAGTCATTTTTTCATTGTTGTGTCAAAACAGCCAACAATGTGCAATTCTTCTAAAATACAACACGTAATTTTCAGCCACACTACTATTTTATGTTTGGCAAGAATTTTTCAAAATCTTCGTCATTGCGTCCAAGGATCATGCTGTGGATAATAAATGTGTTACTTTTAGTAAAGAATCTTAATTCCACGAAGTTAGCGAAAGGCTAAAGGATAATACTAAAGGGAAGAAGTCAAAGTGTTTAAGCCTCTTCGTTGAAAGAAACCTTTACAAAATTAATAAATGTATTTGTGTAAGAGAAAAATAAGAAAGGATATTTTTTATGACACGTAATAAACTTTAGCTAAAAGTAACCAAGAGAAAAAAATCAAAATACAAATATAAACCTGAAAGTGATTATATGCTTCGGTTACAATGAGTTAAAAGTAATTGTTGTTATAAAGTAATCAGTTGGTGTTAGGTGTAAACAAGCGTTAAGGGGTTTGAAGGACAAGGACAGGATAATGGTTATGCTATTAGGCTATTGTTAGACATAAACAAGTTAAACATTTAATAAAGTACTAGAGTTTAAAGCAAAGAAAACTATTCAAGATTTTTACTACGCACAAGGATATAAAGCTTTAAAAAAATTATTTATGATTTAAAAAGAGTTTGAGAGTTAAAAATGTCTAAAAACTAAATTAAAAAATTGCCTAATATTTCTATACAGAATAGTTATGCGAAAAAAATTTGAAATGCCGCAGATAAAAAAGGCAATGAAAGTAAATAAGTATTTTATGTTGTAAGCAATACAGATTTCCAGGAATAATAATTTTTTTTTGAAGGATATGCTGGCTGTCTGTAAGATAAAGGATTGCGCCTTATTGCATAACTTAGGACAATAGAAAATACATAAATAAAAGAAGAGATATGACTGGTATTTTCAGTTTCTTTTTCTACTGAATTGATTGCTAAAAAGAGTCAAAAATTTTGGCTTATTTGGATAAAATGAAATTACTTCCAGTTTTATACCTAAATCAGTTTTGTACCTAAAAAAATAAAAAATTGGCTGAACTCGGTATTTTTTATGAAAAACTTATAGAAGGTATTCTTTTGACTTAGAAAACTTTTCAATTCAGCTGGCTGAATTCAAAATAAAATAAAGTAAATAAAGCAAAATAGAAATCAGAGGACTTCAGCTAGCTGAATTCAGTTTGATATAAATATATTAATAGCTAACTAATTTATATATTGAATTTGACTTAAAAATATACTACGACAGATATGTTTCCCTTCCTAAAATTATAAAATGGTTTTACTTCGCACCACCGTTAAATTAACCGGTTATGTTACCTAAACAAACAAATGCAGGAATTGGCTGAATTTAGTATTTTTTGGTTAGAGAATTGTATAACCTTTTTTGCCTTAAAAATTTTTTCATAAAGAGATTTTTCAATTCAGGTGTCTGAATTCAAAATAAAATGAAATAAATATGGCTTTAAATGTTGGAAAAACAGAAATCAGTGAAATTCAGCCAGCTGAATTTAGTTTGATACATATATGTTGAGTAAATACCTAACTAAATTATATATTGCAAGCTGAATAAGTTAAATAGTATATATGAACTAAGCATATTAAGTCGCATTTTGATGATAAAAGAACTTAAAATATATAATTTGATTATATTCAACTAGCTGAATAGTTGGAAAAAATGTCCATAGATTAATTAGATCAACATCAGTGAAAGTATTAGATATCTAAAAATGTAAAGTTTAATTTTACAATATAAAATTTAATAATTGCTGAATTCACAAACTCAGCCGTTTCGTGGATCGATGTATTTGGAGAGAAAATTTCAAACACAAAACTTTAAAGCAAAAACAATTTTCAAACATATTTTTTGTGAGTTTAATGTTTGTGTTTGAAATTGTCTCTCCAAATACATCGATACACGATACGACTGAGCTTGTGAATTCAACAAATATATCATAATAAATTTTTAACACATATGTATATAATTTAACATACGAGCCAAATTATTTTTTAGTTAATTGGTTTATTAGAAATTGTTTTTGTATTTATTTGGTGATTAATGCGCACAATTCAGCTAGCTGAATTAAATAAAATAACTTTGTTCAATCATTATTTTGCTCAAATATGATATTTGCAACAATTCAGCTAGTTGAGTTTGGTGTGATATGTGTAAATAATTAAGTGAAATTCATATTTTATGCTGAATAAGCTAAGTAGTATTGCTTTGTATGACATCACTGTACCACAATGCATTTTGATGAAAAAAAATTGAATTAAATTTTCTTTGATTAAATTCAGCTTGCTGAATAAATAGAATATGACATTAACAAATTACCGTAAATAGCAAGTAGTGATAATATGACACATATAGACTTTTTAAGGATAATTTAACAACATAAAATTTATTAGAATAGTATAAATTTGTTTTTTTTATCATATTGTGTTATAATATAATGTTTAAAAAACAAATAGAGTTTAATCAGCTGAACTTCTTAAATAAACTATTTTTTGCTTAATATTAAAAATCCTTTTTAAACTTATTTGGCGAGTGATTTGCACAATTCAGCAAGCTTAATCAGATAAAATAACTTTGCTGAATAATAATTTTGCTCAAATATGATATTTACTTAACAAAAAAAAAAAAAAAAATAATAATAATAATTTTTGTCTCTTATAATTACATATGTATCTTTACTATTCAAATGCAAGGTAAAAATCTCAGCTAGCTGAAATGCGTATTTTTAGGTAAATTAACTAATCATTTCAGCATTTTGCTAAAAATTTATAAAAACTTCAATTTGGTTAAATTCAGCTAGCTGAATATTTAGAATATGACACAAGGAAAAATTGCCCTGAATCGAAAGTAGTGGAGGTATAAAATGTCTGCAAATTTTATTAAATAATTTAGTAATATAAAATTTAAAGAATAATTTTAACGAAACTTGAACGACTAATTATGCATACAATAATGCTTACAATAAAAAAAAACAATAAATTCAGCTAGCTGAATTTATCATATAAATTAATTTGTAGTTAATACAATAAAAGAATAGTGAATTCAGCTTGCTGAATTTGTGAAATTGATTACTTCGTAATTCGCTGGCCTATAGAAAATAGTTTTATTAATGTCTGTAAGAAAAAATGGTGAATTCAGCCAGCTGAATTTCTGAAATTAGTAATTAACAGGATTTTTATTAGGTGGGATTTTAGATTTTACATCAAATATGTAAGAAAAGCAGAAAATATGTTTATTTATTTATTTTATTTTTATTTTTTATTTATTTCATACACAAGACCCAAGTCTTATATTGCAGTATGAAAGTAGTTAATCAAAATTTAACAAAAATATTAATAATAATAGAAATAATAATAATTAAAATACAAATACAAATCAATCGCATTGTGAAACTGAGTAAGTAAAAAGATACAACAAAAAATAAATAAAATAAAATATATGTATGTATATGTATATATAACAATAATAACAATAATTATAGTACAGATCAATTAAACAAATACACATATATACATAAAAACAAAGAAATTTAAATTCCATAAAATAGTTAATTATATAAAGCTAACAACATTAGGCTGAGAAAACTAAAAATGTGAAATCAGAAATGTTTAAAACATTAATTATATAAAGCTAACAACATTAGGCTGAGAAAACTAAAAATGTGAAATCAGAAATGTTTAAAACATACATTATTATTCACACAATAATTTAAACATATGTATTAGCATTTACGACGAGAAATGAGAAAAAATATATTTTCTGAATTGATGTGCGTTACTAACGGTTTGTAGTGTATAGGGTATTCTGTTCCAGAGACTGATAGCATAAATAAAGAAGTGATATTTAGAAATCTGTGATCGATGGCCAAATGCTAGGATTCTTTTACCTCTATCAAGTGTTGAAAAATTTAAACGTGTATGGAGATGTTCAGGCTTATGTTTGCACAAGTATATTAAGTCAATAGAATCACAATTCAGCCAGCTGAATAAAGAAATAACTCTCGAAAAAGTTATTTAAAAACCCAATTTTTTACATCTAAAAGTTCCGCTTGTTAAAGGAACATGTTGTTTCACTAAATTTATTTGTACTGCAAAAGACTTTTAAAATTAAAATATAATTTTGATGTTAATTAATACATAAAAAATTTGTTTTTAAACAAACGGGTTTCTTTCTAATATAGACAGCTAGAAAAAACAAAGCAACGCTATATTTGTTGCTTGGTTTAAATTTATTTTCATATAAACAAATTTTGCAGATTTCTTCAGTTGAGTTATTTCAACCTGTCGATGCTTAATTAATCCAATTAAAATTGATACCCTCATTTATAAATCCTTAAGGATTTCAAATTATTCTTTTAACATAGTTTACAAATACCAACTTAATTATTATTTACACCAACAACCTGTTAAATCAACAACGATGCCATTGAATAAAATTAAATTTCCCAGCCTTAAGAAATACAAGTGTGAGAGTTTTTTTCTTTTGGTTTTTTTTTTCTCAAATGTTTAGATTTGTATCCTCTCGAGGGTGGGCTGATCAAGAGAATTAATCGTCAAAATAGATTCTTATTCACAAAAAGATTCGTTACAATTTTCCCACACAATCTTTGCAAATCGTTTTTAAAAACATTTAGATTTTTGTTTTTATAACTGTTGCTGTATTGTCAACGCTTGAAGGATAGCAAAGGATAAAAAAGTATTTTATTTTGTTGTTTTGTTTTTCGCTTGTATTGTTGGGGGTTTTTTTTATAAAGATTAACCTGTTCTGCAAAGGAATTATCTTTGTAAGAGTTTGAATGAGTGTTTTGAAATTCACACGCTGCCACAGCAAAAGAATTTGTTTTTATATTCTCTTGCACCGGAAGGAACTTGAGAGAAACGTGTGATTTTTATTAGAGAATCTAAATAGAAACATATACATACACACACTTATTTATGTATTGCATTTTAAGGAGGTCATTGTATTTTTAGTTCCGTCTTTATTGAAATGATTGCATTTTGCATTTTATTGTTATGATTTGAATAAAATTGCAATATTGTGGGACTTTTTCATTTCATTTTCAAATAATTTGTTGTAGTATCCTATTGTCTTAGAATTTTGTGTGTATTGTAAGCAATTGTTTTGATGGTTTCAAATGTTTAACATAAATTAAAGGATTATGGGGTTTCTTTCGGATATTGATCGTTTTTCTCAGGAAGGCGTTATTTCCATAAATTGTATGAAGAGATTCCGTTTAAGAAATTGTATTTTCTTTATAATTTTGTTTTCTTCTATGAAAAGATTTGTTATATCATTAAAAAAGTTAAATTTAATTGTTATTGCTAGTGAGCAAAGATTTCTTTAAAAGAAATTCAAAACTATGATTTTCAATACGAAATGTGCAAACGGATTTGGAAATTCGTTATATTGTTTATTGATATCAAGCTAATTAAGTTTCAAAGTACTATAATGAAAACCAGTAAAAGTCATTTCGATGTAGCTTACTTCTTATTCAGCTAGCTGAAAGTTTTTTACATAGTTATTAAATCAGCTTTAACAAATTGAATTATAACATTTTTGTGAAAATCTGAATCAGTTAGAAGATTTTCTTATTAATGACAAAAAACTATTATGTATCAAATTCAGCTGGCTGAGATCCTTAAATTTTTTTTATTATAAACTCATCAAAATGTAGTTTACTTCTTATTCAGCTAGCTAAATTATATTCGCATAGTTATTAAAGCAATTGTAGGTAATAGGATTATAAAACTTTTTATAAAAACCTGAATCAGGTAAAATATTTTCTTATTAATATGAAAAAAGAATATATATTTAATTCAGCGGATTTCAATTCTTTAAATTTTCAATATAAACTCATTGCGGTATAGCTTACTACTTATTCAGCTAGCTGAATTGTTTTCTCATTTTTTATTAAAGAAACTATAGTTAATAGAATTATAATTCTTTTTATAAAACTCTGATTCAGCTAAAACATTTTCTTATTACCTTCAAAAAACTTCAATATAACAAATTCAGCTGCTTTAATTTCTTAAAATTTTAAGAAATTCAAGTAATATTCTTTTTCGGCTAGCTGAATTGTATTCATATATTTATCGAAGCTACTGTAGTTAATAGAATGATAAAACTTTTTGTAAAAATCTGAGTCAGTGAAACGCTAAAAAACGCAATAAATCAAATTCAGCTCGTTGAATTTCTTCAAATTTGGAATAAAAACTCATCGCGGTGTAGCTTACTTCTTATTCAGCTAGCTGAACTGTTTTCTCATTTTTATTACAGCAACTATAGTTAATAGAATTATAACATTTTTTTAGAAAACTCTGAATCAGCTAAAATTTATTCTTATTAACTCCAAAAAATTCCATATAACAAATTCAGCTGAGTTAATTTCTTAAAATTTTATATTTTAAGAAATTCAAGTAATTTTCTTATTCGACTAACTGAACAGTGTTCAACTATTTATTGAAGCAAGTGTAAAAACAATCATAAAACTTTTTGTACAAATCTGAATCCGTTAAAAGATTTTCTTCTTATTGCCTTAAAATTTTCAATATAAACTCAATACGATGACCTTAGTTCTTATTCAGCTAGCTGAATTACTTTCACATATTTATTAATCCATTTCTAAATAATAGAATTATAAAACTTTTGGAAAAAATTTAATTCAGCTGAAAGATTTTCTTATTGATCCTATTACCAGAAAAAAAAACTTTATCACAAAAAACTACAACATATTCAGCTGCTTATATTTCCCCAAAATTCAACATATCTTTAATTTTTATTATTTGTATACATATATCATACAATAATAGCATTTCGCAGTACAACACAGCTGGCTGAAATGTTTCATAACTTACTTACTTTTATGTAATTTTCATTATTATTATTTTTTAATCATTATTTTTTAATTTGTGATATATGTTATTGGAATAAAGCTATAACGTTTTTTATATCATTTGTGGTTTAATTTCAGCTAACTGATTGGCTTAAAGTGTTCTTTCAAAATTTGTTTATTATATAATTTATATAGCTTTAAAGTTATTAAAAAATATATTTCTTATCAAAACATAGCATTCAGCTAGCTGAATTAGTTTGTAAAGTTCAGTTACCTGTTGAAAAAATTAAAAATGAGTTTTTACTAATTGGGTGTTTCAATTCTACTAACTGAATATGCTTATTCAGTATTTTATATGTTATTTTTAATTTATGTATTGAAATAAGCTGGCTGAATTGCTACAAGTTTCCTTTAAAAACCTTTCCACTTAACTTCAATTTAATTGTGCTATATTTGCATTTACATGAAACTTTGAAGTCATTATAGAAACATCATTTAAGGTTGCTGAATTAGTAGTTTAGCTTTAGTTACATATTGAAAAGCTTCCCAACGTATTTCAACTATTTGGGATTAAAAATTCAGTTTGCTGAATACGTTTGTATCAGTAATTTATACGTTATTGATTATTAACGTGTGAAATTCAGCAAGCTGAATTGCTTCAAATTTCTTTTAAAGACGTTTTTATTTACTTAGGATATAATTTTACTATATTTTCATTTAAATAAAACTTTAAAGTTGAAACTAAATAAATTTTTTTATCAAAATATGGTGTGAAACAAGCAGAACTAGTAAAAATATTCAATTCAGCTAGTTGAATTAATAAAAACTTAGATTCAGCTAGCCGAATTAGTTATTGAACTCCAGCTGTAATTACAAAAAAGTACAAACGTTTCCTAATTATTTAGATTTTAAAATTCAGCTTGCTGAATAGCGGCATATCATTCTTTTAAATGTTATTGTTCTTGCTAAAGTAAATATTTCAATTAATTTTTAAAGTGTTTCCGTATGTGTTTAAACTATAAACTCTACTAATAACAAGATATGTACATACATAATTATTTTAAAAATTTTGCCCAGTTTTTATGGCAGTATTTTTAGATGTTGGGTCCTTAGGAATTAATAAAAGTCCAATATTTGTCTGGTTCTTGCATTTTAAGAGTAAATTTCTTACTACTGCATTTAATAACAATAAATGTTTTTTATTTGCAAATCACTTCCTTATTTTTTTTACTATTGTAGCTAAAAATAAAAAAAAGATTAAAAAAAAAAATCTAATCGAATATAATTATGTAGGTAGATGCTGGTCAGTGTGAGGTCCAACTTCTCTAAATACTGCATAGCAAATTGTTGTGTAAAACAAATAACAACATCCCGCTTTTAAGTGATCAATGGCCCCCGTTGAGATTTCTTAGCGGCGGAATTTCTTTTAAGTAGAGTCCTTTTTTATAAATGAAAAATTTACTCAAAGATGCTAGAGAAGTCGTTTTATCCAATTAACGCGCTTTATTGTTAAAAATCCACCTCCATATAATCATTGAGACTTAAACAATGAAATTACACGAAAGAAAACTCAAATAAAGAACAACAACGAGATCAGTGATCGATGGTTACAAAAACAACAAAACATATTCTTGAACAAAAAAAATTCTAAAACTATGAATGTACCTGTTCAGCAAGAAGGACCTTTGTCCAGTTGAGTAATATCTTACATATTGTATGTGTCCTTTCAATGCTTGTATTGCGAATAAATTTGCTATTATCCTTTTTTAATTCTTATTTAAGAAGATCGAATTACTTGATTGTTTAATGGATTTGTTTTGCTTTTTTACATAAATTCTCATGCAATTATGTAAGTATGTATGTATATATAATTTGTACGTTAGTATGTATTGTTGTTATTAAAAATTGTGTTTTTGGATATGAAAAGAATTTATTTTCTTTTAATTTTCTCTGGAAACTTTAATAATAGCATTTAAAACCAGTGGGTTTACTCTCTATAGCGATGCGAAAGAAAAACGATTCGTAATCAAAGAATTGGTGCCCTGTATTGCGTTCTCGTATTTTCCTTTCGCGTTTAATTTTTCCCTTTCGCACATTTAATTTTATCATTCTTCACTATTTTTGATTTTGTGCTGCCAGTGTTGCTTCATTTCCAAAGTATTCCGCGAAAAGGTTTGCGCAGAGTACCAAAGTATAAAATTATACTCTTATCACATTTACCTATCACATCGAACTTACTGTCGCATCGCAATAGCGAGTATCCTAAACAAATCTGTAAACAATTTTAAGCATTTGAAAAGAATGGTTATAAATGTAATATTTTTATGCAAGAAAATATCGCATTAAAAATTTTAATTGCAGTTTTGATTGATGTTATCCTGAAAATGAAATATAATTCTTATAGTCGAACTTATTGAATATTTCTAATATTATATGATGGCATTATTCGTCTGGCTCAAGTTCAAACCTGGCTTTCGCCAAGAATTATTTTTATTTTTAATTATAACAATAGTTGCCAAAGAAGACAAGAAAAAATAATTAAATACACTAAAGCTGGGGGACAACTAGCTGTTTTGCAGTCGCTACACTGGTCATCAGCACCCGCTAGGGTGCGAACTCGATATCGTGTAATCATGATGTATTATTAATACGGCCGCTTAGCCAACTCAGCCACCGATGTACATAAGTACTTGCAGAAAAGAATATATGCTTGATAAAACAATTTTTTAATGCTATTGTTAACTTACATGGTTGTACCCGATAATACTACATTGTTATATTTAAAAGACTATTTATAGGACACACTATAGTATTGTTAAAAAAGCGTATTATAAGTAACCATACTTTATTTTGCTTTAACAGTGTTATAATAATAAGTAACCATAGTATTGATTAAAGTTATCAAGTTATTGTCATACACAACCATTTTGTTATACTACACTCATACTCATATTGTTATATACTCATACTTTTCTCATATGTAAACCTGTTGCTTTCATGAAAAAATCATACTAATATCTCAAATAGTTTTATTGTATTTATTATTTATAGAATAGAACTACATTTTTGTTTTAATTAGCACAAGACATACATATGATAATCAATTACAAGAAAAATATAGCTTTTGATATGTTTTTAATATAACTTTAAAAAAAATCGCGTTGAAATATCTATCTGCTGTAATAAAACAAAAATATTTATTGAGAACTTCGTCTGCGATTGCAATTGTAAAAGTTATATGTATCCATATTACATATGTTTATACCTTCATATTAAACAGACTTAAGGTATGTACACACGGTTGTCAGATGTTACAATATTGTAAGATCTGGCAACATGCTGACAATGAAAAATTGTGTGTGTTCGACGATCGTAAGAAAATCTTACAATTTCATTGTCAGACTATGGTCTGACAAATAATTCATCTGACAACAAAAATTGTCAGTTCACACGGTTGTCAGATTGTTAGATGAAAAAAATTGCCAGATATGTTGTAAGGCATTGAAACTTATGTATATCAACAATCATCTGTTTGGCAGTGTTGCCCATCAAAATTTTCTCTGACAATGATGCCATTGTCAGGTGCATTAATTTTATACATCTGACAATTAAAACTGAGCTTACAATAGCAGTCAATTATCTGGCAATGCCGACGAAGAGTGTTCTCACGATTGTCAGATGCCTGACAACATTGTCGTCTTACAATTGATTGACAATGGTTTTTCTGACAACGTTGTAAGTTAAAAGTTGGCGAGAATTTTGCATGTTTATTCGTATGCATTTGTAAGAGTTAATTTGTGATATAACCGGTACAATTTCTAAAAAAAAGTTTGAACAAAATATAAAATGGAACCTCCCGATGGAGAGTATATAGAAAAACATTGATGTACTTAGAATAAGGCACAGGGGCGGTAAACTCCCATACTCAAAATCGACTTTTATAAAAGATGTATTAAAATAATCGTTTCACGAGTGCCTACTGAAAAGAAGATTAAAAACCTATTAGCGGGAGTATAAGTGTTCGCCCTACAATCTGACATATCTGTCCCCCGACCAAAAATGTAAAAACAATTTTTTACCGGCTTTGTCAGCTAAACGGTTATACCGATTTACATGAAAGTTGAAGCGGAATTGGATCTGTTTTTAATTAAAAAAATTTTTGGAATGAAATCATTTCTATTGAGTGTTTACTCGTATTTTATAATTTATTTGACCTGTTTGGATTTTTATAAATTTTGTGTAGATTTTCTCTATTAGGTCAGGACTTTTTACTCTTACTATAAATTCTTATTATTATTATTATTATTATTATTATTATTATTATTATTATTATTATTATTATTATTATTATTATTATTATTATTATTATTATTATTATTATTATTATTATTATTATTATTATTATTATTATTGTTATTATTATTATTATTATTATTATTATTATTATTATTATTTTTGAATCCAAATAGAAATAAAAAGCATCTTTTTACTGTTTTACCCTCCGATGAATAAAGTGTAGTGGTCACGAATAAAGTGTGGGAATAATATAACATATCTTTCGATTAAACTGTCACATGGATAAAGACCATCAGTGATTAGCTTATAACATGGCCAATTGGGCTGCTTGTGTTGTGTATTACATCTGCCACATCGTTTTGAATAAGCTAAAGCTGGCAGTGCCATAGTACTAGTATTTTATCCAAGTCAACAACCTAATAGTTGATAGCGTTGCTAGTTGTGACGCCATCTATGGTACAGTAGATATAAATTATAATAATATGTCCGTACAGAATCCTTTACTACAGTCTACACATCTTTATTTTTCTCCAACTCATGAATTTGTAGACTTTTACACTATTTGTGGCATGTGTGACAAAATTAGCCGCACATCCACCTGGAGGTATATTTTACGTGCTGTTATGTGATATGTGCTAATTATTTTAATGTAATAGAGCTGCATGAAATGATTTTAGTGTCTAATGTTTTAAAAGATCGATAAATTTCTATTTTTAATTCGGCTTCAAACATGAAGTCATACAATCTAGTCGGGCGCTGAACAGGCAATCAAAATGTTTGCAGTGGATTCTATAATTGTTTTTTTTTATTTATGTAATATTTAATAATAATTAATAATAGTTAAATAAAAATGTCAGGAATTTTTCGAGCTTGAGGTCAAGTTTTTACTTTTATTTTAAAATTTCCAATATTTCGCTACACCACTGGGTAGCATCATCAGCATTCTTTTGAAAGGAACAATATCTGAATTCCTGATGATGCTACCCAGTGGTGTAGCGAAATATTGGAAATTTTAAAATAAAAGTAAAAACTTGACCTCAAGCTCGAAAAATTCCTGACATTTTTATTTAACAATTATAAAGGTCGAAAAATCTATGATTATTAATTAATAATAGTTTAATAATATTAAAATTTATATAATAATAGTATTAATAAACTCTTTAAAAGTTTAAGTTCAATGTTTATATAATTTTGTGTCCTTCTGGTTTATTTAATAAATTAACATATTGCAGCTTCAGATCTTGACTTTTGTAAAATATTAAAAACCAAATTTATTAATTATGTATCTTGATTCTAATTTTTTTTCATTTTTTTTTATTAAATTCTATAATGTTCTTTTTATATGAAAAAGATGTATTATTCGATAATTCGTTTTCCTTCAGAAGATTTCTTTAGGAATTATAAATAAAAATTCCATAGGAATTTTTTCACTTTTCCCTTTCCTCCAATTATGAATAAAAATTAAGTATGAGAATATCTTTCAAAAATTTCCAAAGTCTACTGATGATTAGGGTAGTTCCTATGAAATGTCGACATATAGATAGCTGGAAAACATAGAAAACAAGCTATTTATAATTTTTATTAAGTATGAGGTTTTTTTATTTTTTCTTCTCTCTATTCGTTAAAAACATTAAAGGGAGATCAACTCTTCAATTTTTACGAAGAAAAAATGTGTTTTTTCTTTCATTTTAATTGAGAAAAGTACTTTATGTGGGAGATAAATTCCGAGAGAAATAAATTCCGTGAGAATATTCATAATTGGGCTGATATATCTCGTTTGCGTAAAATGGTGCCAATTGGGATGCCTTTAGGTGACAAATAAAGTGGATCACTTTGTTAGAAACCTTTTCTTGAAGATAGCGAAAGGGTTTGAATCAGGTGGGTGGCTCGATCTCCAAGAAAAGGTTGTTGTAATTTCTCGCGGGATGAAGAAATTGCAATATGAAAATGGAGAACATACATACGTTTAGTTAATTGGAAAAATTTTCTCAGGTTTGATAAAATATATTAGTTGAATATAAAACAAATTTATTTATTCAAATCTGTTTTATTCATTCCAATATTATTTCAGGATGTTAATTTGAATATTTGTGTGTGCTTTTGCCTGACTATTAGTTACTGCTGTTTAACTGTTTTACTGATTCAATAAACAAATATTATTTGAACGAATTATTCATATGCAAGTTACACAGTACATTGAATCTAATAATATGTTGACGAGTCGGCAATCTGGGTTTTGGAAAAACCATAGCTGTATAACAGCTCTTGTAGAGGTTACTGAGGATATTAGGCAACAGGTAGATCTCGGTAATATAACTTTTTTATTACTTTTGGATCATTCCCGAGCATTCGATATGGTTGACCATAACATTTTATGTCTTAAACTGAGACATATCTATAAAATTTCATCGACAGCAGCTGACCTAATTAAGTCGTATCTAATAGCTAGTTGGAAGATTTCAGTATGTTGAAACACTTACCTCCATTTCAACGTCGATGCCATTACGTCGTGGTGTTCCTCAAGGTTCTATTCTGGGTCCTCTTCTTTTTTCCTATATATAAATGACATTCAGTGTAAACTCGAGCACTGTAGGGTTAGGTTATATGCAGATGACGTTCAGCTTTAGATTTGCTGTAGCACTACCGCAGTTGATGAATGTGTGCAGATTTTGAATTTAGAGTTAGGTCGTGTTTATGAGTGGGCTAATGCTAATGCTTTGGAAATAAATCCTAATAAATCCAAGTGTTTGATGGTTACCAAGAAATCTAGAAATCTTAGTTATAATCCTACTATTGCTTTAAATAACCAGCCTATAAATATTGTTAGCTCTGCGAAAAACTTGGGTGTATTTTTTTAACAGTAATCTAACTGGACAAACCACATAAATTTTGCATGCGCCAGAACTTTCTCATTGTTAAGAAATCTCTGGCAAACGCAGTACTATACTCCGATTAAAATTAGAATACTTCTTGCCAAATCCTATTCAATGCCGGTTTTATTGTATGGCTGTGAATTGTATGCCAGTTGCGATTGCGATAGTAAAAGGAAACTTAATATGGCCTTTAATAATATTATTCGTTACATATATGGTCTTAGAAGATTTGATCATATTTCACACTATGTTAACTTGCTTTATGGTATGAGTTTCGATAATTATCTAAAAGTGCGAATTTTACAGTTTATTCATAAAATTATATATGTATACTCGTCAACCTGGACATTTGTTTGAACGCTTAAGCTTCTCAAGGCTTAGCAGAGGCAATCGACTTCTTACTTTTCATCATCGAACATTGGTTTCAAAATACCATTTCTTTATTAATGCTATTAGTCTCTGGAACCGAATCCCATATAGTTTTCAAACTATTGGTACACAGAAAAAATTATAGTAAAAATAAAATCAACAATGCGTATACATAAATATGAAAAAAAGTAACCTTGGATATCATATTTTGTTGTTGTTAAAAAAAAAGAGTTGTTTTCGATCAATAATAATTTTTAGTAAACTTTTGTTTGAATCAACGAGTTCTTTTACAGGTCCGCATTCAAACAATTTGTTAATTGATTCAACGAATTTCGTTATTGAACACGAAAAAATTTTTTTTCTGTGTAACGCACATAAATTCAAGGAGAATATTATTTGTCAATATTTCTCAAGTTAAATGATGTATGGTGCTCCTTCTTATTATTTAGTAAAATCATTTTTTTTTATATAATTTTTAATTAGTTCACAATAATTTTACAAAATTCATTATTATTATTATATAATTAAGTTGTATTTTATTTATTCATTAATTATGTACATATACTCAGCCCCTTACTGCAGTATAAAGGCCTCATTAGTTTTTACTTTCTGTTGCCGTTCAGTGACGTTCATTTCCGTAGCAAATATTTTACAATTACTTTTTCCGTGAAAATATTCAGCTGTTTTTACAGTAGAGCATAAATAAAAGAAAAACATTGCAATGAAGAATAAAACATGTACATAAATATTATCTTGTGTGAAAAAACAAAAAAGGAAACAAATCAATAATTTAGAAATGGTGATCAAACAGTCCACTTCTTTCGCATAATCTGCAGAGTTTATGACACTTCTTATACAAAATATAATTTTTTTCCGGCTAAAATAATACTTTTTTTTATCATCCATCGTTGCTTAATTGATAAAAATGGATTAACTTTAAAAAATCTTTAACTGAAACAAATTTTTTTAGCTTTCGACAAAAAAAAATTATATACATTTGAATAAAAAATTAATGTTTCCATACCTAAAAAAAGTAACACATACAAATATCTGGCCGTCACTTAACGTTGAATTCTATTTTCAACAGATTAGTCCGCAACAGAACAGAACGAAAAAGTGAAAACAAACCATGTACATATAGTTTATATTGAACAGAAACAAAACAGCTGATTCAGAACGGAAAAGAACGTACAAACTAATTCTGCTTTAAGACTTTAAGTCTTGTGTAAGGGGCATCGAAAATAAATAAATAAATAAATAAAAAATAAAATAAAAACAAAATTTTGCCCACATTTTTAAGAAATATTTTTTGAAATATACAAAATTATATTTTTAACAAAACCCATTGGAGTTGAATCGAATAATATTTGTTTATTTGAATAAAATTTGTGCTTTTGATTTGATTAAACTTTGTTCCCTTCAGTTTTTAACTAATACTCGTAATACCGAAGAAATTTGGTTCAATACACGTTCGTTTTTTTCCATCACCTTCAGCAGAACAACTTCGGCCTTAATATTTTTTTTTTGCTTAGAACACCTAAAATTCAATGAAGCCTTTTTCAGAACGCTTTGCGGTTTCAGATCACACGTTTCTCGGAACATGGCTATTTAATTAAAATTTATTAATATTAATGTATCCTTAAAAAAATTAATTAAATTATATTAATATCTGAAGCTGCAATAAATTAAGCCATTAATTAAATTAAATATTAAAACTATTTTGCTTTTTAAAAAATCTGATTGCAGTTTGTTTCTCAAAACTTTTCTTTTAATTACCGCATTACGATTACTTTATCTCTTAAATTATTTTCAAAGAATTTATAAATCGAAATTTTTATTTAGAATAATAAAAAGAGGAAAAGTTTACTTGTATATGTTTGTAAGAGGTAACAAAATTTAGAGTGAAACTTAGACGGATTTATCTCATATCCATCAGGAGGTTCCATTCATAAAAAATGCGTTAAAGTGCTTAGGGTAAAGTCAAGAGACGTTAAAACACCCAAATACAAAAAGAAAACATTTCTTATTGTCTTCGAAGAGATATATTAAAACAATAGTTTTAGAAATCAGAAAACGAAAAAAATATAACTCAATCAATGTAAGTATGTGATCCTCCCACCAACCTACGCTTCTGCCTGCGTAAACGACTGCTGATCAACTGTCACTCGGTGTGTTTGTTACGCTTTATGGGCTAAACGACGGAACTGATATGGATAAAATTTGTAACATAGATAGAATTGCGTACAAAGGAATACAACAGATTTAAATTGTTGCTAAACTATAATCAAGGGGGGGGGAGGGGAAGGGGGGTCTGGGAGTAATTTTATAATATGCAAACCTATCCAACTATTTTTATGAAATTCCATTCCAACTATTTTTATGAAATGCAAGTATAACTGCGCTTAAAAACACACATAGGCATTATATATTGTTACGAATTTGTACCATTTCTAGCCCACTGTGCGAGCCGTTGATGTGTTTGCTCTAAACGAACAAGCACATTCATACAAACAACATTAAACTGCCCTGCTAGCATTTTCAATTGTAGACGACTCTAATGGGAATCTAATGAAGAGCGTTTTTAATCGTCGACGAGCTCAGTTTTGCAGTCCAAACGATCCCCCACACGGCAGTAACTGTTATTGACGCTTATGTTAATCATAGAGGAAATCGTCTAAGTGTATATATTATCTTAATCAGCCGATTAATCCTAGGGAACAGCAATAGGTTGAGTTGCTTTTTTCATCATTTTTTTACTATATAATTCGCTAAGACGCGTGGTGAAACTGCACATGTTAAATTTCAAACATTAATCCGCCCTCGTATTACTATTATAAATAAAATGTATCACCACAGTTGTATCATTGATGATACTTAATATATAACAGAATTGCCTGACGACTTTTGTCATTGAGATTGATGTCAGTTTTCATATTGCTGATGACTATTTACTCGTACATAATATTGATGTCACAATTCATTAATATGAAGATGTTATTTTCTAGGAGTGCGATTTCCTCTTATTACTCTTATAGTAAAACAACGATGAATGATGAAATGAAAATTTTAAATAATATATTTTAATTTATTAAAAAGGACCTCAAGCCAAAACTTTCCTTATTAAAAATCAAGTTTCCTTAATTGTAAAATTTCCTTTAAAACTTTACATATGTAATTGCAGCCATTACTATAATATGATCATAAGATGGGTGGGGTGGAGAAATGGCGTTAAATTAATCTCTTCTATGCTTTAACTGCTTCTTTTCATCTCTAGTGACCAAAACGATAATCATTTCAATTTAGTTAGACACCAAAAACTGTTTTTTTGCGCTCAAACAAGAAAATAAACACAAACACACACACACACACACACCAACAAATAGAGAAACATCAAACAGACAAAAATGCAGGATAAATAGAAGAAAAAAAATTTGAAAAAAATCTACATTATTATTCGCAGACATCAATACCAACAAACATGTGAATAATTCACAAACACATACACACACACACACACACACACACACACACACACACGCACACTTGTGAATTCACAAAAATTTTAAACCTGATACAAGAAACTTATTTTTATTTCTATTTTTATTACCACTTTGCAAAAATATTATTCTACGCGTTTTCATACAAAGTCAAGTCAATGGTTTACCGAATACACAAAATTATCTTTTTTAGTTTTATTTTTTTCAAAAACAAAAAAAAATGTCGTTTTTTTTGCGTTTGTTTGTTAGAACTTAAGTCCCCCTGGCACAAAAAGCAAACATGGCAACCAAATGCCAATTTATCAAATGACCAAAAGAAAAAGTAGAAAAAAGGAGAAAAATAAAACAACAATCGCTGTGCAAAAATTGGAAAGAGTCCGCGTAAAGACCCTGGGCTTATATGGTCACTCCAAATAAATAGCAAAAGGAAGGTAAAGCTGTTTGTGTGAGTACACACATACAATTACAAAAGCTTCCTAATGGCCAGTTTGTTACTGCCAGCTGGTGTGATATTGTAGACTAAGGCCTAATACTTTTCTTCTATTTTAAATTTACAGTTTTTTTTTTTTCAAAAATAAAATAGTTTAATGGTGAAGTGAATTACTAAAGAATTCAAGGGATTTTCGCAAGATTTAAACAATTTTAACTTTTATACTTCTTGGTAACAGTTTTTAATTTTAAATAATCAGCCATGTTCCGAGCAACGCGCGTTCTGAAACCGCAAAGCGTTCTGAAAAACGCTTAATTGATTTTTAGATGTTCAAAGGAACGCGCGTTTTACTGGCGTTTCGGAATATTTTCCGAAAAAGTACCACACGTGTTTTACATACTTACGTACGTGGTATTTATATAAAATAAAAAAATAAAAAAATTGGACAACAAATAGAAAAAATTTTTAATATACAGTCATGTTCCGAGAACGCGCGTTCTGAAACCGCAATGCGTTTTGAAAAACGCTTAGGGTGTTCTGAGGAACTCGCGTTTTACTGGCGTTTAGGAGATTTTTCCGAAAAAATACAACATGTGTTTTACATACATATATACATATGTATGTGGTAGTAATATAAAACGAAAAAAAAAATTGACAACAAATAGAAAAACTTTTCTATTTAGTTTTCTCAATGAAAATGTGTAAAATTCTTTAAACTTTTTATTGAAATAAAAAGAAAACATATTAAATTTTAATAGTTCACTTCAATATATACATGCGAGTTGAAGTCGACAGCGTTAAGCGATATGCGTTTACCAGAACACCTATTTGGCGTTTCCAAATCGCAAAGTTTATAAGTTTTTCAGAACATCTATTTGTCGTTTTCAAATCGAAAACGCTAAATTTCAGCAATTTGCGTTTCTCAGAACATGCATGATAGTTTTTTTAATTGAAAATGTGTAAAATTCTTTCAACTTTTTATTGAAATAAAAAGAAAACACATTAAATTTTAATAGTGAATAATTTTATTGCCTTTTGCAAGTTCACTAAATTTAAGCGATTCGCGTTTCTCAGAACATGCCTGATAATATGCTTAGTCCCAGTCGCGAATGTTCATGATGATTCATTGTGATTATGTGAAATCATTAATGATAGATGCCGAACTATCTTTTGGCTCATGCATGAATTTTTTAAGCAATTATCCACAACTTCATAAATGATTCATATTGATTTTGCTAGGCGTCCACGTATCTGTGTGCTAGCAGGTAATATCATTGATACTCATATGCGAATTTTTATGTTATTCCCCGCCATCGCAAATATTCGTAGCAAAGAAAATTACTTTTATAGATTTACCTAAACGTCAATTTCAGACGAATTTAATTCGAACCAAGAAAAGATATACAATCGAGCAATGCTTTAAAGTTATTCAGGCTTATTATGAAATGGACGTTCAAATCAAAATGCATATCATGCACTTCATGAGCAAACCAGGTATGTAGGAGATGTGAAAGCACCAGTATCTGATCGTACAGCTCCTTCTGCCGAATATATTGCTGCTCTTCGCGATTGTGTGATGGCTGAAGAACCGTCCACCTCTACTCATCGTTGTGCCAAGCAATTGCACCTCGAAGAGTGACATTATCAAATGATTTTACAGCATGCCCATGTGTGAACCCATGTTGTGAAGGTGAAAGCTTTGAAATGGGCAGACTTACCCCACCCACCGTATTCTCCAGACATTGCTCCCTCGGACTATTACTTGTTTCGATCAATGGCACACGAACTGGCTGACCAGCCATAAGGTCTTATGAAGAAGTAAAAAATTGGATCAATTCGTGGATTGCTTCAAAAGCTGACCAGTTTTTTTTTTGCATGGGATTTGTAAGATGGGAGAAAGTAGTTTACTGCAATACCCAGCCTTTTACAATAGAAGGACTAAGCTTTTTACAATAAAAGTAAACTAAGTTAAATATATGATATAGTCTTATGAGCTTTGTTACATTCCGTACTTCTCCGTCAACGCAAAGTATTAAAGTTGAGCAACTTTTAACGTACGTTGAGAACTTTGAACCAACTATCAGTTTATATTGTTTTGTAAAATTTGATTTATAAATCAAAAGATTTTAATCAAATTAGAGCACAATGCAGTTGATTTTATATCCGTTAAAAAAGTACTGACTGTGCCAACTTCATACTTCGCATACGTTGATGTCAGTTGAAAAATGACACGTATAACGTACGACGGATTCTATGTGCCCCGGTCTAAAGTCTCGAATTCCGAAAAAAACGGTGGGAGCAAAGTTAAATATAAAATATATCAAAAATTTTTCATTTATAATAAGATACTCGGCCATATTACAGAACTCACTTCCGTTCGGAAATGAAATTGAATCAGTTTTTTAAGGTTTAAAAAACGAAAATTTAAAATTTTTTTTTCGGAATTAAATCAATTCTATAAAACAATACTAATCTCATTCTTGAAATTAGAAATGATTTCATTCCGAAAAGTTTTTAACTGTTCGTTTTTTCAAGAAGCAAAAAAAAGAATTCAATTCCGTTTCTGAACGGAATTGAGCTCTGTTTGGAGTAAGAAACTAAATATCTTGAATTGTATTCTAAATTTAAAATGTTTAACCTAAAAATATTACCTCAAAGGTAGTTTCATATACGGTTTTTAATTTAACAGCGCCTGGAACTAAACTCTCTTATTTAAATACTTCCATCCCAAAAAGTATGCTACAGAAACGTTAAAGAACTCAATGAATGAATACAGACTTATGAACATGGAGATTTGTTATTTATTTTAGGAAATATAGCAACAACAACATCTAGCAACATATAAATATAATGGCGAAATAAAAAAATTAAATTTTCTTTCGCCATTTTTAATTTCCTACTCCTTGGTGCATGTTTGTTGTAAAAACACACGCCAAAGGACTATAAACTTAATATGAGCAGCATCGTCAGCGACATCATCAGGCTCATAACAGAAATCACCCAAACTAGTCTACTATTTTGTGTATTTTTTTTGCTAGAAAAAAACTTTATTCTTTTTCTTTGTTTTATTTGTCTTTTAACAAACAGCAAAAAGCTAATAAAACAAAACTGTAAAAATGTAATAAAAAATTAAAAAGAAATAAAAACGAATTAAAATCTAAGAGATTTTTTTTCGACATGAAATTAAAACACAGAAAAAAAAAATCACAACAACTATGACTACAATAACTTTTGCAAAAGTACATGTTCTTTATACGAGTATTGTGTTTGTGTAGATGTCTAGTTTTTCTTTATAACTTTTTAATTTTCGTTTTTTGTTTTGTTTTTGCCTGAAATGTTAAATGACCAGAGATGATGGTCATACTAGAGTTTATGTTTCTTTTTAGACTGCTACGAAAATATATATGAGAACACACACTCACATACACACACATACAAACACATGAATACATATACAGAAGAGTCGTGATATTAAAAGGAACCTGCTCTGAACGTGGTTGCCTCCAAAGGTTTTTAGTTAAATTACCTTTTTTTCTATTTACACTGTAGTTATACTTTTTTTCTTTAGTATTTACGCGTTTAATGGTGGATATTTTTTTAAAGTGGATTTTTGAAAAGAAAATAATAAAAAAAATTATTGTATACAAAGACAATTAAGCAAATCTAAGGATTTTGTTTTTTATTATTATATATAAATTAACAAAATTAAAACATGTTTTTCATGCCCAACAAAAAATACAGTTGGCTGACCAATGATAACAGATATACGAGTATTTGTAATAGTCCAGGAACTCAGAGCAATCGTTTCTTGATGCAGATTCTGCTGGTAATGAAAACTATGCGCAGTTTACAATAGAAAGGATATTTGACACTGGCCATAGATGCCAAATAAATCTGGTTTAAAATTGTCAAATTTGGCGGAAAAAATCGTCAAAATCGTCAATATGATTATCACAAACCGTCGAAAAATCGTCAGCTTATAAAATAATTCGTTTTTGCATAAAATTTAGCAATACAATCCGTTGTCGCCTTTAATAAAAAACTATAAAAAAACTTCAGCTTTTATATAAAAATATATAAAAATATACACTTGAACAAACTGAAGTTAATATCATAGGAACACATTCACAAATTTTTGTACATAACGCATTTATTTAAATAGATTTCAATTAATAAAAGGAGTTTTGAAATTTCCTTTCATATACTATATTTAATAAACACTTCTATTAAATAGGACATGGCTAAGTCAAAACAACCATAGTTGCTAAGTCATAAGTGTTCTTTAGTAGGAATATCACATTCCTTCTGAAAATAGTTTCTTCAACTAATTTCTCACTTTGGTTTTCTTAAGCTTCATTTACCGAGATGCAAACTCTCACATTTGCTAACTATTATTTTTCTTATAAACTTACCCATAGAAAGAAAAATGACCGAACAATCATTTTTGATAACTGATTCCAAAAATCTCATCTGTATCGTAAAACAAACTTTCCAAGATTAATAGGCTACGTTGCTTTACTTCGAATTAAAGTTCTCGTCTTTCGAAATCTACTATGAAATATGAACCCTTTTTGATTATATCAGAAAAAAGACACTTTCTTCTTTTATAATACTGTAAGGATTTATAAAAGTTGTCTCCTTAAAATATAAGCATCGCTGTAAAACATTTGTACACTTTTAAGCTTATAATTTTTTCAAGTACTATTCACATATGGTCTTTTAAATACATCTCTAACCTATAAAATAAATATATACTCCAAAATAAATATCGCGTATCATTTAAATTTTACATACATATTTACGTACAGATTTATTTTACTATATTTTTTTCTAATTCTCAATATTCAAATTTCCTTTTCCTACATAAATTAACTAAAAATTAATTATGTAGGTACTTGTTAATGTGATCTAAAAAAAAATCGTCAAAAACAGGCCTTAAATCGTCAAAGTATTATTTTGAGCACCTAAAAGCGCCAAAATTACGATAGATCGTCAAAAATGGCAACTATGACACTGACAGCTGTACATTAGGTGTGTTTCTTTACTCTACTTGCACGAAAAGCGTTCTCGTACTTTAAAATTCGGCAACTGAGAGCGCTTATGAGAGAATAATATGCTTCCTCTTCTTGCTCAAAACATACCGTACTTTTTCTTCGGGCTAGTTGGGGCAATTAGTTAAGCAATCAGCTGTTCGAAAAATAAACAACAACAAAGAAAAAAAGTTCATTTGAATCAACTTGTATACAAATACAAATAAATATTAAATAAACAAAAATGAATGTACAAAAGAATTTAAAAGCCCAAAAGTGTAAAATATCACAATATTTTTTCGTAAAACTAAATGCCAATTTTTGTTACCACATCAAAACACAGCATATGATTCTTTTTGGGTTAGAAATTTGGCTTTTTGCGTTCCCGTACTTTAAGTAAATTTTATCTGTATTTGAGAAAAACGTATGAATGCTCTCTTTTGCACGATACTTGTCCGGTAAGTTAAGAAATACGCCAATTGTTACATTTTAGTGTATTGTTTAATTCCAGAGCTATAGTGATAATAGAGGTTTCCAATTTCTGTTTGGAAACAAAATTATAAAAACCCCATAACCCCAAGAGTATAGAAGAGAGCATAGAATAAGCAAGCCAAGAAAGAATATAGTAGAAGCAAGCAAAAAAAAAAATCCAGCCGCGGCTGAAGGGCAAATAGTTTAAGCGGCGGCAGCTTATTCGCTCTATGCCGATTTTTTTATCATGGAAAACTTGCTAAACAAAAATTGAGATAAAGTCGTATAAATAAGTTGTTATGATGTCTAGAATTATGCACTTCAAAAAGTAGGTTTTGCATTGATGTACACCTAACCAGGGTGCTCTACTTTTTGGGGCATAGAAGGGTAGGACTTCCCACACAGGTAGCAATTTTTGTCATATGTTTATGGCCATATGAGCAATTTCTTGTTGAGGAGTTTGGGCCTTCTCTCTCCTGTATTAATTTCCCAGCAATCAATGGAAGACAAGGCTTCATGAGTTAGTAGGCTGAAGCCCACTAAGAGCATCAGCCCTTAAACCAACTCACCCGTTAATCATCACCACTGATTCCTTACAGTACAGATATCTATTGTTAAAGCAACAGACCTTCGAGAGATTGTTAATCCCCGAAAAAGGCCACACACCAAACAATTATCAAGGATACTACACCCCCTTCCTGCTTTTTAGGTTTCAACTATGATCAACCCGCTTGAACTGCAAGCAGAGCCATCCGGGGGCTATGCTGATTCTCGTTCTGTCAATTAAAACGCTTGGTAAGGGTTATGATAGCCAACACAACATAAGTCATGCGGCTTCCAAGAGGTTTATTTGCCATAACAAACGAGGGACCCCTTCCCCTCTTTACCCGAAAAATAGAGTGCCCTGGTTAGGAATATGCCTAGGCAAAACCGGTTCCCCCGGGGTTTTTTTGCAGCAAACAAAACTATAGAAAGACACATAATTTAGGTTGTATTGCATTTTTGAAAACCTAACCAAGGGCTCATGGGCAGTATGGAGATCAGCGAAGCCCCCCCGTTTGCAGGTGGTCCCGTCGGAGAGCAGGGTTTGCGTTGATGTACACCCAACCAGATCTTTCTACTTTTTGGGGCATAGAAGGGTAGGAAAGACACATAATTTAGGTTGTATTGCATTTTTGAAAACCTAACCAAGGGCTCATTGACAGTATTCAGATCCTAGGCTAGGAAGCCGCAAGGAGGTTCGCCTAGTAGGCCATCCCTGCTCTGATAATGGCCATGACTGAAACATATTGGTTGTTGTTTAAACCTAAAAACGGAGGAAGGGGAATTAGTTTCTCTGATAACTATGATGAATGCCAGTTCTCGGGGCCTAGTAGCCCCGAGTTGCTATTATCTTTCTCAAATATCTGTAATATGAGCAACCGGAGTGATGGTTAGGTTGCTTTAAGAGGTGATGCTCTTAAATATGCTTCGACCTACAATTTCTTCCATTGACTGCATAAGAAATTACATACGAGAAGGATTAGGAGGTTCAAACTCTTCATCAAGGCGTTTGCCTATATGGCTACAAGCTTATGACAGAAGTTGCGACAAGCCATTTTTGTAAGACGCAAGGATACAGCTGAAGGTTCTTTTAAAGGGTGGAGGGAATGCAGGAACCAACCAAATTCAAAATTTTCGTATTGGCATTTACTTAGTAGCGAAATAATAAAATGTATTTGTATCAATTTGGGTTGAGGGAGGATATGCCCTGATTCCCCTCCCTAGAATCCACGTCTGTTTCGTAGTATATTGTAACATCTAAAAGCTATACTACTGTCAGCCATGTCATAGAGCTCAATTCCGTACGGAAACGAAATTGAATCCTTTTTTTTCGTTCTTCAAAACGAAAAAAAATTTTTTTTTTCGGAATGAAATCACTTCTAATTTTAAGTATTAAAGTTATATCTTAAAATTTCATGAAGAAATATTCTTTGATTAAAAACCTGAAATGGACAGTAAAAATGATGCTGGGCACCTCAAAATCTGTTTTTTTTTTCTATTTCAACTTCTCCTTCATGCAGCAGTGCTTTTTATAGTTATTAAATTGGTTTAATATCTTGCCAGTCTGCTTAACGGCAGCTGAGAAAAAAAAAAAAAATAAAGTAGGGAATATTTTTAACCAAGATTATAAATTTTAGGGGGAAGCAAATTTTAAGCGCTTTATTTAACGCTCAATTTTTTCGAATGTTTATTTAGGATTTTTCACGAAAATGTTTTAAATATTTTTTATGAAGGGCTTAAAAAGTTAAAACTATTAAAAAAAAAAGAAAAAATTGTTACATTTTTTACATGTTTTGTAAAATACTAACAGATGTATGCAAAAAGTTTGTTTAAAGTTATCATGTTCTTTTGACTTTTTATATAAAACTTTGTTAATCCATTGTTAACTTTAAGTTAACAATGATTTCTGCATACGACTCACTGGGTTTACTGTGAGACCAAACACGAATTAAAAATATTACGGGGTCTTAAAGTAAAGTTTGATAGTTCCATGGCTTCTTCAATTTCCCGCTTATTAACTTTAAATAAGACACTGCTGGCCTCAACCACTCTTTAATATACTACTCTCAAATTTATAGCTGGCTGCGTCATTTAGTTTGTGTTTGCCACTCGTTAAAACCAGACAAATTCGGGAATTTGAACCAAAATTAATTCTGGAAAAAAAAAAATGAATTTCATGAATATTGATTAGACATGATTTTTTGCTTAACAACCCTATCACTAAGGTCAAGGAAGGACTTGATAAGTACTGTTGAAACTCTGCACTATCAATTTAAATGGTTAAAGAGTGGTTCCATTGTGGTCTTTCCAACACAAGTTATGCTGCACGTTCAGGTCACCTAAAATAAAGCACCACACCAGAAATCTTAGATAATGTTTGTGGAGCAATATTGAACGATTATAGAATGAAAGTGCATGAGGTGGCTGTAGACATTTCATATGAGTGAGGACATCATCTTTTACCTGAATATTTGGAACAGCTATCCGAGAGATGCGTTCCAGAATTCCTCACACATGACCATAAACTCAACCATGTGACTACTTCAAAATACTGTTTGGTGATCTTCAAGTACAGTTCGGACGAGTTTTGCCGCCGTTCTGTAATCTAAAGAGAAGCTCGATAAACATTACAGTGAGTCTACTCCGTTAGATTACATATTAAAATATTGGATTGCTGAGTTTAAACGCGACCGAACAAGCACTGCAACAATACCATCAAAAGGAAGACCAAAAGAGGTAGTTATTGAAGAAAGTATCAAGAAAATTCTCGATATCCACCACAATATTTTGGACACATGATGTGTCATTGGTTAAATCAGCACCTGCTTTGACGGCCTTATATAAGGATGGGCCAACTCCACGGGATGAATTATTCACGATTTGTCAGTGCCCTCGTGTGGCTTGCAAGGCTTAGACAGGTCGTAACTTCGGTCATATGTTTGAAGCCACATGAAAAAATCCCTTGCTGAAGAGCTCGAGTCTTCGAGTTCCTCCTATAGGGAATTTATTTTCCCCGGGGAATAGTTTTTGCTTTGCCGTAGGCCAAACCAAGCCATTCTGGTTACTGGGGAATAGAGGAGAAAGCGCCTCTCGTTTGTTGTAGCAAACTTTAGGAAGCCGCATGACTTATGTTGTGTAGGACTTCCGAAACTCGTACCAAGGGTTTCGGAAGTCCCGGAAGCTTCTACTTTTCAGACCATCTAGGTGCTGATCATGGCTGAGATGCCAGCCGTAGCGGAAACGTTTTGGCTGTGGTTTAAACCTAAAATTGCAGGAAAACTGATTCCCCTGTCAGTTCTCAGGGGCTTATAACTCCCGAGGTGCTTTGGCCTACCAACTCATTAAGCCTTGCATTCGATTGGAGAATTAGAAAGCCCAAACTCTTAAGCAAGGGGTTCGTCTATAAGACTGCAAACTTATAGCGAAAAGTTGCAACCCGTGTGACCCTGGTATGCCACACAGGGGCGCTGGTAAATAATTCACTTACTCGCATATAGGCAAGTGCTAATGTAAATTGAATTTATTCATTCGGGGGAGGAAATTGCCTCCTTGGCGTAGACCAAACCAAGGCCTTGAATCTTGAATAATTCACCTCATGGAGTTGGTCCATCATCCGTGAAGGCAGGAACTGTAGACAATTTCTCAGTCTTAATGAGTTAATAGAACGAAGTCCACTAGAGCATCAACTTGTAACCACTTCCAAGCGTTACAGGTATCTGTTGCAGTAGAACGGCACCTCGGGGTTTATTAGCTCCCAAAACCGGCATGGATCAAAGTTATCTGGGAAAGTAATTCCCCTTCTTGCGGTTTTAGATTTAAACCACAGCCAGAATATTCCAGCCAAGATGCAGGCAGCTCAACCATATTCGGCGCCAGAATGATTTCCAAACAGAACTTTCTGTAGGCTTTTCCGATCTCTTCTGGCAACTAACCTTGCAGGGAAGTCCAAGTACAATATAAGTCATGCGGTTTCCTAGAGTTTTATTTGCTACAACAAACGAGGAACTACTCCAGAAAGCAGAGTGCTGGTTAGGCGTACACCAAGGCAAAGCCTGCTTCCGGAGAAAACACCTCGCAGACCAAAAAAAAAGCGGTTTTCGCCGAGTGAACGAGCACCAAAGTGGGCCGAGGTGGATCTGTCAGCCAACAAAATCCTGACCACGGGTTTTTGAGATGCAGTTGGCGCCATTTCACATATATTTCCTAGAGAAATGTTAATTAATCGTAGATCCATCAAAATATCCGAGAGCCCAAAGACCAATCTCACCGCGTGAAGATACACCAAAAATAGTCGATTTGGATCTCTCAGCTAATAATTTCATGTTCCTGGCTTTTTCTTCTTTAGATACAGGTGGTTCCCTAGAGAAGGGTAGAACGATCATCGGCTAATATTGTTTGGAGCTTTTAGACAGAAGTGATATTCGAAAAAAGTTCGAGAAGATTCGAAAATAAAGCTGGCTACGACGTGCTACTCCGGCCAGCATTTTCTTTAGATTTAGTCTTTTTATTCTTCCAAAGATTAAAAAAGGCCTTTATAAAGATTTAGGTCAAAAGAATTGGTAGTTAACGAAAAAAAACCCCTGTTTGGAGGACTTTGGAAAATCTTTTTAGTTAGAGGGGAAAAAAATCAGTTGGAAAAATGTTGGACTAAAAGAGTCGAGCTAAAAGCAGTTTACATTGAAAAGTAAAACGTTTATTTGCCCAAACCAAATTTGTTATTTAGGTAGTCACGAAGTTATAAAAGAGCTTTTAAATAAAAATTTAGTATTAAGATTTGAATACTTATTGTTAGTTTATTTTGAAGATTCAATAAATAAAAAAAAAAAAATGCTAAAAAAATTCATAAATTAACTTGAAATACAATAATAAAATAATTTATTGGCTTATTTTGTTTTCAATACTTTTTTTTGTACGATTTTGAAATTTATGTAGATGAGTTTCAGTCATAAATAAGACATTATTGGACAAGGTGGCACAAAATTAATAACGCAATTACGTTTTTGAATAACTTTTTTTTCCTAATTTAAAAAATTTATTTCAAGAGTTGGAAATCTTTATTTGGGCCTGTAAGCAAAGAAAAGACAGTTTGAAATATTGTTACAACAACATTAGTATAAACGAGGTCTGATAAAAAAATAACCGTTATTTAGGAAAGCGTTTTTCTACGATTGAGGAGATAAAAGAAAAATCGAAACAGGAGCTGTTGGTGATACCAAAAAGCGCATTTCAGAAGTGTTTCGAGAATTGGAAAAAATGCTGGCATAAGAGTATTTTTTATATCTGCGGGGGAATACTTTAAAGAGAACAATACAGTTATTGATGAATAAATAAATACTTTTTAAACAAATTTAAAATAGTAGTTATTTTTTGATCAGCCCTCGTATACTCGTGTAATGAGTTAATTAGGACCAAAATATGGTTCTGTTAAAATGAAATTATTTGCAACATTAGTATAGCTCTTTAATGAAAGTAATGTGGTTATATATGACAAGAAGGTGAAGTATGATACTAATATAGTAACCTTAATAAATATTATGGTTAATTGCTATTATAACAATACTGAAGAAAAATATAGAATAATTATTTATAATATTTTTACAATACTTTGCAGAGTCATATCATATTTATATATAACAATAATGTTACCCCTGGAATATAGTCATATCATCCATAGATTTTTTCTACGTGTGCACAATCTTTTTCGGTTACTTGGAAAATATGATGTCAGTCAAGTGGCTGAAGCAAATTTTGATACATATTTAGGTCCACTCCTCTCCTCCAATCCCACTATATCCATCTAACTTCTATTTTTCACTTTTAGCTTCTACTCTATAACTTCTCACGAGTTCAAGACCCAAGTGAGCTATAGAACCTAAGTAACATCAGGGAGTCCAACAGGCTGCTTACCTAGCCTAGGCCCATTTTAATCGCATATTCCTTAACTTTACGCAATATTTCTATTGATAACTGTCGAATTTCTGTCGAATATTCTCTTAAGAACTATGATTATCTGACGTTTGTTGGCAGAAACCCACTACATCGAATAGCTCTAAAGAATGATTTTAGGGATGGTTAATTCAGGGGATCTTGCTGGTCATGCCAAACCACCAAAACGGGAGTTTACGCGACTAGGAAATGATTCCTTCCCAATATCCAATGTCTAATTGAAAACACACGTTAACCAAGATCCACTTATACAATTCTGGCCATACGAAGCAACTTATGCTGGGTAGTGTTCGCAGTAATAGTATTGCGGAGGTCATCCTCAAAAACATATGGTCCCATCACTTTACCCGCGTGATCACCGCACTACCCAGTGGAGTGGATTTAACGGCTTTTCATGCATCACACGCGGATTTTCAGTGTTCCAGAAGATTTTTTCATTGATAACCGTTTAGATGAAAATGCAACTAGTGGCATTTAAAAAAATCGCGGTTAAAAAAATTGATACAATTATTGCTCGCTCTTGCGGAGTACAGCGCTCCTTTGTTTGTCTGTTTGTATTCGACAACTAACCGACGCTAAACGTCGTATCTTACGATACGGTGATTAATTTTGCGCCACCCTGTATTTATGGTTTTTAAATTTATGTTACAATGTCAACGATTTTATTACCTCACACTTTTCAGACCGCTGTATACTATAATTATTGATCGTGTGGGCGGCCTGCCAGATGTTTTCACTCCATTTCATTTATATCAGTCTGCAAGTTGTCTTAAAGCCAAGAAAGCAGCGCCACAACATAAACTGCTAAATTCGTTTTATGTGGCTCAAAGCATGTTTTTGGAATACACGTGACGTTGGAAAAAATACATAAACAAAACTAAAACTTGTTCATAATCAGATTTTAATAGAGCGATTTTATTCTTTTTTTTTTATAGAGAAATAAATAAAGTAAAAAGAAATCTTATTCATAATACTCGTATTTTTTAAGTAAAACCTACAACTGATCAGTTGTTAGTCAGCAGTGAAAGAAGAAAGTTTAAATTAATTGATAAAAAAGAAAAAAAATTTTAATTAATAAAAAAAAAAATCGTTTTTATATAAAAGAATTGATCGTGAAACTAAATCACTGTTAAGGATCATGCTTAGTACGATATTTAGTTTATTTTTATGTTGTTCGCTAACAACAGTTCATTGCCTTTTTGATAAGTGCAATCACAAAATTGAAATGAAAGCGGGTGAAAAGTTGTATGTAAACTCTCCGTATTATCCTGCAGAATATCCGTTAGGCTCATCATGTCGTTATGCCTTGAAGGCTCCGCAGGATTGCAAAATAAAATTGACTTGCAATATTAAATTGAAAACGGTGAGAGAATAGAGAAAACAATTCAAAGTATTTTTGTTATACAGGGTGTCCCAGACCACAATGTCAATCCAAAACAGGTTGACAGGATTGATTGTAGCACCCATGAGAAAAATAAGAAAAAAAAATCTAAAAAAACAACATTGCGCTTAGTTCAACTGCTTTTTTATTTACACAAGCCTTTGTATTTTTTTAGAATTTTTTCTGATTTTTCTCCTGATGGTTAAAATTAATATTGTCACCTTATTTCGGCGTCTGGGACACAAATAAATTATTATCAAGATTTTTTAAAAACAATTATCATTAATTTATACGAATAATTACTAAAGAAGTCCAGAAAATTAAATAAAAGATCTTTACAAATGTTTGCCTTAATTATTTTACGCATAAAAAAAAATTATTTTGGTCTGCAAAATAATATAAATAAAATAAAACTTCAATTCGTTTAGTCCTTTTGACTTGCCAATATTCGAGTTTCTACTTAAAGTTTTTAAGAAATTAAAGCTCTCCTAACATAATTTAATTGTGGCCATAGTCATCACCGGCAGGCCAGCAGCAGGCCGGTTTGTAAATATTCCTAGAAATCCAATGATTCTAACAGGTTCATCAGTAGAATTTTAAGAACACTATTTTTAGGAAAACCTGATTTCCAACGACTGTTCATAAGTCCCAGAAATAAACTTTTTCTCATGGGCAAATATATGTTGGCTTTTAATTGGTTGGCAGTCCAAACAACCAATAAACATTTATATTGTTATCACAAAATAATATGACAACGAATATTGTTTACCAGATCGTACTGACGATAATACGCATATCTGCTTTGATAGTGAGAGTTGGTTTCTGCACCAAGCCATCGACAGCGCTTTTCACAATGCTGAAGTAGGTACCAGCTGATCTAATGGTGAGGGAAATAGTCCAGAGAATTCAGCTATCAGGATAAGGGTAACCAGTACGTTGAAGAAAGTAATAGAATGTTACGTTTTTGCTTTTAAAAACGCTTTTGCGGAATCGTCAATTGCAATTATAATTCACAACTTTAATTACATTTACCAGCACTGTGAATTAACACACTAGACTTGCTTACTTTTCTGTCTTTCGACTGTCTTGTAAAGAGGGGAAGTAGTTCTTCGTTTGTGGCAGCAAATAAAACTCTAGGAACCTGCATGACTTATATTATGTTAGCTTCCGAAGCCCTTACCAAGGGTTAAAATTGGCAGAACGAGGATCATCATAGACCCCGGGTGGTTCTGTTTGCAGTTCAACCTGGGCTGATTATGGTTGAGGTGCCTACCTCGGCTGAAACGTTCTGGCTGTAGTTGAAACCAAAAAAGCAGGCGGGGGTGTTAGTATCCTTGATAATTGTTTGATGTGTTGCTTTTTTTGCGGACTACCAACCCCCGAGGGTCCGCTGCCTTTACAACAGATACCTGTCATGTAAAGAACCAGTGGTGATAGTTGAAGGATAAGTTGGTTTAAGGGCTGATGCTGCCTTCGGCCTACTAACGCATGCAGCTTTGTCTCCCTCATGAAGCCTTGTCTCCCATTGACTGCTGGGAAATTGCATACAGGAGGGATTAGAGGGCCCGAACTCCTTAACAAGAAGTTGCTCATATGGCTACAAATATATGGCTTAAAGTGGCTAGTAAGCCACACAGGGGCGCTAGTGAATCATTCACTCCGTGAAACTGGTCCATCATCGGATAAGGCCGTAAAGACATGTGCTGATGTAAATCTTTTTTACAACTGTCTTGTACAATGTTTAAATTTAAATCATCTCCCTGTCGAACATCTGCCGCCTGTTTATAGTTTTATATGTATTACCTTCTACATTTTTCATGAACTACTGATAATTCTAGACTCAAATCTACAAATATAATTGCCACATACATATACACACACATGCTTGCGAAATAATAAGAACGCAACAACAAACAGTAAAAACGCTACAACAACAATAAAATTATTTGTGGTTGATTTAAAGGGTGGTTAAATTTCAAGGGCCGATGTTGATTTTGAATAAAACACAAACTATTTAGGAAATTATTGTAATTTTATTTTATTATGATATATTGGTATTACTCAATTATGTATAGAACAAAATATCGGCCAAAAGGGCGCCGCGACCACGGCGGCACACCCCCATCCGATGGTCCAAATTTTCGATGACCCGAATTATCTCATCCTTTAGCTGTTGAATTGTTGCTGGCTTATCGACGTACACCTTTTCTTTCAAATAACCCCAAAGAAAAAAGTCCAACGGTGTCAAATCACATGATCTTGGCGGCCAATTGACATCGCCATTACGTGAGATAACACGGCCATTGAATTTTTTGCGCAAAATAGCAATTGTGCCTCATCACTGAAGATGATTTTCTTCGAAAATTGATCATCATTTTCATAATAAGTCTGGACAACTTTAACACGTTGTTGGATTGTGTATCTCTCCATGGTTCAAATTGAATAAGTCTGAAATAGAGAAATGTCAAATAAAATTCGGAAGAAAACTTGGCGTTTAGGTGTGGTTCACATTCAACATCGGCCCTTGAAATTTAACCACCCGATAGTTGAATTTTTGCGTTTCTTTGTTTGCTTTTGTAATTTATTTTAGTTGTATATGTGGACGTGTGTGTAGATTTATAACAAGCAGATCAGCGACTCGCACATTGGGTTTAATGCGATGAAAATTCGTCATGCCTCAAGAAAGAATATTAGACCTTCCGGAGCTTACTGAGCTTACTGCTCACCGGAGGTATTGCTCAACAAGAGATTTTAGATAATTTGGTCAGGCACAGTCTTGGAGGTGGATGGTACAGATCACGTGTTTGAAATCTTTGCAAATAGACCTCTAAGTCGGCTTCGAGAGTTGGTGAGGGTAACTTTATCCTCTTGCATGAAAAGGAGGATGAGAGTAAGTAGACAGTGTTGAGTACTTCCTCTGTTGGTGTTCAGTTGCTTCATAAAAGAGGGCTTTATATCTAGGCAGACCGATCCAATCTGCGGGTTGGTTCTGAACTTGACCGGTGTTATGTTGATCCGCTGAGATACATATCACACTCAGGCAACACACACAAACAATGGAACTAAATTGAGCCCAGATAAGCTGGTTTTAAAAGACCAGCCTGCTCAACCTAACCTAACATATATATTTTTATTTATATACAAAATCACACATTTATATTATATTTAATATATGTATGAACATCTTCTTACGTAATTTATTAAAAAATTCTTTAGCTAATCATTGGAACAATTCCACGGGGTGAATTATTCACGATTCACCAGCGTCCCCGTGTGGCTTACCAGGCTCACACAGGTAGCAATTCTTGCCATCTGATTGCGGTCATATGAGCAACTTCTTGTTGAGGAGTTCGGGCTTTCTAATCCCTCCTGTATGCAATTTCAAAGAGTTGGTAGGCCGAAGCCCACTAAGAGCATCAGCCCTTAAACCAACTCACCCGTCAACCATTACCACTGGTTCCTTACAATACAGGTATCTGTTGTATAGGCAACAGATCCTCGGGAGATTGTTAGCCCTCGAAAAAAGCCACACACCACATAATTATCAAGGATACTAACACTCCCTTCCTGCGTTTTAGGTTTCAACCACAGCCAGAACGTTTCAGCCAAGGTAGGCACCTCAACCATGATCAGCCCGGGTCGAACCGCAAGCACAACTACCTGGGGGTTATGCTGATCCCCTTTCTGCCAATTTAACCATTGGTAAAGGTTTCGGAAGCCAACACAACATAAGTCATGCGGCTTCCTAGAGTTTTATTTGCTACTCGTACAACAAACGAGGAACTGCTTCCCCTCTTTTCCCTGAAAAACAGAGCGCCCAAGTTAGGAATACGCCAAGGCAAAACCTGTTCCCCGGGGGGCTAATCATTGGAACAAATAGATTTGTAATCCTACTAGAAAAAAGTATGTGTCGTGATTTTTTACTTTTAAAGTTAAACAAAACTGAACGCTGGGTGGGCAGCGGCTGCCGGCTTAGCTAGTAAATAGTAAAATTATAGTAAAAATTGTATACAAATTTTAATAAAAAGTTTTCTTCGCTGAAGCCAGATTTAAACTTGAGCTTGAGGAATAAATAACATCATGTAGTATTATAAAAAGTTTCTAAATATATGACGAAAAAGTCATAAAGAGCTCACGCGGCTATAGAAATTTTGGTATATCCTGTATGCTATATTCTGTGCAAAAAAGCATTTGACAAATGAATCTCTAGCTGCTAAAAACAATGAACGTACAACAATTTTTTTTTAGTTCTCAAGCTTCAGCCAGCCAAGCAGTGAAGGAAAACAACACATTGTGATTAGGAGGATGAAGGCCGCTTCAAATTCTTAGCTGCACTCAGCATTTCTTAATCGGTGAACCCAAACTTTATATTAATTTAAATAAATCTAAAAATATATGTGAAAAGAAAAAGAATCCGTTATCACAACCAAAGAGTTTTTCAACAAATACCTTGGTATTCACCTCGACCATAGACTAACGTGGAAATTTCACTTTGATGCGAAATTCACTGAGTTGAACTTAAAAGAAGCGCAAATAAAATGGTTTATGAACAGAAATTCTGAGTTGAAGCTGGTTTGCAAACCCAAGTCTAAAGCCTATACGGAATCCAATTATGGGGCACCGTCTCAACTTCTAACATCGAAAAAATTCAAAGGTGACAACACCAAATTCTTCGAACAATTACTGCAGCTCCATGGAACGTAAAAAACTAACGAATTCATAAGAATCTATGTTTTCCTTGGGATGGTTATGGCAACGGTTTTTTGGGACTTCAAAGGTATTTTATTGATTGACTATCTCCAAAAGGGTAAAACAATAAATTCGGAGTACTATTGCAAACTCTTAGATCAATTAAATGTACAAATTCGAGAAAAACGTCCTGAAAAAAATTTTTTCATTAAGACAACGCACCAGCGCACAAGAGTGTTTCAACAATTTCTAAAATCAACGAATTAAAGTACGAGTTGCTTGACCACCCACCTTATTCTCCTGATTTAGCTCCCAGTGACTTTTACCTGTTCCCAAATCTGAAAAAAAATCCTTGCTGGCAAGCGTTTTACCTCAAATGAAGATGCAATTATTTTGAAGACCTTGAGGAAAACTATTTTAATCAAGGGATAGAATTGCTAGAAAAGCGTTAGACTAAGTGTATCGAAGTTTCAGGAGATTATATTGAAAAATAAAAATATTTTTTAAAAGCTAACTATTCTCTTTCATTGATAGGCTAAGAAGTTTCCGAACCGCCCTCGTACTCAATATATGACAAAACTTTTGTCGTTGAGATTGATGCCAGTTTTCATATTACTGATGACTATTTATATACTATTGATATCACAATTCTGATGACCCGCCGTCATCAATATGAATAAGCTTTTTTCTATGAGTGGTAATATAATTATTTAACGATACGATCCTCGCAATCAAAGTTACAGAATCGCTGTACAGGCTTATTATTATATCGGGGTTAAACATTTCACATTTTATAAGAAATACTCTGATTGTATTTTCTGTTTTCAAAGTTTTTCTGTTTTCAATGTTTTCCAGCCGCCTTTGGCCACTAATTGTCAAAACGAGATTTTCTATTTCAATAGTGAGGGCAGTGAGATACTTACAGAATCTGAGTACTTTTGTGGCAACGGAAAAGTGGAAAGGCAAAGTTTTCTTAATCAAGCCGTACTCTCATACATATCGATGACGACAGCCAACTACAAACGCTTGCAAACAAAAACAAATATAATGAAAATGGTAGGAGAGGAGAAACAAAATAATAAAAAGAAACAATCAGAAATGAAAACGGTGAAAAAGAGCCAGAAGATAAAAGAAACTACAACTACTGCTAAACAACTTAAAGAGCAGCAGTTAACAACATTGACTGCAACAATAACAAAACCATCAGCAACAACTACAACTGAACCAATAGCCGTAAAAAATAATTTACTGACAACTTCCTTTACAACTCCTTTGTCAATATCTTCAACTAACGAAGTGCATATGGAGAAAGTAAAGGATGCCATTGAAAAGGATAAGAAAGTTAACAACTCGTTTGCTTATGTGGTGACTTTGTTGTCAAACAAAGTTGACAAAAAAGCTTTTGCACCAACAACAGCAATGGCAACAAATGCTCTAGCCACGTTACTTAAAAAAAACATAACAGCAACAACAATAAAACCAACATCTTCAAGACCAATAAGTGTTTTGAAATTCAACGAACTCTTCTTGCCGTCCAGTGTGTGGCATAATGACTCAATGGCTGGAAATAAGATTTCCACAAAACGTGTTGCCAAAGTGATTGTTGGCCAAGATTATACAACTTCTACGTTAACAACATTGAATAATTCGAGCTCCTTCAAACATAATCTTCGTTCGGCTGCAGGAGGTGGCTCGTTTTCTTGTTTAGTTGAAGTCGTTCAGCCGCCATGTGAGTGTGGTTGGGGTGCTACGGTGAAAATAGTCGGCGCTTCTGGGGTGGCAGGTGTTGGCGAATTTCCTGCAATGGCCGGCATAATGACCATAAAGAACCGGAAAATCTTTTGTGGAGCTACCATAAGTATTTTACCTGCTGCTTAGTGTTAAAAGCAAAACTTTCATTTAAAGTTGTTTATTGTTTCGTTTACTTTTTAGTTCATCATCGTTATTTACTTTCGGCTGCACATTGTTATTTGGTGGCAGCAACAAACACACCGGAATATTTGACAGCTGTAGTGGGTGAACATGATGTGTCAACGGGTAAGTACGGAGAGATCTGGATATTTTAAACACTTGTATAATATTTGTAATCTAAGGAAGGCAGCCAATGTTAAGTTCATATGTAATTAATTGTTAAAATATTTCTAATATTATAAGATGATGGGCTGGTATCATTCGTCTATGTCGAGTTCAATCCTGGCTAAAGCCAAGAAATATTTTTACTCGTAATTATAACAATAATTGCCGCGATCAATAACTCTTGATCAAAGAAGACAGGAAAAAATAATTGAATACACTAAAGCTGGGGGACAACTGAGTTGGTTAAGTGGCCGTATTCAAAATACATGATGTTTACATGGTACTGAGTTCGAATCCTAGTGGGGGCTGATGAGCAGTGTAGCTACTGCAAAACAGCTAGTTATCCCCCAGCTTAGTGTATACAATTAGTTTTCCTGTCTTCTTTGTTCTAGAGTTATTGATCGCAGGTTTAAACTTGAGCCATACGAATAATACCATCATATAATATTAGCAATATAATTATCGCTATACAGGATGCCCGCCGGGAAGAAATACTACTCGCAGTAACTCTATTGTTATGCAGTTGTGGACTTAAACATTTTTCAATCATATCACGATATCGCATATCATACCCTAACTTTTCAGGCAATCACAAAAGGAACGACCTTCAGGACCCAAGTGAGCTGGTGTATCCGGGTACTCTTTGGAGAACCCAGCGGCCTGCCTACCTAACTTAACCTAACCTAACGATATTGCATAATAAATCTGCCACGTATCTACTTCACGACTACAAAATATGAACTGTCAAGACTGATGTTTACAAAAATGGTGGAATCATACTACTAATCAAATATGTTTTGTATTTGAACAGAAAACTTGTTTTACCTTCAGTTGTAATTATAATATGAGTATAAATATATGTTTATTGTAACTTATACCATACCTCGAAAAGCAGGGCTTGCCTTGGCATATTCCTAGCTTGAGTATGGAGGGAGAGGGAGGGAGCTTAAGGGTTACTTATTTAGCAACTAAAGCTTTAGGAAATCCCTGCAGTGTTTATTTTGCTTTGGGACTATTGAAAACTTACATAACGGACTTCAGCTCACCTCTAGATAGTTTTGTTTTTAAACACCATCATCGTACTGACTGTGGTTGAGGTGCCTGCATCTTGACTAACACATTCTGGTAGTGACTTAGATTTCAAGTCGCAGGGTGGGGTTATTAATAGTCCTTGATATTTATGGTATCTTGCCGATTTTCGGGTAACAAATTTTAATCCAGGAGGTACTGTTGCCATGGGTTTAATGTAAGGAACCAGAAGTGGAAGAAGGGCGGATCAGTTAGTATTTTATGAACTTCGGACTACTAACTAGCGCAGCCTAGGCTTGCTCTAATTGTCTATGAATTGCATACCAGAAATACTAGAACAACCAAGCTCTTCAACAAGGGATTTTTTCGTATGGCTATAAACATATGACAAAAAGCTGCCACTTCTGCGCAAGCCACTGGTGGGGGCATTGGTGAGCCGTGAGATAGTTTCTCCCTTGAAATCGGCCCACCGTCAGATTATGTCATATTGAAATAATGGTTCAAATAATGAAACGCGACACTGTTGCTGGACTTTAGTCACTTAAGTATTATGCTTAACAGGTATTTACTTATTTTTATTACAGGGTGACTTACAAATAGTTATTTATTAACAGGGATGGCACTACATGGTGATGTAAGTGACTTATATATGTCTGTAACTTATCTCAAGAGTATACAATCTTAAAGGTGCATCAGAGTACCTGTATTTAAGGTGACTTATCTTCATTCCAGGGCGACTTACGAATAGTTATTTATTAGCAGGGATGGCGCTACGTGCTGACGTAAGGGTATAGGAGTAAAAACAATTGAAATAATTTTTAAATTGAGAAGGGTTTATTTATTTTAAAATTGATAATAATGACGAGCAACCCGATTGTTGCTCAAGTCAGTGCAAGTTCAAGTATTTAGATTTAATTGTAACAGTGCAACACACATGCGTACGTACTTTCATAAACTATATCATTCGTACCTCAAGTGGATCTTCAAATGATTGCACTTAGTAGGCACACTGTCGCGACAACGGCCAGTGACAGAAAAGGTGTCAAGTGACGAGGGTTATGAATTTAAAAGTAACTTAATATTCTTTTAGTTATTTCTTGTACATGCCTTTAATAGGATGGAATTCATGTTATGGCTAAAAGAATGAATTTATGTCGTGATCATGCTACAGGAGTATACAACCCTAAAGGTGTATCAGAGTACCTGGGTATTGAAGTCACACATTTTTCGAGATATAAAGAACGCGAACTTGATAAAACGTGTTTGTTTTTAGAGGTATAGACGATTGAAATGATGGCAAAGATGCCTTTTTTAAATGGACATAGAATTTACTTTATTCGAAATATAATCTTCTGATATAATTTTTATACTCTAATCTGCAGATCCAACTTTCGACTACATTTTCTAATATTTGTGGCGTTTTATGGGCAATAACGCGGGGAATATTGTCCTAAAAGTGGAGACTATCATAGCTAGCTCGGAGTTGGACTAATCTGGAGATTCAATTTTCCGTTACTTTTTCCAAGATAAGTGGCATTATATCGGCAATAAGGCGGTGAATGTTGTCCTCAAAGTCGGCAATTGTTTCGGGCTTATCGACGTAGACTAGAGATTTCACATATCACCAAAAATAGTCTAGCTGCGATAAATCGCCCAATCTTGTAGACCAATTTAAGGCTCCGAAACGTGAAGATATGTGGTTCCCGTCAGTAAATCAATTGTGCCGTCATCTTGAAAACAAAGCTCCTGGAGATCATGATTGTTCAATTGCAGAATGAAAAAGTCAGTAATTATGAGTGTATAGCTGCCACCATTGACTGTACCGTTCTGACCAGCATAATTTTTAAAAAAGGGCGGATCAATGATTGCACCAGCCCATAAAGCACACCAAACAGTCAGTTTCCCTGGATGGAACGTTGTTTTAATATACACTTGAGGATTATATCACTCCTAATACGATAGTATGGATCTTCATCAGTAAACAACATTCGTTTTTTAAAATCGGGATCAACGCCAATCTTTCTTAGGGTCCATGCGCTGAATCTATACCTAACTAGGTAATCGTGTGTCTTTAACTGTTGCACGGTCTTGATTTGGTACCAAGATATTTCCGCAAAATATTCCATAAAGTGGATTGACAATTCCTATGCACAATGGCGGATAGACTGATTCGCGTATTCTTCTGAGCGACGCTTTACTGCAGCAGTGACTTCTTCTGTACGCTCTGTGTGACGTTCCATAGTAAATCGAATTAATTGCTCTGATGGACGTTTATATTGATCTAAAATGGACATAGTTCGCTAAACGTATTTCGAAGAGGACCATGATTTGGAAGCCTGAACGTCAGTCAATTCATGTTGAGATGCCAAACCAAACTAAACGTAAAGCAGCTAACAAAATAGCCACCAGTTTAAAAAGTGTTGCCAACTTAAAGTTTTATACCTCTAAAACACGTTTTATTAATAATTCGCAAACACCGCTTTAACAATAGCATATCTAGACCATGTATCACATTCCCATGCACTGTTTCTATATTAAAAGCTACTGCTTGATAAATCCGCGACTTTTGCAATTTCCTGCACTCTAACTCTGGCCACACTGTATAATCAATTTGAATTTTTAAGAAGTAGTTTACTAAGTTTTCGTTTTGATTATAGCAGCACAAGTGACGTCATATGTTCAAGTCACCCAAAAAATTGCATCATGCCAGAAATCGTCGAAAAAAGTAATGGAATAGTATTGGACGATCTGAGAGTGTAAATTCGCGAGCTAGCTGAGGCTGTAAGCATCTCAACTGAGCGAGTTGAAATGTACACCGATTGTCAGCTATGAAACACACTCGTATAAGTCATTAAAAAGCAACAAATGATTTAGAAAACGAAACGTTATATAAATACGGTATATAAATATTCAAAATACTACCAATGTGAACGTAAAAATACAACTCTGGTTTGGTGAGAGTATATAGTTTCATGAAATGTTTTAGAAAATAAAGATTTACCGACTGCTTTTAGATTTCTCTCCCACTGAATACTCAATTTTCTTCTTTTTACATAAATTTATGATAAATCTAAGTAGTTGTCTTTCGATGTAAACATATCTAGAGGTATAGAAGATTGTATGTATTAATGTTAAATAGTTGAACTTTATTTTAATATTTCTAATATTATATGATGACTCGTCTAGCTCGAGTTCAATTCTGGCTAAAGCCAAGAAATATTTTTATTTCTAATTATAACAATAATTGCCGCGATTAATAACTCTTGATCCAAGAAGACAAGAAAAAATAATTGAATACACTAAAGCTGGGGCACAACTAGCTGTTTCACAGTCGCTACGCTGCTCATCAGTGTATTCAATTATTATTATAATTGCTCATTAGTGTATTCAATTATTTTTTCCTGTCTTCTTTGATCAAGAGTTATTGATCGCGGCATTTATTGTTATAATTCTAAATAAAAATATTTCTTGGCTTTAGCCAGGATTGAACTCGAGCTAGACGAATGATACCAACCCATAATCATATAATATTCGAGGTATAGAAGATTTTTATATAATAAAAAATATTTGCATGTGAAACATAGTCCTTCATATTTTTCTATTCTCTTTTCAGTCATGGACTCTGTCTACACCCGCCAATATGATCTTATTAAAATTATTCTGCACGAACAGTTTAAAGTGTCTGCTTATCAAGCTCAAAACGATATTGCTCTGCTTAAGACTCGCTACGCCATTGAATGGAATCGTAGTGTGGGACCAGCTTGTCTGCCATTTTTTGGTCTAACAACTAGCAGAGAAGCAATACCTCGAACTGGTCAGCTAGTTGAAACGGCCGGTTGGGGCACCACATCTTTTGGCGGCCAACAATCCTCTCTACTGCTTAAAACCACTTTAGATGTAATTGCTCACTCAACTTGCCAACATTTAATTGGCTACTTGCCACAAGCAGTATTTTGCACTTATACACCAGGACGTGATACTTGCCAATACGATTCGGGTGGGGCGTTATATATGCGGCGAGAGCGTCTGTTTGCTGTGGGTATTGTGAGCTATGGCTATGCATGCGCCACAAAGCAGCCCTCCGTTAATACAAGGATTTCTTCTTATTTGAAATGGATTACAAATAAAACACCAGAAGCCAAGTATTGTGTTAGATAATGTGAACATGAGTACTTTAAGGAAACTATTAAAAAAAAAAAAAACTATACAAATAGCTGGGCATTTATGCTCGATTTTTTAAAGTATTGGTTTACTATTTATTAATACAATTGTAGTTTCGAATAGGAAAAAATATATTGATAAACTTCATACACCAATATTTTATTTAAAACCCATTTTTATTAATACAAAACCAAAGGGCACCAAAAAAATTAAAAAAGACCCCACTTGACAGGTGTGAATCAATTAACACTTTATATTTAACAGCATTCTCTGATCAATAGACAAGCTGCAATTAACTTGAAATGTCAACTAATTAACACCTAAAAGTATGCTTTTTATTATTTGCATTTCCTCAAGCAAATACACTTATTTGCTACTTTCAACTTTTTAATGATTTTCTCTTATTTTCTTATACCAATTATCAGCATTTGACAAAGCTCTTTATGATTTTACAACCCCAATCAACTATTTGCCTTGCTACAAAGTTAAAAAAGCATTTACACGAAATGAAAACTCAAATGTCAATATTCGATATTCAATGTTTTTTTATTTTTTATTATATGCTACAAACGCCTTTTGTATATGCTTCATATTTTTTAATTGTTTTTTTTTATTATTTCTGTTCAGTGTAGATTTAAAAAAACCTAAATAATTAAACGTTAGCTAAACATAAGTAAATGTATGCATGTGTATGAAAAGCATGTAAAAGGAAAATAAAATCGTATATAGCCATGAGTTTGTAGCCAGCTAACTGCATAAGAGCAATCATGCCTAACACACAAATGCACTTTTGGTTATATGCACTTACACATGGAAGCGTACACATACACAGACACTTAAATTTAACCCCTTACAAAGTATAATAAAATAACCCCACCCTTTTGGAAAAAAACTGCATTGTATTTCAATGGCTTCTATGTAATTTCTTTTTAAACAAATTTCTATAGCATACATTTTAGGCTGATTGCATGTAGTATATGTGTAGGCAGCAAAATCATACCCAACGTCATTCTAAACAACAAGAACAACATTAAACAAAAATACGAAAAAAAAACTTGTAATAAAAAATAGAATATACAATTTTTTATTTAGGTGCTGGTTGCAAGTTTCGCATCTTTTTATTACATTTTTTTTTTGATTTTTAAATTAAAAGCGCCATTCATTTGCTTCTAACCAATAGGCAACGGCATAGAGAAAATTGTCTGCTAGAAAATTGCAATTTTTCTAAATATGCAATTTTTCTCGTCAGCACCCTGATGAGTCTTACTCACTCTTACACTAATACTTTTTTAAACTACGAGCTCCAACTGATGCTGATTTGAAAAAAAATTGAAAAAAAACCAAGTTTTAATTTACATTTAACTAAAATAAAAGCCTCTATTGAATTAATGGTTGTGCTGGTAAGACTGCTGGGCTGAAAGTTGTTGGAAAGAAGTTTTCGTCCAATAAAATAAAATAGTTTAAGTTTTGGTTTGACATAAAAGAATAAATTGCTTGGCTGAGTACTTTCACAAATGCAGAAAAAGAGGAGGCGAAAATAAGTACATATTGCTTTTCTACGCAACAAATTCAATCTCATTTAACGTTTATTAAATCTTGTTACAAAGTCCAAGATTATAGAAAATTTTGTTAAAAGTTGCTAAACGTGTTTAGCCTGAAACCTTAATAATCTATTAAATAATTACAAAATCAGTTCAAAGGCAAATAAAAATAATATTATATTTATTATATTATACGGAGACTATATAGAAAGATATTAAATTATCAAAGATATTAACATCATGGATGGTATAAATATTGAGGAATCGGATGCTCTCGATGTTCTTGGAGTGAAGATACAGTGTGATGTGGACAGAATACATTTTTCATATCTCTAAAGAAGCTTTCAAGTGCCTCGGGTTTGTGCTTCACTCCACCCGACCTCCTTACTTTTTATACCACCTACATCCACCCGAATTGCCTCAAAGTCTATTTTGGGGCTAGTCGACCGTGTGCAGGACAGGGCGAAGAAGCTCATCGGGGTATCCAACTCTATTGACTCACTGGAACATTGACGTTAGTCTGTTCTATCGTTATTACAATGGATTTTGCTCTGACGGGGTTAGGGATCTTGTTCCCGGAACTTGCACATTTTTACGTAGCACGTGTTCATCGTCCAGAGCTCATCCTTTTGTGGTCGATTGCCCGGGGAGTCGTATTATGCATTATAGAGAGAATCCGTTTTTCAGCTTCGCGCTTCGCCTGTGGAATAAGTTGCCTGCAGACGTGTTTCCTGTCTGTTATAACGTAGGAAGATTCAAGTCAAATGTTCACAAACACTACTCCCTCTTTCCCCCTCCTCCCAACCTATTTTCGTAGTTCTAGTACAATGCACTGTATATGTAGGGGTCATTCCCTGAGTACTGGTCCAAGATAAAAAAGAAAGAGGTATATACATGTACGACTAAAAATTTACCTCCCAGTTATCGATAGCTAACGAATTTTAGTTGCCTTGCCAGTTGCTTAATAGGTATTAAAGATGGCACCTGGTGGCTAAATCTGGGAACCCTAGTTTCTATTTTAAAGTAATTTTGGCAACCGCAAGTATTTTGTTGCTGTTGGTTTTTAAAAGCAAGATAGATTGAAAACTAAAAAATAAGATTGATAAATTACGTGGGCGGATTAATAATGAAGCTACTTAAGTAGGAAAAAACACTATGTGTCCAAGCAGATTTATTTCTCAACATAGTCTCCTTTTAGCTCAATACACTTAGTAAGAATATAGTCCAACTTTTTTATACCATTTGCATAATACGATTTTGGGAACCCCTCAAAATACGCGTTAGTTTCGGTAATCACTTCTTCGCTTGAGTTGCATCTTTTTCCTGTGAGCCATTTTTTCAAATTTGGAAACAGAAAAAAGTTACTAGGAGCTAAATCTAAATTACAAGGCAGGTGATCAACCAATTCGAATTGTATTTCAGGTAATTTTAGCATCGTATGTAATGCTGTGTGGACTTGTGCGTTATCTTGAAGAAATATCCCTATTTTCTTCTTTAAATGCCATCTTGTTTTCTTGATTGCATCAATCAACTGATTCAATAATGCACGTTAATACTTTCCTGTGATTGCGGATAATTTTTCAACATAATCGAAGCGCAATATTCCGTGTGCATCGGCTTCATAGTCTTTGCCTTCTTCGGAGCACCAGATCCACGAAATTTTTATATTTCACAACTTGACAGATAATTTTCTATGTAATGTAAAAATAGGCTAAATACCCAACTGCAAACGGTTTACCCTATAGACGGCTTAATAGCAAAATAGTTCGACTGGCTGCAACAAAAGCTCTGCAAAACTATGAAATATTACATAAATATCTTTAAATAAATCTTTATCTAATATTTTATCAACTAACAATTTATAAAAAGCGCCTGACTTGTCCTTGATGGTTGTAGCTGTTGTCTTAAAACTAATTTAATTTCCTTCTGCAGTCTATCAAACACACCAAAAACATCACATTTTAATAAACGCTGCACATTTATTCAGTTTTCTTCAGCATTGCAAAAGAAAAACTATCACTGGCTGTTTAATTGTCTCTTTTTTTGTTTTTAGTTCAAAATTTCCATTGTAGTGTGTTACAGCAGCCCGCCAGCCAGAAGAAGAAAATGTATACATATGTACAGAGATATATCTCAAACTCATACTGGTAAGAAAATTTTATGAAATTTTACAAGTATATGATTGAGTTTAAACAGGCCTGTATTTTAATTTAAATGCAAATTAAGTCTTTTGTCATATATAAATATTTTTATGATTTGATCTAGAAGAAAAGATGATGATATACTCGTACACAGCCACTTCTTTGTTTGCAAAATTTTATTAAAAAAAATTTATTTAATATAATTTTCCATACAAAAAGTACTTTTAGTTTGATGAATTTATAGTTTTTTTTTTGTTCTAAAAATGTGTTTAGTTTTTTAACTTTTCGTTTTAATAAAATATTTCTGTTAAATTTTTTTTTTTGGCAGAAATTCTTAAATTAAATTATGAAATAATGAAGTGAGTAATTGAAAAGAAATTTCAAAAGTATATCTTTAAGATTAAATAAAAAGAAAAGGGTGCCATTACAACACAAGCGAACACAGCCACTAAATAAATGATTGCAATTCAATTAGAAATAGATTTATTAAGTACAAAGACAAATCAATTTTACTATTATATAAAAATAAAACGTATTCTTTAGAGATGCATACTTTGAGTTGGCAACACTGCTGTCTTTGACAAGCCATTTAACATTTTATAGATGTTTTTAGTTTAGTTTGGTTTGACATTTCATTGGGAATGGACTAACGCTGGAGCAACCAGTTGAACACTTTGGTTTATCAAAATGTTCGTCAAACAGATATTGAACTTTCTTTAAACACTCTGTTTTCCGACAAAGTCCGTTTTGGTTCCATAAATATGTAGAAGTCTTGCATTTGGAGTGAAGATAGTCCATAAATTGTTATTGAAATATCATTATAGCCACAGAAAATTACTGCTTGTTCAGCTTTATGGATGGACGGAATTATTTGTCCATAATATTCATAATATTATGAAAAATATGGAGTTATTTGTCCATATTATGGGCAAATGACTCCATATGTTTAAAGGTAAGCTAATCATATATGACATGCTTTTTAGAGATACATACTTTTCAAAATGTTCGTCAAACATGATATTGAATTTTCTTTCCAAATCTTGTTCTTCGACAAAGTCCGTTTTTGTTCCATAAATATGTAGAAGTCTTGCATTTAAAGTGAATATAGTCCATAAGATCTGATTGAAATATAATTATATTCACAGAATACTACTCCTTGGTGAGCTTTATGGATTGACGGAATTATTTGTCTAAAATATGGAGTTATTTGTCCATATTATGGACAAATGCCTCCATTTTTTTAAAGGAAAGCTAATCATATATTACATGTTTTGTAGAGATTCATACTTTTGAGTTGGCAATAGCTGTGTTCAACAATCCGTATAACAGCTAATAATGGCTTTTTGTTTAGTTTGGTTTGACAAACTCATTGAGGATAAACTAACACAAGAGCAAATTGTTGACATCTTTTTTCATCAAAATGTTCGTCAAACTTGATATTGAATTTGTTTTTAACATCCTGTTCTCCGACAAAGTCCGTTTTTGTTCCATAAATATGTAGAAGTCTTGCATTTGGAGTGAAGATAGTCCACATGTGCATTCATACTTTTGAGTTGGCAACACTGCTGTCTTTGACAATCCATTTAACAGTTCTAAGTCCACAAGTTATTATTGGTTTGACATTTCATTGGGAATAGACTAATACCGGAGCAAACAGTTGACAACTTTTTTTAACAAAATGTTTGTCAAACATGATGTTGAATTTTTTTTTTGCAAATTTTGTTCTTCGACAAAGTCCGTTTTTATTCCAAAAATATGTAGAAGTCTTGCGTTTGGAGTGAATATAGTCCATAAGTTCTTATTGAAATATAATTATATCCCATATATAATTAAATCCCGCTTTAGAATGAAAATGATTTTTTTCATTTATTGCTTTCTTCAATATTTTTTACCTTCAAGAATTTGGATAAATCGTTCACATTTCAAAAATATTAATAGCTGCGTCAAATCATTTTCCATGGCACAAATAACTAAAGGATGTAAATAAAGGATTTTTATCTTGAACACATATGTATGTACGAAGGCTGATCAAAACATATATCTGTTATTTGAAAATTTTTCAAAAAGTATTTATTTATTCATCAATAACTAACTTATCTTGTCCTCTTCAAAGTAATCTCCCTCAGATCCCCCTCAGTGTATTATACACTTACGCCAGCGTTTTTTTTCCAATCCTCGAAATTCTTCTGATTCGCGCTTTTTGGTATCGTCAATAGCTCCAGTTTCGATTTTTCTTTTACCTCCTCAATCGTAGCAAACGCATTCCTTTCATCGGTGTCTTCAGTAAAATTAAAATTGTGCAATTATAGAGTGTTTGCAGAAATTGAAAGGTATGATAAAATATTAGGATTTTGATATTTGTGCGTGTGTGGGGCACACGAGGGTTAGGGGGGTTACAAAGAACATAAATGGACTTTCCGAAAGATCTGCTGCTGAATGGTGGTGGAACACTTGTCTGACTACTAGATGGTTCCTTCTACAGTTGTCCGCTAATGTTGGTACTACTGTTTAAGATTTGATTTAACGCTGCACGACCAACCTGGCAAAGCTTGTTGTTTACAAGTGGAACTTAAATTCAATTTAGAGTCTGTCAATGTTCAACTTACAAAAATAATGTTGTTTTTATATAAAATAATTCTTCAGTAATTAATTAATTACCTTTTGTTTGTACAATAGTATGGTTTTAACACTATATTGGCAGAATTCCCTGACGGCAAAATCATTTATAATGTACAAGGAAATTATCATTTCTTATAATTGTTTTTTTTTTGCCGCGTTGTATTTAATAATCTCTCCACCTGCACGATTCGAATGACAAATAAAGTGAATGACAGACAAATAAAGCTTGGAAATGAACAACACCTGTTGTTAGAACCAACGAGTAGATTTTCGTTAGTTCTGACAACAAGGTTTGCCAGACCTGAACAGTACGGATGTTGTAATCAACAACACTACAGAAAAGTCAACCATATTGTCGGCTAACCATATTACACAATCATAAGAATTTTAATGACAAACCATTCTATTGTTGAGACCAACTATACCATGTTAAATTAAACCATATTAATGTGGTTGCGAGTATATGCTATTATTAGTTATGCTATTATTTTTATTTCAGCTAATAGATGTTTGAATCCATTGAAATCGACATCATTTGCATTTGTTTTTAATTATTTAAAATTTTCAAAAAATATTTTAATAAATTGTGCTATATTACTTTGGTATGCACATTATTTGACATAGATATTGTTATATAAATAAATAAAATAGTACTGTTTATCCAAAGATGTTCTACACAGAAACAAATTTTTTCGTGTTCAATAACGAAATCCGTTGAAGCAATTATAAATTGTTTGAATACGGACCTATAAAGAAATTCGTAGATTCAAACAAAAGTTTATTTATATATATTTTTTTAAACTATAGTGTACTTGTATTCTTCAAAGTAATACCCTTCAAATATTAAACACCAGCGTTTTTTCCAATTCCCGAAACACTTCTGAAAAGCGCTTTTTGATATCGCCAACCTCAATCATTTATCACCTCAATCGTTGCAAAACGCTTTCATTTCATCGCTGTCTTCAGTTTTAGGGAAGAGGAAAAAGTCAGTGGGGGCCAAGTCCAGTGAATACGGTTCTATTTTTGGTCAAAAACTCACGCATAAGCATCGACGTGTGAGCTGGTGCGTTATCTTGGGGCAAAATCCATTATTGTTTTTTCCACAACATTGTACGTTTCTGACGAATTCCTTCGCGTAAACCGTGCACAACTTTAAGGTAGTATTCTTTATTGACAATACGACCTCGTGCCAAGAATTCATGATACACTACGCCATTGCAAAACCTTCCCAATTGAAGTGCTTTTTTCGGTCCTGGCTTTTCTGGACACTTTCGTTGGGATGATTAGGCTTTGGTTGCAATGTCATGAGGAAATTAGGATTGTCGTTGACGATGTTCAACAGCTCCTGGGCAATGTCCAAGCGACGTTGTTTTTGCTCAAAATTTTGCAATTTTGGAACAATCTTCGCTGCCGCACGTTTCATGCCTAAAACATCCGTAAAAATTGCTTGGCATGAGCCGAACGACATGCCAACAGCGTCAGAAACTTCTCTGATAATAATTCGACGATTATCCAAAATAATTTTCTTCACTGCTTCAATATTTTCATCGGTTGGTGACGAGCTTGGGCGATCAGGACGAGCATCGTCAGTGACTTCATCTCGGCCTTTCTTAAACCGGTTGAACTTGTGTTTTGTCAATATTTCAAATGTTCTTGCGAATTTAATATCATTTTTTACACAAGATTTAATATAGTTTCATTGATCCATTTTTTCGAATAGTAAAAAATCGAAGAGCACGCCAAAGCACGACTAAGCTTTTTATCTGTCAAAAAAAAAAAAAACTGACAATCCAAAATGGCTGATATTGCCAGCATATATAAAAGACATGTGTACTAACATAACAAAAAAACATACATAACTAACGAAGTACTAGGCTTTTTCCACTGATCAACATCTTCATGAAAAGCATGAAAGATGTTGAAAATGTGAAACACTGTTTACATTGCCTACATCTAACATTTACTAGCTATTGTTAAGCCAGTCCATCAGCACCCACTGGGATTTGAACTCAGGTCATGATGTATCATGATCTGCTGCTTTAACCACTAAGCCACCGAGCATTTAATTATTTTCTATCTATATTCATCTCATATTGAATGAGTAGTGTAGCGACTACGAAACAGCTAAAGGGTGGTTAAATTTCAAGGGCCGATGTTGATTTTGAATAAAACACAAACTATTTAGGAAATTATTGTAATTTTATTTTATTATGATATATTAGTATTGTTCAATTATGTATGGAACAAAATATTGGCCAATTAGGCGCCGAGACCACGGCGGCACACCTCCATCCGATGATCCAAATTTTCGATGACCCTGTGGCATAATGGAGGTTCTATGCCGTTAATGTGCCGAATTATCTCATCCTTTAGCTGTTGAATTGTTGCTGGCTTATCGACGTACACCTTTTCTTTCAAATAACCCCAAAGAAAAAAGTCCAACGGTGTCAAATCACATGATCTTGGTGGCCAATTGACATCGCCATTACGTGAGATAACACGGCCATTGAATTTGTTGCGCAAAAGAGCAATTATTTCGTTAGCTGTGTGGCAATTGGCACCATCCTGCTGAAACCACATATCGTTTACATCCATATCTTCCAATTCGGGACATAAAAAGTTCGTTATCATCTCACGATAGCGAACACCATTCACAGTAACTGCCTGACCGGCCTCATTTTGGAAAAAATACGGCCCGATGATGCCGCCAGCACATAAACCGCACCAAACAGTCACTCTTTGTGGGTGCATTGGTTTTTCGACAGTCACTCTTGGATTCTCATTCGCATAAATGCGGCAATTCTGTTTATTGACGAATCCACTGAGGTGAAAATGTGCCTCATCACTGAAGATGATTTTCTTCGAAAATTGATCATCATTTTCATAATAAGTCTAGATAACTTTAACACGTTGTTGGATTGTGTATCTCCCCATGGTTCAAATTGAATAAGTCTGAAAAAGAGAAATGTCAAATAAAATTCGGGAAAAAACTTGGCGTTTAGGTGTGGTTCACATACAACATTGAAATTTAACCACCCGATAGTTTTCCCCCAGCTAAAGATTTGATTATTATTTTTCTTGTCTTCTTCAATCAATAATTAGCACAGCAAATTTGTATTGTAAAAAATCCTTCTTAAGAAAAAACCTAAGAAAGGAAAAACTTGAACTAGAACCCGATGTACATATGTACAAACCAAAAAAATTTTTAATTTCAAAATTATAAAGTTCAACAAAATTTAACAAATTAATTTTTTTTTTAATTTTTTCAAAATAAATGACGTTTTTTCAGTGATGCCATAAGAATAATTGACATTATTGCCACTTTTCTAGTAATGACACTGAAATAATCGAAAAATGTTGAATGGAATAAAATGAGATAGAAACATTTTATAAAGATGTTGAAAAATTTTGACTTTTAGTACAATGTATTTCTTATGGGAAGATGTTATCATCTTCAAAAACTGATGGTAGATGTTAGCCTGTTAGCCTATAACGGGTATTTTTGATCAAACCTCGTAAGCTGCCTAGGTAGTAGCGGGAGTTTTGTCATGTTCTGGTCACAGTTTTGTCATATTCCCATCCAGATTAGCTTGTCATGTCATGTCATGTTATGCTTTACTCAAACCATGCGCTGTTCATTGTCCAGTGGAAACTTAGTCATGCTGCCATAGCAGCATAAATCTACTCATGTTCTGGTCAAAATTTTGACACACTTTTAGCCTGATTGGCTTGTCATGTCATATTTTGTTGTAGTCAAACCATGCCCTTTTCAATGTCCTGTGGTAACTTGGTCTTCATCGAGGCCAAAAATTAAAAAGATGTAATGGTTAAAATATCACAGGCCATTTTTGTAATTTTTTTTTTTCTTAATTACTTAATTAAATAATTTCAACGTTAATGATGTTAACGGCGAAAAAAATTAGCATACTTTCAGGCACATCATTTTGTCAGTTTGATAGTAAAAAAAAACTAAGAAAAGAAAATAACACAAAACAAAATAGAAAATCAGGACATCCTCAACATCTCTTAACAGCAACTTTTTATTTAGTTGTTATTTATTTTTATATTGTTTTCATTTGCAATTTCATAAATATAGACGAATGCACAAGAAGTAAGTTCTTTTTTTTCTGACAGAGTTTGAGTAAAAACAAGTAGCTAAAAGGATACAAGTCGCGTCAAGTGTACTTTAATGCATTTATTTTGTGTTGTTTTTGTTGCAGAACAACAACAACAGCAGCAGCAGCAACCAGAAATAGAAAAAAAGATATACCAACTCAAAGGAATCACTATGATTTCCAGTTGTTTCCGTTTTTTTCTTTTTTGTATTATTCTTTTGCTCAGTTTCTAGCATTCTGACACAATGAACAAATGAACTCATAAATACTTTTATAAAAAAAACCAAACAAACACATCTACTGGTGGAAAAGGGTTAAATTTTTTTTTCAGAACAGCACTGGAAAAAATCACGTTATAATTTTTATTTTCCTTTTTTTATTTTATTTTTGCCATCACCAACAATGAATATACTTTAAGATTTTCAAGAGTCCATTGAAAAAAGTATAATAAAATGTAGTCGCTTTTTAGGCTTCAAAGAAAAATCTTGTAAATTCTTTTATTATGTTTTTATTAACTTCCGTGTTAAGTGGATGCAAGACATGATAAGATTTTTTTTTTATATTATATAAAACAATTAAAAAATACACAAAAAAAAAGGAAATAAGCAACTACTTGAAAGTATTAAAAGAGAAGACATTTTAAACAAGAACGGACAGAAATTATAGGTGGCTGAGTTTCTTTAAAAATTTCAAGACAATTTTCTTAAAATTTAAGAAAATTTTTTTGTTTGGAGCTGAAAAATTATGTTATTAAGTTGAACATATAAATTGTAGCTGATTACTTAGTATTGTTAGCGAGTTTTAAGGAGTTTTAAAAAACTAAAGCATACTTTTGGGCAAAAAATTTATCATATATTGCACATATTTGATTTCTTAATACTGAAAGTGATTCTTTTTATTTTCCTTTTTTTATAATTGCATAATTCCTGACAATTTAAATAATAATCATTTTTATTTGTTTTTCTTTTTTTTTTGCCTTTAAAATTTTTTCTATCAGCGAAAAATCAACCCCTTGAAAACGATTAAAATATTTTGTAAAACAGTTTAAGAGTACTTAACGCTAATTTGCTTGTTTTTATTTTATTACTGTTGCATAAAAGTAACAATTAAATGTATATAAAGGCATGAACATCAAAGGACAACAAAGCTCATTATCCTTGAAAAAAAAGCAACAACAACAACAAAAAAAGTCATACCAAAAAATATGATTGTGCATAAATTAAGTCATTTACCATGAAATTAACAAAAGAGGAAGTACTTTAAATGCAAAAAAAAAAAAAATTGAGATAAAAAACATTCAGCAGCAGGACATGAAAACTTCTAACTTATTGCTACGACAGACACAAAAATCTCATTATGGCCATTCAGAGCACACAAACATCATTCTGAGTGTAGCGCCATATCCAACCTAAATGAGAAGTTATGCGAGTATTAACGCCAATACCATAACGCTGGCCGCAACTGCGACCATAACTTATTATGCCTAAAAGCATTAGCCTTTGCTGCCTCAAAAGGACCGGACCACCTGAGTCATACTGGCAGGAGTCTTGTCCCAAGCCACGATAGTCGTAGGTGCATATTTGCGTGGCTCTTATGGTGTCATTGTACTGTTGCTGGCAGTTGCGATTTTCCAAAATTATCAACTGAACCTTTTGTAGAGTATTCGATTTGGCACCGGCAAACGATAAGCTGCCCCAGCCAGCCACTTCCACAGTAGAATAATCAAACGTTTCGGTTCTGAAAAGAGTTGCGAATTAATTTTTTTTTATAATTTCTAAGTTTTGAAATGTTTGTTATCTAACTTACGGTTGCCGCCAAGGTAAACATATTGGTCCAACGCCCCTAGACCATTCTATGGGTATTCTAGTTATTAATATGGCAATATCATTGATAACAGAAGTAGCTGTGGAACTATAGTCGGGATGATTAAGAATCCTTTGTATGCGGTATTGGGCGGCAAAAGGGGTTTCATTATCTGTTAATTAAATTGAATAATAATCAAAAGCATAAAATATATATATTCCGTGGACCTTCTTGCCGTGAAACGTTTGTCTGAACTATTAGCGGTCATTTGCTTTAGTGAGAAAATTAAAGTTTCCATGAAAATTGGGAGGATTTTGGCGATTTCCGAAACCTATTTTTAGAATTCCAGGAACCAGTTTTTCATATTCGATGCGCGCTTTGATTGAGAACCTTTTATATGCGGTATTGGGCGGAAAAAGCGGTTTCATTATCTATTAATTATATTGAATAATAACTTAAAAGCATAAAATATAGTTTAAATAACTAAAAAACATATGCTTCGCTAACCGGTTTGGAATCGGGTTTTCATATTCGGTGGTCCTTCTTGCCGTGAAACGTTTATCTGAACTATTAGCGGTCATTTGCCTTAGTGGAAAAATTTAAGTTTCCATGAAAAGTTGGGGGATTTTGGTAATTTCCGAAACCGATTTTAGGAACTTCGAAATGCGTTCGTTAACCGGTTTTCCATATTCGATGTGTGTTTTTGCCGTGGAACGTGTATCTTTTTTTTTTTTTTATCTTGGACCAGTACTCAGGGGATGACCCCTACATATGCAGTGCATTGTACTGGCACTAGAAAAATAAGTTGAGATGAAGAGGGAGTAGTGTTCGTGGAGGTTTAACTTAAACAATTACAACACGAAAGACTAAAAGAAACTCTATTGCAGCATTTAAAATGTTGGTATTAAATTATTTAAAACTGATCAGTGCCCAGTGTATATACCTTCGACACTGCTCAGATTAGCAAAATTTAGTCCAACACCATCCACACCACAAGGTAATGAAGTACATTCAGAAAAAATTAATATTGTGCATATAAAGAAAACACGGACAACGGCGAGAGAAGAAACAAAAAGAACTATTAAAGGACAGTTTGTGCCCGGTTGTACAGATAAATATCCGGGTTTTTGTCGGTTTAACCGTGTTTTTGCTGCTTTTCACAATAATACTAGTATTTTTATACCCTTTACAAAAATGTAAAGGGTACATATAAGTTTGTGATTTCATTTGTAATTTCTACAATTTTCATTTCCGACCCTATTACGAATACATATTCAGAATCAGCATTAATTAAGCGATGTCTGTCTGTCCGCCGTTTAAATACCGTTTCTGAGAAAAACATTAGACTTAGCCACTTTTTTCTTCCACCATTCTTTCACCCCATCGATTCATGGGTTTGGTATTGAAATTCTGTAAAATCGGTTCACATAAAGCTGTGATATATATTCAAAATTCAAAATTTGCTTTAAAATTTCACAAAATTATTAAACATGGCTATTTAAATACACCGACATCGATTCATATATACCCGAGATATAGTCTAAACCGATTATTTTATGAAAATCTCGCTTAAGCAAACTTTTTTGCTTAAAAGCTGTTCTGGTAATATAAGGATATTACCAAACATAGAAAATGAAAATTTCCGATATCGGTCCATATACACCCGAGATATAGTCTGAACTGATTTTTTCACGAAAAAATTTTTTTTTGCTTAAAAGCAATTCTGGTTATAAAAGACAGTTAATAAAATACAAAAAATGAAAATTTCCAGCATCGGTCCATATAGATCCGAGATATAGCCTAAACCGATTTTTGCTTGACAACAATTTTGTTTGCTTAACAGCAGTTGTGGTAATATAAGAAGGTTAGCGAATACAGAAAATGAAAACCGATATTTCCATGAAAAAATTTTTTTGCTTGAAAGCAGTTCTGTTTATGTTCGTGATCGGTGCATATATACCCGAGATATAGTCTGAACCGGGTTTGCCATAAAAAAATTTTTTTTTTGCTTAAAAGCAGTTCTGGTTATATAAGGCAGGTTACTAAATACCGAAAATGAAAATGACCGATATCGGTTCATATATACCGAGATATAGTCTGAACCGATTTTTTTCATGAGAACAACTTTTTTTTTGCTTAACAGCAGTTCTTCTAATATAGGGAGGTTACCAGATATAAGAAAATGAAATTTCCGATATCGGTTCGTATATACCGAGATATAGTCTGAACCGATTTTTCCATTAAGAAAAACTTTGTTACTTAAAAGCAGTTCTGATTATTAAAGAAGTTTACTAATATACAGAACATGAAAATTTCCACTATCGGTCTATATATACCCGAGATGTAGTCTAAACCGATTTTTTCATAAACATTATTTTTTTTTTTTTTTTGCTTAAAAGAAGTTGTGGTAATATACGAGTGAGTACACGAGATATATGTATACTCGAGATATAGCCTAAACCGATGTTTTCATGAAAATGTCGCATAAGCAAACTTAAACAACTTGTTTTGCTTAAAAGCAGTTGTGGTAACAAAAGGAAGTTACTAAAATAGTGAAATTGAAAATTTCCGATATCGATCCATATATAGTCGAGCATATTTAGTTTAAATTTGTAATATATACTATATATTTTTGTGACAACCGTGAAGGGTATTTAGATTCGGCCCAAATACGAATATACTACACTCTTACAAGTTCGTTCACAACTGCTTATTTTTAAAATTATTTTTTTTCAACCAAAATGTAAAGCACTTCGTAATCAAGTCGTATGTTATTCGAAGCCTTATTTGCTCAATGAGCAACTGAATGTATTCAAATGCCTTTAAAAAGCTAAAGAGTACGCTTCGTTGTCGAACTAAAAGGTAAGAAATTATTTTAAAAATAAGCTTAAACAATAGTGAATGAAAAATACTAATACTTAATGCTAATACTATTGTAAATTGACACCCAAAGAAGTATCGAAACATCAAAATATTAATAAACTAATACTTTTACAACAAGTGATCTCAAGCTCATATAAACAATATATAAAAAAATTTATTATATTATCTTAGTAAATTGATAGAGTTTGTATAAAAAAAGATTTCATACCTGTCGCTAAGTCATGATCCCCCACATAGGCCATGATTGTATTTGCATTCGAATGAAAACGTGTACAGTGGGCAGCACTTAAAATATGCCGATGACTTACTAAAATGTTAATATTCGTTATAACTTATTAAAAACATAAATTTTGTTCATACTTATATTTCCACCACAGAAAACTCTTTGTGGTGAAGTAATATCTCTCAAAGCCACCATGGAGGGAAATTCATTAGGTCTTGTTTCCTGGCCATTTGCTATGCGTGTCACGGCAGACCAGCCACAATTACATGATGCACGACGGGCACGTGCTTGGCATCTAAAACGGCCACGCAGAGGCGTGTTTGAACGTGATGAGGCATAAGCCAAAGCCAATGAGCGAAAATTCGATATTCTGGTTATTTGGGTGGAACGACAAAAGCGTTCGCCATCACGAAATTGTAAATCACCATCCAGCGAAAGGAAAAAATACTCAGTGTCGCAGTTGTTGGGTATCTTTGGAAACGATTTCATTATATACCTTTTTTTTCTTTTTTAAACGCTTTCAGGCAATTTTGTTCTACTCACCACTTCAAAAAGGCAAGTTACTATAACCACATAGTCCCTGGGTGCTGTTATACGGTGTCTGCAGTTTGACCCGGGTCGGTAGGCATTTGGATAATTGGGAGAGGATATATTGAGAATATCGCGCTCATTCCGTATTTGATAATCCATAGAGAAACATTGCTGGCAGTGCGACAGTTTCAAACAAAACAATAGCCAAACCGAAAAGAAACCTTAAAAGAAACTCTTTTTATCTGTAAACATTTTTAATACAAATTATTATTTTATTACCGAAAGCATTTTTAAGTAACCACATTTTGTTAAGACTGTTACAAATTCACTGCTGCACTTTGTAAAATGTTTATGTTAAAATGCAGTTTCCTTATCAACCTGCTAAAGCATTACTTAAGTCTTCTTTATCTTGTTTAAATAAATTTCTTAAAAAGATTAATATCTTTCATAAATAAACATTATTTTATGAAATGATTAATAAGTCGTTTGTAAGTGTTTTAATTGGGGACTATACATATGTGTCTATATATCCAAAATTAAACTATGCCACATTCAGTTGACGCAAGATTTACGAATGTTGTTTCCGTGAATTTTATTTCTTTAACCTGATTTATCGCCAGTTTATTTTATAGAAATGTAAAATATTTATTTAACAAAAATATATATGTACTCGTATATAAAAGTTGACTACTGAAGTAATGGCTTCATAAGACGGCTTTACACTAGGTCTCTTGGATCAGGAAAGATATTCGCAGAAGTTGAACAGTTACGGCCAACTTTGACACCCTTCAAATAGTTTCCATAATTTGTCATTTGCTAAAAGGGGAAAAATACACCTCATTAATTTACATAAGTCCCAGTTTACTTTGGGTTTTCGCTGCGTTTTAAACTCTCTCAGATCGAAGATGTATGTGACAAAAAGTTCACTGGGTTGCTAGTGTAAAGAGAGAGAGAGAGAGAGAGAGGAAAAGAGTAAATTTTTTACAGTACTCAGGGGATGACCCTTACATATGCAGTGAATTATACTGGAACTAGGAAAATAGGTTATAATAGGATGAAAGAGGGAGTAGTGTGTTTGGAAGTTTAACATAAACAATAACAACTGCATTACAGCATTTAAAATGTTGGAACTAAATTAGTTAAAACTGATCAGTGCCCAGTGTATATACCTTCGACACTGCTCAGATTAGCAAAATTTAGTCCAACACCTGTGTTAAAAAAAAAAATTTTAGAAAAAACATACTTAAAATCATATTAAGAAAGCTAAATGGAATATATTTTTCAAAAAAGACGTCTGGTTGGGAGTGCTAAGACTGGTATGATCACTGCAAGAACCGCACCTGTACATCTCTGAGAAATTATTTAAGTATATGTAAATTATTTTGTCTAATTAAATTTACATTTGGAAAAATTTAATTCTAGGTGCTGTTGTTTAAATTTTTTTTTTAAATCGCTTGTTTCTTTTGATCTTCACTGGTAGGCAGACCCATTTCCTTTTGACGCTGATCGTACATCATTTTCTCCAAACTTCTTGTTTCTCTCTGCAGATCAGAAAATTTTGAAGGTTCTGGACTGAAAAATATTTCTTATTTTGGCAGCAAAAGGTCGTTTTATATTATATAAAAAATTTAACAGTATTTAATTTCAATATTTCGATAACAATTTGTTATCATCGTCAGGAAAATTAATATGTTATATTAACAAATTGTTATCGAAATATTGAAACTAAATACTGTTAAATTTTTTATATAATATAAAACGATCTTTTGCTGCAAAAATAAGAAATATTTACCAAAACAAGATTAAATAATTAAATATCAAATGTTCTGGACTGATTTTATGTGTAGAAATTTGAGGATCTGACATAACCAAACGATCGCAGCAATTCATTTTGTTAATATTTTCCAAAGTAATTAGTACAGTATTGCTGTCTTGTAATACCTAAAGATTGTGAAGCTGAATATTAGAAGCTGAATATTATCGATGTCTTTAATACGTGTTGCTGTTTAATTTAAAATAGGGACTTAGTCCTAGTATTATGAAGTGGATGTATGTATACACTTATTGTATATCCTAATATTATATATCGATGGCTTAATATAAAAAGTGTGTATTGCGGTTTTCGTATGTTTGATAAATTATTTCACAAAAAAGCTTGAACAAGTAAAAAAAGTAACCGGCACCGAATTTATTACTCGCTTTGATCAAAAATTCCAATATTTCCTTTTTTTTGCTTAGGAAATTTGTAGGATTTTATTCAGTTTTCTTCTCCTGTAAGTTAACAAAAAAATCAAGACAGGCCTTTTTTATATTAAGTCATCGATATGGACCTTTAGTATGGTGGCACTAATTTATCGTCCAGAGATAAGCTTGGATTGGGATAACGGACATATTAAACACTAGTCCTAGTCCCAGGCACTGAGTATTATATTGCTTCTTGTTCCTTTTAATCTTTATATTATGGCCGTCCCTGCCTGAAGAGCAGCGAGAGTTACACCTTCCAAAATTTGATTAACTATATAGAGTCCGGATTGGGATAACCCAAATGTTAAAGACGACTCCTTCACAGGTACTGTATACCATATTGCTTCTTGTTCCTATTAATTTTCATATTATGGCCATCCCTGCCTGTGGTGCAGTAAGATTTACAGTTTCTAAATTTGATTACCTGTGTAGAGTCCAGAGATAAGCTTGGATTGGAATAACAGATATCCCGGAAACAATATGGCAACTTAGTTTTCGCAATAAATCGATTGACCGTTAACAGTTTAGATACTTGTTCCACGGACATAACGCTTACAAATATGAAAAACTGGTTTCGATTCGGTTAGCGAAGCATTTTTTGTCGGCTTCAGGAAACGTCACAATCTTCAATTTTCGCACTAAAGCAAATGGCCATTTATAGTTCAAATGCATGTACCATGGCAAAAAATATGATAAACTGGTTCCAGACCAGTTAGCAAATTGCGTCCGGTTTTTTTTTGGGATTTACCAAAATCGGCTTCGGGAAACCCCAAAATCAACTCCACCAATATGGGAACTCCAATTTTTGCACTACAGCAGCAACACTGTATATGCAGTTTATATACCTGCATGAGTAATAATCACTCATGTGGCGTGGATTTCGAGTGTTGCGAACATACAAATAAACAAACATACGAGTAAAAGTGAAAGTAATATACGAGTAAAAGGGTGTTAAGAAAAATACTCAGTTCAAATATTTTTTATTCGCACAATTTTTTGTATTTTTTTCAGATGTTTTTTTTATATTTTTTCATGATGGTTACAATCAAACTGGTCACACTGTTTCGGCTAGACGTTGAGTTCTGGGAGAGCTGTATATTTATTATTCACAGTCTGCTTTTATTGTGATGTTCGACAATATTTCCCTAATTGTTTAATAGCAAAACATATATTCTCTCTCTCTCTCTCTCTATCTATCATCCCTCTCTCTCATCAAGTAATGATGTCGGACAAAGTTTGATTGGTGTACGCCTAAAGAGAGCACTCTGCTTTCTGGGACATAGAGAGGCAGGAGTTGCTCGTTTTTTGTGGCAAATAAAACTGTAGGAGGCCGCATGATTTGTTTTGTGTTGTACTACCGAAGCCCTTACCTAGAGCTAAATGGTAGAACGCCCCGAAGTGCTGCTGTCTTGCAACAGATACATATAATGTAACATGTTCTATATTGGATTAAAGTTTGTTAACGTCCTCAATTTCAAACTCTTATCTTGCACATGCTATGCAATAATTTTGAATTTATTTTAAATTTTTCAAAAATATTTTAATAAAAGAAAACAAAAGCGCAAAATGTGTGTATGAGTACAAAAAAAAAAAAATAATAATAATAATAATAGTGCGGTATATTCGGCTGGGCCGAATCTAAACTACCTTTCACGATAGTCACATATATGTATAGTATATATAACAAATTTGAACTGAGTATGCTCGGATATATATGGAGCGATATCGGGGAAAAATAGTTTTGCCTTGTAATCACCATTCGGAAAGAGAAATCTTTCATGCACATTTTCATGGAAAAGTTTGCTTCAGCTATATTTCGGTTATATATTAATATATGAATCGATATCGGAAGTTTCTATTTTCTGTATTTTAGTAACCTTTTTTTTATAACTTATACTTTTCAGAAAAAAAAAAAATTAAATATTAATGGGAAAAGGGTTTAGGCTAAATCTCGGGCATGTATGGACCGATATCAAAAGTTTTTATTTTCCATATTTATATAACCTTCTTTTATTACCAGAACTGCTTTTAAGCAAAAAAAAAAAAAATTGTTGTTTAAATTTGCTTACGCGAGATTTTCATGAAAACCCCGATTTAGGCTATATCTCGGGTATATATGGACCGATATCGGAAATTTTAATTTTCTTTATTTAAATTATTTTCTTTTATTACCAGAGCTCCTCTTAAGCAAAAAAAGTTGTTTAAGTTCGCTTACGCGACATTTTCATGAAAAACCCGGTTTAGCCTATATCTCGGGTATATGTGGGCCGATATCGGAAATTTTCATTTCCATATTTACATAACCTTCTTTTATTACCAGAACTGCTTTTAAGCAAAAAAAAAAAGGTGTTTAAGTTCGCTTACGCGACATTTTCATGAAAAACCCGGATATATATAGACCGATATCTGAAAAAAAATTTTTTTTTGCTTTCTGGTCACCATGCTTTTTTTCAAAAATTTTCATACAAAATTGCAAAAATGCATGGCTTTTTCGGAATTTTTAATATATCTCAGCTGTACGTGAACCGATATTACTGAATCTTAATAGCAGATACATGGCACGACGGAGTAATAGAATGGTGAAAGAAAAAAGTTTCTATGTCTAGTGGTTTTGTCAGAAACGGTATTTAAACGACGGACAGATGGATATCGCTTAATCGACTTGTCCATTAATTCTGATTTAGAATATATATCGCAAATTAATATTGTAGAATTTTTATAAAGGGTATAACAACGGAAAGTTTAATTTGTTGCCTTTAATTTTTCTCTCCGTCTGAAAGCATCAACTTTCGAAAAACAAATCGTAGTAACCAATTTTAATAAAAAAATTCATTTATTTGTAAGGTGTAAAGAAATGTACAGACGTGTGTAAATGAAAAAGCTTTTTTTTATGTTTTGACAGGTGTTATTAAAGAATTTTTCTTTCTAAATTCTCAATAATTTATTTAGTTTTTTGGCATATAAACAATAGCTTTCAAAAATTTAGAAAGTTTACTGATGATTAGGGTAGCTCCTATGAAATGCCCGCATATAGACAGCTAGGAAACATAGAAAACAAGCTGTTTATTTTTGTAAAAACATTTTATTAAAAACAAATCTTTCAGTACTGAAACTTCTAGCTGTTTACTATTTTATTGCAGATTCATCTCAACTGTGCAAGTTGAGTGCCCGGTGTTTGCATGAATCCAACTCAGGTATGATGTAATACGTGTATTTATACCGGTAGGATCAGCGTCGGCAGCACAATTTTTGCCAAAACTTATAATACCAATTAAATACTGGCGACCTCCATTTCTATAAATCACTGGACCACCGGAATCCTTCTCGCAAGTGTCCTTTCTCGTCAGCGAGTTGTCGCGAGTACAAATTTGAGTTGGACTTATGGTATTAATATTTCGATAAATTTCTTGACACGTTTCAGTATCCGTAGCAACAACAGAAATTTTTTGAAGTGTTGGTGAGGGAATACCAGAAAATCTGGTAGCACCCCAACCAATGGCTTCAACTTCTTGCCAGGAGAAATCGTCAAAACTGGAAAAAAAAAAAAAAAAAAATATTTTTGCTTATGGATTGTAAAAGAAGTTAACTTACACTCTGGAATAGGGTGGCAAGCAAATAGGTCCCACTCCTCTATTGAATTGTATTTCAGTGGCTGTTTGCAGTAGGGCGATATCATTTTGAAACATTGAATACTCCGGGTGAACAATTCTTTTGCTTATATAATAAGCTTTAGCATATATCGTGTCATAAGCTGGAGCTGTGCAAAGAGTGGTTTACAAAATATCTCTTATCTTCCAAAAAGTAATAAATAATTTACATGATTCTACATTATGACGTCCTACCCAAGCCACAATATCTTGCAGATCATAATAATTAGCACAATGAGCAGCTGTCAGCAGGTACCTATTGGATACTTAAAGATAATAAATTAAACAGTGTTAAATATTAGAGATAGAAAGAGGGAGGGAGATAGAGAGAGAGAGAGAGAGAGAGAGAAAGAGGGAGAGACAGAGAGGAGAAGTCTAATAGCTTACTTATTGTGGCCGAACAAAACAATACACTTGGTTTTATTGTTTTCAAAGCCACCGCGGAGGGATATTCATTTATGGAGGCTTCCTCTCCATTGGCAATATTCCTAGTTATAGCCAAGCCGCAATAGCAAGGCTTGGCACGCACGTTACACACAAAATTGCCAACAGGGCCAGTTGATATATAAGCCAATACCATCCATTGGGATATAGAACTTCTTTCAAATGTTCCATGACCGCACAATTTTTCAGAGCCTACTAAGTTCACATCGCCATTAACAGCAATATAAAAATTTTGGTTACTACAACTATTACCAATCTGGAGAAAAAAAAAATTAAATAATAAATGGCAAACCATAAAATAATTAATTTTACCTTGCTGAAATTGATAGTACAGGTAGCAACTACGTTGTAGTTTGGAGGAGCTGTATAGCGGTAACGGCATGAAGGTAGTCTCTGATTGTCCAATTTTAATTCGTAAATGCGATTAGCACTTATTTTATAATTATGATCACAACCTTCAAAAACCGCGTTAACTAAACTTTTGTTAAGTGTTAAAATAGCGATAAGAAGCAAGAAAGCTGGAATTTTACATATAAATTTTTAGGTTATAAAAAGACACAACAAACAAAGAGAGATAAATATTTTTATATTATATTATAAAGATGTGGTAATAAAAGAAATAACATAACAATACGCTTAACACTCTAATTGTAAGTTATTAGGTAAGTGTTTAATTAATTTCGATATTCAGAAATCAGATATTATGAAGAGACGTAAATCAGCTCTGGGTTGAAGAGCAGCTCTCGCGTCAACATAATTATTTCTTAAGTGCGGTCAGGCTTGTTGTTTTGTTGTTCGCGAGTTTTGTATCTCACAGCGACTGTTAATGCCACCTTGGGCATATGGTCCTCGTCACCCCGCCCATGCTGTGCTTCCTATACTCTGCAAATTTACTTTGCAACTGTACGAGTATAGCTAAATAAAAAAAGATATTATGAAATTTTGCTTAGTTGCGAAAACGATGGGAATATGTACGAGGACTGTTCAATAGCAAAGGTCAAGTATGACATTTCTCGGATTATATGCGTCTGATTAGCTATTTTTTTATATTGGCGCACTTTTCTCGAACATATTCTTACATTTTTGCCTCTAAAAACGCTTCTGCAGATTCTCCTACTGTAAATGAATTAATGACACTCACACTTGTTCGTTATACAGTACTTAAATAATTCACAACTTTATTTATATTTAGTTCTACTGTGTACTAAAACACTAGATTTACTCAATTTATGACTGTCTTGCACAGTTTAAAAACAACCTGACTGCTTGCTGCCGACCTGCCTGCTTTTTATACGCCTTTATGAGTTTCTGCAAACGACATGAATTTTCTAGTCGTTCATAATGTGCAAATGTATTTCTTTCGCATATACACACACAGTCATACACATGCTTGCGAACAACAAGCAAGTCACAACAACAAACAATAATAAAACGATTACCAAGAGTACAAGAAAACAACAACATCATTTGTAGTTGATTTACTTGGAATTTTACGTACTTTAAATCATGTATGTTTGTTTGTTTGTGTGCTATGGTTTTAAGTTTTATCTTGTTTGGGTGAATGTGTTGTACATTTTTAACAAGCAGATCAACATCTGTACACTAGGTTAGATGTGACAAAATATCCTTAACAATATGTTCTTAGTTGAGTTTGTTTGTGAGCAGCATACCAATTAGACAGGCTTGTTTTGTTCGTTCGGCCGTGAAAAAAATAGAAAAATAATCACGCTTCACTGTTTGTTCACAATGCCGTAATCATGCCATAGCCACTCGATCGCCCCGGGCATCAGATATTGCCTGGGTGTATACTTAACTAGGGCACTTTGTTTTCTAGGGCATAGAAGGGTAGGAGCTCTTCGTTTGTTGCAGCAAATAAAATTCTAGGAAGTCACATAGCTTATGTTGTATTGAACTGCAGAAAACCTTACCAAGGGTTAATTGGCAGAACTTGGATCGGCAAAGCCCCCAGAAGGTTTTGCTTGTAGACTATTTCGGTGCTGATCATGGTTGAGGTGCCTACCTTGGCTGAAACAATTTAGCTGTGATTTAAACAGAAGGGGAGTTTAGATTTCCTGATAACTTTAATGCATGGCAGATTTCGGGGGCTAACAACCCCCCTGATGCCCTTAATGGGCTTCCGCCTACAAACTCATTGTGCCTTGTTTTCCATTCACTGTCTGGAAAATTGCATACAGTAGCGACTTGAATGCCCGAACTCTTCAGCATGGGATTTGTTTATACGAGAGCTGATCAAAAATAACCGTTATTTTAAATTTTTTCAAAAAGTATTTATTTATTCACGAATAACTATCTTTTCCCCTTTAAATTAATCTCCCTCGGATATAGTACGCTTATGTCAGCGTTTTCTCCAATCCACGAAACACTTCTGAAACGAGCCGTTTGGAATCGCCAACAGCTCCTGTTTCGGTTTTTCTTTTATCTCCTCAGTCGTAGAAAAACGCTTTAATTTCATCGGTGTCATCAGTTCGGCGAATACGGTGGTTGAGATATGATAACAATTTCTTTTTTGGCCAAAAGTTCACCCACAAGCCTCGATGTATAAGCTGGTGCTTTATCATGGTGTAAAAGCCATGATTGTGTTTTCCACAATTCTGTGCGTTTCTGACGAATTGTCTCGCGCACATGGCGCGACCTTGTGGCGAGAATTCATAATGCACCACGCCATTGCAGTCGAAGAAAACAGTGAGCAAAACCTTGACATTTGACCGAACTTTATGTGCTTTTTGCGGTCTTAACTCTTCTGGGTGCTTCCATTGGGATTGTTGGGCTTTGGTTTCAATGTCATGATCCGTCACCAGTTATGGCTTTTTTGAGGAAATTTGGATGACGTTCAACAGCTCCTGAGCGATGTCCATATCACGTTGTTTTTGCACAAAATTTAGTAAATTTAGTAAGAAATCGAAGAGCACACCAAAACGCGACTAACCTTTTTATCTGTCAAAAACAAACCGACAATCCAAAATGGTCGATATTGCCAACATATATAAAATAACTCACGAAATTTAAAAAAAACTGTGTTTTTCTATCCATGACCATGTACATGTATGAGTATAAACTTATGGCAAAAGTTGCCACTTTTGTGAGCCTAGCAAGTCACACGAGGGCGCTGGTGAATCGTGAATAATTCACCCCGTGGAGTTGGTGCATCATCAGATTAGGCCGTTTGGCAGGTGCTGATGTAAATCGATTCCCATAGCTGTCAGCACCCGGTCAATCTTCAAGAACTCTCGAAAACATTTAACTGATTAAAATCAGTTAACGTGACAATTCGCGATTTTTAATACGGAAAAGAGCAACCTCACTGGAAGTTCCAAGAAGGATTATTCATGAAATTAAAAAAAAAAATATCGAAAAATTCAAATCGTTTAAGAACTGAAAGAAAGTGACTTTGACTTGCGCGAACATTTTTGTGAAACGATTTTGGAGCGTTTACGCACCGTAAATCTCATTTTTTGGAGCGAAGAGGTTTATTTTAACGTCAACAAGCAAAACTGCCGTTACTGGTCCCCAAAAACCCGCTCCTAAGATCTTTTATATTTTGTTCTAAAACTTCAGCGACTCTTTTGTAGGCCATCGTACATTCTTCCCAAACCAATAACTTATATTCATGCAGAATTCGCCCACTTACTATTCTTGGTACCAGTGTTAGGGTACATATGAATTTCTGTATGCTTATTTATATATGAGCAAAGAAATTAAAACATCGCATACATGAATTACATAGTTTGAAAGACCAAATATTTGTCAGATTTTCCAAAAATGTTTAACAAAAATAGTCTGTTGTCCACTCTCTCTAATAGAAGAAAGGACCTTAAGTTATTTCATACGAAGTCCATTTATTTTTCAGCCAGTTCGTAAACTATTTCCAAAGAGAAACAGAATGTATTGTTTTTTCGCATGGACATTTATATATAATTGGACCAAAGTAAAAGCAGCGCCTTTCAAACAATGAAAGAGTTTTAAAAATCAGAGTTATTCCACAATAAATTTTTTGAACAGATATTTTGTCCACTGTCTAATTTTTTTTATTATTTTTTGACATACTCTTTCCAAAGCATAAAAAATATTGAAATTCATTTATATTGTTGAGCCACTCAAAAATTTTTCTGGATGAATATTTTGTCTTTACGATATCCAAAAACTGTTTTTATTTTTAAAAGAAGAAAAAGTATTGAAAATCTGTTCACTAAAGCGGAATGATTAATTTGTTTATATTGTTACGAAATTTGTATCACATCTAAACCACTGTGCAGCCCTTGATCTGCTTGCTATAAGTATACAGCACATTCGAACAAGCAAGGTAAAGCTAAAAACATAATACAGAAACAAACATAGATGCTTTAAAATACGCGAAATTCGAAGTAAATCAACTACAAATGATTTTGTTGTGGCTTTTGCATTCTTGATATTTCCTTTCTTATTGTTTGTTGCAGTCACTAGCGTAATGTTTGCAAGTATGTGTGTGAATGTGTATATGCGCAAGAATTATATTTGTACATTTGAGTCTAGAGTTATGAACCACTAGAAATATCATGACGATTGTAGAAGATGATAAAGATATATAAATAGCTGGCAGTTCGGCGACAACGAGTCAGTTTATTTTCAAACGTTGTACAAAACAGTCATAATTCTTAAAAGTAAGCAAGTCTAGTGTTTTAATACACTAAGTGTAAATAAAGCTGTGAATTATTTAAGTACTGTGGAACGAACAAGTGTGTAAGTCATTATTTCCGCAAGAGCATTTTTAGAGGCAGAAACTTAACAATTTTTTTATTAATTATATTTTTGGATGGTTATTCCATGTGTTCGGTGACCAAAAACTTTTTTATATTCATGTCGTTCACAAGCTCAGAAAAAAGCATATTGAAAATTTTTTTATAAAGAGCTGAGATAACCAGGAATTTATTTGTTGGATGGATATTATATTTATCCTATTGCATACCCTTTAAAAATAATTAAACAGTTTTGAAAATCACTTCATATATAAATGGGTGAACAGGCGGCATGGGAACGTGAACTATTACCTGACTCAAATGTCACGGCCTGACAATAGCACGGCTATTATCTGAGCTATTTATACAAAATGGGCAAATCTAACACACCCTTTTGTTTAGACGAAGAAGAAGAAGTCCTGGACGACGCCGAACATACTTTCTTTAAGTATATTCGATGGACGGAAGCTCGTTCGGGAGAACTGGAGATAGTAGCTGGCTCAATAACTGTAGAGCATGTCGTGGACATCATGATAGAGAGCGAGCCCAAATTTTTAGCGGTATCGAGATTCTGCGAAAAAGTTGTGCGGACAAACAAACCAGATCTGGAGGCTGCAGAACAAAATCAATATCAGGATCCTAGACGAAGGATAGTGTAAAGAGAAGGGCTGATTAAGCCATTGGGAACCCCCTCCGAAGCAATGTTAAGTCGGTCCCGGGGTGGAAGTTTCTATCCCAGGAAGAAGAGGGGGTTTTTTGGTCGGTAAGTTCACTGTGGTGATCAGTCCGACACAAAGCAGAGGGTACAGGCCCTCTGGTCAATGGGTAACACATTTTCCCCCTTGCCGGAGAAAAATCAGATATTACAGAGTTTTTTATTTTTATTTTTTTATTTTATTTTATTTTATTTTATTTTATTTTATTTTATTTTATTTTATTTTATTTTATTTTATTTTATTTTATTTTATTTTATTTTATTTTATTTTATTTTATTTTATTTTATTTTATTTTATTTTATTTTATTTTATTTTATTTTATTTTATTTTATTTTATTTTATTTTATTTTATTTTATTTTATTTTATTTTATTTTATTTTATTTTATTTTATTTTATTTTATTTTATTTTATTTTATTTTATTTTATTTTATTTTATTTTATTTTATTTTATTTTATTTTATTTTATTTTATTTTATTTTATTTTATTTTATTTTATTTTATTTTATTTTATTTTATTTTATTTTATTTTATTTTATTTTATTTTATTTTATTTTATTTTATTTTATTTTATTTTATTTTATTTTATTTTATTTGTTTATTTAATTTTATAGACTATAAGTCCTTACAGACTAAAGAAAAAATATAAAGGAGTACAATTACGTATTTAAGTACAAAATTATTTTTCGTGTTAGAACATCATTAGATTCGGAGATATCTATAATATGATAAAATTTGTTAAATACTTCACATATGCGACGAAAGGGATCATTGTTCGCATAGACGGTCCTGTGATAATCTAGACTTAGTAGTTGATAGTTTACGGGTTGCTCTTGTTGGCACACAGAAATCTGTTTTGCTCAGCAGAAACTTTGAATCAACTTCACCGTGAATCAATCCAAGGAGGAGAGAGAGAGAGACTAGGCATGGTTCGACGACTTTTCAAAGTTGATAATTTAATGAGTCCAAGCCTACTTTCATATGATGGCAGCACATACGAGTTCCATCGAAGACCCCGTAGACAGAAAATTAGAAAATGTTTTTGGATAGGTTCAATACTATTTATGTGAATGGTGAAGTAAGGATCCCATATAATTGATCCATATTCAAGAATAGGGCGAACCAAGGAAATATAAAGTTGCTTTGTAATGTAAAGGACTGAAAATTCTTTAGATCAGCAGAAACTTTGAATCAACTTCACCGCGAATCAATCCAAGGAGGAGAGAGAGAGAGACTAGGCATGGTTCGACGACTTTTCAAAGTTGATAATTTAATGAGTCCAAGCCTACTTTCATATGATGGCAGCACATACGAGTTCCATCGAAGACCCCGTAGACAGAAAATTAGAAAATGTTTTTGGATAGGTTCAATACTATTTATGTGAATGGTGAAGTAAGGATCCCATATAATTGATCCATATTCAAGAATAGGGCGAACCAAGGAAATATAAAGTTGCTTTGTAATGTAAAGGACTGAAAATTCTTTAGATCATCGTTTCATAAAACAAAGAAGTCCACAAGCCTTATTAATAGTTAGCGCAATGTGATCACGAAAGTCAAGTTTATGATCAAGGATGAATTCCAGTCGCTAATAGTGTTAACATTTTCAAGCATTATTCCATTAATATGATAACAATAATTTGATTAGTTGTTTCGATAAAACGAGATTTCTTTACATTTTTTTATGTTAAGGTACATAAGATTAATGCCGTTTTCTTTTCTGAAAAAGTTTTGCCTTTATGCAGAACTTTTTTTTTTCTTAAAATACAAGTTTTTAAATTTAATTTTATTGAGATGAAAAGAAAATGTCGCAATAACTATAAATATCTAAAAAAAGTTGAGAAAATTGTATACTTCTGTATTTTTTTGCCAAAACAATATTGAAAATGTTACACTTTTTCTAGAAAAGAAAACGCCATAAGTTTGCACCATTCCTCAAGTTTATTGATATCGGCTTGAAGTAGAAGTTGATCTTTGGGATCATTTAGGTGTTTAAATCGTTTAACATTATCAGCATACATTAAAATTCTTGAGTGCAAGACAGCAGAGGGCAGATCATTAAAAAAAGAGTAAATAACAACGGGTCAAGATGGCTTCCTTGGGGAACACCAGAAGGAACATCCAAATTTATACATAAAACATTTCTAAACTTGACCCGTTGGATTCTGTTGGACAGATATGAACGAATCCATTTAAGTGTTGTAATGCTAAATCCCATTAACGAAAGCTTGTGTAACAACAGATCGTGGTTTACTTGGTCAAATGCTTTACTAAAATCCGTGTAAATTACATCCGTTGCCTGCTATTTAAAAATCCATCATTTACGATAGTAGTAAACTTTAAAATGTTGTAGTGGTGGAACGTGACTTACAAAAGCCATGTTGATACGTTGATAACAGTGCAGACAACTAGTCAAAGTTTTTTCCAGAAGTTTGGGAATAACATTTAGCTTAGCAATTCCTCTGTAGTTAAGTACTAAAAACACATAGGCCACAGCATGCTACAGGAGTTCACGACTTCAAATGCTACAACCGGCAATTGTAGTCCAGCAGTCTGCTACTGAATTATTACGAACACGGCAGCAACATAAATGCATTGACTTAAAAGTATATGTTTCTTTCGATTTGGCTATCTTATAGTTTTAAGCTTTACAAGATTCAGTTGCTTTACAGAACGAGCTGTGTTTTTTTTTTATTAATTTATTTTTTGTATTTACAATCTGTACAATTTTGAGCTTCAGCGCCTGAGAGGCATTATAGAAGCAAGTTGACAACTTTACATTATGTTGTATAATATCTTCATTTAAGTAAACTACACTGAAAGAATTATGCGTCATATATTTAATGAAACTGTTTCATTAAATATTTTTCATTAATCCAATGAAAACTTTCCACAATATGCATGAAACTTCATATATATTATGAAATAGTTCCATCAGAATGGTTTCATTAAGTTTCATAGCTTCATTAAAGAAAATCATTGGATTTATGACTACAAAAAATTTCAATTTTTTTTTTAATTCTTTGAATTTTGGTAAGATATATTAATGGACATTTATTAATCTTAAGCTACAGTTTAAAAAATGTCAAGTTTTTTTTATTAAAATGTAGTTTTTATGAGTTTCATAGTTCCAATGAAATAGAATTCATTAGATCAATGACTAATAAATTTCTGGCCACCGAACTTGGGTATGTATGTACTCAAATCAGCATAATAATAGTTTAAAAAATTTAAATACCAGTGTATTGAAGTCATTTAAATTAATAAAATCTTTTTTATTTGGAGAATACTTGTTCAACATTTTCTTTTATCATAATTAGGTACAATTTCACAAAATCAAGGAATAGTACTGTTTGTGTAATGAAATAAAGTATCAATGAATAAATGAAATAATTCCATTGATCTTATTACGTACATTTGTGAACATATTTTATTAATGTGTGTTATGATATTATTTCATTAAACAAATGTAACTATTTCATTGATTTAATAAAAATTTTTCAGGTGCTCAATGAATAATAAAATTATATAAATTAAATAACTTCATTGACCTTATGAAGGACTTTCATATTTTTAATGAATATATTACATTAGTACAAAGAAGTTATTTCATTAAATAAATGTTACTTTTTTATTAATTTAATGTACAGTTTTCATGTGCTCTATGGAATTGATTCTTTGATCTAGAGAAATTATTTCACTAATCATATGATTTGTCTTTCATACTTTTAATGAAAATAAGTCATGTTTCTTACTAAAATGTTTCATTACTTTTATGAAGGTTTTCATTAAAATAATCTAATCAAATTGTTTCATTATTTCTATGAAAAGTTACAATGGTTGAAAAATAATAAAAAAATTCATAAAAATAATGGCAAAATACAGACAATTTCTGAACAAATTTTTTCAGTATAGTAAATAAATAATTTTTTCATATATTAAAAAGGAAAAAAAAATGAGAAAGATTAACAAACAAAATAAAAAAAAAAATGATTAAGTAAATAAGTATTAATTAAATATTTCCATCTAGATTTATAATATTATGTAAAAAATTCTTGAACATTTTGCAAAAGAAATTTCTTAAGGTTTTTCTTAAAAAGCGATATTCTAGTCTCAGATTTTAAATTCAGAGGCAAACGGTTGAACTCATGGCTACCAATATACTCAACAAGTTGTTTAGTAATTTCCAATCGACATCTTGCAACTAAAGGTTATTGTTGTTTCTGTTGTTTATCTGATATTGATTTCTTTGGAATTAAATTGTGTGATAACCAATCTTATTGCTGCATTTGAAAACGTATATAGCACTGATTTACATATACCTTTAAATAATGATACTGTTGGATATGTGTAAGGTAGATTGTAAACCAATTCCAAAGCTTTATTTTGAATGCGCTGTAGTTCAAAACTGTTCTTATATCCATAAATTAAAGATAAATAATTCAGATTACTTTTTACTAATGAGTTATATATTAAAAGCTTCGCCTTTGTGTTGATTTTTTTTTTTAATTTGTATAAAAACCCTATTGCTTGCGAAGTTTTTTGCTTTAAACTTTGGATGTGGGAGCTCCATACGAGATTGTTTTGAGGATTTATTTCCAGATATTTAATGGTACTGGTTTCCTCTATTTCTGTGCCATCAATGTGTATAGTAAAATTGGAATCATTTTGAAAATGAGGTTTAAATCTTATTAGACGTGTCTTATTCGCATTGAAAAACAATTTATTTATTCTCACAATTTCCGATATCAATGCCACATCCTTTTATACATATACCTTAGCAACAGTTTGATATTTGAATGGATTTAATAAACAAATATCATTAGCATATATCGGGTGGTTAAATTTCAAGGGCCGATGTTAAATGTGAACCACACCTAAACGCCAAGTTTTTTTCCGAATTTTATTTGACATTTCTCTATTTCAGACTTACTCAATTTGAACCATGGAGAGATACACAATCCAACAACGTGTTAAAGTTATCCAGACTTATTATGAAAATGATGATCAATTTTCGAAGAAAATCATCTTCAGTGATGAGGCACATTTTCACCTCAGTGGGTTCGTCAATAAACAGAATTGCCGCATTTGGGTGAATGAGAATCCAAGAGTGACTGTCGAAAAACCAATGCACCCACAAAGAGTGACTGTTTGGTGCGGTTTATGTGCTGGCGGCATCATCGGGCCGTATTTTTTTCCAAAATGAGGCCGGTCAGGCAGTTACTGTGAATGGTGTTCGTTATCGTGGGATGATAACGAATTTTTTATGGCCCGAATTGGAAGATATGGATGTATACGATATGTGGTTTCAGCAAGACGGTGCCACTTGCCACACAGCTAACGAAACAATTGCTCTTTTGCAAAACAACAAGCAACAATTCAACAGCTAAAGGATGAGATAATTCGGCACATTAACGGCATAGAACCTCCATTATGCCACAGGGTCATCGAAAATTTGAACCATCGGATGGAGGTGTGCCGCCGTGGTCGCAGCGCCCATTTGGCCGATATTTTGTTCCATACATAATTGAATAATACCAATATATCATAAAAAAATAAAATTACAATAATTTACTACATAGTTTGTGTTTTATTCAAAATCAACATCGGCCCTTGAAATTTAACCACCCTTTATTAATTAAATATTTCTATCTAGATTTATAATATTACGTAAAAAATTCTTGAACATTTTGCAAAAAAAAATTTCTTAAGGTTTTTCTTAAAAAGCGATATTCTAGTCTCAGATTTTAAATTCAGAGGCAAACGGTTGAACTCATGGCTACCAATATACTCAACAAGTTGGTTAGTTATTTCTAATCGACATCTTGCAACCAAAAGGTTATTGTTGTTTCTGGTATTTATCTGATATTGATTTCTTTTTAATTAAATTGTGTGATAACCAATCTTATTGATGCATTTGAAAACGTATATAGCACTGATTTACATATACCTTTAAATAATGATGCTGTTGGATATGTGTAAGGTAGATTGTAAACTAATTTCAAAGCTTATTATTTCTTTATTTCGACCGTTTTTTTCTTTCTTAATATGTGTAATTCTTCGAGCTTACGGTCTTTCTTGGAATTTTTAGTTTTTTTTTTTTTTTTTTTTTGGTTTTTAATTATCTGGCAATATTTATTTGGCCTGAAGAAGCTATCCAAAGGAAAGCGAAATATTGCCAGATAATTAAAAACCAAAAAAAAAAAACTAAAAATTCCAAGAAAGACCGTAAGCTCGAAGAATTACACATACTAATTTCAAAGCTTTATTTTGATTGCGCTGTAACGATTTTAGTTCAATACTATTCTTATATCCATAAATTAAAGGTAAATAATTCAAATTACTTTTTACTAATGAGTTGTATATTAAAAGCTTCGCCTTTGTGTTAAATTTGTTTTTAAATTTGTAAAACCCTATTACTTGGAAAGTTTTTAACTTTGCTTTAAACTTTGGATATGGGAGCGTCATACAGGATTGCTTTGAAGATTTATTCCCAGATATTTCATGGTACTGGTTTCCTCTACTTCTGTGCTATCAATGTGTATAGTAAAATTGGAATCATTTTGAAAATGAGGTTTAAATCTTATTAGACGTATCTTATTCGAATTGAAAAACAATTTATTTATTCTCACAAATTCCGATATCAATGCCACATCCTTTTCTACATATATCTTACCAACAGTTTGATATTTGAATGTATATAATAAACAAATATCATCAGCATATATGAAGATTCTTTCAAAAATGTTAATATTTTTTATGTCATTTAAATATATGGAAAATAGTAGTGGTCCCATAACACTCCCTTGAGGTACACCATGTTCCACAGCTTCAAGACTACTTTTAAATGCATTAATTTAGACGTATTGTTTCCGATTGTTCAAATAATTTTTCAATAGCAACATTTCTTTTCCATAAACTCCATAGTACCGCAACTTTTTTATCATAATGTCATGTTCAATTAGATCAAACGCCTTAGACAAATCAAAGAAAACACCAACAACACCAGTATGTCCTTCAGCTAATGCTTTGCAAACGTAGTGCACAACATTTGCTATCGCTTCCTCTGTGCCGCATTCTTGTCTAAATCCATATTGGTAGTCATTTAGAAAGTTATTATTTCCCATATATTTTGAAATCTGTTCATATAGAATCCTCTCAAATACATTATCAATGGCTGATAACACAGATATTGGTCTATACATATCCTTTGTGGTAGAAATTCTTGCCTTTGGAAAGGATATATATCAACCTTTTACGAAAAAGTTGCCCCCTTTAAAGAGTAAGTCTCAAAAATTGCAACTTAACTTAAAAAAGTTTTTGTTTGCTACGCTTAATTGAGGTTTATATCAGCCTCATATAATATTTTGATATAAACAGAGACTCGTTCTGAAAACAATGGAATTTTGTAAAGCTGAAAACCCTAAGGTGGCCACTCTCAAGTATACTTTTATGTAAATGAATTTATGTTGCTGCCGTGTTGGAAATAATTCAGTAGTTCATTATAGGTCTACAATTGTCAGTTGCGGCATTTGCTGGTGTGAAATCGTGAAGTTTGCTGTGGTCTATGTGCTTAGTGTTATAAGAAAATATTCTTTCGGTTTATAAATGCCGGGGTGACTAAAAAAATTATTTTTCGGAGGGAGAGTTCATTTGAACGGGGTCCAAATTTTTTTTATTTAGTTTAGCAAATTTTTTTTAACGGGTATTTTGCACCCTTTTTCTCCCTTTTGCGGCTAAAGTTTCAGAAAAAATATCCTATGTTGATTCTCAGACCTCAAAATATCGGCAAACCAAATTCCATGTAAATTGGTAGAGCAGTTTAGGTGTCAAAAATTAATAATTATTATTTATATTGTCGCCAATTTATAATAAAACAAGGCGATTTCATAAGCCCCGCCCAGCCTATTGTAGCTGGAGTTCCCCAAGACAGCATATTAGGGCCTATCTTATATTTGATCTACGCATCTGGCATGCCGACAAGCACCAACATTCACACTTCAACATTTGCAGACGATACAGCATTCCTTAGCATACATAGTAACCACCAGCAAGCATCAATAAATTTACAGGAACATATCGACAAACTAGAGAAATGGCTCAAGCTTTGGAAAATCAAGGTTAATGAACAAAAGTGTGCCCATGTTACATTCGCACTGCGTCTAGGAACATGCTCACCCATTACTATTAACAATAAACTAATACCTCAACACAGTGAAGTCAAATACCTCGGTATTCATCTTGGTCGTAGACTAACATGGAAGTTGCATATCGAGGCAAAAGTAACGCAGATGAAATTGAAAGCAGTGCAAATTAACTGGCTAATAGACAGAAATTCGATCTTGAAGCTTGATTGTAAACTTTTGCTGTACGACTCGATTCTAAAGCCAATATGGTGCTATGGGATTCAATTATGGGGCACAGCCTCGGCATCCAACATTGAAAAAACTCAAAGAAGTCAAAATAGAATTCTCCGTATAACTACAGATGCTGCATGGTACGTTAAAAACTCACGAATTCACGCAGATCTGAACGTAACTTTTGTGAAATCTGAATTTGTGAAGTACGCGACAAGGTATATTAACAAACTTGAATTCCATCCAAATCCTCTTGCAGTTAATATTCTTAACTTTGGTGGTCATACCCGTCTGGGAAGGAGGGATACTTTGGCTACCATTAGAGCTCTAAACAGATGACTGAATTCTGAAATAATATTCGCATAAAAATAAATTTTTGTCCAGCACTGGCAGGACTTTAATCACAATTTTTTTTTTTAGTATTAAGACTTGAATACTTATTGTCATTACATTTTTTTATGTAGATTCAATAAATAAAAATTAAAGTTAAAAAAAAAAAATAAATTTTTCGGACGGACATTTCACCAGTCCAAAGTCCAGATTTTTATATTTTTATTTTTAGAACGCTGGCACACCCTTTTGAAAGAAGAAAGAGTATTGAAAAGTGGTTTGTAAATGGCGGAGTTTCTCAAAAATTAATTTTTTTTCTGCCTGATGGGCAAAAATTTTTTCTTTGGCAGATTTTTTAGAAATCCTTTCAATAGAAAACATGCGAGTATTTTTTGATCAATTCTTTTGTCTGCTTCTGACACTTTTGTGCAGTCAAAAACTTTTCTTAGTTGATTCTCGTACTTGAAAGTATCCACATCAAAATCGGTTCAGTGACTTAAGCGTGGAAAGGTAATAGACAGCCGGACAAATGTTTAGACAGATGGGCAGTGTTACTTTCACATTTACAACATTAATGAGTATTTTAGAATTATACTTCTTTGACTAACACAAATTTATATATTATTCACTTATTCATTGTTGTTAATTAAATTTAATATTTTACGTGTTGGATTTTTTTTTCTCTTTCATTTAATACTTTTAAAATTACCTCGTAAAGTTTTCGTTACACTCATGCTGTTCGACACCATTCTACTAAATAATTATAATTATTCTTGAAACAGTAAGCTTTTTATATATAAAAAAATAGTTCAAATATGTATATTTTTCATTTAGGAGCTTGCTCACTAAAGTGGTTAAATTGCGTAACACATGCTGGTGTTCTAAAAGTTTTCGTTTCGAAAGTAAATATTTGCTTTTATATTTCAGGTAACCGAAATTTATATTAAAACTATTAAAACAACTAAGTTTATTCATTTTATTAGCTTTTAATATAGATACCAAGCAAAAGATCATAAACAGCTTGTTTTCTATATTTCTTAATTGTCTATATGTTGACGTTTCATAGGAGCTATTGTCGTCATCAGTAGACTTGGATACCTTTGAAAGATATTCTCAAACATTCAACTTTATATACCAATATACCAAATAAATTATTGAGAGTTTGAAAGGAAAAATGTTTTAATAATAACTCAATTGTTTCAATGTTTGTTTTCTACTTTTCATTTGTTTGAAAGGCATAAAGAAAAGTAGAGATGCGTGCAAAAGAAAAAGCTTGTGTTCTTTTTCAATTCTTAATAATTTATTTAGTATGTTGAGATATAACGTTGAATGGGTAAGAATATTTTTCAAAGGCTTCTAAATTTACTGATGATTGTGCTAGCTCCTATAAAATGTCGATATAGAGGCAGCTAGGAAATACAGAAAACAAGCTGTTTATTATTTTTATACCCATCACAAAAATGTAAAGGGTATATATAAGTTTATGATTCTGTTTGTAGTTTCTACGCCCCCGGGGATCAGATTTTGCCTTGGCGTATTCCTAACCAGGGCATCCTGTTTTAAGGGTAAAGAGGGGAAGCAGTTTCTCGTTTGTTGTACGAGTAGCAAATGAAACTCTAGGAAGCCGCATGACTTATGTTGTGTTGGTTTCCGGAATCTTTACCAATGGTTAAATTGGCAGAATAGGGATCCGCATGGCCCCCAGGTGGTTCTGCTTGCAGTTCAACCTGGGCTGATAATGGTTGAGGTGTGTAACTTGGCGGAAACGTTTGGGTTGTGGTTGAAACCTAAAACGCAGGAAGGAAGTATTAGTATCCTTAATAATTGTTTAATGTGTGGCTTTTTTCGGGAACTAACAATCTTTCGAGGGTCTGTTGCTTTAACAACAGATATCTGTACTGTAAGGAATCAGTGGTGATGGTTGACGGGTGAGTTGGTTTAAGGGCTGATGCTGCTAGTGGGCTTCGGCGTACCAACTCATTAAGCCTTGTCTTCCATTGATTGCTGGCAAATTGCATACAGGAGGGTTTAAAAGGCCCGAACTTGTCAACAAGAAATTGGTCATATGGCTACAAACATATGACAAAAATTGCTACCTATGTGAGACGATAAAGTCACAAGCGGGCGCTGGTGAGTCGTAAATAATTCACTCCGTGGAATTGGTCCATCATCAGATAGAGCCGTAAAGGCAGGTGCTGATGTAAATGTTTTTCACAACGTGGTTTCTACAATTTTCATTTCCGATCTTATAAAGTATACATATTCAGAATCAGCATTGATGTCCATCGGTCCGCCGTTTAAATACCGTTTCTGAGAAATACCGTTTCTGACTTAGCAACTTTTTTCTTTTACCCCATCGATTCATTGGTTTGGTATTGAAATTCTGTAAAATCGATTCACATATAGCTGTGATGTATATTCAAAGTCCCGAAAAAAAATTTTTGTTTCAAAACTTCCCAAAATTATTAACCATGGCGTTTTAAAGACCCCGACTTCGATCCATATATACCGGAGATATAGCCTAAACCGATTTTTTCATTAAAATCTCGCTTAAGCAAACTTAAACAACTTTTTTTTGCTTAAAATCGGTTTTGGTAATATAAGGAGATTATCAAATACAGAAAATTAAAATTTCCGATATCTGTCCATACATGTATACCCGAGATATAGTCTGAACTGATTTTTCCATGAAAAAAACTTTTTTTTTAAAGCAGTTCTTTTTATAAAAGACAGTAAATAAAATACAAAAAATGAAAATTTCCAATATCGGTTCATATAGACCCGAGATATAGCCTAAACCGATCTTTGCTTGACAACAATTTTGTTTGTTTAACAGCAGTTCTGGTAATATAAGAAGGTTAGCGAATACAGAAAATGAAAACCGATATTTCCATGAAAAAATTTTTTTGCTTAAAAGCAGTTCTGTTTATGTTCGATATCGGTGCATATATACCCGAGAAATAGTGTGAACCCGGTTTTCCATGAAAAAAAATTTTTTTTTGCTTAAAAGCAGTTCTGGTTATATAAGGCAGGTTACTAAATACCGGAAATAAAAATTTCCGATATCGGTTCATATATACCGAGATATAGTCTGAACCGATTTTTTTCATGAGAACAACTTTTTTCTTGCTTAACAGCAGTTCTTCTAATATAGGGAGGTTACCAAATATAAAAAAATGAAATTTCCGATATCGATCTATATATGCCGAGATATAGCCTGACCAATTTTTCTTGAAGTAACATTTCTTTTTGTTTAAAAGAAGTTCTGATTGTTAAAGAAGGTTACTAATATACAGAAAATGAAAATTTCCAATATCGGTCTATATATACTCAAGATACAGTCTAAAACGATTTTTTCATAAAACAAAATTTTTTGCTTAAAAGCAGTTGTGGTAATATATACGAGATATATACCCGAGATATAGCTTAAACCGATTTTTTCATAAAAATGTCATATAAGCAAACTTAAACAACTTGTTTTGCTTAAAAAGAGTTGCGGTAATAAAAGCAGGTTACTAAAATACAGAAATTTAAAATTTCCGTTATTGATTTATATATATCCGAGCATATATAGTTCAAATTGGTAATATATACTATATATATTCGTGACTATCATGAAAGGTATTGTAGATTCGGCCTAGACGAATATACATTATTACTTGTTTTTATTAGTATTAAAACTACAGGGTGTCTGGTGGCAGATTTATGTACTCAAACTTAAATAAAAGACGTAATAATTGACACAACTTCGTACTACGAGTAAGAGCATTAAACGTTAGAATGGAAATACGGATCTAGTTTTTTAAAGAGTATCTATGTCAGCCAGATGTCTGCCGTCGAGTTGAACAAATTGTTCAAAAGGTTGTTCTTGTGTTCGGCAACGCACGCTGCAGCAAACTTGGTTCAATTGAGCTGATTTCTCGATAAATATTTTCCTTTAAAGCCACAAAAGATTGCGGATTGCTATTATAAACCCTCTCTTTGAGAAAGCTCAAAAAATAAAAAGTCCATGGAAGTTAGATCAGGCGACCTCGGTAGTCGTGGGATATCCCGGAAGCAACTGATCAGTTTTCATCGAAGCTCTGGCTGTGAGTGCATTTGCCCTATCCTGTTGAAACCATGTGTGTGAGGAGTACGATTGAGTGGTTTGCAGGTTTGGCAAAAAAGAGTTCCGTAATCATGCGTCGATAATTTTCATCGTTGACATTCGTCGCCTGACTAAAATGGCTCAATTATCGCACGCGTGTTTAAGCCACACCAAACATTACCCTGGGGCTATGCAATAGTTTTTCAACTCAAGAAATGGAGGATTGCAGATTCTTGGGGATCAGTATCGGCAGGTATATGTCCTTTAAATATTTTTAAAGGAAATGTCCTTGCGAAAAAACCAATACATTATGTTTTTCTTTTGAAGTAGTCTTGGAACGAATTCTCTCTGTAATGCGTAGTACGATTCTCCGGGCAATCAACCACAAATGGATGAGCTCTAGACGATGAACGCGTGCTACGTAAAAATGTGCGAGTTTCTTGTTCCCGAAATCTTTAATCTCGTCAGAGCAAAATCCATTGTAGTAACGATAGAACAGAGTAACGCACCCCACACTGCGTCGATGCTCCAGTGAATCAATAGAATTGGATACCCTACAGTCACTGATGAGCTTCTTCGCCCTCTCCTGCACACCGTCGAGTAACCCCAAAATAGAATTTGAGGCACCGGCCCAAACATGAGAGTTGTATTCCACTTTCGGTCGGATGTAGGTGGTATAAATAGTAAGGAGGTCGGATAGAGTGAGTGAGTGAGTATATCTTACACCGTTTCAAAAACCCGAGGCACTTGAATGCTTCTTTAGAGACATTAAAAATGTGTTCATTCCAAGAACACCAAGAACATCCAAGTCCTCGATATTTATACCATCCCTGAGTACAGATGAGGCAGCACTTGCGGTCGTTTATTTGTGTGTTAATAAACAACGTTGGGTCTTACGAGCGTTAAAGGCGACCCTGTTTTTACGACCCCATTCGGAGATTAATAGAAGATCACTATTCAAAGAATCATTCATATTTTGCCTCTTGGCAGCGATCTCTGATAGGCTGCGCCTATAACTAAAAGTGAGTGACAGATGCTGCTGTCATCCGCGAAAGAGTGGATAGGGTTGGAAGTTTGATAGAGAAGGTCATTGAGAAAAATAAGAAATAGGGTTGGAGAATGAACGGTAATATAAGTTATTGGTTTGGGAGAAATGTACGATGGCCTACAAAATAGTCGTTGAAGCTTTAGATCGGAATATAAAAGATCTTAAGAACAGGTTTTTGCAGTAATGGCAGTTTTGCTTGTTAACGTGGCGATTTAAGTTAAAGAGAGTATCGTCGCCCCAAAAAATTTTAATTACAGTACGAAAATTTTCCAAAATCGTTTCACAAAATTGTTTGCGCAAATCAAAGTCGCTTTTTCTTAGTTCTTGAACGATTTGGATTGTAAAAGAATGGAAATTTAGATATTTTTTTTAATTACATGAATAATCGTTTTGTGAAGTTCCAGTGAGACTGCTCTTTCCGGGTTGAAAATCGCGAATCGTCACGTAAATTGTTTTTAACCAGTTAAATGTTTTCTAGAGTCCTGGAAGATTGATTGGGCCCTAGCTGTGGAACATTTATAGCCGAAGCAGTTGCGAATTAAATTTACATTCGGTCCATCATGTATTTGCCGATTACCGAACTGTGAGCAAAATTGTCGGCGAGTAACTGCGTACGAAATATTACTTTTAAAAAATGTCTACACAGCGAACTCGCGATGCTCACTCACCCACTGCGTTATCGTGACAAATCAGCACAATCGATAATTCCAACGTGGCCATGCCCTACACCCGCACCGTTTAAAACTTTTTGAAATAATCATATTTAAATATATAAATAAATATATAAATTTATAAATTTGCCTCCAGACACCCTGTATAATTATTATTAATGTAAACAATTATATGAAAATAATACCTGAACTTAAAAATATGTTTACTTACTTTTTAATCTTCAGTTCTGGCAATGTATTACCATACGACATATGTATGTGTATAAATTAAAAAACAAATTTAAGTTTCTTTAACAAAGATATAAAAACTTTTTCTACGAAATGTAAATTTTTTTTCTATAAAAATATTTATTTTTTTTCGCAATATGTTAAACATTTTTGTCACACCATTTTAAATTTCAATATAGCATGTTGTACCTCCGGTGTTTTCCAAAATCCAGGGCAAATGGTATGTTATACGCTCATTGACACCCATAGCATAACCCTGAGCACCGCAATGTTTGCCAAAACTAATAATACCAATTAAAAACAGGCGGCTTAAGTGTCTGTACATCACTCCTCCACCAGAATCAAATTGACAGGAATCCTTGCCTTTGCCAGTGAAATCGTAAGTACAAATATGCGATGAGTAAATATTATCACGACCTTGAAAAGCTGCCACACATGTGTCCTGATCAGAGATCACTAGTGAGACCTCTTGTAGGGTGGCTGAGATTGGTCCGGCAAATACTTTTGAGCCCCAGCCAGCAATAACTACGTCTTCATAAGCAAAATTGTTGTTGCTGCCAAGAAACAGAAAAAATCACTTACATTATTATTTTACATTATTATTTAAAAGAATTATGATTAGGGTAGTTCCTATGAAATGTCGACATATAGATAGCTGGGAAACATAGAAAACAAGCTATTTATAATTTTTATTGGAATAATAATAATTATACGAGTAAAAAATTATAAATAGCTTGTTTTCTATGTTTCCCAGCTATCTATATGTCGACATTTCATAGGAACTACCCTAATCATCAGTAGACATTGGAATTTTGGATGATTAGGGTAGTTCCTATGAAATGTCGACATATAGATAGCTGGGAAACATAGAAAACAAGCTATTTATAATTTTTTAATGGTATACATGTTAGAAGCTTAAATAGCGAATAAATAACTTAATTGTTTGGAATAATAATAATTTAATCAGCCGATCGATATGAAATATATTCTATAAAAAATTTTACTGCATCAAATATTTTTCGAAGAAAATTCAATGGTGCCTACAATTTTCTAAGGAAAATTTAATAACAAAAAAATTGAAAGACACAAAAATTTCATCAACAATTTTCTACAATATATTGAAAGACACCAAATTTTTTTATTAATACCTTTTAACAACAATATTCTAGACAAATTCAACAGCACCCATAACTATCTGTAGAAAATTCACAGCCAACAAAAATTTTCAGCACCAAGAATTTTTGCAGCAAAATTTAATCATAAATTTTCCATAGAAAATTTCGTGACGTAAAAAAGTTTTCTAACAAAAATTTTCGCAAAAAAAAAAAAATTTTAAAAATTGCCATACAACATTTAGCGATAAAATAATGGTTCTATAAAAAGAATTTCCAATAAAAAAATTTTTTGATGGCAAAAGTCGCCTACGGAAAATTTATTATCGTCAAACATTTTACTGCAAAAAATTCCTCGAAGGTAAAATTCAATGTGGAACATTTAGGAATATTCTAACAACACTTTTCTAACAAACACTTTGTTATCGGAAAATTTAACGGTAATAAAAAATTTGCGACAAAAAATTTATGGCTAAAAAAATTTTCTATAGAGGGAATTTACAATAACAAATTTTTCGATGCAAAAGAGAGTTCTGTTAAAACCTTTATGTTATAAAATAATTTTTTTTAGAAAATATGTCGATAACAAATTTGTATCAGAAAATTTAACGATAACAAAAATTTTGCGATAATAAATTTAACGATAAAAAATTTTCTATACAGGGAATTTACAATAACAAATTTTTCGTTGCCAAAAGTCTCTCTTCTGTTAAAAATTTATTGTCATAAAATATTTTTTTCAAAAAATATGTTGCTAACAGATTTTTTTTCAGAAAGTTCAACGATAACGAAAAATTTTAACAATAAAAAATGTTCTGTAGAAAGAATTTACAATAAAAAATTTTTCGATGTCAAAAGTCTCTCTTCTAATGAAAATTTATGGTCATAAAATATTTTTTCCAGAAAATTTAGCGATAACAAAATATTTGCAATAAAAAAATTATCGTTAAAAAAATATGTCTATAGGGAGAATTTACAATAACAAATTTTTGATGTCTCTTCTGTTGAAAATTTAACATCATCAAAAATTTTTCGTTCCTTCGATAACTACATTTTACTCAAAAAAAAAACTTGTTAAAGCTAAAATTTAGAAAATTTTAACAGCCAGTTTACCAATCTTAACAGCCTGCTTGCGTTCGCAATCTAAATAAAGGAAATTGATTTGGGTTCGTCTAACTTTTTTCTATGCGAACGTTGTGTCAAAACCCAACCAAAATACATAAGAATATGCAAATGAATAGTAGTGAGATAGTCAAACCCAAATTGATTCGAATGTGAGTGGCTAGCGTTCTTTCGTATTAATTTTCTTTCGAAATTGGTAAACTGGCTGTAAATTCAGAAAATATGTCGATAACAAATTTTTTCAGAAAATTTAATGATAACAAAAAATTTGCAATAAAAAATGAAACGTTACAAAAATGTTCTATAGAGAGAATTTACAACAGCAAATTTTTTTGAAAATTTAGCGTCAACAAAAATTTTTCGTTCCTTCGATAGCAACATTTTACTCAAAAAAAAAAAAAAATTGTCGAAGTCAAAATTTACTGTGTATTTTTAGAGATAGACAAATTTTTCGATGGCAAAAGTCTCTCTATATCATTCATTAAATATTTGTCGTTCCTTCAAAGGCAACATTTTGCCCCCAAAAATTTTGTCGAAGGTAAAATTTACTGCGGAATATTTAGGGGTAGATAAATTTTATATAGAAAATTTATCGACAACAATAAATTTTCTAACAAAAACTGCTCGATAAAATCTTTTTTTCAGACAATGTATCGTTAGAAAATTTTTCACAAAATTTATCGATAACATAAAACTTTTCTATAAAATATATATCCATCATTAACACATATATCAATTACTAGCATTTTTTATAAAAAGCTTATCATATAATATTAAAAAGTGTATCGATTACAAAAATTTTCCGTTAATAATTAATCAGTAACCAATTTTTTATCAAGAAAATTTATCGATAGCAAGTAGTTTTCTATAAAAACCAACAGATAGCTTATCGCTACTAATTTTTTTTTTCAGATAATAAAGCGATAAAAAAAATGTTCTATAAATAGAATTTCCCATAAAAAAATTTTCGATGGCAAAACTCTGCTTATGACTTTACATAGAAAGCAAAATGCTTTCTATCAAAAATTAATCAATAATAAACATTTTCTCATACTAATTTAGTGAATTTTTGGTGAACTTTATAATTTTTAAATTAACAACCTGTTCACCGATGTCGAAAGGATAAGTTCATTCTCACTCTAAGCGAAAGAAAATTGATTTGGGTTTTTTCTAATTTTATTCCATGCGAACGATGTGTCAAAATTCAATTAAAATACATAAGTTCATGCGAACGAACAATAGTGACATAGACGAACCCAAATTGATTCGAATGTGAGTAACTAGCTTTCTTTCGCCTACATTTTCATTCGATATCGTCGAACAGGCTGTAAATTTTTGGTTTGTACATTTCCTTCCAACTTAAGTTTTTTCTTAAGAAGGAGTTCATACAATACAAATTTGCTGTGATCAATATTGATTGAAGAAGACAAGAAAAATAATAATCAAATCTTTAGCTAGAGGACAACTAGCTGCTTCGTAGTCGCTACACTACTCATCAGCACACACTGGGATTTGAACTCGGGTCTTGACGTATCATGATCCGCTGCTTCAACCACTCAGCCACCGAGAACTTAATTATTTTCTATCTATATATTATTTTTAACGCTATTTTACGTCTTGAGTATTATCCTGCAGAGTGGAAGGTCTCTATGATTACTATGATACCCAAGCCAGGGAAGGATCCCACTAAAGTAGAATCATATAGACCAATAAGTCTGCTACCAACAATTTCAAAACTGTTCGAAAATTTTTAATGGCGAAGTTGTCTCCAATACTGAATAATGTGGGATGTATCATCAATTTGGCTTTCGGACTAAACACAACATCATAGAACAAACACATAGACTAGTCAATATCATAAGACAGACTTTTGAAGACAAAAATTACTGTTCAGCTATATTCATCGACATTTCCCAAGCTTTTGATAAGGTGTGGCACGACGGACTCATGCACAAAATAAAGTTAAACTTGTTTGCAAACACTCACAAGGTTCTGGAAAGCTACTTATATTGGCGGAAATTTGTCATCGAAGAAGCATTCTAGGACCCACTCTATATGATTGATTTATACCTCTGACATTCCAACGAGATCCGGAGTCCATACTTCAACTTTTGCAGATGACACAGCTTTTTGCAGCGTTCATGAAAACCATCAAGAAGCTTCACGAAATTTGCAGCAGTAAATTTCAATATTAGAGAAATGGTTGAAACTTTGGAAAATAAAAGTTAATGAACAAAAATGTACTCATGTCACATTCACACTGCGTAAGCAAAAATGTTCGGCTACAAATACACCTATTCCGCAGCATAATGAAGTTAAATACCTTGGTATTTACCTCGACCGTAGGCTAACGTGGAAGCCTCACATTGATGCGAAAGTCACTCAGTTGAAATTAAAAGCAGCGCAACTAAATTGGCTTATGGGCAGAAGAAATTCTACCTTGAAGTTGGATTAAAAACTTTCTTTATACAATGCAATTCTAAAGTCTATAAAAAGCTATGGAATTCAATTATGGGGCACCGCCTCAACATCTAACAGTGAAAAATTCAGAGTCGACAAAACCAAATTCTTCGTACGATTACTGCAGCTCCATGGTACGTAAGAAATTCACAAATTCACAAGGATCTGCGTGTTCCGCTGGTAAAAGACGAATTTTCTAAGTATGCGACAAGGTATATCAGTAAACTGGAACTTCACCCAAATCCCCTTGCACGCAATATACTTAATTTTGAAAGCCACTCTCGGTTGAGAAGGAGGGACACCCTTGCCACCATCAGAACGTTAAATAGGTGATCCTACCGATATTATTCGAGCAAAGTAAAACATTTTTGTCTAGCAGTGGCTGGACTTAAATAACTTTTATATTTAGTATTAAGATTTGAATACTTATTGTTAGTTCATATTTTGAAGATTCAATAAATAAATGAATGAAAAAAAATATTATAATAAAAAGATGATAAAATAATTAAACTCAATTGTTTGATTGTAGACAAAAAGTTTTCATAGAACAGCTATTGATGGCAAACAATTTTAGCAACTAGTTTAGCGGTTTTTCTACAGAAAATTATTAATGGTAATTTTTTTTTGGTAAACAATCTATGGATAGACAAATTTTGTACAGGAAAATCTTCGATAACAAAAAAACTTTTTTTCTAATTTATCGAAAGCAAAAATTTCAAATAAAATATTAATCGATGACAGTATTTTTCCACAGAAGGTGTATCGCTGATAAGAGTTTTCTTGTAGAAAGTTTGTGAGTAGAAAATTTTCATGATCGATAATTTTTTTTTTAAATTAATCGATTGTAGAAAAATGTTTGTAAAAAATGTATCAAAGGCTAAAATTCTTTGCTGAAAATTTAACGATAAAAAATTTCTATATAAAACTTATTATTAACCGATATCTTTTAATAAAATAAAAAGATTCTGCAGTAAGTTATCGATACGATAACTAATTATTCGTTAAAATTGTTTTTAAATCAATTTCGTAACCAAAAATTTAACAACTTACATATTGGAAATTGGTGGTAAACAAATGGGCCCGACACCTTTCCTGAACTCGATTGGGTATGTTGTTTCCAAAAGGGCAATATCATTGCGTGTGGGTTCCGGTGAGTAATATGGGTGTATTATCATTTTTCTTATATAATATATATCGGCATATATTGTGTCCGTAGCTGATGATAGCAGAGATAAGCACTAAACTTATAACAAAATTTTGTGTAAACTTACCCGATTCAATGTTTTGACGCCCAACTAAACAATCTATGACGGCAGGATTTGGTTGAAATTTAGCACAATGAGCAGCAGTTAATATAAATCTTTCCGATACTTAAATTGTTTTATATTTTGTTAATGTTTTTCTAATTATACCATCATAAAATAATTATGAAATGCTTACTTATGTTACCCGAACAAAATAGCGGCATACTAGATGTTCTATCCCTTAAAGCCACAATCGAAGGATACTCATTTGGTTTCACATCCTCTCCATTGACAATTTTCGTGTTGACAGACCAACCACAATCACAAGGCTGGCGCCGCACATATAGCGAACAGTTAAACTTGCCAGTATCACCACCAGATATGTAAGCTACAGTTATAGTGTTGGCTAAACTTTTCCGGGTAACGTAACCAATACCACAAAGCTGTTCAGATCCTCTCAATTGTAAATCACCGTCGCGAGCTATATATAAAAAGTCTGAACAGGGATTGTAACCCTTAAAAAGCATATTAGAGAGAAAATGTGATTTATTAAATAAAGAGCAGAGCAAAAAATAAAAATTACATGGGGTAAGTTAAGAGAGCATTTTAGATCTATGCCGTAATTCACGGCGGCCTTAAATTTGTAGCGACATGATGTATTCGCTGGATAGAACCGTGGATAGTAAGGCGACTCCAGATAGGATACACCAGGACTTATATAAAAAACATGATCACAGTCTTTAAAAAGAGCTGTTTGTATTCCTTGCCACAGTAGAACAAACACAAATAAATATAAAACTGAAATGAAGAATTTGTTAAAAATTCAATTTTATGCTTATTGACGCACACACATATACGAGCACATTTGTTAAAATTAATTATATAAAGTTAGTTATATATGAAATAGTCAAAAAAAACCTAAATTTTTTAATTAACCTTTTTAAAAATGTTTTCAACCATATTTGCATTATACGTATTTGTTCAATTGTATCAAGTCATTACTTATACACACACACACGCATCCATACGCTGGAGTTAATTGGGCTATTAAGGGTGGTCCAATTATAATGCACAATGTTAATAGTGAGTCGCATCTCAAGCCAAGTCAAGTTTTTTGCCCAACTAAAAGTGATAATTCTTTGTTTCAGTGCTTGACAACTTCAGCCATGGAGAGATACACAAAGGAGCAGGCCGAAGAACTCGAGCTTTCTTATCCCTCCTGTATGGAATTACCCAGACAGTCAGTAGAAGACAAGGCTTAAAATCATCAGCCCTTAACCAACTCATTAAGCCTTAAAAATCTTAATTTTGAGAAAAAGATCTTCAAATCTTATTTTACTCGTGAAATCTTCAAGATAATAGTAAAATATTCATTCTGGCAACGCTGGTTCAGACCTTCCAATGCCTCTTGTATGCAATTTCCCAGCCAGTCAGTAGAAGATAAGGCTTAATGAATTAGTGGGCCGAAGTCCATTAAAATCGTCAGCCTTTAACCAACTCATCAACTCATTAAGCCTAATTAATCTTAATTTTGAGAAAAAAATCTTCAAATCTTATTTTACTAGTAAAATCTTCAAGATTAAGGTAAAATCTTCATTCTGGCCTTCTAATCCTTCTTGTGTGCAATTTCCCAGCCAGTGAAAGGAAGTCCATTGAAATCCTCAGATCTTAACCAACTCACCGATCTAAAAATAATTACTGGTTCGTTACATTCTGGTATCTGTTGCAAAAGAACAGCACCTCGATGGGTTATTAGCCCCCGTAAACCGGCATTGCACCATAGTCATCAGAGAAATTAATTTTTTGCGTTTTAAGGTCTAAAACAAAGCCAGAACGTTTCAGCAGAGTTAGGCGCCTCAACCATGATCAACACCGGGATGGTCTAGAGGCAGAAAATCTCGAGGGCTTTGCTGATTCCCGTTCGGCCAGTTGACTATTGGTAAGCGTTTCGTCCAACACAAGATAAGTCATGCGACTTCCTACAGTTTTATTGACAACAACAAATGGGGAACTCTTACCCCTCTATGCCCCAGAAAGCAGAGTATTGTCGGACTTATTTGATGATGGACCAACTCCATGCGGTCAATTATTCATGATTCACTAGCAAACTCCCCCTAACATGTGGTTTGCAAGGCTCACATCGGTCGCAACTTTTTGCCTTAAGTTTGTTCTCTTATTTACAAAACTATGTGAGCCTTGCAACACCCGTAATCGATGTCTCAAACAAGTGACCTTATAGACCCGACTAATCATTTACCAGGAAGTTGTGGATCATCTTCCGAACAAGAGAAGAATGGGGCATGAACCCAAGATGATTGCGGGATGGTTCATAAAAGTGGCACATGGATGGAACCAAAACGCTGCAAGGAGTTGCGGCGTCAATAGTGGGGTCTATAGCACGCATATACATAACTCTTAGTAAAGACACCCCAATCTTCCAAGCGGAACTATATGCAAAAAGAGAAGGAGTTGAAATACTCCCCGTTAGGGGACACAAGGGAGTGCTAATAAAAATACTCTCTAATAGCCTATCAGTACTGAAGGCCCTAAACAGTTTTGTCTTTAATTCCTGATTAGTACTGGAATGTCAAAACAGGCTAAATGAACTGGCAAGTCAGAACCAGGTTACTTTGATCTGGGTGCCAGGATATGAGGGGCACTACGGCAATGAGATGGCTGACATCTACGCCAAAAAAGGAGCAGAGGGAGCCCCACTCCAATATTTGGCTTCAATAAGAGTGTCCTTAATGAAGAGATGAAGGAATGGATGGAGTCCATCGTTGAGCAGTATTAGAACGAGATAGCTGGTCTTGAGCAGTCCAAGAAATTTCTAAACTTTGATGCTAAGAGGGCCGAATGTGCTCTAAAGCTAGATAGGAAAAACCTCAGAACACTGACAGGCGCACTTACACGTCATTATATCTGCCTTAAGCGCCTGTACAGGATGGGCATTGCTAACACAGACATTTGCAGATTCTGCTGTGAGGTAGGGGAGACGATGGAGCACTTGATCACCCACTGTGGAACATTGAGACATAGGAGATATAGGCTAGTACAACCACATATGTTAAAAGAGTGAGCCTTAATATCATTCCCAATGAAGGAGCTTGTCCCTTTTCTTGACGTATTTATCCCGTAATGGGGCAAGGGGACGCACAATAAATCAACGCTGGGCGCAGTGCAAGTGGCCGATGAGGGCCTATCCAATAATAATAATAATAACTGAATAAAGCAGATGTCATACTTTTTTTGAACTTGTAGAAAGAACATCGAGTATCAAAAGTTGTTGGGCTTGGAATTTATTAAAGTTTTCTGGCATTTGTCTGTCAAACAAACACATCAAAATTAAAATCAATGCCTGATCGCCATCAAGCTGCAGGTCCATACCACGCGTTATATGCGTTAACGAGTTCTAAGCGTCTGTGAAAAAAAGTAGAATCAATGCAATTGTATGAGACAAGCGACACATCACAACGCATAGGAAGCATAGACGCGTACGACGCAAAAAAAAGGTTTAATTTCTACTTTTATACGCGTCAAAAGCGTAATAACATTTTTCAGTTGTTTTTGATGCGGCAGATCGCAATTAGTTTTTTATTTTTTTTTATGTCATCGCTAAGAATGTTTCTGCCGTGCATTGTTATTTAATATTTTTATGTTCAAAAATTCTTCAAATACAACAAAAAACTAGTATATATATATTTTTATTTTGGATCAAAACTCAGGGGATGACACCTACAAATGCAGTGCATTGTACCAGAACTAGGAAAATAGGTTATGAGGAGGGGGAACGAGGGAGTAGTGTTTGTGAACATTGGACTTGAATTTTCCAACGTTATAACAGATACGAAATGCGTTAAACAGACGAAGCATAGGGCTGAAAAACGAATTCTCTGTAATGCGTAGTACGATTCCTCGGGCAATCGACCACAAATAGATGAGCTCTGGACGATGCACGTGTGCTACGTAAAAATGTGCGAGTTTCGGGAACAAGATCCCTAATCTCGTCAGAGCTAAATCCATTGTAGTAACGATAGAACAGAATAATGCATCCCACACTGCGTCGATGCTTCAGTGAGCCAATAGAGTTGGATACCCTACTCTCACCTTTAAGCTTCTTCGCCCTCTCCTGTACACGGTCGAGTAATCCCAAAATAGATTTTGAGGCACCGGTCCAAACATGAGAGTTGTATTCCTTTTTCGGTCGGATGTAGGTGGTATAAGTAGTAAGAAGTTCGGATGGAGTGCAGTACATCTTACACTGCTTCAAAAACCCGAGCTACTTAAATGCTTTTTTAGAGACATGAAAAATGTGTTCTGTCCAGCGAATGTTACACTATATCTTCATTCTAAGAACATCAAGAGCATCCGACATATGAAGCAGCATTTGCAGTTGCTTGTTTGTTTGTTAATATTAAAAGCGTTGCATGTAATTTGTGTTTCGAAAAGTGTAGAGCACGTAAAAAGTTTGCAACGCAATAAAAGAGACAACAGATATAACACGTGGTATGGACCTTCAGCTTCAAGCATACGTACACAAAGTTGACAGGAAGCAGTTTGAACGCGTCTAGACCACTTAACAGTTTTTTTTAATATTTGTTGTTAAATGAACAAAATTATAAATAGCTTGTTTTTGGTTCCTAGCTGTTTATATGCCGACATTTCATAGGAGCTCCCCTAATTATCTGAAGACTTGGAAACTTTTAAAAGATATTGTCAAACATTTAACTTTATATACTAGTAATTGAGTTTTAGTTAATATATTAGCTTCTAACATTGATATCAATGAAAAAAAAATTATAAACAAATTGTTTTCTATAATTCCCAGCTGTCTATACGTTGACATTTTATAGGAGGTACCTTAATCATCAGTAGACTTGGAAACCTTTAAAAGATCTTGTCAAACATTTAACTTTATTTCCCAACAATCTAAATAAATTGTTGAGAATTGAAAAGAAAAATGCTTAGAGAGGTGTTATTAAATCATTTTTATTTTAAAATAGCTCGTATGAAATGTCGACAGCTGGGAAACATAAAAAAACAAGCTGTTCATAATTTTTTTTTATATCCTAACAATCTAAATAAATTATTGAGCATTTAAAAAGAAAAATGCTTTAACCATACCTGACAAAATACAAAAAAGTCCACTGATGATAAGCGTGGCTCCTATGAAATGTCGACATGTGGACAGCTAGGAAACGAAAAAACCAGCTATTTATAATTTTTGGATTTGAATCAATTTTAGATAATAATAATAAACTCAGTTGTTTGAATATTTGTTTTTTCTCGGCTACGTTTACATTATATTTTTTATTATTCCATTGTAGCTTTTATTATTTACATACACACAAACACACGTACAAACACACTTACACACCCAATTAAACTAAAGTTAATGATAATGACTTATTTTATTTTCACAACTTTTATATAATTTTTCTTTGCCAATAGCTTAATTTTTGGCAGGATTTTTTTAAGGAAGTCCATTGTTGGTTAATTACCTTTTAAGTTTCCCATTTGCTTTTAAACTGTTCGATGCTACTTGGCTTACTAAGACATAATTGCTGCTTCAAATGCATTATAAGCCGTATTGCAATTGCAAGTGTTTTCATTTTTCTCAAAACAAATACTAGACTTTAAATTAAAATTGAAATTCAAATGAAAAGAGTATTATATATATATATTAAGGCCAGTTAACAAATTTGATCATCTTAAAACGACAACGCAGCTAAGCACTCCATTAAAGATAAAATTAGCTGGCTTATAAGAATTGAGCCAGATACTTCGGAGCAGGGAGGGTGGCGAAATGCTTAAAACACCTAAAATATTAAATATTTTGGAAATTAGCAGTATTAGAATTTTCACTTTCGTTTGTGGCTTATAGTAAGTAAGCAGGAGGGATCGTCTTTTGTTTAATTAATTGTATAAATAACTAACGTTCCATCAAATGTTTTGAAAAGACTGATTTTTGTTGGGTTTTCTTTCAAGAAATAACAACTATTCGATTTCTTAATTATTTGTTCATTTGTATTCAAATTAACATTTGTGCAAATAACTCTGAAACTAAATATTATTTCACAATTTTTACGAGTACACATGTACAGCGTTATCAATAACAAGCGTGACAATAACGTCTTGAGTTATATGGTTTTAATAATAAGGTGGCGGGGGTGGGACGATGTACGGCATGTAGAACGTATAACTCTTTTATTCGTGTAAATATAATTTACAAACTCATTTAAATTGCTCGTTTGACGTTTAAAACTAAAATCGTTTGCTTATATAATAAAAAAAAAGTAAATTGAAATAAAATCTTAAAGTGCGAGTAAGCCTAAAGCGTCGGAACTATACGAGTAGAAGCCAGATAGATCTGGTTTAAAGTTGTCAAACTCGCCAAAAAAAAAAATCGTCAACATGATTATCGCAAATTGTCAAAAAAACGTCAGCAAGTAAAATTAATCGCTTTTGAATAAAACTGTGTATATTTGAAACGGGATAAATATAGTATTTAAAGCTATAACTACAAATATACGAGTATACTTGTACAAATATGAATTTGGTTTCATATATATTCTACGGGTTGTATTCATGAGAAATATTTTTTGTTTATTAAAGGTTTATTTGGCAAATTTCTATACAAAGTTTATAAAATAAACCTTTAGGCTAGGTTAGGTAGGCAGGCCGCTGGATTCCCAGTATACCCTGTGATTCTGCAGTTCATTTGGGTCCTAAATTTGGTTACTTTATGTTTGGCTGGATAGCTGAAAAATGATATAGTGGTATAGGTATATAGTTAGATGGGGAAAAGGGGAACAAGTAAGCTTAGTCTCCTGACATGGTTCCCAAATGAGTCCAGTGACGACTGCCATGGTAACTTTCAAGTGGAATCTGGGGAGTTTTAATAGCTCCTTTGTTTTCTTAAAGGTCGTAAAAGCAGAGTCGCCTTCAACGCTCGTAAGACCCAATGTTGTTTATCAACACACAAACAAACGAACGCAAGTGCTGGCTCATCTGTAGTCATGGATGGTATAAATATTGAGGACTCGGATGATCTTGGGGTTCCTGGAATGAAGATACAGTCTGACGTTCGCTGGACTGAACACATTTTTTATGTCTCTAAAGAAGCATTCAAGTGTCTCGGGGTTTTGAAACGGTATAAGATGTACTTCACTCCATGCGATCTCCTTACTGTTTATACCACCTACATCCGACCGAAAATGGAATACAACTCTCATGTTTGGGCCGGTGCCTCAAAGTCTATTTTACGGTTACTCGACCGTGTGCAGGAGAAGGCGAAGAAGCTTATAGGTGACAGTGGGGTATCCAACTCTATTGACTCATTGGAGTATCGACGGAGTGGGGGGTGCGTTACTGCGTTCTATCGTTACTGCAATGGATTTTGTTCCAACGAGATTAGGGATCTTGTTCCCGAAACTCGCACATTTTTACGTAGCTCACGTTCATTGTCCAGAGCTCATCCATTTGTGGTCTATTGCCCAGGGAATCGTACTACGCATTACAGAGAGAATTCGTCTGTGTAATAAGTTGCCTGCAGATGTGTTTCCAGTCTGTTATAACGTTGGAAAGTTTAAGTCAAATGTTCACAAACACTACTCCCTCTTTCCCCCTATTTTCCTAGTTTTGGTACAATGCACTGCATATGTAGGTTTATTTGGCCCCTGAGTCCTGGTCCAAGAAAAAAAAATATGCCGCCACAACTTCTTGTTATAAAGCATGTGTACTCTGTGAACCATTTTCCTTTGACATATTCCAGCGTATGGAGCTTTATTCTTTTCCAGCCCGCTGATGAGGGTTGCCTGCAGATGACATCAATATCCCTATCCCTTCTTTGGCTACTCGTAAGTCGTCAGCGATGTTGTTGCCGTTATTGGATTCGTATCCACGTACCCGTTTCGCTGGAGTTAGTGTATACTCCAATCAGAGTTGATGCGGCCTTGCTGTGCGATACTATCATGATATTACCAACGAATATCTTGTAAAACCTCCCATTCATCTGCCCGCTTTGTTTATAGCCGATATTTCCGCTTGAATTTTGAAGTTATCTTCAAATTTCACTGTTATTTGGAAAAAAATAGTTGAGTAGAGCTGGCAGAGAACCAATTATGCGAATAATGAACCGATTGCAAGATGCTTAGGTAGGCAGGCCGCTGGATACCCCGGAATTGTCTAGGTTGTCCAGCTCACATGGGTCCTGTACTCGTTCCCTTTGTGATTTGCATGATGTTTATTTTTATGTAATATCTTAAATCCTTTCTTTAATTTTAGTGTTCAAATTTAATTTATTTTTAATGTTCAAATTTATGTTATTTAAATTTGATATATCAAATGTTTAGTAATCTGTAAAGAATGTAATTCTGTAGATGAAATAAATAAATATAAATAATTTAAACCAGTGGTGCCCACAAGTTCTATATGGAAGAGTAAACACCAATACATTTAAGAAAAAACTATTTTTATTTAATAGTTTTTGTTCTAAGAAGCAAAACATTTACAAAAACAAAGTTCACACTGATAACCGCTGTCGTCAATGTTTATCAACAAAGCAAGCGAAAGTGTTGTTGCTTTGCTTGTGTGTGTGTGCGGTGAAGAACGAAAAAAAAAATATAAAAAAAGAAGTGTTTGTGTATTTTTCATTGCTAATGCTAAGCGCAGTATTTGTGTATTAAAGTGCACAGCTCTATAGCTAAGCTATACAAAATTACAAAAACAATTGAGTATCAAGCGCATAGGGCTGGGCACACTTGATCTAAACAGTACCAAACTTATGAAGTAAATTAGTCAACAATGGTTGTGTTGTTGTTGTTGCGTTCTTATTGTTTCGCAAGCATGTGTGTATGTACGTAACAACCATATTTGTATAATTGAGTCTAGAACAGCACAAACAATGTAGAACGTTAAAAAAGAAGTAAATATAAATAACAGACAGATGTTTGGCAGAGAGAGTGAGTTTAATTTTAAAAGTCGTGATAGACAGTAAGCAAGATGTTACTTATGTGTGTGTATGTGTGTGTATTTATTATGCAATCATATAATATTGCGATCTTAAACACTAGTACGATTGATTCTGACAATAGAATTCACAATTTGTTAGTAATAGGGTTTTGTAGTGATAGTATTATATGGTTGGTCATTACAGCAAAATTGTAAACATACGAATACAATTATTACAACTTTTACGACATATACGAAGGCGGAGTGATATTGTAGCTACCTAGCGCTAAATGGCGGCGCAAATACAATTTTTTGTTTGAAATTTCGATCTGTCGAACGTAAACTGTTAAAATTTCCCCCAAATTCATCGATTAGCTTATTTGTTGTAGTCTTTCGACTTATCTGAAAATATTCATGTTACTAAGAGAAGACTTCTTTTGTATTTAAACTCTAGTGATTATATTCATAACTGTTTGTAGTTTTCTAATGAAATTTTTTTTTATATTAATTCTATCTATTTCCTTGTTATACTGATTTCTCAGCTGAAATAAATAAATAAATATGCAACTTTTGTATTTCTTGAAAATCGGAAAAAAAGTGAATTTCGTGCAGTGGTCAAACACTGTTATTGAAAGGAAAAACAGCGAAAGAGACAAAGGAAATGCTTGATAAACATATGGTGAGTCAGTTCCGTTAGATTACATGGTAAAATATTGAACTGCTGAATTTAAACGCGGCCGAACAAGCACGGCAACAAGAGGAGGGCCAAAAAAGGTGGTTACTGAAGAAAATAACAAGAAAATCTTCGATATCGTTAAGAATGATTGCCGAATCAAGTTACGTGAGATTGTTGAAATGATAAACATATCATAGGAAAAACTATTTTTATTTAATATTTTTTGTTGTAAAAAGTAGAACATATACAAAAACAAAGGTCACACTGATGGTCGCTGTCGTCAATTTAATTTTTACCCGTAACACATGCGAAAGTGTTGTTGCTTTGCTTTTGTGTGTGTGCAGTGAAGAACGCCAAAAAAATATATAAGACGAAGTTGCTTGTGTATTTTTCATTGCTAGTGCTGAGCACGGTATTTGTGTATTAAAGAGCACAGCCCTATAGCTAAGCGCATTTACAAAAAACAAATGAGTATCAAGCCCATAGGGCTGGGCACACTTGCCTTAAAACATTGTCAAACATATTTGTTCTTCTTTGCGTGTGTTATTGCCGGTGCCAAGTTTATTTGTATTGTTATTCATGTTTCCTTTGCGGAAAGTGCTGCCACTCTAGTTTTATTTGGCAATAATCTTTTTAGTAAAATATAAAAGATTAAAATATATTTCCTAAAAACAAAAATGTCAATTTCTTAGTTTACCAAACGTTTTTAATAACTTGTAAAGTTTGTATATGTTAATAATATTTTTAAAAATATTTCTAAACATTTCAATTTCGAAATACACTATAAAAATGATATTCTTTCAATGTCATTTAAATGGTTTTGAAACTCCAGTTAACAAAACTTTGACACTGTTTGTTTTATTATTATTTTTTTAAATAATAATTTGCGTTAATGCGTTTTTGAACTTGAACGGTGCAGTGCAAAGAAGGAAAATGTCATAACGCATTAACATATAATTTTGTTTGTACAGCTGTTGCTGATAACGTACAGGTTTACCTTAAAACAAATGACAAATAATATTTTTTTTTGTTAAAAATTAAATTTGTTTAGTTTGCACTGAGTTTTATCTTTTCCACTTGATTATCAAATAAATTTTATTGTTAAAAAAAAGCAACTAGGAGAGACTTTAATTCGATAAACTTGCCATCCTGGTTGGTTTAAACTTCTCGGGCAATTAGTGCTGCCCTATTGAGCCCTCACTTATACTAAAAAAAAGTGACAACACTCTAGTCATATTATTTTAATATTGTTTTATTACCATGTTAAACAATTTATGTTGCTTATCTAATGCTATATCATTGTCAACAATTGATAACTAAAATGTATAAACGAAACATCACTGTACGCTAAATTGATGGAATTTGTTTTGGGGAAAAAGATAAAGCAAGTTAGAAATGTATATGGCACTTCTAACAGGTGGGCCAAAATAAGTCGTCCGTTGTTACTAGGCGCTAATTTTTATTTTAAATAAAAAACTTCGATTCCATGTTTTGATTACGTTTATTTGAATTTTATTCCTCAATTCGAGTAGATGATATCGGCTAAATAAGCGCCGCCGCAATTTATTACCATACGGGTTCATTTTAAGGCATTTTTCATCACGTCGGCGAGAATTTGGGTTACAGATTCTCGAGAGTAAACAGCGCACCATACAGTCACTTTGAGTGAATGTAATTATTCCTTATGCATTTTCGGTGCCCCAGAAGTGATAGTTTTGCTTGTTTACATACCCACTGAGGTGGAAATGCGCCTCATCGCTCATTATGATTTTAGTCGAAAAATCGTCTACTTCGTTCTCGAGATTTTGGCGGCGCTTATTTGGTCGATATCATCAACTCGTATAGACCAATAAAATTCTAAAGGTTTAGAAAAATATAACCACAAAACAGAATCGAATCGAAGCTTTTTATAGCAAAAAAATATGAGCGCCAAGCAACACCTGATGGCTTCTTTTGGCCCACCTTTTATATACAAGACTTGTTTAAATCTTTGAGTACCATAAACGAGTATGCATGTCTGGGAGTTTTTGTTGCTTATATTTCTAAAGACCGATTAAAAGAAAAAGTGCTTGAATATTGAAACTTGCTATCTGATAGCACATTACATAAAGATAAAGAAAGTTTGAAATGTCGAGACCATTTTATATATAAGCATGTTTGAACCGGAATTTTTGTCTCCTATATTTGTCCAGTTAACAAAAATTCCAAAGACCGATTAGTAGAAAAACGCGCGGATAATAGAAATGTTGAGAATTGAGACTTGCTGTAGCACAAAGTCCCGAACACTAGAGGTTTTCGGCTAAGGGTGGCTGTTCAGTTTTATGACCTTAAGGTTATTAAAAAAAATTCAAATAATTTGCAGAAATGCCGTTCTATTGAAATTAATTTTTATAAAAAGTTTGTAAATGACTGCAATATTTATGGATAAAAGTTGCAACCTGTATGAGCCCTGCAAGCCATATGGGGGCGCTGGTTGAACATAAATAATTCAGAGCGTGAAGTTGGTCCCTCATCAGATTAGGCCGACAAGGCAGATGCTGAGGTAAATCAATTTCACAACCTGTCTTTGCTAGTTTCCCCCCGGGAAGCAGGTTTTACATCGGCGTACACATAATCAGGGCACTCAGCTTTTTGGGTCATATAGAGGTAGGAAGCCCTCATTTGTTGTAGCAAATAAAGTTCTAGGAAGCCGCATGACTTATGTTGTTTTGGACTTCCGAAGCTTTTACCAAGGGCTAATTTTTTATATTCTTGGATCAGTACTCAGGGGATAACCCCTACATATGCAGTGCATAGTACCAGAACTAGGAAAATAAATTAAAAAATAAAAAAGTCTAATATAATTTGCTTAACAAACTTGTTTGGTTTTTGGGTACCCTTAAAATCGAAATTTAAAAATTACTAACAACATTTCTAATCAATTAACTAAAAAGATATGTGTTATTCTTGTAGCAGGTGCCAAATCGCTGTATACGATATCGAGCAAGATTAAATGAAATTTTTGATTTTGATATCATGAGACACGATATGGAAAGAATTGTATCATAATAATATAAAACCGTTCATTTTTTCTTGTAATCGTACTTTTAGGTCTTATATTTATTACATTTTGTTTAAATAACCATCTGATATGTATCCTTTGCCATAATCTATACATATCGTAATGTCATTCGTTACGATAAATAATTCGATTAGACCCTAGGTTTAATATTGCTAGAAATCGAGTGAACAAAAAAATCGTATCTAAAATATTATGTAAGCGCAGATATATGCCTTTTTGGTGTTTTAATAAATCAACAACCCTATATTGTTCATATTTCCCAAACCAAAATATTTGAGTCCAAAAAAGGCAAAAAAAAAAAAAAATCGCATATTAAGCGACAACGATTGGAAAACATTTGATAAATAATGTCTTACGCATGAAGAGACAGTTCATTTGTTTTTAATAATAAAAACCTAATTTGAATTTATATTCACAAAGCAGATAATATTTGTCCTTTATGAGCTTAATTCAAAAAAAAAACTATTCATATAATAAATATTTATCATTAATTAACTTTTGCCATGACAACCTTCATGCAGCATTGAAGTCAAACTTTGAAAAAATTATATAAAAACATATAGTTTTTATTAAAACTATGACAAAAAACAATGACAAAATTTTGTATGTTAAAAAAGTTTCATACTGGCTAATGCCTAAAAGCAAGCCATAATAAATTGCCAATAAAATAAAGAAAAATTAAGCATTAAGATTAAAATGTATATATTACATAATAAAATTTTTATATATAATCATAAATATGCATAAACGTATACATTTAAATACAAAATTTAAACGAAAGTATGTATTAGCAATTAAAATTGTAGATATTCTTTTAGCTTGGAAAGAAAGTAAAAAATAAATTGAATAAAATTTATAATAAAGTTAACAAAAATTGGCATGAAATTGTATTAAAAGGGAAATAAAATAAAAAATAATACTTAATTGAGTTTATATAAATTTATTTATTAATGTTTTAACTTGTTTTTATATAAACGCCTAAAAGTAGGCTTCATTATATAAATTAAACTTGCTGGCAAATAAATGTTAACTTGCTCTAACACACATACACACACACACACACAAACGATTGCCCAAACAAATATAACCCAAGCAATTATAAATTATAATAGTTCTTTTTTTATTCAAATATTTTTTTGTGTTGATTTTTTGTTTCCATAAAATTTTTCTGGTTTTTCATTTAATGTTGATAATGGCCACTAACTTTTAATTACTATTCCTCACCCAGCGGCTTTTTTATGCATGTGCGTATGTATGTAGACAAGCATGTTAGTATTAGTGTGCGTGTATCTTGTTTTAAATATTTGCTTGTTATACGTTATTTTCCATTTTCCATTTAGGCTCTGAGAGGTGGTACTTTTAGTGCTGTTATTATTGTGGTTTTTTAAATATACTCATACTCTTAAACATTGACCTGTTATACACACACGTGCATACATATAAATACCCTCTCGCACACTCTTATTCATTTGACATAAAAACATAGCGGCTTGTTTAATGTATTTGCGTTTTTATCGTATATACGCTTTTATTGTACATTACTGTGCTCATTTACAATGAAATTTGTTGTTGCTGTTATTTTTCCTACTTATATGACTGACCATGTAATGTGTAGCTGTTGTTGTAGTTGTAGTTGCTGTAGTATACAAGTATAATATTGGTTTGAGTTTTTGTGTATATAGAGTGTAGTTTACTCACCAGCCAACCAATCAGCTTAACGCACATATTGTGGGTTGTTTTTTTTCCCTTTGGGGCCCATTATGCCTTGGTGCTTAAGAAGGTTTATTTTGTGGGCCGTTTCTTGTTTTTGTTTTGTTTCATTTTCTTTTTTTTTTTTTTTGCTCTCATTTTTGTTCATTTTCTAAATTCATTGGGGTTTTCTGCTCATTGTAATTACTACATCTGATGCTGATCATCTCAGGAAGAGTTTAGTGTTAAAATGGTATGATATTTTTAGAGTTTATAATTAAACTTTTTAATGCTTAATGTATTTGGAAATTTAAAAGAATTTTTTGAAAGTATCTTTTTTAATACAAAAGTTTTTTAAATGAAGCGATGTTTCAAAAAGATGAAGCACTTAAAAGAAAAAATTATTCAACTCAAGTGCAAAGCTGTTCACTTCAGGCATATTCGAGATACATCTGAATATTATACAACTAAAGGGGATTGTTAAATTTTAAGGGCCGATGCTGATTTTGTATAAAGAACAAATTATTTAGAAATTATTCTTTTCATCATAATGCAAAGATATGATAATATTGGTATGTATGGAGCAAAATATTGGCCAAATAGCTGCTGATACCTTGGCAGCACACCTCCATCCAATAGTCCGAGTTTTCGTTGACGCTGAGGCATAATAGAGGTTCTATGCCGTTAATGTGCCGAATTATCTCATTCTTTAGCTCGTGAATTGTTACTGGCTTATTGACGTACACTTTTTCTTTTAAAAAGCTCCAAAGAAAGAAGACCAACGGTGTCAAATCACATGAGATAGCAAGGCCATTGGATTTGTAGCACAAAAGAGCCATATTTTCTTAAGCTATGTGGCAAGTGGTACAGTCCTGTTGAAACCACAGGTCGTCCACATACAAATCTTGCACCACGAGCCATAAAAAGTTCGTTCTGATCTCACGATAGCGAACATCATTCACAGTAATTGCCTGACCGGCTTCATTTTGAAAAATATACTGCTCGATGATGCCGCTAGCCGATAAACTGCACCAAACAGTTACTCTTTGTGGGTGCATTGGCTTTTCGTTAATTCTGCTTATTGACGAAATCAGTGAGATGAAAATGTGCCTCATCACTGAAGATGATTATCTTTGAAAATTGATCATCCACTGTGGCAATTTCTTGCCATTGTCTCATGGACCTCAACATACTGCAAGATCGGCTGAAAGCATTACTGCTGCTCAAGAAAGTGTTCAAAAGGTTCCGCTTAAGATTCAGTTCACACAAGAGCTTCTTCTATAAGACCATTTACAAAGCCGTATATATGTCAATAGGATGTTACAGATCGCCCATAAGAATACCGGTTTTGATGAAAAAATCATAATGAGGAATTATGGGCATACACAGAATAGTTGGTTGTGGGCAATGGAAAATCCTCAAATTATTCATCAGTCAACATTAAAAGTGACAGTCTGATGTGCATTTAAGTACTTCTTTGAAAAAGAAAACGGCGTAGCGGTAACTGTGAATGGGAGCGATATCGTGATATAATTGAAAACTTTTTAACGTCACAACTGCATGCTTTGGGCTTGATTAACATGTGGTATCAACAAGACGGTGTCTCAACACATACAGCCAGGATTACAATGGAATTACTACGGGGTTTCTTTTGCCAACAATTTATTTCTAGGAATAGTGATGTTGGTTGGTCTCCACGGTCGCCTGATTTTACTGCTCCGGACTTCTTTTTGTGGGTACTCGTATCTCTGAAAAGCAAGGTTTGTGCAAACAGACCAGAAACGCTTGAGCATCTCAAATAAAATATTCGTGATGAAATTAATGAATTACCGCGTGAAATGTGTGGAAATATAATCAATAATGTGCCCAAAAGAGCACCCATTTGTGAGGCTGACAGAAGCGGACATTTCCTGATATTATATTTTATACATAATTGCCAACATTAAATGAAATATTTATCAACATAAGATCGATTCTCTTTCATTTAATAAACCATTATATACAAGCAAAGTCGTATACCACCCTGTATATGTATGTACATACGAGTATTTTATTTTATTTATTTATTTTATTTTCTATGTTTCCCAGCTATCTATATGTCGACATTTCATAGGAGCTACCCTAATCATCAGTAGACTTTGGAAATTTTTTAAAAGATGTTCTCAAACATTCAACTTTATATCCCAACAATCTAAATAAATTGTTGAGAATTTAAAAAGAAAAATGCTCTAATAATATCTGTCAAAGAAATGTTAGAGACGTGTAGAAATGAAAAAGCTTGTTTTTTGTGTTTTGACAGATATTATTAGAGCATTTTTCATTTTAAATTCTCAACAATTTATTTAGATTGTTGGGATATAAAGTTGAATGTGTGAGAATATCTTTTAAAAAATTTCCAAAGTCTACTGAACAAGCTGTTTATAAATTTTTTATTGGTATTTCAACTTACTTTTTTTGTATTGGATATATAACCAAGTGTGCATATATCTCGTGCAATTTGTAGACCTCTAGTATGAGTAGTGAAGGGTGGTAAAATTTTAAGGGCCGATGTCAATTTTGAATAAAACACAAATTGTTTAGGAATTATCGTAATAATGTATACAACAAAATATTGGCCAAACGCCCACCGCGATTTCGGGGGCACACCTCCAGCCGACGGCCCAAATTTTCGATGACGGTGGGGCATAATTGAACTTCTATGCCGTTAATGTGTCAAATTATCTAATTTTTTAACTCTATACTTGTAGCTGGCTTATCGACGTATACCTTTTCTTTCAAATAACCTGAAAGAAAAAAGTCCAACAGTGTCAAATCACATTATCTTGACGACCAATTGAGATAAAACGACCGTTTAATCTGTCGCGCAAGAGACCCATTGCTTTGTTAGTTGTGTGCCAAGTGGCTCCGACCTGTTGAAACCATATATCGTCCACATCCATATCTTCTAATTCGGGTCATTAAAAGTTCGTTATTATCTGCCGATAGCTGAAACCATTCACAGTAACTGCCTGAACGGCTTCGTTTTGGAAAAAATATGGGCCGATGATAACGCCAGCCCATAAACCACACCGAACAATCACTTTTCGGTCACTCATTGATTTTTTGTCGGCCCATATTTTTTTCCAAAATGAGGCTGGTCAGGCAGTTGCTCTGCTATCGTGAGATATTTAATTTTTATGGTTCCGAATCACTGTTGGATTATTATTCGCCTAAACGCGACAATTCTGCTTATTGCCGAATAAACTGTGGTAAAAATGTGCCTCATAATTGAAGATTATTCTTTTTCAAAAATTTATCATCCATTGTTGCCATTTCTTGCCATCATTCTGACGACACTTGATATGGCTGACGACGCTTGGAATGGCCAAAAGGTTCTTGAGTCAATTATAGCTTGTCAGCATGTAAATGGAAGTCTTTATGCATAATCTACATCAGATATCTGCAACTGGTGCCTTTTGTAGTAATCTAAGTACACCCGCCATAAATCGAGTTGCGCTGTAATTGGCCACCGTATACTGTTTGCAAAAGTATGTTTTGTGGTCGTTAGAACTTGCGTCTGTTAACTAGAGAAAATTAACACTCTTTGTAGACTTCATGGAATGCATTCAAGCACACAATTAAATACAATATTTGATAAGCTTTCTCGTTGCCCTCAAAGAGTAACAAATCCAACAAAACACTCTTTGTAGACTTCATGGAATGCATTCAAACACACAATTAAATACAATAACTAGAGAATTGATTTCTCAATTATTTTTTTTCCACATTCGGCAATCGAACTCGTAGTTCTTTTTAACAACGAAAATAATATTTGTATGTAAGGATTTGCAGTCACACATTTACCTTACCCATGAGAGTGCGCGTGTTCAGTTTTTTGTATTTACTCACTCATACTCGGTAAACATATTCGTACTAAGCGCGGCGTTGCCAGAAGTTTTTTAAAACAATATGTTTTGAAGAAAATATATATACATATTTTATTTGAACATATTTAGTACAAAACCGATAAAAATAATCAGAATCTTTTACAGAAAATTATAAACAGCTTGTTTTCAATGTTTCCCAGCTGTCTATATGTCAGTATCAATAGACTTGGAAATTTTTGAAAGATATTCTCAAACATTCAACTTTATATCCCAACAATGTAAATAATTTATTAAGAATTTAAAAAGATAAAAAACAAACTTTTTCATTTATACACGTTTCTTACTTTTCTTTACACCTTTCAAACAAATGAACAACTATTGGTTGCTACGATTTGCTTTTTGAAAGTATCGAAAAACAGAGAACAATTTTTTTTTTTTTTTTTTTTTTTTTTGTCATTCATTTATTTATTGAATCTTCAAAATATGAACTAACAATAAGTATTCAAATCTTAATACTAAATACAAAAGTTATTTAAGTCCAGCCACTGCTAGACAAAAGAGTTTCATTTCGTGCGAATAATATCGGTAGAATCACCTATTTAACGTTCTGATGGTGGCCAGGGTATCCCTTCTTCTCAACCGAGAGTGGCCGCCAAAATTAAGTATGTTGCGTGCAAGAGGATTTGGGTGAAGTTCCAGTTTACTGATATACCTTGTGGCATATTTAGAGAACTCGTCTAACTGCAGTAATCGTACGAAGAATTTGGTTTTGTCGTCTTTGAATTTTTTCAATGTTAGATGTTGAGGCGGTTCCCCATAATTGAACTCCATAGCACCATATAGGCTTTAAAATTGCGTTATATAACAAAAGTTTGCAGTCCAACTTCAATGTCGAATTTCTGCCCATAAGCCAATTTAGTTGCGCTGCTTTTAATTTCAACTGAGTGACTTTTGCATCAATGTGAGGCTTCCACGTTAGCCTACGGTCGAGGTAAATACCAAGGTATTTAACTTCATTATGCTGCGGAATAGGTGTATTGTTAATTTGGAGAGCCGAACATGTTTGCTTACGCAGTGTGAATGTAACGTGGGTACATTTTTGTTCATTAACTTTTATTTTCCAAAGTTTCAACCATTTCTCTAATATTGAAATATACTGCTGCAAATTTCGTGAAGCTTCTTGATGGTTTACATGAACGCTAAAAAAAGCTGTGTCATCTGCAAAAGTTGAAGTATGGATTTCGGATCTCGTTGGCATGTCAGATGCGTAAATCAAATAGAGTGGGTCCTAGGATGCTACCTTGGGGAACTCCTGCTCCGATTGACTGTGAGAGACTTGTAAAGTCACCTTCTTTGATAACAAATTTCCGCTCGTATAAGTAGCTTTCCAGAAGCTTGTGAGTGTTTGCCGGCAAGTTCAACTTTATTTTGTGCATCAGTCCGTCGTGCCACACTTTATCAAACGCTTGGGAAATGTCGATGAATAGAGCTGAACAGTACTTTTTGTCTTCAAAAGTCTGTCTTATGACATTGACTAGCCTATGTGTTTGTTCTATGGTGTTATGTTTAGCCCGAAAGCCAAATTGATGATCAGGGATACATCCCACATCATTAAGTATTGGAGACAACTTCGCCATTAACAATTTTTCGAACAGTTTTGAAATTGTTGATAGTTGACTTATTGGTCTATATGACTCTACTTTAGTCGGATCCTTCCCTGGCTTGGGTATCATAGTAATCATAGAGACCTTCCACTCTGCAGGATAATACTCAAGGCGTAAAATAGTGTTAACAATAAAAAGTAGAACTCTTCTAGCTACACGAGGTAACTGTTCAAGCATTTTACCAGTAATTTGATCTATACCTGGAGCTTTCCTGGGGTTTATGTTATTGATAACGTTTTCGACATCTTGAAAGTTAAGTCTCAAAGACACAGGCTGTCTAACAGCATACGGCGGAAATTCTACTGCAGCATCCGCTGAATCATTTGTCGTAAAAACATTTCTCAAATGATCAACGTACACCATCCCCTTTTCGGAATTGCTTCGTGCCCAGTCGCCAGTTGAAGTTCGCAAAGGTGGCTTACCTATTACGAGTCTTTTCAGACCTTTTGTCGCTTTCCACAGAGAATAGTCAGATTGCGGGGTACCATCCAAGCTTTCCAAATATGTTTTAAGGGAAGATATTCTCTGGATTTCAAGCAGATTTCTTAGTCGAGTTACGCATTCCCGTAGCCTAGTTTTAAGCTGGGGAGACCTGCGAGTTTTCCACTCTCTTCTAACTCTTCTTTTTTCTGACAGAAGTTGTTCAATTTCAGCCGAATAAGTTCTATTGTTCTCATTTCTGTGTCTTATATGACTAGTGGTAGCATGCTGTACGGCCAGTTTGAGGTTTTCAGAAAAATCGTTAATTGACGCATCAATATCCTCAGGTGTTCTCAAGGCGATATTTTCACTACAATGTGTACTCAAAAATTTTTTGTATTTTAGCCAATTAACTCTATTGACGGTCAACGGGGAGCCAATCTCTTGGGGGAACGAAACAGAGATTATAGTGGGTGAGTGATCTGATGACAAATCCAATGAAGGCTCCACTTGCATCCACTCTAAAGGAAAATTTTTCGCAACTCCAAAATCTATACCATCAGGGATCTTTCGTCGGTCTGACGGCCAATAAGTGGGGTGTCCGCTTGAAACCACATCTAAGCCCATTTTGGAAACGGTGTCAAAAAGCACACGGCCTTTCGAGGTAATTAAACGTGATCCCCAAAAAGTGTGTTTAGCGTTATAGTCGCCGGCCGCTAAAAATCGAGAACCAAGCGATTTGAAAAAATTTGAATATTGGCTTTCTGTTATTGAAAATCGTGGTGGTGAGTAAATCGAGGATATAACGATTTTTTCATGAAAATATTCAATGCATATATTTGTAGCTTGGAGATATTCCTCACGTGTCCCGTTCATTAGATAATGCTTAATTCTGGTCTTTATCAAAATTGCCGAACCGCCGCAAGATCTTCCACGGGGATCTTTTGTGTCATATAATGTGTAGCCATTAATTTTGAAATAACTGTTGGTTGTCAAATGGGTTTCAGCAATCATCATTATATCGATCTGCTTTTCCATAAGGAAGTGCTCAAGTTCATTTTTGTGATGGCGAATGCCGTTTGCGTTCCAGAAACATATTTTTAACCAATTCATTTTGTTAAAATTGCCTGCAAAATGGTGGATTGCATTTTCAGCATTTCCTGCATCATGTTTGTCATGGACACCGTAAATGTATTTATAGATTGAACAAGAGTCTGCAGAGTTGCCTCAAGATTGCTAAAATGTTGGACGGAGTTTTGAGGCTTGGGCTCCTGATTCAAATTTGGTTTATCGGATTTTACCACATTCGCATAAGAAATTTGTTGGGGGTTTTGCACGTGTATATGGCTGGTTGGCTGGCGTACCTGGGGAAAATTGGTTGTTGAAATGGTGTTTGACTGCTGGGGTGGCATATTTAAAATCAATGGCTTATTTGTCATTGACCGCTTAAAATGAGTATAGACAGGGCAACCTCTATAATTTGCAGTGTGGTTACCTCCACAGTTACTGCATTTTTTAACACTTGCGTCGGCCTTTGGCTTATTGCACTGAGTTGCGCCGTGAAGTTCGCCACATACAACACAAACAGCGGGCAACTTACAGTAAGCCTTTGTGTGGCCAAATTCTTGGCAGTTTAGGCACTGAACGGGTCCTGAACGCTTATGTGGCTCCTCAACGGTAACCTTACGATGCAGAAGAAATTTAAGGTTATAAATAGGCTGAATTTCACCTTTTTTCAGGACAACATCCCTGGGTTCTAGTTCAACCCTAAACATGGGTTGAGGGATCTTTTCACGGTTCCTGATATTTACTACGGTTTTTATTTTAAAACCTTTATCTTCCAATCCGGTTTTAACGTCATCAATATCTACGCAAGGGTCAATACCTTTAATAACAACCTGAAGGCCTTTAGCACTTTTAAGTTGATAAGTATAAAAAGATCTTTTTTCTTTTTCCAGAGCGGCAGAAAGTTTTCGGTAATCATTTTCGCAGTTGACTTGGATTTTTGTTTCACTTATTTGTCCGTGCTTCACTGATGTTACGTTGAAGGTGTCTTTACCAATTGCCGAAATAAGTGCTTTTACCAACTCATTAGATGTAGGTTCTCTCAAGTATATTGGTGGCGGTTTAAATGTTTTTTTTGATGCAGTTGGCTCGTCAGTCTGAAGGATAGCAAACCTATTACTATCCGTTGTCGCAGAGGTAATATCGCCCTTAGACATTTTTGGTTGCGATGATATTTGCGCGGATTTAGGGCTTCGCTGACGTTTAACCACGGTTATATACCTATCCATACCCACTTGAGTTTTCGGTTTATCAACAATAGCTAAACTGGAAGATGGTATGTCATCTGTTGTAACAGCAATGTTTGGCGAACACGAACGCGTGCGTTTTTTATCTCTTAGAGACAGAAGATTATCCAATGATTTTTTAAGTGATTCTTCCTCAGAGATCCAGAGGTTTTTTCTAGTGGAGCTAAGCTCCCTCACAGAATTGCATCTAATAGGTGCACTCATGCAATTTTTGTTTTTTTATTTATATTTTTTTTAATTTAAAAGTATGTAAAAATAATTGTCACAAAGTTTTTCTTTTGTATAAATTTGCTCTTCTACTTATTGCGGTTTTGCAAGCAAACAAAACTTTAGTGTATAGTTTTTTTCCCACTGGGTAGGTTATCTTCACGCACAATAACAACAACAATAATGCACTGCCACCGCACTTGTTTTATTGAAATTGATTTTATTGTTTAGTTAATGAAATGTAAGGAGTTTATTTTCCCGTTGTTTTTTTAAAATAATTTGTTATTGTTTTTACAATTTAATACAATATATTATTGTTTTTATATGTAAGTTTAAAAATATGTTAGCACAATGATTTTTTGGTTTTTTTTTTGTTTTTTTTTGTTCACTTTTTAAAAACACGACCGCGCGGTTGAAGAATCACAGAGCCATTGAGAGAACAATAATTCAAAGAATTGAGGTTTATTCGCTATATTAGCTTCTACATTGATACCAATAAAAAAATTATAAGCAATTATAATTATGTTTATAATTTTTTGATTGGTATCAATGTAGAAGCTAATATAGCAAATAAAACTCAATTGTTCGATTAATCTTTTACTTAAAAAACAAATAAAAAATTTTTTTATGAAGCACATTTTCATCAACTTTCTTGTATTGTATATTCCTTTGTTTGTAATAATTTTTAGTTCTTGGTTTTAATCCACAACTACGATAAATGCATAGTTACGTGTATATATAACCAATTGTGGAAAAATTTTTGTTTGAATTGAGTTTTCGTTTCAAATTGTTCAGCAAAAACAATTTTATAATCATCATTCAGTATGCTACTTTCAAAATCGTCAACATGCTTGGAAATTATGAAATCTGGCAGCCGCTTTTTCAGTTAATGTTAAATAAAAGGTGTCGCATATACACGAGAAAATAATTTGTCGAAGGTGTTATTTTGCAGCTGGTTTTGTACTTATGTATGATTAAGAAAACGATTAGAAACGAAAATAGAAAATACTCAAAATGTTTCTCTTACTAAGTGCTAGTAACAACACCACTCTTTTTTATGGTCGGTTCTTATACTCTATACGCACAAGATAGGAAAGTGATTGGGTACATTTTTTATGTAACAAGATATCACAAACGAACGACAAGTATAAATACCACCGCATCAAATTTTAAGAGTGTTTAAAATACTTGGATGTGGAAATGATTGGGTAAACAATCAGTGTACTTATGGTTGCGGTGCATCGGTGCAGATCTCTGAGGTACATCAACAATGAGCGTGAGATGCAGTTGTTGGGCACGAGTTGAGGTAGACGGCTATTCATCCACACTATCGCGAACAGCAGCAATATTTTTTGCAGAACGAGCTGTGAGATCATATACTGGTGCTTTTATATCTTGTACAGGCCTAATTTATGCACATTTAGATGATTAAATTGGCCGAAAAAGTGCAACGATATGTATTTTGATTTGAACGTCCATTTTCATAATAAACCTAAATAATTTTCACGCGTTGCAGGATTATTATATATCTTTCAGTGGTTCAAATTAAAATAATCCAAAATTAAGAAATGTCAAATGAAATGCAGAAAAAACTTGACGTTTAAGTGTGGTTCACTTTCAACATCGGCCTTTAAAATTTCACTTGATATATGTAATATTTATTTCAAATTTCCTTTTTATTGCATTGCATATATAACTTAGTTTGTTTATATATATCATAAAATTTGCAGGCCTCTAGTACGAGTAATATATCTAAGTGCCCGCCTTGAAAAAAAAAAATATTTAAGGCTGAGTACATACATATATCCTTTTTTTATTTAAATAAACTTTCAACTGCTTTCGATTCAACCTTTAGACCTTTTAATTACTTGGTTGTTAAAATTACATTTTTTTTGTGTCAATAATTTTATATTTCAACTTATCTCTGTTCTTTTGCCAACAATAATTGAAACATTTTGTAAAAATTCTAAAAAAAATCTTCTTGTGCTGTTGGAAAATAAGAAAAAACTCAAACTATTACTTTTACAAACTACGTGCGGAAAAAGTGCAATTAAAAGTTGTTTTAAATTAAAAACTAAACACATACAAATGCAGCCTAAGTACACATAAACTCATACTAGCACATAAACACACACACGCACATGCACACACACTCGTGCTCGTACAAACAAAATGAATAAATAAAATAGTGGAAAAAACGTTTTAGAAAATGATAAAAATCCTTACAACAGGCTGAATAATAAAAAAAAAAACAGTCCATAACGAAACGAATAATGAAAAAATAACAAATTAAAAACATACACATGTATGTTAGTATGTATGTACGTAGGTATACAACAAACATTTTTTCTCATTATTGTTGCTGTTGTTGTGCGACAAGGCGTACTACGCTTTATAACTAAATGCATAGAAAAGTAGACAGCCACATAAGTACATACATTTAGAAATGCATACATACATATGTACGAGTACATATTAAAAAACGTAGAGCATGAGTTTGTGTGATGTTGGCTAACAGGACTTTGAGCTCCGAAACATGTGTGTGCGTGTGTGTGTTTGTGTGTGACACTGCATATATGAGGCAAAAAATAGGCGGCCTCTTGTAAATACCACGCAGCCTCTCCAAAGAGGAGTAAAAAAGAAAAACACCAACCAGCAAAAAAAAAAAAATGATTTCTCTGTACATAGAAAATGGAAAAAACAACTTAACGTTGTTGTTTTTTCCATTTTTTCCATTGTGATTAACATAAATACGCAAAAATGTTATACGAAATATAGAAATGAGAAAAATACTGAAACGAGAGAAGATAAACAAAATGCATTAGAACAAACTAGAAATCATGTTTAGTTACGGTAAATAAAATTACACAACGTTTTGTTATTGTTTTTGATTCAGAGTGTGGAAAAGAGATGAACGACTACTTTAGTGTATAGTAAATGCAATGAGTTAAGTCTAAGCTTATTATAAAAAAAAAATAAAACGGAGCTTTTTTTCCAAAGCGTTAAGTAAAGTGTTGCCAAGTGAATTTTTTAACTAAATATAATATTTACTTATTTATTTAATCAACTGAATGAAAAAATGAAATATTATTATTTATTTATTTCTTTAGATATTATTACAATTTGAATTACGAAAAATCGTTAACAATAAAGCATTAGTACGAGTAACAGAGGCTACCAGCTTGAGTATATTAGTATTAGTGTTGACATACATATATTACATAGTACAATTACATATACTTATGTATATTACAATTAAATGGGATCTCATCAAACGAGTTCAAGATTAATTCAGGGGTACTGCAAGGCTGAGTTATTTTTCCTACCCTAGTTGTTATCTTCCTCAACGACCTTCACTATCAAACTTCCAACCCTATCCAATCTTTTGAGGATGACAACAGCGTTTGGCACTCGTACTCTTTTCGTTATAGGCCCAGCCTATCCGAGATCGCTGCCAAGGGTAAATTATGAATGATTCACTGAACAGTGATATTCTGTTAATCTCGGAATGGGGTCGTAAAAACAGGATCGCCTTCAACGCTCGTAGGATCCAGTGTTGCTTATTAACATACAAATAAACGACTGCAAGTGCTGCTTCATCTGTATGGAGGGTGTAAGTATTGAGGAACCGGATGCTCTTGATGTTATGGGAATGAAGATACAGTGTGATGTTCGCTGGACAGAACACATTTTTCATGTCTCTAAAAAAGCATTCAAGTCTCTCGGATTTTTGAAACGGTGTAAGATGTACTTCAGTCCATCGGACCTTCTTACTATTTATACCACCTACATCCGACCGAAAATGAAATACAACTATCATGTTTGGGCCGGTGCCCAAAGTTTATTTTTGGCGTTACTCAAACGTGTGCAGGAGAGGGCGAGCAGCTTATCCGTGACAGTAGAGCATTCAACTTTATTGACTTTGCTCTGACGAGATTAGGGATATTTTTCCCGAAACTCCAACATTTTTACGTAGCACGTGTTCATCGGCCACATCTCATGCGTTTGTTGTCGATTGCCAGGGGAATCATACTACGCATTACAGAGAGAATTCGTTTTTCTGCCGTACGCTTCGCCTGTAGAATAAGCTGCCTGCAGACGTGTTTCCTATCTTTTATAGAAATGGTAAGTTCAAGTCAAATGTTCATAAACACTACACCCTCTTTCCTCCTCTACACAACCTATTTTTCTAGTTCCGGTACAATGTACTGCATATGTAGACTGAATCTAACCTGCCAATTTTAGATTTTGTGTTGGATATTTAATCAGTTTAGAAAAGCATCGGCGTTATTTATATTATAATCTGATGGGGTTTTCAGAAGGTTAATGATGTCATCAGTACCATACAGTCTGAGGCGAAAAGAGCTTCGCATGTTTTCAAGAGATGTATATTACGTAAGGGTGACTTGTTGCAGAAGGAGCATATGGGTTGCGAATCTCGTGAAGGAAGATGTTGGTGAGTGAGTTATGTGTGTGTAACACGCAGACGAGTATAGGCTTTCAGTGGAACTTTATCGGGGTTGACTTTTTTGATATAGATGATCGTATTTCTTCCATGATCTTAAAAGAGCGTTACTCAGGTGATTTAAATTCCTTCGAATGTGGCTGAATGTAAATGTTGGGTGCAAATTTGCTTGCTTGGCTAAAAACTCTGCCGCTTCACTTCCAACTATTCCTGTGTGTCCGAATTGAATATTTCCGTATTCTATATTTTAATTATATAATATAATTTGAGCATTTTATCTAATGCTGTGTGAACCGGTGCGCAGTCTTGAAGAAAGAACGATTTTTCTTCTTTAAATATGGTCGTTTTTCTTGGATACATCAATCAATTGTTGCAATAGTATACGATGATACTTTCCTTTCGCATCCCAAAGTATAGTGACCATAACCTTGCCACCCGATTTCACTCTCTTCGCCTTTTTCAGAGTACTTCCTTCCATATTTTGACTGGTTTTTGGTTTAAGGTGTGTAGTGGTGGGCCCACATTTCATCAACAGCTATTGATCAACGCCAAAACTCAACAGCATTACTCGTTATCATGTCTAAATACCGCTGTGAAGTGGTCTGTCAAACTCCTCTTTGTTCGACACTGAGCAAACGCGGCACCCATCTCGCCGATAGCTTTTTCATATACATACACATGTTTATGTAAAATGGTATGAAACTAAACTGCATCGTGCTGTGTACACGTGTTTATTTTTTTTTCTCTTTTTTTACCGTTGTCCGTATTTTCTATATACATATGCTCATTATTAATTTCGTATGAAATCAAAGTGCTCCGGAATAGGTAGCAGCATATGTACATGTGTTTAATTTTTTTTTTGTATTTTTTCATCGTGGTCCGTGGTTTCTTTATATGTTCAATATTAAATTCTTTTCAATGCATTTCATTACCTTGTAGTGTGGAAGGTGTTGAACTAAATTTTGCTAATCTGAGCAGTGTCGAAGTTTTAACTAATTTAATTCCAACATTTTAAATGCTGTCATAGAGTTTGTTTTAGTCTTTCCTGTTGTTATTGTTAAAGTAAAACCTCCACAAACACTACTCCCTCTTTCCTCCTCATCATAATCTATTTTCCTAGTTCCAGTACAATGCGCTGCATATGAAGGGTTGTAAGGGTCAACTCCTAAGTATTGGTCCAAGATAAAAAAAAATGTTGCACGCACGTTCATATGATATGTTTACTATTTCCACAATCTCACGTAACTTGACTCGACGATCACTCATAACGATATCGAGGATTTTCTTGATATTTTCTTCAGTATCACGTCTTTTAGCCTTCCTGTTCGGAAGGAGCTGACTCACCATAATGTTGATCGAGCATTTCTTTTCTCTCTTTCAAATAATAGTGTTTAATCACCGCACAAAATTTACGTTTTTCCTATTTTTCAATTCAAACGCATACAATTAATAAAATAATCGAAGAATTTGGGTGAGCAAGAGACGTTTGACAGATCGCAGTTTCAAAAAAAAAAAAAAAAAAAAAAAAAAAAAAGCAATAAAAATTGTTTTGTGTTTGTGCTGACATGTAGTGCTAGGTGGCTTCAATATCAGTTCGCCTTCGTATATTAATAGTTTTGTTTGGCAGTCTGCACATTAGAGCCAGCGTTGGTTGCTATCTCAATAACACAGAACGAGATATGAAAAACACATCGTTGGTGTCTGGATAATTAAGTGTTTAATGGTCTGAATACAGCTGCTCATGTTCCTGCAAGATTTACGCACTTTACTTTATCTAATCTCCTTACTAAGCGTTATAGCTCGCGAGAATGCAATCTAGTACCTTTCTGAACATTTTTATAAAAGGAATGTGAGCTTGCTATAATGTGACAGTTGAATTAGCTAATTACATATATGAAAAGTAGTGGTTAGAATTTACCTTTGAGCAAGATTTTTGTAGGACAGCCTGCTAAGAGAAGCACAAAATATCAATAACTTTTGAAATCAATCAGGTCAAGTTTGGCAAACACGAGTTTTGTCATATTTAACAAATCTCATGGCATGCGATAATTCCATGCTATTATGCCAAGTTTGATCATATAATAGCCGCATAAGAAAAGATAAGCGCTGTTCTTCGCAGTCTGTCTGGTTTTTTCTTCTAAATAACACCCATCTTTCCCTGAATGTTAATTGTTATTTTTTGTGCGTTAATAAGATGCCAGAAGCTATATACCTACGTACATACTTATATACATAAGCATGCTTGCACAATAGTCAACAATTTTACAGGCTAAAACCAAAACCAGCGTTGAATATTTCATCATGCTTCACTATGTACTTTAAAATGCTGCATTTCATCTGGTATGAGTTGTTAGGAATATGTATTTTTTCTAAACGATAACTACTTCTCCGACATTTGTATCACAATTGTTTGTGTAGTTGTTGTTGTCTTATATGGAGACCTGTTTTAAATATTTTTTGTTATATATCCTAGTCCCAACAAAGAGGTGGGTTGTTAAAGCTAGTTGTTGTTGCTTTTGTACATACACCAAACCCGCCTTGAAGTAACCAATCAGAGAAATTGTTTACGAATGTTGAAACAAAAAGAAAACTGTAGAAACAATAAAAAGAAAAATAAAAACTGAAAGAAAGACCGAAAAGTCGTACACACTCTTATGGCCAGTATATAAACAGACAGCTCTGTTGCAGCTGTTTTGCTGTTGCTAATGTCGCCGTACGCTTTTTTGTTGGGGCTTCAACAACACACCGGCTCCAAAGGGAAACTCGTTCACTCAAAACAGCTCTTAAAGTTTTTTTTCTTTTCATTGTGTTCGTTTGTTTTTATTACCATTTTTGTTTGTGCCCATTTCGTAGTTGTCGTTTACATCTTAGATTGTTGTTTTTGTAGCAAAAATAAAAACGACAACAGAAAAATCCACGTGCTTTTTACAGTTTTTTTCTGTTAACTAAACTGTTGCTGCTGCTGCTCTGCAGCTGCATGAAATTTATTTGCATAGAAAAAGAGTAAAAAGAGAATAAAAACGGGTTTTTATTTTTTTCGATATATTTACGGGTAAGAGTTGTTTAAAAGAGATTCCTTTTTTTTGCTCTTATTAATACGATTTTTTATATTATCAGTGTTTTTAGTGACTGCTAGTGGGGAGCACAATTTACTGGAGCAGAGTAGCGGGGAAAATAGTAGAAAAAAAAGCTTTTTGAAGTTTTAATTTTTTTCTTGCATCAAGTTGGCAGAAAACTAGAAATTATTTAGTAACACTTTAGTATGCTTATAACAATCATGGAGTTAGGAAGCATAAAGTGTAAAATGGATATGGAGAGGATATACTATGTAAAATATATATGTACCTGTTATGGATTTACATACATATGTTTGTATTTATGTACAAAAATCAAATGTAAAGTCCGTTTATTTATGTATACTTAGAATAATTTTTAGTTTTTAAAAAATATTTTTATTGATTTCATTTAATTCTATTATACAAAAAATGTTAAGGGTATAGTATACAAGCATAAGCATGATTGGCAATTTAGCTCCTTTCACGCTAGACTTAGCGTTTTTCAATATCTAGAAATCCGCATGTTTTAGTTTCAACGCTTTTTTTAAAAAAATAGGTATACAAGCATAAGCATGGTTGGCAATTTAGCTCCTTTCGCGCTAGACTTAGCGTTTTTCAATATCTAGAAATCCACATGTTTTAGTTTCAGCGCTTTTTTACAAAATATGCTAAACTAGCGTTTTTTATGTACTTACTTTTTTGCAATCCTAAAAAGTTTATAGTAAATTCTGATAATCTAGAAAGTGATGTGAACTCCGTATTAAATTAATGTTATTTTCTGAGATACCTATATATGTATATAAAAGTCTGCTGTGAAATTAATTTCAAAAGTTTTGATACAGAATAATTTAAAACAAATTTACCCCGCAATCAGAAATACTCTTTAAAACAAAATTCTTTGAAATAACGTTAAAATTACTATTTGTCAAAAAGTTGTGTGGTTTTGAAAACGAAATTGACGAAATTTAAAATAATTTTTCTGCTTATGGGAAAATATACCTATATGAGTATAAAGCTCATTTGGGGTACATAGTTTGAAAAAATCATACAATGAAAATTAAATCGTCCACCTTTGTCATTGTATACCAATGTCATGTATACCAATAAAAAAAAACGAGTTTTGTTTTTCTGCTTTCTAGCCGACAGCACCTACGAACTGTCGGCATTTCATAGGTGCTGTCCTAACCATCAGTAGAAATAATTTTCAAACATTGAATTATAAGTAAAGATTCAAATTATTAGCTGCTTCTTACTTGGTTGCATCAGCAGAAAAGTTAATTGAATTATCTTTAAACTTGACGGTGTACCCTTTCGCAAAGATAGGAAGATCAACAGAAACGTGCGAACCATCTAGCTAAATATAAGTTTGTTGTGTTCTCAAAAATGCTGTTGAATCGATTTTTAAAATTTTTTAAATATTGTATTTATATTTATATTTATATTTATATTTATATTTATATTTATATTTATATTTATATTTATATTTATATTTATATTTATATTTATATTTATATTTATATTTATATTTATATTTATATTTATATTTATATTTATATTTATATATATATTTAAAGTAAAATTATGCTTTGTGCATACAATCATATGCATACATACATATATACACTAGTGTGGTGGTTTTTAGCGCTTTTTGGAATAGTTCACGGCGCTTTTGGGTTACAAATAGTGTAAAAATAATAAGGACACTTCACATTAAAATTCAAAGACGTATATTTTTAAAACCAAATCGAGTATTACAAAAAAGTAAAATGTGATTCGTGGATAATTTTTCTAGTTATTGTTTTCGTCTAGTAACGAACAGAGTATGTAAGCTATGTATGTACGATGGTCGAACTGGAAAATAAAATTGTTTTAATGTTGTTTTTAGGTACTACAATATTTATAGCTCGATTTTTTTTTTATCTTGGACCAGTAGTTAGGGGATGACCCCTACATATGCAGTGCATTGTACTGGAACTAGGAAAATAAGTTGAGATGAAGAGGAAAGAGGGAATAGTGTTCGTGGAAGTTTAAATTTAACAATAATAACACGAAAGACTAAAACAAACTCTATTGCAGCATTTAAAATGTTGGAATTAAATTATTTAAAACTGATTAGTGCCCAGTGTATATACCTTCGACATTGCTCAGATTAGCAAAATTTAGTCCAACACCATCCACACCACAAGGTAATGAAGTACATTCAGAAAAAATTAATATTGTGCATATAAAGAAAACACGGGCAACGGCGAGAGAAGAAACAAAAAGAAACGCGTGTACGCATACTGCTACCTATTCCGATGCACTTTGATTTCATACGAAATTAATAATGACCATGTCTAGATATACAGAAAATAAGGACAACGGTAAAAAAGAGAGAAAGAAAAATAAACACGTACAGCTTGCTACCTACTCCGGTGCAATTTGGTTTTATATAAATTTAATTAATGAAAGTACACATATAGAAAATACTGACAGCAGTAACAAAAGACATGTGCACACAACGAGAGACCAAACACTACTCGATTTTTTTAAGTTCATAGTTTTGTATTTTTAGATATAACTTAGTTGATCATTTTCAGTTATCATATAATTATTTCACTGACTAACAAAAAAGATGAGGATTGTGTTGTTAGAGAATCTCGGTTTTTAGAACTTTTAGTTTTTGAGCTTCATTTAATTTAAGTTTTAATACCAATTTTTTTATAAAAACAAGTAAGAGTGTAGTATATTCCGCTGGGCCGAATCTTAAATGCCCTTCATAGTCATAGATAGTCATGTAAATACATATATAGTATATTAAAAAATTTAATTATATATGCTCGGGGAAATTTTTTTTGCCTGGTAATCGCCATGCCAAAACGGCAATCTTTCATGGAAATTTTCACGGAAAAATCGTTTTGGGCTATATCTTGGGTATGTGGACCGACATCGAAAATTTTAATTTTCTGTGTTTTTATAACAAGAACTGCTATTACACAAAAAAAAAAAAAAAAATGTTGAATGAAAAATTCGGTTTAGACTATATCTCGGTTATATATGAACCGATATCGGAATTTTTCATATTCTGTATTTGGTAACCTCCTTATATTAATTTTTATAGTAAAAAAAAAAAAATTATAAAAATCGGTTCTGGTTATACCCCGGATATACATATATGGACCGATATCGGAAAATTTCGTTTTCTGTATTTTACTTATCTCTTTTCATAACAAGAACTGTTTTTTACGCAAAAAAAAAAAAAATCTTTTTTCATGAAAAATTCGGTTTAAACTATATCTGGGGGTATATATGGACCGACATTGGAAATGTTCATTTTCTGTAATTTTGTAACCTCCTTTTATAACCAGGCTTGCTTTTAAGCGAACAAAATTTTTTCAATGAAAAATTGGTTTATATGGACAGATATCGGAAATTTTAATTTTCGGTAGTTTTGTAATTTCCTTTTATAATCAAAACTGCTTTTAAGTAAACAAGCATTTTTTTTTTCATGCAAAAACCAATTTAGGATATATCTCGGATATACATACATATATGGACCGATATCGGAAATTTTAGTTTTCTATGTTTTAGTAACCTACTGCTTTTCAGAAAAAAAAAAAAAATTATTTCATGGTCAAATCGGTTTAGGCTATATCTCGGATGTATGTGCATACATATATGGAATGAAATCGGAAATTTTAATTTTCTATGTTTTAGTAACTACTTTTACGCAAAAAACTTGTTTCATGAAAAAATCGCTTCAGACCAAATCTTGAGTATATAGGGACCGATATCGGAAATGTTCATTTTCTGTATTTGGTAACCTCCTTATAATACCAGAACTGCTTTTAAGAAAAAAATTTTTTTTTTCAACGAAAAATCGCTTTAGGTTATATCTCGGGTATATGTAGATGTATATCGGTCCTTACATCTACATATCGGAATTTTTCATTTTCTGTATTTTGGTAACCTGATTATATTACCAGAACTGCTTTTAAACAAAAACGAAAAAAAAAGTTTTGTGTTTAAGGTTTGATTAAATTTTCCTGTGAAAAGAAAATAAAATCCTTGCTAATCTGTATCTAGGTAATTAAGTTATTGACCTGTCCTGTTAAGCACCGGACTAGCCTCGTTTTGTACGCCAGTTCCCTTTATGTTAGGGATAAGTATGCTAACATAAAACAAGACAAGGAATCGCTAATCGTATGTACATAACCCGAGGCTCTTCTATTGGACAGTCCTAGTATTATACTCTTGCGTTTATTTTATCTTCTTGAACAGCAACACATGTTGATTTCCATTCATCAATTAAATTATATTAATGGCGAAATTTAACAATTTATATTAAGTGCTTATAAATAGTTTATTTTGTTTTGTGGCACGTTACCAAAAAAAAAGGACAAAAATCGATAGACACTATTGTCCTTTCCACACAGTCATGGTTTCATATACGAGTAGCTTGCTTTAAATTAAGCTATTAATATTATTTACAGCTAATGGCATTTAATTAAGACAATTTTAATAGAAAAGTTTGCATACAGGCGCCTACAAACAGCTCTCTATTTATTCACTTTAACAAAAACACGCAATTTCAAAGTATACCTGCAACTAAACTGATCCTTTTGGGTGGCCGTCACTATTTCTTCAAGTTTGGTTAACACTAAATAAAGTTAATTTGTATAGGCCCTTAATAATGCATGAAGCTAATGAAGTAATTATTTTTAATATCAATACTATAAAACTAAAGTAACCATAATGACAACAAAATAATTTAATTCTCAATTAAATAAAAGGTATTCGTGTTATTTATTGTGAGCTTGAAGGACTCTCCACTAAAACAAAATTAAGTTGAACAAATAGAAAAAGAGGAAAAATGTTATCACTGTATACCAGCAGCGGCATTAAACATTCTTTAATTTTTTGTTTATTCTGTTTTAACAAAAGCACACTTAAGTATTTATCAATTAGACATTTTATTATACTCAAACACTGAATTACGCGTTAGAAAAGAAATTGATATAAAAATGGGTTAAATTTCTCAAAAAAAAGGAAAAACTTCTAAAAAAATTGATGGTTGTTGTTGGTTATTGTTTAAGTAAAAGGTAAAATTAGTTTTATTTAATATGATAATTTGGGTGTTGTTTTGTTGAGTAATATTATTTGCCAATGTATTATACGTTTAATAATATTTTTGTTAGTTGTTTATTTAGGTCTCATATCGCTTTCTTTTGCCGCAGTAAAAAAGGATTTTTATGTAGAAATTTTATAAATTTTTTTTGGGGCAAAATAATTCGAACACAAATTACGTGATTTTGGGTAGAAGACAAGGATTTGTTGTGAGAAATAAAAATTGTTTTGAAAATAAAGATTTATAGTCTTATCTAAACATTTTAAAATACTTTTTGTGATAAAAGTAATTTTTGCCGAAGGGGTTACCAACGTTACACAACAAAACAAACATAATAATGCGATATTAACTAACTAGTTGTGAGTTCGAGTCCAACTTCAGTCAAGAAGAAGGATTATTTTTAATTATAACAATAATTGCTGTGAAACAATAAGACCAAAGAAGAACAGAAAAAATAACTGAATACCATTAGCTGGGGGATAACTAGCTGTTTCGTAGTCGTTACACTACTCATCAGCCAAACTCGGGATCATGTGAACGTGATGTATTTGAAAAAAAAAAACATAATAATATCTACAAGGACATCTCATAATCATAAAAGTTTTCTTATGACATTACTAGTTCATCTTATTATTAAAAGTTTATAGCTTAGAACCAATTTATGTTACTATCCAGACGTATTCAAAGCATTGCGGCAAACATATAACTTGATAGGCAAGAATCAACAATCGCAAAGCCACAAAAATTGTGTTTAAAATTGCTTAAATATCGCTTAACAATTATTTTGCGCGGTTTTTATTTTTATTCAAAGCCTTAATTTAAAGCAGACTATTTTTATTTAAATTTTTTTTTTATTCAATAGATTCATTTACGAGTAATGCTCTATACCTAGCATAACTTTAAGTTGTAAGATATATTGGCAAAATAAAAACTGTTTCAAACATATTAAGAAGTAAAATTTTAGGAGATCTACTCAAATTCACTTAAAATTAATTTTCTATATTTTAAAGAAGATTCTAAATAGTTAACAAGACAGCCAAAATTACAGGTCTCGCCGTTGAACAACTTCTGAAATGTTTAATTACACATAGAAAAAAATATATGTTTGATATGACAATACTAAGGGTTGTACCTCATAACAGTATATTGTTAATTTAAAACGTCATTAGTATAGCTCTCCAAAGTATTGTAAAAAAAGTATTATAAATTACTATTCTATATTTTGGTTCAATATTATTATAATAAAAAGCAACTATAGTATTAATTGGGGTCACCATATTAGTGTCATATTCAACCATGTTATGATGTTTTGGTCATTCCGTATGTTAAGTTAACAAACATTACTCCCCCTTTCCACCTTCTCAAACTCTATTTTTCTAGTTCCAGTACAATGCACTGCATATGTAGGGGATATCCCCTGAGTACTGGTCCAAGATACAAAAAAAAAAAAAAAAAACAAATTTTTGTCGTATACAAACACATTACTTTCATTAAAGAACTATACTAATGTTGCAAAAAACTTTATTTTAATGTACATAAAATAATAAATTAAAGCTAAAATTTAAATTAATATTTTTTGCTTCTTGATGGGATGAAAGCACAAATGCCGTCTTTAATGCTGACTTTTCTATTAACTATAATAAGTCAAAAATGGTTATTAAGCACTTCGTTGAAATTGCAATATTAGGTAATACATATTAATATAGTTATATGTAATATTAATATAGTTATATGTAACATAGTATGGTCAATCACATGGTTGAACTTAGAAATCTTCATGACTTTGATAATAGTATGGTTGGGTACAAACATAATATGGTTAGCCGGAAATATGGTTGGATTTTTTACAATACAAGTCTGCTGTGATCAATAATTTTGATTGAAGAAGACAAGAAAAATAATGATCAAATCTTTAGCTGGGGGACAATTAGCTGTTTCGTAGTCGCTACACTGCTTTTCAGCACCCACTGGGATTTGAACTCGGGTCATGACGTATCATGATCTACTGCTTTAACCACTAAGCCACCGAGCATTTAATTATTTTCTATCTATATTCATCTCATACTGAATCACATATGCATTTTGTTAATTGCCCACATTGTTTGTACAGCGTTTGCTGTCTCAGAACTAGCAGTATTTCTTTTTAGAAAGAAATACCGAAATCAATAAATTAATATTAACATCTCTGGGTACGGAGATTATTAAAATACAAAAATATGTATGTTAGTAACTAAAAACATAGAAAACAAGTTGTTTATGCTTTTTTGATTGATATCAATATTAGAAGCTAAGTATAGTGAATAAAACTCAATTGTACAAATAATTTAATTTATATTTGAAAATATTTTTGAAAGAGTGTAAAGTCGACTGATGATGTGGGTCGTTCCTATGAAATGTGGACATATAGACAGCTAGGAAACATAAAAAGAGCTGTTCCTATTTTTGATTAGTATTAATTAAAAGTAATAAAATTTAATAACAATTTTTAAATAAATTCAGATCTTTGTTTTTGTTTTTTTTTGTTTTCTATAAACCCTTAAACAAAGATTGAATTAACAATTAAAAATCTTTTATTCCTCGATATTTCGATAACAATTTGCTATCCACGTCAGGAAAATTAAATGTTATTAAAAATTAATGTCCAAAATTACTATATACAAAAAATTCATACACAAGGAAAAATTCTTAACGATATTAGCAAATTGAAAAATTTAAATTAAACATAATTGAAATTAAACTTATTCTGCAATCAAGACATGCCCTGTTAACAATTACAACATGTTGTGCCTTACCCTTAAGGAAATCAATATGACACATCACTACTTTATTGCACCATAGTCATATCTACAAAAAATTAGCTTTTCCAGTTAAGAATGCAGAATTGTTAACTGCGCCAAAAATTTCTTCAAATTACTTTTAAACTGTTTCCTTTGGAAGATATTTTACAAAAATTGTTTCTAAGACTTGTATGGAAGCTATGTTGCAAGGAGTGATATGTCCCTGCAGGTAAGGAAATTTCTTGCACATGCTCCGCTTATGTTACAGGTAAATTATTGTGTTTTAAAAACTAGGAAAAAAATAAAGTCTATATGTGACAAAATTGTTAGATTTGCTTTTAAACTAAAACTTCGGGCTCATGTTTCAATGCATTTCATCCAGTTTCTGATTCTTTCATTTGAGGACTATCTGAAATTTCGTTTGTTAATTTACTTATTCAATATGATAGTATCCCAAGCTCCTGCAGCGCTAATGATATCGTTTTCTAGATCAATTGGAAATCCTCAAATATTTATTCCCTGGAATAAATATTTGAACACTCTTTTTGCATACGTGCTGCTCGTTTATGGAATTTTTTACCGCATAGCTTGCGTCTTTTTAACATGACGCTAAGAACCTTCAAACGGAAGCTCCTGGAAACATTTGTACCATTCACACTCTCAGAAACACCAGCATTACGCAAAATTTTCCACATTTGCTTCGTCTAACTCGGTCTAAACCTGCGTCGACAGTAAGTTCTCTTAAATCTTTTAACCTTCGACTTACAAAGGTTTCCAAGTCTTCTTTTTTTTTTCTTGGACCAGTACTCAGGGGATGACCCCTACATATGCAGTGCATTTTACCAGAACTAGGAAAATAGGTTGTGAGGAGGGGGAAAGAGGGAGTAGTGTTTGTGAACATTTGACTTGAACTTTCCAACATTATATCGGACAGTAAACACATCTGCAGGCAACTTGTTCCACAGACGAAGCGTACGGCTGAAAAACGAATTCTCTCTGTAATGCGTAGTACGATTCCTCGGACAATCAACCACAAATGGAAAAACTCTGGACGATGAGCGCGTGCTACGTAAAAATGTGCGCGTTTCGGGAACAAGATCCCTGATCTCGTCCATTGTAGTAACGATAGAACAGAGTACGCTGCTAAGTCTTTTATAAACACTAAAATTCTGGTCACTCCTATCTTCATAGAGGGCTTTTAAGGCTAAATTAGTCAATGATCTAAAGTAATTAATAACCTGTGTAAATTTTTGTTAAGTTTGATATTTTGCGTGGCAAATCTTCCTAATAGGTATATGACTAAAAATATCATTGAGTAGACTGTTGAGGAATAACATTTTCACTGGAAAAATAAAGTGTAGTGAAATCAGTCATTATTTAATTATTACATTAAGGAGCAGAGATCAGCTAAATAATATAGTTTTATAGAATCTACAATTTTTACATTTTACAGTTACATTTGATATGTAAAAGGGAGTAAACACAGTACCGTAAAAATTTCGTTCAATATTTGCTTTTTTACTCCTTAAAAAATCGTTTGCTTATTTCTTTTTTTGCATTTAAAATACTTTTATTTCAATAAATTAATATGGAAAGTTATTTAACATTATCTGTACTCAACAAGCCCATAAATATTGCCACAAGGACATCCTTTATTAATAAATATTTGCAAATAATTCATTACCAACTCATTTTACTAATGAACTCTTTACAATAATTTTAAACTCATTATGGCAATAAAAACCCGCAACAAACATTCCATTATCACACTCTCCAACCCCGGCTCAGGCAGCGGCTCTGACAACCTTATCAGCACAATAATAATTTACAAATTATCAATTAAACATCCGCTCCAGTGGCCAACAACCGAATACATTTGGTCATTTTGGTTTTTCATAATTTAACTTTTAACGAATTTATAATTGTTATAATATCAGTAGTAAGTTATAATTGCAATAATAATTGTAATGAGAACAAAATCATATTCATTCGAGTACATACATAAATGAAAGATTGTGGCCAGTTGTGGCATACGCTGCCTGTTATCAACGGTCTGGCATCAACCGAAAACCAGCAGGACACCAAAAAAAAAAAAAAAAAAAAAACAACTATAACCAAGTTGACAGTTCAAATATGTTTATCACGCCTGGATGTTGTTAAAGTTTCAGTTTATGAAAATTTAATTGAAAATTATAGTAAATACGATTTTATAAATTTTAATTGACTTTCATTTAATAAATATATTTTTAATTAAAAACGTTTGTGTGTTTGTGCGTTTGTGCGCATTTACAAGTGCTTACAAAATTTTAACACCTTTTTATAGTTGTTGATTGCGTAAATTCTTTAACAGCACAACTCACCAATACATATAAAATTGTTACTATAGATGCAGTTATGTGTGCGCATTTAATGCCACAAATACCACAATGTGAGTACTACTGCAGTAGAATTTGCCAGCATGTTGTTGTGTAATGCAGTTTTATTGTTTAAACTGATTTTCAACAGGATATTCCTTAACGAGATGTTTTTGTTTAGAGAGTGATTTAAAATTCATACGAATAGTTGGTACTCAACTATTTACGACTTCATAGATTAATACGATTTCTATGGGAAAATCAAAAATCTCTAAAAGAATAAAAACCATTGTTAGAGCATTTAGCATAAAGCACGAAAGAAACTTAAATAAGCATAAAAATTTCTTAAATAATCAACGTGTAATTGGAGGGCGCGATCACGAACCATAGTGTTGGATCTGGAGGGTTCTGTGATGAGCTTAGCATACACGACTTTCTGTGCCTATCGCATGAATGTAGTGTCCTTCAGGCAATAGCTGTGATTAACTATAACGACTTATGGCTTCACATAAAAAGTTGTCGCGTGGTTAACACAGAAATACCTTGAATAAACTGTTAAATAATACAGTTAGTTGAGGTAAACAGCTAACCAGTGAGAGTGAGACGCAAAACTCTCGAAGAACAAGCCTGGCCGCACTAAAAAATAATTATGATGACGCGTTAGCTGTTCTCCAGCTCAGAGCTGCCTTATTTCTTAACTTGGACTAGTACTCAGGGATTAACCCCTACATATGCAGTGCATTGTACCAGAACTAGGAAAATATGTTGTGAGGAAGGGGAAAGAGGGAGTAGTGTTTATGAACATTTGACTTGAACTTTCCAACTGACGTAAATCGACATTCTATTGATGTCAAAGTACGAGTGAATATAGTGAAAGGATTAAACGATTTTCTGTATAATTTACTTAGCAATATATATTTATTCGACCTATTGTTGAATTTTAAGTTGTGTTGTTGTTTAGTGGGCTTTTTTTCTGTATATTTGCTTAAAATATAATTCACGAAAAGATGCAATTGACCAAACTCAAGAATTTTTTTTCTGTTCTGCAACATCATCCAACAACACACAATTGTTTTGATTTTTAAATTCATTACATATAAATATTTTTAGTTCCTTTTCATGTTTGTAGTTCCTTTAATTCCTTTTAAGGACGTGTTCATGGCAAATGCTCAAACCAACACTAATTAAAACATCATATACAATTTCAGTTCTCATTTTTTCTATTGTTGAAAATATTTTTGCTGTCACATTAAAATTAATTTTTATATTTTTATAACCCTTGTTGTACTCAAAAATAAGAAGAAGAAAAAAATATGGTTACTAAACGCCAAGGTTCATCCAATAACGGAACAACAATACATTTGTTGCCAACTCAAACCCAAAATGCAATAAGAGATTTTTTTATTTTTATAACAAACTCTAGTTGGGTCTTTGGCAAAAGCTTAACAATATTTGTCTTGTTAATAAAATAATATTTTTTCTGTGATATGTTGTTAGAAAATACTTTTTGTTGCATTCATTCATTATTATTTTTGTGAAGCCCTTAACAGCCAACAGGAACTGGAGAGAAGGAAAAAAAAATAGAATAACATGAACACAAGAAAATTAAGCTTAACTACTCTGCACACCAGCTCAAATAACCAACTCAACAGCGATTTTTTTTCGCAATTTGATCATATTTTTTTTAATATATTTATATCCTTCTTCTTTGTTTTGCTATAGAATATAAAATTTTAGTTAAAAGTTAATGAGACAACATAACTTTTTTCTGCCACTTTTTTCCGCTTTTGCTGTTGAGGTCCTGCAAACTTTTTTTCCGATTCAAGAGTTGAGAAAAAAAATATAAACGCGAACATATAAATTGTGGTTGTGGTATATAAATGATGCTCACATGGGACCAGGATGTATATGATGGTCTTCAATTCAATGTGAGTTATTTCGCAGCTTAAACACACATGCACACATACACTCAATAAATATCCACACAGCCATACATACGTAGTATGATACAGAGACTTGAGCATTGCAGCAGTAATCAATGTTAACTTTATATTAGAGTGTTGAAAAACAAATGTAAAGTTTAATGCTGAAAAAAAGAAAGATAACTTCAAAAAGAAAATAAACAATGAAGCCTGTGGAAATGTTATACTTCGTTAAATAAAAAAATAGAGAAATAAAGAGAAGAAAATATAAAAACAAAACTAAAAGAAATATGTGAGATAAATGTTATTTTGACCAGAATAGGTACTGGTAAAAAGGGAAAGTCACTATATAAATACAAAAATTAATACTTATACTATATACTGAAATAAATAAAGTTTAAAAAACTAAAAAACACGTTTGGATATCAAATTTAAAATTTTTAATTCACTATTGTTTAAGCTTGCTGTTTAGTTGTACATACAACCAGATAATTATCCATATAATGCGTTCCGAGTCTTTTTTATTTTTGAATTCCCAAAATCGGCTTCAGGAATCGCCAAAATTCCCCACGCCCCCGGAATCAATATGAGAACTTCAATTTTGGCACTAAATCGAATTATCGTTAACAGGTTAGACACACGTTCCACGGTCAAAACGCGTACCGTATTTACAGAATCGGTTCATACTCGGTTAAGGAACGGTTCTGAGTTTTTGGGAATTTCTGAAGTCGGCTTCATGGGGAAACGTCAAAATCCCTCCACTTCCTCAGAAGTAATAAGGCACCTTCAATTTTCGCACTAAAGCGAATGACCGTTTACAGTTCAGATGCATGCTCCATGGCAAAAAAAAATTGCACCGAATATTAAAAACCGGTTGGCGAAGTGGTTCTGAATTTTTTTTTTGGAATTTCCTAAATTCCGCTTCGTCAATCCGCAAAATCGCCCCCCCCCCCCTCCCACCACTTTCCCACTGAAGCTAAAATATAAAAAAACTTTACTCCACGAATAATATATAAATAAAATTAATTCAACACAAAAAAAGCAATTTCAGCTGGGTTACCTAATTAACAACAGTAACAAATATTTTATATAAAACATTAAAATATTTTTTTTTTAAATTAAAGCAAATCATCATGTTCCTCAATATTTTGTTGAATATTCCTTATTTCTAATGACATTCTCCGGCCTTTTTGTAAACTTTGTATTAAACGTTTTCATGTCTGCAGGAATATTCTCTTCCAGCTTTGCTTTACCAACTCCTGCGGTTAATCATTTTGACGCGGATTTTTTTTCTTTAAATCTTTTTTCATAATTGCCCATAAGTTTTCAATTGGGTTTAGACCAAGGCATTGGGGTGGCCAGCTATAACACCAATATTTTGATCCGTAAGGTAGTGCTTCACTAATTTTAAAGTGTGCTTTGACATGACAATGACATGCTGGAAAATATAATAGATTGGCATATTCTCAAACGAATATTACATTTTCTAAAAAGCTTTTATATTGATTGATGGTGATTCCCTACTCCCTGAATCTAAACTATTAGACCAATGTGTAAAAATTATATATTAGCGCATTTAGTAAAAAAGGATATATAAGAAACTTTTTGTTAAGTTAAAATTTTTGAAAGTTTTCCGTAGATTTGACAAATTTATTCCAATTTACAAGTCACAATATACATTTAGACAAAAAAAAATTGTTAATTAAAAAAAAATTTGCAAAATATAATATTATGTGTAATATTAAAGCATTAAAAGATGTATTATAGTTAAAAATGATTTTATATACAATTATATGCTTTGATATTGTATAGTATGTGGTTATTAATTTTTTTTAAATATTTTTTTTATAAATTTTTTTAAATGTTTAGGAAGTTTTTTTTGCTTACAACTTGTACATTGTTATTGATTTGCCAAATCCCCAAAAACTTAAAAAAAATTTTAGTTTCTCGGAAAGTTTCACATATATCCTTTTTTATGAAATCACTAAAATATCGTAAATTATAAGTTTGTCCACTCAAGCAAAGTTTTAATAATATGGTTTATGTGTATTTGTTTTATTTATTTTTGTAAAATGTATAACAGTTAAAGAAGTTCTGTTTTTGCTTACAACTTGTACATTGTAATAATTTTGACAAATCCACAAAAAATTTTAAAAAATTACATTTGCCCGGAAGGTTTCTCATACATCCTTTTTTATGAAATGCTATAATATATCATATATTACATGTTTATTTAGGCAGAATTTTAATAATATGGTTTACGTATATTTATTTTTTATTTTTGTAAAATGCCTAACAGTTAAAAAATTCATTTTTTGCTTACAACTTGTACATTGTAATGACTTTGTCAAATCAACAAAAAACTCTAAATATTTATAATATCTGGAAATGTTTCTCATATATCCTTTATATATGAAATACACTGAAATATCATATTTTATAAGTTCGTTCATTCGGGCATAATTTTCATAATATGGGTATGTATATTTATTTTATTTACTTATGTAAAGTGCATAACAGTTAAAGGAGTTATTTTTTATTAACAACTTGTACATTGTAATGAATTTGTCAAATCCACAAAAAATTTAAAAAAAATTTAATTTCCCGAAAAGTTTTTCATATATCCTTTTTTAAGAACTGCACTAAAATATCATATTTGGTTAATATGGTTTATGTATATATATTTATTTTTCATTTTATTTTTGCAAAGTGTCTAACATTAAAAGACATTCTTTTTTGCTTACAATTTGTACATTATAATGACTTTGTCAAATCCACCAAAATACTTAAATATATATAATTTTCCAAGAAGTTTCTCATATATCCTTTTTTGTGAACTGCACTAATATATCATAATTTACAAGTTTGTTCACTCAAGCAAAAGTTTAATAAAATGGTTTATGTGTATTTATTTTTGTACAATTTATAAAATTTAAATTTGCTTACAACTTGTACATTGTAATGACATTGTCAAATCCCCAAAAGAGTTTAAAAAATTTTAGTTTCCCGAAAAATTTTTCTTATATACCTTTTTAATGAAATGCACTAAAATATCATTAATTATGGATAATATTTTTAATGAAATGCACTAAAATATCATTAATTATATGTTCGCTCACTTAAGCACAATTTAAATAACATGGTGTATGTGTATTTGTTTTATGTATTTTTGTAAAGTGTATCTGTTATACACTAATTTATTAGAGAAGTTATTTTTTGCTTACAATTTGTACATTGTAATGACATTGTAAAATCCAGAAAAGGCGTTAAAAAATGTTAATTACCCAAAAAGTGTCTCATATATCCTTTTTTATTAAAAGCACAAAAATATTACTGTATATGGTCCGATTAAATGTGCAGATGGAATGCTTTGGATGGGAGCAAGAAATTTCAATTTAAAAAATATTTTATAATATTCTTGAAGCTATTTGAAATCACATTTAATTTATTTAAGCTAATCATGCTTGTTTTGTTATCCTAAACCGTAAAATTTTAGCCTGTTGTTATAATTTCTTAATATGTATTCCTAGTGTAGGGTGTAAACAGAATTTAAAATTGCACTGATGAAATAGTTTGGTGAGCGGTGGCGAAGGAATACAAATTAATATAAAATAAGTTTGCTTTCCAACATTTACATATGTTATCTTAGAAAGCTTTCCCATTGTATTTTTCTTTTTATATAATATATTAAAAAGTTATTACTGATTTTTCAATTTCTAAGTTGCGTGTAATAAAAATAAATATTTTTGCTTAATAAAATAATACTTTTTTTTCTCATGTTTGAGGTGTTGAAAAAATTGCTCAACATAATTTTTAACACTTTAGCTTTTTTTGTAACAGAATTTATTTCTCTAGTGAATTTCTACTCTATTTTTTTTCCTTCATATATTCCTCCATCGTAATGACTTTCTTGGGCACATTAATTTTCGTGAGAAGACCAGAAAAAATAGCAAAAAAAAAAAAAAACACTATTGTTGGCTAACACTCTTGGTATCCTTGCTAGTTGTGGTATTGGTAACGGATGCGCTGATTTTTACATGTCGCAACAAATGTGTGAGAAACAAGAAAACATTAGCAAGAAAAACTGTTTTTCAACAGCATTTGTGTATGAATAGAGATGGTGTCGCGTTTGCATTTGAAATTTATGATTTTGTAGCAAAGGTGACAAGGACAATGGTCATTTATTTTAAAATACATGCATGTTAAAGTTTTATTTGATTTTTTTCAATTTGCTTAAATATGCTTTGGTTTGGTAGGACCGGATTACAAAAAATGTGATGCCAAAACTAAAAAAAAATTTAGTGTAAAAATAAGGTATTATAAAAAAAAACAAGATTCAAACTTTTTCGAAACAATTTTATATAAAAAAGGAACTTTTTTTTTTATTATTGTTTAAGCAAAATTAAAATTTTAGTAAAGCATATAGAACGCATGCTTTTATGTGCAAGTTTTTGTCAAAGTTAACATAAAATTAGAGAAAAAATGCATTGAAAGAAACATTTATATTATAGTAAAAAATCAGAAAGATTTGTTACATATAATTTTGTAAAAACCGTAAATGCTACTTACAGATGAATTGGAAAAGACATAAAAGAGTAATTATAAACCGTATTAAAGCACTTTTAGGTTTATTAAATTAAGAAAAGAAATAAAAAAGCAAGCCCAAATAATATTAAAGCTTTTTCTAGTTAAGTTAAAAAAAAGGATATATGAACAGCTTTTCTTTGACTAGCTTTTCCTTCAAAATAATTCGAGGGTTGGATAGCTAATACTGACAGACGGGTTTTACTGACGTCGAATGTCCTTTTTTTAATGTTGTCTTGGGGATTCCTTCACCAGGAATATACTTTTTTAGTATATTGATTTGATTTTTGGTTTTTATATAAGATTATGTCTCTAGCTTAGCAGATCACATTTTTTATTCAACGGGGGAAACAATTTTTGAGTGAAGCCTGGAATGTGCTTTACACTATCAGTTAAAGTTGATACAAAAATGTTAAAATTTTTAGCAGAATAATAATAAAAATTTCGAATAAAAGATTTCAGATTCTAATAATGTGAATAAGAAGGTGGTTTAAAAGTATAGAATTATAAAAGACAAATTTGAGTCCACTTTAGATTACGTTCCAAAAAAGGATATATGGAAAACTTTGCTGAGCTAAATTTTTTCCTAAAAATAATTTACGATTTAAATGGATCACACTAAATAACGCGTTGTAATCTAGAAATTTTTTCCAATCCCTAACCCCGAATGTCCTTTTTTGTTATATGTTGGTTGGTGTTGTGATTTTTTATATAAAAATGTAATACAATAAGTAAATATTTTGTGGTAAAATATCAAATTTTAGGAAAAGCCTAAAATCTTTCTTTTATTGCCAATTGAAATTGGTCCAAACATTCCATACTAACAAAGTAGTTTGTTTAGCGAAACAAAAAGCAAAATTTCAAAAATAATGTTTTCAGATTTTGATAGTTGCAAAAATTAATTAGGAAATATAAAATAAAATTTTGAATCCCAATTTGATAACACTCCGAAAAAAGGATATATGGACAGCTTTACTTAGCTCAATTATTTCGTAAAAATAAATAACAATTTAAAAGAATCACACTAAATACTTAGTTGTCATCTAAAATTTTTTTCATTTTTTTAACCTCGAATGTCCTTTTTTTGTATGTCGGTTTATGTTGTGATTTTTTACATATTACTACAACTTATCCAATCACATCTCTTATTCAATTAGCAAACAGTTTGAAGAAAAATGTCAAGTTTTAATAGAAGCCTTAAGTGTCCTTTTTATTGTCAGTTGAAGTTGGCGCAAAATTTTATACATTTTTGTAAAATCTTAACAAAACAGCTTGTTTAGCAAAACAAAAAAATATTTCAGATTCTAGATAAAGATATTCAAATACAAAAGGAAAATTTGACCCCACTTTTGTGTTCTAAAAAAGGCAGCTTTGATCAGCCTCATTTTTTATCAGAAATAATAAATAATTAAAATGGATCACACCTAATAACGAGTTGTCATCTAAACATTTTTTCTATTCCCTGGACTCGAATGTCCTTTTTTAGAATGTTGATTTGTTTTGTAATTTTTTATATAAAATTATAACTACAACTTACCAGATTACATCTCTTAATCAATGTGGAAAAATCTAAAGTTTTAAAAGAATCCTGTAAGTCCTTTGTATTGTCAGCTGGAGTTGGTTCAATAACTGCTTGCTAACAACTTAATAAAATAGCTTGTTTAGCAAAATTAAAAATAAAATTTCGAAAATATTATAGTTTTGAACCTGTCCTGTAATATCCTTTTTTTATAAATAAAATTTCTTCAGCTTCAATATGTCTTTCTCGGCTACTATTATTGGAAACGTGAAATAAACATGATTTTTAAGCAGAAAATTTCCAAAACTAAAACTTTTAGCTTTTAATAATATTTTTGAAGTTCTAATCTAAAAAATATGGTACAAGTCCACCAGGTGATACAAATTGATTTAATTAACTTTTAATATATAATTTATTATTTACAAATAGAAAGGCAATAAAAAGTATGGGAACACATTGTTTACATTTTTCCATACTATTAGAGTGATGTCCTTTTTTTCATTTCAACGCGAGGGGGCATTTTTTAAAGAAAATCTAAAAATTTTAAGTTTGATTAACTTTTAAAGTTAAAAAATATATATAATTTTAAATCAGGAGTAGTTTTTTCAATCTGAAAAAATTATTTTGTTATAAAACAAATCCTGCAAACTTGAACTCCTAATCAATTACTTAAAAAAACACGTTTTGTTTCTTCTCCACTTTTCTTTCTTTTTAACAAACAGATACATATCAATGTCGTGGTAGCTATTAATCAGCAATCGATAGAAATACCTGTCTCTTGTCAACTAAATGTTAGAGAAGGGATATAAATTCCAATTAAAGTCAGTTGTTCTCAACAATACCCAAACAAGTTAAACAATTGAAGGAGTCAAATAGGTAACAAAACTAAAAAACCCAGCATGACAGCTAATCATAAAAAGGATTCACTACATTATTGACTAGAAGCAGTCGAACAAAAAATTAAAAAAAAAAGAAATTTAAATAGTTAAACGAATAAGGATAATGAATAACAATAGACAAACATGTCATTAAGTTTTTGCAAATGAGCCAAAGATTCCATTAGCAACGATTGACTTGAAAAGAAAGCAAAATACAAAAATGATTTGTTACTTTTCGTTGATTTTGACAAAGTAAGATAAACGACTTTGTGTTAAGCGCGATAAAAAACCCCAACAAATGTTTAAAGGGTCCTTTTAGGGGATGAGAAAGGTAAGATTATGTGTTTGTTTTTTTTATTAAGAATTTGTTAAACAATGGTTTAATGTTAACCAAAGTTATGTTATACTATGGTTTGGCAAGGTTACTTTTAATGATTTTTTCACACATGACTTTCCTTTACGGTCACTTGTGATATGTTATTTTATTTTTATAAAAATTACGCGGTTTTACGCTGTAATGCTTAAGGGTTTAATGTACATTCTGTTTGGTTAATATAAATTGGGAACATCAACTCAAACCAAAAAAGCAAAAATGGGCTTAAGTTTGGCTTTTCAAACAAATAAAAACATTCTAAATAAAATAATATTTACAGTGACTTAATTAAAATATATCTTTTTTAATAAATTTAACTCCTTAAGATTGAAATATTTGAACTCGAAATATATATTTTCAATGTTTTTAAATGTCTTCTATTTTATTAGTATTTTGATATTACAATTAGTTTAATACGAAGTAGTTTACAAATTTTATGGATTTTATATTAAAAAAATCGTTAGGTAAAGTATTGTTTGCTTAAGTTTTTTCTTAATAATTGTTGTATTGACAATTAAATTATTACACAATATGTAAAATTGCTAAGGGTACTTAAAATAAATAAAACTTTTTAGCTTAAAAATTATTTTCTTGGCTTTGTTGAATGTCCTTTTTCTGCCATTTTGTTAATAATTGCTTTCTTTACAAAAATTTGGTTTTATTTATACTTAAAAGTAGTAATTTTACAATTTAGCCATTATTATTAAAGAAATGGGTGAAATATAATATAAATTTTTTTTAAGGTGTCCTGTTTTTATATATTAATATAATATTACAAATTATAATTTGATTAGGCCACAATACGAAAAATGCCGATTGTTTCTTATGCTTTAATAAGCTTCAAGAAAAGATGGGTTTTCTTTGATGTCACAGAATGTCCTTTTTTCAAAATTGTTATTAAACCACGTTTTTTTTTTTGGCACAAATTCTGTGTTTGTAATACATACGTCATGCAGAGAAAAAATTTTGAATATGAGATAAAAATCATACACAGCTGCCGTATATCCTTTTATAATTGTGTCTCATTTTTTTTCCAAATTTTTAAGTTTTACATTAGAATTTTATTATGTCAAATAAGGATGGCTCCAAACTTTTGAGCTAATTTCAAAAAAATTTTTTTTTGTTATACAAATGTACATACATATGTATGGAGATATACATATATGCAGCTCTTTTGAACCCAATTTTAAGTTAAATTAGCTTTCTTCTTATTCACAACTTATGTTAAAGCTCGTTGTGTAAATCAACAAAAAATCATTTAAAATGTCCCTATTTTAAAGACTGCTGCTGAATGTCCTTTTTTCGACTTAATCACAAATTATCACACAATATGTAAGTTAGGCTATGCTGCTTTAATATAATAAAATTCTTTCGAGTATATATTGTTTTTTTCAGTTTGTTGGATGTTCTTTTGTTTTATTTGTACTTAAAAGTAAATAATTTTATTATTTAATTATCAAGGAAATGGGTGAAATACAATTTATTATATTTTTTAATATGTGTTCTTTTATATATTGTAATATAATATTGCAATTTGATTAGGTCACAACAGGACAAATGTTTTGTAGTTTGTTATACTTCATTAAGTGTCAGGAAAAAACTGTTTTTCGGTGATGTCACTGAATGTCCTTTTTTCGAAACTGCTAGTAAAGTAGTTTTTTTGCTCAAATACCATTAACGTGTGTTATGCAGACCGAAAATTTAGAATATAAGATAAAAATTCTACACAGCTGCCGTGTATCCTTTTATAATTGTTTTTTTTTTTTTATAAACTGTTAAGGTTTTAAATTGCTACCTTACAATGCCAAATAGGGATGGCTTCGATTTTTTAAACTGTTCTCAAAAAAGATATATTTTTTTATATTATACATATACAATCGTATGTATGTACAGCTATTTTAAAAAACTATTAAATTAGCTTTTCTCTTGTTCACAACTTATTATAAAGTTCACTGAGTAAACATCCTAACAAATAAATTAAAAGATCTTAATCTTAAGGACTGCTGCTGAATGTCCTTTTTTATTTTAATTTTGCAAGAAAAACAATAACATTTTTTCGGGTTTTTCATTAACTCAACTACGTGTAAAAAGTTAATAAAGCAATTAAATATGCTGAAGATTTAAAATGTTTGAAAAATGCTTCTTTGGGGAAAATGCAAGTTTTCTGGCGTTAACAATTATGCAAATATTCTAGTGAATGCATACTTGTCCTTGTTAAATCTCAGCGTTTCTTTTTTTTTACTAAAAGATATATATTTTTCTTTTCTATTTTTTGCCACTTAAAAACCCAATTAGTTTTAAAAATGTAAAAAACAATTACACCTGCAAAAGCAAAAGCGTAAAACGGAATGGTATAACTAGAAAACATCTGCATAAATTGGCACAAAAGCCCAGGCTTATAAAGTGCAACCAACATAAACTTGGTACAACTCGGCACTTTAATTACATTTTTACAATCTCGTTTTTTACATTTCTCTAACTTTGTATTCATGCCAACTAAACACAAAATAATTTTTTAATTTACATTTACGAACACACATGAATAAATGTGCATATATGTATGTATGTATACTCATATGCACATATGTGTGTCCCTGAGTAAAAATTTCTGTATTAAAAAAATCTAGTATATATTTATATTTAATTAACGTAGTTTGCTTAAAATGTTGTAGTTCTTTTTAATTTTTTCTTTTTTATTCTTACTTTGAGTTTTTTTGGGGCACATTTTTTGTACTATTCCACATTAACTCAGGCAAAAAATTTATAATAATATTTGCTTAAGCAGTTGAGCACCAGCTTTTATTGTCCTTAACAAAATAAACTTACAATTAGCATGAGGAAATGTATAAAGATTTCAAGATAAATACAAATTATGAAAAACGTATAAAACATATAAAAGTTAAAAGACAAATTTTTAACAAGGACATGATTTTTTTTATTTAAAACATATTTTTGTGTTAGTCATTTATGTATATAAAAAATTGTAAAGTTTTAAGTATTTATTCACTTAAATATTTGCATAGTTGCTAACGCCAGAAAACTTATTTTTCCACCAAAGAAGCATTTTTCAAAAAATTTTAAATCTTCAGCATATTAAATTGCTTTATTAACTTTTTGCACGTAGTTGTGTTAATGAAAACCACGAAAAAAAATTTATTGTTTTTCTTGCAAAACTAAAATAAAAAAGGACATTCAGCAGCAGTCCTTAAAATTAAGAGCTTTTAATTGATTTGTTTGGCGGTTTACTCAGTGACCTTTAATATAAGTTGTGTACAAGAAAAAAAGCTAATTTAACATTGATTTTAAAATAGCTGCACATATGTACATACATACATATGTATATGTATAATATAAAAAATATTTTTTTTTAAAGCAGCTTTAAAGTTCAGAGCCATTCCTATTTGGCACAGTAACGTAGTAATTTTAAACCTTAACAGTTTGGAAAAAACAAAACAGGAAACAATTATAAAAGGATACACGACAGCTGTGTATAATTTTTATCCCATATTCTAAATTTTCGGTATGCAAAATAACTACTTAACTAGCAGTTTCAAAAAAAGGACATTCAGTGACATCACCGAAAAATAGTTTTTTCCTGAAATTTAATGAAGCATAAGCAACTTCAAAACTTTTGTCATATTGTGGCCTAATTAAATTACAATATTACAGTTCAGTATGTAAAAGGATGCATACAAAAAAATATAATAAATTATATATCACCGATTTTCTTCATAACTAAATTATAAAATTACTTACTTTTAAGTACAAATAAAACAAAAGGACATTTAACAAAGTGAAAACAGCAATATATACCCGAGAAAACTATCATATTTAAGCAGCATAACCAAATATATATATTGTGTGAGAATTTGTGATTAAACATTAAAAGCAAAAAAAAAAAATTTTTTTAATTTAAATTCAAGTCCTTTTGGAAAAATTGTGGATTTTTGTTTTTGTTTTCGTCTGTAGAAACACATATTCTAGTTGATAAATAAAAAATTTTTGTAAAATTTCAAGTTCTTGCTATACGCAGGAATGTCCTTTTATCTTGGAATATGTTTATGTTTAAAATTTTCGTGCTTGCAAGTCAATAAGGCAATTTTTATAGCTAATAAAAAAAAGATATGCAAAAAATTGCAATTTTAAACAAATCCTAGAATATCCTTGTTGGTAAGTAAACTGAAAAAATTTATGTTATTTTAAATTTGATGCCTACAATTCGTGGCAGAATTCTTCCTAATTAATAAGGAAATATTTTTTTTTTTACAAATTCTAAGGTTTTGTAAAAGCTCTGGAATGTCCTTTAAGTTTTTTAACATTACTTTTTGTTTGTATATTATTAAATATTTCTAATATAATATGATGGCAAGTTTCTGGTTTAAGTTCAAATCCGTTTTTTTCCAAGAAATATTTTTAATTACAACAATAATTGCTGCAATCAATAACTCTCGATCAACGAAGACAGGAAAAAATACTTTATGTTTAAATATTTCCGGTTTAAAAGCAAATAAAGCACCTATAATAGTTTGGTCAAAAATAATTTAAATATCATCTCGTTTTAAGACAAACCCTTTTTTATAAAAACAGTTTTTTTAGTGAAAATATAAACCTTCAGATTTGTTTTAGTTAAGTTGTAAAGAAACACATATTTGCAAAATTTTTCAAAGCAGTTTTAAATATCTCATAAAATTTCTATATAAATTGTAATTTTGAGAATTACCTTGAAAGTTGATTAATTTTCATAATCTATTTATAATTTGATACCTAAAGTTCGTGAAAGTATATCTGCCAGTCAATAAAGAAATTTATTAAAAAAAATTCTTAAGTTTCGAATGATCCAAGGAATGTCCTCTTTATTTTTGAATATGTTTTAGTTTAAAGTTTTTATGTTTACAAGCTATTAAATTGCTGTGGTTTATTAAGAAATTATTAAAAAAAAGAGGGCACTTTAAAACAAATCCTTGAATGTGTTTAAAATTTTTTTTTCAGTTACGCTAGGAATCTGCAGCTAAATATGTTTACAAGTTATTAAGGCAATTTCTTCGGCATATTAAGAAATTATTTTAAAAAAAAGATGGCACTTTAAAACAAATCCTCGAATGTCCTTTTTTTAATTTTATTTTCATTGTTTATATTTTTTTCCAACTAAGTAAAAAACATATATATATATTTTAATTAAATAGTTATTTTTTAATTTTTAAATTTGATAATATTGTTAAGAATTTTTCTTTGCGTATGAATTAAAAATTTTTCTTTGTGTATGAATTTTTTGACAATAATATTTGAAATATGACAAAAATATTTGAAAATAAAATGTTTTAATTTTCCTGAAATTTAGCAAATTGTTATCGAATTATCGACAATAAGTATTGTTGAATTTTTTATATAAAACCAAAGCGATCTTTAGCTGCAAAAATAAGAATTAATTTAAAACATATTTTTGTATAACTCTTTAAAATGTAATTGTTTTAAATCCCAAAATTTTGTATTGTAATTTTGTGAAACGCCTTTAAAATACTGTTTAACAGACTGGCCAAATCGAAGTTATTGTTTTTTCATTTTAATACCTACAATGAGTTTCTACATCACTTCGTTGATAAAAACCCATAACTTTCAGAAAATGTTAAAATTTCTTGGGAGTCCTGGAATGTTCTTTCTATTTTCGGATTTTTTTTTATTGAAAAATTCATGGTTACAAGTAATTGAAACAACTTCTCTATTAAGCAATTACTTTAAGAAATATTGAATTTTAAAACACATCCTTGAATGTCCTTTTTATAAATCATTTTTTCCCAGTTAATATGTAAATCTTTTGCTATATATTATTCTTTTATTTAAGTAAAAAAATTAAGTAAAGGAAGCACATTTTATAGGAAATTCTTCATAGGTGTTTTAAGACTCACGAGGTTTCAAATCACATATTTTCTCAACCCTTGTATTCAAGTTCTTTGACAATTCAAACAATTGAGGTCTGTTCGCTATATTAGCTTCTGATATTGATACCAATCAAAAAAAATCTTTAAACATTTTCCAAGTCTACTAATGATTAGGGTAGCTCCTATGAAATGTCGTCAGATAGACAGCAGGGAAACATTGAGTTTTAAAACATATCCTTGAAAGTCCTTTTTATAAATAATTTTTTTGTCGTTAATATGTTAACCTTCATCTATATATTATTCTTTTAATTAAGTAAAGGAAGCATATTTCATAGGTGTTTTAATCCTCACGTGGTTTCAAATCTCAAGTTTTCTAAAACCTTATATTCAAGTTCTTTGACAATTCTGTCTGTTCTCTATATTAGCTTCTAATATTGATACCAATCAACAAACATCTTTCAAAAATTTTCAAGTCTACTAATGATTAGGGTATAGCTCCAATGAAATGTCGACATGTAGGCAGATGGAAAACATTGAAATTTAAAACAAATCCTTGAATTTATAAATAATTTATGTCCAGTAATATTTAAACCTTCAGATATATATTATTCTTTTAATTAATCAAAAAAAAAAATAAGTGAAGAAAGCATATTTTATGGGAAATTCTTTATAGGTGTTTTAAAAATCACGTGGCTTCAAACCTCAAATTTTCTCAAACCTTGTATTCAAATTCTTTGACAATTCTGTCTGTTCACTATATTACCTTCTAATATTGATACCAATCAAAAAACATCTTTCAAAAGTTTCAAAGTCTACTAATGTTTAGGGTATAGCTTCTATGAAATGTCGACATATAGACAGCAGGGAAACATTGAATTTTAAAACAAATCCTTGAATGTCCATTTTATAAATAGTTTTTTCCAGTTAATATGTAAACCTTCAGCTATACATTATTCTTTTAATTAAATAAGAAAAAATAAGAATAAGTGAAGAAAGCATATTTTATGGGAAATTCTTTATAGGTGTTTTAAAAAATCACGTGGTTTCAAATCACAAACTTTCTCAAAACATATATTAAGGTTCTTCGACATTTCAAACAATTGAGGTCTGTTCACCATATTAAAAGACATCTTCCAAAAATTTCCAAGTCTAGATTAGGGGTGCTCCTATGAAATGTCGAAATATAGACAGCTGAAAAATATATAATATAAGCTGTTTACAATTTTTGTGATGGTTTTAAAAATTACCTGGTTTCAAATCGGAAATTTTTTCAGTTATATATTAAAGTTCTGCAACAACTTAAACAATTGAGTTCTGTTTACAATATTAACTTCTAATATTGATACCAACCAAAAATCCTCTTTCAAAAATTTCCAGTTCTGCTGATAATTAAGGTAGCTCCTATGAAATGTCGACATACAGACAGCTGGAACATATAGAAAACAAACTGTTTATAATTTTTTGATTCGTGTCCATCAACAATATTTGTCAGGTCTTGGCTCAAGGTAGATAGTTTAATGTAATATAGTCTTTCATTGTGAACTATAAGTATTTTGGGTTCTTTTGCTTTGAACTCATGCGGTCAGCTTTTGTCTAATCCTCGTGTTTAAACCTAAATATATTTTTGTCTTGAAACTAAAAAAAGTTTGGTAATCAGGGTTATGGTAAGTGCCTGGTTAGAAAATTAGCTTTGCATTTTTATTTAATTTTTTATTTTTACGTGGAATTAAATTTCTCATTTTCTATTTAATTAATAAACCTTTTTCAATAATTGATTTAATGGATATATTTTTTCCGTGGTTTTTCCTCTTAATATTACACCTCCTTTAACAGTGGCTCCAGCATAATTATTTATGGTATAGACAGACTCATTAATGTATTACCCACAATTACCTTTGCTAACTTTTGTTTCATCAATTTTCATTAAATTTATACATAAACTTCCTAAACTTTTCTACGAATATCCTGCCAAAATCCACAAAAAAAAGAACATTGATTCCTCGCAATTTATATTTAGGGATGTATTTCGCGTACTTTGTAAAAAATTTATACATACATATATATAAAACATGTTTAATCAAGTTGCTAAAAAATATAGAAATAACACTAAAGAGATGATGAAAAAGTAGACAAAAAAAGCGGAAATGAATCTCATGTGTATAAATGTGAATAAATCCAAAAATAAATTGAATTAAAAAAACATCCAAAATGAGCGAAAAAACGAAGAACGGCAAACAATTTTTTTTTTGTATTTTTACTAAAACACTCGTAAGGAAAAATCTCCAGTGGGCAAAGGAGTTTCGTTTGGAACATTAAAACGTAAATTCAGCGTATAGCACTTGTTTTAGCTTTTATTTGTTTATTTTTTAAGCTGTTTCGAAAATCAATGACTAAGTGGGGGAGGCATTGTAAAACCTCATACATTCCACTTGCAATACAAGCTCATGTGTGTTGTGTGGATTTATTGGAGGCTGTGTCTGTGCTTATGGGTGTTTTTAATGGCTAAACGCTAACGTTTGGCTTGTGAGCCAAAAGGAAGTGAGAATGTAATAAATTCAAGCATCAGTCTTTATATTTTGGTGGACTATTTTTGTTTTTTAACCTGAAACTTGAAACATTTTTTTAGGTTTTGTTTAGCTTAAGGGACGCGAAAATAAAAGTTTTAATTTTCGCTCAAGTATAGAAATAAAAAAAGGGGAGAAATAAATTGGTAAAAAATGGTATGCCAAGTTATATGCTTATTATTTTTTATTACTTAAGCATTAGAATACAAAATATATAAAAAAACATCAAATGTACTGTACAATGCTGTTCTGCAAATCGCTTTTTGTGAAAGTGATTTGAAATCCCAAAAAAAGGTGTTCTACACATAAAATATTTTAGATTTTTGTGATTTGAAAACGGTAAGCTAACTTGCAAACAACTTGAAATCACATCATAATTTTTGTCCGAATTTATTATGAATTTCATAATAAATAATTTAATATGTTTTTTATTGATTATTTAAGTAAAATTATTTATTTTTTACGAAATAATTCACTAAATTAAGAAAAAGCTATATAAGCTTATTTTGTTGCAAGATGTGTTGTATTACTTTGTGTATGTGTTTATTTAAATAAATTAACCTTATTTAACAAATAATACCGTGAATAAAAAAATTCAAACTGAAAATAAGAATATCAGTAAATTGAAGTAAAGAAAACGGGTTTTGTTTAAATAAGTCGAAAATCACAAAAAATTTTGATTTACAGAACAGGCACAAATCACAACTTTTGCATTTTTGAAACCGCATGTGGTTTGAAATCATGTGAGTTTTAGAACAAGCCTGGTATTAAGTACTCTATATTATTTTAAATAATCGTCTCTATTCGAGAAGTCACTTACCCTACAAATACGTGCTCGTTTCATTTTTTACTATTCTAAAATATAAATCTATATTCGCTAGAGATGAGAGTGATATATAAGCCTAAAACATATGTTTTTTCACATCGTCTGCATTCTAAAATACCTTGTCACTGCATTTTAGTCCCAATATTGTTCGACGCTGATTTTACCACGTGAAGCACAAATTAACAACAAAAAACGAATTATATGCAAAAAATGTAAGTATATATCGCTCCTTTTTTGCAATATAGTCATAACTAAAAAAGCTCGTTTCGAGAAAAGCGCATTTCAAATTTTTATTCTTAGAAATTTTTTTTGGCAAATATCTCCTAAAGGAATCTGTTTCCTTTAGGAGATATTTTATAAAAGTATTTTGAATATATTTTTGGCACAATAATAACAATTCTGCATTGTTAACTCGAAAAGCTCATTTTTTGAGATATGACTATGTTTCAATAAAGGAGCGATATGCATATTTACTATATTTGGCAATAAAATATATAAATATGTATGAAGGACTAAAAAGCAAACATCGCCGTAACAAAAATGGTAGAATTTATGTTGGGACATTCTGCTTTACTTTTATTGTCTTCTTTAACAAATATTAATCACAAGCAGTAATTTAGAAATGAACTTGAGCCTGACAAAGAAATTAAAATTTAACATTTTCTATTTTCCCTATTTTTATTTTCAATTTAGTTTTGTGCTAGTCAGCTGTGATAAAATGTTGTTTATATTTTTACTAGAGATAACGCAAAACTCTATTACTGAAAACGATATTTGTTCGCGCGTAATAAAGAATCTATCGATACCGAGCCGTCGAAAGTGATCGTTCGATGGCGACGAAGTAAAGGGGGAATTTTCGAATAGACCAGAATGTTTTTATTTGTTTATTACATACTTATATTTAATATATTTATTTTAGATTTTAATTTTTTTAATGTTTGGTTTTAAAATATTATTATATATTGTAAAAACCTAGCTTTATAAAACACATAAGAAGGTGGGAATTCCTGAGAAATATATAGCTTTAACCGTTCGTGGCTAAAGTCAGTATAATTGTGACACAATAATTTAATATTAGATATATTGAAAAAGGTAATTCAGAAAAGATATCTTGCTTCTGTGACACTGTTTAACTTACGCTAATGAAAAATCACAGCATTTAAATCACATGTGATTAGAAATCCATATGTGTTTTCAAAAACACCTATGAATTAAACACCATATATGATTTAAAACCCACATATAATTTTGAAGCCACTTGTGATTTCAAAAACCCATGTGATTTCAAAACCACATGCACTTTTAGAACCACTTTTGAACAATAAAAACCTTTCGTCACACTATTTCACTTACTTTGCTGCCCTAATTAATGCAAACTCACACCATTTAAACAACATATGTTAGCAAGACATGTGAATTAAAAAGCACATATGATTTCAAAAACAAAATAATCGTTATTTGCAAATTTCGTGAGTTACGTATGTTCGGTTTTCGTATTTTTTTCTATTATGTTGGTACATATGTCTATTATATATGTTGGCAATATCAGCGATTTTAGATTGTCAGTTTGTTTTTGACAGATAAAAATGTTAGTCGTATTTTGGTGAACTCTTCGACTTCTTACTTATCGAAGAAATGGTTCACAGAAACTGTATTAAGTCTTGTGTATAAAATGATAAGAAATTCGCAAGGACATTTGAAATGTTGGCAGAACACAAATTAAATTGTGGTATATCCGGTTTAAGCAAGGCCGAGAAGATATCACTGACGATGCTCGTCCCGATCGCCCGAGCTCTTCAACAACCGATAAAAACATTGAAGCAGTGAAGAAAATGATTTTGGGTAATCATCGAATCACTATCAGAGAAATTGCTGATGATATTGGCATATCGTTAGGCTTATGCCAAGTAGTTTTTACGGATGTTTTAGGCATGAAACGTGTGGCAGCGAAAATTGTTCCAAAGTTGCTAAATTTTGAACAAAACCAACGCGCATGGAAATCGCAGGAGCTGCTGAAAATCGTCAACGATGACCCAGATTTCCTCAAAAAATTCATTACTGATGACGAATCGTGGGTGTATGGCTATGGCATTGAAACCAAAGCCCAATAATCCGAATGTAAGCGTCCTGAAAAGCCAAGGCCGAAAATATCACCTCACTGTTTTCTTCCACTGCAGTGGCGTGGTGCGTCATCAATTCCTGCCACAAGGTCGTGCGGTCAATAAGGAATATTACCTTACACAAAAAGTGATTTGCAGTACAGCCGTAATAGTTTCAAAACCACTTGTGATTTTAGAATCACTTTTGATTTTAAAGAACATGTGATTTCAAAACCACAATTGACTTCAGAAATCAAATATAGTTTAAAAATCCCATGTGGTTTTAAAACCACTTGCGATTTTAAAACCACTTGGGATTTCAAAACCACATAAAATTTTTAAAAAACTTATGATTACAAAATCATATTTGCAGGGTTGTTCTACAAATCCTTTTTTGTAAAAGTGATTTGAAATCACAAAAAATATGTTCTATAGACAGAATATTGCTTCAAATTTTGCTTCAATTTACTGCGATTTTTATTTTCAGCTTGATTTTTTTTATTCGCGGTATTATTTGCAAAATAAGATTAAATTCTTCTACTAAATAAAAAAGGTAAAGTAAAATTATTGTTGATATTTGCCATTAAGATATTACTTCTTACATATTGTTGATATGGTAAGTATAAAAATATAATTTATATCTGATAAAATATTACGTAATCTAAAACTAAAAAATTAAAAGTAATGAAGAACGAATCAATCTCTTCATATTACAAACTTCTAGCACCACTCTCGCTAATTCTTTGTCAAGACCATTTTGTGCAACTCTAAAGGAACTATGACATTTTCTAATTGAACTCAACCACATTTATTCAATGAATATAATTTCTTAAACCAAAACTTCTAAAACGCAATAAAAGGGCAACAGCAAAATCAATAAACAAAAAACTTTAAGCAAAAACACTATTCTCCACCATCAAATCCTTCTCGCTCTGCGCTATTATTAATATAAACGAACATGATTATATAAAATAAATCAAATTACATAAGTTAAAGCAATAAAAAAAAAACGAAAACCCGAGCAACGCACGTTTTCGTATTCAGATAGAGTTGAATTCAATTTTCAAGCCGGTGTAATAATTTGGCATTTTCTATGAAATTAACGCTTGTACTAGAATGTAAAACTTTAAAGTATTCAAATACATGCACAATGTACAAGTTTTGTGCAGGGATAGAAAAAGAACAACAACAACTACAAGCAAAAGGAATTTACCTTTACAAAACAAATACAAAAACTTGTGTCAAGCAATGCAAAGTTTCTTTTGAAATTTATAACTTCATTAAATAATTGCGCTAAAATGCATTTGTTGAAAATCACATACTATTTTATATTCCTATAAACACATACATGCATACATACATACGAGTATCTACTCTATGGCTGCTAAAAGTTGAAGTAAGAAAACATTGTTGTCCTGGTATTTGGTGGATTCCTTAATATGTTCTTGTCCAATATACTGGTTGTACTTTGTTTATACTTTTTTCTTGTTTCGTTTTTGGTTGGAAAAGTTTTCTTCCTTTAACACATCAAATACCAGCCAAATGAACAGCTAAAGTTTTCCACTCTACGTCATATAAACACACACACACAGATATAAACACATAAATGTTATATAATACACTTTGTTGATTGCATATGTTTTCGTGTGTGTGCGTGTGTGCGGCTTTTGTGTGCTAAGATTTTACTTCGTTATTGAATTTCAAAGTAATTTTACAATGTACAATACAATAAATGTATTGAAGAAAGTTCAAAATTAACACATAAAATAATTTGAGAATAGAAATCATGTTTATATTCTATGGTGTTCGGTGCAAGTGCGGCTTTCGAGCGATGACAACTTTTTGAAGGTAATTATATTGATTTAAACTTTTGAAGTGCCTTAAAGTACCCATTACAGATATTCGTTTCGATTGAGAATATACGACGTAGCTAAACCTTAATAAACAAAAAATGGAACGCTAAAAATTTTAAAAACGTTGAGTTAGAAAAATATAATTTTGAATCCTATGGCTTAAAAAAATCTTGAAGGGGGAGTACCTTTTACAAAAGTTAACTTTTACAAGAGACACCTTCAAGAAAGTACCTTTTGGAAAAATGAAGTATCTCATATTAAATTACTATTAAAAATATATATATTAAGATAAATAGTCTTTTGAGAGTAGTACGTTAAAAATACCCTTTTTAAAGAGCTACCTTTTGAAAAAGTGTCTTTAGAAATACTTTTTTTTAGAACAAGTATAAGTAGCCAAGTTTAGAAAAGTACTCGTATAGTCAAAAACACAGCTATAAATAAGCTCATTTTTCTTTAAAAAAAGTACATTTTCATGTTAAAATTACCTTTTAGTAAAAAAGTACCTGTTTTATAAAAAAGTATCTTTTTATAAAAAAAGTACCCTTTTATAAAAGAGTACCTTTTCATAAAAAATTACCTTTTTATAAAAAAGTACCTTTTTATAAAAAGGTGCCTTTTATGTATAAAATTACCTTTTTTAAAAAGATACCTTTTTTGCATAAAAATATCTTTTTTTGTATAGAAATATTTTTTTTTATATAAAAAATACTTTTTTTTTTTTATAAAATAAAGTACAATTTTTATAAAAAAAGTACCTTTTTAAAAAATAACGTTTTTATAAGAAAGTACTTTTCATAAGAAAGTACCTCTTCGTAAAAAGTATCTTTTCATAAAAAATTACCAGCTCAGTGTATACAATTATTTTTTCCTGTCTTCTTTGATCAAGGGTTATTGATCGCGGCATATTATAATTCAAAAGCTTGAGAAATTTCAAGGAATAGAGCTGAACAATACTTCTTGTCCGCAAAAGTCTGTCTGATGACATTGACTAGTCTGTGCGTTTGTTCTATGGTGCTGTGTTTAGCCCGAAAACCAAATTGATGATCAGGGATGCATCCTACATTGTTCAATATTGGACTCAATTTCACCATTAAAAATTTTTCGATTAGATTTGAAATTGTTGGTAAAATACTTACTGGTCTATATGACTCTAACTTAGTTGGATCCTTCCCTGGCTTGGGTATCATAGTAATCATAGAGACCTTCCGCTCTGCAGGATAATACTCAAGGCGCAAAATAGCATAAAAAATAAAAAGTAGAACTCTTCTAGCTACACAAGGTAACTGCTCAAGCATCCTACTGGTAAGAATTTTACCAGTAATTTGATACCTGGAGCTTTCCTGGGGTTTGTGTTACTAATAATGTTATCGACATCTTGAAAAAAAAACAAAAAAGATATAGGTTATCTAATAGCATATGTCAATAGTTCAGCTGTACTATTTGCTGTATATTTTGTGGTAAAACCATTTCTTAAATGGCTAACATACCTCATCCCCTCTTCAGAATCGCTTCTTGCCCAGTCCTCGGTTGAAGTTCGCAATAGTGGCTTACCTATTACGGGTATTTTCAGATCTTTTGTCGCTTTCCACAGGAAAAAGTCAGATGGAGGAGTACACATCCGGGCTTTGCAAATATGGTTTAAGGGAAGCCATTCGCTGGACTTCAAGCAGATTTCTTAATTGAGTTACTCATTCCCATGGCCTCATTTTAAGTTGGGGAGATTTGAGGAGTTGCCACCCTCTTTTAACTCTTCTTTTTTCTGACAGAAGTTGTTAAATTTTAGACAAATAAGTGCTATTGTTCTCATGTCTGGATCTTAGTTAGATAGTTTTCAGTATTCTCAGGGGTGTTCAAGGCAATAATTTCCGTACAATGAGTAATGCCAAGTCACTCTGCTGGGGGAACGAAGCAGAGATTATATTGGATGAGTGATCTGGTCAGTGATGAATCAATGAAGGCTTCACTTGCATCCATTCAAAGGCAACGGTGTCAAAAAGAGCGCGGCCTTTCGGGGTAATTAAAGGTGATCCCCAAAAAGTGTGTTTAGTGTTAAAAATCGAGGCCGAAGTGATATAAAAAAATTTGAATATTAGCTTTCTGTTATTGAATATCGTGGTCGTGAGTTAATCGAAGAAACAACATTTTTTTTCATGAAAATATGCAAAGCATATGTTTGTTGCTTGGAGATACTCCTCACGTTTCTCGTTTAGTAAATAGTTCTTAATTCTGGTTTTTATCAAAATTGACGAGCCTCCACAAGATCTCCTACGGGAATCTTTAGTGTCATGTAATGATGCCAAATGAATTTCAGCAGTCAACATTACATCGATATGCTTTTCCATAAGAAAGTGTTCAATTTCATTTTTGTGTTGGCGAATGCCGTTTGCGTTCTTTTTTTTAGACTGTAGCTGTAGAAATGTTATTTAAACAAAAATTATAAAAGTTAACCACAATAAACGAAGAATGGTTACAGTTTGACCAAATTTCTAAGTTTGTCTTAAATGCCCATAACTTTTGAACTACATGTTTTTATTATTGTTATGAGTTACCTCGTAACGCGGGATTGAACGACGACCAGCTGCTTAGGCATGAAACTACTCAGTAGAGGTTCCAACCCTCATCCACATCCCCAGGACTATACCAATAAATATTTTTGTACTACTACAAACATAAACGGAATCTATCTATCACCTGCATCAGCGTTGAGAAGGAGAGTAATGTTGCTCTCCTGCCGCCCTTGCCAGCCATGGTCATTAGTTTTCACCAATTTTTGCACTGTGACCCCACACACCACACTCACGTTTTTATCATGATCGTTACACACAGTCCTGTCACCTCGATTTGGCTTCCTGTATAAAATCTTGTATTGCACAGAAAACAATTTATTTCGTGTTCAATAACGAAATTCGTTGAATCAATTAATAAATTGTTTGAATGCGGACCTATAAAGGAATTCGTGGATTCAAAGAAGAGTTTAGTAAAACTAATTATTGAGCGAAAAAAACTATTTTTAAAAAAAAACAACAGCAAAATACGATATCCAAGGTTATTTTTTTTTAAATGTATGTACATACATATATGCATACAAATTATTTTTTTTTAGACAAAAATTTTGCTGATATTATTTTTTCTATAATTTTTTCTGTGCGTAGTAGTTTTCGTGCCAAAATTAAATACTTTCCGTAATAATTACTTCACATTATATTAATAATATTGATTGTCATTAATTTATAGGAATTATAATATAAGGAGCAGTGGAAGTAGTGTGTCTTCATTCAAAATCCAGTGGAAACCATTAGCAAAGCAATTACAAAATATGTATTTCAATAAAAGGAACTTGTTTAAAAAGTATTTTTAAAATAGTTACTTTCGAAAACTTTTGAAAAGAAGGATCTTTCGAGAATTTTTATTAAAAATACCTTTGAAGAAAAAGTTACTATAAGATATGGCATCGAAAAGAACTTAAAGGAAAAATAGGTAGAGAATTATTAAAAAAATCTTAAGGAACAGTATTTTATGAAGTTAACAATTTGTATTTGATTTTGAGAATTTGAAAGTGATGTGCTTTGTTTCGATATTTCTATGCAAAAAAATAAGTAGGAATTTTTTTATACTATTTTCAAAGATTTATATTGTGACCAATAAAAAATTATAAATACTCGTAGCTTGTTTTCTATGTTTCCCAGCTATCTATATGTCGACATTTCGTAGGAGCTACCCTAATCATCAGTAGACTGAATATTGAAAGGTATTCTCAAATATTCAAGTTTATATCCCAGCAATCTAAATAAATTTTTGAGAATTTAAAAAGAAAAATGCTTGAAAAGTGTAAAGAAATGTTAGAGACATGTATAAATGAAAAAGCTTGTTTGTAGTGTTTTACAGGTATTAGCACGTAGAGAAAATTTCTTCATATTGTTATGGCAACATTAGTATGTATCGTTTTTAACATAGTTTAAATCTTTATAAATATATTGTTGCAAAAGGATTACAGTATCTATTATTACGGTTCTATTCATTTTAAATATGGTTGAATGGAATAATAGTATTTAAAATATATAATTTGAGTACGATAATAGCTATTGTTATATGTATATAAAAGCTTTTTATTTTGAACATATGTATGTTAGACTTACTCACTGGCAGCACATGTATGTTTACAGGCTAAACTTACTATTATTGTTTTTTTCAAAACATTGACATGTAATTTTATTTCAGTTTTATTAGTTTTTTTTTTACCTTGTGAAGCAGCAAATTTTTTGTGGTCTTTATTATTGATAAATAGAAAAAATAAAAAGTTTTTATATATTAAAAAATAAATAAATAAGCCGGTCAAGGAAAATTTTGTAAAAACATCTCCATAAATAAACACTAATATAGGAAGACAAAGAGGTTTGTATCACCATTTTTATATTGAGATATGTATGCATGCTGATAGTAAGTTATTATTTTACAGATCTGCAACTCAATAATTTATCCCAGATAGCAGGAAGTTACCCAAATCTTATTGCCTTTTTGTATATTAATTAAAGTTAAGCATTTTTAAAATAAATTATGTTTTATAGCAAAAATTGTATGTTTGTATTTAATTCAGTGGCCATAAACTATCAAAGTAGTATAACTTTCATTCACAATAATAGAGATGACAATGATAATATAATATGATTTTCATGCTAATATTATTAAAACTTTTATCAAATATATGGTTGCATGATATAATATGGTTCTTAGATGTACTTAGTTTAGCAAAGAAACCATGTTATGGGGTTGTCTTCAACCATATAATTCAGCAATTGTATGTTGCCCTTAGAATATTGTTAGCTCAACCATATAATTTTTTCTACGTGATTAGAGCATTTTTCATTGGTCTGCTGTAGAAAGACCTCAAGTCATATTTTTCCCCAATTGAAATTTTTGAGTGAGTCTAGTACATATGACACAGATACATCTCTTCGCAAACATAAAATGGAATAGTTTCACAAGTAGCAGGTTTACAAGCACTTGTGCAAAAAATTTACTTCTTGATGTATATAACTTTATTATGATTTTTTGCTCTGCTATAAAGGTGTAGTTATGGTAGTTATGACCTTACTTCATGAGACCACAATATGTATGTTTTTAAAGGTTTTGTATCTTTAAGAAATGTATTTATTTGCTTTAAAAATATCCTTCTCTCCATCGTCACACTCCTTGTCAGACCAACTACATACTTATTTGCTATTGCCCACTTTTTTATCGAAGCAACAAACTTAATTAGTGTTCAATCAACAATAAACTTTCAAGTTGACCATAACTTTAAAGTAAATTTTTCTGCCAAAAAAACTTCCAGAATATATTGTAGGAGATAAAAAAAATTTTTGGATCCATAAAGTTAAAGGCAGCTGGAAGGAATCTAGAAAAACATGAGTGTGTTGTAAACAAATTTCGAAGGAATATACGAATAAGAATAGAAGGAACACAAACAGCAATAACAACAATTTTCTTGTGGTCATGTATGGTTTTCTTTAAAAACGTACTCTCTTTCTTTAACAAATACATATCGCCGTACGCAATGCAAAAGCATGTTAGTGTCAAAAGACAAAATAATAAAAACATAAATACGACGATTTTTCTTTTGCAGAAATTTTTAGGTGTTTGGAATGCAAAATTTAGCAGCTACTGCGATAATTTTTTTTTTTAGCTTTTTAGCATTTGCATGCCGTTTGTTATTTTGTTAAACGCTATTTATGTTTGCTTGTACATGCTTAAGAATGTATGTTTAAATACTCAAATATGATTTGATATTAAATTGATGTTTTCTCAATCACTTTGTGTGAGAGCGTGTGTGTGTTTATGTTATTAGAAAAATAAGTTTGTTTGCGTGTAATGCCTCCTCAAATTAGTAGTTATTAAAGTTTTACATTTACCAAGCTTTTAATAAAATTTTGCATTTGCAATACAACACTATACACTTAACAGTTTTATAATAAATATATATGTATCACACATGCAAGTAAGCAGACTAGACATCTACAATGAGTGAAAATGTTGCTACTTGCCTTCTTTTTCAAGAAAATGTGATATAACTACTCGTATGTCTTCCACTCAAAACCTACAACAAACAGTGGATCTTTGTAGACGACAATCACATGTGGGTTCTTAGAAACCTCAAACCGGCCGTTTTGGAGCTTATTAAGCTCCCAAGATGAAAATTTGCTTAATCGCTTAGGATGAATTTGCTCACAAAATCAGCTTCCATTTGTTCATATTCAATCCCCCCGGGGAACACGGTTTGCCTTGGCGTATGCCTAACCAGGGCATTCTGTTTTTCAAGTAAAGAGGGGCAGGTATAGCAAATAAAAATCTAGGAAGCCGGATGACTTGTATTGGCTTCGGAAACCCTTACCAAGGGTTTAAATTAGTAGAACGGGGATCAGCATGGCCCCTGGGTATTTCTGCTTGCAGTTCAACCCGGGCTGATCATGGCTGGAACGTTCTGGTTGTGGTTGAGACCTAAAATGCAGGAATAGGGAGTTAGTATCCCTGATAATTATTTGGTATGTGGCTTTTTCCGGGGACTAACAATCTCCCGAGGGTCTGTTGCCTTTACAACAGATACTGTATTGTAAGCAACCAGTAGTGATGGTTGATTTGTGAGTTGGTTCAAGGGCTGATGCTAGTAGTGGACTTCGGCCTACTAACTCATGAAGCCTTGTTTTCCATTGATTGCTGGGAAATTGCATAGGAGGGATTAGAAGGCCCTAACTCCTGAACAAGAAGTTCCTCATATGGCTACAAACATATGGCATAAATTGCTACCTGTGTGAGCCTAGTAAGCCACAAGGGGCTGGTGAATTGTAAATAATTCACTCCGTGGAATTGGTGCATCATCAGATAAGACCGTAAAGGCAGGTAAATCTTTTTCACTGCTGTTGATTTCCAATAATCCATTCAACAAATTCCGCATAAATGGCGACAAATTTAAGCCTAACGTTTGCAACATCCTTTACATGCGTACAGTGAATTTGGGTATGTAAATCTTTAAATTGGCAGTACAACTCGAAAGAAATTTGGCAATCCTTATGAGTGATTCCTTTTGAGAATATCATTAACATTCGAAAGAGAGAGAAAGTGAAAAATAGAACAAGATAGCCAACTACGTTGTTAGCTGTTTCTTTGTGTATTAAATATTAGAGCGCATAAACTATATGATTCGATTGGAAGTGCGACTCAAAAAAAAAACTTGGCAGCACTGATGATTCTATTCATTTTGAGCATATCAACAGTGTTGCCATCAGCGTTGCCAGAATGAAGATTTTACCTTAATTTTGAAGATTTTTTAAGTTAAATAAGATTTGAGGATATTTCTCTCAAAATCAAGATTTTTGAGATTTAGTATTCCAAAATAAAATTGTGATTATCAAATATCAAAAGAAATTTAACTTTATCAATAACCAAACTTTAAATTATATACATATGTACGATAATAACTAACTGGTTGCGAGTTCGAGTCCAACTTCAGTCAAGAAGAGGGGTTATTTTTAGCTATAGTTATAGCAGTTGTGAAACAATAAGACCAAAGTAGAACAAAAAAAGTAATTGAATACCATAGTTGGAGGATAACTAGCTGTTTCGTAGTCGCTACACTACTCATCAGCACCCTCTGGAATTCGAACTCGAGATCATGTGAACATGATGAATTTTTAATACAGCCGCTTAACTTCTTTCTTGAAAAAAGTTTTTACTTCTTGACTTCAAACCTCTTTTACTATAATTTTGAAAAGAAATTTGAATGAACGGAATTTTTGCTTTAAATTTTTGTTTGTCTTCTGTACGGATATAAAAATTTTCGTAGATATATGGATTTTTAAAGTAAATTTTACAATTTTATTATTGTTTTGGGCCAACGTAAAGCTTCATTCAGGCTATAAATATTAGTTTATTAAAGAAATAAAAATCGTAAAAGAATGAAATTTGTTTGTTTATAAAAAAAAGAGTCTGCGGCATTAATCGAAAGTGTGACCTCGAGAATTTTGTTCGAGCACTTTATCAAATCAGCCAGTGAGTACATCACGAAAGTTCTATATTTTTATGAAGTAAGCCAATTATAATATTGTTACGTTTTTGCCTTTAAAAACGCTTTCGCGGATTCTTCAATTGTAAATGAAATAATGACACTCACTCTTGTTCGTTATATAGTACTGTAGACTAGTGTAAAATACATAATTATATTCATATAAACAGATGTAAATAGGAATCATATAATGTATCGTTATAACTGAATACGCAATCATACGTCATTGTTACATATTAAAAACAAAACCAGTTTTTAGTACATCTTTATACCGGTACACATATTCTTTCTTAAATAATTCACAACTTTATTTACATTTAGTCCTATTGTGTACTAAAACAATAGATTTGCTTACTTTCTGACTTATGACTGTCTTGCACAAAGTTTAAAAATAAACTGACTTCTTGCTGCTGACCTGCCTGCTAAATATACGTCTTTATGAGTTTCTAATGGGTGATTTTATAAGAACTATCGGAAATTAAAAAAAAAACACATAAAATTCAGAAAAATGCATGAAATATTTATTTGGATCGATAGTTGGGTCGATATAATTTAATGTTTGAAGATTATTTCATGCAAATGTTGGCCGCGGCTGCGCCTCAAATGGTCCATCCACTTAGTCCAATTTTGGCACTCTTTCCAACATTTCGGCCGGTATCTCACGAATAATGTTGGCAATGTTGGCTTCCAGTGCGTCAATCGAAGAGGACTTGTCGCTATAGACATTAGCCTTAACATAGCCCCACAAAAAATAGTCTAGAGGCGTTAAATCGCACGATCTGGGCGGCCAATTGACTGGTCCCAAGCGTGAAATAAACTGTTCACCGAACTCGCCTCTCAATTGGTCCATTGTTTTGCATTCTGTGTGGCATGTGGCACCGTCTTGTTGAAACCACATGTCATGCAAGTCAAGCTCTTCCATTTTGGGCAAAAAAAAATTTGTTATCATCGCACGGTAGCGCTCACCATTCACAGTAACGTTGTGATTCACATCATCTTTGAAGAAATACGGCCCAATGATGCCGCCAGCCCATAATCCGCACCAAACGGTTGTTTTTTGTGGATGCATTGGTAGCTCTTGCAATGCTTCTGGCTGCTCTTCACTCCAAATACGGCAGTTTTGCTTGTTCACGTATCCATTCAACCAGAAATGAGCCTCGTCGCTGAACACAATTTTTCAATAAAAAAGTGGATCTTCATCTAACTTTTCAAGAGCCCATTCACCAAAAATTTGGCGTTGTGGTAGGTCGTTTGGCTTCAATTCTTGCACCAGCTGTATCTTATAAGGCTTCACACCCAAATCCTTCCGCAAAATTTTCCACGTAGTGGAGTAACAGAGGCCGAATCGATAATTCACGGTCATCACCAACACTGGCCGATACGGCTGCGATATTTTCTTCAGTTCGCACTCTACGTAAGCGTGTTGGTGGTTTAATGTCCAACAATGTAAATTTGGTGCGAAACTTTTTTACAATAGCCCGAATAGAAGCCTCAGTAGGTCGATTAAACTGACCATAAAATGGAAGAAGCGCGCGATGAACTTTCTTAACAGAGCACGCATTTTGGTAATAAAATTCAATAATTTGCAAGCGTTGTTCGTTTGTAAGACGATTCATGATTAAATTGTAGACCAAACTGAAGATGTTTGACAGTGACACAAGATACAAAACGTGCGTGAGCTGTTAAAACTAGTGTTGCCAAAAAGATAATAGCAAAAAAATCACTCGTTACAAACGACATGAATTTTCTAGTCGTTCATAATATACAAATGTATTTCTTTCGCATATACACACACACGCTCATATACATGCTTCCAAACAACAAACAAGTCGCAACAACAAACAATAATAAAACGAATTTGGTATTCAATACAAGAAAAACAACAACATCATTGTAGTTGATTTACTTGGAATTTTACGTACTTAAAATCATCAATGTTTGTTTCTTTGTGCATTATGTTTTTTTACTTTTATCTTGTTTGGGTGAATGTGTATGTTAGATATGATAAAAATTCTTCACAATAATATATTTGTTTACACTATTTAGTAACAAAATCGTTACACTTTCATGCAAAAGATTTTCGTAACATGCATGAAACAATTTTCCTAACATTAATTAAGTTGCAAGCAATACTAAATAGGTGGTAAATCTTGCGATTAACACTGAATATCATTAATATTCGAAAGGGAGAGAGAGAGAGAGAGAGAGACAGTCAGCTATGTGTGGCTTCACAATTTCTTTGCGTGTTGAATATTAGACCAAATACACTACATTATTCGTTCTGTCACTATTATTGCAAATTAGCAATGCTATTAATATTATACTCCTACTCACAAACTTGTTTATGGGGCATTGTATATTTCTGCTATTGCTAAACTAATAAATTTGGCTGTGTTTTGTTACTATAAAGTAAAAATATACTCAACAATTTTGCAAATACAATGATGCAAGCCTATTGCCACAAGACTTTGAATATGACTAATGTTATGATGAAAGTACGTAACGAAAATCTTGGAGTTCATCGAACTATGCAATTTATAATTCTGTGGTAAAAAAATAATATTTAATATTTAATTTTTACTGAAAACTATATACAATTTTTTACATTTATAGCAGCTGGGTACTTTGGCATAATAAATGTGAAAGTAACTTTGTCTGGTTGTTTTTTGCCTTTTCTACCAAAAGAGCTAAATCGATTAAGTTGAAATTCGGTAACCAGATATTTTGAAGTTTAGAAAAATATATGGAATAATAGTTAGTTTTTATTCTGAAGAAGAAAGACAATTACGATTACGTCCCAAAATAATTTTTTTGTGTAAAAAATAAATTTTTGTACATCTCTATCAATTATGAATAAAAAAAATTCATTAAGACTCGATTTCAAGTTGGAGCAGGCTATTTAAAATGCACATTTTCCAGAGACAAAGTTATGGGTAGAAGGTATATATAATCTAAATAAAATAAAATAAATAAATAAATAAAAATCATAAATAGCTTGTTTTCTATGGCGACATTTCATAGGAACTACTCTAATGATCAGTAGACTTTGAAAACTTTTGAAAGATATTCTCAAACATTCAACTTTATATCCCAACAATCGAAATAAATTGTTGAGAATTTAAAAAGAAAATTGCTCTAATAATACCTGTCAAAATACAAAAATCAAGCTTCTTCATTTATACATGTCTCTAACATTTCTTTACACCTTTCAAACAAATGAGCAAACAACCGTTGGTTGCTACGATTTGCTTTTTGAAAGTACCGAAAAGCAGAGAACAAAAATTTAAGCGATTGAGTTTTTTATTCGCTATATTAGCTTCTAACATTGATAACAATAACAAATTATAAATAGCTTGTTTTCTATATTTCCCAGCTATCTATATGTCGATATTTTATAGGAGCTACTCTAATCATCAGTAGACTTTGGAAATTTTTCAAAGATATTCTCAAACATTCAACGTTATATCCCAACAACCTAAATAAATTGTTAAGAATTTAAAAAGCATAATGCTCTAATAATACCTGTCTACTGATCATTAGGATAGTTCCTATGAAATGGCGACATGTAAATAGCTGGGAAATATAGAAAACAACTATTTATAATTTTTTATTGGTATCAATGTTAGAAGCTAAAATAGTGGAAAAAAACTCAATTGCTTAAATAAATAAATATAATTAAATTAGATTTATGTATATTGTTTGCTTAATGAATTTCATTATTTGTGTCGGATCGATTACTGTACTGCTGTTTGTGCAAGCTGTTTGCACAATTTATCTATCACTATTTATATTTTATTATAAAATACGAACTATGAAATTTTTAACCAGAAAAAGTACAAACTATTTTGAAATCCTTTTTCTATACTCGTTGCAGATGCCTATTACCAATTTGTATATCTGCCTATTTTTTTATCCCTGTCTCAACTCAAGCTCTTCTCCTATTTTGTTACAATATACTTGAGCAATTTTCTTAAAATATTTTCAGTTTCATTAAAGAAAAGCAGGACATAGAAGAAAAGAGTCAAGAAAAAGTTTTTTAAATTTCTTGTTTTCTTTTTTCTTCCTCTTAACAAATTATTAAGTTTTACTTTATTTTAATATGGTTTTCAAAATAGTTATTTTGCAAGTGTGCGTAGTTCATTTTCCCACAGCAAAAAAAAAAAAACACAAAAAAAAGAAATGAGCATAAAAACTTGTATAAAAATCGAAGAAATTTATTGAATTTAATTGATTTTAAGTTTGAAATAAAAATATTAAAAGTTTTGTATTTTGCAATTAAAAAGTTATTCCTTTTAAGAGAAAATTAGAAAAAACAAATATGTAAAAAGACACTTCATTAAACTTTCTGCCCTGATGTTTAAGTTAAAACACAACTTGTATCATGTATTAAATTAAAATTTCTAAAGGGGCTGGTTAAAGCACATTTTTAGGGGAAAAAGAAAATATAACACTAGCGGCCATATTCTTAAGAAATATTTTATATTTTTTACAGTTTTATTTGATAAATTTGTGTAAAAAGTTTGTCAAATAAACCTTAAATAAATATAAAATATTTCTTATTAATATAGCCATAAGTCTTTTTTTTAATTTAAGTTGATTTAGGTTTGAAATCAATAGCCCGAAGGGCCATCAACAATTGCTTTTAGATAATCACAGCCAAACAACCATATTTTTTCGTACAGCCAACCTTGCAACTGCATGTATAAAAAAACAGGGTTGATACGACAATATTTTAAGGGCAATATACTATTGTTGAATTATATGGTTGTAACCAATGACAGTATATTATTATATATAAAACGTCATACCACACCATAGTATTATAAAAAACATATTATAAGTAACCATACTATATTTGGGTTTAAAATTGTTATAATAATAACTAACTATTAAAGTCACCAAGTAATGGTCGTGCTCAAACATTATACTAACCAATCATACTTTTCTCATATACCACCATATTACTTTCATTAAATACCCATACTAATATTGTAAATAGCTTTATTGTAATATTGTGTAAATATATCTTTCTAATAATCTGCATAATCAACTACAAAAATGGAAGAGTATATAATATAGTTGAGATTATTAACTTTTAATATTAATAACAATTAAACATTATAAACAGTATGTAAGATAATTTAAAAAAATTATCGGGTTGCACCTCAACCAAATTACGAGTGGTTCGGAAACTTCTTAGCCTAGCACAAAAAGCGCGGTATAAACAGAAAAAAATTAAGTGTTTTGGATACTTCCATCTCTGCTATGAGCACATGTTAAATTTTGTTTCGATCTGGTAACTCCTTCATATAGAAACAGGTGTTCACAAAAGACGCATCCACGATTTTTTTACAATGGAAAAATTAGAAATGCGTGGTGCCATTAAAAATTCACATAAAAAAGGTTTATCGGGACAAGAAATTCATAATGATATGGTGAATGTGTTAGGTGAAAGTGCTCCTTCATATGCAGTAGTAAAAAATTGGGTTGCTGAATTTAAACGTGGTCGTACAAGCATTGAAGATGAATCACTTAGTGGACGTCCAAAAACAGCAACAACAACAGAAATTGTAGCCAAAGTGCATGATATGGTATTAAATGATCGACGTGAAATAGACAATATTATGGGCATCTCAAATGATCGGGTCCATTTAATTTTGCATGAAGAACTACAGATGGAAAAGCTTTCTGCACGATGGGTGCCGCATTTGTTAACAAGCTTGTTTGGATCGTTTTAAGCGAAATAAAATGGATTTTAAGCATCGTTTCATAACTGTTGGTGAGACATGGATCCACCACTATACTCCAGAGACAACAAAACAATCCAAACAATAAACTGGAGCTGGAGCAAGTGCCCCAAAGAAGGCAAAAACAATTCAATCGGCTTTTTTATTGGTATAAATGTTAGAAGCTTAAATAGCGAATAAAAAACTTAATTGTTTGAATTTTTGTTCTCTGCTTTTCGATACTTTCAAAAAGCAAATCGTAGCAACCAACGGTTGTTCATTTGTTTGAAAGGTGTAAAGAAATGTTAGAGACGTTTATAAATAGAAAAGCTTGTTTTTTGTGTTTTGACGGATATTATTAGAACATTTTTCTTTTTAAATTCTCAGCAATTTATTTGGATTGTTGGGATATAAAGTTGAATGTTTGAGAATATTTCTCAAAAATTTCCTAAGTCTACTGATGATTAGGGTAGTTCCTATGAAATGTCGACATATAGATAGCTGGGAAACATAGAAAACAAGCTATTTATAATTTTTTATTGGTATAAATGTTAGAAGCTTAAATAGCGAATAAAAAACTTAATTATTACAATACAATTTAGTTATTTTTTTTTTCAATAAATCAAATAAGGCAACTCTATTCTTGAGGCAGCTGACATTAGCATTAAACACATTGGAGCCAGCCAACAACCGACTTCAATATGTCAAATATAAAATACATGCATTTAAATGCGAACATTTATTTTGACAACAGCAAGACGACACGACTGCAGATTGTTATCCATACTGATTTTTTTGCCGCAGTCGAATTAAACTAAGTTTTATTTTTCTTGACTACAAATTAAAAACAGTATGACCATTGTGTATAAAAATAATTTAGCTCTTTGATATATTTTATTTTCTAATATAACATTAAATGACAATAAAATTTAAATGCTGTTTTAAATAAATTAATAAATTTATTGGTACTATTGTTAAATATATGCATACATACTTACGGCCGTATTCATAAAATATATTATATGATTATTAAACACTTATTTGACAAATGTTCTCTAGAAATTTGACAAATAACAATTTTTTTATAAACAGACAATATTTTTTTATGAATAAGGCCATTAGACGCAAAACAAGAAAACTTAATTTTATTAAATAAGTAGTATTTGCATAGATACAAATGCATACATACACCACTTGATTTTACATCACGTACAAGTAGTTCATTTCTTTAACGCTGTTCTCATTATAGATGCGAACTTATATCCGATTATATGTTAAACTTTGAAAGTTGATTTATTATTTTTATCTTTTTAAGACGTTGTTTTTTAGACTGAAGAACTTATTCATGAAAGTTGGATATAAACAGATCTTGTTCTGTAAATCAACAAATTTTGTGAAGCTAAAATCTCTTAGGTAGCCAGACTGAAATATAATTTGTTGAAAGTGTATTTATGTTGCTGCCGTGTTCAAAAGAACTCAGTAGTGCCCTACACAAAACCAATTGCCGGTTGCAGCATTTGCTGTTGTGAAGTTGTGTAGTCTGCTGTGGTCTATGTGTTTAATACTTTATATGTAAATAAATGAACAAAACAAAAAAGTTGTTGAAAAATTAAAAATTTTTAAAAATAAGCTTTAAAGCGTTAAAAAACGGTAGAAAAATGTGCTATATTTTTGTACAATACGTAAGCTATAATAATTTATGTGTGCATCAAGGCGAATTTAGTACCAGGTGGCTTCGTTAGCGTAGATGATCGACAGCTGTTTTAGGTGTTCAATACCCAACTATCAAAATTTGTTTATGTTTTCATATTTTTTTCACACATTTTCATGCGCGCCATTTCATATTTCCTGCATACAAATCTTAACCCATTTGGTGCGGCTATACTTAACTTAGCCCAGTTAAACATTAGGAAACCATTTCAAAATTGATTTTACAATACGCACACAACTAAGGGAGGTCAGTAGATGAAATGGACCAGTCCAATTTATTGTTCAAAATTGACATTTGTATTATGAAATCTTCGTGGGTGTTCTGTATCGATATTTTCAATATGAAAATAATATAATAATAATAATGGTGAAAATAATATAATAATAATAAATCGAGCCCCTATGGGATCGATTAAGAAAATTGAAATAAATGAAATAAAATACTTCGCTGCCAATGCAAACAATTTTTAAAACCAATATGTATTGAAAACATTTGCTTCCGAAATTTCCACTTAACCCACCACCCATTTATTATTTCTTTAATGCTTTAATATATGTATATTTTGTATATAATGAATATAAAAAATAAACTTTTTTGTTAATAATTACTTCCAGTTTTATTTCGACAGTAATGGGTTAATCGTGTTTTTGAAAATATACACAATTTGAATACATTTTGTTTCAGCGTTGCCGCTTAGCATGTACTCGTAATTATCAAAAATTGGAACAAAATAAAAAATTTCTGATAATTTTTGTGCAATTAAATTTTTTCATAATTTCTTTGTATATTACAGCATCATCATATTTTGCTTCGTATTTTTATTCAAAATTGTTAAGGAAATATATTTATCAATAGAAAATACTTCATTGTTGTTAATAACATTTACGTTTTCGATACTCATTTTCTTAATCTGACACAAATTGTTCTGAAGACTTTAAAAATTTTGTTATTAGACATAAATATATATTTGCACATGTAAATTTAAAATTTATTATAGTGAAAATTTTATTCAACTAAAAAGAATCTGCATTTCGTTGCAAAAAGATATAACCAAAAAATAATTCTCCACACGTCCAAAATGTATTTATAATTATATTTTACATTAAAAATAAAATCAATTATTAGTCTTACTCTCGTTGATTTACAAAACTTTTAATAAGTTCCTCATTCCAATATTTTGTTTAATTGTTTCCTTGATAGGTCCAAATCATCACCGATAATTTCTTATGCCTTCTCTATGAAGAAATCGTACAAGAGACTTATAATATATTTTTAATTTCCAATTAATTTCCAATAAATTGATTTTTTTTTACAATTTAAAAATTTTTTCTTCCTTAATTTTTATATTAAAAAAAAACGAAAAGAATTTTTCGGATTTTGTGTAATATCGAGCTCTGGGTTGGGGAAAATTAGTTTACGTTCCCGGCAAAACTGATTTGTTCAATAGAATTTAAGGCGAATTCAGTATGTTTTTGATACATTGGTAATTTTATATAGGGCGAACACTATGTTGTTTTTTGTGTTGTTGTCTTGTTGTACTAAGAAGGCCACCTGTTATGAATTCGTCTTGTGTGTGCATATGTATGTATATCTTCATACATATGTATGAGGATATACATACGTACAAACAAATTTACCAAGTGCTTTGGCAAAATAATATCTCAAGTAATACATGTGTAATAAATGTGACACTTCTTATAATCGGACAAAAAATTTCCATTGGTGAGTGTCTGACTACGAGAGGTTTCACTGTATTTATGGAAGAAAAAATTAACCAAAATGAAAAAAAATATATTAACAGCCAGTTCGTTGATGTCGAAAGGATAAGTTCATTCGCATTCTAGGTGCAAGAAAATTGATTTGGCGTTTTTTTTTTAATTTTATTCTATGCGAACGACGTGTCAAGATTCAATTAAAAGACATAAGTACACGCGAACGAATAATACTCACATAGACAAACCCAAATTGATTCGAATGTGAGTGACTAGCTTTCTTTTGCATACATTTTTATTCGATATCACCGAAAACGCTGTAAAATAAACTATTTTTAGAGCACGTAGATTTTTATCGTGCGAGAATTTTACCGCCGTTGGCTAGCATTGAAATCAGAGCAATAGGGGCTGGAACGTCGAAAGCGTTTTCTCACAAACGATTGAGATATAATTCGAGCAGGTTAATGCACTACAAGTGCTGCTCAATATGGCTGCTGTTGGAGTGAAAGATACAGTTTAGCCGTGTTGACAACGTGAAACCATATATCTTTGTACGTTTCGATTCGCACTGTGAAAGTTTTCTTTATGAAAACGTGAGCCTATAGGAGGAATCGCAGAGACAAATAGAAATGAAGACTTAAAACCTTGTAAGTCTTGGCTCTCACTATGAAAGTTTTCTTTATGAAAGTCTGAACTGATAACTTAGAAATAAAAACTTAAAGCCTGGTGTATAAATTTTACGATTTCTAGCTTTTTTTATATATAAATAAATTGCCTACCCCTCGTTTTGTGTTGGAAATATTGCTTTTTCTTATTTCTCTTATATTATTTTGTTTTGGCAAAAAGAAATTGCAGCTAAACAATTTTTAATAAAATTTCCAATAATTGCCTAAAATGCTGTAAGTTGGCAAATATTTAATTAAAGACAAATGAAATTGCAAAACATCTGGTATTTGAACGGCTCTGTACTACAACACTGCAATCAAAATTTTAATTTGTTGGCAATTCTTTCCAATTTTCTCTATTTAACTATTTCTTTTTGCAGCTTTCTGTTCCGGTTGCTGCTGCCATATTGTAGCAACATTTTTTTTAATGGCCGTTGAAAAGAGCAAAATGAAAAAAAAACTAAAAAAAACCATTTTGCGCTGCAGTTAAGCCTTGACAAATTGTTCACTAATTAAATGATAGACAGTTTTAATTAACAAAAAAAAAAAAAAAGTAGGCAAACGAAACTAAAGTCAAACTACAGCAGATTAAATAAATTAAAAAAAATATAATATAAAGCTTAGAAAAGTAACAAAAATTATTTTAAAAATTAAGCAAACTATAATATTATTAAGATGTAAATACAATAAAGAAACAGAAAAGCAAAGCAACATTATAGCAGCAGCTGAAGGAATAAGAGGCTTAAGAGCCAACTGGCAAATGAACGAGTCCTTGTGATTTAAATATGTATGTAAGTGTTAATTTTTTTTATTTTGCGTTTTAAAATTATAGAAATATTGGGTTGTCATACCTGTTCTGGTGTCCATGTGTCATGATGGATGTTATTTGTTTTCCTTTTTTTTTTTGTTCTGTCTGACTCTTGTGCGCTTTTCCCAGCTTACAAATAATTTGTACAACTTTTTTTTTTGGTTTCTGTTTGTTGTGTAGACTCATTGCTCTACCCAGCAAGTAGACAAATTTTTATTTCCAGTCTTAGAACTCAGTCAGTGTGTGCCCATCAATTGCTTTGGGGGTGGGAGTTTGAAGGGTGGCGCCAATGGTCATCGTCATCAGCAACACCAGCTTATGTATAAATTGTTTGTTCTCTAAGTAGGGGATCTGCTTTCCTGCAAGTATTTGCTAATTTTTAATTTTTTTTCTTATATAATTCCTATGAAAATTGTAAAAAAAAGTGGACAAAATTTTCGTAACGCGTCGAAATGTTGAATATTTTTTTGCGCATTCTAGACAAATAAAAAACAAAATAATTTTTTTTCTTATTTCATACAGTTTTCTTTTACTTTTTGCCAGCATTATCATTTGTTCAATTTAGCTGGTTGTTGTTCTTCACTCTTATTTTCCAAAGGGAGACCTTTTGCATGGCCAGAGGATATGTACCAAACATAAATTGCATTAGCCTTACAAAATTCTGGCAAATAGATGGCACAAAGTGTTGGTAATATTTTTCATCATTTGTGTCTACATGTGAAGTGTTGTTTGGCGGCAGCAGGCAATGGTTGGCAGGTAATGCAGGTGACCTGTGCCAGACATTTGTTTGATCATTATTGACAGGCCAGAACAAGAACAAAAACAAAAATGAATTGGAAAAAAAAGAAAAATATATAAAACACTTAATTGAAGCCTAGCGCCAACAGGAATATAGAAAAGAATTAGCGATAAAACAAAACATTATTCTGCAAAAGTTCATCATTAGTAAGGTGAATATAAAATGAATTGGAATGAAATGAAACCAAATGAAATGAAACTAAATAAAATGAAATGAAAAAAATCAAACCGGAATAAAATAAAATGCAATGAAATGAATTGAAATGATATGTAATGATATGAAATGAAATGGTATGAAATGATATGAAATGATATTATATGAAAATATATGATAGAAATTGAAACGATAAGAAATGAAATCTCAGTTGAAATTTGACACAAACACACTTTTTCTAATGGCTCGATTACGGCAACCCAACTAATAAAAAAAAGTTGTATTATGTATGGCAACTATGCTGAAAAGTTATCGATAGTGATATTTTGTCGGTGGGGATTTTGCTAATAGCAACCATAATTTTTGTAGACAATAATTTTTTTTGTGAAAAAAAACCAAGAATTTTATTATTATTATGGATGGATGGGACATGGCTCTCATCGGCCACTTGCACTGTGAACAGTGTTGATCTATTGTGCGTTTGTGCGTCCCCTTGCCCCATTACGGGCTAAGGACAAGTTTCTTCATTTGGAGTGATATTAAGTCACATTCACCTAAAATATGAGCTTGTAGTTGCGTTGCCTGTGGACAACTCAACTAACAAAAAATATTATATTATGGCAACTATTTTTCAATTACTGAAAAGTTATTGATAGTGATATTTTGACACATTAGCAACCATAATTTTTGTAAACAATCAATTTTTTTTGGGAAAAAACAAAAATTTTAACTTAAAAGCAAAAAAAAAATTAATCAATGGAAAACATGCAAACTGTGGCATCAACTAGAATACGGTTCATCCTTTAAATCGCACTCTGTGGTGTAAACAAATACCATCTATGGGATAAGCTTTGGTAAATACGTATCCATGTGTGTTTTTCAGCTCTACGATATTGTTTTTTCTGTCTTCCCAAGGATACAGTGGTGTATTTGGTATAAATTTTAAAGGATGCATATGGAGGCATATTTCTTTTGCTTTGGACAATTTCCTTTTTCGGATTTGTCTTAAAAGGAACTTATACTCTCTGGCATTTATCAGAAGTATGAACTTGTGGAGCAATACTATTTAATTTTTCTGAAATATTGGCCCAAGCCTGGTCTGCAGTTGTTTTACCTTTTCCAAATGCCCGAACTTTTCGAGCAACATAAGGGTTTTCTTGTACTGCTTCTACAAGAGTGCCAAACAATTGGTTAGTAGTAATTTTTTTTTTATTTTGAACCAGTACTCAGGGGATGACCTTCACAGATCGTTGCCAAAAGGCAAAATATGAATGACCGACCCACTTCTTCTATTAATCGCTAAATTACGGATGACAGCAGCATTTCCCATTCGTATTTTTTCAGTAATAGGCCCAGTCTATTAGAAGTAAATCAGATGTAACTCAGTAATCAGTGAACTTTTTAGTTATATACATATATATGATATTAACTAATTAGTTGTGCGTTTAACTAAAGTCAAGAAGAAGGATTATTTTTTAATTATAACAATAATTCCTGTGAAAAAATGAGACCAAAGAAGAACAGAAAAAATAATTGAATACCATTAGCTGGGGGACAACTAGCTGTTTCGTAGTCGCTACACTACTCATCAGCACCCACCGGGATTCGAATTCGGGGTCATAAGAACATGATGTATTTTTAATACGGTTGCTTAACCAACTCAGCCACCGAGCTCTTTAATTATTCTTATGTTAATGTGGCAAAGATTTGATCATATATATGCAATTGTTAAAACCCCAGTTGTTTGTACAGAATTTTCTGTCTCTGAACAACCAGTTGAAAATGTGAAATTAAACTGAGCAAATAGCCTGACATTATTGTGAGCCTCACAAATAATATCATGCGAAATAGGTTCATAGTTTAACAAATAGGACGTATGTGAAGCGGTAGCAAAGTACTCTTATAAGTAAAATTTTGATATTTCTGAGGTGAATAAATAAATTTTACTAGATCTAGGGCAAGGCAGCTTCAATACGGTAGTGGTATAAGCACAGCTGTCTTTCGTTTCCTTTGGGTAAATTTGTCAAAAACACATAGACTTCCATGCTTTTCCAAACAAAATTTTGACAACTATTCGTAAATTCTACCAACAAAATACATGTTGCTGTTTTTTGGTGTTGTATTTGTGGGGCTGATATAAATTTTGACAATAGAATAGAAATATTTGAAATATAGGAATTTGATTGAAATAAATTACAATTGAAAATTTTATAATTAAAGGTGTAAAAATCAAACGATACTTAATTGAAAAATGGCTCTTTTATAACTATTTCTTAATTTAATAATTTTTATTTATTTTTTTTTTTAGATTTGTTACATGTTTTTTCTTTTTTGTCAAAATCTCATGTTGTTAAGTATACAAGCAAGTTCTGAGAAACGCAAATCGCTTAAATTTTGCGTTTTCGATTTCAAGACGCCAAACGTATAATACAAGACATATGGTTTTGCGATTTGAAATCGACAAATAGGTGTTCTGAGAAACGTATAACGCAAGAAGTTTGGTTTTACGATTTCAAATCGCCAAATAGGTGTTCTGGAAAACGCATATCGCTTAAAATTGCCGACTTCATGTGTATATTGAAGTGAACTGATTGAGTTTGCTAAAACTGAACTTGCAAAAGGCATTAAAATTATTCACAATTAAAATTTAATATGTTTTCTTTTTATTTCAATAAAAAGTTTAAAGAATTTTACACGTTTTCATTAAGAAAACTAAATTGAAAAATTTTTCTATTTGTTGTCAATTTTTTTCGTTTTAATTAACTACCACATACATATGGACGTATGTAAAACAAATGTTGTATTTTTTCGGAAAAAACTCTTAAACGCCAGTTAAACGCGCGTTCCTCAGAACGCCTAAAAATCAATTAAGCATTTTTCAAAACGCATTGCGGTTTCAGAACGCGCGTTCTCGGAACATGGCTGATAATATTTTTTCACAGTGTCAATTCTAGAAAACTTGTAGCAATTGTAGCAAATTTTTTACTAAGGCTTTATATTTTCTGTGTGGGGTTACGGTTCCAAAGTATAAGTGAACAAATATAATAAAAATTAACCACAATAACCGAAGAGTGGCTGTAGTTTAAGGTTTCTCGTAAATACCCAAAATTTTCAAACTGCATGAGATTTTTCTTATGATGGTTATACGAGTAATCAATACTGTAACCCCGTTTTGCTTTTTATGGAACTCTGGGATAGTCTGTATATATTAATTTCATATATCACAATAATAGCTTCACTTCTTTAAGCCGTTAAACCAATCGATACATTTTCCAATTTCATTGTACTGCAAAGTGTTTGCGTTTTGCTTTATGAAAGAAGTTTAGTACAGCTTAACGATTAAGATTTGAAAATTGTACTAACTAACCAAAAGCGATTTCTAGAAGCAGAGTGGAATTAATAATTTTGGTGCATACTTTTAGGAGGCGATTTCAGCGAAATCTTTCTGTTGTAAATCATTGGTTCCTGTAAATAAAGCTCTCAGTGCGTAAACGTATGAGCGCGATTATCCTCGTTGGGATTGCGTGGTGTTATATGCTATGCTATAAATCGATGGCTAAATATCACAATGATGTTCTCGATTTAACAATGCAGAATTGTTAACAGTACTAACTTTTAACTAGTGTCAAAAATTTAAAATTACTTTTAAACTGTTTGTTTCCTTTAGGAGATATCTTATAAAAAAAACTTTCTAAGACTTGCATGGAAACTGAAAACTTTAAATGTGTTTTTCACGAAACAAGCTTTTTTAGTTATGACTATGTTGCAATAATAGAGTGATATATACATATATACGAGTAGTTTAAAAAACTAAATAACACGCTTCGATATCAAACCAATTATCCGTATAACCAGATAATTATCCATATAAAAATTCCCAAAATCGGCTTCAGGAATCGCCAAAATCCGCTACTTCCCCAGAAAAATTATGGCAACTTAAACTTTCGCACTAAAGGGAATGGCCGGTAATAGTTCAGATATACATTCCACGGCTACAACGCCTTTCAATATCAAGTTAATTAGCCGTATAACCAGATAAATATCTGTATAACGCGTTCCTAGTTTTTTTGAAATTCCCAAAATCGGCTTTAGCATTCGCCCAAATCCACTGCTTCCCCAGAAATAATACGGCAACTTCAATTTTCGCACTAAAGCGAATGGCCGGTGATACTTCAGATACACGTTCCACGGCTAAAATGCGCACCGAATATGAAAAACCAGTTTAGATTCGGTAGCAGTTCCGAGTTTTTTGGGAATTGCCAAAGTCTTCTTCAGGAAACGTCGAAAAATAAAAGAGTAGCCAATGAATTTGTTACGCTCGCTTTGATGCCAAATTTGTATGTTTCTTTTGTCTTATATTAAAGATCTATTGGATTTCTTTAGTTCTTTACTTGTTGTTTAAGTTAACAAAAAAAAAAAAAACTAAATAAAAAATGAAGATACGCCTATTTTATATAAAGCCATCGACTTGTACCATAAAAATTTCTACCAAAACGCCGCCTAAAAGTATGCACCGAAGCGCTAATTATTACTGTTGTGCCCGTTGAACTGTATTTGAACCAATTCTTTTGATGTGTTGACAATATTATAGACATTTTAAAACTAATTTTCTCTTCAAAGCTGATTTAACGGCTTAATCACACCTGAAAATTTCCAAGAGTAATAACTATTTTGCTATTTATACTTAATTTTTGCTTTATTTTCTCAGCAAAAAAAAAAAAAAAGAAATAAAAAGTTAAGATTAAAAAAATGTTCATGGCACATTTGTAATATGTGGTCTTGACTGGAAATTTTTCATTATCTCATGCCACAAAATTTGAAACACTGAAAGCCGGAAAAAGGGTTAATACAACAAAGCATAAATAAACGTTAAAAAACATACAAAACAAAATGTGTAAAATGAGAAAAAAATAAAAATGCAAAACTAAAACTTGAAACCAAATGCAGCATTTAACTTGCTACAACAAAAGGATGCTGCTGCAATATTATGTGAGTAAAAAAAAGAATGCTAACCCAATCCAATACTAACAAAATTTTTCCAACTTATAATAAAAAAAAGCAACAAGAAACCTAAATTAAATAGAAATCACTCTGGACTTTTTTCCGTATTTGGTTTTTTCACATTTTGTTAAGTAAGGGGTAAAGCATAAAAAAGCACCAGATAAAGAAGACTAAAGCATTTAATTGCATTTTTCTCCGTAACACAACATCAACAGAACAGTAAGAAAAACCAGCAACAAAAATAAAGAAAAGTAAGTCTAACCCCTTAGTGCCTAAAAATAGGCTATTATTTTTTTTTTGCTGCCTGCTTTCTTCTAAAAGAATTATAAGGCATTTCGAGAGCGAAAGAGGGAGGGGGGGGTATGAGCCCATCCCTCGTTATGCCTGCCACCTGTTTGAAACCAGAAAAAAAATAAAACGCTTAAAAAATCCAAAACTACACACTATAAAGTTTTTTTTCGTTGCAGTTTGTATCCTTTAGAGAGCCTGTCGTATGCCTGCTTGGAGAAGTATGAGTGAGAGTGTAAACGTCGTATGTGTGTAACAGTTAGGTATGAGTGTGTGTGTGTGTAAGTATGTGCGCTGTGTGTAGAATAGTGTTTTATGTTCATGCATACACAAGGGCGGAGCCTACTGAATATAATCGTATGCAAGTGTGCGGCTTTCTGTGTATGTGTGTGTGTTTCATTTTTTATGGCAAAAAACGAGTAGGTTTAACCATTCTGCTGCTTATCTGTATTTGAAATAAAAAATTTCGTTAAAAACGCATTTTTCGTAATATTTTTTTATGCAATATGCTGACGCCAACTTTAGTTCTGAATGATGATAATTTTTGTTGCTGTTTTTTTTCGCATTGTTTTGGTCATTTTGGCTATTCTGCTGCCTGCCATTGCCGTGTTGCTGACTACTTACATACATGTTTTTATAAAAAGTTGTTTTTTTCTCTATTTTTTTAACGTTCCTGTTTTCTTTTTTTTTTTCTTTATTTTTTGTAAATACTTTTTAGGTTTATTTATTTTATTTGTGTGTGTGTGTGTTTTAGCAAATTTTTTCTTCTGCATGAGATTTTGTGTATATTTAATAGTTCTGCGTGTTCTGTTTTAAACTCAGCCACCCAGATGAACCTTGTGCTAAAATTTGTTATATCCAGATATATTTTGGTTTTTTGTCTCTATTGCGAATCTGATACATTTAAAAATCTTGTGGGCTTTTATAGTTAGGCCTAGTAAATGATAAATGACAGACTGGAAAAGTTGCAGAAAAAAATAATGAAATAATTTGTTGCTAACAATAATTTTTTCAAGCAGCCAACTTTTTTGCTTAACAGTTTGCAAGAGTTCTTTAAACTTTGCATTTAGTTTGTTTGTGGATTAATTAAAATTTAATTGCATTAAAATCTAAATGTCAATTTAAAACATGTGAACCAGTTAGCAGCATAAGAGTAGGTTTTAATTAGTTGTGAAATTTTAATATACAAACCGGTATCTGGAAAAGTTGTGTTATTATCTCTCAATCTAATTATCTTTAAACAGGGTGTCAGGTAGCAGATTTATGTTTATGAGTATGTCCAGATGTCTTCCGTCGAGCTGAAAACACTGTTCAAATTGAAGCCTTGTGTAATACACCATACGCTGCAGTAAACTTGGTTCACTTGAGCTGATTTCACGACGAATATATATATTCCTTTAAATCCGCAAGAGATTGAGGATTGCCATTATAAACCCTCTCTTTGAGCTAGGTTAGGTTAGGTTTAACTTAACCCACTTAGATCTAGTCTGGTCCCGTTGTGTTGCTGAATGTGATATGTATCTCAATGGATCTACATATCAGTTGTTTAGAAACAACCCGAGAATCGGATAAAGGAGTCCAATCCTTTTACATCGCATTCCGGTAACTCCGCCAAATCATGCAACATCGGTCTGCCTAGATACAATGAATTTCTATAAGAAAGAGCTGAACACTGACAGAAGAAGTGCTCAACGTTATCTACTTCCTCCTCGTCTCTGGAACTTCTACAGAGGTTATTAAATAGAAGATTTAACCTCCTCGCCTCAGTCACTATGTGGAAATGTGTCGTCAAGACAGTGCTCTTATATAATAAAAAGCTGAATACTGATAGAGGAAGTACTCAACGTTCTCTACTTCCGCCTCCTCTTTGCGACTTCTACAGAAGTCATTAAATGAAAGATTTAACCTCCTCAGCTGTGTCCCTATTTGAAAATGTTCCATCAGGACTACCACAGCAGTACGTAACCTCCATCGGGGCAAGCCTCTAATAGTCCTCCTGTTATCATATCAGGGCCACGTCAGCCTTGATATTCGACAGGTATCCTCACTAGACCATCTGTCCTAAGCGGTCTAAAAAAGTTAAGGGCTCGAATGCGTGATTCCAACGATCCAACCTATGTCTTGTTGTTGTAGCTGGACATCGATGGACTTCATACGCTACAAGATTTCCGGGCACTACACTGTGCCCTCGTACCCAGAGAAGATCCAGGCTTAAATGTCTCACTATCTTGTTTATAGATATCCGGCATTCACAAACCAACTTAGATGCCATATAGATTCCGGGTAGTGCATACAACGCAACGTTACTATTAGTACAAATTCGGACACCATCCTTGTATATCCTGTAGTAGTTAGCTGCCTTCATAATGGCAGCGATTTCAGCCTGTGCTACGCTACACTCATTTTCCAGCCTCAAGCTCATCCTCTGCTCATGCAGTTGTGAAAAAGATTTTCATCAGCACCTGCCTTGCGGCCTTATCTGATGATGTACCAGTTCCAGGAGATGAGTTATTCACGATTCATCAGCTCTTCTGTGTGGCCCACTAGGACTTAAACCAATTTACCCGTCAAGCATTATCACTGGTTCCTCACAGTACTAGTATCTGTTGTAAAGGCAAAAGACACTCGGGTGACTAAATTTACACCAGTTTTTTTAATATGTTCTTAAGTTTTAAAACAATTACCGGCAACAAAGTTCTATCTCTGTGATCAATTAAGCATGTAAATATTAACAATTGATTTCACTTTTTTGCCTTAAATTATTTATAGTTGACTAATTTCCATTTTTTATTTTATTCATAGTTCTTGAGGACTCGTGACATAGAAGATCCGATGGCGTCAAGTCTTGAAGTTTTTCTGATTTGAAATATTTTGAATTGTAAAATTTTGGTTCTTAAATAAATTTGCACGAATATACTAAGTAAAGAGTGGTTAAAAGGCCGATGTTGGTTTTCAAATAGCCCCGAAAAAAGAAGTTCAACGGTGTCAAATCACATGATCTTGGCAGCCAGTTGACATCCCACCACGTAAGATAACACGTGCATTGAATTTGTCGCGCAAAAGAGGCATTGTTTCGTTTGCTATATCGTCCACATCTGTATTCGGGCCATAAAAAGTTCGTTATCATCTCACGATAGCTAGAACCATTCTCAATAACTACCTATATTTTTAACAAATACCATAAACTGCACCAAACAGTCACTTTTTGTGGGTGCATTGATTTTTCAACAATCACTCTTGGATTATCATTCGCCCAAATGTGGCAATTCTGCTTATTGATGAATCCACTGAAGTAAAAATGTGTCAAAGCACTGAAGAGGATTGTCTTCGAAAATTCGAAATTCACTATAGCCATTCTGACCATTGATGATGCTTAGAATGGTTAAGAGGTTTTAATTCTGGAGTCAATTGTGCCTTGTAAGCGTGTAAATGCAAGTGTTTATGCATAATATTCATTAATGATGAGCGTTAGGGGTGCCATTTTTGGGCACGGTGACGAGTTGAGGTGGATGGCTCTTCAGCCTCACTATCGCGAACAGCAACAATATTTTCAACAGAACGAGCTGTACGAGCATGTAATGGAGTTTTCACATCATTGGGGTATTTTTTTACATGCCCGGTTTGCTGAAATTTTTGCATGTTTTTTCCGATTATACGCACATGTGAATGATTAAAATGCACGATATCCATTTTTTTATTTTTATCTAGTACCAGTACACAGGGGATGTGTCCTACATATGCAGCGCATTGTACTGGAACTAGGAAAATAGGTTATGATGAGGAGAAAAGAGTTCGTGTAGGTTTAACTTTAACAATAACAACACGGGAGACTAAAAGAAACTCTATTGCAGCATTTACAATGTTGGAATTAAATTAGTTAGTTTAATTTGAACGCGCATTTTCATAACAAGCCTGAATAACTTTAACGCGTTGCTTAATTGTGTGTTTTTCCATGAGCCAAATTAAATTAGTCTAAAATTGGGAAATATCAAACGAAATGCATAAAACCACTTGACGTTTAGGCCTGGCTCACATTCAACATCGGCCTTTAACATTTAAACACCGGATACATAAAAAATATTTGTGGATTTGTTGGAGAAAATTAATACCAGGGCGGTTCGGAAACTTCGTAGCCTATCAATGAAAGATAATAGTTAGTTTTTCAAAAATAGTTTTATTTTTTTATATAATCTCCTAAAACTTCAATACACTTAGTCCAATGCTTTTCTAGCTATTCTATACCTTGATTAAACTAGTTTTCCTCAAGGTCTTCAAAACAGTTGTTTACAACTGTAATTGCATCTTCATTTGAGGTACAACGCTTGCCAGCAAGGAGTTTGTTTAGATTTGGGAACAGGTAAAAGTCACTGGGAGCTAAATCAGGAAAATAAGGTGGGTGGTCAACCAACTCGTACTTTAATTCGTTGATTTTAGCCATTGTTGAACCACTCTTGTGCGCTGGTGCTTTGTCTTGATGAAAAATTATTTTTTTTTGTGTTGTAAGCCAGGACGTTTTTCTCGAAATTATTCATTTAATTGATCCAAAAGGTTGCAATAGTACTCTGAACTTATTGTTTTTCCCTTTTGCAGATAGTCAATCAATAAAATAGCTTTGAAGTCCTAAAAGACCGTTGCCATAACCTTACCAGCCGATTGAATTGTTTTTGCCTTATTTTGGGCACTTCCTCCAACTTCAGTCCATTGTTTGTACTGTTCGTTTGTCTCTGGAGTATAGTGGTGGATCCATGTCTCATCAACAGTTACGAAACGACGCTTAAAATTCATTTTATTTCGCTTAAAACGATCCAAACAAGCTTGAGAAATGTTCATTCTTATACGTTTTTTGTCGACTGTTAAGAAATGCGGCACCCATCTTGCAGAAAGCTTTTCCATCTGTAGTTCTCCATGCAAAATTGAATGGACTCGATCATTTGAGATGCCCGTGATATTAGCTATTTCACGCACTTTTATTCGTCGATCATTTAATACCATATCATGCACTTTGGCTACAATTTCTGTTATGGTTGCTGTTTTTGGACGTCCACTACGTGGTTCATCTTCAATGCTTGTACGACCACGTTTAAATTCAGCAACCCGATTTTTTACTACTGCATATGAAGGAGCACTTTCACCTAGCACATTTACCACATCATTATGAATTTCTTGTCCCGATAAACCTTTTTTATGAAAATATTTAATGACACCACGCATTTCTATTTTTTCCATTGCGGATGCGTCTTTTGTGAACACCTATATAAAGTAGTTACCAGATCGAAACAAAATTTAACATGTGCTCATAGCAGAGATGGAAGTTTCCAAAACACTTAACTTTTTTCTGTTTATACCGCGCTTTTTGTGCTGGGCTAAGAAGTTTTCGAACCGCCCTCGTAGTATTCTTCATACCCTAGACTAGTTCTATTTCTCTCTATTTGTCATGTTATTGCATACTCCCATGCATTAGTTTTCCCATTTTTCAATAATATAAAATTTTTTTTAACCTATATTTAAATAGGCTTGTTCTGCCATTGCACCAATAATATACTATTACTAAATCTATATTTAAAAACTCTTGTTTCTATTTACTTGTAACAGCAATATTATTGCTCATATTAATTATGACATGTTTTTACATATTAAAGCGAAATATTCATTTATTGATTTGATATAATAGTAAAGTAAAAAAGTCATTGGAAAGAAATGGCTTTGATTTATATCTGATTTATTGTCATGAGCTAAGAGAGTGCAGTGAGTGGAAGAGAATGAAGAAAAATTTATTACAGTCAATAACTCAGAAATGATTATTTAGTTCTTAATTAATTTATAAAGTCCACTTACAAGGATTTTTGGACTGTGAACATTTTGTTTTGAACCTAGTATTTAAAACTTCAATACTTTCTAGTGTGGTGCTACTGGATGCGTGCAATCTATTGGTGGAAAAATGTCATGGTAGCTTAGAAATCATTTAGTATTTTCGTTTGTCGTTTGATATGACTTCTAGTACAATTACCCCAAATAGGAGAATTGTATAACAATATGGCCTGAATTATTGTTTTCACAATTAACAGTTTATTAGAATTGCTGAGCAGGGAATTTCTGTTAATAAGTGGGTGTAATATTTTGTTACGTTTACTAATCTTGCCGATAACTTGCGATATATAAGTGTTAAGAAACAACTTTTTGTCTAAGCAAACTTCTAAGTATCTAGTACTGTCTGAATTTTTTTATATTGTTCTCTTATGAAATAAAATTGAATATTAGGAAAATACAATATATTAAATAACCATGTTAGTTAGGGCCTTTCTACATGTTGAAAGAGGATTTAGAATAAAGAAGTACTGGATCTCGTCTACTTCAATTTATTTATCTAGAACTTCTTATTTTAAAATTCCTATTAATTACAATTATTAATGCACTGTAATTAATACTATCGATATTACTTACTTTTTAATATGAAAACCAGTAGAATATAGTTCTAAAATTTTCTATAAAATATATAAGTCAAGTCTGAAGAACTTGTTACCTGGCCGGCTTATTATTTAAAATAAAGATGGAGTTGCATATAAAGCTCGCGAATTATTCATTCTGAAAATTAGCCACAGGCCTTTCTAGTATACCATGTGTTATAAGTACTTTCGCACTTCGTACTTGCCCATCTTTTGCCAATCTCGCCTCGACATTTTTTCCTCTTAGCCATACATTACGGGGAAGAGAAGGATCAACTACTAAAACCAGGTCCCCGTGACATACTGCCTTTTGTTTTTCAAACCACTTAGACCGATATGTTATTATAGGCAAATATTCCTTAAGCCACTTTTTCCAGAAAATGTTCGCATACTGTTGTGATAGTAACCAATTCTGCTTAAATATTACGCCACTATTGCAGCAACTGGACAAAGGCTTGAGGCCACTAGACCTAACTATAAGAAAGTGGTTTGGTGTTACAGCTCCATTAATCCCATCGTCAATTGGAACGTATGCAAGTGGCCTTGAGTTGATAATATTTGGAACTTCTAACAGCACACTCAACAGTTCATCATCTGGGAAGCGCTTCCAAGCCCCTTCCATATGGGGAGAGGCTGGCGGATTAAATTTCCATATCAATGTCGTGCTAGTGCGTTGACCAACTCATTTGCGTCAACGTCTACCAGCGCCTCTCGAAGGTGCTCTTCACCAATAAAACTTGAACCATTATCGCTATAAAATTCACATGGAATATCTCTTCTGGCCATGAAATTACGTATGGCTATTATGCATTAACTGCTTGTAAGTGAGTGAGCCAGCTCTATATGTACCGCCCTTAATGTTAGGAATGTAAAAACGACACTATAGCGGTTTTCCTTATGGCAGTTTACTGTTACAATTAAAGGACCAAAAAAATCGACACCCACACGTAAAGAAAAGGGAGTTTGATATATGATTGCGACAACATTATTAATTTTTCTGTAACATTGTATATTACTGTAGAACACAGCATATTAACAGTTTGATTATAGTTTGTTCCTCTATAAATATGTTACTGTTTGCATTTCTGTAATTCTATTTTTACCATTTATAATTTTCAAAATATGGTTTCATACAACAATAGCAATTATGAAATATGTTTAAACACAACAATAGCTTTTATCACACCCAATACCAAAATATTTGTTTTTTTAATATGTCTGATACTTTAATTCATATGCAACAAAAGTAAGTTACAAAATAAATTTACTATTGTCGTCGTTAATAATATTTTCCTTCTACTTGTTGACACACATATAAATTTTTTCAGTTTGATTTTTTCATTAGAAATAAAAAGATGTTTTGTTTGATCAAAGGTGACAGGAAAAAATAAGCTGGGGGACAACTAGCTGTTCCGCAGTCGCTACGCTTAACCAACTCAGCCACTGAGCTTTTATTTATTGGTCGTCTATATTTGTCTCATATTGATCACATATGCAATTTGTTATAATTCCCGTTGTTTGTACTGCAGTTTGCTGTCACTGATTGCGTAAAAGCAAGACGTTTAAACAAGTATTACGGTACACCAGTGTAAATAATTTTACAAAAATAATTGTAAATGTAAATAATTTTACAAAAACGCACACCATAAAGTTCAGTCTCATAAGATTCGATATGAGAAAAACGCCGCAAATTGAAAAAATATCTAAGAACAGCATTATATGCAGACGTTAATTTTCTGGTAATTTTTCATCCGTATATTTATCGGTGTTGCATGCTGAGTTGCCCATAAGGAACGAAGCATTAGACAAGTCAAATTTAGTGTACAAAATACCTTGTGGCGGTAATGATAGCGAACCATGTGATAAGGTTTATGTAGGAACAACAAAGAATAAATTGAAGACTAGATTAGCAGGACATAAGTCTGATCAGAAATACAGAAATACTAATTCGTCACAGAAGACGGATTTGTCGATACATTGTCGTGATTTAGATCACAATTCCGATTTTAATAAGGTTTCCATATTAAATACAGAAAATAGTTATAGAAAACGTTATATGTTTGAGATGCTGCAGATAATTGATGTACCAATAGATAATAGAATTAATTTTAGAAGAGATACAGAAAGTTTAGTTCAGAGCTATAGGCGTTTAGTTTATAAGAATAGAGTAATAAATTAGCTAATTAAGATATCTATAATAATTATGTATATAACTATGTTACTAATCTTTTTATGTCCTTCAATTTTTCGTTACAATGTATTTTGAATGTTTTTATGTATGTTAAAATTGTTTTCAATATGTTTTCAAATATTTTTGCTTTTGTAAACAAAACTTTAAAAATTTTTTCCTGAAGAAGTCGTCCGAAGGAAAAGACGAAATATCGAATTAAATTAAAACTTTTTTCTACATAAAAAACAAAACTGACCTCAGGCGTAAACAAAATTTCAATTTAATTTATAATAAAAAAACGGTCAAATAATTAGGATCAATATAATAAAAACTGAAAAACTAAATAAACGAAACACATATTTGTGAGCTGAACGGTTTTAAATAGTGAAATCTATGCCAAACACCTCTTTTTATAGCCGGTCTTTGGATGTGTTATTTATTTATTTGATCTTTTTTCCATTTAGTTTATTTGCCTTTTGTTATATTTTGTTTAATACTATACAATTCAATGCACTTTTGAAATGACCTTTACAAACACCTTGCTTAACACATATGTCTTTATTGGTTTTATTTTTAGTCGGAAAATCATACTGATACAATAAATATATGTATATACTTTTTTATCTACTGCAGCAAAACAAATGCAACAGCTGTTTTAGTAGCAAAAATAGTAAAGGCAGAAGGAAATATTTCAAATACTCGCATATTTTGCAAAAATGCATTTCACTTTTGCATATGCAATTGCATGTGATAGTATACATATGCACTCGTTTGTGTGTGTGTTTGGCAAATGGCCTAAAAACGCGCATTGCTTGCAGTTTGTTTGATTATATGTACCATATAATATACTATGCGTATATTTTGCGTTTGTATATTGCAACAGCTTTTTATGATACAAACACACAAACTTGCCAGCACATGTTTTTGGCTTCAAACATTAATAGATTTTACTGCGGCCCATATCAGCATTCATTGCTGCAACTAAAACTGCAGTTTGAACAACAAATTGTAAAACACAAAGCGGGTATGGCAAAAATGCATTTCCTCTTCCATTTTTCCCTATATTTGTTACTGCAATACACGTGTGTGTGTGTGTGAGTATGTGTATGGGTGTGTGCGCTTGTTACCGCTGATGGGATACATGATGTTTTTTGTTTGTTTATATTTGTTGAGTTTTGTTTATATGCCTAAAAGGTTTGCTCTATTGAAGAAAAAAATATATACAAATTCCGCACAAAAACACACACACACACACACACACACACACTTTTGTAAACAAGCACACATACGCTTAAGCCAACGCATCATCATGTATATTTATATGTATGTTTGTATGTGTGTGTGTGTTTATTTCTATGAGAGCTTTTTATTTAAATAAAATATAAAAATGCTTCTTTTATTTTTAGCCGGTATTTTATTTATATTGCATTGTCTATATGTATTTATATATATATTGCAAAAGCAAAAACAAAAAGGAATATCTGCAACAATACAGTGCTGTTTGTATGCGTATCAGTTAGCAATACTTCCGTATGTCTAGTCCACATGCTGCCAAGTATTATTATTTAGTCATACGTCTGGTTGTATTAACTTTGGAGTGCACATTTTGTATGTGTATGTGTGAGTATTCATAGTTTATTTAAATAAATTTGTAGATTTTTTTTCTATATGTACATATATACATATGTATTTTATTTATATAAAAAACAAACACCTATGTATATGAATTTTATTTTGTATAGATGTGTTTTTTTTTTCTTCTTTATCTGTTTTTGTTCTGTCTGTTTTTAGAGGCGATTTTTATGAATTGAACTTCAATTATTTCATCACTGACGGCACTCTCAAGGTCAATTTATTGCAACCATCTAGTTTTTTTTTATACTCGTATTGCCAGTCAGTTTTGCCTGTTTTTTTTTTTTTTGTTTTGTAAGAAAATTTCTTTCAACTTTTGTTGCAGCAAACACCTTTTCAGTTTTAGTTTATTTAATTTAAATGTAAAATATTTTTGAAAGCAATAAGCCTACAAAATAACTCAACTTTTTCTTATCAATGTTTATATTAAATTTATAAATCTAAATTAATATTCTGTTTAAGCGCCTATTTCACGATCTCGCACCTAAACATTCGCAACCATTTTGAATGGGTAAGACTAATGTTTTTTACTGTAAAAGAGTATATACCAACTTATCATAAGTAATCTTATTTTTGGGCTACAAAACTGTTTCTTTGTCGTTTCAAATGTCTCTGACTGTTAACGTCCGAAATAGTTGATCTGATGGTCTATATTTGCAAGTAGATTGCCAAAATATTTTTTATTTTTGTTGTTTAAAAAGGGGTTACCTTCGGGCTTCAATTTAAATACTTTTCTATATATTTTTTCCCAGCGTTTGCTTTATTCAAACATCATCACTTCAAGAGGTCAATGACAAATAGGTCACCAATTTCAAATATGCCACCCCAGCAGTCAAACACCACTTCTACAAACAATCTTCCCCAGGTACGCCAGTCAACCAGCCATGTAAACTTGCAAAACCCCAAACAAATTTCTTATGCAAATGTGGTAAAATCTGATAAACCAAACTTGGATCAGGAGCCCAAGCCTCCAAAATCCGATCCAAATTTTAGCAATCTTGAGGCAACTCTGCAGACTCTTGTTCAGTCCATAAACACTTTTACCGTTTCTATGACAAACATGATGCAGGAAATGCTAAAAATGCAATCCACTATTTTGCAGGCAATTTTAAACAAATGAATTGGTTAAAAATATGTTTCTGGAACGCAAACGGCATCCGCCATCACAAAAATGAACTTGAGCACTTCGTTATGGAAAAGCAAATCGATATAATGTTGATTGCTGAAACTCATTTGACAACCAACAGTTTTTTCAAAATTAATGGCTACATACTGTACGACACAAAAGATCCCCGTGGAAGATCTTGCGGAGGATCGGCAATTCTAATAAAATCCAGAATTAAGCACTATTTAATGAACGAGACACGTGAGGAGTATATCCAAGCAACTAATATATGCATTGAATATTTTCATGATAAAATCGTTATTTCCTCGGTTTACTCACCGCCCCGATTTTCAATAACAGAAAGCCAATATTCAAATTTTTTCAAATCACTTGGGCCTCGATTTTTAGCGGCTGGCGACTATAACGCTAAACACACTTTTTGGGGATCACGCTTAATTACCTCGAAAGGCCGTGTGCTTTTTGACACCGTTTCCAAAATGGGCTTAGATGTGGTTTCAAGCGGACACCCCACTTATTGGCCGACAGACCGACGAAAGATCCCAGACGTTATAGATTTTGGAGTTGCGAAAAATTTTCCTTTAGAGTGGATGCAAGTGGAGCCTTCATTAGATTTGTCATCAGATCACTCTCCCTCTATAATCTCTGTTTCGTTCCCTCAAGAAATTGGCTCACCGTTGACTGTCAATAGAGTTAATTGGTTAAAATACAAAAAATTTTTGAGCACACATTGTACTGAAAATATCGCCTTGAGAACGCTTGAGGATATTGATGTGTCAATTAACAATTTTTCTGAAAACTTCAAACTGGCCGTACAGCATGCTACCACTAGTCATTTAAGACCTAGAAATGAGAGCAATAGAACTTATTCATCTGAAATTGAGCAACTTCTGTCCGAAAAAAGAAGAGTCAGAAGAGAGTGGCAACTTCGCAGGTCGCCCCAGCTTAAAACTAGGCTACGGGAATGCATAACTCAGCTAAGAAATCTGCTTGAAGTCCATAGAATGGCTTCCCTTAAAACATATTTGGAAAGCCTTGATGGTACCCCTCAATCTGATTATTCCTTGTGGAAAGCGACAAAAGGTTTAAAAAGACCCGTAATAGGTAAGCCACCTTTGCGAAATTCAACTGGCGACTGGGCAAGAAGCGATTCTGAAAAGGGAATGTTGTATGTCGATCATTTGCGAAACGTTTTTATCACAAATGATTCAGAGAATAATACAGCGGAATTACCACCATATGTTGTTAGACCTCCTGTGTCTTTGAGATTTAATTTTCAAGATGTCGAAAACGTTATCGGTAATACAAACCCCAGGAAAGCTCCAGGCATTGATCAAATTACTGGTAAAATGCTTGAACAGTTACCTCGTGTAGCAAGAAGAGTTCTACTTTTTATTTTTAACGCCATTTTACGCCTTGAGTATTACCCTGCAGAGTGGAAGGTCTCAATGATTACTATGATACCCAAGCCAGGGAAGGATCTAACTAAGGTAGAATCATATAGACCAATAAGTCTTTTACCAACAATTTCAAAACTATTCGAAAAATTGTTAATGGCGAAGTTGAGTCCAATATTGAACAATGTGGGATGCATCCCTGATCATCAATTTGGCTTTCGGGCTAAACATAGCACCATAGAGCAAACGCACAGACTAGTCAATGTCATAAGACAAACCTTTGAGGCGAAGAAGTACTGCTCAGCTCTTTTCATTGATATTTCTCAAGCATTTGATAAAGTGTGGCACGACGGCTTGATGCACAAAATAAAGCTAAATTTGCCTGCAAATACACACAAGCTTCTGGAAAGCTACTTATATGGGCGGAAGTTTGTTATCAGAGAAGGCGACTTTATTAGCCCAACTCAGCCAATCAAGGTAGGAGTTCCCCAAGGCAGCATACTGGGGCCTACTTTATATTTGATTTACGCCTCTGACATGCCAACGACATCTGGAATCCACACTTCTACCTTTGCAGATGACACAGCGTTTTTGAGTGTTCATAAAAACCACCATTTAGCATCACGAAATTTACAGGAATACATTTCAATATTAGAGAAATGGCTAAAACTTTGGAAAATCAAAGTTAATGAACAGAAATGTACTCATGTTACATTCACACTGTGTAGGCAAAAATGTCCGCCTATCCAAATTAACAACTCACCTATTCCGCAGCACAACGAAGTCAAGTACCTTGGTATTCACCTGGACCGTAGGCTAACATGGAAGTCTCACATTGAAGCAAAGGTCACTCAGTTAAAACTAAAAGCAGCGCAGCTTAATTGGCTTATGGGCAGAAATTCGACACTGAAATTAGATTGCAAACTTTTGTTATACAACTCAATACTAAAGCCTATATGGTGCTACGGAATTCAGTTATGGGGCACCGCCTCAGCGTCAAACATTGAAAAAATCCAAAGGCGACAAAACAAAATTCTACGAACGATTACTGCAGCTCCATGGTACGTCAAAAATTCACGAATTCATAACGATCTGAGTGTTCCGCTGGTAAAAGAGGAATTTTCTAAGTACGCGACAAGGTATATCAGTAAACTGGAGCTTCATCCAAACCCTCTTGCTCGCAATATACTTAATTTTGGCGGCCACACTCGGCTTAAAAGAAGGGATACCGCTGCCACCATCAGATTGCTCAATAGGTGATTTTACCGAAATAGCTCCCGCATAATAAAACTTTTTGTCTAGCATTGGCCGGACTTTAGAATCACATTTTTTTAATTTTAAATTTAGTATTAAGATTTGAATACTTATTGTTAGTTCATTTTGAAGATTCAATAAATAAAAAATTGCTAAAAAAAAAAAAAAAAAAAAAAAAAAAAAAAAAAAAAAACATCATCAGGGGTATAAATAATATAATTATTTCATGGTTTTCCCTTGTAAATTAAAAATTAAATAAATAAATAAAAAAAAAAACTGGACATCACATTAAATATTTCGCCAACCTTGTCATATTATCACAGATTTGTTACTCAAATTTTTTATTTTTTTTTATACAATTATTTATTGAACCCTCAAAATATGAACTTATAATAAGTATTCAAATCTTAATACTAAATATAAAAAATTTATTAAGTCCAGCCAATGCTAGACAGAGAAGTTTCATTTTGCGCGAATAATATCGGAAAAGTCATCTATTGAACGCTTTGAGGTTGGCAAGGGTTTTACTTCTCCTCAACCGAATGTAACCGCTAAAACTAAATATGCTTTGTGCAGGAGAGTTTTGGTGAAGTTCCAGGTTGCTGATATATCTTGTCGCGTACTTAGAAATTCGTCTTTTAACAGTGGAACACACAGATCCTTGTGAATTCGTGAGTTTCTTACGTACCATGAGGCTGCAGTAATCGTTCGAAGAATTTTGTTTTGTCGCCTCTGAATTTTTTCAATGTATGACGCTGAGGCCGTGCCCCATAATTGAATTCTATAGCACCATATAAGCTTTAGTATTGCGTTGTATAACAAAAGTTTGTAATGCAACTTTAAGGTAGAATTTCTGCCCATAAGCCAATTTAAGGCAGCGCATTCAATTACAACTGAGTGGCTTTTGCTTTAATATGAGACTTGCACGTTAGCCTACGGCCCAGGTGAATACGAAGGTACTTGACTTCATTGCGCTGGGGAATAGGTAAATTGTTAATTTGGATAGCCGAACATGTTTGTTTACACAGTGTGAATGTGACCTGAGTACATTTTTCTTCATTAACTTTAGTTTCCAAAGTTTTATCCATTTCTGTAATATTGAAATATACTCTTGCAATTTTCGCGAAGCTAATTGATAGCCTTCATTGACGCAGCAGAATGCTGTGTGAGCTTTCGTTGGCGTGTCAGAAGCGTAAATCAAATATAGGTAGGTGTTAGAATGCTACCTTGTGGAACTCCCGTTTCGACTGGCTGAGTTGGGAGTATAAATTCGCCATCCCTGATAAAAAATGTTCGGCCACATCTTGTTATGTATTAAACCGGCGTGCTACACTTTATCAAAAGCTTGGGAAACGTCAATGAATAGAGCTGAACAATACCTTTTTGTCTTTAAAAGTCTGTCTTGTGACACTGACAAGTCTGTGTGTTTGTTCTATGGTGCTATGTTTAGCCTGAAAGCCAAATTGATGATTAGGGATAAATTCTACATCATTCAGTATTGGAGTCCACTTCGTCATTAACATTTTCTTGATTAGTTTCGAAATTGTTGTCATTTATTGGACTATACGACTCTACTTTAGTGGGATCCTTCCATGGTTTGGTTATCATAGTAATCATAGACACTCTCCACTCTGCGAGATAATACTCAAGACGTAAAAAATTAAAAGCGTGAAAAATAAAAACAAGAATTCGAAGTAACTCAAGAAGCATTTTGCCAGTGATTTCATCCGTACGAGTACCTGGAGGTTTCCTGGCGTTTATTTTATTTGTGAAGTTTTCGACATCTTGAAAACTAAGTCTCAAAGGCACAGCAGTGAAATTTAGCTGCACCATCCGCTAAATCATTTGTAATAAAAACATTTCACAGATCGTGAACATACACCATCCACTTTTCAGAATAGCTTCTTGCCCAGTCGCCAGTTGAAGTATGCAAAGCGGGCTTACCTATTACGGGTCTTTTCAGAACTTTTGTCGCTTTCCACACGGAATAGGTAGATTCAGGAGTACCATACAGGCTTTCCAAATATGTTTCTCTGGATTTCAAGCAGATTTCTTAACTGAGTTATGCATTCCCGTAGCCTAATTTTAAGCTGGGCGACCTGCAAAGTTGCCACTCTCTTCTAACTCTTCTTTTTTCTGACAAAAGTTGCTCAATTTCAGACGAATAAATTCTATTGTGCTCATTTTTGAAACTTCCATGGCTAATGGTAGCATGTTGCATGGCCAGTTTAAGGTCTTCAGAAAAATCTTTAATTGACATATAAATATCCTCAGGGGTTCTCAAGGTAATATTTTCTATACAACGATACTTGAGTGACGGTCAACGCCAAGTCACAAAACGGGGAACCAATCTCTTGGGGAAACAAAATAGAGATTATAGTGGGTGAGTGATCTGATGACAAATCTAATGAAGGCTCCACTTGCATCCACTCGAAAGGAAAATTTTTCGCAATTCCAAAATCGATAACATCTGTAATGTCTAAGCCCATTTTGGAAACGGTGTCAAAAAGCACGCGGCCTTTCGAGGGAATTAAACTTGATCCCCAAAAAGTGTGCTTTGCGTTATAGTCACCTGCCGATAAAAATCGAGGACCAAGTGTTTTTGAAAACTGTGATTATTGAATTTCTGTTACTGAAAATCGTGGTGGTGAGCAAGTCGAGGAAATAACAAGTTTTCCATGAAAATGTTCAATGTATATATTAGTTGCGTGCAGAGACTACTCACGTGTGCCGTTCATTAGATAGTGCTTAATTCTGGTCTTTATCAAAATTGCCGAACCGCCGCAAAATCTTCCACGGGGATCTTTTGTGTCATATAATGTGTAGCCATTAATTTTAAAATAACTGTTGGTTGTCAAATGGGTTTCAGCAATCATCAGTATATCGATTTGCTTTTTTATAAGGAAGTACTCAAGTTCATTTTTGTGTTGGCGGCTGCCGTTTGCGTTCCAGAAATATATATTAAATAAATCATTTGTTTACAATTGCCTGTAAAATAGTGGATTGCATTTTCAGCATTTCTTGCATCATGTTGGTGATAGAAACCGTAAATGTGTTTATGGATTGAACAAGAGTCTGCAGAGTTGCCTCAAGATTTTTAAAATTTTGATCGGAATTTTAGGGCTTGGGCTCTTTATTAAAGTTTTGTATATCGGTTTTGACCACAGTAGCATACGAAACTTGTTTGGAATTTTGCATGATTATGTGGCTGGTTGACTGGCCTATCTGTGGAAAATTGTTCGTAGGAATTATGTTTGGCTGCTGGGGTTGCTTAAAGGTAATTGATGACTTATTTGTCATTGACTGCTTAAAGTGAGTATGGACAGGGCAGCCCCTGTAATTTGCAGTATGATTACCGCCACAGTTACTGCATTTTTTAAAGCTCGAGTCAGTCTTTGATTTTTTGCACTGTGTTGTGCCGTGCAGTTGTCCACACACAACACAAACTGCGGTCAGTTTACAATAGGCTTTGGTATGGCCAAATTCAAGTAAGATAATGAAATACTTTCTCTATTCTGCTCTGTATTTGAAGCAGATACCTACACAAATGAAATCAAGTGTTTACTATGCCATTTTAGAGTTTTACGGGACATGGCTTCTCGTCAGGCAGCCTCTAGCATATTATTACAATGAAAATACGAATGGGCCTAGACTCCAGTAATGCAATTTACTAACCTGTTTTATCACTAATAAAAATTCGTTTAGAAAAACTAACACTAACATTGGCGTTATCGTGATTCTGTAACACCTTTTACACTATTTGCCTTCGTTTTAAATCAGCTGTTTTTATAACTTGACTGAATAGCTTTAACCAACGTGCATTAACGTCAACGTATTGTTTACATTTTTGAAAGTGAATTTAGTGGTTTATTCTGAATTAAGTATTTACGGTCTTATTTACTCGTTAAATTTTGTTTTCATGCTTATTAAGTTCTTATTTTGTATAGAAATCAGTGCAATAACGGCTTCATAACTTTAAAAAATTTTAAAAGTAAGACAATTAAAAATTATTTTCAAATAAAAATAGTTAACAAATATGAAAAGGTACATTTATAGTTCATAATTATGAAAAATGTACAAATATTTTTGACAAGCATTGCTTATCACACGCCTGTTTTTATTGTATTGTTGTAATCTTGCTCTAGTGCTGCCAACTATTTTTGTGGTATTTATTTTACCAATAATGTCGTTAAAATTTCTGTTAGAATGGCTTTAGAGTATTTGGCATACGGGTTGTCGGAAGATTAGGAGTATTACTTTCTATTGCCATGCGAAAGCAAAATGGTTCTTAATCGAATAGTTGCTAACCAGTATTGCGTTTTTGTATTTTCCTTTGATATGTATTTATTTCGCTTTCGCACATATTATTTTATCATTCTTCGCTATTGTTTTATTTGTGATACCAGGGTTGTGCCATTTTCAAACTATTTCACAAAAAGGTTTGCGCAAACAGCACAAAGGCCAGATTATACTCTTATCGTATTTCTTTCGCATAGCAATAGAGAGTAAACTTTAGCCTATTCTTAGCGCTAAAACAGTCGGACGGCTTGTTATCTTACTTATCAACAATTATTTTAAATAATAAATTTATCAGCATGTTCTGAGAAACGAAAATCGCTTAAATTTGGCGTTTTCAACTCGAAAACGCTTAATAGATGTCATGACAAATGTATAACGCAAAAAGTGTAGTTTTGCGCTTTGAAATCGTCAAATAGGTGTTCTGGTAAACGCATATCGTTTAAAATTGACGACTTCAACTCACATGTGTATATTGAAACTGATTGAATTTGCTAAAACTGAACTTGGAAAAGAAAACTATTCACAAATAAAATAATATGTTTTCATTTTATTTCAATAAAAAGTTGAACGAATTTTATACATTTTCAATTAAAAAAACCAAACTAACAAAGACGAAATCTATTTCTTGTAAATTTTTTTCGTTTTATATAACTACCACATGTTGTATTTTGTCGTAAACACTCCGCGCCAGTAAAACGCGTTTGCCTTAGAACACCTTTGCGATTTCAAATCGTGCGTTTCTCGGAACATGGCTTTATAATTAGTTTTACTTAGCTTAAAAATGGAATTATTGTCAAATTTGTTTGTTTTTTTTCTGTTTCTTTTTGTAGTTTTTTTTATTTTTTACAATGCTGCCATATTATTTAAAATTTTTTTAACATACAACCAGAGGCATGGCAGGTTTATACAGGTAGTGGCAGAATTACAATAAATACAACACCAACAAACATCAACATATATTTTGTTGATAGAATTTACGAATAGTTGTCAAAATTTTGACACCACCAGAGGTGTTAAAAATAAGTTAGTGTATCACTTAAGCGTTAGTGGAAACCACAATAGTTCACTTTAAGTTATGCTCTTTTAAAATCGTTAAAAATTAGATGATCGGACTACAGATGTGTATGTATAACTATTTGCTTTGCTTATTGCTACAAGGATAAAGATGCTTTCGCATATTATATGAAAAAAAGTTGTATTGTATCTAGAAAGTTTTTATTCCAAAATAGTCAAAAAGTTAAGATAAAGTGGAAAGCAATGCGCTGGTGTTTAACCTTAAAACCAAATAAAATATGAAAAAGGATTTGAACATTTATTCATAATTCGCCCCATTTTTATTTCATTAAAAATAAAACTTTTCGTCTAGCGTTGGCCAGACTTAAGTGGAAAGCACGTCGCTTTCAGCTAATTTTTTTATCTTTGATATTAAGATTTGAATACTTGTTGGTAGGTCGTGTTGAAAATTCAATAAATAAAGAAATGTTACAAGAAAAAAAAAATTGTGGATTCGTTAACTTTTTTTTTTGTAACTTTATTATTTTGTCTATTGAATCTACATAAAAAATGTAATATCAAGAAATATTCAAGTCTTAATATCAAAAAAAATGTGATTAAAATCCTGCCAGTGCAACACATATTATGCTGGACAATATTTTATTTTTATACGAGCAATATTTCAGTCCTCTAATGCTAAAATGCCAAAGTATTCCTTCTTCTCAGACGGCTATGACCACCAAACTCAAGTATGTTAACTGCGAAAGCGGATTTGGATTGAACTCAAGTTTGCTAATATATCTTGTCGCGTACTTCACAAATTCAGATTTCACAAAAGGTGCGTTTAGATCTGCGTGGATTCGTGAGTTTTTAACGTACCATAGAGCAGCTGTGATTCCACGTAGAACTTTTTTTTACCATCTTTGAATTTTTTCAATGTAGGATGCCCAGGTCATTAACTTTTTTCAAATTAAGCCTCTTAGTTCTATCTACTTTTAGCCTGCAGTTTTTGTGATGATGTCTGCTGCTGTTGAGTTTCTTTTTCGTTAGCAAATATTGCCAACCAACTTTACTCGATTTGATTTATCAGTGATTTTCTTTGTTGCAGTGAAAGTTGGCGAGCAAACGATTATAAACTATTGCCTACTTTCAAGGGCTTGTATATTTGCAAATTATTGAATATAGTTTTAGGAATCAAAAGAAAATTTAAAATACATCTCTTTTCATGTGAACAGCCAGTTCCGCAATTTCAAAAGTTAACGCTCGCAAATGTAAATTATAGAATATAGTTTTAGGCATCAAATGAAAATTCGAAATAAATCACTTTTCATGTAAAAAGCCAGTTCCGCAATTTCAAAAGTTAACGCTCGCCAATATTTTGTGGGACTGAAAATTGATTTGGAGACTGCCTATGAGCTTTCTGCTATTACGTTTATTTATCGCTCGTATTAATGTGTTGCAATATGTGGCGAATAACTCTGTTAATTTGCTCGTGTTTGGTATTTAAAATGTCAGTAAACAGTTTACTTATGAACTTATTAGATTTGGCTGACGATGCGATTACTACTCTTATATATAATTTTATAAAATTTTTCCCCCTGATTTTTTCTTTCTTATAAATTTTTTATTTAATTTAAATAAATATATGTACCAGTAAATGTACATCTATGTATTCATTTATATTTGTATAATGTATATTTCATTTTGCCAGCTATTTTTCTTTTTAATCAGTTGTTCTATTTGATTTGTTTCTTTTACGGAAAAGTATTTTCCATGTTTGTTTGAGTTTATTTGGTAATTTTTCACATGGCGTTCAATGTGTTTAAATGTATATTTGAAAACTGCTTCATCTAGCGAAAAATGAGAAAATAACGAAACGGCAAGGAAGGAGATAAAACAGACATTTGAATGAGTAGTTAGTTGGTTGGAATTTGTTTGGCAATGCCGATGGTGCTCTTGCAGCTGCTGATGTGTTTGCTACTTCCGTGTCTACTGCTGTATGATGTATTTGTTGTTATTGCTCTTCGAATAACAATGTAGTTGACTTTTTGTTAAATTTCGACAATATTTTTCTTTTTTTTTTTGGTGCTTGCTATAGAAATAATAAAACTCACAGACGACGCGGTTTTTCACTATTTTTTGCTTTTTATTTGAAACAGAAAATTTTTTCTACTTTTTTTTTTGTTAAAAAAAAAAATGTAGAAATAAATTCATTATGAGAGTGTGATATGTGGGGTCCATTTTTATTTCACATTTATATGTTCATATAAGTTTGTTTGTTGTTGTTGTTGTTTTTTTTTGCTATAAAATATAAAATTTGAAATGGTCATCGTGGCGTTTATGTTTGTAGTTTTTTTTCACCGTTTGTTACCCTGAACATTTGTTATTTGGCGTTTTAATTTTTTCATAAGTTTTAGTATTCGTTTTTTCAAAAACATACAAACATATATACATACATATGTATGTATGTAAACATTTTAAATGATAAATGAAATAAAAATATATGAGAACAAAAGGCTTGAGGTAATAACGAATTTTGGAAGATCTTTTTTTTTTTGTTTAGCTGCTGAAAAGAATTTTTTGCAAATTTAATGAAATCGTAACAAGAAAATATTTTACCAGCTTAAAGTAGGCTTTAGTTTTCTTCGGTTTTGATAGCTTCTAGGAAAAATTTGAAATATTGTAGTATCGATAGCCAAAATGGATATCTAAGCTGTAAGAAACTGTAAGCTGTAAGCGGCCGGAGTGATTTGGGTATGGGAGGCTTGCCTAATATTAAATAAATGGAAAAATGGTATAGAAATCACATTGTTTGCATACTTTTAGGCTTCGACTTATGTTGACAGTAAGAGGTACATGCTTGTTATGGCTACAGTTGATAAGAAGAGTAGTTTTAGTTTTATGCAAATTTTTGTCATTTGAACATGCGTTAAGGAAGTATTCTTTGGATTATTAAGTGCCGTCCAGGCATTACAAAGAACTGTTATAAGGAAATAGAAGAAAATCAGTGACAATCTTCAAACTTAGCTTTCTGCCATGGTCACAATAGGCGAAAGCTTGCAGATAGAGAAGAAAATAATTTTGGATTTTGTTGACAACCCCTTCATATCATTCTCTTTTGTTTTTTCAGTCCAGAGAAATTAATGCTGTGGCAGATGGAGGGACTTTAAGGATTTTTATAAATATCTTAGACCTGGCAGGTTTGGCAGCTGGTGGCTATAATTTTAAAAATAGCTACTGGAGTTCCTGTCTCATTATACCCAGAGATGGCGTGCTGTAAGACGTGACTTTGAAAATTGAACATAGATGTTGTTTACAGAGCTGAGCCAACATTTTAGCTAAGCGACAGGCAAATAATGCTGGATTTTACAGGTTTTTGTGTATTTTAAAGATTCTTTAGATCATTCTTCCGATCACACACCCATACTGTGGTAATCTGTAACCCTCTCATTCTAGAGTCTCAAAACTGTTAACTGGCTGATGTTTAAGCTTTTCTTTATTACGCATCGTATAGAATATATTGAAGACTTTGAAGGCGATATCGCGTACTTAAATCAAAATTGTTTTGTATTTTTTTTTTTAAATCATTATTAGTGCTCCCTCTACCTCTATATAATCAGTGTACGAGTATTGTATCGTAACTAGGAAAATAAGTTATAGGGAGCAAGAAGTAGGGCTTGTGAGCGTTTGATGTGAATTTTTTTTCTACATTGTACAGTGACAGGAAATACATTTGCGGGCGGTTAATTTCACACGTCCGTCAATAAGACTGAGGAACGAATTATCTCTGTAATGTATTGCATAGTTCATTAGTTGATATTCCTCGAAAAATTAGCTGACATTCCTCGAAAAAAAGCTTTGAACGACGACTGGGTAAAATATCAAAGGCTTGGATTTCGAGAACGAGACCCCTAATATCGTTGGAGTATATTCCAATCTTGTAGCAATAAAACAGTATATCACACTGCAAATATTCAATTATGGGGCACAGCCTCGGCCATTGAAAAAATACAAAAAAGTCAAAATAGAATACTCCGTAGAATTACAAGCGCTCCATGGTACGTTAAAAACTCACGAATCCACGCAGATCTGAACGTACCTTTTGTGAAATCTGAATTTGTGAAGTACGCGACAAAATATATTAACAAACTTGAATTCCATCCAAATCCTCTTGCAGTTAATATTCTTAACTTTGGTGGTCATACCCGTCTGAGAAGGAGGGATACTTTGGCTACCATTAGAGCTCTAAACAGATGACTGAATTCTGAAATAATATTTGCATAAAAATAAATTTTTGTCCAGCACTGGCAGGACTTTAATCACAATTTTTTTGTTTTTAGTATTAAGACTTGAATACTTATTGTCATTACATTTCTTATGTAGATTCAATAAAATATTCACTGCAAATATTCTTCAGTGTGCAAAAAGACTAGGACTTCGAGAATCACATCACTGATATCGCCAGTACAAAATCCATTCTAGTAGCGATAAAATAGAGTAGCACACTTTAAGCACTGTCGAGTGTATGTACTGATCCAGGTTTAACAAATTTATATTTAATACTTTAAATGCTGTAACCACGCTTGTTTTCGTCCTTCCATGTTCTTATTAATATATTTATCCACAAACACTATTTCCTCTTGCTTCTTCCTTATAACTTATTTTTCTAGGTGCTGTACAGTGCGCTGGATATTGAGGGTTATTTTTAAGATAAAAAATGTTCTTTGAAATACCGACCCAAACATGTAGTCCATTTTATTAAGGATATTGGAAGGAGTCTTGCACCATTTCATAAAACCAAGGCTTAAATTGCGCTCAGTACAGTGAACATCTAACTGAATTTAATTTCCCAGATTACCAAGAGATACAGATTTCTCAATTCCAATAGCTGAAGTAGTATCTGTGGCTGCGCGTCTACGCATAAGTAGACAATCCTGGATCTTACGCGCATGATGAGCTATTCTATTCAAACGTCATCATTCAGAGATTATTAGAAGGTTGTTGTTGCTAGAATCATTCAGATTTTATCTCACAGCACTAACCTTGGATTGGTTGAGCTTGCAAATAAATTAATATGAATGACAAGTTCCGCTAGCAGATACAAAGGAATGGATAGGAATAGAAGTTCGATATAAAAAGTCATTTAGAAGAATAAGATATAGAATGGAAAGAAGCAAAATAAAACGTGATAAGGCTATTTGTACAATTAAGAGTTAAAAAAAATTCTATTATATACTCCTAAAATTCAAATGTAATAAAGAAAGAATTTTTTATAAAAAATTCTTTCTTCTACAGAAAAATTAATAAAATTTTCTTGAAGAAGTCTTGCAAAGGAAGATGAAATATCAAAATAAATAAATAATTAAAAAATTTTTAAATAAAAAAAAAGCGACATAAAGCTTGCAAATTATTACATTAAAAAAAAAGTTTTTTTAATTGCAAAGCTTTTTTGCATCTGTGCAGTAACACCCAGGATTTGTGGCAGAAAGCCAACGACCTCGAGTCTGTTCAGCCATCAGCCATTATATTAATAACTAGTGTAAAAACTGAAAAAATACACTTCGATATCAAACTAAAATAGTTATCCATATAACCAGATAATAACGTGTTCTGAGTTTTTTTCTTTTCTTTCGAAGTGAGGGATTTTGGCTTTAGTAATCGCCAAAATCCTTCACTCCTCTGAAAGTAATATGTCAACTTCTATTTTTGTATTCAAGCGAATTACCGTTTATAGTACAGACACACGTTTCATGGCCAAAAATCGTACCGAATATGAAAAACTGAGCTTCAGGAAAAGTAAAGTACATTTTTTTTATTGAAGAAGGCAATAAAAATAATAATGAAATCTTCAGCTGGGAGACAACAAAAATTCAATAAATTAATGTTTACATCTCTGGGTACAGAGAATTATTAAAATACAAAAATATGTAACAATTTATAAAATGCGTATGTAATTCAACATGAGATAAATATAGATAGAAAATAATTAAGTGCTCGGAGGCTCGGATGACCCGAGTTCAAGTCCCAATGGGTGCTGATAAGTAGTATAGCGACTACGAAACAGCTAGTTAAGAACGTTAAAAACTGAAATGGTTATTTAAATAAAATCATTTATATTATCAAGAATGAAAACAATACTTTTTGTTAAAATGATTTCATCCCGGAAAACGTTTTTTTCTGAAAAATCAAAAGAGTATTGAATTACGTTTCCGAAAACAACTACATTTTGAAAAATTACAGTATTATATCTTATCCATGTATCTATTGAAGTGTTCTTTTTTTTTAGAAAATTCACACATCTTGCCAGAAAATTCTACTTTAAAATATTGTATTATTTGAGTATAAGGATCAAGTCTATAACTGCCTCTTAAGCAAAAATGCCGACGAGGAAACATTACAGTGGGAATAATAATATAGTGGCTACTTGTGCCCCAACTTTAGTGTATACAATTAGTTTTTCCTGGATTCTTTGATCAAGAGTTATTGATCATGGCAATTCTAAAAAAAAACTAAAATAAATTTTGGCCAAAACCGGATTTTAATTTTACCCATAAAAATAGCATCATGTAAAATTTAAAATATTTTATAAGAAAAGTTAGACAGTTTATCGTTAATACCTATACATACGTACACTAATAGTTTGCATTAAATTGTAATATGTTAGTGATCAAACAATTGAAACATATTTTCAAATATTTGACCATATTTCCACAAATTTTAACAAAATAATGAGAATATAAAAGGAAAAATTTTTTTCAATAATATTTTTTAAAAACACAGAAACACATTATTTGTTCTTGTTGTTAAGAAAAACGTCAGAGGAAAAAATATTGCTTTGAGGATTTGAGAGATATCATTAAAACATTTTTCTTTTTAAATTCTAATTATTTTATTTAAAATAATGGAAATTAAAGTTAAACGTTAAAAAATATTTCTGGATTAGCATCTAAGTTCGTACCTATGATTGGTTAGTAAGTATGAAAATCCGACATACAGATAGCAAGGAAACACAAAGCTTTTTTTATCTTTGACTAGTATTCAGAGGATAACCGCTACATATGCAGTGCATTGCACCGGAACTAGGAAAGTATGTTATGAAGAGGGGGAAAAAAGAAGTAGTGTTTGAGAACATTTGACTTGAACTTTCCAACGTTATAACAGACAGGAAACACATTTGCAGGCAACTTATTCCAAAAGCTCTGGACGATGCACTCGTGTTACGTACAAATGTGTGAGTTTCGGGAAAGAGATCCCTTATTTCGTCGGAGCAAAATCCATTGTAGTAACGATAGAACAAAGCACCGCACCGTAGACTGCGTCGATGCTCCAGTGATTCAAGACCTTACTGTCACCGATAGTCTTCTTCGGGTTGTAAGTTGGATAGAAAAGGTCGAAGCTGTATAAAATTTTGGATTGTTACAAATCTAGGGAATATAATTTTTTAACGTTTATTTATTTTTATTGATCCTTATTTATTAACCTTTTTTAAATAATTTTCTTGTTTTTAATCATTTGCAAAATTTGAGGTTGCTTTTTGTATAAAAATGTTTATATAAATTTATTCAATATTTCGTTTTCTATTGGAAAACTTCTTCAGCTGCATAATTGTTATAAAACAAGAAAATTTATTTTATTGTTGACAATAACAATACAAATCTTAATATTAAATATAAAAAACTAACTGATTCCCGCCAATCCTAGACAAAAAAGTTCTATTTTACGCGAAAAATATCAGCAAAATTAAGAATGTTGTGTGCAAGAGGATTTGGCTGAAGTTCCAATTTTCAATTCTAACATTTATATTTAATTAAAAACCATCTGCAAGAGTTCTTACAGATATTTCATAGATAAATATCAAATTTTTAGTGAAATTGCGTTGAGAATTGCTAAAGTTCCAATTTTCAATTCTAACATTAATATTTAATTAAAACCCATCTGCAAGACTTCTTACAGATATTTCATAGATAAATATCAAATTTTTAGTGAAATTGCGTTGATTAGCAACATTTGTTCGTAGAATATTAAAGAAAAATTATTCCTGCCAAAAATTTAAATTCTTTCCAACTATTTTCAGCCAAATAATTTCATGGAAAAATGCAACTTTTGTTGGCATACTTGGGCTAAGAATATTTTTCTGAATAAATTAACACTTTTGTTGCGAGAAAGGTTAAGTATTTGTTGTGTTTCAGATAGAGAGATCAACGAATATTTTTACTTCATTGTAAGCTAAAACTAAAATTTTAATGACTTATCTTGTGCAAATTGTGAGTAATAATAAAATTTGTTAGTAATTAAATATGAAATATTAATAAAATAAAGTCTTGCGTTTTCTTTTTCACTCTCACCATAAACCTTTCTATAGTCAAGCGTAAATGGTGCGCCTGTCCCTGTAATGCAGGCAGCAATTTATATTCTAAATCACAATTAATATTACTCATACGCTTAAAATGCCTGTACACATGACCCTAAACCCTTTATGTAAATGTCTCGTTTCTGGTATTTTCTATTTTTTTCATATTTTTTATTTTTTATATATCTAGCAACAATAACAACTACTTACATTAAATTATTTATTTTTTTAGTTAGAATATTTTTTGTTGCCATAATATGCCTCACACTTTTCATTTTGTCTCTCTTACTCCCAGTTTTCTGTTGAAAACATTTTCAATCCCTCTCATACCTTTTTGTGATTTGCAACATTAACTATATTTTTTTCGTCGTCCTTTGCCAGGCATACAGCAACAAACCTTTATTAAATACTTGTTTTGTGTGAGTATTTCGCGCGCATTATATGCGTCGCCAACCGAATCAAAAAACGAGCCGTAAAATGTATTGCGATTGGTTTAGAAAATTGTGTATAGTGGGCCTTGTATTATTTGCTTTTGACTGTGTGTGAGTAGGCTTGGCTTGGCTACTTGGCTACAATGAGTTCAACTTATATATGTACATACAAACATGCTTGCATACATATCTATACATATAAACATACTGGGAAAAAATATAAATTTTCTATCTTATAATATGCTGGGTCTTGTACATTTCTTCTTTTTTTTTCGTGTACAAACGTATTTCCAGTAATATTTTATGTGTTAGAGTATTTTGTTGTTGTGTTTTTTGTGTGCTGCGTTAATGTGGAAAATTAAACGAATGATAATATTCTTGCTGTTACGTCTGCTGTAGCTGCTGCTTCGGCAATTGTGCGTCTTTATGAGTTTAGGAGTAGAGAGCTTAATACGGTGTTGCCTCTGCGGCTATGAAAATTGTAAGAGAGGAGTTTAGAAAACTGTTAAGTACTCTTATAAGAGAGTTTGTATTGAAGAACACAATTTCTTTCAATCGTTTAAATGAAGGGAAAATGAGCATACATACAATTTTATATTGTGAATCACTTAAACTGGCAATAGAATCGATTACTTTATATATAATTGGCCAGTTTTGATTTTTCAGGTAAGAAAGATTTATTTTGGTAATTGTCTGAATAAAGAAGTGGCAGGAAAATATATTATTTTATATGGAAATCACTCAAAAATTGAGTAACTTTCATGTAAAGCTTTTGGACGAGTTGCTCGTCTGTGTTCTATGAACAGCACAATAATTACAAACTATATGTTAATATTTAAGGAGCAATGACGTCATAGACATTCAGCTTTTTAATGTATGACAGCAAATGTATAAAAATAATGTTATAAAATGCTTAAATTTTATTAATAATTACCCTTCATGTATGTCTTTTTTTAGGAATTGGGAATTACATAGAATATCTTTTTTGCTTGGAATGAGTAGAAAGCACTTTGAATTAATGTTCCCGAAAATTTGTGCCTCGTTAAATTTTTGACATTCGTCAAGGATATATAAGTGGTTGGTATGTTTTGTGATGCAGTCACAAGGCGACAGTTGTGAAAAAGATTTGCCTTGTGGCCTTATCTGGACCTATGGACCAGTTCCACTGGGTGAATTATACACGATTCACCAGCGCCCCCGGATGGCTTTCCAGGTTCACACAAGTAGCAATTAACAACTTCTTATTAAGGAGTTTGGGCCTTCTAATTCCTTCTGTATGCAATTTCCCAGCAATCAATGAAAGACAAGGCTTAATGAGTTGGTAGGCCGATGCCCACTAAGAGAATCAACCCTTAAACCAACTCACCCGGCAACCATCACTACTGGTTCCTTACAGCACAGGTATCTGTTGTATAGGCAACAGATCCTCGGGAGATTGTTAGTCCCCGAAAAAAGCCACACACCAAATAATCATCAAGGATACTAACACTCCCTTCCTGCGTTTTAGGTTTCAACCACAGTCAGAACGTTACAACCAAGGTAGGCACCTCAACCATGATCAGCCCGGGTCGAACCGCAAGCAGAACTACCCGGAGGCCGATTCCCGTTATGGCAATTTATATCCTTGGTAAGGGTTTCGGAAGCCAACACAATATAAGTTATGCGGCTTCCAAGAGTTTTGTTTGCCGCACCAAACAAGGGACCCCTTCCTCTCTTTTCCCCGAAAAACAGAGTGCTCAAGTTAGGAATATGCCAAGGCAAAACCTGTTCCCCGGGGGGAGTCACAAAGGGACAGACAATCAATGTTGATTAGGGTTCCATTGGAAAATTTTGTGTGACTAAATCTGAGACGAGTCAATTTAGCAACCTAAATTTAACCTGCCAACATAAGGAAATTGTAGGTCGTTCAGTGACGTTTTATTATTATTAATTATTTTGTACCTTGTTGACGTTCTTGTTAGAAAATCAGACTTCTATCGTTTATCGAAATAATATTTTTATATAGATTTGAGATAAGAAGTAGCGATATTTTAACTTAATTTTAAACATGAAGTATTACAAAGACATACACATTCTGGACACCGTTTTAGTTTAGTTTATAGTACTGGATGTCAAAGTTTGGCAAATACGCATCGAGCAAGATCCAGCAAGTTTGTCCGATTTTTTGAGGCTCAGTAGACTAAGGCTTAATGAAAAAAAAAAAAAAATTTACAAGATTTAGTCCATGAAGTCGCAGACTTAAAGAGCCTATGAAAGTCCATATTGATGGCAATATAAAATGTGAATTGGAAAATGTTAAGTATCTTGGCATTGTAACGTTTTATGGGATGATAATATTAGTAAACTAAAAACAAAAGCTTCATCGGGATTTGCTATTATTTACAAATTTAGGAATAAAATAAATGTAAGGACAAAACTCTTAACTTACCGATCTATTGTTCATAAACACTTTACTGAACTTCTGGTAGTTTATGGACATAAAATGAGTACCAGCTTGAAAATTTTACAGAATAATGCACTAAAACTCGTGTTTAATTTACCCATCAGTCGTTGTTTAACGGGATTAAGTAAAAACCGTAATAGGTGAACAGAGTGTTTTTGTTTAAAAAAAAACTTTGTGACATTTTTTTTAAATACCATTTAAAATTGTAAATAAAAAATAGAAACAATTAATTGCATGAGTGTACCTATCAGATGTAATTCTGAAAAAGAGCTTAGCTCCGGTAGAAAAAACCTTTGGATTTCTGAAGAGGAATCGGTGAAAAAATCATTGGAAAATTTCCTGTCTCTAAGAGATAGGAAACGCCCGCGATCGTGTTCGCCAAATATTGTTGTTACAACTGAAGACAAAACATCTTCCAGTTTAATTGTTGATGATAAGCCAAAAATCCAAGTAGGCATGGACAGGTACATAACCGTGGTTAAAAGGCAGCGAAGCCCCAAATCAGCTCAAATATCATCTCAACCGAAATTTTCTAAAGATGATAATAGGACTTCGGCAACCGATAGCAATAGGTTTGCTATACTGCAAACAGATGAGCCAACAATTTCTAAAAAAACCTTTAAGCCGCCACCAATATATTTGCGAGAACCTACCTCTAGTGAGCTGGTAAAACAACTTATTGCGGCAATCGGCAAAGATACTTTTAACGTAACATCGGTTAAGCACGGTGGCATCAATGAAACGAAAATCCAGGTAAACAGTGAAAATGAATACCGAAAGCTGTCTGACGTTCTAGAGAAGGAGAAGCGATCATTTTACACATATCAGCTTAAAAGTGCCAAAGGTATTCAGGTCGTTATAAAAGGGATTGACCCTTTTGTTGAAACGAGTGAGGTCAAAACCGGACTAGAAGACAATGGCTTCAAAATTAAAAATGTGGTTAATATTAGAAACCGTGAAAAAATTCCTCAACCCATGTTTAGGGTTGAATTGGAACCTAGAGATGTTGCCTTAAAAAAGAATGAAGTGCATCCCATTTATAACCTCAAGTATCTTTTGCATCGCAAGGTTACCGTTGAGGAGCCTCATAAGCGTTTAGGGCCCGTTCAATGCCTAAACTGCCAAGAATTTGGCCATACTAAGGCCTATTGTAAGCTGCCCGCAGTTTGCGTTGTGTGTGGTGAACTTCACGGTACATCACAGTGCAAAAAACCTAAGACTGACGCGAGCGTTAAGAAATGCAGTAACTGTGGAGGTAACCATACTGCAAACTACAGGGGTTGCCCTGTCTACACTCACTTCAAGAGGTCAATGACAAATAGGTCACCAATTTCAAATATGCCACCCCAGCAGTCAAACACCACTTCTACAAACAATTTTCCCCAGGTACGCCAGTCAACCAGCCATGTAAACTTGCAAAACCCCAAACAAATTTCTTATGCAAATGTGGTAAAATCTGATAAACCAAACTTGGATCAGGAGCCCAAGCCTCCAAAATCCGATCCAAATTTTAGCAATCTTGAGGCAACTCTGCAGACTCTTGTTCAGTCCATAAACACTTTTACCGTTTCTATGACAAACATGATGCAGGAAATGCTAAAAATGCAATCCACTATTTTGCAGGCAATTTTAAACAAATGAATTGGTTAAAAATATGTTTCTGGAACGCAAACGGCATCCGCCATCACAAAAATGAACTTGAGCACTTCGTTATGGAAAAGCAAATCGGTATAATGTTGATTGCTGAAACTCATTTGACAACCAACAGTTTTTTCAAAATTAATGGCTACATACTGTACGACACAAAAGATCCCCGTGGAAGATCTTGCGGAGGATCGGCAATTCTAATAAAATCCAGAATTAAGCACTATTTAATGAACGAGACACGTGAGGAGTATATCCAAGCAACTAATATATGCATTGAATACTTTCATGAAAAAATCGTTATTTCCTCGATTTACTCACCGCCCCGATTTTCAATAACAGAAAGCCAATATTCAAATTGTTTCAAATCACTTGGGCCTCGATTTTTAGCGGCTGGCGACTATAACGCTAAACACACTTTTTGGGGATCACGCTTAATTACCTCGAAAGGCCGTGTGCTTTTTGACACCGTTTCCAAAATGGGCTTAGATGTGGTTTCAAGCGGACACCCCACTTATTGGCCGACAGACCGACGAAAGATCCCAGACGTTATAGATTTTGGAGTTGCGAAAAATTTTCCTTTAGAGTGGATGCAAGTGGAGCCTTCATTAGATTTGTCATCAGATCACTCTCCCTCTATAATCTCTGTTTCGTTCCCTCAAGAAATTGGCTCACCGTTGACTGTCAATAGAGTTAATTGGTTAAAATACAAAAAATTTTTGAGCACACATTGTACTGAAAATATCGCCTTGAGAACGCTTGAGGATATTGATGTGTCAATTAACAATTTTTCTGAAAACTTCAAACTGGCCGTACAGCATGCTACCACTAGTCATTTAAGACCTAGAAATGAGAGCAATAGAACTTATTCATCTGAAATTGAGCAACTTCTGTCCGAAAAAAGAAGAGTCAGAAGAGAGTGGCAACTTCGCAGGTCGCCCCAGCTTAAAACTAGGCTACGGGAATGCATAACTCAGCTAAGAAATCTGCTTGAAGTCCATAGAATGGCTTCCCTTAAAACATATTTGGAAAGCCTTGATGGTACCCCTCAATCTGATTATTCCTTGTGGAAAGCGACAAAAGGTTTAAAAAGACCCGTAATAGGTAAGCCACCTTTGCGAAATTCAACTGGCGACTGGGCAAGAAGCGATTCTGAAAAGGGAATGTTGTATGTCGATCATTTGCGAAACGTTTTTATCACAAATGATTCAGAGAATAATACAGCGGAATTACCACCATATGTTGTTAGACCTCCTGTGTCTTTGAGATTTAATTTTCAAGATGTCGAAAACGTTATCGGTAATACAAACCCCAGGAAAGCTCCAGGCATTGATCAAATTACTGGTAAAATGCTTGAACAGTTACCTCGTGTAGCTAGAAGGGTTCTACTTTTTATTTTTAACGCCATTTTACGCCTTGAGTATTACCCTGCAGAGTGGAAGGTCTCAATGATTACTATGATACCCAAGCCAGCGAAGGATCTAACTAAGGTAGAATCATATAGACCAATAAGTCTTTTACCAACAATTTCAAAACTATTCGAAAAATTGTTAATGGCGAAGTTGAGTCCAATATTGAACAATGTGGGATGCATCCCTGATCATCAATTTGGCTTTCGGGCTAAACATAGCACCATAGAGCAAACGCACAGACTAGTCAATGTCATAAGACAAACCTTTGAGGCGAAGAAGTACTGCTCAGCTCTTTTCATTGATATTTCTCAAGCATTTGATAAAGTGTGGCACGACGGCTTGATGCACAAAATAAAGTTGAACTTGCCTGCAAACACTCACAAGCTTCTGGAAAGCTATTTATGCGGCCGGAAGTTTGTTATCAGAGAAGGCGACTTTATTAGCCCAACTCAGCCAATCAAGGTAGGAGTTCCCCAAGGCAGCATACTGGGGCCTACTTTATATTTGATTTACGCCTCTGACATGCCAACGACATCTGGAATCCACACTTCTACCTTTGCAGATGACACAGCGTTTTTGAGTGTTCATAAAAACCACCATTTAGCATCACGAAATTTACAGGAATACATTTCAATATTAGAGAAATGGCTAAAACTTTGGAAAATCAAAGTTAATGAACAGAAATGTACTCATGTTACATTCACACTGTGTAGGCAAAAATGTCCGCCTATCCAAATTAACAACTCACCTATTCCGCAGCACAACGAAGTCAAGTACCTTGGTATTCACCTGGACCGTAGGCTAACATGGAAGTCTCACATTGAAGCAAAGGTCACTCAGTTAAAACTAAAAGCAGCGCAGCTTAATTGGCTTATGGGCAGAAATTCGACACTGAAATTAGATTGCAAACTTTTGTTATACAACTCAATACTAAAGCCTATATGGTGCTACGGAATTCAGTTATGGGGCACCGCCTCAGCGTCAAACATTGAAAAAATCCAAAGGCGACAAAACAAAATTCTACGAACGATTACTGCAGCTCCATGGTACGTCAAAAATTCACGAATTCATAACGATCTGAGTGTTCCGCTGGTAAAAGAGGAATTTTCTAAGTACGCGACAAGGTATATCAGTAAACTGGAGCTTCATCCAAACCCTCTTGCTCGCAATATACTTAATTTTGGCGGCCACACTCGGCTTAAAAGAAGGGATACCGCTGCCACCATCAGATTGCTCAATAGGTGATTTTACCGAAATAGCTCCCGCATAATAAAACTTATTGTCTAGCATTGGCCGGACTTTAGAATCACATTTTTTTAATTTTAAATTTAGTATTAAGATTTGAATACTTATTGTTAGTTCATTTTGAAGATTCAATAAATAAAAAATGCTCAAAAAAAAAAAAAAAAAAAAAAAAAAAAAAAAAAATTTACCCATAAGGATTTTTCTACAATAGATTTATATAGCAACTATGCGAAAACGTTACTATCTATACGAGGACTTCACAACCATTTAGTGCTGTTGTATATTTACAAGTGCTTAACAGGTTTCGGATACACTATCAAGTTTCATCAGCACTCCTCATTTACACTAAAGGACTATTTGCATTTCGCTAAATGTTGTAGAATAACTTTCATTGGACCAGTAGAATACAATAGGTTACCAGAATTTTGCGTTGTTATCAGCATTTAAAAGTAGACGAAAGCACATCCTTTAGAAAATATAGTAATACTTCTTGCTTCACCGTACTAAACATAAGGTAATAATACCTTATGTTATTTAGGTAATGCTATTACCTAAATTATTTAAAAAAATATAAAGTCTTAGATTTTATGTGCTGTTTATAGAACACAGACGAGCAACTCGTCTAGAAAATTTTTGTGAAGGTTACTAAACTTTTTGAGTGTTTTCCATACAAATTTTTTAGACAAGTCGCTCATCTGTGTTCTATGAACGGCACATTAGTGTTGTTTCTACAACACAAGCAAGCAAATTGTTCAAATTAATAGAAATTACTTAAAACTTCTTGACAAGTCGCTTGATATATGAAAAGATCACATTAGTATTTTTGAGTTCAACCTTATTATATAAAATTGTTGCCATTTAGCCCCTATAAAGCCTTTTCGCTGCAAAACTTCAAATATTGTAAATACTGGGTGTGGCAACGCTGATTTATATGAAACTACTTTAGGATATTGAAAATATTAAATATAAAAATCATCGTAGTAGGCGTTGATATTTTGTGATATTGTATAGAAAATATAAAATAAAAGAATGTTTTTCTATCAGCCGAACAGCGCGATCTGTGTTTTATTTAGACGGGTTATTACACTGGGTTTGAAAACAAATAAAAATAATAAAGAAAGCAATTGCTAAATTCACATATCGTTTATCGATGCATTTGGAGAGACAATTTCAAACAAAAACATTAAATTAAACACACGAATATTTGAAAATTGATTTTGCTTTGAAGTTTTGATATGACTGAGCTTGTGAATTCAGCAAATTTTTTTTGGTGTGAAACTGTTGATATTCTTGACCGAACCTATTTTCCAGATCTAAATATTATTTAGTAAGGTCTATGAAGGAGGTAGACAATTTGATAACAATCAGTCACTAATTCGGGCTATTAAGGCTGCTTGGAATCCAATTTCATTGGATTACATAAATTCTCATGTAAATCATTAATCAGTGAACTTTTTTAGTTATATACATATGTACGATATTAACTAACTAGTTGTGGGTTCGAGTCCAATTTCAGTCAAAAAGAATGATTAGTTTTAATTATAATAATAATTGCTGTGAAACAATAAGACCAAAGAAGAACAGAAAAAAATAATTGAATACACTAAAGCTGGGGGACAACTAGCTGTTTTATAGTCGCTACACTGCTTATCTGCACCCACTAGGATTCGAACTCGGGATCATGTGAACATGATGTATTTTTAATACGGCCGCTTAATCAACTCAGCCACCGAGCTCTTTAATTATTCTTACGTTAATGTTTGCCACATATTGATCACATATATGTAATTGTTATAACCCCAGTTGTTTGTACAGGATTTTCTGTCACTGAAAAACCAGTTTTGTTTTAAATTTATTATTTACTAATAAATACTAGAAATTCGCTTTATATCGACCTAAAAGGCGTTCAATTACCTTTACAACGATATGGCATTTATCTCGATCGGACTTTTTGGTTGGGCTCCACAAGGGTTTGAGTGGTACCTTACACCGAAAAACACAAAAGTACCGTTATCTAAAAAACAGTACTTTGGAAAAACACTTACAGTGTTTTTTTTTTGTGTTTAGGAGGCCCGAACTAATTTATCTACTCATGTGGCGTTCTTGGTATTTTTCCAAATTTAAATTTTGTAAAGAAGTGTAATATAGAAAAATGAATAAATAAAAAGAAAACCCGTTTTTCATGAAAATTATTTGCCTTTATTTATGTGAAAATACTAGCACATTTTTGGACTTATTTTTATAAATTATTCAAAAAAAGTTGTTTAGTTAAGAAACCACTTTTGTCATGATTTTTTATATCTCAAGATGTCTAGCTTCAATTTCTATTTGAAAATTCTGCAATCAGTTAAAAATTGCAAAAGATGCAGGCTTCTGAATACGGAATTTTTAGCGTCTTTATGTATCAATTTTTTGAGCTCGTTTTATATTCTACGCGGCATTTCGTCGAAAAGGATTATTGGTCAATATATTTTTGAAAATAAACACGGTGTCGCTGTTTCCGTCACTAAAATTCGATATCGGCCAATGTTGCAAGATTTTTTAAAGACAGTCGTGGCAAATCATCCGCAAGTAGAAGCATATTAGTGAATATAATTGGTCGTAAACGACATTGTCTTCCAAGATATATGCAAAATTTAGGTTTAAGTCTTGAAATATTAGTATAAAAAAATATGAATGCATTATATGTGACATAAATTATTCTAAAATTGAGTCAGCGGAGATATTTACGGTTTAGTTACGGCTAACTCCTTTCAACAAGTCTTATTACGAGTACTTTCTGACTTTTTTGTTCGAAGCATAATATAAAATATTATGGCATTATGTGTGACCCCGTTTGAATACCCCAATTGAGTATTCGTTTCAAATAATTGTTTTTCAATTTTTGTATTATTTAAAAAATGTAAATGTTTTTATTGTTATTTTAAATATTTCGCTGACAATTGTATTATGACATAGTATGTCATATTATTATGATAGTATGTTATAGTATTATTATAGTTTTATAAAATGTTTCTGATGACTTCAAGCAGAGTAAATTTTTTAAAAGACATCGGACGCTGAAAAAATTCCATTATTAATTTCCATTAAATCACTTACTATCATAGACGACAGTTTAGTGAAGATGTCGTCGGAAAAATATCGTCACCTGTGCAATCGTCGACTATACTGTGCTGGAAATCGTCGCCAACCCAATCTTTGACGAGGTAGTGTGTATATTGTCATATTATCACTTACGTATTCGTCGAAGACATCGTAGAGGAAAATGTTGTGTATATAATCCTCGACAATACAGTAAGAGAAACTGTGGCTTTGGTCTTGCGTGATTTTGTTGCCCTTTGTTAGAAACTTTTGCCAACGATTTATTTGAGGTGTCGTCAACATGACTTCCACGATTTTCTATTGTCTTGTACCCGTCGTTTAAGATGTCTTTAATACATGGTCAACTGGGAACCGTTCCATACTGTTTCCTATGAAATCTATATTAATAAACCAAGAACTATACAACATTTATTGTTGGATAGTTCTTGAAACTGCGATGAAAACAAGACCATAACACCCGTAATTTTGCAAAATAGTTATGGGCAAGAAACAGTTGATTTAGAAATAAAGTTTAACAAATTAAGCCTTCACGCAAAGAAAAGGCAGTTTGAAATATGATTACGGCAACATTAATATTTATGCCATAATATTGTGTATTATTGTTAAAAACAGCTTATTCTCGATTTAATAATAGTTTGTTTCTCCATAAATATGTTTTCGCTGCATTTCAGTAAATCTATTATTACCACCTACCAATTTTGAAATATGGTTGTATGCAATATTATTATTGTACGTAATTTTTTAACCCAATACTGAAGTAGTTGTTTTTATCATATGTATGCAAAGTATATTCATACGTAACATGTATAAGTTTCCGGAATAAACTTAATATTGACAGCATTTTTCTCTTTAGTTTTTGCCACATAATATTCTTTTAGTTTTATTTTTTTATGAAGAAAAATGTGTTTGTTTTATTACAAAAAATTGTTTTTGTTGATCTAAAAAACAAAAAATTAAGATATCAAAAGACTGCAAATTAAAAATGTGCAAAAATACAAAGTGTTTGCAGAAATCAAAAGGTACGTTTGAATATTAAGATGGTGATGTTTGTATGTATGTTTTAATCAACAATACAATTGTTGAGCAACCATATTATTTATTTATTTATACAATTATTGACATAATACTTAATAGATTCTTTCTATTTCAGCTAATAGATGCTAAAACCTATTGACATCGAAGTTACTTGCATTTTTGGGACCCAACTATTTTTTACAGATTAATTTTAATTATTTTGTTTCATTAAAATGTATGAAATATTTTATTTTAAGTTTTTTATATATGCATATTACATGACTAGGTAGTTGTAAATAAATAAAGTAGTATTGTTTTTTTTTTAACATCCTTTTTTTAATTTATATGGCGGGTTATGACCTAAATAAGGTTATATGCCAATAAGACTGTTTGTGACTTTAGTATGGTTGTTTAATGAAAGCAATATAATTGGTTGGCATAATAACATGGTTAGGTATGATATTAATATGGTACATTTTATTAATACTGTGTTTGATTTCAATTATACCAATGTTGAACATTTTGCTTACAAAACTATGGTGACGCAAATCAATGACATTAAAATATAATATTGTAATATTATCAGTACCAACCATATAATTCAACAATAGTATATTGCGCTTAGAATATTGTCATAGCAACCATAAATTTTTTTTCGTGTTCTTCAAGAGGTATTGAAAATGTATAAAAAAGAAAACTGTAATTTTGGTTCCCTCTGTCTGGTGTCCAAAAATCCTTTTGATACCACCTTCTGGTTTCATAAATGTGTTAACACATGCTTCCTTTTGATTAAATAGCGCAAAGACAAATATTAAATACTTTCTTACTGTTAAGAATGCGGTGCTCTTAAGAGGCACTCTCACAGGCACTCTTAAGAAACTATTTGGTAAAAGCTTTTACTCTTTTGTTTTTAATGGCCCAACAAAAGCTCTCTTTAGTTTCGTTAAGGAGACGTGTGAAACTAAGCTCATAGAAAATTTTCCTCATTTTCTTCGGTGGTAAAATGCTGTAAAAATGCTATTGAAAAAATAAAGTTTTTCTTTTTCGTTATAATAAGGAAAAAGAAAAACCTACGCGACTTTTACTCACAGCGGTGATGGTGGTGGAAATTGCGCGATTTTTTTCCCTTATTAAGGAATGTACAGGTTGGTGTGTATGCCGCGCGTTGAGTTTATACAATTTTTTCCCAGCAAATTCACAAACAGAATTTGTGATTGGTTCTTGGAAATAGGATGTTGGATGTTGGAAGATTTGTGCTGGTTAAACTGAAGCTAAAGCAAACATTTTTTAGCTGCAGCAGTTTTATGCGCATAATTATAACATTTTTTGTTTCTTTTTTTGCTCAGCATTAATTTTTTTTTGTGTTATAATAAGGATTCAATTATATTCCGTCTCTGTTTAGCATAATCAGTGTGTTTCCTAAGCTGCTGATGATACAGCTGATGCTACATACATATGTATACGATGTTGTAATAGCAGCAAAAAAAGATGAATACTTTCTATGTCCAACTAGCTTAAACAAATTTTCGAGTTAGCAAGACAGACTCTCTTCTTAAACCCTTTCCTTAATAAAATTCTAGAAGCTTTAAAACATTTTTCTTTTCCTGTTAGCCAATATGTAAGAGTTTTTTTTTTGTGCTACTTTTGCTTTCTTTTACTTTGCTTTCAGGAAATATTTTTACTGGGAATTCACCAAATGTCCTTGAAAATCTTCAGACATATCTTTGATTTTTTTTTTATGCTGTCTGCTTTTTTTCAGTCATATATATATATATACTTTTTTTGTCCATTTGTCTTTCCCAATCATAAAGATGCAAATGTTTTCTATGGACCATATAAACAAGTGCAAAGAGACAGAGACCAAAAAAAAAGTAAATAAAGCAGCATCAGAATTCCTTCCTGGTTACTGGCCGTAAGTGTTACAGCATAAAATTCTAGTAACAAAACAAATCTTGGCAAAAAGAATTGCTTTAATTCCAGTTTTATTTTGGCTTTTAAAGAACCCAAAGAAAGAAAGAACGAAAAAAAACAAGAAATTGAGAAAATATTGACACATCGTTTCTTGCAATGTGCTGTTTTCTAACATTTGAATATCCTCCTTCTGGTAAATCCTTTAGATAAACTGTTTGTTTATGCACATCACTCCCTGTCGCACTCTTCGTTGTTAAAAAGGCAGTTTCTTGTTTTCCTTCCCTCTTCATAGCCGGAAGCTTGTGTGACATTTCTTTTATTGTTTTTATTGCTTTTCTACATAAACTGTCTCTGCAAAAAAGAAAAAAAAAAAAAAAAACAAAGAAAAAAAGAAATAACAATATTTCAAACAGTATAGAATTCTAAAGAAAAATATTTGAATTGTTTGTCTTTTCGATTTGTCTGCCATGTATCCCTATATCCGTTCTACACTGCTCTTCAAATCTTTCATCTACATATGTATGCAAGTGTGTGCCAGTTATACCTTGTCTGTAGCTGTATGCATGTCTGTGTTGTGTCTTGATTTGGCCACTTGTTTCAGGATGTAGGTGAGTGCTGTTGTTTTGCAGTTAGAAGTTATAAGGTTGAATGACTTTTTTAAAGGATTAAACTTAATTGGTAAAAATATTTGCTTGGCAGGGGCCAGAAGTAAAATTTTTTTTATTGTTTTTCTTCTTTACTTTTTATTTAAGATTTCCTCGTGAGCTCTAGAAACAAAACTGAAAGTGTGTTATAATAAGTTTTGGATTTAAAAAAGTATTTAAATTATAAAAGATTTGTTCTTATCAAATTAAACACACTTGTTTTTACAGCACCTTGACGGTGCCCACCGAAATAGGCAACACTTTTTTTCACAATCACACATGTTTTAGAAAAGTGGTGAAACTGAACAGTAAGCTTTTCATTTTTGATTTTTTTTTTTTAGGAAAGGAGAGTAGTATTTCCAATTTGCGCTACTACTAAGAAGGAAAACTATTTCTTAGAGCAACTTGTCTAACTGAGTTTTGGGAATATTACAAACGTCGTGGCATGTTATTGTTCGATTGGTGCTAAAAATGGTTATTTGAATATATGTTTTAAAACTTTTCTTACATAATTATTCCAAGAATTGCTTAAATATGTACAATTATTCATGTTGTTGTCCTTCTTTACTTACATTATGAATGGTAAAGTAACTTAACTCACGCCTAAAAAGCTGCATTAATTTATACGAAATTAAGTATATATATATTGAATTGTGAAAATGAATATAGGATAGTTTTTATTCTCACAGATATGCCATAACGGAAGACGAGGGGGCCAAATATCTATAAATATCAACAAATTTTCTAAATAGCTCCGAATATTTGTGAACCGGTTTTAATAGTTCATTCTCTCCCAAAAAAGGCTTGTTTTGATTCATAAAATTTGTCAATGGGCTTAAAAAACTGGACATCGCACAGACAAATCCTACAACCTAATTCTTTTACGTTAATTTCCCGTCGAAATAGTGTCTGAGAATATTTATTCATTTTATGGCTAAATATTATTCGGATCATTGTTATAGAATATATACGGTTAATGACACAATCCTTCAATTACTCGAATTATAATTCGAACTACTCTTACTCGAAAACGTAATTAAATTAGTGGTTTGGTTCTTCAGAAACTGCTTTACATAACCAAATTATACTTCGTGTCATAGAAATGATTTGATTCTAAGAAAGATATTAGTTCCTCGACTTCTGAGGAACCAAAAAGCGAATTCAAACCCATTTACGAACGGAACTGAATTATGTGATATGGCTGCAAACACTATTTGAATAATACGTTCGATTTGCAAGTTGACTAAACATCCCTCTATATATTTAGTAAAACTAGTGTTCAATAAAACTTTGGAATTAGTATACGAAAAATTATTCGTAAAATTAATTCGATGGAATATTTCAGTTATTCTAGTTATAATTCGATTTCTTGTTAAAGATTTTTTTGGATAATCATAATCATATCTGTTCCATTCCTTATACTTTTGTTACAATTTGAACTGCTGTTATAACGATGACAGTTATTTGAATAATAATTTAGGTTTACCAATATTTGTTAGAACTATTGTTAAATCAGTTTATGGGTTTAATAAACGAATATTTATTTAAATTATTACATGAGTGAATAGCGCAATTAATCGAAACTCTATTTCGAAAACTGTATAATGGCTCTTCGAATAGTTACCAAATTATTTATTCGGATGATTGTTTGAATAATTGTTCGATTAATTGTGCGGTTATATATGCGAATAATATATGCAAAAATAATTCGTATTAAAATTATTAAAATATTTATCAGCATCTATGTATAAATATGTTTTCTCAAAATTCTTAATAATTGTTCATATATACAATCGATTAAATAATATAATATTCGAATAATTATTTGACTCGAATTATAACACAAGTAAAAGTTTGAATGTTTAGCAGAATAATAACCCGAAAATTTATCTATATACTATTATTATATAAATTATTCATATGTATAGTGGAAAAGTTATTCGAATATTTTTTGTTACAACTATTAAAAAGTTTATCTGAATATATGTTTGTATCATTGCTCGAATGTTTTCTCAAAATTCTTTATAATTATTCGTATATATAAACGAATATATGTATTATATTATATAAACGAATTGTTAAATAACTCGAATTATTATACAAGTAAAAATTTGATTCTTTAGCATAAAAGTAACTAAAGAATTTATTTTAATACTATTTTATTTTAATAATATTTATTTTATAATAATCAGTCAAAGACTTCTTGTTAAAACCATTAAAATAATTATCCAAATATATTTTTGTATTATATTTTTAATATCTTTTTCTCAAAATTGTTAATTGTTATTCGTAGCAATAATCGAATATATTATATATTACCAGAAATAAATAAATTTTCTTGAATAAAAAGTTCAATTAGCTCGAAATATTATTCTTGTAAATATTTGAATGTTTAGTAGTTTAATTAAAAAAAATTTTTTTTAATACTTATTAATATAATCATTCGAATAATATGGTAAAAGAATACGAGTATAAAATTGAAAATTGATTCTTACATTTGTTGCTGAAGCTTTTAAAATATTTGTCTGAAGATATGTTTGAGTCACTGATCGAATAAATTTTTTCATATAAACCTTCTTGAATTAATGTAATATTCCAATGAAAAGTTCAGTGAATCAAATTATTATTTTAGTATTAAACTAGAATGTGTAGCAAAATGATTATTCAAAAATTTATGGCAATAACTATTTTTTATTCGAATAATACCTAGAATAAAGTTTCTCTAACATAATCGAACATATTACATATTCGTTTATGTAATGCAATAGTTACTCGAATACTTGTTGTTAAAAACATTAAAATATTTATCCTAACATATGTTTGGTTCGTTGTCTTAATATTTGTTTCAAAATTCTTCATTGTTGTTATAATAATTATTATTAATAATTATTCCAATTTCTATGCGGAAATTTATTCGAACAATTATTTGAACACTTGTTGAAAGAATTATTTTAATATTCAAAATTCTTAATTGTTATTAAAAATAAATGTTATTACCAACTATTTGAACGAATATTCGTAAATTTATTCGAATAATAATTCGAAAATATCTGACTGGATTATTGTTTAAAAATATTTTCTCAAAATTCTTCATTGTTATTGGTAATATGTAATTAGTTTTAGAAATAATTCGAACTATTATTCGAGTATTTGTTAAAATAAATTGTTTAAATAAATGTCCGAATATTTGCATAGATTATTGATCAAAAAATTGTTTTTAAAATTCCTCTGATATTAATTCGAATATCAATTTTAATTATGATGATGTCGTTGTTCGAATATTTTTCGTAAAATCTATCTATATATATATATATATATTTTTCCGAATATTTGCTTAGATTATTGTTCAAAAATAATTGTTTTTTTTTTAATTTTCAGATATTTAATCGAATATCAGTTATAAAAACTATAAAATCATTGTCCGAATATTTTTCTCAAAATTCTTTATTGTTATTAATAATAATTATAATTAATAATGATTCCAATGAATATTCGTAAATTTGTTCAGATAATAATTCGATTACTTGTCGAAAAATTTCTTTAATATTTGTCTTAAATATTATTGCACAAAAATATTTTGTCAAAATGCTTCAGATGATATTCGAATATCTGTTGTAATATCTATTACATCGGTATTCGAATATGTTTCTCAATGTTAATGCTAATAATTAGTATTAAAAATTATTTGAGTATTTGTTAAAATAAATTATTTAAATAAATGACCGAATGTGTGAATATACTATTGTTCAAAAATTGGTTTTTTAAATTCCTCTGATATTTATTCGAGTATCAATTTTAATATATATAACATCGTTATTTGTAATTAGTATTAAAAACTATTTTAGTATTTGTTACAATAAATTATTTAGGAAAATTACAGAATGGCTGAATATATTAATGTTCAAAATTTGGTTTCAAAATTTCTCTGCTATTTATTCGAATGTCATTTTTAATAATATTTTTCACAAAATTCTTCTTTGATATTAACAAAAATAATCAAAAGTAATTATTAAAATGAATATTTGTTTGTTTATGCAAATAATTAATCGAGTACTTTTTGAAAAAAACTACATAAATATTTGTCCGAATATTTGCTTAGATTATTGCAAAAAAAAAAAAAAAATTTATATATCTCAGATATTTATTCGAATATAAATTTGAATAATTATGACATCGTTGTTCAAATAATTTTTTTTTAAATTCTGAATGTTATTCAAAATAATTATTATTAATAATTATTCGAATGATTATTCGTAAATTTGTTCGAACATTTTTTAGAAAATGTGTTTAATATTTGTCCAAGTGTTTGCTTGGATTGTTATTCAAAAATATTTTGTGAAAATTCCTCCGATTTTATTCGAATATATATTGTAATCACTATGACAGCTTCAGGTAACGCTTATTTGCAAGAATCTATTGAATAACTCCTGAGAACTTGGGACCACTTGGTGTGCTTATTGCCCACTTAGCCCACTATTTTATTTTAATTTCTCTTTAAATGTCCTTCCTATGTAAAGGAACATGTTTTGAAAAATTTTAATTTGATTTTACTTGTATTTAAGTGGTACACAGCTCTTTAGATTTTTTTATTGACTAGCACTTACTTTTTTTCTTAAAGCAAAGTAATTGTCGTCATTGCAATGGTCTTCAGCAGCAGTCAAGTTATTAAACAAGTATTTTTGTTTTTATTTATGCGAAAACTCTTTGCTTAATAAAACTATAAAAAGTGTAGTTTGTCAGTGTCAAAAACCTTGTTTTGTCTAAAGTTATTTCCGCTTCCGCTGCAAAAAGAAAAAAAAACATGTTGGTAATATTTTCAAGGTCCCCAACACACCGATAACAGACAAAACCACAGTTACAATAGAACATTCATTCGTAAAGAGTTATGAATACAAACATAGAAATATACAAAGTAATATACATATATACATATGTATACGTGCATGTAAAACAGATCAATGCATGTCCTGTCCTGTTTGCAGCTTCTTTTGCATATAAAATATGAATAATCAAACTGAAGAACTTGGACAGTTGTCAGACACATGAAAATGTTTTAGAAAACGTTAACACAAAAACAGTCAAAAATAAAAAAAGTTAAAAATGAAAGAATTAAAAAGAAAACAACAGTAGATGGGAAAAATTTATTGGTTGAATTATTTGCCATGAAATGTTTTTTTTTTGCATCTATTTATATTAAATTTATTGTCTCCTTTTTGTATTTTTTCATGAATTTGTTATAGAGAAAAAGTTATTTATCCTCATAAATTAAATTATTTTAGCTTTTGTTTTTTTTATGTCATCACTTGCTCTGCTCTTAACTCCTGGCTGGCAGCTGTGTCTCTTAACATTTGAAATTTGCCAGGTAAGCCATAAAAATGCATTTAATTTAATATTTTACAACAAAATACAGTTTTTTCTTTGCCATAACTTTTTTTACATCATTGTCTCTATTCATACCAGCAAAGTTTTTTAGTTGATGGACAAATTTGTATTAACAAAATTTTCACATGAAAAGAGGTTTTAAATTAAGAGAAACTTTGATGAACATATTCATGAAATATATTGTATGTTTTTTGCAGGCTTGTTTGACAAATTTGGTTCATAAATATTTCAAATAAGCCCTTAATAAACATTTGACAAATTTGGTTCAGAAATGTTTCAAATAAGCCCTTCAGAAATGTTTCAAATAAGCCCTTAATAAACATTTGACAAATTTGGTTCAGAAATGCTTCAGATAAGCCCTTAATAAACATTTGGCAAATTTGGTTCCGAAATGTTTTAAATAAGCCCTTCAGAAATGTTTCAAATAAGCCCTTAATACACATTTGACAAATTTGGTTCAGAAATATTTCAAATAAGCCCTTAATAAACATTTGACAAATTTGGTTCAGAAATGTTTCAAATAAGCTCTTAATAAACATTTGACAAATTGGGTTCAGAAATGTTTCAACTAAGCCCTTAATAAACACTTGACAAATTTGGTTCAGAAATGTTTCAAATAAGCCCTTAATAAACACAAAGTGTTTGTTATGTAGATGCCCGTAAATATTTTGCTGGGCAATGTTTTTTGTAAGTTTCTTTAAAAAAACATAATACAATTTTATGCCTCAATAAATATTACATTTACATTATTTAATTTTTCTTTTTTTCATGGAATTATTTTTATAAAAATAATAAAACCGCCAAATATTAATATGATTTATGATATTCATAATAAATGGCAAAATATTATTAACTTTTCCATTATAAAACTAAAGTATGATTTGTCTTAATAAAACAAAAATACTGAAAGTTTCATAGTAGGAAAAAATTTATATATGTTTTCTTATAAAAGCAGGATTTACATTTTCATAGTAAATTTTAAAGAGGTTGTGATTTAGCTAAAAAAAAATATATAAAAGGCGGGAACAAGATTTGTTTTTAGCTAAATTAATATTATTATTATTTTTTGGATTATTACTAAAATAGTTGGGATAACTAAAATAGTTTTATATCCAAAAAAATTTGGAGTTTTCATATTTTCTGTTATATGAAAAAAATAAAAAAGGAGCAAATTATGGCAAGCCCTCAATGTGTCAGAGAAATGGTTTGTTATGTAAATTAGTAATCAGTGAATTTTTTTAGTTATATACATATGTACGATATTAACGAAGTAGTTGTGAGTTCGAGTCCAACTTCAGTCAAGAAGAAGGATTATTTTTAATTATAACAATAATTGCTGTGAAACAATAAGACCAAAGAAGAATAGAAAAATAATAATTGAATACCATTAGCTGGGGGACAACTAGCTGTTTCATAGTCGCTATGCTACTCATCAGCACCCACTGGGATTCGAACTCGGGATCATGAGAGCATGATGTATTTTTAAAACGGCCGCTTAACCAACTCAGCCACCGAGCTCTTCAATTATTCTTACGTTAATGTTTGTCACATAAGGGAAGGAAGGGAAAGCGTTCGATATTTTTATAAGTAGCAGACAGTTTTTAATTTAAAATAAATGTATTTTTAGTCTAATGTGCTGATATTTTCACTGTAATCCTTTACGGACAATTTATCGTTCCCCGCTAGCTAAGTATATATGAAAGCCATCTTTACGGAGGGATAACAGACAATCGTGGAAAACACTTGCCCATTTTGTAGGAGGAGCTCTGGAAATAGCCGTGACCTGATAGCAAGTCGTCTGTTCAACCATTTCTCGATATTGTGAATGAGATGCTCCGTCCATTTGCCTCTAGAGGCAGTGCTCCATCTAGACTGCCAACTGTGTAACATTTCCTGTCGTATTTGCTGCATGCTTCCAATGGCCAGTCGGCCTGAGATCCATACCTTCTTTCGTGCTAGAATCTGTAAGTATATCAGGATCATACCTGCTATTACTGAAACGGCGTCCACCGATGCTATACGGTATTAAGATGTGACACGTAAAGCACTACCCTTTGCACCGCTAACAATAGTTTTGCTATACATAGTGTCATAACTATATATATAGTGTCATAACTTTCTCCCCCCAGACGCCTCCATTAAATGTTTACGCTTTTCTGGTAGCAGGCCTCCTATATTGGCCATCAGCCTGTTTAATCGCCCTGTTATATCAGTAGCCTTGTCAACAGCATACTGAACCTGTTCTGAGAAAGTAAGCTTTGCGTCAAGCCTTATCCAAGATAATTCATGAATTTTCTCGTTGTCAGGATCAAGCCGTTAATTTCCATTAGAATATGACATCTGCTAAGGATTAAGAGCTCTCTGCTCAGCATATTACAGGCCGTGTGGATCTAGCCATTCTTTTGTTCTTATCGTCACTTGCCTCTGCTTTCTTTTTGCCTCCTCAACATCTCTGACACAAATGACTGCTGCAATGTCGTCCGCATATCCAACCAGGAAGCTATCCTGTGGCATTTCCACTTGAAATATTTCATCATAGCTAAGGTTCCATAAGTCTGGTCCCAAGATTGAACCCTGCGCAGCGCCTGATGGTAATTTTCTTCTTTTTCAACCTTCCGTAGTGTTATATCGCTCCTTTATTGCAACATAGTCATAACTAAAAAACAAGCTTGTTTCGAGAAAAACACATTTCAAATTTTTAGTTTCCATACAAGTTTAAACGTTTTTTTTTTTTTGCCATTCATTTATTTCTTGAATCTTCACAAAGTAAACTAACAATAAGTATTCAAATCTTAATACTAAATACATAAAATTAATTAAGTCCAGCCAATGCTAGACAAAAATGTTTTATTTTGCACGGTCAATATCGGTAAAATCACCTATTGAACGTTCTGACGGTGGCCAGGGTATCAATTCTTCTCAACCGAGAGTGGCCTTCAAAATTAAGTATATTGCGTGCAAGAGGATTTGAATAAATTTTTGGCAAAATATAAAAGGTAGTACTGCTAACAATTCTGCATTGTTAACTCAGAAAGCAATTTTTTTGAGATAAGACTATGCTGCAATAAAGGAGCGATATATAAGTTCCCTATCCTAAGATAGTTCCTTATGATACCGGATACCGATCTACTTGTTAAGAAGTACGTCCGCCCATTTGAAACTATTAAATGCGTTTTTCACGTCCAATGCAGCTAAGATAACCAGTGGTATACTCAAGTGATTCCCCGTTTTTGTAGCCTCAACTGCCTTCATGATATCATTGACGGCTCCAATCGTTGATTTTTTGGATCTAAAGCCATGTTGTCTCTCAGAAAGCCCTATTCCAGCAATCAAGGCTTCATTGAGACACGGCTTTATTAACGTCTCAAATAGTTTTCCTGCTGTGTCCAACATACATAATGGTCTATATGCAGATGGAAAGCTCGGATCTACTTTGGCCTTGCTAATGAGTACAAGATGCTGCCTTTTCCATATCCTTGGGAAAACTCCTTCCCGTAGGCAAGCATTGTACGTTGCAAGCATTATATCCAGCCGTCTGAAAGCTACTTCCTTTATTACTTCAACTGGCACTCCATCTGGTCCAGGGAATTTGCCATCGTTCAGCTTGTCCGCTGCATCCCAAAGCTCCTGTAGTGTAAACTCCAACATGTCCGATTGGCTCTCTGCGCCTACCAATTCCTCCAACGCTTCATGGTCGGGAAAAAGTGTAATCACAATGTTATCCATTGCCCCACTATCCATGTTTCCTACTGAGGCTTTCGCCACAAGCTTTCCCATTACCAGTTTGTACCCAGTTCTAAAAAGGTTGTTATTTACATCGACTCCACGATCTTCCCATAGCTGTTTTTTGCTATTAAATATTACAATCCGCAGCTTCTTCTTTGCTTGCTTGTATTCTACCAGCTTATTTCCTCCTCTTATTCCTGCCCTTGTATATTTCCGTCTCTGACGGAGAAAATCTCGCCTCCGCTATAGATTCATTCCACCAATATACAGGTTTTTTTCGTCGGTTGTCCCTTCTTGCTCTAGGCATTGAGTTATCCGCATAGCTCTTTCCACATTTCTTTTTGCGCCCGTCGCCCGTTGGGTCTCGTGTGCTCCTCTGTCGAACTCTTCCAGCAAAACTAAAGAGTTCAGTTTCCTAATATTCCACTTTCTGGTACTTAGTCTCCGTCGCGTGGTGTCATCTCCAATAATACTATCTTCCCCATATGAGTATGAGATATACTGATGATCGCTTGCCGTGTATATCTCCAGTACTCCCCAATCCTTAACTTTGTCCCCGTAATTATCTGAAACAAAAGTAATATCCGGAATAGTCCCCTCTGCTCCCGGTCGTCTAAAAGTAGGAGTATTCCCTATGTTGGCTACGGTCAGACCAGCCCTAGCTGTCAATCTATATTTGAAATTGTAAGATATGGTGTAATGGTATGTTAAGTCTTTTAAACGCATGAGTTGAAATACTGGGCTTATAACTTTTATTGTACTTTTTGTTGTATTTGCATCCTTTATTATAAATTTTACTAATAACAAGAGTAATAAAAATATATGATTATACCGTTGCTTTTAAATACCGCTTATAAGTAGTAGTAGTCTCACTCTATTTTTGTACAGCATAGAAATGAGAAGCATAATAAAACGAATTAAAGTCAAATGATTTAATTTTATTAATTAAATAAAACAGCTTAGAATATAATTTTTTTCGGTTGGAGAGAGAAAATGCCTAATACATCGGCAGATACTGTGACCACATAGTATCCGGTATGTGGGGCTTGCACCCACTAAAACCCCTCCCTTTTGTTTGAGACTTGTCTCCACCCCGTTACCGCTTTCGCATTGCTTCAGGATGGGGCTCCTCCTTTTTTCCTACCGGACGTGGGCACGTGCCATGCCCACGTCTATATCCTGCTTCTTGTCTCGTAGGATCTTCTCAATGTAAGTCGCTATTTGACTCCATTTCCTCTCACTTTCCATCATAACTTCTACGACGTTTTCCGGTGTTATTTCACCAACATTCTCCTCTAAGTCATGTCTTTCCTGCCTCCATCTATCACATTTGAAGTATGTGTGTTCCGCATCATCCACGCAGTCATCTCCGTAAAGGCAGATCGATGTATCTGTCTTCCCCATTCTATGGAGGTATTCCAGAAAATACCCATGTCCAGAAAGCATCTGTGTTATCCACTTGTCTATCTCAATAATCAATCTCGCTGTCCATCTACCACGTGACTCATTGTTCCATCTTTCCTGCCATTTCCGCATAGTGTCAGCCCGTGCTGATCTTGCCGTCGCTGCCACGCCAGTTTGTTTTCCCTTTTCCCACAGCTTTTTACGCTCTTCGGCCTCTTGGCCGGATAGTCCCGCTTATTACCAAGACAGCGGGCTCTGATACTGTGCGAAGCTTAGAATATAATAGAAATAAATAGAATCGTATTAATAGATAGTGTAACATTTTTGCAAAGATTTAAACTATATAAAAAACGATAATACGCATTTTGCGGCAACAATACAAAATGTTATAGAGTACATACTAAGCTTGGCACGACAATATGAAGAAATGTATTTTCTCTGTGTATGGAGATTAGAAAAAATTTTAAAAATTATTGCAGTCATTTTCAAAAGATGCAATTACCAACGAACGACATTTGATTTTTATTGATGTAGAAAAAGATTTAAAACAACTTTGGATGTTTCTTAATTAAAATCTTTAGTTGAATTCAATAATCTACAATTTTAAAAGAAACCCCCTTTTCGTTCTATTAACGTGTCTCATAATTTAATTTAAGTGTCGTTATTTTAAATCATTCATTCTTGTGGGTGGGGTTGGGCTTTGATGTGGCTATGCTGCCTTATAATTTTGCTTTCTTTAAACAAATTTCTTAAAAGTATTGATTGAATAAAGCTGTACCTGTTCATCAGCCCCATCATCGACATCATCTTCATCATCGTCCCCATAAGAAACAACATTAAACAGAATTAAAATTTAGCTGCAGCAGCAAAACCAATACCGGCCACACAATCTCACACCATTTACATACTCTAGCTGTGTGTTTGTGAACAAACAGCTCCGGCTGAGATTTCCTTTATTTTGCTTTTACCCAATTCTTCTACAGCCAACATTATAATAATGTTCAGAAATAAAACCGAGAGAAAAAAGAAAAAAACGCAAAAATCTATCTGAACTGTAACAAAATTTAACCTCATTGACCGAACGCATACGTTAAACATCGAATGTGAATTAGTGAGTAACGATGTTTGGCTGCCAATGAGTTTCAAAGGTATTCGTAGCTTTTGTATGTAAAACTACTTGTAGCAAATGTAGCAAAATATTTTACTGCATGCAGGCCAGGCAGCAGCAACAAAAGAAAGGAAACAACAACAAGAAAAAACATTAAAAAGCATTTATTATTCGTGCTAGAAGCGAGCGAGGCATTTGTAAGGAAGGTGGTCTTAAAATTTGCACACATTTCGACTGCAACCAACAACTTGGCATTAAAAGCTGCAATCAAGTAGACGCAGCAAGATGATAGCAGTAACTGTAGTTTGGCTATTGCTGTTGTTGGTTTTGCTTTTGTTGTTGCGGCTTTTATAATTGTTGTTGCTGTCGTTGCTGTAGTTATTTGGTATGGCATCTAAGCAAGAGAAACTTAAAATCGTACAAAACGAATAACGACAGAAGTGCATGCATAATTTCTAAACATAATTTAATTTATAGATGAACAACAAGTAAGAAAAAAAAACAATTATGTACACAGAGCTGTACACTGTTTCCAATGTAATAAAAAATTGTATAAGAAGAAATAGATTTGAAATTATTACTGCCTTATTTACAAAAAAGTATTGCATGTTTATTAAGCGCTTATTGCACAGATTTCTATGCAAAATTTGTTTAATAAGAGCTCAATAAACATGAAATATTTTTTACAAATGAGATCTAATATGCTAAAATATGGCTACGTTTTTACACTTAAACACGCTTTGTGTAGTCTTCAATTGAAAATGAAATAATTACACAGATTCTTGTTTGTTACACGCTATTTAAATACTTCACAACTTTATTTATACTTAATACCATTGTGTACCAACAAACTAGACTTGCTTACTTTTCTGACTTAGGACTGTTTTGCACAATATTTGAAATTAATATCTGCCGATCATTTTCCTGCTATTTATAACTTTTTGTTACCTTATCAACCGGAAGTGCCCAAGCCCTACGTGCTTGGTGCTCAATTTGTTTTGTAAAAGCGCTTAGCTATATAGCCGTGCTCTTTAATACACACATACTGTACTCAGCACTATCAATGAAATATACACAAAATACACAAAAAACACCTTTGTCTTAAATATTTTTTTTGTCGTTCTGCACTGTACACGCACAAGAGCAAATCAAAACCACTTTCGCATGATTTGCTGGTAAACATTGACGACAGCGATTATCAGTGTAGATTTTGTTTTTGTAAATATGTTTTGATTTTACAACAAAATATATTAAACAAAAGTAGTTTTTACTTAAATGTATTGGCGTTTGCTCTTCCATATAGATTTTTGTGAGCACCCCTGTTCTAAACTGACCATGAAATTTCTAGTGATTTGCTAATGAGCCTTCCAGATTCAAATCTACAAATTTAATTGCTGCGGACACATGTAGGCATGTGTATTTGTGTCCGCACAATAAGAACGCAGCAAGAACAATGAGATCATTGGTGGTTACTTTACTTGGAATTTGGCGTACCACAACTTTAACGCTTTTGTTTAAGTCACTTACTACAGTGTAAAATTTAAGTCACTTACTACAGTGTAAAATTTAAGCGGTGCATATTTTTCACTTCAAAACGACATCAAACAACACTCGGTGACACATTGTCCGTCGACGGCAATTATGTATTCTTCGGTATTTCCAAAATCTAAGCGATAGATAGAAGCTGTCGACATTATTCAATTGTTTTTGGCAACGTGTAAATAAATGAAAAAATGTTTGTATCGACTTCATGTGACAACGATGACGCCTTATGGAATATGGGGGATTGAGTCAATTGACCCTTGTAAGCATGTAAATGTAAGTCTTTATGCATAACGGTCATCAAAAACGAGCATGAGAGGTGCAATTGTTGGGCACGTCGACGAGTTGAGGGGAACGGCTATCAGCCACACAATCGCGAACAGCAGCAATATTTTCTGCAGGACGAGCTGTATGAGCATTAATCTCCTACAGACTCGATTTGCTCAAACTTTTGCACGATTCTTCTGATCGTACGCACATTTGTACAATTAAATTGACCGAAAAAATCCCGAAGTGCACGATATACATTTTTTCTTAAACGCCCATTTTCATAATAAGTGTGAATAGTTTCAACGCGTTGCTCGAATGTGTGTATCTTTCCATGGTTCAAATTGAGTTGGTGTAAAATTGAGAAATGTCAAATTAAATGCCGAAAAAAACTTGACGTTTAAGGCCCTTATTCACTATCCTACACGATGGTACGATTCATTAGAAGTGATGCAAATTCTTAACAATATTGTATATAAATTATTTTTCCATAAACGTTCCAGAACGCATAGAATTGTTTTTGAAAGCTTTATTAACAGTGTTGATGTTCTCTAAGCGTATTCTCAATTCTAAAAGAATCACACTTTTGAACCTTTAATTCCTAAACTTGTATGAACTTCTTCATTTCTGCATGTTAATCTAATATAAATGTATTTCGAAAGAAAAAATTCTACTTTTCTTGTTTATAAATATAAAAATCTTTATCCCTCTCATATATAAAAAAGGTTAAATTAGTTTTTAAAGAATATCTTAAATTATTTTGCACCCAGAGCCGAGCCGCTGATCTGCTTGTTATACACAATCAATTTAAAGCTAAAAACATAATACACAAACAAACAATGTACATGCTCTAAAGAACACAAAATACCAAATAAATCTTTCACCAATGATTTTATTGCTGTTCTTGCATTCTTATTATTTCCCTATTATGTGTGTGCATTGGTAATTGACAGGCAGATATTCAGCAAAGAGAAAGTTTAATTTTAAACGTGGTAAAAGACCGTTCTAAGTTAGAAAAGTAAGCAAGTCCAGTTTTTGTCAATTGAAACTGAAGAATCCGCAAAACGTTTTAAAAGTAAAAACGTATCAATAAAATAAAATGCAAAGTATGCAAGCAATATTCGGCAGTGAAAAAATAATCATCCAATTTTGTTTTGAATAACTTTTTTATGAAATAAAACAAATAATATTTTACTATACGGTGATTAATTTTCCGTCACCGCGTATTTGTTTAATATTTTTCAGTTACTGTAACCACTCTCCGATTTTCCCTCTCCCCCAATTTGAGCAGTTAGTTTCATTACATTAAAGCTAAAACGAAAACAAAAATTAGACTAGCCATTTCTATTGGAAACTGTGTCTTCAAGTGTATAGTAAGTGTGTAAAAAATAGTTATTGACATACATACTATTACATTCTCAAAACAATTCATACATTCGTATGCTAGTAAAAAAAAAAAAAACTTTAGCAGCAAAACTCCGAAATTGCATTTCAAGTAGCGAAAAACGCAAGACAGCTGCAATTTGCATGCAAAAAAAAATCGTATAGAAATATTTACGGTCAGTGAGATACAACAGAGAGATACAGAGAGATAAACATAAAAGCAAATATTCCTTAATATATTAAACCATACCTACCGCCCATATTTCAAGCTGTTACTGGACAAAAATGTAAAACAGAAATGACATACTGTCATTTCTGTTCAGTTATGCCTATTATTCTAAAGGCTGTAAAGTACCCATTGCAGTTTCTATAAGAAATCAATTCTTTTTTCCGAAAATATATTTCAAGTTCTTCGTGGGCTTCTTCTTAAACTAAGTAAGTTATAATTTACTAACAAAATTTAGTTCCTAATAAATGTTTTCGTTGTTTCAATACACAATTTTACTGAAAATCCTGTAGAAAAAAATAAATAAAACATATAATATAAAATATATAATATATAATATATAATATATAATATATAATATATAATATATAATATATAATATATAATATATAATATATAATATATAATATATAATATATAATATATAATATATAATATATAATATATAATATATAATATAATATATAGTATATAATATATCATATATTACCTTGTAGTGTGGAAGGTGTTGGACTAAATGAAGTTAAACCTACAGATTTGAGTTCTCTATCTCTTATGTTTATTGAGCTATAGCAAAAGCATTTTGTTGTACAATATATCAAAAATAGATTCAATTTTCCAATTTTGTGTCCTTTATGTGTTGTTTACAGAACACAGAAGAACGATTCGTCTGGAAAATGTGTATAGCAAGTTTTCAAAAAACTGAACTATTATTACCCAATTTTCTAAACGAATAACTTGTTTGTGTTCTATAAGCAGCATAATAATCAGCATAATAATCAGCATTTTCTCGTAATAATTTGAAGAACAGGGAATCAGACTGTTGCGAGTTTTTTGACAACAAATAATCAGGTCGTTTATAGGAATGAGTGAATTGAGCAAATCAAAAATATGTAGCTATTATCAAGGCGTATATTGTGCGAACTACTCGTACAATTATGAAAAAACAATAAAACCTGCAAAAACAAGGTTATGCTGAAAGAACTCTTTTGTTCAATCAGCAAAAATATTTTATAAATAATAAATAAATTTGAATGTTTGTTTTTTTATAAATTCGTTTTTAAGGATTAGGATTCAATTTAAGTCCGAATAAAGCTCCTCTTGGTTTAAAAATTGGCGTTTAATGCATTAGGCATATTTAAGTAGGCTACTGGCTTCAAGGCTTTTAGTGTCGCTAGCAACGATTGTCGCACCGTGGTCAGGTGTCAAATTATTTCAAAAGCAGCAATTAAGCTGCTAGTGTATACTATCGACTTATGATCGCTCTCGTTTATATTGTAGAGCTGGAAATATTCTCGTGAACAATGCCATAAATAAAAAGCCACAATAAGTATTAAAAAGTATGTATCAATGAAAAAAAAAAAAAAAAACAAAAAGTACTCCCAGATGGCAATGTTTATTGTTGTGTTAATTTTGGAGAAGCACAAGATGTTTTTCTTTTTGTATAAAAAAAAAGTTTTTTGGAGATTGTTGCAGCTTACTTTTTATATATTTTGAATAAAATAGAACCGAAAACTCGCACAAAAAGTTTTTTTTTTCAGAAAATATTTTGAAGAAAAGTATGGCAACACTGAGTACAATACAAAATAAAACGCAATGACAAATTAGTTTTAGTTACTTATTCTCGTTCACTAATGCCACTTAACTTATTCTTGTGATTTTTATATTATATTGTTTCATGTTCTTAAAGTTGGCAGCACTATTTGACAACCCATTTAACAGCTGATAGCTGCTTTGTTTTTACTCCAGTTTAACAGTTCCTTGTGAATAGACTAGCACCAGAGCAACATTTATACATGTTTAAATGTGTTTTAACGAAACTCTATATTTCTCTCTTTCTTTTATCGTATAGCTCTGTTCGCTATTCGATATTGATATTGAGTTTCAATTCGAAATTTTATTCTCAATGAAATCTATTTTTATCTGACTCGTATTTTAATAAGCTGAATTGTTGCAGTTTAAGTGATAATAGTCCACAATTTTGTAGAAACACCATTACATCCTGCGTCTTATGCGCCGGCGAAGTCATTGGTCCATATGTGCTGAAAAACGATCGAGTAAAGAATATTGCTATCGAAGCTGAGCGGCATGGAGACATGATTACAAATGTTTTGGTACCTTAATCAGTGGATATTAATCTTCCGAACACGTGGTTCCAACAGGAGGCAAAAGCATGCCATACAGCGCATTTTGCAATTGATTTGATCAAAGAAGAAAATATTTTAGAAAATAAATATTTCACATAATGCAGCTGGCCGCAATTAGTTAATAACTTCTCGAAATCTCGAATCAATTATATTTGCGTAAGCAAATGACTTTCATAGCCCCCCAAAAGAAAATAGTCCAATAGGGCTAAGTCACATAATCTTTATGGCCAAACTATTCCTTTATCCAAAGTTTCTTTGGTTAAATCAATTGTAGTGCATGCTGAGGGGAAGAAAATTGTTGTTTCAGATAGCTTTTTTAAAGCGCCAGCAGTGACCGAAACCATGTTTAAGCAATTTTGTCACACAATGAGCACTAATAACCATTGTATTGGTATTAAAAATATATTTCTTTATTTTACTATGACTTAAATTTATGTAACTGTAAAAGAACACCCTGTATTATATTATAGTTATATTTTAGCTATTATGTATTGTTATGTTGTCAACACTGGTCTGCTTATTCTCGCCAACAGAATTAGAAATTTGTTTAAGCTGGCGGTAGTCGTGGAGTTGTATTGCCTTGTTGCTATTTAAATATTAATATAATTTTCGACAGGTTGTAGTCGGTAGCCGGCTGTCTTGAATGTGTTTATTGCACAAGCAGCAATAACAGCCTTATTAAAATTTCAGACTGTTTTAATGAAAAGTACAAACAAAACCCCTGAGCAATTATAAATTCAATTTTCCTTTCTGAAACCTCAAATCCAGACTGCATTCAATTGAACTAAACTTTGAATTTCTTAATAAATTCAAATGGCCATTGTGGCTTTTTCTGCATTAAACTCATTATTAATTAAAAACATACTTGTCTCTTTAATGGCAAATTCTAAATCATTAAAATGCCAACATATTCTTAGCAATAAAATGCAAATAAACATTTTTAAGCTGCAGCTCTAAATGTGGCAACCAGTAAATAAATGCAACATTTCATCAATTTTAATGCCATCTATTTTCTTCTACACACATCTCCTTCTTTAAGCTACCTTACACTCCCACTGTCTCCTGTCCCCTGCCCCCAGCAAAGCAATTTGACCAAATCTTAAGACTTGTGTGTAAACTTAAAGTAAAGGCATATTAATGGAGTATAAGTAGTTGTTGCTTTGTTTTGTTTTTGCCCAAGTCTGCACTTAATTACTGACCTTACCCACTCCTTGCCCATTACGCTATGGAGCTTGTACGTTTAAATAAAAAAAATAAAGAAATTTACCGAAAAACAAGTCATAACAATATTTTGTGTAGCTAAAAATTGGGAGCATCTACGCATGTCTTAAGCAAAAAGTCAGCAAATAATTTGACTAACTTACACTTCAAGACAAAACCAGTTTTCTATGGCCTGGAGTCTTAAGAGTTTTTGGCCGAAAGAAAACTCTTAATGCTTAAGAGTTTTTGTCTTTTGCTTTTTTGCCAATCTGAAGTTTAAGAGTCTTTTTGGTTTTGTTTCGTCAAGTTTTTTGTTTTTGTTTATTTGTCCTTAATTTCCCCTGGGTAGTTTTTATTGAAACTTTTTCTCTTCTTTTTTCTTAAAGTGACGTCATGGATTTTTTTCTTATCTAAAAATGTTGATGGTTTTATAACTCTTTGCAGTTTTTGTTTTTTAAACTGGTTGAGGGAGACGGAGAGAGGGTGATTTCGTTACCTGCTATGTAAATATTTCATATTTCATTGATTGTTTCACTGGTCAACAAGAGAGCGAGCGGTGTTTGCTTGTTTGTTTTCCTTCTAGACTTCATAAAATATTTATGAATGTAAATTTTGATTAATAGTAGTAAAATATATATAATATATATTATATAATATATAATACATAATATAAAATATATAATATATAATATAAAATTAAGTAGTATTTCGTTGAGTTTAAGGTCCTTTTTAGCTTATTTATTTCAATATCTCTGCCAATATTTCGCTTTCCTTCGGATAGCTTCTTCAGGGCAATAATATTTGTATATGTATTTGTATTTTTTCATTCACATGTATGTATGTTTGTTTGAATATTTTTAAACATTGTTTCAAAAAATTTTTTAAACAATAACAAATATTATTGCCCTGAAGAAGCTATCCGAAGGAAAGCGAAATATTGGCAGAGATATTGAAATAAATAAGCTAAAAAGGACATTAAACTCAACGAAATACTACTTAATTAAGAAACAGAGGTCGAATAAAAACCAAATATATAATATAAAATATAAAATATATAATATATAATATATAATATATAATATATAATATATAATATATAATATATAATATATAATATATAATATATAATATATAATATATAATATATAATATATAATATATAATATATAATATATAATATATAATATATAATCTGTCTTAAGGATAGGGAACTTATACATATATAACACTACGGAAGTTCGGAAAAGAAGGGAATTAACATCAGGTGCTGCGCAGGGTTTCATCTTAGGGCTACACCTATGGAACCTTAGCTATAATGAAATTATTCAAGTGGAAATGCCGCAGGATAGCTTCCTGATGAGATATGTGCCAGAGATATTGAGGAGGCAAAAAGAAAGCTGAGGCAACTGATAATAAGAACAAAAGGATGGCTAGATGCACACGGCCTGCAATTGTACAGACTCCCCTGGGGAGCAGGTTTTGCCTTGGCGTATTTCTAACCAGCTGTGGTTGAAACCTAAAATGCAGGAAGAGCGAGTTAGTATCTCTTATAATAGTTTGGCGTTGCTTTGTTTAGGGGACTAACAACCTCCCGATGTTCTGTTGCCTTAACAACAGTTACCTGTACTGTAAGGAACCAGTGGTGATGGTTGACGGGTGAGTTGGATGCTGCTAGTTGCCTTCGGCCTACCAACTCATTAAGCCTTGTCTTCCATTGATTGCTGGGAAATTCCATACAGGAGGGATTAGAAAGTCCGAACTCCTCAACAAGAAGTTGCTCATATGGCTACAAACATATGACAAAAGTTGCTACCTATATGAGCCTAGTTAGCCACACGGGGGCGGTGGTGAATCGAGAATAATTCACTCCGTAGAACTGGTCCATCGTCAGATAAGGCCGTAATGACAGGTGCTGATGTAAATCTTTTTCACAACTGCCCATGCAGACATTGAAAGAATGTAGCAAATACGACAGCAAATATTACACAGTTGGCAGTCTAGATGGAGCACTGACACTAGGGGCAAATGGACGCAACGTTGCATTTCTAATATCGAGAAATGGTTGAACAGATGGCATGGGAATGTGAACTATTATCTGACTCAAATGCTGCCAGGTCACATCTATTGCTGGAGCTACTTATACAAAATAGGCAAATGTAACACAACCTTTTGTTTATACGAAGAAGAAGTCCTGGACGACGCGAACACTTTTTCTTTAAGTGTATTCGCTGGGCGGAAACTTGTAGAGAAGTGGAGATGGTAGTTGCTTCAATAACAGTAGAGAGTATTGTGGACATCATGATAGTGAGCGAGGGTTTATAGTAAACGAATCTATTTAAACTTAATTAAATGAACTTGAACTTGTTAAAACTTTAAGCCTTACCTTTGCAGAGAATGAATTTGTTTATGTCCATCTTAATATTTCCGTTATTTTCAAATTTCATGAGTTACTTATGTTTGATTTTCGCCTTTCTTTACATTTTCTGTTATGTTGGTACTTATGCCTGTTATATATGTTGGCAATATCGTCTATTTTGGATTGTCAGTTTGTTTTTTACAGATAAAAAGACTAGTCGTGTTTTGGTAGCACACCATTTTCGATTTTTTACTTTTTTGATTTTGAGCAAAAACGACGTTGCATTGCTAAAAATCAAAACTAGAATAAAACATAATTCAATTGCAAATCCTTGTGTTTGTTAATTGTGTCAGAAATGCTGTTATTACAGATCACATAAAAATATGTATTTTAAATAAATTCTACAAAGAAGTGTGAATTGTACAAATTTGATCAAAACCTACCATGACTTCAGTTCCTTTAGTTATTGTGGCAGGCCCATTTTCTTTGGTGCCTCACGTTCCTTTCTGTATGCCGGGCAGTATCGAAGCCTTCCTCCAGTGCAGATATTTTTAACGTCAATTCGAGTTTTCGCTATCGATTGTCCTAAAGCTGCAGATTTCTTGCACGTTTTTTCAGTATGTATAATCATGTTGTTCATTTGTAAAAAAAAGTAGAAACGTGAGCAAATGAAAAATCTTGATTTTTGATTTGACAGGTACTATTAAAACATATGTATTTCATTTTAAATTTTCAATAGCTTGTTTAGATTGTTGAGATGAGATATAAAATTAAATGTTTGAGAATATCCAAGGAAAATTCATAACAGGTGAGATTGATATCGCAGCTGATAACTTTTTTTTTAAGTTAATCTGTTTCAGATGTCAAAGGCATAATTAAAATAAACAAATTTAAAAAGAAGAAATTATTCCAAAACAATTTTTTTAATTATCTATCATCCAGAATCCTCCCCAATATTGCTGGCCATTTTCACTTTTTCAATCTCTATGATCTGAGGCTTTAATTTTCACAAAATAATTAAAAGTTTCATGAAATAACTAAAAGTTTGTTTTTTCTTGTAAATTTTTTTTATTATATTGCTTTAAATTCCTTTTTGTGTTTATATTTTCCCCTTGACATTTGAAAAATATTTATTTTTTGTAGTGTTGTATTTATTGCTCTTGCATATACGTGGTATGAATTCGCCTTAAGAATATCTTTTAAAACTTTCAAAAGTCTACTGATAATTAAGTGCGGTCTCCATCTGACATGAAAACACTAACTTTAACGCTAACTTCAAGTTAAAGTTAAATGTGGACCGTTCATGTTGAAGTTTGGTTAAAGTTATAACATGGTTGTTAAAACATTTCATTTGGAAACTCTGTTATAACTTAAATTGACAACAGCCTGCTATTTGTAGTTGTTTTTCACCATTTTTATTTTTTTACTATGAGAAGTTATAACTCTAACATCACTACGTGTACGCCGACTTAAACAACTGTGAAAATGATTTACATCAGTACCTGCCTTGACGGCCACGAAGTGAATTATTCACGATTCACCACCGCCCCCGTGTGGCTTGCTAAGCTCACACAGGTAGCAATTATTGTCATATGATTGCGGTCATATGAACAACTTCTTGTTGAGGAGTTCGGGCTTTCTAATCCCTCATGTATGCAATTTTCCAGCAATCAATGGAGGACAGGCTTAATGAGTTGGTAGGCCGAAGCCCATTAAGAGCATCAGCCCTTAAACCAACTAACCCGTCAATCATCACCACTGGTTCCTTACAGTACACGTATCTGTTGTATAGGCAATAGATCGATAGCCGTCGAAAAAAGCCATCACCAAACAGTTATCAAGGATACTAACACTCCCTTCCTGCGATTTAGGTTTCAACCACAGCCAGAACGTTTCAGCCAACGTAGGCACCTCAACCATGATCAGCCCGGGTCGAACTGCAAGCAGAACTTCCCGGGGGCTATGATGATCCTCGGTCTGCTAATTTTAACCCTTGGTAAGGGCTTCGGAAGCCAACACAACTTAAGTCATGTGGCTTCCTAGAGTTTTGTTTGCCGCACCAAACGAGGAACCCTTTCCCCTCTTTTCCCGGAAAAACAGAGCGCCTAAGTTAGGAATACGCCAAGGCAAAACCTGTTTCCCGGGGGGAGCCGACTTAAACAGCTAGGTATTTAAAAAGCAAGTTTTAATTTCATGTTTTAACTGCGTTTGAAGTTAGGTGTGGACTGCATGTTAAGGCCCATTTAGCCGACCGTAAATATAGAAATGTAAATGTGGTCGGAACAGCTGATCGTTTTTGTTACACGAGAAACTATGAAAATGCTTATCTGACTGTAATGAAATGTAACCGTAACGTCTCAACATGTAGAAAATAGAATTTCATTACGTGTTTACGTGACAAATGTTGTCAGTGATGGTATATATTATTGTGAATCGGAGAGTGGCACAAAAACCCTGTTTTCGTACTTTTTGTTTATTTGATAATTGAACTGTAAATTTGTATAAACACATAATATATTTTAATCAATTTAAGACTTTTCTGCAAAATACGCAATATGAATATACATACATTGGTAGCATAATTTATACACTCCGCATAATAATAATAATAATAATAATAATAATAATAATAATAATAATAATAATAATAATAATAATAATAATAATAATAATAATAATAATAATAATAATAATAATAATAATAATAATAATAATAATAATAATAATAATAATAATAATAATAATAATAATAATAATAATAATAATAATAATAATAATAATAATAATAATAATATTAATATAATTAAAAATGGAAGGATCTAAGTGCCAATTTAATTGCTCCCCTAGAAGTTTTAAACACATTCAAGCAAGTAAATTTGCCGGAACATCCTTTGCCATTGAAGCAGCCACTTACAATTTCTTAAATTTTCCAATATATTTTTCTTTTTAACTTAATTTAGAAATATTGTTTTGTAGACATAAACGCAAAACAGCTGTTTGAATAATTATTGCAAGTAAAAATTTTACTTGCAAAAACTTGCAAGAATTTTTCTATATCTCAATTTTTTACGCTCTTTTGCTATTCTCTCGTTGCAAATTTTTTGGGTTAATGAACGCTTTCTAGTAACAATTGTTACAAATTTGTGAAAACTTTTAGTAAATGAACGCACCTTATATAAAAATGAAAAACAGAACACGTTTTCTTCAAATACACTTTTGTTTTTTGTTTATGTCAAAAATATAGGGTGTTTTTTTAAGCTAGATAGAACTTTAAATTGTAAAAAGTAACACAAAAAATTAAATTTTGATGAAACATTTTTTTTTATTTGTTTCAGTATACTCTGACAAATCATCATGAATAGACTCACGCTTGAACAACGCTACGAAATTATCCAAATTTACTTTGAAAATCAGTCGTCGATTCGCGACGTTGTTTTATCGCAAAATTGTGTTCAGCGATGAGGCGCATTTTTGGCTTAACGGGTTTGTTAATAAGCAAAATTGCCGCATATGGAGTGAGACCAATCCACAAGAGACCCTACAGACTCCATTACATCCAGAAAAATGCACTGTTTGGTGCGGTTTTCATGCTGGTGGCATCATCGGACCTTATTTCTTCAAAAATGAGGCCGGAGCTCGCGTTACGGTCAATGGAGATCGTTACCGCACCATGATCAATGATTTTTTGTTTGAAAATATGGATGACATTGATCCGGAGGAGATGTGGTTTCACCAGGATGGCGCTACGTGCCATACGGCGAACGCAACCATCGACTTACTGAAATCAAAATTTGGCGATAAGTTGATTTCGAGAAATGGACCTGTCAATTGGCCTCCAAGGTCGTGCGATTTGACACCTCTCGATTATTTCCTGTGGGGCTACGTGAAGTCACTGGTTTATGCTGATAAACCAGCAACAATTGACGCCTTGGAGGCCAGCATTGTTCGTGTTGTTCGTGACATACGGCCAGCAGTGCTCGAAAAAGTGGCCCAAAATTGGACGTCCAGAATGCGCTTCGTCAAGAACAGCCGCGGTGCCCATATGCCCGAAATCATTTTCAAATGTTAATGTCACGTATTGATCTTTCGAATAAAAAAAAATTTTGATTACAATTTAATTTTTTGTGTTATTTTTTACAATTTCAAGTTCTATCGGGCTTAAAAAAACACCCTATACATGATACGATTTTAAGTGTTCTATAAGTGCTACTACATTTACATTTACGTTATACTTACACTTTCTACGGTTGGCTAAATGGGCCTTTAGAAATGTTATTATATTACATATTTGATAATATAAAATTTTATTATTTTTTAAGAATTCTATAAATAAACAACACCAGAATAAATTGGTATTACCCCAACGAGCTTTTGTTGAACTTTTTTTTATAATTTTTAAATTACGCGCTGTTCATAGAACACAGGCGAGCAATTCGTCTACAAAACTTGTATGAAAGTTGCTCAATTTTTTGAGTGATTTCCATAGACAATTTTTTAGACGAGTGAGTGCTCGTCTGTATTCTATGAACAGAACATTAGATTTTTGGTTTGTACATATGTATCGCGTTTTAGCTAAAGTTTTTCCTTTCTTAAGTTTTTTCTTTTCTTAAGTTTTTCTTTTTAAATTCTCAATAGATTGTTTGGATATAATATTGAATATTTGAGATTATCTTTCAAAAATTTCCAAAGTCTACCTATGAAATGTCGAATTAGCGACAGCTGGAGAACATAGAAAACAAGCTGTTTATAATTTTTTTTTTGGGGTATCAATATTAGAAGCTAATATAGTGAATAAAACTTAATTGTTTGAATTTACTTTAATACTTAATTGATGTACATAATTATTAAACATTTCAGTTCAGGTGTCACTTAACTCTTAATCCACTTTAAAATTGTTCGGCTAAAAATAGCTTATACCTTTGAAATTGACTTAATTTTGGTACTTTAGTTTTTAATGAGCACTTTAATATAAAAAAACATAAAATAATAGCAACATTGTAAGTAAATTGTCGTTTGGCACACATTTGTGCACATTTTGCAGTTATAAGTTAAAAATTAAATATAATTCATTTACTTTTTCTTATCTTTCTGCATTGAAATGAATTTCTTAAACTCAGTTTTAATGAGCTTATAAATAATTGATTAAAGTTTATTTACACACAGGCTTTTGTCGCTGCCTGGCAGTCTGTTTGTTGGGCCGCTGCTGCGTGGCAAAAGGCCCTAAATTTAATGAAGTGAAATGTTGTTTATTTTTACGATGCATTTTGTTTTGTTTTTTATTTTTTTGTTTTTTATTTAATTTAGTTTTAAAACGACTTTGTTGCGAAACACGAAACACGCATACATTTTCATCTGGACTCTCACACTTTTTTAAAGTTTTTATTTTTTTTCAGGGATTAATATGTTTTTTTTCTGCTTCTTTTTTGTACTAATTACAAGCAAACTAATTTGAATTTATAATTAAATGTGTTAAACATACTTTAGGGAGTCGTAGAACATTTGTAGGCTTATAAATTTTGTTAAGAAACATGCAATCGAAATGTTGTAACTGCAATAAAATTTGTAGCATAGAAGTTGTAAACATAAGTATAAATATAAATAATTTATAGTGGACAACTTGATTGACTTTTTTTTTAAATTATTTGCTGGGTTTGTTGAATATATTAATTTGTCGGATGTGATTTTAAGTTATTTTGCTTGTAACCAAGGCAAATTCATAACAGGTGGCCTTCTTAGTACAACAATACAACAACACAAAAAACAACATAGTGTTCGCCCTATATAAAATTACCAATGTATCAAAAACATACTAAATTGCCCTTAAATTCTATAGAACAAATCAGTATTGCCAGGAACGTAAATCAATTTTCCACAGCCAAGAGCTCGATATTACACAAAATCCGAAACATTTTTTTAGTTTCTTGAGAATATAAAAATTAAGGAAGAAAAAATTTTCAAATTGTAAAAATATCAATTGTCTTTAAATTTTTTCACTTTTGAATATATTAAATGGAAATTTTTTTTAGCAAACTTAAAAGATTAAAAGCTGTAAATTAAGAATATATTATAAGTCTCTTGTACGATTTCTTCATTGTTTTTTGCTAGAGAAGGTATAAGAAATTGCCGGTGATGACTTGGACCTATCAAGGAAACAATTAAACAAAATATTGGAATTTAGAACTTATTAAAATTTTTGTAAATCAACGAGAGTAAGACTAATAATTGATTTTATTTTTAATGTAAAATATAAATACATTTTGGATGTATTATACGTATGGAAAATTATTTTTTGGTTAGATTTTTTTGCAACGAAATGCAGATTCTTTTTAGTTGAATAAAATTTTCACTATAATAAATTTTAAATTTCCATGTGCAAATATATATTTATGTCTAATACCAAAATTTTTAAAGTCTTCAGAACAATTTGTATCAGATTAAGAAAATGAGTTTCGAAAACGTAAATGTTATTAACAACAATGAAGTATTTTCAATTGATAAATATATTTCCTTAACAATTTTGAATAAAAATACGAAGCAAAATATGATGATGCTGTAATATACAAAGAAATAATGAAAAAATTTAATTGCACAAAAATTATCAGAAATTTTTCATTTTGTTCCATTTTTTTATAATTTTGAGTACATGCTAAGCGGCAACGCTGAAATAAAATGTAGTCTAATTTTGTATCTATTTTCAAAAACACGATTAACCCATTACTGTCGAAATAAAACTGGAAGTAATTATTACCAAATATATAAAAGCATTAAAGAAATAATAAATAGGTGGAGCAGGGTTTTGGTAGTTAAGTGAAAATTTCGAAAGCAAATGTTTTCAATACATATTGGTGTTAAAAATTATTTGCATTGGCAGCGCATTATTTTATTTCATTTTTCACTTCATTTATTTCAATTTTTTGAATCGAGCCCATAACGCCATATTTGATTAAACAGCTAGCTGGTGAAAATAATATACAATTTTAATTTTTTTTTAATTTTCATTTATTATCTATGCCGCCAATATTTTACTATGGCTATATCTATTGAAAATATCGATACAGAGCACGCACGAAGATTTCATTCTACAAATGTCAATTTTGAACAATAAATTGGACTGGTCCATTTCATCTACTGACCTCCCTAAGTTGTGTGCGTATTGTAAAATCAATTTTAAAATTGTTGCCTAATTATTAACTGTACTAAATTAAGTATAGCCGCACCAAATGGGTTAAGATTTGTATACAGGAAATATGAAATGGCGCGCATGAAAGTGTGTGAAAAAAATATGAAAATATAAACAAATTTTGATAGTTGGGCAATGAGCACCTAATAGGATTTTTCCACTGAACAACATCTAACATCTACCATCAGATTTTGAAGATGATAACATCTTCCCATAAGAAATACATTGTACTAAAATGCAACATTTTTCAACATCTTTATAAAATGTTCCTATATCATTTTATTCCATTTGTTTAAAAATGACGTAACATTTTTAAATATAAATTAAAATCCCATAATCACGAGACATTTATCGAAATGGTATGGATAAAACCAAGTGTGTGTCTGTTTGTCCGTATATACCAAAAACCTATTGTTCATAAAAAAAAATGAAATTTATAGAAAATGCAATTTCCAAATTTATTATTGATTTAATTCAAAGTAATCGTATGTTCACTGTTGAGTTACAAAAAAAGAATCATTCAATTGATCGTTGTGATAGCTTAAATCAACTCCAATCATTTTCGAAAAAAGGGGAAAAAAACTAATCGTTAAAATAGAAGGAATATGAGTTTTCGTTAAAGAGGTAACAACATTCGATCATCGAAAATTCACATAGTAGTATAAGTGATACCATGTAGCTATGACTATATTTGTAATCAATTTACAACTAATAAATTATAGCAAAATTTAATTGGAGATAATTTAAGCTTCATGTCAATTCATTAATTTACACAACAATTTGTATAACTGGAAGCAATAAACTAAAACTAAGGATACATATAAAAATTAATAATAATAATTTCACAAGTAATAAATTATGGAAAAATTCAATCGATAGTTTCATTTTGCTTTTAAACACCATTCAACATCTTTCGATTATTTCAGTGTCACCACTAGAAAAGTGGCAATATTGTCGATTATTCTTGTGGCATCATTTGTTTTGGAAAAAATTAAAAAAAAATCATAATTTATTTATTTATCATGTGTCAATTGTTGGGATGTGTGTTTCTTGCTTAATTTTTTTAAAAATACTTTTTTCTCCGTTTTTGCCAAATTTTTTTTATGTGTCCTACATATTTTATAATAATTACAGCCTGTTTATAGGACACGAGTTAGCTCACTCGCGACGAGCCAATTTATAGACGAGTACGTAAGAAATTGGGTTCATAAAACGCGACTTGATTGTGTCGTGCAACTTACGTAAATTCGCGTATGTGTCAAACATTTATGATATTTGTTTGTTGCCATCATGCGAAAAAATAGTATTTGTTTACATTTTTCATACCAAAAAATTTTTTTTCAAGCTAAAAAGCGGCATTCCTATTCTAGGCACAGTTGGCACACATACATACATACGCAGGTATGCGTAAGTAAATAATTAAAACAAAATATTTTTTGGTAGCCTTTGAAAAAAAAAAAACGAATAAACAAACAAAAATTGTATATTTTAACTGCAAGTTTTATTTTGTATATGTGTATGTTTTATTATGTCTGTAAATATGTCTACAAAACATTTATATGCAACGAAAAAACAATTTCAATTCATGTCTCCAGAGATTTGACAGACTCTTAAAACGTTCTGTTGCAATTTTCATTCCTAGTTTTCTTCTTACTTATTACCACTTATAAATTATTTTTATTATATTTCTTATTATTTATAACAATTTCTACACATTTTCTATTGACGAGCATGTTTCTTCATTCGCCGATTTTGACATTTATGGTGAGATGACTCGCGTCTTACAAACCAAAATAAATTGACAGATGTTACGTTTTTTAATACTAATCGTCAATAGTCGCGGTTTGTAAACCAAAATCAGAAAAAACTTACAAAGTTAGCGCTTTTTATCGACGAGTCGTGTCTTATAAACAGGCTGTTACTCTTTTGTCTTTCAAATAAATTTTTTTCGAAGCAATTTTGCGTGCTTTTGTTAAATTGTTCGAAAACTTAAATAATAACATATTTGATTGATAGTAGATGTTAAATGTGAGCAATGTAAACAGTGTTTCACATTTTCAACATCTTCCACGCGTTCCATGAAGATGTTGATCAGTGTAAAAAGCCTATAAAACAGCTGTCGATCAGCTACGCTAACGAGGTCACCTGGTACTAAATTCGCCTTGATTGTAACCTTGTTCTAACAATACAAACTTCAACAAGCAAAAAATAATAATAAACAGAAAAAGCTACGGGACTCCGACTCCAATTTCAGTTTAAATATCAATTTCTCTTACTGCGGGATTTTAGTTTAAATATCAATTTCTCACCGGCATTTGAGTTTTTATATTTTAAAACAGCTGAAAATAAATAAATACAAAACTTTATGTACTTGAAAGAAACTTAATTTTATTTAGCTTCTATTTCAAGTTAAATGCTTTTGCTACACTTAGTAGCGCAAATAAATTTCCGATTAAAACCATATTATATGGTTCTGTTCAAACATTTAATTCAACAATAGTATTTTGCCCTTAAAATATTGTCATATCAACCATATATTTTCTTCTATGTTTTCTTAAAGATGGATTGCTTATATACTTCTCTAGAAAGTACCAAAAAAACTTTGACTAAGATTTATAACATATAAATTTTTTCCATCTGCTGTAATACTTAACAAATGAAGTGATTTTTAAATTAATGAATTAATAAAATACAATATCAAGGTATTTCTTTTCAAGAAACAACACATTTTCCTTAAGCAATATATAACTCGTGTTCCATATTTCACTACAATTTCAATCCTATAACATGTTCCAGCTGCCACCAACTGCCTCATAACTGCACTGAAAGAATTATGCGTCATATATTTAATGAAACTGTTTCATTAAATACTTTTCATTGATCCAATGCAAACTTATCACAATATGCATGAAACTTCATATATATTATGAAATATTTCCATCAGAATGGTTTCATTAGGTTTCATAGTTTCATTAAAAAAATCATTGGATTTATGACTACAGCCAAATTTAATTTTTTTAAATTCTTTGAATTTTTGTAAGATAAATAAATGGGCATTTATTAATCTTAAGCTACAGTTTAAAAAATGTCAAGTTTTTTTTATTAAAATGTAAGTTTTATGAGTGATCAATGACAAATAAATTTCTGGCTACCGAACTTGGGTATGTATGTACATATGTGCATGTACTCAAATCAGCATAATAATAGTTTAAAAAATTTAAATACCAGTGAATTGAAGTCATTTGAATGAATAAAATCTGTTTTATTTGGAGAATACTTGTTCAACATTTTCTTTTATCATAATTAGGTACAATTTCACAAAAGCAAGGAATAGTACTGTTTGTGTAATGAAATAAAGTATCAATGAATAAATGAAATAATTCCATTGATCTTATTACGTACATTTGTGAACATATTTTATTAATGTGTGTTATGATATTATTTCATTAAACAAATGTAACTATTACATTGATTTAATATAAATTTTTCAGGTGCTCAATGAATAATAAAATTAGATAATTGAAATAACTTCATTGACCTTATGAAGGAGTTTCATATTTTTAATGAATATATTACATTAGTACAAAGAAGTTATTTCATTAAATAAATGTTACTTTTTCATTAATTTAATGTACAGTTTTCATGTGCTTCATGTAATTGATTCTTTAATCTAGAGAAATTATTTCACTAATCATATGATTTGTCTTTCATACTTCTAATGAAAATAAGTCATGTTTCTTATTAAAATGTTGCATTACTTTTATGATGGTTTTCATTAAAATAATCTAATGTAACTTGTTTCATTTTTTCTATGAAAAGTTACAATGGTTGAAAAATAATGAAAAAATTCATAAAAGGAATGCCAAAATTCAGAGAATTTCTGAACAAAATTTTTTCAGTGTGACTCATAAACTTTTCCTTTATACATTTCATTCCCTCTATTTTGCCAATGTATCAATTCTTATTAATTATGAAAATTTGTAACCATTTAAGGGAAAATAAGATAAATAAATAAACGTGTTTATCTTTATTTATTCCCTCTTATATCTGTTCCATTATTGTAGTATTAATTGATATGATTGTAATTATATTTTTACATCACTGAGAATCACGGGGAGGAGGAAAGATACAACAACACTCTCCCAATAATAATAATAATAAATATGAAACAATTTTTAATTTCCTGACAAAAATGAGTTTTTAATGAAGTGAAAAGTATTTATTTATCTGGAGTCACAAGTAAATTTGTAACTCACACGCACAGACACACATACGCAAGTAATAGCACTTACACATGTACGCCTTTTTAATTACCAGCAACATGTTGCGTGAATGCGTAAATGGTAGAAATGATGTTCACTTAAACAGATTTCATTTGATTTCGTATTTTAATATGAATTTTTCATGGGTAACTTAATGTTACGGAAGTAAATTAATTTTATATGAATTTTAATTTAAAAATTAACAACAATTCCGTTTTCTTTTTAACCAGATTACTTTTAACGCATAAAATCCCTCTAAATGGGGAAACAAAACTACAAAATCATTTAAATAAAAGTCTATAAATTTTATATATTTAAACAAAAATAAATTAATATTGCTCACGCCTCTTTTAAGCATTTAAAAATTAAGCAATTAATCTTAAATAAAAAATATCTTTCAACAAAATCAAATACTAGATTTTCAAATTGAAAACAGTCAGCCGCTACTATATTTTTTTAGTCAAATTCAATTAACATTTTTTTCTTGTAGTTAATTGTATAATTCGATTTAGTTGGTAACGTAAGTCTTGAGTTTTGACTTGGTTCAAAAAACTTACTGTTGTTTATTGGTTTTTCATTATTTACCAGCAGGCAAATTATATTAATTTTAATGGTTGATTTCTAGAATTATAATAAGAAATTATGAAAAAAAACTGTGTAGTGAAGTAAAAAAACCATTTTGAGTGATATTGTAAAACATTCTGCATAGCCATCATACGAGGACGGATTGATGTTGAAGTTGCCCAAGTAGGAAAAAAGCATTTTTTTAACCATTTATTTCTCAACATAGTCTCCTTCTAGCTTAATATACTTAGTAAGATGATATTCCAACCTTTTTATATTACTTGGGAAACCCCTCAAAATACGCGTTAGTTTCGGCAATCATCACTTTTTCATTTGAGATGAATTCTTTCCCTGTGAGCCATTTTTTCAAGTTTGAAAACAGGCAAAAGTCACTAGGAGCTAAATCTGGTCCATAAGGTGGAGTATCAACCACCTCGAAGTGTATTCCACGTAATTTTAGCATCGTATATAATTCTGTGTGAAGCGGTGTATTGTCCTGAAGAAAGAGCACTTTTTTCTTCTTTAATTATGATGGTTTTTTCTTCATTGCATCATTCAATTGATCCAATAATGCACAATAATACTTCCCTGTGATTGTGGGTTCTTTCTCAAAATAATCTATGAACAATATTCCGTGTGCATCCTAAAATACACTGGCCATAACCTTGCCAGCCGATTTCACTGCCTTCGCCTTCTTCGGAGCACTTCGACCCATTGTGTCGATTAATATTTGATTTCTGGTGTTTAGTGGTGAACCCATATTCCTTCAACAGTTATAAAATGATGCCAAAAATCAACTTTATCATATCCAAGCACCGCTGTGAAATGGTCCGTCGAACTCGTTTCTGTTCGACACTGAGCAAACGCGGCTTTCATCTTGCCGAAAGCTTTTTCGTATGCAAATATTCGTACAAACTGTTGAACACACGTCTTTATGTTTATACATATCATAAAGACGGAAGAGGGGGAAAACTGCTATTACGTGTAAAAACTCGGCAAAATGTTCAAAGAGCCGGCAAAACTGCGAAATACAGTTCAAAAAACCGGTAAACATCAACAAAAATCAAAAGTGACAAAACCGGATAATAACCCGTATCATCAGTCCAACATGACCGCTAAAAGTTAAAATGCACGTTCTACTTCAAAAACGTCCACCGATTAAAAAACCCAGTTCCGAACCGGTTCGATAATCGGTTTTTCTCCTTCTCAAAATAAAACGCTTTGCCAAAGGTCCACCTCCTTACACTCATTGCAGTTAAATGCATAATTTAGCATCCGGCTAAAGTCCGAGTTCAATGAAGAACGATTCAACAATACTTTCGTTACTATATCCGAATAATTTGGGACCAAAGAAATTAATTTTAATTAAATAGGATAGTTGGCTCTGTGCCAACATAACATATATAAATATAAGGATTCACTGCATGGATGTCAAATCCGTGTCCTTGCTTTGTCTATCATACTGTGGCACATATACGAGGGTGGTTTGATATTCAAGCTTGTTATCAAATATCAGCTGTTAAAATTTCACCTAAATTCGTCGATTAGTTTGTTTATTGTAGCCGTTTGAAGTAAGCAACTTTTGTGTTTCTTGAAAAACGGAACAAAGTGAAATTCATACAGTGGTTAAACACTATTATGTGAAAAAGCAAGCTGCGAAAGAAACAAAAAAAAACTCGATACTTATTAAGGTGAGTCTGCTCCGTCAGATTACTTGATAAAATATTGGGTTGCTGCATCTAAACGCGGCCGAAGAAGCACTTCTACAATACCATCAACAAGAAGGCTGAAAGAAGAAAATCCTCGATATCGTTATGAATGATCCCCGAGTCAAGCAATGTGAGACCGTTGAAATGGTCAACATACTCCTACTATGCGAATGTGTGCTGAACATTTTGCATGAATAGTTGCATATGAAAAAGCTGTCGGCAGGACGGGTGCCGCGTTTGCTCAGTGTCGAACAAAAACGAGTTCGACAGACCAATTCACAGCAATGCATGGACATAACACGACGTCATCCTGTTGAGTTTTGGCCTCGATTAATAACTCTTAGTGAAACGTGAGTCCACAACTCTACACCTGAAACCAAAAACAGATGAAACAATAGGAGGAAGCTGATGAAAGTACTCCAAAGAAGGGGAAGACAGAGAGAGCAGGGTTATGGCCACTGGATTTTGGGATGCACATGGAATATTGCTTATCGGTTATCTTGAAAAAGGATCCACAATCACAGGACAGTATTATCGTGTATTATTGGATCCATTGAATGATGCAATCAAGAAAAATCTTCTTCTAAAAAAGAAAAAAAGTAACCTTCCTTTAAGACTACGCACCGGTCCACACAGCAATAGATACGATACTAAAACTACGTGGAATACACTCCGAATTGGTTGGTAATTTATCTTTTAGTCCAGGTTTATTTAGCTCCTAGTGACTATTTCCGGTTTCTAAACTTAAAAAACAGGCTCGCAGGAAAAAGATTCAGCTCAAACGAGGAAGTGATTACCGAAACTAATGCGTATTTTGAGGGGTTCCCTAAATCGTATTATTCAGATGATGTAAAAAGTTGAAATATTGTCTTACTAAGTGTGTTGAGCTAAAAGGAGACTATGTTAAGAAATAAATGGTTCTTGAAAAAAAGAATGGCTTATTCCTACTTAGGTACCTTCAATATCAATCCGCCTTCGTGAGCTGACATGTTTAATCGAGAATGACTTTACGATGTAGACACAAATCGAGTAATAATTCAGTGACGAATACATAACCTCATTTATGACATACACGGTCCATTTATTTCGCCTACCTTTTTTCAATGTTTTGCAATAGATAGCTGTAGTCATCATCAAAGTGTGTAATAGTCACAAAAAAGCTAAAAAATTAAGTAAGAAATAATTGCATAAATAATCATAATTTTTGTGCGTGGGACGCTGTGTCCCATAGTTTTCGCATATCGAGCGCATAATGTTTCCACATGTGGGAACCTTGTCAGACACTTGGGGGTACAGGTGAGCCCCCAAGTGTCTGACAGCGTCAGATTTGGTCGTAATGGTAGGTGCTAATGCTAATCAGTTTCACATCTATTCTTCCTCAACACAGAATCTGCAATGTAAGATATGACATGTCATTAAGAGATATATCCGTTTTGTAACATACGAACTTAAGCCTCAGTGTCTTTAAATTTTTCGTACCCTTTCTTAGACCATATTAAAAGGTAAATTGTACGATTAACGTTTTCCGAACTGCTAGTTCGCATCCTGTAGCTCTGGCAGTGTAAAAGGCCTTTGTGGTCCGCATACCAGCATCACAAGGGTTCACATTCTTACTTTTGTATTTAGTAAAAGAAATAGGCAGCTACAAATACAAGATTTCATCCATGTCTTTATATTTTAAATAGGCTTACATATTTCATAAATATTCTATACATAAAAAAAGTACTCATTTCTATGCACTTGTATATGTAATGGGAAGTATTTGCACTGACATGAACTGAATTACACACATATGCATATGACTGTGTCTACGTCTGCAAAAGTGTGTGTTCACTATGTATTGAACATGAATTTCTTAGTTTTATATAATTTATAATTAAAAATTTCATTAAGGAGAAAATGCTCCATCTTATGATATAAACAAGTATTTATTTTCTGAAAGGCAGGTATGAAAGGACATGCATGGACATGTTTTGTGTATCCATATGTATATATTGTACATACATATATGCATATTTATATATTATGAAAATATCTTAAAGTTAGCAACCAGATTGGAAATTATGACTGAAAGTAATAAGATATTTTTGTAGAATAATTAATCTCTCTCTTCTGGGCTTCTTCAAACGACAATGCTTGTGTTTTATTTTGGAAGTTTAAATTTTTTTAAAATAGATGTTATTCTGCTAGTTAAAAAGCACGGAATTTATCTATATATATATTAGCGATGCCCACCTGTGGTATTAAAGTGGCAAACAAAAGCAAACACAATGTTATGCTCATTAGTTTAGTCGTCAATGAGACAGCGACGAATGAACATGCGTGCGGGTGTATGAGGTTATTCCTTGTTTTTTCTCTGCATTTTGCATATTTTTTACTTTTTTTCATATAAAACTTATTAAAAATACTAAAAACATAAATTCATATATTTATTCTTTACTTTTACTTGAATTTTAAGTAAATTGTAAGTAAAACGATTTTTTCAATTTGCGTACTTTGTCTCCCAGTGGAAATTTATTTACTCTCTGAGGGTAACTATGGATTTCTCTTTTGGCTACACACTAATAAATACTTTTGTATTTATTGCCTTTTAGTTTTATTGTTAGTCTCTTAATATATTTTTTTTGCTTGTTGGCATTCGGCATTGTGGTACAGGTCCGATATAATCGTAAAGCGAACTATACACTGTCAAAATGCTTGAAGTCAATTTCGTATATCTATACTTGGTGCTTTTTAATTTCATATTTGATGACCTATCCAGCATTCATCTTAAATTTGCTTTTGTAGTGTTCATTTAAATTCATTTAACCCACGGGTATATATGGACCGATATCGGAAATTTGTATCTTCCATATTTCTATAACTTTATTTCATTACCAAAACTGCTTTTGAGCACAATTTTGCCTTTAAGTCACCATGCTTAATAAGTGTGTGAAGTTTGAAGCGAAACGAACAACTTTTGTTTTCAAAAATTTTCATACAAAACTGCAAAAAAATGGCTTTTTTCGGAATTTTGAATATATCTCAGCTATACGTGGACCGATATTACTGAATTTCAATAGCAAACCCATGAATCGATGGGGTAAAAGAATGGTAAAAGAAAAATGTTTCTAAGTCTAATGGTTTTCTCAGAACCGGTATTTCAACAGCGGACAGACGGACATCGCTTAATCGGCTTTTCCATTAATTCTGATTCAGAATATATATACTTTATAGGGTCCCAAAAAAAAAAAAACTGCAGAAATTACAAACGGAATCACAAACTTATATATACCCTTTACATTTTTGTGAAGGGTATAAAAATTTCCGATATCGGTCCATATATACCCGAGATATAGCCTAAAACGGGTGTTTCATGAAAATGTCCAATAAGTAAACTTAAACAACTTTTTTGGCTCAAAGGCAGTTCCGGTAATAAAGTAAGTTTATATAAATATGGAAAATGAAAATTTCCGATACCGTCCATATACCCCAGATATAGCCTAAACCGCGGTTTTCATGAAAATGTCCAACAAGTGAACTTAAACAACTTTTTTTTGCTTAAAAACAGTTCTGGTAACGAAATAAAATTATATAAATATGGAAAATGGAAATTTCCGATATCGGTACATATATGCCGGAGATATAGACTAAGCCGCGTTTTTATACGTGACTATTGTGAAGGGTATTTTAGATTCGGCCCAGCCGAATTTACCACACTCTTACTTGTTTTCTAAACAGTTTGTTCTCTGTATTTCCCAGCTATCTATATATCGACATTTCATAGGAGCTACCGCAATCATCAGTAGACTTTGGAAATGTTTGAAAGATATTCTGAAACATTAAACTTTATATCCCAACAATGTAAATAGTTTATTGAGAATTAAAAAAGAAGAAGTTTTTTATTAATACCTGTCAAAACACTAAAAACAAGCTTTTTCACTTACACACGTCTCAAAAATTTTCAAAACCTATTGATGATTAGGGTAGCTCCTATGAAATGTCGACATATAGACAGCTGGGAAATATTGAAAACAAGTTGCTTATAATTTTTTTTTAATGTAAACAAAATAACAATAAAAACTTGTTCAAGCTTGATGGCTAATACTATACACATCCAAGCATGTGACATCAAGCATGACAATAAACCAAATAATTTATATTTTTCATTACTTCAATTACTTTCATTAATTCAATCATCTGGATCACACATACTAACAAATTTTCACGCCTACTTATGCCATGCTTGTCAAACATTTTGACCGTGGCTACCCCACTTAAGACGGGGCAAACATTTTGCTGAATTTATTGCTTAGTATTTTTACCAATTGTATAGAACATTCAACAACACCTTTGAATCTTGTTAGCTGGCAAAATCCTTATTAAATTTCCAACTGAATAGGAAATTCTTTTTATGCAGCAAACGCATACAAAAACAAATTAGAAATAAATACACTCAAGCATATGAAATTAAGTTTATATACCACATTATAAGAAATCTATTTTATTATTTACTCCTGAGCAATTTAGTATATAAAGTTTTAAATACAAGTCTAATGGCAAGTAGGCAATATGTATTAAGAAAATGCAATTTCTACAGACATGCAATCTTTTATTAATACACACACACACATTCACACACACACACACATTCACACATATGTATTCATATATACATACAGTTAGTATTATTAAACATAAAATTGCCTAAGTATGAATATATAAAAATATAAGTAACTTCCAAGAATACATAAGCCCCAGCACAGTACTATACACTTGTCTTCGTTGCAAAGCTAAATGTCCTTCTTCTTTGTATGCAGGACAACATTCTTAATGAAAATATTGCAGGGGTGTTGATAGGCTTAAGAAAAGGCTTTTATTTGCCAGTTGCATATTATTTGTCAATAACAAAAACTTATGCTGGTATTAGTTACGGCTTTCTATTTAAACAATAATCATGCAACAAGACAACAGAGCAGGGGTCATTGCATTTTAGAGTAGACTGAAAATTTGGTAATGATGTTGAAGAAAGCAAACATGCTTAAGGATATTTCTGAAGGAGTTGAAAAGAATAGACTACTCTGGTATGGGGTTTGATATCGAATGATTTACTAAAGATGTTTAAAAGCTAAGGATAATGAAAAAAACAAGTAAGTTTGAGTCAAAGTCCATATAGTGTAAGCGGGATTAGTGAGAGGTTGCTACAATACAATACAATGTTAACGTTTGTTTTAAATGAAAAATTTTGTGTATAATCCAAACAAGAAAAATAGAAATTACTAAAACAATTTGTGATAAACATTTAAACAACACACAAACATTATATATCCTAAATAATATGCCATTTAAAAGAACTTTAAGCTAAAATATGTGTATGTAGAGATTTATGTGTTGAAAAAAGGCATTTTTCAATCACCAATAATGTTGATAGCTTTAAGACTTAAAAAAATTACATATGTAGATGAAATATCTAACTATTTAAACTGCAAAGAAATATGCACATACATAAAATAAAAATATGTTTCACAAATAATTTAGAAATTACTTTAAATAAATTCTTTGGTAGTGCTTTAAAATTAAACAAAAAAATTATTTTAGTCTTAAAAATTTTAATATTAAAACAATAAAAATTTAGAGTATTGTTACGTTTTTGCCTCTAAAAACACTTTTGCGGATTCTTCAATTGCAAATGAAATAATGTCACTCACACGCTTGTTCGTTATATAGTACTTAGGTTAGGTTAGGTTGTACAGGCCGCCAGTTTCATGAAACCGGCCCACTTGGGTCCTTTTGGTCCCGTTGTGTTGCCTGAGTGAGAAGTGCAGCCCACGAGACTTGCACTTTCCCCGACGGTTCAGATTCCAACCAACCCGAAAGCCGGATAAAGGAATCCAGTCCGTTCACTCAGCATTCCGATACATCTGCCGATACATCATAGAACAGAGAGCCGGGCATCGACAGAGGAAATGCTCAACACCCTCAAGCGCATTTAAAGCAGCCTTACTATCAGTACAGATTCGGATATTCACCCCGTATACCCTATAGTACCTCAACCAGTTAGCTGCTCTCAAAATAGCTGTAATTTCAGCCTGCATTACGCTACACTCATCATATAGCTTAAAACTGATCCTCCTCTGATACTGGGGCATAACGATGCCACCACCAACTCCCATGTCCGACCTGGATCCATCTGTGAAAATTATATAGTACTTAAATAATTCACAACTTTATTTACACTTGATACCACTGTGTACCAAAACACTAGACTTGCTTACTTTGACTTATGACTGTCTTGCAAAAAGCTTAAAAATAAACTGACTTATGACTGTCCGAATGGGAGCTGATGAGTAGTGTAGCGACTACAAAACTGCTAGTTGTCCCCCAGCTAAAGATTTGATTATTATTTCGCTTGTCTTCTATAATAAAAAATTATTGATCACACAGCAAATTTGTATTGTAAAAAGTGATTATAAATTTAGGACAAATGTTTAAAATTAATATACAAGTTTGTAAATATTGTTAAAAAAGTTTGTTTGTAAATGCGGCTTTATAAACATTTGCATATTTATATTTTTGTGTAGTTGTTTATGTAGTTAGCAATACAGCTTATAAAAATTATATATAAACAACAACAACAACAACATGTTGTTGATGCATGTTGTTTGAAAAACAACAACAGCAAGCAACAAAGCTGACTCTATAAGAACAACAACATTATTTTCAAACGTAAAGCAGCAAAATTTCTTCATATCAACACAAAAATATCAACAACATAATGTTGCTTGCAGTTGTAGTTTGTGTAGCTAGCAGCAGAGCAAGCTAAAAAAAAGAACAGCCTTTCACTAGCCTGCATTTTACCACTGAAGGAAATGTACAAACTTCGAACTGTACATCTGCAAAATTTTCTATACGGTTGTCTGCTTGATTGTGCTAAATGCTCTCTCCTCCAAAAACTAAGTTTTTTTCTTGTACAAATTTATAAGGAAAATTCGATTTCTCACACACATACACTCACTATATCTACAGTTATGAGAAGCTATAAAAAAAAAAACATAGCAACAGATTTTTGTGAAGGCAACAGTAGTTGCTGTACAACATGTCCTTCTGTTGCAGTTTTGTCTACGAAAAACTTTCTGTCTGTCTGTCTCTCTGTCTGTGCATCCGTCTGTTTGTCCTCTGCTGTGTCTTTTCAACTAAAAGTTTGTTGCTGCGTCTGCTGTTCGGTTGCCTTCTGCACTCTACTTTCTTGTTGTTCTACTCAGAGCTTAAAAACAATTGTTGGCTGTGTTACTCCATCAACCCTTTTCCTCATTTCGTTTTCATTACTTCTTATTGAACTGACTGCTTGCTGGCTGGCAGAAGGATTGTGCAGATGCTGTTTTGGGGTATGTTAGTTTGAGTCTTAAGCCACATGACGCACAATGTGTCACTAGTTATGTATATTGTTGCTGTATTTATACATTACAGCCATCTTTATAAGCATAACTGCATACATACATATACTTCTACTGATTTAAACTTTAACTGCAAGTGGACCAAGCAAAACTAAACTAAAATTTTGTACTTCTTGTCTCACAAGAACACTCGCACACATACAGAAACATACACCCATATACATCCCAGCTCAACACAATAATGTTTGTTACTAATTTAAATGCAAATGAGATTCATTTGACGTTGTTGACGACGGACTTTAAGCAATAGACTCTCTAACGTTGACAATAAATGTTTGTAGCTTTCTTTTTCTATGCATGCATGTCCGTCTGTCTGCCTGCTTCTATATCTGTACACTTTTGCAAATGTTGAGGCTGAGTGGTTGTAGCAGCAGCCAGCACAACATGCTCTTGTGAAGGGTAAAAGGTATGATGGCTTAAAATTTCATATTATTCTTTCTGACCATTTTCATGATCATGATGATGATTATGTCGTCTTTGCTGCTGCTACTTTAAATAGTGTTTATTATGTTTTTGTTATTGTATTTGTAACTGCCGAAAGTTGTTGCTATTTTTTTTTTTCATTGTTGCAGCAAGATTCACATTGAATTTATTTTGCTTGTTTAAGTAGGTAGTAAGAAGATTTTTGCTGTCGTTTGTCACAGCTGAATGGCAAGAATACTTGTGTGAATTTATATGTGTAGCATTTCGAATTGCGTGTGTGTGTATGTGTGTGAGAATGCACTCACTTATTCAACTAATACAGACGCATAAGTAAATGAACTATCGTAGCTTAAATGAATTAAGTATAATATTTGCAGGAGCGTATAGAAGGAATATGAGGGTTTTATACCCAGCAAAGACAAGTGTGTACATATTTAATAACTGTTGAGAAATTGAGGCCTAAATTTGAGTGAACGCCTACATATATGTACATACTTTTTTAGAAAAGAAAAACAAACTACTTTGGACACGGTCCTTTTTTTAAAAATCCTTATGCAAAAGGCTTGATGAGTTCAAGTAGAGTCAAAAGTCATAAGATATCGTAGTAGGTAACAGCGCCTGGGGCTCCATATCCCATCAAACCTGCATTTATTTAGCTTTCCAGAAAGGTATTGTAAAATTGTACTTATACACGTAGAGAAAAAATATGTTTCATATTTTAAGTGCAATAGTATGTTGCTGAATTATATGATTGAACACAACCATATAATATAATTTCAATCCGAAATTTATTTACAAAACCTAGTTCAGCCAAAAACCAAATTATACCCTATTTGGTAAAAGTTATAACTATTGTAGCATTACTATTGTCAAAATTAAAATTTATTTACAAAATCTAGTTAAGCCAAAAACCAAATTACCCTTTATTTGGTAAAATTTTGTATCATGAATAATACTACTATTGTCCAAATTAAAATTTATTTACTAAAGCTAGTTCAGCCAAAAACCAAATTATACCATATAACCATATATTTGGTAAAATTAATAATTTTTGTATCATGACTAATACTGTTCATGACTAGTATTGTCCACATTAAAATTTAACTGTCATGTCCCACCATATTATAACGAGTGATTTTTTTGCTATTATCTTTTTGGCAACACTAGTTTTGACAGCTCACGCACGTTTTGTATCTTGTGTCACTATCAAACATCTTCAGTTTGGTCTATAATTTAATCATGAATCGTCTTATAAACGAACAACGCTTGCAAATTATTGAATTTTATTACCAAAATGCGTGCTCTGTTGAGAAAGTTCATCGCGCGCTTCTTCCATTTTATGGTCAGTTTAATCGACCTACTGAGGCTTCTATTCGGGCTATTGTAAAAAAATTTCGCACCAAATTTACATTGTTGGACATTAAACCACCAACACGCTTACGTAGAGTGCGAACTGAAGAAAATATTGCAGCCGTATCGGCCAGTGTTGGTGATGACCGTGAATTATCGATTCGGCGCCGTTCGCTGCAATTGGCCCTCTATTACTCCACTACGTGGAAAATTTTGCGGAAGGATTTGGGTGTGAAGCCTTATAAGATACAGCTGGTGCAAGAATTGAAGCCAAACGACCTACCAAAACGCCAAATTTTTGGTGAATGGGCTCTTGAAAAGTTAGATGAAGATCCACTTTTTTTCCGAAGAATTGTGTTCAGCGACGAGGCTCATTTCTGGTTGAATGGATACGTGAACAAGCAAAACTGCCGTATTTGGAGTGAAGAGCAGCCAGAAGCATTGCAAGAGCTACCAATGCATCCACAAAAAACAACCGTTTGGTGCGGATTATGGGCTGGCGGCATCATTGGGCCGTATTTCTTCAAAGATGATGCGAATCACAACGTTACTGTGAATGGTGAGCGCTACCGTGCGATGATAACAAACTTTTTTTTGCCCAAAATGGAAGAGCTTGACTTGCATGACATATGGTTTCAACAAGACGGTGCCACATGCCACACAGCACGCGAAACAATGGACCAATTGAGAGGCCAGTTCGGTGAACAGTTTATTTCACGCTAGCGACCAGTCAAATGGTCGCCCAGATCGTTCGATTTAACACCTCTAGACTATTTTTTGTGGGGCTATGTTAAGGCTAATGTCTATAGCGACAAACTCGCTTCGATTGACCCACTGGAAGCCAACATTGCCAACATTATTCGTGAGATACCGGCCGAAATGTTGGAAAGAGTATGCCTAAATTGGACTAAGCGGATGGACCATTTGAGGCGCAGCCGCGGCCAACATTTGCATGAAATAATCTTCAAACATTAAATTATATCGACCCAACTATCGATCCAAATAAATATTTCATGCATTTTTCTGAATTTTATGTGTTTTTTTTTTTTTAATTTCTGATAGTTCTTATAAAATCACCCATTATTATCATTCCCGGCAATATTTTTGAAAACTTGTAAATTCGATTGTCACAATCAATTTTACTGGTGTTGAACGTCACAATATTAAATGATAACGTAATGATTACCCATACACATAAATACATAACTCCTTTAAATAAAACAATATATTTGTAATTGATTAAATATAATTTTTCACTTAAAATTTAAAGAAGAAGATAAAACTTTTAAAATTTGCCAAAATCTTGGTGTTGTAGAAAGATAGATGTACATTTTTCACCTCTGCCCCATAAATCTGCAGAGACACATATAAAATTCGAAGACATTAATACGCATACTTTGTATACAAACCTTCTTACTTCAGAAGGTTATCTCGAAAGGTTATTTTTGCATACAATAGTTTTCGAAAAGAAAGAAAGGTACTTTTTAAAGCGGCACTTGATTTCAGTTTATTTTTTGAAAAGGTACTGTTTCTAGTAGTACTTTTTCATAAAGCACTTTTTCAAAAAATAGTTTCTCAAAAGGTACATTTGAAAAAGTGTTTATTATAAGATAGTTTTTCAAAAAGTACTTTTTTCAATGGTAGTTTTTTATATAGGTACTTTTTTCAATAGCTTCCTTTTTTTCTTTTCGCGCACCTTTTTGTCAAGTATATACTTTTTAAATGATTTTTTCCAAAAGATACGACATATGTTTTTAGAATATGTCTTTTAATAAAAGGTAGAGCTTAAGAATTGAAATGATCAATACAAAACCACGTAAACATGCAAGTAAATGAAACTTAACTTTTGACTCTAGTGCAACCAAGACCGGAGATTTCCATAACCACTCTATAAGTATCGGTTGAATTGCCCTGCATTTCCTCGCGTATATTTTTCTTTAGGGCGGTAGTGATCTTCGGGTTGTTACCGAAAAATTTGCTTTTTCGGTATCCCAAAAAAAATAAACAAGTAAGAGTGTAATTAGTATATTCGGTTGGGCCGAATCTAAAATACCCTTCACGACAGTCACGAATATGTACAGTATATTAAAAATGTGACCTGAATATGCTCCGTTATATATGAACCGATATCGGAATTTTCTATTTTCTGTATTTTAGTAAGCTTCTTTTATAACGAGAATTGCTTTTCAGCAAAAAAAAAAAAAAAAAAAAAATTTTAATGGAAAATCGGTTTAGGCTATATCTCGGGTATATATGGACCGATATCGAAAATTTTAATTTTCTTTATTTTCGTAACCTTCTTTTATAACATGAACTGCTTTTCAGCAAAAAAAAAAAAAAAAATGTTATTGGAAAAATCGGTTCAGGCTATATCTCGAGTATATATGGACCGATATCGCATATTTTCTTTTTCCATATTTATATAACTTTATTTCATTACCAGAACTGCTTTTGAGCACAAAAGAGTTGTTTAAATTCGCTTACTCGGCATTTTCATTAAATACCGGTTAGGCTATATATCGGATATATATGGCCCGATATCGGAAATTTTCATTTTCCATATTTATATAACCTTATTTTATTACCAGAACTGCTATAAGGCGAAAAAAGTTGTTTAAGTATATATATATATATATATATATATATATATATATATATATATATATATATATATATATATATATATATATATATATATATATATATATATATATATATATATATATATATATATATATATATATATATATATATATATATATATATATATATATATATATATATATGTACTTTATAGGGTCGCAAAAAAAAACTGTAGAAATTACAAACGGAATCACAAACTTATATATAGCCTTTACATTTTTGTGAAGGGTATAAAAAAAATGTGATTGTGGTTGTTTAAAACCTGTTTTTCCAAAAGAGTACTTCTTCAAGAGATACTGTTTCAATATTTATTTTTCAAAAAGCACTTTTTCAAAAGGTAAATTTTCAAAAGGTACTTTTTCAAAAGGTGTTTTTTAAATAGTAGTGCAGTACTATTTCAAAAGAAACTTTATTTAAAAGATAATTATTCAACAGGTTCTTTTACGATAGGTACTTTTTCAAGAGACACTTTTTAAAAATGATTCTATTTAAACGGTACTTTGAAAATGTAATTTTCTAAAGGTACTGTTTAAAAACGCACTTTATTCATAACGTACTTTTTCAAAAGGGCAATTTCGAAACAGTACTTTTTCAAAAACTAGTTTACGAAAAGAAAGGTTTTCAAAAGGTACCTTTTAAAGAGGTACCTGTTTTCAAAAGGCACCTGTTTAAACGATGCTTTGTCAAAATGTATTTTTTGAAAAGGTGCTCCTTCTATCGGTATTATATCATAAAGGTAGTTTTCTATAATTTTTCAAAAGATACTTTTTTCAAAAAGGTTTTTTTTTCCAAAACGTTTTTTTCCAAATATACTTTTTTAAAAGGTACCTTTTCAAACGGCACTATTTTCAAAAGGTACTTTTTTCAAAAAATATTTTTTTCTAAAGGTACTTTTGTTAAAATATTCTTTTATTCAAAATATAATTTTTTGCAAAAGGTACTTTTTTGCAAAAGATACTTTTTATAAAAGGTCCGCTTTTCAAAAAGGTATTATTTTCAAAAGGTACTTTTTTCGAAACATACTTTTTTCAAAAAATACTTTTTTTTAAATGTACTTTTTTCAAAACGTTCTTTTTCAAAAGGTTCTTTATTTAGAAGGTACTTTTTTAAAAGGTACTTTTTCAAAAGGTACTTTTTATACTATATGACATTCAAAAATATTTTTGTGAAAAGATATTTATTTTTTATTTTTTCTAAATTCTTCCAGCTAAAGATTTTTATTTTTGTTGTGTTTTGTAAAACGGTTTAATAATTTTTATTTTCGATATTTCGATAGTAGTTTGTTAGTAGGAAAATTAAATGAAGATCTTTAGCTTAAACAATTTAGAAAAAACTAATATAACTAACTTTAAATAATATGAATATTAGATAAATATTCTTTATTAAATACTAGCTTTAAAGATGTTTCTTAACTACTTTCCGTAAAAAGTACTTTTTAAAAAGTAAGATGTCAAAAACTAAAAATTCCGTTTTTGACAGGGTTCTTTATACAATGTGCATTGTTTTTAAAATATTAATTAAGTACTTCTGATAAGGCGCTCTTACTTTTTTCTTAAATGGTGTTTTTTTTTATAAAGCACTTTTCCAACAGGTACTTTTTTTACATAAAATTTTCTTAAGTGATACCGTTTTCATAAGTACTTATTTACAAGTTAGTTTTCTAAAAAGCCCTTTCTAAAGGGTACTTGGTTTAAATGTATTTGTTTAAACTACTTTCTTGAAAAGGTACTTTTAATAAAGCTGTAAGTTTTTGGAAAAGTAGTTCTTTAGAGAGCACTTTTGTTTAATGTATTCTATTTAAACGAGATTTTTTGGTATCTACACTGCTCAAAAAATCACTTTTTATAAAGTACTGTTCTAAAGGTGATTTTTTATTTGTTTTCTGAAACCTTTTTTCTTCCTCTCTAGAGTTACCAGAATCAGTTTTTATTACTTTTTTTTAATAAGTGCTATTGTGCAAAGTCACTATCGGAACTTCTTTTTCTGATTTCTTTTATTTCCAGTTTTATAAAAACTACTATTCAAGGTTATTTTGTCAAAAATAAACAAATTAGTTCTTTCCAAAGGATAATTTTGTTTTACTAGAAGGCTTTTTCTAAAGACATCTTTATGAAAGGCACAACTTTCAAAACTCTCACCTCTCCTCTTTCTCAATTCCAGCTCAATTTTTAATTTTTATGTTTTATTATTTTCTGTTTTTATCACTTTCTATTCTGTTTTATCATTTTTCGACAGAGCATTATCGGCAAAAGTTTTCTGCTTTCTTAATAAAACTTTTTTTTTATTATGTACCTTTACATTCATTTAGTGATTTGAATAAAAAAGCCAACTGTTTTTGGTCACCCTTAAATGAGAACTCCCACGGCGCTGCATTAATTAAGCTTCTAATGCATATCATTAAAAATCTACACTTAGTTTTCTTTATGTAGCATTACCGACACAATGATTTTTTTCTCTGATTTTGTTTTTTTTTTCCTTTCTTTAGTAAATTTACATATTCTTCATTACTCAAACTGTTCTTGCAATAAAAGTACCAACAACATGGCCAAATTATAGTCAGCAGCAGCAACAGAATAAGGCTTCAACAACACCAACATGCAACCAATTTCGAATAAAACATCATTTTAGCCACCCATCCTCTCTTATTACGTACATTTTACAACTCATTTCAAATTTAATACGTTGACTTACGCAGGATATTCATACATTTTGTATTATTACATAAAAATCTTGTTACAGTTTTTGCAGAGTGCTTTGCCAAGACACCAACATACTTAAAACGAAACAGACACACTCACCCATGAAACTAAACTACCCAATTGACAATGTATATAAGATATCTTGAACTACGGGTAGAAGATGTTGGAAAATCCTGGAAGACATATTGACGACAGCTCAACCACAAAGTAAACAGAGATGAAAGAAGAGAGAAAAGAGACAGAAAAAAGTTTGAGACTATAAGTATTTTTCAATGCGCAAGCAAGAGAAAGCACCATCTGCTATCTTTGTTCTGACATCTCTCTGGTAATTGAGAATCTTATTTTTTTTCTTCAAACGTTATTTTTTCATCTTTGTGTACTTTGTGGCTCAAGTAACATTTCGTTGATGCAGTTTACTACCAAATGGTCAGAAAACCATGCAAGACCTTACAAGTGACAGTTTTCCTCACAGTATCGTCGATGTTTTTACAAACGACAGTTTCCTCAGCCTCATTGTATACCCAAAATTTTTATGCATATCTCTGTTTGTTTTCTTAAAGTCCAGTTTTCTTTTCTTTATGCCAAAATATATTACATATTTGTTTGATTGGGGGACTAGACTAGAAGAGCTTGTAGACTACCTACTTGCCCTTTCAATGTTTTCAGAAAACCTAAACAAGTATACAAATTATGCATGTGTCAGCCAAGACTATGTCATCTAGAACAACTTTGCGAATTGGGTTGTTCGCATTTAGACGAAGAAGTCATACTGTTTATTGAGAAGCATAGCAAGAGAGGATGGGTAAGAGAGAGGGAGGCATAAAGAGAGAGAAAAGGAAAACAAATTCTGATTAAAAATGTTGGAAGTCAACACTAGTTGTGCAATACAATTATAAATTTGTCCAGTTGTTTGAAAATCCTTTAGTTTCTTCTTTTTTGTTTTTTTTTGTTTTTTTGTTTTTGTCTTTTCTGGCAAAATGTATTTGCATATTACCCAGTAAAATTATAGTGACTTCTTGCTGCTGCTAACAGACAGACAGACACACAACAGCTTTTAAACCTGCATCTGTACAGACAGTTCAGTTGCCCAAACGGACATTCACACAGAAAGCCAAGCCAAGCCGTTCAGTCAGCCCGTACCCCCAAAAACAGCCAAAATCTAAAACAATGCAGGGCAAGCATTAAATTGTCTATACTCGCGAGTATAGGAAATAAAATTCAGTTACTGCGCCTCATCGCTCATCTGAAAACTACAGAAATCTTCATGTACCCATAAAAATATTCGTATAAACTAGCAATTAATACATTCGGTTGGTGCTTTATTTACGTTTCACTAATGATTATCGAACTATTTTTTTTCTACTTTATACATAAAATCTCAGCAAAATCCAATATTTAAATATAGGGTGTTTTTTTAAGCTAGATAGAACTTTAAATTGTAAAAAGTAACACAAAAAATTAAATTTTGATGAAACATTTTTTTTATTTGTTTCAGTATACTCTGACAAATCATCATGAATAGACTCACGCTTGAACAACGCTACGAAATTATCCAAATTTACTTTGAAAATCAGACCCGTTGTTTTATCGCAAAATTGTGTTCAGCGATGAGGCGCATTTTTGGCTTAACGGGTTTGTTAATAAGCAAAATTGCCGCATATGGAGTGAGACCAATCCACAAGAGACCCTACAGACTCCATTACATCTAGAAAAATGCACTGTTTGGTGCGGTTTTCATGCTGGTGGCATCATCGGACCTTATTTCTTCAAAAATGAGGCCGGAGCTCGCGTTACGGTCAATGGAGATCGTTACCGCATCATGATCAATGATTTTTTGTTTGAAAATATGGATGACATTGATCCGGAGAAGATGTGGTTTCAACAGGATGGCGCTACGTGCCATACGGCGAACGCAACCATCGACTTACTGAAATCAAAATTTGGCGATAAGTTGATTTCGAGAAATGGACCTGTCAATTGGACTCCAAGGTCGTGCGATTTGACACCTCTCGATTATTTCCTGTGGGGCTACGTGAAGTCACTGGTTTATGCTGATAAACCAGCAACAATTGACGCCTTGGAGGCCAGCATTGTTCGTGTTGTTCGTGACATACGGCCAGCAGTGCTCGAAAAAGTGGCCCAAAATTGGACGTCCAGAATGCGCTTCTTCAAGAACAGCCGCGGTGCCCATATGCCCGAAATCATTTTCAAATGTTAATGTCACGTATTGATCTTTCGAATAAAAAAAAATTTTGATTACAATTTAATTTTTTGTGTTATTTTTTACAATTTCAAGTTCTATCGGGCTTAAAAAAACACCCTATAGAAGAGGAATATATATATTGCTAACCTCTTTAATCTAAATATATCATATTGTAAACAAAATTAAATCAAGAGAAAACAAATAAATTGAATTGAATTGAATTATTGATGTAAACTTTCACTACGTAGCTTTTCAAAAACACACATTTACTATTTGCTGTCACTAATGTTGGTTGATTCATTGTGAGGTTTGATGTAAAAAAAATAATAAGCAGAAAATTGAACTTAAAATTTATATTCTCAGAACAATTTATGGCAATTAGAGTTTGCAAGTGCTACCAAGTAAATATTGGATATGACAATGCATGTGGTGGTCCATAAGGGATGCCCAACTCCGGGTGACTCGATCGAGCATAGCAGCTGCTACGTAGCAAATAGTGCTACAAGTAATAGTGACTTTCAAATTATCAATCATAGCTGTCTTATTCCTGCAGACTTATATAAAATAGTTCAACGATGTGATACCGCTCGATCTAGGTTACCAATTTGCCACAACAAAACGTGAAATTAAAGTCTTACCAAAATATATTCTCCACAAGTCCATTGTTTCCCGGGCTGTATGGCTCGTACCGCCGTCTTGTTGCATGCAAAGAAAAGGTAGTTTGATGTGTGGTTGCGACAATATTACTACACATTAGGGTAGGTCACTTATGTATGGGAAAATTGAATTAAAGTTCTAATAGTAATATTTTGCTGTCTGAGGCATAAAAAGGTAATACTGAAAAAAAAAATATTCAGTTAAGTTATATCTTTAGTCCGCGCATGCGGTTTAAAGTTTCTGCAATTTCCATGCAAGCACTTTTTTTAAACTTTAATATTTTAAATTTTTTATTATTAAAAATTAATTAGGGTAGCAAATTGCTACCCTACAGTTTTTTTTGAGAAAAATATTACGCTTTAAATGTAATTTAATTATTTTTTGACCATAAAATCTCTTTTGCTCTCGAATCTGGGCATAATTTTTCTTGATTCAAGTTTGGTTTGTATTAATCCCTCTTTTGATTTCCTATCACATAAGGACATGGATGCTTCCGTCACTATTTTTACAGTGCGCTCTAAAGCGTGCATATGACATGGTAGTTTTAAAAAAGTCATGTTTTTTCTATCTAGAGTTTTAATAAATACGTTTAACTCTTTATTAGTGACATTCCGAAGATCTGGAGGATCAAAAACCGTTGGCTCTATGAAGAACGATTACTGTAATTTTTTTAAACGCCATTTTATGCAAAAATTTGATATAGCCGCTGAGGGTAAACCCAAGACATGAAAGTGCTGACGATGATTCCGATGAATTAGTGATTCCATAACCGCTGTAATAAGAGATGGTATCGCCAATCGATAACAATATAACAAATATTAATTTTTCCTATAATATTTTCCTTATTTTCCCAATGAATATTGGGTTTGTAATTATACTCAGTTTTTCCGTAAAACTTTTAATTCTCACAATGAAATTTAAAAGTGTTTTCAAACTACAGCTTTTTGTGTAAAAGTAGTTTCAAGAACCTGACAATTCAGTACAAATTTATGTTCGAAAACAAAACATAAATGAAAAGTAAAGAGTAGAATGTAGAACACGAAAGATTCCAATTGAAGTGATTGCAAACTAATGTCAACCGCTGAGTAGTCAACACTTAAAGTATACAACCCTGTGCTTGCCGAAACCCCGCGTATTTTTCTTTTAATAGGATTAAAACAGGCATATATTTGTTGTTTATAAAATGTTTATTTAGTTCATTAATTGGTGAGCCACGCGAGGTTGCTCAAATCAATTCTTCTGTATTAATCCTTGCTTAAACTAAAATTACAATTGCTTATATACTACTTATGAGAAGTTCTAGACGACTCATCTATACTAATTGTTATATCATCAAAGTTAATGTATGGGAAACAAATTTGGTTCCCACGTTTTAGGGGTAAGCTGATCAGACGTCACATATGCACACATGCAGTTGGTTCAAGGCTATAAATTGTTTCTTTGGTATGTGCATACATATGTATGAGTGCGGCGTGATTCAAGTGTTTTTAGTTTTAATTATTACAGTGCCATACACATGCTTACATACCTTCACAACACATATCATTCGCAGCTCAAGCAAATTTCAAATGATTGCACTTAATAGGCGCACTGTCGCGACGACGGTCAGTGACAGCAAGAGATGTCAAGTTACGTGGGTTATGAATTTTTTAAAATGTAACTTAAAATTAAGAAAGGAAAAACTTGAACTAAAAACCGGTTGTACATATGTACAAACCAAACAATTTTTAATTTAAAAAAATTATAAAAAGTTCAACAAAAATTTAACAAATTAATATTTACATCTCTGGGTCCGGAGAATATTAAAATACAAAAAATATGTATGTTAATAAATAAAATAAATACCGCTAGTTCTGAGACAGCAAACGCTGTACAAACAATGTGGCCAATTAACAAAATGCATATGTGATTCAATATGAGATGAATATAGATAGAAAATAATTAAATGCTCGGTGGCTTAGTGGTTAAAGCAGTAGATCATGATACGTCATGTCCCGAGTTCAAATCCCAGTGGGTGCTGATGAGTAGTGTAGCGACTACGAAACAGCTAGTTGTCCCCCAGCTAAAGATTTGATTATTATTTTTCTTGTCTTCTTCAATCAAAATTATTGATCACAGCAAATTTGTATTGTAAAAAATCCTTCTTAAGAAAAAAATTAAGAAAGGAAAAACTTGAACTAAAAACCTGTTGTACATATGTACAAACCAAACAATTTTTAATTTTTTAATTTAAAAAAATTATAAAAAGTTCAACAAAAATTTAACAAAGTAACTTAATATTCTTTTAGTTATTTCTTATGCATGCCTTTAATACGATGCATTTATGTTATGGCTAAAAGAGTGAATTTATGTCGTGATCATGCTACATTCTTAAAAGCTTAAAGAACATGTGAGTCATAGATGGTCTCTCGTTCTTTCTGTACGAACACGTTCTGACATAAATAAATACAAATTAATCGTGAATAAAATATTTCTTATTTTTTAATAAAATCAAAGAATAACGTGTTTTGTTTCATTTAACAAAGGAATTATATTTTAAACGTTTTTCATCTGTGACACTATTTCCACTTCAAGTAGAATCAAGACCATACCCGATTGTATAACAATATAATATTATCACGTATAAACATATAATTCAACAATTATATGTTCCCCTTAGAATATTATTCTAGCAATCATACATTTTTTTTTACGCGCGAATAAACGGCAAAAATGGAACACAACCCACATATTTGGGCTGTTTTGTGGTTACTCGACCGTGTGCAAGAGAGAGAAGAGAGAGAGAGAGCGAAGAAACTTATCGGTGAAAGTAGGATATACAACTCCATGGACTCACTGGAGTATTATTGTCCCAGTGTGCTGTGCATTACTCTGTTTTGTCGGTACTACAATAAATTTTCCTCTGATGATATTAGGAATATTGTTCCCGAAATACACATATTTTTACGTAGTACACGTTCATCGTCTAGAGTTCATCCATTTGTGGTCGATTGCCTAGTGAATCGCATAACCCATTGCAGAGAATTCGTTTTTCCGCCGTATGATTCCTCCGTACAAGTGGGTGCCTACGGACGTTTTTCCCGTTGCATATAACGTCGTCCACATACACTACTTCCTTTTTTCGCCTCCACATAACCTATTTTCCTAGTCCCGGTACAGTGCACTGGATATGTAAGGATCATTTCTTGAGTACTTGTCCAAGGTGAAAAAAAGGGAAAAATAAAGACCATGCGGTTGAAAACATATTGACGAATACGATACACCATGCTGCTGAGAGCAAGTAGGGATGAAACGATACCTTTAAGGTATCGATACTATACTCGATACGGTATCGATAGCAAAGTATAAATACCTACTCGGTGTTGAAGAAACAGAATCGATACATACTTGTATCGGTCGATTTCTTCATACGATTAGCGGCAGGGAAGAATACATAGAGCCAAAAAGTAAAATCTCTTCGTTATAACTGATCCACTGGCTGCAGGACAAAATACTCAGCTAATGTACAAGGTGGCGCAAAAGTTATCCTCCTATAAGAAAATGCTATAAATTTTCCGATTGGCCCCCAGTGTCAGTTCTGTTTTGACATTTGTGTAGTAAACACAAGCGAAATACACGTTAATAAACAATGTTACGCTACACTGTTCCAGAACGCGGAATATTGAGGAAGATGATTTTTCATTGAAAACAATCATGAGTGGTGAGGCCCAAATCCATCTTAGCGGGTACGTAAATAAGCAAAATTTACGCTTCTGGGGCACTGAAAATCCGCGTGTAACCCCCGAAGAGCCATTACACTCGCTCAAAGTCACTGTATGGTGTGCTTTTTTCGCTGGAGGAGTCATCAGACCTTTTTTCTTCGAAGACGGTTACTATGAATGGTGAGCGGTACACAGCAATGATCAACAAGTTCTTTTTGCCGCAACTTGAAGAATTTTGATTGGAAAACATGTGGTTCCAACAGGACGGTGCTACGGCACACACTGCACGTGCCACAACCGATATGCTGAACATCAGAAGGTTATTTTTGCGCCACGCGTTATTACAAATAGAAGATACAAAATACTTCCCAGATGTGTACTTCAAATACAAAATACTTTCAGGTTGTGTATTTGAAATACAAATACAAAATACGTATTTGCATTTCAGATACAAGGATTTTAAATACTGCCCAGCCCTGACTGGCTGAAATTGTATTGAAGCGAAGTTTCTTAAAACGCGAGAATTCTACCATAACAATACTTCTGCTGCATTTATTTAATAGTTTGCCTTGCAACTGTATGACACATTCAAATGACTTTAGTAACTGGACTATTCGTTTTAGTAACTCAAGATCGTGAGCGCAATCTCAACGACTTTTTACTATATAATATATATAGTAAAATATAATATATATAGTAGTATATAATATATATAGTAAAATATAATATATATAGTATAGTATATTCCTGCGTTACAACCACAAAACCGATTTTGGTGGTCCCATTTGCATGCACAGATTTATGTTATACAAAAGCTTTGAAAGTAAATAAAATTCTGGTAAAAATGATGTTCAACGCAGCTATTTTGTTCGTCAATAAGAAAAGAGTATTTCTGAACGATGCGAGTACTTTTGACCGATACCTAATTGGTACTCGGTAATAAAGCATCGATAGTAAAAGTACTTGGTATCGAGTATTTACTTGTATTTATTCGTATCCTTTCATCCTTAAGAACGAGGACGAATCGATACGCCAATGTCTTCGCTCCAGCTGCTATATCACCTTCACTACGTACTGGATGTGGTCTAGCTGGTGGAATATCATCCACTAATGTATATTGGGCCTCAAATTTGTGAATGGTATAGGCAATATTTGTTGATGTAGCCTGATTATGTATAGCGTAAGTGTGTCGAGTCTCAAGGAAAGAATTTCTCATAGAACGCTGTTTTTCGTAATACCGGTAAACAATTTGGATACGCTGTTCTGGTGTGAGTATTTCCATGATGATTTGCCAACGACTCTGAACACATCAGTTTTATACTAGTCATGCATGTTCTATCAAAAAGAAGCCTATCGAAAATTATGAACCACCCGAGATACCTACCCCTTTACCTTTGAATATATGTATTTGGCCAGCACTGGCCTAAAACAAGAAACTTTCACAAATGTATGCATAAGAGTGTCTGTTCTTGTTCGATTGCTTAAGTTTATTTTCGGCATTAATAAACCAATGTTAGAAAATGCAGATTCTAAAACTGGGCACACACACACACACACACACACACACACATACACACACTCAAACAGTTAAGCTAAATATGCCTTTTGTATGTGTATATGTATATATGTTTTTTGCTTTGCCTTCAACTCAAAACATCACAGATTTCGTATTAACATACCGGAAACGAAAGAGTTTGTAAGTTGCCTACCCCAACTCTAAGAAAAAGGAGTGGTGCTGGTGGAAAATTTGTGATATTTGCAAAAATTAGCAAACGCACGCACAACGCACAAAATGATCAAAGTCTAGACATTTAAGGTGACACAAGAGTGCAGAGGAAAAACAAAGTAAAAGATTTCTTGTCTACTACATCTACCACCACCAGTTGAAGCTGCTTAATACGAGTGCTATAAAGGACATTTCTTGCATTTGTGTGCTCGAATGCGTTAAGCTGTTGGTATGGGGGCTGCGAGGTTTTTAGGACATACGAGTATGAATTTGGGAAAATTTGCAAAATTTTATACAAACATGAATACGAAAACGTAAATTTTCAGCTGCTTAGCAGTGAAAGACTAAATATATCTTCAATAAGGAAAATTATACAAAATTATGTGTTAGACGGTGGAGACATTGTGTAGGATTTGTTGAAACATATGAGAAGAAGTTTTAAAGATGCATTTCCACCAGGTTGGTAGTTGGGAGAGGGCGGACGGAGGAAATGTTATCAGTTTTGTATTTATAAAATCAATAGAGAAATTATTTCTTTGAGTAATTTTTTTTAGAGAAATCTTCAAATTCTCTTTTAATCCACCAGAAACTCTCTTTTTTTGCAGTTGGAAGGATGTGTATCATTTTTTTTTTTTTTTTTTGGTATAAAATTGTTTAGGTAAAGAACTAATAGTCTTCTAAAAAAAAAAGGAAAAAAGCCTCAATCTTATCACTTGATCATTTATTATTATTATTGTTATTAGTGGATGGGATATGGCCTCATCGACCATTTGCACTGCGACCAATATTGATCTATTGTGCATCCCCTTGCCCCATTATGGGCTGAGTATGTCAAGAAAACGGACAAGTTCCTTCATAGGGAGTGATATTAAGTCACATTCACTTAACATATAAGCTTGTAGTAGCCTATATCTTCTATGTCACAGTGCTCCACAGTGGGTGATTCAGTGCTCCATTGACTCCTCTTCATCACCGCAGAATCTGCAAATATCTGTGTTGGAAATTCCCATCCTGTGCAGGTGCTTGTAGCAGTTATAATGACCTGTAAGTGCACCTGTCAATGTTCTGAGACTTTTCCTGTCCAGTTTTAGAGCACGTTCGGCCCTCTTTTTATCAAAGCTTAGAAATTTCTTGGAGTGTTCAAGACCAGCTGTCTCGCTCCAATGTTGCTCAACGACGGACTCCGTCCATTTCTTTATCTCATCATTTTATTGGACCCTCTCAGGAGAGGGTCCAATAAAAGTCTCCTTTGCTCCTTTTTTGGCGTAGATGTCAGTTATTTCATTGCCATGGTGCCCCTCATGTCCTGGCACCCAGATCAGGGTAACCTGGTTCTGGCTTGCCAGTTCGTTTTGCCTGTTGTGACATTCCAGTACTAACTTAGACGTAAAGACACAACTGCTCAGGGACTTCAGCACTGATTGGCTATTAGAGAGTATTTTTATCAGCACTCCCTTGTGTCCCCTCTCGGAGAGTATTTCAACCGCTTCCCTTATTGTGTATAGTTCCGCTTGGAAGATTGTGGTGTCTTTGCCTTGGAGCGTTTTGGATCCATCCGTGTACCACTTTTGTGAACCATCCCGCAATCATCTTGGGTTCATGCTCTATTCCTCCCTTGTTGGGAAGATGATCTTAAACTTCCTGGCAAAGGAGTTAGACGGATCTATAAGGTCACTTGTTTGAGACATCTCGATTACGTCTCTGAGATCCTTTAGGATTGCAAGATGTCCAATAAGGTTTCCTGCCTTAAGTTTTTCCCTTTTGTAGTCTTGATATTCCTTGCGAAGTCTTGATATGACTGTTACCTGTTTTGTTTTTCCCCACCATACTACAGCCCCATATAGCATAGTGGGTCTTACCATTTGGATATATAACCAATACATCATCTCAGGGCTTAGGCCCCAGGATCTACTCAGCAGTTTTTTGGCAATCCAGAGGCTTGTTGTTGCCTTTTTTATCACCGATTCGAGGTGCGGTTCCCATGTGAGTTTATTATCCAAGACTATGCCTAGATATTTCACCTCTGTCTTGGGAGCAACCTCAACCTCACTTGATCATGCTTTGTCATCATTGAGAAAGAGCTATAGCACAGAACATAAAGTCCTCTCAATCATCAGTTTTGCTCATGAGGTTTGGTTGGTTGGTAAGCGTGGAAGTTCAGTGCATGCAAACAATCAAGTAAGGTCAAAAGGACACCGTTTTGACAAAAAAAAAAAATTACCACTCGTTGGATGTAGCATAAGTCACACATAGAGTAAGATCCAATCTGTAGCCGTAAGATACTACAGTAGATCAGTAAATCTGGTCTCCAATAGCTTCTTAAGATTGGATATTATACAGCTTCTCAGTAAGGTGTTCTTCTTGTCAGCCAAAACTGCGGTTTCACAGAGAAGGTGACAGACTGTTTTCTCTTCCTGCCCTGGATACATATATATGTATCACACACGCAAGTAAGCAGATTAGACTTCTTCAATGAGTGAAAATGTTGCCACTTGCCTTCTTTTTCAAGAAAGTATGATATTACTACTCATATGGTACAACAATCAGTGGCACTCTGTGGAAGATAATCACATGTGGGATCTTAGAACCCCCAAAGCAACCATTTTTGCGATTAACAAACCCTCAAGATGAAAATTGGCTTCATCGCTTAGGATGAATTTGCTCGCAAAATCAGCTTCCAATTGTTGATCTTCAATCCCCACGGGGAACAGGTTTTGCCTTGGCGTATTCCTAACTTGGGCACTCTGTTTTTCGGGTAAAGAGGGTAAGGATTCCCTCGTTTGTTGTAGCAAATAAAACTCTAGAAAGCCGCATGACTTATGTTGTGTTGGCTTCCCAAAACTTTACCAAAGGCTTAACTAGGCAGACCGGGAATCTGCTTGGCCTCCGGGTGGTTCTGCTTGCAGTTTAACCTGGGCTGGTCAAGGTTGAGGTGCCTACCTTGGCTGAAACGTTTTAGCTGTGGTTGAAACATAAGACGCAGGAAGGGGCAGTATTCCTGATAATTGTTTCGTATATGTCTTTTTTCGGGGCTAACTACCACCCGAGGGTCTGTTGCTTCTACTACCACCTGTCCTGTAAAGAACCAGTGGTGGTGGTTGGCGGGTGAGTTGGTTTAAGGTCTGATGTGGGTTTCGGCCTTTGAGCCTTGTCTTCCGTTGATTGCTGGGAGGGTTTAGAAGGCCAGAACTCCTCAAAAAGGAATTGCTCATATGGCTACAAACATAGTGCAGCAATTCCTACCTGTCAGCTACACCGGTGCGCTGGTAAATCGTGAATAGTTCATTCCATGGAACTGGTCCATCATCAGATACGGCCGTAAAGGCAGGTGCTGATGTAAATCTTTTGCACAACTGCCCGTCCTAGCAACTACGAAAAACTCATGACACGTAGGACTAAATCGACTTTCGTGGTTTTCTAGTGCCTAGTTGCCTAGTTTATTTTTTTTAGCATTTAATTATTTATTGAATCTTAAAAATGAACTAACAATAAGTATTCAAATCTTAATACTAAACATAAAAACTAAAAACGAATGTGCTTTTGACTTACGTCCGGCAAATGCTAGACAAAAAGTCACCTATTTAGTGTTCGGATGATAGCAAAGATATCCCTTTTTCTCAACCGTGTATGGTGCCAAAATTAAGTATGTTGAATGCAACATGATTTAGGGGAAGCTTCACTCTACTGATATACCTTCTCGCGTACTTAGAAAATTCGTCTGTTAGCAGCGAAGCACTCAAATCCTTATGAATGCATGAATTTTTTACGTGCCATGGATCTGCAGTAATCGTTTGAACAATTTGGTTTTATCGCTTTTGAATTTTTTCAATGTTTGATGAAACAATTCAAAGAGGACAAAACCACATTCTTCCACAAAAAATTCATAACAGGGAAGGTCAAGTTGTCTTTCGTGGTTTTCTAGCACCCAGTGCCAGTTATTAAAGCCTGCAAACTCGATATATTCCTCCTAAATTGGATAGTAAGTTGCCTAGAGCATGTTGTGTCAAAAGTTGGCCACTTTAATCTGACCACTTTGGATGTGTTTAACCATCTACTTCTCTATGTAGCTTAATAACCCCGCCGGGGGTGATTTCTGGTGCAAATAAAACAATAGGTAGTCCCAGCATGACTTAGGTTGTGTTCCGACTTTCAAAAATCGTAACCAAGACTTAACTGGTAGAACTAGGATCAGAGCGAACCCAAGTGGTCTGGTTTGGCAGACCCTCCTAGTACTGATCATGGTTAAAGTGCCTGCATATGGGATGAAATATTCTGACTATGGTTTAAACCTAAAATCTAAAAAAAATATGGTGCATATCAGCATATCGGAAAAATAGTTGGAGTCCTGAAGGTGCTGTTGTGTCGCAATAGATACCGGTAATATAAGCAGCCAAACCAAATGGTTAAAGGCTGATGATCTGTATGGAATTTGGGCTACCAAGTCATGAAGTATTGTATATTATTGTCCTTGCAAGGACTAGAAGCCCCGAGCTATTCAGTAGAGAAATGCTCTACTGAATAGCTCGGGGCTATATGATCACAAATATGTATATGGCTTATTCATCTTGTGATATGTTACATATTTAGTTAAGAGGAAAAGGAAATAGTTTCAAGAAAAGTTTTAAAAAAATGATTTTATTTTAAGCCAGAAAAAATCTCGTTTACTATATATTAGATTGCTTGGAACTAATATATATTGCTTTATTGATACTAAGCATATGCTGCTTTTATTATTAAAAACATATAAGGACCCGTCACTTGCTTATGTTTTTACATATGGGGACCGGTCACTTAACTGCAAATGCTTGAACCAAAGACAAAAGCTTACAGGCTTGCTTATGTTTCAATTTCTGTCTCTAACAAATGTTCTTCATTTTTAATTTATTGAAATTTTGTTGAACTTTATAATTTCTTTTTTACATGAAAGCAGAACTTGCAACATGAGGACCGGTCACTTAACTGGTACTTCTGGATCCAAATATAAAAGCTTACTCGTACAGGCTGGCTTATGTTACTAGTCTAGTCTCTAACAAATGTCCGTTTTTGTTTTACTTGAAAACAGACTTTGCAGACAGTGTTCTGCCTAGCACTGTTGCTAAGTGTCATTGTATGTGTGCACAAATTTAATACATGTTTGTGTAAAACGATATGATGAGGGAACAAGTTAATTCAGTTAAAGGACATAAAGCTGCTGCTACTTTTCGAAAAGATACTACTGCAGCAACAACAAAAACAACAGCAAGACTACTATTTTCTCTAATTTTCTCTAAAATTTTAGGCGTTTTATTGTGTATGTGTTGGTTGGTTGGCTGGTTGGTTGCTTAGTTAGTTAGTCAGTTGGTTTGTTTGCCTGCTGCTTGGTTGTTTGTTTGTTTGTTTGTCTGTACGCCTGCTTGTGCAAGTGTATGAGCTGGTAAGTATTAAGTTTGTTATTCATAAAATTGTTAGAAACTTTTAAGTAAATGAACAATAATGACAAGTAGTCTAATGTTTCCACAGCTCCACTCTGCCCGCCTGCTTGCTTTCTCGCATTAAATACATTTACTTTAACAGAGAGACATTCACAAAATATTTGTTTCTACTGTTTTGCATTATTATAAGTATAAAATGCATTCTATATAAATGTATGCACGTACATACACACATACATATATAATATAATTTAAGGAAAGATTGCATATATTAAATAGCAGGAAGTTTAAGTGTGTTGGTACGCTGCAGCTTGTGTCCTTTTTTTTTCTTCCAATTTGTTTTTTTGTTGGTGGTGATGAAAGAGGTAGAACTTAAATTAAAGGCAAAAGTGGTGTAAGCTGAAGGTGGATAATGTTATTACGCTTTTAAATGGTGGTATGATAATATTTTGTTTTAAGTTGGAGTTTATAATATTTAAACAAAAATACTTCAACTTACTTGCATACACACATACATACATACATATTTCGACTAATACATAAACATATTTTCATTGCATACAATTGTCTGGATTTATAGAAAATATTCAAATTTTGCATATTTTAGTAAAATACAGCTGTGCTAAATTTTGTAGTGAGGTGGAGCTGGCAGAGAGGCAGAGCTGGACTTGGCTTTTGTATTGCAGAAGCTGTTAATATATAAATGTGTGCATGTGTGTGTGTGTTTTAATTTGTATTTATGAGTATGTTGAACATAAATTAAGGAATTTATCAAACTTTTACATTAGCAAGAAGTTAGAAGATGCTTAGCATCATGTTCATACTCGTATATATTAACACGCACAAAATCAATAAATTCGAAAGAAATAGCTAAAGAAAGTATTCTTTATTTTGAATTGACTCGATAAATAAGTTTGAAAGTATAAGCCAGAAATATATTATCTGGCCCACCATATCGAACTTTACCGTTCACCAGCATTTTGAGTTTCATATCTATAAGAGATTTAAAGATTATAGAGAGTGGACCAACGCCAATACAAGCTATTAATTGTAAGTTGAGCTTTAACATCAAATCTTTGGCCAACTTGATTTGATATTTCTTTGTTTTAGTATTCAGCCATTGAAAGATACACAATTGAGCAGTGCGTACTAGCACTTAGTAAGAGAAACATTTTGTATATTTTCTATTTTGCTGATGAGTATTGTAGCGACTACGAAACAGCTAGTTGTCCTCCAGCTAGAGATTTGATTATTATTTTTCTTGTCTTCTTCAATCAAAAATTATTCATCGCAGCAAATTTGTATATTAAAAAATCCTTCTTAAGAAAAAAAACTTAAGAAAGGAAAAAACTTGAACTATAACCTTTTGCACAAATGTACAAACCAAAAATTTAATTTAAAAATTATAAAGTTCAACAAAAATTCAATAAATTAACATTTTCTATTCTCGTTTCTATTCGTTTTCTAAATAATGCATACATGACGTCGTCACAAAATCAACTTGCAAAAACAACACTCTCGACAAACTCTTTTGTTGTCTATGTGCGTCACCTTTGTTGTGTATATACGTCAACTTAATTGAAATCGCGGCTGCCAGATTTAATAATTTACAACCATGTTGACGATATTGAAAGTAGCATACTGAATGATGATTTTAAGATTGTTTTGCTGAAAAATTTGGAACGCAAATTCAATTCAAACAAAATTTTACCACAACTGATTACATGTACATATGTGCAACTTTGCATTTATTGTGGTTATTGATTAAAACGAAGAAATAAAAATTATTATAAATGAAGGAACATAAAATAAAAGAAATTTGATAAAAAAAAAATATTTTGTGAATTTTTACGGGCTTTTTACTAAATATGTTCAAATAGTTTCCTCAAAACACGATCGCCACAACATGATGTTTTAAAAACCTTCTGGCAACGACGCGCTTAGTACGAATACGTTTACCGCGTGTGAGTGGGTAAATACATAAAACTGAACACACACAATCACATGGGTAAGGTAAATATGTGACTGCAAATTCTTACATATAAATATTATTTTCGGTGTTAAAAAGCTGTACGAGTACGATTGCCGAATGTGAAAAAATAATTGAGAAACTAAATCAAGCAGCCACCGCATATAAACTTGACTGGGTATGTTATGTACTCTAGTTAACAGGCCCAGGCTCTAACAAGTAGAAAACATACTTGCGCAAACAATATGCGGTGGCCAGTCACACTGAATCTGGAATTAAAACGGGTGTACTTAGATCAGTAAAAAAGAAACCGGTTGCAGATCCGATGATGTATCAACTTTATGGGATGCATTATTCACTAGTACTCCTGTATAGTTGACAATACTCACACAGGTCACAATTTCTGTCATATGTTTGCAGCATTAACCTTCCTAGTCTCCCCGGTATGCAGTTTTGCAGGCAGTCAATTGAATACAAAGTCTCATTAATTGGTAGGTAAAAGCTCATGAACAGCGTCAATCCTTAACCATCACTACTGGATTCTTATATTACAAGTATCTGTTGCAAGAAAATAACACCTCGCGTACTTTAGCCACCGAAAACGGGCGTGCACGATAGTAATCAGGGAATACTAATTTCCTTCTTTGAAATTTTAGGTTTAAACCACAGCCAGAACGTTTCAGGCAAGACGTAGCTCTTCAAACATGATCAGCGCGAAATGGTCTGCAAGTAGAATCGCCCGCAGGCTCTACCGATCTCCGTACTCCCAATTAACCATTGGTAAAAGTTTCGAAAGTCTAGAATTTTATTTGCTACAATAAACGAGGAACTCCTACCCCATCCACGCCTTAGAAAGCAGCTTATTTCACAGGCGAAGCGTACGCCTGAAAAACGAGTTCTCTCTGTAATGTGTAGTACGATTCGCCGAGCAATCGACCACAAATGAATCAACTCTGGACGATGATCGCGAGTTACATATAAATGTACGAGTTTCGGGAACAAGATCTCTAATCTCGTCAGAGCAAAATCCATTGTAGTAACGATAGAAAAGAGTAATGCACCCAACAATGTGTCAGTGCCCCAGTGAGACAATAAAGTTTTATACTCTACTGTCACCAAAAAGCTTCTTCGCCCTCTCCTGCACACGGTCGAGTAACCCCAAAATGGACTTTGAGACACCGGCACAAACATGAGAGTTGTATACCATTTTCGGACGGATATAGGTGGTATAACTAGTAAGGAGGTCAGATGGAGTGAAGTACATTTTACACCGTTTCAAAAACTCGAGCCACATGAATGCTTCTTTAGAGACATGAAAAATGTGTTCTGTCCAGCGAACATCACGCGGTATCTTCATTCCAAGCATTTGTGGTCGTTTGTTTGTGTGTTAATAAGCAACATTGGGTATTACAAGTTAAAGGCGACCCATTTTTTTGCGATCCCATTCGGAGATTAATAGAAGATCACTGTTCAGTGAGTCGTTCATACTTTGCCTCTTTGCAATGATCTCGGATAAGCTGGGCCTATAACTAAACACGTATGAATGGCAAATTGTGCTGTTGTTCGCAAAAGAGTGACATGGAAGGTCGTTAAGGAAAATAAGAAATAGGGTAGGAGAAAGAACGGAGCCTTGTGGTACCCCTGGATTTGTTTGAAAATTAACACGGTGCCATCGTTCCGAATACTTGTGTGCGATATCGGCCAATTTAGGTAAGCCTCTTGAGGCCAGCTCTGTGGAAAACTAAACACAAATATAGTTCCAAAAGGATGTTGTCCCTAATTGTTGAAGGGGATTTACTTTTTAAAGTGGCCACTTACTTCTGTCTACTCAACCCTACTCCTAAGGCAACAGTTCTTACTATTGTATACACTTTACCAGTTAGGCTAGTTAGTTAAGCCGAGTTAGCTTTTCTAGCCCATAAAGTGTTATGAGATCCTCGTTTCTTTTAACAAATAAAACTCTGAGAAGACGCAAGAATTATATTGACTAGGACTTCCCAAACTCTGGCCAGGGTTTATTTGGGAGAACTGTGATCGATAAAGCCTACGGGAGGTTGGCTTGTAGACGATTTCGATGCTGATCCCGGTTAAACTTGACAGCGTAACACAACTACTGCTGGAACTTTGACGCTTTTACCTTTTCTAAACAAATTCGAACATTAATATGCAATTCACTATCTTCCAATGCAATGCATGCTCAAAAGTACTGATGGGGAGGTGCTTGATAGCCTAAGACAACTATGGTGGAACTCTGACGTTTGTTTGTTACCTTTTTTTTTCTTTTACAAACATATTCGGACAATGATATGTAATATATTAACTACCAATACAATGCATGCCCAAGAACACTAATGAGGAGCCGCCTAATAGTCTAAGACAATTACTGCTGGAACTCTGACGTTTGTTTATTAAAACTTTTTACCTTTTCTAAACAAATTTTGAACATTGATATATAATTTATTAACTTCCAATGCAAGGTGCTTGATATCCTAAGACAACTACGGTGGGACTACTGGTGAGAAGCTGCCTGATAGTCTAAGACAACTAATGCTGGAACTCCGATCTTTTGTTGTTAACATTTTTCACTTTTTCTAAACGAATTCGAACATTGATATATAATTTATTATCTCCCACTGCAATGCTTGCTCAAGAGCATTCGTGGGGAGGTGCTTGATAGCCTAAGACAACTACGGTGGGACCATAGTTGTCTCAGGCTTTTTCATTTACAAACAAATTCGAACATTGATATATAATATTTTAGCTTTCAATACAACGCATGCCACTGGTGAGGAGCTGCCTGACAGCCTAATACAACTACTTCAGAAACTCTAACATTTGTTTGCTAGCATTTTTTACCTTTTCTAAACAAATTCGAACACTGAAATATATAGTAACTCCCTATTGTCTTTGTCTTGCTTTTATCTATGCCAAAGCGGAGTACTTTGGCTCCACGAGGAATGCGATACATCTATGATTTTGCGACCCGTGATATCCTTTGCGACCTATGAACTCAGTTTAAATTTGTGTAGCTTTCATTTGGCAGAAAATTTTAGAAAAGACTTCATTTTTCATTTGAATGCAGTGACTGGCACTTATGTTTGCTGTACCTCTACCCCCTACTTGATTATTTGTTCAAACTCAAGTCCCTTGCCCTTTTCTTGCACCAATATTTGTTTTTAATTTTCATAAATATTTATCAAACTGGCTGCTATTTTATTTTCTTATTTTCCTTATTTCCACAAAAGGGAGTTTCAAGTACAATTGCTACAACCCAACAAGCACTCGCACATTAACGAATGTAAAAATTATTTTTATTTTTAATTTTATTCCACCATTAACAAATCTAAAAATAAGAGAAAACGAAAACAAAAAAAAAAAAAACAAAATTTTGGCATTTTTAATTTATTATGTCTGTCAATGATTTCTTCGTTTTTTGGCAATTGCCAAAAATTTTTACAATAGCGAAAAAAAAACCAGCAAAGAAAATTGACCACTACCATAAACACACACACACACACAAAGATACATATCGCATAGAACAGGCCACCATTCGCGTGACCATGAGGTACAGCTAACACCCATTCAGCATCATCTTTAGAGAGAGTTATTCCACCATCTATAGAAAATGATTAAACATTACAGCCATCGCGTAGTGGCACTGCTTTTTATGGCCACAAAAAAAAAAACAGAAAAATAAATTCAACCAGGAGGTGGGGAAAACACATACGCTGAAATGTGAGTGGACGTGGACATGTGTGGACTCCTTGTGTTCGATTGTGAGAAAATAGAGAAAAAACAAACTTAAAAATAGCAAAATAAAATCAAATTTTTGTTCACTTGCAAATACAAAAACAAATAAATAACAAATAAATTACAAAAAGCAAAACGCGAATACGTAATTTTGCATTTTTATAGAAATTCCGCGATTTGTTGCTTTTTTTCACAATTAATTTCTTTTTTCCACTTTATCCTTAAAACTGCTGCTGCTGTTTTGTGTACGAAAGCATTTTCAGGATAATGATGTTGCAAATAAGAACAAAACATAATAATGCTCACTTGTGGTGCTTTTTATGATTTTTTTTTTTTTTTTGTTCAACTGAAATAAATTTTTGTTATTTGTGTAATTTTATATTGCAGGAGTTGTACAGTCAAAAGGATATGTGTGTTACGTTTGTTGCAGTAGCTTGGAAGTTTTTTTGCTTTTACCAATAAAGAAATACAAACAGCTTATTTTTTAGTTGTGTATATGTCTACATTTCATAGGAGCTACCCTAATCTTCAATAGACTAGGCAACCTTTTAAAAATATTTTCAAACGCTTAACTATATATCCCAATATTTTAAATAAAATATTGAGAATTAAAAAAGAAAAAATGTTCTTGATTTTTGTTGTCTATATGTCTGCATTTCATAGAAGCTACTCTAATCTTCAGTAGACTTGGCAACCTTTGACAAATATTTTCAAATGCTTTATATATCCCAATATTTTCAACAAAACATTGAGAGTTTAAAAAGTAAAGTGTTCTAATAATACCATTCAAACACGAAAAATTAAAACTTTCTTTTGCACACGTTACTATTTTTCTCCTATGAAATAACGACATATAGAGAGCTAGGAAACATAAAAAACCAACAGTTTACATATTTTGTTTATTGTTATTAATAATAAAGTACAATAAATAAACTCAATTTTTTGTTTGTTTATATTTTTTGCACATTTCAATACATAGTATCTTTTAGCAATCCTTAAAGACAAGTTAGTTCCAAAACAAAAGTCTTGACCCTATTTCTCGTGAAGACTTTACGTCTTCAAATATTATGAATAAAACCGGAACGCCTAAACAGGTGACCCAAAAGCCAAAAACTTAACAGTTTTACATGAAAAATAACACCACTTAAATGAACACCGATTTCAGCTGGGTGGGAATAATATTTAGAAATTCAGAAATTTCTTTGAGGTTAATTGGACAATCCAACATTATTTTTGCCGAAACTCAAGCGCAGTCCGAGAAGTTCGATTCAATAAAAATTGTCCATCAATACGAGGACTGATCAAACAATAACCATTATTTTAAATTTTTTCAAAAATATTTATTTGTCCCCTTTAAAGTAATCCCCCACAGACGTCACCAGTTATGACGTCGATGTTCAACAGTTGCTGCGCGATGTCCATGCAGTGTTGTTTTTTTGCTGAAAATTTTGCAATTTTGGAACAATCTTCTTTGCCGCAAGTTCCATCCATAAAAAGTGCTTGGCATGAGCCGAACAATATATCAACATCATCAGAAAACTCCTTGATAATGATGCGACGATTATCCAAAATAATTTTCTTCACTGCTTCAATGTTTTTATCGGTTGTTGACGTGCTCGGGCGACCACGGCGAGCATCGTCTTTGACATCTTCTTGGCCTTCCTTAAACCGGCTATACCACAATTGAACTTGTGTTCTGCTCATAGTAGACTCACGAAACGCCACAGTCAACATATCAAATGTCGTTGCGCAGTTAATTTCATTTTGTACACAAAACTTAATACAGTTTCTTTGATCCATTTTTTCGATTAGTAAAAAATCAAAGAGCACACCAAAACAGGACTATCCTTTTTATCTGTCAAAAGCAAATTGACAATCCGAAATGGTTAATATTGCCAACTTATATAACAGACGTGGGTACCAACATATCAGAAAAAATGCGAAAATCGAAAATACGTAACTCACGAGATTGGAAAATTGCGCTTATTTTTTGATCAGACCTCGTGTTTCTTTTTAAATAACAGCTTTTAGAGAGTAAAATGATCTCATCTTGACAACGAGCCATTCTCAATTTAATACCGTATGGTATTTTTGTGCAATATGTTCACAATTTGACAACGGAATGTTCATAGTCTGACAGCGGTATGTCCACAATTTAACCAGATATGCATTATCGTGCTCGATTTGTTAATGGAGTGTTCTTAGTTTGTAAACTCTGCTTCAAATATTTCAATTTTCAATAATACAAGGTGGGTCAGAATTTACCATGGGGCTAAAACCTTTAATACCTTTTTCGTTTATATATGTATCTTTTTTAATCACCTGAACGACTGAGGATATTGATGTGTCAACTAACGAATTTTCTGAACACCTTAATCTAGCCATACAACACGCTACCACTAGCCATATAAGATCCAGAAAGGTGAGCAATAGAACATATACGAGAGTGCATAGCTCAGTTAAGAAATCTGCTCGAAATCCAAAGAATGGCTTCCCTTAAAAATTATCTGGAAGGTCTTGATGGTACTCCTCAATCCGACTATTCTCTATGGAAAGCGACAAAAAGTCTGAAAAGACCCGTAATAGGTAAGCCACCTTTGCGAACTTCAACTGGCGACTGGGCACGAAGCGATTCCGAAAAGGGGATGGTGTACGTTGATCATTATAGAAATGTTTTTTCGACAAATGATTCAGCGGATGCTGCAGCAGAATTTCCGCCGTATGCTGTTAGACAGCCTGTGTCTTTGAAACTTAATTTTCAAGATGTCGAAAACGTTATAAATAAAGTAAACTCCGGAAAAGCTGCAAGTTTTGACAAAATTACTGGCAAAATGCTTGTACAGTTACCTCGTGTTGCTAGAAGAATTCTTCTTTTCATTTTTAACGCTATTTTGCGCCTAGAATACTATCCTGCAGAGTGGAAGGTGTCTATGGTTACTATGATACCCAAGCCAGGGAAGGATCCCACTAAAGTAGAGTCATATAGACCAATAAGTCTACTGCCAACAATTTCAAAACTATTCGAAAAATTGGTAATGGCGAAGTTGAGTCCAATATTGAACAATGTGGGATGCATCCCTGATCATCAATTTGGCTTTCGGGCTAAACATAGCACCATAGAACAAACGCACAGACTAGTCAATGTCATGAGACAAACCTTTGAGGCGAAGAAGTACTGTTCAGCTCTATTCATTGATGTTTCCCAAGCTTTTGATAAAGTGTGGCACGACGGCTTGATGCACAAAATAAAGTTGAACTTGCCTGCAAACACTCACAAGCTTCTGGAAAGCTATTTATGCGGCCGGAAGTTTGTTATCAGAGAAGGCGACTTTATAAGCCCAACTCAGCCAATCGAGGCAGGAGTTCCCCAAGTTAGCATTCTGGGGCCCATTTTATATTTAATTTACACTTCTGATAAGCCAACCAGATCTGGTATTCACACTTCAACTTTTGCAGATGACACTACATGAAAACCATCAAGTAGCTTCGCGAAATTTGCAGGAGTATATTTCAATATTAGAGAAATGGTTAAAACTTTGGAAAATTAAAGTTAATGAACAAAAGTGTACTCACGTTACATTCACATTGCGTAAACAAATATGCTCGGCTATCCAAATTACCAATTCACCTATTCCGCAGCAAAATGAAGTCAAGTACCTTGGTATTCATCTCGACCGTAGGCTGACGTGGAAGGCTCACATTCACGCGAAAGTCACTCAATTGAAATTAAAAGCAGCGCAATTAAATTGGCTTTGGGAGAAATACTATCTTGAAGTTAGATTGAAAACTTTTGTTATACAATGTAATTCTAAAGACTATATGGTGCGACGGAATTCAGTTATAGGGCACTGCCTCAGCGTCAAACATTGAAAAAATTCAAAGGCGATAAAACCAAATTCTTTGAACAAGTACTGCAGCTCCATGATATAAGAAAAACTTACGAATTCACAAGGATTTTCAAAGTACACAGCAAGGTATATCAGTAAACTGGAACTTCACCCAAACTCTCTGGCGCGAAACATACTTAATTTCAGTGGTCATACTCGGTTGAAAAGAAGGGATACCGTTGCCACCATCAGAGCGTTAAGTAGGTGATTTTACCGATATAATATGCGCAAACTAAAACTTTTTGTCTAGCATTGGCTGGACTTAGTTAATTTTTTTGAATTTAATATTAAGATTTCAAAACTCATTGGTAGTTCACATTTTGCAGATTCCTTAAATAAATTAAAGCTAAAAACAAAAAAAAAATCTTTTTAATCAAAAAATTATAAACAACTTGTTTTGTATGTTTATCAATAATTTATTTAGAGTAATGGGATATAAAGTTAAATGTTTGATTATATCTTTCAAAAATTCCCAAAATCTACTGGCGATCAGGGTGGCTCCTATGAAATGTTGACATATAGATAGCTGGGAAACATAGAAAACGAGCCGTTTATAATACTTTGATTGGTATTAATGTTAGAAGCTAATATAGTGAATAAAACTCAATTGTTTGGAAAAACTACGTTAGAATTTTGAATTAAAATTTCTGATATTTTTTATAAAAAGCATATGATTTAGTTTTGCGATTAGAAATAGAACATAAATTTGTTGTTGTCGATAAATAACCGCAATTTTTTTGGTCATTGGTGACGTTTGTTTTACGATATTCTTTGCTAGCGATAAAATTATCCAAAGAAAAACGTTTTTCTTGAGAAATTATTTTCTCTAAATTTATTCAAAGAAAACTATTTGTCATCGATAAGACTTCTGCAAGAATTTTGTTGTCGTTTGTAGTTTTGCGAATAAGAATAGAAGAACAATTTTTCGTCTTGGATAGATTAGGTTTAATAGTCTGACAGCTATTCAAAAGCCAGTCAACTAAGGTCCAATTTGGTGCCGCGTTGCTGTTTGTCATCGATAAATATTGTATAGAAATTTTTTGTCTTCAATAAATTTTTTATTAAAAATATTTTTTTATGCAAAAATTTTCTATTCGACTTTTATTTTGGAATAATTTTTTCCGCTCGAAATATTAAAAAAAGGGCATCACTTGAGCTGCTTATGTCAAGCGTTTGTTTTGCATTTAATTTATATTCTTCCTTTTTTAGAAATACACAAATGGTCATAAAGTAAAAGAAATGGTTCAATGAATGAATGTTTGAGTTTCCAAAAGTATTTTCTGAAGCTGTTATAAATTCACATACACACATACACATGCACATATGCACAAATAAATGTAGCAAGAAGCGGTGTGCGTGTGTGTGTGTGTGTGTGTGTTGGTTCAATAGAGTACAGTTATGTTGTTGGATATAGCATTGTTTTCCTTAATTAATGTTTAATCAGCAACACAGTGGTCGTTTGCCAAAATTAAAACAAAAAAAAAAAATTCAAACGAAAATCGTCAAAAAAAAGAAAAAAACTTTCACGCGATACTCATTCATCTGCACGCTGTACAGCAGCAATGAAGCACAAGTATCAGTAGTCATTCGGTCCAGGCAACATGAACTTAATGAAACCAAAAACAACAAATACCAAAATACTTACAGTTGCGCGATTTTTTATATGTGTGTTTTGTTTTTGTTTTTTTTTTTTTAATTTTGTACACATACTATTTATTTCTTTGTATCGCTACGAAAACAGTTGAAACAAAAACTAAAAAAACCCAAATTTTACATATTCTCTTCAACTACACAGCCCAGACCCCCTCCTTCCTTCCTGCCATCATACATTTCTTGCGCAAAATGATGGCTAGAAAAAGTTACAAAGCTTAAATCAAAGGGGGGGTTGGGTGGGTGTGCAGGAGCTGGGCAGGATGGGTTTTGAACACTTTGCTGCTTTAAGCTGCTGTTGTTGTTGCTGCTTTTTTGCGCGTGTTTTTTTTTTCTTCTTGTTGTTTCGCAAACGCATGTACTCAAGTGACCAAAAAGCCAAAAACACAGGCCACTACCTCTGCGTTGCAGATGGCATCACCCCGTGTGCGAGTAAGTGAGTGTGCGTTTTAAAGAGGTGAACGTTTCAAGACTGACTGGGTGGTGGCAGTGTTTGTTTAATACGTTTCGTTTTTAAGACTCTAAGTTATTTTATTCCTTGCTGGTGTATAACAGCATGTTTTGGTTTGGGTGCAGGTAGATGGGTACGTAACTTGTTGTTTTGAGTTTATTTTTATTTTAATGTGTTTTTTTTTTTTTGTTCAGTTCTGTTCGCTAAAAAATGGAACAAAACATTATAGAACGGAAATATGTAAATTTTTGTTGTGTTATACTTTTTATGTTGACCAATATAACAAAACATTTGTACGGGTGCTTCCATGTAAACAAATGAAAAGATTTCGGTTGTCCTTAAAAAAGGTGGCATGCCATAACGTCCAGTGAAATAAAGTCCATGGACGCTATGACACGCTTAAAAGTTTCATAAGGTCCATGGACGTTAAGACACTTTTGAAAGTGACATATTGTCCATCACGGAGGTGTCGTAACGTCCGTAGACACTATGACACTTTGCGGAGTGTCATAACATCCATAACTTAAGTAATAATTAAAAAATTTTTGAAGTTGAAAATTTTGATTTTAATACCTTTATCATTACTATATGCGATATATGAACGTATATGTACACTAAGAGAAAAACGACGTTCTTTAATTTATTCTTTAATTTGTCAGCGAATGATAATGCATTTCTCGCTAAATTGTGGTCACATCGTTGTCAAACTGTGAACATACCGCCGTCAAATTGCGAATAGATGGCACAAAAATACCGGTATTAAATTGAGAATGTCTTGTTGTCAAGATGAGATCGATTTGTTCAATTAAGAACGAATGTTGTCAAAACGACAACGCCTTTTGTCACCTGTTACGATTTGTTTATAATTTTGCCATTACGTTTTCTGTGTTTTCTAAGTGCTGCTATTTAAAAAGAAATATCTATGTACATACATATATAATAATATAAAGGACAAGCAATTTTATTTATCTGATAAGCAATCAGATGAAAGAAAATTGTTTTATGTATTGATAGTAATATTTAAAACCTCAGATACTGATATATGTATGTGCAATGCCCAATTGCTGATCAAGTTTTTGGTTTTGATAATCTTTATTACTTTGCATTGGTTGATCACTCATAAAGGAAGTATGGAGGAAAAATCGGCGCCAAAAACTTGATCAGCAATTGGGCATTGCACATACATATATCAGTATCTGAGGTTTTTAATATTACTATTAACACATTAAACAATTTTCTTTCATTTGATTGCTTATCAGATAAATCAAATTGCTTTTCCTTTATATTATTATAAGGTGGCATGTCATAAGGTCCAGTGTCATAGTGTCCATGGGTGTTATGACACATTTAAAAGTGTCGTAAGGTCTGTGGACAGTAAGACACTTTTCAAAATACCATAGCGCCCATGGGTATAGTGACACTTTGAAAGTGGACATTATGTAATTTTTAAAAATTTCATAAGGCCCATAATTAAAAAAGAAGTTAAAAATGAAAATAGCGGTGGCATGTCATAATGTCCAGTGTCATAATGTCCATGGACACTGTCACACACATAAACGTGTCATAAGGTCCATGGTCAGTATGACACTTTTGAAAATGTCATAGCGTGCATGGGCATAGTGACACTTTGCAAATAGACATAATGTCATTTTTTAAAGTGTCATAAGGCCCATAATTAAAAGAGATGTTAAATATGAAAATAACGGGGGCATGTCATAATGTCCAGTGTCATAATGTCCATGGACACTGTGACACACATAAGCGTGTCACAAGGTCCATGGACAGTATCGAGCATGCACTGGTGTTCAAATTGAGTTAGTCTAGAATTGAAAAATGATAAATGAAAGGCAGAAAAAAGCTGGACATTTACCTGTGATTCACACTCTTAAAATTTAATCTTCCGATAGACAAAGCTTTAAAACGAGTACTGGAAAGCATTTTACTAACTTTATGGTTATGCCACGTTCTTAGCCAAATTACTAAAATCCTGTAAAATGGAAGTTTTTAATAAGTGATGTTTAAATAATAAGTTTGTAGGCATTTTTTAATTGCTTAAGATTTTCATGGAAACCCCCATATGGTGTTTGAAATATTTATTTCTATTTTTATGTCGCTGCTTAAAAACATCATTTTATTTTTTAACTTCATTTTTTATTTATTTTCCTATTTTTTTTTGCTTTTTGTGTTCTTCTACGAGGATCGTGGTTTATTTCTATTTTTCAGAATTAAAACAATAACAATGTCCAGGCGACGGGCAAAAAGAGATGTTCGGCTGAATTGAAGCGGTGCTGTTTCAACCAGACACCACAAAATTGTACAGAAAATGAGTTTTGACCAATAACATTGAGAGTATGAGTAAAGTGAGTTTGGTTTTTTTTCTTCTGTTCATCATTTTCGCTTACAACAGCGGCACAAATAAAACACATGCCAAATAAATTCGCGGCCATCTAAAAAAGAAGCACTGAAATAAAAATAACATACAGTTACTTAAAAAAAATTAACAAAACATTAAAAAGAAAAAATTAAAAACAAGGAATGAATTATTTTGGGAAGTCGCAACACATACTCGTACACCACGATTTACACTGGGGATCAATACAAGGCGAATTTGGCACGAGTATTAAAATGATGCATTCGCTTTCGGCTGGAGGTAATTTGTTTGCACAGAAAATGTAACGAGCTAAAGTTCTTTAAGCAAAATTTTTTGGCCGACAGTTTTGTTACTGACAAATTTTTTATAATAAATTTTTTCGTAATAAATTGTAGCTGGCGATATCTTTTATATATATGCATAATATTTGTTATCGACAAATTATCTTCAGAATGTGTTTTTCATGGTGAATATTAATTGTATCGATATTCTCTAGTAATCGTTTAGTTGTCGACAGAAAATTTTACTATCGATAACTTTTCTTTAGATTATTTTTATTACCTTAATAAAGAGTAGTTAGCGAAAATGTGTTTTTCATGGTGAATATTAATTATATCCATATTACCTAGTAGTCGTTTAGTTGCCCAAACAAAATTTGACTATCGATAACTTTTCTTTAGACAACGAAAAAAATTTTTCAACAGAAAATGTTTGATTTATCAATTAATCGATGTATCAATGAAGCGATATGTTTTCCATAGAAGTTTTTTTTTTTTGCCATCAATATATTTTGACTTGAAAATTTGTATTAATAAATTTTCTACAAAAAATGTTGAATATCTTCGACTAACGAATTTCTTTTCTATTAAAAATTTTTTACCTACAAAATTATTTATTTATTTTTTTATTAAAATTAATTACAATAACAAAATTATGGTAATTAAAAAGTAAAAGATAACTCGCTACAAAAGCTTCCGTCTCATAAAATTAAATATATATAATTTACGAATTGTGTAGTAGATTACAATCTTATATGAATTTATCGAAAATTTCAATGTTGTGTTCTTTAATATTTTTTAAACACTTTGATGGTTGAGTGGGTTTGAACAGTTTTATCCTGGTATTGTGAAAACGCTGATCGATCAATATTTGATAAATAATTTGTTCGATAAATCGATAGAAATGTTTATTTTGCAACATTTGTCTTATCGATAAATTAAATATTTTTGTTATCGATTTTCTAAAAAAAATTTTCCCACCATACATTTTTTTAGTCAAAGTTTTTGTTATTGTTAATTTTTTTATAATAATTCTAGCCAGTTTTCTATACATAATTTTTGTTAGCGATAAATTTTCTTTGAAATGAAACATTTTCATTATCGTTTAATTTACTATAAAACATTTTTGTTATTGATTTTCTACAAAAAATGCTTCTCACCATGAATTGTTTTAGCCAAAATTTTTGTTACTGTTAATTTTTTTATAATAACTCTAGCCACTTTTCTATACATAATTTTTATTATCGATAAATTTTCTTTGAAAAATATTTCACATAGTGAATGTCCAATATGTTCATATTACCAAGAAATTGTTTAATATTCGATAAACATTTTTGCTATCGATAACTTTAGTTTAGATAACTTTTAATAAATCGATAAATTTTCCATTGAAATTTTTTGCTGTAAACACAAGTAAATATTGGCTGGAAAATTTTCACTACCTATAAAAAAAATAATAGCAACTGATGCATAGCTGATATATCGATAAACAAATTACTTTTCGATTAAAAATTTTTGTTTTTTTGTTATAATAAATCTAGCCGGTGCCAGCTTTTCTATACATAATTTTTGCTATCGAGTTTTTCTACAAAGAAATCGTTTAGTTCCCTAGAATTTTTTTTATCGATAACTTTATTTTCGAAAATATTTACTGCCATGAAATTTTTTTCAGGTAATGTTTGTTATTGCGGAATATTCAATTTGTTAACAAATTGATCATTTTTGCATAGATTTTTTTTTTGCTATCAAAAAATTTGGATTGGAAAACTTTTCTATAAAAAATATTAGTCACTGATAAATTTGGATTGGAAAAATTTTCTATAAAAATTATGAATAGCTGATGCATCGATATACAAATTACTTTCTCATTAAATATTTTTCTTATCGTTAAAATATTTGTTGGAAACTTTTTGACGCTGATAAATGTTAAGCATTAAACACATTGAAACCAGCAGACAACCGACTTCAATATGTCAAATATAAACTACAAGCATCTAAATGCGAACGTCTATTTTGAATGCAGGTTGTTGTCCATGCTATTTTTTTGCCGAATTAAACTAATTTATATTTCTCTTGACTACAGAGTAAAAACAGTGTGACCAACGTATAAAAAAAAATATGTAATAAAAAAAATTTTCACTTGGAAATATTTTATTTTCTAATATAACATAATAAAATAACAAAATTTAAAGGAGATTTTAAATAGATAAAAAAATTTATTTGTTTTGTTGTTAAATATGCGCATACATACTTATCCTCAAAATAAAAATTTGTAATTTTATAAAAAAACTAGTTAAAGGACAAATAACAAAAACTGCTTGGCAAACAATAAAAAATTGTACACTGATAAGATAAAACAGTGATTAATTTGTGTTTGTGTTTTTGCCGTTTATGTGTAAACGGAAAGAGCTTGTTTGCCAAATGGTTTGCATAGTTTATTTACTTCATTTATGAGCAGTGTTAATAGCATTTTTGACGCAAAATTTCAACAGAAGGGTATAAATTTTTGTTCCTTGAGTAGAACTATTTTTGGGCAACATTTTCAAAACTTCGATAAGCAGTTGTAAAGTTTCAATTTCTTAAGATTGTTCTCATCATAAAGCAGAATGCTGCTTCATCTGTGCTCATGGATGGTATAAATATTGAGGAATCGAATGCTCTTGATGTTCTTGGAATGAAGATACAGTGTGATGTTCGCTGGACTGAACACATTTTTCATGTCTCCAAAGAAGCATTCAAGTGTCTTGGTTTTTTTGAAACGGTGTAAGATGTACTTCACTCCATCCGACCTCCTTACTATTTATACCACCTACATCCGACCGAAAATGGAATACAACTCTCATGTTTGGGCCGGTGCCTCAAAGTCTATTTTGGGGTTACTCGACCGTGTGCAGGAGAGGGCGAAGAAGCTCATCGGTGACAGTAGGGTATCCAATTCTATTGACTCACTGGAGCATCGACGCAGTGTGGGATGCGTTACTCTGTTCTATCGATACTACAATGGATTTTGCTCTGACGAGATTAGGGATCTTGTTCCCGAAACACGCACATTTTTACGTAGCACGCGCTCATTGTCTAGAGCTCATCCATTTGTGGTCGATCGCCCGGGGAATCGCACTACGCATTACAGAGAGAATTCGTTTTTCAGCCGAACGCTTCGTCTGTGGAATAATTTGCCTGCAGACGTGTTTCCTGTCTGTTATAACGTTGAAAGGTTCAAGTCAAATGTTCACAAACACTACTCCCTCTTTCCCCCTCCTAACAACCTATTTTCCTAGTTCTGGTACAATGCACTGCATATGTAGGGGTCATCCCCTGAGTACTGGTCCAATATAAAAAAAAAAAAAAAAAAAAGAAGATGTATCAGATTATATTTTCTACTTTGAAGGATGGCCGAACTTGTATTAAGCGTAGTAAACAAAAACTCTTTTTAAGTTAAGCTGCTTTTTTTTAGCTTTTAAGACTTTTTATTAGAGAGAAGAACTTATTTTACAAAAGCTATGATGATGATACAGCATTTCTTAGCATACATAGTAACCACCAGCAAGCATCAATAAACTTTCAGGAACATATCGACAAACTAGAGAAATGGCTCAAGCTTTGGAAAATCAAGGTTAATGAACAAAAGTGTGCCCATGTTACATTTGCACTGCGTCTAGGAACATGCTCACCCATTACTATTAACAATAAAGTAATACCTCAACACAGTGAAGTCAAATACCTCGGTATTCATCTTGACCGTAGACTAACATGAAAGTCGCACATCGAGGCAAAAGTAACGCAGATGAAATTGAAATCAGTGCAAATTAACTGGCTAATAGACAAAAATTCAACTTTGAAGCTTGATTGTAAACTTTTGCTCGATTCTAAAGCGAATATGGTGCTATGGGATTCAATTATGGGGCACAGCCTCTGCATCTAACATTGAAAAAATTCAAAGAAGTCAAAATAGAATTCTCCGTAGAATTACAAATGTTCTATGGTACGTTAAAAACTCACGAATCCACGCAGATTTGAACGTACCTTTTGTGAAATCTGAATTTGTGAAGTACGCGACAAGATATATTAACAAACTTGAAATCCATCAAAATCGACTTGCAGTTAATATCCTTAACTTTGGTGGTCATACCCGCCTGAGAAGGAGGGATACTTTGGCTACCATTAGAGCTCTAAACAGATGACTGAATTCTGAAATAATATTCGCATAAAAATAAATTTTCGTCCAGCACTGGCAGGACTTTAATTACAATATTTTTAGTGTTAAGATTTGAATACTTATTGTCATTACATTTTTTATGTAGATTCAATAAATAAAAAAATAAAGAAAAAAAAAAAAACAAAAGTTTGATATAAATAGAACTCGTTTAATGAAGTAATGGAATTTCGTAAGGCTAAAAACTCGAGGGTGGTCACACTGAAGTATACTTTTATATAAATGAATTTATATTGCAGTCGTATTCAAAATAATTCAGCAGTCGACTACACGACTACAATTGCCGGTTGCAGCATTTGCTGTCGTGAAGTTGTGAAGTCTATATGTTTTATACTTTAGTCACGGATCGATAATTGATATATCGATGAATTAATATAAATATATTTACTATAAAAATTGTTTGTTATTCATCAATTTTCTACAAACATTTTTATTTCCGTCAGCCAAAGTTTTTATGACCAACAATTTTTTTTATAGTAAATCTAGCCAGCGATAGTTTTTTTTTTGCTTTTAATAAATTTTCTACAAAAATTCGTTTCCATGGCAAACGCTCAATATATCCACATTACCGAGAAGTCGGTTATCCATAGAAATATTTTGCTTTCGATATATATTTTTTTTTTTAATTTTTACTGACCATAAATTTTGAATAAGTATCAAATCGATGACTATTAGTTATAATAGAATTTTTTTTTTCAGAAAATTTTCATTACCCATAATATTTTTTAAAAGAGAATTTTCACTGCCAAGATAAGATATTTTACCTCAGCAAATGTTTGTATTGGATGAATATATGATATATCGGTATTATTAATTAAGCAATATGTTTGCATGAAATATTTTTGCTATCGATAACTTTCACTTAGAGACTTTGCTACTAACACATTTTTCACTAAAAATCTTATCATAATTATAGTTGATGTCACATTTATGAATATGATATATCAATATTATTTGTAAATTTTATGCAAAAAATAATTGTTATGGATAAATTTCGATTGGAAAGGTTTTATTATCAATAAATTTTCTCCAGTAAATTTTTATCACCGATGAGTATTTCATATACCAGCACTATTTTTAATACAATAGATTTTACAGAAAAAATTTTTGCGATCACAAATTTCTTTTGTTTTTGTTTTGGGTTTTTACTATTGATAAATTTTTGGTGAGAAATGTTTGTCCATGATGAATATTTTGTGTATCGATATTCTTGATTACTATGATTTTCGCTATCCTTTTTTTTTGCTTTTGAAAAATTTTTATTACCGGTAAAATTACTGCAGAAAATGTTTTTTTATTAATGCTTATATCCATAATTGATAATATCGATAAATCATACATTTTCTGCTGAACACTTTTTATCGATAAATTTATTTCGGAAATTTTTACTACTGATAAATTTTGTTTTTGTTTTGGGTTTTTACTATTGATAAATTTTTGGTGAGAAATGTTTGTCCATGATGAATATTTTGTGTATCGATATTCTTGATTACTATGATTTTCGCTATCCTTTTTTTTTGCTTTTGAAAAATTTTTATTACCGGTAAAATTACTGCAGAAAATGTTTTTTTATTAATGCTTATATCCATAATTGATAATATCGATAAATCATACATTTTCTGCTGAACACTTTTTATCGATAAATTTATTTCGGAAATTTTTACTACTGATAAATTTTCTACAGAAAGACTTTGCCATTGTTTATTATTTGCTATATCGATATTACCCAAAAATTCGATTTGCAAAATTCCTACTACCGTTAGTTTTTCTAAAGAAACTGTTTATCATCGATGTATTTGAAATAGCAATAATAAAGATACATTGATAAATTTTCAAGAGAAAACTTTCGCTATCGAAACATTTTTTCCAAACATTTCTTATACATCAGTAATATGATTTACTAATAAATCACTATGATAAATTTTAGCTATCGGTAAATTTTCTCTAGAAATTTTTTATTAACTATAAAAATATTGCAGAAAATTTTTGTAATTATTGATTATATGGATATTAAATACATTAATAATTGCATTGAAATATTATATAACATATCGATAATATCAATAAATCCGATTATATCAATTAATCATAACTTTTCTGTGGAATATTTTTTATCGATAAATTATTTTAAGATAGTTATTTCTATTGATAAATTTTCTTTGGATAATGCTTGCTATTGTTGATCATTTGATATATAGATATTATCGATAAATCGATTAATTTTCTGTTGCTAAATTTCGACTAGAAAGTTCTTACTACTAATAAATTTTCTAAAGAAAATTTTTATCCTCGGTGAGTATTTTAGATATTAATAATATGAATATATCAAGAACTTGTCTATAGAAAGTTTCCGCTAAGAAAAAAATTTTAATAGAAAATTTTTGCCATCGAAAATATAAAATTTTCAACAGAATATTTTGCCGCCAAAAAATCTATAAAAAATTTTGTCATCAAAGAAATTTTCAAAAATCAATAAAAAATTTTGTCATCAAAGAAATTTTCAACAGAAAACTTTTGCCACCGAAAAAATTGCATTAGAAAATTTTTGCTGTCGAAAAAATGTTCAATAAAAAATGCTTGATATCGAAAAACTTTTCAATAGAAAATGATTGCTATCGACAAAGTTTTCAGTAGAAAAATGTTGCTGTAGAAAAAATGTTCAATACAAAACTTTTGGTGTTGAAAGAGTTATAATAGAAAATTTTTGGTGTCGAAAAACATTTTAATACAAAATTTTTGTCATCGACGAAATTAACAGAAGAAAATTTTCAATAAGAAGTTTTTGCTGTCGAAAAAATTTTCAATAGAAACTTTTGTTGCAGATAAAATTTTAATTAAAAATCTTTGCTCTGGAAAAAAATTTCAATTGAAATTTTTTGGTGGCGAAGAAATTTTCAATAGAAAATATTTGCTGTCGAAAAAATGTTTAAAAAAAATTTTTTCCATTAGAGAAATTTTCAATAGAAAGTTTTTGGTATAGAAAAACTTTTAAGGCAAAAATTTTTCCATCGAAGAACTTTTCAACAGAGAATGTTTACTATTGAAAAAATTTTCAATAAAAAACGTTTGTTGTCGAATAAAATTTAATAAAAAATTTTTGGTGTCGAATAATCTTTTTATATAAAATTTTTGGTGTGAAAGAAGTTTTCAGTAGAAAATTTTTGCTGTCGAAAAAATTTTCAATAGCAAATTTTTATTGTAGAAAAAACTTTGAATAGAAAATCTTTGCTGCTAATAAAAATTTCAATAGAAAATTTTTGGTGTTGAATTTTATTAATAGAAAATTTTTGGTGTTGAAGAAATTATTAATAGGAAATTTTTGCTGTCGAAAAAAATATTTATTATAAAATTTTTGCTGTCGAAAAATTTTCAATACACAATTTTTCAGAGAAAATTTTTGCCGTCGAAAAACTTTTTCATGTAAAATATTTGCTGTGGAAAGAATTTCAATAGAAAAATTGTAGAAAAAGTTTCAATACAAAATCTTTGCTGTCAAAAAAACTTTCAATAGAAAGTTTTTAGTGTCGAATAAAGTTTTAACAGAAAATTTTTCGTGTGGAAGATATTTTTATAAAGGAAATTTTTGCTGTCGGAAAAATTTTCAATTAAAAATTTTAATGTAAAATTTTTGCTGTCGAAAAATTTTCAATAGAAAAATTTTGTTGTAGAAAAAAGTTTTAATAGAAAATCTTTGCTGTCAAAAAAGTTCAATAGAAAATTTTTGGTGCCGAATAAAGTTTTAATAGAAAATTTTAGCAGTCGAAAAAGTTTTTGATGTAAAATTTTTGCTGGCGAAATAATTTTCAATAGAAAATTTTGCTATTAAAAAAATTTTATATACAAAATTTTTTTATCAAAAAATAGGAAGAACATTTTTTGCATCGAAAAAATTTTTCTTGGAAAATCAATTCATTGGAAAAAGCTTATTTATTGTTAATTTTTTTGGGCAAAATTTTTGCTACTGCTAAATATTCTATAGAAAATTTTTGTTATAGATTATTTCTAATCAAAAATAATTCTAACCACAAATTTCTATTGAAAAATGTTTATATCTTCTGTAGAAAATATTATAGAATAAATGAATAATTTATGTAACCATATTTTCGATGCATAATTTTTCATTGAACAGCACCAGTCCTTTCAGGGTCTGCTTACCATACAGCAAGACTTATTGTAAGTTGTTGAAGAAGAAAAAAAAAAATAATACAATAATAAAAAAGTCAACTTAATCATCATCCGAATCGTCGTCATCAACGTCATTGGCATTCAACGTCAACACCGTTATTTAGTCGTTGAACATTAACAACAATATAAAAACGGATATGAGTGGAAAGTGTACATGTTTGAGTGTGAGTGTGTGTGTGAGTATGTGTGTGTGTATGATATTGTTACTGCTATTGATGATACATGTATTTCATTATGACAATGACCACTTGGTACCACCCTATACTTATTTTGCTTAAACGATTTGCAGCCTGCTTTGCGAAAATGAGCAAAAAATATATGTTGCTGTGTTTCGCTTAAGCATCCATCTATAGACATTTAACTACAAGGATAATATGGTAAAATATTCTCTACTCACCAAAACACCTCTGCCTCCCCCTTCTCCTCCTCGCCCCTCCTCCTGCTAAAGCAGCTTGCTTAATTTCGATTTTTTACTTATCCAATTCGTTTTTTGTCAATTTCTAGAATTTTATAGTTCAGCTTGTTTTGCTTTTTCTGCTTTTTTTTTGGCAACTCCGCTGGCGTTTGGTGTTGGTTGTTAAATAAACGAACGCCACTACTCCTCCTGCAAAAAAAGTTGCTTTGCTCTTATTTGGATACTTTTTTTTTTTTTTTGTAATGAACAATGGTCAATTGCTTTGGCTTCTGCTGCGCTAACGGGAGGTTGTTTTCGGTAAAAGGAAACAGTAGGCTGCTTTTTAATACAGTTTTTTTTTCTTCATTTTTTGATGTTAATATTTTGTTGCTTAATATAAAGGTAGCAAAGTACAAAAAAAAAGATGGGGAAAAAATTCCTATTTGAAATTGAAGTCTTTTGTAATAAAAGTCATGTCAAACGCGTGTTGAATGTTGGGCGCAGGGAGTAAATACAAAAAAAATTTAACGAAAATTTTGACAAACTCTTTGTTTAAATATCTGCCAAAAAAAGTATTTACTGCAACAGTGCCAGCACCTAGAGGTAACAAAACGAAGAAACTATAGAACACATTTGCCGGTTGCAAAAAAGTTTCTACAAATTTTCCAACACAAGACAATAAGAATATTGTTTTACCTTAACAAAGCAACTCTTCAAAACCTTGACTGTAGTGCAGTTTCACTGTTTTAAATAAGCCGACAAAAAATCAGATTTTAATTAAAGGTTTATTTTAAACATGGCCAAGTAATCTAGGACATATTCTTTGATCTGATGAAAAGCTCCTCAATTCCAGTAGATGCAAATCATTAATTTGAAACGATCTGAAAAAATTAATTACCAAACTCTAAAGAAAATTTGTTGCTAACAAAACATTTCTATAGAACATGCACGCAAAGGAAAGACAGTTTAAAATATGGCTACAGCAACATTAGTATATGCACCATAACATTGAGTATTATTGTTAAAAACAGTCTATTATCGATTTAATTATAGCTTGCTTCCCCATAAATCGTTTGCTTTTCTGTAAATCTAGTGTTACCGTCTATCAATTTCCGAATATGGTTGCATGCAATGTTAGTATTGTGTGTGAATTTTCTTCTAAATTGCACCCAATACTAAAATATTTGTTTTAATCATATCTATGACACACTTACTCCCATATAACATATATAAGTTCACAGAATAAACTTACTATTGTCAACATTAACGACTTATGGCGTTTTCTTTTCTAGAAAAAGTGTAACATTTTCTATATTCTTTTGCCAAAAAAATACAGAAGTATACAGTTTTCTCAACTTTTTTTCAGATATTTATAGTTATTGCGACATCTTCTTTTCATCTCAATAAAGCTTAAAATTTAAAACTTGAATTTTAAGAAAAAGGTGCAGCATACAGGCAAAACTTTTCCAGAAAATAAAACGGCATTAGTCGTTATAACACTGATATGTCTCTTGTTTCAAAGGAAAAAAAAACAAACAAAAAAAAAATCAGCTGAAAATTAGAACTGCGCAAAAATGCATATAAAGCGTATGCAGAAATGGAAAGGTAAGTTAAAATATTAATATTTGTATGTATGTTGTAATCAACTATGCTAAGACGAAGTCAACCATATTGTTGGCCAACCATATTATGATTGTGCCCAACAATACTATTGTTACAACCAAACTAATTTTAATGACAAACCATACTATTGTTGACAACAACCATATTATATTACATCCAACAATATACATGATTTCTAAATATGCAGTTCTTTTCAAAATACTTATGGAAGATTATGATCTGACATCTCGGAAATGCAGGATTAATGCGTTACACACATTCTGTCCTATGAACCGAATATACTTTTTCGGAAAGGGGAGAAAATATACAAATACACGTGTATTGCCGATTTTCATGTACACGTCAGATTATTGTTTTTTTTATAGAATATAAAGCTTCTAGTGTCCGTCTGTCTGTCTGTGTGAAAGAACTTGGATGAAGTTTTTAACCCTTTTCCCGTGATCCAATCAAGCTGGCAGACGTGGAAATGTCTGTATCACGTCAAATTAAAAAACAAAAATAGATTTTTATCAATTCTCAGATACTATTTTACATCCAACCATAGATGCTAAAACCAGTTGAAGTCGAAACTATTTACAAGTGTGAAACCTGTTTCTATATGGCGAATTATTCTTAATTATTTAAAAACTAAAAAATGTATTATAATCCTTTATAGTTTTACATTATATTATTATACCTATGTACATAATAATGGCATAATTTACAACTAATAAACAAAATATATAGTATGGTTTATCCAGGGGCAAGATTCCGCAAGTATGATTTTTTTTCTACCAGTGAACACTCAAAATAAAGTTCACTGAAAGACACAGTGTTCGCTTTTCATCAAAAAGCGATTTCGTAAGAAACAAAACACTTCATTGCACTGAGTGTGATTTTTCAGGCTGAACGATATAGTGATTTGTGAAATTAACTGTGTCACATAAATTGTTTAATAGATAATTTTAATATACATACTTAATCCTTTTGTTTATTTTTTTCAAGTTCAAAATATTTTACAAAAAACTAAAATTCACCGAAGATTTTTGGGTGAAAAAATAATTATTAAGTGTACACTTTAAGTGTCAAAATTATTCATTCTCACCATTGCGGGCTCAAAATCAAAAGTGAACAATGAAATTGGTGAACATTTAAAATTCATCGTTGCAGAATTTGGCCCCAGGAATGTCGTTTATTTAATTAATATGGTGAAGGATGACAAAAATATGATTCTATGTCAATAAAGCTATTTATGCTATTATGCTCTGGAGTACCGCAGGGAAGCCATCTAGGACCGATTCTTTTTATATTGTTCATTAATGATCTACCATCTGTCATAAAATTTTCCAATATTCTAATCTATGCAGACGATGTAAAAATTTTTCAACATATGGGCTCTGGAATCAAAACTGCCTCCAACTGGATTTGGATAATTTCTTTAATTGGTCTAAGCAAAACCTTTTAAAGTTAAATTTCAGCAAGTGCAAGCAAGAAAATATAACCCTCATAGGCATTTAAGGCTTGGTGGCCATCTATTAGACACAGTTGAAGAATTTCTAGATCTGGGTGTTTTATTTGATAGAAAACTTACATTCAACCAACACATTAGCTTTTGCTCAAGTAAAACAAGGGGGGTGCTTGGCTTTGTAAAGCGGTCTAAAGAATTTGCTGGCTCCACTGTTGTGAAGCAATTGTATACATCTTTAGTCAGGCCAATACTGGAATATGGCTCGATTATATGGGACTCTTTTTATAATGTTCATAGAGATCGAATTGAGTCTATCCAAAAACAATTCCTTCTTTTCATCCTACGCAGTATCTACCCGGAGACTGTAGCCAACTTACCATCCTATGAGTTCAGACTGCAACAAATAAAGCTGCCTTCTTTGACAAGTCGCAGAAAAAAGTTAAATGTCATTTTTGTCCTCAAATTGATTAACGGCAATATCTGCTCTGAGTATCTGGTGTTCAAACTAAATTTTGATGTTCCCCAGCGTAGTCTTCGTCAATATCAACCTTTGTCAGTGCTTTATTACCGTCAGAATTATGCTAATGCAGATCCTTTCCGTAGATTATGCTGTTGTTTTAATGAACTGTACCACGTTTGACTTTTCGATGAACTTAAATTTTGTTAAGCGTAGTATAATTTTAGTATTAAATTCCAGTAATTAACAAATTTTTTTTATTGCTTATAAATTTTTTTTCCCAGTAATCAGCTTTTTGTTTAACTTTTTTTTATTAATTTTTGTAATTATTTTTTAACTCATATGTGTGTACATATATATAATAGCTGCCTGTAAGGAGTTATTCTCCATAGGCATAAATTAATAAATAAATAAAAAATGATATTAGTATGGTTGTTTAATGAAAATAATACGGTTATATGATATAATGGTTGGCATAATAACATGGTTGGGTACGACATTATTATGGTAACTTTTACTAGGATTTTCACAATTATAACAATGTTAAACCAGAATATATTTGAGTTATTTTTAACATTTTATTTTATAAAACTATAGTAAAGCATATCAATGGCGTTTCAAATATAACAATACAAAATTATCAATACCAACCATATAATTAAACAATAGAATGTTGCCCTTAGCATGTTGTCAAGTCATTCATGTATTTTTTCGACGTGTTGAAAACATTGCTTGCCACGACGTTTTTTTTTATTAAGGTAGCTCCTATGAAATGTTGACATACAGATAGCTAGGAAACACAAAAGGTAAGCAGTTTATATATTTTAATTTTTATCGATATTAGAAAGTAATGAAGTAAGTTTGAAAGCTTTTTTGTTGCTAACTTTAAGACCTACAAAAAAGTTCAATTTTGTTTTTGTTATTATCCTTTAAAATTTCTGACCTCATTGCTTAAAACATAAATTTTTATTTTTATACATTATATAAATTCACCTGACCGCAGCTACATTAATGAAATTTTTCGCGGTTTTGTCAGCATTTCTTGTAAAGTCACCCGCAATTTCTTTTGGCTTTTATCATAAATTTGATATAAATGTTTGTTTTTTTCTGCAGGCACAAATGTTTGTGTCTCTGATTGCATCTCATAAAATGGGCAATCATTTAACCAAATATTCCAACAACTCAACCATGTCATGGATATATTTTTTTTATTGTGTTATTGCAACGCATTAAAAAAAAAGTTCCCAGCCTCGGCATGTAAACGGAAATTTGCGGCAATTAAAGAAACCGTACGTATGTTTTTAAAACTTGCTTGGCATGCACGGTTTTTATTTAATAATTTTTATTTTTTGGGAAATTCATAAATAAATAAAGAAATAATACAATTAATATAAGCAATCGTGGATAAAAAAAATAGCCAAATCGTAAACCGTTTTTTGTTTGTTTCGCTTCTGAAGTTGACCATACTTATAAGTAACTTATTGAGCACTGTTTAGCAAACAATATAATCTGTAGGGGTTATGTAAGGAAAGTAAACCAGTCTTAAAAAGCACACAAAATAGATTTTGCTTAAATTCTGGAAAGGATTTATTGTACCATAAATAATTCTTGTCTTTAAAGAATAACGCAATATTTAGCAAAATGTAAGTTCTGGAAATGATTTATTATACCATAAATAATTCTTGTCCTTCAGTTGCACCCAATTTTTAGTAAAATTGTAGCTTGTGTGTAGCATACTTTAGGGCTTTGACTTGTGTGTATCATACAGCCATGTTCCGAGAACGCGCGTTCTGAAACCACAATGCGTTTTGAAAAACGCTTAATTGATTTTTAGGTGTTCTGAGGAACGCGCGTTTTACTGGCGTTCAGGAGTTTTTTCCGAAAAAATACAACAAGTGTTTTACATACGTATATATGTATGTGGTAATAATATAAAACAAACAAAAAAAAATTTGACAACATATAAAAAAAGTTTTCAATTTAGTTTTATTAATGAAAATGTGCAAAATTCTTTAAACTTTTTATTAAAATAAAAAGAAAACATATTAAGTTTTAATAGCGAATAATTTGATTGCCTTTTGCAAGTTCAGTTTTGGCAAATTCAATCAGTTCACTTCAATATATACATGGGAGTTGAAGTCGCCAATTTTAGGCGATATGCGTTTTCCAGAACACCTATTTGGCGATTTCAAATCGCAAAACCATTTTTTTTGCGTAATACGTTTCTCAGAAGACCTATTTGGCGTTTTCAAATCGAAAACGCTAAATTTAAGCGATTTGCGTTTCTCAGAACATGCATGATTCTTACACCTGTAGCTTTGATGTAGTATAATGTAAGGTTGTAGCTTGTTTTTAGTATACTTTATTGTTGTAGTTTATGTACAGTATACTGTATGGTAGTAGCTTGTGTGTAGTATACTTTAAGTTTGTAGCTTTTTTGTAGTATATTTTAAGATTCTAGCTCATTCATAGTACACTTTAGTGTTGTAGTCTATGTGTAGCATACCTTAAGGTTGTAGTTTGTTTGTATTATACTTTAAGGCTGTAGCTTGTGGGTAGTATGCTTTTAGGTTGTAGCTCTATTGAATTTTATTTTAAGGGTTATAATTTCTACATTTTCTTTTTCGTCCTTATAAATTATAACCGTTATTTAAATTTTTTTCAAAAAATAGTTATTTATATATCATTAGCTGTCTCGTCACTTTGAAAAAAACCTCAATAATATTACATTTATTCCAGCATTTTTCCCATCCTCGAAACACTTCTGAAACGCGCTTTTTAGTATCGCCAACAGCTCCAGTTTCGATTTTTCTGTTATCTCCTCAATAGCAGCAGTCATGAGTTTTGGGAAGAGGAAAAATTTAGCAGGGGTCAAGTCCGGTGAAAACGGTGGTTGAGGCATGATAACGGTTTTGTTTTCGGCCAAAAACTAACGCACAAGCATCGATGTGTGAGCTGCTGAGTTATCATGTTGCAAAATTAATGATTGTTTTTTCCACAATTCTTTGCATTTCTGACGAATTGCCACGCGCAAACGGCGCACAACTTCTAGGTAGTAATCCTTACTGACCGTACGACCTTGTGGCAAGAATTCATGATACACCACGGCATTGCAGAAGAAGAAAACAGTCAGCAAAACCTTCACATTTTACCGAACTTGACGTGATTTTTTCAGTCTTGGTTCCTCTGGACGCTTATATTGGGATTATTGGGCTTTGCTTTCAATGTTATAGCCATACATCTATGATTCGTCACCAGTTATGACCTTTTTGAGGAAATCTGGATCGTCCTTGACGATGTTCAACAGCTCCTGAGCGGTGTCGATGCGCCTCTATTTTTGCTCAAATTTGAGTAAATTTATTAAAAAATCAAAGAGCCCACCAAAACACGACTAACTTTTTTATCTGTGAACAACAAACTGACAATCCGAAATGGCTGATATTGGCAACTCGTATAGCAGACATGTGTAACAGAAAAAATCGAACATACGTAACTCACGAAATTTTTAAATAACGGTAACTTCTTGATCAGACCATGTACATATTCCGTATCATATCAGTATTGATAGACAAGTGGACTAAGCGATGTCTCTCTATCTGCCGTTTAAATACCGTTCCTGAGACAACCACCAGACTTTGAAACTTTTTTCTTTCACTATTCTATTAGCCCATCGATTCATGGGTTTGCTGGGTTTGAAACTCAAAACAATCGGTTTTCATATAGCTTAGATATAACCAAAATTCCAACAAAAAGCAATAAAAGTTTTCTCAGATATTAGTCTATATATATCCTATATATAGCCTAAACCGATTTTTTCACGAAAATGTTTTGGCAATGAAAGAAGCTTATATAAATATTGCAAATTAAAATTTTTGGTTTCGGTCCATATATACCCGAGATATAGTCTAAACCGATTTTTTAATAAGACTGTCGCGTAAGCGAACTTAAACAGCCTCTTTTGCTTAAAAGCAGTTCTGGTAATAAAAGGAGGTTATTTAAATACAGGAAATGAAAATTTCGAAATCGTTCCATATATAACCGATTTTTCCATGAAAGTGTCGCGTAAGCGAACTTAAATACTTCTTTTTGCTTAAAAGCAGTTCTAATAATGAAAGGAGTTTAAAAAATATAGAAAATGAAAACTTTCGATATCGGTTGATATATACCCGAGATATAGCCTTATGGAGGATGTTATTACGGAGAACTTAAACAAGTTGCTTTTGAGGTAGTTGATAGCAGACTGTCGTCTCTTCATTTATTTAAAAGTATTTTGACTTAAACTTAAAACATGAGATAAGAGAGTAATTATAATGGGTGATATATTTGCATTAAAGCCTAAACCAATTTTGTAATGAAAATGTTCCGTAAGCAAACTTAAATAAGTTTTTTTGCATCAAAGCAGTTCTGGTAATAAAACGAAGTTAATTACACGCAAAGAAAATGCAGTTTGAAATATGGTTACAACAACATTAGTATATACGCCATAATATTGTGTATTATTTAAAAAACAGACTATTATTGATATCATTATAGTTTATTTCCCCATAAATATGTGTTCCTTTGCTTTTCTGTAATTCTATTGTTACCGTCTATCCATTTCAGAATATGGTTGCATACAATGTTAATATTGTATATCATTTTTTTCAAAACAACAACAGGTTCTATTACACTCAATACTAAAGTACCTGTTTTTATCATATGTGTGATACGCTTATTCATATGTAACAATTATAAATTTATAGAATAAACTTACTTACAGAATTGTTTTATTTTAGCCGTTGACAAAATTTTCATTTATTTATTTCTTTTTTTGAAAAAATGTGTTTTGTTTTAAATTAAAAAAAATTTTTGTTGATCAAAAAAAAAAACAAGGAAAAAATTTAAAACTAAAATTGCAGAAATTGGAAGGTATGCTAATATATTCAGATTTTGATATTTGTGCGGATGTTGTAATCAACAATACTATAAAAAAGTCAACCATATTGTCAGCTAACCATATTATGGCTGTGTACAACCATACAATCGTTACTACCCTAACAATTTTAAAGACGAACCATACTATTGTTGAGAACAACTATACTATATTACATTAAACCATATTAATATGGTTACGAGTATTATTTCAGCTTATAGATGCTAGAATCCCTTGAAATCGACATAATTTGCATTTCTGCAACCCGAATATTTTTTGCAAACTATTTTTCATCATTTAAAAATATCGAAAAATATTTGAATAAATGGTTTTATACTTATCTGATATTATAAATATGTATATTACATAACATAGATATTGTAGTATAAATAAATAAAATAGTATTGTTTATCGAAAGATGTCCTCTTTTTAAATAATATGGTGAGCTTTGATAAAAAAAGAAATTGTTCTCAGCCAAAAGTATGGTTATTTATAAGAAATTTTCATAAAACTATAGTTATAGGTATATTAACGACATTTCAAATACCACAATACAATATTATTAGCACCAACTATACAGTTCAACAATAGTATGTTACTCTTAGAATATTGTCATGTTAACCATATATTTTTTTCTATGTGTAAATATAGAAATAGAGATATATCCCAAATCGATTTTTCAATTAAAGTGTCATGTAAGCGAATTAAATTTTTTTTACTATTGTGAAGGGTACGCTAATGTATTTCGCCAAAAAACTAAATTTAATAAGTAAGAGTGTAGAATATTTGGCTAGGCCGAATCTAAACTACACTCTTCCTTATTAAGTTTAGTTTTTTAGCGAAATACATTAGCGTAATCAATTTATCTATCTATGGTGTGAAATTAACCAGGAAACAACGCATCAAAATCTATTTAGTAAACAAACGTTTATTTAAAGGGCTTTTCAAAGTCGAAAAATGTAATAAGACACAAAACAATGAACTCAGCCTCCCATATTCATATTACCAACGGGCTGAAAACAGCTACAGCTTGTATTAGAATACCTGGCGTGAATAAAAGTGATGCAAACACACGTTAATACAGATCACAATAACTATTTGCTTTTGTTTTAATTAAAAACTCACAGCTAAACTTAATATTTCCATAAAGTCGCTTCTAAATCCCATTCCTATTCACAGCCCTCTTAAAGATATATACAAAAGGTTTAAAAACCTTGCAAGTGTTTGCCACTTAACTTGACATATAATATAAAAATAATATTTACTGTTTATTATATTGTTAAACAAATGCTTGAAAAAAGTCTAACAATAAACACAACAACAACAACAAAAAGTATAACTTAAGTATGTTAAGTATGACAAAGCGGAACGATATATAAATAGAAAAAATAACAACACACTGGCATGCCCACTTATACATATAAATTAAAAAATAAAAAAAAGAAGCAAAACTAAAGCATACTTTAAGGCCCACTTCCTATTTGTCATTTGATGCTTGTATTCTCATGCATTCACTACAAGCACGTTTGTAGATATGCTTCCACTTTTATTCCACTTTTATTGTTGTTATTGCTTAATTATATAAATATGCTCTAACAAACGGCTGCTGCAGCTGAAAATGATATAGAAAAAGATAGAAAAACAACAAAAACAACACAAAGCCGCAGGTAATTTGTCTTCATTAGTTACAAAAGATTTACAAACAAATCTGAAAATAATAAAAAGCATACTTCTCGGCCTAAGTAGGCACATATAAAATGCATCCATACTCTAGCATACTTTAAGGAGCATACACAAGAAAATATGAAAAACATATTTTTAAGAGCTCTTTTTGTTATAAAAAGTTACAAAAGCTAAAAAAAAATAAACAAACAAATAATTAAATATAATTTTTTAAGGAAGTTGCAGAATAATTGTTTCAAAGATTTTATTTTGCAACTAATTAAAATGCAAAAGCATTTGTTAGTAAAACAAAGAATTTTAGTGCTTGCTGAAGAAACAAAGACACTGTACAGCAACCTAAACAGGCTTCTTTGATCATTTTTATAGTGGATTTGATAACATCACGTTTCCGTATGTCATCATATATTATAACGATTCTAAAACAATGAAATTGTACTAAAATCTTCAGAGCGTATTCTAAATGCTCTGTTATGGTGTCTAAATGGGTTCCAGAGACTACAGTCGTTACCTCATCGGCATAGAATACAGTCCTTATCCTTTTATGGTCTAGGTCTATGAGCATGTTATTGATGAAACCTTCATATTTTACGTAGTATACATTCATCGTCTAAAACTCATGCTCTCGTAGACAACGGTAGCCATATGTTCGTGGTATATAGTTGTCGACATTACTGCAAAAGGCTAAAGCTAATCATTTCAAAGATAATTATTAGTGAATGATGTAACATATTGCAGAACAAATCCATTATGCGACCGTGTACCTAACGTGTGCAAAACACTGTTCATAATATAATTTCCTTACAGTTGTCGACGGCGGCTAAAATCTCGTACAACTGTGGTAGTTTTAATTTATAAAAATATCAGTTTAACAGAATTCCTTCTGTGCAGAGGTATTTCTTGAAGCCTTCACAGAAGATACTTGTACTACTCTTTTCCACCACCCTACAGGGAGCAGCTTTTGCTTTGATGTACACTTAATCAGGGTACTCCGCTTTCTGGGGCTTACAGGAGTATGAGTTCCTCGTTTGTTGTAGCAAATAAAATTATAGAAAGTCTCATGACTTATCTTATTTTACCAAGTGTTTGTTGGCAGAACGAAGATCGGCAAAGTCCCCGGAACCATCCCGATGCTGATTATGGTTGAGGTGCCTACCTAAGCTGAAACATTCTGGCTGCGGTTTAAACCTTAATCGCCAAAAGGAGAAATAGTTTTCTTGATGACTACGATACTGTTGCCTTGTACCTGTAAAGAAGGAACCAGGAGTGATGGGAAGACGGGTGAATTGGTTAAGGGCTGATGCTCTTAATGTACTTTGAATTACCAACTCATTGACTGTCTGCGAAGTTGCATACAGGAGGGATTAGAAAAGCCAAGCCCTTCAGAAATAGTTTGTTCATATGGCAACAAACTTATGGCAAAATTTGTGAACTGTATGAGTTTTATAAGCTACACGGCGAGCTTTTTTTTATCTAGACCAGTTCTCAGGGGATGACCTCTACATATCAAATGGATTATACTGGAACTAGGAAAATAGGTTATAAGTAGGATGAAAGAGGGAGTGTCTTTGGAGTTTTAACTTAAACAATAACAACTCGAAAGACCAAAACAAACTCTATTACAGCATTTAAAATGTTGGAATTAAATTAGTTTAAACTGATCAGTGCTCAGTGTATACACCTTTGACACTGCTTAAAGTAACGAAATTTAGCCCAACACCTTCCACACTACAAGATAATGAAGTACGTTCAAAAGAAGTTAATAATGAACATATAAAGAAAATATGGAAAAAGGTGAAAAAAAAGAAACACGTGTACACAGCTTGCTACTTATTCCGGTGCAATTTGGCTTCATACGAAATTAATAATGAACATATCGCTCTTTTATTGCAACATAGTCTTAACTCAAAAAAGCTTTTTTCAAGAAAAACACAACTAAAATTTCTAGCTTCCATACAAGTCTTAGAGAATTTGTTTAGAAAATATCTCCTAAAGGAAACAGTTTAAAAGTAATTTCAGTAAATTTTTGGCACAATGTAAAAGGTGGTACTGCTAACAATTCTGCGTTTTTAACTCGAAGAGCTAATTTTTTGAGATATGACTATGTTGTAATGAAAAAGTGATATATAGAAGATACGGACAACGGTGAAAAGAGGAAAAAAAATCTAGTTCACAGCTTTTTACACATTCCGGTGCAATTTGGTTTCATTCGAAGTTAATAATGAATATGCATATATAAAAAATACGGACAGCAGATGGTAGACAAAACACTACTCGACGTTGGTGAATCGTCAGTAGTTTACCCCATGGAACTGATCCATCATTAGATAAGGCCATCAAAGTAGGTGCTGATTTAAATGAAGGACACCTTCGGCATATGCCTATCCAATATACGCTGCTTTCTGGCGTGAATAAAGGTAGAGGTGCCATCCATTTTTTGTAGTAAATAAAATACTAGGAAGTTCCACCATGACGTAAGTAGTATCTTCACCAATGGTTAGTTGACAGAAAGGAGATCAGCATGCTCCTAGAAGGTTGTGTTTTACATGTTGTGTTGGCGTTAATAGTGGTTGAAGCGCTTGAATCTTTGCTGACACCTCTTAACTGTGAACTAGAACTACAGTCCCCGAGGTGCTATGGCCTACAACGGATACCTGTTGTAAAGGACACCATAAGTGGGGGAATGATAGGTGGATTGATTACGGGCTAATGATATAAATCAGTTACACATCTGCCACTTACAAAGTAGAAAGTTGAAAGACAAACGTCCACAAATACTACCCTCTCTCTCTCTATATATATCTCTTTCTGCATTTATGGAGATCAGTGAGCTCCCAGAAGGTTGTGTTTTACATGTTATCTTGGGGTTAATAGTGATTGAGGCCCTCGAGTCTTGGCTGAAACCTTTTAACTGTGGATAAAAGCTACAGTCCCCGAGGTGCTATTGCCTCTAGTGAAAGGATCCAGAAAACGTGAAATGACAGTTGGGTTGGTTACGGTCTAATGACGTAAATCAGTTACACATCTGACGCTTACAATGTAGAAAGTTACCGTCCAATTGCAATCGGCTCTGAGCTTTCCAAAGTAATGGAGAGTATGGTTAACTACTAACTTGTGAGGTCTCTGGATTCGCATTAATTACTTTGTGATCGCCAATACGGATTTCGTTAGCGTCGTTCTACTGGCGATCTAATATCATATCTCTCAGAGAAACATGGCCACCATTTCGGTAAAAGTAAAGTTGTGGCTCTAAATATTTCCAAAGCGTTTGACAGAGTGTAGCATGCTGCATTACGAGCAAAATTTATTGCTTTTGGTGCCGGTGATGCCTTCTCTCTGTTTATATCAAGCTTTTTCAGAAACCGCACTATACGAGTTGTTATAGATGGAGTCTCATCAAATGAGTTCAAGATTAATTTAGGGGTACCGCAAGGCTCCGTTCTTTCTCCTATCCTATTTTTTATTTTTCTTAACAACCTTCTATATCAAATTTCCAACCCTAAACTCTTTCGCGGATGACAACAGCATTTGCCATTCGTACCTTTTCAGTTATAGGCCCAGCCTATCCGAGATCGTCGCCAAGAAGCAAAATATGAATGACTCACTCAATAGTGATCTTCTATTAATCTCCGAATGGGGTCGTAAAAACAGAGTCGCCTTCAACGCTCATAAGTCCCAATGTTGCTTATTATATCACAAACAAACGACGTCAAATGCTGCTTCGTTTGTACTTATGGATGGTATAAATATTGAGATATCAGATGCTCTTGATGTTCTAGGAATGAAGATACAGTGTGATATTCGCTGAACTGATCACATTTTCTAAAGAAGCATTCACATGTCTCTAAAGAAGCATTCAAGTGTCTTGTTTTTTTTAAACAGTGTAAACCGTACTTCACTCCATCCGATCTCTATTTAATATTTATACCACCTATATTCGGCCGCAAATGGAATACAACTGGCATGTTTGGGCTACCGCTTCAAAGCCTCTTTTGGGGTTAATCGACTGTATGCAGGAGAAGGCGAAGAAGCTTATCGGTGGCAGTTGGGTAACCAACTCTATTTTTTTTTTGTATCTTGGACCAGTACTCAGGAGATGACCCCTACATATGCAGCGCATTGTACTAGAACTAGGAAAATAGGTTATGAGGAGGGGAAAAGAGGGAGTAGTGTTTGTGAACATTTGACTTGAACTTTCCGATGTCATAACCGACAGGAAACACATCTGTGGGCAACTTATTCCATAGGCGAAGCGTACGGCTGAAACACTCCTTGACTCCTTGGAGCATCGCTGCAGTGTAGGGTGCGTTACTCCGTGCTATCGTTACTACAATGGACCTTCTTCTTGAAACTCGCACATTTTTACGTAGCACGCGTACATCGTTTAGAGCTCATCCATTTGTGGTCGACTGCCCGGGGAATCGTACTACCAGAGAGAATTCGTTTTTCAGCCGTATGCTTCGTCTGTGGAATAAGTTGCCTGCAGACGTGCTTCCTGGCGGTTATAACGTTGGAAGGTTCAATTCAAGTGTTGCACAAAGACGCGTATTACTCCCTCTTTCATCCTCACAACCTATTTTCTTAGTTCTGGTACAATGCACTGCGTATGTAGGAGTCATCTCCTGAGTACTGGTCCAAGATAAAAAAAAACAAAAGTTGAAAGACATATGTCCACAAATACTACCCTCTCTCTCGCTCTCTCTCTATTTCTCTTTCTGTATCTGTTTTCTTCTTCCCACAAACTATTTTGCTAGTTGTTCTTACGGTGCACTACATAGCTAAGGATTGATTCCTGGGTACTATGTCAAGATAGAAGAAACCTTATGGCGACAAGCCACGGCAAAGAAAAAAACTTTATACACATCCTTTTTCAAAAACTAACCTTATTTTATAAATTAAGAGGCATGTTTATTTTATACTTGCAATTTTTATATATACACATAAAAATATTAAAAAATTTTTCAAAGTTTTACTTATTTTTTCTTGTTATATACCCTTTATATTATTTATCTCATATAATAAAAATGTATTTATAGTCCTTCATACCTATAAAATTATATAAACAATTATATATTATTGCTGGCCATACCCTTGCATTTAAAAGTTATTTGTTGTTGTTTCGAGAAATAAAAAAGAATCTCCAGCTGAAGAGATCTCAATAAAACTCAATACAACACTGCAATTTGTAAATATGCAATATTTGTTGAGGTTATAACAGCTCCCTAAATGCATACAGCAAATTCTAATAATTCAATGCAACACCCGAAAAGTATGCTTAACTTCTGTCCAACATTCAATGCTGTGCGTACTAGCATACATTTTGTTGGTGTTTGTTTGTTTGTTTGTTTGTGTGAATGATGTTGTGCAAGTGTTTGTGTTTTTTTCTTTTATTTGAAATTGTTAATGAAATTTTGTATACTGGTATTAGAAAAAAGAAACATGACAGGACATTTTACAGACTTTATATAAAACAAATGAATTTAAACAAACTTATAAGCACACACACACACACACACATACGTATGTATATGCATACATATGCACACTGCAAATGAATGCTTGACAACATCTTCATCAACATACTGGTGACATAATCCTATTGAGTTTTTATAAAATTCACACACATCTGTATAATTGTTGTCTAGGTATTTAACAAAAGTTAAGTTGTATATAAAAGTAAAATAAACTTAAGCAAGTGGGTGTGTGTGTGTATGTGTGTGTGTGTGCGAGATTTGGTTTCTCTTTTTATTTGTATATGTATTTAAAATGCAATTTTAAATCAGTTAAGAAAACATTTTATTTTCTTCTTCTTCTGTTTGGTTTTTATAAAATTCTGCAGTTTAAGCAGAAATGCAACATCAAAGTTTAAACATTTTTTTCTTTTTTGCTGCTTTGTGGGTTTTACTTTTTCACATGATTCCTTTAAAAGTCACCTTAAATGATTAAACAAAAAGTATGAGTGGAAAGCAATTATTTTTTCATTTCATAATAAATAAATATTATAAACATTTATGCATACTCGTATATAGCAACTGCATTGTACTTTAATATTATTGTATATAAAATTTTAAATCTGCAGTATTTTTTTGTATATACAATTGAAGAAACTGGTTTCTTTAAGCTTGTATATAAATTCCAACTCTTGGAAGGAGTTTGATTTGAACTTTTTTTACCACAAGTAATATCGATTTTTTCCCCTTAATTTTATTTGAAAAAAATTATATTTAAAAATGCAGTTTTATTTGGAAAAATAATAGAAATTTAAGAGGTAAAAAGTATTCTAAGATAAAATGTTTGTTAAATATTTAAAATATTTATTAGAAATTGAAATATTTAAAATTCTGGCTGACCTGAGGTTACAATTTAGGAAACTGTGGGATGCTTTTTTACAAAAATAATTTTTTAATTTTTTACTTTAGGTAGGGGATGAGGACGAGGAGGAAAGTGTTGAGCATTTCCTCTGTCGATGCCCGGCTCGCTGTTCTATGAGAGCGCTGTATCTAGGCGGACCGATGCAGCACGGGTTAGCAGATATATCGGAATGCCGAGTGAACGGACTGGATTCCTTTATCCGGCTTTCGGGTTGGTTTGAATCTGAACCGTCGGGGGAAGTGTAAGTCTCGTGGGCTGCACTTCTCCCTCAGGCAACACAACGGGACCAAAAGGACCCAAGTGGGCTGGTTTCATGAAACTGGCGGCCTGTACAACCTAACCGAACCTAACCTATTTTAGGTATACGTTTAAATTTTTACATTAGGTATACAAGTTAAAAAAATGTACACGCAGAAGAAAAAATATCAACCATATGACAATAGTCTAAGGGCAAATTACCAGCGTTGAACACAACCAGGGCTGGGCAGTATTTGAAACACTTGTATTGGAAATACAAATACGTATTTTGTATCTGTATTTCAAATACACGAACTGAAAGTATTTAGTATTTCGTATTTCTTATTTCAAACACATAAATTAAAAGTATTTTGTATTTCGTATTTCAAATACATTTGGCTCAAAAATACATTTTTACAAAATATATTTATTTATTATAGTAAATTCAAAATATGTTATTTGATACAAAAGCTAAAATTGCTAGAAACTACGACCATTAAAATTGTTTGGTACATTTTGCACTAATCAGGTGATAAAAATTTTCACATATTCGCCACCAGCTTTTTCCCAACGCTTTGGATTATATATAGAGAAATTATTGTTATTATGGAAAACTTTTGCCTACCTTAATGTCTGTGAGAACCAGATTAGATCGGCTGCAAGTATAATAATTTGAGGCATTTCAGTTGTATTTTAACAAAATTAATGGAGAGCTTGGAAAAGAGATTTAATGAGTTTCTCCTGCTGATACCTGAATCCCGCCGGGGAACAGGTTTTGTCTTGGCGTATTCCTAACTTGGGAGCTCTGTTTTTTTGGGGAAAAGAGGGGAAGGGGTTCCTTGTTTGGTAAGGCAAACAAAACTCTAGGAAGCCACATGACTTATGTTGTGTTGGCTTCCGAAATCCTTACCAAGGGTATAAATAGGCAGAACGGGGATCAGCATGGCCCCCGGGTAGTTCTGCTTGCGGTTCGACCCGGGCTGATCATGGTTGAGGTGCCTATATCTTGGCTATAACGTTTGGCTGTGGTTGAAACCTAAAACGCAGGAAGGGAGTGTTAGTATCCTTGATAATTATTTGGTGTGTGGCTTTTTTCGGGGACTAACAATCTCCCAAGGATCTGTTGCCTATACAACAGATACCTGTGGTGATGGTTGACGGGTGAGTTGGCTCTTAGTGGGCTTCGGCCTACCAAGTCGTTAAGCCTTGTCCTCCATTGATTGCTGGGAAATTGCATACAGGAGGGATTAGAAGGCCCGAACTCCTCAACAAGAAGTTGTTCATATGACCGTAATCATATAACAAGAATTGCTACCTGTGTGAGCCTGGTAAGCCACATGGGGACGTTGATGAATCGTGAATAAGTCACTCCGTGGAATTGGTCCATCATCAGATAAGGCCGCAAGGCAGTTGCTGATGTAAATCTTTTTCACAACTGCTGATACCTGAAGCAAATAGAGCCATATTGGCATCATGTTTCCACCCTAGTTTCAAAATGCGCTGGTTACGAGAAATCATGTCATTAAAATAGGGGCAACGAATTCAAAATCTTGCAATAGATACCTTGGGGAAATATGACAAAAAACATGAAACCAAACGTGCATGCAGCAGAAGTAGTATTTGCAGTAAAGATGATGATGATTTTATTGTTTTTATGCATTTATAGAATTTGGCAGCAGCTTGTTTTTCAGTCTATTCACCTAATCACCAGTCTACTGATGATTAAGGTAGTTCCTATGAAATGTCGACATATAGATAGCTGGGAAATATAGAAAACAAGCTATTTATAATTTTTTACTGGTATAAGATATTTTAAATAATTATTTATTATAATAGTAAAATGCATAGACAATGACGTAAATGTACATGTACGTTTGTGAGCAAATTTTAAAAACCGTCTGTAGATATGAAAAATTTTGACAGACATGAAAAAATACATAAGGAGTAACAATTAAAAAAACTGACATAAAAAATATTTTCTGTGGGTGCCTTTAATTAAGTAACCCAGATTTAGGTAAATGTTTGTATATAGCTAAAGCTTTAGTGTATTCAATAATTTTTTCCTGTCTTCTTTGATCAAGAGTTATTGATCGCGGCAATTATTGTTATAATTATAAATAAAAATATTTCTTGGCTTTAGCCAGGATTGAACTCGAGCTAGACGAATGATACCAACCCATCATCATAAAATATTAGAAATATACAAATAAATAAATAAAAAAGTTCGCTTATGCGACATTTCCATTAAAAACCCGCTATGTCTAATACTTGTGTAAAGTTCGAAGCAAAACAAAGAACTTTTTTTTTTTTAATTTTCATACATAATTGTAAAAAATTGCTTTTTTCGGAATTTTGTATGTACATATCTCAGCTAAATGCACGTAGAAAAAAATATATGGTTGACTTGACAAAATTCTATTGTTGAATTATATGGTTGGTACTGATATTGTTATATTTGAAACACCATTGACACGCTCACTATAGTTTTATAAATAACCACAATATGTTCTGGGTTAACATTGTTATAATTGTGAACAGCCACAGTCCTAGTAAAAGTTACCATAATAATGTCGTACCCAAACATGTTACTATGCCAATCATTTTATTATATAACCATATTAGTTTCATTAAGCAACAGTCGTAATGTCATAAATAGCCTTATTGACATAGAATCACATTTCTGTGATTCTTCACCATATTAATTAAATAAACGACATTCCTGGATAAACCATGCTATTTTGTTTATTTATAACTAACTATGTCACACAATATACAAATGTATAATAATATAAAATAAAACTATAAAAGATTATAATATATTTTTTAGTTTTCAAATAACTAAGAATAATTCGCCAAATATAATCAGGTTTCACAATTGCAAATGATTTCGACATCAACTGGTTTTAGCATCTAATAGCTAAAATAAAAATAAATTTGTTAAGTATTTTAACAACAATTGCATATTTAAAAATCATATGTAACCATATTAATATGGTTGTTATCGGAAATAGTATGACTAACATTAAAATTCTTTTGGTTATAATAATAGTATTATTGGGCACAACCACAATAGGGTTGGCCGACAGTACAGTTGACTTCGTAATAGCATATATACAAATATTAACAATCTAACATACCTTTTCATTTCTGCATGCGCATTTTTGCACAGTTCTAATATTCAGCTTTTTTTTTTTTTTTGCTTTATTTTTTAGATCAACAAAAAGTTGTTTTAATTTAAAACAAAAGACATATCCTTTTTATAACAAAAACAAAAAACTAAAGGAAAGATATAAGCTAACGACTAATTCGTTAATGTTGACAATAGTAAGTTTATTCTGTGAACTTATAATGGGTGATTTTATAAGAACTATCGGAAATTAAAAATAAAAATAAAAACACATAAAATTCAGAAAAATGCACGAAATATTTATTTGGATCGATAGTTGGGTCGATATAATTTAATGTTTGAGGATTATTTCATGCAAATGTTGGCCGCGGCTGCGCCTCAAATGGTCCATCCGCTTAGTCCAATTTTGGCATACTCTTTCCAACATTTCGGCCGGTATCTCACGAATAATGTTGGCAATGTTGGCTTCCAGTGCGTCAATCGAAGCGGGCTTGTCGCTATAGACATTAGCCTTAACATAGCCCCACAAAAAATAGTCTAGAGGCGTTAAATCGCACGATCTGAGCGGCCAATTGACTGGTCCCAAGCGTGAAATAAACTGTTCACCGAACTCGCCTCTCAATTGGTCCACTGTTTCGCGTGCTGTGTGGCATGTGGCACCGTCTTGTTGAAACCACATGTCATGCAAGTCAAGCTCTTCCATTTTGGGCAAAAGAAAGTTTGTTATCATCGCACGGTAGCGCTCACCATTCACAGTAACGTTGTGATTCGCATCATCTTTGAAGAAATACGGCCCAATGATGTCGCCAGCCCATAATCCGCACCAAACGGTTGTTTTTTGTGGATGCATTGGTAGCTCTTGCAATGCTTCTGGCTGCTCTTCACTCCAAATACGGCAGTTTTGCTTGTTCACGTATCCATTCAACCAGAAATGAGCCTCGTCGCTGAACACAATTCTTCGATAAAAAAGTGGATCTTCATCTAACTTTTCAAGAGCGCATTCTCCAAAAATTTGGCGTTATAGTAGGTCGTTTGGCTTCAATTGTAAAAGAATGGTGAAAGAAAAAAGTTTCTAAGTCGAATGGTTTTCTCAAAAACGCTATTTAAACGGCGGACGGACGGACATCGCTTAATTGAATTTTTTATCAATGCGAATTCTGAATTGTATATCAAGTGTGCCCAGCCATTGGCGCTTGATACTCAATTGTTTCTGTAAATGCGCTTAGCTATACGGCTGTGCCCTTTAATACACAAATACTGCGCTCAGCACTAGCAATTTTGTTCTTCACCGCACACAGAAAGAAGCAAAGCAACAACACTTTCGCATGCTTTGTTGGTAAACATTGACGACAGCGATTATAAGTGTGAACTGTGTTTTTTTAAATGTTTTGCTTTTTACAACAAAAAATATTAAACAAAAATAGTGCTTCCTTATATGTATTGGTGTTTACCCTTCCATGTAGAACTTGTGGGCACCACTGCCCATATAAGGTCAAAAATGAAAATTGAAAATATTACAAATGGAATCACAAACACATTTGGTCCTAAAATGAAAAAAATTGTTGATGTGAAAAGACTAATGCGAGTCAAATCATAGATAAAAACATATGCTGTTGTTTTACTCAATTTCTTTTTTTTATTTTATTCATTATTTTGAGCTGGAAAAAACATGTTTATTTCTACATGTTTTGCGTAAAACATGTGTTTTCGAGTAAAACACCGAAGTATGTGGAAACACACTATTAACAGTAATATGTGATATCTTAATTTGCGAATTGATTTTTGCTTTGCTGTGTTCCAAAATAAAAAATTATTTCCAATTGAGTAATAAGTATTTATTATAATAATTGCTTAACTTGCAAATACTTTAAATATTTCCGGTTTATCTTGTCACTGCTGTTGCCGTTGCTTTCTATACGAACACAAACGTTCGTTTAATTTGTCTTTTGCTTTTTAATTTCCATTGAATTCATTTACGTTTCATTTCAGCATCTTATCGATTTCATTATTCTTGAGAAACCACAAAAGTAAGAAAAATAAATTGTTACTTCTTTTAACATTTTTAATGAAATCTTTTGACGAAAAAAGCCAAAAGAATTTTGCATTAAATTAAATGTATGTATTTAAAGTAACGAAACTTAAAGTAGACAACAAATTCAAATGAGCAACAATATTTTTGTTTTGTTTTTCTTTCAAAACAACAAAACAACAGAACACATGAAAATCCAACTGATGATGGAAGCAGCAAAGCGGGACAAAACGAGACAGACAGGGTAATAAACGTTTTGTATATGTAAGTGCATATGTATTATATAAGAAAAATATGTTGCTAAGTATGGGTGCACATATGCACAAACATACATACGAGTGCAAACATATTGAGGAGTTTGAAAATGTAAAGCAAGTTGGTTTACACGTTTAGTAGGTCGGTCAGCCAGTCAGTTAGTCAGCCAAACAGACAGTCAGTTGTCAATAATAAAAACTCGCTGAGCATCACCATCAGCATCAGTTTCATCAACATCATCATTATTATGTTTCTGCTGCAGCTTATTTTTAAAATGAAAACAAAAGCCCAGAAATATAATGAATTAATCTAAAGCAGCCAAACCCAAAGCAGCCATAAGTAAGTAAATCGATTTTAAATGTAAAATAAAATCGCAAAAAAGGAAAACAAAAGCCAAAGAAAACAACAAAATGTGAAACGTAAACCACCAAGAAATTTTTTAAGTAAATCTTCCCTAAAGTTCTGCTTTTGTTGTTGCTGTTGTTGTGGTTTGTTTATTTAGATCAATGATGGTTTCACGATGCAAATCATTTCTTTTTGCCTGCTCACACAAGCACATGCATGCATACGTTTGTTCGCTCGTACGTTCGTTCACATTTTTTCCTTCAAAAGAGGTACAAATAATGACAAAAATGCAAATTATTGACTTGATTAAATATTTTGAAATAAAGACGTCATTAAAATAATTCAACATAAATTCAAATAATCAAGAATTCGAAAAAAATAAATGAAATAAACAACAAAAAAGGAATTTATTTCTTTTTTGCTTATTTTTTTAAGCAGCGCACAGTGGTTTGTTTAACGTGTTAATAAAATTTAGTATTTTTACAGATACTGAACTCTAAAAAAATTATAAACAGTTTGTTTTCTATGTTTACCAGCTGTCTATATGTCAACATTATATAGGAGCTGCCCTAATCATCGGCTACTAAAATATTTCTAAAATATTCTCAAACGTTCAACTTTATATCCCAACAGCAGCGTTGTCAACTCGGTGCGTTTCGCACCGTTTTTGGTGCTTTTTAAAATTATTTGTGCGAACAATTCTTTAGTCGGTGCGGCGTGCCCTTTTTCTAACAATTCGGTGCGCTTTTTTAATTTCGGTGGCACAAAATCAAATTCAACTCAACTTTTTGTTTTAATTTAATTAAATTTTTACAAACAATTAAGTTATTTATTCGCTATATAAGCTTCTAACATTTATACCAGTAAAAAATTATAAATAGCTTGTTTTCTATGTTTCCCAGCTATCTATATGTCGACATTTCATAGGAACTACCCTAATCATCAGTAGACTTTGGAAATTTTTGAAAGATATTCTCAAACATTCAACTTTATATCCCAACAATCCAAATAAATTGCTGAGAATTTAAGAAGAAAAGAAAAAAAAAATTCTCAACGGTTGTTCATTTGTTTGAAAGGTGTAAAGAAATGTTACAGACGTTTATAAATAGAAAAGCTTGTTTTTTTTTGTGTTCTGACGGATATTATTAGAGCATTTTTCTTTTTAAATTTTCAGCAATTTATTTGGATTGTTGGGATATAAAGTTGAATGTTTGAGAATATCTTTCAAAAATTTCCAAAGTCTACTAATGATTAGGGTAGTTCCTATGAAATGTCGACATATAGATAGCTGGGAAACGTAGAAAACAAGCTATTTATAATTTTTTACTGGTTTAAATTTTTACAGTTCATTTTACCTGGAAAACGTCCATGTTGTATGCACTAAGACAATCTTGTTGTTATATATATACCCTGTCGGATAATCAGTAGTCGACTACAAAACTAGCCAACTTTTAATTAATTTTTATGAACCAATTTGAAGCTATCATGTGCACAATGCAAAAATGCATTTTCAATGTCGTCACCTTGTAGATTTTCGTTTTTATTATTGACATTACTGCGCGATATTGAAGTCTTTTTATTTAGGTACATATAAATTTTTTTATTCGGTGGAAGTTTTCTAAAATAAAATGTTTATGCAAGTGAATATGTGTATCAAATATTATTGTTTTAATATTGTTTTAATTTTTTTAAAAGTGCAAGAATGAGAGTCGTTAGTAAAATACATTTAAGAAGCCTTTTTAAAAAGAACTTTTTTTTTCTTTTTTTTATAATTCAATTATTTATTGTATCTTCTAAAAGAACTAACAATAAGTATGCAAATCTTAAAAATAAAAATTCATTAATTAATATAGAAAAAAAATTAATTAATATTGAAAAATTTTATTTACTTAGGTCCGGCCAATGCTAGACGAAAAGTTGTTTCTTGCGTGTATTTTGTTGGTAAATCACCTTTCCAACGCTCTGATGGTTGCAAGGGTGTACATCCTTCTCAGTCGAGTGTGGCCACCAAAGTTAAGGATGCTACGTCGAGAGGATTCGGGTAAGACTCCAAACTGTTAATGTACCTTTTCGCGTGTTTTGAAAATTTATCTTTCACTAAGGGTACACCTAGATCTTTGTGAATTCGAGAGTTTTTAACATACCATGGAGCTGCAGTAATTATACGGAGAATTTTATTCTGGTGCTTTTGAATTTTCTCAATGTTAGATGCAGAGGCGGTAGCTCACAATTGAATTCCATAGCTCCATATTGGCTTTAGGATTGCGTTATACAACAAAAGTTTGCAATCTAACTTCAAGATAGAATTTCTGCCGATGAACCAATTTAGTTGCACTTTAAAAAAGAATGTAATGCATACGCCAACAAACAAACATTTGATACAATATTATTTATCTAAATTATTTCTGAAATTTTTAAGTTTTTTGCAACATGCAATTTAATATTTTTTGTTTGGTGTAATGTGTAATATAAAAACGAAACATTACAAATAAATACTTTAAAAATGTTGACTAATTTATTTTACTACAAAAAAATATTACATGAATGAATGATTTTTAGGTGTCAGTTAGTTACAAAAAGTTGTTTTTCACCTATAGTGTCAACAATTAACTTTTCGTTGATTTAATACTAACTAACTTATGGTTGACTTAAAAATATTGCCAGCTTCAAAAATTTAACTGAAGGTTAACAATTAGCTAGCTGACTGTAAGTTAGTTGAAAAGTAGTGTAAAGTCGGACAATTGACTACTTCCTAGGACATCACAATGTTAAAATAAATAGTTGCTTCTATTGAAAAGTAATCTAAGTGTCAGTCAGCACTAGTTGAGGAATGGTTAACTTAAAGTTAGTTTAAAATTAACTCAGTTTCCGGCAGGGTATATATAATACACACTCTCGAAAGAAAACGAAAAGTTTCTTTTTATAAAATTTGCTGCTTTTAGAGAATGTTTTTCTATTAAATTAGTAAGTGAAGTTTGTCAAATATCGCAATAAATGCAGTCTCTGAACAGAGAAGCTCGAATTTATGATGGCTCGTGAAATTACTAATTATTAAATAAATTATAAAGTTTTTCCAAAACGTTTGCATTCAGGCAACATTTCGTATATTTTAATAAATTCTTTTAAAGACACCGCTTACACTGTATTTGATAGAATTGCCATTAATCGAATTTAATGTCTTGTAGTACGATTTTATAACTTTTAATGATCCGATAATCGTAAATTTTCCCACAGTAATGGTTCTGAAATATAATTTTGCCGAAGGTAACCAGGTATTTTGGGTCCCTGATAATAGGCAATAAAAGTAACAGCTGATTTCGGTCGACAGCAAATATAATTATATTATATTGCTTAATATTAAATTTGATAAAATATCATTGTAATTATTTTAGAGGTAACATTATCTAATAAAACTAACGGAGTCGTACTAGAATCCAAGTTTGGTAAACACAAATCCTAGCAATTGAACTCATCTGATGGCATCCCATCAGGCGGTGCTATTGGACCTAGTTGGATTGTATAATAGACGCTTAAAAGGCTGTTTAATTTTCGTGTTTTTAATATAAAAATATTGTACTTCTTAAAATATGAAATAGATTTTTAAAAATGAATAGAGAAAATTGAAATTTCGGTGCGTTTTTGTTGAAATAACGCGCTTTTTTGCCCATTTTGGTGCATTTTGAAATTTTAAAGTTGACAATGCTGCCCAACAGTCTAAAAAAAAACAGGCATCCGATTTTGTATGATTTGGCGGAGGTATCGGAATGTGATGTAAGTGGATTGGACTCCTTTATCCGATCCTCGGGTTGGTTCTAAACCAGGGATATGTAGATGTATTGAGATACATATCACACCCAGGCAACACAACAGGACCGGACCCAAGTGGGCTGGCTTTACAATAGCTGGCAGCCTGTTAAACCTAACCTATATATATGTAAAAAAGTTTTGTTAGAAAAATCTTTCTTGCAGCGCACTTTAGTTGGTGCTTTGGCTGTTTACATCAAAATGAAACGTTAAGGTTTGAGAGAGAGAAACAAGCCGCTTTTCTGCCTTTTGCATTAAAGATGATTTTATAAGAACATTATTTAACACAACGTGCGTTATGTTGCGGCAATGTAATTTTCCATATAACTTTGCAAAAAAATTATAATTTGCATTAGCTTTACCGCCAATTTTTTATTTTATATCCATTTTACTTACATTACATTTATATGTAAATATGTTTATACATAAGTATATAGAAATTAGCATAACTATAGAAATTAGCCCTTTCTATGTTCCTGCAATTCCATTTAATTTCGTTTATTTTTTTTTATTTTTGTATTTTTTACTCATAATAAAAACGTAATAAATGTGACCATCAGACACCCCATTCGTTTCGTTGGCGAATGTTTTACATGAATGAAAACGTAATTGTCATTTTCATTTAGAGGCAACATTTGAAAGGCAAGATTAATTAAAATGCATAATTATAATGGTTGAAAATGTTTGTTCGCATTAAACAGCCTTAATTGTATTAATGTTTTCTCAACAGCCTGCCTGCCTGCCAGCTGGACTGAAGAGACTTGAAGTCTTGAACAGAGACATATTTCATTTCGTAAATAGGAATAAATACTTGTAATAAAATGCAAATCAATTGATGGAAATAATTCATCCACCCTTTTTTAGCCCAAACATAAACACAAATACAAATTTATAAAGTTATTTTGGTCTAAATGTGTTTTAAACAAATTTCTTATTAACGTTTTTTTTAACAAATAGAATTTGCATAAAATTTATTCTTCTTCCTAGAAGTTGAAATAATTTGTCTTTGGTCATCTTTAAGATGTTGTGGTTTCCAATGTTTTATTACAATTAATGATGTTTTTCCTTTCGTAATTTATTTCTTGTTGCTGTCATTTATAATTATTCGTAAATTTCCTTGGCTTAGTATTGAGTCTATAATTGTCGTTTGCAGACATTTTGCTTTTCCTAATTCAGTTAACAGCAGTTCTTTGTGTTTTTCTTAACAATTCAAATTTGCATTGCTAATAGGGAATAAACCCTTTTTTTAGCAATTTTCATTCTTTGCCAACGATATTGACTTATTAATTTTTGAAATAACTTTTAAATTAACAAAAAATAATCATAATTAATCGAGTTATTGTGGAACAAACAAGGTTGTTGCTGAGAAGGATATCCAATACCACAACAACTTATACCTTCGTAACAGATAAAATTCACCATTTATTCAGCTCTTTAATATTTTATTTAGAATATTATCTTTCAAGATAATCTGCATTTACTTATGGGTAAAAGTAGGATGAAATGAAAGAAGGATCAGTGAAGGCAATTGCAATACACTCTACTTTCGTAGAATAAAACAACCCAAATGCTAAATTTAACTGGACTTATATTGTTCTGAATTCAAACTTTGTAAGCAATTTTCCTTTTTTTTTAAATTGATTATATTTTTTATCAAGAAAATCATACCAAAAAACTATAAACAGCCATTTATGTCGTGTCGATATTTTTTAAAAGTAATAATTCCTACTTAATTGTTCGTCGATCATTTTGCACAAAAAAGTTGTTTAAGTTCGCTTACGCGACATTTTCATGAAAAACCCGGCTTAGGCTATATCTCGGGTGTATATAGACCGATATCGGAAATTTTCATCTTTCATATTTATATAACCTAATTTCATTACCAGAACTGCTTTTGAGCACAAGAAAGTTGTTTAAGTTCGCTTACGCGATATTTTCATGAAAAATTCGATTTAGGCTATATCTCGGGTATATATGGACCGATATCGGAAATTTTTATTTTCCATACTTATATAACCTTATTTCATTACCAAAACTGCTTTTGAGTAAAAAAAGTTGTTTCGGTTCGCTTATGCGACATTTTCACGAAAACCCCAATTGGGACTATATCTGGGATATATATGGACCGATGTCTGAAAAATTTTTTTGTCTTTAAGTCATCATGCTTAATAAGTGTGTGAAGTTTGAAGCAAAACAAACAATTTTTTTTCCAAAAATTTCCATACAAAATTGCAAAAAAAAAAAATTTTTTTCGGGATTTTGAATATATCTCAGCTATATGTGAACCGATATTACTGAATTTCAATAGCAAACCCATGAATCGATGGGGTAAAAGAATGGTGAAAGAAAAAAGTTTCTAAGTCTAATGGTTTTCTCAGAAACGGTATTTCAACGGCAGACAGACGGACATAGCTTAATCGACTTTTCTATTAATTCTATATATACTTTATAGGGTCGCAAATTAAAATTGTAGAAATTACAAACGGTATCACAAACTTATATATACCCTTAACATTTTTGTGAAGAGTATAAAAATACGCCTAAATCCTTTACTTCAGCTACGCGTTTAATTGGGAGGCCATTAGTAGTATAATCGAACTTAAATGGGCTTAAGATATAACTATAGGACATCGAGGAACATTTTCAGAACACCATTCAGATAATTCATCAAGCTTGTAATTTATGGCAGTCTCCCAGCCTGGAGATACAAGAGTACAATTTTAAATCATCAGCGAATAACAAGCATCTAGAAAGCTTAAAAGTTGATGGTAAATCATTGATAAAAAGTAAAATAAGTAATGGCCCAATATGTGTTCCCTGCGGAATGCCAGAATAAGCATCTATTAAAAATGTCCAGTAGTGCGATTCTGTAACTTATATAACGATAATCGGATCATTAAAATAATTATAACGATATTTTATCGAATTTGCTATTCTGTAACATTTTCTTAACGATATTCGTAGTCGATCAAAATCTGCTGTTAATTTTATTGCCGATTGTCGATTTCTTAAAGACAAAAATTTTCTTGCTGTTTATTCAATCGTTAAAGTATATTTTTTTAAATTGTGCATTCATGAAATAAAGTGCTTACAATCTCATTTTTAAAACATAAACATATTTATTATCGCATTTGCAAGGGATGAAACAAGTTTGAATGCTTCAAGGGATAATCAGTGTGTTTATCGGGAGTTGGACAATTCCTTTGAGTTTCACTAGTCTTAGTTGTGGTCATTCTGAACATATAGAAATTAGTACATATAAAAAAATAAATGAACATATGGACACATATTTTATTTTACTTACCTTATTACAAATTAAATAATATTTATTATCACTTAAAAACAAAAATCAATATGTATACATCGCTCCTTTATTGCAACTTAGTCATATCTCAAAAAATGAGCTTTTCGCGTTAACAATATAGAATTGTTAACAGTACTACCAATTATATTGTGCCAAAAATTTATTCAAATTGCACTTAAACTGTTTTCTTTAGGAGATATTTCCTCAAAAAATTTGCTAAGACTTGTATGGATGCTAAAAATGTTAAATGCGTTTTTCTCGAAACGAGTTTTTTTGCGATATGACTATGTTGCATTACATTGTTATGGAAAAATTTATTGTTTTTTCTTTTCTTCTTTGTGGTTTTCGCTTTTTTCTGGCAGAGATGCCACGTGATGCTTATATGAATGAACAGAAAAATACAGCTGTTTACCATCGTTAGAATTAAGTTACAGAATCACTCAATCATTAGTGCATGCGATGAAATTTGTTGACAAAAGTTGCGATTATCGAATCGTTAAAGGTTAGAGAATCGCACTACAGGAAGCGTTGCCGATTTTAACTACAAGTTTTCTGTTAATAAGGAAACTTTAAAAAAATAGTAATATATTATTATGAAAGGCCAAATTTATGAAGCTAACGTAACAAAAGATAATGACTAACTGTATCAAAAGCCTTTGCAAAGTCTGTGTATATAACATCACCTTAGCCCGATTCACAATCCTGTGCATTGAAGATTGCATATTTCTGTAATTGCAAAAGTGATATTTTTGGCTGTATTTTGTTAGTGTAAAGCAACAACATACTCCATTATTTTGCAAATGCAATGATGCAAGGCCATTTGCACAAGATTGTGAATAGGGCAATTGCGATCTACGCTCCATTGAAGTTATAATATCACAAGTTATAATAAGTGAATTAAGTTTATTTATATTATTAGGATATAAAGTTGAATGTTGGAGAATATCTTTAAAAAAAATTTCCAAAGTCTACTGATGATTAGGGTAGCTCTATGAAATGTTGACATATAGATAGCTGGGAAACATAGAATACAAGCTATTTATAATTTTTTATTGGTAACAAAATTCTTCTTTAATTAGTTATAGCTCTTACACTTTTAGTATTTTTTTTTTATTTCATTTGGACATATTTGATTTATTATAGGTATGAATAAAATATACAACATCACTGAACTAATGTCACCATATTTATAGAATTGATTTTACCCAATATATGACCAAATTCTCTGATTACTTTTGTTATTGATGACAGTTTTTACACAACTTCATAATGATGTCTTTATTCAGATCATATGACGTCGTCAATATAAAGATGCATTTTTCTATGAGTGTAAGATAACGTATATATAGTTCTTTTTAAGAAAAATTTTCGATCAACAAAAAAAAAAAAAAATCGCCAAAATATTTCTTACAATATTTTATGAGCTAAGCTTTCAAACGATTTTTTTTTAAGCTGCAACAAACTTTTTTTTTTATCAAGAACGGGCTTGATAATTTTGCTGAATTACTCAGAAGCAATTACTTTAATCAACATAATCCAGATTCCTATATCCTTAACCAACAGGCTCCTGTATTCTATTGCACATAATATTTTCTTCAAAATCCTTTATTATTTAAATAGTCCAACAAACTGTTTATACTAAATGTTAAACTTAATTAAATATGACATTTTCATTACAAAATTATTATGGCACTGCTAAGGATTTTACCCACACAAAACAAGAAACAAGACAATAACCAAATAAGCGCAAAAGCAAACTTAATTGCATATTTTCAGGCGAATAAATTTTCCTACTTTTTTTTAATATAATTTTTTGCCGGTTACCTTAAATATTGTAGGTGTTGCGATGTCATATATTTTATAACTTTAAATGTTTGTGTGAATACTTAAATTAACCTCAAACCTTTATAGTTTAACATTAGCATAGCTTTGTGTACCGGGAAGGGGCCAGGCGGCAACAAAAAGGTGTACACAATATGCTAGTAAATTAAAACAGAGCGATACAGGATGACAAACTAAAGTCATTGTGTGTAGAACGAAGCGCTAAATGAGTTTTCCAACAAAATGGTAATATTATATAAAATAAAGAAGAAAAAAAATGAATAAAAAAAGAGAACGCATCTCTGGCGACAAGACAGCAAATAAAATGCAAAACTAGACAAATTGTGTGTGGCTGCAACAAGAAGAGCATCATCATTATGCCACGGTGTGTACTTAATTGAACGAATTTCATTTTAGAAAATTAACAACAATTAGAAACAAACCAGCCACTGCTGTTATGCCAAAATAATTTCTTCCTTACACTGACACACACACATATACTTTACAAGTATCCTTGGCAATTTTTAACAAATGTATTTTGAAACAAAATTAGTGAGGAAAAAAAAACCTAAGGTTAAAGTAGTACTTACAAGAAAATTTCATTTTTGTCTATAATGTGGCAACTTCCGCTGTTTTGTAGTTCTCAAATACGTTACAGTCATTTATGCCACGCAAAGATGTTGCGGCAACAACTTACTAGTGCCAAACATACAGCTTCATCACCTGATGGCAAAAGGACTAATATTGCCATGTTTCACCTTGAGCGCTGGTATTTGTGCACTGTAATGTTTGCATTTTGCAAATAAGTTTGTATTTTCTTGTCTTGCTTTCTATCCTGATTATATTGGGGAGGTCAGGTCACAGTGCAATTAGCAGTTTCATCCTGTTGTCAGAGCTAATGTTCGCTGTATTTGTTGGTCTTGCTTTTTTCGCAAGGTTTCAGTTTTATGCAGTTGAGTTTGTTCGGTTTCTGAGGCAATTTAAAGGTTTGCTTTAATTTAATAAAATTAGTGTTAATAAATTTTTACTTTTTTATAACAAATTATTTAGAAGACATAATGTTTAAAAAAAATGTTATTTTATTTTTCTTATTATCATTTTTCTTTTCTTTAATTGAGGTTAATTTTAAGTATGCAATGTTATGGCTTTGCTCTATTGAGGTTAACTAAAAGTATGCTACACTAAGTACACATTATTTGTTTAAAAATGCATAAACATGTTTAACCTGTTTAGCAATTTACGATGCCATTACTGCAAAAACAACGTGCTTTGAATATTAAATAAAATATATAGCATAATTTAAGGAACTTAAAAAATGTGTGTGAAAAGCAAAAGTTTTCACTTTATATGTTGAAGACGTTTGAAAAAGTGTAGTCTATATTAGGGATGTTTTTAAATATGTCAAGTTTAAAAAAGGCTTAAAAACAAATTGAATTTTGTATTAAATATAACAAAATTTATTTTTAAGATAATGACAGGCAGCAAGTTGTGAAGAAACAAATCGGCAAGTTTCTTTAATAACAAAGTAAAAGCCATTATTGAGGGCCCTCATGCTTATAAGGACATTTTTCACATTGTTGGGAATAAGAATCGCAATAGTATATATTTATTTAACTATACAGTTGGAAATAAATTGCAAAGTATAGAACGCACAGCAGGGGCGGAGTAACCAAGTCCATTTGCTCACGATGGTATTAACAGTAATATTTTGACTAACTGTACCGACCTGTGCCTTCGCATAGCAAGTTGCGGCGTGGTTAACAAAGAAATACCTAAAAAAACTGTAAACTAATACAGGCAGACAGTTAATCAAGAAATAATTGCGATGATGCGAGAGCTGTTCTTCAGCCCAGAGCTGCTTTACAACTGCGTAATAGTATTAAAAAGGTTCTTATTGAAGGAGTTAAATTCCTTATAGCAGAATTATTTCATTAATATTTTTTTACAACCCCCTACCTGTTTGTTTCAGGTAGTAATGATGGAATCAAAGAGCTCTTCAGGCTCTTTGTATTGTACTCGTATCTAATGATTCTATTACGTGATTACGTATCACGTTTATAGAATTTGAAGATTGCTGGCCTAAATTCTCTCGAGGAGGCTTCTAAAAGTCTTACAGTCTAATTTATAAACATTTTTGACTGTGCTATTAAGAGTTACTAAGAAGAAATCGAAAAAACTTCATTTATAAACACATTATAGCACTATTCAGCTGTTATTAACGTTGAATAATTTCTCTTATTTCTCCCTTCTCTAAACCTTTAATAAGTTTAAATTTAAAGTTATAGAAACATTTTGTTTCGACATAAAAATAAAATAAACTAAGCGTTATAAATTCAATTGATACTATCGGTAAGTGTGTAACAAATACATATCATGTATACATGTAGTTGCATTTCTAGCAAAAATTGTGTTGGTACATACTTATATCATTACTCAAAAGGTGCCGCAAAAGTTATAGCGAGAAAATCGACCCATCCCCCTTTCAGGCAATGTATAACATATAAAACGAGCTATTGTTTTTATATATCGCGCTGTCATAGAATTGCTGCTATTTCTTGTATCAGGTGGTTAAATTTCAAAGGCCAATGTTGAATATAAACTTTAGCTAAACGTCAAGTTTCTTTCGGCATTTCAGTTTGTGTGTTGCTCAATTTTGTTGCCTTATTGCCTTGCTTTTTGTAGAAGTTCTTTAAGGATTCAAATAATATGCCAGAAACAATAAATACACCGTTTTTTTTTTGAAAATCTCTAAGAAGTAGCATCACGTTTATGCCAGCGCCATCTAGTATTAGTTTTAGGTAAAAACAAGTAAGAGTGTAGTATATTCGGCTGGGCCGAATCTAAAATACCCTTCACGATAGTCACGTATGTATAGTATATTAAAAATGTGGCCTGAATATGCTCGGTTATATATGAACCGATATCGGAATTTTCTATTTTCTGTATTTTAGTAACCTTCTTTTATAACAAGAATTGCTTTTCAGCAAAAAAAAAAATTTTTTTTTAATGAAAAACACGGTTCAGGCTATATCTCGGGTATATATGGACCGATATCGAAAATTTTAATTTTCCATATTTATATAACCTTATTTCATTACCAGAACTACTTTTGAGCACAACAAATTGTTTAAGTTCGCTTACGCGACATTTTCATGAAAACCCCGATTTGGGCTATATCTCGGGTACATATGGACCGATATCGGAAATTTTCATTTTCCATATTAAGGTAACCTAATTTCATTACCAGAACTGCTTTTGAGCACAAAAAAGCTGTTTAAGTTCGCTTACGCGACATTTTCATGAAAAACCCGATTTGGGCTATATCTCGGGTACATATGGACCGATATCGGAAATTTTTATCTTCCATATTTATATAACCTTATTTTATTACCAGAACTGTTTTTAAGCAAAAAAAAATTGTTGTTTAAGTTCGCTTACGCGACATTTTCATGAAAAACCCGGTTTGGGCTATATCTCGGCTATATATGGACCGATATCGGAAATTTTCATTTTCCATACCTATATAACCTTATTTTGCTATTAGGACTGCTTTTATGCAAAAAAAGTTGTTTTAGTTCGCTTACGCCGCGTATTCATGAAAAACTCGGTTTAGGCTATATCTCGGATATGTATGGACCGTTATCGAAAACTTTCATTTTCCATATTTATATCACCTTATTTTATTACCAGAACTGCTTTAAGGCGAAAAAATTGTTTAAGTTCGCTTACGCGGCATTTTCATGAAAAACACGGTTTGGGCTATATCTCGGGTATATATGGACCGGTATCGGATTTTTTCATTTTTCATATTTATGTAACCTAATTTCATTACCAGAACTGCTTTTAAGCACAACAAATGGTTTAAGTTCGCTTACGCGACATTTTCATGAAAAACCCGATTTGGGCTATATCTCGGGTACATATGGACCGATATCGGAAATTTTTATCTTCCATATTTATATAACCTTATTTTATTACCAGAACTGTTTTTAAGCAAAAAAAAATTGTTGTTTAAGTTCGCTTACGCGACATTTTCATGAAAAACCCGGTTTGGGCTATATATTGGGTATATATGGACCGATATCGGAAATTTTTATCTTCCATATTTATATAACCTCATCTTATTACAAGAACTGTTTTTAATCAAAAAAAGTTGTTAAAGTTCGCTTACGCGACATTTTCATGAAAAACCCGGTTTGCGCTATATCTAGGGTATATATGGACCGATATCGGAAATTTTCATTTTCCATACTTATATAACCTTATTTGATTACCAGAACTGCTTTTAAGCAAAAAAAGTTGTTTAAGTTCGCTTACGCGGCATTTTCATGAAAACCACGTTTCAGGCTATATCTGCGGTATATATGGACCGATATCGGAAATTTTCATTTTTCATATTTATGTAACCTAATTTCGTTACCAGAACTGCTTTTGAGCACAAAAAAGTTGTTTAAGTTCGCTTACGTGGCATTTTCATGAAAACCCCGGTCTAGGCTATATCTCGGGTATCTATGGACCGATATCGGAAATTTTCATTTTCCATATTTATGTAACCTAATTACATTACCAGAACTGCTTTTGAGCACAAAAAAGTTATTTAAGTTCGCTTACGCGACATTTTCATGAAAAACCCGGTTTGGGCTATATCTCGGGTATATATGGACCGATATCGGAAATTTTCATTTTCCATATTTATGTAACCTTATTTTGTTACCAGAACTGCTTTTGAGCAAAAAAAAAGTTATTTAGCTTCGCCTATGCGACATTTTCTTTAAAATCCGATTTGGGCTATATCTCGGGTATATATGGACCGATATCTGAAAAAAAAATCGTTTGTCTTTAGGTCACCATGCCTAATAAGTGTGTGAAGTTTGAAGCAAAACGAACAACTTTTGTTTTCAAAAATTTTCATACAAAACTGCAAAAAAAAATGGCTTTTTTCGGAATTTTGAATATATCTCAGCTATACGTGGACCGATATTACTGAATTTCAATAGCAAACCCATGAATCGATGGGGTAAAAGAATGGTGAAAGAAAAAAGTTTCTAAGTCTAATGGTTTTCTCAGAAACGGTATTTCAACAGCGGACAGACGGACAGACGGACAGACGGACAGACGGACAGACGGACATCGCTTAATCGACTTTTCCATTAATTCTGATTCAGAATATATATACTTTATAGGGTCGCAAAAAAAAACTGTAGAAATTACAAACGGAATCACAAACTTATATATACCCTTTACATTTTTGTGAAGGGTATAATAACACTCAAAAATTACTTCCTCGACTCAAAAAATAGCAGATACTACAACTTGCCAGGATAATACAAATAAGTAAGCATTATTTGATCAAATTTACAATGATTCTTCCTTGTTAAGCCTAGTATTGAGATTGAATGTGCGAAAAATTTTCAGCAACATTACCTATTTCGTACGAATAAATTTATATGTACTCAAAGTTGCCCATTTGTTCTCTTATTCATGTTATTTCGCAGCTGAAAAAACAAATAATCCCAGAAACTATTTTAACTTAAAACATGTTGGGTGTTTTTCACTTAAAAAGCTTAGTACTACTTTTATTAACTTATTTCGTAAGAATCGCTTTCGTAAGCATTTTGACAGAACTTCGAAATTTTGAACTCAATGTCAGCCTTTAGCCAGCGTTCTAAAACCACCAACTTCAACTGTGTATTAAAAAATTCGCTTACTGTACTGAAAAAAGCCAACTTTCATTTGCAATAGATCTAATCCCATTCCCATTTTGTTGCAAGTTGTGTTTTAGTTTTAAGCAAATTTTTAAATTATTTTGCAGGATTCTTAATGACTGCAACAGTTTTAAACTTTTACGAATTCTTTTTTTTACATAAAACGCTCTTTTGTAAAAATAAAGAATTTCAAACATTTATTGCATATCCTGAATTTTTTATGTGTTTAGCCTGTTCGCAAACCCTTTCAAAAAGAAAAATTTTGTGTTGATAATTTTGTACATTCTCTGCCTGGCCCACTCGGTCACTCGACAACACTCCCTTGCACAAATACATTTGAAACAAAAACAAATTTTAAAATGTTTTTGGTATGCATGTATTTATGCGAGCGATCGATGTCGAGTGACATAGTAGGCCAGGCCCTCTATTTCCAAAGAAATAAACACAATATTATATTTTTCCAAAACAAATTGGCTCCAAAAATATAAAATTCGGACTATGTAACAATGTATTGCCAACATGTAACCACAAAAATATTTAATAGTTAATCTGATGTTATCAAGTATTTATAAATAAAGGTGAAAACTTTTGAATAACTAATATAAGGATTATCTTTAAATTGAGATATTTTTATAAATTAGACTGTTAGACTTTAGTTTTTCCTCCAACTATGGTACGAACTGTGTACTACGCTACGCTGTCTTGTTTTGAAACCACACCTGCTCCACACAGAAAAAATTATAGTAAAAATAATATCAACAAAATTTTTGTCTGAAAAAAATAATTTGTATGCATATACACAAATATCAAAAAGATAACTTTGGATATCTTATTTTATTGTTGTTAAAAAAAATAGTGGTTTGCGATCAATAATTATTTTTACTAAACTTTTGTTTGAATCCACGAAATCCTTTACATTCAATGGATTCAACGAATTTCGTTATTGAACACGAACAAATTTTTTTTCTGTGCATATAATAGTTGTTCAGTTGATAAAAGAAAAGGTCCGTACACGAAGAAAAAAATATGTGCCTGATACGATAACATTCTAAGGGCAACATACTATTGTTGAATTATATGGTTGTACATGATAATACCACATTGTTACATTAAAAACTCCATTGACAGGATACACAGTATTGTAAAAAAAAATATTATAAATTATAATACTTATAAAACAGTAGTGGTTAAAGTTTATCAAATAATTGTCTTACTCAACCATATTGTTATACTAACTACCAATACTTTTCTTATTTTTAACCATGTTACTTTCAAAAAATAACCATACTAATATCACGAAGAGCTTTATTGCAATTGAACCATATATTTGTTATAATTAGCATAAATACATACATATGATAATTAATTACAAGAAAAAGATAGTTTATAATATATTTTAATACTATGTTTAATACAATTTTTAAAAAATAATCGCGTTGTATCTCCTCTTTGATGTTAAATTATTCATCTCCTGCAATGAAAGCAAAATATTTATTAAGAATTTCGTCTGCGATTGTAATTTTAAAAGTAATATGTAACCATATTAATATGGTTATTGTTACATATGTTTATATCTTAATATTACTTATCTTTACATTTTCGCGAGTACTCAATATGTATTTTTCGCCAATTTCGTGTTCTTTTTTCTCATTTTTACATAAAGCTGAACAAATATTTTTCAAATTAAAAGTATACAAATTAAAAGTATACAAAAAATTTTTTTATTTCCAAAGAAAAAGTCGAATGGAAAAAATAATGTGTCAGCGACTGGCAGGAAAATATTATTAATGACAACAATAGTGAATTTATTTTTTAAACTCTTTTGTTTGATATGAATTGGCATATCATACATATTATAAAAACAAACATGGATGTGATAAAATGTATTGTTGTTTCTAAAAAAATTTTCATTTTTGCTATTATTGAATGCAACCATATCTTGAAATTTATAGATGACAACAATAGAATTACAGAAAAGCAAAAACTGTAAAGAGGAGCAAACTATAATTAAACCAATAATACGCTATGTTTAACAATAATACCCAATGTTATGGAATATATATTGATGTTGTCGTAACCATATATCAAACTGCCTTTTCTTTGCGTGTAATCAAGTCTCTATAGCAGTCACCATTAACTGTAACGTTCTGACCATCAACGTTTGCATAGAAGTCCAGACCAATTCTTGCACCAGGCCATAAAACACACCAAACAATCAGTCTTCGAGGATGTAACGCTGTATCAACATTTACTTGAGGATTGTCACGACTACAAAAGTTTTGTTTAATAACATATCCGTTTAATCAAAATTGAACTTTAACGCTAAACCAAATTTGCTTAAGAAAATCGGTTTCAACGGCAATCCTATTTTGGTCTCATAGATATAATATGGCAGCGTTGTTCAGGTGTCAGTCTTTTCATGCTGAAAAACCGAACCAAACTAAACATAAATCACTTAACAGCTGACAAAAAGTGTTGTCAACTTAAATTTGATTTAAGTTGACTGTCAATAGAGTTAATTGGTTAAAATACAAAAAATGTTTGAGCACACATTGTACTGAAAATATTGCCTTGAGAACACATAAGGATATTGATGTGTCTGAAAACCTCAAACTGGCCGTACAGCATGCTACCACTAGTCATCTAAGATCTAGAAATGAGAGCAATAGAACTTATTCATCTGAAATTGAGCAACTTCTGTCAGAAAAAAGAAGAGTCAGAAGAGAGTGGCAACTTCGCAGATCTCCCCAGCTTAAAACTAGGCTACGGGAATGCATAACTCAGCTAAGAAATCTGCTTGAAGTCCATAGAATGGCTTCCCTTAAAACATATTTGGAAAGCCTTGATGGTACCCCTCAATCTGATTATTCCTTGTGGAAAGCGACAAAAGGTTTAAAAAGACCCGTAATAGGTAAGCCACCTTTGCGAAATTCAACTGGCGACTGGGCAAGAAGCGGTTCTGAAAAGGGAATGTTGTATGTCGATCATTTGAGAAAAGTTTTTATTACAAATGATTCAGAGAATAATACAGCGGAATTACCACCATATGTTGTTAGACCTCCTGTGTCTTTGAGATTTAATTTTCAAGATGTCGAAAACGTTATCGGTAATACAAACCCCAGGAAAGCTCCAGGCATTGATCAAATTACTGGTAAAATGCTTGAACAGTTACCTCGTGTAGCTAGAAGAGTTCTACTTTTTATTTTTAACGCCATTTTACGCCTTTAGGAGTATTATCCTGCAGAGTGGAAGGTCTCAATGATTACTATGAGACCCAAGCCAGGGAAGGATCTGACTAAGGTAGAATCATATAGACCAATAAGTATTTTACCAACAATTTCAAAACTATTCGAAAAATTGTTAATGGCGAAGTTGAGTCCAATATTGAACAATGTGGGATGCATCCCTGGTCATCAATTTGGCTTTCGGGCTAAACATAGCACCATAGAACAAACACACAGACTAGTCAATGTCATAAGACAAACCTTTGAGGAGAATAAATATTGCTCAGCTCTTTTAATTGATATTTCTCAAGCTTTTGATAAAGTGTGGCACGACGGCTTGATGCACAAAATAAAGTTAAACTTGCCTACAAATACACACAAGCTTCTGGAAAGCTACTTATATGGGCGGAAGTTTGTTATCAGAGCAGGCGACTTTATAAGCCCAACTCAGCCAATCGAGGCAGGAGTTCCCCAAGGAAGCATTCTGTGACCCACTTTATATTTAATTTACGCTTCTGACATGCCAACCAGATTTGGTATTCCCACTTCAACTTTTGCAGATGACACAGCATTCTGCAGCGTACATGAAAACCATCAAGTGGCTTCGCGAAATTTGCAGGATATTTCAATATTAGAGAAATGGTTAAAACTTTGGAAAATTAAAGTTAATGAACAAAAGTGTACTCACGTTACATTCACGCTGCGCATATTTGTTTACATGCTCAGCTATTCAAATTAACAATTTACCTATTCTGCAACAAAATGAAGTCAAGTACAGTAGTATTCACCTGGACGGTAGGGTAACGAGGAAGTCTCACATTGAAACAAAAGTCACTCAGTTGAAATTGAAGGCAGCGCAATTAAATTGCCTTATGGGCACAAATTCAACATTGAAACTGGACTACTGCAATGGTAGGAAAGAAACTGACGAATTCACAAAGATCTGTGTGTGTATTCCGCTGGTAAGAGATGAATTTTACGCGACAGGGTATATCAGTAAACTGAAACTTAACCCAAATCGTCTCACGGAATGTACTAAATTTTGAAGGCCACTCTTGGTTGAGAAGAAGGGATACTCTTGCCACCATCAGAGCGTTAAAAAGGTGATTCTACCGTTATTATTCGCGCTAAATAAAACTTTTTTGTCTAGCATTGGCTGGACTTAAATAACTTTTATATTTAGTATTAAGATTTGAATACTTATTGTTAGTTCACTTTGTGAAGATTCAATAAATAAATGAATGAAAAAAGAACTTAAAGTTTTATAAAAAATAGTCCTTACGAGCAAAGAAAAGGCAGTTTGAAATATGGTTACAACAACATTAGTATATATTGTATAACATTGTGAATTGTTGTTAAAAACTGTGTGTTACCAATTTAATTATAGTTTGGTCTTCTATAAATATGTCACTATTTGCATTGCTGTCATTCTGCTTTTAAATTCTATAAATTTCACAATTTGGTTATATACAATAATAGCAATTGGGAAAATTTGTCTAAAACAATAATAACTTTTATCATACCCAATGTCAAAATATTTATGTTTATCATATGTATAATAAGCTAATTCATATGTAACAAAACTAAGTTTAGAGAATATATTTACTATTGTTGTCATTAACGATATTTTCATTCCAATCACTGACGTATAATTTTCATTCAGTTTGGTCCTTTCTTTGGAAACAAAAATATGTTATGTGTGTGTTTTATAAAAAATATATATATATATATATATATATATATATATATATATATATATATATATATATATATATATATATATATATATATATATATATATATATATATATATATATATATATATATATATATATATATATATATATATATATATATATATATATATATATTTGTTCAAATTAAAGAAAAAAGGAAAAAACTTGAAACTGTCGAAAAATATCATATTGAGTATTCGTGAAAATAAAAAGGTAAGTACCTATCGCTAATATTAAGATGTAACTATATATATTTATGGTGTATCCAACAATGCATGCACCCAAATTATCATGGTTATATACCATTTAAAATTACAATCCCTCACGAGATACCTAAAAAATATTTTTCGTTTATTACCAAAAGACGAAATTTTTGCATTAATTCCTTACAGATGCTCTCCCATTATTTTTTATTTTTATTTTTTTTTTATATATTTTATATGTATTATCAATATATATTATATGATGTCTCTTTGTTGTAACTACTTGTAATCCGCATGTATATGTGCCAATTATAACAAAAATATGTTTCTATTATAATAAAGCTATGTATGGTTACTGAATGAAAGTAGTATGGTTATATATGGGAAAAGTATGATTGAGTATGACAATTATTTGATAACTTTAAATAATACTATAGTTACTTATTATTACCGTATAACAATACTAAACCATAATATAGTATGGTTACTTATAAATTTTTTTTACAATACTATAGTGTCTCATATCATTGGCGTTTTAAATATAACAATATAGTAATATCTAGTACAACCATACAATTCAACAATAGTATGTTGCTCGTAGAATATTATCGTTTCAACCATATATGTTTTTCTACGTGTATATCCAGATTTAATTGGCAAGTATGTTCCGGAACAATTTTAGCTTGAATTGATTTAATATTATTTTTTGTTCCGAACCAAATTGACCGTGCTGCCAGATACTTTCATTTTTCAAGAAATATTGAAGTAAGTTGCCACATCATATAAAATCATATATACAAAAGTCATACAAAAAATAATGTAAGTTAAATGCTTTATATTGTTTCTTACAAAAAATTAAAGCTAACAACTGTAAAAAATTATTATGTTATTATCTCTGAATTGAAAAAGCCGCCACCTCATAATAGTAAGACTTCTCGTTTACATAGTTATTTCATATGGCAGCTTTGTTTTTCCTAAACAAATTTTTGAAGTGGGTGAAACATTTCAGAACAAACTCTATAAAACTGAATTTGGTTTCAAATAAACATTTTGCTCCGTAACAATTAGTGAATCCATCTTAAGTAAAACAAAAAGCTATATTTATCATTGAATACAAAGTTAGGTTTTTTTTTTTTTTGTTTTTTGAGCTTGACCCAGTACTCAGGGGTGGCCCCTACATATGCAGTGCATTGTACCAGAAATGAGAGAGGGGGAAAGAGGGAGTAGTGTTTGTGAACATTTGACTTGAACTTTCCAACGTTATAACAGACGGGAAACACGTCTGCAAGCAACTTATTCCATAGACGAAGCGTACGGCTGAAAAACGAATTCTCTCTGTAATGCGTAGTGGGATTCCCCGAGCAATCGACCACAAAATGTCCGAGTTTCGGGAACAAGACCCCTAATCTCGTCAGAGCAAAATCCATTGTAGTAACGATAGAACAGAGTAACGCACCCCACTCTGCGTCGCGATGCTCCAGTGAGTCAAAAGAGTTGGATACCCTACTGTCACCGATAAGCTTCTTCGCCCTCTCCTGCACACGGTCGAGTAACCACAAAATAGACTTTGAGGCACGGGCCCAAACATGAAAGTTGTATTCCATTTTCGGTCGGATGTAGGTGGTATAAATAGTAAGGAGGTCGGATGGAGTGAAGTACATCTTACACCGTTTCAAAAAACCGAGGCACTTGAGTGCTTCTTTAGAGACATGAAAAATGTGTTCAGTCCAGCGAACGTCACACTGTATCTTCATTCCAAGAACATCAAGAGCATCCAATTTCTTAATATTTATACCATCCATGAGTACAGATGAAGCAGTATTTGCGGTCGTTTGTTTGTGCGTTAGTAAGCAACATTGGGTCTTACGAGCGTTGAAAGGGACTCTGTTTTTACGTCCCCATTCGGAGATTAATAGAAGTCCACTATACAGTGAATCATTCATATTTAGCCTCTTGGCATCCGATTCCTCAATATTTATACCATCCATGAATACAGATGAAGCAGCACTTGCGTTCCTTTGTTTGTGTGTTAATAAACAACACTGGGTCTTACAAGCGTTGAAGGCAACCCTGTTTTTACGACTCCATTCGGAGATTAATAGAAGATCACTATTCAGTGAATCGTTCATATTTAGCCTCTTGGCAGCGATCTCTAATAAGCTGGGCATATAACTAAAAAAAAGTACGAGTGGCAAATGCTGCTGTCATCCGCGAAAGAGTGGATAGGGTTGAAAGTTTGATAGAGAAGGTCGTTGAGAAAACTAAGAAATAGAGTAGGAGAAAGAACGGAACCTTGTGGTACCCCTGAATTAATCTTGAACTCGTTTAGAAGGTATTAAAGGTTTTCAGGTCTACTGGTGATAAGGTTAGCACCTATGGAATGCCAACATTTGGGTGGCTAATATATTTTGTTTTGTAAACCTTTTATAAACATGTTAACAATTTCATTAAAATCTTTTGCAGTTTTTCCTCCCAGGTGAAGCGTTTTAATATAATAAAATATTTGCCAAACATTATTTTTACTGCAATCTTTTAGGCAAATAAATATTCCCTATCACTTATTTTAAAGCATAAAATGCCTTTGAATGTTACACGCTTCTCTTGCTGCCTTAACCTGTCCTTGTTAGGAGGGCTTTTGTTCCTTCAATGTGTAAATGTATTTAAGTCTTCAGTATGCATAAAACAACAGAGAAAAAAAATAGTCCAACACCCCCCTCTTTTGTTGAAGAAAAAGTCATACAAATTGTAGCAAAACTGCAACAAAATGTTGTTATACAAAATTTATTTCTTGCTGATTAAAATAAAAACATTGTTTTAAAAAATTGCCGCTGTTTTAATTTTTATTTATTTTTTATTTTCGTTGCTGTTGTTGTTGTTTTGCTGTATGTACTTATGTTTTGTGCTCCACATGAGGACACACATGTGTTCACCCAAAATCATACTCTTCTAGTAGGGCGGAGCTTTTTTTCCACCAAAATGTTAAATGATTTTTATTATTATTTTTTTTTCTGCTGCTGATGCTGATGCTGGCACTAAAACGCACACACACACACACACATACACTCATTTTTTGCTGCTGACATTGTTGTATATTTTTTGTCGAAGAGGGTGGGTTTTCTGAGAGTAGAAAAAAATATAAATAAATAGAAAATCACATACATATGTATATACAACACATGTGTGAGCGTGTGCCTGTGTGTGTAAGGTATTAATGTATGCATATGTATTTTTATTTTTACAGTTATTTGATTGTATGTGTGTGAAAGCAGGCATATATTTCCAGATTTTTAAACATTTTATCTGCATATTCTTTTGCTTTGTATTATAAATAAGTTTTTATTGTTGAATTCAAAAGAATGCTTCTTATATTAGAAATAAAGTTATTTATATAATATTATTTTTCTTAAAGTTGTCATTTTTTCCTGATTACTAGCCCGAATTTTTTTCTAAGAAATTTGGCGATTTCCGATGACAATTTTGGGAATTAAAAAAAAAAACTTAAAAAGGTTCGAAACCGATTGTTCATACTCAGTGCGTGTTTTTGCTGTGGAACATGAATCTGAACTATTAATTCGCCTTAAAGCGAAACATTAAGTTGCCCTTTTATTTTTGGGAAAGTATGGGGATTTTGAAGATGCTTAAAGGCGGTTTTAAGAATTCCCAAAAACTCCGGACCGCTTCGCTAATCGAATTTGATAAATTTGATTCGGAATTGGCTTTTTTATATTCGGTGCCCTTTTTTGCCATTATATATCTTGCCGTAGTGCAATTCCTGAAGTCCATATAGCGAATTTTTAATAAAACTCGGAACCGGTTTTTATATTCAGAGCGCGTTCGTCCCGTTGAACTTGTTTTTGACCTATTTACGGTCATTCGTTTTAGTGCGAAATTTGAAGATGCCGTATAGCTTCGGGAAAGTGGAGGGATTTTGGGAGTTCCCAAAGGTTTGGCAACCTGTTCGGAACCAGTCTTTCCTATTCCGTGCGAGTTTTTCCCGTTGAACGTGTATCTGAACTATTAACGGTCTCCCAATTTAGTACCGAAATTGAAGTTGCCGTATTGCTTCTGCGAAAGTGAAGGCATTTGGAGATTTCGCTAAAAAATACCGAACTAGAAAGTAAAAAAGAAATATAGTCTAGAAAACTAAAAACACGCTTTGATATCGTACTAAACACTAAGAAATAATTTTAAGAATAAGCTTTCTTGTTTTAAATAATTTGCAATATCCGAGATCTCTTTTTTTTTATAAAAAATGTTGAAATAAATTTATTCAATATTTCGTTTTCCGTTGGAAAACTTCGTCAGGAAAATAATTGTTATAATTTGTTTTTAAAATTCAAAAAGATTTTTGTGACAGGAGAACAAATAACATGAAAAAATATTTAACATATTTACACCCAAAATTGAATTTAACTAACAAAAATTGTCACAATAAAAACCATATAAAAAACCGGTTTTGAAAATATTTTAATACAAAAACAATTCTTAAAGTGTTATCTTCTTATTCTATTCTTATAAATTAAATGAGAGGATGAAAAAATCAAGTTTATTTGATAAGGAGAAATAAAAAAGAGCCCATAAAATCACTAAAGAATGAAGTAAGAGTCCTTAAAAAATAACGCAAAATCTTATTAATTCAATATCCAGACGATTTGCTGCACTATAAAAGCTAAGTGCAAGCAAAATATATATCGCTATTTAGTTAGATAATAACAATAATAAGACCGTATTTAAGAATTACATATGTTGATTTCAAAATGGAGAACTAACAAATTAATATTTTTTGTATTTAAATAAACCAAAAAACTCTGAACCGCTTCACTAACCGGTTTCTGCACGTTCTTGTCGTGAAGCGTGTACCTGACCAATTAAAGTCAAATGTTCACAAACACTACTCCCTCTTTCGCTCTCCACACAACCTATTTTCCTAGTTCTGGTACAATGCTCTGCATATGTAGGGATTATCCCCTGAGTACTGGTCCTAAATAAAAAATTAAAAAAATTAAGGCTCATTCGCTTTAGTGCAAAAATTGAAGCTGCCGTATAGCCTTTGAAGAAGTGGGCAAATTTTGGCGATTCCGTAAGTCGATTTTGGGAATTTCCAAAAAAACTTTTTTATATTCGGTGCCCGTTTTTGCCGTTGAAAATGAAATTGTCGTATTGCTTCCGGGAAAGTGAGCAGATTTTGGCGATTTTTGAGGTCAATTCAGGATTACTCAAAAAAGTCGGAACCATTTTTTATATTCAGAGCGCGTTCTTGCCGTTGAACTTTTATTTCACCTATAAATGGTCATTCGTTTTAGTACAAAAATTGAGGTTGCCGTATAGCCATCGACAAAGTGGGAGATTTTTTGAATTCCCAAAAATTTGGAGCCTTTTTACCACCTGTTCAAAATCACTGTTTTATATTCGGTGCGCGTTTTTCTCGTGGAACATGTACCTGACCTATTAACGTCCATTTGCTCTAGTGAGAAAACTGAGGTTGCCGTACTTCTTCCGGGCAAGTAGGAGCATTTTGGCAATTTCCTAATCGCGGGAATCCGCTTTACTAGAAAGTTGGGAATCCGCTTAATGTAGCATTACTTGCTGATGTACTAGTCAGCCGCTGCTCCTTATGAGAGAAGCCAGCGTAGTCGTATTGACCAAACCCAGACATGATAGGCTATTGAAGCTTCTTTCGCCTAGATATCTTACGCGGTGATACTCCACTGCCGAGCATGTTCCGAGGTGATGAAGGTTTGTGTCCTACTCTTCCTCGTCTTGGCAACTTCTACAGAAGTCATATAAGGCTCTGTGAGTCATTTTTCTTGGGCACTTTTTAGCGTGTCAGTTTTATTATTTTTCAACACGCTGATAAGGGTTGTCTACATAAATAGGAGAGATAGTTTTCCACGCCCGTTTTGGCCTTTTGGTGTTTTACTTGTTTTTGCGCCCTTTTAATTTTTTTCTTTGCATCTTGACCTCAACACTGGTACACAAAATTTTGTTGTGTGCGACACGTCTGTCTGCAACGAACACCCGCCCAAGCCCTACGAGCCATAGCCGCGCCTAGTGGTAGTTAGATACCAGTGTGACAATGTGAAAAAGATTTACATCAGCACCTGCCTTGCGACCTTATCTGATGATGGACCAGTTCCACGGAGTGAATTATTCACGATTCACCAGCGCCCCATGTGGCTTGCTAGGCTCACACATTTAGCAATTTATGCCCTATGTTTGTAGCCATATGCGCAACTTCTTGTTGAAGAGTTCAGGCCTTCTAATCCCTCCTGTTTGCAATTTCCCAGCAATCAATGGAAGACAAGGCTCAATGAGTTGGTAGGCCGAAGCCCACTAGCAGCATCAGCCCTTAAACCAACTCACCCCTCAACTATCCCCACTGCTTCCTCACAGTACAGGTATCTGATGTAAAGGCAACAGACCCTCGGGAGTTTGTTGGTCCCCGAAAAAAGCCACGCCAAGCAATTATCCAGGATACTTACACCCCCTTCCTGCGTTTTAGGTTTTAACTACAGGCAGAACCTTTTCAGGCAAGGTAGGCACCTCAACCATGATCAGCCCGGGTTGAACTGCAAGCAGAACCACCCGGGGGCCATGCTGATCTCCGTTCTGCCAATTTATACCCTTGGTAAGGGTTTCGCAAGTCATGTGGCTTCCTAGAGTTTTATTTGCTACAACAAACGAAAAACAGAGCGCCCAAGTTAGGAATACGCCAAGGCAAAACCTGTTCCCAGGGGGGTACTAGTGTGACAGGCAGACAGCGGACACCTTGAAATATATTTTCACGTCCACGTCATATGAGCTCGTGGAAGCAACACAGTTAATAAAATTTTTGACGCTCAACTACGCGCGATACTTGTAAACAGATGTTTGACAAGGTGTGAGGCCGAAAATCTGTTTCAAGGCTCACGATTTTCTTTTGAAACGTGACAGTTAAGAAATTTTTGACAGTGGATATCTTGAAACATATTTTCACTTTCACGCCATATGAGTTCGTGGAGGCACTACAGTTCATCTAGGCACAGATGTTTGCAAAGTGTGAGGCCGAAAGTCTGTTCCAAGGATCATGGTTCTCTTTTGATTTCTTAGAATTGTTCCCTTTTTGGCTAGGTCATCGGCGATGGTGTCGCCGCTGTTGTACCCGTTGCCTTGTACCCATTTGAGGTTTAGGTTAGAATGTCTTGCCATTGTTTTAGCTTATATGTAAAATATTTTCTCACTTTTCAGTTCGATAATGAAACGTGTTTTTTTAAACTTTTTAAACCATTTTTATTGATATCTGCAAAGTTATAAAAGTTGAACTAGTTGCTGTATGCTTTGTTTTAAAGCTGACTATATATGAAACTGTATGCGAAAATTGGCAGATCTTTAGAAGACATGAAAAAATTAGCGTTTTTTCACATCATATGACATTTGTAGATCGTGCATTTGCCAGAACATATGTGATAATAATATTAATAAAATTGTCTTTAATAACTGGCAGTTTTTAAATCCTGTTTTCATATTTTCTTTATTAATTGATATACAAATACATAAAATTGCCAAAGATATAATATTTTTTTTTTTAATATTTTTATTAAATAAAATTTGCAGTCATTACCATCATACCTGACCTCATCAATATTTTCATCGACCAATTTTCATATTGCCATATTTACAAACGTGCACTTTTACACTGAAATATCATTACGAGAAACAATAAAATGTGTATCCTGCAACAATAACAAGTTCCTCTACAATTTATTTTGCTGCTCTAAAAGCCGACTTTTTTTATGTTGTGCTGGTACGTATCTGTGTGCGGTTGAACTGTTGCAAGTGGCCGTGTATGGCGAAACCATTACTTTGTGGCCGCCATGTAAGACCACATTATCGAAATTGCACTCATCATCAGAAGTAAGTATGATGGATAATGAATATCCTTTTTATGTTGTTTATTTCCTCGGCATTATTGTGAAGATGTAAAGGTATCTTTAAACGTTTGCACTACAAATGGCTGCTAGAGAATATTCGAATTCATTTGCGCTCGTTCGCTTAAGTGTGGGAAGTCAAAGGTAAATTGTAGTTTAAATCATTTATGCAGTTGTGGCATAGATACAAATGTATATGTGTGTGTGTGGCAGTATATTGAATTTTTCATTTGCCCTGTTTGTGTGTAGGCAATAATATTGCAAAGAGCTGCCGCAGCTGGTAGAGTCGTCATAATTTTAAAATCATTAAATATAAGCAAAATCTGGTTGCCAATACATTATGACCACAATAACATATGGTTAATGAGAAAATATCTGGCACGATATGGCTGTTGCCAATTTAACAACGATACCAACCGCACATAAATTTATTTAACTGGACCATTTTAAGGGATATTAATTATTGATAAATATTGTAACGAAACTTTTAGGCAGTTTCGATGCTATGAAATATAGAACGCCTTAAAGTATGCAACTGTTTACATTACAGAAATTAATTTAAATCGAGAGCATAATAGTACGTTTCCATATAGGTAATTTGGGACAAATCATTTCATTTGCCCAAATTAAGTAATTTGCTACATGATTTCCCATACATTTTTCATACCACCAAATTATCTCAAATGACTTAATTTGTTACAAATTAAGTCGAAATTTGTCTGTGCAACACTGCACTACTGTTATATTTACAAATGCAACTTTGGAGTATCAATTATTGGTGAGTTACAATACGAAAAAGTGACATTTAATTTCGAATCAAAATGGCTCATTTTACAAAAAGTTTTGTTTTTCCTTGTTGCGTTCAATGTAGGTATATTATTAAAAAAAAAATTCAATAATTTGTGAGTAATTGACAACTACGGTAAACGGATACCGGGAAGGAACAAAAAATCATTTGAAAAGAAACATTTCAATGAGACAGATTGTTCCAAACTGAAATTTTTATGCTGGATGGTTTGACCTGGATCTACAAGTCGAATGTAGATTTATTTTGCTGTTATGGGCCATGCGTATGTGAATGAATTGATACTGCTGTTAGTGCTGAACGAACGCTTGTACGATTTTATTAGTTTAATGCTAAGGATGAATGTGGCGAACCATTTAGCATTTGATGAGATATATGATGGTGGCATACTTTTGTATGCTGATTTTTCATCTGTTGTTAAAAGAGCGAATTTGCGCAACGACGATATACCAACTGCTGAACAGACTGTAGCCCAGTTGCAAGTTTAAATGGTGAAATAAGGGAAAGTTATAATATCCATCCATGCTACATATCGAACTGGAAGAAAAAAAATGTTTAGTTTCCAGACGGGAGCCAATTACAATTCGATTTTTGTATTAATATACAATGTATAGAAAGTAAACGCAAATTAAACAAAATAATAATTTAAACTATTTATGTAAAGAAAAATAATAAAGTAAATTTGCATTATTTTCCAGTTTTATGTTTTTATTTTGCTATATTAACAGACATATTCCCACACTCGCGAGTTTTCAAAGACGGCAGGCGCCTTGAAAACGCCAAGGTGTTCTGTGAGTCAGACGTATTTCTTGCGAGTTTACAAAATTTATATGGTAAAAACACATGTTTTACCTTCATTTGCTAAAAAATAAATTATAAATGCCAACAGCATTCGTATTATGCATTTTGGATTAAAAATGCAATTCAGAAATGAATGCCTAAAAGTTTATTTCCAGATATCAATACCAATCAAACAATACAAACGTCAAACTGATTTCGAAAATTCGAAGAGCAAATTACTTACAACATAATGGAAATACTTCGAAATGATTTCCTCAAATCAACTTGATTTGCTTATAATGGAAACGTACTATAAGTGAAACGATTTTGTGAGCATCCTTATATGAATTACATGCTTATACGATTTAAAGGATTTCCAAATATTGAAAATGTTAACAAAATATTTCTTTTAACAAAAATGTTAAAAATTATGGGCAAACAAAAGCTTCACTTTTATATTGTTCTTCAACCAATTTGAAATATATTTATTGTTGTTTTTTTCTGTTGTTTGGCGTTTTATTTGTTAAAATTCAAGTTCATGTGTATTTCATTCATTCTTTTGTATGCAAAACGCCTAAAAAATATGCTACACAAAAAATATTTTATTTAATTCTTTTTTATATAAATAAACTTTCCATTTCATTTGTTCTGGTACGGTTGCAAAAAATATATAAAAATATAAAAAAATATGCACCAAATCGCTATTTCAACCCTTTTGAAAAGCACTTTGCCCTGCAACTCCCCCAAAGAGCCAAAGTGAATATTGAATGACTGAATGTCATTCAACCAGTGCATTTAGCTCAATGTGTTTTTTTGTAACGCATATTTTCAACGCACATGTAGACATAACAATTTTAATTTTTTGGCGTTTCATGAAAGGGTGTTAAGACTGTCTTTCTTTTTGCTATGCGTAAACACAAAAATCCATTCTAAATGGTCACATTAATAAGATGAAAATTTAACATAAAAAATTTTAAAACTTACAAGTAGCTTCTTGAAAGTATGCAACAGTTTTTAACTTAAGAAAACTTAATTCAATTGCTATTGAAAGATTCCATGTGAAAAAGATTCACATAATTTTTTTATGGTTCTCCCTTTTAAGTAGAACATAATTTCTATGATCATTAATAATAAAGATTAAATCTTCCATTTAATGATTTCTGCAGAAGCTGTACCAACGAGGAGGAAGTAGAGAGTGTTCAGCCCTTTGTTGCCCAGCTCTTTCTTATAGAAGGACTTTGCTGCACGATTTCGCAGAGTTTCGGACTGTGATGTAGGTGGATTGGACACTTTTCCCCGATCCTCGGGTTGTTCCTGAACCAGATCAATAGATCTACCCATATCACATTTCAAGCAACATAACAGGACAAAATTGGTGTTAAGTGAGCTGGCTTTTCAATGGCGGGTAAAGTGTAGTCCAACGCATAATATTATTCGTAAATAAAACAAGAAGCAAATAATTTAGTTTTATTCACTATATTAGCTTATAATATTACCAAACAAAAAAAAAAATCATAATAGCTTGTTTTTTAAGTTTCCCAACTGTTTATATGTTAACATTTCATAGGAACTACTCTCGTCATCAATAGACTTTGGAAATTTTTAAACATAAAGGCAAACTGTTTATAATTTTTTGATTGGTATCAATATTGGAATCTTATGTAGTGAATAAAACTCAATTGTTTGAGATCTACTCTCTACTTTCTGATACTTTCAAAAAAACAACCAATATTTACATTTGTTTGAAAGGTTTAAAGAAAAGTAGAGACGTGCACACAAGAAAAAGATTTTTTGTGTTTTGACCGGTTTTATTAAAACATTTTTCTTTTAAATTCTCAATAATTTATTTAGATTGTTGTCATACAAAGTTAAATGTCTGAGAATATCTTACAAAAATTCCAAAGTCTACTCATGATTAGTGTAGCTCCTATGAAATCTCGATATGTAGATAGCTGGGAAACATAAAGAACAGACTGTTTATAATTTTTTAAAACAAAAAGCTTTCGGAGAATTTTACTAATCCGCCATGTCACAGAGTTCAGTTTCGTGCAAAAAGAGAATTGAATTATTCTAAATTTTTCTAAATTTTTCTATTGTCTTTAATCCCCCCGGGGAACAGATTTCGTCTTGACGTATTCCTAAATTGGGTCCCTCGTTTGTTGTAGCAAATAAAACTCTAGGAAGCCGCATGACTTATGTTGTGTTGGCTTCCGAAACCCTTACGCAGGGTATAAATTGGCAGAACGGGGATCAGCATGGCCCCCGGGTGGTTCTGCTTGCAGCTTAACCCGAGCTGATCATGATTGACCTTGGCTGAAAAGTTCTGGCAGTGGTTGAAATCTAAAACTTAGGAAGGGGGTTTTAATATCCTTGATAATTACTTGGCGTGGCTTTTTTCGGGGACTAACAAACTCCCGAGGGTCTGATGCCTTTACCCTGTTTAACAGATACCTGTACTGTAAGGAACCAGTGGTGATAACTGACGGATTAGTTGGTTAAAGGCTTATGCTCTTAGTGGGCATCGTTCTACCAACTCATTAAGCCTTGTCTTCTTCCATTGATTGCTGGGAAATTTCATGCAGGAGGGACAGAAGGCCCGAACTCCTCAACAACAAATTGGTTATATGACTACAAATATGCGGCATGAATTGCTACCTGAGTGTGCCTGCTAAGCTACATGGGGGCACTGGTGAATCGCGAATAATTCACTCCGTGGAACTGGTCCATCTTCAGATAAGGCCGCAAGGCAAGTGCTGATGTAAATCTTTTTCACAACTGTTGTCTTTAATGTGGGCTTTCAAGGTATTTTTAATAAAATTATCATTTTCATTCAACATTTAGCTGCTATTTGCCAATCTCATCCAATTAGTTTTTCGATTCTTTAAAATACGAAAAACTAAAAGGGTTTTTGATTTTCTTCTCAAGATGATTTCATTGCACAATGTTTTTGTATTAAAACCCCAAAAAACGAAATCTATTCCATTTTCGCACAGATTAAATTTTGTGAAATGGCTGAATATATTTGGTTGTAACAGAAGGATCTGTGACAATTATGTGTGAAACAAAATATCGGTAAAATTCTCGTCAGGGCATCGGAGGCAGACCTTGTTTCTTATCTGCAGTGACTCTGAAACATACGAGGTCTGATAAAAAAAACCCCCGTTATCTTCAGTTTTCTCAAAAAGTATTAATTTATTCATCAATACCTATCTTGTCCCCTTCAAAGTAACCCTCTGAGAATTAATATACTTATGGTTTTTTTCATTATTCGAAAAACTTCTTAAACGCACTTTTTCGTTCCGCCAACAGCTCCTGTTTCGATTTTTATTTTGTCTCTTCAATTGCAACAAAACGCTATCCTTTCATCGGTGTGTTCAGATTTGGTAAGAGGAAAGAGTCAGCGGGGTCAAGTTTGGTGAATTCGGTGGTTGAGGCATGATAGCGGTTTTGTTTTTGGCCAAAAACTCACGCACAAGCATCGCTGTGTGAGCTGATGCGTTCTGATGGAGCAAAATCCATGATCCATAAATCGCTTCACGCAAACGGCGCATAATTTCATGATAGTATGCCCTATTGACCGTACGACCTTGTGGCACCACGCCGTTGCAGTCGAAGAAAACGGTCTTGGCTCTTCTGGACGCTTTCAATGCGATGATTTTGTTTTGGCTTCACTGTCATAGCCATACATACACCCATTATTCGTCACAAGTTATGACCTTTGAAGAAATCTGGATCGTCGTTGCCGATGGTCAAAAGCGCCTGGGCAATGTCCAAGCGACGTTGTTTTTGCTCAAAATTTGACAATTTTGGAACAATCTTCGCTGTCGCACGATTCTTGCCTAAAACATCCGTAAACATTGCTTGTCATGAGCCAAAAGACATGGCAACATCATCAGAAACATTTCTGATAGCGAATCGACGATTAACCAAAATCATTTTCTTCACTGCTTCAATGTTTTCATCGGTTGTTGAAGTGCTCGAGCAACCAGGACGAGCATTGTCATTGACATCTTCTCGGCGTTCTTTTTTTTTTTTTTTTTGAACGGTATTTTTTTTTTTTTTTATCAGATCGTACATGTAAATTAAAGTTTTGAAAATAAAATGAAAAAAAGATTTAAAAATTCGAGTTTTGTCGTTTCTTTGGGTCCGAACACAATGTAACAATAATCTATTGCGGTGCGGTTTTTCATACGAATTTGCAGTAAAAAACCGCAGCGCGGAGCGGCATAAAATTAAAATTAATTAAAATTAATTTTATTTTTATTGCGGACTTTCTCATGCTCTCAATTTTTGCCTACCTTTCTCTCTTCGATGCTGCCATATCTTTTGAATAATTGACGATTTTCACAACATTATTGTAAACAAAAAACATGATTTTGAAGTTTATTACTTTTTTTTTTACTGAAATATAAAAGTTTAAAAAATAAATTAACGGAAGAAGAAAAAATTAAAAAATAAGTTGGAAGTATGTTGGAAGTTACAAAAGCTTCCAGTATAAAGAAGATTTTTGGTGCAAACTTAGTAATGATTTTGGCAAAGCAAAGATTTAATGAATTTCTTTTAGTTACCTTCTTTTTTTTTTGTCAGACTTTATTTAATTTTAGCTAAGGAAGCTAAAAATAATAATTTTTTTCGAAACTTACGGGATACGCATAAAAAGTGGAAGCTAAAGGAAAATTGGGGCATTAACGCGTCTTACCCAGCATATCCTGTTTGGCTTCTACCAAACAAATTTTTTAACAATTATAATCTTTCATTTACTGCCTTTACAAAACACGTTACACAATTAGTAAATATTTTAGAAATTTTTATAAAAATGTACTCGTATGCACAAATAAATTAATAAAAATGTAAACTAACAATGACGTTATATTACGTTTATTTTTCTTTCCCGCAACGAGAAATCGTACCGCACCACAAACATTGTGTACAGCCTCATAAGATTTTTACTCTCTTTCTCTTTCAGATGTTGCCATAGTTTTTGAATAATTGGCGATTTTCACAACATTATTGTAAACAAAAACTGTGATTTTGAAATTCATAAATATTTATCGTGATATATAAAAGTTTTAAAACTATATTAACGGAAGAAGAAAATATGGACAATAACGAGAGAATTAGCGAAGAAGTTAGGAAGTACGAGTATGACTGTTTTTACTCGTATAATTTGTATGCAGTCGTAAAGTTACAAATACTTCCAGTGTAAAGAAGATTTGTAATATTGATGTGTTTGCCATCTGTGGCCCCCAAACAATAAGGAAGACAATTAAAAACAAGGAGATGATATTTGAGACCAATCGTTTATGTTAGGATTATACAATTTATTCCACATTACTGCTCATGCTTCATAATTTTATATGCCCAAGCAAAAACTTGCATACTGCACCCGTGAGCAAGGTACACTGAAAAAATTATGTTCAGAAATTCTCTGAATTTTGACACTACTTTTATGAATTGTTTCATTATTTTTCAACCATTGTAACTTTTCAAAGAAATAATGAAACAAATTTCATTAGATTATTTTAATTAAAACCTTCATAAAAGTAATGAAACATTTGAATAAAAAACATGACTTATTTTCATTAGGAGTATGAAAAAGAAACCATATGGTTAATGAAATAATTTTTCCAAATCAAATAAATTTTATAAAGCACACTAAAACTGTACATAAAATTAATGAAAAAGTAACATTTATTTAATGAAATAACTTCTTTGTACTAATGTAATATATTCATAGATGTATGGAATGACTTCATTAGAAATGTGAAACTGCTTCATAAGGTCAATGAAGTTATTTTATTTATTATTATTCATTCATTGATATGTTATTATTCATTGAACACCTGAAAAATGTACATTAAATCAATGAAATAGTTACACTTGTTTAATGAAATAATATCATTACACACATTAATAAAATATATTCACAAATATACGTACATAATAAAATTAATGGAATTATGTCATTTATTCATTGATACTTCATTTCATTACACAAAAAATACTACTTCCTTGCTTTTGTGAAATTGTACCTAATTTTGATAAAAGGAAATATTGAACAAGTATTCACCAAATAAAACAGATTTTATTAATTCAAATGACTTCAATGCAATAGTATTTAAATTTTTTAAACTATTATTATGCTGATTTGAGTACATACACATATGTACATACATACCCAAGTTCGGTAGCCAGAAATTTATTTGCCATTGATCCAATGAATTCTATTTCATTGGAATTATGAAACTCATAAAACCTACATTTTAATAAAAAGAACTTGACATTTTTTAAGCTGTAGATTAAGATTAATAAATGCCCATTAATATATCTTACCAAAATTCAAAGAATTTTCAAAAAAATTAAATTTTGTTGTAGTCATAAGTACAATGATTTTTTTTAATGAAACTATGAAACTTAATGAAACAATTCTAATGGAACTATTTCATAATATATATGAAATTTCATGCATATTGCGAAAAATTTTTATTAGATTAATGAAAAAAATTTAATGAAACAGTTTCATTAAATATATGACGCATAATTCTTTCAGTGTAGCTTAATGAAAGGTTATAAAAAATTGGGATTAGAGATGGCGAAGCAAGAAGTATTTAATCACATTTCTAAACATATTGTAGACTTAACTTTATACATTATCACTTTTTACCTTACTGTAAGTAACGTAAGTGATAATCTACAACCGGGGCTAAGTGATTTTCTAAACCGCGTTTTCCTGTTAGTATGTGTCCCGGTTACTAATTCGGCACATAAAACAAACGTGGTTTCTGCCAAATTTATTAATTAAATTCGTATCAATCCAAATTGCACCGCAATAAGTAGCAAGTTGTGTACACATGTTTATTTTTTTTTTCTCTTTTTTACTGTTGTACGTATTTTCTATATACATATGTATATATGTTCATTATTAATTTTGTATGAAATCAAAGTGCACCGGGATAAGTAGCAGTATGTGCACACGTTTTTCTTTTTTTTTCACGGCTGTCCGTGTTTTCTTTATATGTTCAATATTAATTTCTTTTCAATGCACTTCATTACCTTGTAGTGTGAAAGCTGTTGGACTAAATTTTTCTAATCTGAGCCGTGTCGAAGGTATATACACTGGGCACTGATCAGTTTTAACTAATTTGATTCCATCACTTTAAATGCCGCAGTAGGGTTTATTTTAGGCTTTCGTGTTCTTATTCTTAAAGTTAAACCTTCACGAACACTACTCCCCTTCTCATCATAACCTATTTTCCTAGTTCCAGTACAATGCACTGCATATGTAGGGGTCATCCCTTGGGTACTGGTCCAAGATAAACAAAAAAAAAATGAACAATTTTTTCTAAATTCTTCCAGCTAAAGATCTTTGTTTTTATAAAAAATATTTTAAAATTGTTATTTTCAATATTTCGATGACAGTTTGTTATCATTCTTTAGTTGAAAGAATTTCGAAAAAAATATAAACAAGATCCAATAATACGAATATTGAATTTTGTTAACAGCTATAATTTTTTTAAATTAAAAATTGTTTGGTTTGTACATATGTACAACAGGTTTTTAGTTCAAGTTTTTCCTTTCTTAATTTTTTCTTAAGAAGGATTTTTTACAATACAAATTTGCTGTGATCAATAATTATTGATTGAAGAAGACAAGAAAAATAATAATCAAATCTTTAGCTGGGGGACAACTAGCTGTTTCGTAGTCGCTACACTACTCATCAGCACCCACTGGGATTCGAACTCGGGACATGACGTATCATGATCTACTGCTTTAACTATTAATTATTTTCTATCTATATTCATCTCATATTGAATCACATATGCATTTTGTTAATTGCAAACAATTTTTAATTTAAAAAATTATAAAAGTTCAACAAAAATTTAACAAATTAATATTTACATCTCTGGGTCCGGAGAATATTAAAAACAAAAATATGTATGTTAATAAATAAAAATAAATACCGCTAGTTTAGAGACAGCAAACGCTGTACAAACAATGTGGGCAATTAACAAAATGCATATGTGATTCAATATGAGATGAATATAGATAGAAAATAATTAAATGCTCGGTGGCTTAGTAGTTAAAGCAGTAGATCATGATACGTCATGTCCCGAGTTCGAATCCCAGTGGGTGCTGATGAGTAGTGTAGCGACTACGAAACAGCTAGTTGTCCCCCAGCTAAAGATTTGATTATTATTTTTCTTGTCTTCTTCAATCAATAATTATTGATCACAGCAAATTTGTATTGTAAAAAATCCTTCTTAAGAAAAAATTAAGAAAGGAAAAACTTGAACTAAAAACCTGTTGTACATATGTACAAACCAAACAATTTTTAATTTAAAAAATTATAAAAGTTCAACAAAAATTTAACAAATTAATATAATTTTTTTAGTTACTGCCATTACAAAATACTTTATACAAACAGTAAAATTTGTAGAAAATTTTATAAAAATGTATGCACAAATAAATGAATAAAACAAAACTATGACAAGTATTGCCGTCACCGTCTTTCGTTGTATTATGGATATTTTTCTCTTCCGCAATGGAAAATCGTAGCGCACCGCAAACATTGTGTTCAGACACTTTATTGATATTGTCAAACTCATTTACCGTTCTCTCAATTTAAAATTTGGGTTTTTCTCATTTTTTTTTTTTTTTTTTGTTGAAATTTCCTATTTCTTCTAGAGTTTTCTAAACAAATTCTCAATTTTAGTTTGAATATTCCCAATTTCACTAAAAAGTTATATAGTAGGAGTATATATAATAGAAAAACTAAGCAGCAAGATATTTTTCATATTTTAGGTTATGTTCGTTAACTCAAGATATTTATTAACTTTATTAACCTAAACATAATTCCAAGAAAAAAGTCACTTGAAGTTTAACTTGCAAAAACAAAACAGTTAAGCTTAAAATGGAAACTTGGCACCTTCAAGTTGTTCAAACAGTTTAAAGAACATCTAGATTTTTTTCTATTTATTACAAAATGTTTGCCAACAACATCTACAAGAGTTTGCTGAAAATACACCCCAATAACGAAGAATTTCGACTTATTTTTTATTTCCTTTTTGTCTGTGTCTCGATGTTTGACTAGATGACTGGGTTCAGGGTTTGTTTGGTTGTACAAAAGGAACAAGGGCAAGTCAAAAAGCAAAATTTCTTGCTTGAGTTGAGTGTGAAATATTTTACTTTTTTTTTAAAGCATTCATGTATCCTTTTTTTTTTTTTTGTCTTGTTGGTACGAAAAATTTGTTGCTTTTATTTATTTTTGTTTTTCGTTTCAATGTGATATTTTTTGGTATTTGTGTTAGAAATGGGTTAGACAAGAGCTAGAGATATGTATTTAGAGTTGCCGGCACATGCAAAAACACAAGTTTTGCAGACAGCTATACTTACAAACATACTTGTACATGTGTATAAACTTGTGTGTATGTGTGTTAAACTTAGCAAAGCACACAAAAACACAAGATTTTATACTTGGGGATATGTTGAGAGAAAACTCAGGAAAAAAGGATATACCAAAGAGTGCTATGTATGATTTTTGTTTTGTCTGGAGTTCACTTTGCTTTTTTTTCCTGCTTTTTTTTTGTTACTTCTTTTTTTTTATATGTATAAATGCTTCAAGGACATCAGATGACATTGGTTGTTTGTGAGAAAAGAATGTATTTTTTCCCCCAAAAGCTGTTATTGAAATATAAAAGAAAGCAGGGAGAAAGCCAAAACTCAACATGCTACTTTAAAATTTGGGTCAAAAAATAAAGGGTCAAGGACTTAAGTAAAGCATCTGTTAGTGCAACAGTTTTGCTGGCCAAAGGAATATATATTCAAGATTTTAAGCATTTAAAGGTAGAATGCCGGCAACGAATGCTACTGCAACCATTAAACTTTCATTTGGGCAAGGATAGTGGTTGAACAGTTATTGCATAAAGTCGTAATAAAATACGCACAACAACTTGCATTGCACTGATTCAGGATGTAAAAAAGCGCGTAAAAGCCAACAGGAAAAATGCCCTAGAACAACTGATAGCACAAACACGCACAATCCTGTAGCACAGAACTGGTTGAAACCAACATTTCTTTTTTGGCAGCAGGTTTTTTTGCACGCATCCTTTTTATCTTACCGCCGTTTGGAAAAAGAGTTCATACACACACACACACATAAGTAAATGTATTAACATTTATATTGCTGCACACAAGACTGTTGCACTTTCACTACGTCCGCATATAGTTAAACCTCAAGGCCATTATGTTCTCCTATACATACATATGTATATAGGTATTTATGAGCATATGTCTGTTTATTGCTTAATAGTTTCATTTACGCATTTACACTTTCTGCTGCCAAGCAAGCCAACAAACATTAAAACATAACAACAACGTTTGTCAGTGTTTGTTTGCCTACAAACAACGACATCTTCCTTTGACTTGCTGACATCGTTGTAAACAGTATCACGTTGTGGCAATTGTGACTTTGGTGCGTGGCTCTGGTTGCGTTTGTTTTGCCCTAAAGGCCAAATTGACGCACCATCATCAGCAATGATGTGACACCACTAAAAATTTCATGTCATAAAGCGCTTTTTCTTTTTTTTGTTGGGTGTCAGGGGAATTTGGTGGCGTTTTATTTGTATTTACACGTAAAATAATATTTGTATGCACGATTGTTATTCAATTTGATGACTTCAAACAGGTCGAATATCGGGGAGAAATCGCTGCAACTGTTCAAATGATTTTACACACGATATAATACTCATTCACTTGTGTAAGAATATGTGTACAGAGCAGTCAATTTTGCAGGGGTGACAAAACAATTGCAAGACAAATGTTTCTATGAACATGATTCTTTACTTAAAGATAGCTGGTCTAGGAAAAGTCCATCAACGTTTATTAATTCGATTGCTTCTATTTATTTATTTATTTGTTTATTTTCTGTACAACAAGACTTAATCTTATATTTATAGTACAGAAATAGTATAGTAATTAAAAAAAAAAGTATTTTTGGTTTTTTTTATACATGTGACGCCCTGTCATCTATACATCTCTGTAATAATGTTGCAGTGTACTCGGTATTCAATAGAACTGTATTTGATCACCTAATACAGTACTAAATTTCTTGTCATTCTTTTTCTATCTTCCGCGCCTTCAATACGCCAACAATTGAAAGAAATCTTTTTGTGTAATATTGATATTTCATATATTTAGTAAATAAAATTCAACTACTTAAGAATATAAAAAACTACTTCGTCATCGTCTTATTATTGGTGGACAGCTAAACAGAGCTAACTGTCGATTTATTTGCTAACAAGGCAAATAAATCGACATAGATGGCCATTTTTAGTTTTTTTGTTACGCAAAAGGTTGACGTCACCAACCAAATGGCGGAAGACAACGCAACACTTAACACCGGCAGCGATAGTGGTCTTGCTATTGACTCATCAACCGAAGCTGCTAACATACAACAGGGAGGCCTCTCCACTATATACGCAAGACTTCCAGTGCCACTAACCTGGATGACTGGTTCATATCCATGGACTTTTGGTTCACCCCATCGGGTATACATATGTGCAGATAGGCAGAAGACTACAACTTTTTCGCTGCATTGGACCCAATCGTCATAGCACAGCTTGCTGTCGTCATAGCTTCCATGCCGCAGATAAATAGGTACGAGTACATTAAACTGAACCTTGTTTTTTTTATCTTGGACCAGTACTCAGGGGATGATCTCTACATATGCGGAGCATTGTACCAGAACTAGGAAAATAGGTTGTGAGGAGGAGGAAAGAGGGAGTAGTGTTTGTGAACATTTGAATTGAATTTTACAACGTTCAAACGCACTTATTTGGAGTTAGTCGTTAAAAAGTTAAAAACAGTTAAGAGACATTTTTTCAAAATCGGTTTTTGGGCATAAGAAATAGATTCAATTCACATATGAGATTGTTTCAGACATAATTTAAAATTTTCCATTTTTGGTGACTTGTTACGGGACTGGTGAACACAGACGAATTGAATTTTTAACTTAGGAAACGGTAATTTTTTTATTTTCATAAATTTTTTATGTCTTTAGCTAAAGAAAAATATTAAAGGCCGTGTTCGTAGTATATATTACGTGTAAATAAAGACTTATTTGTAAAGTTTTTGTACAAAGTTTATCAAATAATCCCACCATAAAAAAATGCTTAATGGTAATGACCATATGTGATCCTAAAATATATAATCATCATTAAGAACGCCGGAAATATACGAATTTTTACGATATAATAGAGTAACGCACCCCACACTGCGTCGATGCTCCAGTGAGTCAATAGAGTTGGATACCCTATTGTCATCGATGAGTTTTTTTGCCCTCTCCTGCACACGGTCGAGTAACCCCAAATAGACTTTGCGACATCGGCCCAAACATGATGTTTGTATTCAATTTTCGGTCGGCTGTAGGTGGTATAAACAGTAAGGAGATCGCATGGAGTGAAGTACATCTTACATCGTTTCAGAAACCCTAGGCACTTGAATGCTTCTTTAGAGACATAAAAAATGTGTTTAGTCCAGCGAATATCACACTGTATCTTTATTTCAAGAATATCAAGAGCATCGGATTCCCCAATAGCTATACCATCCATGAGTATAGATGAATCAGCATTGCGGTCGTTTGTTTGTGAGTTAATAAGCAACATTGGGTCTTACGAGCGTTAAAGGCGACCCTGTTTTTACGACCCCATTCGGAGATTAATAGAAGATCACTATTCAGTAAATCATTTATATTTAGCCTCTTGGCAGCGGTCTCTGATAGGCTAGGCCTATAACTAAAATGTCATTTCGCTGACAGCGAGCAGCGCTGCTTAAACCGTCTGCTATCAGACCTACTACTTGGTGACAAAAAGCCTTCCGAACTATTTTATGAGATGGAGCTCCTTGCTGGCTCAACCCTTGGCAAAGCTGTCGTAAAAGGACCTTGGTTAAAGTGTCTGCCCGAATTTGCTCAGTCCCTTGTAGCATGATCCGCAGGAACACCAGCCGAATTTACAAGAGTTGCTGATGCCACCGTCCACGCAATGGCATTCAACCAGATTGCCAGTGTTGAAAAAAATCAAATGAGATTAGTGTACATCGGGTTTTGGCTCAAGTTTTTCCTTTCTTAAGTTTTTCTTAAGATGGATTTTTTACAATACAAATTTGCTGTGATCAATAATTTTTGGTTGAAAAAGACAAGAAAAATAATAATCGAACCTTCTAGCTGTTTCGTAGTCTCTACACTACTCAGCAGCACCCACTTTGGGTTTTGAACTCGGGTCATGACGTATCATGAACTATTGCCTTAACCACTCACTCCACTTTAGGATCATCTTCCCAACAAGGTTAGAATGGGACACAAACCCAAGATGGTTGCGGGATGGTTCACAAAAGTGGTACACGGATGGATCCAAAATGCTCTAAAGAAATGGAGCGGGCATAGCGGAATTATACGCAATAAGGGAGGTGGTTGAACTACTCTCCGATAGGGACACAAGGGACTGCTGATAAAAATACTCTCTAATAGCTAATCAGTACTGAAGGTCCTGAGCAGTTATGTCTTTACGTCCAGGTTAATACTAGATTGCCACAACAGGCTAAATTATTTACAAGCCAGAAACCGGTTACTCTGATCTGGGTGCCAGGACATGAGGGGCACTACGGCAAAGAGATGGCTGACATCTACGGCATAAAAGGAGCAGCTCATAAAAGTTATTTGACTTTCTTAATGTAGCAAAGTTGTTCAGCCATCCCGTATATCTTTTTCATAACTATTATCTCACTAAAGCATCGATGCAGTGTAGGGCGCGTTACTCTATTTTATCGTTACTATAATATGGACTTTGCTCTGACAAGATTAGGGAACTAGTTCCCGAAACACACACATTTCTACATAACATGCGTACATTGTTCAGGGCTCATTCATTTGAGGTTGATTGCCCAGGGAATGGTACAACGTATTACAGAGAGAATTCGCTTTTCAGCCACACGCACGATCTGTGGAATAAGTGGCCTGTTACAATGTACTACACATCGATCCTTTATTGCAACATAGTCATATCTCAAAAAATTAGCTTTTCGAGTTAACAATGCAGAATTGTTAACAGTACTACCTTTTATAATGTGCTAAAAATTTATTGAAATTACGTTTGGTTCCTTTAGGAGATATTTTCTAAACATTTTTTTTAAGACTTGTATGGAAACTAAAAATTTTAAATGCGATTTTTCTCGAAACAAGCCTTTTTTGAGTTATGACTATGTTGCAATAAAGGAGCGATATATAGGGGTCATCCCCTGAGTACTGATTCAAAAAAATTAAAATTAAACTTGAGATAATTTACATAAGAAACATGCTTTCCCTTTGAAAGAACTATATAGTGTGAGCATAATAAATGTAGCAGGCGCCAATCCCTAAAAATATATCTTTTTTTTAAGAAGAAAAAAAAACATCTAAAATAAGAAATTTATGATTTTCAATTAAATACTTGCAAACATTAAATTAAAATCAAATAAATATCCATAAATCTGCCAAATAACAATGAACAGCCTACAGTTCCTATTTCCATTTACAACCCACACTTTCTATTAGAAATTCCATAACACTTCCCTGAAATCAAGAAAAAAAAAAAAAAAGCGAAAGAAAAAAAAATCATGTTTGTTTAATTGTATAATTATTGAACATCAAGTAACAATCGTTCCATCATAATACATAATACTTTGATGCCACAAAAACGAAGAATAGTATCTCCCCACCTCAATTGCACATGATCATGGAAATGGAATAAATGAGTGCAGGCACGAATGGGTTTATCGCAGCAAGAACATCTTATAAATAGTAAAATGTTAAGACTTCTTTGCATAAAATTCCAATTAATTTTGAAAATATTTTTGCCAATAAAAAACAACTCATTATTACAATTTCAAATACTAAACACGCACACATTCACATAAAGCTGGCAAATCAAATGCAATTGATTGTATGAACTCGTTATTGTTGCTGTTGCTATTGCTGCTGTTTCTGCTGTTGCTGTTGTTGCTATTATTATTGTCAATAATAACTTCCTTTAACGTTGTTGAATTTCGCATTAAACATTTGTCGTTACATATGAAGACATATTGTTGTTATTATTTATACCAGAATAAACTTATTTATGCACATGTGTTTGAGTGTGTGTGTATTTGTGTCTGTCTGCTGGTATGTACTCGTATTAATAAATCGTAAAATTCTTGAAATTGCAATAAGAATTTGATTTGCATTTTTGTTGTTTATCAAATACAATTTGCCAATTTTGCCAAGAAATGCAGTCAATCTGTAGACAAACATACGAGTACATACATACATACACATAAACGGTATTATTTAAAAGGAAACCTCATTTCATAAGTATGAAGCACATGTGTGTGTGCGTGTGTAAGCAATTACAACGTGTGTGCAACTAACTAGTGGTTGCAGCAGTAGTTGCAGCAGCAATTGTAACAGCAGTAACAATTTCAATATTATCATTATCTGACAAATGCCTAAATACGTTGTTGTCGTTGCACGAAGAGAAACACAAAACAAAAAAAGAAAAAACAAGAAAATAAAATAAAAAAAATAAAAAAACTTGCACTCTGTGCATTTTAATATGCGAGTAGTAAGAGTTAGAGACGACATGTGATTAAATGGTTAATCGGTTTGAAACTTATAAATTTAATAACAGCCAGTTCGCCGATGTCGAAAGGATAAGTTCAATCGCATTCTAACTCTATTCTATGCGAACGATGCGTCAAAATTTAATTAAAATACATAAGTTCATGCGAACGAACAATAGTGACATAGACGAACCCAAATTGATTCGAATGTGAGTGATTAGCTTTCTTTCGCATACATTTTCATTCGATACCGTCGAACAGGCTGTAAATTTCCAAAATAAAAGATATAAATATAGCGGAGGGTTAAGTTTTAAGGGACGATGTTGAATGTGAACCAGGCCTAAACGTCTACACGCAAAGAAAAAGCAGTTTGGAATATTGTTGTAGCAATATTAGTATTTACTCTGTGATATTCCGTATTGTTGCCATTAGCAGTATATTATAATTTTTATTATAGTATAATCCTCTATAAATATATCAGTGTTGAATGTTCAACATTTCTATTGTTACATTTCTATCATTTCAAAATATGGTTAAATGCAATAATAATGTTTAAAAAGATAATTTGAACACAATAATAGCTTTTGTTATGTGCAATAATATAGTGTTTTTTTTTTATGTAATATATGTATCTACAACAGATTTTCATTAAACTAACTTTTGTTGTTGAACATATTCATGTATATTTTTTTATTTCATTTTTTTTAATTTTGAAGCAATCAGTTTATTTTCATGTGTGTGTGTTTGCTCAATATTAATAATATTAAAAATAACGAAGATTATATGTAAATATATTTATTAATTGGAGAAAATCGTCACAAAAATAAACATTTGGAAGTAAGAAGGTTTGTATACGAATTTATTTATAAATACATGTATGTATATGTATTAATGTGTTTGAATTTTATATGTATTTTTAAAGATTTTTGCCCCCGAAGGAAAATATGTACTTCAATCTTTATAGAACATCAAGATTTTGAAAAATTTTATGAGTTTTAATCTCTTTGTTAAAATATTAAGTAGAAAAAAATATATTTAATAAATGACAAAAATATTGTCTTAATTATAGAAGTTATGTGTTACTTATGTGTATACATTACATAATCATATAATACTGTGACGTTCAACACCAGTACGATTGATCGTGATAATAGAATATACAATTTTGCAAAATTATGGTTGGGAATGATCATATAATATGGTGGGACATGACAATAACAGTATTAGTCATGATACAAAAATTATAACTTTTATCAAATATATGGTTATATGGTATAATTTGGTTTTTGGCTGTACTATGTTTTGTAGATAAATTTCGTATTGAAACCATATTATGTGGTTGTGTTCAATCATATAATTTAACAATAGTATTTTGCCCTTAAAATATTGTCATATCAACCATATTTTTTTTCTACGTGTAGTTTCTATCTGCATTTCATCTGACATTTCTAAATTCCAGACTAATTCAATTGGGACAATGGAAAGCTTTATAACCTATTAACGCATTAAAGTTATTCAGGTTTATTATGAAAATGGGCATTCAACTCAAAATGCATATCTTGCTTTTTGCGATTTTTTCGGTCAATTTAATCGACCAAATGTGCGTACAATCGGAAAAATCGTGCAAAAATTTGAGCAAACTGGGTTTGTAGAAAATATTTTTTTTACTTATTGAATCTTCACAATGCGAAGTAACAATAAATATTCAAATCTTAATGCTAGACAAAATATTTGATTTGGCTCCAATTATATCGATTAAATCACCTATTTAACGTACTGATGGTGGCAAGGATATCCCTCCTACTCAAGCAAGTGTGAAAGCTAAAATTAAGTATGTTTTGTGCAAGAAGTTCATGTGTTGAAGTTCCAATTTGCTGATATATCTTATCCCATACTTTGAAAATTCTTCTTTTACTAACAGATTCTTGTGAATTCGGGAGTTTTTTATGAGCCATTAAGCTGTTTTGATTTGTCGCCTTTGAATTTGTTTAATGATTATGAGGCATTGCCCCATAATTGAATTCCATAGCATCATATACTTAGGCTTTAGAATTGCCAACTGAGTGACTTTTGCATCAGTATGAGATTTCCACCTCTGCCTACGGTCGAGGTGAATACCAAGGTACTTGACCTCCTTATGCTACGGAATAGGTGAGTTGCTGATTTGGATAGGCGAACATGTTTGTTTACGCAGTTTGAATGTAACGTGAGTACATTTTTGCTCATTAACTTTGATTTTCCAAACTTTCAAATATTTCTCTAATATTGAAATATACTCCTGCAAATATACTCCTGCAAGTCCTCGATTGGCTGAGTTGGGCGTGTGAATTTCTGTTCATTCGCTTTGGTTTTCCAAAATTTTGGCCATTTTTCTAATATTGAAATATATTGCTGCAAATTTCGTGCAGCTACTTGATGGTTTTCATGGAAGCTGTAGAATGCTGTGTCATCTGCAAAAGTTGAAATGTGGATTTCGAATCACGTTGGCATGTCAGAGGCGTAAATCAAATATAAAGTAAGTCCTAGAATGCTACCTTGGGGAACTCCTGCTTAGATTGGCTGAGTTGGGATGAAAAAATCGTCTTCTCTGATAAATTTTTGGCTACATAAGCAGCTTTCCAAAAGCTTGTTTGTGTGTTTGCAGGCGAACTCAACTTTATTTTGTGTGTGAAACCCTTGTGCCACATTTTATCAAAAGCTTGGGAAACATAAATGAATAGAGCTAAACATTACCTTTTGTCCTCACAAGTCTGTCTTATGACGTTAACTAGTCTATGCGTTTGTTCTATGGTGCTGTGTTTAGCCCGAGAGCGGAATTTATGATTAGGGATACATCCCACACCATTCAATATTGAAGTCAACATTAACCATTTTTCGAACAGTTTAGAAAATGTTGGCAGTAGACTTATTGGACTTTATCTACCTTAGTTGGATCATTCCTTAGGGTATCATAGTAATTATAAACACTTTTTACTCTGCAGGATAATACTCGAAGCGCAAAATAGCGTTAAAAATAACAAGGAGAATTCTTCTAGTCACACGAGGTAACTGTACAAGCATTTTGCCAGTAATTTTATCAAAACGTGGAGCTCTCCGGAAGTTTACTTTATATATAACGTTTTATATATCTTGAAAACTAAGTCTCAAAGGCACAGACGGTCTAACAGCATATGGCGGTAATTCAACTGCTACATCATTTACGGTAACATTAGTAATAAAAACGTTTTTCAAAAGATTAACATACAACATCCCTTTTTCAGAATGGCGTCTTGTCTAGACAAGACTAGTCACCAGTTGAAGTACGCAAAAGTGGCTTGCCTCTAACGGGTATTTTCAACCCTTTTTTCCATGGAGAATATTCGGATTGAGAAATACCATCAAGATTTTCCATAGCGAGGCCATTCTTTGGATTTCAAACAGATTTCTTAATTGAGTTATACACTCTCTTCTAACTCTCTTTTAACGTCAGAAGTTGTTGAATTTCAGACGAACATTTTCTATGGCTCATATTTCCGAATCTTGTATGTCTAGTGGTAGCATGTTGTACGGCCAGTTTAAGGTTTTCAGAAAATTCGTTAATTGACACATCAATATCCTCAGGGGCTCTCAAGGCAATATATTCCGTATAATGAGTACTCAAATATTTTTTGTATTTTAACCAGTTTACTCTAGTGGCGGCCAATTTATTAAACGGGGAAAAAACCTCTTGGGGGCACGAAACAGAGATTATAGTGGGTGAGTGATATGATGACAAATCTAATGAAGGCTCAACTTGCGTTCATTCTAAAGAAACATTTTTTGCAACTCCAAAATCTATAACATCTGGAAGTTTTCGTTGGTCTGACGGCCAACAAGTGGGATGTCCGCTTGAAATCACATCTAAGCCCATTTTGGAAACTGTGTCGAAAAGCACGCGGCTTTTCAGGGAAATTAAACGTGAATCCCAAAAAGCGTTATAGTCGCCAGCCGCTAAAAATCGAGGCTCAAGTGATTTGAAAAAATTCGAGTATTGGCTTTCAGTTACTGAAAATCGGGGCGGTAAATAAATCGATGAAATCAACGCATATATTTTTTAATATAAAATGTTCGATAATATCAAAGTTTGCTTAAACTATTCGATAATCTAACAACACAATTAAAAAACGCAAGAAAAGTTTTTACTTAGTTTGCATCACCACCTAAGAAAAAGAATGAAGAGCATATGCATTAACAAAGATACAACAACGAATACAGGGTGTTCCAGTACTCAACGTCAACTTGAAACGGGGCGATAGGATTGATTGTAAACATGATGATAAAAAGAGAAATAAATTTTATCTTCTAGAAAATAAAAATGCACTGCCGTTTACTCAGAAAATAAACTTAGATATATTAATTAATTATTTGTTAAAATAAATATTTGTTTGAGGGAAAAAGTATCCTTGACGAGCGGGTGAAACCGTAATCAGGCAGTTTAAAAGTTATGAGCAATTAAAAAAACTAGAAATTTGTTCAAACTGTAACAATTTTTCAGTTATTTAAACTTTGGAACCGTAAGGCAAAATAACATTTCTAGCACCACAGTCAAAATTAATAACACAATTGTCCCAAGTTTCCTGGAATTAATACATATAGTATTAGTTAATAGTTAAAATATGAATTTAAAATTTTCAAAATTTGTCAACTTTAAAAAAATGTACTAAATTTAAATTAAATTTGTCAACTTTAAAAAAATGTGCTAAAGTGCTTTGGCAAGTACCGTTATAAGTGTGCGAATTCGATTAGTATTGTACAATACTTGTAAAAACCTCAAGTAACCCGATTTTTGCTAAGCCAGTTTGAAATTTTTGTCTTTTTTAACAGGCTTATATTAGTTGCACTTCTATGTTTGCATGTTTGTAAGTTTGTAAATTTGTATGTTTGTATGTTTATATGTTTGTTTGTTTGTGTGTCTATATGTTTGTATGTTTATATGCCACAGTCGGCTGAGAAAAAGGGATACCGTTGCCACCATCAGAATGTTCAATAGGTGATTGTACCGATGTTGCTCCCGCGTAATAGAACTTTTTGTCTAGCATTGGCTGCACGTAAGTAAAAAGCACATTTAAATTTTTTTATTAAATCTTTTATTTTATATTTAGTATTAAGATTTGAATACTTATTGTTAGTTCATTTTGAAGATTCAATAAATAAAAACGCTTAACAAAAAAAAAAATATGTTTGTGTGTTTGTATATTTGCATGTTTGTATGTTTACAACACTCAAAAGCCCATATAAGTGATTATTGTAGGAATATAAAACTGTATATACGGTGTTGCCGATTCTGTGTGAAAACTGGACTTTCCGTATTGCTTCCGGGGAACTGGGCGTATTTTGGGAATTAACGACGCTGATTTTGAGAATTCCCAGGAAAATTAAGAATCATCTCGTTAACCGGTTTTGCAAATTCTGCACGTTTTTGCCGTGGAACATGCGTTTAAAATATAAACAATCATTCCTTTTGGTGGGAAAATTGAAGTTGCCGTATTGCTTCTGCGGAAGTGGGGAGAATTTGACTTTTGCTAAAAGCCGATTATGGCAATTTATAAAAATGCGGAACCGCTGCCCTAACCGAATCGGAATCGGTTTTTCATATTCGGTGCACGTTTTGGCTGTGGAATGTCTATCTGAACTATTAACGGTCATTCGATTTGTTTAGCGAACATTGAAGTTTCCATACTACTTCCGGGGTAGTGGGGGTTTTGGTGGTTCTTAAAGCCGATTTTGGGAACTCCAAGAAAAAGAAACACCGGACAGCTTTGCTAACCGAATCAAAACCGGTTTTTCATATTCGGTGCTTGTTTTGACCGTCTGAACTATAAACGGTCATTCGATTTGTAGCGAAAGTTTAAGTTTCTATATTATTTCTGGGGAAGTGGGGGTATTGGTAGTTCCTGAAGCCGATTTTGGGAATTGAAAGAAAAAAACTCGGAATGTTTTATACCGATAATTATTTGGTTATATGAATAACTTGGGAAGAAACTTAAACAACAGTGAATGAAAATTTTGATATATGATATGGAAGCGTTTTCTAAACCATATTTTTTGACTTTTTTCTGAATTTTCCCATTATAGTTACAAACAATCCTGCCACCCGGTTTCGGCTTGACGTTGAGTTCTGGGACACCCTGTATATATATGTATGTGCGTTCCTATGTATGCCAGGCCAAGTATACTTTGAGCTTGTGTGGTGAGCTCGTTTTTGTTGTTGTATTTGGCAGCAATGTTGCACGCAAAAGCACCTAAATGTGCATGTAATTAAAAATGGAATTTTAATCGTTACTTTACCTAAGCATACGTTACAGCAATAATAATAACAACAACAACGGAATAAAAAAAAAGAAGAAAAAGAATTGCCAACAAGGATGCATACTTTCAAATATTAATGCTGAAAGAAAATCAGTTTGCATACTTGTACACAAAAATCACAATACGTAAATACGCAAAAGAAAAAAAAATCAGAAAAACGAATTTTTTCAATATGAAGATGGAACAAGGAAAGAAAAGAGAGAGAGAGAGAGAGAAAAAAAACACGCGCCAATATACAATTCATTAACGATTTCACCAAATGCAATGGCATAAACCGCCTACCGCACGCCTTTCTTAGACTCTCCACCAAAAATACGAGTACGTAAATATTTTGTTGCCACGTTTACCTCCACCTTCAATCAGCTCCTGGCTCACCTTGCAACGGAGTATGGTCTGTTTTCTTCTTATTTTGTTAATTTTTTCTTGTGGCTTATGTTAATGTGAATGCTGCATTTGAAGCTGCTGATGATGCTATTAGTTGTTTGCCACACGCTTTTTTTTTTTTATAGCGATAGTGAAAGGGAGATGTGCTGGCGGCGGTAGTAGGGGGCAGGCTGTTTTGCTGGGTTTGAAGACTGGCATCTATTTAGCCTCTTGGTCTATCGATTTGGTTTCATTATTATTTTTTTATTATACTCTCATCTAGGTACGTATGTACTTAGGCATGTGTATGTGTATGCATCTATATATATGTATGTATGTGCTTTGCTTATAAAAATGAATTGCAAATTACGTGTTTTTAAATTGAAGTTTTACGATGTGAGATACTTTTTAAGATGTTTTCAGTTGTGTTGTTGTCCTTTCAAGTTTTTAATATGGAGCATTCTTTAAGTTAAAATAGCAAAACAAAACGTAATAAAAGTGTGTCGTTTTGTATTAAATGAGATAAAGATTGTGATGAAGGAAGGTATCCTAAACTATTTTAAGAGAAGACGGAGAATTTTTTGCAAACAGTTTTAAAAATATTTCTTAATTATGGTTATATTAAAAAAAAAAACAAGAGAATCGATTAGAGAACCATCTAAGACAAGTGAAATGTCAATTGATGTAGCAAAAAAGGATATTTTATTACGACCTTAGTACAATAATATACTTGATAGCGTCGAAGCGCCAGCAGACTTTTTGTATGATGATGAGAACTGCCAAAAGTTGCTTATATTTTGTTAACATTGTGGGTTTGCTTCCGAGGTTCGATTCGAGTGGCTGACAGCCGTCTTTGAGCTGTCGCTGGCCTGAAATCGGCTCGTTCTTAGCCGCTGCATTAACACAATCGACAACTGGAGCCGACTTAGCTCTACGAGGTGGCATTTCTGTAGCAGAAAATGGCATTTAGTCACTATCAAAATCTTTTGTTTATGTATTTTATACAGTTTCTTATATTTCATGTAAGAGTTTGGCAGCATGATCACAACTAATTGTTACAACACATTTAGTGCCACTTTGAGAATTATTTGATTTTATGGTATTGTATTAGAAAAGATGCAATATTTTTCCGGCTACAGCTTGCTAGAAGCTTTATTTTCCTAAAACTTTAATTAATTTGAGCAGCATAATGTTATTTAAAATCAGTTTTGTTTTAATAAATTGAGCAACATAATCACCCTTATCCTGAATAAGATGGGAAATATTTCTTCCCATAAAATTTTCAATTCCCTGGAAGGGGAAATTGCTATCGTGAAATTCATGGGAACTCTTTTAGTGCTATCAGTACGTAGCGACTGTAAAATATGTAAGAAGAGTGATTAATAAAAATATCAAACTGTTTGTGAAGCGAAGAAAAAGTGTGAAAATTAGTTTAATTGAAATTAAAAGAGAATAATTAGAATCGGAGCATTAATTGAATTACAGGAGGAAGAATCTCGACTACACTGAATTGATCGTAGAAATTTACGGAATGACTCTTCGTTGGAGTTACTTATTCTATAAACAAATTGTGTTTGTATATAACTTTCTTTGTTTTAGATTTATTCAACATTGCAGGGTAAATAAAGCCGCATTTATGTACATATGTATATTCTAGAGGTGTTGGCCAATAATATTCCAACAACAAAAAGATCATTTGGAATAACACCAACCATAACATTGTATACCTGCCGGCGGTTCTTTGCAGAAGGGGTAGCCAGAGTATAAGATTTGTTGATGCCTCACATTCAGGAGCCCGTATTATTTATATCTTCCGTAAAAGAGTTCCAAAATTCAGCCAACACGTTTTTAGCGGTTTTTGTATTCTATTGAGCATAATATCATTTTGCACCTTGCTAACAAAGCTAGTCCTAAAATAGCTGAATATAAGCTGTTACATTTTAAATTAAAGAAATAATTACTTACATGATGAATACAGTCCGCCAACATAAGTGATGCGAACAAATCAAAGGGAAAAACAAAAATAATACCAGGGAAATAAATGTTTACGATTAGGTGAATTTTGGCCGAATGTGAATTTTTTAGTGTTATTATTCCAAACTGAATTACACATAGAAAATGTGAATTCATTTCTAGGGGAAAAGTATTAGCGATTGCAATTTTGGGAAATGGGAAATTTTTTCATGGGAATGACTGTTTACCACAGGGGTGAATGTTATTTACTATTTCTTTTCAAAAATATTTGTTTCTTAATAGTTCTAATAAAAATGAGTACATATAAACATATAACTGTAAAATAGTTACATATGTTCAAAAATTAAAGTTTATGTTATAATTAAAAATCAACAACTTGATCAAGAAATAATTAAAAAGTTCATAAGTATATACTAACATATACCACTCAGTTACTAAAAAGAAATACGATAACTCAAACCCCCTATTTTCGAAAAAAACACATTTTAAATTAGATTTTTGGTTTGTACATTTGTACATCGGGATTTAGTTCAAGTTTTCTCCTTTCTTAAGTATTTTCTGAGATGAGGGATTGTCTCCTCTTCTTCGTCATCTTGGCAAATGGTGCAAAAGTCATTACAGGTAAGCCTAGTCTCCAGTGATGTCTGCTACAGTGACTCTGAGGTGCGATCTGGGCAGTTTTAATAGCGCCCACGTTCTCTTAGAGTTAATATACGGTCACAGGTTCCTTGAGATAAGGCATGTGGCCACAGTGGCCAATCTTTCTTGGGCACGTTTCAGCGTGTGGAGTTTTATTCTTTTCCAACACGCTGATAAGGGTTGTCCACAAAAGGGATCTATGTCCCTATCCTCTGGGCTGTCCCTTTTTTGGCTACGTCATCAACGATGTTGTTTCTGTTGTTGGACCCGTGTCCATGTACCTATTTTAGGGTTAGGTTAGAATATCTTGCCATCTTGTTTAAAGATGTCCGGAATTCGTGGACAAGACTGGAGTTAGTGTATATTTCAAACAGGTAGTTGATGGCGGCCTTACTGTCTGTTACAATCATGATACCCCTACTGAATATTGTGAGACGTCAGCCTTCTGGCCGCTCTATTTATAGCCGATATTTCAGATTAGAGAACACCACATCCGTCTGTTAGTCTGAAGGATATTTTAGTGCTGAACTCTTTTCCACTCCAATCCTTTCTCCCCTTTTAGACCCATCCGTGCATACATAGAGGGGTCCAGATTCTAAGGAAGATTCCTCGACTTGGTAGCCGAAATGTAAATTGTAAGAAATGAAAGCCAGAGAAAACACAAGAATTTCTGAAAAGCTTTTTGTTTTTGAACATGGAAACAAGCTTAAAAGAAAATTGTGAAAAAGTTGGACAATTAACATCGCCCTGTCTGATCTTGATCGCGAATACATGAGAAGAAAATAGATGAGGAGATTTCCACCATTAAACTAGAAACAGCCCAGTAGAAATGAGTGGATCTGGGTGAATACAAAAGTGCAAAGAGAAGATATGAAAAGGGATAAAAAAAGAAATAAAAAAAATAACAAACAAAAAAAAAAAAAAGATTTGCGGAAAGAATATGAAAGAAAACTGAAGAACAAGTATTCTTTATGAAGTATTAGAGGCGAGTCGCATTAAATAGGTCGTATGCGTGAAGCAAATAACTAAGATGACGCTGATAAATTAACAAAATAATTTTCTACTGCGCATCACGTCACACGGGATTACAATTTATTGTTTCTTGCTTCTCTCTGGCTATAGTTTGTTGTTTCTTTCTTTATTTATTTACTTTTTTTTTGGTATTACAATAGTATACAAAAATCACTGTCTACGTCACATTCTACAGCTCACTGATATAAACAATATAATGGACCTATCCAAACCGTAATCAATTATTTTTGATTCTTAGGTGAAATATTATTTGTCAGCGAAGGAAACATTTAACATAAGAAGTTCTTTGCTGATAGATGTTATATTAAGCAAACAATGCACAAAATTACATTAAAACATACGAAACAGCTAACTGATGGTCAAAGTACCCAACGTACGTTAGCAGTTAAAAGTGGCTCAAATTTTTGTACTTTGCTACAGACTCTGTGCTACTCAGCGTTTACTTATAGATCTTCTAAGGACGAAATTGCATTACAAAATTTTTATTTTTCATAAAAAACAAATTCTCGTGTTACAAGTAGTAATTTTAATTCGGAGACCTTCCCAACTGAAAACAGATCTCTTTTTAATACATATAGTTTAGTCTTAATTGTATTTTGAATTTAATAAGGAGTTGGTAGAATTGTTTTTAAGATCATTTAATAGGCTACAATGAAAATGTTGGAAAATTGAGTACACTTGAATAAGAAAGGATGTTCCTTTAATACCGAAACAAAAGCACGGAATTTTGGTTTTACATTAAAAAATAACATAATAATTCTGTTTAATATCTATATTTATATATTGGTTTATAATATTTCATAAATTTTGATTTGTTGGACTTCTTCACTAGAAATTTTTCTCAGTGTATATTTTTCACTCTCTGCATCCTTAAGCCACATTCGTTTTCTTTTTTTTTTATTCTTCTGCAAACATTTACACATATATTATGACTCTTTTTAAGATGTTGCATTTTGATAATTATAACATTTTTTTAAGTGTTTTTACTTTAAATATCAGTTATCAACAAAACCAATTTGATGTTTATGAAGTTCCATGGAAATACGAGTTCATTGCATTGGCAAATGAGTACTGCAGCAACAAATGATAATAAATTTTGTAAAGACTGATAGACATTTTAACACTTTTAATAGAAGTTATCAAAACAAGAAAAGTTGAATAAAATAAAATAATAAAAATTCTTCTGAAAAAGTCTGAAGTTTGGCAGTTGTCACACAAGTATATTTGGTTTATTTAAAGTTAGGCGCTTAGTAAAACAGCAACGTTTTACAACTGTGAAAACTTATGATTAAATTTGGCAAATGACGCTGAGACGGCTCGCTAACTTTGCAAATTTTTTTGTCGAGAAAGTGCAGTTATGGGGCACGGCCGCAGCGTCAAACATTGAAAAAATTCAAAGGCGAGAAAACAAAATTCTTCGAACAATTACTGCAGCTCCATGGAACGTAAAAAACTCCCGAATTCAAAAGGATCTTTGTGTTCCACTGGTAAAAGAAGAGTTTTCAAAGCATGCGACAAGGTATATCAGCAAATTGGAGCTTCACCCAAACCCTCTTGCACGAAACATACTTAATTTTAGCGGTCACACTTGGTTGAGAAGAATGGATACCCTTGCCACCATCAGAGCTTTAAATAGGTGATTTTAGTGACCAATTTGACGCAAACTTAAACTCTTTGTCTGACATTGACTGGACTTAGTTAATTTTTTGTATTTAGTATTAAGAGTTGAATACTTATTGTTAGTTCACATTGTGAAGATTCAATACGAGTAAATAAACAAAAAAAAAAAAAAAGAAAATAGAGAAAGAGCAAATAATCTCTCAAGTACTCGAAGAGGCCGCATATATTCTAGAAGTGCTGGACAATAATATTCCAACAACAAAAACGCAATTTGTCATAACACCAATAATAAAATAAAATTGTCTGCCTGTCTGCGATTATTTGAAGAAGGCGCTTGCTAGAAAGGTGTTGCCAGAGAAGCAGATTTGTTAATGCCACATATCCAGGAGTCTGCACTATTTAACTCTTCCCAAAGCGCATTCCAAAACTCAGCCAACACGTCTTTAGGGGGTTTTATAAAATTGCAAGCAATGGACCTGTTTGCATTCTGTTCAGCAAAATGTCATTTTCTACCTTATTAACAAATCTAGTCCTAAAATAGCTGAATATAAGCTTTTACATTTTAATTAAAAGAAATAAAATACAAACTTACATGATGAAAAAAGTCCGCCAGCAAAAATGGTGTGAACAACTCAAAGGAAAAAAAAAACGAAAATAATATGAGGGAAATAAATGTTTACGATTAAGTAAATTTTGACCGAATGTGAATTTTTTAGTGTTGTTATTCCAAACTGAATTATACATAGAAAATGTGAGCTCATTTCTAGGGGAAACGTATTAACGATTGCAACTTTGGGAAATGGAAAATTTTTTTATGGGAATGTCTGTTTACGATAGGGGTGATTCTTTATAATGGCACACACTATCAAAGAGTTTGGTTATATTGGGATCGTCTGATACCATTTCTCTGAGAGATATGCCAAAAGATGTGTGAAAATTCTACTTTTATTATATTTCTTAGTATGTTTTTAAAATTTCTTAATAATTGTTATGTTAACAGTGTAACGACACTTCCGCAGAGTCGATCCAATAAAAATGAAAAAAATGAAACAAAATTAGTCTTCAATTTGGGCTCTCTATGAAAAAAAAATTTTTTTTCTCTTTATATGTGTTTGGTCACGTGGGGTTGTGGCACCACTGACGGCTGGAGTTGGCGCGGTGTTGCTATGGAGGAATTCAAAACACCCGCACAGCTTCCTCAACAATCCAATGCACCTTGTGTCGCACTGGAGTTGAATTAAAAACTCCTCTGGCGAATGGTGAAGGTATTGATAACCCTTTCGCCCTCCAACGTTGGCTAACTGTTCTCAGGAGAATTCAAAACTCTCTCTCGTATGGCAACCATACGACGTATAAACTGGGTAAAAATAGACCACTCAAGAAGTAAAATGTGAGGAATTGAAAACTCCTCACTAGCTACTTGTTGACACTTTACCACAGCTGTGATCACCCAAAGATAAGATATTTTGAAAACAGAGTTCAAAACTCTTGTTCCCAGGCACGTCTTACCTGTAGGCCAGCTACCGACCAAACTGCCAGGAGTATGCTGATGCTCCAGGGGCGATGAAATCTACCCCAACGATAGGTCATGGAAACTCTTTTGAGCCTAACACCGCTTAATATAGCTGTACAAAAAGAGGCGGCCGTTCAGGCCATCTCAATTTACAAAAGAGAAAAACTTAACGCAGGAAACCTTATTGGACATCTTGCAATCCTAAAGGTAATCGATATATCTCAAACAAGTGACACTATAGATCCGTCTAACTCCTTTGCCAGGAAGTTTAAGATCATATTTCCTACAAGGGAGGAATGCATCATAAATCCAATATGGTTGCAGGAAGGTTCACAAAAGTGGAGCGGGATCCAAAACTCTCCAAGGTGTTGGAGCGGGAATAGTGGGGCTTAGAGCACGCAAATGTATAACTCTTAGCAAGGACACCACAATCTTCCAAGTGGAACTATACGCAATAAGGGAAGCGGTTGAAATACTCTCCGATGGGGGGCACAAAGAGTGCTGATAAGAGTACTCTCTGATAGCCAATCAGTGGTGAAGGCCCTGAACAGTTGTGTTTTCACCTGCAAGTTAGTACTGGAATGTCACAACAGGCTAAACAAACTGGCAAGCCAGAACCAGGTCACACTGATCTGGGTGCCAGGACACGAAGGGCATCACGGTAATGAAATGGCTGACATGTATGCCAAGAAAGGAGCAGAGGGGACTTTTATTGGACCCTCTCCAACTTTTGGCTTCAACAAGGGTCTCCTGAATGAGGAGATAAAAAAATGGACGATGTCCATCGTTGAACAACAGTGGAACGAGACAGCTGGTCTCGAACACTCCAAGAAATTTCTAAGCTTTGATAAAAAGAGGGCCGAACGTGCTCTAAAACTGGACAGAAAAAGTCTCAGAACATTGACAGGTGCACTTACAGGTCATTATAACTGCTACAAGCACCTGCACAGGAAGGGAATATCCAACACAGACGTTTGCAGATTTTGCGGTGAGGAAGAGGAGTCAATGGAGCACTTAATCACCCACTGTGGAGCACTGGGACACAGAAGATATAGGCTACTACAAGCTTATATGTTAAGTGAATGCGACTTAATATCACTCGCTATGAAGGAGCTTGTCCGTCTTCTTGACATACTCAACCCATAATGGGGCAAGGGGACGCACAATAGATCAATATTGGTCACAGTGCAAATGGCCGATGAGGGCCATATCCCATCCACTAATAATAATAATGCTGATGCTCGTGCTTTTATACTAATGTACATGTACACATACATGTACTAACACCTACGCGCAACCATATGTTTAGCTGTGTTTAGCAAACATTGTCTCATGGTTGATATTTATTCATTGTGTGGTGGTGCCATCTATGCTGACCCTTAATTTTAAATACAATTTTCAAACTTAGAGATAATTTAACCTACATTAAATGTAACTTATTATACTAAATTAACTATTAATTCAAAAGCAAATAACGCTTCCTGCGTTAATAATAATAAATGAAATAACCAAATGAATAAATACAAATATATGAAAAACGGGACCATGACTTCACGTGCGTTGCTCCAAAACGATGCCTCCGACTTTGAGCGATACAACAGTCTTTTATGCGCTAATTTTTCTTACAAAAACTATTAAGTGCGTGGGTATCATCTTTGAAAGTTTAATGCTAAGGAGCCACTGGGCGCAGTCGAAAGCACTTTAATTTCCTTGGTCCAGAGTATCAATACTGTATTAGCATGAGTATCGAAGCTACAAACATAAAAAGTCAATAATGGCCACACCGATTCAGCATTCTGGGGTTAAATACATATTAACTGTCATTTTTTTGGTTGTGCGAAATACTTCCTTTAAATTTATTTCAAATACGTTTAACTATTTTGTTAATGTGAGGTTGAGAGTTCAGGTATGCGTTCTGGGTTTCACAGAAAAAAAAAAACACTTGTGATATTATGGAACATTATCTTCTCACCCGCTTCATAATTTTCTAATTTTTATAATTCATCAAAAATGTTTTTATTGTTGGCAAAACACGTCTTTTCTGTCTTTTTGATTACTTTCATAATAAATTTCAAATTCTTTTTAATTATATGAGCTTTTAATTTGTACGTTAGGAACATTTCTTGATTTATGACTAATTCAACTAAACTGGCCTTAAGTCCAGAATATAAAAGGAATAACAAAATCAGAAAACAAAAACTGTGTAGAAAACTAAGTTTTTCAAACCATTCAGCGGCATTATTTTTAAGTTTGCATATAATGCAGCGGACAGTCAGAGTTACACACACACACACATACATATATAAACACACACACTAGTACTCCAATGTTACCTAATTATGGCTTGAATTGTTTTTTGCTTCTTTCTTGTTTTAATTTCTCGGGCGCAGAAGACAAAACCTTAAAGAAAAAAGCCTTTCAGTCCCAATTCATTGAAATTAAAGTAGTTTCTTGGCCGTTGTATTCGTATTCGTTCTTATTCTCATCATTCGCTGGCTTTGTATCTACATAAAGTCTAAACCAATTAAAATTTGCAAATGCTGGCGTGCATTCATAAATCAATTATTGATTTATGAGATTTTTCTGTTGTTTTTGTATTTCGTAGGTTTTATTTTACTGTGGCACACAAAACGGCTGCATATGGACAGCGGAGATAAACTGGGGAGTGAACTGAAGTTCCCGGCTAAAAGCTGATTATTTGTTGTGCTCATTTTTACATTTTGTTTTGTTTTTAGTTTATATTATTTCTTGAATTAAAATGCTCGCTTTTAAGCGACAGTATCGAAGTTGCTGTTTAGTTTTCAATCGTTAAAAGCGGGCGGAAGAATTGGAGGCAAATGAAGGGTTAACTTAGTTATATACTCGTACGAACGATTAACCTGTTTTTGTATGAAAATTAAACAGTCAGTCCTGCAAGAGCATTAAAAAGTATGCCCATACGAAAATGTTCTTCGTTTTAATAAAAATATTACATATAACAATAGTCAGAATTGCACAGAGAGAAAAATTTCGTACCAAATTTAGGTGTTATCTACTTACTTTTAATACAAAACGTATTCTTTCTCCAATCCTATTTCTTATTTTCCTCAACTACCTTCTATATCAAACTTCCAAACCTATCAACTCTTTCGCGGATGACAGCAGCATTTGCCATTCGTACTCTTTCAGCTGCAGGCCCAGCCTACACAGAAAAAAATAGATGAGATTTTTTTCAATCAAGTTATGTTATTAATAAAAAACCATCAATTTAATAAAATTTACATTGACTTAATTAAATTATTATTAATAATGAATTTTTGGAAATATCTCTTAATAAAATGCAATTAATAAAAAGTTTTCCGAATTATTGACTGTTATTCAATAAATAAATTTAAAAGGTTGCCATATAACACTGAAGAGTTTTTGTTTCTTTAACAATTTTTTTTGTTAAGTATATTTTACATATTAACAACAATTCTTTTCAACTCAATAATTTTTGCTTTTAATTGAAAAAGCTATTTCTACTTTATAATTTGAATTATCAATCCGGCAAAAAATCTTTTTCACAGAAAATTTGATAAAAATAGTGCAATTTTTTTATCAATAGAGCATCTATTTTTTTCTGTGTATCCGAGATCGTTGCCAAGAAGCAAAATATGAATGACTCACGGAACAGTGATCTTCTATTAATCTCCATATAGGTTGGTAAAAAGAAAGTCGCCTTTAACGCTCGTAAGACCCAATGTTGCTTACTAACACAAACAAACGAAACCAAATGTTGCTTCATCTGTACTTATGGATGGATGGTGTAAATATTGAGAAATCGAATGCTCCTGATGTTCTCGAAATAAAGATACAGTGTGATATTCGCTGGACTAAACACATTTTTTATGTCTCTAAAGAAGCAATCAAGTGCCTCGGGTTTTTGAAACGGTGTAAGATGTACTTCACTCCATGCGATCTCCTTACTATTTTTACCATCTATATCCGAAAGTCTATTTTGGGGTTACTCGATCGTGTGCAGGGGAGGGCGAAGAAGCTTATCGGTGACAATAGGGTATCCAACTCTATTGACTCGCTGGAGCATTGACGCAGTGTAGGGTGCGTTAATCTGTTATATCGTTACTACAATGGATTTTGCTTTGACGAGATCTTGTTTCCGAAACTCGCACATTTTTACGTAACACGCGTTCATCGTCCAGAGCTCATCCATTTGCGGTCGATTGGCCTGAGAATCGAATTACGCATCACAGAGAAAATTCGTTTTTTTGCCGTATGCTTCGCTTGCCTGCAGATGTGTTTCCTGTCTGTTATAACGTTGCAAAGTTCAAGTCAAATGTTCCCAAACACTACTCCTTTTCTCCTCCGCACAACCTATTTTCCTAGTTCTGATACAATGCTCTGCATATGTAGGGGTTATCCCCTGAGTACTGGTTCAAGATAAAAAAAAATACAAGAGTTATTCAAAAATTTAAGTACGAATAATACATGCGAGTACTTAGTATATGGCGAAAGTGAGATTGTTCACGTAAACCAAATCTGCGATATCTTTAAAATAGTGCAGAATTCTTAAACCGTTTAAAAAACCAAACAAAGAATGAGTTGCTAAGAGGCAGGAATGAAATATTCTCTAAGAAAAAATTCAGTTTTTTGTAATTGATAAATATTATTAGAACATTTGTCTCTCTGAATTCTCATAAATTTATTAAAATATTGGAATATATAACATATGGACTGAATAGTCCCGGGCCTAACAAAGAAACCCATTTTTTTTTGCTCAAAATGAGCTTTATTCGTAGATATAATCTCCATCCAGAGCAAGGCAATCATTCCAACGCCGCTCTTACATTTTAATACCACTTTTGTAGAACGATTTATATTTTGCCAGAAAACGGGCCTCAATTTCAGCGATAACCTCTTAATTCGTGCGATATATTATACCGGCGAGCATTTTTTTCAGGTCTACGAATAAGGTGGAGTGGGAGCAATTCGAAATACAATTCATGTAGTTTTGCTCAAGCAAAATTTTTTTCTTTGCAATTTCGGCCTCCAACAACCCAACATAAATATATTTTTTTTACCTGGGACCAGTACTCAGGGTATGACCTCTACATAATATGTAGTGCATTGTACTGGAACTAGGAAAATAGGTTATGAGGAGAAAAGAGGGATGTTAAACTTGAACAATGAGAGCACGAAAGATCAAAACAAACTCTCTTACAGCACTTGGAATGTTGGATTTAAATTAGCTAAAACTGATGTGTGCCCAGGTATAAGGTATAAAGTATATACAACCTTCGACGCTGTTCAGACTAACAAAATTTAGTCCAACACCTTTCACACTACAAGGTAATTCACTGTGAATGGTACTTCCTTTCTCAAGATAGTCGATGAATATTACACCACGCATATCCCAAAATACCGCGGCCATAACTTTTCCAGCCGATTGTTGTGCTTTCGGGAGCTTTGAACGAGGTTCACCAGTTACTGTTCCCTAAGATGACGATTTTCGATTTTTTTTATTTTTTTATTTATTTACAAGTCTATGAATTACAAATTCTTACAGACTTTTTAAATTGAACTTACAAATAAATAATTTAATTAAATTCAAAAATATAATAATTTAGGAGCCTAAGGAATAAATAATAGTATGTGGCAATAAAGCTTATTGAAATCTTTGCAGCACTTAATTAGAGATGCACAGTTGGCATAATTTGTTCTAAATGTTTTCATCATAAGCGGAAAGTAGAAGCGTGAAGAGTAGCGTGGAGCATTAAAAGTTAAATTGCTGACCAGAAAACTAGATTAAATATTACCATTAGTTACTTTCCAAGCAAACATTACGTTCAGCATAGTTCTGCAACTATGCAAGGATGGTAACTTAATAAGTGCAAGTCTCGCAGAATAAGAGGGAAGACTTCTTGGATTCCATTGTAATCCTCTTAGGCAAAATAATAGAAATTGTTTCTGCACTGCTTTAATTTTATCAATGTAAATTTTGTATGTTGGATCCCATATAGTTGAGCCATATTCCAGAACTGGCCGAACAAGAGATGTAAACAATTGTTTAGTGACATAAGGGTCATCAAACTCCTTAGCACAGCGTTTGATAAAACCAAGAAGACTTCTTGCCTTATTGACAACCAAAGTAATGTGTTGAATAAAGTTAAGTTTTGAGTCTAACATGATTCCCAGATCCTTAAAAGTATCAACCTTATCCAACTCATAACCACTCAGAAAGTATATGTTTAAGTTGCATTTTCTGAAGAAACACATATACTTGCATTTTTTTTTTATTTAATTTCATTAAATTTGCACTGCACCACCAATTATTTATAATTGCACTTTTCATTTGTTTACGCCAATTTTGTTTTGCTTTTCTTTTTTTTTTTATTACATCATGACAGCTGAAACAGAGCCGTTCATTGAACGATTATTTACGGGGCACTGAACTATCGAACTAAAAGAAAGAAATATTTCAGTAAAAAGAACTGAACTAAAAAGAGCAAAATTGTGTTGTCCGATTTTCTGAACAGTTGTATTATACTCAACCACTGATTATTTTATATACATACATATGTACTTTCTACGTCAAATTGTAGCAGCACTGTTCAACTACTTCGATATACTCGTACACACCAGAAAGAAAGAAACATGAGCAAAAGAGAAAACTTGAAGGCAAAAGAAAGAAACATGATCTATGGAACTAAATGAGCTCGCAGAAATGATCGGCTGACTTAGCAGCCTGAAGTGAATAGTTCAGTTATACTAGTTCATTCGAGAACTAACCAAGTCTACTAAAGAGCCAGTTTGGTGAAATTCGCGCACAATTCTTTTGACACATTTGGCCGATTATGCTGACCAAAAGAAAAAAAACTTTAGCAGTCTTAACGCGCTGCGAAATATTTTTTAATTAACTTCATTTTTGTTTGTATTACCGCTTTATTGTAGGGACTACTGTCAACATTTGCGCTCAGAACTTATCATACGAATTTAAAATTATGTATTTTTTTCGCTTTTAATACACTTTTCCTCTTTGCAGTATTAACATTAAGAAGGGAATATCTGCTGTACGGGTATTCAGAATGATCTTAGTGATGCTGATATGAATGTATTAGTTAAAGCTTTCGAAAAAGGTTTATATTTTTTGTTTTCTCTGCTTTTATTTTTAATTTTATAATAAGGTTTCAATGCCCTTAATGCATTAATAATCATTATCATTTAATTCGAACAAACACACATTCATGTACATAATCTTTAACAAATACTTCGACAATCTTTAATTTTAATGCTAAAAACTGATTTATTTTAACAGAAATACTTTTAATGTGTTTTATATCGTGGCAACAAAGCGAAAGACGTTGTGTTTTCTTGTTGTTTTTGTTCTTGTTGTTGTCTTGTCTCTTGAATGTTGGCAAAGATTGTTGCAGTGTCTCGGGTATACAAATCTTTTTCATATTATTTTTTTGTGCCGTTTTGTTGTGAATGCATTTATTAAACATAATTGCATGTGGGCGTGGCTGGTTGAAATTTCTTTGATTAAACTCGATTAAAATCGCAACTTATTTAAAGGAAGTTTTAGTTTCTTCTTTTAATTTTTGTTGTTATTATTATTATTTTATGCATCCATATGCTTTTGTATTCAGTTTGATTTGCTTTATAATGTATTTAATTTGTTTTGCACGCTACAGGCGGGAGGGATGCCAGAACCATCTCAGTCAAGATTAACACAACTTGCACACATAGAAAGTTTACATTGGTGAGTCTTGAGTTTGGCGATGGCGAGGGAATTTAAAGAGTGTAAGAGAGCCACTCTCTTCTCCCTTGCCACCATTAAACTCAAGGCTTTGTAAAGTAAACTTTCCGTGAGTGAAAGTGGTGTAAGATGAGCGAAGTACTGTCGGTGTATATATGATACAATGCAACACCTATGTATTTGATAGCTTAATCTGGCGGTGAGCTACTCCACGATTCATCAGCACCCCTACCGGGTTGACAAGGCTCCAACAGGTAGCAGCGTTTCCACGTTTTTTTTTTCTTGTACCGGTACTCAGGGGATAGCCCCTACATATGCAGTGCACTAGGAAAATAGATTATGAGAAGGAGGAAAGGAGGAGTAATGTTTGCGAACTTAACACACAGAACGTTCAAAACAAACCTTATCACAGCATTTAAAATGTTGAAATTCAATTAGTTAAAACTGATCAGTGCCCAGTGTATATACCTTCGTCACTACTCAGACTAACAAAAATTAGTTCAACGCCGCGTTCACCGTAAGGTAATAAAAAACATAGGAGGAACATAAAAAAGAAATTAATAATAACAAATAGCCATTTGAGCATGTTTTAACGAAGAACTCGGACTTTCTAGTCCCTCTTATATACAATTGCTCTGATAGTCAGAGAAAGAATAAGAGCCAATTTTACGATAACGAAGCTGTTCGTTGGCTCGCACAATTACATTTAAAACAAAAACAACATTCAAAATTTTGTTATTGTTTTAAATGTAATTGTGCGAACGAACGAACAGCTTTGTTATCGTGAAATTGGCACTAAGCTTCGCGAGTTGGCAGTCCAATAGTCCATAAAAAGCATCAGACCTTAACCAGCTATCTGATTCTTCTGGTTCTTTAAGTTACTAGTATCTGTTGACAGAGAACAGCATATAGGGACTATAATAATATCCGCGAAAATCTGTATACGCAATTATCAGGGGTTTTAAGTCTAAACTGCAGCCAGATCGTTTCAGCCAAAGCAAATTTGGTTTGCTTTATAATACATTTAATATATTTTGCATGCTACAGATGGGCGGCCACAACCGTCCCAGCTAAGAGTAACATCGATGAGCGAAGTACTGAAGATGTATATAGATATTGTATTGCAATAGTTGCGTAATTGATTTGCGTCAGCACGTGCCATGACGCTTTAATCTGGCAGTGAAATATCTCGCGGTTCACCAGCGTCCAATATAGCTGACAACTCAAATAGGTGGCAGCTGCTTGTCGTATGTTTGTAGCCATATGAACATATCTTATTGAAGAGGTCAGGCCTTCCTAAGACTCTTGTATGCAATTGCCCAGACAGTCAGAGAAAGACTAAGCTTCGCGAATTGGCAGACCAAAAGTCCATAATGAGCATAAGCCCTCAAGCAACTCATTTGCTTCTTCTGGTTCTTTAAGGCGCAGGTATCTGTTGAAAGACAACAACAACGGCTCTCGTTAGTTATGATATAAAGTAAACTTTAAAATCATAGTTATCCATTTTCAGCAGTTATTCTCTAAAGTTAACTTTAAAGTCGATTTTACCTAACTACCACTTTTGAAACATTGCTTGGTTGATAAATTTAAAACAGGATTATAACCGGCTTTTGAAAAATTTTCCAATCTTCATTATAAGGGAGGTTGTAAAATCGTGGTTACCTGCTCTTGCTAGTTATGATATAAAGTAAAGTTTTAAATCATAGTCATCCACTTTCAGCAGCTGTCCTCTGAAGTTTACTTTAAAGTCGACTTTACCTAACAACCACTTTTGAAACATTGCTGGGTTGATAAATTTAAAAAAGGATTATAACCTGCTTTTAAGGAATTTTTAATCTTCATTATAAGTAGTTTTTTTTTTCTCCGGCCCTTCTTCTGCTTCGTTTTCATTATAAATTTTTTTCCATCATCTTGCGTTGTTTTTGTTTTCTTCTTGCTTCGCATTCTGCTGCTGCTGCTGCTTCATTCATTGTATTGTAATTATACTTCATAAATCAGTTGACTTTGGGACTCTTTGATTTGAAAATGTAGTTGTGTTTTTTTTTCTCTACAACATTTATTTTTTATTAATGTTGTTGTTTAGTATTATTTATTCTCTGTTTTTATTGCAGTTTTTGTTGTTGTTGTATATTGGCTATTTAACAAAAATCAGCAACTAAGCAGCAACAGAAAACATATGTACTTAATACAAACAAATTCCAGTTAAACGTTGGCCAACTATGCAGGACTGTTGCGTTCCGAGCTGGACTTGTGAATCTCTTCAGACAATGTTCATACAGCGAACAACTTTTTTTCTTCCACTACTCTTTTTCTCCGCTTGTATTTTCATAAAACTTATAATTAAATAAATTATTGTGTATGTATGCAGATGTCTATGCCTGTGTTCGTTTGTGATATTATGTGTTTGATTAATGAAAATCTCAATAAATTATAAGAAGGAAAAAATTAAGTTAAACAAAAAAGTAATACAAGCAGAGAGCGCTTCTTCCCATAAGCACACATGCATGTGGCAAGATGTACGGACCAAGTAAAATATATTTTTCTTTAAATTTTAAATAATAAATGAGATAAAACTAAAATGATTATAACTTTGTTGCAAAGCATAAAATTAGTATGGAATTTGGGGGATTTGGACTTTGCTGTTTGTGTGTGTCCGGCAATTATAGTGGAATTAGCAATGTTGCTCAACATGTTGCATGTACGAGTATGCAGCTATTTAACCGGTAAAATGTTTGTGTTATTAATAAAAAAAAAACTTTTGTTGTTGTAGTAGGTGCAAATGGTCGTTTTTAAGGATAATTATATTAATGTTATGTTTACAGAACTCAGACGAGCCGCACGTCTATAAAACTTGTCTGAAAATCGCTCAGAAAATTTAGTGTTTTTTAAACAAATTTTCACAAATCACTCATTCGTGCTCTGTAAATTACACATTAATATTCCTTTATAGCGCAACCGAAATTTGGGCGCCAAGCGCAACGCAATTAACCGCTTTTATATTACGTTGCAGTAAGTAACTCTAATATGAGCATTAATGTATAGTGCACTAACCTTGTTCAAGAAAAATCATTAATAGAAATAATAAATAGTGTTAAAGTCGCTAAATTAGTCTGAAAGCGAAATTAGTCTGAAATTGTTCTTAATAATTGCCATAAAAACTAAGCAAATGATGAAACAGAATACGACTGCAACTTCAAGCGAAAAATACTCACAGAAGTAACACGTTCATAATTGATGACGGCTGCAACTTCACAAACTGTCATTTAATGCGTTTATTTTGTTAAGTTAAAAAAGCTTTTTATAAGTTTATATAAAACGTTCTGATCCCAAAAAAATTTTTATTTTAAATTGTTTTCAAAGAGTATTTATTTATTCATCAATAACTTATCATCTCTCCTTCAAAGTAGTCCCCCTCAGATATCATACACTTATGCCAGCGTTATTTTCAATCCTCGAAACACTTCTGAAACGCACTTTTTCGTATCGTCAACAGCCCCTGTTTTGATTTGTCACTTATCTCCTCAATCGTAGCAAAACGCCTTCTTTTTATCGCTGTCTTCCGTTTTGGTAAGAGGAAAAATACAGCGGAAGCCAATTCCGCTGAATACGGGGGTTGAGGCATAACGGTTTTGTTTTTGGCCAAAAACTCACGCACAGGCATCGATGTGTGAGCTGGTGCATTATCATGGTGCATGTTTAGTTTTTCCACAATTCTGTGCGTTTCTGACGAATTGTTTAGCGCAAATGGCGCATAACTTCAACGTAGTATTCCTTATTGGCCGTACGACCTTGTGACAAGAGTTTATGATGCACCACGCCATTGCAGTTGAAAAAAAAAAAAAACAGTGAGCACAACATTCACATTTGACCTGACTTGACGTGCTTTTTTAGTTCTTGGCTCTTCTGGACGGTTCCATTGTGATGATTGGGCTTTGGTTTCAATGTCATAGCCATACACACATGATTCGTCACCAGTTATGACGTTTTTGAGGAAATCTGGATCGTCCTTGATGATGTTCAACAGCTCCTGAGCGATGTCCATGCGACGTTGTTATTGCTCAAAATTTCGCAATTTTGGAACAATCTACACTGCCGCATGTTTCATGCCTAAAACATCAGTAAAAATTGCTTGGCATGAGCCCAAGGATACGCCAACCTCTCTAATAGTGATTCGAGATTTATCCAAAATCATTTTCTTCACTGCTTTAATGTTTGCATCGATGGTTCACGTGCTTGGTCGATCAGGAGCTCAATTACGTGCGACCGTCATCGAAAGTTTGGACCTTCGGATGTTAATACCTTTTATAAAAATTCTATAAAACTAAGTGTTCCCAAATTGGCACGGCAGCCGTATATGGGTTAAAACACAAAGCAAATGTGAAAATATGAGTGAACAACGAAAGTTAATCAACTCATTCATTTCTCTGGTCTGTATACAACCAGTCATAACAATCCATATAAGAAACAATTAAAAACTCGCAAACAAACACAAGTAGATGAAATTTCCAAAATTTATATGCTTTGAGTGTAACCGTGCATATGTTCAACTCAAACATGTCTGCTCATGTTTGATGTTGCTTACAAGTTGATCATAAAATTCATATCTTTTGTTATCATTTCCCTCGAATTAATCACCAAAAAACCGCAAAAATTTTTAAAATTTTTGCAGTTTTTTATCGACCTGCTTCTCTATTTAAGAGCCAATTTTGTTAATTGTTTTCTTAAAAAAATTTATGATAATTTTGTTTATACGAGTACGAAAATATATTTAAGGAAATAATTTTTATTGTTAAATGGCACGCGGCCAAAAATTAAAGCAAAAAAAAAAAAAAAAAAAAAACGGCAATAATAATTTGCACATATAAAATGAACAACGACAAAATTACGCAAAGGAGGAGCTGAAAGCTTGAAAACAAGTATCTTCTTAAAGGCTTCATTGAGTAATTACAACCACAAAAAAGGGAAATAAATGCTGTCTGCTGAAATTTTATGGTTTCAAAAATCAGCATATGCACCTAATAAATTCCTTTTTTTTTTGGCAATTTTAATTTTAAAACTCAAGTTGTCTGGAGTCCTGCTGAAGGTTTGAAGCAAAGGACCACCTTAAATTAAAAAAATATACAAAACCTTATTTCATTTTTTTTTGTCCCATTTATATATTTTTGCCACGTTTTTTTATTTTTCTTTATTACAAGTTGGGAAAAACAACAAAAAAAAAATGGGCTTTGTAGTCTGTCTTGTGGCAAGTAATATCATAAAGTAGTTTTTAATTGATCAAGTTGCCTCCTGCGCCGCTTCTCTTTCAGCAGCACCACCAGCAATAAGATGTTTGAATGAAATGTGTTGCAGGCATAAAAAGATGTGTCAAGAAATAATGTTTAACTTAATGCTGCAGTTTGTGTTCATTTTACATACGAATATTTTGTGTAATTTAATGTTTCTGTTCTCGAAACTGGATTTGTGTTAATTATAGTGTTGCAAAGATATTGGAGATTTACACATTCAAACGATAATTAAACAGGATTTTATTTAATGTTCCACAATTATGATTGCTTTATGGACATTTTTGTAAGTTTTGATTTCAATTCAATGGCCTGATGTAGATTAGGCTTTAATAAAATTTTCTCAGCATCTTCGAAACCAGTAAATAATATTTAACGTTTAAAAGCGGTGACGGAGGCTATAAAATTTTATATAATTTTGTTTTTTAAATAACTAAAAACTTATTGTGTGACAACGTCATGTATGTATGTAAAAGAAACCTTCAGAGAACTACGAAGAAAAACTAAAAGACAAAATGGTGACCTTTCCCCCTTACTGGTGGGAACAAAAAATAAACCTTCAAAGAACTGCGAAGAAAAACTAAAAGCCAAAACGGTGAAGACTAAGCACACGGACAAGGACGAATTTAGTGCAAAGGATGGGATTACTAGGATAAAGTTTGCAGGAGGTAACTTGGCAAAACTTAAGGTTAGCAAATGCAAAACGTGTTCCTCAAAAGATGCAAGCAGCCTTGGCACTGGAATATCTCTGTCTTCAACATCAACACCTCAGCTGCAATAAAGGCCCGTGCCTCTACGGCATTACACTATTATTGGCAAGCTGTCAGTGCTTTTGGTACGGCAGCCACTCAAGTGTCGGCTGAGGAGACCAAGTTCTAAGTTAGTTAGTTCGCCCTCTCCTGCATACGGTCGAGTAACCCCAAAATAGACTTTGAGGCAACGGCCCAAACATGAGAGTTGTATTCCATTTTCGGTCGGATGTAGGTGGTATAAATAGTGAGGAGGTCGGATGGAGTGAAGTACATCTTACACCGTTTCAAAAAACCGAGGCACTTGAATGCTTCTTTAGAGACATGAAAAATGTGTTCAGTCCAGCGAACGTCACACTGTATCTTCAGTCCAAGAACATCAAGAGCATCCAATTCCTTAATATTTATACCATCCATGAGTACAGATGAAGCAGTATTTGCGGTCGTTTGTTTGTGTTAGTAAGCAACATTGGGTCTTACGAGCGTTGAAGGTGACTCTGTTTTTACGTCCCCATTCGGAGATTAATAGAAGGTCACTATTCAGTGAATCATTCATATTTAGCCTCTTGGCATCCGATTCCTCAATATTAATACCATCCATGAGTACAGATGAAGCAGCACTTGCGGTCGTTTGTTTGTGTGTTAATAAACAACACTGGGTCTTACGAGCGTTGAAGGCCACCCTGTTTTTACGACCCCATTCGGAGATTAATAGAAGATCACTATTCCGTGAATCGGTTATATTTAGCCTCTTGGCAGCGATCTCTGATAGGCTGGGCCTATAACTAAAAAAGTACGAGTGGCAAATGCTGCTGTCATCCGCGAAAGAGTGGATAGGGATGGAAGTTTGATAGAGAAGGTCGTCAAGAAAAATAAGAAATAGAGTAGGGGACAGAATGGAACTTTTCGGTACCCCTGAATTAATCTTGAACTCGTTTGATGAGACCTCATCTATAACAACTCGTATAGTGCGGTCTCTGAGAAAACTGGATATAAACAGAGAAGTCATCACCGACACCAAAAGCAGTAAGTTTTGCCAGTAGTGCAGCAAACGCTTTGGAAATATCTAGAGCCACCACCTTACTTTCACCGAAATGACGGATTGAGTGGCACCATTTCTCCGAAAGATATGCCATAAGATCGCCAGTAGAGCGACCTTTCCGAAATCCATATTGGCGATCACAAAGTAATTTGTGCGACTCTAGATATCCCATAAGATGGTAATTAACCATACTTTCCATTACTTTGGAAAGTGTAGAGCAAATTGCAATTGGGCGGTAATTTTCAGGGTTATTTGCCTCACCCTTTTTGGGCATTAGTGTTACACTAGCAAGCTTCTAGCTCGATGCAAACTTACCATTATGGTAAAGTGTGCTGAAGAGGCGTGCTAATGGACGCGCAAGCGTAGAAGAGCACTGCTTCAAGACCAGTGCTGGAATGCCATCCAGTCCAGGAGTTTTGTTTATGTCGAGGTCTGCCAAAACCCTTTTAACTGCTTGTGCCCGGAAGTATATCTTTGGCATAGTTACAGATACTCTTTCGAGCTCGGGAAGTGGTTGACTGCTTTCTGGCAAGCAGGAATTGCTTGCAAAAATTACAGCCAACAGGTTAGCTTTGTCAACCGGGTCGGTGAATGCTTGGTCATTCTTTAAGAGAGTTGGGATTGAGGAACTAGCACTGTTCTTTACTCTCTTAACGAAAGACCAAAAGGTCTTACTGCCCCGGGGAGCTGTAAGAACCTTCTCACGAAGACGCTGTTCGTGAAGAAACTTTTTACGCCTAAGTAAATCAGTGGCTGGGGTTTTGTTTAAACGCCAGTTACTGAACGCTTCCTCTCTGGATATACATTTCTGCACGTCTGATTAAACCAAGACTTCATTCTTTAAGCCCTGATCTGGCCATGGGTTATTTTTTTTTTTTATTATTGATTTTTTTGTTTTTTTGTTTTTTTTTTGATATTATCTTTAATCCTTGCCGCAATTATCTCTTTTCCGTGGAAGACGAACCACTCTGGCGGTCACTTCAACGACATAATTTTTCATTTTTAACAGAAATCTAGTTGTAGTAAACAGAAATAAAAATATTTTTAATACAAATTGCACACTAATATATTTTTATTATTAATATAAAGGTTCGATGACATTATGGTTGGACCACCTTTTACATTAAGGATCTCTTCAGGCCAAATATTTTTACAAACTATTTTGACAGTTTAAATGAAATGCTGTTATCTAATAATATTCTTGATTACCAAAATGTAACACAGAAAATTTACATATTAACTAAACACGCAAATAAGTAATTTCATTTTGGCAACTGAAGCACTACCTGCATCTTAAGCTGCAACACACTAATCTGCCTCGTCTTTTTATAAGAAATTAAAAACAAAAAAAGCAAAATCTAATGATATGTAAAAATAGTAGAAAAGAAAACACTATGGCAAGTCCAATTAAATTACTTTTTGAATATCAAAACTAAAATTGTAGAATTTCGCACAAACAGCAAATGGGTGGAGAAAGAAGCCAAAAGCCACACAAACGCATTTAAACTCAAACACACACACATCAAATGATGAAAATCAACACCAACACCAAGCGACAAACAGCAGGCAAGCAGGCAGGCAGGCAGGCAATAAGGAAAATCATTTGTATGCAGAGGCAAAACGTTGCTACTCGTACATTCATTTGAAGAAAATTGTAAACGCCAAAAGCGTCACAAAGAAGAATTTGCTTGAATAGAAGCAAAAACGTTACAAAACGACCGCACACTTAAGCAGCCAGAAGAGACCTTCACTACTTCTTCACTCCCTCTCCGTTCCCCCCATCATGCTTTTACATTCTAAGCAGCAGCTACAAAAGAGCTAAATTTGCTATTTTTTTATATTTAAACTTATATGTAGTTTCCTAATGTTTGCAATAAATGTAAGTATGGCATATTATACATTTGATTCCAAAAATTTTGTTTTAGTTGCGGTTGTTGGTGTACGGCTGCTGGCTGCTGGCTGCTGGATATCAGCAGCTCAATATCCTTTTTGATTTTCCTATAAAATTAAACATACATTTGCTAACCAATATGCAAAAAAAGAAGAAGAAGAGGGCCACCAGGCCTCGGAGAACGGGGTTTTTGTGTTAAACAATTACATTGAAAGTAAATCCAAGAAACGCAATCGTCATCGCAGAAAGTTCAAATAAAAAAATTGCGGCTTAAATACTCACTTTTGACTAAAATTTATTGTTTATTTTAGAATCACTTATTTTCAGTAAATTTCTTCAGCTCAAGGTCCTGTTTATTTTTTTTAATTTTTAGTGAATTTTTCAATATTTCGTCTTTCTTCGGAAGACCTACAGGAAAATTTGTTTGCGAAATTAAAAAAAAAACGGCCCTTGACCTGAAGAAATTTATTGCAAATATTAAATTATATAATGGTCAAAGCAAATAGGATCAAGAATTAAAATTATCAAGAAATAAAATTTGTTAGTTCCTGAAGAAGAGTACCAAAGGTACTCGAAATATCGGAAATAAAAAACCAATATTAAATAGAACAAAAAAGAGTTTTATTTAAAATACACAGACCTAGAGCCTGAAAATAAATAAATAAAAAAACAAAACAACTTTATAAGAATTAAAATTTTTAGAATCAGATGTTGGGCAATCAAGACAAGTCTTTCCAAAAGTATTAGACGCTTGTCGCAATGGCAAGCACAAATTTTTTCAAGTCGAGGTGATGTGACAATGATGATGACTGTTGGAATAAAGCATTAAACACATTGAAGCCGGCAGACAACCGACTTCAATATGTCAAATATAAAATACATGCATTTAAGTGGGAAAGTTTATTTAGACAACAGCAAGATGACACGACTGCAGGTTGTTGTCCACGCTGATTTTTTGCCACACTCGAATTAAACTAATTTTTATTTTTGTTGACTAAAAATAAAAACAGTGTGACCAATGTATAAAAAACTATGTAATAAAAAAATTTTGCTCTTGGAAATATTTTATTTTCTAATATAACATAATAAAAGACAAAAATATAAATACCGTTTTAAATAAATTAACAAGTTTAAATGTTCTACTGTTAAATATGTGCACATTACTTATCTTCAAAAAAAAGTATCCCTAATTTTATAAAAAAAACTAGTTAAGGGCCAAATGCTAAACCGTTTGTACGTTTGTACCAACATTTGGCGTTGTTGTAGTGTTTGATTGTTTGTACAAATATTTGAAGCATGTTTGCACGGTTTTTGTGCAAACATCTTGAATATTTGTGTTGTCTAACGTAACATTTTTTTGTTTCAAAGAATCTTTTGCAGAATGAAGTAGTGGTAGAAGAAGCAAACTAAATGAATCATGAAAAAGTATTCCTGTTAGAATTTTTAATATTGTATAAAAGTTTACTTTCTTTGTAGAAATAAAAAAAAAAAAACACAGCTTATAGAAACAGAATCTCAAGATATAGTGGCTAAAACAAATAATAAAATAACTTATGTATTGTATACTTCATATGGCGAGTAAATTCTTGCAACATAATTGCCGTGTACTCTCATTAAAGACAAAAAAAATATTAATTTGTGTGTGTATTTGTATCGTTTATGTGCAAACGGAAAACGCGTGTTTGCCGAAAGGCTGGCATAATTCATTTGTCCCTTTAGCTATATACACTTCATTTGAGTAGTTTTAATTGCATTTCTTTGAGGATAAATTGTATAATTTGTATACATTTTTCTTTCTCGAGTCGAATTATTCACGTTTTGAAAAATTCATTATAAATTTTCAATTCTTTGATATTTTTCTCATTATGGATCAGAAGATATGTCCGAATATATTTTAAACTTTTAAGACCTGCCTAACCTGAATTAAGTGTAGCAAGCAAAAACTTTTTTAATTAAGTTGCTCTTTTAGATGTTAAGGCCATTTTATAGAGAGAACTTTTTTCATGAAGGATTGATATAATAAACAGAACTCCTTCTGTAAAACAATGGCACTTCGTAAAGCTAAAAATTCTAACGTGGTCACACTGAAATATACTTTTATTCAAATGAATTTTTTAATTGTAGTTGTGTAGTTTTGAAGTTGTGAAGTTGTTGCTGTCGTGAAGCTGTGAAGCCTGCTGTGGTCTATGTGTTTAAAGCTTAAGGTTAAAAAAAATTTCTGTTCAAATAATTAAATTGATTTTGAATATTTTTTAAAGAAAATAAATCGCAATATTCTACAGAAAACAAATTGATTTCGAACATAAATAACAATTCAATACCGAAAATTGAATACAGAAAACAAACACTTAAGCGATTTCAATTCGAAAAAATTAAATTGATATTCAAGACTTTCTCTAAAAAATAAATCAAATTGATATTCAAGACTTTCTCTAAAAAATAAATCGATATCGAATATTTTTCATAGAAATTAAATCGATTTAAAAGATTTTTGAGAGAAAATTCTTCGATTTCATTTTTTTTTTTTCAATGAAAAAAATCAATCGATATTGAAAGAAGGTCTCGAGTATTTTCTGTAGAAAAAAATTATTTAAAATTTTTTCGATAAAAACATTTGCTAATATTAAAAATGTTTTTTAAAAAATAAATCTATATAGAATATTTTCTATACAAAATAAATTGATTTCGAACTTTTTCTGCAAAAAATAAACCGTCTTCGAAAAGTTTTCACAGCAAATAAATTGAAACTTAATATATTAATTTGAATTTTTTCGATAAGAAATCAATCAATAATAAAAGTCTTGTAAAGCAAAAAGGCCTTGAATATTTTTTAAAGAAAATAAATAAATTTCTTATATTTCCGATAAAAAATTTGGTAATATTTAAAAGTTTCCTTAAATAATAAATCGATAAGAAATATTTTCAATAGAAAATGAATCGATTTAAAAAAATTTATTTAAAAACAAATTGAGTTCAAAAATTTGCCATATTATTAAAATCTTTCAATTCCTTTTTTGATAAAAATTTCATGGATTCCGAAATTTTCGATCAAAAAAATCAATAAAAAATTTTCGAGAAAAATTAACTAATATTAAAAAATTTATTTAAAAATAAAACGATTTCAAAGAATCTCAACAGGTTGATATCAAATAAATCGATTTGATAGATTTTTGAGAGAAAATTAATCCATTTTTATGTTTTTCCATAAAAAAAACCAATCGATATTGCGAGCAGGCCTTGAATTTCTTTAAAAAATAAATCGCTTTACAAAAATTTTCAGTAGAAAATAAATAAACTTGGAAAATTTTCCATAGCAAGTAAATCGATTTGAAAGACTTTTGACAAAAAATTCAACGGTTGCGAATTTTTTCGATAAAAAAAAAAAAAAATAAACGTGTCTAAGATTTTCTATACAAAAAGAAAGCTTTCAGTTCTACTCGCATAAGAAATAAATCCACCTAAAAAATTTGTTTAAAAAATGTTCTATTTTACGCTTAAAATGTTGGAAATTTAGTAAACTCTTTATTTAAAAAAATTAAACATAACAGATCTTTACTATAACGTAGCAAAAAAAAAAAAACGAAATAAAAATTAAAAATAAACGTAATAAATAAAATTAACGTAATAAATAAAAATTAAAAATAAACGTAAAAAATAAGCAAATGGGGTTCCACAAGGGTTTGAGTAGGACCATACACCGAAGGACACAAAAGTACCGTTATCGTTAAACTTGAATTTAGAAAAAAAATTACAGCGTTTCTCGTGTGCACGAAATTCAAATTAAATTAAATACGCATGTGGCGTTTTTGGTATTTTTGGCTATAAACCACTGTAATATATCAATATCGTATATTTTTTCTAAAAACTCGTTTCTGTAGAAAATAAATTAATATCTCTGATAAGTAATAAAGATGATAAGTGTAGCGACTGTGAAACAGCTTAGGAAATTATTCAATTCAATTATCTTCTTTGATCTAGAGTTATTGATCGCGGTATTTATTGTTATAATTAAAAACGAAAATAATTCTGAACGAAAAATTATTACTATAAACCATAAAGTGAACTTTCCGTAGATAGTAAATCAATATGGTAAATTTTCTCTAAAAAAGTAACTTCTGCAGAAAATAAATTTATACTGAAATTTCTATAGAAAGTAAAGCAAAATCGTTATTTTCTGCAGAAAAATAACTCAATATCGTAAACTTTCTCTTAAATGTATTCAAACAGGAAATTATCTCTAAACAATAAATTTATAATTAAAACTTTTTGTGGAAAGTAAATCAATATCATAAACTTTCTGCAGATAATAAATTATTATCGTAAATTGTTTATTATATAAATAAATTAATTTAAAACTGTCTAGAAAATATCTAAAATAAATAAGTACTGAATACTTTCTATAGAATTTAATCAATATCGTAAATTTTCTATAGTAAAAGTAAACTGCTGTAGAACACATTTCCGGAAAATAAAGTAATATTGAATATTTTCTATAAACAATATAGTAAACTTTCTGTAGGTATTAAATCAAAATTAATTTCTGTAGTAAATAAATTAAACCTGAAATTTTTCTAAACAAAGTAAAATAAATTAAATTGAAATGTTTTTTAAGCTTGAGGTCAGTTTTGTTTTTTATATAAAAATGTTTTAATTATATTCGATATTTCGTCTTCCTTCGGAAGACTTCTTCAGGAAAATTTTTTTTAGTTTTGTTTACAAAATCAAAAATATTTGAAAACATATTGAAAACAATTTTAACATACATAAAAACATTCAACATACATTGTAACAAAAAGTTAAAGTACATAAAAAGATTATTAACATAATGTTTTATACATAGTTATCGATATTTTAATTAGCTAATTTACTACCCTATTCTTATTAATTAAATGCCTATAGTTCTGAGCTAAACTTTCTGTATCTTTTCTAAAATTAATTCTATTAGCTATTGGTACATCAATTATCTGCAACATCTCCAACATATACCGTTTTCTATAACTAGTTTCTGTATTTAATATTGAAACCTTATTAAAATCCGGATTGTGATTTAAATCACGACAATGTATCGACAAAGCCGTCTTCTGTGACGAATTAATATTCCTATATTTCTGATCAGACTTATGTCCTGCTAATCTAGTCTTCAATTTATTCTTTGTTGTTCCTACATAAACCTTATCACACTGTTCCCTATCATTACCGCCACAAGGTATTTTGTATACTAAATTTGACTTATCTAATTTATTCAATCTATCTTTTGTTTTACTAAATAATCCACCCACTGTTTTATAAATCCTATGTGCTATTTTATACTTTCTTTTATCAAATATACTAGTCCTTTGTAACCTTTCAGACAAACCAGGTACATAAGCTAACGATTTATATACTTTTGTTTCCGTACTAACATCTAATCTATTACTACTATCATGCTGTCTAATTAATTTGCAAACAAGGGCTTTAGGAAAACTATTATCATATAATATACTCTTCAAAATAGTTTCATTCTTCTTATGAAATCTAATATCGCTTATATTAAATACTCTGTCTATGAGATTTTTAGCTGTATTTATTATCACTTTCTTTGGATGTTTTGAGAAATAATTTATTATTCTTCCAGAAGATGTTGGTTTCTGATACCAATCTATTAATAAATTATTACCTTTTCTCATAACTAATGTATCTAAATATGCAATTCTATTGTTTAATTCACGTTCAATAGTGAATTTAATGCATGAGTCAAAAGAGTTCAAAGTTGATAATAACAAACTAACAACATCTTTATTTATAATACAAAATAAGTCATCTACGTACTTAGTTAAGATCTTAGGCTTAATTCTCAATTTCTCAAGACATGAATCCAATAAATTCTCCAACACAATATCTGCTACAACAGGGGAAGCTGGAGATCCCATAGGAAGCCCCTTATTTTGTGAAAAGATTTTATTATCATATTGAAAATATCTGTTATCAATTAAACAAAATCTAAGAATTCGTAAAAATAAGTTCTTATTCATATTTGTGAATTCTGATAATCTGCTCCAGTTACCTTCAATAATATCAATTGCAAGTTCAACCGGCACACTAGGAAAAAGTGAGACAACATCTAAAGATATTAATTGTTCACTATTCTCAATCCTAATGTTTTTAATTCTATCTTTAAATTGAATAGAATTTTTAACATTATACTTAGAATTCACTGTTATGTTTTTAAGAATGTGAGTAATATATTTGCAAAGTTCATATGATGGTGAATTAATAGATGAGCATATTGGTCTCAAAGGAAAATCTTCTTTATGGATTTTCGGTAAACCATATAATCTGGGAGCTACTGCTATGTTTGTTATCAAACTTTTCTTCTCTAAAGGTGAAACAATATTAAATTTAGATAACTCATCAATAAAGTTATTATTTAGCCTTTGTAATCTAGTAGATGGATCTTTATTTAATATTTGGTATGTGGAAGTATCACTTAGAATATTATTTATTCTAGAAATATAATCCATCCTATTCATAACACAGTCGTGTTACCATCATATGAACTTTGCAAATATATTACTCACATTCTTAAAAACATAACAGTGAATTCTAAGTATAATGTTAAAAATTCTATTCAATTTAAAGATAGAATTAAAAACATTAGGATTGAGAATAGTGAACAATTAATATCTTTAGATGTTGTCTCACTTTTTCCTAGTGTGCCGGTTGAACTTGCAATTGATATTATTGAAGGTAACTGGAGCAGATTATCAGAATTCACAAATATGAATAAGAACTTATTTTTACGAATTCTTAGATTTTGTTTAATTGATAACAGATATTTTCAATATGATAATAAAATCTTTTCACAAAATAAGGGGCTTCCTATGGGATCTCCAGCTTCCCCTGTTGTAGCAGATATTGTGTTGGAGAATTTATTGGATTCATGTCTTGAGAAATTGAGAATTAAGCCTAAGATCTTAACTAAGTACGTAGATGACTTATTTTGTATTATAAATAAAGATGTTGTTAGTTTGTTATTATCAACTTTGAACTCTTTTGACTCATGCATTAAATTCACTATTGAACGTGAATTAAACAATAGAATTGCATATTTAGATACATTAGTTATGAGAAAAGGTAATAATTTATTAATAGATTGGTATCAGAAACCAACATCTTCTGGAAGAATAATAAATTATTTCTCAAAACATCCAAAGAAAGTGATAATAAATACAGCTAAAAATCTTATAGACAGAGTATTTAATATAAGCGATATTAGATTTCATAAGAAGAATGAAACTATTTTGAAGAGTATATTATATGATAATAGTTTTCCTAAAGCCCTTGTTTGCAAATTAATTAGACAGCATGATAGTAGTAATAGATTAGATGTTAGTACGGAAACAAAAGTATATAAATCGTTAGCTTATGTACCTGGTTTGTCTGAAAGGTTACAAAGGACTAGTATATTTGATAAAAGAAAGTATAAAATAGCACATAGGATTTATAAAACAGTGGGTGGATTATTTAGTAAAACAAAAGATAGATTGAATAAATTAGATAAGTCAAATTTAGTATACAAAATACCTTGTGGCGGTAATGATAGGGAACAGTGTGATAAGGTTTATGTAGGAACAACAAAGAATAAATTGAAGACTAGATTAGCAGGACATAAGTCTGATCAGAAATATAGGAATATTAATTCGTCACAGAAGACGGCTTTGTCGATACATTGTCGTGATTTAAATCACAATCCGGATTTTAATAAGGTTTCAATATTAAATACAGAAACTAGTTATAGAAAACGGTATATGTTGGAGATGTTGCAGATAATTGATGTACCAATAGCTAATAGAATTAATTTTAGAAAAGATACAGAAAGTTTAGCTCAGAACTATAGGCATTTAATTAATAAGAATAGGGTAGTAAATTAGCTAATTAAAATATCGATAACTATGTATAAAACATTATGTTAATAATCTTTTTATGTACTTTAACTTTTTGTTACAATGTATGTTGAATGTTTTTATGTATGTTAAAATTGTTTTCAATATGTTTTCAAATATTTTTGATTTTGTAAACAAAACTAAAAAAAATTTTCCTGAAGAAGTCTTCCGAAGGAAGACGAAATATCGAATATAATTAAAACATTTTTATATAAAAAACAAAACTGACCTCAAGCTTAAAAAACATTTCAATTTAATTTATAAAAAAAAGGTCAAATAATTAAGATCAAGATAATATACAAAGTAAAATAATATCGTTAAATACAAAAAATAACTCAATATCGTAAATTTTCTCTAAAATATATTGAAAAAGAAATGTTTTTCTAGAAAATAAATTTATAATTAAAGCGTTCTGTAGAAAGTAAATCAATATTGTAAATTTTTTATAATAAAAATAAATTGATTAAGAAAGTATCGTCTGGAAAATATGAAAAATAAATAAGTACTGAATGCTTTCTGCAGAAACTAAATCGATATCGTAAGGTTTCTATAGTAAAAATAAACTGGTGTAGAACACTTTTTCTTGGGAATAAAATAATATTGAAAACTTTCTATAAACAATATAAAAAACTTTCTCTAGATACTAAATTAAAATGAATTTCTGTAGTAAATAAATTGATACTGAAATTTTTCTATACCAAGTAAAACAATATCGTTATTTACAAGAAATAACTCAATATCGTAAACTTTCTCTAAAATATATTCAAACAGACGTTTTCCTTTAGAAAATAAATTTATATTCAAAACTTGTGGAAAGTAAACCAATATCGTAAACTTTCTGCAGATAATAAAGCAATACCCCTAATGTTCTATAATAAAAATAAACCGATTTAGAAAGTATTCTCTCGAGAATAAATTAATACTGAAAACTTCCAATAGTAAATAAATCAATATCGTAAATTTTCTATAATAAAAATAGATTTAGAGTTTATTCCAGAAAATAAAGTAGTATTTAAAATTTACTACAAACTATAAAGTGAACTTTCTGTAGGTAATAAATCAATATCGTAAATTTTCCCTAAAAAATGAATTTCTGCAGAAAATAAATTAGTACTGGATTTTTTATAGAAAGTAAATCAAAATCGTTTTTCTCCAAAAAATATCTCAATATCGTAAATTTTCTCTAAAATATATTGAAACAGAAAATGTTCTCTACAAAATAAATTTATAATTAAAACTTTCTGTGGGACGTAAATCAATATCGTAAACTTTCTGTAGGTAATAAATCAATATCGTAAATTTTCTATAATAAAAATAAATCGATTTAAAAAGTAATCTCTCGAAAAAAAATTAATACTGAAAACTTACAATAGAAACTATATCAATATCGTAAATTTTCTATAGTAAAAATAAACTGAAACTTATTTCTGGAAAATAAACTAATATTGACCACTTTCTATAAACAATATAGTGAACTTTCCGTAGATAATATCTCAATATCGTAAATTTGGTCTAAAAAAATTGTTTGGTTAAAAAATAAATTAATACTGAAATATTTCTACAGAAATTAAAATAATATCGTTAATTTTCTGAAAAAAAATCTGTGGAAATTAAATCAATATCATTCATTTTCTATGATAAAAATAAATATATGTAGAAAGTATTCTCTGGAAAATAAATTAATACTGAAAACTTTCTATAGAAACAAACTCAATATCGTAAATTTTCTGCAGACAATAAATCATTATCGTAATTTGTTTTTAAATAAATCGATTTCGAAAGTATTCTCTGGAAAATAAATTATTACTGAAAACTTTCTATAAAAACAAAATCAATATCGTAACTTTTTGATAGCAAATAACTCAATATCGTAAACTTTGTACAATAGAAAAAAATTGATATAGAATATTTACTGCGGGAAATAAATTATTTTTGAAAATCTTAAAAAAAAAAATAAATTTATATCAGAACTTGTCTAAAGAAATGTGGTCGTTGTGGAAAATTTATGCATTCTTCAGCTTCAACGCGTTGCACGTTGCACGAGTGTCAAATGTTTTTATAAAATAAAATAAATAACGTATGTTTCTTGGTGTCATTGCTATTTTGCTTCGTTTTACTTGTTTTATATTGAAGACGTTGATCATTGCTGGTGTTGCCATTGTTGTTGCTTTTATTGAGGATACCAAATGTAGCTGGTGATGTTGTTTGCGTTGCTGGTTGATAGTATGTGTAGTGTAAGTGTAATTAAAATCCCTTGATTAATATGTAAATTTAATGAGATTACGAATGAATTCAACGAATAAGATTAGGTGGAATTCAAAGCGGGGCCACAAAACTTAACGAACGAACAAACAAACAAATAAACCAACTACAACAACAGCACCAACAGCAGCGGCAAAGACGTCGACACTGAGGCAAATGAGGTTATAAGACTAAGTATAAATGAACAAGGGACTTTGCCACTTACTTGCGACTAAATAAATGTGTGCAAGTGTGTGTAAGTGTGTGTGTGTGTGTGTGTGTGTGTGTGTGTGTGAGTGGTTGTATTGGTTTATTTTATATTAAAACCAAAAACGCATTTGGACGTTGAAGATGTTGAAAATATTGCAATATGATGATGATGAGGATGATGAGGTGATGATGCTGCTGATGGGGAGTATGAAAATGACGATGATGATGATGGTGATGTTGCTGCTCTATAACTGGCAACGGGTTTTCAACTGAACTTAACATATCTGGCATGTTTTTGTTGCTGTTGTTGTTATATTTATTTGCCATGTTTAAATTCTATATGAGTTCAAATATGTATGGAAAATCAACCGTAAATGGTTAATACTTTTTACGATTTGCTTTTGTTTTTTTTTTCCTTTTTTTTTTTTTGGCATGCTATTTTGCATATAATTTTCACTTCGTTATATTATGTACTTGCGGATTTTGTTTTAACTATTGCCACCAACAAGCAACAACACCTTCAACGGCACACACTGCTACTACCATTAACAATTTGCATCTTGGCAGGCCACAGCAGTGAGATGATTCGTTTCAATGTTGTTGTTGCTGCAAAAAGGTGTTGTGGTATGGTGTTTTGTCTGCCACCATTGATTTGTACATGTGTTTGTTTGTGTTATAATGTTTGTTTTGTGCGACGGCTTGTCGATGGTTTGCTCTCTTTATGTGTGTTTTATATATGGCTGGACACATAAATGTACTTTAAGTTTTCTGTTTGTAAGTCCTTGTTAACATTTTCCTTGGAAGGTTTTGCGATATACTTGAAATAATCTTTGATATTTTCTTAAAGGCCCACCCAAAGTGTTCGTATGCTAAATGGGTAACAAGCAGAGAACAGAAGTAGTTAGAAGAGTCATGCAGCAATTTTAATGTGTTTGCAAAATTTATGGAATTGTATTTTAAGACGTAATTAAACTGAAACTCAACTGTCAGGGTGGAGAGACTCCAATAGTTTTTTTTGATATTAATAGGCACAAAAATTATATGCGCAGAATATTTTTTATATAGTTAACAAAACGCAGTCATTTAAAATCTTAATAACTAAAAAATTTTCTTTAAGTCCAGCCAATGCTAGACAAAAAATTATGATTCAGCGAATGTATCACAATACCGTGCCACAGGACATCATCTGTTATGCTCCCGAATGGAAGCCAGGGTGTCCCTTCTTTTTAATCGTGTGTGACCACCAAAGGTAAGGATGTCTCGAGCAAGTGGATTTGGGTGGATTTCAAGTTTGGTTATATACCTTCCAGCATATTTGGCAAATTCATCTTTTATTAAAGGTACGTTTAGGTCCTTGTGAATTCGAGAATTTTTTACCTACCATGGGGCTGCTGTAATCGTACGTAGAACGCTGTTTTTACGCCTTTGAATTTTTCCAATATTCGATGCGGAGGCGGTGCCCCATAGTTGAATTCCATAGCACCATATTGGCTTTAGGGTCGTGTTATACAGCAAAAGTTTGCAATCTAAGCTCAGGGTGGAATTTCTGCCGATGAGCCAATTCAATTGCGCGGCTTTTAATTTCATCTGGGTTGTTTTTGCGTCAATGTGTTCCTTCCAAGTTAGTCGACGGTCGAGATGAATACCGAGATATTTGACGTCACTGTGTTGTGAAATTATTTGATTATTAATTTTTATTGACCCCTCATATCTGAGGAGATGAGGGGTCCGAAACTCGCACATTTATACGTAAGATGTGTTTATCATCCAGAGCTCTTTCATTTGTGGTCGATTACCCGGGGAATCATACAACGCATTACACAACATTATAGAGAAAATTCGTTTTTCGGCCTCACGGTTTTACTGTGGAATAAGTTGCCTGCAGATGTGTTTCCTATCTGTTATAACGTTGGACAGTTCAAGTCAAATGTTCACAAAAACTTTCAGAGAAATTAGCTCTATTATAAACAGAAGTCATAATACTGCAAAAAAATTGTTGATAAATACGAAAAATATGGCTAAATAAAAAGTCGTCCATGGCTGGGCTGACTAAAATTTTTGAAAGAAGCTGAAATAAGATCTGTAGTGCGTGATGCTGAAAAGAATGTTTTTAAAAGTGCCGTTAAAATATAAAAGGAAGTTTCGGCAACATCAGGAATTATCTTAAGTGCAAGTAGAGTACGACGATCATTAGACGAAAACGGGTTACATGGTCGATTCCCGCGAAAGAAATCACTTATATCGCCAGCTAGACAAAAAAAGGTGCCAAAAAGTGTCAACATAAAGATGTTTTTTCCTGGAATAGTGTGCGTTTTAGTTTAGAAAGTAAATTTGAGGTGTTTGCTCAGAAAAAACCAGTTAAAGTATGGAGAACAAAAAATAATTACTCGTAATGTGCTCACCAAAATTAAATAGCTATGGTTACGCATGGAGAGGGTTGGGTGATGGTGTGGGGGTGTATGGCGGCAAGCAGAGTTGGAAATGAGCTGGGCTACCTGAACATTTTGCAAAACAAAGTGCCAACCAGTGTGGAGAAATTGGGGTTGAAAAGATCTTAGATTTTTCAACAGGGGAACGACCCCAAGCATACATCGCATTCCCAAAATATTAGATCATCCTCTCCAATCACTGGACTTACAGCCAGTTCGCCGATGTCGAAAGGATAAGTTCATTCGCACTCTAGGCGAAAAAAAAATCGATTTGGGTTTTTTCTAACTTTATTCTATGCGAACGATGTGTCAAAATTCAATTAAAATAAATAAGTTCATGCGAACGAACAATAGTGACATAGACGAACCCAAATTGATTCGAATGTGAGTGACTAGCTTTCTTTCGCATACATTTTCATTCGATATCGTCGAACAGGCTGTTAAATCCAATTAAACATTTGGAACGAAAAATACGATCAAGGACGATTAGCAATAAGGATATTCTGAAATTCGTTATAATGGAGGAATGGCATCTGATATAAGTAAAAAATTAGTAGAATCAATGCTCAAAAGACAAAATGCCGCTAAGGTAAAAGAAAAAATAACTTAATACTCACAGCCAGTTCGCCGATGTCGAAAGGAAAAGTTCCTTCGAAATCAAAGAAAATTGATTTGGATTTTGCTAACTTTATTCCGCGCGAACGATGTGTCAAAATTCAATTAAAACACATAAGTTCATGCGAACGAAAAATAGTGACATAGACAAAACCAAATTGATTCGAATGTGAGTGACTAGCTTTCTTTCGCATTCGATTTTATTTTCATTTTAAAATACTTTGTACACTTCTTTTTGACGCGTAAATAATGAATTATTTTTGATTTTTGTTGTAAAACTTTTGTGGTTGTAAATATTTTTTGCAGGTAGACAACTAGGGACTAATTCTGTCATTCGTGCCAGAAATTACTATCGAGTAGAACATAATTTTGATATCCTGTAAGTTTCTAATGATGTGACTCGTTATGTAACGAGTCGAGTTATCACTTCAGTGTTGCAAAATACTGACAAAATGTTTTTTATAACACTGCCGAAAATTGTCAACAAAAATCATATGTTTTGACAAAACAAGTTAAAATTTACGAGCATCAACACAGAAAAAAGTTTTTTTCGTATTCAATAACGAAATTCGTTGGATCAATTAATAAACTGTTTGAATGCGGACTTGTAAAGGAATTCGTGGATTCAAACAAAAGTTTAGTAAAAAAAAATTATTGATCGAAAACAAAAATTTTTTTTTTTAAACAACAACAAAATACGATATCCAACATAATTTTTTTGATATTTATGTTTGGAACTTGCATTTCTTTTGTGTTTTTCTGTTTGGCAGCTTTTCGATAGTACTTTTGCTTACGAGTAAAAAGTTGCACGGTTGCATTCGAATGGTTACTCGCTACCGAATGCCATCATTAGAAATTTCGATACCTTTTACTCGATATCGAATGAGATAATCAAAAAGGGTAAAAACTCACACATTCGAGTAAGAACTCGCTCGTAAGCGAATGACAGAATTAGCCCCCTGAATACTGATTCAAAGATATCTAAAAGTAAAAATTTTTCATAAATAAAAAGACTGAAATAAAAACAATATTTTAAGAAATATTTGTGTTCACTTGTGTTCACGCTCACGTATATGTTGCTTTATGAAAATATTTTTAAATTTGTTGCATTGAATATATACTGTTGAAAATAACGTTTGCTAAAATAAATATTCAATGAACTTGGTAGCATTAATTCGAACTTGATTATATTTTTATTCACATTGTCATGTAATTCTCTGTTATATTTTATTTCCGTTTTTTCTCTACCTCTTGTATTTGGATCGTTTGAAGAACAGCACACCTTTTTGTAATCCATAAAAATAAATCTTTATTATAACTAATCTAGTTTTTTCACTTTGGGTATCTGCAAAAACTTATCAATTGTTTACAACATATAGGGCAATCCAAGTCAAATCGGACAGTTCCGAGAAAAAATTTTTTTGATTTGCTTTATTTTTTATTGTATTGATGTCCCTATTAAACAGCACATTTCAGCAAATTTTCAGATTTTTTTGGCCTATGGTTTCAGAGATATTGCGTTTTGAAAAAGTAGAATTATGAGAAAACCGTGCCCGAATAAATACTCAAAACTTTTTCAATATTAGTACAAACAGAATAATTTTTTTGCATTGTTTTTCCTTTTCTGTCTACTATTTAATAAAAAATAGAAAAAAATTGTGCACAGTGGGCTTGGATGCGATTTTCGGGGTTTAATATATTAAATCATTTTTTCTCACTGTTTGTACTCTTTGATTTTCTGAAATTTTTTTGTATTTAACTTTGTTTTTTCACATCTTTTAAGACCCGTTCGGGATTCGACTATTTTCCAGATTTTGTAAAAATTTTCTAAAAATATTTTTTTGCGTTCAGCCACTGTGCAAAAATTTTCTAGGACTTTGTAGGATATATTTTAAAAACTAATCCATATATTTTGTTATTTGCACATTTATTATTTTATTATTTGCAAGTTTTATTAAAAACTTTCATTGACTATGTCAAATGTTCGCAAATGTTTCACTGTCCAGCATCTGATGCGCAGTACGTTCTGAAAAGTTAAAGTTGGCAATACTTGAGTTCTAAAATAAAACATTACAAATACTCATATATAATTAATTTACGTCAGGACTCGCCTTGTAGGCATTATCTGACAGTGTACCAGTTCTACGGAGTGTACGGCTCACCAGCACTCCCTTGTGATTTAAAGCAACACAAATACTGCGTATTTTTTGCTTATCTGTAGAAACATCCAGAGTTTTAGGTAGTAATCGAAGCTGCTAACTCGAGACTAAACTAACAGTCTGTACTAAAGCCAGAACGTTTCTGCCAAGATGCAGTTACCTCAACCACGATCAGTGCCAGCACGGTCTATAAAATAGAACAGAACCAATTAAGTTTCGGAAGTACCAAAGCAACAACCTAAGTCATGCTGGTTCTTCTTAGGGTTTTATTTACTACAAAAATTGGGGACTCCTACACTTCTATCCTCTAGAAAGCAGAGTGTTCTGTTGAGGCATACGCCAAGGCAAAACCTGCTCCACGGGTACGTTGATGCATAGGATGGTGGACCTCGCGGTGCATATTGTTTACTATTAACTAATCCTATTGTCGAACAAACGATTCGAAGTAATTTTGTTGAGTATGACTTTGGTCCAAATAGACTACCTAGAGAACGTACCTGAGAACTTTACAGATGGGTCCAAGTCGAGCTTGGGAGTTGGTGGTGGTGTATTTATACCCTAGTGTGAGAGGCGGATATTTTAGGATATGTCATGACTAAAGCGTGATGCATTTTGAAACAACAGCTATATTGAAAATAGGTAACTATACTGAACTAACTATACTCATAGCAAGACTGAGTTAAATACGCTTGCGGGTTCATGACATTCAGCACATTCGAAAATGAAGCTTTTTGTGGTAGCTAGGGCCATCGAAGTGCCTCGAAATATTAGTTCATGACATTCGGGACATTCAAACGGGCGCTTTTTGTGGTGAAGTGCCTCAGACAAATTGACCAAGGCTATTTACAGCTTTATAGGATGGTAAAGGCCGTATGCAGCAAGGAGGCATTGACAGAATGAAAGGATGTCCACTTAAAAGCTCTGAGAACCCAGAGCAGCGGCAACTTGTAAGGGCCGCGTAGGAAAGATGATCTGCTCAGATTAACTTTTGGATAGTGGGGCAAATATGACCCGTGTTTGATTGTAGCAGGACCATAGGGAAGGTTGCGTACTTAGGTGGCCCGAGCAAATTTAGTATTCTATTTAATGATATCTGCAGAAGTTGTGAAGAAGTGAAGTCGTTTCTCTTCAATATTTTCAAATTCAATTATTTCTTTAACAGCTAAATTCTCTACCACAGGAATTCTTCAGTTTTTTGTATTGATTCCGATATTGTACGTATTCTGTACTTTATAAATTTTCCGCGGATTAATTTTTCGTCTCCGAAATCAAGGGAGCAAACACTACCTTTATTTTTCTTAATACTATTTTTCAATTTTTCTAATCCAATATAATTAATATTCATCTAATTTCTCCACCTACTTTAAAAAATACTATAACTATTTAATATCATACTATATTTTAATATTGTTTTATTATAAACTAAATTGAAATGTTGCTTAAGCTTGAGGTCAGTTTAGTTTTTTATATAAAAAAGTTTTAATTAAATTCGATATTTCGTCTTCCTTCGGAAGATTTCTTTAGGAAAAAAATTTTTTTAAGTTAATTAAAACTTTGTTATATAAAAACCATAACTGACCTCAAGCTTAATCAACATTTCAATTTAATTTATCTTAAAAAAAAGGTCAAATGATTAGGATAGGGATAATATTGTTTTATTAAAAGATACATTTTTTTCAACTTTCTTTTATATAATATATATAATGGCAACATTAATTTTAAATTTGTGATATTTCACCATCTTACTTATATGGTAACATCAATTTTTGTAACCAAACTTTTTTTTTTTTGCCATTTTCTTTCTTCTATTCTTATTTCAGTTTTGAGTTTTTGTAAAAATTTTAAATGTTTATTTTTATTATATGCTTTCCTAATTTAAATCTTAGAAAAATTGTGTTTTGTGCGAAAAAGTGTAGTGTAATCTGCTTATAACTTTTTTTAATTCATTTATATACTGTAGACTGTATCTTAAAAATAATTAATAAAAAAATGTACCTATGTAAGTAAGTATGTGTATATAAATAAATACAAACCAAAAAATTTATTTCAATGTTTATTTTTGCGGTGTTTGGCCATTTGCTGCTCCAGCTCATCAATTTAAGCATACATTTCCGATGCTTTGCGCCTTTCTGGTGGAGGATCTGCCTCCATAGATAGGTAAGTTTCTCTTCTACTCTCTTCTGCTGTTTGCTACGACACTCCTGTGTTGTTAACTTTTTCGGTCCAGGCTCAATAGTCACTGCAGGCTTGGCTTCCTTTACAGGGATTTTTTTTGTGCCAGGATTTGGCAGGATATATTTTTCTTGTTTATATTGTTTTGCCAGCACTTATAAACGCCACTGGCTCCAATTCTTGAAAAAAACTTCTTATTATTTTATTTAAGGCAGCTGGATGTTTATTGAGTTTTCTTTAAAGCATGTGAATGCTTTTAAAATAAAAATTCAAGCCGATTTAAGGCTAAGAAAACAATTGATTTTATTTCCAAAATCATCCTGTTTATAAACAAAAATAACAGGATTCTTAAAGTCTATGTACTTAATAATTTGTTATTGTATTTCCTGATAAAGAAAGTATTTGAAGTAAACAAATGAAAGTACAAATGAAAATAATAAATTATAGCGGTTACAAAACATAATTAACAGGTAGTGGTCGAATATAAGGTGTACACTACAGTATCTAGGCAGACCGATACAGCGCGGCTTGGCAATTGTATAGAAATCCCGACATCTTGTAATGAAATAGCAAGTTATTCTAACCTGAAGCTTTTCTTGGACCCAGCGAAGTACATGGAAATATTGTAGCGAATAAACTGGTTAAGCAGGGTCAAGATGATAGGAGTCGTTTAAAAACTTTAAGAACCAAGAGCGGTATCAACTTATAGAGGCTGCATAGGACAGATGAGATTTCCTTTTGGATAACGAGGCAAACATGGCCTTGTATGTGATTGTAGGAAGAGTATCTTTCACAGGGTAGAATGCGTACTTTGGTGGCACTTTTGACAGGGTATTCCACTTTATGATTTCTGTAGAACTTTTAGGGAGGAGAAGGTGGAAGAAAGTGTTGAGCGCTTCCCCTGTCAGTGTCTGACTTTTTGTTTTATAAGAGCATTGCACTGTATACATCGAAATTCAGGTTAAGTGGACTAGATTCCTTTATCCACTTTTCCTTCGGGTTGATTTTGAACCGCATGAAGTATGCCATAACCCAAGTATGATGATTTCATGAAATATATTTTAATTTTGTAGTGTTGAACAATTCAACAATTAAAAAAAATTAATTTGAACTTGCCACATGTAGCGCAAAAATGTTTTTCTTCTGGATTTATTTCACTTAAATGTAAGCTTGAAAAATCCTCCTAAGACACTTTCTAGTACTTGCTGCAAGTGCCAAGGTATTAAGCAATACCAACAACTTGATTATAAACTAATTAACAAAAAACCAAAAAAAAAAAAAGTGTATATACATTTTAATTATGCTAAAAACAAAGAGTAACAGCTTGTTGCAAGCCACATATATAAATTTTCAACAATCCTGCTCTATAAAATTTTACAGAAAATGTTATCTTAACTCAATTTAGCTCTTATCTCAGCCAATATAAAATCAATTAAAACTTAAACATTAATGTTTTACATAATGCAACATTTCTTAAACTTGCCAGCATGTGACAATTTGAGCAACAACTAAGATAAAAGCTATTAAAATGTGACACTAATACAACATACTTTTCAAATGTTCAAGACTTAAGACACTGAATCTTGGCCGAAACAAAAAAAAAGCAAACTGCAGCAAAATAAAAGGGGAAAAAACTTCAAAACAAAACTTGTTTACTTCAGTATTTATTGAGCATTTCTAATTTATGCATAATTAAACCAATTTCGAAAAATAATCAAATGTTGACAATTTTAATTAGAGAAAAAAAGTTGCATGCTATTAAAATAATATAGATAAAATTTAATTGAATGTGTATGTACACGAACTGCTCAAATTTAAATTTTAACTAATGCTGTAACACATATATGTAAGTAAGTCAGAGTAATAGTTGGTAATTACAATAGTACTTATTAAGCAATTGCAAATACTTAAGCAACATTGTTGATGTAACATGTTTTCCTAATGTTGATATACATTTATATATTTTTTTTTTTGGCTGGCAAATCACAACTACTGTTAATTACAAAAAGACAAGAACACCAGGCTCTCTGTAAAGCTAAACAAATCATAACATGTTTTTTACATAAAAAAAAGTTTTCTTTATTTGGTTGCTCTATATAGAATATTTTTTTTTTATGTAAAAGCAAATTTTGTGGCTGGTGCTACTGCTGTATGTGCCTTAATTTCATATTACGCGCTGAAGCGACTCATACTGCGCTGTCACCCATTTTAACATGTATACGGTGATGATAGTTAAGCATAAAAGAAATTAAAATTAAACTGAATTCACCACCAGCGGGCAATTGACTACAATTTCATTTGCCTCATTGCTTGGCTACAGCCTGGCTTAGCTGGCTGCTGCCACTTCATGTAGCAGGAAAAAAATTACTTTCCTGGCTGTGCTGTGTTCGTGTACAAAGTCTTGATTAAGGTGGCTTCTTCTTAAATGAATTTTAACTGTGTTTTGGTCATAGATTTTATTTAAATTGCTGCAATGTTGCAGCCGCTTTGTTAAGTGTGGTAAATGTTGTTGAGATGGCAAACTAATTTCAAAAAACTATAATTCATAATTTTCCAACAAAGAAAAAAAGAAATGAAAATAAATATAAAAATACTGAAATGATGTGTGACAGAAGAGGTGGGAATTTGATTGTAAAGAAAATTAGAAATGTTTTGAAAGAATGTTTATATACATATATAAATTATATGCCACCTTTATTAAATGAAAATTTATATTAAGAAAATTTGATTAGAGATTCCGGCATAAAAGTATTAATAATTATCAAAACGTTAAATTTTAAATAGTTCAAAGAATTTAAAAATTCCTTGATTGTTTATATGCAGTGTAACATGTTGCCAAAGGATAGTTATAAACAAAGACTGGCCAGAAAGGGCACTCACACCCATTTAATGCATCTTAAAAAATGCAATAAATTTCAAAATGCTTAATTAAATCACAAAATTCTTTGATTGTTAGTAAATCTACGTTTGAATACAGTGCAACATGTTGCCAAGGGATGACCAGCAAGAAACGTTTTATGCATAATAAAAAATTCCAGTAATTAACAATATGATTAAATGGTTCGAAGAATTAAAAAATTGCCTAATTTTTTCAATGCAGCGCTACATGTTGCAAAGGGATAGTTTTTAAAGAAAGGCTCCACTGCAACAACAATGACAAACGGTTTATGCTTCATAAAAAATTTTTGTTAGTTTTGAATATGTTTGAATGGTTTAAAGAATTTAACAATTCTTTGATTGTTTATAAAATTTTAGTATATAAAAGTTTAAGAGCTGCGCAGCATGTTGCAAAGAGATAGTTGTAAAACAAAGATTCCTCAGAAACAACAATGGGGGAATATTTGAAGCATCATAACAAATTGTACTAATTTTTAATATGTTTCAACGGTTCCAAGAATATAAAAATTCCTTAATTTTTAATAAAAGTTTAACAAATCTAAGCTTAAGTGCTGCGCAACATGTTGAAAAGAGATAGTTATAAAACAAAGACTCTGCAGAAACAACAATGAGAAATATTTGAAGCATCATAAAAAATTTGAATCGTTTTCAATATGTTTAAATGGTTCCAAGAATTTTAAAATTAGCAGAGGGATAGTTGTGAAACAAAGACTCCCCACCAATCACGAATATGTAAGGTATCATAATAAACTTTAATTGTTTTTAATTTGTTTAAATGATTCCAAGAATTTAAAAGCTTCTTGATTGTTAATAAAATTTTAATATATCAAAGTTGAAAAGGAATCGGTATAAAACAAAGACATTGCTTATATTAAGATACTCAGAGTATTTTTTTTTTTGTTTTATTAAGGGTGATATGGTAAAAATATTATTAAACATTCGTGTACTTATGACATTTCTTTTAACATGTCGGCAACAATGTTGCATATGTTTAGTTTTGGCCAAACGTAGTAGAAAATAACTCCAAAGTATGATAGTTTTCATCAGCAATTAGCAAAATTTTCTTCTGTGGGCAACTTGAGCTTGTCAAGCAACATTGTTGCTGAACTCTTAAAATAAATATTGCATTATTTTCAAAGTAAATTTGGGCGTACAATTTGTAGTTAAAACAATTTGTGATTATTATTTATATACTTTTATTTTGTTTTATAATTATTATTGAAGCCTAACACAACAAGATGAACATCTTATAAATGAAAGTGTTAGGAAATAAATCAGAAATATACTCAAATACAGGTTTATTTCAACTTAATTAAAATTAGTTAAAATGAACTGTCCCATCATGCAAAAAATTTGTATAAATCTTTTTTAAACGCGTTACATTATTGAGGTTTTGATTACTGTTCGGTAAAGAATTCTAGAGACTAATGGCATGAATAAGAAACTGCCTTTTTGATAACTGAATAATCTTCCTTCCACGTCCTGATCTGGTAAATTGAATTCTAGCATACAAATGGTTTAGCTGCCTAGAGCTGATAATACTATACAAAAACAATAAGCATTTAACTGTCAATAGATTCCCCAACTCAATTTGAAATATCTGATAAGTGCATACTGAAATATGGTCATGATGTCCTTTAAGAAAAATATGTCGTGCTATATTATTATAAGCAGCTCTAAGTTTCCATTGTTTCGCACTATCACAGTTAGTGTAAATTTCACAGCCATAAATAAGAACGGGGATTAAGTATGCCTTCGTAAGTAGCATATGCATCACAAATGGTGTTGAATCTACAACCGCCTACAAATTACGTAGCATATAATAGGTTCTTTCCACTGTCACCCTTATGCGATTCGAGCCTAGTATTAAAAACAAACTCCCAAATTAGATGCCGACTTGACAAATTCTATACAGCTTTCGTTAATTTTCACTTCAGGTACGTCAAATACCCTGTTAGATTTTGATATGAAAATACATTTAGATTTTATAGGGTTAATGCAAAGAAACTCAGATATGAATTCTATTCAAGAAAGTGCTAACGGTATTTACGCAATTCCCCAAATCGCCACATCTGGTATTTGAATAAAGCTGTACATCATCTGCATACAAATGAATCCGAAATTATTTCATACATTTCCAGTTGCCAATGTTGAGCACGAATCGTTGGTGATTCATACATGACAATGTTAACTCCTACATGACACATTATCAACACTTAACGCAAACCATCCATGATATTTTGAAACAAGTATCTCAGAAATCATAAAACTATTAAAAATAAGATAATCTCGCTTATCCATTCTAATCATCCTAGCAGACAGCTCACAGGGATATCCCGTTAATATTGTTGAACATATCAGTTAATAAAGGACAAACTACAGCTTAATTCCGGTAATATTGTCGCTTGTAAACTTCTATAGAAGATATTTTACTAGACGAAGTCAAACCTTTAGTCGTTCACAACATATTTTTTTTAACAGTCTTCCACAAATCCAAAGTGATAGGCGACATGTCATGGGTAAGTGCGCTAATGCAAATTTGCGAACTGAGTTTGTATATCTAACATGCAGTACTCTGTTCTATATTGTGAAAATTGTAATATTATTGTTCAGTAAGAGAAACTTTCAGCTTTATAACATGCTATATTATATTTTTGCTTTAGACACATGTTGCTAGAAATAGTGTAACTGTTTTTTTAGAACTTTCAACTTATTATAACAATTTTGCTAGCTGAGTTTATATATCTAACACGTATTATTCTGCTCCGAGCTATGAAAATTCTAATATTGTTTTTAAATATAGCAAGCTTTCAACGTTATTACATGCTATGTTATATTACTGCTTTACACACATGTTGCTAGAAACACTCCTCATGATTTCAGTACTTTTAGCCAGGTATTATGATTGGTATACTATGCGGCATGCTGTCAGTTGTGAAATTGATTTACATCAGCATCAGCCACGACGGCCTAATCTGATGATGGACCAACTTCACGCGGTGAGTTATTCACGGGCGATCTCGTCCGGCATGCTAGGCTCTCATAGTAGCAACTTTTCGCCATATGTTTGTAGCCCTATAGACACACACCTTGCTTAGGAGTTCGGGCCTTCTAATCCCTTTTGCATGCAACTTCCCAACAGTCAATAGAAGACAAGGTTTAATGAGGTAGTACGCCGAAGTCCATTAAGAACATCACTCCTCGTTCCTTATAGTACAGGTATCTATTGAAAGACAACAGTATTACAGGTTTAGCTGACAAATTTCTATACAAAGCTTGTCAAACAAGCCTTTAACATATATATAATATATTTTTTATGAAAATTGCTGTAAACATCCGAAGCCTTAAAATATTTCCTTAAAGTCTAACGACTTCTTCGACTGCTACTACAACGAAATTATTTTTAAGCTCATAAATTAATGTTGTTATTAATTAAAAATCATAAATTTCTGCTCGTACAATTATTTTACGTAAAGCAGTATTAAAAGCAAAAAGAAAAAATAAACCCACAGCCATGAAAAAATGGAAAATATTTAAAACATAAAACTCATTTACAACCATTGCCGCTCACTGACAACAAAAAAAAAAACAACAAGCAGAAATGACAATCAATGCTAAACATTTACAACTTTCGAGCATACAAAACATTCGTACAGGCAGTCTTCTTCTTCTCTATATGCTAGCCATACAGAAACAACAACAACAACATCAAAATAACAAATCTTTAAACTATAACAAGGAATAAGCAAAAAAAAAAAAAGGAAAAAAAGCAGAAAAAATCATCTTCCCCACCTCCTGCTCAAATACAAATTTACATCAATACCGCAAGCTCCTCTTAAAATGTTGCTAAGCTTTCAACTTCTTCTTAAGAAATACTCGTTTAGACTATTCGAGAGTTAAGTGTATGTTTAACTCACACCTCATGCTTTACAATTTAACTCATAATCATTAATTTGACTGCAAATGAACAAAAATGTACATATGCAACTGTGTTGTAGTTATAACAGCCAACAACGACAGTCACTAGACTATCAACAAAATGCAGCAACAATAACGACAACGACAACAACAACAACAACAACAGCAACCACATCATCAATAATTATTATTACCCTGCATTTGCTTAAATATGTACGAGTATGCATATGTTTATATGCAAACATGTATACAAACATACTAATGTGCAACATTTAATAACTTTAACAAAACTAAAGGTAAGTGAACACAGCAGCGTATATACGAGTATGCATGTGTGTAAGCATGAGCGTGTGTGTACTCGTATACGGAAAATTGGCCTACGTTTCTTTTTATTTTGCTTGTTGTTTTGTAAGTGAACTCGTTTATTTAAGTAGAACTAGGATCTTAATAGTCTAAAGAGAAAAATTTGCAGCATTTTACATGCATTAATATGATTCCTTATTGTATGAACGATATTTTTGCTCATAATAACGATTTATATTAATGAGCTTGAAGTGTAAATTCTTTTTTTTTTTTTTTTCTTTCTATTCCTTAACAGCCAGCAACAAAGGTAACCAACCTAAATGTGTTTGTGTATATTTTATTTACGTTACACCTCAGTGAAAGACATCATCTATGCTGCAACCTCCTCCTGGTTCAGTACTACGCCGATTTTGGCGGTATGTTGCATTCAGAAATGTCATATAAAAATGTTTGAAAATCGGATTTGGTTTAATAACTAATGTATAAGAAAAATATATTTTTGTTTCTTAATAGCTTTTCTTAAAATGGTGCCATCATTTCGGTCAAAGTAAATTAGTGGCTCTGGATATTTCCAAAGCGTTTCACAGAGTGTGGCATGGTGCACTACTGGCGAAACTTACTGTTTTTGGTGTCGGTGACGACTTTTCTCGGTTTATGTCGAACTTCCTCAGAGACTGCACTATACGAGTTGTTATAGATGGGGTATCATCAAACGAGTTCAATATTAATTCAGGGGTACCGCAAGGCTCCGTTCTTTCCCCTACCCTAGTTCTTATCTTCCTCAACGACCTTCTCTATCAAACTTCCAACCCTATCCACTCTTTCGTAGATGACAGCAGCATTTGCCATTCGTACTCTTTTAGTTATAAGCCCATCCTATCAGAGATTGCTGCCAAGAGGCTAAATATGAACGATTCACTGAATAGTGATCTTCTATTAATCTCCGAATGGGGTCATATTAACAGGGTCGCCTTCAACGCTCGTAAGACCCAGTGTTGTTTATTAACACACAAACATACGACCGACAGTGCTGCTATATCTGTACACATGGATGGTATAAAAATTGAGGAATCGGATTCTCTTGATGTTCTTGGACTGAAAATACAGCGTGATCTTCACTGGACTGAACACATTTTGCATTTCCCTAAAGAAGCATTCAAGTGCTTCGGGTTTTTGAAACGGTGTAAGATGTACTTTAATCCATCCGATCTCCTTACTATTTATACCACCAATATCCAACTGAAAATGGAATAAAACTCCCATGTTTGAGCAGATGCCCCAAAGTCAATTTTGTGGTTACTCGACCGTGTGAAGGAGAGGGCGAAGAAGCTTATTGGTGACAGTAGAAGCATTGACGCAGTGTGGGGTGCGTTGCTCTGTTCTATCGTTACTACAATGGATTTTGCCCTGACAAGATTACACTAAGAGAAAAGTTATTCGTTCCGGCTATGAAACTGGTTCATTGATAATTTTTCATTGTATAAATGATTTTTTTCATTAATGGAATGAAAAATTTCATTCCCTGAATGAATTCGCTCTCTTCAAAATTTAGTTCATTTTGATGTGTTCATTCTATGGATGAAGAACTTTACATTTATTTTATGAAATTTCATTTTTCGCCAATATTTTAATACACAAAACTTAACAATATCAGATGTCATTATATATTGCATTTAAATATATAAATATATAAACACATTAATTAATATTAGTTAAATCATAAAAAGCAAATATTTATACAATTTTTGAAAATAATGAAAAATCCTATAACATGGTATAATGAATAACATGAACATTCTTCATTCATTTCTTACTGGTTGCCTTGAACATTAATTTAAATTACATTAAATTAAACAGAATGAAAAATTAACATTATGCTATTATATCATTAACTGAATGATAATAGTTTAGATGCTTTAACGATATATTTTCATTTAATACATGAAATGAGGCATTAAATTTGTGATTTTGTTTCATAGATATATAAAAAGTGTTCATAATAATAATGACGTTTTTCCATAGAATTAGTGAAAAAAAACATTAAACCAACGATTTATTTTCATATCTCTAATGAAAATTTTCCATTATTGCTAAGAATATATGTCAGACTATTAATGATATATTTTCATTGCATTAAGAATTAACTTCATAAATTTAATGAAATATTTTCATTCTGCTCAATATTTCATAATTCATAATATAGTGAAACTTTTTTCATTAATGACATGAATTGCTTCATTAGCTCGTTATTAATGATAAAAATCATTAAATTAATAACGAAATTCATACATGGAATGAAGTTTTTCCTCTTAGTGTAGCGATCTTGTTCCCGAAACTCGCACATTTATACGAAATACGCGTTTATTGTACAGAGCTCATCCGTTTGTGGTCGATTGTCCGGGGAATCATACAACGCATTACAGAGAGAATCGTATTTCCTGTCTGTAATAACGTTAGAAAGTTCAAGTCAAAGAAAGAAAAAAGATTCCTAAAGCCGTAATGACATTTACTCTTTTGCAACTCTTCTTAAACTAAGATTGAAAGAGTGAAATAGTCAATAATGGAAAGAGACGGTTATATCAGTTACATCAAAATACCGTATGTACACATAAATACGAACATGCAATTTTGTTCAAAAATAAACTTTTTTTTGTATTTTGTTGAATTAAACTAGTAAAAAATTATTCTAAAAACCCAAAAGTGTAAAAGCAAAAGCCTCTTCTTAATTATTAAAGTGAAACATTAGTGTGGTCTATAATTTTTAAAATATAGTTTGCCAACAACATTTAAATTGTAAAATATTTGTTTTGACTATTTTTTAACATTCAGTGATGCCTCATTATTATATGCATGAAAAAATCGTTTAGTATAGGAGTAATTGAAGCTGCAAAAAATAACTTGCAAAAAATTATTGTTAGAAATGAGAAATTGCATTTGCGCCGCATAGCCGTCTGATTATTTATCTCATTTGAAAAAATAATGGCTAAATTGATTTGATTAATAACATTTCAGTATATTTCTATTTTACTATAGTAAAAAAAGTTGTTTTTAATAACTTTGAATTTTTTGGCCCCGGTGAACATTTTTCTGGATTTGTCCATATGCGGTGTCCGACACATTTCAGAGGAGACGTCCTTCTGGGATGCGTTCGTAATGCAATTTTACCTCCTTCCCGCAATAAACACAAAAAACCAACCATCGAGACTTACGGCTGTATTCACTAAAATATTTTATGTTTATTAAACTGCTATTTGACAAATTTCCTATAGGAAATTTGAAAAGTTTAATAAACATACAATATTTTTTATGACTAAGGCCATTAGTAATTTATTGATTTATAAACATTCAAAAATGTATATGGAATGTGTTTTTTTATATTTTTTTGTTTAAAGATTGGATCTCCGATAAAAATGTTGGGCAACTAACAACATATAAAAAATCTCGTAAATAAAAATCATTAGCAAATATGTGAAAATATTTCGGTTAAACATAATTATATTTTGCGTTGTGGTAAAATGCCTTTCGAAAAATAACTTTCATGTTTATAAACATGTTGCACTAAATCTAATTTTTACATACCTGGAATATTGAGTAGAATTATTAGAAAAAGCTCAAATTTAATTCGGCGGCTGCTAAGAACGAAACACAAATCGATTTAATTTACAACATTACTGCTTCATTTGTGTTCACTGCAGCTTGTTTATCTACTTGGTCATAATAATCATATACTCATACCTGTGTTCATAATAACATCATATCTTACACATACTAAAGTTATCTGTCATATGAACATAGGCACACGCACACACACACACACAGTTATGTGTATAAAGCCATTGCTTGTAGAGTACTTGGCAACTTATAAATGTTGCTAAAGTTTATACTGTTTTCTTGCCTACCATCATACGTTATTTTAAATTGTTATATCGTGTTTGTGTACAAATTATCGAAAATGTTCATATGACGACAAACTTTAGCTGTAGCAACGACAACATTACAACGCTCGTTTGGCTCTTCTACCCGCTTTACTTTGTTTCTTTTTTTGCTTTTTCTTAATAAACTCTAGAAGTCCTTTATAGCGCCTACATTGGCGCTCATTTTTGCTTCATTACGTTTTTGGTCATTAGCAATTATCATTATCATTACCATACCATTGCGAATGAACATTTAATTTTGTTAACAACAACTACAACAACAATATATTTTGTATTAACAAAATAATACAGACGAAGACCATATTTCCTCTTTCATTTCATTTACGACAAAATAATTTTTTTCTTTTTCTTATTGCTGCTTTGTATGCGACTTTGGCTCTACTTTATAGGTATCGCGTTAGGCCCAGTATGTGTGTATATGTATGTGTGTGTGTGTGTGTGTGTGTGTGTGTGTGTGTGTGTGTAAAAGATGTTGCCAGCTTCAAGCTCCGCTTGCAATATGTGCATAATGCTACTCGTAAATCTTCAAGGCGTCTCTCAGCTCATCTTGCTACAAATGAGTTTAAGTTTTCAATTTTTTTTTCGTTTTATTGCTGCATTTGCCAGTTTCTTAAGTCTCAGCATTTATTTCCATATAACTGTTAAGTTGATCTTCAGATGGCGAGCACACACACAACTGCCCGTATTGACGTGCTCGTACATACATATGTTTATATACATTGCCTGGTCATATATTTGTTTGATAATGTTGTTTTGTTTTTGTGCTTAATAAGAAATTGATTTTCTTTTGCTCTTGTTTAATTTGTTGCTGTTGCAGTTGTTATTGCTGCTGCTGCTGCTAGTGGTGGTGGTGCTTTCGAGCTTTAATTAAATAAGATTAATATGACTGGTTTTTGGTTCATAAAATTATAAAAAAGGAGGAAAGAAAATAACTTAACAACCCAAGACATCAAATCAATCAAATTAGTAATGTTCAAATAATTATAGAGGTGAAAATTATAAAAAAAACTGGATTGTTGCAGAACAGCCAGAAACAAGTACAAATTATTAATGCTCTATAAAACAATTAAAAGAAAAAAAAAACTTAATAAAAATTAGTGACAAAAGCTTCAAAAAACTTCAATAAGAAGGAAGTTTGAAAAAAATTTGGAAACATAAAACAAAGATAAATAATTTAATTACCTTTTTACATTACGAGTAGTATGCTAAAACCAAATTTTGCTACTAACACAAATACGTTTGGCTTTTCAAGCTTAAAATAAAAATGTTGCGCAACACTACTAAATTAACAACTAACTTCTCGAGCTCTTATGCCATAAGTTTCAACTTTTGTAAGCTACACTCATAAGTATATTATTATTAAATTGCAGCATATATGATATAATATTCTGAAGCTTAAAATGATACTACATACACTTGTTCTAAACATTTTTATGTAACCAGCAACATTCTTATGGAAATATTTAATAATGCAAAAGCAAAACCAATTTCGCCCAGAAAAATGCCTTTTGCTTTTTAAAGTTAGTTTTGTATTTAGTACATAAATTCAAAACAACTCAGTTCACGACTTTTTATGCCATAAGTTTTAATTTATTTAAGCTATTCTCATATGTATACTCTTGTAAAATTCAGCAAAAATATGTATCATATAATATTCTGCTGCTTAAAGGCTAATATTGAGTTCATTATTTCGTGCGAAATTCTTCCAAATTGCATACAAAAGTGTTTAGTATGAAATATCTGCGAAATAAATTTAGAAATGTAGTACTGAGTTTTTAAAGCGAAAAACACACAATATGTATCTGCAACATGTTTTCATTTAAAATTGTTTCTGGGAATATTTGTTTTTTCAGCTGCGAAATAACATAAGCAAAGCTTTTTTCGCACGAAGTACAAGCATGTATACTTAAAATTAAAAAATAAACATGAATAAGAGAAAAAATAGAGACCACTGAGTACATCTCAATTTTTCCGTACGAAATAAGTAATGTTGCTGAAAATTTTGTCGCACATTCAATCTCAATACTAGGCTTAAAGTGATACTATATACAGTTGTTCTAAACATTTATATGTATCCACAACATATATGTGTCTGCAACATTCTTCTTGTAATGTTCAATAATGCAACAACATATTCAAACTCAAAAAAATGACGTTTGCTTTTTAAAGATAGTTTTGTATTTATTACAAAGAAGAAAAATGTTTTGCAACACAACAAGGTTCAGGACTTTTTATGCCTTATAGTGAAAGGCCAATGTAAGCGGCATGCGGCAACGGGCGGCAACCAACTGTTGTATATGCCGCTTGAATTTGTTTCGTGTAGGCAAATGAACGCGACTAATTGAAGTAAAAATTTATATGCCGAAATTTAAACAAACAGAAATATTTTGACTTTTTTAACGCAAAAATAAATAAATAAATTTAATTCTTAAAAATTTTAAAACCAAAAATAAAGAATATTATTTTTTTTTCTTCTATTTTCTCTACGTTTTTTTTTTTCTTTACTTTTTGGTTTGACAAATTGAAGCGGCAGAAGAAAAAGTTAAATTGAATTCAACATTGCCGCTCTACCGCCTTTAACGGCATTGCCAAATTAAATTAAATTCAACATGATAAAAAATTTGTACGAATATTTTTATAAAAAAACTAATTCTATGTAAATGGGTCACATTGTTGCCGCCCGCTACCGCATGCCGCTTACATTGGCCTTTCAGTATTAAGTTTTAGCTTATTTAAGCTATACTCACTCATATGTATATTATTGCGAATTTCAGCAATAATATACAGAAATGTTTAATAATGCAAAATCAAAATCTATTTTACCTGAAAAAGTTTCCATTGCAGATGATATTCAAATACTTGCTTGCGACATATCTATGGGTCATACCCTGAGTACTGGTCCAATATAAAAAAAAAGGCCTGGGATGAAATTATTTAGAGAATAATATAAATTAAGCAGGATTGTTGACTGGGCTGGGAAAAAGGTTTCGCGTCTAAACTTCGTTTTATATATATTATTGTCGTTCTACACTGCACACACAGTAGAACAAAGCAAACATACATTTGCATGCTTTGCTGGTAAACATTGATATGAGAACGCCTATCAGTGTAAATTTTGTTTTTGTAAATTGTTTTGTTTTTACAACCCAAGATATGAAATAAAAGAAGTTTTTCCTTAAATGTATTGGTGTTTGCCATTCCATACAGAACTTTTGGCCACCCTGCTGCAAACAGTTGCTCTAAACATTTATATGTATCCAGCAACATTCTTGTTGTAATGTTTATTAATACAACACCAATTTCGCCCAGAAAAATGCTTTCTGGTTTTTAAAGTTAGTTTCAAGTTTAGTGAAGAGAAGAAAGATGTTGCGCAACTACTAAATGTACAACTAAGTTCACGGCTATAAGTTTTAACTTATTTAAGCTATATATATCTAACAACATTTTGGTTGAAATGTTTAATTATGCAAAGGCAAAATCTATTTAACCCAAAAAACATTTACATTTTAGATGATATTCAAATACTTGCTTGCGACAAAGGCTTGGGGTTAAATTATTTAGAGAATAATATAAATTAAGCAGAATTGTTGACAGAGCTGGGAAAAACATTTCGCGTCTAAACTCTTCTAAATTAAGAGATATGTTTTTTTTTCTCATAGCGCATCAAAACCCGCCATGTTTATTAGAAATTATTCTTTAACAGTTGTTTCGTACCATAAAAATCGTGACATATGTATATATCGATAATAAACTTAATTTATTTCAACAGGTAAAGAGCATTGTTGCGCGAGAATCTTTTGTGTTACAGCGCCCATATAAGATGTCAATTTTTCTGTAATTGAAAGTTATAAAAACGAATTGCAGTTTTGCTATGTCATCCTTTTTATACGAGATCGGAGTTTCCTCAGGTACGTCACAGCAGAATATCTTAAAATTTCGCCTGGGCTATAACAGGGTAGTAAAATTTATAAGTAATCTTAAATATCGGGATTATGCAGGAAGCATATGTTGTTAGCACTATATGTACGGAGTTTGAAAGTTTAATTAACCAGAGCTTAACTATACAATTTTACAACATATTCATAGCCAAAAATCCATCTTATATACGAGGACGGATTGATATTGAAGCTAACTAGCGCTAGATGACAGCAGAAACTAATTTTTCATTTTTGAAATATAGATCTGTCAAACGTCAGCTGACAGATCCATATTTGGGTGAAATTTCACCCAAATTCATCGATTAGTTTATTTGTTGCAGTCGTTTGCAGTAAGCAACTTTTGTGTTTCTGGAAAAACGGAAAAAAGTGAAATTCGTGCAGTGATTAAACGCTAATATTAGGGAAAACAGCAAAACAGACGAAAGAAAAGCTCGATAAACATCACGGTGAGTCTGCTTCGTCAGATTACATTGTAAAATATTGGATTGCTAAATTTAAAAGCGGCCGAACAAGCATTGCACAATACCATTGACAGGAAGGCCAAAAGTCACATAGTTACTGAAGAAAATATCAAGAAAATCTTCGATATCGTTATGAATGATCGCCAAGTCAAGTGATATTACTGAAATGGTAAACACATCATATTTTGCATAAATATTTACATATGAAAAAGCTATCGGCAAGATGGGTGCCCCGTTTGCTCAGTGTCGAACAAACACAAGTTCGACAGACCACATCACAGCGGTGTTTGGTCCTGATTAAACGTATTCCTGATTTTTGTCGTCGATTAATAACTTTTGATGAAACGTGGGTCCACAACTGACACCAAAAATCAAGCGAATCAATGGGTGGAAGCTGGTGGAAGTGCTCTGAAGAAATCGGCTGGGAAGGTTATGGCTACTGAATTTTGGAATACAGGCGGAATATTGATCATCGATTATCTTGAAAAAGGATCCAAAATCACAACCAAGAAAAAATGACCATATTTAAAGAAGAAAAAAATGCTGTTTCTTCAAGACAACGCACCGCTTCACGCAGCATTAAATACAATGCTAAAATACACTTGGAATTGGCTGATAATCCATTATAGTACAGATTTAGTTGTCTCGAAACTTGAAAATATATCTCGGAAGAAAAAGATTCATCTCAAGGGAAGAAGTGATTACCAAAATTAACGCTTATTTTGAGGGGTTCCCAAAAAAATCCTCAAAAATCCCAAAAATACAGGCCGTTGCATGGGATAAAAAATTGAATAAATTAATATAATTTGTATAAATTAAGCTTGTTCTGAAACATTTAAATGGTGAGTAAAATTTTTTAGAATTTTTGCAACTGAAAATGTTTTTTAAAGGTTCCAATATACAGGGTGGCTGATCAATTTTGCTACATTAAGAAACTCAAATAACTTTTTGTAAAGTTTATGTAATTTATTTTTTAGTAACTCGGTTGAAAAATAATACGTTTTTATTAAAGTCATGAAGCTTTCAAAATAATAGAATTCAAATGGACTCCACCCTCGTTAACACATGAACGAAATTTTATCAAAAAGTTATTCATTACTGCCTAGAACAGCGAGATTTTTCTCAATTACCATAGGAATGGATTGTTTTAAATCATCCAAACTTGTTGAGTTTATTTTACAAACTTCTTGCTTGTAATAGTCTCATAAAAAATCAGGTGCAGTGAGATCAGGAGACCTGGGAGGCCAACGGAATGTGGAGGTTCTTGAAATCAGTTTATTGTGAAATTTTTGCCTCAATTCTGTCATAACAGGCGTGGCTATGTGACAAGTTGCCCCATCTTGTTGAAACCAAACAGAGCGGAAAGGGATTCTCTTTAGGCGTAACTTTTTTTATCTTGGACCAGTACTCAGTAGATAGCCCCTACATATGCAGTGCATTGTACTGGAACTAGGAAAATAGATTATGAGAAGGAGAAAAGGGGAATCATTTTTGTGAACTTAACACACGGAACGACCAAAACAAACGTTATCACAGCATTTAAAGTGTTGAAATTATATTAGTTAAAACTGATCAGTGCCCAGTGTATATACCTTCGACACTGCTCAAAATGACAAAAATTAGTTTTGGAAAGAAAAGCTCTTTCAACATCTTTAAGTAACGGTCTCCATTGACCGTAATAGTAAGACCGTTTTCTTCGAAGAAGTAAGGCCCAACTATGAATCTTGAAGAAACTGCACACCACACTGTGATGCGAATTGGATGTAATTGCATCTGATTGAGTATCTGTGGGTTACAATTACTCCATATTCGACAATTTTGTTTGTTAACATTGCCGTTTAAATCAAAATGTGCCTCGTCAGACATAAAAATGTCGTTCAAGACCTTTTCATCCTCTGAAACCATTTGAATGATTTTCTCACAAAATTTCAAGCGAATGGGAAAGTCTATAGGGTTCAGGTTGTTTGTTAATTGAATCTTATATGGAAATAAGTTTAAATCTTGGTACAAAATTGTCTGTAGTGATTGTCTGCTGACATCAATTTGAACAGTTCCTTGTTGAAACTCTAGGATTGGATTGTATGGCAGTAGCTACAGCAGCAATAGTTTCCTGCGTCCGAATTGTGGGATCTCGATGATAACGTCTTCTTGCGATTGTGTCACGCTCGGCAAAATTCTTCACGAGCCCTATTATACTCCATCTGCTAGGACGAGTGCCGCCAAACGTGCGCCTATATTGTCTTTCGACGGAAACGACGGACTATAAAGCGTGAAAGCCTTACACTATTGAAATTCTGGTTTCATTGTCCCAATTCTACATTTTAGTTAAACTTAAAGATAAATCTATAAAATACAATAAAAATGGAGCATGTCAGTTGCACAGAAAATAACTTATTACGTTTTTTTTTTGGCAGCAGCTTTCATTAGCCACCCTGTATGTAGTAGACACTTCTTTTGGTATTACGTATAACAGCAATAAATAAGTGTTCTTGGGAACTTGCTACGTAGCTACATTGCTAATGTTCCTTAATAATTTTTTAAAATTCGTTTTGAGCTCTAAGAGCAACAAATATTTGACTGAGTCAATATTTTATGCTGATGCTTGAGAAGATTTTCTAAATTGCTTATAGAAACTGGTTAAAACTCAGCCATAATGTTGCAAATAGGTCATTGAGTTATAATTGAAAATTTTGTATACAAAATGTTGCTATATATAAAAAATTTTATTGCTAATAGTTTCCTATTTTTAAAAGCAGGCTACTTTTTAGAAATGTCTATTTTATTTTTATTAGTGTTCTCTTCAAATGTTGCGTTCTTTTTTCTTACATATTTTATGGCCGTAATTTCACTTAATCTTGTTTATTATACGAGCTCAAATTCATTATTCTCTATTCACTTTGAACACTTTTTTACTTTACTGCATATTTATAAGAAAATCCAAACCGTTAAATAAAACATTTTGTCATTTAACCTTAAGCTATTGGCAACTTAAAGTTAAAGTCAATCTTAAGCGCATCTAAGAATATTTCTGGCAATAAGACAAGACATAATTTTGTTCTAATTTTCTGTGCTTTTATGCCTACTCTTCTTCTGCTGGCACAACAATATAAACAACAACTAAACAAACAAGTTGAAAAAAAAAGAAAAAATCTAGAGTGTCATTGTACGCAACATGCAACATAAACTGAAACTGATTAAATTCAGCACGCGCCCTCCAGGCTTCATAAAAAAAAGCCTGATCTCTTTCAAAACACACAAACACATAAACACTCCCATACACAGCCTAACATATAGACCGTGTTTAAGGCTTAACAACGCGCCATCATCTACTCACTTAAGATGCCTCAGACTTGGCCTTAGTCAGTAACAGCATGTTTTGTGGCATAAAAGGCAACAAATAATGTTTATAAAAAATGTTTACATACAAATATTGAGGGTAGAGTGGAGGTAAGTGCGAGTATGTTTGAAAAGTTTGTAAGCTTGTGGCAGGCAGCCTGGTATAATGTCCAAAGCAATTGCACTTAAGTTTTGTTATTGTGTTAGTCTTAATGAAAAACAAAATAATATTCAATTCTATTGCAGCAACATTTAGATTTTATTTGTTCTTCTGGCACAGCCCCCTTTTTTCTGTCTGCAAGTGATTTTATATTAAATATTATTTTCTATTGCTTTTGCAATAGAAATACACTCTTAAAAGCAAGTTAGTATTTAGTTGCAGACTTTTTAATCATTAGTTTTCCCCGTTTTTATTTCTTACAATATTAAGAACACACACGCGGCCTGTTACGTCCTGCTGTCTTAACAATTTAAATGTAATATTTGTTCAACAAAGTTTTCCAATGGTCAACTGAAAGCAGTTGCCTCAAATGTATTGGCTATAATGTTTTGCAAATGAAGCTGAAATGCAGAAAAAAAAGAAACCAAACACTATTTAACCAGCTTGCGAAATAGCTTTCATGTCATTATGTTGCAATAATAACATGTATTGGAGCACAACAGTACAAACAACGCACGCTTACCTGCATATAAACACACAATCTTTTCAATGTTAGAGTTATCCATAGGAAATCATGTTGCTAGCTTTCTTCTATTGTATTGCAGCCTCATGATACATAAAATTATACGCCAGGCAATTAGTTACTTCAGCTGGCATTTTTAAATATTCTTATGGAAAACAGCTTTATAGTAAACATTATCGCATCTTCTTTTTTACTTAATATATGGCTGCTTTACATGCTGCTATATTGCCGAACATGTTGCTGGCAGACTAGTTTTGTGGCCAGAGTTTTAGCAGTTATGTCTGTTCTGTTTCAAGCATATAAATAAGTTTGCTGTCTGTTTTAAAGAAATTAAAAAATGGAACAGTAAATTAAATAATAAAGAATTTAATTAGATGTTGCATGAAAATCAATCAACTTATAAGAAAAGAATACCGTTAAAAAATTAAATGAATTAAAATAAAAAAAGTATAACACTAACTGGCATAACATGTTGCTACAGATTTAATTACAAAAAAAAATCTAATTACTTGCGAGTCATTTCGTAACATAGCTTAATATTATTTATTTTTCTTTTTGTTTATATTTCACGACAAGTTCAATAGTATTTCGCTTAAATTTTTGTAAATAACAAAAGGAAATATGTATCCAGTAACATATTTTGGTTTTAATGCACATTAAATAACATATGAGCTAAGTTTTCATAAAGTAAGCTCAGATATTGAACTTGAATTCTCCATATTTGCCAGTATTGCTGCGTAAATTTGATCTTTTTGTGCGAAAAATAAACATGAAATGAAAATTTCTTTAAGCCTTGTGTCACTGACAACATCTCAGTGAACACTTCTGTTGCAAAAATTTATATAAAAATGTATACAAAAATGTAATGTAAATAAAAAGCGCCAATAAACACACTCTTTACTATTTTTACTTCAGCACTATCCAAACTAAAGGCTGGTAGTGAGTACAAAATTTCGTGCGAAAGTCTCTCAAATTGTTTCGTACAAATAAGTTTGGCAAAGCGATACTGTTCTCTTTAGGCGAAAAACATGCAATATGTACCTGGCAACATGTTTAATTTAAAGTTAAGCAGTATTTGATAAGTTAAGGCGAATACTCAGTTTTAAATTCGTTGCAAAACTCTGTCAAATTGTTTTGTGCAAATAAGTTTGGAAAAACAGTAATGTTTTCTTTAAGCGAAAAACATGCAAAATGTATCTGGCAACATATTAACAAAAGGTCAAACAGTAATTCATAGGTCAAGACTGATACTGTGTTCAATATTCCGTACGTAGTTCGGTTAAATTTGGTACAAACCTGTTTCGCAACAAATATTTGGGTAAGCAGTACCAAGTTCTTTAAGCGAAGAACACACCAAACGTATCTGGCAACATATTTAATACAACTCTAAGCAGTAATTCATAACATAACGCTGATACTGAGTTCAAAATGAAGTGGGAAATTCTGTTATATTGCATACAAAATTGTTTTGTACGAAATATTTGGATAAGCAGTACTAAATTATTTAAGTGAAGAACACACAAAATGTCTCTGGCAACATATTTAACAAAAATTGTCGCAGTATTTCATAAGATAAGGCTCATACTGCATTCAAAATTTCATGTGAGATTCTGTCAAATCGCATACAAAAATATTTCGTATTAAAATATTTGGATAAGCGTACTGGGTTTTAAGCAAAAAACACACAAAATGTTTCTGGCAACATGTTTTGATACAAATTTGTTTTGGTGATCGTAAATTTTATTAACATAAGCAAAGCTTTCTTTCGCATTAAATACATGCATATATATTTACTAAATATTTGATATTTAATTATCTTGCTTAAGTAAATATTTCTTATTTTTGCAGCTAAAGATCGTTTTATTTTAAATAAAAAATTCAACAGTATTTATTTTAAATATTTCGATAACAATTTGTTATCATCCTGACGATGATATATAAATATGATATATTTTTATATAAAATAGAACGATCTTTAGCCGGAAAAATAAGAAAGATTTATTTACTAAATATTCAAAAAGAAATATGAATAAAAGGCAAAAGAGCAATATCGGGTACATGTCAATATTTTCGTATGAAATAAGTATCTTGTGTTAATGGTAAATTTTTGCATATTTATTCTCAGTAGTCTTAAAAAAGAAAAAAATGTTTCTTGCTATGTTTTTGTTTTTAAAAGTTCAGCAACATTATTTATATATAAACCGCGACATGTTAAGAACCCAAGTGATCTGAAAAGCTATTTTTTGGAGAATCCAGCGGCCTGCCTATAACATATTTTTTTAACACATAGTTAAGCAACATTTCATAAGATAACCAAAGAAATAATATTGCTGAAAAAGTTTCGGCTATTCAATGTCACAACTAGGGTTAAGTTTGAGAAATAAAAATTAAATAAGAAACCTGGTAGCTTTTAAAAGCAGTTGCAAGTGCAAGATACGAGTTTGAGTAGCTGAACTTCTATTATGGACTTCAAAACATATAGGTTTTTTTTTTTTAAACGAAAGTTGATGTAATTTATATTGTTAAGTATCAAAAAGATTCTGTGCATCATTCGAATTTAAGTGCATAATCTTACGAAGCAATAAATATATATTACTTTGTCATGACGATATTCCTGCCACTCTCAGTTACACAATTTTACGCGAAAATGTCTTTACAAAAAAGACATTAGAAAATCTAATAATTTATAAGCTCTTTGTTAACAAAACTTTTGAAATACCTAAATAGTATTCAGCTTATTCAGGATATAGAGTTTCCAGCAACATGTTGATAGGAAATTGAAATGCAGATAGGAAACAAACAACTATGTTTAAACAAAAATATTTTAAAAGCATCTATATTTTGAGAGAGGAAATTTATTGTATTTTTGTGTTTATATAGATACATGTTGCTAATGAAACTAATGTTAATATAATGTAGCAAGTCATGTATGAATGATTGCCGCAAGTAATAAACTTAACAGTCAAGCTTAAAGAAATGGAAGACTTAAAGTCATATTTAAGTTTCTATTTCGCTCCCACAGGGACTTTTCTTATTTCTAGCAACATTTGTATTTAATAAAAATAAAAGGTGTCTTATATAAGTTTGCTTTTAAGATGCTTAGGTTTTTACATATATAATGTAAAACTTTTTTTATATAAAAAGTAATTAGAAATTTTTATTATTTTGGGAAGTAAACAAAATACGGGCTATACAAAAAACGCGCTTTAATACTGGAAACTGATTATAAATTTCTGATTGCTTAGATCAGTGAAGCCCAAAAGTTCTATGTGGAAGAGTAAACACCAATACATTTAAGTAAAAACTATTTTTATTTAATATTTTTTGTTGTAAAAAGCAAAACATTTAAAAAACAAAATTCACACTGATAATCGCTGTCGTCAATGTTTACCAGCAAAACATGCGAAAGTCTTGGTGCTTTGCTTTTGTGTGTGTGCAGTGAAGAACGACGAAATATATATGACGAAGTTATTTGTGTATTTTTCATTGCTAGTGCTGAGCGCAGTATTTGTGTATTAAAGAGTACAGCCCTATAGCTACGCGCATTTACAAAAACAATTGAGTATCAAGCGCATAGTGCTGGGCACACCTGGTTTAGATACATGTTGCTAGCAAAATGTTATTGACAAAGTGAATAGCCAAAATAAAAAAAATTGTAAAATCATATATTAGTTAAATATAATTTTTGCAGCTTCAGATCTTTGTTTTTTTGTTCGTTATAAAAAATTAACAATTCAAAATCTTTTATTTCGATAACAATTTGTTATCGTCCTCAGGAGAAATTAAAATGCTATTATAAATTTAAATTTATTTAACAAACGAAGATCGAATAATATTGAGATAAAATCATATATGAGTATTAATGGTTTTCATAAGAGGTATATTTACTATGTGATCTTAAGAAACGTCAGCATAAGTCATCTTTAAGTTTCTCTTCTGCTTTCTCAGGGATATATTTTTTTTATCGCTAGTTATCGCTTTTTTTAATAAAAAGCTTTATTTACAAATTAAACTTGTCTGCAATGAATTATAATGATATACGAGTATACTATTTTTTGCATATTAATGCTATTTTTATGGACTTTACTTTTAGTATAATCATTTAAAGTTGCAATTTCAATAACATATTTTTCTCATTAAATCGAAGACACTAGACATAATTTCCAAATAAAAACCATAAACTTCTCTTTAACCTTCTGGCCAGTGCATTTTTGGATTATCTGAAAAATTACTTAGCAGCTTACAATGTTTTTTTTCTCCTCTTTTTTTTTTTTTTTTTGGAACACACATTTTTTTTCTAAACTAAAAGTGTATTTTATATGGCCTGCAATAACTTAAAATTATAATTGTGCATCTCTGTGTGTGAGTGTGTGTGTGTTTTTTTACTTTTAACAAAATTAAGCCAAGAAATTATGCATGCAACAGCGTCTGTGGTCGTCAGCATCAGAATCAGCTTTAGTTAAGCATCATCGTCGTCATAGACATGAGTTGCATGCAGTAACAAAAATAAGAGCAATATACCTTAACTAAAGCATTAGTTAAACCGTATCAACTTAACAGAGAATTGTACTAGAAGTCAATAGAGTAAAATATGCACAACCGAAAAAAAACAACAACAAGAGCAACAACTAGATGAGGCCAAAGAAATAGAAGAAGATTGGCAAAAAAATAAATAAACAAAAAAATAATAATAAAAAAAAAGTTGAAGTAGACTTGAGTGTTGCACTAATTCACATTTGATGTTCCATGTTTGTTACTTTGGTCAATGAGGTTATCCTCACAAGTAATAGTCTCTACATACATACATATGTACATTCATTCCTGCCACTAAAAAATCATACAAATAAATACTATGCCGCACTTAGCACTTGTATGTCCAGAAAAATACTTTTACATTTACAAACTCTTTGTTGCCACAGCGGTGGGGGAGTTTGCTAGCAAGCTGGATATTGTGCAGAGTGGGGATTGAGTGAGCGAGTGAGTGAGTGAGTGATACTCTTAATGTTGCATATTTTGTTAAGTTGAATATTTTGTTTGCTGCTAATCTATTTTGTTTTTTTTTTATTTTATAGTTTTACTTGAAATTAACTAAGAAAATTTATTAGCAACAACAAAATTCTATTGAATTTGTAATGAACTACTTTTCGGTTTGTGTGTATGCAGCTCTTCTACTTTTATGGAAGCTAAAAGGTATTTATGTGGCATGTTGTGTTTTTTGTCTGTTTCGAGTAAGAGTTAATGTTTATGACTATTTTTGGTCATAGCGAAGAAAGTATTTACTTTAACTATTGAGAGAATGTTTAATATTTTTTTCAAATACTTAAAAATTGGGTTAGTTTTTCTTTTTTTTTTAGAGGTTTTAAGAAAGACTTTAAATAAAAAATAAATTAGGTGTTGCTATCAGTGTTAGGATCTTGTTTAGGCAATTAGTTTGATATATGTGGTGTTAATCACCTCAGAATTGGCTAGAAAGCTATTAAGAACCTTAGCAACATGTTGCTAGGAACAAAAGTTTATACAAACAGTTTTATGTTTTTAAATGTAAGTAATAATTTTTTTATGAGAATAAATCGGCAACTATTATGCCTAAAGAGGAATTTTCAGTAATGAATATTTTTATTCAAATAACCTGCGACACTTTTATTTATTTATTAATTTAATTTTAGGAGACTACAGCACAACCAGATTTTACCTTATTTAACAGTACTGCAAATGCAATGGTAGATTTACAGACAGTTATTTAATTAAAATACATATTACAATACTTTTATTCGATTGACAATATATTTTTTACATTTAAGACTAGTAATGAGAGTGAATGTGCGAAAACTGTTCAGCAACATTACTTATTTCGTACGGAAAATTTGAGATGTACTCAGTGTTGTCTATTTTTTCTCTTATTCATGTTTTTTTTTTTAAAGTATATATATATATTTGTACTTCGTGCGAAAAAAGCATTGCTTATGTTACATCTCAGCTAAAAAAACAAATAATCCCAGACAAAATTTTAAATGAAAATATGTTGCATCTACATACTGTGTGTTTTTGCTTTTAAAACTCATTACTACATATCTAAACTTTTGTATGCAATTTGAAAGAACTTCGCATGAAATAATGAACTCAATATTAGCATTAAGCTTAGTAATGAGAGTGAATGTGCGAAAAATGTTCAGCAGTATTACTTATTCCATACGAAAAAATTGATATGTATCTAATGTTGTCCATTTGTTCTCTTATTCATTTGCATGTTTATATATCGTTCGAAAAAAGCATTGCTTATGTTATATCTCAGCTAAAAAAACAAATAATCCCAGACACAATTTTAAATTAAAACATGTTGCAGATACATTTTGCGTGTTTTTCACTTAAAAACTCAGTACTACTTTTATCAACTTATTTCGCAAATACTTCGTATGACTCACTTATGTATGCATTTTGACAGAATTTCGTAGGAAATTTTGAGTTCAATATCAGCCTTTAATTGAAAATTTGTGTTCGAGTGATTCAACTTTTTAATCGGTTATATTAATATCGTTATTCATTTTCTTATTGGCCTAATTAATATTTTAAAAGGATTTACATAAAAAATTAATTATACAATGTTATCAATTTTAAGCTTTTGTTATGCAATTAGTTGGAAGTATGTGGTGTTAATCAGCTTAGCTAGACAAGCCTCAAAGAAAAGGGAGGGGTGTCAGTGGTTGCAACGCCACATGCCAAATACTGTATTGTCCCAGTATCTGATGATGCGTGAGGCATTTCCCCTCTACAACCGAAGATAAAAACTAAGAACTTTTGCAACATATTGCAAGAGATATAATGTCTTTTTTTAATTATGAGAATAAACATATATTGCTTAAATAAAATTTCTCAGTTACGAATACTTTTAATTGATTAATCAAATATTTTTATTCGGTTAAAATATATTTTATAACTTTGACCATTTTTCTTCGATTAATTGGGTATTTTGTTTCTTTTTGGACATCCTTGTTTGATTATTTTCTTAGACTAATCCACATTTTGAGAGATTTTAAATAAAAAATAAATTATTTTGCAAATTATATCTGTTTAAGACTTTGTTACAGAATTAATTTAAAGTATATAATATTAAACACCAGAAGAATTGAGTTCAAAACGGCTAAAAAGCTTAGCAACATGTTGCTATTGCTCTAAGTTCATAATAGTAGTTATGTCTTTTTAATTATGGGTAAAAAAATTTTACGAAAAAAAATTTCGAATATTTTTATTCAAACAAACTAAACTTTTTTATTCATTATAATACATATCTTTTACGTTCAATTGAACATTTTTATTCGATTAATTAAAATTTTAAAATAATTTATTAATTAATTTTTATGGGATTTCTTATTGGATTGATCAATACTTTGAAAAATTTTGTATAAAAAATAAATTATATGTTTTTATCAACTTAAAAATTTTGTTACGCAAATACTTTGAATCATGTTGAGTTAATTCCAAAATAAAAACCCTAGAAACAAAACAAGTTGCTTTGAGTGTAAGTTCGTAATAATAGTTATATATGTAATAATAGTTATATGTTTTTAGTAATAAGTAACTCGACAAATTTTTTATCTTTGTGCATTTGTACATCGAGTTTTTAAAATAGATTTCTGGTTTTTGTACATTTGTACATCGAGTTTTAGTTCAAGTTTTCTCTTTCTTAAGTTTCTTAAGAAGGAGCTTTTACCATACAAAATTGCTGTGATCAATAATAGGCGGCCGTTAATGGTATGTCATGACGCGAGTTCAAATCCGAAAATTGATGCATCTACACCATGATTTAAAGTCATGGTTTTTTTTATATTATATAAAATTATCCATTACAGTTTTTGCAAAACATCTCCAACCATTTGAAAAGTTTTTATCAACACCAACTCGTAAATCAAGGATTTTAAGCAATTCGTTTTTTTTTTACTTTTTTGTAATGACATTTTGAAAAAGTTATTCATAAGCGAGAATGGTAAAAACTTGCCTTCAATGGCATGGCCATATTAAAATATGTATGTTTATTAACATTTTAACATATTACTTTGCGAAGAAGTTTTCGCTGGGTATATATATATATATATATATATATATATATATATATATATATATATATATATATATATATATATATATATATATATATATATATATATATATATATATACATATATATATATATATATATATATATATATATATATATATATATATATATATATATATATATATATATATATATATATATATATATATATATATATATATATATATATATATATATATATATATATATATATATATATATATATATATATATATATATATATATACATATATATATGTTGCTTCCTTTATCGAAAATGTTATGAAACTACAAAAGAATAATATTTTATTTATTTATTTATTTTTATTTATTTGCAATAATTTGCCTATCCTGCAATACAATATCCTTACAGGCTAATAACAAATTAACCAAATAATACATTAAATAAAACCTTATTATCTAAAAGTAACTTTAACTCATTAACAGAAAATGAATAATCAATACTGACAATATTATTCACATTATTCATGGTACACAAAGTTAGCAACAATGGCTCATGCAAGCATAATTCGTCCTATGCGTTGCAATATAAAACAAATTACTGGATCTAAAATTTTTAACAGGTACACTAAATATAATCAAACTCCTCAAGTATACACAATCAATGAAACCATTAATCAAATAATATATTATAGTGCATGAATAAATATTTCGTCTAACACAAAGCGGCTTAAGGCCCAAAAGAAAACAACGAGCATTATAAGAAGTCAGCATTAGCAAAGACTGATCGATACGTAGAGCAAATTTAACAAATTTCATTTGAATTGTATATTATAAATGGGATGGCATTTGGATTTAGGCCGGACAAAAGCTATATACGAAATCCTTAATATGACAGTATCAAAAAAGCCTTGACAGTTTCTTTTAATAAATTAGCAAGCAGAATAGGTTTTTGGTATAATATAGTTTAAGTGAGCATTAAAGTTTTGCTAACAATTTTTAAATTTTTATCACACAATTTATACTCGAAAACATTTACATTGCGAATATTTGCCCTATGGCAACATTTATTAAGATTAAAAAATAAATGATTTATTTTACACCGGTAATATGTACCATTAATAGAATACTGCAGGGCAAGGGCATCGCTAACTGAACTACTAATCTTCAAAAATGTTCAGTTCATAAGCATACAATAAAAATACTACTTTGCAGTACACCAGAGGTGGCAGTGTATGACGGGGTAGCAAAACTTTCAATATCTACAGAATCTTTTCTATTAGAGAGTTAAGATTTCAACCAATTAAGAAATGTGTTATACAAACCAATATGACTTAGCTTGAGGCACAGTATATTGTGGTCAACCTTATCAAAGGCTTTACAAAAATCCATAAAAATAGCATCAACTTGATTATGTATTTCAAAGACTGAAATGCAGAAATGATTAAAAACCACACAATTTGTAGTAGTAGAACTATCAGGAAAAAAACATGTTGCTAATCACAGATATAGCGGTTTACAGCAAAAAACATATTTTCCTTAACAATATGTTGGAGAATTTTTATAATATTTGAAAGCTTTGCAATAGGTCGGTAATTTAGGATATCAAATTTATCACCTCCGTTAAAATGTTCTTATGAGGACAACAAATAAAATTAGGACTTTGAAAGCCTTGTTTGGCTTAAAGCCAAAAATAAGATGAATTGTTATTAAATTGATTTTTAAAATGGACAAAACCAGAAATAACACCTAATATATTAATAGTTTTGTTTGGCATCTCAATAACATAGAGCGAGATTTAAAAAAATGGCGCTTGTGGCTTAATGGTCTGAATACAGTTGCTCATGTTACTACTAGATTTACGCACTTTACTTTATCTAATCTCTTTACTAAGCGTTGCAGCTCGCGGGAATGCAATCTAGTACATTCCTGAATATTTTTATAATGTGACAAATGGAATAGCTAACTCCATGAAAAGTAGTAGTTAGGATTTACCCATGAGCAGGGTTTTTGTAAGGCAGTCAGCTAAGAAAAGCACAGAATATCAACAATTTTTGAAATCAATCAGGTCAAGTTTGGCAAACACGAATTTGGTCATATTTGCAATAGAAGTTTTCGCTGGGTAATAAATATTTTTTCTGATTCAACAAAATTTTTCTTTCTATATAATCTTGTGTAAGTGTTTCTTTGGTAAAAATTCCATAATATTGCCTTATCATACAGTACGAGTATACCCTTCGTTTACATACATATGTATACACTCATATGCATATCAACATCAAGTATATCCATTTTGTTGTTATTGGAAAAATAGCTCGCTTACCACTACTTTTTTTGTTTGAGTCTCTGAATTCCTTTACAAATCCGTATTCAAACAGTTTTTTTAAATTCCGCTATTAAACCTGTACAAATTTTTTCTGTGTAACACTTTTGTTGCCAAAGGGATATGCACAGATACATGTGTTGCACGTTGTCATACATACTTCCATATATACCTGAGCACATTGGTTGGCTTTTCTTCAGCATTTGCTATTACCAAACACTAAATATTACTTTTGCAAATATTTATTATGATAATTATTCTCACTTTAATTGCTGTTTGAGTTGTTAATGTTGCAACATGTTTTGTAATTACTATTCTAAGAGTATAATTAATTGTTTTAATTTTTTCTGCTGTCTTAACGTACGTGGCAAATAAATTGGTTAATACTTAATTATGATAATACAAAGAAAAAATGGAAAAGAATTAAATTGTTTTGCTGGTTTTATGTTGCAACATGTTTCATTTAAATTTCATTTAAAATCTATAAATATTTAGTGAGTTTCCTGTTTTTTTTTCTCCTTTTCAAATATACATAAAATTTAGATTATAAAACCAACATAGATTCAATTAAATTTATTTTAATTATAATTGCAACAAAAACACATCAATACAGTACAGGCTACATACAACATACGAGTGCTACAAAACAAATACAAAAATAATAATTACAACTAAAACTATAACAACAAAACTAAAAGCTGAACAACAATAATTGATCAAAAGTCACGCAACGTTATACAATCAGCCAGGCAAACGTAGCACATTGAGACAATTTAACAACCAGCAATGAATAACCAGCAACTACTTCCACCTCTACATGCCAGCTTTATTTACTGCTGCCTCCCACCTTGCCCAACCACCCATCCCGCAATGAGGCAGTCAGTGGCAAACGACAATTAAACAAAAATCCTAACAATTGTCAACACCCCCCACCCCTGCCACAATATTTGAACCTAAGTAGATATATTTAATTTTCGTTTGTTTTTATTATTTACATATATTTTGTTTTCTATTGGGGTTTTTTCTGATTATTTTTAAATGCGCGCCAAACTGTTTAACAAAGAGCAGCATTTAATTTTCAAATATTTTGTGAAATAGCAAAAAATGTTAAGCCTGCGCTCTAAACGGTTAAAGAGAAGAAATTGTGCCGTTTGATTTACCACATAAAGGGGAGTTTATTTTATTTCTATTAATAATAATAATAATTTTCGTTAAGCTCTCTTTCTGCAACTATTACTCTTGTGGTTGTTGGTAAAAGCTCACGGGCATACATAATATACTGCCTGCAAAACTTTCAAGTGAGTAAAATATAATGACGTCATTATTACATTGTTGTTGTTAATAATATTTAGCATAATTAAATATTAATGGCCTGTATTTGTTCTTGTATTCATGCTCTTTAGCTATCTCTCTTTTGCTTTGGCAACACTTTTCTCTTTCTAGCCTTAAAGTAAAGACCCAAACCACCACCGTTTGCTACCAATACTAAAACAATTATAATTAAATAATGCATTATAAAAGGGGAGCATACTGAACGCAACAACAGCTGAAGCAGCAGCAGCAGCGGCGGCAACAAGAACAATAACAACAAGCCAAAACAAATACACAAAATTAATTGGAGCTTTTGTTATTGTATTTAAAATTATTACTAATAATGTTATTGCATAAAAGGAGAGCCGAAGTTGAAAAAGAAAACTTACCAAATGAGAGAGTCCACAGAGAACCAGAGCTTATAATTTGTATCGCAGGAATTTTGCTCTGCTTAAAATAAACGAGGGCGATATAAAAATTGTCTTTTAGGAACAATGCTGGCAAAAATTCTGATTTGCTTATTTAAACCTCTTTTTTTTCAACCCTTTTTTTTAATGAGCACTACACAGCTGTTTAAAAAAATGGATTTTCTGCTTTTTGCATTAATTGTGTTTTGTTGCAGACAAACATCAAACTGCATATTTACAGGGCCTGTTTCACCATTTTGAACCTTAACATTCGCAAGCATTTTGAGTGGCGAAAACTTCTATTTATGAGACATTTTTGAGCTGAACGGCAACATACTGTAAGAAAATGTAGCAAAGAATGTAGGTATAAACTCATAAGAAAAAATTTAATTCTTGAGCCATAAATGTGTTTCTTGGTCGTTTTAAATGTTTGCGAACATTAACGTTCGAAATAGTGAAACAGGTTTTTTTCGTTTTTAGCTTTGAACAAGGTAACATTTTTTCCATAGAAACGGAAACGCTATAAGATTTGTGGGTAAGAAGCAATCATTATTTGTAACTCTGTGATACAATTTAAACATTATCGGCCGTATGCAAAAAAACTTAACAAAGCTTGGTAAGCAATTGTTAAGAAAAATTTCCTAACTTTGTATCCAAAAACAGTTATTAGCTTACCATACGTTTAAAGTTGAAATGGGCCACTTTAACTGTACGTTAAAATGACATTTGGTTTCTTGATGTTGATTTGTCTTGAAATTCACAATTTTATGAAAAATATTAAGAACCGCAATATATTATAATTCTTAGAAAAATAAATTAACGCTTTACATTTTATATGAATTAAAAATATTCATTTTGAAAGGGAAACATAAATAAAAAATATGTTAGTGATGCACTTTCAATGAAGCGAATACAATAAAAAACGTTATTCGAATAATAAAAATATTTCTAGTATAAGTAATCCTATTAATTTTTCTCAATTTCATTAATACACTACATATTATGTATTCATTATTTATTAAAAAGGTAAATCCAGGAAATAGTTGTCAAAAAAGTGTTATTTTATGTAATAATAAAAATTTTTTATTTTTTAAATTTATTTTTCGATTTTCGAATATTAGTTTTCATACATCACTATTCAACAAATTACAACTGAACATAACGTCATTGCCATAACAAAACAATTAAATTCTTTACTACATGTAAAAGTTAACGTACTGTTTTTGCATAAAAATTTTTAACAAATGTATGGTAGTGCTAATGTGTTTGGTAACTAACGTATGCGTTAAAACTCAATTAAGAATTTTTTTTGGATATGACCCTATATATTCAATTTACTATATTATGCCGCAAAAAAGGCTACAATTTTATCAAAAGGGGCATTGAGTCCTCTTGTTCCTAATATGTTGACTATTTTAAATTACATTAGAATGTTGGCTCAGCTTGAAGTCTTTTATAAAAAATGTATTACTTAATATTTCGTTTTCTTCAAGAGCCAGTCACGACAAGTAATATCGAACAAGATTTATCGAAATTTTTCATTTGGGTATCATGACAAACGATATCAAAGGAATTGCATAGTGTTCTCATACTTTTATAAACATCCGGTGTCCGCTGCCGGAAAGGTATACTACTCACAGTAATTCCATTGTAATCTTAGTTGTATGCAATGTGGCACCATTTTGTTGATACCGCATGCTAATCAAGCCCATAGCATGCAGTTGTGGCGTTAAAAAGTTTTTAATCATATCATGATATTGCTCCCCATTCACAGTTAACATTAGACGTTTTCATTTGCAAAGAAGTAATGTCCAATGATTCATTCTGACCGAATTGCACACCAGGCTGTCACTTTTAGTGTCTGCAAAGGTGGCTGATTAATTTGAGGATTTTCCATTGCCCAAAACCGACTGTTCTGTTTATTCACATATCCATTCAAATGAAAATCTGCCGCGTCACCCATTATGATTTTTTCATGAAAATCGACGATTGACTTTAATAAAATGCATTAACTATTAAAACACGTTGGTTTGTCGAATATTTTTCCACAAATAAATTTGTCACGTGTCTACTTCACGACTGCCAAAAATTAACTGTCAACACTACTGTTTACCAAGGATGAGCTGGCGAAAGCCGAAGCTCGTCTACAAAGAGGGGACATTGATACGATGGTAAGAGTCCCGCTTAACAGCTGTAAAAACCAAGTGCAGCGTCAACTTGTAGGGACTGCGCAGGACAGATGGGTCTGGTGAGGTCACCTGCCGAGTAGCAAGGCTGACATGGCCTGCGTATGATCGTAGTAGAACTGCGGTCTTAAAGGGTTTTCCCCGTCAAAGGTTGCGTACCTTGGTGGCAGTTCTGACAGGACATTGTCTCATAGGGACGCATGCTAGGAGGTTAAATCTTCCATTTAATGATTTCTGCAGAAGTTGCGGGGATGGGGACGAGGAGGAAAGTGTTGAGCATTTCCTCTGTCGATGCCCGGCTCTCAGTTCTATGAGAGCGCTGTATCTAGGCGGACCGATGCTGCACGGGTTAGCAGATATATCGGAATGCCGAGTGAACGGACTGGATTCCTTTATCCGGCTTTCGGGTTGGTTTGAATCTGAACCGTCGGGGGAAGTGTAAGTCTCGTGGGCTGCACTTCTCCCTCAGGCAACACAACGGGACCAAAAGGACACAAGTGGGCTGGTTTCATGAAACTGGCGGTTTGTACAACCTAACCTAACCTAATGTTTACCAAAATGGCGGCAAAACAAAGTAGTTTACCTTCCCGGCGAATACTCTATATTACACTTTTGTGTATAGTATGATGCGATACGCATCATTCCTTTTTTATTTTGGTCCTGTACTCAGGTTATCCAGAACTAGGAAAATATTTTTTTCGTGGAAAAATCGGTTTAGACTATCGGGACCGATATCGGAACTTTTCACTTTCTGTATTTGAGTAACCTCCTTTTATAACCAGAACTGTTTTGAAAAAAAATTTTTTTTCATCGAAAAATCAATTTAGGTATATATACTTGTTGACGAATATCGAAAATTTTCATTTTCTGTTTTAAAGTAACCTTTCCGGAGCTAATTTGAAGCAAAACCAATTTTTTAAGTTCGCTTTAGCGACATTTTCATGGAAAAATCGGTTGAGTCTATATCTCAGGTATATATGGAAATTTTCGTTATATAAAGGGTGTTTTTTTAAGCTAGATAGAACTTTAAATTGTAAAAAGTAACACAAAAAATTAAATTTTGATGAAACATTTTTTTTATTTGTTTCAGTATACTCTGACAAATCATCATGAATAGACTCACGCTTGAACAACGCTACGAAATTATCCAAATTTACTTTGAAAATCAGTCGTCGATTCGCGCAACTTATAGACGAAAAATTGTGTTCAGCGATGAGGCGCATTTTTGGCTTAACGGGTTTGTTAATAAGCAAAATTGCCGCATATGGAGTGAGACCAATCCACAAGAGACCCTACAGACTCCATTACATCCAGAAAAATGCACTGTTTGGTGCGGTTTTCATGCTGGTGGCATCATCGGACCTTATTTCTTCAAAAATGAGGCCGGAGCTCGCGTTACGGTCAATGGAGATCGTTACCGCACCATGATCAATGATTTTTTGTTTGAAAATATGGATGACATTGATCCGGAAGAGATGTGGTTTCAACAGGATGGCGCTACGTGCCATACGGCGAACGCCACCATCGACTTACTGAAATCAAAATTTGGCGATAAGTTGATTTCGAGAAATGGACCTGTCAATTGGCCTCCAAGGTCGTGCGATTTAACACCTCTCGATTATTTCCTGTGGGGCTACGTGAAGTCACTGGTTTATGCTGATAAACCAGCAACAATTGACGCCTTGGAGGCCAGCATTTTTCGTGTTGTTCGTGACATACGGCCAGCAGTGCTCGAAAAAGTGGCCCAAAATTGGACGTCCAGAATGCGCTTCGTCAAGAACAGCCGCGGTGCCCATATGTCCGAAATCATTTTCAAATGTTAATGTCACGTATTGATCTTTCGAATAAAAAAAAATTTTGATTACAATTTAATTTTTTGTGTTATTTTTTACAATTTCAAGTTCTATCGGGCTTAAAAAAACACCCTATTTAAATGACTATCTTTTATTACCAGAACGTGTTTTAAACAAACAAATTTTGTAAATTCGCTTATGCTACATTGTCACTAAAAAATCGGTTTAGGTTATATCTTGGATCTACATAGATACATATATGGACCGACATCGGGGAAAATTTTGTTTGCCTTGTAATCGCCATGCTTTATAATTGTGTCAAGTTTGAAGCAAAACTACCAATTTCTTATCCAAAAATTTTCATACAAAATTGCGAAAAATTAATTTTTTTCAGAATTTTGAATATATATCAGCTATATGTGAACCGATTTTACTGAATTTCAATCGATGAATCGATGGGGTAAATAAATGGTGAAAGAAGAAAGTTTCTAAGTCTAATGGTTTTCTCAGAAACGGCATATCAATGGCGAACAGACAGACAGATGGACAGGCGCGGCATCGCTTAATAGACTTTTCTATCAATGCTGATTCAGAATATAGATACTGTGTAGGGACACAACTGAAAATTGTAGAAATTACGAAGAGTATAATAGTTGAAATAAATTCGAGAACTGACCCGCCTTTCATTTTCATTAAAAGCAGTCAACAAACATCATTATGAACATGATTATGGTCTTCTAAATGAGCACTAGTTGTGTAGATGTTTTTGTTTCATATCTTAGAGTATGCCTGTATATGCATGTGTGTGTGTGCGTGTTGTTATTGTTGTTTTTATATTTTTGCATATTTTGCATTTCGGGGGTCCCAGTCACAGTCAACGTCACTCTTCTGATTATTGTATCGGTGTGCGAGAGTATTTGTGAAATTGTGTGTGTGAGACTTTGGCTGTTAATGTTGTTTGGTTTTTCATTTTCATTCAGTCTGTGGACAACGTTTTGTCAGTACGTAACTCAGCCAGTACACACGTTTACGTTACACATACGTTTGTTTTCAAAACTATTAATTAATAAAATTAACTCAAAATATAATAAAAATAATTGAATATAAAATATTTAACAATGAGATGAAAATAAACAAAAATTAAAGTGTTTAATAGAAAAAAAAAACTTAAGACTAGAAAACAGAATTTTCACGGCACATTTTTGTTTTCATTCATAAAAAAAAATATGTTTTCTTAAAAGAAAAAAAGGATTATAGAAGGAATATATGCTGAAGAAACAGATATTATACTATAAAATTTTGTTTGCTTAAGCTGACATAAGTAGTAAAAGAAGTGTTTGTTTTAATTTAAATTAGTTTTGTTTTTTAAATAAAAACTTGAAAAAATCAAATTTATAAGCCCATTATTAAACTTAATTGTTTTAATTGATTTTTGTTTGAAATGATTAAAATATTATTGAATTAATTTGTAAACGGCTTTGTAAAACCAAACAACAACAGCAACAACAAAAAACAAAATATATTAATAAAATAAAATAACAACAAAACTAAACAACCAATCAAATTGCAGTAATGATGCGCGTGTATTTTTTCGCAAATTTATAACTACCAATGTAAAAACTAAACATACAAATGTATATGTGCACACACAAACCCAAGCACACACTCACATCCGGACACACACACACATACACACACCATTGCTGCTGGTATAGCGAAATCTATACAACAAAAAGAAATATATAAAAATAACAAGCTGGGAAAAAATAACGGTTAATGTTAGAGTGAATGAAAGATGTTTTAGCCAGTGTTGTTAAGTGTTACTTTTATATTTCTGTATTAAATATATATTGTAAAAAATAAAATAATTAAGTCATTTTAACAAGTGATTAATTGCCAGAAAATTGGTAAATTGTCTTAGAATAAATAAGAAAAAAAACCAAAAAAAAAAAAAATTGCCCACAAAAACCAGCAGATTTTTATTGAAAAAAAAACCTCGACTCATTTGTTCACATCAATTAACATTTGCTGCAAATTAATGGTAAATATTTTATTATTCATTAAGTTTAAGTTTTCATTAGCCAATAAAAATAAAAACGTTGCCAGCAATAAACAAGTTTCGTTAATGATTTCTGGCGGCCAGAAGTGAACGATATTAAATTGAATTTTTATAAAGTTGTAACATTCGAATCAAAGAATATTCCGTTTAGTTTCTTTAAAAAAAAAAATTTATAAAAAAATTGTTATACCAGTTTATTTAGTTAAATAGCAGTTCTTTTATAAATATAATTCACAGGTAACTGAAGAGCTTTTATATAAAATAGCTACGACAAGTTTTGTTTTATTTTTTACAAATTTTCGAAAGATTCAATTTTTTGCTATTATGTTTTTTTTTGGAAAGTTAAAAATAAATTTTAAGTTGGCCACCCGCTAAAAAGTTGAATTATTAATCTGATCTTATTCAACCAAAGTTACCGATCACTGCAAATAAAAAATGCTTTATAATTTAAGAAGGGAAACAAACCAGAAAATCTTATTCAAATTAAAAACTGCGACAAAAATCAATACAATAAATAACTGGAATTTTAAGAAAGTTTATTAAAATTTCTAAAAAATTAATTGCGATACAAAAAGCGGAGTTAATTTGAAACAATTTCTTAAAATCAACTACTTGTTAAAAAGAATGATTACTTCTCTGATCTTATTCAACCAAAGTTACCGATCACTGCAAATAAAACATACTTCATAATTTAAGAAGGGAAACAACTTATACTAAACATAGAAAAAAATAGATGAGAATTTTTTCAATCAAGTTATGTTATTAATAAAAAACTTCAATTTAATCAAATTTATATTGACTTAATTAAATTATTATTAATATTGTTTTTTGTTTGTTAAATTATTATTAAAAAAGTTTTCCGAATTATTTATTGTTACTCAATAAATAAATATCAAAAGTTGTCACATAACAATGAAAATATATTGTTTCTTTAACAATTTTTTGTTTTGTTAAGTATATTGTGCAGATTTTACATATTAACAACAATTTAATTCAACTGAATAATTTTTTCTTTTGAGGGAAAAAGCTATATTTTATAATTTGAATTATCAGTCCGGCAAAAAATCCTTTTCACAGGAAATTTGATAAAAAAAAAAAAAATAATGCAATTTTTGCTTTTATCAAAACGGCATCTATTTTTTTTTTGTTTCTGTGAAAACCAAAAAAATCTTATTCATAATAAAAAATTAAATATCAATACAATTAATAATTGAAATTTTAAGAAAGTATATTACAACTTCTAAAAAAATAAATTGCGATATATAAAGCGGATTTAGTCTGAAACTATTTGTTAAAACAACCACCAGCTAAAAAATATGATTACTTTTCTGATCTTCTTCAACCAAAGTTACCGATCACTGCAAATAAAAAAAGGGAAACAACTTGTACTAAAATAAATAAATCTTATTCGTAATTAAAAATTTACAAAAAAACAATCAATACATTAATAATTGAAATTTTAAAAAAAGTTTATTACAATTTCTAAAAAAATAAAGTGAGATATATAAAGCGGCTTTAATATTAAACTATTTGTTAAAATCAAATAGAAAAATGGTCAAGGCTTATCACAAAAAAAAGAAAAATAAATACAGGGTGGTTAATGAATTTTGCTACATTAAGAAACTCAAATAACTTTTTGTAAAGTTTATGTAATTTATGTTTTAGAAATTCATTTGAAAAATAATGCGTTTTTATTACAGTAACTTATTAAGTTTTGAAATTAATTGAATTCAAATGACCTCCATCCTCGTTGACACATGTACGACATCTTATCAAAAAGTTATTTCATTTCTGCCTGGAGTGTTGCAGCGGGAATTGTCTCAATTACCTTTCGAATGAATTGCTTTAAATCTTCAAGATTTGTTGAGTTTATTTTATAAACTTCTTGTTTGTAATAGCCTCATAAAAAATCGGGTGCAGTGAGGTCAGGAGACCTTGGAGTCCAAAAGAATGTGGAGATTCCTGAAATCAGTTTATTTTGAAATTTTTGCCTCAATTCTGTCATAACAGACGTGGCTATCTGACAAGTTGTCCCATCTTGTTGAAACCCAACAATGTTGAAAGGGATTTTCTTTCCGCGCCAAACTCTTTCAACATCTTTAAGTAACGTCCTCCATTGATCGGAACAGTAAGACCATTTTCTTCGAAAAAGGAAGGCCCGACAATGAACCTTGAAGAAACTGCACACTACACTGCGATGCGAAGTGAGTGTAATTGCATCTGATTGAATATCTGTGGGTTAGAATTACTCCATATTCGACAATTTTGTTTGTTAACATTGCCGTTTAAATCAAAATGTGCCTCGTCAGACATAAAAATGCCGTTCAAGACGTTTTCATCCTCTGAAACCATTTGAATGATCTTTTCACAAAATTCCAAGCGTATTGGGAAGTCTCTGGGGGCCAGTTTGTTTGCTAATTGAATCTTATATGGAAATAAGTTTAAATCTTGGTGTAAAATTGTCTGCAGCAGGGTAGGAATAATGCTCGATTTTAATTCGTTCGCAAACGAATTTAATTTTTCATATTTCAAAGAACTATTCTTGTTAGTTCGCGAATTTTATCCATAAAATTCGCGAAAAATGTTAAAGTAAAGCAGCGAATTTAAAAACAAAATTCGGGAGAGTTGTTTAATTCGTGAGAGAATTATATAATTAAATTCGCGAATTATTCTTTTATTTAGGAAACTTCATTGCAATAAGTCTGTTTTTGATGAAAAAATTACCAAATCACATTTTGGTTCAAAAATCACCAACAACAATGTGTTAAAATTATCATTTTGGCAAACTTCAAGCCAAAAACAACTCTCATCATGCTCAGTTAAATGTTTTGAAAAATTTCAATTCGCAACCACAATTTTATTTAAAATTCATTCCGCTTGCAAACGAATTTAATCAGGGGGATTACTCTCTATTGCAATGCGAAAAAAAATCGAAGAATTGGTACCCTGTATTGCGTTTTCGCCTTTTCTTTTCGCATTAACCCCCCAGGTTTTATTTATTTTTTTTTCGTTCGCTAAAACAATGAAAAAATTCGCGAATTTAAAATTAAATTCTTTTCGCGAATTTTATTTTTAAATTCGGGAATACAAATCTAAAAACGAGAGTTCCTTGTCGGAACTCTAGGATTGGATTATATGGCAGCAGCGAATTGAGGGGTCTCGATAATAAGGCTGTCTTGCGATTGTGCACGCTCGGCAAAATTCTTATGAACCTCATTATACTCCATCTGCTAAGAGAAGTGCCGCCAAACGTGCACCTATATTCTCTTTGAACTATCCAAACTCTTGTTTTATTGCCCCAATTCTCCACTTAAGTTAAATTTAAAGATCAATCTATAAAACACAACAAAAATGGAACAGGTTAGTTACACAGAAAATAAGTTATTACGTTTTTTTTTTGGTAGCAGCTTTCATCAGCCGCCACCCTGTAACAAAAAAAAAGTGCGAAAATCGTTCGATTTTCGCACTTACGTAAGAAATTTGAGTATAACGGGTTTTTTATTTATTACCACTTTCGCAACATGGGGTCGAGCATTATTATGCTGTAAAATCACTTTATTATGTCTCTCGTTATATTGTGACCGCTTGTCTTTCAATGCTCGCCTTAAACGCAATAATTGTGTTCGACACATTTGCCTGTCTTTGATTGTTTCAGTCGGTTTTAACAACTCATAATACACTACGCCTAGCTAGTGCCACCAAATACTGAGCATGACCTTGGAACCGTGAATATTCAGTTCCCCATGATTTTCTGCGCTTGGGTTTATCATACACAAAGTATTTTACGTCCTCACTCACAATGTAATGCAGAAAACTCTTCCGGCTTTGCCTTGCAAGCAGCTGTTCACAAGCAAACAAACGTCGTCCTACATTTCTTGGCTTTAACTCGAATCACTCCTATGCTCGTACTGAAGTTATATGGTGAATGGAATTATATGGTTTATAATTTAAAATAACATGATTCAAATGTGTATCTTGATACAATTTTTTCGACATTTGCAATAAATTCCTTCAGCTCAAAGTCCTTTTTGATTTTTTTTTAATGTTTAATGTAGTTTTCTTTATTTCGTCTTCCTTTGGAAGACTTCTTCAGGAAAAAAACAAATTTTCACTTGGTATAATATTCTTTAATATTTCAATGCCCCAAATTTTCTATTACAGACTACGTAATCATTTAATTTTAGGTGACATGGTTGGGAGGGAAATATCCCAGGCGAACAGCTGTCCTTGGTGTGGTGGTGTCATGTGAACAAAAGTGTACGTAGTGTATAGTAGAGGTGCAAAGTTTAAGATTTTTTTTTGGTATATTTCCAATGATGGGTTTTAAGAGTGTAGAATTTTGTTTTTTATGTCGGCATGCCCAGAGGGAGGGTTGGAACCCGCTGAGTGATCAAGTGCTCGTAAATATGGTTAGACGGAGACCCCTCTGGTTAGGTTTAGATAATGACACTTTTAATAAATATTTTCCAAAAGAGCTGCGCTTTTTTAAGGCTTGTTGGCATAAACCTGCGACTTCAAGTAGCCCCAAACGATTAGTTTTGAATGGTTAAATCGGGTGATCTTACGAAGTGAGAAATATTGGCGGCTCAGAAAATTACATTTTCTTTCTTCTTTTAAAACTTGACTACTCATAATCACAATACACAAGCGAGTTTTTTTAACTTTTAGTCGTACAGTAAAAAAATAAGTTTGATATAATATTTTTTTAAGTATAAAATTAGAAAAATAATATTTGTAATAATAATAATACTTGAGTGCCCTTAATAAACAGTGTCTTCTCCTTATATTTTCTTAATATATTGTTACTATTTGTTTATTGTACTATTAAATTTCCATATGCAAAATAAATAAATAAAAGTTGATAAAAGTTGTTTTTTTTTTAATAAAAAATTAACAATTCAGAATCTTTCATTTCCCAATATTTCGATAACAATTGATTATCATCGTCAGGAAAACGAATTGTTATCGAAATATCAAGAAATAAAAGACTTTGTAAATTTTTTATAAAAAATAAGAAACAAAGATCTGAAGCTGCAAAAATTACATTTATTTAAATAAAAGAAAAATCGGGCGATCTTGGCATGACAAATCGCCGAAATGGGAGTTGAGGCAACCTGTAAATGCTTCCTTCACACTATCCATTGCGGCTGCTGCTGTGTGTGCGGTTGTATGGTGTTGTTTGAACCACATATTCATGAAGCCCCTCTCATTCAATTCCAGCAGTGGGAAGTCGCTTATATGTATGACTGTAGCGTTCCCCAATGTCTTGATGGGTGATTGCGTAATTGAATTCCTGCTAACTACTTTGTGTGTTATTTGCAGACAAACAAAAAGATTCACAGTTTTTGCGTTTGTTTAAAAGAAATTAACAGTAACTGAATTACCGATGGTATCCTCCAAAAAATACGAGCCTCGCTCTGTAGCCTTGATTGGATGTAACGGCTTTTCATGCATTGCATGCGAATTTTCAGTGCCCCAGAAACGAAGATTTTCTTTAATGACGTAACCGTTTCAATGAAAATACGTTCCGTCAGTCATGATGATTCTTGACTACAAACCGTCCAACATAATTATTCCACGCTCTTACGGTTTATATCTCTCCCTTAAATGTTTGTTTGCATTCTGCAAATGTCAAATACGATTCATTTAAAACGCCATTTGCAAAAGATATTACATTTTACGATACGGTGATTAATTTTGCGCCACCCTGTATATACACTCATGTATATTCTTATAAACGAATATTAATTTTTTTGAAACAACTCTACAAAATCGAGACCAACATTGAAAATTCGTTTAACAAAAATTTATTCATTTCACTTGCAATACTTAAAACAAAAAGTTTATACACAAAATTTATTAAATTAAATTTATTATATTAATAACTAATGCAATTTTGATGTGTAGTTGGCAATAAGCGCACTTTAAGTAATGATATATTTTGGTTATATTAAGTGTGAATAGATAAGCTGTTTTAAACAATTGAGTTTTATTCATTAACATTAGCTTCTAATATAATAAATTTAGGAGACATTTTGATAATATTCAAGTGCGAGTTAATGGCAACGTGATCGACTTTGTGAACACAGCGTCCAATTAAGGCTTAATTTTTAATGATAGGTTAACCTGGACAGATCACATCAACACTATTGTAGGCAGAGTTTATAGTTAGATTCGCAGCTTATGGGCGGTAAAGGATTCAACTCCGTTTGCTACACGCATGCTTCTGGCAAAGGCCTATCTGATACCTACACTTCCTTGTGGTTGTGAAATTTATGCTAATTGCGACAGTACGGACCAACGCAAATTGAAGGATGTATACAAGAATATTGCTCGCTACGTATTTCAGAAGCAACGCCGCGATCATATTTCATCCTATGCTATATCGATTTTCGGAATGACATTTGAAGATCTTCTGAAATGTAGGTACCTCATTTTTCTTCACAAGATCATCATGTCTCAACAACCACCATATTTGTACGAAAGAATGGTTTTTGGAAGATCCCTACGTGCTTCATTTATGCAACCAGTCTTTGGAACACTTTGCCCAACTCAATTCAAAAACTTGGCAGCGCAAACTCGTTTAAGAATGTGCTATCTAAATTCCTTAATTGAATTTTTATTTTGATTCTTAGTAGATATAAAAATATTTTTCAAAAGTTTTGCATTCTAAATATCATATCACTATTAATTGTTAACTATTCGTCTTGCTTTATACTAAGAATATTTAATTAACGACATGTTAATAATAGATCACTAGCACTGTCATTTATAAGATGTCTTCTTGTTGTGCTAGATAAATAATATTGATGACACCAATCGAAATATTATAAACTTTTCCAGCTGTCTATATGTCGACATTTAATAGGAGCTACCTTAATCATCAGTAAACTTGGAACTTTTTTAAAGATATTCCCAAACATTAAAATTTATATCCCAACAATCTAAATAAATTATTGAGAATTTAAAAAGAAAAATATTTTATTAATACCTGTCAAAACACAAAAATCAAGTTTTCAAGAAGCTAATATAGTAAATAAAAGCTAATATACAGGCCTGTTCCAAAACTAATGGGATTTCAAAGTACATGCCGTTTCAAAAGCACAACTGTGATTTTTACCTGTTCTGCAAATTAGTGTGAATTATTTCATATAAAATAAATAGTTTTACTTAAATAATCAATAGAAAACTCATTAAGTTAATTATTAATGTAATAAGTTATGAAATTCATAATACATGTACGTGCAAAGAGTGATTTCAAATTGATTGCAAGTTAGCTTATCGGTTTAAAATCACAAATATCAAGAATATTTTGTGTGCAGACCACCTTTTTTGTGATAGTGAATAAAACTCAATTGTTTGAATTTTTGTTCTCTGCATTTTGATACATTCAAAACCCAAATCGTAATAGCCAACGGTTGTTCGAATCCCAGTGGGTGCCCCAGCTATGGTATTCAATGATTTTTTCTGTTCTTCTTTGGTCTTATTGTTTCACAGTAATTATTTGGTCTTATTTTTTCACATCAATTATTGTTTAATTTAAGTCCTTTGTACGAATTCGTACAGAATTTGATATTGCCGAAAAAATCTAAAAATATTGTGACAACTGCTGATGCTTCTCTGTTTCATTAAATTTAAATTTTTTCTTAGTTTTATAAAAACAATTTTAGCAATTCTTTTTTTTTTTTTTTTTTTTTTGATGCCAAACAATTTATAATAAAAATATTGACAATCAAACACCGATCAGCTGTTGATATAAATTTATCTTAAAATGTTGCAAGAAACATTTTGCTGTTAGCAACACATGCTGCCAGTTACGTTTCGTAATTTTTCACAATACAATACAGTAACATTATTTTTTATTTATTTTGCATAGAATTTTGACAGCGTACCACATGAATGATTAAAAGAACACTACACTCAAAGCCTAGTATTAAGATTGAATGTGCGAAAATTTTTCAGCAACATTACTTATTCCATACAAAATAATTGATATGTAGTCAATGTTGCCCATTTATTCTCTTATTCATTTTTTTAATTTTAAATATGCCTGTATGTATTTCGTGCGAAAAAAGCTTCGCTTATGTTATTTCAAAGCTGAAAAAACAAATAGTCTCAGAAACAACTTTAAGAATAAACATGTTGCAGATACATTTTGCGTTTATTTTTCACTTAAACTACCTTTCACTTAGTACTACCTTTATCAACTACTTTCCCAAATATTTCGTACGAATCACTTTTGTATGCATTTGGACAGAATTTCGCACGAAATTTTGAACACAATATCAGCCTTGAAACCGCAAAATAACATGAGTCCACTTTTCATAAAAAATCGCTCGTCAACTTTCGTTACGATTTGAAACGGCAAAGAAACATATAATAAATATATAATAATATTATTTTTTATTATGTGTTGGTACAGTGTATCCACCGGGAAGCTATACTACTTTGTTTTGCCGCCATTTTGGTAAACATTATTCTTGACAGTTCATACTTGGCAGTCGTAAAGTAAAGGGTGGTTAAATTTCAAGGGCCGATGTTGATTTTGAATAAAACACAAACTATTTAGGAAATTATTGTAAATTTATTTTATTATGATATATTGATATCATTCAATTATGTATGGAACAAAATATCGACCAAATGGGCGCCGCGACCACGGCGGCACACCTCCATCCGATGGTCCAAATTTTCGATGACCCTGAGGCATAATGGAGCCCGAATTATCTCATCCTTTAGCTGTTGAATTGTTGCTGGCTTATCGACGTACACCTTTTCTTTCAAATAACCCCAAAGAAAAAAGTCCAACAGTGTCAAATCACATGATCTTGGCGGCCAATTAACATCGCCATTACGTGAGATAACACGGCCATTGAATTTGTTGCGGAAAAGAGCAATTGTTCCGTTAGCTGTGTGGCAAGTGGCACCGTCCTGCTGAAACCACATATCGTCTACATCCATATCTTCCAATTCGGGCCATAAAAAGTTCGTTATCATCTCACGATAGCGAACACCATTCACAGTAACTGCCTGACCGGCCTCATTTTGGAAAAAATACGGCCCGATGATGCCACCAGCACATAAACCGCACCAAACAGTCACTCTTTGTGGGTGCACTGGTTTTTCGACAGTCACTCTGGATTCTCATTCGCCCAAATGCGGCAATTCTGTTTACTGACGAATCCACTGAGGTGAAAATGTGCCTCATCACTGAAGATGATTTTCTTCGAAAATTGATCATCATTTTCATAATAAGTCTGGATAACTTTAACACGTTGTTGGATTGTGTATCTCTCCATGGTTCAAATTGAGTAGGTCTGAAATAGAGAAATGTCAAATTTAACCACCCGATAGATATGCGGCAAATTTATTATGGAAAAATATTCGATAAACCAAGGTGTTTACTTGTAATCCTTAAAACATTTGATCATCAAAATCAGGCATATTTTCATTTGAATGAATATGTGAATAAACAGACTAGTCTCTACTGGGCAATGGAAAACCCGCAAATTATTCATCAGTCAGTCATCTTTGTGTCCATTGAAAGTTAAAAGCAATTTGGTCTGGATGAATGATTGGACTGGAAGAATTCTTTGAAACTTAAAACCGTTTAACGTTAACTGTGAATGGGGAGCGATATCATGATATGATTGATGAAATTTTTTTTAACGCCACAACTGCGTGCTTTGTTCTTGATTAACATGTGGTATCAACAAGACGGACACATAGCATGCAACCAGGAGTACAATGGAATTATTGCAGGTAGTATATCTTCCCGGCGGATACTCGCTCTATTCTTTGCTAAGTTTTTTTTACATATAGACATTTATGTTTTTCAAAGTGCTCGCCAGGAGATCGGAAATAGGACCTTATTTGATATAATTTTATATGATAACTTTATCTTCTTTGCAAATTTAGTCGATATATCATTTTATTTAATATACCAAGATTTATTGTGCAAGTAATCGAAAAAAGTCTTGAACCCATGTATATAAATATAACTTAATTTTAATGTGTTAAAGTCTTAAGCAAACTGCCGTCGGTGATTGAACATTTTCACAGGAAATACGGTTGACGATCAACAAATATCAATTATTTTACAGTAGACAAGCAAAAGTCTTTAGTTACTAGAAATATCTAACATCAACTAAAACTAAACAACTAAAATTATCCGCCAATAATGGCCGTTTGCCATATTTTTTTTGTTTTGCTGGAGACATTTGGCACTGTAACTGATTTTAGTTGCCATTTAAAATCGCCATATTAAATGTCTTCAACTAGTTGTGCTTCGCATGTAGTACAATTTTTAGTTTTTTATTTGGAGCATAGTTTTGATGATTGCGGAAAAATAATGGCCGTATTATAAAAGAATTGGCAGTGAAAGAGAAAAAAAATTATTGTTTTTACAATCAATAACCAAATTTATTGTATTAGTGCTTAATTTGACTGAATGCCAATCTATAAAAAAGTTAATAGATTCAAAGAAAAATTAATTGAAAAGATATTTCGTAAAAGTTTTTAGCATCTAGAAAGATCTCTTCTATGTGAAATGTATATAAAAATTTTTAAGGATTTTTCCTCTAAAAAGTACAGTTTTAGCTAAAATTTTGCACTGAAAGAAATATAATATAAATAAAGTTAATAAAGCAAAATGTAGTACAAACAGCTGGGATTATAGCAAATTGCATATGTGATCAACATGAGACAGTTATAGACGAAAAATCAATGAAACTATCCGAAATCAGCCCATTTATACCCGGGATATAGCCTGAACTGATTTTCCATTAACATTTCTCATTATAAAAGAAGTTTACTAAAATACAGAAAATAGAAAATTCCAATATCGGTTTATATAACCCTGATATAGGTTAAACAAACTAAACATTAACGTAAGAATAATTAAAGAGCTCGGTCGTTGAGTTGGTTAAGCGGTCATATTAAAAATACATCATGTTTACATGGTGCTGAGTTCGAATCATAGTGGGTGCTGATGAGTAGTCTAGCGACTGTGAAACAGCTAGTTGTCCTCTAGCTTTAGTGTATTCAATTATTTTTTCCTGTCTGCTTTGATCAAGAGTTATTGATCGCGGCAATTGTTATTATAATTAAAGATAACAAATAAAAACAATTCTTGCCGAAAGCCAGGTTTAAACTTGGCCAGATGAATAATATCATCATATAATAATATGTATGTGTACATGATGATAAAAAAAAAGCTTTGGATATTATTTACAGCTGCTTTCGATCAATAACTGTTTTCATCAAATTTTTGCTTGAATCCACGAATTTCTGTACAGGTCCGTAATCAAACATTATTATTAATTGATACAAAAAATTTCGTTATTGAAAATGAACAAAATATTTTTCTGTGTTTATGTGATTTGAAATAAGCCCTTAGTATATAAATATAACATATTTTTTATGAATACTGCTGTAATTCATATTAAAAAGATTTTAAGGCAAATAAACCTCAAATATTAAAAATTCTTAATAGAATGTCTTATTGATACGGATATAAAAAATAATAATCGTTTTTATTAAAAGAGCTGCATTAAAGCAAGTTTTTTTTATTTTTTATTTTGTTCTATTTCTAATGCATAAAACTGATCAACATAAATTAATAGAAAATATAAAAATCGTATAAAAAAGTAATAAAAATTTTTTAATTACAATAAATATTCTGGTAGAAGCAAAAACTCTTGTCAATGACATGCTTTTGCTTTGAACTTTTTTTGCAATTAGCTCAACAACTGAACTTTATTTTAAAGCACATTACTAGTATTTTAGTTTCATTTACTTTTAATTCTAAACAATCTGCTTGCAACATTTTTTATTAAATATTTTCAAATGCTGCTATTGGTTACACCAAACAATCTTTATTGCATTAACATAAAATTTATTTGAAGCAGCCGAGACTAGAGATTAAACTTGTCAAAGCGGGCAGGGATTACAATGTGATGCAAATAATAAGAAAATACTACATATAAAAGTGTGTTCTAGGGTTAAAGAGAGCCCTATTTTGTTGCTTCAGTATTGAAATGGAAATTTTCGGCACAACTTTTTATTAATATCAGACTTATTTGGAGTTAGTCGTTAAGAATTAAAAACGATATTTAGTTAGAATATGGTATCCTATGGGTATGCCCCCATAAGCAATGGCTTAATTTCACATACATGATTTTTGTAGCCATAATTAAAAATTTTCTTCCCCCGGTGACATGTCACGGGACTGGTGCAAACAGACCAATTAAGTTTATAGCTTAAGAAATGGTATATGTGTTAAGTTTGTTTAATTTTTTATGGTTTTAGCTAAAGAAATATATTAAATAAAAGCCTTATTCATAATATATATTATATGCACATAAAGGCTTATTTGTACAAAGTTTATCAAATTTTTTGTCATAATAAAAAAAATTGCTTACTGAATATGACCATATGTAATCTTAAAAAATATAACCATCATTAAGAACACTGGAAATAGAAGAATTTTTACATATGCTGACATGTCCCGGAACTGGTGAAAAAATACCAATTGAATTTTTAACTTAAGATATGGTAAATTTTCAATATTGTAAAATTTTTTGTGGTTCTAGCTGAAGAAAAACATTAAAGGACTTTTTAATAAAAAGTATTTATTTGTATAACAAAGGCTTATTTGACAAATTTTGTTTAACAAAGTTTGTCAATTAAACCTGTAATAAAAATCAAATGTTTAATAAATATGACCATATGTAATCCTAGAAAATATAATCGTCCCTTTTATTAATTGTGGCAAAAGATATAGTTCTTTATGTTTTATTATTGCTTTTATTGAAAGATATTAAATATTTCTAATATTATATGATAATGGGTTGGTATCATTCGCCTGGTTCAAGTTCGATCCTGGCTAAAGCCAAGGATTATTTTTATTTTTAATTATAACTATAATTGCCGCGATCAATAACTCTTGATCAAAGAAGACAGGAAAAAATATTTGAATACATTAAAGCTGGTGGACAACTAGCTGTTTCGCAGACGCTACACTGCTGGCTTTAGCCAGGATTGAACTTGAGCCAGACGAATGATACCAACCCATCATCATATAATATTAGAAATATTAAAAAATAAGTTCGACTATTTAACATTAACACATACAGATATTAATAATATACATTATGAATTACCGCCACCTTGTATTTGTAATTTTTGAGGCTTCGTTTGCTATTTTGTAACGTGTCACGGAACTAGTGCAAAATTACTAATTGGGTTTTTAACTTTTTGTTAAAGCTTTTGTTAGCTTAAAGAAAGGAAGATTGTAATCGCTTAAATATCATTATATTTAACAACACTTTAGAAATAAAATTTCAGACCAAGCGATAAATAAATTGCTGAGCAACATGCTTGCGCATATTATATTATTAATGATAGTGTTGATGTAATGATAATATGTAAAAACTAACATAATCTCGTCATTTGTAATTCTTAATTTTGTAACCTAAAGGAGACCAATGTAAGCATCGCCAACATCGCCACAATGTAAGATAATACATGAGCAGCTGCATGGAAGATCTTCATTTTATTTGAGAAATTTATTTTTGGGTGATGAATATTTTTCAACCAGGTAGAATTTATAGCGAATTTTGATGAAGCAAGTTTAGCTGTGACATGTTTTTTTAAACACAAATTGTAAGTCAGGGTAATTCCAAGATATTTGTATTCATTAACTATATCTATCTGGTTATTACCGTATTTCCACAAGAGACCCTGACTAATTCTTGTACCTGTTCTAAATATCGTTATCTTGGACTTATTCAAATTTATATTCAGACATCATTTAGTGCACTAGATATACTAAGCATCAATCATATTTTGTAGTATTTTTGGACAGTCTGACAATATAACGATGTCGTCTGCATATAGTCAGTTACTCTCAGCAACAATGATGCCGCCTAGAAGATGGTTGAAGTACATAGAGAACAAAGCTGGGCTAAATGGCGGGATTCACTATCCTACACGATCGTGCGGTCTACTAAATAAAACATGTTTGCCGAAAAAGTACTAAAAATGCAACTGTATGACAGAGTTTTTGACAAATGGTGCGATTTGAAAATTTTTATCAAAATTGTCAAAACATGACGGATTCTGTGCAATCAGTGTGATATATATAGTGAAATATGTGAGAGTATTGATGGCACGGTAATAAAAGTTTTTAATTGTTTTACAGCGTATTTATATTATTGCAATCATACGTGTATAACATTGTGGTGTATAACCATTTTGAATCGATTTTGTAAAGTCGGCCAGACTTTAAAAACATTTTTCTGTGAATAAATCGTACGATCGTGTAGGATAGTAAATCAGGGCCTTAAGCAAACAGCCTTGTTTAACCCCTTGCATGTCAATGGAAGGATTAGAGCACGAAGTACCATCGAAAAGATTACTGTGTGTTGCTGAACAGTTTAGCTAGCACACGTAGTAGTTTATGGGAAAGTCCTAAGGTATTTAGCTTATTAAATAATAAGTTTCTAGATGTCATATCAAAAGCTCAAGAGAAGTCAACGAAAAAGGCATATGTGTTCTTTTTGTTACTAATGTTAAAATTGACCATAGGTTATATTAGTTATCTACAGTGGAATAATTCTTTTTGAAACCCACCTGGTAGTCATTTATTATAGTTATTGTAGCAATCATCTTATGGATTTATACGGTTCAGAATGAGGGCTACAAATAATTTGTATATAGAGTCAAGAGAGATTATCCTCTATAATTTGAAACGACATTAACATCACCCTTTTTGAACAATGAGATAATAATAGAATGCCGAAAGGAGTGTGCAATGTCTTCATGTACTAAAATGTTTTTGAGCAATGTCAGTATTTCGTTCAGCAAACTTTGAGGGGAATTTTTGTAAAATTTTTAAGACATTCTGTCTGGACGGGGAGCTTTGTTCAACTTGGCAGACTTTAAGACTAGCACCACCTCCCTAAACTCGAAAGGTGAATCAAGAATGAATCAATTTGTATCACAATGAGCATTTGACAAAAGGGATTTAAAGTATTCAGAGAAATTATCACTGGTTATATTGTTTCCTAACTTAAATTGATTCTTCTTCAATGAATTCGACAATTCACTGATATATTTAACATTATTCAACCTTGAAATATTCTCAATTTCATATCTAAGCTTTTTCATAGCGCATTATTTCGTATACATGCTCAAAGAAAGTATTCTCAACGTCATCTATTAGGCATTATTCCTCATATAAACCTCGATTGAATCTATAGAACAGTGAAACTTGTCGAATTAAGTTACACAAAAAACTTGGCGTGACTCACAATTGTAGCGTATTATGGTTGAGCCACCCTCATTTAGACGGCAGCTTACACCACTCCGCCACCCAACTCTTTAACTTATTTGTCCGTCTATATTTGTCACATACAAGTATTGAGCGCAATCCACAAGGTTTCCTACTCTCCCAACTGCTCTTTTCACTATATACTGTTTGGCTGATCAATTTTGCTTCATTAAGAAACTCAAATAAATTTTTGTACAATTTATGTAATTTATTTTTTAGAAATTCATTTGAAAAATAATACGTTTTTATTAAAGTAATTCATTAAGTTTTGAAAATAATTGAATTCAAATGGCCTCCACCCTTATTGACACATATGTCATATATCTTATCAAAAAGTTATTCATTACTGCCTGGAGTATTGCAGCGGGAACTGTCTCAATTACCGTTCGAGCTAATTGATTTAAATCATCCAAATTTGTTGGAAGGTTTTTTCTGTAAACTTCCTGTTTGCAAAAACCCCACAAAAAATCGGGTACAGTGAGGTCAGGTGACCTGGGAGGCCAATGGAATGTGGAGTTTCTTTCTTTCTACAAAAACTTATTTGAGTTTCTTAGTGTAGCAAAATTGATCACCCACCCTGTAGATGGCTTAGAAAGATTGTTTGTTAAACGAATATTAAAATTACCGAAATTCACTCCAAATTACGCTGTCTTATTAGAATCTGGAATGGAAGATGGTGATATTTTTACGCTTTCATAACATCTTAAATATATATAACAAACGGTTTTTGAATATACAGAATCACGACTGTCTCATCGACTTAGCCTTTTAATTTTAGAAAAAAACATATCTTGGATCAAACGCTTGAATACTCTAGGAACTGAATATAATCTTCAATGGATACAAAATATGACTGCAAACCAGTGGAGGGATCAACTTTTCATGATTATTCTTTGCTTGAAAGCGGAAAATCATCGAGCTAGAACTTACAGAATAAATCAATTGGAATTGTTCTATAAAAACTTCGATCCTTTAATAGGCCAACGCTACTTACAAAACAACAACCAAATGGAAATAATGTAGATATTTAAAGCCCGGTGTGATTGAATAGAATTAAATGGATCACGTCACTCTAGAAACAATTATAAATATAAATATATAAATTATAAAACGGAAGTCTACAACATTTTGTAAGAAAGTGTCCAGAAGTAAATAGCTGAATACTTTTGGAGTATTTACTACCCAACTGACCATACTCGAGATAATCATAAAAGCAAATTAATTGTTTTTTCTTCAATCCACTTTTCTAATTGAATGATTTTAATAGAAAATAAAAATTGAATTTATACTTAAGAAAAACTATAGTAAGGGAAAACGATTTTCATCCAGGGCTGTGATTCAAAGTAATAAAAATTAAAACTTTTTTTAAAGTTACTTCGCTGTGTTTTTTAAACTACACTTTTTTTTTATTTCATTTTTAATTAGAATTAGGGACACCATGTTCACGGCATATATTTGTTCAACTTTTGTTTGAACAATAGCTATAGACAACGTTGGTTCAATAAATTGCCAATACCTGAAGAAGAAATAATTTACATTTTAAATGGGGTTAGCAACAGGCTATATCTAGTATAGTATATTATTAATGTTTTGGCTTATCGATATACGTTCATACTAGAATACAATTATTTATAATACCCCATATTCCATAAGGCGTCATCGTCGTCACATGAAGTCGACACAAGGTTAGGTTCGGTTTGATAGGCTGCCAGCTATTGCAAAGCCAGCCCACTTGGGTCCAGTCTGGTCCCTTTGTGTTGCCTGGATGTGCTACGTATCTCAGTAGATTTATATATCATTGAAGTTGACACAAACATTTTTTAATTTATTTATTCGTTTCCAAAAACAATTGATTGCTGTCGACAGCTTCTTTCTCTTGATTAGGTGTAGGAAATGCTGAAGGCCTATCAAAGAGTACATAATCACTGTCGAAGGCGAATGTGTAACCGAGTGTTTTTTGGTTGTTGTCTTGATGTGACGACGATGACGCCTCTTGGAATATGGGAGAATAAGAAACAATTATTCAAAATTAATATTATATCAAGTAAAATTCTAACGACTATAGTCATAGCCGTATATTTTTAATCAAAATATGCTATACTATTCTTAAGACAAATTTTGAAATAAAGAATTAATACTACTATCATTGAACGCAACTGCAGTTTTTCTTGTTGTTTGTTGTTCGATATGTCGATATGTCTTTGGACAAATTTGAATTTAGAAACAGTTTAAATGCAAAACTGCAGTAACATGTCTTTTATACGAAATATCCATCAAAGCAGTTTGCAATGTTGCACAATTATTTCAACTTTATTCTCATCAAACGTTTTATTCTTTCGTTGCATACGTTTCAGAAGTGTGTAGCATGCCTTCATCAAACACTTCAAATAATGTGCTACAAAGCATTGAACTTAACTCGAACAAAAACAATTGTGCAAAGATTAATTCAGCAATCAATTATTTATTTAGATTTGTTGTGAATTTATGACTTCAAGACTTTAATTAATTTTATAACTTACTAATTTTGTGTTTAATTATAAACAGGTGTTAAATAGCTTCAGCTTATAAAGTAACATTTGAACATAATCATGGTTAATAATTGATTTGATACAATTCCAAGAAAACCAGATCTGTTATAAGATGAATGTTTTGTTAGAAAAAGTTGAAAATTAAAAAAAAAATTATACCGTGCTTCCCTTAAAGCATGCTTTTTTTAATTAGCCTTTCTTAAATTGTTAATGAATAGTTTTTTTTGTTACATTTATTTTTATAGAAAGTTTATTTTTGCAATCTTTAAAAACTTTTCCTAGATTTTATTTGATTAACATTGATTAGACAGCGAAAAAATTCCATTTTGCCAATTTTTTATTGCCATCTCTAGGGATTTTCTTTTTACGTAGCAAATCTATCTAACACGCTTTTAGAGCGTCTAGGGTATTTATTTTATCAAAACAGTAATAGAACATTTAAAGCAAAAAATTATCATATTGTTATTTAAATGTTCCCCCATTGGTTTAAATTAAAATACAAAAATGCATGTGTTAAAAAAAAATTATATTTATAAATATTTTTCTTTTATTTATTTATTTAAATTGTAACATTATCACTGCTTGTTATTACACCTCATCAACATATTGTCATTATCATAATAATGTGGATAAAATACACACACACACACACACACAAAAGGTTGCCAGGCAGCAGTGACTACAAGATTAGCTATACTTTATATATATTTATTGAAATTATATTACAATTATATAAAATTAATTATATAATTATTTGATCTTGTTTAAGTAAATATTTCTTCAGTTGTGGGATTGAAAAGTAGTCGTAAAGGATCTTTGTTGTGGAGTATTGTTAGCCTTGTGATTCGGGTTTTGGGGCAGTCATTGAAAAAGTGGGAAGGGTTGGTTGGCTAGGATATGTTACAACCACATACATGAGTTGAATAAGGGTAGAGTAATGCCCCATGAGTGAGCATTGTGTGGCCCAGACGATGTTGCATTATTTTTACCTGGTCTAACCTGTTTAACCCTTTCTGGCCTGGTGTAAAAAAAAAAAATTGATTGATTGAGATGAATTGTTTATCATTTTGTACCTTGTCGTTTTTTTGATATAAGTAGTGACTTTATTGAGTTTAACAAAATGTATTTTAAACTAGTTCGTTTTAACTGCCGCTATTCGGTACGCTACATATTTTGACAAAGCTTTTTATAGTTTGACTTCTTTTTATTTATTTGTTTATTTAAGTCTACAGGCTATAAGTCCTTACAGACTAAAGAGAAAATATAAAGGAGTACAATTACGTATTTAAGTACAAAATTATTTTTCGTTTTAGAACATCATTAGATTCAGAGATATCTATAATATGATAAAATTTGTTAAATATTTCCCATATGCGACGAAAGGGATCATTGTTAGTATAGACCAAACATGCCCAGGCCTACGCGCTTCATACTCAATTGTTTTTGTAAATCCGCTTAGCTATAGGGCTGCGCTTTTTAATACACAAATACTGCGCTCAGCATTAGCAATGAAAAATACACAAACCACTTCGCCTTTCATATTTTTTCTTTCTTCACCGTACACACACGCATGCTTTGTTGGTAAACATTGACGACAGCAATGTGAATTTTGCTATTGTAAATTGTTTTGCTTTTTACAACAAAAATATTAAATAAAAGTATTTTCCTTAAATGTATTGGTGTTTACTCTTCCATATAGAACTTTTGGGCATCACTGGCATAGACGGTCCTGTGATAATCTAGACTTAGTAGTGGATAGTTACGGGTTGCTCTGGTTGGCCCACAGAAGTTTATTTTGCTCAGCAGAAACTTTGAATCAACTTCACCGCGAATCAATCCAAGGAGAAAAGAGATACTAAGCATGATTCGACTACTTTTCAAAGTTGGTAATTTAATGAGTGAAAGCCTACTTTCATATGATGGTAGCACATACGAGTTCCATCTAAGACCCCGTAGACAGAAAACAAGAAATTGTTTTTGGATAGATTAAATACTATTTATGTGAATGGTGAAGTAAGGATCCCATATAATTGATCCATATTCAAGAATAGGGCGCACCAAAGAAATATGAAGTTGCTTTGTGATGTAAGGGTCTGAAAATTTCTTAGACCATCGTTTCATAAATCCAAGAACTCCACTAGCCTTATTAACAGTTAGCGCAATGTGATCTCGACAATCAAGTTTCTTTTCCAAGCATTATTCCATTAATGTGATAACAATAATTTGAATAGTTGTTTCGAAAAAACGACATTTGTTTGCATTTTTTATGTTAAGGTACATAAGATTAACTTTGCACCATTCTTCTCTTTTGACATTTAAGTTCAGCAAATACAAATTCGGTTAAATTCAAACAATTTCGTAATTTCAAATAATTGTAAAATTCATGTACATATATAATGTTTCATTGTAAAAATTAGTTTTTGTTTCTTGGTAGTTATTCTTTCAATATATAAAATTTTTTATGTATTACTAAGCTTCAAACCGAATTTGAACATAATATTTCGAGGCACTATGCTTGTTAGAAAAATAGCTTAAGTGTGATGGAAAGTTTGGACAATATACAATGTTGCTTTGAAGTTTTGTTATAATAAACAAATTTCTGTACAAAGTTTGTCAAATGAACACTTATATTATTATTAAATATTAAATATTTTTTTAAATACAGCCGTTAATATAATAATATAATATAATATAATATAATATAATATAATATAATATAATATAATATAATATAATATAATATAATATAATATAATATAATATAATATAATATAATATAATATAATATAATATAATATAATATAATATAATATAATATAATATAATATAATATAATATAATATAATATAATATAATATAATATAATATAATATAATATAATATAATATAATATAATATAATATAATATAATATAATATAATATAATATAATATAATATAATATAATATAATATATAAAAATAATGAAGCAGACCTGTAACAAAATGGCATAATTTTGTGTATAGACATTATCTTATGTTTTGCGAGTTCAGCAACTTTTTTTTTAATCTGCTTTATACTCGTATTAACGTCCGTGTTCATAAAACTATTTTTGTGTATTCTTGCCTTATTTCTCTCTTACCTTTTCACATCTATGTCTTCACCCATCCTTTATACAGACAAAGGGACCAAATTTAGAATCCAAGTGAGCTAGAGAATCCCAGGACATACTCCCTGGGCACCCAGCGGCTTGCCTTTCTAATCTAACCTAACCTTATTTAAACTTTATTTGACAAATCTTGTATAGAAATTTATTTATTGTATTAAAGTACACACGGTTGTCAAAGTTTACAATATTGTAAGACCTGGCAACATGCTGACAATGTAGTGACAATGAAAAATTGCCCCGCAGAAGTAAATTGTGTGTTCAGACGATCGTAAGAAAATCTTACAATTTCATTGTCAGACTATGGTCTGACAAATAGTTCATCTGACAACAAAAACTGTCAGTTCACACGGTTGTCAGGGGCCAAATCACCGCATACGAAATCGAGCAAAATTATCGAAATTTTTCATCTTGGTATCATGGCATACGATATCGAATAAATTGTATTGCAATAATATAAAAAAGTTAAAGGATTTATTTTTTGTATTCGTACTTTTAGGAAACGTATGATCTTCAATCTATTACATTTTGTTTAAATTACGATCCGATATGCTTCGTTTGCCATAATCTAGATGTATCGTAATGTTATTCGATACGATAGTTAATTCGATATCGTATGCGGTGATTAGACCCCAGATTGTTAGATGAAAAAAATTGCCAGACATGTTGTAAGGCATTGCCACTTATGTATATCAACAACCATCTGTTTGGCAGTGTTGCCCATCAAAGTTTTTTCTGACAATGATGCCATTGTCAGGTGCATTAATTTTATATATCTGACAATTAAAACTGAGCCAATTATCTGGCAATGCCGACGAATAGTGTTCTCACGATTGTCAGATGACTGACAACATTGTCGTCTTACAATTGATTGACAATGGTTTTTCTGACAATATTGTAAGTTAAAAAATTGGCAGTTCACACGATTGAAATACATTTTCAGACAATTTTACTGGCAATATTGTAAGATCTGACAACCGTGTGTACGTAGCTAAAGCAACATTGTAACTTGTCCAAACTTTCCATCACACTTAAGCTATTTTTCTGGCAAGCGTAGTGCCCCGAAATATACAGCAAATTTTTTGTTTTCCTTTTGTGCAAAAAAGTGTAACAGTAACAACAAACTGCCACTCATGTTGCTACACAACAAATATTTACTGGCGATAAAATTTTTCAATGCACAATATGTTTTATAATTTTAGAATTGCAACTACAACAAACACTTTAATGCTGCTGAGATTATTTGATTAGATGATCATTTGTTTACTCGTTTAGTTTAACTTGTGCTTATATGGGTGTGTGTGTATGTGTGTGTGTGTGTGAGTAAGTAATTCAGTGAGTGAATGAATATAAAAAATGTTTATTTGTTTGAACTCTCTTGGGTGTATAAATATTTCTATGCCAATAACATTTTTTTTTTTTGTTTAATTTTGAAATATTGCTGCTTTATTGTTATAATAATTTTGTGTATTAATAATACTAAGCATTTTTATTCTTCTCTTGTAGAATTTGAAAACAATTTTGAACTTCAACATGTTTTTAATTTTTCATAACATTAACTATCAAATTAATTACCTCAAATTGCTATTAATAATTTTTTTTTTTTTTTTTTGTTAATGCTTTTTTATAATTAAATGCTAAATGTTCAGGGTTGTTTTAAAATAAGTTACACACGAATATTAAAGCGAAATTAACTTTGTTGCAAGCATGAAATCATTAGCAAACATTAAAGATCATTTCTATGCTAAAATTAAATGTTAAGTACTCGTATAATTCAAACAGCTTTGTTATAAGAATTTGAATTTTGTAAGCAAAATCATAATATTAATTAGACTCTTTTGAGCATATTTGGAAATCATATTAAATATATTTTTTTTAATTTAAATGACGAAATTTAAAATAACAAAAATAGTAGACATTAATTTATGGAATTTTTAAATTAGAACTAATGTACATGTACAACTGTACAAACCAAAAATCGAATTTAAAAATAGTAGACAATTTTTTGATATAGGGGAGTGTTTCTTATGCATCACAATAAAATTTTAAAATATTTTTTAAATGCAGCCTTGGAAGAAGACATTTTTGTGAATCCACTCTATTGTGTTTTTATGTTTAGAATTATTTCAGGAGTTGTGAAGTGAAAAAAATTAATATTTTGTGGGAATAGCTTCGTTTAGAAAAGAAAGTCCACTACACTGCAAGCCTGTCACATTATATTACCTAGATTGCCCAGATGTTTCCCAATAGCCACATGATCGTAGGTGCAAATTCTATCAAAGGCTCTATGTGTTTCTGCAGGCAAGCGAGAAGCTTCGCAAGTTTTTGTTTTTATTTTCTATAAATAGAAATTAAAATGTTATTATAAATTTATAAATTTATAATAACATTTTAATTTCTCCTGACGACGATAACAAATTGTTATCGAAATGTCGAGAAATACAAGATTTTTAATAGTTAATTTTTTATAAAACCAAATACAAAGATCTGAAGCTGCAAAAATTAAATTTATTTTAGAAATTTCTTTAAATGAGATTTTTTTCTGATATGTATTACATGTTGTAATTATTTTCTGTTTAAAGAATTTCTACTTTTTAATTATAACAATAATTGCTACGATCAATAACTCTTGATCAAAGAAGACAAGGAAATTTTTTTTTCATTAGACCAGGACTACATTTTTACTAAAGCAAATAATAAAAAGGTAAAAACCACACGATGGAAAAGTTGAAGAATTCAGCCTGTCATATATTAGTGATATTTTTCATTTCATTTTGTTTTTTTTTTATCTTGGACTAGTACTCAGGGAATAACTCTTACATATGCAGGACACAGAACCATGAAAATAGAGGGAGTAGTGTTTGTGGACGTTTGACTTAAAGCTATCAATAACAATAAGTAAAGGCAAAAAATTTCACATGCCATCATTTCATAATTTTTAGAAATTTCTTTAAGTGAGATTTTTTTCTGATATATATTACATGTTGTAGTTATTTTCTGGCTAAAATTCAAATCTGGCTTTCGCCAAAACGCATTTTTATTTTGTAATTATAACAATAACTGCCGAGATCAGTAATTTTGATTTGTTGGAGTTAAATTATGTAGTTCAAATGGATCAACGCCCAGTGTATGTATATACCTTCGACACTTCTCGGACTACCAATAATTAGTCCAGCGCGTCCCAAAAGAAATTAATAATGAATATATGAAGAAAATATAGACGACAGCCGAAAATACTCCTGTATACAGGATGGACGACAAAATACTGCTAGTTTGAGGTCTGATAGTGTACAAGCGAAATGGAATGGCTCGTTAGATTTTTTGACATTCGCAACATATTCCATTGGATTTCTTTCTTACAATATATAATAAAAATCGTGAGATTTGTATAATGTCTTAAATGCCCTTAAATTAGCTGTTAATTATTTTTGTATTTACTTGACATTTCATTGTAAAATTTCTTGAAAAATGTTTAACTTGCAACATGTTGCAAGCTGTGTATTTCCGTTTTTAAACGTAATTTTACTCATTATGGAATAAAATTGCAATTGATGTGTCTAAGTAAATTTTTTTATCTTACAACATGTTAAGAGTATATCCGTCCTTAAAAATATATAAAAACTTTCAAAGAAAAAATTTTTTTTGCATTATAGTACGATTCCATTATAAGCAAATAAAGTGGATTTGAGGAAATCATATCGAAATGTTTCCACTGTGTTGTAAGTAATTTTCATTTCGAAATCAGAATGACGTTTATATTATTTGATTATATTTATAAAAAAAAAGAATTTTCAATAAACAAGCTGGGGCGTTCGGAAATGAAACACGCTGAACACCAATAAGCAAGTTAATGATGCTCTCGATTACGTGTTCTCGTTGGCTGCGAGATCTTGAAAATTGTGCCAGACATGTTTCATCGAAGGTTGATGCCCGCCTTTCTTTTAAAACGGAAAATGCTTGAAGAAATCCTTGAAGTTGATTTTCTTATACGAAGGCATAGGAATAGGAAAGGACCGCATTCCTTCAACATGGAAGGGTATCAAAACCGCAAAAGTTCTAGAAATCAAACATGCAGAATGTATGTAGCTTGGCTTCATTGTTTTCGTCGCTTGTGCTGAAGTAAATGTAACACAGATTTTCCCATTTGTGAGTCGCATTCTTGATTGGTATGTTGCCAATATAGATAAAATTAATCTAAAGAGGCACCACGAGTTTTTTTCTGCTACCAAAACTTACAACTACTAATGGGTGATTTTATAAGAACTATCGGAAATTTAAAAAAAAAACACATAAAATTCAGAAAAATGCATGAAATATTTATTCGGATCGATAGTTGGGTCGATATAATTTAATGTTTGAAGATTATTTCATGCAAATATTGGCCGCGGCTGCGCCTCAAATGGTCCATCCGCTTAGTCCAATTTTGGCATACTCTTTCCAACATTTCGGCCGGTATGTCGCTAATAATGTTGGCAATGTTGGCTTCCAGTGCGTCAATCGAAGCGGGCTTGTCGCTATAGACATTAGCCTTAACATAGCCCCACAAAAAATAGTCTAGAGGCGTTAAATCGCACGATCTGGGCGGCCAATTGACTGGTCCCAAGCGTGAAATAAACTGTTCACCGAACTCGCCTCTCAATTGGTCCATTGTTTCGCGTGCTGTGTGGCATGTGGCACCGTCTTGTTGAAACCACATGTCATGCAAGTCAAGCTCTTCCATTTTGGGTAAAAAAAAGTTTGTTATCATCGCACGGTAGCGCTCCCCATTCACAGTAACGTTGTGATTCGTATCATCTTTGAAGAAATACGGCCCAATGATGCCGCCAGCCCATAATCCGCACCAAACGGTTGTTTTTTGTGGATGCATTGGTAGCTCTTGCAATGCTTCTGGCTGCTCTTCACTCCAAATACGGCAGTTTTGCTTGTTCACGTATCCATTCAACCAGAAATGAGCCTCGTCGCTGAACACAATTCTTCGATAAAAAAGTGGATCTTCATCTAACTTTTCAAGAGCCCATTCACCAAAAATTTGGCGTTGTGATAGGTCGTTTGGCTTCAATTCTTGCACCAGCTGTATCTTATAAGGCTTCACACCCAAATCCTTCCGCAAAATTTTCCACGTAGTGGAGTAACAGAGGCCCAATTGCTGCGAACGGCGCCGAATCGACAATTCACGGTCATCACCAACACTGGCCAATACGGCTGCGATATTTTCTTCAGTTCGCACTCTACGTAAGCGTGTTGGTGGTTTAATGTCCAACAATGTAAATTTGGTGCGAAATTTTTTTACAATAGCCCGAATAGAAGCCTCAGTAGGTCGATTAAACTGACCATAAAATGGAAGAAGCGCGCGATGAGCTTTCTTAACAGAGCACGCATTTTGGTAATAAAATTCAATAATTTGCAAGCGTTGTTCGTTTGTAAGACGATTCATGATTAAATTATAGACCAAACTGAAGATGTTTGACAGTGACACAAGATACAAAACGTGCGTGAGCTGTCAAAACTAGTGTTGCCAAAAAGATAATAGCAAAAAAATCACTCGCCCTCAGAAGCAATTCGTAAATTTGCAATTACTTTAAAGAATCTAATTAACACAACGTTACCGGATTGGACCCAAGTGAGCTGGCATTTCAATAGCTGGCAGCCTGTTAAACCTAGAGAATCTAGTTTGCAAACAAATAAAATAGTTTCGTGTTCTTTATTTTATATATTGGCATTGAATAAATTATTTATTCCATAATTTTTTTTTTCATAAGAAGAAATAAAATTGTTTTCATACAATTAAAAAAAAACATTTAATAAAGAAAAATAAAAAAAAAAAAAACTTAGAAAAACGGAAAATAACATTTAGTTTTTATTGAATTCAACTTCATAAACAAATAAATCAGCCATTTTGATTCGTAATTAAAAGTCGCTTTTTCGGACTGTAACCCACCAATAATGGATGTCCCGATGTTGTATTTATAAGAATAATAGCCGCACAGTATTGCGCAGACAAATTTCGACTTAATTTGAAACAAATTGAGTCATTTGAGATAATTTGATCATATGAGAAATGTATGGGAAATCATATCGCAAATTACTTAATTTGGGCAAATGAAATGATTTGGCCCAAATTAACTATATGAAAAAGTACTATTATTTGTTTTAAGAATATTTATTATAACGCATGGTATGCTCTAACATGTTGCAAAGAAAATATTTAATATTAATAACATACATAACTTTTTTAAAATTTTAACAATTCAACAACTTTATATATAAATATATTTTTAAAATATTTTTATTTTAATATAATAATTTTAATAAGAAATATGTTGCCGAGTATACATATTTGTAAATGTCGGTCACATCCAAATAAGTTTATTGACCTTTACAATAAGTTTTATTTTTATTTATTAATACGTGTGCAATCACTCTTTATTTAGTTTTGCTGTGAAATATAAGAGTTTGTTGAAATGTATGCGATCCGTAACATGTTGCAAGTTGTATTGTATATTTTCAATTGATCCACCTTATTTAGGTAATTGTATTTTATGTTTTTGGGGAATAAAATTTCAACTTTTGTATCTTATACAGAAAATTTTTAAGTAGCAACATGTAGCAAGGATCCTTAAAAATAAATGTAAAACTTGTAATAAACTTGTAAAACATTTGATATCTCACATTAAATACATATTAGTTTTAAGAGATTTTTTTTAACGTATCACATACAGCAACATGACTCAAAGAAAGTATTTTATTTTGTTGCGCAACTTTGTTTAAATTTCTATAAAAGGTCTTAATGTATTTTGTTTTCTTTTCTATCAAAAACTTGCAGCTCTAACTCGTATTTTCGCTGAATTGAGCTTTTTTAGGGATTCTACTACGTTTCACACAAGTACACAGTGTCACGAAGATTTAATTAAATATTTCAAGCAATTGAACAAAAAAAGTTACTTATAGATATAGCTAGTTATACACTTTCTATTACGATTTTTTCTTGTCCTGTAATATTGCAAACGATATACATATTTTGAAGCCTTGTGTTGTTATAATTGTAATAAGAAACATTGCATAACGTGCTTTACATATTAGTAAAGTGCGCGCGATTTCGCTTATATAAATCAGCTTCAAGTAAATTTATGTATGTTTTAGTTTTACTTACTACAATTAGCCACATCATATTTTTCAATATATTTTATTGTTATTATTATTATTTTTTGATATTTTTGTGGCTACATGTAATCCTAATTTTACAAAAAGTCTAGCGCAACATGTTGCCCGTTGTATACTTTCTTAAGAATTTGCGACTTTACTTAATATTAATCATCTTCAAGTAAATTTAATGAACAACAGATTATTTTTTCTTCCTATAGCATATTTGTATATGAAGTTGTGTGCATGCCACACTACATTTTTGCAAATGAAATTTTATCTTTTTGTTAATTCTAGCTGTACAAATCTATTAAAATTCTTTTTAAGTTTATAACTTGCCACATGTTGCAAGTTGTACAAAGTAATTAGCTTGCTTAATTATGAAAACCAAGTTTGCCACTTCATAATATAGCAATTTTCCTTCAACACTATGCAAGCTGTATGTTTCTCTTGCAGTATTTTTATTTGTTTTTGTACTCTTGCAATAGCTGTTGTTTTGTCTTAATTATAATTGCATGTTTAAGCATTTTTCATACAAAATCCATCAACACATACCACACAACCCACATACATTTAATATATGTTTGTACACATGTATAAACATATATAATAATCTGGCAAATACTAAACATATAACAAAAGAGACACGCACTTTTACTTGATTGTGTTCTTGAAGCAAAAAACACAAAATTTTAATATAAATAGTATTATTAAAAATAATTAAAACAACGGCAACAACAACAATAATAAAGAAACAAAACTAAACTGAAATTAACTTAAACTCATTTAACTTAAAATACAAAAATATACATACCCAGGTAACCATATCTCTCAAACAAATGGTACAAGATAGTTCAAACAAATTGTTGACGAAACTTTCGTACAAACAGCCATGAAATCATGCAAAACCATGTAATTTTACACATCGTATCGTCAACGATTATACAAACGACAATCTCTTACCATGTCCGTGATGGCTGTTTTTTTTTTTTTTGACTTACTTTTGTTTGTCTTAGAGTCCCCGCGGAGAATAGGTTTTGCCTTGTTGTATTTCTATAAGCGGCATTCTATTTTTTCGGGTAAAGAGGGGAAGGAAATCCTGTTTTGTAGCAAATAAAACTCTAGGAAGCCGTATGACTTATGTTGTGTTGGCTTCCGAAACCCTTACCAAGGGGTTTAAATTGGCAGAACGGGGATCAGCCTGGCCTCCGGGCGGCTCTGCTTGCAGTTCAACCCGGGAGTATCATGGTTGAGGTGCCTACCTTGGATGAAACGTTCTGGCTGTGGTTGAAACCTAAAACGCAGTATCCTTAATAATTGCTTGGCGTGGCTTTTTTCGGGGACTAACAAACTCCCGAGGGTCTGTTGCCTTTACAACAGATAACTGCACTGTGAGGAACCAGTGGTGATAGTTGGCCAGTGAGTTGGTTTATGGGCTGATGCTGTTAGTGGGTTTCGGCCTACCAACTCATTAAGCCTTGTCTTCCATTGATTGCTGGGAAATTGCATACAGAAGGGATTAGAAGGCCCGAACTTCTCAATAAGAAGTTGCTCATATGGCTGCAAACATATGACAAAAATTGCTACCTCTGTGAGTCTAGAAAGTGACACGGAGGCGCTGGTGAATTGAGAGTAATTCACTCCGTGGAACTGGTCCATCATTAGATCAGGCCATAAAGGCAGGTGCTGATGTAAATCTTTTTCACCACTGTCTTCTTAGAGTTTTAATATTTGTTTGCAAAAATAATTTATATGAACGATTTAAGAACTAGATTAAAAACAATGTCGCCCATCTCACTGCCTATATTATACACTACAAATTTGTATTCAGCTCTTTTATTAGAGTCGCATGGTTTCTTAAGTATATGTGTCGCCTGCCCGATTTGAAAACTTTGTCGCTCAGAAAAGTTCCAGTTCCGAATGTTTCGTTATTTCATTAAGAGTCATCTGGCCAATAGAGACGATAGAAGAATCTTATGTAAGAAAGAGCCAGACAACGCTAGAGGAAGTTTCCAACACTATCTTCTTTATCCATTCAACTTCTACAGAAGTCATTATAAGGAAGATTTCACTACCTCAGCTGTATATCCTATCCGAGCAGCAACTACAATACGCAACTTCCATCAGCATAGACCTCTTAGAATAATAATCTTTTTATGAGCTAACTGAACTATAACTGAGCTATGTTCCCTTCGACACACGATCGGTAATCTCAACATTTGTCCTGTGCAGTATCAAAAAATTGACACTGTATTTGGCATTTGCAGCTTTTAAGCGGAATTCCTGTAATCTCGTCTAAGCCCTATGGTCATCTTATGCAATATTACTTATTTTGCATCCTCATCCAGAATAGCTCTAGGTTCTAATAACTCATTAATTGGCCCCCGGTTATAACATTTCTTGTGAACGACCCTCCTATATGTTAATTGCACTAATATGTTAGCAATATCCGTTTATTGTGAAATTTTGGCATCGCCAATTGTGCAATACCAAATCAATTGGGTCAACACTAATAAACAGTAAGTAAAATTAATTAGTCAGTAGATTTAAATAATAAGACCATAATAAAAGGAAGAGTGCAGTAAGTTCTAAGTTATTGTTAAGTAGTTGGTACGGTTCGTGGTAGCACGAATAGTTTAAGTCTAAATTAAATAAACTTTTTATAATCAAATATAAAGACAGATCGAGTTTCAATTACCACAACACATTTTGCTTTTTGATTCCTAGCTTGCCCAATCTATTTTATTGTTTGTTGTATCAACAAAAATCTCTAGAAGGTCCCAGAATATCTTAAGTTAGAACTTGCGATAAGACTGACTAAGAGCTAATGGGAAGAATCTCACGGTAGGCTTTGAGTGTAGACCATCCTAGCACTGGTAGTGGTGAGGTGCCAGCATCTTGGCTGAAAAGGTCGGAGGAGCTAGTTGTAGCTTCCGACATCTAGTTGTCTTGCAATAGATACCTGACATGTCTAGAGCCAGAAGTGGAAGAAAGACGGGTCAGTTGATTAACGGCTTATGCTCTTTATGGACTTTTTTCCACCAACTCGTAAAACTTAAACGTGTCAGTTGGTGAAAGGCTAATGCTCTTAATGAGCTTTAGTCTATCAACTCATTAAGCATTACCTTCCATTGGCTGTGTGGGAAATTGCATACAGATAGGATTATAAGCCCGAGTTCTTTAGCAAGGAGTTTGCTTAAACATAGGTTTATGGTATTAGCCTTGCGGTCCACATGAAGAGAATAATGAGCTGTGAGACAGTTCACCCCATGGCATCGGAAGACAAAGCATACACTCAAAAATTAATGCGACTCTAATAAAAGAGCTAAATAGAAATGCATAAAATGTATAATAAGATGGGCAATAACGTGTTTAATGTAGACCTTCAATCGTTCATCGGAATGGCAGGTGCTGACGCAGATCAAGTACACATCTATCTCGCTAAGAGACATTTGGTATTCACAAATAAACCTGGAAACAGTATAGACCCTCACTAGAACATTCAACCCAGCCTTACTATCAATACAAATTCGGATATTCTTCCCGCATACACTATAAAACCTTCAAACAGTTGGCAGTCCTCATTATAACCATGGGTTCAACCTGTGTTAAGCTACACTCATTCTGCAGCTTTAAACACATTCTTCTTTGATACTTTTTAAGCCACTGAATGAGTGTAGCTTAACACAGGTTGAAATCATGGTTATAATGAAGACAGCCAACTGTTTGAAGGTTTCATAGTATATGCGCGAAGAATATCTGAATACCCCCAGAAACGTCCAAGTCCTACTTGGATCATTTGTATATAGCTCAAGTGCATCTCCCTAATAATTTATAACCTCCTCCTTTGATGCCACATCAGATAAAACTACTTCAAATCATTACTGTAGAGCTGATGAAATGGATTGGTTAATTTAGCTTAAAAAAATTGTTGCATACTTATCAGAGCAAATTTTCAATACAAAACTACATTATGCATAATATCGCTCATTTGACACCTACACAGCAGTGACTAGATTAGAGACATAGTAGCCGAACTTTTCTTAACATGTCTTTAGAAAATCTAAGCCCCAAAAACACAAATTGTGTCTGTTTCACAACCAGTTCTGATATGACTTGAACTCCTCTCAGTGATTCGGTGTTTAAATCTTCAATGGTTATAAAACACCTTGCTTCCATGAGTCTGTTCAATTTTGGGAACATGAAAAAAGTTCCAAATGTTTAAATCGGGTAAATACGAGGAAGGAAATCCTCAAAGTCTATTCTAATCTTATCTCAAGTTATGACAAAGGCCCATTTGGCCAGTTGGGACTATGTACTTACATATATAAGTGTATTTTAATCATGTTTTATCATGATAAAAATATCATTTAAAATTTTAAAAATATATTGCTGTTGTTGTCGCTTTTGTTGTTGTGTAAGAAATTTGAGTTTCTGTATGAAAGTATTTTGTTTGTCTGTACGTGCAACTTAGACACCTCCGCTAGGCAGGCATTAGTTGTTGTTGAGTTAATAACAAACATGAACTGAAATAATATTTCTTTTTTTTTTTCTTTCAAAAGACATTTTTCTTGATAATTAAAAACATTTTATGTTCAGAATTAATTAATTATAAGTATAATTTTTGTTTTGTTATTCTGAATGTGTCGGTGTAATGGGGCTTTGTTGTTCATTAATATCATTTTTTGGTTTTCGCTTTTTCAGAAGTTTTTTTGTTATTTTTATTATTATTTTGGGGTAATTAAACAATTGAAAACTTGCGTTTTTTATATTTTTTATTTTTATCAAAGTGAAAAAAAAAACACTTATTATTAAGGCTTCTTTATAAAATTAAGTTTGTATATTTTAAATGCACATAACAGCACATTCACTTCATAATGATCTTACATTTCACTCATTTTTAACCTCCTCATCATCAATTAACTACAACAACAACAACAACAACAACGGCAACACAAAAAAAAATAATAATGAAAACATTTGTATGTAGTACTTCATACAACTCGCAACACATTCTCCTCAACAAACACACACTTTTTATTTTAAAGGGGGTAATTAAGTACAATTAAAATTCCGCTGACATTTCTCGCCTTCTTTTTCTACTCCGATGTTTCTTCTATTAAATATTTTATAAGATATCATATTGTAAAGAGAAAAAAATATATTTAATGTTGCACAGTAAGTTGTTGACATATTGGTAGCGTGTAAAAAAATTAATACAAAATTTCTTTTAAAAGCCCAGCGAACACAAACACGAGTCCAGGAAACCCAACTGCCCACAAAAAATTTTCAATTAAGAAAAAAAAAAAAAAAAATGTAAAGTAAAGCTCTAGGAGACCAAATGTTTCTAGCAACATGTTGATTTCCTGAAATGTGTTTTTAAAAGTGATGACCTGGAGCTGAACTACTGCATACGTGATTGTGCGAAACTGATCGTAAATTTTTTAATTGGGATTACTGCAGTCATTATCGAACAGGTACTATCGCAGTTTGAGATTACAGTATACTCGTACAATAACGAGTGTTCAATCGGGTATCAACTGTTTAAAGTGCTCTCGTTAGCTCTACAGCAAACTTTTCGATCGCGAGGTTTTTTGTTGTTAAAGAGCGCAAAAGCTAAAATGGAGGTATATATTTGAAGTTAAGAGCATATAATTCATAAAGAGGAAACATTTTTAGAAGCAATAGCAATAGGATTCAATGGCACAATAGGGTTAAACTTCCTAACTTAGCTAAAAATGTATAGCACTTTGACATAACCCCATCACATAGTCATTTTCAAGCCTCTAATGAAAACTTGTAGAAGCGGCAGAGTAACTGCCTGTGGCAGCTTAGCAGGTACTGCTGTACGCAAAACTATGTTCACAAAAAAGAAAATAGAATGCGTCAATTGAAAGCACAAACCGCTTAGTGATTCTTCAATACATATGTATGTTAATTTTTAATTACTCGCATTAATGGAATCAGATGGTGGAATTTACTTACTCAGCAGTCGGCAATGGCAATGGGTCACTTTTGTAACGCACTTGCTTTCTAATGCATACAGTATTAGAATCATCTTCAGACGACAACTACAGTAATATTAATGTTGCCATTAATTTTTTAAAAGTGATCTTTATTATCTTTAATTAATTATGTGTTAAGTTTTTGCAAACAAGCGCCGAAGTTTTTTTTCCTTTTGTGCTTACAAACATATGTATGCTATTTAAATTAAAACATACATCTGTTTACTTTATTACAGAGTAAACAAACATATTTTTCATTTATACTTAGGGTTTTCGTTCAAGAATTCCTTTTCTTAAGTTTTCTTAAAAAGGATTTTTTACAATACATAGTTGAAAAAGACAAGAAAAATAACAAACAAACCTTAAGCTGGAGGACAACTATACGGGCAGTAGTGAAAAATGTTTACGGCCTTATCTGATGATGCACCAATTCCACGAAGTGAACTATTCAGGATTCACCAGCGCCCCGCGTTGCTTTTAGGCGCACACAGGGAGGTTGTTAGTCCCCGAAATAACCCACGCACCAAACAAATATCAGGGATACTAACTCTCCCTTCTTGCGAATTTAAGTTTAAACCACAGCTAGAACGCTTCAGCCAAGATATGCCCTTAATCATGATCAGCCCGGGTTGAACTGCAAGCAGAACTACCCAGTGGCATGCTGAAACCCACTCTACCCATTTATACCCTTGGTAAGGGTTTCCGCAGCCAACACAACATAAGTCAAGCTACTTCCTAGAGTGTTATTTGCTACAAAAAACGAGTGACTCCTTCCTCTCTTTACCCGAAAAACAGAAGGTCCTGGTTTGGCAAACGCCAAGGCGAAACTTGTTCCCTGGAGGCACACCCAAATACACAAAAATATTTTGTTTATATAGATAGCCATGTTCTGACAAACGTGCCATCTGAAACAGCAAAACTTCCTGAAGAACGCTAAACTTTACCTTCAAAATACACATAAGTATACAAAAACAATTATTTTTGATACTTGTAGAAAAAAAAGGAAAAACATATCGTGTAACATATATCCTACATGCAGCCATGTTCTGACAGATGCGTGATTTGAAACCGCAAAACGGTCTGAATAACGCTAAAATTTAACTCTGAAATATAAAAAAGTATACACAAATATTTAGCTAAGAGAATATGATGCTGTACATATTTCCTACACTCAGTCATGTTCTGACAAACGTATGACTTGAAACCGCAAAACTTTTTGAAAAAGGCTAAACTCACAGTTAGGTAAACTAAAGAACTACTGGCGTTCGGGTATTTTCCCCACTTGAGTTTCAAATGTAACCGGTTTTATTTTTAAATATACGTTAATCAAATGCAACCACTTAACTTCAATCTTCCTGTATTCTAGTTACATCGAAATCGTTTAGATATTTTTGAAAAGGCATAAATTGCCCCTTTTACCCTATTGGATTTAGTTTTGAAAAAATAAATATATAAAGCTAATTTGTTTTGTTTAATGCAGATCCTATCAGTTATAACTTTCACTAAAAACGGTTTAATGATTTCGATTTCGAAAAGGCGAAAATTGCTCCTCCTTGATGCATATAAATAAAAAAATGTTTATGCTCTCTCAGACACAGATCTGTCTACGTTTAAAATTTTGTTAAAACTAGTTTACTTGTTTAGGCGACAAAGCGTAGCAAACCAAACTTATTGCCACATGTGGTCAGGAGACACATGGTCAGACTGCAAGACCAACAGCTTACTCACGTCAATACGGGTTTGCTTTTCATTTGAGTACGGATTGCTGAGTCTATTCTTTTCACAGATATATGCCGCGCCACACTTTTCTGACAGCGCAGTCTAAATTAGCGCGTTAAGCGTAATTTATCTGTCAAAACTACTCATGCACATACAAAATGTATGCGAACAACGAAAATAACACGGCATCAAGGCTTTGCAATTGTAAAATCCAATTTTGATAAAGCGTAAGAGAGTAAACTTAACGCTTTCTCAGTAAATTCGATTCAATAAAAATAAATATTACTGATTTTTTTCGGCCATTAGTTCACATTTTAGATGCTGTCAGGCTAATTTAGCGACTTTATCTCTATTTATTATTTCTACTTAGCGATTTTTATTGAAAAAGGTTAGTGACCAATACTGCTCATGGCACAACGTTATTGCTTTTATTTAAGTTACTTACAACAGCGTAAAATCAATGCGTTAAATTACGTTATACTTGACTCCCTAATTTAGGTTGCGCTGGTAGTATTAGACGATGCGCAGACATTTTTTCATTTCTCTTTTGGTCTTGCCTAAACCATTTACATTTAAGAAATTAATAGACAGACAGAAACTTTTCGTTTCTCTTTTGTTGCTGTTGTTTTTTAAGCACAGCTTGTGTGCTTATATGTTGATATGAAGCAACAAAAAAATGCGAAAAGTTAAAAAGAGAAACAAAGAATGTCCGCAAATGTCTAGTACAGAGAGTCGTGTACACAAATTTACTCTCCCCCACCGACAATTTTAGCTACAGCACCCTCAAATTTCGTCTGTCTGCCCAAATGTAAAAGCAGATTTAGGAGGTTTCACCCGACTTTTTGTTGAAACCATTTTTTTATTCAGACGTTTAATTCAGACATAAAGTTTCACTTTATAATATTAGCTTAAAAGTGTATATGAAACTCATCATAAATAACTTTTCTTCCGGCTCGTTCACCGGTGTTTGCTGGTATAAGTAGAGATGACCACTTGCCAGTGTTCCCCTCTGAATGTGTTCGTGCTTGTCATTATTATGAAGTAATACATATTTATTGTATACATGATCGTTTCATTGATTTTGATTGTTTTCTATTTGTGTTGTGCTGATTTTACGTTTTTTCTGGTCATTTCATTAAAAAAAAAAATTTTTTTTTATTCCTCAATAATTTCGTTTAATTGTTTCTTTTCGCAATTTGTGTTTTTTTGAATACTTAGAAAAATGTTGTTGCAGTTGTTGCTATAAATTTGTGATCATTTAATATGTTTATTTATGTATATTAATAATAATAAAAAAAATCTAGATATAAGTAGTGAAAAGAGATAGAAAAGTATACAATTTATATTGCGAGTGTATTTGTATGAAAACTAAAAAATATATTAATGATCTGCTGACGTCAAATGCTAATTGAAATTAATTTAAAATAATAATAGCAGTAACGAAAGTATGTGCTAATAGATTGGCAAAAAGAAAGGAAAGAATGATGATGTATACTTTTTTCGTGAAAGGCAAATTATGTGCAACTTGTTGCAATTGTTTTTTTCAGAAACATTTTGCATATATTCAATATACTGCTGGCAAAATTAACACTAGATTTATATTTATGTTCTAAACATTATGTTAAAGCTAATATATTAGGTTTAATACTGTCTATATTTTTATAAGGAAAGAAATAAGTACCTTTGAAAATAAAATGTTGCTAGATACATTTCATTGCAACATTAACAATCAACTCTGGAAAAAAATTAAAAATAGTAGTTTTGCTCATCTTTTTCTTTACATAACTTTATAAAATAGTTTAAAATTGTTTTTAGTTAAAGTAAATGTTACTAGATATTATTCGTAGTAACATACAGGGAGAAAAATACATCAATGTAACCAAGCTGATAAACTTTTTGTCTGAAACTTTGACTGAACTTTCGTTTAATTTTCATAATGTGTAGTACACTCTCCGCTAGTAACTTCATATATATGTATACAAAAAAATTAGTGTTGGATATAATATTTTATTGTTGTTAAAGAAAATATTTTAACCAAATTTTAACTAAATTTTTTCCGAATCCAATTGGTTAAGCGTGTAAAATAACTTCTTATATTATTGCAAAGAAAATAATTTATAAACAAAAGAAACGTAACAGAATGTTTATACTTCTAGTAATTCTAAAGTTTTATACAACAAAAGTGTGAATCTTCAAAATAAGTATTGAATTCCTAATACTAAACATAAAAATAAAATAAAAAAATGTGAATTTTACTTAAGACCAGCCAATACTAGACGAAAAGCTTTATTATGCAGGAACTATATCGGTTAAGTCATCTATTTGAGTGTGACCGCAAAAATTAAGTATGTTGCGTACAAGAGGATTTGGGTGAAGTTCCACCTTACTGATATATCTTGTCGCGAACTTTAAGAATTCGTCTTTTACTAGCGGAACACACAGATCCTTGTGAAGTCGTGAGTTTTTTTACATACCATGGAGCTGTAGTAATCGTTCGAATAATTTGGTTTTGAACACTTTATTGAGCAGCAGTAATGTTTTCAGTCGATCTTGCAGTACGTTGTGGTCCATGCTGGGGCCTATCACTTGCAGACATTCTTTATTCCAAACCATTCACTACACGACAAATGGTGCATTTTGTGGGCACGTTATTTCTCCCAAAAAGGGCAGGAAGCTTTTTCATCGTCACGGTAAACGATGATTGATTTTGATAAAATGTTTTAACCACTAAAACAAGTTGGTTTATCGTACAAATTTCCATAATAAATTTACCACGTACCAAAGCAGTAAACCTTCCTGGCGGACACCTGATTTATAGCTTAAATATTGTACAATATTTTTCGCAATATAAATCTTCCGTCACCTGTAAAAACACATATCTAAAAAGCAACATGTTGCTAAACATATTTGATATCATATGAGCTTTACTTTGCAATATACAGGGTTATCACAGATTTTGCTTTAATCTTTACTTCTGTGAAACACATTTTTATTAGAATAAGATTTTGTAATTAATGATTTTTAGAAAAAGAGTTAATAGATGGCTAACGAAAACTCTGTAAATCGTGTGAAAGCAATCGGTTAAGAATATACTTTTAATATAATATTAAAACGACGATTTTTTTTTTTGTTATTAAAACAAATTCATCGCTTAATTTATTTGTTGCAGCTATTTTAAGTAAGCAATTTTAGTGTTGCTTGAAAAATGGTAAAAAGTGAATTTCGTGCAGTGATTAAACACTATTATTATGAAGGAAAAATGGCAAGATAGTCAAAAGAAAAGCTCGATAAATATTATAGTGAGCCTGCTCCATCAGATTACATGGTAAAATATTGGATTGCTGAATGTAAACGCGTCTGAACAAGCACTGAAACAATACCACCGATAGGTAAGCCAAAAGAGGTGGTTACTGAAGAAAATATCAAGAAAATCCACGATATCGTTATGAATGATCGCCGAGTCATGTTAAATGAGATTGTTAAAATGGTAATTATATTATATGAACGTGGGTTCAATATTTTGCATGAACATTTGGATATGGAAAAGCTATCGGCAAGATGGGTGCCACATTTGCTCACTGTCGAACAACAACGAGTTCGACAGATCACTTCACAGCAGTGTTTGGATATGATAAAACATAATCCTGTTCATTTTTGATGTCAACTAATAACCGTTGGTGTAAAGTGGGTCCACCACTCTACACCTGAAACCAAAAGTTAAGCGCAACAATGGGTGGAAGCCGGTGGAAGTGAAGTCAGTGAAATCGGCTGGCAAGGTTACGCCCACTGTATTTTGGGATGCATATGGAAGATTATCATCGATTATCTTCAAAAAGGATGCTCAACCACAGGAAAATATTATCGTGCTTTATTGGATCAATTGAGTGATGCAATCAAGAAAAAAAACGACCACATATAAGGAAGAAAAAAATGCTCTCTCCCCGAGACAACGTAGCGGTTCACACAGCATTGGATACGATGCTAAAATTACTTGAAATGCGCTTCCAATTGGTTGATCATCCACCTTATAGTTCAGATTTAGCTTTTAAGGACCTTTTGTGTTTCCAGGCTTGAAAAAATTGCTCGCAGGGAAAAGATGCATCTCAAGCGAAGAAGTGACTACCGAAACTAACGCGTGTTTTGAATGGTTCCCAAAATCGTGTTATTCAGGTGGCATAAAAAAGTTGCAATATCATCTTACTAAGTGTATTGAGCTAAAAGGAGACAATGTTGAGAAATAAATAGTTTTTGAAAAAAACATGTTCTTTTCCTACTTAGCTAGCTTTAATATCAAGCCGCCCTCGTAGTTGCTGTGTAAACCAGTTTTTAAAAGGAAATGGCGATTGCACTAACTGGCGATTACATTTTTTTTCGCTAAACTTTCAAAGCCGAGGGTGTGCAATATAATGCAACATATTGCCAATTAAGCGACTTCTAATTTATAGTTAAGTTAACCTTTTGTAGTAAATAAGCATGTGTTCACATACATATACACGTTTTTTGCTCTGCAACTCACCATATGTTGCCAGTGCATTAAGTTGAAAAAACACATATGGTTTGCTGTTGAGGTGAATGCTTTTATTTATATGTTTTCTTCTTGTTTTTTGTTATTATTTTTTATTAATTTGTTAAATTTTTGTTGAACTTTTATAATTTTTTAAATTAAAAATTGTTTGGTTTGTACATATGTACAACAGGTTTTTAGTTCAAGTTTTTCCTTTCTTAATTTTTTCTTAAGAAGGATTTTTTACAATACAAATTTGCTGTGATCAATAATTATTGATTGAAGAAGACAAGAAAAATAATATCAAATCTTAAGAAAAAATTAAGAAAGGAAAAACTTGAACTAAAAACCTGTTGTACATATGTACAAACCAAACTATTATTTTTTATTTTTGTTTTCATGCGGGTAATATTTAAAATATTGCATATATCTTAACATTATAAGTAGCTTTTAGCTAATTATAATGCTGGCAACATGTTATGTTGTGTTGCGCAAAAAACAACCACAATTTTAATGGCCTTATTTTAATTGCAACATCAAACAAACAAGGCTCTCATAAAATTTGAAAATTGTAATTTTGTTGTTGCTGGTTTTTTTTTTCTTTTTCCTTTTGCTAGCAACGAAAATGGAAGCAATTAAGAAAAATATTTAATTATCTTGCAGAAATATCTAGAAAAAAAATCATATAAATGACTAATTTAATATTTTAAAATTAAAAAAAGGCGATCAAAAGCAACAAAAAGATCTGAAAAAAAAATTTTTTTAATAAAAATTTTGCAGTTTGCATAAATAATTACATTTAATAAGATCTTTTTTTTTTTTGTAATGCTAATGCATTAATGATGTTAAGTGAATTGTTGCTGCAAATTTTAAAAATATTTTTAAATGCTTTAAGAGATACAAAAAAGGCTGCATATGCTATTAAAATATTTATGGTAGAATGTCTTTAGCTTGAGTATTAAGTAGGTGGTGTTTGCTTAGATTTAGTTCAGCGTCAAAGAGCGTTTTTTTTATCTTTTTGGTAGTAAAACCAAATGTTCATCTACTCCCTACTTATGTCGTTTTGACATTATAGAATTATAATCTTTATTACATAAATTTTCCATAATTACGCACAATTTTTATGAGTCACTTATTTTATTTCATGATGTTATGTAGCACAATTTTCTTTAAACTTAAACCATGCTGCAAATGACAACATGACGCCGGCGACATGTACCAATGAGTGGCATTACAGCAAGCTGAACTTGCGCGTTAAGTCATTAAGGCAGCTTTTTTTATATTTAGCTCAGTTGTTTTCTAAAGGCTTTGGTTCTTTAAAAACGTAAAAATTATAATCATTTTATATATATTTTATTTTTTAACAAATAATAAAAGTTACCTTATCACTTTTTTGCTGATTCTGCAATTTGTTTTTCTATGTCCATTAAGTGTTTTGTCTAACATGTGTTTGAACGCCATGAGTCCATGAGTTTGTGGTAAGTGTGCAATTTTTAAACTGCACTGGATTTCTTAATGCAATTTTAGTATTTCTGTTTTTTTTTTATTGATTGTCATTAAAAAAAATTTTATTTTTCGTTAAATATTTAATTAACATAAAAAGTGAAAGTCTTAAAGACGTTTCCAAGAGAATGTCCCCATTGAAGCTGGTTCTTGTTTAATTACTCGTACACTAAATAATAATATAAAAAAGAGCTTTTATATTGGTAAAGTTAAGATCTGCTAGCACTGGAATGTACATTAAATCTGGTTCCCACTTCAAGTGCTCAAAATTTATGTTGCCTTGAAAAAAGTTGCACGAGATAGGTTTTAGTTTTCTCAGGAAGAGATTAGTCGTAAAAGAAATGATTAAAAAGCAGCGATTGAAAATAAATCGTACATTTCAAACAACAAAAACTTCAGATTTACTGAAACTTTTTTATAATTTTTTTTTAAATTAGATTTTTTTACATTTGTACATCGGGTTTTTTAGTTCTAGTTTTTCCTTTCTTAAGTTTTTCTTAAAAATGATTTTTCACAATACAAATTTGCTAATAATAAAATCTTTAGCTAGGGGCCAACTACTTTTTTCGTAGTCGCTACACTACTCATCAGCACCCATTTTCGGATTTAAACTCGGTGAAATGTATGAAAATTTGCCAGAATTATAAAAAAGATAAACTTCATCTTTTATGAAGTTTATCACAATCAATATTTAATGCATAAGTTTTGGACAAATTTTATTTAATAATTTGGTAATTTCTTAATTACCAAAACTGTAACGAATTTACGAAACATCATAAATACGAAGTTCACTGTTCAGAAACTACATTTATTGCGATATTTGACACACTCTAAAAACAGCAAATTTTACAAAACAAAATGTTTCTTTTTCTTTGGACGTAAAAATTTTGGATACCTGATTAAAATTTTTTCTTACTTTAAAACAAAAAGTTGGGTTGAATTTGATTTTGTGCCACCGAAATTTAAAAAACGCACCGAAAATGTAAAAAAGCGCACCAATTTTTCTCACAAACGCACCGAGTTGACAACGCTGATTTTACAGTTTTAAATTAGAGTGCTTCTTTTGGTTTTCCATTCTATATCGTACAAAATAAATGGCCCAATCGCTCTCATTGTGTTTGATTTTTTTTTCTCTCAGGAAAAGAGCGAAACTAGAAAAAATTAAGGGTTTAATATTCGTAATTTCGTACCTGGTGCTCGTGGTTTGCAAAAATACATCTGAAATATATCAAGCAACATTTTGATAGGTTTCAGCAACATTTTATGTATCTATAGAAGATATTAACAGAAACCCACAGAAACAGATTTTGAAACTTCGGCAAGCGCTTTAAGAACGCATGACTCTTGTCGCCAATGACTAGCTAAGGTCGTTTATTTTTTTAATAATTCACTAAAGCTGGTTTGATTACAATTTTAATTGTGAATAAAAGCAGAAAAGAGACGACATTAAAGAGGAAACCGACTTAAAGATCACATAACTTTCGAACAAGAGTAAACTCAAAGGATTAAAAAAACCGAAAAAAGCTTAGAAAAAGAATCTACGACTATAGTCTTATCATAATAAAACTGCCGATAAGAAAAATTATAAATTTTTGGTTCTCTAATAACATATTATTCGTATTATAATACAATCAAATCTTTACCTTTTTGTACCGCTACAAAATTTATTAGAAAATTTTGTCAACCTGCCCTAACCTTAAGCTTTTTATAAACAAGGAAATAAAAACAACCACCTTTGTCAACAGCTCTTAAAAACTGTTTGAAATAAATCTTGTAAAATGAATACAACCTTCCTCCCCACCCCTGGCAAAAACAAAGGTGAATAAAACTTAACCTGCCTCACACTTGAAGTGCTACAAATTTTATTTTTTTATATGACCCACATAAAAAAAGTAAATAAAATGTCTGAAAAACAAACCCCCAAAAAATATTTGATAAATGAAAAAAAAAAACAATAAAGAAGCAATAAACATTGTTGCTTAAATTTCTTAACGCCTGCTCATGTGGCACCAAAAACTAGAAAAACAAATATACAAATTTTATAAATAAGCAAGCAACAAAAGACGCCAGACAGACAGACAAACATTTTTTATGGCGCTTTGACAGTTTGAAGTAATTTTAATCCTTAAGCTATGTCAAAATAAACACATAAAGAATGTGAATGAAAGTCACTTTCCGAAATGTCCCCACAGAATTTCTTTTCTATAAGTTTAATGCACTATGAGTAAACATATTGATGGCAGCTGACTACAGGCTGTCGACTACAAACTGTTAAAAATGGAATGCATATGCTTATTTCGGTGTGTATAGAGTGGAGCTAAGGTTTAAAAAGAGCACAAACCTGATTTTTTTTTATGTAGCTTGACCAAAAGCACTTTTACACACTTCTGTCTGCAGCGATCACCTGCCCTAACCCCACGAGCTACAGCCGCGCATTAAGATAGTTAGTTAACAGTGTGACAGACAGACAGTTGATACCTTGAAACGTATTTCTTTCACTTTCACGCCATTTGTTTTTTTTTTTTTTTTTGAAACGTGTCGGTAAACCATTTTAATGCTCAACTAGGAGCGATACTTGGAAATAGGTGTTTACCAAGGTATGAGGTGAAAAATTAATTTCAAGGTTTTTGATTCTTTTTAAAAACGTGCCAGTTAATAAATTTTTGGCAATGGCTTTCTCCATATTGGAATCATATAACTCTTCTTGTTCTTTATCATCTTCTTCATCATCAGTATAATTCCAGTCGAAGTCAATTATTTGTTTTATTTCTAATTCTGTCAAAGCACCAGCAGCTAACTGGTTAAGGTAGAGTTCCCCGAATAGGCACGCATCAAGACAAAGTCGCCGTGTACAGGGACGATTCACTGTTTAATAGTTAAAAAACAATGTTGTCTGATACATTTCATAGGATTGCCTCACCATCAACATATGACAATTTCTCTTCATAATCAATTGTTTGATATTAAGTTTAGCAACAAATCGTACTTAAATTATAAATGTTGCTCAACATGTTTCACAGGCTTAAGCTAAGAATATCGCTCCTTTATTGTATGAAAGGTGTTGGTCTAAATTTTGCTAATCTGAGCAGTGCCGAAGGTATATACACTGGGCACTCATCAGTTTTAAATAATTTCGTTCCAACATTTTATATGCTGCTATAGGGGTTGTTTTAGTTTTTCGTGTTGTTATTGTTAAAGTTAAACATCCGCAAACACTACTCCCTCTTTCCTCCTCATCATAACCTATTTTCCTAGTTCCAGTACAATGTGCTGCATATGTAGGGGCCATCCCCTGCGTACTGGTCCCAGATAAAAACAAAAAAATAATAACATAGCCATATCTCAAAAAATGAGCTTTTCGAGTTAACAATGCAGAATTGTTTTATATTTTGCCAAAAATTTATTCAAATTACTTTTAAACTGTTTGCTTTAGGAGATATTTTCTAAACATTTTTTCTAAGACTTGTATGGAAACTAAAAATTTGAAATGAGTTTTTCTCGTAACAAGCTTTTTTGAGTTATGACTATGTTGCAATAAAGAAGCGATGTGCGGTCAATAGCAAAATAACAAATTGATTTATGCCAAAATCATTCTTGCTTATGCTGTGGCGATATTTTTCTTTGTAACTCTAAAAGGATGAGCTATAAAAAGGGCTTGTTATATAAAGTGTGTCATTGTTGTGAAAAAACAACAGAAACAAAAGCCGTCGGCATTTGCCACTTTTCATTTTTTATCCAAAATGTTTTCTTACCCTTGAACGGCAATAAATTTAAACACAGATTTCTTTGGCAAATCTTTTGGCTTTTTTTTTCTTTTTTGCTTAGCTGCTATTGCATTAAACAGGTTAAAAGGTTGTATCCGTTTAAAATCCTTTTTTTCCGTTTACTTTTTTATTCCCTTCTTCTTTTGTTGTATTTGTGCTACTTGTTATGAAGTTGCTGGGAGTTGTTGGCTGCCCAAAAAAAAAAAAGTGTTGACATTATAATAATAATTTTAATTGCTGCAAATAACAAAATTTTAATGTAAGTCATGTTGTTGTGTTTTTTTATGAGCATGTTACTACGGGTAGCACTGGTCAGATATTGTGGGTCGAATTTAAATAGACTCACATTATTGTTGTGCTCCTGCTGCCAAAGGTCCAACAAATAGAAGGTAATTAACATGTCGGTTACTCTTCCACTGTTCATGTTTTCTGTTTTTTTTTTCTTTTTTTTTTCCTTTTCCAACTTGAACTTCTAATGTGCTTATAGAATCCTTCCTTCCTTTAAACAGAAACATGAAAAAATACAGGAATGTATTTTGTGCAAAAATTTCTTTTTATTTTTTTGTGGTTTTTGCATTTGGCTTAACACTGAGGGTTTTCTTTTTCTGTTTTTCTTTATTATAATGATATCTTTTTTCTTTACTTTTGTTTCTTGTTTATTTATGTACGTTAATGATAATGGTTGGCTCATTTAGAGGGTTTAAATTTGTTTTTATAAGATTTTCAACACCTTCTGGCTTCGTTTTTTTTTCTTTCTTTTTTTCGTTTTTGTTGTGTGTGGGATTTTGTTTATGGTTGGGCGTTTAAGTGGTTGTTGAAAAAATGTTTTAAAGTTTCAACACCTAAAAGGTGTTGAGTGTAAAAAAATTTGGGTTTTTTCCTGTTTTCCCAGCAGCACGATATAAATAGTCCTTTTGGTTCTATTCAGTTTTTATGAGAAAATGCAGTGTTAGGCTGGAAAAAGTACAATAAGACCAACCAGTAGTTTTAGTAGTCATTTACTTGAGATCAAATTTTTTAATTAAATTTAGTGAAGACCACAGAGGTTCCATTCTAGAGGATACCAGCGGTCTTATAGCAGCCATCGTCTTATTAAATTTAAACCAGCTGCCACTGTTGTAGCGACGGAAATCGGCATATTAGGTAGAAAGCATTGTGCCTGGAAAAGGTGTCTTCTAAGTAACAGATATTTTCATAAAATAAAATTTTACCACAGATTTGTGAACAAATTACATATTCTCCTTTATTGCAAAATAGTCATAACTAAAAGAAGCTGTTTCGAGAAAAACACATTTAAAATTTTTAGTTTCCATACAACTCTTACAAAATTTTTTTTAGAAAATATCACCTAAAAGAAACAGTTAAAAAAAAATTTTAATAAACTTTTGGCACAATATAAAAGATAGTACTGTTAAAAATTCTACATTGTTAGCTCGAAAAACTAATTTTTTGAAATATGACTATATTGCAATTAAGGAGCGACATGTCACTAAAGCCGACTTTTAGCCGCCGTCAAACTGTCTTGTGCCTAGCAGCAATCGCCGACAACTTCACGATGAATTGAACATCTAGAGTTATTCTAATGTGCAGCTTTCTTGAGTACAGGATTCTGGGTGGATGAACTAGCGAAGACTAGGAACCGGTTACCATTAGAGTATCTCACAGGTCACGATTTCTTGCTATACGTTTATAGCTCGATAAAAAGCTCAAGCCTTGTAATCCCTCCTGTATGCCATTCTATATGCTGAAGAGCTCAATGCTTTACTCTTTCCTTTATGCCATTTCCCACACATAATGTGAAATTTTATCCATATCAGCACCTGCCCTATTGACCTTATCTAATAATGGATCAATTCCAAATAGTGACTTATTGACGAGTCACCAGCTTCGCCATATGCCTTGTTCAGCTTACACAGGTTGCAACTTCTGGCATAAGTTTGTAGCCGTATGGGCAAGCCATTTGCTAAAGAATGCGAGCCTTCTGATCCTACCTGTATGAAATTTTTCAGACAGTCAATGGAAGACAAGGCTTAATGAGGGTGGGCCATTAAGAGCATCAGTCCTTAACCTACTCACTCATCTAACCATTAGGAGCAATGCCCGAGACACTTAGAAGAAGTCCTGCGTGTAAGTGAATTGAAGTCCATAAAGACCTCAGCTTTTAATCAACTCACCGGTTTTCCACCACTTCCGGTTCCTGACATAGCAGGTACCTATTGCAAGCCAACAGCACATCGATGGCTATAACTGGCTCCCCAAAATTTGACATGCACCACAATTATCAGGGCAGGCTAATACCTTTTCCAGTGGTTTTAGGTATACAAATTAAGCAAGCAATATTAAACATTAAGAAAACGCCATTAAAGCTGAATCTGGCCAGCAGAAATGAAATGAATGAAAGTCATTGTAATTCAAGCGAATTAGGTCCCACAAACAGTGTCGACTTCAATACACGTAAGATCTAATGCTGCTTTCTCCATATTCAGAGAGAGTATTAACGTTGAGGAATCGAATGTTCTTGACATTCTTTGAATGAAAATACAAAGTGAGATTCACTGGACTGAACCTACTTTTCATGTGTTAGAAAAAGCATTCAAGCGTCTGGGATCTAATGGTGTAAGGTGTACTTCCCTCTATCCGATCTTCTTACCTCTTATACCTCCTATAACCAACCGAAAATGGGATAAAACTCGAATGTTAGGGCCGGTGACCCAAAGTCTATTTTGAGCTTAATCGACTGTGAGCAAGAGCAAATAAGCTTATCGGTGGCAGCAGGGTATCTCACATTATCCAGTGAAGCACCGTGGAACTGTGGGGTACTTTTCTCTCTTATCGTTTCTGCAATGAGTTTTGCTCTGCGTGGATAAAGCTGGATTCACCCATCTTTTCGGAAGAAAATTTTAGTTCTGAAATATGTTTTTGTTCTATGTGGTTTGACGTTCCTCTTTTTGAGAGCGATAGCGAAAGATAGTTAAATTTGTTCGGTACCATTTCAGTTCCAATTGGTTTAATTTTATTTTTTGTTCCGAACCAATTGGACTGTGCTGCCAGCTACTTTAAGCTTTCAAGCAAAACTGAACTAAGATGCCACATCATATTATATATACACACATATGTATAATAAATACAGTGTATAAATTATTATTATAAAAAATAGAAGTAAAAAACTTTAAAACATTTTGTCATGACTTTCAGCGCTTCGATTGCACTGAAGCTTATTTTAGAAATGAAAAAGCTGACAACTCATAACAGTAAGACGCCTCGTTTACGTAGTTATTTCATATTGTAGCTGTGTTTGTCCAGAACATATGTTCGAAGCAGGCGAATGGTTTAAGAACAAACTCTCAAGAAACTAAAATTGGTTCGGAACAAAAATTTTGTTCCGAAACAATGGGTGAATTCGGCTTTAGGAATCTTGTTTGCGAAACTCATATATTTTAGCGAGCACACGTTTGCCGTCCAGAGCTCATTCATTTATGGTCGGTTGCTCAGTAAACCGCATAACATATTACAGAGAGAATTCGTTTTTCAGCCGCACGCACGGTTTGTGTGTGGAGCAAGTTACCTGCATACGTGTTTCCTAATTTCAATACAAAGCTTTGTACTCGGACTACCCAAAATAAAGAAAACAGATACCTATTTTGACAAGGAACTTGATAAAGAAGTGTCCAGGTGAGTTACTTAACGACACATAATGATTTGTGGGAGTTGACTCATCAACATTATATACTTTTGGTGTTGTTTTTCCCGCATGGGGTTGTTAAGCAAGAGCTTTTGAGCAACAGGTTTGCATACGATACCAAGCAGCAACTCACACAAAATATAAAATTAAGTTGAAAATTATTTTACGGAAGTTCTGTTTAAATAATGGCCCATATAATTACCACCCCGCTTTTTGAGTCTCTAGAAAAAGTTTTACAACATTGGGGGTTTTTTTTTTGTTATGAAAAAACATTTGTATAAAAAAAGTGCGAAATCATACCAAAAATTTTTTCGGATTTAAATCACCACAAAGGATTTTTGTTGCTTGATTTGCCAAACGTATAATAAGAAAATCTCTTTTATTTAACGTGGCTAAGAAAAGCCATAAATGGTTAAGAGATGAATAAAGAAAATACCCACACCGTAAGCCAACGAAAAAATGCAGCAGTGAAACACAAACGGCGCTTGCAAGAGGCGACACAGACCACACAAATAAACACGGCAAACCACTGAAATACCAGCAGCTCAGAAATAAATAAAGCGTTGAATTTTTTTCGTAAAGCAAAACCAAGAAATTAAAATACTTACGATTTTTTTTAGTTAAAAACAACAGGTGGGCATGATAAGGAAGTCTGAAGAACCCTACAGATACTTGTTTTATAGTATAAGGGCGGGAGGTAAATTAAAATTTTCAGGGATACTTGAAAATAAATTCTATGCGTATTTGTGTCATTTTAAGCAAACTAAATTCTCCATATGAAAGTAACTCTACTTGCGTGCGTGCCCCCGGGGATCAGGTTTCGCCTTGAGGTATTTTCCATTAGCGAATCTGTTTAAAGGGTCGTTGGCTTAGAAAATAAAACCCCTGGATGTCATGACTTAAGATTTGTTAGGAGTTCTAAACCCCTCGCCAAGGGTTAATTGGCAGAACGGGGTTAAGCAAAGCATCCAGATACAGAAGTGATGGGTAACTGAGTGAGTTGATTAAGGGCTGATGCTCTTTATAGACTTCTAACTTGCAAAGTCAAGCCCTCTTCCCACTGTCTGGAGAACCACATATGGGAGGGACTACAAGACCCGAGTACTTCTGCATGTGATTTGTTCATATGGCTACAGACGAACGACAAAAAGTTGCGACCTGTAAGCCACATGGAGACGCTGGCGAAACGTGAGGTAGTGCACACCGTGGAAGTGGTCCATTATCAGATAATGACGTCAAGATAGGTGCTGCAACAGATTGAGTGCATAGTTATCTGTCTGTTGCTAAAAAGATTGAGAAGAAGGTAAGGAGTATGTTGCGGTGGCAATACTTCTTTATAACCAATTGTAACGCCCTTTGTCTGGTTGTTGCTTTTGGATGCTGGATTACTCACCACCGTGAACTGTATGGTCTATGCGAGTCTTGCAACCCATATTGGGGTGCGGTGAAGTGTGAGATAGTTCACGCCATATAATTGGTCCATCATCAGATAAAACTGACAAGTCAGGTCATAAGACAAAATGAATACACATCTATCTGTCTCTTGCTAGAGAAATATATAGTAGTACTAGTTTATAGAAAAAGTTTTACTTTTTCGACGAAAACATATACCAAAAACATACTCATTTGTTTGAATAATTTTAAAAGTAAAAATAATGAATGTATTTGTATATTACTCAGCCGATGGCAGAAAAACTCTTATATAAGTAACAAGACTATTCTTCCTGAAATTCGTAAGATGGCTATCAACACCGACAGCTTTATTAATTGCCGTTCCAATCCTGAAAAATGTTGCGCAACATTTCATTTTAAATTTCCAAGGCCAGTCACATATAGTTTGTTATATAACCTACGTGACAGTTTTTAACTGATAACGACATAACATCGAAGGAAGCTGACACAATGAAAACTTTGCTGAGAGATATTGAGTCAACCATACAACATATATAGTTTAATTAAAACACATAAAAAATAAACTGATTGCTTCCAAAATATTCAACGTATGTCAAAACTTAAAAGTTGGTCACCTTTTACACCTTTTGTACAAACCTTACAAGATAATATGTATTTCAACTTAGCTGTCAGTTGAAAAGGGCCACGGGTAAAGTATGACAGATACGTCCACAAACGCGTTTTTTCTCTTTGCTCCTCCACAAGTTTTCTGAGATTTAGTACAGTACACTGTATGCATGTGTAATCACTACAAAAATCCCCTGGGTACTGATCCAAGATCAAAAGCATATAATAAAAATGGCCCAACACCTTTTTCTTCTTTCTTCAAAAAAAATTTTTTTAAAATATACGAAATTTAGTTTCCAGACTACATATGTTAACTTAACAATAAGCAACTTTGTTGCTGCAACACATGGTTAGGTAGGCAGGCCGCTTAGATTCTCCAGCTCACTTGGGTTCTAAAGCTATGTACACACGGTTGTCAGATGTTACAATATTGTAAGATCTGGCAACATTCTGACAATGTAGTGACAATGAAAAATTGTCCCGCAGAAGTAAATTGTGTGTTCAGACGATTGTAATAAAATCTTACAATTTCATTGTCAGACTATGGTCTAATTTATCTGACATCAAAAATTGTCAGTTCACACGGTTGTCAGATTGTTAGATGAAAAAAATTGCCAGACATGTTGTAAGGCATTGCCACTTATGTCTTATAACAACGATCTGTTTGGCAGTGTTGCCCATCAAACTTTTTTCTGACAATGATGCCACTGTCAGGTACATTAATTTTATACATCTGACAATTAAAACTGAGCTTGCAATACCAGCCAATTATCTCGCAATGCCGACGAAGAGTGTTCTCACGATTTTCAGGTTCCTGACAACATTGTCGTCTTACAATTGATTGACATTGGTTTTTCTGACAACGTTGTAAGTTAAAATTTGGCTGTTCACACGATTGTAATACATTTTCAGACATTTTTACTGGCAATATTATAAGATCTGACAGCCGTGTGTACGTAGCTTAAGGATCATTTCCTTTGTTGCTGCAACATATGCTTATAAACAATCCATATTTCCCTAAATTAAATGTAGGGCTCACAAAAACACACAAAACTAAAAAAAGGAAATACGAAACAGAGAAACATCAACAAAGCAAAAGCGTAAAAGCATAAACATCAGGAGATGGCTACTTAAACTGTTGAGGTTGCTGTTGCCATCACTAATGTTGTTGGCTGTGTAGCATATTGCTGTGTTAAATGCTTGAGCCAACTTCAAAAAGAAATAAAAAAAAAGAAAAAAAAAATCGAAAAAAAAGTAAAAGAACGAATGAATGTTGGTGTTAAAACAGAAGTAAGTGTTTGTGCAAACAAACAAATACATAAATGATGAGTGCGAGGCGGATGGTGGTGGAGCGCAAAATATCAATGTTGCAAAGGAAAAAGTGACGACACAAAGTGACGCGCGGTTTGTTGCAATAAAAACTCTTATTCTTCGTTCAAGAATCGCAAAGATTTTCTACTTGAAGAAAAGAAACACAAAAAGATTAAAAAAGAAATCCACATAAATATAACGGAAGCAAAAGGCGTCTGTCTTAAGTTCGTTTTTTTTTTTTTGTTTTCGTCGTGGCAAACCATATTGTTCACTTTACGTTTTGCAACATGCTACTTGGCAAAACTGGCAGCAGCAGCAACAACAACAACAACAACACAATAAATATAAAGCAAAAATAATATTCAACATGACAAAGGAATAAAAAAATAAAAGCAGCAACAACAACCACACATTTTAGCGCCACCATAAATACCAGCAAACAAACAACTAACAAACACTTGTGATATGTCCTCACTTTTCTAGTTGACACGTCATCAACTTTTACTCATGACAAACGCTACTTACTATCAATACTCCACTAAAAACTTTATTAAAATCGTTGTTTGTTGCTGATGTTAGTCTCTTTTTGTTGTTGTTGTTGGTATTGTAACATGCTGCTTGTGCTTCTTAAACAAATTGCTTTTTATGGTCGCTAATGTGTTTTTTGCTGTTTCCCTACTTCTGCGGTTGTTTGTTGGCCGCGCTGGTTTTTGTTGCTGCTACTACTTCTGCTGCTGCTGTTGCCATTATTGCTGCTTAATTTTGTTGTTTAATGTGCGAGTAGGTGTTTGCAATAATGTTTAAGTAGTTGTTACTAAAGTTTTCTATTGCTCGTTTTGTTGTTTTTTGTTGTTGTTGCTGAAGTGTCGGCATTCGGTTGTTGTTAAATGGGATTTGTTTGAATATTTCTATTTACGAGATTTCCTTTTTTTGCAAAAAAACTTCTCTTTCTCTTACTTTCTTAACAAATTAAGTTGTTTATAGCTGCTGTTGAATGCGGAGTTTTATTTCCATTTTATGTTGGTTTTTTGTTGTTGTTGTTCTTCTAATCAACGATTGATTAAATAAAGTGGTTGTGGTCTTGGCTGTTATGAACAGGCAAACGTTATTTTTTATGAGATTAGAGAAAATTTATGAAGTAAGAAACGAAAGTGGTGACTAAAGGGCTTCTTATGAGTTTTAGAGACGAAAATTCCTTTAAACATTATAAGCGCACAAGAGTTCCTTCTAGAAAAAGGTAAATTTGGACTTATTTATATGCCTTTTGCGACTATCTAGACAGATAATGTTTTTTAAGTTTTGGAAATCTGCCGAGATGCGCCTACCCCTGGGAAGTATACATATTTTTAGAACCATTGTTCATATCATTTCTAATGAGGATACAGCTAAGCTTGTTAGCCTTCAATCAGAATTGAAATATATCAACCACAACTTGATAATAAAAATAAAAATGTTGAGCATTTTGAGAAATACGTTTAGGCAAACGAAAACAACACATGCAGATCAGATACCTGCTCAAGGATTTTTCACAAAACAAACAATCTAACAGAAGATGAACCTTGCATGGATGTGATTTTCGATTACAAATCTACTTGACGCATGTCCTCCCCCATGGTTTGGTCGTATGCATATCTAACCCTCTTGCCGTATTCAGCATCACGGCACCCGGCTGCAATATAACTCTACACCCAGCTTCAAACCACAACCACCAGATTGCCCTCAAGAAACCTCACACAAGCTGGTGGGAAACCAAGTTGTCAGAGCTCCCATGGTATCCGGAAAATAGTAGCTTCTGGTCAGACTATCATAGCTCTAAAAAGGCTACTACAGTTTGAACCCTAAATGGCTCGAGGGACTACTATCTGTTGTACACGGCAATACTTGGCCACAACATAACTAACATAACAACTAACAACAGCAAGATAGATGTGGAAACGATTATCGTGGGTACCTGCTGTGGTGGCCTTAACACCGGGTGAAAACAATGCGTTCACCAATGCTTCCATACATGACATAGTTATGCAAAAGTACCAATTAAAACACATGCTATTTGGATCATGAACTTTTGTTAGATCCTTGCTATCTTTGGGTCACAGCTCCCAGCTGCAATACTACTCCACACCGAATTCAAAGCAAAGTACTTAATGAACTCTCCCCGCGCTTAAACTACAACGTTACGAATGGCCTCATTGTAACCAAGAAGAAAAAACTTCCTGGGGCTCTCGGTTCTTGTAGTACTAGACATCGTTGTCTCAAAAGGACTACAACCGATTCCGAGGTCCAAATACTCCAGCGACTGGAAGCCCTGCAACGGCGAAATAAGGAAAATAATAAAACGGAATACGGAGACAACAACCCCACAGGTGGTTGAGCGATAAAAGAAGCATAGTCTGCCAGCAATCCAGCAGAAGTAAGCAACAGCCATGTAAAGGGCGTAGGACGTTACGAAAGGCCACATCATAACCGAGTTGAATAAAATTCCTGGGGTTCTCGGTTCTTGCAGTACTAGACTACGCTGTCTTATTAGGATTATTATCAGTTTCGAGCTCCAAATACTTCAGCGACTGGTAGCCCTGCAGCAATGGAACAAGAAACAGAACAAAACGGCATACGGAGACAACAACAATATCGTTAAACCACAGCGGTGGTGGAGCGATAAAAGCAGCATAGTCTGTCAGCAATCCAGCGGAAGTAAGCAACACCCATACGAAGGGCATAGGATGCTTAGGTTTGCAAATGGTTGTAAAAGAGAACTACCATCGCTACATGCTCCTGCCCCTCTCCTGTTTAAAATATAGCTCGCTCTTATAGACATCTGTGCTTTGCTTCTGTAATCGTCTTTGCTGCCTTATCTAGCGGTGGTTCACGGATTGAGCTTATTCGCAATTTATCAGCACTGTCAAGTGGTTTACAAGGGTCACACAGATCGCAATTTCTTGGCATACGTACGTATGCTATTAATAAACCTCTTGCTGAAGCCGTCGGGCCTTCTAATCCCTTCTGTATACACTTCCCCAGAAACTCAATGGAAGACAAAACTTCACATGTTGCTGGCCCAAAACCATAAAAAGTATTAGCCTTTAAACAACTCACCCGTCTATCCTTCCTTACATTACAGGTATTTGTTGCAACGCAACATCAGCTCGGGAACTAAAATTAGCTTCCTGAAAAGTGGCATACACCCTAATTACCAGAAGCACCTAAAAGCTTTAGCAACGATTTTAGGCTTAAATCACAGTCAAGTTTTTACAGCCAAGACACAGGCACCAGAACCTCTTGGAGGCTTGCTGATCCCCATTCTACTAAATTACTCTAGCTGAATGTCTGCGGAAGTTCGAGCATAACCTAAGTCTAGCAGGGACTTTCCAGACTATTATTTGTTACATAAGCATATGCCAAAGCAGCTCATCAGGTTGGAGGGTTCTTATGAACAGAAAGACAGTGAGTGTAAATAATTCACGGTAGCTATTGCCTTGACAGTCTTGTCTAACGATGGATCACTTCTATGCGGTAGATAGTTCATGGTACACCAGTGATCCCGTGCTGCTTGCAAGTATCACATAGCTCATGTATTTGCAGCCATATAAACAATCCCGTTGCTGGTGAGTTCGGGCCTTCTTATCCCTCCTATATACGCATATGAGCATCAGTCCTTAACGAAATCACAAGTTATACATCATTTCTAGTTCCTTTTATTACAGGGATCTGTTGTCAGGCAGGCAGATACTTCGACACATATAATCAAACGGAATGAAAATCTAAGGGGCAGACAAAAGTTCCAACACAAAATAATAAAACTGCAATTAAACCGCACTGGTAGACTCCACAAAAATTACTACACATATAATCGGGTGGAAAGAGAAAGGCCAATGAGCAGGCAAAAATTACAACACAGGTCAATGAATCCCCAGTAACACAGCGAGTAAGAATCACAAACATAAACAATTAGTAAAAATTAAAACTGGTGTGTACTAAACGATTGACAAAACATACCGAATGTAGCATAAGCATGAGCAAAATTTTTGCTTATAGAGTGACCAGAAGATATAAAATCACATTGTTACACTTTTGGACAACCATCGATATATGTAAATACATATGTATATACATACTTAATTCGCTTTTGGTTTTAATCAGACTTAAATGAATTTTTACTTAAATCCCAAAAAAGAATTTGACACACATTTATTAAAAGATTGTTTATGGTATTTTTGAAAATAAATACACAAAAAATATTATCAACCTGAGCCCCTTTCAGTTGTTTTTTGTTTCAGGAAAAAACAAACAATATAAAAGCAAAAAAATCCTTGAAATGTTACTCTCTGCCAGACATACAGAACAGATTTTCTTCCTCAGCAGTCACTAGCCCATCTATTCAGCATTTTGTAACCAACAACAAATAAGTTATTTTTATACTCCATGTTACGAGTAGTAAGTAAATGGTTTCGAAAAACAAACGAAAAAAAAACTGATATGAAACATGCTAGACACTTGCCAGACACACTTCAGTTACCCATTTTTTTCTGTTGTTTTTGTTCCCATAAAATATTTTTCTCGGCTACTGTGTAGCTCTTTTAGAGTAAAATTCAGAAAAAAATTAAAATATCTTTCTAAAATTTCAAAGAAAAGCATAGAACAAAAAAAAAAAACGAAAACAATTCTCTTTAAAAACCTCTGAGTTGGATTTTGGAGAAAAAAGAAGAAAATTGTAGCTTTTATGGTAACAAGGCAACAGATGTTTAAAGTTGGTTTCAACAATTTTTACTACACAGAAGTGCAGAAAAGAAAAAAAATGTCTGTGAAAGAAGAAGTGTGTTAACTTTAAACAAACGAGAGCGAACAAAAAAAAAAAAAGAACTTTAACATTTTACAGTAATGATGCGTTTTAGGTTAACCTTGATATGCTGCTTGCATCCAATATATTTTGCTCCACTCGGGCCATCAGCATTATGTGTGAAAAAAAAGTATTTTAGCATTTGGCATTGAGAGTTGCCAATTCGCATTTTTTCAGTAATAAAAATCATTTTTCTCTTAAAGTATTTTGTTATTTAAAACAAATGGGCTTAGAAGTGATTTCAAGCGGACACCTCAATTATTGGCTGTCGGACCGACGTAAGAGTCCAGATGTTGTCGATTTTGGAGTTGCAAAAAAGAATTTCCTTTACAGTGGATAAAAGTCAAGCCTTCATTAGATTTGTCATCGGATCACTCATCCACTATAATCTCTGTTTTGTTTCCCCAAGCAATTGGCTCCCCGTTTTGTGACTTAGCATTGACTGTCACTAGAGTTAATTGGTTGAAATATAAAAAATATTTGAGAACGCCTGAGGATATTGATGTGTCAATTAAAGATTTTTCTGAAAACCTTAAACTAGCCGTACAATATGCAAAAACTAGCCATATAAGATGCTGAAATGAGAACAGTAGAACTTATTCGTTTGAAATTGAGCAACTTCTCTCAGAAAAAAAGAAGAGTCAGAATAGAGTGGCAAGTTCGCAGGTCTCCCCAGCATAAAATTAGGCGTAACTCAAGTTTTTTTTCTATCTTTCTATCTTGGACCAGTACTCAGGGGATGACCCCTACATATGCAGTGCATTGTACTGGAACTAGAAAAATTGGTTATGATGAAGAGGAAAAAGGAAGTAGTGTTTAACTTTAACAATAACGACACGAAAAACTAAAACAAACTCTATTATAGCAGGCTCTATTATAGCAAAATTTAATCCAACACTTTCCACACTACAATGTTATGAAATGAATTCAAAAGAAATTAATAATGAACATATGAAGAAAACACGGACAACGGATGAAAAAAAGAAACACTTGCCACCTACGCCGGTGCAGTTTGGTTTTACGTGTTTGGTTTAAACACTTGTATACATCTTGCTACCTATTCCGGCTTAATTTGGTTTTATACGAATTTAATAATAAACATACATATACAGAAAATACGGACAGCGGCTACAAAAGACGCGTGCACAGGGTGAAAGATGAATATAAAACCAATTCAATTAGAAATCTGTTTGAAATGCGGAGAGCGGCTTCTTTTAAAACATGCTTGGATAGCTTGGATGGTACTCCCCAATCTCGACTTGTTGGTCTATACTATTCCTTGTGGAAAGCGACAAAATGATTGAAAAGACCCGTTTGAAGTAAGCCGCCTTTGCGAACTTAAACTGGGGAATGTAGCACGAAGAATTCATCTTATTATTTTTATTGCTATTTTACGTCTCGAGTATTAGCCTGCAGAGTGGAAGTTGTCTATGAATTTTATGATACCCAAGCCAGGGAAGGATCCCACTAAAGTAGAATCATATAGACCAATAAGCCTTTTCACAACGATTTAAAAAATTTTCGATAAATTTTTGATGGCAAAGTTGACTCCAATATTGAACGCTGTAGTATGGATCCCTAAACATCAATTCGGTTTTCGGGCTAAACATAGCACACTGACTAGTAAATGTCATGAGAAAGACTTTTGAAGGCAAAAAGTATTATTTAACTCTATTCATTGACGTTTCTCGTGCTTTTGATAAAGTGTGGCACAAGGGTTTGATGCACAAAATAAATTCATACTTGCCTGCAAACACTCACAAGCTTCTGGAAAGCTACTTATGCGTCCGAAAATTTATAATCAGAGAAGGCGATTTTTATAAGCTCTTTACAGCCAATTGAATCAGGAGTCCCCAAAGGTAGCATTCTAGGACCTATTTTATAGTTGATTTACGCCTCTGACATGCCAACGAGATCCGGAGTCCACACTTCAACTTTTGCAGATGACACAGCACTCTGTAGCGTTCATAAAAACTAAGAACCAAAAATTTGTTTAGTATTGGAATTTATTTAGTATTGATTTAATTTTATTTAAATATTAGATATCTTTGTATTTTTTTTTTTATTTATTGTTGAATCATTTTTGATGAAATTGCACAATTTATAAACGAAATTTTTGTGTCCCGAAAATGATTTTTTTGATACGTCGAAATCGATGGCACAATTATCGGTTGCTAAATCAACCCACTCTAATGTACATATCATTGGTCACAAAGATATGCCTCATCACAAAAATTTGACGGAATAGTTTCAGAAGTATCGTATTCGGAAACAATTGCAAAAAAGTAGAGTTACTTAAAAAAAGTATCAAAAACAGTGTAAGTATATTAAAAATTACCTGTCAAAATCATCAGCTTTTAAAAAACTACCTTTAAAAAGTTTTTTAAAAAAACTATTGTAAAAAGCACTGAAAAAATAATTTTTGTCAAAAGTATTATTTAATAAAAGTACCTTTTAAAAAGCTGGGGTCTAATCACCGCATACGATATCGAATTAACTATCGTATCGAATAACATTACGATACATCTAAATTATGGCAACCGATGCATATTGGATCGTAATTTAAACAAAATGCAATAGATTGAAGACCATACGTTCCCTAAAAGTGGGAATACAAAAAATAAATCCTTTAACTTTTTTATATTATTGCAATACAGTTTATTCGATATCGTATGCCGTGGTACCAAAATGAAAAATTTCGATAATTTTGCTCGATATCGTATGCGGTGATTTGGCCCCTGAATTTTTTAAAAATGTACCTTTGCGCAAAAATTCATCTTAAAGATGAACTTTCAAAAAATTCATTGAACTAAGTACCCTTTAAAAAAGACTACGTTCTAGAACAGCATCGTTATCAGAAGTATTGTAGAATTCGAAAATTAGCAGAAAAAAATCATCTTAAGAAAATCACTTTTTTAAATAGGTAGTTTTTCAAAAAAATTGTGTATAAGAAGTAACTTAAAAAAGTAGTTTTTAACACAGAACCTTTTATAGATGTTTTATGAGAAATATGTCTTTGGAAACAATAAATAGGCATTAACAACTGCTTTTAAAGAAGTATAGTTTAGAAGCAAACTTATAAAACAAGCACTTTTGAAAAAGTACCTTTTGAAAAATTTATTACTTTAAAAGCTAAATTGTTTCAGAGAACGTTTTTGAAGCTCTTTATAGAAAACCTTGTTTTTATGAATGAGATTTTAAGCCGTTAAAACAACCTTTTAAAAAAAGTACCTTATATAAAAAGCATTAAAAAAACTATTTTCAACATAAGCGCTTTTAAAAATAATAATAATTCTTAGATCTAAAAAATTACAACGATATTCATAAAAGATATTTTATATATATTAAAAGATTCAAATTTCTGTAGAAAGCACTTTTTCAAAAAGAAGTATTTGTAAAAGATGTGTCTTTTAATAAAAAGTACCTTTTAAAAAAAAGTATTTAAAAAAAATGCCTGCATAAAAAGTACCTTTTGAAAAAAATACCCTTTACAAAATTCCTTTTAAAAAAGTACATATTAGGAAGATATTTAAAACAAGAATATTTTTGAAAAAGTACCTTTTAAATACGTTAAAAAAAGTATATTTTAAAAAAGTATCTTTAATATAAAGTCCATTTTAAACAAAGCACCTTTTAAAACAGTATCTTTGAAAAAGAATACATTCTAAGACAAGTACCTTTAAAAAAAGTCTTTTTTTAAAAAAGTGCTTTTAAAAACATACCTTTAAAAAAAGTAATTTTAAAGGAAAAGTACAGTTTGAGAAGAAGTTTTTTAGAGAGACACCATTATAAAATAAGAAAAGAACTTTTTACTCTCTCTGAATTCTCTCAAAAAAATATATATATTAAAAAAGAACCTTTTAAGAAAACTACCTATTGTATAAAAAGAAAAAGTCCACTTTCAAAATAGAGTAGTGTAGCGACTACGAAACAGCTAGTTGTCCCCCAGCTAAAGATTTGATTATTATTTTTCTTGTCTTCTTCAATCAAAATTATTGATCACAGCAAATTTGTATTGTAAAAAATCCTTCTTAAGAAAAAAAATTAAGAAAGGAAAAACTTGAACTAAAAACCTGTTGTACATATGTACAAACCAAACAATTTTTAATTTAAAAAATTATAAAAGTTCAACAAAAATTTAACAAATTAATATATATTTTTTTTTTATAATAGAAACTTTTTTAAAAACACCTTTAAATACGTATTTTTAAAATAAGTACTTTGAATTTTTTTCAACTACTTAGAAAAAACTCGTTTAAAAAACTTTTTTTTTTAAATAACGGTTTAAAAATGTTTTTTTTTTTTTCACAAATTACCTTTTTAAAAAATATTTTATTGTTTTTATAAAGTATTTTCTAGAAAAACACTTTTACAATAAGTACCAAAACAGAACACGAATATTTGGATAAAACGATTTTGTTAGTAAACGCTTGATCGTTATTTGGCCACTCTGCTTTCCTTGCAGCAACAATTTGTTTTTGTTAAGTACATTTAATTTGTTGCTCTTACTGTAACGATTAAATGTAAGTTTTATATAAAAAGTTTCCTGTGTGGATTTTTCCCCTTTTTTCACAATGGCTGTGTGATTTGATGATGTTGCCACAACAAATAAATAAAATATTTGTTTCTTCAACAACAGTTTTCTTGCTTTTGCCTGGCATCTCACTGGGAGAGAATACCTTTTAGTTTGTGTGTGTGTGGATGTGGGTGAGCAAGTGTTGCTTGCTGTGGACGTTTGTCATAAAGGGAATTTCTTTTGTGGCTGTTTAAGTTGTATTTTGTGTTTTTTTTTTATATTAGTTTTCATCATGGTTTCATTTGACTCTTGTGGGGTGGGTGAAGTTTAAATCGTTTAGTCAAGTGTTTCTTTTTTTTGTGATAGATTTTTTTTACTAAGATTTAACCATAATGATGTTTGTTTTTCGTTTCCCCCCCTTTTTAAAATCCTTTTATGTTGCAAAAAAAAAAAGAATGAAGTGGAAAAAAGTTGGCAAATCAACAGGTGGTTATTTGAGTAATTGATGTCTTTAGTTGCTTGAGACTTGAAGACATTTTTATTATTTGCTTTTTGTGCGTTTGGAGATAAGTTTGTTTTTCCACTATTGTGACCTTGCTGCAATGATTATGGTTTTTATGTGTTCAGATATAATTTTGTATGTAAAAGAAAGATAACGTTTTATTACTTTTGTATTGAAATAAGAGCAGTTTACTTGTTTAACTAATGTTCTCTCATGTTTTTTTTTTATTGAGGGCTCTCTTGTGAGCTGGTTTGAGTGATAATAAAAACTTTTATGGTGAAAGAGATTTTGTTAAAAATTACAGTTTTCTCTTTTTCCTTTCATTCTTTTTCTTCAAGAATTTTAATGCCAAATCTACCTATTTGTTTTTTTTTCAGAGCGATTTCCTCTAACTTCTTTAATTAAACTCAATCAAACCCGTAAACATTTTTGATCATATGAAAAAACTTTGTGCTGCCAAACATCTGTTAATTAAGTGGTTATAAAACAAAAACTGGACCAAACAAAAGGTGAGTAACGTTTTTGACACCTTTCAATTTCTTTGATTGAATATTTTGACAAAATGCGTACGATTCAGAAAACCACAACTCCGCTCATATGACACTGAAATACATTAAAAATTCTAAACACATTCGAAATAAAAGACAAAAAATATTCAGTTTTATCATATTTTGGTGTCTGTCTGTCGAAGACAAGAAATAAAAACCATTCAAGCAGTTTCCAGCCATAAATGCTGTCTTAAAGGCCTGTTCTTTGTGTGAGAATGTGTGAGTGTGTGTGTGTTTATTTTTTAACCTGGTCTGCATTATTATGGATCAAACAATTTTATCAAAACATGCATTAAAAGAAAATGCTTGTTTGTGTGTGTAAGCGAGCATGTGCGTGTATACATACGTGCGTCTATGTGTGTGCTTAAAATACATTTCTACAGTTTTCAGGTACTCCTCCTTCATTCATGATTTTTGTTTTTTTTTTTTTTTCATTTTATTTTACACATAAATTTTATTATGATTTCTGTAAATCTTTAGTAATAATCAACAAATTTTCTTTTTTTCTTGCTTATTTCTTCAATAATGACTGCAGCGTTTTTTGTCTTTGGGAGCGAATAAGTAGTTTGTTGTTATTTGTGTCTGTCAGTTCAATTTCGTTTAAAATGCGTGTAAATTTCAATGTTTCTTGGTAGATTCGTGTGAATGCATACATACGTATGTATACTTACATAAATTGTATTTATATAAACTCAGTTGGTTTTAATTTTAGCTATAATTTCTTTCTTATAAATTGTTATTAGTCAAATGTTGCTTAAAGGTTTTTTGCTCCATTTCATTCGCTCCTAAAGAGCCAATGTAGTTTTTGGCGCTACACTAAAGTTTAAAAATTTTGGTTTAATCATTAATGGGGTTACTCAGGAGACTGGCTCAACAAGATAAACAAAAATATTTTGCCTCATTACCTTCTTCTGCATTAACATTAAATAAGCTTTAGGGCAAAACACAGCTCCATAGAACAAACACATAAAAGTCACAAGGAATATGTTAGAAGACAAAAAGTATTGGTCAGTTCTTTTTATTGGCTTTTCCTAAGCGTTTGATAAAGTGTGGCACGGCGGAGCTAAACTTGTAGCAAACAGCTTTAGAGAGCCACTTATATAGCCACAAGAAATGACAATAATCCCTAAATAATTTGTGTTTTATTCAAAATCAACAAAAACTTATCCCTCCTATACATGAAGCGAAGGACCATGTAATCATCGTATATAATCTAGCACAATGGCTAGATTGCATATCTTTTTCTTATATTACATTCGTAACTGGTTCGAAGGACCATAAACGATAGAGGCAAATATTGCTAATGTAGGCTATAACAAATGAATAAAAGTGGACCCTGCTTTTATGTGGTCGTGGGTATTAAAAGAAGATAATTACCCAGTGAGTCATTCATATATATCCACTTGGCACCGATCTCGGAGAGGCTGGGCCTATAATTGCATGCTGCTGCTATCTGCAAAAGATTGGATAGGGGTGGAAGTTAGTTTGCTAAAGAAGGTCATTAAGATAAATAGGAGATGGGAAAGGATAAGGAAAATACCAATTTAGCGATATGCAAATAGCTCGAGAACCTATTTTCATAACAATTCTTATTGCAAGTAAGACTTTACAAATTTTCTTAAATGCACCCTCGAGTCCATTAGGCGACATTGTATTCAGTAGTTTGCCTTAACAAAGTGTATTCCAAAGTCACCCTAACTTCACTTCTTAAACTCTAACATTTCATTTCATTTAAATTTGATTTGTTCAATTTATTTCGTTGTTATTCCTCATGTAATTTAACGGTAATGAACGTTTATGGTGTTATTTATGAGTTTTGCGATAATTTTTTTCTTATACGTTTTTGCATTCGTTTGTTGGTTTTGTTTTTAGTTTTACTTAAACAATATTAAAAATATCACATTAAATGTGATATACACAAATATTGGCAACATATCAAGTTTGATATGGTTTGTTCGTTTTGCTTTTTTTGCTTTTTTTCTTTTTTTTTTTGTTGGTTTCTTTTGCTATTTATTTTGCTAAGATTTTGAAAGGTAGGCTTACAATGTCTTAAAGGTATTTAAAGAATTTAAACACGGATTTTAATGTTGTATGTTTAAAGAATATTAAATTGGCTTTAAGCAGGATTTTATGAAAGAACTGCTGTTTGCAAAAAAAGTATGAATAAATTGCTTACAATAAAAATAGTTGGAAATTAACCTACATTTTTCGAAAAGTCATTAATTTAATAAATACTACAAGACACAAAATTGTTGGTGAAAAAAAAAGATTGCTCAAATAAAGAATTTATTTAAAACGGATTTTAATATTTTAACGATTGCTTAAGAAATGGAAGTTACGGGGAATTTTGGCAGAAAATTGAAACTTAAAAATAATCAGTTTTTGTGGCTTAAGGAAATCAAAAATTTTCGGTGGAAGGCAGAAATAATGCTAAACTATTGAAGATTGGCTTTAAAATTCACGGGTGATAGCAATATTTAAATAAATATCAATTTTTTTTTTTTTTTAGATCTGTTGAAAATATGTTTACAATTATTTGAGATAATGAAGCTAAAGTTGCCAGCCACTTAAGTTGCAAAAACTACATAAAATATTGCTAGCAATATTTTATTTATATTGCAAAACAATGTAGGAAAGATGTTCTGGAACAGTTTTTCAAAAGCATTTAATTGCCGTTTATGTATATATTAGGTATTGTTGTAAGGTCCACAACTTTGTGTTGTGAAAAACTTTAGTTTTAAAATTACCTAAAATGTTGCTAGCAACATATTACTTTTATTGCACAACAATGTGATAAAGATGTTCTGGAACAGCTTTTCAACAATATTAATTTGTCGTTCATGCACATATTTGGTGTATTTTTTAAGGTGCACAACTTTAGCATGGCAGGAGCTTAAGTTGTCAAAACTACATAAAATGTTGCTAGAACATTTTATTTATATTGCACAGCAATGTAGAATAGATATTCTGGAACAGTTTTTCAAAAACATTTAACTGTCGTTCGCATATCCTTTATGTATATATTCGGCGTTTTTAAGGTTCTTTAGTTTGCCACAACTTAATATTTAAAATATGTATAAAAAGTCGCTGGCAATATTCATTAGATCTTTAAACCTGCTCTTACTGATATAGTACCCGGATATATAAACTTTTGGTCTACCTTTAGCTCGATTCAACCAAGATTTAAAAATGCTTTTTGTTAGTTTATTTTGAAGATTTAAGAAAAAGAAAAAATAATAAAATGTTTGATGAAAGTAAAGCAATTTTGAAACAATTGCCCAAACCGCAAACTGCTTTAAATAATATTTCATATTATTGTATTTCATATTATTGTATATATGTTTCGAAACAAATGTTGATATACTCATAGACTTAAGCAACAATATTTACTCATCGAAAGCAAGAACTATAAGAGAAGTTTCGGATGTAATCATAATGCGGCAAATGTATGCGAAGAAATAAATTAAAGAGGTCGGTGGCTGAGTGATATAAGTGGCTTTCTAAATAAAAGGTTGTCCAACTATAATGCATTTTACTAGTGAGTCTCGCCTTATCATCAAGCTTTTTGTCCAACTTTATTTAATATTTTTTTGTCTCAGTGTTTGACAAATTCAATCGTGGTGATTTATACAATTAAGCAGCGCGTTAAGTTTTTTTTAAGTCTTTTACGAAAATGGGCGTTTAAAGTAAAATGCTTTATGCGCACTTTGTAATTTTTCATGGTCCAGTATACGCGACCAAATGTGCATACCATTAGGATAATTATGCAAAAATTTCAGCAAAATTAGTCCATAAAATTTCGGGTGGTTTAATTCTAAGGGCCGATGTTGAATGTGAACCACACCTAAACATGAAATTTTTTTCTGCATTTCATTTAACATTTCTAAATCTGAGACTAATTCAATTGGAACCATGGAAGGAAACACAATCGAGCAGTGCGTTAAGGTTATTCAGGCTTGTTATGAAAACGGGCAAATCAAATCAAAATGGATATCGTGCACTTCGTATTTTTTTCGGTAAATTTAGTTGTACAAATGTGTGTACAATCGGAAAAATCTTGCAAAAACTTGAGCAAATCTGCTGCTGTTGTCGATAGTGTGGCTGAAGAGCCGTCCACCTCAACTCATTGTCGTGTGCAACCATTACAAGTCACTCGCTCAAAGAAGATTACGCATAAACTTACACGATAGCAAATTGCAATTGACTCAAGAACTAAAGCCTCTTTTCTTACTCATTACTTTTACGTCAATGGTCAATATAGTGGCAAGAAACAGCAACTTTCGAAGAAAATCAACTTCAGTGTTGAGGCAGATTTTCACCTCAGTGGATTCATCAATAAGCAAAATTGCCACATTTCAGCGAATGATAATCCAAGAGTGATGAATGCACCCAAAAAGAGTGACCGTTGGATGGAGTTTATGGGCCGGCGATATCATCGCGCTGTATTTTTTTTCAAAATGAGGACGGTAAGGTAAGGTGAATGGTGTTCGCTATCGTGAGATGACAACGAACTTTTTATGGCCCAAATTGGAAGATATAGTTGTGATTGATATGTGGTTTTAACAGGACGGTGCCACTTGCTACACAGCTAACGAGACAATGGTGCTTATGGCGTCACGTGGTGACGATGTCAATTGACCACCAAGGCCATGAGATTTGACACCATTTGACTTCTTTCTTTGGGGTTATTTCAAAGAAAAGATGTACATTGATAAGCCAGCAATATTTCAAGAGCTAAAGGATGAGATAATTCAGCGCACTGACGACATAGAACATCAATTACGAGAATGCCTCAGCGTAATCGAAAATTTGGACTATCGGATGGTGGTGTGCCGCCAAGATCGCGGCTGCTATTCGGCAGATATTTGTTCCATATATAACTGAACCTTTATTATCAATTTTTTCAGAAAGAAATTACAATAATTTCAAAATGTTTTGCTGCTAATTTTTCAACCTTTTATGTTTAAATTATTTGTGTTTTTACAATTTGTGTTTTCAAATTTATAATATTTTGTATATACAATTTTGAAAAAAATTTTCCTGAGGAAGACACACATCGGAGTGTCGAAATGTTGAATCAAATAAACAACAATAATTTATGTAAGTGGCCAACAAACAAACAATAATAATACCTAAATAGTTTGTGTTTTATTCAAAAATCAACAAAAATTTAACAACCCTTTATATGAAGCGAAAGACCATGTGGAAGCACAGTGGCTAGATTGTATACTCTTTTCTTATATGACATTGAACTGGTTCGAGGGACCATAAACAACAGAAGCAAATATTGCTAATGTAGGCTTTAACAAATTAATAATAGAAGTTAATAACAGATTGCTTGTTTATCGCTAAACTATATCTAATATAATAGTGCCTTAATCAGTTTAATAGTAAATATCAACTTTCATGGGGATATTTATATGAACTATAATTATTTCATTAAACTTATCCAAAACTTAATTAAAGCCTTCATTAACCTAATTAAATGCATCAAATAACATATGCTTATAGCAACATTGTTGTCTAATTATTTCTCATTACCAATTAAACTTGATTTCAATAAATTAACTCAGCTAAATACGAATGATCACAAATGAAATAAAACATAATAATAATTATGATTAACAATTTCAACTTGCTAAAATATACAGCTTTTGTAAAGGGTTACCCTTTAAGAAATGTAATTTTTGAGCAAGAGCTGTATGCCAACCCGAAATGTTGCACAATAAGAATTTTTAGTCTAAATAGAAACTGCTTCAAATGGATGTGCAATAGAGTGGCTTAACGCGATTCTTATTCCATGGGTCGATCTAAGAAACTTTGTCTAAGAAACTATTGGTAATGAATTTCGGTTTTCCGGATGTTTCAAAACAAATATTTTTTCTAAATATTCAAGAAAAGAGGCCAAAAAACTCTAATTACTTTTGCCAAACCTGTAAGGTTTTTTGAAACGAGAAACTTATTTTAGTTATTAATACTTATGTGCAATTGCCGCCAAGGAGAGCTGTCATAATATTTTTTGTTAGATTTTGTCACATTTTTTTATGGAAAGCTGGAGAAATCATTATGTTGCAGATGCCACACTTAGTGTCGGCATTATTCTGTATGGTCCTTCGAACAAGCCTTTCTTACAGAGAATATTAATTATAATGAATTAAATGCAAACTATTTTGAATAGTTATATATATTTTTTTTATTCTTGCATATTGTTTTAGTTTGTTATATTTATAATTATATTATTAATAATACTATTTTTTTTTTTTTGCAAAAAAGTTTAATTGCACTTCAAGTTTCGAATACTTAAGCATTTTTAATCATGTGTAATTTAACTTAATATTGTTTGGATAATTAGCAACATTGTTAAGAAAACTCATTAACCTGAACAGTTTAAATTAGGATTAATTACAAGAATAAAGTCTTAAACAATGTATTATAAATAATTTTAATTTGAAACAAATTCAAAGTAGTTGAGATAATAAGCTTATAAATAGCAGCAACTGTTTGCTGTTTTAATAAGTAAAAAAAATTTAATAAGTAAAAAAAGTTGATAATTAAAAAAAATTTAACAGGGCACAAAGTTTACTACAAGACCTGCTTGATGATTGCGTGAAGTATTCAATCTAGTGGGTTTAAATCAGTGTCGGCCAATATTCAAATTTCCTATATCCGCGAGTATACAACACAAAACGCAACTGCTGCGACGCACTAAAAAAATTTTTATTAAAAACGAAGGTATACGTTCAATTGGGAATATTTTTACTTTATAAGAATGATCATCAAAGACTTTCTTAAAATAGGATTTCACTGCGCGGCTTTTCAAAAATACCCTTTAATTTTTTTCTGTTATTAATACAAGCGTATAGTTTTTAACGTATGTATATGGCCACCACTGCTTTAATTTAGCTGCCATATTTCCATAGACAACTGCCCATGTTTGAGCATGCTGCATCATTTAGATCCTGTTTGATAGCCTCCCATAGCAGACCTCCTCGTGAATTAGAAAAAAACTGATTTTCGTAAATTGATTAAGCTTTATTTTTTCATAAAAAGGACACCCCTGCAACCAAGCAAAGATTTCATAAATACTACGGGAAATCTGTCCCATCAACTTCAATGGCTAAGATGTAGTTTAATCGGTTCTGTTGCAGAAATCATCACGCTAGAAATCGTGGATAATATTCATAAACTTATATTAGATGGTCGGAGAATGAAGGCACGTGAAATGGTAGAGTTTTTGAACATGAACAAGTTATCAGCGAGATGGAAGCCATGATTGCTTACATTAGACCATAAGTGCAACTGTGTGACCACTTCAAAGGGGTGTTTGGCGTTGCCCAACCACAAAACGGATAAGTTTATACGCTGTTAAATAGCCTCAAGCGAAACAGAGATCCATCACAATAGCCCAGAGATCAAGGAACAATCAAACCAGTCTGTAAAAAAGTGCAGTTCCCTGAATACAAGGCGCGTTTGCAACTTGTGTAGACAGTATAGGAATTGCTAACCCATCCAGCATATTTTCTAGATTTAGCCCCTTGCGACTATTTTCTTGCTCCAATCCTCTAGAGATGACCGGGTGGTAAGAGATTTGGTTGGAAATAGGAAGCATAACCAAGAAGTTATAGTGAACGTCTATTGTAAGAAATCCTTTTATTTGTAAGGAAAAAAATTTCGAAAACTGGACTAAATATGGATCTAAAAGGAGATTATAAAAAAAACACTTATTTGCAGTGGAACGCTTTGGCTCGCGATAGACACTGAAGCTGACTCCTAACATCAAGAGTTGGACAAAAAGTAAAAGCGGGGAAGTAAATTTCGAGACCACACAACTGTAATCGGACATGGATACTTAATGCAGCTCCTTCATCATATGGGAAAGTGCCATACGCCATAAGTCTTGCAGCAGAAGAAAAATATTTTGAATAACGTGAAACACGCCTTCTTTTTCTGCACACACTACGCAACTGAAAGAGAAATGCTGATATATAGCAGAAGATGCTTGTTAATGCATCCCAATGGATAGCAGTAATGAATGACTGTGAGCGAGTTCTTCCAGAAAAGTAGAAATATATTGACGATGTCATCAGCCTAGTAAATTTCAGATTGATGATGGAATAAATGTGTAGCTTGGACGAATACAGATCAATTGGATGCATAAGCCACATCAGGAAGCACCATGAAGCACTGGAAACTAGTTCTGGAGTGGATAACTTGTCCAAAGTAGATAATAGAGCTATAAGTGGAGTTTTACATACCACAAACGTGACGACCTTAGCAAGAAGAAAGTATATCTTCATACCCAAAAACGGAATTCGTTTAATAAGTTAATAAAATATGCGAATATAGACTTGTAAATAAATTCGAGGAGTTGAACAAATATTCAATAAAAATATTTGTTCAATGAATGCAAATTTTTTTTCAACAACAAAAGAATATGATATCAATTTGTTTTCCTTTTTGGTACACATATCGCATAGTTCCCATCCTATCCACTCTTTCGCGGATGACAGCAACATTTGCCATTAACACACAAACAAACAACCGCAAGTGCTGCTTCATCTGTACTCATGGATGGTATAAATATTGAGCAATCAGTTGCTCTTGATTTTCTTGGAATGAAAATGCAGTATGATGTTCGCTATAGTGAACACATTTTTCATGTCTCTAAAGAAGCAGTCAAGTGCTTCGGGATTTTGAAACGGTGTAAGATGTACTTCATTTCATCCTGTCTATATCCGTCCGAAAATAGAATACAACTCTCGTGTTTGGGCCGTTGCCTCAAAGTTTATTGGGGTTAAAAATTGTTGGGGTTACTTGACCGTGTGCAGGAGAAGGCGCAGAAATTTATCGGTGGCAGTAGATTATCCAACTCTATTGACGCACTGAAGTATTGACGCAGTGTAGGGTGCGTTGCTGTGTTGTATTGTTACTACATTGGTTTTGCTCTGACGAGATTAGGGATCTTGTTCCCAAAACTCGCACATCCATTTGTGGTCGATTGCCAGGGGAATCGTACAGCGCATTACAGAAAATTCGTTTTTCAGTCGTACACTTCGCCTCTGGAATAAGTTGCCTGCAGACGATTTTCCTGTCTGTTGTAACGTTGGAAAGTTCAAGTCAAATGTTCACAAACACTACTCCCTCTTTCCCCTTCCTCACAACCTATTTACCTAGTTGTTGTTTCGAGAAAACCACATTTCAAATTTTTAGTCTCCATGCAAGTTTTAGAAAAAAAAAAAATATTAGAAAATATCTTCTAAAGGAAACAGTTTAAAAGTAATTTGAATAAATTTTTGCACAATATAAAAAGTAGTAATGTGAACAATTCTGCATTGTTAACTCGAAAAGCTCATTTTTTGAGATGGGGCTATTTTGCAACAAAGGAGCGATAAGTGTGTATCGGTAAAAATAATTCAGTAAAATTATTTGTTGAAAAACTATATTTTTTGAAACAAAAATTTAAAAAGATCTTGATTTTTTAACACGCTTGCCTGGTATGTTAGTTTGTTTGAGTGTTTGTATGTTTGTATGTGTGTAGGTTTGTATTTTTGTATGTTTATATGATTTGTATGTTTGAATGCTTGTGTGATTGTATGTTTAATTGTGTGTGATTTGTTTGTATGTATATAGCTTTTGCAACCCCTTTTATATGCTGTGTGTGTTTTTGAGGAATTTGATATTCCTCTATAGGAGATAGTGTTTTTCGCGATTCCCGAAATCAATTTGGAAACTCCCAAAAAGTCGGAATTGGTTCGCTAACCATATTTAAAATTTTGCCGAATTTGTGTGCTTTTTGTACAACGAAACAACACTTTTCAACGTTATTAACACGCTTACATTAGTTTTGCTTGTATGTGTGTAACTTAAAAACACCCGTTCACTATCCAGTTCGGAACCGGGTTTTCATATTCGGTGCGCTTTTTTGCCGTGAAACATCTGTCTGAACTTTTAAAAGTAGTTTTGGACCCGGTTATACGGTTATCCGCGTTTTTGTCAGTTTTTAATGGTTTTTGGTTGATTTTTACCGGCGTTTTATCGATTTTTACCGCTTTATGGCAGATTTTGGCATTTTTTTTCTGGAAATTTTGTCGAGTTTGTGTGCTTTTTGTGCAACGCAACAACACTTTTCAACGTTGTTAACACGTTTATATTAGCTTTAATTGCATGTTCGTAACTCAAATACGAACTCCGGTATCGAACTAAAAATTAAGAATAAATGTTAAAAATACATTTAAAATAATAGTGAACGAAAAATTAAAATAATATTGTGAAAAAAGCGTGGGACGCGTTGTACCATACTTTTCGTTTATAGAGTGACCAACACCTTTTCACAATAGTAGTAGTATTTTTCTTTCACTCTTGTTGTAAGGTACATTAACAGACTGAAGTCTCACCCGAATCCTCTCGCACGTAGCATCCTTAACTTTGGTTGCCACACTCGACTGAGAAGGATGGACACCCTTGTAACCATCAGAGCGTTGGAAAGGTGATTTACCAAAAAAATACACGCAAGAAACAACCTTTCGTCTAGTATTGGCTGGACCCAAGTAAATAAAATTTTTCAATATTAATTAATTTTTTTTTCTATATTAATTAATGAATTTTTAGTTTTAAGATTTGCATACTTATTGTTAGTTCTTTTAGAAGATACAATAAATAATTGATTTATAAAAAAAAACTCTTGTTGTAAGCTTAATTTTAAAATCATTTCTTACTTTCTAAATCGATATCGAAGCCTATATTTTAGTTTTTTTAACTAAATTAATTAAACTGTAATATTTCTGTGTACCGAAAATAAAATTGATCAGAAGAACGCAATTTTTACTTAAATAGACATGAAGTTATCGCAAATTATTGTTTATATTTTTCTCAAAATGATTACATTATTTCACATACGAATAATTCGTGCTTTTTTTTTTTTTTTTTTTTTTGATAGCATCCCATTTATCTAACTGCATTAGGTTTGTAAGCAGTTTAAGGTTTGATTTGATTTCTATTAATTTATTATATTTTTTTATTGCAATTTCATTTATTTGTCTTAATAATTTTTGATTAATTTAACCCTGATTTCTTATTATTATTATTTATTTGTTCATTTCACTCTAAATTAATTCATAATTTGTCTTTTATTTTCTCAAGCAACCAAAGTCTGTCTGTCCGCTGCACACCAACATACTTGCACTTGTATGTTTGTGCGTGTATATACCAAAGTATGCTGTGGTGGTAGTTATTAATTGATTTGTACTTTATTATTCTTTAAATATCAAACGATCATCATCAACATTATTATTATTAAATGCTGATTTTTGTAGGTTAGTGTTCTTTATGTCTTGCTGCCTGATCATTTTTATATATTTTTTTCTCCTTCTTTTTTTTGCACCAAACATTTTCAATGAGTTATAATTTAAATTCATTTAAATAATTTGTGATTTATAAAAATTTATTTCAGCTGAAAAAAAAAACATTTTTTTCATACAGCCTGGACTTTGCAAAATTGTTATTCTTTTATAATTTATTTTCTGTATGGAAAGAGTTCATTGTAAAGATATTTAACCTTTTAATTAGAATATAATATGCTATTTAAAGTAATATAAAAAATGGGCAAATTTTCTTTCGCTTGAGCTACAAATTTATTTAGATTGTGATTTATTTATTTTAGAGACTTGTAGCGTATTTAATACTTGAGGCTTGCAAGCTTTGCAGGCAATAAGAAAACGGCGATCAGAGATGAAATATCGAATAATTCCAAAACACTATATAAAGATGTTTTTGTGTTTATTAGCAATTATAGATACTTCGAAATTGGATAGGTGTTAAGCTTATGACAAGTTGAAATATATTTTCAAATATTTAGCTATAGACATATTACTTTATTTTCAAAAAAGTAATGAGAATTAAAACCCAACGTGTTGTAATAACCTTACAAACATATTTTTCCAAAGGTTTCTATGTCATTGTTTTTATGTCAATGTGTGAATTAAATTAGTTATGTCTATTGATGATCAGTATAGCACCTATGAAATATAGACATGTAGATAGCTGGAAAACACAACAAACAGCTGTATATATTTTTTTATTGGCAAACATTTTAATTAGTTATTAATGAAAATACCGGATGCCCCCGGAAAGGTATACTACTTTGTTTTGCTGCTAATTTCGTAAACAATAGCCTTGACATTTCGTATTTTACAGTCGTGAAGTAGACACGTAGCAAATTTATTATAGAAAAATATTTGACAAACCAACGTATTTTAATCGTTAAAACATTTTATCCAAATCAATCATCGATTACTGTGACGATGAAAAAGTTACGTGATATTTTTGGGAGAAACAATGTGCTTCAAAGAAAGATGGTCTGTAGGTAGTAGGCTCAAGCATGGACCACAATTTTCTACAAGACCGGCTGAAAATATTACTGCTGCTCAAGAAAGTGTCCAAAACAATCCATCAACCTGAATTCTACGATATACTGAAGAGCATGGTCTCCACACAATTTCAAGTACAAAGTCTACTTATGATTAGGGTAGCTCCTATGAAATGTCGACATACAGATAGCTGGGAAACATAGAAAACAAGCTGTTTATTATTTTTTGTTTTGTAAAATATTTAACGATATAAGATTCATTCTCTTTCATTTAATTAAAAACTATAAGCAAACAAAGTAGTATACCTTCTCGGGTAGGCCATAGGTCTCTTAACTTTTGAAATTACCAAGAAAAATAAATAGCCACATAAACAGTTGTACATATAAACAGCTGTATATTTATTACGAAATTAAATGGAACTTTATGTTTTGAAAATTACATCACTTAAATGCGATGCCTGTTCACTCTGGCACTGATGCAACCTAGACCGGAAGTTTTCAATGACCGCTCTACAAGTATCGGTTGAAATGTTTTGAATTTCCTCGCGTATATTTTTCTTTAGTTCGGTCATTTTCGTCGGGTTGTTACTGAAAATGTTGCTTTTTACACATATCCAAAGAAAAAAGTCCATGGATGACAAATCGGGGCTACGGGTTGGCCAGTTAATGTTACCTCTTTTCGATATGATATTCCAAAAACTTGTCGAATTGCAGCCAACGAGTCATTTGACGTATGGCATCTTGCTCCACCTTGTTGTAAAATGCGATTTAGGGATGATCGAGGTATATATAAAACCGTAATCCACTTACAAGTAGAGAGGTTGGGTTGTTCTCGAACAGATGCTAGTACTCGCTTTACGTTTTCTGGTTCCTCGATGTTTTAGGATGCCCGGATCGTTGTTATGATAATGTTGATCTAGTTATCTCCAACTGAGAATCGTTGAATAATCACTCCTATCGCGAATATTAAACTGACAACTAAATTTGCATTTAGCTTCGGTTGCATAATCATTGTTGCGATAGTATTCGCGTACGCAAAATGCGACTTATGATCATGGTCCATTTTGTATTTAAAATTAAACAAAACCCCGATTTTAAACATTTGTTTAGCAACATGTGTCTCAAATTCAAACAAGTTGCAGTCCTTTAGATTCAACTATAAATTTGCCAATAATATCAAATCACATATTTGAATTTTTTTTTTAACCATTGGAATATTTTTTCCTTCAGACAAATTATTTTGAACAAAGTTTTTCATATAAATACCTTTTACACATATAAGCTTGTTTAAAACCTAAACGATATTAATAGCAAGAAAAAAATTTAAAGCATTTTCCTGCCCGGAATAATAAACTAGAGCTTAAAACGATTATAGATGTTAAACAAAATATTGAAACATAACACCCAATGGCTGCAAATAAATTTTGCTGAAATAATTTTATAAGCGACAGAAATATAAAGATATTTCATTAAAGTACTTTTGCATTAAACTTGCTTTGCCTTGTTTACGAACTTGGAGCAGAGCAAGTAATCTGTTACTGCGCTTAGAGGTAAAATTCTTTAAATGTCTTCTTTATATAGGAGTACATACAAAAAGCATTAGAGAATTCTTCGTTTTACTCTTAAGCACCATATCATATGCTTACCCCTAATACTAACACATGGTGAGCCCGCATTTGTAAGCATTTATAAATTTTACATTTACTGCAAAACACTGTTTGGTTAAATGACATAATGAGGTATATTTTGCATTATTTAACTTGAGAAAAAACCAAGTACTCATACAAACAAACACAAGAAAAAATGTTGAGACAACAACATAAAACCAACATTATACTACATGTGGTATACATGTATACATATATTTTTGTTTTGAGAGGTGGCGGGAATACTGATTTAAAGGCGTTGAATGCAAATATAGTATAATCATTCAAAATTAAAATTAACTTCTCTCTTAGCACCTCATATGCTAAAATGTTTTCTACTACGTTCATATGTTTGTTCATTAAAGTTTGCTTTCGAGATAAAGAAAATACAAATTTAAAGTTGTAAATTTTTGGTGGTAATTTTGTGTAACAAGCTTAATGTATTAAAGTTATTAAAAAACAATATTTCTACATTAAACATTCTTATAATTGCAGAGGTGTGATTTAAAAAATTGTTAAATTTTCTACACAAAAATAAATATGTTTAGAAAAATTAAACAAGCAAACTAGAATATAATATATCTTACTATAGCAACATGTTGCAGAGCTGTATACAACCTTATGTTACACTGTTGAATAACATTTTAATATGAAGAAATAGCTTTTAAAATACTTGTTAAAGGCTCTTAAGTGGTGTTTTGGGACACGAATGAGTGATACGCCTAGAAAGTTTGTAGGAATTAAGCTCATAATATTAAGTATATTTCATACAAATTTTCTAGACGTACGAAGGCGGATACTGCTAAAGCTAACTAAGTAGGAAACAAGCATTTTTTTTTAAATCACTTATTTCTATAGCTAGCAATACACTTAGGTTAGGTTGTACACTTGGGTTATTTTTGGTCCCGTTGTGTTGTCTCAGGGAGGGGTGCAGTCTATGAGACTTACACTTCCTCTTAGCTCAATACACTTAGTAGGAAAATATTCCAAATTTTTAATACCATCTGAATAACACGATTTTAGGAACCCCTCAAAATATGCGTTACTTTCGGTAATGTTCTTGTGTGCAATTTACTTAATTTTGGCGGCCACACTCGGTGAGAAGAAGGGATACCGTTGTCTCCATCAGCACGTTCAATAGGTGATTTTATCGATATTGCTTCCGCATAGTAAAACTTTTGTCTAGCATTGGCTGGACTTAAGTAAAAAGCACATTTTTATTTCTATTTTATTTTGTTTTTAGTTTTATACTTAGTACTTATTGTTAGCTCATTTTGAAGTTTCAATAAATAAAAAACGCTTAAAAAAACTTTCGGTAATCACTTCTTCGTTTGCGATGAATCTTTTTCTTGTGAGCCATTTTTCAAGTTTGGAAACAAGAAAAAGCCATTAGCACCGAAATCTGTGCCTCGTTTCTGTATTACTCGCATCGAGAAATTTCTCACAAGAAACAAAGGAATTGACTGAGAAACTATGCGAATTGAAACAAAAAATGGAGTTTCTCACATAATTGTTTCTGTATCTTTGAGAAGCGAGAAATATCTGTCAAAATAGCTTTTTTGACGTAATTCATTGGAAGCTTGTGAGTAAACCTGTTTCTGTATTAAAATTTTGTGAGAAGTTTCTCGCTAGAACTGCCAAAACTTTTCACAAATAAAAGAGTTGCGGAAGTTATAAATTTAAAAAATATATAATTGACATAATGAATGCAAAAAGTGTAGAAAAGGTAAAGTTTTTAAATATTTATACACATATTGTCATAAAAAATAATTTGCAATTAATAAAAGTTTACTTGACATACATATTTTTACACAAAATTTGTCAATTAAACCTTTGTTATGTGTAAATTATTTATTATGAATACGGCAGATATTGAATGTAGTTCATTATTCATTTCTTCTTTTTATTTTAGAAAATTGAAAGATATAGTATAATAAATATATAAAAATTATGAATTTTTTTGGTTTTTTCTTTATTTCTTAATATTTATGTACATACATACAGTATGATAAATTAAAAATTTAATGGCAAAATCTTAATTTTAGCCTGTCTCGAATGCGAGAAGCTTCCCTCATCGGTTCAGGAACTAAAAAAGGGTCAGCTGCAGCCCTTAATCTCTGGCTGTAAATGCGTAACATGTTTCGCCGGTCATATTGGTCAGCAACCATCACCACAAAACTATACCTTATTGAAAGTTTTTATGAAATTTATTTATGATTTGAATGTGTTTTTATTTATGTACATGTGTTATTGATTGACACAATTAAGTAAACATTTGTTTCTTAAATTTTCTTTTTGTTTGATAAATTTTTCCTATATTCTTCTTTTTATTTGTTTACTTTTTGCATTTTGACAACCGCTTAATGGAAATATTCCAATAAAGACGTAACTAGTATTGCCTCTTTTCCATTTAATATACAGAAACGCTGTTTTTCTCGATAGTCGAGAAACGATGGAATTTTATGTTTCATAGTTTTCGATGTGAGAAACTTTTCACCAATCTTACAGAAACGAGGCACTGGACTATAAGGTGGATGAACAACTAATTCGTAGTATCTTTCACATAATCTCAGTATCGTATCTAATGCTGTATGAACCGGTTCGTTGTCTTGATTTTTTATTTTTATTTATTTTTTTTATTAATTTCCATTACAAAAAGTATATTTATACACAAGTATTTAATATTTGTCAGAGCGACACTAAGGCTTATTTGGCATTAATCAATTAACCCAGTAATGCACGATAACACTTTCCTGTTATTGGTGACCCTTTTCCAGGAAAATCGATGGGCAATATTCCGTGCGCATCACAAAAAACTTTGCAGTCGATTTCACTATCTTCGCGTTCTTCGGAGCACTTCCAGCAGCTCCCACAAATTGTTTCGTTTGATTTTTGATTTCAGGTGTAGAGTGGTGGACATACGTTTCATCAACAGTTGACGTCAAAAATCTGCAGGATTACTCATTACCATGTCTAAACATTGCTGTGAAGTGATTTGTCGAACTTGTTTTTGTTCGATACTGAGTAAGCACTGCATCCATTTTGCCAATAGCTTTTCCATATGCAAATGTTCATGCAAAATGTTGAACAGATGTTCATATGATATGTTTACCATTTAAACAATCTCACGTAACTTGACTTGGCGATCATTCATAACGATATCGAGGATTTTCTTGATGTTTTCTTCCGTAACCACTTCACTTTTGACCTTTCTGTTGATAGTATTGTTGCAGTGCTTGTTCGCCCGTATTTAAATTCAGTAATCCCATATTTTACCATTTAATCTGTAGGAGCAGACTCGCCGTAATGGTTGTCAGTCTTTTCTTTTGCTGTTTTTCCTTTCAAGTATTATGTAATTCACTTTTTTTTAATTTTTCAGGAAACACAAAATTTGCCTACTTCAAACGACTATAACAAATAAACTAATCGATGAATTTAGATGAAATTTTAAAAATTGCCATTTGACAGATAGCACTTTCAGATTTTTTTTCTGTATTTGTGCTGCCAACTAGGTAGATTCAATATCTGCCCTCGTATGAGTAATTAGTGCTTCAGAAACATCACATTGATTTAATAAATTTTTTTCAAATGCTCTTATTTTTTAAAATGTTTTCGTGGGATAAAAAATTTATATACGAGTTCAGTGAAACGTTTCATTACTGGGCATTTGCCTTTGCGGTATTTTTGTCTAGCTAGCGGATACCTATCACTTAAACAGTAAGCCTGGTGGCAGATTTATATTTTCAAAACAAACAAAAAAAAAAAAACTTAATAATTGACACGAAGCTTTATTATAAGCATTGAAGGATAAAATGAAAATGCGGATTATATTTTTTAAACAGTATGTCATCCAGATGTCTTCTATCGAGTTAAACACAGTGTTCAAAACGGAGCCTTGTGTTCTTAGAACTATCGAAAAAAATGGTACAATTATTTCTTGCACAGATAACCAACCAGCTACCCTGGTGCAAAGAAACGATTGTTGATTTTTCAGTGGAGGGTTGCGGGTTCTTGGAGACCAGTTACAGCAGTTCTGCTTGCTGACGTCCCCGTTTAAGTGAAAATGAGCCTCGTTTCTCAAAAAAATGGGATTTACAGTACGAAAACGCTTTAACAAAAATATGTCCACAGCGAAAGCGCGATGCTCACTCGAACCACTGCGACAGCATGACACACAATGGATAATTTCAACAGCGCCATCCTCCGCCCTCATCGTTTATTACTTTTTGAAATAATCATATTCAAAAATATAAATTTGCCACCAGACACCCTGTAAAAGACACACATTCATTATTTCAAATATTTTTTATACAATGCTACATATTATTAAAACAGTGCTACGCTGGCCTGTGGCGAAAAATGTATACATATTAAATGTTTTAACTTAGTTCATCAATTTAAGTTGAGCTTATGTTTTTAATAAGTTGAAATATAACAAGGTCATCTCTAGTAAAACGTTTCAAATAGGAAATTTGTTTTAATGCCTCTCCGTGAAAATTTACACAGTCAGTTATTTCTACATGCACCTCATCTTCAAAGTCTTCAGGCTGATACATATCCTCAACAGCTCTTGAACTTAATGTTTCAATATAATATTTAATGTAGACGCTTTTTCCTCCTTTTGAAATTTGTTCCAATCCATCTGATTGATCGAACAAATTATAGTCCCCAAAATACTGCTGTCTTGGCAGAGATACCTGTAATGTAAGGAACCAGAACTGGTGAAAAGTAGACTGAGTTAGTTAAGAGCTGATGCACTTTGTGGGCTTCGTGCAAACATCTTCTCAAACCTATAGCCTTTGTCTGACTGTCTGACAAATTGTGTATAGAAAAGATTAAAGAACCCAAGTTTACATCATGCAACCAACTTCTTTTTTTTTTTGGTGGTGAGCATAAAGAAGATAGGAATTGAAAGGCGTACTCATATCCCTTAATAGCCGAGTGGTTTCTTGAGAAAACAGCCAGCAACGTTTAAAAATTCGCTAAGCGATTATTTTAAAATCATGTAGTTTAGTCATATATTCTGTTGTCTGATGCAAAAGCCACTGTTGAAGTGCTAAAAAAACCTAATTATTAATTGTATGTGCCAAGTGCTGTGATTGTGCCTCTCAAAATTGTGTATATTTTTTTCATAGAGAAAAACAAATTGTGTGAAGTACATTAAGGGCATTTTGAGTGCTGAAAACTGAAAGGCAACGTAGTTTAAGAGAACTTAGCAAAGAATGTGTCAATTCACAAAAAAAAGTATAACTTTAGAGCTATAAATTTGTTTCTTGGCCGTTTAAAATGTATGCGAACGTTAACGTTTAAAAACAGTTTAGAAACAGGCCTTAAAATCATTCAAAAATAAAATATTTCCATTTGTAGAATAGTCTTAGCCAGTATTTCGGTGGTAATATTGGTTTTTTTTTTTTAAATAATCTTGTGTTTATTGATGGATGGTTCCTTGAGAAGCCACCAGGCGCTAGCAGCTGAAACTATTTGTATATAGAGTTATTTATTTTTTGGCCTTATAATTTTAATAATTCGTTTCAATTTCGGAGTTTTTTCATTTATATGTATATGAATTTACATAATTTTTGTTCAAATGGTTCCTTAGACTTTTTGAAATGGCAAGAAGATTACGATGTTTTAGAAGAACTTTTCGAGTGGGCTTTGGATGCCTCGATGGCTGATTTGGTAGAGTACTCCTACAACAGTCTCAAGGTCGCAGGTTCGATTCCTGCCTCAGACCCTGGGTGTTACTGGAGACAAACATAAAAGCTTTGCAGTTGTTAAAAAAATAAAAAAAAAGTTACTGCAACAATAAAGTAGCTTTTCTTTTCTTTTGTAGTATGTCTTTTCTAAAGACATCCACCCGGGATTAGCACCCCGATGATGAAAACCGATAATTATGAAGCACCCGATGCCTAAGAGTTCGGCAACTGGACTGGTTATCCTCAGGGTGATATTGTTAAATTCCCTCTCACCAACCTTTCATGGCGGGCTAGCCAAAGACACACTCCTGCTGAAAATATCCGTTAACATCATGTCCCCAATGTTTATAGAGTAAACTTCTTCCTTGACTTCATCTGGTGTGATTTCGCCATTAACCCTCTTGACCTCCAGACTATCTGGAGCACGCAGATGCTATATCCAATACCCGATGCGCAAACCTGAAACGCCAGTAAAAGGCAAGTGATCCGAAATCGGGCTGGTTATCTCCGGGCTGACATTGTTAAATGTCCTATAACCAACCTTCCATGGCGGGCTAGCCAAAGACACACTCTTCTGGACAATGTCCATATAACGACCCCAATGTTCTTAGCGTCAAGAACCTCTGGATTACGATCTTTGGTCCCCGCTTCTCCGGCACCGTGATAGCCAGGCCAACTTTAACGAATTTTGTATTATCCGCAATTTCCTTGCTCTCTACTTCTGATGTAGAACGGATTATAACACACCATCATTGGTTGCTTGGTTGATTATGACACCATCCTTGGTTGGCCACTTACCTACCCTATCACCTTTTCTACCGGCTCTTTAGAGATCTTGCCATCTTTACTCTCCAACCACAACTGAACACGTTTCCAATGTTTTGACCACCGGTAAGGCCAGAAAAACTGGAATCGTCACTGCAACCCCAGTCCTGACACTAGTGTTAACCAGAGCAGTCACCAACGGTGGGTGAGCCTGTCACCCAACAACACCAGCCTCCACACGCGCTCTCAATCGCTGAATTTCCGCTATGAGTTTCATAAGTACCACCTCATATTTTGCAGCCTGTGTCAAGACATTCTGCGTCATATTACTACCCATTGAGGAACTCTCCTCCAGAACTCATCTTCTAACGTTTTAGCTTCTCTTAGGAGTGGCCGTCCCACTATCTGAATGTAGTTCATACTATAGAATGAACTATTAGCGGTACTCCCAGGAACCAACTTTGCTTTAATATAGGTATACTATTGGCCCGCTGGAATCAACCAGGTATTTTTTACCTCTGCGAGGTAAACATAAAACATGAAAAAATAAAAAATGTAGAGCAAATCATGTTAAAAATTATTCATTTTATAACACACGAGAATGCATATTTTTTTCAGTTGAAACAACCAAAAACTTTAGTCAAGGGATATGAATTTACTCATGCAATTCGTTCGTTACATGTGAAGTTGGCTGCAGATCTATTTTGATATTTTTTTATTTCGTATACATCAATAATAAAAAAATTCTGCGTTAAAAATCGCACAAACAAACAAAAAGTTCAGTATGTTAAGGGATATGAATGTACTCAACGAATTTGTTTGTTACATGTGAAGTTAGCTGTAGTTCTATCTACAGCTAACTTCACATGTATAAAAATGCTGCGTTAAAAATCGCTTAATGTAAACATAGACCAAATTTTAACACAGTAACGACGAAAATTGAGACCCAAAAATCTGTATGAAGTAAACTGGGACCTGAAAGACAAAAATCTTTACATTTGTTTGTCTTTTTAGCTCAACCGCATAATGATGTTGGGGAACGTTACACAAAAGAGCCATTTTCTGGTTGCAAATATGTTTCTTTTCGCCGTTTCAAATGCTTATATAACGTTAACGGTCGAGATTGTGAAGCCAGCTTTTTACTGTATTAAAAAGTCCTTTTTATACATTTCACTTATTGATCTGGTGTAACAGGGTGCCAGCCACTGAAGAGCCAACCCATTTGGGTCCAGTTTGCTCCTGTAGTGTTAGCTTTTTAGCAGAATTTTTGAAGTTATTTTACATGACAAATTTCTAAAATTGGCCTAAGCCAGCGCTCTTTAAGTTTTAATTGTCTATAAAAAAAAACATTCAAGGGAATAAATTAATTTAAAAAAATTGTAAATTTCAATCCTTCAACCAGAAAAAAAGAACGAAAAGAACAAAACATAGAACTGAAATCAGATTTATGGCACGACATTTACAAAAACAACAATGACATGAATAAGTTCGTGTGAGAACATGGTTAAAACCAAAAATTTTAACACAGACTGGCAATAAAGGAAGGTGACGCATGCGCAAGATATTAGCATGAACAACATTTAACTTTAAGCCACAGCGAAGAGGGATAGAAATGTGCTTTAAAAAAAACAGAGTATTAATAAATTTTATATTAAGATCGCGTGCAAAATTTTTGATTATTAAATGCAAATCAGAAATTAAGACAAATGTGTTAAAAACTGGCAATTAAAATAAAAAACAATATTTAACAAAACAAAAAAAAAAAAAACAAAAAAGGAGAAAAATAATGTCCGCCAAGAATTTTAAAAGAAAAATATTTTAAATTCATTAAAAAAGAGAAGCCTTAAGGGGATATACGTTTAAATTAAACATTTAGGACTAAAGGTGCTGCAATATATACTTATTAAAAAATATTTTGGCTTTTAAGGAGTGATTACAGTTTTAGCAAATATTTTGTGTATAAGATAATGTTGGTGTTCGATTTTTTCCTCATCTGGTTTGTATTCTTCTCTTTATATGTTTTATTTTTTAATTGCAAATGACCTTGATTTAATAAACTAAATTTATAGTTCTTATCTCTGAATTAATTGTTTACAAGCTGTAATATTGTTGTAGCAAAACACCACACCCTGTTTTCCTATAACCCAAAATCCAAAAAAAGCTAATTTAAAATCTTTTTATTGCTAATAAAGTTTTAAATAAAATTTCAAATTGTAAACAGAATTATGTCTGACTCTACATATTTTGTGTTTATTTTTTTCGTTGTTTTTTTTTTTTTTTTTTTGCCCTGTGGCCAAACAACAATCACCTTTAAGCGGGGATTAATTACAACAATTAATTTCGCACTATAAATTATAGAAAAAAAAACTGCTCAATCGCAGTTTAAAATACGAATGCGATATCGCACAAACACACATACATACACGCACACTTCGCCTTTCAAACTCTTTGACATATTATCGCAGTCAAAGCTCTCGCCTGAATTCAAATCTTACAAAACCACAAACTCCATGTTCAATTATGCAGCAAATATTTAAACTTCAACTGCAACAAACACAAAAAACAAAAAATTTTTTATCATTTAAAATTAACTTAAAGAAAGATATTTAGAGTTGTAGCTCAAAAACTACATGAATTTTATGCCTGCCAATAAAATAAATGTGAGTTGCGGCATTATGGAAAAAATTTTAAGAATTTTGGTAAAAGAATATTAAGGCCCCTCTTTTATATTCTATTATATGAATGGTGCGAATTTTCTTGAGAACGCCATTGGCAATACTGTAACTGCTACTGGCGAACGCTACAGCCCCCTGAAAAGCTATTTCTTACTGGCAGAATTGAATGAGCACGACCTGGCGGACATATGGTTTTAACAGTCGCTGCAATTGCGCTCACAGCAGGAGCAACAGTAGATATTATGAATAAAACTTTTCTTATTTTTCTTATTTAAAAAGTAATTTTTTTTTTGTAAAAGTACCTTTTTATTAAAATTATTTATTTGATTATTTAAACATTATTTTATTGTGCCATCCACAAAAATAAGTTTTGGTAAAAATAATTACTTAAATAGTATATAATAATTAATTATAGTAATTAAATTAAATAATACATATAAAAGTTTGTAAATAATATCCCAAAAAAGAAAAGCCGTTTTGACTACATATACTTGTAAAAGCTTTTCAACAGATTTTAGTTTGTTTAAATCAAGTGCGCCCCGGCCTATGCGCTTGATGCTCAATTGCTTTTGTAATAGCGCTTTTTAAAGTTAGTTTTAATTTTAGTGCAGAGAAGAAAGATGTTGCGCAACTGCTAAATGTACAACTAAGTTCACGACTTTTTATGACATAAGTTTTAACTTATTTAAGCTACGAGTATATTCATATACATATTACAGTGAAATTCACCACAAATATATAGCATATAATATTCTGCTGCTTAAAGTTATCCTATATACAGTTGTTCATAACATTTATTTGTACCCAGCAACAATCTTGTTGTATCGCTGTTGCAATATCACCCAGAAAAATTCGTTCTGCTTTTTAAAGTTAGGTTTGTATATAATACAGAGAAGAAAAATGTTGCGCAACATTGCTATATGTACAACAAAGTTCACGACTTTTTATGCCTTAAGTTTTATCTTATTTAACCTATACTCATTCATATGTATATTATTGTGGATTTCAGCAAAAATATATATCATATATATCATATTCTGTTGCTTAAAGTGATGTGCTTGATGCTCAATTGTTTTTGTAAAAGCGCTTAGCTACAGGGCTGTGCTCTTTAATACACAAATGCTGCGCGATTGTTAGTGTGAATTTTGTTTTTGTAAATGTTTTGCTTTTTACAACAAAAAATATTGAATAAAAATAGCTTTTTCTTAAATGTATTGGTGCTTACTCTTCCATATAGAGCTTTTGGGCACCACTAGTCTAAATAGTATTTACGTGGCTAAACATTTGTTTTGCAACATGTTGCTGATATCAACTTTTATTAAATATTTGCTATTGTTTCTTTATTAATTTTAATTTGATTAGAATCTCTTCAAAAAGCATTAAAATTTTTATTACTTGCCATTTGATTTGATAATTTCATAATTTATATTTAATAGCACAATTGGCAAATAAACATTATTTTACACATACCTCACGTACACACACCCACACACACACAGCATATATAAATCAAAACTTGCAAGTAATTATTGTCTACGACAACAGGCCAACCGTTAATAATTATTAAATTTAACTTATTAACATTTCATACAATATGGAAAGAAAACTATATAAAAACAAAATGTTCACAATTTAAATTAATTTCATGTTCATAATTTAACTTAAGTGATGTAATCATAACGTTGTAGTTTATTCATTTTTATTTAATTTTTTATGAATTTTCTATATGAAACTTTTTTTCCTTTTGTTCACTTTTAATTGAACGCCATTTAAAGTTTGACAGATTTAATTATTGGAACACACCGATATTTATAATGCAAATGAACAAGACGGTTAAATAATGAGGGGGAAAATTGTTTACTGGCTGCAAATATTTCAACAAGCAATTTCTATTAAGAATCTAATAAAAAACACTTTTAAGAGCGTGAGTTATGAAATGATTGCGGCAAAGCTCGGCAACATTTTATTGGTGAAGAAATATATTTAATTGGCAATTAAAAGCATTTTTTTTTTGCTTTGTTGAGATTTAAACAATTTAAATACAATTTAAAATTTTAAAGGGATTTTGAATTGATAAAAATGCTGCAGTGACTTCCTTTAGTGTAATTTTCAAACATTAGAAAACTAAAATTCTTTCAGAAAAAAGTATCTCAAAAACAAACAAACTAAGTTGATGTTTACTTGGTAACATGTTGCTTTTATATTACAGCAAACAATATCAAAAAATAGCTAATGGAATTAAACGACCATATTCATAAAAATATTTTATGTTTATTAAGAGTTTATTTAACAAACTTTTAACCGCTATTTATCAAAAATCTTATAATACAAAATAATTTGTATTAATATGGCTTGAAATATTTTCATAGTCTACAGCGCATTACTGAAGTATAAAATAAGTTAGCAACAATGTTGCTAAGAAAAACAAAGTTGGCTTTATAGCAAAATGCAGTATTTTATTATCAATATTATAGAAATATAAAAAATGTTAACTAACAGGTGTCCCAAATACACGCATTTGATGATGGCAGTCTTTAAAATCCAATTGACGGCTGGAATTTGCACAGAATATGCCATTGATTTAAATCACCACCTGCCTTGACGGCCTTATCTGAAGATGAATCTACTGCACGGGGAAACAGCAACGTGATTTAACACCTTTAGACTTGATTTTATGGGGAAATTTGCAATTGCAGGTCTAAGTAAAGAAGGCCTTGCACTAAAAGAGGTGATTCAATGCTGCATCAACGAAATTCAGACACATATATACAAAAATGTTCGTATAATATGTACTTTATAGTTAATTAAAAAAACGGAAATCTGTCAATTGAGTATATTTCTTTATAAGCTTCTAATATTGACATTATAAACTTGTTTTCTATGTTTCATAGCTGATTATATGTCGATATTTCATAGGAGCTATACTAATCATCAGTAGACTTAGAGACGTTTGAAAGATGTTCTCAAACATTCAACTTTATATCCCAATGTTCTAATTTTAGTATTTAGTATTTAGGATATAAAATTGAATATTTGGTAATATCTTTCAAAGTTTTTTTACGATGATTAGAATAGCTCCTATGAAATATCGACTTATAGACAACTAGGAAAGTAGAAAATAAGCTAATTAAAATTTTTGAATTCTTTTAGTTTATTTGTGCAAAGATTTAAATACAATACCAAAGATATTTTCCCGAACTGGAGCAGTTAAAAGTGGTTTGGCCAACCACGATATAATTAAGGCTCCTGGACCGGATAGCATTCCAACATTGGTTTTAAAGCAGTGTTTTTCTACGCTTGCGCGTCCATTAGCCCACCAGTTTAGCATACTTTATCATGTTGGTGAGTTTCCATCATGCTGGAAGGTTACTAATGTAATGCCAATTCCCAAAAAGAGTGAGGCAAATAACCCTGAAAATTACCGCCCAATTGCAATCTGCTCTGCGCTTTCCACAGTAATGGAAAGTATGTTCAACTATCACCTTATGAAATATCTAGAGTCACATAAATTACTTTGTGACCGCCAATACGGATTTCGTAAGGGACTTGTGATCTTTTGGCATGTCTCTCGGAAAAAGGGTGCCACTTAATCCATCATTTCGGTGAAAGTAAAGTGGCGGCTCTGGATATCTCCAAAGCGTTTGACAGAGTGTGGCATGCTGCAGTACTAGCAAAACTTACTGCTTTTTGTGTCGGTGATGAATTTTTTCGGTTTATATTGAGCCATCTCAAAGACTGCACTACACGAGTTGTTATAGATGGGGTCTCATCAAACGAGTTCAAGATAAATTCAGGGATATTGCATGGCTCCGTTCTTTCTCCTACCCTATTTTTTATTTTTCTCAACGACCTTCCATGTCAAACCCCCAAATTTATCCACTCTTTCACGGATGACAGTAGCATTTGCCATTCGTACTCTTTCAGTTATAGAACCAGGCTATCCGAGATAATTCCCAAAATACAAAATATGAATGACTCACTGAAGAGTGATCTTATATTATATCCAACCGAAAATGAAATACAACTCTCTTGTTCGCTGCTTCAAAGTAGTCTATTATGGGTTACTCGCCCATATACAGGAGAGATTGTGTTCTATTGTTACTACATTGGATTTTGCTCTGATGTGGTTACGGATCATGTTGCCGAATCTCGCACACTTATACATAAAACGTGTTGATCGTTTAGAGCTCATCATTTGTGGGCAATTGCCCAGGGAATCGTACAACGTATTACAGAGTGAATTCGGGTTTCAGCTGCACGTTTTGCCTGTAGAATAAGTTGCCTGCAGACGTGTTTCATATCTGTTATAACGTTGGAAAGTTCAAGTGTTCATAAACACTACTCCCTCTTTCCCCCTCCTCACAACTTTTTGTTCTATTTTTGGTACAATGCACTGCATATGTAGGCGTCATACCCTGGGTACTGGTCGGTTAAAAAAATATATACGACCTTATTACCGTTTAGGCTTTAATAAGGCAATTTGGCAAACTATTTTATCTCTCATATTACAAATTAAAATTTAAAAAAGTTAAGTCTTAAATAAATATTATGAAATGAGTAATAAGTGATATAAAATGATTAAATAAAAGTCAAGAGATGAAAAATTTGGTTTTCTATATTATTTAAATATTGCGTTACTTTTGGGACATAGTTTATATACTATATATATGCGAAACTAAAAGCTAAAACTTTTCATAAAAAATCAGTTTTCATTAGCAACACATTTTTTTTTTGTTTGAATTCTCACTTGCTACATACATCTTGCATCAACATGTTGCCAATCAGAGTCTAATACGAGTAATTTTCCTCTACAGAAACACATTAAAACCGCCGCTGATAATATTTCACCAGTATTTAACATCAAATTGAGACTAAGCTTAGCTTTTAAGCATAACAGTTTTATTACTTTTTCAATAAAATTTTCTTAATTACTTTATATGTTTCCTTTTGTTAATGCCACTGGTAAATTGAACAGACACAATAATTATTTTAGTATTGCAAAAAGAAAATATGTGCACTACTTACTTTCGCGCAATCATGATCATGCAACAATACAAGAAAAAAACAAAAGAAAAAACACTCCCCAAAACGACACGCACAATATGATTTCAAGAAAATTAATGTAAAATGCAAAAGGAATTATGTTTCTATGCATTATTCTTATATGTTTGGGTAAAATGCCTTAAGCGAAATATTAAGCTTTAGGAGAAATTTGAAAACTACAGAATGAGAAATTTTTGGTATTTTAGCATAAAATAGACTTAAAAAGTTTTCTATGTAAAAGATGAGACTAAAAGTTTTATTAAAAAATTAAGCGAAAATATTTTGTTTAATGTATATCAACAGCATGTAGCTGGAAAAATAAATATACGAACAAATATATTATAAGAAAGTATCTGCCTTAAAATAGTAAAATATAGAGTTACTCGTAAGTGTTCGGATATATTTTGCAAAGGTTTCCAAGTCTATTCATCACTAGTTTAGCACCTATAAAATGTGGACGTACAAGCAACTTTAATTGGTATAATTATTGGCTACTAAGAACATATCAAATAATGCTAACTCAGTTGCAACTTATTTTTATACATCAGTTTGTTTGTCTTTTGACAAAAAGCACCTATGAAAAGTAATCATGTAGAGAGCTAAGAAACAGAAAAAACTACCTGTCTAAATATTGTAATTGTTATAAATATTAGCCACTAGAAAAGCAAAAATAGTGTTAAACTCAGTTACAAATTATTTTATATATCAGTTTATTTCAGAGTCCCAGGTTTCAGGTGCAAATAGCATGTATTTAATTTGGATAATTTTGAAAGATAGGAAACACAAAAAACTAGACTATGTAGAATAAATTTGGTATAAATATTTCCTATTAGTAAAGTTAAAGTAATGTTAAGCTGCGTTGTAAATTATTTTTATATTGCAGTTTTTTTAGTGTTCATTTTGCCTTCTCGGAAATAGCACCTATGAAATGTGGACAAACAGACAGCTAGGAAACACAAGAACTAGTGTATATAGTTTTTGATTTGTAGAATAATTAGCCACTAGAAAAGTTAAAACAATGGTTAACTCAGTGTTAACTATTTTTATACAACAGTTTGTTGCAGAGTCCTTTTTGCCTTCTCGCAAATAGTACCTATGAAATCTAGATAGCTAGAAAACACAAAAAACAAGGGTATATAGTTGTTGATTGGTATAATTATAAAGCCGCTAAAGAAGTAAAATTAATGTTAAAGTTAGTTGCAAATTATTTTTATACATCAGTTTGACTCAGTGTCCTTTTGTCTTCTCGCAAATAACATCTATGAAATGTGAATATATAGACAGTTAGGAAATACAAAAAACTAGCTTTATAAACTTTTTTATTAGTGTAAATATTAGCCACTAGTAAAGTTAAAACAATGGTGAAGCCAGTGAACTTTATTGTTATACATCAGTTTGTTTCAGAGTACGTTTTTTCTTCCCGCAATATTACTTATGAAATGCGGACATATAGACAAATATAGAGGACACATAAAAAACTACCTGTATATATTTTTTTATTGGTATAAATTTTTATTGGTATAAAAACTCAACTTTAAACTTTTATACATCAGTTTGTTTCACAGTCCTTTTTTACCTTCTCGCAAATAGCGAAAATATGCAATGAAACACAAAGAACTAGTGTATATAGTTTTCGATTGGTATAATAATTAGTCACTAGTAAAGTTAAAATAATGCTGAACTCAGTGCAAATTATTTTTATACAACACTTTGTTTTAGAGTCCGTTTTGTCTTCACGCAATAACACCTATGAAACGGTGAAATATAGACAGCTAGACACTAGTAAAGTAAAAATAATGTTAAACTCAGTGGCAAATTATTTTTGTGCACCAGTTTGTTCCAGTGTACTTTTTGTCTTTCCGCAAATATTGCACACGCGTTTGAAATTGCATTAGGATTTATGTTATTTTTATTTTGCTTGTTATTATACAAATAAAAAAATAAAAATAATAATAAAGGAATAAAGCATTATTTATGTCCGGGGCATGAGTTTGGCGTCCAACTAATTACAATCATGAATGAACGAAAATGAGTATAAAACTCATACATATGTACAGACATGTAGAAGGAAGCGAGAAAAAAAAACAAAAAACGTTTAAACATTTGTTGCAACCCTTTGCTTGCATAACAAGCAGGAATTATGAATTTCGCCGAAATATGTATATACACCCACCCGCTCCATGGCCAAGAACACTTGTCTATACTTGGGCATTAGGGCAAATAAAACAAGAGGGTTGCATTATAATGTATGCTTAAAAAACGTGCTCATTATGATTTTCTAGTTATCCTTGTTTTTTTTTTTTTGTAATTTATTTTTTACTTTTTCGTGTTAATGAAGATAGAAATAAAACAGCGGCTGCAGTGACGGCAAAATAAACGAAATTAATGCAATTTTCAAATTAAGGGAGGTTTTCAGTTTTTGCACAAAGACAATAAATTTTAATGTATTTTTTCGAAATGGTCAGTACTTTTTTTTTACTTTTTCAGTGTTTGCAAAATTATAAATGTAAATATTGAAGTAAAACGGTGGATGGGCAGGGCAGGAGTGAAGAAAAATGGGTATAACATTGAAAAATTTATAACAAGTAATATATTGCCTTAAAGCTGGTGTTTGCTACAATTTTGTGAGAAATGTGAAATCAATAAGTTTTTTTCCATGGAAAGTGCAAAATCTTTAAGCGCTTAAAAGTATGCAATACTATTTGTTTCATGCAAACGCCGGGAAAAAGGAGGAACATACTCATGTTTCTAGGGGCAGAGTTTAACTAAGTATATCCAGCAGAGTCTTGGGAACTTCCGAAATCCGAAAGACATATACTTGAAGCTGCATACATACTCGTATATTGATTTTCTGGACGAATAAAGCAAATTTATAATAAAATTTTTATATAATAAAATTTTTATAAAATAAAATAATGAAGAAATATTATACCAATAAAAATTATAAATAGCTTGTTTTCTATGTTTCCCAGCTATCTATATGTCGACATTTCATAGGAACTACCCTAATCATCAGTAGACTTTGGAAATTTTTGAAAGATATTCTCAAACATTCAACTTTATATCCCAACAATATAAATAAATTGTTGAGAATTTAAAAGAAAAATGCTCTAATAATACCTGTCAAAACACAAAAAACAAGCTTTTTCATTTATACACGTCTCTAACATTTCTTTACACCTTTCAAACAACCAACGGTTGTTCATTTGTCTTTCAAACATTCTTCTCGCTCGCCTATAGTGAAGACCTTCGGGTGGTTGCGCCTTAATGCAGGGAGAGTTTTCAGATGCAGTATGCAGTTGAACTGCAACCGGATGGCGTAACCCTGAGATCGCATGTAATCGAAAATTTTACAAATGCTGTACAATTTGTCATGCATGGTTACTGCGTGACAACTTGTCATAGATAGAAATGTCTAGGTGAAATTTTTTTTTTACCTGGTGGGAGAATCGCCGTGGAGTTAAGCCGTCAAGGCAGGAACATCTTTCGATTCTAAACATCTGTTCTGTAGTAGTCAACTCCTACCGGGAAGCAGGTTTTGCCTTGAACACCAAACCAGGGCACTGTGTTTTCTGACGCATAGAGGGGTAGGAGTTCCCCGCTTGTTGTAGCAAATAAAACTCTAGGAAGCTGTATGCCTTGTGTGGTTAATTGGGAGAAAAATGAGAGCAGCAAAGCCCACGGGTGGTTTTGCTTGAGGTGCCTAGCTTGGCTGAATCGTTCTGGCTCTGGTTTAAATCTGAAATCATAAAAAGGGGACTTTTTCTCCGTTAACTTTGGTGGAATGACGGTTTTCGGGGGCTAATAACCCCCCCGGGGTGCTGTTGTGTTGCAACAGATACCTGTAATTTAGAGAACCAGAAGTAATGGTTACACGGGTGAGTTAAAGCATAATGATCATAATTGACTTCAGCCCACTTCGTTAAGTCTTGACTTCTGTTGACTATCTAGTAAACTGCATACAGGAGGGATTATAATGCCAGAGATCTTCAGCAAAGAGTTTGTTCATATGACTACAAATTTAAGGCAAAAGTTCCGACCTTGCCAGCCATACGAGGGCACTGGTAAAGCGTGAATAATTCACAGTGAGGAGTTGGTCCATTATCAAATAAGTCCGACAAGGCAAGTGCTCAATTTCCACATTCTATTCATGTTCAATAATCCGTTCAAAACACATGATTCTGGCTTGTAATGCCAGAACAATGTTACAAATCCTAAACTGTGAGCAGTCGATTTGTTTTTTTAGGGCTGTATTGGCAAAGTGCCAGTGCAAAAATGGCGTCAAATGTAAATCTTGTGTTAATTTTCGGATGCCCAAAAATGCAGAACTTATTCTTAGTGATATATCTGTTTTTCATAAAGTAAATGGCTCACGAGTTAAATCTGGGAGAATATTCTTGTAATAATAAAGAGCCGTGTAGACGACCACATAACCCAAATAACCATTTAGTCGCGTGCGTGCAGCCGTATTTATCAGCTACACGTACGTGTTGTGGGCAAAGGTTGGAGAAAATCAAGAAAATTTAAATTTTTTTAATTTGACAGCAAAATATTTGATACGATTAATGATATGATTGACAAACATTTTCATATAGTTTGTGATTGATTGCAAGGAGATACATATGTACGAAAAAAACAATAATAACTTGTGTCAAAATACAAGTGGCTATTGACGTTTTTTCTCTTTTAGAAATCTAAATATACGACACTTCCACATAAGTACTGATTGACGATCTTATTTGATCGTAGTTGATAGCTAGTTTTATTATTACAAGTATTTGGAAACTTTTTTTTATTGAAATTGGTTTTATTTTCGAAGTCTATCGCTTATTTTTTAATATCAACTATTAATCCATAAAAACTCTTGACCATCGTTCGTATCGTAATCAAAATTATATTTTTACTTCATGCATTTGCATATGGAGGGTTGTTTGCCTCCAAAACATTTAATGTTTAATTATCGTACTATAAAAGCCAGTATGTTCAATAATCTTTACATGTTTTAACTTCTATTGTTTAAATTTCTTCTTTTTTCACAAAAAACTCTGTTTTCTGTGCGTGCTTAATGGGAACATTTTTTTTTTTTGTTTTTGCTTTTTGTTGTAAGTGAATATCAAATAATCTCCCCTTTGTGCGTTTCATGTTTTATTGCATTATTATAAACATATCATTATTAAACAAAAATCATATACAAAAATCATACTTTGCGCCCCAACCCTGCAAGCGAATATTCAAGCCAGAACAAACAATAATGAACATTAATAAGGTTATTTCTTTGTGTGTATACTGCCGATAAAGGAATAAGTTTTAACTCCTTGTGTAATTTGTATATTTTTTTTTTATTTTGTAAATTAGCAAACAAATCATTATTTGTGAACGTATACAATACATATTTGTTTTTACAAATAATTTTTTGTTAAATATTATAAAAAAGCGAAAAAATGGGAAGAAAAGAAAAGCTTTTTGTGTTTAATCGTGTGTAATTTCACAAAAATATTGCACGCACATTTTGTTGTTTATTTTAAAATTCTTATATCTACATACATAAGTGACAGAGCTGGCAAAGAATGAATTATTCAGTTAAAATAGAAATTAAATCCGCAACAAAATTACAGAATGTGCTATACAGTATTTAGTTTTATTGATTTTTAGCTTCGAAACGATAGCTTGACTAAAGTTTATTATATTTTAGTCTAGCCATAAACCATTGGTCTTAATTTTAGCTTCACTACGCAGATTTTAAAATTGTGTTGGCATTTGGTTTGACTTTTTGATTTTTGACTTAAAATTATTTTTAAAAGTTTATATTAAAATTATTATAATAATTTATTGAATTTTTGTTGAACATTATTATTTGTTAAATTAAATTTTTGGTTTTTGTACATTTTTACCGGGTTTCCTTTTTAGGATTTTTTACAATAAAAATTTGCTGTGATCAATAATTTTTGATTAAAGAAGACAAGAAAAATAATAATCAAATCTTTAGCTGATTTGAACTCAGGCCATGACGTATCCTGAACTGCTTAACCACTCAGCAGGACATTGAATTATTCTCTGTCTATATTCATCTCATATTGAATCACATATGCATTTCGTTAATTGTCCGGTATTTGTTTTTTTAGTTATCAACATACATATTTTTGTATTTTAATAGTTTCCCGTATCCAGAGATGTAAATATTAATTTATTCAATTTCGTTGAACTTCATAATTTTTTTTTAAATTAGATTTTTCGTTTTTGTACATCTGTTTTTAGTTTAAGTTTTTTTTTTATTTTTGTATTTATCTATATTATTCTAGTCTAGTCATATACCACTTGTTTGTGGTTTTGATTTTAGCTTCGTCACTTAAGGCAGAGTTTGGACTTTTCTTGGCATTTTATTTGACAAGCTGTCCACTAGATATTTAATTTAAAATTAATTTACACCTAAGTCAAATCTAGTTGATTTTGACGAAGTTTCCAATACAAAATTAAATCTCTTTTGCGATTAGATTTTGCCGAAATCTAGTAGATGTTTGAAAGTACTCTATTACACTACTGTGATTTTGCTCACAACAGTACTTGAAAATACAACATCACAATAACTTTACTATACTTTCATATCGCTTATTTATTGCAACATAGTCATAACTAACAAAAAGCTTCCAGAAAAACACATTTCAAATTTTTAGTTTCCATACAAGTCTTAGAAATTTTAGCAAATATCTCCTAAAGGAAACACTTTGTAAGTAATTTGAATACATTTTTGGCATAATATAAAAGATAGTACTATTAACAATTCTGCATTGTTAATTCGAAAAGTTAATTTTTTGAGATATGACTATGTTGCAATAAAGGAGCGATATGATAAATTTATTATAATATAGTTATTGCTGTGAAGCACTTTGCAAAAATAAATTTTATGACAATATAATCTTACAAGACGTCAAAAAACTGTAAACGCTTAACATTTTGTTATGGATTTTCACCTAAATCTACTAGATTTTGGGTAGATGTAAATGCCCTATAAAATCAAAAATAAAATGTTTTATATTTTAGTATAGCCGTAAACCATTTCATTTTGATTTAATTTGGAAAAATTTCCAAAGTCTACTGATGATTAGGATAGCACCTATGAAATGTCGACATATAGGCAGGTGGGAAATATTGAAAACAAGCTGTTTATAATTGTTTTAAAAACAATATATATTATTTCAATATTATTTGATCTTCGTTTGTTAAATAAATTTTATTTTTGCAGCTTAATTAATAATTATTTTTAGTGAATTAATAATTATTTTTAGTGAATTTATTTTTCGTGAACTTTCGTTTGAATCCATGAATTTCTTTAAAGGTCTACATCCAAACAATTTGTTAATTGATTTATTAAATTTCGTTATTGAGCATAAACAAGGTTTTCTGTGTTAAATACACTCTCTCCCTGAATTTGCGCACTTGACTTAATTCGAAAACCAAATTATAGGACTTTAGCTTCTAATTTTTTCCAAAAAGATTATTCTATTATATTTAATTAATTGGAAATGTTTTTTTTTAGTGAAAGCAAAATAAACACCCAATAAAATGAAATATTCCAAATCCAAATTCTAGAAAGCAATGATGATATCTGCAGATATTTTTTTTATCAGAATTATGGAAACTAATTTATTTAGAAAATTTGACCAACTCAATTGCTTGCAATGAAGGCTCTGGTATTGGCTAATCATATATGTAGGATTTTCTATACCATATAGGTGGCATTTGGCTTTTCATTTATGGAAATTTTTTTCATTTTTTTTTTTGCATGAACTTTCATTCGATGTTGTATAAGAATAATATGTATATCTTTCCAGAAATAACTTGTGTTAACTACAATGGAATACTCGTTTACAAACTCTTAATTCTAATTCATTATATCGGACCCTAAATACAAAAGGGTCACAACTCAAAATTTTCGAAACTGACTTCTTTGCATAAAAGTCAGTTTTTTTTTGTTTTCGCAAACATAATATAAAATTGAAGAAAATATAGCAGAACCTTCTTGAATATTGAATTTTTTATAATGGAACAATATTTTCTTTAAAATATTAAAATTTAAATATTGCAATCATTTTTACATAATCAGTTTTTTGTCTCTCCTGAAAAATTTTGTATTTTGAGTTGTGGCTCTTTTGTATTTAGAGTGCGATATATTCTATTTTATTCTAATTTATTTTATGAAAGTAATGAACTCATGAATTTCTCAACATAAGCTCTAAAAATATTTTGGGTAGATGAATGCATTCTAATATCTTCAGTCACAGAGATTTAAAAAGTAGTTTATATTCACTCTTTTACAACCTGTAAGTTTGCATGTATTAAAACTTTTTTTCTATATTTATGTAAAAACCTCATGCACCCCCAAGTTGAAATATTTTGCTTAGCAAAAGTAAAGCGCTAAAACCTCTGGTGGGGTTAAAAACGTGGCAAAATAATGAATAACAATGTTCCAGGAACTAAATATAAAAATATTTATTATATAGGTTTGGGAGAATTAAATGCTTTCTATTTTCCTTGGAAGATTTAACATTTTGGCCAAAAGTTGTTAAAATTTCATTAAATTTATCACCTAAAGAATGAGCTATTTTTGAGAAAAATATGCTAAGTGAGATCGCCTTAATGTTATTATTAATGAGTTTTGCTGAAAAGTTAAAGCATTTCTACTTAATACTAACCTAGCCTTTAGCATTGATGTATCGATATCGAGGAAGAAAATAGATGTTAGTACCAAACCTTATTATTGTATATATGCTTTGAGTATAAATGAAGTAAATTTGACTACAGAATATAAGCAATAGAATAGCAGCACTCCAACTATACAGCTAGACGAACTATAATTTGTATTCAATATTATGTAAAAGTCTCATTGATATGATGGCAATAATGGCAGATTTATTATATGGGGCAAAATTAATCTATCTTCTGCAAATGACGTTCTACTTCAAACATATTTCTGCAGAATAGCTTTTGCAAATGATGTTCTACGTCAACCATATTTAAAATTTAGTTGCTAGACATCTAAAGAATACAAATAGACAACCAATGTAAAGCCATCGTCAATCTCAACAATGAAGCGGGCAATTTTACTTCGATAGTCGTCATGAGCGAAGAGGCACATTTTTATTTAAACAGTGACATCAATAACAACTCTTTCGTTTCTGGGGCACTGCAAATCCGCATGTGATGCATGAAAAGTCATTACATGCACTCAAGACTCCTGTGTGGTGCAGCGTACATGCGGGAGGAGTGATTGGACCGTACTTTTTTGTTTTGAGGACACCATCAGCCATACAGTTACTGGCGATTGTAACTAGACATTGAAGTGCTATGATAAGCGCCTCCTTATTCCCGGCATTGAATGAGCGAGGTTTGGAAAATATGTGGTTTTAAACACCGGCACACATAGCAAAATCGCACCGATTTAGCCATTCCAGACTTATTTCCTTATAGCTGATTGACGTCGAAGGTTTATGCAGAATATTTGATAGAAATCTGAACAATTATCACCAGAAATTCTGCGGAAAGTTATGAAAAATGGTGGTGGCAGCTACTTGGTTGATATAATATTTTCCAATTAACAGAAAAAATTGTACAAATAACACTAAAATATAACACATTTATTCTATTAAAAATGTATTTAAAAACGAAATTGGAAGTTTATTTACGCTCCACCTCTTATTAAAATGATTCATAAAATATATCATTCTGTTGTTGCCACCACCGTAATAGCATTGGTGATATGACGAAAGTCATTGTATCTTTTGTTGTAAAGATTGATGTCAGTTTTCACATTACCGATATTTATTTATATAATATTGATGCTATTTACTTAGTAGTGATTATACGTCATCATCAATATAAAGGTGCATTTTCTCTGAGTGTATATATTCATAAAAATAATCTTGAATATCTTATTCATTGATTGTAAAAAAAATTTGGTTGTTTTTCAGTTTTCTAGTTGTATGTACACCGAACCAAAAATTTACCTAAATACTGCAAAGTGGGGTGTTATTTACAACCTACAAAATATTTTATACAAATTTAAGGGTAATTTAAACTACTGCAATTTATTCAATAATACATATCTAATCTAGTGAAATAACAATTTTAATTTTTCCTCAAGATGCTAACAAATTGTTAGCGAAATATTGAAAAATAAAAGTTTAAAAAATTGTTAAATTTTTTATAAAAAAACTAGATCTCAAGCTGCAAAAATTTTATATATATTAAATAAACGAAGATCAAATAATATTAAGATTAAATATAAAAATATTATTCAGGTTCAATAAAATAAATTTATTGAATATAAAAAAATGTATCCAAATCTAAAAGGTGAATATTGTTAACAATATTTAGTCAAATAAACGAATTCTTTATTCATTCTTTCAGGATGTAAATTTGAATATTTATGGCTGCTTTTGACTTACTATTAGTTACTACTGTTTTAACTAAATTTTTACTGATTCAACAAAATTTAACAAATATTTTTTGAAATGTACAAATTTATAATTTTAACAAAACCCATTAGAGTTGAATTGAATAATATTTGTTTATTTGAATAAATTTCGTTCCGATTTGAAAAATAATCTTTTGATTTGAATACATATTTTTTGTGAAGGATTTACTAAATTTTTTAGCTAATAATACCGATGAAATTTGGTTCAGTGTATGTCACCATTTCATGGAAGTTATGCTGATCAACAGTACACCTGGAAAACCCTAAAATATATTTTCAAACATTCAACTATATATTCAATTATTTCAAATAAATTAATGTGAATTCAAAAAATAATAATATTTCACTAGTAAAACAAAAGCAGCTTCTTTTTCTTAGATAACCTTTTATTTCTATCTCTCAGCAAATCATTCTTTTTTTAATTTTTTTTTCGGGGTTTTATTTGGTGCAAGAATTCTGCACTTGAGTCAAGAGTTTTATACTTATTTTAAGACATTGTAGGATTGGTTTCCTTGAACAATCCCATTTTCGGCTTAATCTAAGTATACTTGTGTTATTCGTACTTAAATTTTTGAGTACGACTCGTATTAAAAGCAAGGAAAAAACACTAAGATTTAGTATGAGCTTTTTCTTTCTGTGTATAATTGCGAACGAAACGTTGCACGATCGATATTCGAAAAATATGACACAAAGCGCTCCACGCTTAATTCACAATAATATAGTATTTTTCATTCACTTTTGTTTAAGCGTATTCTTAAAATTATTTCTTGCTTTTTACTGTGATATCGAAGCCTGTTTTTTTTCAGTTTTTAAACTGCATTTACTTTTAAATTTTAGAAAACTTTCGTATGACTACGCTCGAAATGCATTTGTATATATTCATTTGCTTATCGAGTAAATAAAGCTTCGTACAACATACGATTTGATTAGAAAGTGCTTTATATTTTATTTTAATAACAATAATTTTACAAACTAATTTTAAAACTATTCCTGAACCGGTTAACGAAACCGTTCCGAATTTTTTTTGGTAATTCCCAAAATTAATTTCAGAAATCAGCAAAATCCCTCCACTTCCTTAGTTGTAATACGGCAACTTCAAAGTACGCAAGAACTCGCGCGAAATTTTTCGGGAATTCCCAAAATCGGCTTCGGCAATCGATAAAATCCCCGCACTTCCACGGAAAAAGCGGACGACCCTTAACAGTTCAGACACACGTTCCACAGCAAGAAAGCACACCGAATATAAAAAACTGGTTCTAAACTGGTTAGTGAAGCGGTTACAAATTTTTTTGGTAATTCTCAAAATCGGTTTCCGGAATTCCCAAAATCTCCCAACTTCCCCGGAAGCAATATGGCAACTTCAATTTTCGCACTAAAGCGGATGACCGTTAATAGTTCAGATACACGTTCCACGGCAAGAAAGCGCGCCGAATATGAAAAACCAGTACTGAACCGGTTAGCGAAAAGGTTCAAATTTTTTCGGAGTTCCCAAAATTGGTGACAAGAATCTTCATAACCCCTCTCTACCTTGGAGGCAATACGAAAACCTCGGAACAAAACTTAAATTTTTGCACTAAGTTAGAAAAACTGTATATATTATTTTAAATACCTACTTTGTAATAATCACTCACACGGTATTGGGGTTCAAGAGTTGTTAACATACAACTCAAACTAATAATTGAAAATTTTTTAATTTTCATAATATTATATTTATTAATACTATATAAAAATAATTTCAATTCGAAAAAAGAGAAGAGTGAGTTATCTAATTTTTATTTATTTATTTCTCCTTTCATTTGCACGAATATATAGCCATAAAACACATTTTAATTTCACTCGTAAACAGAATTGCAACTGGCTCAAAATGGTTATTTGCATAATAAAAACTCACAAACTTATTACAAAACTTACAGCTTGTTCGACGATACCGAATGTATGGGAAAGAAAGCTAGTCACTCACATTCGAATAAATTTGGGTTCGTCTATGTCACTATTGTTCGTTCGCATGAACTTATGTATTTTAATTGAATTTTGACACGTTGTTCGCATAGATAAAAATATGAAAAACCCAAATCAGTCGAATGAACTTATCCTTTCGACATCGCCGAACTAGCTGTTACTTATTCAAATGTAATCATTTTTAATTTCAACGTGAAATTAATCAGTCATATCGTACTCTTCAATTTCCAATCGAAAACGGTATTCATTCCAAGTTTTTGGTTATTTAGGATACGAAATGTTACAAAGTTTTTCGATTATTAAACTCACTCGCGGCCAGCCAATTCGTAGACAAGTGGGTACAGAATTTGGCTTATAAAACGCGACTTAATCGTGTCTTACGTTAATACGCCTATGTGCCAAATATTTATGAAATCTAATTGTTGTCAATGTGTAAAACAATTTAATTTGCCTAATGTTCTGATATGAATACCTTGTTTCAATTGAAAAAGACTTCAACCCTATACTATACTTATACAGTTGACATTTATATATAAATACTATTGTGGGCATATGATCTTCGTTACTTCGCCCATGTGTGCATCATTGCAAATTTATCTGCAGCTGAATAGTTGTGTGTTTTTACAATAAATAAGTTAAATTTTTATTAATGTGGCGTTTATGGGACACGATTAAGTGATACGTTTAAAAGGTTTGTATGAAATATACTCAATATTTTCAGTGTATTTCATACAAACTTTCTAGACGTATCACTTATTCGTGTCCCACAAACACCACGTAAGTTTCGGTTTTTTTTTTAATAATTTTTAAAATTTCAAATTTCATATCAATGTAAGTTTATTTAATACAACTTCTAGAACGATTTTTTTCTGTGTATATGATATGTAATATCAATCGTTCGCACATTTAGAGCAACAAGGCTCTTTCTTTTCAGTTTCTTTTAATACGAGTAGTGTAAATTATGCGTGTGTTTGTAAAAGTTTTAATAGTAAATTTACAAGACGTAAATGTATGCACGCTCGTTAGCTGACTAAGAGAGCGAGAGCGAGAGTAGAAACACGTACGTGCTCCCTTTCATTAAATAAAGGAAATGTGTGTTTGTTTTAAAGGTATTTTGCATAAATAAAAAAAAGTTTCTTTATAATTTTTTGTTGCAGTTGTTGTTGTAGTTGGTTTTGTTTTTGTTTGAATTTTACAATGACTTAATGTGTATTCATTCAGTGCTATTAACAAAGTTGTTATTGCTTATTGCTGGCATTGTATTTTTTTTTATATTTTCATTATTGTTGTTGTTTTTGCCTTTGTACTTATTATTACTACTTTGTTTTATAATGATTGTGCTTGTATATGAATTACATATTTATATTTGCCATAAGAAAATGCTTTTGAGAAACAAAGTAGTTGTATCGATTTCATTGTTAAACTAAATTACCCATAAATATGAACAGAAAAAAAACCTATTAAAACGTTGCTATGAAGGTGTGTAATCATGTACAAATATGCACATGTGTAAAGTACAAAAGGACTAACGAAGAAGGATAAGAACTTCTTCTTCTTGTTTTTTTTTCTGCCAGCGGATAAACAAAACAAAAGGTTCATTATAAAATCATAATTTATTGAAATTATAAATTCTGCACAATAGAAATTATAGCAAAAAAAGTAGCAGTTAATAACAATTGATTGAACAATTATCCTTAAGACTTGCATTAAAATGGAAGGTAGGACCATAGAAAATAGTAATGGTAGAAGCTTGCAAGTTGCTGGCTACAAATAAAAAACTTTGCCTTGAATTTTATTTATAACTTATTACTAAGAATTTTTGGTTCCAGTGCACAGAATGTTCAATACGAAAGTTCTATTGTAAGTAATTTAAAAGGCAGAAAGAACTCAAAGCAGCTTTAATTATGAATTAAACAATGTTTCAATCTATTTAATAAAATATAGTTATACAATACTTTACAAGGGAGAGCAAAGAGTGTGTATATTAAATTAATTATAACGTTTCTGTTACAACCTGTTTTTTTATATTTGCACGGCATAATGATTAATTATTAACTATTGGTCAATTAATGTCATTATAAGTAGAACCTACTTTGTTGCTGAACAGTTCACATTAATTAAATATTGCAAATAACCACCAACTTTGTTGCAATGAAAAGCAAAAATACAGCAAAAAATACAGAATGCTTTCAACAAACTTTTTGACACAGCGGAAGGGTGAAAGAAACTTGTTTTATAAACCTTTTTCAATGAAAAAAAAAAAAAAACTTGTAAGAACTTTTCATAAGGTGTTTAAGTAGTAGTAATGATACGAACATATATGTATGTATGTATGTATATATCTGGACAACTAGGAACAATAACCAGCAACAGTGTATTGCCAATAAACACCAGCTGAAGAAGCTCCAAAACTTTACAACTGTCTGAGCGTTCGATATTTAATAACTGAGTTAATTAAATCAATAAATTGTTTGTTTGAATATGTAACTCTGAAACTGATAACTACTGACCTAATTATTATTATTATTTGGGTAGCGTGTAGCGAAAAACGGTCATTTACACTGCGACCACAACTTTCCTTTACCCGCTCACGGGTTAGGTGCTTCAAGAAACCGGACTAACTCTTTCAATGGGAGTGATAGCAAGTCCTGTCCAATCAATGTATGAGTTTGTAGTAATCTGCATCTCCTGCGCCCCAAATGGGCCTTAATAGTTAATCAAGTGTTCCACTGACTCCTCCTCACCGCAAAATTTGCAAATGTCTGTATTGAAAATGTCTATACTGTACAGATACGTGAAGCAGGTATAATGTTCTGTAAGTGCACCCGTAAATGTTCTTACGCTTTTTCAGTCCAGTGTTAGAGCGCCCTCGTCTCTTTTTACATCAAATCATAAATTTTTTTTTTTAATATTCTGGACTGTTTGTCTCATTCCAATGTTTTTGAAGAATGGACTCAGCCCATTTTTTTTAAAGGCAAACGATGGAGTGGTTCCAGTAAAGAACCCATCTGTTACAGATCATGGCTCATGTCCTGGCACCCAGATCAGAGTAATCTGGTACCGTCTTGTTGGCTCATTGAGCGCTTTGGAGATTTGAGTATCAGATAGTATTTTTATCTTTAAAGCCCTGTATCCCCTACCGGAAAATAGCGCTACCACTTCTCTTATCATTATAAATAAAATTCAAGCTCATTTAAAGCTTTTGAGATTTGACTATTGGATAGGATTTTTATCTGTGTCCCCTACCGGAAAGTAGCGCTACCACTTCCCTTATCATGTGTAGACATAAAGTGCTGGCCCTAAACGGTGGCCGGGGCAATGTCATTGTTAAGGAAATATGACCAGATAATACGCCAGTACAAAATCCACATCAAACAGTGAATTTTTCGAAATACGCTGGAGATTTTGGACCTTATATAGATAAGCTTCAAAGCCAAATTTGGCAATTTAAATTTTTTTCGGGATTAGGTACAATGCTATGCACTGTGTTGGAGCTAGAAAAATTAATTATGGGGAGGAGAAAATAGAGTGTAGTTTTTTATCTTGAACTAGTACTCGAGGGCACAGTGCTTTATAGTGGAACTTGTAAAATAGACTATGAAAGGGAGGAAACAGAGAGTAGTATTTGCGGACCTTTTACTTAAAGCTATCAATAAAAACAGGGAAAGATCAAAACAAACGTAATTACAGCTTTTAAAGTATTATAATTAAATTAGTTGAAACTAATCAGTGTCTAGTATAAATATTACTTGCTCCTGCTCGCTACTTATTCCGGAGTAATTTGTATTGAAAATATATTAATAATGAACGTATGTTCATAAAAAAAACGAACGGCAATAAAATACCACTGAAAAAGGTTCCCCCCAAACTGCGTTTACGATCAACTGTGCTGGATATCATATTTGCTTACTGTTGAAAAAAATGCTATGTTTTGGATAAGAAGTTATAAATGCATTAGACACACCCCAAAAGCCTCCGTGACGTGTCAAACTCTGCATATAATCTATGCCGGTTATAAAAACCTTTTGTCTGCTTTGGGAAAAGTATTCACCCTGGAACTGGTTTCTTTATTATATTTTGAACTAATTTACCCGTTTCCTGGCTCCGATTTGGTTCCCCATCAATCTGGCCAGATTAGGTCAATGATATAAACGATGTCTTTCTTATTTTGCTACAGAGCTTGTTAGGAGTATTTCATTACTTCAACCCATTGGAATTCATTTATGAGCATTTACTCCCCTACATCATCTACCATGAACGTTCCTTAATATTTTTTCCACTTTTCACTCCTAGCTTTTCAGTGTATGCAGCAAAGAAAAGTGTATTACACGTCGTCTGATATATTTTCCACCTCGTAAATGCACTACGGCTTATCGCACTCCCTCAATAGGTCAAGGTACTCCATTAAATACCCATGTCGTGATAGCAGTAGGATGAGACAATAATTTACGTCCCACCGATTTTATTCATTCACTCAACACTATATCATTCACCGTGCGTATATGGTTACGCAGTTTTTCTCTACTAGTTTTTCAGTCTGCAAAAGAAAGCATGTTCTACGTCTTCCGAAATATTTTCCTCTTTGTAAATGCAGTACGGCGTATCGCATTTCCCCACTCGGGGTCGACACTTTATTAAATAACCATATCTGTGTAATAGTTGGATGAGGTAATAATATATCTCTCCACTCTTTAACTTTATTCATCTTCCGCAGTTAGGCATCATCCTCATTGTCCATTTAGCGTACGTTTGTTCCCTTGCGGCTGCCTGTCGTCAACTGTTTCCTGTTTTATCTCCTCTGCAGCTGACAAGCAAGACTTGTCTGCATTTCAAAGATTTCTACGTCAGGCAAAATCGTCTCCCCAGAGGGACGTAGACCAAACCAGCGCATTATGTTTTCTGGGGCATACAGGGGAAGGAGTCCCTCGTTTTTTGTAGTAAGCAAATCTCTATTAGGTCGCACGACTTTTGTAGTGTTTCAGTTTTCCGAAACACTAACCAAGGGGGTATAAATTGGCAGAACGGGTAGCAGCATGTCAGGTGTTTCTGCTTGCCGTTCATCACGGACTGATCATGGTTGAGGTGTCTACACGCAAAGAAAAGGCAGTTTGATATATGGTTGCGACAACATTAATATATATTCTATAACATTGTGTATTACTGTTCAACACAGCGAATTATCGGTTTAATTATAGTTTATTCCTCTATGAATATGTTACTGTTTGCATTTCTGTAATTCTATTGTTACCATCCATAAATTTCACGATATGGTTGCATACAATAATAGCAATTGTGAAATTTTTTTTAAGAACAGCCATAGCTTTTATCACATCCAATATAAGAATATTTGTGTTTATAATATGTATGATATGCCAATTCATAGCCAACAAAAGAGTTTAAAAAATAAATTTGCTATTGTTGTCATTAATAATATTTTCTTTTAGTCGCTGACACATATTTTTTTTTTTTTTTTGGAAATAGACATATGTTTTGTGTACTTTTAATTTGGAAAATATTAGTAGCTTTATATAAAAAGGAGAAAAAAAGAACACGAAAGTGGCGAAAAATACATTTGAGCATTCGCGAAAATATAAAGGTAAGTCTGTAACATAAACATATGCAACAATACGACTACGGGCAACCATATTAATTTGGTTAAAAATTACTTTCAAAATTGCAATCGCGGATAAAATTTTTAATAAATATTTTTGTTTTATTGCAGTAGATGGATAATTCAACATCAAAGAGCAGATGCAACTTGATTATTTTTTGAAATTTATATATATATATATATATATATATATATATATATATATATATATATATATATATATATATATATATATATATATATATATATATATATATATATATATATATATATATATATATATATATATATATATATATATATATATATAAAGGGTGATTTTATAAGAACTATCGGAAATTAAAAAAAAAAACACATAAAATTCAGAAAAATGCATGAAATATTTATTTGGATCGATAGTTGGGTCGATATAATTTAATGTTTGAAGATTATTTCATGCAAATGTTTGCCGCGACTGCGCCTCAAATGGTCCATCCGCTTAGTCTAATTTTGGCATACTATTTCCGACATTTCGGCCGGTATCTCACGAATAATGTTGGCAATGTTGGCTTCCAGTGCGTCAATCGAAGCGGGCTTGTCGCTATAGACATTAGCCTTAACATAGCCCCACAAAAAATAGTCTAGAGGCGTTAAATTGCACGATCTTGGCGGCCAATTGACTGGTCCCAAGCGTGAAATAAACTGTTCACCGAACTCGCATCTCAATTGGTCCATTGTTTCGCGTGCTGTGTGGCATGTGGCACCGTCTTGTTGAAACCACATGTCATGCAAGTCAAGCTCTTCCATTTTGGGCAAAAAAAAGCTTGTTATCATCGCACGGTAGCGCTCACCGTTACTTCACAGTAACGTTGTGATTCGCATCATCTTTGAAGAAATACGGCCCAATGATGCCGCCAGCCCATAATCCGCACCAAACGGTTGTTTTTTGTGGATGCATTGGTAGCTCTTGCAATGCTTCTGGCTGCTCTTCACTCCAAATACGGCAGTTTTGCTTGTTCACGTGTCCATTCAACCAGAAATGAGCCTCGTCGCTGAACACAATTCTTCGATAAAAAAGTGGATCTTCATCTAACTTTTCAAGAGCCCATTCACCAAAAATTTGGCGTTGTGGTAGGTCGTTTGGCTTCAATTCTTCCACCAGCTGTATCTTATAAGGCTTCACACCCAAATCCTTCCGCAAAATTTTCCACGTAGTGGAGTAACAGAGGCCCAATTGCTGCGAACGGCGCCGAATCGATAATTCACTGGCCGATACGGCTGCGATATTTTCTTTAATGTTCAACAATGTAAATTTGGTGCGAAATTTTTTTACAATAGCCCGAATAGAAGCCTTACTAGGTCGATTAAACTGACCATAAAATGGAAGAAGCGCGCGATGAACTTTCTTAACAGAGCACGCATTTTGGTAATAAAATTCAATAATTTGCAAGCGTTCTGGCTGTGGTTTCAGCCTAAACTCGTAAGAAGGGGGAGTTAGAGTCCCTGAAGGTTGTAGCGCATGGCTTTTTTCGGGGCTAACAACCCCTCGAGGTGATGTTGTCTTGCAATAGATACCTGTACTGTAAGTAACCAGTAGTGATGTTTGGACGGATGAGCTGGTTTAAGGGCTAATGCTCTTAGTGGGCTTCGGTCTACCAACTCAATAATATTTGTCTTCCATTGATTGCTGGGAAATTGCATGCAGGAGAGACTAGAAGGCCCGAACTCTTAAGCAAAAGCTTTTCTATATGACTACAAACATATGGTAGCAAGTTCCGACCTGCGTGCGTCTGGTAACCTACACGGAAAGGCTGGTGAATTGTAAATAATTCACACCGTGGATTTGTTCCATCATCAGATTAGGCCGTAAAGACAGCTGCTGACATAAATCAATTTTACAACTGCTCTTATATAAACATACCTATTACGACCCTACCAGCAGTAAGAAAGCCTACTGAACCTGTTGCAGTACGTTATGCTATTGTAACCCTTAACGCTGCTGTATAATCGGTTGTAGGAAAAACTATCAGATTATCTGGTCCTGATACGGTTCGATATGCTTATGTTACTCTTATTACTACTGTTTGTTGAATAGTATCGTCGCTTGACCCTGAGAATTTCCGTCCATATCTCACATCCATAGAGCAAGATGCTCTGCGTTTGCCCGGAAATGGGCAAACAATATTAATTTGCTGAGCTGAGGAGTTTATTTTCCCTGCCTTCATAGTTGTTCCGCCTATTTGGCCGTAGAATCTATTTGAACTGATCACGTGAGCTTTAGATCGAGTCATAAACCGAGATATTTTACCAATATCTGGGTGGATGTTAAATATTCGTCTATCCTCATCTCAAGCTGCAATCAAATATGCCCTGTTGTAAGCAATTTAATTTCCGTGTTCAGCTTGACCAGCTTAACTCCATGTGAGTTCAGCACATTGCCTGTTTCTATCACGACTTGTCTCAGACGGCATTGATCCTGCTTTGTTCCCCTCACCGTAAACTGTGCTGCTTTATCATCCACGGTACTGCTTTATCATCCATGTTGCTGCTTTATCATCCACATATACTAAGTAAATATCAGTTTCCATATCGATTTGAAAATTTTCGACATACGTTATGTTCCGTAGAGGTGGTTTGGAATGGGGCCTTGCACCTCATGTGATTTCATCTCTCATCACGTTCCATACGGGTGGGTCCGATATTGCATGGCGCCATCACTAGTGTTGTATGTTAGTATCTAATATCAGGATATGATGCGAAAAACTTCATCACACGTGACATTCCATAGGTCCGATCCTAGAATGAAGCCTTTCGCCTCATCTGACAAAACCTGGTATTGGACAGCGCTGTCACTGGCGTTAATTTTTCATCATTTTGCTCACCATATTCATTGACGCGTATTGTATATTACCCACGTATTTAAGTGAATATTAGTTGGCATTTCGATGGCAAGGAATTTGTTGTTCCAGTCATAGAAGAGGGCCTCATGCTGCACCTGATGTAACGTGATGTTGCTTAGCACCATCAGTGGTGTCGCATGTCAGCACAGCGTCTTTTAGATAATAACTCATGATAATGATTTTGTTATAGCTAAGTTAGTTATCGACCAATGAGTCTACGTTTTTTGTAACTTTTATAAGCAATTTTAAAATTGCTTGAAAGTTGAGTAGAGGAAATGAATGCGCCAACTTGTGATCACAGATAACTCACCAATTTGGGGAACAATGTCCAAAACAAATTCAAATTTTACTTTTAATAAAGTTAATTGATATAAAACAACACAAATTATTTTATTCGTGCATTTGCAGAGTTCATTAAATAATAATTACACCACCTTTACCAGTTCGGTGGATAAAGTCAGACCCGCCATAAAGAACAACTCTAAACACCCAAAAGCATGCAAGCGACTCTGTGAAAGAAAAAGAGTGGCAGGGAATGAAAGAGGGGGGAAAACAAAAATTTTTATTAATTATGTGCAATATAAAACAACAATATTTACAACACAAATTTACAATTAAATTTGTTTTTTTTTCTCAAAATTGAAAAACCGGTATAATTAAACCCATTCAATAAAATACGAGATGCAAAAATACTGAAAACGCACACTTGAACATGTTGTAGTCATACTGAAATGAAAAATGTAATTACTTTAAAGATGTTGCATGTAAAGCTTGATGTTGTAAGTATAAATGTATGGACGACAAGTTGATGTGGTATAATTTTAATTATATAGATTGGCAACTTTCTAGTCACCAACAGCCAGGCAGGCAGGCAGGCCGGCAAGCAGCCAGGCAGTCACACAGGCACTGGCGGGCTGCAGCAGCAATAACAACAAATTATAAACTAAATAATGAATCAAGAAAAAAAAATTTAATCACATTTTATAGAGTTTTCTTAAAAAAAAAAACATGCAAATACTCACTCGTGCTCAAATATGCAGTTTTTTTTAACTTTAAAAGCAGTACAAATTATACACAGTAACATCCTTTTTTTCGTAGTTGAATTTATAACAACTTTAATTTATTTTATTTTTCGTAAGAGTGTAATAATAATTATAAATGAGGTTATTACACAAATAAGTATGTGTGTATGTATGTGTGGTAGACCATGCATACACACAAGCACGTACTCCGGCACTTACAGTTAGTTATAATTAATAATGAAATTAAATTGCAATCAACGGTTTGCGGACTCACTACCACAATTACAACGACTTGTGCTGCTCCTATTGCCGCTTTTCGCCCGGCAGCTGTTTGTGATTCATGTATTTGGTTTTTATGCGAAGTTGCTTTTAAAAATGTCCACATAAATAAGGGAGATTTGATATATAGAATGCTGCTAATCCTTTGAAAATTTTAGGCTGATTCATCTGTACCCATGGATATCTCTGGAGAGCAGGTTTTACATTAGGTTAGGTTAGGCAGGCCGCTGAATACCCCGTATTTGTGATTGCCTGGAAAATAAGATAGACTAGTGAAGAAAAGAAGTTATGGGAATATAGTGTGAGTGGAATGGATGGGTGTGGATGGAGACGAAAGGTGGGTACCTTTTAGTGTAGCGTTACATGCCGCTATACTAGCCATCCGCTGCTTCTTATGAAAGAGGCTAGCGCGGTCGGTTTTATAAGGTTTTACCTTATTAAAATAAGTTTTTTTTTTATCCATATTATACCCTTCACAAATATGTAAAGGTTACATAGAAGTTTGTGATTCCATTTGTAATTTCTACAATTTATATTTGCGACCCTATAAAGTAGATATATTCTGAATCAGAATCAATAGAAAAGTTTATGAGAAAATCATTAGACTTAAAAACTTTCTTCCTGCATCATTCTATTACATCAATCGACCCTGTTTTTTCGACCCAATTCGAAGATTAATAGAAGATCACTATTCAGTGAATCGTTCATATTTAGCCTCTTGGCAGCGATCTTCGTTAGACTGGGCCTATAACTAAAAGAGTACGTATGGAAAATGTTGCTGTCATCCGCGAAAGAGTGGATAGGGTTAGAAGTTTGATAGAGAAGGTTGTTGAGGAAAATAAAAATTGGGTAGGAGAAAGAACGGAGTCTTGCGTTACCCCTGAATTAATCTTGAACTCGTTTGTTCACATCTCATCTATAACAACTCGTATAGTGCAGAATCTGAGAAACCTCGATATAAACCAAGAGAAGTCATCACCGACACCAAAAGCAGTAAGCTTTGCCTGTAGTGCACCATGCCACACTCTTTCAAAAGCTTTGGAAATATCTAATGCCACCAGCATTTCTCTGAGAGATATTTCATAAAATCGTCAGTAGAACGACCGTTGCGATATCCATATTGACGGTCACTCTATTGTTAGCAAAGTGCGATGTGTTTATTTAGTAAGTTATTATCTAACAAAATTAAATCAATCATAATTTTGTGCATTTGCAAACATTTGCTCTATCTTGATTTTGAACGGCTGTTTTGGCCTGATCGGCTTCGATCTCTGATTGGCAGCTATTGAGTTATACTTACAGAGCTGTACACCACACCACATTTGGTCTTGCAATTGTGATAGCATATAACAAGTGCATTTGTATACGGGCCATATATGTAACATTCTTTTATTAAGCATAATGAATTTCAAAACCCACCTCGTATTTATCATGACATCAGCCAAAAAGGGGTGTTAGTTTCTTACACTACTCAAAAGAAAAATCATCCTGGTAATTTACCATAAAAAGAAAAGCATTTCTTTGGAAGTTTGCAAAATTAATTTATTCTTTTTTTCTTTTTTTTTTTTTGTGGCAAATTGATTGAGTTGTTTTACAAGATTTTTCTTTTTAAATCATTCATTAAATATTTGTCTTGTCTTGTGCAACAGTGTTCGGAGAATGCGTTTGCATACTGGGTCAGTTCTTAGAAAACATTATATCTTCAAAATAATTAAACCAGCCATTTATCTTTGTTTAGTTTAAGCTAAAAACATGTTTAGTGAGAATTAAAATCAGTTTTAAATACAAAGACAGTCTTAACTACTTATTATGATAAATTGCTTAAAAGATAGTTAAGTATGTTGTCAATGAAGCAATTTAAAGAAATTCTTAAATAAATTGCTTTTTAATGTTTTTAAAGTAACCAAAGCGGATCTAAAAGAGGTTTTAGAATTTTTATAGGCAACACTATATATATTGAATTAGTTTTTATTAATTACAAAACTTAAACGCTTTGACATATTAGAATATTGTTTGCTTTTTTAAAAGCTTACAACTTCGACTTGGCAGCACTGTTTTATTTGACAACTCATCTAACAGCTGGTAGCTGCTTGCTATCCAGAGAGATTTCTTCTATATATAAGCAGCCTTTTTTTCAATTTATCGGTGTATGCAAGAAAACAGAGTGTGTTCCACGTCATCCGAAATATTTCCCTTCTCGCAAATGCAGTACAGCACACTTTCATATTCGGTAAAGATACTTCATAAAATAACAATGTTGCTGCAGCAGTTCGATGACGTTATAATTTAGCATCCCATTACAATACTATATCGTCCTTCGTGAACGTTGCTGTATGTGAACCCAGCCTTTCTGAATGTGGAAAAGAAAGTGTAATTACATATCGCACTGCTTACTCGGTGAAAGTTCTTCATTAAATAATCACATCATGGCGGAAGTTGCATGAGGTATTAATTTACCTTCCCACTCCTTCTCTTTATTCACCTGCCGGTGTTAGGCATAAATCTTCGTGTTTAATTAGCGCACGTTAAAATATTTCTTCTTACCTCCATCAACAGTAACATACAATACTATATCATCCATCGTGAATGTTCCTAGGCTTTCTCTTCTAATTTCTGGGTGTGTGCAGCAAACGAAAGCGTAAGAAAGAAAGAAAGCTATCCGAAATATTTTCCTTCTCATAGATACAGTTCTTGGTATCTCACTTCCTTATTCGGTGAAGGTACTTGATTTAATAACCAAGTCATGATAGCAGTAGAAGGAGGAAGTAGGTTACCACCCCACTTTTCTTCTTCATCTGTCGATGTCCAACTGGCACAAGTTAGAGATTTTCCTCATCTGCCAACTGCTTTCCTTTTTATTTCCTCTGCAGCTGCCGTGCCCGCCTGATTTTTCTACATTCAATAGATTTGTTTACGCTCTTATATAAGCATACCAGGCAACATAACGAGACCAAATTGGACCCAAGTGGGTCCAATGGCTGGCAGCCTGTTAAACCTAGCCTAACCTATATAAGCACTACCTAACCTGATATGGTGCGACATGCTGGTACTAGTCTTAACGCTGCCACTGAATCGGTTGTAATAAAGAATACCGGCCCTGTTACGGTACGATACGCTCATACTATTCTTAAAGCTGCTATTGAATCGGTTGTAAGAAAGACTAGCAACCTATTACAGTACTGAAGCTATACTTAACACTGCTGTCCGTTGAATCGCCAACAGTGTATTCGCTCTCCACTTGACTCTGAGAGTTTTAGCCTATATCTTGTATTCGTAGAATAGAAGGCTCTAGATCTCTTCCATAAGAAGTCTGCGTTTGCTCGGAAGTAATCATCTCACATTTGCCAATAATCTGCTGAGTTGAGCTGTTTATTTTATTTCCCTGTATATTCTATTTTACTAGAGTTCGTGAACTAAGATATTTTACTGACTAAGTAGGTATTACAAATTTCTCTGTCCTCATCTCCAACACCAATAAAATATGAAGTCTTGTTAGCAACAAAAGCTCTACCTTCTGTTAGACCAGCTCCAGTCCATGTGAATTCAGAAGATCGTCTGTTCTCATCATGACTTGCCGCAGGTTGCCTTGAGCCTCTTGCTTATCTCTCAAAATAATCACTGCCGCTATATCATTCACATGTTCAACGTAAGTAAATATTAGTCGATGTGAAGAATTTCGTCACACATAATGTTTTGTAGAGGTGGCCTTAGTGATGCCTTGCATCTTAACTGATTTCGTCTTACGTCACGTTCTATATGGATGGCTGTGATATCATCATGGCAATCACTCATGTCAGGATATGATGTGTAATATTAAGACTTTCGCCTCAAGTGAATTGACCTGGTATTGCATAGCGCCATCATTGGTGTTGTATATCAGTCTCTTAACTAATCCCTCATTATGTGAAAAAGTTTCGTCATAAGTCATGTTTTAGTTTCGGTCCTAGAATGAAGCCTTTTTTTGTCATATGACGTGAGTCGGTATTGCATAGTGCCATCACATCAATTCCTTATGGAATCCCTTATTACACGTCACGTTCTGAGCCAGACCCTGGAGTGAAACCGTCCCTTTTCGCCTCACTTGATGCAATTCGGTATTGCATTGTACGATTACTCTTGTTGTATGTCAGTCTATTAAGTAATTCCTCTTGATGCGAAAAGTTACGTCAAAAGCCACGTTTCATAGGTGCGAACTTAGAATGAAGCATTGCGCCACACAAAAACTAGTATCGCATAGTGTCATCGCTGTTGTCGTATATTAATATCATTCCTATCAGGTAAGCCATCATGAAGCATATTAGGTAATGCGGTACTGCTAGCTTTCGTTCAACAGCTTTTTGAACCGAATTTTTGTTAATATCTACGAATTTCTTTGCAGGTCTGTACTCAAAGAATTTATTAACTGATTTAACAAATTCAACGACTGAATATGGAAAAAATGCTTCTAAGCGCTTTAACATAATTATTACCGATTTCTTAGTAATTTTTGCCTGCATTATGCTCATGCTTTAATTACATTAATAATCCTTTTGCGCCACATGAAACTTTTAACACACTTACACAAACATAAATACCCAGTTAGTCGAATCATCCAAGACGATAAGGATTAGTGACAACATCTTTAATCTTGTCTTCCAGCAAATTAAAATATAGTGAAGTTTATAGGACTTTTTGACAGATCTGTAAAGTAGAGTGATCATTACTACGTGTAGAAAAAAACAATGTGGGGTTTTTTCCTATTACCGAATTTTTAATTGTTACTTTTTCAACTTGTTAAAATCGAATTCTCTAAACTTGTACTATTTATTCATATTAAGATGTAAATTTAAATTAACCTACTTTGAATTTAACTATCGTGATTTTTTTTTTTGTTAGTTAACGGTTTTGAGACACAACTAAACGATTTTTTGACGAAGGAGCGAACTTAAAACTGAAGTTCTTGTACTTTTTTCCGCTCAAATTCGTATCGACAACTTCCCAAGAAGGTTGTAAAAAGCCGATAATTTAACTTATATTTTGTAAATAAAATCACCCAAAAATTAAAAAACTCAGCCATGGAAGATATAGTAGAGAAAACTAACGTTCGTTTAATCGTCGACGATATGGTGAAATAAGCCCCCATATTCCACAAAGCGTCATCGTCGTCACATGTAGTTGACACAAACATTTTGTCATTTATTTACTCGTTGCCAAAAACAATTGCATGTTGTCGACAGCTTCTATCTATCGCTTAGGTCTCTGGAAATACCGAAGGCTTATCAAAGAATAAATAATTCCTGTCGTAGACGATTGTGTAACCGAGTATTTTTTGATGTCGTCTTAATGTGACGATGATGACGCCTCTTGGAATAAGGGGGAAGGCCTTGAGTTTTATTTTATAATTTTGTGGCCAAGAGAAGGAAAATATTGCCAAAGTTTGAGCTCTGATTAAAATTGTCCTATACCGTTTCTTTAAGATGTCTTGAATGTATGGTCAACTGGACACTTCCATATATTCATGTACATATATACATATTTTTTTTATAGAAAAACTTTCTTAAGTGTGAGTTAAATAAAATGTATTAAAATAACAACAAATGCAACAAATAGAACATGCAACACCAACAAACAATATCTTAAATATTTCATACAAATAAATAAAGCAAACACTTTCCTGCAATTGTTGGAACGATAAACCAAAAGCTACTACTACATTTACATTTATTGAAACACACAGACATGCTAGACAATATTATTTTGTTTTTTTTTTCTAGGATTCAAAAACTTGGTCTGGCTCTGCTGGCCACAAATGCATTTGTATTTTCTATAGAAAGAAGTTGTAGTAAGAAAATGTTTGTCGGCATTAGTAGTTGTTGATGAGGGACCGGAGAGTAGGAGTTATGGTTGCATGCAAGGACTTTTGTTCATGCACGTCGTTCTACTAAAGCAAACTGGGAGACGAAACTGTGTGTTTGGGGCAGGTAGCAAGTAAAAGTTTAAGAAAATGAATATTTTGCATGTTAAATGTAAAACTCATGGTCAACAATTAATGGAACTAAGAATGGTCACTAAACACCACTTGCCCAAGACACTTACTCACACAGACACACACACACACAAAACAAAGAGCGAAATGTATGGGAAACTCTTTAAAACCACCCACTTAAATACTAAATTATACTTAACACAACACTTATGTACTTTATATTAAACAATATCTGTATTTATTCCTTAACGAGAATGTGTTTGTGTTAAGGAATAAATAAAATTTATATTTTTCACCTCATCAGGGCATTTTTGAAAATGCATTTGAATGCAAAGAGGTAGTGCAAACTTTTATGGGGGTTGCAATACACAGAAAAAAATTTAATAAAAATGAAAGAAAACATACGCATGACACACACACACACACACTAAAGTAAAGAGAAAATGGCAAAAACCCGCTTTAAAGAAATTAGTGATGAGTTTGCAAATCTGACAATATGCAAATGAAATCAATAGACAAACAATACAATACCAAACAAACTGAAAAAATCGCCAAAAAAGAAAAAAACAAATGCGGAAAAAGCGAAAAACAAATTTACTAATAAAAATAATTTAAAAAATATGTGACAGAAAAATTTTAGCCTAATCTTTAAAAAGAAGAAACCAGCCCTAATTTTGTAGAAAATCTAACGTCTTCCTAGCCAGTGTTCCTTATCATGCAATGCTTTTCCAATCTTGAAAGTAATCAAGGTTTAGCTCTTTAAACAATTACAGCCAAATATACAAAAAGTATACGAAAATTCTTTATACTAATTTTATCAAATATATTTTTTAATAACAGAGTTGTTAATAACAGAGTTGCCAGTTATGGATAAAAATTAAAAAAACAAATTGGAAAAACTAGATTTTAATTAATTTATCTGAAATGATTGTCAAGCCCATTTTAATGTATGTGGCGTTCTAATGGTGGAAGCGTTTGAGGGTAACCAGGCAGTGTCAGACCTTAGAAATAATAATGTACATATATGATTTGATGGTTAAATCAAAAGCACGCTTCGCACTGCTGAGCTGGCTGCCAGCTGAACTCATGCTGAATTTGGGGGAGCAGGTTATGCCTTGATATATGCCTAATCAGGGCACTGTGCGTTCTGGGACATAGAGGAGTAGGAGGTCCTTGTTTTTTGTAGCAAATAAACTCTAGGAAGCCACATGACTTAGGATGTGTAGGCTTTCCGAAGCCGTCAACAGGCTTGCAGAGCCTATATATTAGCTGCAATGTGCTGGCTGTAATTTACACCTAAATTACAGAAAGGGGAATTAGTTTCCCTGATAACTATGGTGCAAGCCGGTTGTTGGGCCTATTAAATGGCGAGGTGCTGTTGCTTTGCAACAGATAGCTGTACTGTATATAACCAGAAGTAATGGTGAACGGGTGAATTGTTTAAAGCTCGATGCAGTTAATATATCTTCTTCCTTCAGCAAACCAGCTCATTAAGACTTGTCTTCCCTTCACTGTCCGCAAAATGGCATATAGGAGGGATTAGAAGGCCCAAACTCTTCCGCATGGGTTTGTCTATACGCTACAAACTCATGGCAAAAAGTTACGACCTGTGTGAGCCTTCCAAGCCACTCGGGGTGCTGGTGAATAGTTCACCCTGAGGAGCTAGTCCATCATCAGATAAGACCGACAAGTCTGGTGCTGATATAAATAAATCTTCATAAACTGGATCTACATCCCACAAGAGATTTGATGTTATTTTGTCACACACGGTATTGGACGTGGTCGGTATAAATTATAGAGTTGAGTACTTACGATCTTCACAGATGGACACAAATCAGACATGGGAGTCGGTGCGGGTATCTTGACCACCCTATATGCTAAGACAATTAGCTTAAGACTGTGAAATAAATGTAGCGTAACATTAATCACGTTTATACTGAGTGAGTGGTTTAAGTGGTTATACGGGGAATTTTTACAGTTAATAAGCCTGCGTTGAATGCACTAGCGGGATGCTAGGTTGGTTCGTTAGAGCTGGATATCCCGGAAGTGTTTCTGGATACAGCGGCACAGTGAAGTGTCTGGCAATGTTGTAGCGGCTGAGCTGATAAATACCGAGATCCGGTTACCACCAAGGTGGTACAGACGGGGTACAGATCGCTTAAAAGAAGTTAATACGTGGCATAATTTCAACATTTAGGGACTGCTCAGGCTAGATGCCGTAATGAAGTTACCTGTTGAATTTTAAAATATAAAGGTTTGGCAGGTCCCAGGTATGATAATAGGCGAACTATTTCTCTTAGCGGTCTGTCGCGAAGAAGGTTACACAGTACAAAGACGGCTCTGATATGACATTGTCGTAGAGGGATGCTTGCTAGGAGCTGATATCTTCGATTTAGTGATTTCTATGGAATCTGATAGTTTTAGGAACAGGAGGAGGAGGAGGAGGAAGAGCAGGAAGAGAAAAGTGTGGAATATTTTCTATGTTAGTGTCCAGCTTCTTCTTGTAAAAGGACTGTGTATCCAGGCAGACCAGTACTTCATAATTTGGCAAAAACATTGTAATGCGATGCTGGTAGGATTGGTTCTGAACTAGAGCGATGATATATCTGTTGAGATGTATATGGAGCCAGTTGAAGTGACATTTTCAATGGCCGCCACCTTGTTAAACCTAATCTAGCCAAGACTTTAACTAAACTACTCTTGCGACTGAATAAAAGTTAACTAGCAGTATTTTATGGTTTTATGAACTTGAAAAATCTGCACCTCAATTGATTGATCTAAAAATGTACTATGATCTCGCAACCATATGCTCTTAACTAAGCTTTTTTCTACTACAATTCTATTCAAATTTATATAGCATATATAATATTTAACATTTTCAAAAAACCCAATATATTTTTGCATTCTAAAAACTTTACAGCTTTAAATGTTGCCAACAATAAAACAATTTGTTAAATTGATGGCACTTACTAATAACTAACTTATACTACATCAATGTAAATGCCACATTGTTTCCAAAAATACCAGAAATCTGTAAAAAAAATAAAATAAAACAATTAAAGAAACAAAAACAAATTTCTTGATGAAAATTTGCCAACAATACAGTTTAATAATTTAGTCAGGCACTCACAAGATAAATGAACACATATTGATCATTCTCACACTTGAAAATGCAAAAAAAAAAAAAAAAAAATAACGAGGAAATACTGCAAATGTGTGCATGTGTTTGTGCAACATGCAGTGCATTTCGAAAATTCCTTTTCAAGCTTTGTTAAAAATTACAATGGAGAAGAAGTGCTATGCAGCACAAAGTTAACTTTATAATGCTTGGCAATAATACATTCTATGGCAATCTTTTAAATGGAAACATACAAACATACACACTTACTCACTTGCACAAACACTTGCATATAAGGCTGAATACAGTGTATACACATTGAAGTGTTAGCAAAAATACTCTTTTCGATTGAGTAAAAACAAAATTAGGCTCAGGAAAATACAAGACAAAAAAAAAAGACCTCCTTTCCAAAACAGAAAGTGGATACATTTTACGTATGCTTTACATACTTTTGTGCTGAGAGCTGAAATTTTTGTTGTTTTATGGGGATAAAGCAAGACTTAAAGGACAATAAGCTAAAATTTTCTTTTTCCCCCTTTTTTGCAAATGGGGTTACAAAGATTCTTTAGAAATCATATTGTCCGATGTCTCTATTGGGTCTTTAAACAATATTAAAGAAAGCAAGCAAGCAGGTATTAAATGATATTTACCAATAAAAGTTTTTAAAATTAGTTAACAAAAGTATTCTTTCCTGCTGTTTTTGATTAATTTAAGAACAGCCTACGACACTTTTGTAATAGATTAAAGCATAAGTAATTTTTAACATTGGGGATATATTAAATTTGCCAACCTTAAGGCAGCAGTATTGTTATAAGAAAAATAGCGCCAGATATAAAGTTTGCTAAATTTTGGCCACTTTTCTTAAGGCATCCGAAACCCACTAAGAGCATCAGCCCTTAAACCAACTAACCCGTCAACCATCACCACTGGTTCCTTACAGTACAGGTATCTGTTTTATAGGGAACAGATCCTCGGGAGATTGTTAGTCCCCGAAAAAAGCCACACACCAAACAATTATTAAGGATACTAACACTCTCTTCCTGCGTTTTAGGTTTCAACCACATTCAGAACGTTTTAGCCAAGGTAGGCACCTCAACCATGATCAGCCCGGATCGAACCGCAAGCAGAACTACCCGGGGCCATGCTGATTCCCGTTCTGCCAATTTATACCCTTGGTAAGGGTTTCGGAAGCCAACACAACATAAGTCATGTGGCTTCCTAAAGTTTTGTTTCCCGCATCAAACGAGGTACCCCTTCCCCTTTTTTCACCGAAAAACAGAGTGCCCAAGTTAGGAATAAGCCAAGGCAAAACCTGTTCCCCGGGGGGAAATAGTAACGGATAGCAAGACCACCATCAATTCCCTGATTGGAATATACACTAATTCTAGTCTAGTCCAGGATACTAATTCTAGTCTAGTCCGGAAATGCCGGACGTCTTTAAATAAGATGGCGAGACATTCTAACATAACCCTAAAATGGGTACGTGGACATGAGTCCAACAGGGGCAACAACATCGCTGACGACTTAGCCAAAAAAGGGACAGCCCTAGAGGATAGGGATATAGACCCCTTTTGCGGACAACCATTATCAGCGTGTTGGAAAAGAATAAAACTCCACACGCTGGAACGTGCCCAAGAAAAGTGCACACATGTCTTATATCAAGTAACCCGTGGCCGCATATTAACTCTAAGAGAACGTGGGAGCTATTAAAACTGCCCAGATCTCAACTAAGAGTGACTGTAGCAGTCATCACTGAACATTGCCCGTTTGGGAACAATGCGAGGAGACTAGGCCTACCCCATAACGACTTCTGTGGAAGTTGCCAAGACGAGGAGGAGAAGGAGGAGACGATCATTCATCTTCTCGGCACTTGCCCGGCATTGGAGCATCATTGTATAAGATACTTAGGCGAGCGGAGCTTCAACAGCCTATCTTGTCTGGCCTGGGTCAAACCGACCGCGCTAGCCTCTTTCATAAGAAGCAACGGATGGCTAGTATAGCAGCATGTAACGCTGCACTAAGAGGTTCCCACTTGTCCTTTCCATCCCCGCCCATTCATTTCACTCACACTATATTCCTATAACTTCTTTTCTTCATTTCACTATCCCACTTTTCAGGCAATCACAAAGGGAACGACTCCATCATCCAAGTGAGCTGGAAAACATAGACTATTCCGAGGTATTCAGCGGCCTGCCTACCTAACCTAACCTATGGGGATATATTAAATTCGCCAATCTTAATGAAGCAGCAGTATGATAAGAAAAAGAGCGCAAGAAATAGAGTTTACTAAATTTTGCCCACTTTCCTTAAGTCACGTTCACATTAAACAAATATTTTACGAAATAAATGTAACCACTACATTCGTCTCTCATATAAAGTGAAGAAGAAAATAGCACTCCCGACCAACAAGTGTAAAACATTACCGAATAAGCAGCAGTACTATATTCTTCTCTACTTTATTTTAGACAAAAACACAAACGTGGAATTTAAGAAAAATGTGAAATTTAGACCATTACACAAATATAGAGTTTATGCTTATTTGATCGAATCTTTCTCTAATGTAAACATATCTTTAGTTTAGCTTATCTTTTCTTTTTATTTAGAAATAATATTTTTTATTTATTATCTTCTTTTATTAAATAAAAGTTGTTCCTAAGATCGTTTGGAACAAATAATTTAATAATTTTTTTCTATTTGAATTTTTATTTGTTTTTCTGTAAATTTTGAAATTTATTAAAATTCTCTAATAAATCAAAGTTTTGCTACAAACTTCCAAGTCTTAATAGAAAATTAATACATTAAGGAGTGTTTGTTATTGAAAGCAAAGAGATCCCCTTAGCCCACCTTTCATCAACTGCGACTACATGCACATTGTAAACCACAATGTTACAACAGCTACAACTGTCTGTACTCAACACCACCACCATTATTAAGATATATCACATGCATGGGCCAAGGAAGAGAAGAGTGTGAGTGAGAGTGAGCGAGCGAGCGAGAGAGATTGAGAAAATGGTTTGTGCACAGTGTTTTAAGCAATAATATAATAATGTAAAACATATAATGTAATATTCTGTGTCCAGTTTCCATAATAATAGCCAAATTACTCCTGAGAAAGATTTATACAAGGTGGCCCAAAAGTCAGTATGAAATGTACAAATTTATACTTTTAATAAAAGCCACTGGATTTGAATCGAGTAATATCTGTTTATTTGAATAAATTTTGTTCCGATTTGAAAAATAATCTTTTGAATATTTATGTTTCGTGAAGGGTTTACTAATCTTTTTTGTTAATAATACCGACGAAATTTGTTTCAGTGCACTTTACAGCGGTGTTTTGAAATGATAAAGCGTAATCTTGTTGATTTTTGCAGTCAACTAATAACTGACCACGACACCAAAAAATAATCGAAACAATGAATGGAAGCTGCTGGAAGTGTTTCGAGGAAGACGAAGTTAGTGAAATTGGCTGGCGAGGTTGTGGCCACCGTATTGTGGGATGCACACGGAATATTGCTCATGGACTATCTTGAAAAAGGATCCACAATCACAAGAAAGTGTTATCGTGCATTATTGATGCAATTAAGAAAAAAGCGACCGCATTTAAAAAAGAAAAAAGCGCTCTTTCTTCAAAACAATGCAACGGTTTACACAGCATTAGATGCGATATACAATAGGAACATTTAGAACTTTATTTTAATGATGACAAAAATTAAGATCCACTGCTAGACGATACGTAGATTCCGTGTCGTATTCAAGGTACCGAGCGAGGACATTCAACTTCTAACTAGCGTAGCAAATAAAACCGCGAAGGGATCAGGACGACTACGATGGCCAGTCGAAGTGAAATTAGTCGGATGGAATCCAAGCAAAATTTAAAAAATCTGAATATTAAAATAAATTCCTACATTTTTCACACATTTTTCTTCCTATCAGCAAATAATAACAAACTGTGGCTGAGGAAGGCTGCTACCAAAAAAAGAAAAAATAGACGTAATCACTTATTCTCTGTGTAACCAACCTGTTCCGTTTTAATTGAATATTATAGATTGGTCTTTAGAACTAAAATGGAGAATTGGTACAATAAAATAAAAATGTGGATAGTGCAACGCTTTCACGCTTCAGAGTCCGTTGTTTCCGTCCAAAGAGAGTATAGGCGCACGTTTGGCGACATTCCTCCTACCAGATGCCCTCTAATGAGGATCGTGAAGAGTTTTGCCGATCGTGGTGCAATCGTAAGAAGGCCTTATCATCGATATCAATTCAGACGCAGGAAACTATTGCTGCTGTAGCTGCTGCCATACAATCCAATCCTAGAGTTTCGACAAGGAGCTTATCTGCTCAAATGGGTGTCAGCAGATAGTCACTGCAGACAATTTTGCACCAAGACTTAAACTCATTTACATATAGAAACAAATTGAACCCTAGAGACTTCCCGATTCGCTTGGAATTTTGTGAGAAGATCTGCATTTTTATGTCTGATGAGGCATATTTTGATTCAAACGGCAATGTTAACGAACAAAATTGACGAATATGGAGTAATTCTAACACACAGGTACTAAATCAGATGCAATTACACTCACTTCGCATCACAGTATGGTGTGCAGTTTCCTCAAGGCTCATTGTCGGGCCTTACTTTTTCGACGAAAATGGTCTTACTGTTACGGTCAATGGAGACCGTTAATTAAATATGTTGAAAGAATTGTTCTTTCCAGAATTGCGCCGAAAGAGAATCCCTTTCAACTCTATTTGGTTTCAACAAGATGGGGCAACTTGTCACATTTCCTTATAAACTGTTTTCAAGAAACTCAACCTTGCGTTGGCCTCCCAGATCTCCTGAACTCAAACAAGAAGTTTACAGAAAAACGCCCAACAAATTTGGATGACTTAAAACAATCCATCCGAATGGTAATTGAGACAAGTCCCGCTGCAACACTGCAGGCAGTAATGAATAACTTTTTGATCAGATATCGCACATATGTCACCGAGGGTGGAAGCCATTTGAATTAAATTTTTGTTGTTGTATTATTTTTAACAAATGTATAAAAAAAGGTATTTGGGTTTCAAAATTTTTCAGCCACCCTGTATTTCAGTAATAATGGCTCTGTAGCTGAGTGGTTAAGGCGGCCGTTCATGATGCGTAATGACCCGAGTTAGAATCCAAAAATGTGTGCTGATGAGTAGTATAGCGGCTATGAAACAGCTAGTTGTCCTCCAGCTAAAAAGGTTTGATTATTTTTTATGGTATAAAAATCTACAAAAGCCAAAAATCTAATTGAAATATTATAAAGTTAAACAAAAAATCAATAAATTTATATTTAAACCTCTTAAATCATATGGAAAGAAGTACTGCTGTTCAAAGACAACCTGTGAAGCAAATTGTTAGACATGGCGGCGAAAACGTAATGGTTTGGGGCTACTTTACATTGTGGCATGTTGGCCCTCTACATACAGTAGATGGTATAACGTGAAAAGAGGCTTATCTAGAGATTATACAAATCCATCTTCCCAATTTTAAGGAAAAATGTGCTTATCCCGAAAAAGAAATGGTGTTTTGACAGGATGATGATCCAAAGCACGCAACAAAAACTGTTAAGCAATGGATAGAGAAACAAAATTTTCAATAAACAGAATGGCCAGCGAAAAATCCCGACCTCAATCCAATTGAAAATCCGTAGTCAATCGAGAAAAGATGGCTCCAGCAATACAAAGCCGTTTCAACAAACATGGACAGCCTTTGGGCCCGGATAAATGCGGATTTCAAACAATGTTATCGAAAATTTAGTAGAAAGTATGCTAAACCTTATAAATCAAGTTATTTGTAATAAAGGTCTGTTTGTCAAATATTGAAATTGGGCTAATTATTAATTATTTTAAAAGTTAGTTTATGCAGGTTATTTTCGTTCTTTCATCTAGGGCGGGTTCTACGATCTCGAACCTTAACATTCGCAAGTATTTTTAATGAATAAAAAGGCTATTTCTGATGCACTTTTGAGCTGAAAGGCAACATAGTATAAGAAAAGTTTGCAAAGACTGCTTCAACTCATAAGAAAAAAATTAATTTTTGAGCTATATACGTGTTCTTTGGCCGCTTGAAATTTATGCGAACGTTAACGTTCGAAATCGTTAAACAGGCTCTTAAACGGTTTGAATTCATCTCATTTGTTATTGGCTTTTTACTATTGTTCTTGTTGTTCTTATAATCAAATAAAAATAAAATAACACAATTATTTGATTTTCTTGCATTATTTTGTTTTTATGAATGATAAAAATCAGTGTCATGAACATGCGCTCACTTTTGATCGCCACTGTTGTATATACTTTATTTAGTGCTCTTACTTTTTTTACACTATAAGATATACAATATAGAATTATTAAGAACGGCTTTAAACAGGTCAATCAACTCACACTAGTCTACAATTTTGTCGTTGTCCTTATATACATATTAGACCGAAAGCGGCCAAACTCGTAGAAAAACTATTATATTTTGTATTGAATGATGAACAAAACATAATAAAAACTGGTTGCTTCAATTTGGGCTTTAAAGTTTTTTACTTTTTATATGATGATATCAAACCGCCCTATATTCACCAATTACGAAATGTTATCTTACTAAACAAATGCTATCTATGAGGAAGGATTCCCATAAGTCTGGATACCATAAAAACTCTACAATACTTTAGAAGTGATTTCATAAAGAACTCATTTCTTAACAAGGTTTTCATAATATTTTTTTTCATTTATAGTTTTTCCGCCATCCACTGTGCACAAAGTTTTTTGGAGAAAATCTCTAAACGCTTTCTTTTTGTCCTTTTTATTGCAAACAAATACAACAAGCACAAATACATTGAACATGTTCTGGACAATAATGAAAATTATAAGAAACACAAACAACAACAACAACAACAACAAGCAACTAATAACACTTAAATATAAGGAACAAGAAGTATGACTAACACATGCTTACCGACCGAGAAGACGAAAACGAATGAGCAAAATAATGATTTCGTGAATGTAGCAGAGCAAACGTAAATGTGTTGCCTGTTTTTAGGGGGCGATGATTTTAATGCATAATGAATGCGACTTCAACAACAATATAAGGATAATTTTTCGTTCAATGTATAAGTAGATTTAAGTAGAAGCATGAATAAGCAAGTGTATGAGTGTGAATATGAGTATGTGTGTGTTCGTTGGTTTGCATGGATAATGAATTAAGGTTTAGTGAACTCCTCATAGCCAAATACACTTACACCTCTACAAACTCTTATACCAATTCATATAATCATATGTATACTCATATGTATGTATACAGAATGATATATGTATGTATATGTAGCTGTGTTTGTGTCTGTTATTGAGAAAGTTTTGCTGAACAAACTTAGTTAATGAAACTCCTTTGCTCGCAAAACAAAGTGCTTGGGTTAAAGAGTAGGGTAAGGAGATTTAAACAGCTCGACAAGGCTAGTCATTATGTGAGCACACACAAACACACTATTTGCCATAAAACTGGCCTTTAATGAGTTTAAACTTCTTTACAAAAAACAAAAAAAAAAAAAAAAAAAAACAACTCTCAACAAATAAGTAATAAAAATTATATATAAAAAAAAACAAAAACAAAAATACATGCCAAATATGGCCAGCAACAAACGGAATTATATATCAGTTATAAGACCTCAGGGTCTGTTTGTATTTCTACAGCCATGCACTTTGGAAGGAGGACGGGGAAGAGGGATGGTTCAAACATGTAGGGTGGGGTTTTGTAATGTTATTGCTTAAGTAGTTCAAGTAGTAAGCTGTTATAATTAATTTTGCTTATTGCATGCAAATGAGTATCTAAAAGTATAGGTCTGTGGGTATGTGTGAGCATTTGTTTATATGTATGCAAATGAGTAAAATATGCATGATAATGTTGTGTGCATATGCAAAAAGTGTTTGTAGATTTAAATGTTGAAAAGTTTAAGAATGAGTATTTATTAATGCATTTATGCATTTGTAGATGTTTACATGTGCTAAAGTTAGCAGCAAACAATGTAAGCAAAAATAGCCAACAAGAAGAAAAAGCATATTTATGAACAAACGTCAACAACAGGACATGTAACAGGACATCATAAGCCCACCAAACCAACACCCTACCACCCACATGACTTTAAACAACATCTAGAAGAGTAGTGGATACCAAATTTTCTCTATCACAACTTTTTCTGGGCCCTTAAGTCCTGGGGCATTGCAAGACGTACGAGACATCTCCATATGTTGTAGTTGTTGCTGTTGCTTGTAGCAAATGTTAATGAATGGCTAGAACTTTTTCTCGTACATGGCCACAGACACTCAAACACACAGACATAAATATTATTGCAAGTCAATGCATTTGGTCAAGTATGTAGGACTCTGTCATATTCTAAATTATGATTGCAGACAAGAATTTTGGTCATACATGTGTTTGCTAGACAAATGTATTTTCTTTAAAAACTTGTAAAAGGAATCGAAAGGATTTAAAGTTGTTTAAAGTTTTTAAAAGAAAATCAAGTGTAAGAAACTAAAAGCTGACTAAGTGAAAAATTGTAAAGAAACATTTAATTAAAATTGTGAATTTAGTTGAGTTAAAAGCCAAGTGAACCAACAAGCAGAATATTTCATGGCCTCCAACTTTTTATATATGGTTTTCGTTGTCACCTCATTTGTTCTAATAATACAGCGAGTACTATACTCTCAATAAAACGTAAAAGGTTGTCCATTAAATCTTAGGATCCTAAATGAAACAAAAAGTCTTCAGAGATTTAGTTTAACACTTTTATCGTTATATATCTGTAACGATCATGTGTTAAATAAAACTGTCCTACATTATCAATAACTCTATATTTGCAATAACTCGGAAATATACGAGGTCTGATCAAAAAATAACCATTATATCCAATTTTTTCAAAAAGTTTTTATTTATTCATCAACAACTATCTTGCCACGTTCAAAGTAATCCCTTTCATATGTAATACACTTATGCCAGCGTTTTTTAAAATCCTCGTAACCTTTCTGAAACGTGCTTTTGGGTATCGCCAACAGCTCTTATTTCGATTTTTGTTTTATTTCCTCAATCGTAGCAAACCGCTTTCCTTTCATCAGTGTCTTCAGTTTCGGAAAGAGGAAAAAGTCATGAGGCGTGATCAAGGTTTTGTTTTTGGCCAAAAACTCACGCAAAAGTATCGATGCCTGAGCTGGTCCATTATACATGATCGTTTTTTCCACAACTCTGTGCGTTTCTAACGTTTTGCTCCACGCAAACGGTGTATAACTTGAAGGTAGTACTCCTTATTGACCGTACGACCTTGTGGCAAGAATTCATGATGCACCACGCTATTGCAGTATAAGAAAACAGTGAGCAAAACCTTCACCTTTAAACTATATTCTAGCAAAAAGGAAAAAAACACGAATTGCACTAAGTGCATTACAATTTGAACGTTCATTTTCATAAAAAGCTTGACAAATTTTAATGAGTTGCTCAATTGTGTACCTCTCCATGATGAAGTTTGGCAAACACTGAAACAAAGCTGGGCAACTAACTTGACCATAAGGTGTGATTTACAATTAAAATTGTGCTTTATGGTTGGACTGCTCTTTAGATTGTATAAATATTAAAGAATGACTTGATGTTCTTGGAACAAAAATTTAATGTGATGTTGTTCGTTTGACTAAACACTTTTTCCATATCAAAAAAAAAAAAAAAAACAAAAAAAACAAAAAAAAAAACATTTAATGTGATGTTGTTCGTTGGACAACACACTCTCTTCATATCAAAAGAAAAAAAAAAAAAACAAAAAAAAAAAAAACATTCAAATGTCTTAGTTTTTTGAAACTTACTAAAACATATTTCACTACTTCTGATATCTTGACTATATATATCATCTAAATTCGAAAAGAAATAAAATACAACTCTCGTAATTGTGCCTGTGCCTCAAAAGCTATTTAGTAGCTACTCGATCGTGTGCAAGAGAGAGAGAGAGAGAGAGAGAGTGAGAGAGAACGAAGAAGCTTGTCGGTGACAGAAGGTGTTGAGCTCTTGTGAGCCACAGGAGCGCTATCCCAGTATGGAGTATGTTACTCTGTTTTCGTGTTACGGTAATAGGTTTTAGGTTTTGCTCTGACGACGTCAGGGATCTTATTTCCGAAACCCACATGCATACGTAATACATGTTCATTATGCAGGTCTCGGCCATTTGTGGTCGATTGCTTATTGAATACATTAAAGAGAAAATTCGGTTTTAATCGTACGGTTCATCTACGGAATACTCTGCCCGTTGACGTATTTCCGATCACATATAATGTAGGAAGATTTAAATCAAACCCCCACAAACATTACTCTCTATTGTTACGAGGAACGCATTTTTTCTAATTACGGTACTATGCACTGCATGTTCCAAAAGAAGCCTAGGGTTCAGCCCTTCGGTTTTAGTCCCTGGATTTTGTTGTGTGAATATACACATAATTAATTTTTATTGCAACATTTTTGTCAAATATGTAGGTCGGCAACTGTTATATGTCGGCTTAGAGCTAACTGCCAAAACAATTTTTATAACACTTTTTCGATCTTCTTGCAGTCTCTTCAGCACAATGTGTAACCGACATGGCGGAAGGTTGCGAAGAAACTGAGAGTAACAGTAGCAATCGTAACGCTGATAACGCACCCACCATGCTGGGCACCGTTTTACCATGCGAAGCTGCCATAACCGCCTCATTGGGTGTATCGGGCGGCGGTGTTATGAAACGTGAGTTTGTTGATGCTACCAGTGTTTTGAGTGCCCACCTCACAGCCAGCGTCAGCTTAGCCAGTCCCTCGCACTCAATGGCCTCACCCTCCACCATTAACTCAACAACGGGATCCAATCATTTATCAAACTCCTCCACGAACCAGAGACTAGCACTCACACCAAATAAAACCAACAACAACAACAGTTCCTTAGGTCCATTAGTTTGTTCTACCACATCATTACTCTCTTCCTCTTCTTCGTCGTCGTCATCATCTTCTTCGTCTTCGTCAAATTCATCCTCGTCGTCATCGACTTCGCTGAATTCTACAACAACAGCTTCATCGTCTACAACAGCGGCCATAGCCAATAATTCGAATACAAATAAATCGCCTTCTACTTCACCATATTCCAGTGTTGCCATAGCTTCAATAAGTGGAGTATCGCCAAACTCACCGCCGGGACTTAATACAACGGGCCAGAATAGTAATGGCAGCTGTAATTTGTCCACAACAAATGCTACAACAACGGCAAATACTAATACAGTGCCAGTTGCCAGCCCGGGACCAGGCCTACCGGCAACAGTACCAACTTCCCTGACGAATAATTGTGCATCCCCTACACATGTGGCAGTGGCTTTAAATATCAAAACTGAAGCGGTGAGTGGGAAAAAACTAATTATAATATTTTCAAAAATTAATAATATTCAAATAAGTTGAAGAGTAATAAATGTGTTTAAGTATTTTACTTTTTATTTTTAATTAAATCTTAAGAATATGACAATAACCAGTCATATTCTTAAGATTTAATTATCAGCGTAGTTCATTCCGAAGCACAACATCATTTTGCATAGTTTTCATTCTTTTGTTTTTTTTTTATAAGTTTTCTAATGTCACGCTTTGGAACCGTTTTACAAATCGCTTTTTTATATTTTCAATTTAATCATTTAATGTCATCAGTTATAGCTTAAACAAGTCAACTGTCGTTCTATTTACCAACTTACTTACACTGACTAACTACAACAGCAACATCGATTACCACTGCTTTGCAACTGCTGCTTTTATACCATAAAATCCAACTGACGGATTCCGTGACATCAGTTTGAAATAACAGAGCAACCAAACAAATTTAAACAAAAAATGGATTTTAACTAAGAGCAAAAATATTGGGGGTTACAAAAAATGATTGGAACTAAACTTTAACTTCCTTTGAAAACAAAAAAATAACATTAAAAATATAATCTTCATAAAACATTTTATGAAACTGCTTGCAAATATTTTGTTAAAAATGTTGCTGAAGTTCTATAAAACATATCCAATATGTCAAGCAACATTTTTTATACTCATGCAACAAATAGTATTGCTAAGCAATTTTCTCAAATCAAATAAATAGATGTTTGAAAGACATCTAGCCAATATCTAAGATTCCTATTAAATAAAAGAAACATATGTTTCAAAAACATCTTGCAACATTTTTCTTATACCCATAAAGCAAAAGAATGTTGCTGAGCATTTTGTTTCAAAAGTTTGCTTGTAAATTCAACAGTATAAACTTGTTTATGTTAAGCCAATGCAAACAGTACAGCAAAACTTCCGCATGGACAATTTTGTCAAAGCTCTTGTAAAATATTTTTATAAAAATGTTGATAAGCAACAAATGTTTAATTTATGCAGCCACATTTTCTATCTTTATATAATAAATAATGATGCTATACCTTTTTCTTTAATAAGATTAACAGTTGTTTGAAACAAGTCTAGCAACATTGCTGTTTCCGATAAACTAAATAAAGTTTGCTGAGAATTTAAACAAATCTAGCAACATTGATGCTTCTCGTAAAACAAATAAAATGTTGCTGATAATTTTTTTCAAAACTTAAACTATTTGTTCTACGATGTTATTCGACAGCGCTCGCTCGAATAAATACGTTTGAAACAAAAACAAATTTTGAAACATTGTTTCTAGATTGCACGTATTTATGCGAGCGAGTGTTGTCGAGTGATATCGTGGGCCAGACAGTAAGTATAAATTTGACAATATGAACTTGATTGTACATTTAATATTTTATATCAAATCAATGAATAAAGCGCCGCAAATTGTGTAAAGTATTATTATCAAAATGTTGCTTAAGTTGTAGTAAACATGTTGAAATATCTAGCCAAATTCTGTATCCTCATATAATAATAAATAATGTTGCCAAGCATTTTTTTCCATAATGGAAAGCATGTTTGTTAAACATCAGCAACATTTATTGTTTCCCATAAATTATATAAAATGTTGTTAAGCATTTTTTTGTGATATTGCACTCAATATTTCACATGAAAAGCTGTTGAATTCTATATGGGAATATATGAGAGGCGAATAAAAGGGGGAAAATAATTTCCAGTACTAAGCAATTGCATATCTTTCTCTCTCTAATAAGTATGTGTACGAGCATATACAATATGACTGGAAATTGAAACGAAATCTAAAAAATACAGAAATTGCGGAAAAAATTCTCATGTGTGAATATAAAGGCGAGTTCGAAAGAGAGCTGTGAAAAAGTTGGACAATTCAAATCGTCCTGTGTGATCTTACTCTAACGGTAAATTTCGTGTTGTACTCTTATTTGCTTTGGTCCCTAAAAAAAATGTTGCTACATATATTTTTTATAATGCTGTTTTTGTGATTAGTATTTCCTAAAAAATCCTTTTAAAATGCATACATAACAAGTATGCGTAGCAAATTCATAGAGAAAATGTTGCAAGAGCTGTAATATATTAACTTGGGCAAAACCATATGAAATATGTTTGGTAACATTTTATCAAAGCTGTCAAAAGAAACAAATTGGATATATTTCACGCGAAAGTTTCGAAGAATAGCTAGTATAAAAATATTGTTTAGATTTTAAAACAAATATAGGAACAAAATATTATAAACAACTTGTTTTCTATGTTTTCCAGCTGTCTATATGTCAACATTTCATAGGAGGTACTGTAATTATCAGTAGACTTTGGAAATGTTTGAAAGATATTCGCAAGCATTCAACTTTATATCTTAACAATCAAAATAAATTTTTGATAATTTAAAAGCAAAAATGCTCTAATAATACCTGTCAAAACACAAAAAACAGGCTTTTTCATTTATACACGTCTATAGCATTTCTTTACACCTTTTAAAAAACCAGTAAGGATATTTAAAAACAATGAAAAATCATAAAATTTATTCAAAAGGCGGGAAGGGCATACTATTTTATATTTTCTGACTGAAAAAATTTATGTTGCTCAACATTTTGCACTGGTTTAAACATAGTACTTACCTTAAATCTTAGGTATTGTTAAAGAAATGTTAATGTAAACTTTTTTCACAACTCCTATATTGTATTGAAGAAATGTTGCTGGCTACATTACTATTTTCTGTCTAAAAAATTAATGTAGGTCAACATTTTGCGCTGTTTTAAACAGAGTTAAATAAATGTTGCTGAAAACATTTTTCACAACTCCTGGATTGTATTGAAAAAATAATGCAGGCTACATTTTGCACAGCTCTTAATTTTCTTAAGTCTGGAATAGAATTTCATTTTAAATACTTAGTTTTGAACAGAATACTTAGCTTTACTCTCAGATTATATTGAAAAATGTTGCTGAATACATTTTCACAACTTTTAAAGCGTGTTGAAATAAATGTTTCTGGCTACATTTTACACAACTCGTAAATTTTTCAATTCCTGAACGCAATTTCAGATGAAATATTCAGGGTACTTGCCTTATCTCTTAGATTAGGTTAAAGAAAAGTTGCTGAATACATTTTTTACAACTCTTAGATTGTGTTGGAAAAATATTGCTGGCTACATTTTGCACAACTATTCAATTTTACAAATCAGGAATAGAATTTTATATTAAATCTTCGGTCTTGAACAGAATACTTAGCTTTACTCTAAGATTATGTTGATGTTGTTGAATACATTTTTCACAACTCTTAGACTGTGTCGCTGGCTGCATTTTGCACAACTCTTGAAATGTACAAAACCTGAACAAAATTTAATATGAAATATTCAATTCTTTTTTATGCTAGAAGCTAAAGAAATGTAGCCAAAACTTATAGGGAAAACTTAGAGGAATATCGTTGAAGAAATGTTGCTGTCACTGTGTTCGATTTAAGTTGTGAAAATCACAAGAAATTATGCACAAAAACTTGTTTTCGCTTTACAATAATATGAAAAGTTGATTATAAGCAAAAAATAACATGGCAACATTTAATTTTAATTCATTTAAATAAAAGCTTGTCACATTTATCACAGCTACATATATTACATTTTTGCAATTTAGCAAACAATATTAGATAACATAACTGACAACAAACTTCAAGCTAGAAATTTGTTTAAATAAATTCCGGCAAGTATTGAAAATGCACCAAACTAGCACGGGATCCATAAGCTTGAAGCATCATGTTTATAAACATGTTTTTCTGGGTATTCTATCCCTTACATCTTTGCTCATAACTATAACAAGTTTTCTATTCTATATTATTTGCGGCCATTAGTTTTGCTTACCTCTAACATTTGCGTTTAGAAAATGAAGGAAAAGGCAAACCAAGAAAGGAGAGAACTTAACGATTTCCAAAGTAAATTTGGTGAGATACATATATATAAACTTTTTTATAGCTGTACGCTGTTGTTTATGGCCAAAGATTAGCTTAGGGTATTAAGATATTTAAGATATCTTGTTTACGGTTGACAGTTGGAAGAAACCATGGTTAAGGTAATGTGTCACTACATTTAGCTGACATTTTATTGTTGATTTCGTTTCGTTTTCTTCCATTTGCAAATAAATGATGATCTACTGATAAACTTGACATTGAAATGGTTAAAAAGATTTATTATTATTTTTGGTGGCAGTCAGAGAATACTTATGAAATAAAAGCAAATATTTCTGTAAACAGAGATTTTCAAATAAAATAAAAAAACATGTTTTTTTGAAGAAAAAAACTTTAAAAAGTTTCTTAACACAATGATCGATTATATTGCTTTATCAATATTATCAAGAGTATAGTAGTGTATTGAGAAAGGAAAAGAAAATGTTGACTAGTATTAAACTTGAAATTTGTTTATAGTAAATGTTTTTGGAATAAAATTATTTATTTAAATACATATGTTTGGTTTCCTTTCAATCAAGACTGTGTTTTATAAATAAATAAATTGTTTAAAAAAAACTTATTCTAAATGAAGCCTAGCAACATGTTGCTAGCTGTAAAATTTGACACTACTATGTTGCTTTTTCATAGCATAAGATTATGTTTCTCTTGACATTCAAAGTTAAGTCAAGCAACATGCTGATAGATTTAAAAGTTGGGACTACAATGATATAGTAATTTATCAGATTATAATATAGTTATAGTAATTTATCATGTGTCTCTTCATACAAAAAATGAAGCGTAGCAACATGTTGCTAGTTTTGAAAGTTTACCCTTTAATGGCATAGTAACTTGTAGAGCTGTAAAATATGTTTTTTTCACATTCGAAATGAAGCTTAGCCAAATGTGGCTAGCTTATATTACAGGGTAATATTTTAAGCTAGCAACATGTTGTTGGTTTTAAAATTTTATCCTATAACGGTATATTAATTTGTCGAGCTGTAGAATATGTGTTTTTTTACATTCGAAATGAAGTTTAGCAACATGTTGCTAGTTTTACAATTATACCTTATAACGGCATAGTAACTTGTAGAACTGTAGAATATGTTTTTCTTGACATTCGAAATGAAGCTTAGCCAAATGTGGCTAGCTTATATTACAATGAAATATTTAAAGCTAGCAATATGCTGCTAGCTTTACAATGCCTATGCCTTTAAAAGCTAGCAATATGTTGCTAGCTTTACAATGCCTATATCTTTAATGGCATAGTAACTTGTAGAGTTGTATAATATATTTTTCTTTATTACATTCGAAATAAAGCCCAGCAACAAGTTGCTAGCTTCAATGGTATATTAATTTGTAGTAGAATATGTTTTCCTTGACATTCAAAATGAAACTTAGCAACATGTTGCTAGTTTTAAAAGTTGAGATTAAATTGTCATAGCAAAGTCTCAGCGCAGTAGAATAGGTTTCTCCTATAATTCGTGTATATTGAAGTATTCCTCTACAGAAGCAAACCTGAAATAACATTTGAGTAAACAAAGACTGTTGCTGCAGAAACATAAATCATGTCAAAACAATTTCAATTCAATAGACATTATTGCAAAATATTTAACTGCTGCACATTTGTAACTATTATTTTGGTTTTAATTTTTTTTTTTTTTTTTTGCAAAACCTAAGTAATTATAAAGTTTATTTAATTAACAACAACAATAGCTAGCTTCAACACATGCACACATACATACTCGGTTAAATAAGAAAATTACAATTAAATAAAATATTGAAAAACTAAAAGTACAATAAAACCAAATGGTGTGCCAGATATCAATATGACTAACGTGGTTGTTGCTATTGTAGTTTTGCTGCTGCAGCTGCTAATAACAAATGAACATTTAATTAAAATAATTATATTGAAAATTTAATTTACAAAATATAAAAAAAACAAACTTGTTTATAAATAAAATGGAAAATTTTGTACAAACATAATTTAATAAATAAAATTTATCATTTGTTAAAAATATTTCAACAATTAAAAAAATATTGTAGATTTGTTTGATTTTCAGAAAGCTCTGGCCTAAAATGGTTGTCTGCAGCCCCAATCAAGGGCATTACTTTGGCTGCATTCACTGCGTTTATCTGTATGACCATTTGTGTAGAATGAAATCTTTTAAACACGCCTCTTTTATTCGATAATATTATAAATATTAGCAATATTTTCCCCTTTGGGTTTATTTTTCCTTTTTTTATATTTCGTTTCTAGAGTTTCATGATGGTTACAAAAATATTCTGGTTCTTTAATTCAATGAAAAGTTTTTTTATAGAAATGTATGTGAATATGTGTTGTTGTGTGTTGCAAGTAAGCTGTGTGTTTTTACGTGTGTGATATTAATGATTTGTTGCTTTTATAGTTGCGAAATTAGTTAACTTAAATATATCATTTTCTTGTGCCTGCTAAACGTTTGCAACTTTATACCCACAGTCTATTTTTATTTTTGGTTTATTTGTATTTGCCATTGGAAATAAATATAACCCAAATATTTCAATATTTATTAAATTTTTTTAACTGGCTATGTGTCTATTCAAACAACAGTTTCGGCTTTTTTGACAGAGTGATAAATTTGCAATGGAAAAAATATGTCCTGACACTTTATAAAAATTTCAAATTAGAACTTAATGTTTGTAAGACAACAGCTAACTTATTATACTCATGTTTATTAATTACATCCAGCTAAAATACAATCGTTTGAGGCAAGTTTAAATTTTCTACAAAATTCGAGTTGCAACTCGAAGCTGATGCTTAAGACAACTTTAAGCTGGAGTAGGAGAAGCAATCGGGTATATTTTACTCATAGAAACCCCCAACATAGCAATAATGTATTTTGACATCAATGCAATGACAAGGGTCTTCATTTTTGTTGCCATGAAACTTTTCGTCGTCTTGATGATAATCATTACAGCAATTACTCCAGTTATCATTAGCGACTATTGTGACATTTTGGCTTTCCCTGCAGAAATCGAGACTACTCCTTACATGCGTGTGAAAAGTACTCTACAAGAGACCAGGACCAGTCCAAAAGTAATCCAAATATATGCGAAAAACATACTCCATTTTACATTACAATGTCCTAGGAGAGGACCATGTAATCCAAAAAAACATTACATCAAACTAATCCAAAAACTAGTGTAAGTAACTACTCCACAAATTATTAACACAGGGTTAGTCTTGAAATTACTTCGTGCCACTACTCCATGGATTACCACAGAAAACTAGTTTGGAAACTATTTTTAAATTACTCTGATGTGAAAACTCCATGGAATACCACAAGAGACTATTTTGAAAACTATAATTTTGTAAAATTTTTAGAGCAATTTTGGGGTGTTTTTGCAAAAAAAAAAAAAAAACAAAATCAACTGAAATATAATCACAAAATTTTTTGTATACTTTTTTTTCTTCATTTGCTAAAAGACTATTATAAACAAAAACATAACATAAAGATATAAATAAATAGTTGCAAACATAACAATTGTATTAACAAAATATACCTGGACTTACGAAATTCAACTTTGGGGACCTACTAGTAACTCAAACCTTGAAATTCTTTCAAGAATCCAGTCAAAAATATTAAGAACAATAACTAGGGTTCCATAGTTTGTGAATAATAAAAATATTCATTGTGACCTTAACATACCCATGGTTAAAGATGAAATTAACAAATCCTGTCATAGATATTTATTTGTTAATAATAATAAAAAAAATCATTCGGCTTGCCAGAAAACACACTAAACAAAACATGGCGTAACAGTATTACTTTAGATGTATAATTTTAATAATGTGTTGCGAGTATTGTACAAGATCTTTTTTTAGTTATCATGGTCCACGTTTGCATTACATCGGATCTATACAATGACACTCTTGTACCAAAGAATTGTCACTACACTGATATAAGAAGTGCCTTTGTATTACGAGGGTGGTTCAGAATCTTCTTGGCCTATCAATGAAAGAGAATAGCTAGTTTTTCAAAAATATTTTCATTTTTTAATTTCTTGATTAAAATAGTTTTCCTCAAGGTCTTCAAAATAGTGGTTTACAACTGTAATTTAATATTCATTTGAGATAAAATGCGTGCCAACAAGGAATTTTTTTAGATTTGGGAACAGGAAAAGTCACTGGGAGCTAAATAAGGAGAATAAGGTGGGTGGTCAAGCAACTCGTACTTTAATTCGTTGATTTTAGCCATTGTCAAAAGACTCTCGTGCGCTGGTACGTTGTCTTGAGGAAAAATTATTTTCTTGTGTTGTAAGCCAGGACGTTTTCTCAAATTTGTACATATAATTGATCCAAAAGGTTGCAATAGTACTCTGAATTTATTGTTTTACCCTTTTGCAGATAGTAAATCAATAAAATACCTTTGAAGTCCCAAAAAAAACCGTTGCTATAACCTTACCAGCTAATTGAATAGATTTTGCTTTCTTTGGGGCACTTCCTCTAGCTTCAGTCTATTGTTTGGATTATTCTTTTGTCTCTGCAGTATGGTGGCGGATCCATGTCTCATCAACAGTTATGAAACGACGCTTAAAATCCATTTTATTTCGCTTAAAACAATCCAAACAAGCTTAAGAAATGTTTATTCTTATGCGTTTTGGGTCGACTGTTAACAAATGCGGCACCCATCTTGCAGAAAGCATTTTCATCTGTAGTTCTTCATGCAAAATTAAATGGACTCGATCATTTGAGATGCCCATGATATTAGCTATTTCACGCACTTTTATTCGTCGACCATTTAATACCATATCATGCACTTTGGCTACAATTTCTGCTGTTGTTGATATTTTTGGACGTCTACACGTGGTTCATCTTCCACATTTGTATGACCACGTTTAAATTCAGCAACCCAATTTTTTACTGTTGCATACGAAGGAGCAATTTCACTTAACACATTCTGCATATCATTGTGAATTTCTTGTCCCGATAAACCTTTTTTATGTAAATATTTAATGACACCACGCATTTCTAATTTTTCAGTTGTCAAAAAATCGCGGATGCGTCTTTTTTGAACACCTGTTTCTATACGAAGGAGTTACCAGATCGAAGCGAAAAATTAACATATGAACACATGCAGAGATGGAAGTTTCCAAAACACTTAATTTTTTTCTGTTTATACCGCGCTTTTTTTGCTAGGCTAAGAAGTTTCCGAACTGCCCTCGTATCATGAAATTAATAGAATAAAAAAATATTTACTTATCTTATCCTCTATGCATATCATGACTAAGCGTCATCGATGGCTGATATGGTGGAGTACTCGACCAACAGTCTCGAAGTCCCAGGTTAGATTCTAGCCTCAGACCCTGGGTGTTACTGCAGACCAGCAAAAAATCTTCGCAGTTTTGTGTTTGTTATCAAAAAAGAAAGAAAAAAAAATGCCATCGATGTGTAATATTATCTTTCAGCTCAATATTCTCATTATACTTGTGCTTATTTGCTTCTGCTTATAGAATACTTTTTATGATTATGATACATATACATATGCCATATACATATCTTTTTGCACGAGAAAACAGTACAACCCTAGCAACATTTTGAATAAATATATGCATGGAAAATGTTTTTTATAAATGAAATTTTACAGTAAAATAGATTTTATTTAAAATATTGGGATTGAAAATATGTCTAAAAAGTTTCCAAGTCTATCGATGATTAGGATAGCTTATGTGAAATGTCAGCATATAGACAGCTAGGAAACATAAAAAAAAACTCTTTTCGAAAATATTATTTTTTGCCTAACAGTTTTAAGCGAAATTCTGTTGTTGCCTGGACAAAATGTTGCTTAATAGTTCCTTAAGTATGTTGTACATTGCTTTGAATTGTATACCTAACTCTGCTTCTATTCTTTATCAATATTTCACAGCAACATTTGTTTCGTGAGCATGTTATAAAATCCATTGCGTGCGGCCTTTTCAAAAAATATTTTTTTTTGTTCTTGTTGTCAGTGTTAAATTTGTGCAGTAATTTTTTTTCTAGGCGTTTTGTGCGTTAGTCAAACTTTATCTCCAAACCAGTTTGGTGATGATTAATAGAAATACCAGGCCTATATAAACAATCACATAAGTTTAATTTTTAGCACTTGGAACAATTTATGTTGCCATGACTACCAAACAAATGTTTGACAAACAAATAAACAAACAGCCGCACAATGGTTTAAATAACCTTCAATTAAAACTCCAAAACCCCTTAATTTTCTTGCGCCAAAAACAAAACGCACACAAATAAAAGACAACAAGACAAATAAAATTAATGGTATTAATTGCAAATTAATAAGAAAAAAGAAAAAAACTGAAAATTTTGTGTATTTTTCTAAGCGTTGTTGGCCCGCTAAAGTGTTTGCAACAATTCACCCACTATCGGGCCGCAGCCAAGAAACATTTTCATTTATTAGTTTTAACGATAAAGGCTTAATTTTGTGGCAAAACCAGTCTTGATTATAGTTGCTAGTTGGCTATTGTTGTTGGCATAAGAATAAAATAGCAATAGCAATAGCAATAGCAACAACAACAACAACAACAACAAGAACAACAATACAGGCAGCCTCAAACTAAAATAATTGTAAAGTTGACTTTGTTGGCTACACAATATGGGCCAACACATTAATGTGTTTGTTACTTTTTTTCTCGCTTTTTCGTTTACGATTTTGTTTTTGTTGTTGTTGTAAAATGGAGTTGTTTGGAGTTTAATGTTGGCTCTTTGCAACAATTGCCTGTTGCATGCAGTATTTTGTTTATTTGCCAACTTTTTTTTTCTCTTTTTGTTTTTGTTCTTTTTGGTTTAACAGTCTTCACTACACGTCAGTCTGTCTGGCTGTCTGTCTGTCTGTCCGTCTCTCATTGTCCGTCTGCTTGTGTATTTTTCTGTTTTTTTTCCATAAACGCGTTTAAATCCTGTTGCTTGTTGCTGCTTGTTTATTCTTTTTATATTTCTTTCGATGATGAATGTTGTAAAAATTTCAAAGTTGGAGTTGGAGTTTAAACGTTGTTGTGATTTTGTTGCATACGAGTACGTTTGTTGGTTCGTTTGTTTGTTTGTTTCCATCTTGTTAATGTTTAGTTGATTTTGAAAGGCCATTTGTCCTTATTAAAACGTTTTTTTATTATTATTATTTTTTAGATTTTATTGTAATTAGTTTTATGTGTTTCTTTATAATGTATTTATTTTGTTTTTCTTTTTTATTAGCACAAAGTGACTCGTTTTGCTTGCATATTGTTTAAGTTCTGGTGTTGTTTTTTTGTTGCTGTTGTTGTTGTTGTTGTTGCTCCAAACGTAGTGAGTGAGTGATATTTATATAAATTTCATTTAATTTGGTAGATTTCTTTTGAATATATTTTGCTGCATTTTAATAGCAGCTGGTTTTGCTAGTTTTTTTATTTATTATTATTTTTGTTTGACCGGCATTCGCCGCATGATATGTATTTTTTGTAATTATGTTGCATTTGCTGTTGTTGTTGTTGTTGTTGCATTTAGTGATTATGATGCATACATATGAGCACATTATTGCAAATGACTTTTAATTTTTAACTACACAAAATGTGAGTTCAGAGAGGCACATAGAATTGAAATTAAAATGCTGGCATCAGGGGCATTAGTCATTTAATAAATGAAAATTACAAGACCATATTTATGTTGGTAGTTATGGCGTATTAATGGGAATCATTTGGTATATACATTTTTTTTTAATAAAAAGCTGAACAGTAAATTAGCAAAAAAAAAATGTTGCAAAAAGTATATTGCCTTCACAACATTTTATTGCAACATTTACTAGTTCCCAATATAAAAATTATTTATAAAAAGCTGACTAGCAAATTAACAGAAACAAATGTTGCTTAAAATCCCTCGCTTGCACAAAATTTTTTTGCAACATTAAAAAGATTTTTTTTAACAAAAAAGTATAATTATAGCATAACTACTGTTAGCAGCATGTTGCCGTAACATTATTTCTGTTCAGTTTATTTGCGTTATATTAACATAAATATATAGTTTTGAAATATTTTATAAGAATAAAGCGGTGTGGATTCAAGGACTGTGACCATTTTCTAATAAAAGTTTGAAAACCGTCTGTTTTGCTCAAATTTTTGCAATATTTTATATATTTTTCTTTTTTAGGAAGTTCAATTAATAACTTAATTAACCTTTAGCAGCATGTTGACACAATATTGCAAAAAGTTTGACGCGTTTTGTTTTTCCGATATTAAAAGATTGTTAATATATTTGTTTTTACAAAGAAGTTTAATACATACAATTTTTGCAATAAGCAACATGCTGCCGCAACCTTTTTTCTGTTTTTTTACAATTGTAAAACAAAAAAAAAACAAAAAAAAAATACCTGACATATTTATATTTAATTACAGTTAATAATAAAACGATGTAGCTCAAAAATGCCTCTTGTACAGCGACCATTGTAAATAGAATGTGGCGAAAAGCCTGCCGCGTTCACAACATTTAATAATGTACATTAAAAAAAAAAAAAAAATATTAATAACGCATTTTCAAAATAAAACATGTTGCCGCTTCATTTTTTCTTAATAATATGTGTTGCTCTGTATAATTTTTTTAGTGATAATGTGGCCTAAAAAGATATCTAGCTCTGCAACCGTATATTATACAATATTAAAAAAAGTTTGAAGCGTTCACAACCTTATTGTTGTGGCATTAAAAAATGTATAAAATATATTTTTAAAGAAAGAAGTTCAATTTATAATATGAGTACGATAAGCAACATGATGCCGCAACATTTTTTCTGTTATACATTATTTGCGCTATAGTAACAGATGGTTAAAAAATTAAAGTTAATAATAAAAATAATAATAGGGGGTAGCCCAAGAAAGCCTCTTCTACTGTGACCGTTGTTGATAGAATATGCCGAAAAATCCAAAAACCGCTTTTACAACATTTAATAAAGTCCAATTTTTTAAACAAGAAAAAAATTATTAAAAGCGCATTTGAAATATTAAACATGTTGCCGCTATATTTTTTGTAATAACATATGTTGCGCTATATAATTTTTTTTCGTGAAAGTTAATAATAATGGTATGGCTTAAAATGATATCTAGCTCTGTAACCATATTTGATAGAATGTTGCAAAAAGTTTGAAGGTTCACAATATTTTTTTGCGGCTTTAAAAAAATTTTATATACATATATATTTTTAAACAAACAAGTTTAATTTATAATATAATTACGATAAGCAACATGATGCCGCAACATTTTTTCTTGACAACGTGCTTAACGCTATAAGATTTTTTAAATGAGATTTAATAATAAAGTTTGATTACTAACGCAACATAATAAAAAGCAATATGCTGACTTAACATTTTTCTTTGACAACATTGTTTGTGCTATAGAAAAATGATGTGTGAAATGAAAGAGCAAGATGACCTTTTACACTTTAATCATTTTTGCGAAGAGTCTGTTGTCTTCACATGATTAAAAATTGTTCAAAGTTTTTTTTTTTTTAATTAGGAAGTTTAATTAATAACATAATTACAATAAGCAACATGTTGCCATATCCTATTTTCTATTAGATATGTTTTGCGCTATATAAAAACTTCTATTTTAGTGACAATATATAATACTTCGAATGGAATGTGCCCAAAATAACCTCTTGCACTACAACCATATTTTATAGAATGTTGCAAAAACTTTTTAACGATCACAACATCAAATATTTTATTTATATATTTTATTTCAAAGTTTAATTAATAACATTCTTACCTTTTTTTATGTCAAACAAAACAAAATACAAATTTATTAACAATCATGGATTTCGCAGCCTCAGCGCCAATAATGGTATTAGACAGGCATAATTTAACTATGTTTAAAGCAATTAAATCTCATATCTAACATTGATAATAATATTTGAGTTTAAAATATGAAATTTGATAATTATAGTACGAGAGAAGTGTTTTTTAATATGTTGCAAATAACTCCTAAGTTCAATTTTAAAGCTGAAAATTGTAGATATATTCTGTAAGATTACAGGAAGATTGTTAACCTCATATGGTCCGGCAAAGCAAATCCGCTGTTTTGCTACATGTTGCTACAACACTTTTACTTAACAGCATGTTTCGGGCTATATAATTTTTTTTAATAACGGTAATAATAATAACACTTTGCAAATAGTTTTTCACTTTCACCACATTTTTTTACAACATTAAGTAATTTTTAATTTGTTTTCAAAACAAAGAAGGCTAGTTCAAAACATAATTACCACAACCAACATGTTGCCTAAAGAATTATTTTTTTCAACGTGTTTTGCTCGTTATAAAATTTATTTTGAAATGAAAATTAATAAGATTAACGGAGTGATCCGAAATAGCATCTAGCTCTGCAACTATATATTATTTAATCTTGCAAAAAAGTTTTCGTATTCTCAATATTTCTTTATAATATTGAATAATTTTTAATTTTTTGTTTTAACAAAAAAGTTAAATTAATTTCTCAGTTACCTTAAGCGGCTTGTTGCCGATATAATTTTCCTTAAGAACATGTTTTGCGCTATATAATTTTTTTTAAATGAAAGTTAATATGTATACGAATAGGCTGAGGACCAAAATGCATCTTTGCACTGCGGTGATTATTACTATATTGTGCTTCCTATATAACCTCAGGGGCTTACTACGTCAAAAAATCGGACTAACTCCTTCAAAAGGATTCTACTTTTCATCCAACGTATGAGCTTTTAGCAGCTTATATCTGCTGCTGCTCAACGTCCCATAGGAAGTGATGAAACACTTGCATGGACTCCTCTTCCTCACGACAAAACTTGCAAAGGGCTCTGTCGGAAATGCCCATTCTTTATGGATGTTAAGGCCTATATATTAAACTGTTAGAGTTCTAAGGTTTTTAATATCCAATCTTATAGTCTTAAATTTGGGCCTTGTAGCACCAAAGCTTAGGAATTTTTCAGAAAGTTCTAGAACATTTATCTTGTCTCAGTCCAACATTTGGTCACAATAGATTCAGTTCATTTGTTACCGTTATTCTTGAGCAGACTCTTATTCAAGCCCTTTTAGAGATTTTCTGAAATCCCAATGAAAGTCTTTTAGCTTTCTTTTTGTCATATATGTAAACTCTAGTACCTAGATTAGAATAATCTAAGTCTAGTCCATCAATTCATGTAGCCTGTTGTGAGATTTAAGTACCAGATTGGAAGTAAAAACACAAGTACTTGGGACCTTAAGGACCTATTCTATACCAGAAAAACGAAAGTTTCTATGAATAAGCTTTTACAATAAGTAGTTGTATCAAGGCTAAAATTGCTTAAAAATTCTAACTTAATTTATAAAAAATATATAATGAATATTAAAATAATTAAGTTCTACCAAATACATGATAAGCAACATGTTGTCAATTATTAAGATCTTAAAAATTTAATATGCGAAACTTCTCTCAATCCATTGCCAATGTTATTTAATAACAAATTAAAAAATGAAATAAAGTTTTAATATTAAAATGCTTAAAAAAAAAAATTTTTTTTTTGTTTTTTTGTAAAAGTTGTATGTAAAGCAAAAAGATAATAAAACATTTTCAAGACACACCCACTTTTGTGTTCTCTTCTTTTGCAAAGAATTTTTCGCCACAATAATTCCCTAAAAACATCAGCAATAGGAAATCATAATGTATCGCATTTAACCATAAACACAAACTGCATACAACATGAAAAAGCATTTGCAACATTTCACTGAGAATAACAACAAACATCATAAATAAATGAATTAGCGCCTCAGGGTTTTTATCAGCATAAGAAACAGTTTGTAAATAACTTTTTTTTTCATTAAAATTAAAGACGGAAATGCTTTTATTTGCAGCTTTTAAGTATATTACTTTCTGCAACAGCTTTAGCAACATCAAGTTGCCCATGCCCAGCTAAAGTTTCTTAGAGCATAAGTTCTTTTTTCCTTCTTCATATTAACTAACTAGAATAATGAAGAAAAAATGATTAAATATTCGTAGTATACATAAAACGAAACTATAAGAAAGGGTATTAGTTTGACGATCTTAATGATACATATATTGATGTTCAAAAAGATTTAAAAAAAAAACTTGATATTGAAGTTTGATAATATGCATGTTTTTATATTGAAATCTTGGAGTTTTTTCTTGGATCTAAAGGATTAAAAATATTGGACCATAAATTATAATATAGTAGCGAAATTATATGTTATTACGAAAATTTCAATGGAAATGTATTTTAAAAATTACTTTTTAGCAACATGTTGCTAAAACGTATTCGATGAGAAACATATATACTAACCTTACATTATTTTGGACATTTTTGTTGCTATTTAAAAAGCTAAATTCTAACATAGCTGAAACGGCTTCCTTACGAATCTTACAGGTAAACTTATTTTTTAATTCTCATCACTTTATCTCAGAAAGGACAAAATGTGACGTGTGTTTGAAAATTATAAAAAAAAATTGTAAGCTGGTACAAACTACTGACAGGCTTGCTACTGCATTTAGCGGCTTGATCTTTAGCAAGAGCACGAATGGAAAAGGATTTATTTTTTAAGAAGAAAGATTGGCCACATATTGAAGTATTTCTGGCCAGTATTTTGTATATTTTACTTCTTTCACACATGATATGCACTCTTGCAGCCAACTAAAGTTTTATTTTTGAGTAAACATTGAGTTCACTTTAGGCTTATATTTCCATTAAGTTTAATTATAAGAGATTTTTTATGCTTCACACGGGATTTTTAGCAGAGCTGTCATCTTCACTGGGAGCAGTCAGTAGTGACTTTATTCTACTTTACATGAAATGTTTAACAGAGATTTCTTCTAAGGATTCTCATTTAGTTAAAGTTTCTAAAATATGTTTTTGTGCAGGCACATTTGAGGCTTACAACCGCTTACAACATATTGTTAGACTGGATTCTTATTTCAACTTCAACTGAAAGAACGTCTTTTTAGGGCAAATGCTTCATTTATTCATTACTTTTATATGATTAAAACATTTCCTTTTGATTGCTAAAAATGTTTAATTATAATATATAAAATAAAACTCTTTTTAGCAACATGTTGCTGTTTAAAAAGTTACACAGTTTTTTCAGGCTTCTTATTTCACCCACAACTAGTTTCGCCTTTTTGGCTCAAATTATGTATTTTTAACATTAATTTAATAAGTTTCAAACATTTATTTTTAATTGGTAAAAACTTTTAGATATAATATTAAAAAAATTGTTATGTTTGGCAACCCTGAGACGACCATGTCACAACAGAAGTACTCATAATTTATTGTATACAAACATTAAGTCAGTATTAAACCACCAAACAATAAACACACCAATTTAACCCTTGGGGTTTATTTAAACTTATCGTTTTCTTCTATATATTGAGTTTGATTTCTCTGCAGTCCCTGATAAAATGCTTCTAGCAACATGTTGCTGTGTAAAAATTTATACATACATATCAATATGATTTTTTGTTCTCAAACAGTTTTTAATTGTTTATCAATTTCTATTTTATCCCTTTCAAAATATTCCCTCATAAATATAATATACTAGTGCCAGTGCTATTTTTCAAATCCTCAAAATAGTTCCTCAAAGTAGATTGACATGGCATTGAAATCTCCCAGCGATTCGTTTTCTATCTTCTTAGCCATCATAGAATGCCACTCTTTTATGGCTCTCTTCCTTTTTGGGAACAAGATAAATTCTCAGGAAGACAAAATCTGGTGAAAACGGAAACTGAAGCAGGCATGAAAACGAATTCCGTTGTTGCCTGTATGGCCTTACCCTAGGGTAATCTTATCACCGGGTGACGTAAAATACATGACAAACTGTCATGCATATTGGTATTCATGCATCATGCATTTCATGTTGAGTCGATAGAATCTTCACCTTGATTTAGAGCGACGGATTGCTAATACTCCCACCGATCTCTGGGTTATGACACCCGGTATTAATGCAAGTCCACACCGAGTTCAAACAAACTCTCCACCATTTGGGTTTAAACCGCAACGACCACGATAACTTCCTAAGGGTCATATCACAACCTGGCAGGAAGAAATTCCGGGGCCTCCCGCTTTCCGTAGTACCATATCTAAGTCTCCGGTCAGACTTCGTAGCCCAAGGACTGCTGCCAGTAAAGCCTCAAACAGCGAAACATATACAGTACTCTATTCGGCCAAATAATTACGTACAAGCAATAACGAGTGAGTATTTTTCCATTTTTCTTTTTCATAGTAGATAATCGCTGACCTGGCAAAAGGGGTCTAACTCTAACACTCACAAAAAAACTCAACTAAGATTATATGTTCTAGACGAGAAGCGCTCAAGCCCTATCCGCTTTATGCTCATTTGTTTTTTTAAACACTTTTGTATGCAATTTGATGGAATTTCGCACAAAGTGAACTCAATAACAGACAACTAGTTGTCTTTAAATATTATTGGTAATTACTTATGAGAACGCATAAACCAGATTAATTAGAAAATGCTGCTGAAACATTTTTTGTTACGAAACGTATTGTTTATGTGAAATTGTATTTACTTGCTATATATTTTTCTTAAGAACTAATTATCTTTCAATATTATTTTTTAGTTACTTGTGAGAATTAGAAAATGTTTCCGAAACATTTTCATATTTATGCTGCTTCAATAGGGAAATGTTGCTGTGATACTTTTTTGATACTAACCACGTTACCTAAACGAAACTGCCTTTCAGCAGCTTTGTTTACAATTTTTTCCTATTTGTCGTTTTCTTTAAATATTATTTTCAATTAATTATGCGAACGCATAAGTCCGTTCAATTAGAAAATGTTGCCGAGACATTTTCTTCTTACTAAACATGTTACTTATTTTTATTATAGGAAATTGTCTTTAATCAACTTTGTTTGCTATTTATTTTCTTTAACAAATAATTGGCTTTATGAGTGGGTGTAATTACGAAATGTTGCTGAAATATTATTAAGTTGCTACCCATGTTGTTTATGCCAAATTGCTATTTATTTTGCTTAACAACAAATGATCTTTGAATAGTATTTTTAGTTACTTATGAGAACCCATGTTAATTAGAAAATGTTGCTGAAACATTATTTGTTACTAAACATAATGCTTAAGCGAAATTGTATATATATGTTATTTATTTTACTTAACACTTAATTATTTTTAAATATTATTTTTTTAGTTTCTCTTTTAGTAACTTATGAGAATTAAAAAATGTTTCCGTAACATCTTCATATTCATGCTGCTTCAATAATGAAATGTCGCTGCAATATTTTCTTTGTACTAAACACGTGGCGTAAACGAAAATGTCTTTCAGCAGCTTTGTATACAATTTTTCCCCAATTAGTTGTTGTCTTTAATATTATTTTTTATAACTTATGCGAACGCATAAGTTCGGTTAATTAGAAAATGTTGCTGATACATTTCCTTCTTACTAACCATGTTACTAATGCGGAATTGTCTTTAATCAATTTTGTTTGCTATTTATTTTCCTTAACAACTAACTGGCTTTAAATATTATTTTTTAATTACTTACGAGAACTCATAAGTCAGTTTGATTAGGAAATGTTGCTGAAATAATATTAAGTTGCTACCCATGTTGTTAATGCCAAATTGCTATTTATTTTGCTTGACAACTAATGGTCTTTGAATAGTATTTTTAGTTACTTATGAGAACTCATGAGCCAGCTTAATTAGAAAATGTTGCTGATTTTTCTTTTTTTTTTACTAAACATATTGCTTATACGAAATTGCATTTATTTTTCTTAACACTTAATTGTCTTTAAATATTGTTCAGTTACTTATGAGAATTAGAATATGTTTCCGCAACATTTTCCTGTTTATGCTGCTTATGCGAAATTTTCTTTAAGCAACTTTGTTTGCTGTTTATTTTCCTTAACATATAATTGTCTTTAAACATTATTTTTTAATTACTTATGAGAACTCATGACTCAGTTCATGATTTGTGACGATTTTTATAACCTTGCGTTTTTTTACTATATATTTTATATACGAGTACACCCCTTGGGAAATGTAATTAGCTGCTTTATGTGTATTTTCAGTTATTAAATATTAATTAATTTACTATATTATTTAATATTAAGTTCAAAGGAAAATATCACTTTTATTTATATTTTTTTTCTTATTTTTTTCAATTCAACATTTATTTTACTCACTCTTTGCCGCATTTAGTGGCAGGCAACTTTAGTGAGAGTAGTGTTATATTTTTATTGATTAATTGCACGCAATTATGTAATTATCTACACCCCCTTCAAAGAGACAAAATGAATAACTTGCTGAATGACTGCATGAATGACTGGATGACTGACGTAGTGAATGGCGGTGTGTTGTATTTAATAAGTCTGTTGGTACGTAGTCCTATAATTGTGGCATTACACTGCAATCATAATAATAATGACTTGTTCTTAACGTCTGTCAACTAATTTTTGCCATTAGAAAATGTATTTTTAATTGTAGCGGAAATAAATAAAAACAATATTAAAAAAATGTATATAAAAAAAATACTGTAACTCGTTGAGTGAGTGACCAAATATTGTGGTGTTAGGAAAAACAAAAAAATTAAAAAACAAAATCATTTAAAAACCAGTTAATAACAAAATTGGTAGCCAATAAAATATTCTTGCCTCAAATTCAAACATATTATTTACATTTTTTTAAACTGGAGTTTGGCTAACAGTTGACTTTTGTTCGCAATATGTTGCTGGAACCCTTTCAATTTGCCCCTGTCGTTACTTTTCAAATTGATTAATTTATGAGTTTTTAATTTTCTCTTTTATCAAACCAGCTTTAGCTTGAACAAGCAAATTACTTAAAGTGTGTATAATTTTCGCTTGCAACCATTTCTCCGTTTTTCGTGGCCGTTTTTGGCGTTTGGCAAACTGTTTAAAAATTTATTTAACTCGGTATTTACAGCCAAAAACATGAAATTGGCCATTTATTTCTTCACTTTTACTAAAATATTATTATGATAAATAAAACAATATGACAACACTCAATTAAGCAGATGTTTGTTAAATACAAAATTGCTTTCCGTTTTTGCATTTTATTCAATTTTTTATTTTTTTACTAAGAAAAGTTTCAAAATAATAAAGTCTGTAATTAAATATAATTAAAATGCAAAAAAAAAGGAGAAATAATAATTTGCCAGCCAACATAAAATGCTTTTGTAGATTAACAACACCAGAGAGGAAATTGCAAATTTTCATTTAAAAAGATGAAAAATTAAAAAAACTAATAATAATTTATGACATAAACAAGTAAATTGATAAAATATCATAATTAAGACAACTAAAATTTGACGTAAATAAAACACGCTACCAGATCACTGGCGGATGAAAAAATGGGGAGAATTAAATAAATGCTTCAAAAGAAAGTTTTAATATTAAAAATAAAAGAAATTTTCTTACAAACAATCTAAAAGAAATTTAACAATCCAAAGCAAACTTATTGTTAAACCGGTTTCAAACTGGGTTTACAACGGTTCGAAACCGGCAATAAAAACTATTTTAAACCGGTGTTATATCTCCAACATTTATAAGCGTAACAATGTTACATACTTATAGGCGATATGTGTTAGTAGGAGATCTGGATCGTCGTTGGCGATGTTCAACAGCTCTTGAGCGCTGTCCATGCAACGTTGTTTTTGCTCAAATTGAGTATATTTAGTAAAAAATCAAAGGGCACACCAAAACACGACTTACCTTTTTATCTGTCAAAAATAAGCGGATAATCCGAAATGGCTGATATTCCCAACATATATAACAGAGATGTGTACGAACATAAAAGAAAAAGAAAATGCGAAAATTGAACATACTCACGAAATTTGATAATAAAGGTTTTTTTATCAGACCATGTATAAGCATAACAATGTTGCATACTTATAGGCGATAATAGTAGAGTGAGTCAATTTAGCAATCGATATTTTGGAAAGAAAAGTTACAATCGGACACATTTAAAGGCCGCATAGAATGTTGTAAAGAACACTTCACAATTCTATGTAGTAGTTCCAAGCACTGTATTATAGAAAAATCTTTAAAATAAACCAAACAAGCCTACATTTGGAAACAGACAAACACATCATAGTTTCGAAACACATTCACGCCATTGCTTGACAGTACTTGAATTCTGTTTCATGCCAAACATCAAAACAAAACATCAGACTGTAGCAAATAAACGATGACTCATAGCAAATCATAGCCAGTACATTAAAACATTAACATTAGCATATTGGCACATGAGCATACTTTGTATACAGCACTGGTGCACTACAATACAAAAACAAAAACCATAACCAACAACAATAAATTATATAAACAACACTAAAGTAGAAAATTACTTCACTGCTTGAAGTTCTTCTTCAATTTTGATCTATTTCAGTTGGTTCTACTTGTGTTTGGTTCTGTTTGTTCTAAATGCTTATAAGAAAGTATTCGTTTATGTGTTTAGAACATTTCGGCACTAAAGCGTTTGTTTTGAAATGTTAAAGAAGAGGATAGGTTGTACTTGACAATATTATCGCTTAATTCAAGGGTACCGCAAGGCTGCGTTCTTTCTCCTATCCTTATGTCTTATTTTCCTCAACGACCTTCTATGTCGAACCTCCAACCTTATCCACTCTTTCGCGGATGACAGCTGCATATGCCGCTCGTACGCTTTCAGTTATAGGCCAGTCCATCCTAGATCTTTGGCCAAGAGGCAAAATATGAATGATTTACTAACCAGTGAACTTCTGTTAATCTCCGAATGGGATCATAAGAACAGGGTCGCCTTTAACGCTAGTAAGACCCAGTGCTGTTTATTAACACACAAACAAACGACCGTAAGTGCTGCTTCATCTGTACTCATGAATGGTATAAATATAATCGGATGCTTTTGATGTTCTTGGAGTGAAGATACAGTGCAATGTTCGCTGGAGTGAACACATTTTTCATGTCACTAAAGTAGCATTCCACTGCCTCGGATTCTGAAACGGTGTAAGATGTACTTCACTCCATCCGACCTCCTTACTATTTATACCAACTACATCCGACCGAAAATGGAATACAACTCTCATGTTTGGGCCGGTGCCTCAAAGTCTATTTTGGGGTTACTCGACTGTGTGCAGGAGAGAGCGAAGAAGATTATCTTTGACAGTAGGGTATCTAACTTTATTGACTCACTGGAGCATAGAAGCAGTGTAGGGTGAGTTACTCTGTTCTAACGTTATTACAATGGATTTTCCTCTAACAAGATTAGGTTTCTTGTTCCCGAAACTTGCACATTTATACATAACATGCATTCATCAACCAGAGCTCATCCATTTGTGTTCGACTGCAAGGGGAATCGTACTACGGATTACAGAGAGAACTTGTTTTTCAGCCGTACGCTTCGCCTATGAAATAAGTTGGAAAGTTCAAGTCAAATGCTTACAAATACTACTCCTTCTTTCCCCCTCCTCACAACCTATTTTCCTAGTTCTGGTACAATGCAGTACATACCTAGGTATTATCCCCTGCGTACTGGTCCAATAATAAAAAAAAATATTTTCTTGAGCACCAGTGTAGCCTTACCACAGAGTGGTCTTATTACCGGGTGAATACAATGCATCTACCAGCTCTCCATACATGAAAAACTGCCGCGCTTGAATACGAATTCGGTCTTGTGTTTTCTGGATATGATCTCCTCTTTAGTTAAGAGCGCAACTTTTTTAATACTCCTACGGATGTATAGGTCAAGGCACTCTTTTACAACGCAATTGTAAGTTCAAATGAATTCTCCCTCGATTTAGTTCTAGACCACAACTATTTCGATACTCCTCAAGATTCGCACCATAACCGGGCCGTGGCAGGTTCTTGGGGCCACTATTTCTCGTGGAATCCATCAGATTTAAGTGTCCGTGGCCCAAGAGCTACTACCAGTCGAGCCCCAAGCAGCCAACGATATCAATGTAATATAATTTTATTCTGGAAGTTATGCCATGAAGGAGTGAGCCGGGGCGGCAAATTATCTGCCCGAAAAATACATATTCAAATGACTCGTCTATCTAGGAACCGATAACCCTAGATCTTATCTTCTGAGTATTAGTCCAAGACAAAGAAAAAAATGTCTACTGATGATTAGGGTGGCTCCTATGAAATGTAGACCAGCTAGGAAAAAAAGTAATCTGTTCATAACTTTTATTTTATCTTTTGTTTTTTATTGGTGTCAATATTGGGGGCTGGTCGGAGGAATAGACTCGATTTGTATTAATACAGAACCCAAAAAATTATGTTGCACTAATTGTGATTCAGTTTTGAAAATTGTTATAGCTATAAAGACAGCAATGAAAAAATTTGGCTGTTGTTATAATCGCGGTGTTGTAATAATTGTGTGTTGCGGCTATGGAACACGCACTGTAACAGGCGATTAGGATAGTCCATTTAAGTTAAACCAAATCAGTATGGCTTTGTTTCTTGCCTTTCTTTTATAACGTGCTAAATCAATTAAGCAAGAATGAAGCCAAGTCAAAAATCTCTTATTAGTTTATTTCCCCATGAAGCTGCTGGTCAAAACGAAACCACTTATTAGGTGTTAAAAACAAGAAACTTTTTATGCATTTTTTTTTCTTCCTTTTTTTTCTTTTGCTTGGCAATAATTTATATTGATTAAAATAAACCTGATTTTTTATCTTTATATGAGTTTTATTTAGTAATTTTATTTCATTGATTTTTTCTTCCTTTTTTTTTTTGCATACATAATAAACATAAAACTAATTAAATGCTTTACATTTCAAACATAATTATTGTAGAGCAAAGAAAGAGCCAACGAATGAATGTTCAGGCATGAATATGTTCAATCCTGGTACAATTGAGTAGATATGTAGTTTTGTTTTGCTGTTTTTGGTTCTCTGTTTTTCTGTTCGTAACACATCAAACTAATTGACCCCACAAGCAGCTTACAGCAGGAAAGCTACAACTAAACACTGAGGCATGCAATCCAGCATAACACAAGAAAATTTAACAGCAGAAACAACAACCCCGGCAACAACAACAACAAGAACAACTAAAATAACAAATAAACAGCATGAGAAACATTTAAACGTAGAGAGACATACAAACACATATACAAACATAGGAGTACAGACCCAGTTGGCCATGTCTTGAAGACATCTTAAACGATGGGCAGAAGACAATAGAAAATCGCGGAAGACATGTTGACGATACATGAAACAAATCGTTGACAAAATTTTCGAACAAATGGCCACGAAATTACGCACGACCACACAAGCGAAAGTTTTTCTTACCGCTGTGTCGTCGATTATATACACTGCATTTTCCTCTACTATATCGTCGACGAATACATAAGCGACAATAAGACAATATCCACACTACCTCGTCAACGATTATGTAGGGGACGTGGAAATCATCACAGGATCGTCGACGATTGCATAGGCGACATAATCATTGACAATTTTCCCGACGATACTTCACTAAATAGTGATTTAATGAAAATTATTAAGTAATTTTTTTCAGCTTCTGATGTGTTTTAAAAAATTTACTTCTTTTTATATCATCATAATCTATTTATTTATTTATTTAGTAACTATACAGTCGCAAAGTAAATTTGCAAAGTATAGGATGCACAGCATGGGCGGGGTGACAAAGACCATAATGCCCAAGATGGTATTAACAGTACTTTTGTAGCGTCGCTGTGACTAACTATAACGACCTATGCCTTCACATAGGAAGTTTCCACGTGGTTACCAATGAATAACCTCTAAAAAAAACTGTAAACCAATACAGTTAGTTGAGGCAAACCGTTAACCAGTGCGAGTGAGACGCAAAACTCTCGAAGACCGAACAACGAACACAAGCCTGACCGCACTTAAGAAATAATTACGATGACGCGAGAGCTGTTCTTCAGCCCAGAGCTGCTTTACGACTGATCACCATAATCTATTTTTTATTTTTTTAATTATTAATAGTGTCATAGTACAATTTGTAGAGAATACTAACAAATTGTCAACGAAATATTTAAAATAACATAAAAATCTTTGAAATTTTTTAAGCAATGTAAAAAAGTGTATAAATTATGCTAGGAACACAACTGCGATGAACGACGAACTTCGCCCATCGCGATGAATTCGCCGACAAATATTCGTTGTATAAATTCGTCGCGTGAAGCACAATATCCACGAACATTGTTTACATTCCATACAAAGAAAAAAAAAATGAATATAAATACTAAAGTGGCCATATTAAAGGTAAACATATATAAATCCCATCCGAAAGAGGGATTTTTGAACAAATTATCTCAAATACTTTATATTTTGAGAACATCTTGATACGTATTTCACTACATGGATTAATAAAAATTATGAAAACTATTATGTCATGAAAAATACTTTTTTCTGAAAGGAACCTAGTCACCTGATACTGCTTTGTTCGTCGTCCGCTGACGAAACAATTAGAAAATAATCTATTTCAACTTTCGCTGACGAATTTCGACCAACGCCATGATTGTGTGCATTTTCATATACACCAATGTGTTTTATTTTTGGTGGCGAGTATTCGCGACCAAATATTCGTCGTTCGTCGCAGTTGTGTTCTTAGCATTAATTAGAAAAGAATAATCAATAAATTTCATGTCAATTATTTTTTTTAAATTAATTTGTATGCATGTATAAATTATTGAGAAACATATATATTAAATTTGTTGAGAAATTCATATTTGTTTCAATATATATTTTTTTAAATATACATACATAATTGCATAGCTATAATACATAGTTTTTCTGCCTGGCTCACGATGTCGTTTCGTAAACGTTCGTCATAATTTTTAAGGTCAAAATACCTATTGCGAGGTCGTTTATAAGTTTTATTTTTCCCTGATCTTTTATCAGTTGCCTGGTCGACCTCCGATATATCCGTTAGTTGAATAAAAGTTGACGGTAAGTCACTTATTTTTAATATAAAACATTAGCGAACGTAAACGAAACGACATCGAGATACAGGCATTTTATTTCATACAAAAAAGGTACAGTCATACAAAAAACAGCAGCCTCGCACTGCTGTTAATATTCAACTGAGCAAAGCTATATACTCAAATTTTATACATTTTTGTTGTTTTTTAGAGTCCCGTTTATATTTTTGCAGAAATATTTCACTTGAACGATTTGAAGACTAGATTGAAGACATTTTTGCCCATTATGTCGCTCATTTAAACACAAATATAAATTCTTGTTCAGCTTTTTTCTAGAGTACCGTTGCTTTTTTGAAATGCCATCATGAACATTTTGTAGACAGAGTCGCTCATCTGTCCCCTACAAATGAGGGGACAGATTGAAGCTATTGCCGCCGATATGGTCCTATTTTCATTACAAAACTTAAACAAAAGGGAGCAAATCGTGCATATATATCCGACGACAATGTCGTCTAGGACGATTTTGCCAACTGGGGAGTTAAATTGTATGCAAAGAAACATATACGAGTACAAGCAGAAATAGTCAAGCGGACAATTGGTTATTCAGAGCGGCAGTTGGACAGGCGGGAAGGCAGGCAGGCAAGAAGGCAGCCGGACAGACACTCACTACTACTAAACATAAAACAATGTTAAAACAGCATTTAAGCCACACATTAAATTGGCTGTCATGACAAAACACAGCAACAGAGCTATACAACAATAATAATTACAACAAAACGTGCTACAAATGGAACGCAAAAAAAAAAAAACATAAAGAAGACTCCTTAAGAAAAGAACAAAAAAAGTGGCTTAAAATTGTTGTTGCAACAACTTTGGCTAGTGAGCCAGCCAAACAGCCAATTGAGCCAACATTTAAACATTAATAAACTAAAATTTTACACATATTATATATTCTTTACAAGTTTAGCATCTCTTTGCGCTGCACTGCGCTGCGCTGCTCTGTTTATCTTTTTCCTTTTTTCCTCTTTTGTCAATTCCCTCTTTAACTCAATGGCACAGGGGGCAACGGAGCAAAATGTTTAAGGCTTTTAGAAAAATCTCCAGTATCTGCAGTCTAGAAACCTATAAGCAAACTATAATAATAATTAGTTAAATGCTAAAAAGCTTGGACTTTAACAAATATTTATGTGTTAGACTCTATGAGATGTTTTCTAAGCCATTCATTCGTTCGTTTGTTCATTTGCTGCCTGGCTCATTTATGCAACGCCAAATTGCAACAAATAATGATTAAATATTATGGCAAAATACCAGAAGAAGAAAAAAGAACTGGTAATAAGAAATAGAACATCGTCATTTAGCTGAAGGCTAAAGATGAACTGAAAACAAAAAAAAAAAAAAATGGTTAGGGAATTAAAATAATTTTTTGTATATTCTGTTAGTCAGGCTTTTATGGCTAAAAACATGTTAGATCTGTTTTCTGCTCTAAATTAAAATTAATAGTTTTATGATATTTTGTAAAAGTTATTGCCTGAAATAAAAAAATGGCATTAAAGGTTATCCCACTACGGTGCGCAGCTTAAGGGCTGCTAATATTTTAAAATGTTAAATTTTAAAATATACATATATGCTTCTTTTCGTACAAAAAAAATTTTTTTTTTTTTCATGTTCAATGACGAAATCCTCTGAATCAATGAATTGTTTGAATGCGGATTAGTTTAGGTTAGGTTTAACACAATGCCAGCCATTGAAAAGCCAGCCAGCTTTACGATTAGTAAAGGGTATCTTTGAGTGAAGATCACAAGTTCCATTTTCTGCGGAAAGCGGATTTGTGAAGAAACAAAAGTTTAATTAAAATAATTATTTTCTTTAAACAACAATAAAACATGGTATCCTAGGTCATTTCTTGCTGTACATACTCGTATATGCATACCCAAATTTCAAATACTTTTAATTTTTAAGTTAATTTTTTCAAGCGACTTGATACAAAAAATTTGATGATTTCATTTTTTTAGACCTTATCCTGTGTTTTGAAAAATAAAACGCATGTGATCTTAGTGGGTCAACATTGCCTAAAGCAAGTTTTTAAATATTTATTTTTTCTTATTATTATCTTACACTTACAATGTGGATTTCTGAATGAGCTTTTCGCGCTCATAACATTTACTAGATTTTTTCGTACTGTTGAAGCAAGTGAAGTATACATTGTACAACAGCTTTACCGCCAATTTTGCTATATTAGTTTTGTCGCTGTTTGTAAACAAAAATACCAAATGCATAAGATTTATCACACACGCTTTGTGAAAAGATCTACTAGAAAAATATTTAATATATAAAAAATAAATTCCACTAAAAAACAATTATACCAAAGTTTCATACAAATGCGGTGAATATAAAAGAAATGAGAAATAAAATCCGTTTGAAAAATTTTGTGCCATGAATACAGGTGAAATTTATTTTTGAATTATCAGTCATGTTCCGTAAACGTGCAATCTTAAACCGTTAAGAAATTTGAAAAACGCTTAGTTCAATTTTAGGTATTCTATGAAACGCGTGTTTTACTGACGTTTCCGAGCTGCTTACAAAAAAATACAATATGTGTTTTATATGTGTAAATATGTATGAGGCAGTTATATGTATGTATAAAAGGAAAGCAAATTTACAACAAATAGAGACTTTTTAATGTGAGTTTTTTTAATGAAAATTTGTTAAATTCTTCTAATTTTTTATTGAAATAAAAAGAAAAAATGTTAATTTTAATTGTGAATAATTTTATTTTCTCTTGCAAGTTTATTTTAAGCAAATTCAATCAGTTCACTTCAATGTACACCTGCGAGTTGAAGTAACCAATTTTAAGATATATGCCTTTACGAGAACACCTATTAGGCGTTATACGTTTCTCAGAACACCTATTTGGCGTTTGAAAACCGCAAACGCTAAACGTAAGCTTTTGGCGATTCTCAGAACATGCCTGTATACATGTTTCGATTTATTATTTAATTATTTTTGATGAAATTGAATTATTTATTAACCCTAGAATGGTTTACTTTAATTTACCTCTTTACTGGTATGCTTGGTCGAATCGACGAACACCAATTTTACGTTTGTATAATAAATTTTACGTTTCTATAATAAATTGTCAAGAAAGACAAATTTATATTGTTGTTTTAGTTGTTTAAAATAAAAATTTAAAGAATTTTCATAAATTTTTGCTTTATTTCGTTAAAACTTACATAAAATTTGGCTATACTTCATAGATACTGTTACTTAATTTAAACTCAAATTCTTTTTAAAATAATTTTTTATTAATATAAAACATAGTTGTATAAATAAGTACGCTGGCCTATTAAAACATAAATAAAATAATTAATTTTGCCTCAAAGTTGTACATAAAAGCTTCAATATACTCAAGCTTTAATATACTCAATGACAAAGAAAAACGGCCTTATGTATAATCAAGATCCTTATGCTAACTAATTAGCTGCTAAGCTTTTTGTGTGTGAATTCCCTTAAGGGAAAGATATCAGCTAGTTAGTTAGCACAAGGTCTTTTATTATTCATAAGGCCGAAAGTGTCTTCTGCTAGTAAGTGCTCAATATTATACTCCAAAAGTGGCTCATCTCTCTCCAAACTTTCGTCTTTCACTGCTGTATGGTGTATTTTTGACATCTCTGTAATGAACAGAGTAATCTCCATAAATGTTTTCGTTGGTGGTAAGAGAAAGTTAAATATCATCCAGTTGACTCTTTTTTCACTCTCAATTTAAATACAGGTCAAACATATTACAATTTCATGATCCAGAATAAATAATAAAATCATTGATTTTCTATTTACTTAGATTTTGCAGTATTTAGATAACTCACGTTATTTGTCTGTACATTATATTTTTAGCTCTATGTTGTGTAGATGTGCACATTTATTCATATAACAAGCATACTAGCAGCTTTGCACAGTGGATTAGAGGATATACAAATTTGTAACAATGTGTTCACACATTTAATTTTATATGCTACAGTTTTCAACAAATTAATGAATTTGCAGACAGTATTGCTTACTTCAAGTGCCTACACGTTGTAACACTTCCTTTTTTAAAGTGATTTATATTTACTTTAAAGACCTTTTTTAGTAAAGTTTACGATTATAGCCCAATTTAATGTGCTAATATATTATTACTTTGCCAAAATTTCTCCGATCTTTTTTCTCGTTTTGTGTTTAATTTCTACAAACACTTTTTTCGTAACATCTGAGTTCTATGCTTAACATGTTTGACTTCTGCCCCAAATGCATTTTTTTCTGACCCCTAAAGCAGCAATGTGAACAACAAACCAAATGAGATAATAGAAAATTTGCAGTAACAAAAGAATGACACATTCCCTTAAGGACTATTAACTACATATTTATTTAACACTTTTCATTCATACGGTGCACAGTGGCAAGATTATCTATCAGAGACTCTAAAAAATATGAATAATAATTTTTAAACAGCTCAATGCAATTGTTGCCCCGCAACTTTTCCCCAAAACAAAACAAAAAAACAAAAAAAAACTTGGATTAAGATTTAAGCATTTCATCATATCCCACCGAAAAATCTTAGATTTTTCAATGAAGTAAAAGCAATTTATCTCTTCCAAATGCTATTTGCAATTGCTGTGTTTTCTTCTTGAAGTACTTACTCATGCGTATCACTAGGTATTTCATCAGTGGGCACATCCGGCAGTTGCACTCCAGTTTCTTATTCGGCAGCTAAAGCATACGCATAGAAGAACAAATATGGTTCATACGACAATATTTTAAGAACAAAATACTATTGCTGAGTTCTATATTTGTATACAATCATATAATATGGTTTCAATCTGAAATTTATTTACACAACCTGTACAGCCAAGCTTCAATTACCAAAAAATGATAGCTTTGTTTGTTGAATATATATTTTTGGGCACCGGGCGAATAAATGTTGTGGTTACATCTAATGTGATGATTATTTGCAAAAATCATGCGCAGTATATAAATTGTGCTACCTACTCGTATGTAGTACATTCATTTAACGTACTTTACAGAACTCAGAAAAAGTCTTAAATTTTATTTAAATGTATATTATCTGTGTGTGCATACAAATTTAACTACCTAAACCAGGGGTGCCCAAAAGTTCTAAATGGAAGAGCAAGGAAAAACTACTTGTATTTAATATTTTTTGTTGTAAAAAGCAAAACAATTTACAAAAACAAAATTTACACTGATAATCGCTGTCGTCAATGTTTACCAGCAAAGCATGCGAAAGTGTTGTTGCTTTGCTCTTGTGTGTGTGCAGTGAAGAACGACAAAAAATATATAAGACGAAGTTGTTTGTGTATTTGTCATTGCTAGTGCTGAGTGCAGTATGTGTGTATTAAAGAACACAGCCATATAGCTAAGCGCTTTTCCAAAAACAATTGCGCAGCCAGCGCATAGGCCTGGGCATATCTGACTTAAACAGTACTAAAACTGAATTTTGGTGTCACCCTCCCTTTGAAAAAAATATATACGATCTCTGGCAATATCTGTATCACGTAATGAAATTGTATTTTCTACAGGTTGAGACGTTACGGTTAAATTTCATTACAGTCATGAAAGCATGTTCATAGTTTCTCGTATAACCAAAACGATCAGCTGTTCCAACTACCGTTACAATTCTACATTTACGGTCGGCTAAATGAGCATTTATTTTAAAAATTACTTCTTACTTTTTTCTTCAGTATCCAAAAGTGTTTTCTAGTTTCTTATAATATAATTTGCGTTGATCCTAATTTATTGACCATTTTTAAATAATTTTCTGGTTTTAAATTATTTGCTATTTCCGAGGTCGTTTTTTTTTATAAAAATGTTAAAATAAATTTATTCAATATTTCGTTTTCCGATGAAAACTTCGAAAATAATAATCTCATTTGACGAAGTTTTCCAACGGAAAACGAAATATTGAATAAATTTATTTAAAATTTTTTATAAAAAAAACGACCTCGGAAATTGCAAATTATTCAAAACCAAAAAGGTCTTTTAATATATTTCTTTCTGAAATGTCTTTTGACGAATACAAAAAATCCATTTGATAGAAATTACGGGCATGTTCTCTAAAACACATTAAAATAATTTCATTTGACTAAATTTTGCTTCCGACTAAAGACTGCTTTCATCCCACTGTCAGCAATTATGATTTGCACCATCGACCCTGAATGCTATAGCACATTAATTTTATATTTGGCGCTTCATTGAAACTGACTTCAATACACACACTTTAAAGTTTAACAATATGGCCTTGTGTCTATGCTCCTATCTTTCTCCTGGCTGCTCTTCCCATTGCCATGAAAACAGCAGCATTTATGAATGAAGCCTCGTCTCTTCAAGCCACACATCATACAAACAAACTCTTTTTGTTTTTAATAATTCTATAAACATGAGTTTATATGTTTCTACTGCTGCTGCAGTTGTTGTTCGTTGTTATTGTTATAGTGAGTGTGGTAATTAATTTCGTATTGTTCATTTTAATTAGTCAACTTAAGTGACAAACTTAACAACAATAGCTGCAGCAGCAGCAGCAGAAAACAAACAACTGTAGCAACAAGAAAACAAAATATAATAATAAACATACGTACAACATAATAAATGCAATACTAGTGTAATGAAGCTGATGGGTAGTCAATTTTTAACAGTGGCAAAATTTGAAATGTTTTTATTATTTTTTTGCATGCATTTATTTATTGAATCTTCAAAATATGAACTATCTTAATCTTAATACTAATCATAGAAAAACTAAATAAGTCCATCCAACACCAGACAAACAATTTGTATTTTGCGTGAAGCATATCGGTAGAATCACCTATTTAACATTCCGATGGTGGCAAGGGTATCCCTTCTTCTCACCCGAGAGTGGCCCCCAAAATTAACAATGATGCGTTCAAGAGGATTTGGATGAAGTTCCAGTTTACTGATATACCTTGTCGCGTTCTTAGAAAATTCGTCTTTTACCAGCGAAACACACAGACCCTTGCGAATTCGGGAGTTTTTTACGTACCATTTGATTTCGCCATTTTTGAATTTTTTTCAATGTTTCTGTCCATAAGCCAATTCAGTAACTGTACAACCAATTTGTCAGTAATTTTATTAATGCCTGGAGCTTTCCTTGGTTTTGTGTTACCGATAACGTTTTCTACATCTTTAAAGTTAAGTCTCAAAAACATATGCGGTCCAACAGCATTTGGCGGTTATTTCGCTGTATTATTTGTGGTAAAAACATTTCTGAAATGGTTAACATACACCATCCCCTTTTCAGAATCGCTTCTTGCCTAGTCGCCAGTTGAAGTTCGCAAAGGTAGCTTACCTATTACGGGTCATTCCAGACCTTTTGTTGCTTTCCACAGAGAAAAGTCAGATAGAGGGGCACCATCCAGGCTTTCAAAGTGTATTTTAAGGGAAGCCATTCTCTGGATTTCAAGCAGATTTCTTAATAAGGTTATGCGTTCCCCTAGCCTAGCTTTAAGTTGGGGAGACCTGCGAAGTTGTCACTCTCTTCTAACTCTTCGTTTTTCTAGCAGATGTTGCTCAATTTCAGACGAAATTTCTGGATCTTATAGTGGTAGCATGCTGTACGGCTCAGTGGTTCTCAAGGCAATATTTTCCGTACAATGAGTACTCAAATATTTTTTATACATTACCCAATTGGCTCTAGGGACGGTCAACGCCAAGTCACTTAACCGGGAACCAACCTCCTGGTGGAACGAAACACAGGTATTGGTGGGTGACTGATCTGATGACAAATCCAAATAAGGCTCCACCTACTTCAATTCTATGGGAACATTTTTTGCGACTTCAAAATCTATAACGTCTAGGTTCTTACGTGGAAATAACAATTTTTTCATGAAAATATTTAATGTTTCTTGGAGATATTTTTCACGTGTCTCGTTTTTAAATAGTGCTTAATTTTGAACTATATCAAAATTTCTGAGCTTCCACAAGATCTTCCACGGGAATTTCTAGTGTCATATAGTATGTAGCTAATAATTTTAAAATAACTGTTGATTGTCAAATGAGTTTTAGCAATTAATATTATACCGATTTTTGTTTCCATAAGGAAGTGATCAAGCAAATTTTTGTGTTGTTGGGTGCCAAGTTCTCAATACTAGCTGAAAAAGCTAAACATTTCCAGCAAAAAAAAAAAGCATTTCTTGGTGCAAATCTGAAAAAATTAGTTGTACCTACATGATAGGGATTCCAGATAATAGAACAATATTCCAAAATACTGCGAATCAAAGAAGATTGAATGAAGATTGAGTAAGGACCTGTAGAGAAACCCATGGATTAAAACAAAAGTTTAACTGAAGTAATTGCTGCTTGAAAGCATCTATTTTTGTCAACAACAACAAAATGTGGTAACCAAGATTGTTTTTTTACACATACAAATTGGTTTTTTTAGATAAAAATTTTATTGATCACCTTATTACTATATATTTTCTCTATACTGTCTTGACTCAACGTTAGATAAAAATTTTATTGATCACATTGTTACTATATATTTTCTCTATACTGTCTTGACTCAACGTGAGCCGGAACAGGGTTTTGTCACCCTGTTCCGGCTAATTGTAATCAGCATGAGAAAAATCCGAAAAAGAAATTTGAAAAAAAACAAGGGCTTGTGCGAATAAACATGTGAATTGAGTAAAATATTTTATTTTAGATTTTTTTTTCTTCTTATTTTTCTCATGATGGCTACAATCAATCTTGTCGCTCTATTTCGGTTAGACGTTGAGTTTTGGGACAGAATGAATTGTAGTGCCTTTCAAATTGTCCCTCTTGTCGTTTTGCGCCAAAACCACTTTCACATATAAAAGCGATTGTAAAAGGGCAACTTCATCAAGTACTCATAATAGTGTTCTTTCTATCTACCTCTTGCAATATGTTATTCTACTTGTACATCCCCTTTTTATTGTTATTTGTTTGTATATACTTTTTGTTAATAGTATTTAACGAAATTATACTGCCATTAAAATAACAACCTGCAGACAAATAAAAGCAAAAACAAGACAAATTGAATTGAATTGTTCGAGTTTGGCAAAACTATCGATTACTTATTAAAAGTTTTTTAAGTGTTGCACGGGATAAAAAAGTGCTCTCCAGCAAACAAACTTAGCTTTCTTTCTCCTTCTATTGTTGTTTCCATGCATACTTTTTATAAATTCTTCTCTTTTTGTTGCTCTATTTTGTAGCAGGAGCTCAGCAACATTTAAACAAGTTTTTTTTTTGTTTAATAGGAATACGTTTTTCTACGAATACATTCCTTCTCGTATGCTTTTAAGGTTTTGTTATTTATTTTTGTTATTAGATTTCTTATCACCTGATAACGTTGGTAGAAACTACAGCAGACATAAAAAAATTTGTATCGGTTCTAGGTCAAAAGAAAAGTAATCGAAAATGTTGCTGAAACTAATAAAAACAAGGTGGCGCAGTACCATTTTTATGTTTTGAATGTTCAATAACTTTTTTATTTTATCTATACTTTTCATTTTTATTTCAGAATTTTGTGAAAAAGACTTAGGGAATATAACACTGCACAACATAATAGCGGTAAAAGTTTTACTTTGAAAATCAAAGGTCAATTCAAACCATAAAGATATTAATGCGCTATCCTATATAAAGATATTCTACAAAAAACGCAATTTTAACTTCTTAGAAAGAGCTTTCGCTAATTTGTTTTAGAGAAGAGTTATCAAAAGCTTATTTTTCTGTAGAAAAGCTAATAATAAGCCCTGTCACAGAATTCAATTCAGTTCTGAAATGGAATTTAATCCATATTTTGGTTCACTAGAAAAGGAAAAATCAAATATTTTATTAGGAATAAAAACGTTTTTACTCTCAAGAAGTAAATCATTGATTTCTATCAAAGATGATTCTCTTCAAAAATTTTTTTAAATATTTTGTTTTTTTTTAATTACAAAACATATTAAATTGCGTTTCTGAGCGGAGCTGAACTTCGCGATATGCTTGAATAATTTCACTTTTCTGCATGGTTAAATATATTTTTCTATAGAAAAGCTAAAGATCACTCTATTTTTCTAAAGTACTCTATTTTTCAAAAGCAAAGTTATAAATAACTTTACTTTTCTGCATGTTTCAATAAATTTTTCTATAAAATAGCTATAGATCACTCTATTTTTCTAAAGAAAAGTTATCGATAACAATTTTTTCTGTAGGGAAAATAACAAAAACTTCAGTTTTGTACAGAGCGTGTGAACACTTTTATTTTACTATAAATTGTTGACAATTTTAACTTTCTATAATTAGTTATCTATAATTAGAACTGCAGTTTTTTGTACAATCAATACTTGCAAAAATAATATTACCTAAAAAAATATTATACAGGGAAGCTATCGACAGCTTTAATAACGTTAAATTTAGAATAACCCTGCCTAATCTTCGATAACTATCTATCGATAACTATCTTTTACTCAAAGAAAGGCATTGTAAACTTCAGCTTACTATTTTTTCATGGAAAAATGACTAAAATTTTTTTTTTTGCAATTAAGTCATCGATAACTCTTCTCTCTATCAAAAGCTAATGATATCTGCAGTTTTTTTTTTTTTTTTTTTTTTTTTTTTTTTTTTTTTTTTTTTTTTGATAGAAACATTTTGAATATTTGCAGAGTCTTGGAGAAGGACTGTTAGAAAATTTAGTTCCCAATTAATTTTTTTTTTTTTTTATAATTCAATTATTTATTGCATTTTCTAAAAGAACTAACAATAAGTATGCAAATCTTAAAAATAAAAATTCATTAATTAATATAGAAAAAAAAAATTAATTAATATAGAAAAATTTTATTTACTTAGGTCCAGCCAATGCTAGCCGAAAAGTTGTTTTTTGCGTGTATTTTGTTGGTAAATCACCTTTCCAACGCTCTGACGGTTGCAAGGGTGTCCATCCTTCTCAGTCGAGTGTGGCCACCAAAGTTAAGGATGCTACGTGCGAGAGGATTCGGGTGAGACTCCAGTCTGTTAATGTACCTTATTGCGTGTTTTGAAAATTCATCTTTCACTAAGGGTACACCTAGATCTGTGTGAATTCGAGAGTTTTTAACATACCATAGAGCTGCAGTTTCCAATAAAATAACACTTTAATTATTCTAAAGAAGAGGTTTGGGAAATTTTACCATTCTAAAAAATTTTTATCTGTAACATTTTTCATATGAAAAAGCTCTTTATAATCCAAGTTATCTATAGTTTTTGCGTTTTAAAGAAAAGATTTCGAAAACTTCCGTTTTCTATAGAATATTTGTGAGTAAATTACATACAGAAGACTAATCGAAAATGTCACTTTTGTATAAAAAAAATATATTTTATAGAAAAGCTTTGTTATGAATAAATTTTTTCTGCAGAAAAGTTACCGATAACGCCATTTTCTACATCAACATTAGTAATGAAAATAGATTTAGTTTTCCAGATAAACAATGCCAAAAGAAAATTAGTTGGCTATAGAAAGTTTAGGAACAGCCTTATTTTTCTTTGAAAACCTTATCGAAGACTTGACTTTCTACAAATTAGTTAGCGATCATTTTAATTATTTTTAAAAGTTATCGGCAATACAAGTTTTTTGTACAAAAACTATCAATATTTGATTTCTAGCGCAAATCTTTAAGTTTTCTATAGAAAATTTATTAACAACTTAATTATTTATTTAATATAAAAGTTATCGAAAACTTTAGACTTCTACAAATTAATTAATTTGTTTAATTAATTTTGCTTTAAATGTGAAAATCTATTGATAACTGATTGTCGACTTAATACAAAAATTATTAAAAGTTGTGGCGTTACAGGGAAAGACTATTAAAAATTTTAGTTTTAGTTGCAAATTTATAAAGAAAAGTTATCGAAGATAATTCTTTTTCACAAATTAGCTATCGACAACCGTTTTCTACTGAAAAGCTATCGATAACTGCAGGTTTTTAAATAAGAGTTATCAATGGATGTAGTTTTCTGAGCAAAGCTATCGTAAACTTCAGTTTCTGTAGAAAATCATCAATTATCAACAAATATATTTTTCTATAGAAGAGTTATCGAACATTTTACTTAGGTCTGAAAATAGTAGTATCGATAACAAATTTTTTACAAATTATTGATTACCTTTGATTTGTAGGAAAAAAAATTACCACTTGCTTCCCTCGTCAGCCCATACATGTGAGTTGTATTCTATTTGCGGTAGGATATAGGTGGTTAGGCAGGCCGCTGGATACCCCGGAACAGCCTCTTAGTGTAGCGTTACATGCTGCTTTACTAGCCATCTGCTGCTCCTTATGAAAGAGGTCAGCGCGGTCGGTTTGACCGAGGCCAGGCATGATAGGCTGTTGAATCTCCGCTCGCCTAAATATCTTAGGCGATGATGCTTAAATGCCGGGCATGTATCTATGAGATGAACGATCGTCTCCTCCTGCCCCACGTCTTGGGAAATTCTACAGAAGTCGCTGCAAGGTAGATCTAGTCTCCTGTCATGGTTCCCAAACGAGCAATGTCCAGTGATGACTGCTATATATAAGTGGTGTAAATAGTAAGGACATCGAATGAAATGAAGTACATCTTGCACCGTTTTGTTAATTTTATTATTTAGCAAGAAAGTTACTTATCAGAATTCAAATCGATTCGGATATGGAAGTACATCAGTTTTTTCTTTCTTTTGGTTTTTTTAGAAAACAACAAACTGAAATGTTGTTATTATGTCAGAAAATATTCTTGTTCCAAGAGGAGTCCTCGTAATGATATTAAGTCGAAGTAAAAATTTTGCATTTAATTATCGCTGTCGAAGAGGAGTGTTCAACCAATGTTGCAATGATATGACGACGATGACGCTTCTTGGAATATTGGAGATTAATTTCATTCTTCATATAACAAATCATTTCATCTCCACGAATTTTCTAATTTTTCGTTTTACAAAGAACTTAAAAATGTATTAAATTGTTTTTGCGATAATAACTCAACTAATTTAAGTAAAAGTTCTTATTAATTTTGTTAGTATAAAGGAAAGTGGTCGATAAGCTTTCTGTTGAAATATATTTGTATATGGTCGCGCTTAAATATAAGTATATCACTTACAGTGCAACTTAAATTCGGTCGTAAAGCGAAACGTAATTTAATGCTTTTGTTTTAAGCTGTAGTATATAATTTAAATAAGAGCGTTAAAATTGTGCCATGAACAGAATTGCTCAATAAATTTGTATTAAAAAGCAATGAAGTTGCTAAATTAGTCAGAAACCGCTTTAAGTGTAATCACTAATGACGGCCAAAAATCAGTAATGCTAGGAACATAACTGCGACGAACGACGAATATTTGGTTGCGAATATTCGTCGCCAAAAATAAAACACATTGGTGTATATGAAAATGCAATCATTGCGTTGGTTGAAATTCGTCATACTCAGCGAAAGTTGAAATAGAATCATTTCTAATTGTTTCGTCAGCGAACGAGGAATAAAGCAGTATCAGGTGACCAGGTTTCTTACATAAAAAAAGTATTTTTCATGATTTATTTTAATCCATGTAGTAAAATATGTATGAAGATGTTCTCAAAATATAAAGTACCTGAGATAATTTGTTCAAAAATCCCTCTTTCGGATAACATTTATATAGGTTTACTTTTAATATGGCCACCTTAGTATTTATATTAATTTTTTTTCTTTGTATGGAATGTACACAATGCTTCACACGACGAATTTATACAACGAATATTTGTCGGCGCATTCGTCACGATAGGCGATGTTCGTCGCAGTTGTGTTCCTAGCATAACATTTGTTTTGAAGTGAAATTTACTGAGAGGCTATAAAGCTTTCTCTTTTACGCTGCAAAGAGTTGACGCCACGCTATTTGGGTTGGTTTCATACATTTTGTATACGCTTGAGAATTTTTGAGAGATATTACGCTTGACGTGCTAATTTAAGTTGCACTGTTAAATATACAGTGGTGGCCACATAGTTAAAACATTTTTGATAGTAAATTAATTTATTGTTTTGATGGTATATCTGAAATTGTGTTGTTGGTTAACTAGACGCCATTCTGATCCCAACTGGAAATACTTGGACTCATCACTCCATAAAATATTTTTTTATTTTCATTTGGTTTATTAATGTATTTCTGTCAAAATCCAATCCGGATTTAAAAATTTTTTGGAGACGAAAGTTTTTTCTGTGCGATGCATCCACGTAATGCACTTTCATTAAGCCTCCGCTGTATAGTTCTAGATGATATATGGATACCACATGATGACTCCAATTCAACTTTTAGCTGTTTACAGCTTTTAAATCGGTCAGCTTTAGGGGCACTTACGACTATTCTATCATCTCTGGTTGTGGTTTGGATACATTATTTGAGTACCCATCCAAATTTATCAAAATGGTTCATTGCATTATACTATTATCCTCTAGAGCAAATAAGCAACTGAGAAAATTCAATCACCTTCTTCTTGGAGCCTCATTAATCTGATAATTAACTTCCTCTCTTCTTTGGAGCAACTTGGTCTTTTCCCCATTACTCGTGGCTAATTATTGTGTACAATTTTACGGATATCATTTAAAACATAACTATCAAAAACTTTCACAACTTAGTTGATCATTTTCAGTTATCATATAACTATTTCAGCGGCTAACAAAAAAATTACAGGATTTTGTTGATGGAGAATCTTGTCTTTCCGACTTTTTAATTTTTGAGCTATAACTTTTCTATACTATTCTATAAACTCTGCAAAAAATATCGCTAACTTTGTTAAACTCTCGAAGCCATTAAATAATTGCAATCATGAAAAGAGTTATCGCCATCTCTACTCGCCTTAAATATTTTTGTCATCTCCAAAATTCGCACATATATTTAACTGGTATAAATTTAAAAAAATTATAAAAGAAATAAAAAAGCTAAAATACAAAAAAAGCAACCTGAAATGCAATTACATTTTAACGAAAATTACATTATTTAAATTATGCATATTAGATGAAGAAGATGCACACATAAAACAACTTACAAAAGCATTTGCTTGTAATTCCGAGACCACCACCCGCTCTCATGTACACATACACACGTAAATTATATATGTTTAAGTTGTTACACTTAATACAGTTTGTCAGTTAACCACACAGACAGTTATTTGAATAAGCCGCACAACTACCATCATTATGGCTAAGCTCGTATAATCCTGACAAAATTTAGTCCTCCCTTATGGTTGTTACTTGGAAATATTTTTATTTTAAAATAAGTATTAAAAATACTCTGTGTATGTAGAAATTAAAACATGAAGGACTTATGTATTTTTTGCAAACTCTGACAAGTTATTCATTAGCATTTTATTATTGTGAAAATATAATTTTATAATTAAGGACATGTTGTTAGACAAAAATAAAGTGTTAATATAAAATATGCTTAAAGATTTTCATAAAATTTAAGCTAAAGGATTTAGATAAATTTCATGAAAAAATTCAAAATAAAATATTTCATATGTTGTTATATTATTGCTATATATAAATATCTTTGTTTTGTTTTAATTTTTTTTTAAATAATTGTGTGTTACCACGACTTGCTGCAGAAACTATTTCTCACACTTTTCAAAGTAAGTGGCTGCTTACAACTTTATTATCAGCAATTTCCTTAAATAAAACATTTTCATCTCTATTGCCTTTAAAAATAATGTATTTAAATCTCTGTATATGACCACTACCAAACGCAGCATGCAACATCAAATCAAACACTTTGAAAAGTTGCACACATTTTTTGTATTCTTCTTTAAAGGTAGCCACAGACAGCACACCAGCATAAAGGAAAATCTGAAAAGCATAAAGTGTTGCATGTAAGAAAACACTTAAAAAGTTGACACTGCACTTTTAATAAATTAAAATTTCTATAAACTGATACGATATATTTTAATTTAAGTCCAGCAGTATCTTAATTATTCGATTAACTTTAATGTGCATATATACTCGTATGGCAAATATCTTTTTTTACTCAAAAAATGCTGGATAGCACTTCATGTTCTTTAGTGTTCAATCACTAGCGGACAAATTGATATTTTTTCAAATAGTAATTAAAAAAAAAAAAAAATTTTAATCGAATAAAATAAATCGATTAAAATTAAGTGATTAAATATTTTTAAGCAACATAAAAATGTAGAAAGTATGAAAACCTAGAATATATTATTTAATCTGTAGAATCACCCGGAATAACTTAAATAATCGATTAAATTAACCATCTAAACTACTCGTATAACTACATATTAGAAAATTGTTATTTAAACGAATAACCAATATTTAAAAAAATAAATAAATAAAAAATAAAATATTTGACTAGCTCAAAACTTACAGCTTTAAAATTATATTTTTCTCGAATTTGCAAAATATTTAAATTAAAGTAATAAATATGAACCATTTCTGCATCGAATAAATAATATATGATAATAATTTTTATTGAAATTACGTGTTTAAAACTTAGTCACAAGTCTTAAGTAAAAATTATTCGGTTGATCGAATAACATTAAGCGATAAAATGCAGAAATTCTAGAAACGTTTATAACCGAACTATTAGAACACATATTTTGACTTCGATTAAAAAATTATTCGACTAATCGAATAAAATTAATCGATTTATTTATTTTTTTTTTTTGTTAAACACAAGAAAGAAGGAACGTTTTTTACTGTTCAATAACTTGTTTACAAATTAATGTTTTTTTAAATAGTTAATCGAAAAAAATTAATCGATTAAAATTAATTTGTTATAGCGAACAAAAAAATCTAGAAAGTTTGAAAACCCAGAATATAATATTTAATCTATTCAATCCGTTCGAATAACTTAAATAATCGAATAAATTAATCATCTAAACTATAACTACATATCTGAAAATTTTTATCTAAACAAACAACTCTTTTCAGCTTTAAAAGTATATATTTCTCGAATTTAAAAAATATTTGATTTAAATTATTAAATATGAACTATTATTTAATCGAATAAACATAATATATGGTAATTACGGACATTAAAATAATTTTTTCTTCGAATATCGTATTTAAAACTTAGTTGTTATAGTCTCAAGTAAAAATTATTCGATTAATGAAACAAAATTAATAAACTAATTTTGTTTTATCTAACCAGAAGTTCTATCAACATTCATAGCCGAACTATCTTATTAAATTTATTGGCTCTGACTAAAAAATTATTCGACTAAGCCAATAAAATTAAGTATAACTAAATTAATTTTGTTGCTGAACACAAAAAAAGAAAGAAGGTTTGAATAACCAGAATATATTATTGAATCCACAAGAATACCTTAAATAATCGATTAATTAAATTTATTATTGATTAAATTTTTTATTGAATACACTAGAATAACCCAAAGAATCCATTAAGTTAAAAATGTATTAACCAAATAAAATTAATCGATTAAATTAATCGTCTAAACTATTACTACATTTCTGAACTAAATTCCAGTTTCGAGATTTTAAATAGTTTTAAGATCGAATAAATAAATGAGTTGGTTAAATTAATCGAACAAATTCATAACCCTCAAATTTTTAAATAATTTTATACTCGAATAAACAAATGACTCCACTAAATTGATCGACTAAATTCATAAATAAGAATATAATTATTATTTATGTAAACCATGCTACGAATTTTTACATTTTTTTATATATTAATAAGCAAATGAAAACTTTAAATTAATCGACTAATCTAGCCGACTAAGTTAATTGAGTAAACTTACGAAAACCGTGAATTTTAATATGCTTTTAACTCATACATATAAAGCTAAAAAATTTTAAAACTCGAATAAGCCAATGGGTGGATTATATTATCGTTTAAATCCATAGCTAGGACTTTAAAATGCCTTTTGAATTGAACTGAATTAATCAAATTAAATTGCATAGACAGTTTTTAAATTATATAATAAAGTTACAAAATTTTAATCAGTTATAGGTTCGAATAAACAAATGACTCGATTAAAATAATCGATTAAATTCAAAACTTTGAATTATAATGCTATTTGTTTACTCAAACAAAATTACGAATTTTTAAAATTGTTTTCTACTGCATTAAGAAAATGATGCGATTAAATTAACCAAATAACTTCATAACTAACTAAGAGTTATAAAATAATTTTTTACTGAAAAAAGGCTGCAAATTTTTGAATAGTTTTATATTCGAGAAACCAAATGACTCGATTAAATTAATCAATTGAATTAATAAATATGAACTTTAATTTTGCTTAAATAAAGCTACTAAACTATTTTTTATTCGAATAAGAATATCCTGGATTAAATTTGAAAGTAGGAGTTTCAAAATTATTTTGTAGGGGAATAAAGCTACAAAATTTTGATTAGTTTTAAGTTCGAATAAAGAAATAACGCGATTAAATTAATATATTAAATTTACAACTATGAATTTTAATATTAATTGTTTGCTTAAACTACAGCACAAATTTTAAAATTATTTTATACACGAATAAGCAAATGATTCAATTTCATTGATCGAATAACTTCATAACTAACGAAAAGTTTTAAAAAAACTTTTTACTGGAAAAAAAAGATACGAATTTTTGCATAGTTTTATACTCAAGAAACCAAATGACTCGATTAAATTAATCAACTGTGTTAATAATTATGAACTGCAGTTTCGCTTAAACTAAGCTGCGAATTTTAAGACTATTTTGTATTCGAGTAAAAAAATTTCTCAATTAAATTAATTGATTAAATTAAAAACAAAGGCACGAATTTTGAAATTATTTCATTTTCGAAGCAAATAATACGATTATTATTAATCGAATTATTATTAATCGAACAAAGGCATAAGCTTTTAAATTATTTTATTTTCGAAGCAAATGACACGATTATTATTAATCGAATAACTTCATAACTAATAGTTTTAGAATAAGTATTGCTGGAAAAAAGCTGCGAATTTGTGTATAGCTTAATAGTAGAATAAGCGATTAATTTAAATGATTGAATTCATTTCAATTTTAAAATAACTTTTTACTCGAATGGCTGAAATTTGAATACTTATTATATCTTCAGACGAATGTTTTTTATTAAATAATTAATAATAAAATTAATTTACTCGATTAGTCAAGTGATCCATACTTATTCGGTTATTAGTTTCTAATATTTTTTATATGCTGTTTTTAGTTTAGTCAGCAAGAACTCTGTCTAATGAATGCATTAAGTCTGTTTCAAATTAAATTCAAGTGGGATCGTAAAAGAATTTTCCTTCTCATTTGGCGAACGAATCCAGCAGTTATTTAGAGCTTCGGCCGCTTAATGTTAAATCGGCAATTATTATTATGAATATGTTGCATACTACATGCCACTGTCTTCTAATTTCTTTCTTTTTATAAAATTGAGCAAGTGAGTTTGTCTTTTCTTTCATGCAATTAGAAAGTTGATTGACGGAAATCGATAAAGCGGTGGTGGGAAGTGTTGCAGAAGAGGATCTTTTATTAAGAAAGAAGACAAACGAACACAAATTTTTCTTGTAAAAAAGCATTTTTAATAAGAGTCTTATTTTCTTTTTTTTTTGCTTTGTTAATGTAAAAGTTAAATTTGAAGTCGTGAATTTTTGTGTTTAAAACTTGTGGCGTCTCTTTAACCATGCGTGGTTAAAGTGGGTCATATCAATGTTTTAACATGCAAATGTTCACTTTTTATGCGTTTTAAAAAAAAAAAAAAAGAGTCGATATAATGTATGCAAGTTTTTATTATAGTAATTTATCTATTTATTTTTTATGATATTTTTTGCACTCGCTGTTCATTAACTGATATGAAATTAAAGTTAAATAAAAATTGTTTTAAGCTAAATTTCTTTTCTTTCTATTAATTTATGTCTTGAGATGAGAAAGTTGTCTATTTGTGAGCTTCAATGTGCGGGGTTAATTTGTGGCTGGTTTGAAAAAAAAAAAATGATATTGATAATTATAACGAAATCGTGTAATAAATTTATGTTAAAAGCAACAACATGTTGTTTATGTGTTAGAGTAAATGTGGCCATAAATTAAGAATAATTTCGCAAAATGTTTGCACCCAATTTGCAAAAACTTGAATACTCGCATGTTTGAAAAAACCCTTAAGCCATTCAAGTGTGAAAGATGGACAATTATTGGTCAAATGTTAAAAAGAAAATAATAAGCTGAAGCTGAAATAATAAGCTGAAGCTGAATTTTTTTGTTTGTTTTTTTGGTAAGGTTAATATTCGGAGACTGACTCTTATGTCTGTTTGCAGAACATAGACGAGATTTGCTTAAACATTTTTTAGACGAGTTGCACGCCTGTGATCTGTAAACTGCACATTACATATACAATGCATAGTACTGGGAAGGAATTAAAATTTTGTTTTAAATCTTCTTGTATTGGAAGTGATATGGATAACATTTGTGGGTAGTTTATTGCACAGATGAACTGTACAACTGAACAATGAATTTACTTTGTAATGCGTTGTGCAATTTACTAGCCAATCCAGCACGAACCATTGAGCTTATAACTTAAAAGAACTTGGTTTTCGGGAACAATATCTCTGATATCGCCAGAATAAAATCTTTTATAGTAGCGAAAAAACTGTGTATCTTACCCCACACTGCAACGATGCGCTTCTTCGTTTTCTCTGGCCCCAGATGCATTAACCCTAAAACAGACTATCATTGTATTATGCATGAGATTTCCTCGCCAATACACTATGAACGGTGGAGCTGTGTACGATTTAGGTATACTACACCAAAAGACACAGGCTGGAGAAAAAAGATCTCTCATTTCGTCAGCGCAAAATCTATTTTAGTGACGATAGAGCTTTTTTTACGATAAAAATATGCAAGAGTATATCCCAGGGAGGGGTACTATCCCCCCTTTTGTGGAATGCTGTAGTGAATAATCTGCTCAAAGATCTAGATCATAAAAGCAATAATCTGCTCAAAGATCTAGATCATAAAAGGTTAGACTGTAGCCTATGCCAATGAAGTAGCGATTGCAGTCTCAGGAATCCAGTTAGACACCACAACAGGGCAGTTAGAATATGTTCTAAAGATGGTAAGACAATGAAATGTATAATAAGAACAAACCCTGTGAAGACGGAAATCATACTTTTTAGTAAAAAGTATAAAATCCCATACCTCATACCTCCAAAAATGGATGGCACCACACTTATCCTATCGGATAAGGCAAAATACGTAGGCGTCATTCTAAACAGCACGCTATCAAGGAAAGAGAATATACAAGCCAAAACTACCTATGTAAAAAAACAATAGGCTCAACATGAGGCATACAACCATAAGGAGTTGTATGGCTTTATAAAATGGTTATAAAATCGATAATTTTCTATGTAGTACCAGTATGGTGAAAATCACTGGACTCCGCAATCAACAGACGAAATCAACAATCGTAATCAACAGACGCAATCAACAGGCTGTAAATTGAAAAAGTCAGCGGAACCATAGTAATACTGACCACAGGGGCCATGAGAACAACACCATCTAAAGCACTTCTTGCACTTATGAGCTGGATGCCATTTGCCTTGGAAGCCAGGCACTAAAAGCCGCGATCAGGTTGAACCCGACAGGAGCAAGGACACCATACCATGGGGACACACCAATATACTTGAGATTGAAAAGGACCTAGTCCCCGATCTAATTGACTACTGCATCCGAATCTCCCTTAGAAGCTGGATTTTTCTATGTTTACAGAGATGAATCCATAAGAGAAGAAGGGGTTGGAGGAGGCATTTACATAGAAGAATTCAACACTAAAATGTAATCCAGACGGATGTAGTGTTCTTCAGGCTGAGATATCGGCTATAAAAAAAAGCGACTAGATGGCTGACGTTTCATAAGATATTTGGTAGGGATATCATGATAGTAACGGACAGCAATGCCGCCATCAACTCCTTGATTGGAATATACACACATTTTAATCTAGTGCAAGAATGCCGGACATCTTTACATTCTAAAATAACCTTAAAATGGGTACGTGGACATGGGTCCAATAGCGACGGCAATCGTGGCTGATGATTTAGCCAAAAAAGAGTTACACCTAGAGGATATTGGTATAAATCCCTTTTGTGGAAAACCCTTATCGTCGTACTGGAAAATAATAAAGTTCCACACGCTGGAGCGTGCCCAAGAAAAATGGCTCACGGAGCTCACATGCCCACATCATATCAAAGACTCTATGGACGAATATAAATTTTACAAGAACGTGGGAGCTACCAGATCTTACTTGAGGATCACTGTAGCAGTCATCACTGGACATCGCCCGCTTAGGAACCATGCCAGGAGACTAGACTTATCCTTTAAAGACTTCTACAGAAGTTGTCAAGACGAGGAAGAGGAGGAGATGATCCTTCATCTGGTCGGAACATGTCCGGCATTGGAGCATCACCGTCTAAGGTATTTAAGTAAGTGGAGCTCCAACAGCCTATCATGTAGGCCTTGCTAAATCCAACCGCGTTAACCTCCTTCATAAGAAGCAGTGGATGGCTAGTACAATAGCAAGTAACTCCACACTAAGCGATTCCCACCATATTCCCCATAGTTCTATTCTTCACTTCTATTATCTCTTCCAGGCAATCACAAAGGGAAAAGAGAACCTAAGCTATTTCGGGGTATCCAGCAGCCTGCCTACCTAACCTAACCTAACGATAGAGCTGTGTAATGCATCACACTTTGCGACATAACTCTAGTGAGCCAATAGAAGTGGATTACCTACTGTCACAAATGGGTTTCTCCGCCCTTTCATGTACACTGCCGAGTAACCTTCTTTAAAATATCATCTTATTTATGAGATGTATTTGTATAAATTGTAAGAAGATAGGATTGAGTGAAGTATGTCGTGCGCCATTTTTTCAGAGAACCGAGGCACTTAAATACACTCTCAATGGCTCCTATAGAAAAAAAATAATATAAAAATAGGTTTGGGTGATAAATGATACTATTATCTACAAAAGAGTGAATAGGGTTGCAAGTTTTGACATAGAAAAATAAAAAATACAGCGGGAGCTCCATTTCGAATTTATTATGATGCTCTGTTATTCAAATTGGCTGTCATATACGATTTGGTCAATCACCATGCAGAGATAGAGCATTCAACGGAATGTAGGAATTGATTTACATCAGTACTTTTGTCTTGTTGACCTTCTCGCTATATGGCTTGTAAGGGCCATACAGGTCGCAAATTTCGGCCTTAGTGTGCGATAAGTTTGTAAATATGAGCAACCTCTTGCTGTATGCGATTTCCTAAACAGCAAAGAAACACAAGGCGTAATAAGATGGTAGGCCGAAGTTCATTAAGAGCATCAGCGTTTAACCAAGCTACCCATCCAACCATGATCCCTATTTCTTTACATTACAGGTATCCTTTGAAAGACAATAGGCCCTCGAACATTTGTTAGCCCCCCAAGACCTGATATTACACCACAGTTATCAGCGAATTTCCAATTTCTCCAGATCATTTCATGATTGGTAAGCCGTGATAGTATGACTGAAGTACACTGAAGTAGAACATTACTTCAATGCTTAAAGTTCTGTTTCAATTTTGTTCTATTTCAATTGGTTCCATTTGTGTTTGTTCTGCTTGTTCTAAATACTTATAAGACAGTATTCATTTGTGTTTAGAACATTTCGGATCTGAAGTGTTTGTTTTGAAATCTGAAAGAAGACGATCGATAGTACTCGAAAATACTGCGATGTTTTGTAAAACATTTTTATTGTGCTTGAGCAGCCCTATAATAAATATGAATCGTATGGCTCAATAGGATAATAAATCTGCTAAAGTTGCAGCTGCACTCCGAGATAGTCTGCAGAATATTTCAAGGCAGTTGACAATGCATGATTCTTCAGCAGGCAACACTGGTACTTAGGAACATCGAAATTGACCTTGATGAGACGCTTGGACTCCATTTCAGTGCTATTGGCAATTAATTTAATATTTTAGCCTATATATATCATTTAACTGCCATATACAAAACAAACAAAAATTAGGTTTATTAATCAAATGTAAAAGATTTGTCTAATAACGGTTTAATAATGAAATCTTTTTATAAACAAGACCGATATTAAGTGGAATATGTTTGTGGTCACTAAAATTCTCTTCGAACTATTTCTTGTTTTGTTGTTTCCATTTCAATTATTTAATTTTAAGACCCTCCCATATGCTGCCAAACTCCTCCCCTTTGGCCAATAAGCAATAAATTTTATTTCAGTTTTTTAATTCAATATTATGCTAATAATAAAATTAAATAATTCAAAAAGCTAAAACGGTTTTCTATTTCACGATTGCAGTTGTTACCATCTCTTTTCTGCACTTAATTTATAAAAATAAATAAATAAAATCAAATTGTAAAAATATACAAAAATAAATCTTAAATGCTGCAGGGATGGAAACTTTCAATTGGTTTTTGACAGTTTCTTTAAAGCAAAGGATTTGTTTGTTTTATTGACCTAGTTCTTGTCTATTCAAACAAATAGTTAATTTATTGCACAATTAATTAATCTTGGCGAAAGCCAGATTTGAACTATAACCAGGAAATAATTACAACATGTAATACATATCAGAAATATGAAATAATTGTTGTTATTGTACATAAATTTCGTTTTTTTGTTTCAAAAAATAACGATGAGTGTTATTAAATCCCACTGCACTTTTGCTTTTATTAAAAAATGGGCAAAAGTATTTACTGATATATATAATATGTCAGTATTCTTTGGGACCTGATCTATAAAACCCACAACGATTGTGTGGAGTCTGTTCAAAAACAATTTGTTATTTTCTGCTTAAGACGTGTTTATAGAGGTTGCTTGGTGCTACCATCATACCCAATAAGACTATCTGAAATCAATTTACCAACCTTAAAAAACAGTAGAACTTAATATATCTTAATATATCCCTCATGGTCAGTTTGTAAACGGAAACATTAATTAAGAATTTTTGTTAATTAACATAACCTTTAATACTCCTCATCGCTTACTTCGTTCGTTCAAAGAAAATTCATTAAAAAACTAATTACTTATAAGGCTTTGATTTACAAGTTGGTGCCAATAAAAAATATAAAAATGGCTGGAGATGTTTTGTATAAATGTGTAAAATGTAGTGGGTAACTTTATATAATATAAAAAGGGCACGGCTCTCAATCATAGTATAAATGCCACCTCTATAAAAGCTTTCGTACAAACAATATTTATTGAAAAACGCCTTTTTCTATAATTTTGCCTTTTCAAAAAGCTCTTTTTGATAAAAGTATCACTTCCAATTCTTACTTTTTTTTTAATTTCCAGTATTTCGCTACACCACTGGACAGCATCATCAGGGATTTTGATATTGTCTTTTTCTAAAGTATTCTATAAACACAAAGTAGGGATGAGATCATTTAAAATGCAAGTTAAAAAAATTATTGTTTTGTGTTTATAAAGTGCTTTGGAAAAACATTATCTAAATCCCTGATGATGCTACCCAGTGGTGTAGCGATGTATTGAAAATTTTAAAATAAAAATTAAAAATATGTCCTGAAGCTCGAAAAATTCTTGATATTTGTATTTTAAACTTTAATACAGTAATAACATGCAAGTTAAAGGGATCTCTATTTTGTGTCCATAGAGAGCTTTGGAAAAAAAACTATATTTAAATCCCTGATCATGCTACCCAGTAGTGTAGCGAAATATTGAATATTTTAAATTAAAAATTAAAACTAGGACCTCAAGCTCGAAAAATTCCTAGTATTTTTATTTCAAAATTTTTAGCTAATACATGTGAACATGCCTGACAGTGCATACCTAATGTTAACATCACATTTACACCGGGTATTCATGACCTGTTAGGCATAATGACAACAAAACAAACGGTGCGAATAGAATAATTGCTATAACAGCAAATTTTTTTAAAAGCAAGTGTTGATTTACTACAATTTTCATTTTGCAAACATTTTTAAAACCGTTTCTATCAACTTATCTTTTTTAGGTTTTAGCAACCCCAAGTATAACCCAAATTCTTTTATTCAATTTCTAGTGTAAATATTGTACATGTACTTATATTTGCCAAGAAGAACTATATACAACAGATATTAAGCAAGTTATTACTTAAGTAATTCTTAGTAATGCAGGCGGTAGATACTATGACATTGAAAAGAGTATTCTTAGGTGAGTAAAACCCATTACAGATTTTTATCTGAGTGTTTATACCATCAAATGCAATATTATATTGTTTTTAAATCAGTAATGTTCACTGTAACTTAATAGATTTGTTATTGAAGTACTTAAAGTAGTATGTAAGGAATTTGTTCATAGACTTAATACTAAATAAATAAATTCGTACCTTGAGCCTAGTTTTTCGACCTTTTTTTAAATTAATTGTTGTTTATTTGAGCTTGAGGGCACTTGTTGTAAAATTACTAGTTTATTAATGTTTGGATATTTCGACAACCCCTTGTGTACCTTCTTCAGAAAAATTTTAAGTGAACGGACCTTATATAAAATTTTCCTGAAGAAGAAATATCGAAACATTAAAAAACGAATAATTTTACAACAAGTGACCTCCAGCTCAAATAAACAACAATTATACTAAATAAATAAAACAAATAAATATATTTACTAAATTTGAGGTCTTTAAATTTCTTAGCTACGAGTTTCCATCTCTGCACTTGAAACTGTTTCAAAGCTTTTATAACTAAAACCACAACTAAATATGCCAACACTTTGCCAACTAAATATAAATAAAAATAGTCTGCAGTTTTCCATTTATTTAGTTAATATTTTTAAATGTTTTTTCTTCTTCTTCTTATATTTAACATAAAATGTTAATTTTTTTATTTTATTCAAACCATTATATAAAAATGTTTTTCCACTTGTTACGTTTGCATATGTTTTTATTTATTTATTTTTATTAAAATATTTTTTTGTTGTTTTTGCTGTTGACTTACGAGTATTTACAGTTGTTTGCTCGTGCAGTTGCTATTTACTTAATATTTATAAATAAATATATTTCTTTTTATTGTTGTTAATAGTTTTAACAAATGGTTGCTTAACCAATTATTATTGAATTTGATTTAAGCTATTTCGACTCCATTTTGCGATTTTCTTTTATATAGATACATAAGTATGTAAATTTCATGATTTTTGTTTAATGTTTATCTTATCGTTTTTACACAATTGTGTTGATTTTGACTTTTAGCTGTTAAGTAAACAAACTGGCGTAGAAGTGTTTAAGTGAACGGACCTTATATTAAAGCTTTTTATGCTAAGCTGTTTAGGTGAGATGGGAAATTAGTAGGAAGTATGGTTACATCGCAGTATATACCAATATACCAATGTACCAATTTAACGTTTTTACTTACGCACAGAGTGACCATAAACTTCAAAAATGTAGAACAATTTTTTATTAGATTAATGTGCTGTTTATAGAACACAGACGAGTGACTTGACTAAAAAATCACTCAAAAAATTGAGTAACTTTCCTACAAATTTTTTTTGACGCGTTGCTTACCTGTGTGCTATGAGCAGCACATAATTTTTACAGAACACACTGTTTACAGAACACAGACGAGCGACACATCTGAAAAATTCGTATGAAAAGTTCTCAATATTTTGTATGTTTTCCATATAAATTTTCTGTACGAGTTGCTCGTCGGTGTTCTGTAAAACGCACATAAATATCTGTTTCACAACGTCGAACGTTATTATGCGGGAATATTTTGAAAAAAAAACGGATAAAGAGAAATTTAGGTAAATTGTTGTTGTTGTGATTTAAATAAGTTTTTTTTTTTGTGATTTTTTTTATGTCAGCATACCCAGAGAGAGGGTTAGACCCCACTGAGTGGTTGATTGTTTGCAAGGAAAAAATATGAGCTAGACGGAAACCTCTCTGGTCACTATCGTAAGTAGTTTCCACTACTTTTTGTCAGAAAAATCTAATTTATTGTGTAAGAATGATAGTTTGAATTTAATCGCAGTATTATCCCTCACTGGTAACTACTTTCCACCATCTTTCAGGCAGCGCTCGCATGCTGTGTCTAAAGAATTGCTTATCTATTGAAGCTATCCACAAATCAACACATATTTTGATGCGACTGAGCATGTGCCATTGACCGGAGCAGATAACATAAGGAATCATTGATTTATGTCAGCAACTACCTTAACGGCCCTATATGATGATGGACTGATTCAACGAGTTGAATTATTCACGATTCAACAACGGCTCTAAGTGGCTTGCAAGGCTCAGACAGTTTTCAACTTCTGCTACAATTTGTAGCCATGTGAACAAACCACTTGTGGGAGAGCTCAGGGCTTCTAATTCCTTTTCCCATACAAACAGTGTAACGCAATATATCTGAGTACTTCTCCCAAAAACAGGAGTAGTACTTAGGATATGACTCCAGTTTTCGCACAGGAGGTGGAGGACAATTTCTTGAAGAACAAGTCGACTTGCATGTCTTCCGAGCACCTAGTAACCAGTTATTACTGCCAGCAATCTCGATTAATCCCGCCTATATACAAGATTACTTCTTCGTTTTAGCCCCAAATATCGAAATAGGTAATTAAGTCCCGGTAGCTCACCAAGGTGGAATACTATATAGTTTACCGAGAAGGCTTTCCTCTTAACAGTTTCACAGCGGAGGTGGACGACCATTTCTTTTATCTCCCTATTCCTGCAATTGCAAAAAAAATCATTTCAAGGAAAACGAGGTTGACTTGTATTTCTTCCTAGCACACAGTAATTAGTTATTATTGGCAGGAACCTAAATTTATTGCAACATAGTCATAACTAAAAAAAGCTTGTTTCGAGAAAAACACATTTCAAATTTTTAGTTTCCATACAAGTCTTAGAAAAAATCTTTAGAAAATATGTCCCAAAGGAAATAGTTTAAAAGTAATTTGAATAATACTGTTAACAACTCTGCATTGTTAACCCGAAAAGTTAAGTTTTTGAGATATGACTACGTTGCAATAAAGGAGCGATATGTAATACTTCATTGTTTCAGCATGAATCAGATATCACAGTAGTTCATTAAGACCTGCTAGTTCACCAAGGTGAGAAACTATATAGTTTTCTAGAAAGGCATTCCTTTCGACAGTTTCACAAAGGCGGTGGAAGACGGTTTCTTTTTTCTATCTATCCTTACAAATTCACTACAGGGAAGACTAAGTCGACTTACATGTGTTCTTACTACCCAGTGTTGAGTTATAACTGCCAGAAACCTTGATTTATAAGACCCGCTAGCTCACAACGGTGAGAAACTCTATAATTTCCAGGAAGGTGTTCCTCTTTATAGTTTCACAGATTAGGTGAAGGACTGTTTCTTACTTCTATCATCCTTATAACTGCAAGCAAATTCATTGCAGGGAAGACTCAGTCGACTTACATGTATTCCTACCACCTAGTGTTCAGTTATAACTGCCAGAAACCTCGACTTATACCGCCCGTATAGAATAGTTTTTCGTTTTAGCTTGAATCCGATATTGCAGTGCTTCATTAATCTCCGATGGCTCACCAAGATGAGAAACTAATTAGTTTCCCAAGAAGATATTTCTCTTTACAGTTTCACAGAGGAGGTAGAGGACCGTTTCCTCTTTCTGTCTATACTTGCAACTGCAGAAAAATTCATTATAGGGAAGACCAAGTTGACTTGCATGTGTTCTTACCACCCAGTGTTAAGTTATAACTGCCAGCAACCTCGACTTATAAGCCCCACGAGCTCACCAAGGTGAGAAACTATATACTTTTCTAGAAAGGTACTCATCTTGACAGTTTCAAAGATGAAATGGAGGACCGTTTCTTCTCTCTCTCTATCTTTACAACTCCAACAAAATTCATAAAAAGGAAGACCAAGTCGATTTGCATGTCTTCCTAGTACCCAATGTTCAGTTATAACTGCCAGTAACCTCGATTTATACCACCTGTATAGAATAGATTTTCGTTTTACCAGTAGGTCACTAATCCACGATAGTTCACCAAGATGAGAGGACAGTTTCTTCTTTCTCCCCCTCCTTGCATAATTCATTACAGAGCAGTACAACCTAGCCTAACCTAAATTGTAAGTGTTTAAGAAATAGACACTAAAAAGTTCTATCACTTTATAAGCCAGTTGGGGATATTAGGTGAAATTGTTTAAACCTTTAAATGGGTATCAGATTGCAATTCTGCCAAAAACTTTATACAGTTTCCTTTTTATTAAAAAAAATGGCCTAACACAACTTGTACTTTTTTACCCTTTCAAAGAAAACTACTTAAAACTTGTAACCAACTAAAAAAATGCAGCCACTCTTTTCAATGGGATTTCATTAAAAATTTATTTTGTCTTCAGTTTTTTTTTTACATAATTTTTATTAGAACAACAGCAACTAGAACAGAAATTTTCTGTCATTTACATTATCCACAACATTTACATTTGCAATTAAATTAGTTTTCTTCAAACACACACCCATTTACTTTTTTTTACATATAAAAATCTAAATATTTATTTCATCTTTTCTAATAAAGTTGGCCTGCTTGAGCTCACACTTTTTGGTCCTTTTCTCAAATGAAAGCTTATGAGTGTTTGCATTTGGACTACAATCATGGAAAATTGCTTATCATAGAAATTAAAAACAAATGTAAATCCAAAAATCCTTTAAACATTTCTTTATGCCTCGAGTTGTTGCTGTTGTTGCCACTACTGCTGCTGCTGCTGCTGCTGCATTTGAAAGTTTTTAACACATAATATGATTACTTTTTCTAACACCACATAGCCCAGACTCTGGTCCTTTTAACAGGCCTTCCCTCCCTCTGCCGCTTTTACTTTTTGGGGTATACTTTTCTAATCCTTGTTCACCCACTCATTTGGGCAAATAATATAAAATTGGTTGTACTCATTTGGCATTTGCATAATAATAATTTTATAAATTATTTTCTATATACATATAAAGGAATATACATAATGTGCATTTAAGCCAAAAGACATCTAGAAAAAGAAATAATAAATTAAAGTTGTTGAACAAAACTATTGCCTTGTTGGTTGTTTTTAAGTATTAAAAATAAAAATGAACTAGTTTTGTGAGTGCCCCTAAAAGTAGACTGAGAAAGATGTTTGAGGAAACTCAATAAGTTTTGTTTATTGTTTTTGAGTCTTTATACTTTCTGGCTTTTACATAAAACTTATTTATTTGGCTTTAACAGTTTCGAGAACTTAAAACGACGAACGACGAATTTTTGGTTGCGTATATTCGTCGCCAAAACTGAAACACATTGGTGTATATGAAAATGAACACAACGAAATTCGTCGTACTCAGCGAAAGTTGATATAGTTTTATTTCTAATTGCTTCATCAGCGAACGACGAACAAAACAGTATCAGGTGGCCAGGTTTCTTATATAACAAAATAAATTTCAGGAAATAATAATTTTTATATTTATTTGAAGCAAACAAGGCAGCTTTATAAAGGTAGTGGCAGAATTACAATAAATACAACACCAAAAAACATCAACATGTATTTTGTTGGTACAACTTACGAGAGTTGTAAAATTTTTGTTTGAAAAAACAAGGAAGTCTATGAATTTTTGACAAAGGAAACGAAAGATCCCTGTGCTTATACCACTACGAGTACCGTATTAAAGCTGCCTTGGGTGGTGGTATAAGCACAGCTGCACAGAAAAAATTATAGTAAAAATAAAATCAACAAAAGTTTTGTCTGAAAAATAAATTTGTATGCATATACATAAATATCCAAAAAAAAAAATCTTGCATATCGTATTTTGTTGTTGTTTAAAAAAATTGTTGTTTTCGATCAATAATTATTTTTACTAAACTTTTGTTTGAATCCACGAATTCCTTTACAGGTCCGCATTCAAACAATTTATTAATTGCTTCAACGAATTTCGTTATTAAACACGAAAAAAAATTTTTCCTGTGTGTATCGGGATGCACGATATCAATGTAATTTAATTTTTATTCTGGAAGTTATACCATGCAGGGGAGGATGAAGGGCAACATATATATGACGAATAATAAAACAGTGTTGCCGATAATGAGTTTTAAATTAAGTTAAGTTTATTTGAGACTTTGAAACAAACATACATATATAAAGAAAACAAATGTTAAAAATCAATTACAAAAAAAAAAAAAAAAAAACTTAAAACTATAATGATTTGTTTTAATCAAGTTAAATGTTTAACAGTAACAAACTCATTAATTTCTAGTAGAGTGTGAGTTAAAATTAAAGAGTAGTGCTTGCTCCCGACACAACATTTCTGAAAACTTAATTAAAGGTGTGCTTAAAACTAGACTTAAATCTATATTAAACAAAAAAAAAAAAAATATAGAAAAGAGGAAAACAAAAAAATTTCAAGGGCTGATGTTGAATGTGAACCACACCTAAACGCCAAGTTTTTTTCCGACATTTCTCTATTTCAGACTTACTCAATTTGAACCATGGAGAGATACACAATCCAGCAACGTGTTAAAGTTATCCAGACTTATTATGAAAATGGGCGTTCAAATCAAAAAGCATATCGTGCACTTCGTGATTTTTTTGGTCAATTTGATCGTCCAAATGTGCGTACAATCGCAAAAATCGTGGAAAAATTCGAGCAAACCGGGTCTGTAGAAGATGTGAGAACACCAGTGCATGCTCGTACAGCTCGTACTGCAGAAAATATTGCTGCTGTTCGCGATAGTGTTGCTGAAGAGCCGTCCACCTCAACTCGTCGTCGTGCCCAACAATTGCATCTCTCACGCTCGTCGTTGATGAACATTATGCATAAAGACTTGCATTTACACGCTTACAAGGTGCAATTGGCTCAAGAACTAAAGCCTCTTGATCATTCCAAACATCGTGAATGGGCGGAATGGTGGCAAGAAATGGCAACAGTTGATGATCAATTTTCGAAGAAAATCATCTTCAGTGATGAGGCACATTTTCACCTCAGTGGATTCGTCAATAAACAGAATTACCGCATTTGGGCGAATGAGAATCCAAGAGTGACTGTCAAAAAACCAATGCACCCACAAAGAGTGACTGTTTGGTGCGGTTTATGTGATGGCGGCATCATCGGGCCGTATTTTTTCCAAAATGAGGCCGGTCAGGCAGTTACTGTGAATAGTGTTCGCTATCGTGAGATGATAACAAACTTTTTATGGCCCGAATTGGAAGATATGGATGTAGACGATATGTGGTTTCAGCAGGACGGTGCCACTTGCCACACAGCTAACGAAACAATTGCTCTTTTCCGCAACAAATTCAATGGCCGTGTTATCTCACGTAATGGTGATGTCAATTGGCCGCCAAGATCATGTGATTTGACACCGTTGGACTTTTTTATTTGGGGTTATTTGAAAGAAGAGGTGTACGTCGATAAGCCAGCAACAATTCAACAGCTAAAGGATGAGATAATTCGGCACATTAACGGCATAGAACCTCCATTATGCCTCAGGGTCATCGAAAATTTTGGACCATCGGGTGGAGGTGTGCCGCCGTGATCGCGGCCCATTTGGCCGATATTTTGCTCCATACATAATTGAATAATACCAATATATCATAATAAAATAAAATTACAATAATTTCCTAAATAGTTTGTGTTTTATTCAAAATCAACATCGGCCCTTGAAATTTAACCACCTTTTATTTACCCTCTAAGCTGTTTACGCAGGCGATTTCCGGCTCCACAAATCCTAACGGTGAATAGTAGCAAGTATTTAAGCAACTCTGACCATATTGATCGTTTAATATATCCCGAATTATGTTATTGTCCACCAATTCCAGTGAATTTAGAAATTTTTTCATTGAGCCAAAAGAGTATGAAGCTAAAGGGTTACTTATTGCAAACTCATAAATATATTCATTAGAAAATTTTTTGTTTGTAAATTTTCAAAGTGTTTGTTAATGCGTTGCCTAATAATTTTGCATTCAAATATTTCAAGTTCACTCATTACCAATGGTGAAAAGGAAAACCAAATTGAAAATGCATACAATAGGACTGGCCTTATACTCATCTTATATATAAGCAATTTTGTATTCTTTGGTAAATACTTACAACTTAATAATCTTGCAAAAGACATTCTTATCCGAGAAATTCTGGCATGAACATTAAACTTTAGAAGTTTAGTAAAATGGACACTTAAGTATTTTAGATTTTCCACAAACGGGATCCCATGTCCATCCAGAAATATTTTAAGCTTCTTACTTTCTGGAACAACAAAACTTTTGCATTTTCCAGATGCGTTCCTTAAGCAAATAGCTTTACTTTTTAAAACATTTATTGTTGCTAAATAAACGGAAATATTACGCAAAGTGTCATTCGGTGAAATACCATGAGCATAAAGTAAAGAATCATCTGCATAAAGAACACCAGCAGCACCTTGAAATGCATGAGGAAAATCATAAATAAAAAAATATTATAAAGATGCGGAGCCAAAATTGTACCCTGCAGCACTCCGTAACTAATTTCGCAATAGGTGGAAAATTCATTTTGAGGTTGAACGCAAAATTTTCTATTTGCAAAAAAATTTTGAATAAGTCTAATTATAAATGGTTCAAATCCAATTCTATTCATTTTATAAATAATTCCATTGTGATAAGCATGATCAAAAGCAAATGGCAATGGTACATCTCTTCTCCCTTAAATTGTTTACCACATCGTTATGAAATTTTAACAAGGCATGTGTAGTAGAATGGAATTTCTTAAATCCAAATTGATAATCAGGAATATATGAATAATTAAAGCTAGAATCCATTTTTTCTTTAACTACTTTTTCCATAAGCTGCCCCAAATTCGATAACAAAGAAATAGGTCTTACGTTGCTTATGTCAAAATTATTTTGGTTTTTTGGAATTGGGCAAATTTTAGCAATTTTCCAAGCTTTTGGAAAGTAACCATTATTTATGCAATTGTTAAAAATAATTGCCAAAAATTTAAAAATAGAAAGGGGCAGTTTTCTTATAATAAAATTTGAAATTCCATCCAGGCCAGAAGAGTTTTAAATTAAATTAATATTAATTACTAAAATAAAAATAATGTTCATAGCTGATTTTTAGCATAGATACATAAAAAGAAAAATAAACAAAGAACACAGCTGCATAGTAACATATTTCAATGGTAGTACGAAACATAAATTATATGTAAAATATTTCACCTAAATATGTTTTTCTAAACTTTTGCAATAATGACAAAATGTCAATACTTGATCCATATTTTGTTTCATCAAACATTATTTTAAATTAACTATTTTTCATCAAATACAAACAAATTATATGAACCAAGAAAGCCATTTTTAGATTTTTAGCTGCGACGACATTTTGAAAATGAACTTGCACTTGCCGGTGTAGACACAAAAGTTACGAGTTGCGAGACATTCGAGACTTTTTCAGACATTTTCGATAATAATATGTATTCTGAACTTACTGTAAGTTACTTGTATGTGTAAATGCAGTGTTAACTAAGCATTCCGTAGACGATCAAATCAACTCATGAGTCATGTAGCTTCATGTGTTTTTTTGTGCACAGACACATGTTGCCGGCAACATTTGATGAAAATCAGAAAGTTTTGATTGTTTTAGTTGACGGCTGTTTGTTTTATCTGAAGACGATCAAGTCTTGAAATTAATTTTAGAGGCAATTTCTCTTCAATTTTACAGTTTAGCTGAATTGGTAAAAAAACGCGGGAGAACTAAAACTTGCACGCAAAATTGGTAGAAAACTTGGCCGTACCACGACACTGAGTTTACAAGTTAACACTGAGTTTACACGTGCAAGTAACTTGTTACAAGTTGCATGTACATATTAATAACCAATACATTGAAAAAAATAATAAAAACATTTGCAATTTGCTCGATTGTTTACACACGCAAGTGCAAGTTCAATTTCAGGACGTCTTCAAGGACAAACGTTGTACATGTACATGTGCTTTTAATGTCTGTGCTGCCAAAGTTTTAGAACATTACAATGCGTATTATGTACATAAATTTTTTACAAAATAAAAAAATAAATGAAATATCTATGGGCAACACTGTTTGTTTTTGCTTGCATGCTAGTGAAAAAATCACTGGCAACCATAATCAGTTGCAAGTGAGGCTACTACTTGCAGGTGTGTGAATGTATTAGTGAAAAAATGGTAATGTATTGGGTTTTTTTGCACTTACACTTGCGTGTGTAAACATTAAGTGCCAGTTTACACACATCAAGTTTTAACTCCTCAAGTCTTAACTTGTGGGAGAACGGGGAAAAGAGAATGTGCCAGTTTACACACATCAAGTTTGACTCGTCAAGTCTTGAGTTTTTGGGAGAACGGGGAGAAGAGAGTGGAAAAAGGTGCAGACTTGACGGTACCGTCAAGTTTAAAATGGAATGCCAGAAAATGTGAAAACTTTATGACAAAAAAACTTAAACTTGACGATACAAAACTTTTGTGTGTGAACGTGAATGCAAGTTCAAAAGAAAATTGAAGCAGAATTGATCAAGAAAACCTGATGTGTGTAAATTGGGACAATGGAAAAGGGTGCAGACTTGACGGTACCGTCAAGTTTAAAATGAAATGCCAAAAAATATGAAAACTTGAAGGCAAATGAGCTTAAACTTGACGACATAAAGCTTTTGTGTGTGAACATAAATGCAAGTTCAAAAGCAAATTGAAGCAGAATTGATCAAGAAAACCTGATGTGTGTAAACTGAGACTAAGTAAAGCGAAAATTTCACTATATCCAAGGCAGCTTTATACAGGTAGTGGCAGAATTACAATAAATACAACACCAACAAACATCAACATGTATTTTGTTGGTAGAATTTATGAAAAGTTGTCAGAATTTTGACAACCATTCGTAAATTCTACCTACAAAATACATGTTGATGTTTGTTGGTGTTGTATTTATTGTAACTCTGCCACTACCTGTATAAAGCTGCCTTGACTATATCTGTATAAAAAATACTGAAAACCAGTTAACCTTGATTTTTCCATTTAGAAAATAATCGAAACAAAAAATTATTATTTAAAAAAATTTTTTTGTGAAAATATTTATTAATTTATTTTTTCAAATTTTCAGTGAAGATTTTTTCTAATAAAATAATTTAAAAAAAACTAGAAAACTACATAAAATGGCCTTTGGCACAATAAGAGGAGCGCGCATTTTAAGTTTTTTCAAATGCCCATTTAATTATACAAATTCTGCAAGTCTAGTTAAGCCACAGAGACGTTTAATGGCCATAAATGCCAGCCCTAGAGAAAACTCAAAGCAATGTGCACAACCCGTAGAACCGGCTTGTGGTAATCACTTTAAAGCGCAACCTTGTGAATTAAACAGCTCGGCCAAAAAAGACAAACTGCCACAGCCAGCACCTCCAGCTGTACACGAAACCGATGTAAAGGAAATAAAACGCAATATAAACTGTTGTGGCGATCCCTGCCCTCATGCTCTGCCCAGATTTGACAAACTATTCTACCGACGTTCAGACAAATCTCAACGAACTTATCAGCAAACTTGGGATGAATGCCCCGAAATGCTGATTAAACCCAAAGTGATGTGTTTCATGAAGCCTATAAAGCCAAAACTGGAAAAACGACCGCGCCAAGAGCGTCCTCAAACTGCTTGCAAACAAGATGTCTGTTTGCAGAGTCAAACCAAGTGCCCTTATGTGAATACGCCTAATTGTAAAACGGGACGCAAGCCACCCGATTGTTTAAGAACAACAAAGCCCTCAAATTGTCAAAAGCGTAGACCACCTTATCCAGCGTTTTCAGAATGCAAGCGTTCAAAGTCTAGGGTAGCCGCCAACGAGTGCACCTGCTTCGTCGTACCCTCCATATGTGAAGTGTGGGCGCACTATCACAGAAAAAATGCCATCAAAAAGCCAGCACGGTGTTAAAATATATTTGAAGAACAGAAATTAAATTTAGGTGATTTGATGTTCTAAAGAGAAATGTTTGCAAATAAAAAAAGTATAAATGCCAGTTCGTGGTTTTAATAAAAGTAATATAAAAAAAGGAGGCTAGAAATTTTAAAGAAGAAACATTTTTGTAGCTACTTTTTGGTAAAAGGCAAAAGCATAGTGGCTATTTAAAAGAATTCGTTTCAGCGGTGCTTTTAGTGGGCAAAAATTAACTACTGAGATCTGGGGTCTATTAGAAAAAGCTTTCGAATTGTTGTGTTAGAACTTAACGAAATGACATCGTGAGTCAGGCAGTTAACCATTCAATCAGTTCTACGTTTAAATCGTGCAACATAATGATTCTCCTGAAACTTGTAATTGCTCATTGGATAATTTTTCGTGTTTATTGTAATCTAATTAGTGGGATCCTTTCAAAAATACCAAACTGTGTACTTTACACTCAATTTCTTCCTATGAGAATATTGAAAAGCAAAGTACATCTAAGGTGGACTATGCTTTAGGTAGATGTGATGGGAATCGGTTAATTTGCAGTTTATCGATTTCAGAAATGAGATTGTAATTACAGACAGTTTGTTTATGATCAGGCTTGTTCTGAGAAACGCAAATCGCTTAAATTTTGCGTTTTCAATTCGAAAACGCCAAATAGATGTTCCGACAAACGTATAACGAAAGAAGTATAGTTTTACGTTTTAAAATCGCCATATAGGTGTTCTGGAAAACGCATATCGCTTAAATTAGAGACTTAAACCCGCATGTGTATATTGATGTGAACTGATTGAATTTGCTAAAACCGATTTGCTAAAATTGATTTCAGCGTAGAAAAGCACTTTGAAAAACTTAAAATCTCATGATTTTTAGAACACAAATAAGTTAAATTCGTGGTTTTAAAACCGTTCGTATTTACCCAGCTCGCATATATTGTTTGTTAGACGATTGTGTTCAATATACAATCCCCAAAAAAATCTTCTGACGTGTAACAATAACAAAAACATCTACTTTTTTATTTCTTTTTTAAACATTTTGTGACACGCTCGTCAGACTATCTTGCAATGTTTGTTAGACGATTAAACATTTTATTGTTTTTATATATTTATATTTTAAATTGATTTTTATATTATAGATAAGCAGAAACAATTTGCGTACAATAGTTTTTTCTTTATTGTTCAATAACCTTTTGAATATAAAAATCATATAATTATAGTGGTGAATTATATACTTATAGTTCGAAAATATCTAATGAGCTTTATGTTGTTTCCTGTATGAATCATATAACGATGGCATGGCTGATTATTGGAGGAGTTGTAAGATTATATCTACACGAGTCTCAGACGATTCTCTCCACGATTAACATCTCTTCTTTTGCTGAGTTGTGTAAGAGTCTTGTAGAAGAATCAGAATATGTAACAGTTACTCCCGTGTGAGGGATGGTCTGTGATTATAAAATGAACTCATCAACGAGACAAAAACACTCTTCATGAGATTTCCAGTAGAGTCTTCTACGATTAAAATTCGTGTCTGGTTACAGGCCGGTATATATGTATATACATATGTATATATTATTTATGTATTTAAAATTTTTTTTCTTACACTTCTTGTAATATATAATCACCATTATAACGTCAAGCCAAGTCTGACGCCACCTCCATCACCAGGCTGCCAAATATTTTTAACGATTTTTTTTTTCTTCAAACACAAGTATCATGTTCATTTAATTGAACATATTTTCAAATTAAATGCATTAATGAATTTAACAAATAAATGTAACAACTGGAACAAGAAACACCACGAAAATAAAAAAAGATTTATACAACACGTTGAAATAAAAATCAGCTCAAAATCAAACATCTCAAATATTTATCAAAGAAAAACTATTTAAAATCGTTTAAATACGTTGAACAAGTGAAATTGTTTTTGAGGTCGGTTTTTAACGATATGTAACCTAATTTCATTTCATTTCAGTTTTTTTTTTTTTTGCTGAAAAACTGAAGAAGAAATTTCATTTGTGGATTTGTTTTCTTCATTTTATCTGCAATTACCAAAACGCTTTATGTCTTGTTAACCCACCATGTTTGGTATTTAATCTGGAAAAATACAAAATAAAAATAAAAAACAGTTTGTAGAATTGTTAAAAATGTTTTCTTTTAACAATTTTTGGTTTTATTTTGCGTACAATATGTTAATGATCTAAAAACGATTAAATGTTATTTTGTTTTAAGCCAAATGAGCTTAACAAGTAAAAATGATCTAGAAAAGAAAACTGCTTAAACAGCTTTAGCCCAGCGAACATTTCCTAAGAGCAACTTTTAAGAATAATGTGCGTATTAAAAAAATAAAATCAAATAAAATAAAATAAAATAAAATAAAATAAAATAAAATAAAATAAAATAAAATAAAATAAAATAAAATAAAATAAAATAAAATAAAATAAAATAAAATAAAATAAAATAAAATAAAATAAAATAAAATAAAATAAAATAAAATAAAATAAAATAAAATAAAATAAAATAAAATAAAATAAAATAAAATAAAATAAAATAAAATAAAATAAAATAAAATAAAATAAAATAAAATAAAATAAAATAAAATAAAATAAAATAAAATAAAATAAAATAAAATAAAATAAAATAAAATAAAATAAAATAAAATAAAATAAAATAAAATAAAATAAAATGAAATAAAATAAAATAAAATAAAATAAAATAAAATAAAATAAAATAAAATAAAATAAAATAAAATAAAATAAAATAAAATAAAATAAAATAAAATAAAATAAAATAAAATAAAATAAAATAAAATAAAATAAAATAAAATAAAATAAAATAAAATAAAATAAAAAAAGGCAAATAAAATTACCTTTTAAGAAAGAATAATCAGGCTTCAAAGCTTGAATACGTAAGAAAAATTTTATAGTGAGCTCACCCGATTCCACAGTCCAAATCATGGTCTTTCTGGCCTAAACACAGAGTTCATTTGCAGAAATCCTGCTACAACTTCCTCCAAAATTGTTAATCTGAGATCGAATCACCGTATTCTATATTGAATGAATTATCATATGTTTCCTAAAAGTACGAATACAAAAAAATTGTTTAATTCTTTTATATTATTTTATATTTTATTGATCGAATCACCGTATTCTATATTGAATGAATTATCATATGTTTCCTAAAAGTACGAATACAAAAAAATTGTTTAATTCTTTTATATTATTACGATACACTTCATGTGATATCGTGTGCTAATATACCAAAATTAAAAATTTCGATGAATTCTGTTCGATATTGCATTTTTGTGACTTGGCCCAGGCCTATCACAAAAATCAATTTCGGTCGAAAGTTATATCAATTCCGTGAACGCTTCTCCAGAAAATGAAAATCTATCAATTTTCTCGGAATGAAATCACTTTCGTTTATTATGTTCGGAAACGGAATTGCATTCTTTTCTACTTCTTCAAAAAATGAAAAACTGAAAGATTTTTCGGAGTGAAATCATTTCTAGTTGCAAGAATGAAACTAGTATTATCATATAGAATTGATTTAATTCCGAAAAAGTTTTAAATTTTCGTTTTTTGAAGAATTAAAAAACCGATTCAATTCCATTTCCGAACGGAAGTGAATTTTGTGACATCGCCGTATGACAGTACAAAAGCAAATTTTAAAGCATTTTTGTTTTAATAAAGAAAACTATTATATTTTTTCTTATGCTTAGCACAATATTGTCACAGCTAAATTATAACAAAATTTAAACTTGTCGGAATGAAGTAGATCTATTAAAATCTAAAGAATGTAAAATAAAATCTATTGAAATAAAAATTCGGAATTCAAACCATTTCGAAAATTTCTGTGATAATACTGAATATTTTCCGCTTAAAATATATTCATTAGTTGAACGGCTTTTAGTCCTTTTCGTAACAAGAGTTGTTTTGACTGTGGTCATCATATCGGCGCAAAATTTCATCGTAACTTCTCTGTGTTATGACAGGAGCGAAGGGGTTCTAAATATCGTTTTACTGTTCCTTAAACGATAATTAACTAAACTTTTGTGGTATCTTTTTGCGATAGTTTCGAAAAAACAGCCGAAAGTTGAGGAGAAAAAATTGCAAAATTATAGCAAATTTGCTGATCCTGCAATTCTTTAAAGGAGAGAACCTCTACTTGTGGGAGTATCTGAAAAAATAGTAAATTTTTCTAAAAAGGTCTAACAAATAAAAATGTGTAAACAAAATTGTAGAGAAGCGTATTGCAATTTTGTTAAATGGGTATTTGCAGTAACAGTCAAGTGATTTAAAAACGTTTGTTCTTTTAGTTATATACATGCCACGCATATCACAGAGTAGTATTCCATTCGGAAACGGGATTAAATCCATTCCAATTTCATTCGGAAATGAGCTTGAAATCCATTTTTTAGTTCCTCAAAACACGAAAGACTTGTGCATGTTTTGGAATAAAAAAATTAAAAAAAAAAAAAATAAAGTCATGATATCATTTTTGAAATTAAAAATGATTTGTTTCTTGAAAAACTTTCAGTTCTTTATTTTATAAACAATCAACTATAATTATTATTTGAATGTCATGTGGCCCATGGTAACCACTTGTGATCATTGTTGATCTATTGTTCTTCCCCTTACCCTTCCACAGGCTAAGTACTTCAAAAAACTGAACTACCTCCCTGTATTGGGAGTGATGACTTGTCCTATTCAATGAATACGCTTGTAGCAGTCTGTATCTGACGTGTCCCAATGCCCCACAGTTTACGATCAAATGATGCCTCCTCCTCTTCACCACAAAATCTGCAAATGTCTGTATATGTAAAGCTTAAAAATTTTATGGAGTGTTCAAGACCATTTGTCTCGTTCCAATGTTTTCCAACAATTTTCTCTGTCCAATTCTTTACCTCTCTCTTAGAAAAGACTATTGTTGAGGCCAAATGTTGGACTGGGGCCAACTGGGGCTTCTTGTTTGCCCCTCATATTCTAGCACCCAAACCACAGTACGGTGCTTCAAATCACGCTCCTAAGATTTTCCATATAATACTATGTCAGAATGCTCAAGCTATTTCCCTTTCAATTAAAACCACGTCTCTTCTCTTTAAAAGCATTTACTTAACTGAAGTATAAAATACAGCCACACCACAATGTCGCATCATTTATTGTTACCAGATTAGTTGATTACAAATAGAAATGATAATGTTTTATAAAGGAGACAAACTATGTCATGACAACTATTAACCTCTAATATACACATACGAATTCAAATCACCAATTTTAAGTAATATACGTATATAGCGACTTCAAATCACAAAATAAAATTTCTTACGTTATGCGTTTGTCAGAACACCTATCTGGCGGTTTCTAATCGAAAACTCCCATTTTGAGCACTTAGCGTTTATCAGAACATGAGTATCTATGAAATGATGTTGTGATACAACAATTGACTGCTCAACGATTTGTTGTCGGGGAATTCTTTTAAAATGTGCGCGTGTGTTTATACAAAATTTGCAATCACTGTCGATCTTTTAAGAAACCAAAAACAAAACTGCAAACAACTCAAGGTGTCTGTTTCCCGTAACGACTAATTAAAATGTGAAAACATAACGTTACAATGTTTTAGATCAATTGTGTGGAATTGATAAAACAATTTAAAAAAAAATTAATGTATGTAAGTTGGAATAAACTTTTTATACAGATTTTGGTTAATAAATCAAGAGCACAAGAGATATTTGAAAAATGGCAAAGAAATTCGTTTAGGGTAAAGGTCTTTTAATTATAAATGTTATTGAATTATGACAAAAATAATTTGTCAAGTTGTAGAAAACAAAACGGAAATTTTTTTTAAACGTCCAAAATAATGATGATTCTATACTTTTTGGTGGTTATTTTGCTTCGTAGGGTTTTCATGTTAATTCATGCCTATTTTATATACCCTGAAGGCAAATTTTTTTCACTGTTAAAACAACTTTAATTCCGTTTGATTTTAGCTAGGTTGAATCAAAATGGAATTTATGTTAAAACTGCATCAGAAAATATCAAACCTTTTAATGTAGAAGTAATGTGAGGAACATGTTGAATCTATATGATTTTAATTTTCATTCATTCTATAAGATTTCATTTTTCGTTCAGTTTTGTAAAAGCAACACTGAAATAATGCAGATAATGTAATTCTATTGTTAATATAATATGATTTTCATATTGATTTAATATGATTTAGTACTAATTCTATTTAAATTACCTTTACATTTATGTTGAAATAATCGGCCATGTCACAGAATTAATTCACTTCCTTTCGGAAATGGAATTGAATCGGTTTTTTAATTCTCAAAAAAACAAAAATTTTAAACTTTTTCGGTATAAAATCAATTCGATAAGATAATGATTTTATTCCGAAAAGTTTTTTACTTTTTAGTTTTTTGAGGAATTAAAAAAAGAATTCAATTCCGTTTCCGAACGGAATAAAGCTCTGTGACATAGCTGAATATATGAAGTTCTTTTGATTTAAAATGATTTTTGATTAAAATGACTATAGTAGTTAAATTAATTTTTGATGAAAGACGACTATCTTAAACTTTTTTTAGTTATATTGTTTACATATTGGGTGAACAACTCTGCTTCCGCCGGGTTTCAATAGATGGCTGTAGCGGTAAGTTATGGTCAAAATATATGAATCATCATCGACTGCTCTAAGATACCTTTGAAGAGGCTGCTATTAATGAAAAAAGTGCCTGCAGTGGTTTCAATGCTTCAAGAATGGTAATTAGCATCGAAGACCAGCACAGCGGTTGAAGAGAGAATGTTTTCGAAGACTCGTGTCAAACGCAACAAGAATACTTGGAATCATAACTGTATAACAATTTTTTAACAATAAAGCCTGGAATTTCAGAAGAAGAAAAAAAAGGGAGAAGCAGAGTTGTACACCTCATATATACACGCACACATAAACATGGTCTGATCAAAAAACAACAGTTTTTTTTTTTCAAATTTCATGAGTTACGTATGTGCGATTTTCGCATTTTTTCGGTTATGTTGGTACACATGTTTGTTATATACATTTTGAGGGGATGACCATTACATATGCAGTGCATTGTACCATAACTAGGAAAATAGGTTGCGAGGAGGGGGAAGGAGGGAGTAGTATTGTTGAATATTTGACTTGAACTTTCCTACGTTATAACAGACAGGAAACATGTCTGCAGGCAACTTATTTCACAGGCGAAGCGTACAGCTGAAAAACGAATTCTCTCTGTAATGCGTAGTACGATTCCTCGGGCAATCGACCACAAATAGATGAGCCCTGGACGACGAAAGCCTGCTACGAAAAAATGTGCGCGTTTCGGGAACAAGATCCCTAATCTCGTCAGAGCAAAATCCATTGTAGTAACTTTTTGAAAATATTTAAAATAACGAAAAAATTATCAGACCTTGTATATTATAAATTAGAACTAATTATGTTCGGATATATACGGACCGAAATCGGAGAAAAATTTGTTTGCCTTGTAATCGCCATGCCAAAAAGGTAATCTTCACATTTTTCAATGTTGACCATCCGCAGGAAGTTGGCTGCCTTTTGGTACAACATGCATTTCCACTAACAAATTCTTTATGTCTGTATGATGAGCGGTTATTGTTCCTTTTGATGCAATATTCCCTCCGAAAGCGCCTGACAGAGTCTTCCGGTCATTAGTGTCCATTGCAGTATGCGGTGCTAGGGCTTCTGCTTTGACTAGCGTAGTGTCTGCTCCTGTATCTACCAGCAGTTATAGTTTTCCATTAAGCGCATTGGAAATTTTTTCTTTGTGGACTTTTTCTTTTCCTTGTCGCTATAAAATATTTTATGAGGTGTTATAAAGCCGGTTTCCAAAAGAGAATAGTTTTTTTTCTTTTTTCTCCTTGGCCACTAAAATTATTTTAAATAACCTTCTTTGTTCGTACCCTTAATTGTACAAACTGTTTTGAATGCCCCTACTATTTTGCCTCTTCTATAGCTGAGAAAACTTTTACCTTTTATTTTGCTCTTCCCAACTTTGTGTGATTTGAGTTATATTTACACACACTTTATCATACATTTCCTTTTGAATCCCCCTACTATTTAGCCTCTGAAAAGTTTTACGCCTTTATTTTCCTTTCTTGCTAAAATTATTCCATTTACCTCTTAAACTTATTTGGATATTAGCGTTTCATTAACATTTAATATAAATGTAAATGTTTGAGCAAACAAAATTCCTGTTCGGTTGGCAAAATAGTTTTCAGTTTTCTACGTGTGTGTGTGTGAGTCTTCCGGTTTTCAAACTAGAAAACAAAAAACCAGAATCCTTAACTTAACAACTAAATATCCTTTTTTGGAAACCGTGTACTTAGATGCAAACCGGGCGCTATGAAAGACGATGGCAAAGAAGCCAAACACACTAAACGTCTGGTTAGCAAATTTAAATTAAGTATATTTTAGTGTTAAAGCACATACATATGTATGTGTATGTATAAGTAAAACTGCCATCTAATAATGTCCTTAATTTTGAAGGCAAATATGTGTGAACACACTTTTACTAACACTCTTAATATATTTTTGTAACAAACCCTTTTAGTTTTGGCCAAGTTTAATACTCTTCTTTGGAATATTTTAAGGACTAAAAAGGATTTTAAGCTAAATTACGAAAAGAAGAAAATAAAATTTTTATAATTAGTTTATTTTAAAGTAAACTTTTTTTTCGACAATAAACTTGCTTATATATAAATTTAAAAGGCTTTTATAATTGAATTTAGTATGAAAATCAAAACTTTGTTATACTCGTATGCTTGAAAAAAGAAATCCTGTTGATTTCGTAAGGAACTATTTCCTTCGAAAAACTAAATGGTTGATTTATGACAAGATGTCAAAACTGTTGAATATTTTTTAGCATAAAATCTTTGGCTCAAAATCACAATAAAATATGCAAAATAACATAGAATCATTGCTTATAAACCGGCCTGGCGACACCCTACACAAAATTTGAAGGAATAAATATTAAGGGCAAGTCGATCAAAATAAGTGGAAAAAACGCCCAAAAAAATAAGTTCTTTTAGTTTTAAACTAAGTAGCTTACAATAGCAAAATGTATACTAGTTCTTACACAAAGCCCTCAACTTAATCTTGTAACAAAATTGTAGTTTATCATATATTTCGCTTTGGAGCAACCAAATATTGTAATTTCTTTCTTAAAACACAAACTGCAGTAAGAGGATTTTTCTTAAAACAGCATAAAATTTAAATAAACGAGATGGATGGATGGATGGATGGATGGATGGATACCTTCACAAAAACATATTAGCATGCCCAATTTCGGAATAATTTTTTCCTGCTTATTTTGAATTGTAAGTGTTTGTGTGTGTGTGTGCTTATGAGCATCTGATATGCATACACTTAAAAAAATTGTATGATATTTTAGCTCTGTTATCAAGGCAGTAGAGGTATAATGATATTGTTAAACATTGATTTATAGTATTTACGTATGTTCGCATAACTATGAGCTTAAACTCTTTTGTTTTTAAATGCTTTTTGTTTATTTTTTTCGTTTATTTTGGAAAAACATATTCGGAAACTTGTTTGTTGTTGTGTATTTTGAAATGTTTTTGAATGATTAAAGTCGTCGTTTAAACAAATTACCAATGCAAAATAGCTGGAAATGTTATAAGAAGAAAATACTAATATTAGCAGGGAGCTGTTGGAAGAAATACAATAATAAGAAAGAAATAAGCAAATAAAATGATGTGCGGCAGGGAGAGTGAGAGAGGGACTGATAGGAGGGGGTTTTTGAATATAAAAAATTTTGGGATTTTTAATATATTTATAAGCTTGCTGTTACACGTAACTTTGTTTACATCAAACTCGAAGCTAAACTTTGATAATCGGTAGTAAATAGAGGTAGATAATATATATAGTATTGACTCTTTGGATATTAGTTTAGTTAAACCCTTTATGTTTGCGGATGGTATACAATTGATATTTGGGTTTTCGAGAGATTTTTCTGATATGTTGGAAGCGATTATAAACCATATAAATTAGTAATTATGTGATTGGATGTTATAGTCTATTTACACCAAAGCGAAATCTGCTCATTAGAGATTTCAAGCCAAATCCAGTAGATTTTGAGAAGATTTCCCATACAATATGACTCTACTCTTTGTAGATATCGACAAAATGTCCTGACATATAATCAGTACCAAGCGATACAACTGTGATCTTGTTCAAAAAGTACTTAAAAATACTACACAGCCACAATAAAGTACACTTTAATGTGGTGTGTTCAGTCTCTGTTCAACAAAAATATACACTTTAATGTGGTGTGTTCAGTCTCTAAGAAAATTGTTTTGACAAGAAATTCATATTGATATGGTGAATGTGTTAGGTGAAAGTGCTCCTTCATATGCAACAGTAAAAAATTGGGTTGCTGAATGTAAACGTGGTCGTACAAGCATTGAAGATGAACCACGTAGTGGACGTCCAACAGCAACAACAACAGAAATTGTAGCCAAAGTGCATGATATGGTCTTAAATGATCGAGGAATAAAGCTAATATCAAAGGCATCTCAAATGATCGAGTCCATTTAATTTTGCATGAAGAACTACAGATGAAAAAGCTTTCTGCAAGATGGGTGCCGCATTTGTTAACAGTCGACCAAAAACGCATAAGAATGAATATTTCTCCAGCTTGTTTGGATCGTTTCAAGCGAAATGAAATGGATTTTAAGCGTCGTTTCATAACTGTTGATGAGACATGGATCCACCACTATATTCCATTCTATCTGCAAAAGGGTAAAACAATATTGCAACCTTTTAGATTAATTAAATGTACAAATTCGAGAAAAACGTCCTGGCTTACAACACAAAAAAATAATTTTTCATCAAGACAACGCACCAGCGCACAAGAGTGTTTTAACAATGGCTAAAACCAACGAATTCAACGAATTAAAGTACGAGTTGCTTGATCACCCACATTATTCTCCTCATTTAGCTCCCAGTGACTTTTACCTGTTCCTAAATCTAAAAAAATTCTTTGCTGGCAAGCGTTTTACCTCAAATGAAGATACAATTACAGTTTTAAACCACTATTTTGAAGACCTTGGGGAAAACTATTTTAATCAAGGGATAGAATTGCTAGAAAAATATTGGACTAAGTGCATTGAAGTTTCAGGAGATTATATTGAAAAATAAAAATATTTTTGAAAAACTAACTATTCTCTTTAATTGATAGGCTAAGAAGTTTCCGAACCGCTGTCGTAAGGTATGTGTGTGAAAATGAAATCTTGCTAGATATTAAAAATATGGTGGTGTAAACGATATACTTATATTCAAATTCAAATGTACTAGATTTTGAGTTGGTGTAAATGTAGTATTAGCTAATTAATTGGGTGTTAGTGCTAGCAAGATGAGAGCTATTATGTTTCAAATGGGGTATCAGGATACAGATATTCAGTGTGTCGATTCTTTCAATAGGCTGGATGCTCTTATGTGTGCTTAATATGGCACAAATACACAGAAAAAAATAGATGCCATATTGATAAAAAAATTGCACTATTTTTATCAAATTTCCTGTGAAAAAGATTTTTTGCCGGATTGATAATTCAAATTATAAAGTAGAAATAGCTTTTTCACTTAAAAGCAAAAATTATTCAGTTGAAAAAAATTGTTGTTAATATGTAAAATATACTTAACAAAAAAAAAAATTTAAAGAAACAACTGTTATATGACAACCTTTTAAATTTATTTATTGAATAACAGTCAATAATTCGGAAAACTTTTTATTAATTGCATTTTATTAACAGATATTTCCAAAAATTCATTATTAATAATAATTTAATTAAGTCAATGCAAATTTTATTAAATTGATGGTTTTTTATTAATAACATAACTTGATTGAAAAAAAAATCTCATCTATTTTTATCTGTGTATAGACGAAAAATAAATAAGAGCTCGATAGCAGAACTGGCTAAGCGGCCGTATTAAAATACATCGTGTTTACATGATACCGAATTTGATTCCTAAGAGTGCTGATGAGTAGTGTAGAGCCTTCGTAGCCACTACACAACTCATCAGCTAGTTGTCCGTCAGCTTAGTGTCTTCAATTAGATATTCCTGTCTTCTTTGATCGAGGATTATTGACCGCAAGAATTATTGTTTTAATCAAAAATAAAAATAATTCTTGGCTAAAGCCGAACTAGAACTTGAACCAGAAAAATACCATCATATAATATTAGAAATAACTTCAACTATTTATCAAACAATTGAGTTTTTATTCGCTATTTTATCTTCTAACATTAATACCAATAAAAATTTATAAATAGCTTGCTTTCTAGATTTCCCAGCTGTCTACATGTCGACATTTCATAGGATCTACCCTAATCATCAGTACTTTAGAAATTTTTGAAAGATATTCTCAAACATTCAACTTTATATCCCAAAAAACTAAAGAAATTGTTGAGGATTTAAAAAGAAAAATGGTCTATTAATACCTGTCAAAACACAAATACAAGCTTTTTTATTTATAAACGTCTCTAACATTTCTTAACACCTTTCAAATAAAAAAGCTTGTTTTTTGTGTTTTGACAGGCATTATTAGAGCATTTTTCTTTTTAAATTCTCAATAATTTACTTAGATTGTTGGGATATAAAGATGAATGTTTGAGAAAAATTTCGAAAGTCTACTGATGATTAGGATAGCTCCTATGAAATGTTGGTATATATATATAGCTGGGAAACATAGAAAGCAAGCTATTTATAATTTTTTATTGATTTCAACTATTTATCATTAATCTATAATAAACAACTGAGATAGCATTTTGTTTCCTAGCTGGCCTTATGTCGACCTTTCATAGGAGCTGCTCTAATCATCAGTAGACTTGGAAGCTTTTGAAAGATATTGTTGAATACAAGCTGTTTATAATTTTTTGATTTGTATTAATCCTTACCAGTGGTGCCCACAAGTTCTATATGGAAGAGTAAAAACCAAAACATTTAAAACATATTTTTAAAACTATTTTTATTTAATATTTTTTGTTGTAAAAAGCAAAACATTTACAAAAACAAAGTTCACACTGATAATCGCTGTCGTCAATGTTTACCAACAAAGCATGCAAAAGTGTTGTTGTGTGTGCGGTGAAAAACGAAAAAAAAATATAAAAGACGAAGTTGTTTGCGTATTTTTCATTGCTAATGTTGAGCGCAGTATTTGTGTATTAAAGAGCACCACAGCCCTATAACTAAGCACATTTACAAAAACAATTGAGTATCAAGCGCATAGGGCTGGGCACATTTGATCTATACTAGTTTGTAAGTTTGTATGTTTGAATGTTTGCAAAATGTAATCTTGGGAATTACTGGTCTGATTACAAACAAATTTTTCAGCAAAGTCTAGAATGAAGCCTGCTGACGGACATAGGCTATATAAAAATTCATTAAGGTAATTAAGGTCGGGTCAAGAGGCGGTAAACCGCCTAAACTCAAGAACTTTTTCTAATTCTTTTTGAAGAAATCTATTAAAACAATAGTTTTAAGAACCAAAAAAGGAAAGTAAAACTCGATTAACGTGAGGACGCTCTATGTCACGGAAATCGCTTGTTCTCGTAGTTCCCCCCTTGACCAAATGCGAAAGTTAATCCGTGTGTTTGCTACTAAACGGCTGAGTCCATGTCGATGAAATTTGAAACATAGATGGATCAGAGTACAACAGAATACAGCAAGTTTATATTGTTGTAAAGTTATGACCATGTGGTGTCAAGGGTAATTTTTATGTGCAAAACTATCTAGACTCACTTTTATTCAAAACATAGATTTAATTGCGTCTAAAAAACACACCGGCTCTACACAAAGTTTTCAAAGCTAAAACATAGTGCGCTTGGCAAGATATTTTCTTATTCTACTGAGCTGTCCAACCTTCTTTAATGAAATTAAAGAAAAATGAATACACATAAGTATGTCTATAATAATACTCTTTTTAGAGGTCAAAAGTAAGTTTTTTTGTCTGCAAAGCTAACTCATTTTTATGAAATTCAAAATATAAATATATGCGTCTAAAAAGAAACACAGTTTCTAATTTGTTTAAATCTAGCACAAATATTATTCTAGGAGACAACCTCTCCTGAGCTGGACAACCTACGTCGATGAAATTAAATCAAAAGTAGTTATAGGCACATAGGTTTGTTTAAAAAATATACTTTTGGATCGAGTGGATGCTTGAATTAATCTCCGAAACTATTGACATTTAAAATAAATATACTTTTGATCGGGTGGATGGTTGAATTAATCTTTGAAACTATTAGCATTTAAATTTATCTTAATTTACTTATAAAATAACACACATATATTTTACGGCACCCTCATGTGAGATATTTATATTTTTTTATTGAATTTTTGTCAATTGGATGATCTTTTTCAAATTGAAAATTTTTTGCCATAAACTATCGAATTTTAACAACTTAGACAGTTGTAAGGAACCCAACTTGCGCGAATTTCACTCGCGAGTTTACCAAACTTTGTGATTAATATTTTTCCCTTATAAAGACAATAAGTAAAAGAAATCTTTTAATTTAAAAACTTTCTTTATCTGTGTAATAGTAACATAAATCTTGACCACAGGATATTCTCCCGTAGAACAACCTACGGAAGAATAGAGTGTAGCCAAGCTATAGAAGGCGCTATAAAGAAAGTGTAAACTGAGTTTCAGACCTCATGTCAAAGCTGTGGGCTGAATGTTGTAGAACATTAGAAACTCAAGTGCAATTATGTCTAGAGTAACTTTTGTCGTAGCTGATGGTTATAAAAGGGCCAAAAGCAAAAATGATGCAAGTTAGCCTTAAATCCTCCACTTTATCCTAATTTGTTCAGAGACTGAACTTGCGATCAAACATGAGGGTCTCTCTTAAGAGATGTAAACAAATACTTCCAAAAACAGCTGCTCAAGTTCGGCGACAGTAGTTATTATATGTAAAACTAATTTTTGAAAATTTTATCTGCCCCCTTCCCCCGCCCTCCTTCATCATTTCTTTATTCCGCTACATTTTAATAAAAAACACATAAGTTTTAAAAATAAAAAACAAATAAATCAATACATTTAAATTCTTACAATGATTGACAAAATGTTGATCTCGATTTTTTTTGCTGCGATACATTTAAGCATCTTAAAGAAGAGATAAACATGCGTGATGCTTCTCAGCATCAAACACAAACTTTTTTGTCAGATATTATCTCAAGATCTTGGTAACTTCTTTACTATTAACATAAAGATATGCAGCAAGACAGACAGACAATGATCATACACTCATATGGCTGGTCATGTTGGGTATGCAGCATGGAACAATTTTTTTCATAAGAATCTTAAAATATACCACAAACAAGCCTACATACTTACATATTTACATATGTTTATACGTATGTTAATGCGTCTTCATGCATGCATGCCTAATGACCAAACATCATTCAGCTTACGCATTATTTATGAAGATCAACCAACAGCCTGGCTGACTAATTTACATATTTCTCTTTTGCAGTTTTGTTCTTATTTTGTATACATTTCTTGTATTTAAGCAAAACAGCACAAACAACAACAGCAAAGAAAAACGATTCAAGAATATTTTAACTCGGTTTTAATGTCGCTAATAAATAATGTTTAATATCGTTTTACTAATATTATGGCAACAGGAAAACGATATTTTTGTAGAAGAGAAAAAAATTTAACTATTTTTGCATATCGCTGTAAATAGATGTGACTAGGTTAGGTTGTATGTACTGGCTGCCAGTCTCATGAAGATTTAAGCACTAGGATCCTTCTTTGGGCCTGTTGTATTGCCTGAGGAAGATATGTGGTCCACGAGACAGAAACATCCCTAAAAGATTGAGAGTTAAGCTAAACTGAATACATCTTCCGATACATCTTCCAATACAATAGAAGAAAGAGCCGGAAACTGAAAGAGGAAGTGTTCGACACCCTGCTCCTCCTCTTCATCTCTACAGAGATTATTAAATGAAAGATTTAATCTCCTCGCAGGCGCACATATTTGAAAAATCCCTGTCAAAACCTTAACCATAATACGTCTTCGTAGGGGGAAAATATTGCAAAATCATAGTTCTCCTACAATCGCACACAGGCAATGTGATCTTCGCCATCCGATAGATTAGGTTCATTGTTAACATTGAGTGAAACGCATGCTTTGTGTTTGATGGTTCAACAATGACTCCTTCATTTTATATTAATTACACATTGGGTTTCTTAACTTAGGAGTTGTATATTAAAGTAATACATAAATCTTTGTATTTTATGGTAGTATGTGGAAGTTGACAATATAGTAACCGATAGGTATATTAACACTACACTTGGTTCTTGAAGCTTTTCTCTGAGACTTCTCTCATCTTATCAATGTCCCCTGATAGTAACTGGACACCGGCCTTTACCAGTTACAAGTGATTTCACGAATTCTCTCTTTTGATGCTCCCGATTGGTGAACCAACAAACCTCAGAAGAAGAACTAGTTGGCACTTTAAAGAAATGTAGCATATTTTATTAAATTTTATTCAATATTTGCTATAAATTTCTTCAGCTCAAGGTCTTTGTTATTTAAAAAAAAAATTTTTTTTTTAATGTAGTTTTTTAATTCTTCAGGAAAATTTATTTGATTGAAGAAGTGCTCTGAAGAAAGACGAGATATTAATAAAAAAAAGTAAACAATAAGGACCTTGAGCTGAAGAAATTTATCACAAATATTGAATTAAATAAAGGTCAAAGCAAATAGAATCAAGAATTAAAAATTTTCAATAAAATATATTATATTGTTCCATCCACTTTCTTTTCTCTCCCGCTTTTACACATTATCATTTGGCTGTTAGTCACCTATACAAGCTCTCTGTCTCTCGTCTCTCTATCGCTCTCGAACTTTATCCGTTAATTTTTTAAAGCTAGATTCAGCCATTGTTTCGGAACAAAATTATTGTTCCGAACCAATTTTAGCTCTTTGACAGTTTGTTCTGAAACGATTCACCCACTTCGAACATTTGTTCTGGACAAACAAAGCTACCATATGAAATAACTATGCAACCGAGACGTCTTACTGTTACGAGATGGAAATAAACTTCATTTTAAGCGATACGTTAAAATTCATGACAAAATGACATTTACAACATTTTACTTGTATTTTTTATCACAATCAATCAAAACCATATGTATTTTATTATACATGAAATATGTATTTTATTATACATGAAATATGTGCACACATATAATATCATGTGGCATCTCAGTTCAATTGTGCTTGAAAAATTATAGTAGTAATTGATTCGGAACAAAAAATAAAATTAAACCAATTGAAGCTGAAATGGTTCCGAACATATTAAACTCTCCTTCGCTCTCGCTTTCAAGAAGAGAATAAGCAAACTATACAACAAACATTTTGTTCCGAAACCATGGGTGAATCCAGCTTAAAACCTTCTCTCCCTGGCTGGTGGCCACTCTGCTCCAACTTAAATCTTGTAAACGATTCTCCGCCTCTTCAAGATTTTTCGCTCTCACCATTTCGCTTAGCTACAGAATCTCTTCAGCAACTGGCGTTAAAGGTTTAAAGTCCCCTAGGTGGTGAATACAATTCACCACTGTGGCGAATCTAAGTTGAAACATTCACGGGTGGTGAATATAATTCACGAGATTAAAACAGCTGCAGTGTTTTTCTTTCTAATAAGGACTAGTACTTAGGAGTCTACCACTACGTATGCAATGCATTATTCCGAAACGAGGAATTTGGGTTATAGAGGGAAAAAAGTTGCTTTAATTTGAATTTTCCGATATTGTAAGTGATAGACTCTGTATTTGCGGGAAGTTGATTCCATATTTTCTCTGTAATGCATTGTACGTTTTTATGGTTCTCTCAAGAACACACATGAGCTCGCGCTGACGAATGAATGCTACGTAAAAATACTCGTGTTTCGGGAATGATGTCCCTGATGTCTCCTCAGGGAAAAATGCATTCTAATAGCGATAAAATAGAGTCGCACGCCCTACATTGCGATGATGCTCCAGCGAGTTATTATGGATAGTTGCCCACCAATGAGCTGCTTTGCTCTCTCCTACATATACTTTGAAGCACTAGACCAAATACCGGACTTGTATTTCATTTTCGATCAGATTTCGGTAAAAATAGTTTGAAAATCGGATGGAATGTCAAATTTCTTGCTCGGCTTCAGAAAACCGAGGTACTCGAAGACTTCCTTTGTGGCGTAATGTATGCGAGCTTCACACTGAATTTTCATTTCTGTACGTATAGACACATATAGGAGCTGAGTTTTCAAATTTGTCGGGCTTCGTACATATGTTTTTAGTTGTGTCTGTCTTGAACATATGTTTCTACTTACGTTTGTTTATTTTTGGTTTGTTTCTGAGAGGCATAAAAGTTAGATGCTTTTTATTGGTTCGGTGATTTTCTGATGTGGAAAAGAACTAAGAAATTACCACTCGTCATTATTAATTCATAGTTTATTGGCCGAAAATAATCACGCCTCAACTACGGTATTTACCAGACTTGGTCTCCGCCGACTTATCCCTGTTCCTAAAATTAAAGAAATCCATAAAAGGAGTGGCGAGGTCCTTAGTTTATTAGCTGAAACGAACACCGTATTCATGCTTCAGCCTTTGTATTCACCAGACCTGGCTCCACCAACTTTCCTGTGCCCCATGACTTATGTCATGTTGGACTTATGAAACGCTTTTCAAGGGTATAAATTGGCCCTCGGATGGTTCTGCTTGCAGTTCAACCCGGGCTGTCAAAGGTGGAGGTGCCTACCATGGCTGGAATGGTTTGGCTGCGATTTAAAACTAAAAACGCAGAAAGGGGAGTAAATATCCCAGATAATTGTGTAGTGCATGCTTTTTTTGGAGCCTAGCAACCCTTGCTAACTGCCTTGCAACAGATACCTGTAAGGAACCATTAGTGATAGTTAGACGGGTGAGTTGGTTTAAGGACTGATGCTCTTTTTGGGTTTCGTTCTATTAACTCATTAAGCCTTGTCTTCCATTGATTGCCAGGAAATTGCATACAGGAGGGATCAGAAGGCCGGAACTTCTCAACAAGAAGATGCTCATATGACTACAAAAATACGACAAAAACTGCTACTTGTGTGAGCCTAGACAGCCACATGGGGGCGCTGGTACATCGTGAATAATTCACTCCGTGGAATTGGTCCATCATTAGATAAAGACGTAAAGGCAGATGCTGATGTAAATCTATTTCACTACTGCCCCCAACCACTGTATTTACCAGATTTGGATCCCACCAAATTTTCCCTGTTCCCTAACATGAAGAAATCCATGAAAGAGCAGCGATTCATGGCCGTAGTTTGTTAGCTGATAGGAATAGCGTATTCATGCCTCAACGGCAGTATTCACCAGACCTGACGTCACCAATTTTCCGCGTTCCTAAAATTGAAGAGACCGACAATAAAAACCAAATCGCTAAGAGAGCTCAAGACTATACCAAATGTACATATCAAAGCAGCTTCGAGGATTAGAAGAATAAGGACAAAATATAAATTGATTAAAATAATAAATAATTACGGAGAAAAATTAAAATTAACCTTTTCTATAGCACAGTATACATATCGCTCCTTTATTGCAACATAGTCATATCTTAAAAAATGAGGTTTTCGAGTTAGCAATGCAGAATTCTTAATAGTACAACCTTTTATATTGTGCCAAAATTTTATTTAAATTACCTTTAAACTGTTTCCTTTCGGAGATATTTTCTAAAAAATTTTTCTAAGACTTATATGGAAACCAAAATTTTGAAATGTGTTTTTCTCGAAAGAAGCTTTTTTGCGTTATGACTTTGTAGCAATAAAGGAACGATATGTTTTGCTTACAATAGTTATACTGAACTTTGCGAATAATTTCAATAGAACTATTTTCTCATTAGCTTTAGTTAATAGTAAAATAATTTTTTTTTATCATCATTTTTATTCTTAATTTGCCTTCACCAGGATTATTTGCCTTCAGGCTTTTGTTTTAAACAATCTTAAACCTTGAAATAAATCAATTTCTTTTATTTTACTCCATTTCTGAAGCAAAACATTTAGAAACTTGTCATAATCTTTTACACAAATTTATTTATATCTTCCTTTAAGCAAATAGCAAAAAACTATGCAAATTAGAAATAAAGAAACTCTGGCAGGAAATCCTTATAAAATTAGTCCCAAGAAAATGTTGGCGAACAGCATCTTGTTGGCATCTTGCTGGCAACTTTCTGCGTTTAATTCAATATTTTCCAAACTGTTTTATTAAATTCTTATCTTCATTATAATTTCTAATTATTTTATATAAAACCTCTTTTCTTACATCAATCCTTTTGCCAGCCTTTATTAATGCCCAAGTCAGCAACAAAACTATCCTTTATAATTTCGTAAAGTATAGATAGAACTAAAATATGTACGAGTACGTACAGACATACAAACACTCACTCATACGTTTGGCAGACAATTTTATATTTATTTAAACTCACTAACACACACACACACCCATATACAGATTGGTACTTGTTTATGTGTGTATGTTCAAATGCAAGAGTATGGGTAAAGATGTTTTATAATTTATTAATATATGTATGTCCGTTTTATAAATCTCTTTAGGCGGCTGTTGTATTAATTAAGTGTAAATGTATGTGTGTGTATGTGTGTTGTACCTGACAAACAGGCCCAGGCCTGCATATATTTATTTATCTAAGAAGTTTTCTTTCAAGTGATGTCTTCAATAAAGATTCTATTACGTTTCTTACTTTTTTTGTGCTGCTTTTGGTCTCTTGCTAGTAAAACATAATGTGGTTTTGTAGTTACAAGTTGTTGAGCTGAATTTGTAACCATGGAAATATATTTCTTCGAGAGTGGGTGTTTTTTATGGTGTTTTAATTTTTTGTTTTTTATTTTTTTGTTTTCTGCATCTTTCTGCCAGTTTGGTTTGGTTAAATTATGTTTTTCTAATTGTCTGTCTACATTTCTTGTCATATTTCTCTAACAAAGTTGTTTATAAATTAAAACTATTTGGCGTTGAAAAGTTTTTTCTTTCTTTTTTGCTTGTTTTAATGTCATGCTGAAATTTCTACCTAAGTAAATAAATAAAAGCTTTCTTTTAGGTTATTGAACCTGTTGCAAATCGAATTTGATATCTAGCTCTCGAATGCTATATCTTGAAAGCATTATAAGATAATAATATGAAATTTTGATGGCAAAGCTTAAGAACCATTTCAAAGTGTTGCTCTGTGTGTTTCTTTAACTGGTTTTTAAATTAGCGATAAGGACACACTTGGGCTTTCAACCTGATTTTGCTTACTACAATACCTGCAAGGAAACTCTAAATTCCCTAGTTATTATAGTTTGGGAATATTAATACCATGACAGACGTATAGAGACTCTAAAAAAATGAACATTCGGATTGATTTTATACCCTACACTCTTAGCAAAATGTATGTTCATATTGATGACAGCATGTCGTCAAAATTGTTTTTCAACTTTATTTTACTTTTCAAGTTTGCTGTTATAGCAGTTCTCTAGTTCCTACAGTTAAGAATATAAACCATATAACACGCAAGCGTATATGCCGAAAGAAATCCAAATTCGGATTGATTTTATATCCTATAATCAGAGAAAAATGTATAATCACATTATTGACTACATGTCAGCACAATTTTGACATCAATATTATGCAAATAGTCATCAGTGAAGTGACAACTGGTATTAAATTTCAGTTACAAAAGACAGAAAAGTATATTTTCATATAATGAGTATCGTTATGTCACATAAATTTATGCAGAAAAACTTCGTTGAAACTGACATTATATTTAATGAATACCTTTATTTTACCCTACACTACCTTTACTCATAGCAAAATGTGTCACATCACATTGATGACGGTATGTTCTCAATATTTAGACATCAATGTTGTGCAAATAGTCATCATTGTAGTGACAACTGGCATTAAATTTCAATTACAAAAGACAGAAAAGTATATTTTCACATACATATTGAGTATCGTTATGTCACATAAATTGTGACACTAATATTATGCAGATAAACATCATTACCGTTAAAACTGACATCATATTTAATGAATGCCTTTTTTTATACTACAATACTTTTACTCTTAGAAAAAGGCGTCACACCACATTGATGACAGTATGTCCTCAATGCGGCCACAGGTTCCTTGAGTGGCTTACAGAGCATGTGGGCTCTGTAAGCCACTTCTCTTGGACATGTTCCAGCTTGTGGAGTTTAATTCTTTTCCAACACGCTGATAATGGTTGTCCGCAAAAGGTGTATGTATATATCCCTATCCTCTAGGGCTGTCCCTTTTTTGGCTAAGTCGTCAGCGATGTTATTGCCATTGTTGGACCCATGTCCACGTACCCATTTTAGAGCTAGGTTAGAATGTCTCGCCATCCTTGTTAAACATGTCCGGCGTTCCTTGACTAGACTAAAATTAGTATATATTCCAAAAAAAGACAAATAATAATAGTGTTATAGTATTTACTTTTTATAGTTGAAGAGGTTATTAAACATATTGTTTCTGCATTTAAATGAATTTTTGAAAATGCATCACATCGATGTAAAATTTTAATCATAGCAGGTATTCTTGCAGCGGAGGCAAATAAGTGCAAATAAAATAATCATTTGAATATGAACAATAAAATTACATATGGACTTCACAGTGATGAAACTTAGTCATCATATGTGACGTTAAATCAAAGAGAAGAGACAAGAGGAAAAGTGAAAGAAAATAAAAGTAAACTGAAAGATTTCAAGTAAGTCATCAAATTTGGGTTAGACCACAAAAAATAATAATAAATAACAAATTAATTTACAAAATTAAATTCTGATAACAAAATAACCAATATTTTAAACTTTTTCAAAAAGTATTTATTTATTCATCAATAAATAAATACTTGCCCCCTTCAAATTATTCCCTCTCAGATATAATACACTTATGTCAACGTTTTTTCCAATCCTCGAAACACTTCCGAAACGCGTTTTTTATATCTCCACCAGCTCCTTTTTCGAATTTACTTTTATCTCTTCAATCGTAGCTAAACGCTTTCCTTTCATCGGTGTCTTCGGTTTTTGGAAGAGGAAAAAGTCAGCGGTGGTTGAGGCATGATAACGGTTTTGCTTTTGGCCAAAAACTCACACACAAGCATCGATGTGTGAGCTAATGCGTTATCATGGTGCAAAATTTATTATTGTTTTTTTCACAATTCAGTGCATTTCTGACTAATTATTTCTCGCAAATGGCGCATAAATTCAAGGCGGTATTCCTTATTGACCGTACGACCTTATGGCAAGAATTCGTGATGCACCACGTCATTGCAGTCGAAGAAAACAGTGAGCAAATCCTACACAGTTGACCGAACTTGACGTGCTCTTTTATGTCTTCTCTGTTCGCTTTCAATGGGATAATTGAGCTTTGGTTTAATGTCATAGCCACACACCCCCATGACTCGTCACCATTTATATGAACTTATTGAAGAAGTCTGAATCGTCGTTGACGATGTTCAACGGCTCCTGAACGATGTCTATGCGACGTTGTTTTTGCTCAAAATTTAGAAATTTTGGAACAATCTTCGGTGCCACACGTAGGAATTGATCGGCATGAGCCGAACGATATGCTAACCTCTCTGATAGTGATTCGATGATTATCCAAAATCATTTTCTTCATTGCTTCAATATTTTCATCGGTTGTTGACGTGCTCGGGCGACCAGGACGAGCATTCGTCATTGACATCTTCTCAGCCTTCCTTAAGCCAGTTATAGTACAACTGAACTGTTCGGCTCATAGTAGACTCGCCAAACGCCACAGACAACATTTCAAATGTCTTTGCGCATTTTATTTCATTTTTTACACAAAACTTAATACAGTTTCTTTGATCCGATCCATTTTTCCAATAGTAAAAAATCGAAAAACACACCAAAACATGACAAATTTTTTTTATCTGTCAACAACAAACTGATAATCCAAAATGGCTGATATTGTCAGCATACATAATAGACATGTGTACCAACATAACAGGAAAAAATGCGGAAATCGAACATACGTGGCACACGAAATTTGAAAATAACTATTATGTTTTAATCGGACCTCGCACATGTTTTTAATTCTCAATATTTTATTGAAAATGGCGAAGTGTTATGTTAAATGTTACGAGTAAATCACAAAAGGAACTGACACGAACCCAAGTGAGATGGACAACTTGGGATATGCTTAGGAATCGAGTGGCCTGCCTACTTATTTTAAATGATTGAGAATATTTTTCAAAGCTTTCCATGTCCTCTAATGAAAACTGCCTATAAAATATGGACTTGTAGACAGCTGGAAAACAAACAAAAAATAACTGCATATATATTTTTGGATTTGTATGTATAAAGTAAATAAGAGTAAACTCTGTTGTTTGAATATATTAAACATTTTTATAGAAATATATATCTAAACGTATCGCTCCTTCATGCTATATTAAAATTTCACACCGATGTAATTCAGAATTTAAGAGAACGTCGTAGCACTGTAGCGGTTTCACTTGACATTGAAAAAGCCTTTGACAAAGCGTATCGTGATGGTATTTTATTTAAAATGATAAATATCGGATTGAAATTTTGAAATTGAAATTTTGTGTGCAGAGTTGTAATAGAATATCCGAGTACGGCGACGTTTCTTGTGGGGTACCGCAAAGCTCTGTGTTGGCTCCCCACCTTTACAATATTTTGATAAGCGATTTCCCTCATGAGTTCGGTCTCTCCCAGAGTATATTATAGGCTGACGATTCACTTCTGTACGCGCATGATGAATCTCCCAACGCGGGTCTTTAACGGGTATCTTTGCATCTTAGGAAAGTGGACGAATTTTATACCCATTGGGCAATAAAAATAAACATTTAAAAAAGCTTTGCTATTTGCTTGCGAAATGCGTCTGGGAAATATAAATATACGGTTGTACTCGAGAGCAAAAATCTTAGGTTGATGTTAAATGGTAATGAGATACGTTTTAAGGACAGCATTAAATACCTAGAAGTTTATTTTAGTAAGCTCATGAAATTTAATTGTCACGCTGCACAGTGGTCGATATACCGAATATAGCGGCATTTAATTTGCAAATTATTAAAAACAAAGCCTGATACTTAATTTCGACTATGATATGCGTAATAAATTAAACTCTAAATAATTTTTATTTATTTCAGAGCTTTATATACAAATACACTGAAAATAGTATGTCTATAATTTAACACAAATATTTATAATTTGCAGCCTATAACAAAATTTGTTAAATTCCACCACTTTTTTGTTAAAGTTGCTGATACCTGCCAAAAAAATTAGAAATATTTTTGCTAAACTACAGACATATTATTTTGAATATAGTTAATATAATTAATACAAATTTCTTAAAGATAATAATAGGGCGTATTCAAAAAAAATGTTTGTGTACTTTAAACCTCTATTAATTCAAATTTTTCATACAAAATATTTTTAATATGGATATCAAACACACTTAAATTTTTTTTTTTTTTTTTTTGAATAAGCACAAATATATTTGAAAAAAAGTTTATTTATTTGCTTTACAGCCAATTTATTAATTCAAAAATCAAAAAACTGTTTCTTTGTGATTGCTTTCCTGCTATATATATGTCGACATTTCTTAGGCGCTACCCAAATCATCAGTAGACATGAAAACTTTTGATGATTTGTCCTCATTATTGTGCAATTGGTCTATTGTATTATTAAATGCGTGGGCCTCCACAGCTGAAAATTTTTTAGTAGGGCCGTTTTCATTGTGCCAAATCATAAAGAAAATAATTAACCAGTAAGCGGGCAAGAACGGGCAGATCGTTTTGGACGTTTCACAACAAAAAATTACCAAATTAATAAACAAAACCATATTTGGACCGAATCCGATCGAATCCCAAAAGATGCACTCCACCAAACTATAGTATATAACACTTCAAATCTGCCATCAGCAATGTTAACTTCTACAACGTATTTCTATTAAAAAAAAATATTTTATGGAAATTCATATATTTACATGAATATTTTTAATTACATATATATAGTTTCACATGGGTTTAGTTTATGAATTCACTTTATGTCATATGATTTCTAGATTAAGTAGGCCTAAGGGCTTGTAATCTTTTTGATATAAATAAATAAATAAAATAAATAATACATACCTCCTACTTTAAATAAAAATTACTAATCAAATAACTTAATATTGCCAAAAACCACGCACTGAGTAATTTGGCGCCAAATTCTTTCAATGCATTTGCTGCAAAAAATTTCTGCCTTGTCTCATTACGCTTTCGGGCTGATGAGCAGTTTTGTTAGAAGCAAGGCGAATTCATTACTAGGTGAACTTAACAGCACAGGTGATTATTTTTTGCTTCTCGCGTTTTTCCAATGAGACTGTCAAGTTTTTTTTCTTTTGTTTACAAATTTTTTTGCGCCATTTTAGTCTGAAGATTTTTTTGTATAATTTGGTGTAATTTCAAGAACTTTGCGTGAATTTCAAAGTGAAAAACTAATATAAACTGTGATTTTAATTACAAACAATTATAAAAGTTTATATTTAACGTTTATATAAAATATTTTCATAGCTGAACAATCTTAGGCGAGTTTTCATAGTACTGAATTCGCCTTTCCGCTTGCATTCAGCTGTCTAAATTCGCCTTGGTTAGAAGATTGTCTTATTTTGAGGGCAATGTTATGCAGAATGTTTTATCTAACGGGCGAGATATTGGGTGGTCAAATACGCAATATATTTCTTGTACTGGGATTTTACGAGAAGAGGACAATGGTTTTGCTGGTCAAAACTTTTACTTACACTGTACTCCCGGCATTCACAGGGGATAGTTTTAGCTTTTTGTTTATTTAATTTTTTATTTTTTTTTGTATCTTTTGTTTTTATTATAATTTTCAGTTTATAAATCTAGTTTAAGTTAGTTTAAGTTAGTGTTGTAGGTTAAGGTTTAAGTTTTTTTTTCTTCTAGCTTTAAGTGTATTTTCTGTAAACATGGCGTTACAAGTACTGTCAAGTGCCGGAAGCAAGCATTGTAATCTGCACTAATGTTAAAATAGCAAAATTTTTGTTTTAATCTTTTACTTTTAATAAGCATGTCGCATATTTATACCGAATGTTATTAAAACAATACATAATAGTTTTAAATGTTCACTAAATTTATGTTGGTTTTTCTTGTTTTATGAAAAAAAAAATTAATGCCGTTTTCTTTTCTGAAAAACTTTTGCATTTATGCTGCACTTTTTTTCTTAAAATTCAAGTTTTAAAATTTAAGTTATATTGAGATGAAAAGAAGATATCGCAATAACTATAAATATCTGGAAAAAGTTGAGAAAACTGTATACTTCTGTATTTTTTGGCAAAACAATATTGAAAATGTTATACTTTTTCTAGAAAAGAAAACGCCATAAGTCTCAATAAAACCTAACTAACTAACTAACATATCGCTCCTTTATTGCAACATAGTCATAACTAAAAAAGCTTATTCCGAGAAAAACATATTTCAAATTTTTATCTTCCACACAAGTCATAGAATCTTTTTTTTAGAAAATATTTCTTAAAGGAAACAGTTTAAAAGTAATTTTAATGAATTTTTGGCACAATATAAAATGTAGTGCTGTTAGCATTGTTAACTCGAAAAGCACATTTTTTGAGATATGACTGTGTTCCAATAGAAGAGCGATATATAAGCTCATTTACTCAAAGAACGCCATAACACAAAAGAATTATTCAAACTATTAATACAATGCAAAAATTCATGTAAATGACTTTTAAACTGCCTCCTTAGGAGATATTTGCTAAACTAATTTTTCTCAAAACATGCTTTTATGACTTATGTTGTTCTTTTAGAAAATGAGCAATATTAGAAATGCATTATATGTATACCTAACCCAAACTAATACAACCTTTTATTTACACTGAAGTAATTAGTGGTATTCCTAAAATCACTGCTAATGTGAAAATGTATTTTCACAACTTTTTTCCCTTCTCCTTTTTCGGCCGTTTGGAAAGTGCATGTTTCTGGGAATTTGAAGTTCTTAGCTATTGTTTATTACAAATGGAGCTGGTCTGTTCGAGAAATGTTATATGTAACATTATTATAAGAGCTATGAAATATAATTTTTCCTTACAAACTCGAATCGATTGCTTTATTGTACGAAAATTTCTAGCTAAATATCGAATAATTGCAAACCATAAATAAAAGAAAACTTTCTTCCAAATAAATTTAATTTTATACAATACACAGAAATTGGCAAACAAACACACACTGTGTTTTTGACTTTAAATGGAAACTAACAAATATTGTGTTATTATACTACAAACACACACATACACACATCCATACACCATCCTTAAGATCCTTGCTCTCATAGAAGTCTAGAAAACTAAATGTAGTTTGCATAAAAGTATTGAAAACCGATTGTATTATTGAGTTTATTATAACTCACACTTTTCTTTGTATTGCTGTTTTATGTTCAAATAAAAATTAAAAATTTAGACATTTATTGAAATAAATGTGTGCATGGATGTGCTTTTCTGCTGTGTTTCTACGCATGTTAAGGTATGTCAAGTTGTGGGTATGTGCAGGTGAACTTAAGTAAAAATTTTCTAAGAAATTTCTCTAAACAATATAATATACTTCTAGAACATTTTAAACTATAAAATTAATTATAAAAGGCAATTGCTTATGTACTGGTACTAAGAAGAGAACGAATGTTAGAATTTATAAATTTATACACAAACAGAATATCCTGCAATGGGAATGAGTGTGCAATAAGAAATAGTGCAAGTTTAGATGTATTTGTTAAAGGTGTTGGCAAGGAATTTGCATAACGTTTAATGTCTACGAAAGCAGCAACATTTCAAAATTATCCACAACTACCAACTCACGCTTTGCCACATTTACAATTGATTCTAGTGTGATGGTAGTAGTGTTGGTTGTGCACTCATTCACTTACTCACTCACTCACACCCTTTCGAAGTATTTGCAAAATTGAATTTTCTAAAACACATCCAAGAATGTTTTGTTAATATTTAGTTGGCTTGTGTGTTGCTTTATAAGCTTATGTGTATAAGATGTCTTAACATTGTTGCTGTTGTAGCTGTTTGTTTTTGTAAAACCATAACATGTCCTGCATAAGAAATTTGAATACATTTTCTATATAGTTTCTTGGTTAAAATAGAAGTCTTAAAATGTTTGCTGTTTTAGTTAGTGGGTTTAAGAAGAAAATAATTAAAAGTTAATCAATACACACACATACAGGCACAAAATATATCATATATAGTCAATAGTTCATGTATGGATGATAGGTATGCTAGTACAGGGTAGTTCAGCATAGTCCATGCTATATTTATCATTCTTTTAATGGGATGAAAAAAACAAGGTGTAAAAGTTGGCATTAAAGAATTTTAATTTTCTTAATTTTCATAAATCAGAAATATTTTATACATACTTTGAACTTTTACAAGACTTGTCCTAGGACCTGTCCTTTATTGACGAGTGGTAACGCTTTAAAACAAGTAAGAAAACAGCGCATTTGGAAAATTTGTTTTATAATTTTACATGAAGAAACCTAAGGCCAACTTTACAATGACAAAAGTTGTGGCGACCTAAACCATTGAATCTCCTCTTCTCATATATTCACAAAGAGTGTTGGAAATGGAAAACGAGAAATACACCAGAAAGTAAAAATTTTCATAACATTAAGAAAAATATATTTTTAATTTGTTATAATTTCATAAATCATATATATTATGCATATTACGAAATTTTCGAGGACTTGTCCTAGAACCTGTCCTATGATGACGAGTATAAATGTTTTTAAGAAACCAAGAAAAACGGATTTGGAGACTTTACAATGATCGAAGCTATGGCTTAAGAGACCACTCCATCGCCTTGTTTTAAACTTTCCTCCTAAATTCACAAATAAGGTTGGAAAAATGGGAAATTATTCAGTAGATAATATTTTCTGGTGCATAAGGTTGAGCAATTACAATCGCTATTTTAATAAACACCTAACTAAAAAATCTAAATTTTATTCAATTTAACAGTCCTATTATATTTATTTAGCTACATATATAAATACGCGAAGTAAAAGGTGCGCAGCCTTGGTGAGATACTGAAGATAATATGCCCCAGATGGTAATGGCATACCTGTAGCATTAGCGTGGCTAACTATATCGACCTATAACTTTACATAGGAAATTTCGGTGCAAATAACAACGATATATCTAACAACACTGCTAAGTAATAGTGCGACCGAGATGGAAACCCCACAAAGGCTAAACAGGAACAGCAATCTGACTGCACTTAAGAATTTATAACAATGACGCTATAATAACAGAAAAGAGTCAAAGATATAGACTTGAACTCTATTAGAAAGAACTGCGTATCCATGGCTACATATGTTCCAAAAAAAAAACTACTTATTTAATAGAACTTAAGTCAGCAGTAGATGTTTCATGACACACAAATCCTGATCACCTCATATCATGGTTTAATGCTGTTGCTTTTAATATGAAGTCATTTAACCAGAAAAAAACTAAGTCGTCTACAAGCAACTTGTGCCTAACATACTATCTCTCCCTCCTAATGGTGCATACACGGAAGTGTTTTACACCAGCATAAAACCAGTTATAAAACTTTTTTACTGCTTCCAAAAACCTTAAGTTTACTTGCTGGCTAGTTAGCTAGCATAGTTTGGTCCTGCCGGGTCTACAGCTTGTAACATTTTGAATATTGGGTTAGGGTAGGTTTTACAGGCTGCCAGCCATTGGAAAGCCAGCCCACTTGGATCAATATGGTCCCATGGTGTTGCCTGGGTGTGATATGTACCTCAGCAGATCTCTATATATCACCGGTTTAGAACCAACTCGAGGATCGGATAAAGGAGTCCAATCCATTTACACATTCCGATACCTCCGCAAAGTTGTGCAGCATCGGACTGGCTAGATACAAAGCCTTTACGTAGGAAACAGCTGGACATCGACAAAGCATGTGCTCAACACCACACCTACAGAAGTCATTAAATGGAAGACTTAACCTTCTCGCCTGTGACCGCTGTAATGGACCGTTAGGACCTCCTGCGCTCTGCTGTGGTGCTCCGTCATGCGTCTCTACTTTTCTTTTGTTTGAAAGGTGCAAAGAAAAGTAGAGACGTATGCAAAAAAGAAAGCTTGTTTCCGTGTTTTGGCAGGTATTATAGAATCATTTTTCTTTTTAAATTCTTAATAATTTATTTAGATTCTTAGGGTATAAAGTTGAATGTTTGATAATATATTTCAAAAATTTCCAAAGTCTACTGATGATTAGGGTCATTCCTATGAAATGTCGCCATATAGACAGTTGGGAAACATAGGAAACAAGCTGTTTATAATTTTTTGATTGGAGGAAAATATAGCGAACAGAACTAAGTTATTTGAATAATCAATATATTTATAAAATTTTTTGAACTCCTTATACTGATAACTGATAGTGCGACTAAATGACGTAAAGGTCATTAAGGATCATTGAATGGTATATTGTTAATTAACCTGGAACCATCGATTATATTAAAAATAAACGAAATAAATCAACATATTATAAACAACTTTTTCTTGCTTCCTAGCTGTCTATATACCGAGATTTCATAGGAGTTACCCTAATCATCAGTAGAATTGGAAACTCCTATGAAATGTATTTTTTTTTTTTTTTTTTTTTTTGATTTGTACCAATTTTAGATGCTAGCATAGCGAATAATAACCAAAGTTGAATAAACGAAATATTTAACATATCTCTACGGCTTTTTAAAGTTGATAGAGAGCCTAGCAGAATATGATAGTAGATTAGTCGGGTTAACGTTTAAACCACAAAAACAAATTATAAAAAAAAATATTTTTGAACAGATTCAATAGCATCAGAATGTATTTTATATAAATGATCCAATATAACGGATCCGTATTCCAGTGCAGATCGAACTAGCGATGTATACAAGTCTCTCGTTATATAGGGATCTTTAAACTTCTTAGCCCAGTGCTTTACAAAGCTAAGAATGCCTCGAACTCATTATAATGTGTGGCATGAAATTGAGTTTAGGGTGCAACAGCATTCCCAGAACTAACAACTGATCAAACGACTCCAGCTCATAATTTTCAAAAAAGTAGTGGGCAGTTAACAGACTATTACAGACAAAACGCGTGTGGACAAATCCAAAAAAAAAATTCCACCGGAGCCAACAAATTGAAAGTTATTAAAAATAAATTTTGTACGATAGTGTAATGGAAATATGCTGAAATTTTACTAATTAAATCAGTTTAGCCACATTTTTTTTTTAAATAAGATGAATAATAAGACTACCGTGCTGCATAAATGTATGTTCCCACTTTTGACAGTAATTTTTTGCAAGTGTTTTGATATTTAAAAAATTTTGGTTCTCCAAAAACTGCTATAATTTTCACATGAAGGTTTTAAAATAAAAGCAGCGAGAACTGCATATTCACAAAAGAAAATATTATAATTAAGTATATGAATAATAATTTAAGTTTTTTATTCGCTATTTTAGCTTCTATCATTAATACCAATATGAATAATATTTATTTATTTTAAGAATAAATTTGGTGAAAATATAGTAATACTTTAATGTTCGAATTATTGTGGAAAAAATGTCACGTTCTACATGTCACGTATCGACTGAATATATAGGTAAGCAAAGTAGTCAAACCATAACATTTTAAAGTAACATTGTTAGGCAAAATTCTGAAATTAATTGCAAGTCGAAATTACGTAAAGTCTCGTTGAAATACTCCTTTCTAAGTGCGGATGCGAACACTGCTTCCACTTATGTCACGTTCGACCTACTACCTATTTTCAAATTTTTGTTTTATTCGAGATTCCATTTCCTATTAACATTAGTAAAAATTACAGTGCCTTCTATTAGCTACAGTTTAAAATTAAGTTGAACTGGAAAATACTTCTAGTTTTTCTAACTTTTTCGTTTTTAACATATACGAATGTCACGTTCTATACCCGGGATTTACCCATATACGAGTATTTGCAGTTTTATTTTTAATTTAGTTCCTGTTATAATCAAAGCAAGGACTATGGCAACACCAAACATATTTGATCATCGCTGTTGTACGCTTCACGTGCAAGCATGCTTTTCTTTCTTTTATTCATTATTAGATAATAAGCAGTTCTTGAAATATACTGAATAAATATAGTAACTTTTAAAAGCGTGCATTTTTCTAATCATCGTTTAACGTTACAACAGTTGGCGACGAGGGAAAAATAAAAATCAACAAGGTGGTTGTGTGAAAGAAAAAAAAAAAGCCGAAATTAACATCAAACAAAATGAACGCCGAACAATTTACAACGTTCATGAAAGTGCAATAACAATTAATGGAACAATTGACAAAAATGGCGGTTGGTTCAACTGCTTCGAGTGCAGAGCAAAGTAGGAGCAATACTAAAATAAACACCATGCTGGTTCCCAATTTTGACAATTTTGATCCAGCAAAAGAATCTTATGGAAATTATATTCAACGTTTTACCAATTACATTAATATGAAGGGAATTGAAAGCGACAAAAACTACTGTACGAAACTCCTACTTAACTCGATAGGGGCAAAACATTTCAATAAAGTTGTAGCTTTAGCCGCCCCAAAATTAGCAGCAGAGTTAGAATATGGAGAATTATTAAACCTTTTGCAAAATCACATGGCGCCAAAACGAAATGTTCTTGTGGCACAACATAAATTTCTTTCAAAATATCAAAATGAAGGACAAACGGTAGCTGATTTCGTAGCAACTCTTCGTGCAGACATTAACAAGTGTGAATTTGTGTCCGATTGTGTTTGTAAAAGTTCTATTGCAGATATATTTCTAAGAGCGCAATTCATTCGAGGCATAAATGACACAAGTATTCGTGAGCAACTACTTCAATCAAGCCCGCAGAAATTCGACGAAATTGTTTCAAAGGCGTTGGCTCTAGAGGCAGCAAAGACTGATGCAAAAGAATTGTCACAGGCTGCTACAAGTTTACAAAATACAAGTATTAACAAAATATATAATAAGAAAAAGGATGCTTTTCGCTCTAAACACAAAGGTAAAGTAAATTATGAGCAGTTGGGTATTGCCGGACTGTGTCTACGTTGCGGGAGAAATGACCATTTGGCGAGAGAGTGTCGCTCCAGTGCAAAATTAAAGTGCAGTTTGTGTACAAAGCACGGGCATGTAGCGAAAGTCTGCATTGCTTCTCTTTTGGCAGATAGTCCTAAAGCCGGACCTAAAAATAAGCCTAGTACACGGGTGAACTCTACGAATCAGATTCGTTCTCAGGACTCTGGGTACGGAGTGTACAAAATTGTTGATGTTTACAGCAATAATTTCAAAAACGCAGAACGCTATTATGCCAATATTTCGATAGAGGGTAGATTAATTAAATTTGAAGTCGATTCGGGGTCTGGTTATTCATTTTTACCTAATGGTTTATACCATAACCTAAAATTACAAAATAAAATAACACCAACAAACATAATATTTCGCTCATATACGCACAACACATTTTCTCCATACGGCAAGATCCACGTTAATGTTGTATTTAACGATAAGTCCATTGAGGATGACCTCTATATCGTGCCAGATGGGTGTGCAGCTCTCATAGGTCGAACCTGGATACGACGCCTAGGAATAAATCTAAATGAACTGGATCAAAGTACACCAGATTCTTCTGCAATCAATTTTATTTCCGACTCGAGTCAAATTGACGATTTGAAAGCGGAATTCGCTTCCGTTCTCGAACAACAAATCGGTTGTATTCCCAACTACAAGGTCAAATTACGATTGCGGAATAATGCCACTCCCATTTATACAAAAGAACGTCAAATACCTTACGCTCTAATAGAGAAGGTAAATAACGAACTGGACAGTTTGGAGAAAACAGGAGTTATCACTAAGGTTGCCAATAGCGATTGGGGGTCTCCGTTAGTGGTGATTCCAAAGGCAGACGGAGGAGTAAGACTTTGCGTAGATTACAAGGTAGGGGTAAACCAAAGACTTGTAAACGCGCATTATCCAATACGCAAAGTGGATCAGATTTTCAACAGCCTTAAGGGGTCAAGGTACTTCTGCCGCCTAGATCTATACAAAGCTTACTTACATGTTCCAGTTGATGAACTATCATCTGAAATCCAGACAATTTCTACGCATCGAGGCACATTCCGTATGAACCGCTTGTCATTCGGCATCAAAACTGCACCTGCTGAATTCAATAGAATCATTGACCAGATTCTTCGTGAAATTCCAAACACCGAATATTACTTTGACGACATTGTGGTACATGGTAAGTCTGTACATGATTGCAAGACGAATTTAAAATCTTGTTTAGCGCAACTAAAAAAATATGATCTTCACTTAAATATATCAAAATGTTCTTTTTTTCAAAAAGAAATTGAATTTCTGGGTCATACGATTAAATATAACCAAGTTCCAAAATCTTTTTCCAAAGTCAAGGCTATTATGGAAATGCCACAGCCGAGGAATATAGATGATGTGCGTCGGTTCTTAGGTATGGTCACATATTATTCTAGGTTCATACCAAATGCCTCCACACTAACCACACCGTTACGCCAATTATTGCGCAAAAATAGTAAATTCAAATGGAATGCGAATTGTGCAAAATCTTTTAAAAATCTTAAGGAAGAGATTGCTAGTCCGCGAGTTCTAATGCCTTTCAATCCGAAACTACAAGTTCAATTAGCTTGCGATGCCAGTCCCACAGGTGTAGCGGGAGTCTTATCTCATCTTGTTGATGGGGTTGAACGACCCATCGCTTTTGCGTCAAGGTCGTTAACGGCAGCGGAACAAAATTACTCGCAACTTGATCGGGAGGCATTAGCAATTATATATGCAGTTCAATATTTTCATGAATACGTCTATGGCAGACCTTTTAAGCTCGTAACGGACAACCAGCCTTTGTCACGAATTTTTCATCAAAATTCGAAATTGCCCAGATGACATCTTCAAGACTACAAAGGTATGCAGCTTTTCTTACCGGCTACAATTATGAAATTGTTACAAAAAAAAGCACAGAAAATATTAATGCTGACTGCTTATCAAGAGCGTCATTGCCGTCACATGTTTCTTTCGTTAGCTACATAGACAACGAAGTACACTCAATTTTTCAATCCACCTTAAATCAAATAAATTCAACAAAATTAAATTTTTCCGCGATTCAAAACGCAACAAGGGAAGATGAAAAACTTTCAAAAATTATCAAAGATTTACGTAGTTCAAACGTTGCCGATACTGACTACACCATTGATACAGACATCTTATTTAAGGGCAATAGAGTAGTGGTTCCAAGTTCGCTTCAACAAGCCGTTTTGAATGAGCTTCATTTTTCACACTTAGGTATAACCAAAATGAAACAGTTGGCAAGGAGGTATGTTTTCTGGACCTCAATAGATAAAGATATCGAAAGGGTTGTGCGCTCATGTAATGCATGCTCCTCAGTACAAAATACTCCTTCGAAGGTAATTTTACACCCTTGGGAAGAACCTCAACAAAACTGGCAACGTATTCACATTGACTACGCCGGTCCATATCAGGGCTATCAATTTTTAATGGTCGTCGATGCCAAGTCTAAATGGGCCGAGGTAGCAGTTTGCCCTACTACACCTACGTCGACGTCAACAATTCAAATACTTACGAATATCTTTTCAAGAAACGGATTTCCAGATGTCATGGTATCAGACAATGCAACCATATTCAAAAGCGAAGAATTTCAAAATTTTTGCCAAGATTCAGGTATCTTCCAGAAGTTTATTGCACCTGGACACCCTGCAACAAACGGGTTGGCTGAAAGGAACATACAGACATTAAAAAAACGTTTAGCTGCTATGGCAGACGACCCATCTCCCATTCCTAAGAAGGTCCAAGATATTATTTTCCGCTATAGAGCCACACCACTCAAAAATGGGAAGTCACCATCTGAGCTGTACTTGGGGAGGCAATTGAGGATTCGTCTAGACGCATTAAAACCTACAAAAGTTAATAAAAACGCAGAACGAGAAGGGGACGTCAGGCAACTGAATGAAGGAGATCGAATCCAAGCTAGGTATTACACTCAAAACAAGTCATCTTGGAAACTTGGTACAATAACCAAAAAACTAGGGCGACTCCATTATATTGTTCAACTCGATAACGGGTTTGTCTTCAAAAGACACATAAATCAAATGCGTCCAACCCTCGCACAACCATCTACTAAACCAGCCGAGTGCCAGTCCGACTCTGAGCTTTCAAGCGAATCCAATCAAGACTTAATTCAGCATCCGTGCCTTTTACCTTTACTGTTAGATCATCCACAAGTCGAGGGAGGTACTTCAACCGAAATAGGACAGGAGCCAAAGCCCCGAAGTGAAGAAGCTAAAAATGAAACTAGGCGGCGTCTACCAAGTCGACTGCGTAGGCCACCAAGTCACCATGAGAATTATGTAAAGCACTGACAACGCTCGTCCTTTTAAAAGTGGGGGAGAATTGTTATAATCAAAGCAAGGACTATGGCAACACCAAACATATTTGATCATCGTTGTTGTACGCTTCACGTGCAAGCATGCTTTTCTTTCTTTTATTCATTATTAGATAATAAGCAGTTCTTGAAATATACTGAATAAATATAGTAACTTTTAAAAGCGTGCATTTTTCTAATCATCGTTTAACGTTACAACAGTTCCATAAGGTTAATTTTTTACCAAAAGGAAAATGAATTTAATGCATGGAATCAGAAGTGATGGATAAACAGGTGAGCTGGTTATTGGCTGAGCTTCGCACAGCCTAGCCTTTCTCTGACAGGCTGGGGAATTGCATACAGGTGGAATTAGAATGCTCGAGCCCTTCAGCAAAATATTTGTTCATGTGAGTACAAGCGTATGGCAAAAAGTTGCCACCTATGTGAGCCTTGCAAACTACATGGGGGCATTCATGAGCTGTGAGATAGTTCAATCCGCGAAATTAATCGAGCATTGGCTTAGGCGGTAATGACAGATACGGAGGCAAATCAATTACAAATCTGTTTGTATTTAAGTCAACATATCGGTTTCTTGTCTACCCCAATACGGTTCGGTCACCCTGTTTATTTTAATTGAGAAGTCCACCATACGAATGTTTACTGATTATATATTATACAATTTTCTTTTGGTATGAAGCTGTATAAATTACTTGTTTAGAAGTCTGATTATTTTACATACTTACATATAGTGTGTATAAATATGTTTACGTTTGAATGTGTTGTGGTAAATTTTAAAATAAATATGTACGTGTGTGCAAGTGTTTGTTTGTAAATCCTTCTCAAATTTTCTTAAAATTTACCTTCACCATCTTTAGCTTCCACTTGGCCAGAGAATTGTTTGCCAATGGTCTATTGAAACATACATATGAAAATTATATTGAAATACTAATTAAATGTTAAGGATTATTTGGGCGTATGTGAGAGTTTGTACACTCACACACATACACATACATATTAGCTTTAACATATACATTTGCTTATAAGTACATATGTGTTTAAGTATGTATTAGAGTTCAATTTACCATGTATTATAAATATTGTATAAAGATTTAGATCACATTATGGGTATGAGTTAATTTCATATTCGTCTTGAAGGGGGTTTCCAAAGACGTTTTGGAGGGAGTTGAGACTTATTTTGTGTTATTCATACCCCAACACATTGTTATATGTTATGACAAAACTTAAGAGCGGGAGAAAAGTAAAGAGTAAAAAGTTCAAGAGGCTAGTTCGGTTACCAAGATATGGAAGGTAATAGAAATACTTATGTTTTTAGTGTCTATAGACGTCTACATATGGAAGTGTGAGTAAATGTTTTCAGTCTGTGCCTGTCCATTTGCCTTTAATGTGTAAGAGTGTTTGTGCGTGAGTGTGTGTATGTGAGCAGTGGTAAGTTTTATATAACCTTATCATACTAGTTAACATAAAACTTGAACAATTTTTCAATATTTTAAACATCTACTTAAAAAGAGTTAGAAGTTTTGTTTAGAGTAAAAGTGCGTGTTTGTTATTATGATTTAAATAAGAATATTTTGAGGTTATTTTTTTTTATATCTTGTGCCACGCTGTTGCTAGGTTCACATTTATACTCTTACATACATGCCAACTCCCCCAAATGTATGTACATACACACACAATATATATTTTAAGTTTAAGCAAACATTGCTGTAGTTGTAAATTAGAAACATACTATTGCAAACATGTATTTTGTATCTCAATTTATTAGTTATTTTCTTTAAACCCAACATCTTACTTCTGTTTGTTGCCTGTCTTATTTGTTTTTTGCTATTGCCAAAGGGTTGAGTTGGCCAGGAGTCTGATATCTAATTATCCTTATAGACCATTGTATAATATTGAAAATAATTTATTTTGCAGTATACTTTATACATAAAATGGGTTTGTAAACATTTAATGTCTGCTTTAGCCATTCTACTAATTTGACTGTTACATTAAAATTCAGTTTGTATGTGTATCCTTAAGACTATATAAATTAGCATTTAAAAAAGTTTTGGGTTGCTGCATTTTTTGTTGTTCTTAGTATTTGTCAAAATTAGGCTCTGCATAGATTTTGTAGTTTAATAAAAGAGCTGACAAGAATCTAAGAAAGAAACCCCAGCTATAAAATATTATACTTATATATACTTAAGATAAAGAGGAAATCTGCTTATAAAACAGGATTTTTCAGTGGAACATTAAAGATAGCTTAAATTAGTGCTCTTTGCAAAATTAAAATAAATCTAAGGAAAATAAGTGCAATGGCTTGTTTTTTAGCTTTCCTTATGTGGAAAGTATCAACAAAATTAAAGGTAGTAACACTATTTTCCCAAGTGCTTCCCTACCAACTGACATTTGCAGTAAAAATAACATGTTTGGAACTTATTTGCCTATAGCACTTTTAAATCTTACTACTACTTCTCAAATCAAGCCTTTTAACTCTCTACAAAATTTTAGTTGAAACGGTGTAAGAACATGCTTGGCCGTCATATATCCTTTATTTGTTTTCATTAAAAATATATTTTTTTTAATTTGAAATTTCGTTATAGCTAATCAAAACCTGGCAGCTACTTATTAAATCAAGACCTTTAACTCTGTAACACATACATTTAAATTGAATCAGTTTAAGGATATAATCGCCGGCTATATATCCTTTATTTAAATATAAACTTTTTTGAACTTCTTTGCCTACAGCTCACTTCAAAACCTTAAATTAACTTATCCAGACCAGACCTTTTAACTTTGTGTCAAACTTTACATGAATAGAATTAAAGATATGATCAGCTGCGACACATCCATTATATGTTTTCATTAGAAAAAAAGTTTTGCAACTTATTTGATTACAGTTTATCAAACCTTACAAATACTTATACAATCAGGTCCTTTTAGTCTATAAACAATTTCACTTTAATTGGTACAAGAATACGATCACCCGCCATATATCCTTTATTTGTTTTCATTCGAAAACAATTTTTCCAAACTTATTTATTCATCAAAACCCTACAGCTACTTATTAAATCAGGCCTATTAACTCTATAACAAATTTTACTTGAATTGGTATACGGATACGATCACCCGCCATATATCCTTTATTTGGTTTTATTAAAAATTTATTTTTATGGAAGTTATTTGAGTGTAGCTAACTTCAAAACCATCAGATAACTTATAAAATCAGACCCATTAGCCTTGTATCTAATTTAACATGAATGGGAGTAAATATATGATCGCCCGCCATACATTCTTTATTTAAAAATCAAGTTTTTGGAACTTATTTACCTACAGCTCAGTTAAAAACTTTGTAATAAAGATCAGACTATTTAACACTGTATATTGGAATAGCAGTAAAGATGTAATCACCTGCCAAATATTCTTTATCTGTTTCCATTAGAAAACAATTTTTTACAACTTATTTGATTATAGTTTATCAAAACCTAACAACTACTTACAAAACCACATCCTCTAACTCTGCAGTAAATCTTATTTGAATCGGTGTAGGGTGACGATTGCCTGCCATATATCCTTTATTTGTTTTCGTTTGAAAACAATTTTCCCAAACTTATTTATTCATCAAAACCCTACAACTACTTATTAAATCAGGCCTTTTAACTCTATAACAAATTTTACTTGAATCGGTATAAGGATACTATTGCCCCCCCATATATTTATAGAACTTATTTGAGTACAGCTGACATCAAAACCATCAGATAACTTATAAAACCAGTCCCTTTAACCCTGTATCCAATGTATTTAAGTGCATAGAAGTAAATATGTGATCGTCCGCCATATATCCTTTATTTAAAAATCAAGTTTTAGGAACTTATTTACCTACAGCTCAGTTAAAAACCTTGTAATAACTGATAAGATCAGATTATTTAACTCTGTATACTTGAATAGCAGTAACTAACTCTGTAGTAAATTTTATTTGAATCGGTGTAGGGTTACGATCGCCTGCCATATAACCTTTATTTGTTATAATAAAATTTTGCAACAAATTTTATCAGAATGCTTTTAGACCTTCGACAACTATTTACAAAATTATTAGTTTTTTATCTGTACTGGATTTCATTTCAAAACGTGCAAGAACAGTACTAGCTGTCATATATCCTTTCTATAAAAAATTTTTTTTTGACACAATTTTGTTTGGAACCTTATTTTATAATTATAGAATTATATACTTGAGTCAAATAGTGAGTTTCCTACTTTTAGAGAAGAAAATATCACGATGTTGTTTGAAGTTTTTTGGCACTAATTTGCCTACAGCTTACATCAAACCCTTACAATAACTTATAACATCAGACTCTTTAATTCTGTATCAAATTTTGATTGAATAAGTGTACAGATCTTATCTTGCGTCGTATATCCTTTATTTCTTATATATTTTCGGCAAATTTTGTAAAACTTATTTGATTGCAGCATATGAAATCTAAACCTTTAGCTCTCTAACAAATTTCACTTGAATTAGTGTAATATTTTGACCTTATATCTTTTATTTGTTAAAATTAAATTTTGCGAATAAATTTTATCAGAATGCATTTAAACCTTTGGCAACTATTTATAAAATGATTAGGTTTTTATCTATAGTGAATTGCAGTTCAAAAAGTGCAAGGACACAACTAGCTGCCATATATGCTCTACTTGTTTTCTTAAAAAATCAAATTCTTGAAACTTATTTGCTTACAATTCATCATCACCTAACAACTATTTATAAAATCACATCCTTTAACTCCGTAGCAAATTTTAGTTGAATCGGTGTAGGTTTACGATTGCCCGCCATATATCCTTTATTTGTTAAAATAAAATTTGACAAACAATTTTATCACAATGCCTTTAAGTCTTTAGCAACTATTTATAAATTTATTCGGTTTTTATCTGTATTGAATTTCAATCGAAAAAGTGCAAGGACACGACTAGCTGTCATATATCCTTTATATCAAAAAAATTGTTTTGACACAATTTTGTTTGGAATTTTATAATATAGTTATATGATTATATAATATAGTTATATGATTATATATCCTTTTTATTCAAAGGTGAGGTATAAGATACTATTTTATGCAAAATTTATAACTGTGATGCAAATATTTACAGACCTGAAACTGGCAGCCTTGTGACAAAATTTACTCTAGTAGGAGCAAGGATATACATACCTGTAATATATCCTTTATTTTAAAAACTAACTCTTAAGTAAATTACTTAAAATATTTAAAAGTTAAAAGCTATTCACTCCGTGAGTGCATAGCTTTAATATTATTTCAAGTTCTCTAAAATTAAAAAAAAAGAAGGAAAGTTTCAAAATATAATAAAATGAACGTATCTTCTCCTTTCATTATTACACAGTTTAAGGCTCAATAATACTTTAATTTTCTTAATACAGATGCTATATTTAGTCCTTTATTTTTCTCTAGATAGATTGTGTATTTTTGTTTCATAGATTATTTGATATTGAGAACACTAGTGCTAAATTTCTAAAACAAAAGTTTCAAGATTTATAATTTCAAATAGCCTAACATTTTAACAATATCCAAATGGAAACCAGTAAAGACCTACATATACTTATATGGGTTCTAAGAAGGTGGACAAACACTGAGAGAAGAAGTCGTCCCATTACCTGGCCTCAGTGCCTGTGCTGTGTCCATTTGTGTGCCTGTGTATTTATTGAAGTCTGCAAGCAGACCTGAGAGATATTACAATATAAAATGTTATATTTGTCTGCACACTTATTCTCTCTAATACACAACAAGGACTTTTAATTTATGCAACAAATCAAAGCATGCCGTAAGGCTTAATACACAAGCTTTTACTCAAACATACACACACACGCACACGCAGATATCCAAAATTCATACTGACATATCCAAGTGGGTATTCCTGGTTGTCTTAGAGTGTAGATGTTTTAGAATATCAAGGATTTCAAAATTTTTATTTTAGTTTATATAATTATGTTTTAGTGTAGCCAAGCAGCATTTGAGGAATATAAAGGTGGCATAGACAATGTTTGGATATTTAACATCACTTGCATAAGTAAATGCAGACAAACGGCACTTGCAAACAGACACTCACACTTATGAACAAGCAATTGAGAGAAATACAAACAACATTAATATCATTGTTTGGTTTTGCTTAGACATTTACACAATCGAACACATAAACGTAAATCTCTCTATGTATACAGAAATCGAAAAGAAGGTGTTAAGAATATATTTTAGGATTTTTGCTTATTGTCAGAAAGGCGAAGTATAGGAAAAATCAAAATCTAATGCAAATGTTTTGAATTACCCAAATGCTCAGTTTTTTTGAGGCTTAAGATAAATTTGCTTAACACTTTAAATATCATATTAATACAAAACACTATATTAAAATAATGAGAGAGAGAGAGAGAGAGAGAGAGAGAGTAAAAGCCAGCACAGCAAAGTTTCAATGATCAAAACCAAGTTTTGTATTATCAGGCTACCAGACAAATTAATAAAATAATAAATAAATAAATTATAAAAAAGTTTTAGTTAATCCTTGTTGAAATCTAGGAAAAACTTTCACTAAGTGGTCCAAAACAAATCTCTTAACAGGTCCCTATTAAAATATTATTAGAGATATATTGGATTAATAATACAATTTTAATTTTACTTTATATAAAAGTGTGGTTTTCAAATGGCAGTCATCAAAAAATTGTCCATAAAATATTTTCAAAAGCGATCGTTTTCCATAACACCTTGTGAAAACAATAATTTTCACGATCATTGTTTAGAACAAAAATTAAATAAAGTCTTATTTAAATGCCTTAATTTTTTTCTTGCAACAAAAAATTTCCTTGTTTAAACAAAATTTTTGTTTTAAACGTGACATAATGCTATTAACACTAAAACGAAATACTCATGTCAAAAATCACTAATTTTCTTTACGATAGCAAACCCTCAGATAGATTGCCTTAAGCCTTCCTGCTTTTCCAGTTGAACGAAACTTAGTTCAGAAAAAGGCAAATCATTAAAATTCACATGTTTTAAAATCACTGATTCTCCCATATCTAGAAATAAACCCACTTTCACTGAACTTATCCTTGCTAACAGCCTTACAGCTTGTAAAATGAGTGTTCATCTAAATATCTAATGATTCTGCAAATAGTATTTCAGTATCCTTTCATTTTCTTAAGTCCAAAAGTATACTATAGTTTAAGCATTTCACATGAAAAATACTTTGTCACTGTTCCAGTTAAACGAAACATAGTTCAGAAAAGGGCAAAGCATGAAAATTAGTGAATTTCAGTTTAAAATAAATGCAAGGACACAACTAGCTTCCAAATATTCTTCATTTGTTTTCTTAAAAAATCAAATTTTTTAAATTAGTTTGCTTAAAATTCATCATAATCTAACAACTACTTATAAAATCACATCCTTTAACTCTGAAGCAAAATTTATTTAAATCGGTGTAGGTTTACGATTGCACGCCATATATCCTTTATTTGTTAAAAAAAAATTTGAAAAAAAAAAATTTCTCACAATGCATTTAAGTCTTTGACAACTATTTATAGAGTTATTAGTTTTTTATCTGTATTGAATTTCAGTTGACAAACTGCAAGTACTCGACTAGCTGACATATATCCTTTAAATAATTTTTATTTTTTTTTTTTTGCCACAAATTTGTTTGGAATCTTATAATATAGTCGTATGATTATATGCTGGAGTCACATAGTGAATTTCCTACTTATAGGACTAAGGTTATGCCAGACTGCGATATATCCTTGTTATTCAAAGGTGAGAAATAAGATACTATTTTATGTAAAATTTATAACAATAATGTAAATATTTACAGACCTAAAAATTTCAGCTTTGTAAAAAGATTCAAGGGCAAAGCGTGAAAATTCTTTGAAAGCAGGGTATGCTTTTTTGCATCTTTGGCAGTACACCATCTGACCTTGGTGATTGTATATGACTCTCGATCAGAAAAGTTAATATAAATTTTAGAAGGACACCTACTTTCACTAGGTTTATTCGCAATTCTAGAAGGACACCTAAATTTTTCCTTAGCAGCAGCCTTAAAGCCCGTAAAATGGGTGTTCAGTGAGGTATACAAGGATCCTACTGATAGTGTTTTTAAATCACTCATTCACCCATATCTAGAAGGATACCTGCTTCCACTGAACACATCTTTGGCACCAGCCCTACAGCCTTGAAAATGTGTGTTCACTTAAATATATAGTAGGTCTGCAAATAGTGTTTTCTTAATTCCAAAAGTATACAAGAGTTTAAGCATTTCACTCGTTTTTAAATCACTCACTTCTAGAAGAAATTATACTTTCACTAAATACATCCTTGGCAACAGCCGGGCAGCCAAAAAAATTCGTGTTTAGTAAGACACATAATAAATCTGCTGATAGTGTTTCAGTATCTTTTAATTTTTTAAACCCTAAAGTATACTTTAGCTTAAGAATATCATAAGTTTTTAAGTAATTCAGTTACCTATTTTTAAAAGGATTTATACTTCCACTACGCAACAGCCTTGCAGCCCAAAAAATAATAATTATTACGTTATTTAGCCCGTAAAATGATTGTTCAGTTAGATTTATAATGATTCTACTGATAGTGTTTCAGAATCTTTTCATTTTCTTCAGCCCTAAAGTATACTATAGTTTAAGCATTTCACACTTTTTTAAATTTCTAGAAGGAATTGTACTTTCACTGAGTACATCCTTGGCAACAGCCGGGCAGCCTGAAAAATTCTTATTTAGTAAGACACATGATAAATCTGTTGATAGCGTTTCAGTATCTTTTAATTTTTTAACCCGTAAAGTATACGTTAGCTTAAGAATATCATAAGTTTTTAAGTCATTTATTTACTTATTTCTGGAAGGATTTATACTTTCACTAAGCAACAGCCTTGCGGTTCAAAAAAAATAATAATCAGTACATTATTTAACGATTCTGTTGATAGTGTTTCAGAGTCTTTTAATTTTCTTTAGCCCTAAATTATACCATATCTTAAGAATTTCACATGTCTTTATATTAGTCATTTAGCCATTTCTAGAAGGAATCCCATTTCTATTAGCACTTAGTACTTGGCCTTACAAACCTAATACTGAGTGTTCAATATGATACCCAATGATTTTGCAGATAGTTTTGCAGAATTTTTAAATTTTCTTAAGCCCCAAAGTATACTATAGCTTATAAATTTCACACGTTTACAAATTATTCAAAATATATAAACAATTTCTCATCCATTTTCTCTTTAAGTATATTCAGCAACTTAACTTTTTGCCCCCGAACTCATGCTTCATTATTTCACCATAAATGAAATGCTGATATATATGTACATATATATATCTATGTATGTAAGGCCTGATGTTTTGAACTTTTATGTAGAAGAACGATGTGTATATAAGTCTGCATATGGACAAGTCATACAGTTGTCATCAGCAAACTGAATCTAATTTACATTTAAATTAAGATTAAATGCAGCAACAATCTATTCACTTCGTGTAGTATTAAGATAAAGGGTGAAAGGAAAAGAGAAAAAGAACAAGAGATAGAGAAAGAGAGAGAGAGAGAGAGAGAGAGCTAATAGGAGAGAATAAGCCCCAGCAACTAATATTTAGATATTATTTTAAGATTTTTTATTTGCCATAAATTTGGTCAAGTATGAGTGAGATGAGAGTAAAAATGTTGACATCCTTAAACCTTTAATTCTTGATATTGAATGGGAGTCTTTGAATGTAATTGTAAATATTTTGTAGAACAGTTTGGGCATTTGGTTTTTTTTTAGATAATTGTGTTATTCTACAGAGTGTTAATATTTTTAGTTTTTTAAACTTCTTTAAACATTCCCTGTAGAATATTTTTGTTGTGGCTTGTGATTTCCTTTTTAGGTTTTTTAATTAAATTTATTATTATTTACGTTTGATTATATTGAGTTTGTTTTAGAATTTGTTGTGAGCAATTTAGTTTGAATACTTGTAGCCTTTAAAAGATGCAATTTTTTGCTTTTTTTTTTTTTGTAGCAAAACATTAATAAATCAATAAAGTTTAACTTATAAATTTGCAAAATAAGCAGCAAAACTTGAATGCAAAAAGGTAACTCATATACCTCCAATTTTGGATTTTGTTAATATGGGAAAATTATATGCTGTTCAAAATTGTTAAGTCTAATGTAATGAAAAATAAGTTTTTTATATAAAAATTATTTAATTTGAAAGTATGAAACTAAACACTTAAAACGCTTCTTGTTATCTCGCCTAAAATAACTGAAGAAATTTCTGTTTTTGCTTAATTGAATTAAATATTTTATCCAAAAAATCATCAGACTTATTTAAATAAAAACGTTTTATCAATTTTATAACAATATAGTTTTGTTGTATTTCTTTGCTGCTTAAAAGTATTTTTCTATGCAACAATTTCTTCTTATCCATCCATTAGCTGACCAGGAAACAACCCTTTAATTTTTCATATTTTTCTCTTAATATATATCTCAAATCAAAAATATTTTCTGTTGCCAAGTGCTGTATATAATTATTATGTATATAAATTGTTCAACATTTGCTTGCATTTATTTATGTATTGTGTATATTTGAGGTGCATTTTTATATGCCTGCATTTTTTGTGGTTGGCCTGTTCTGTAAAAAATATGAAAATATTTTATTTTTGTTTAATTGAATTATTGTGGTCAAGAATGCATTAAAATGCAGTTTTGTTTTATTATTTTTCAATAAATTACTCAAGGGATATAAATTACTTTTTATTTAAGTAAATAAATTGAAGTAGAAAAGCAGGTATTCTGTCATTTAGTTTTTGATTTACGATATAAATCGAAACTAGTTTTAATCATTTTCGAAAATTTCATATTAAAAACTCTAAAAAAACGAAAAACATTTCTGCTTAAGGCAATTTTGAAGCAATAAAACTAGAACTTTAAAAATCACTTCCTACAAATACACTCAAGAAAAAATAATAATATTTGAATGGCTTTGAAGTTTTTTCTTTTGTGGTTCATTACATGTATTTTGTCCGTATTCTGTTAGACACACACAACTAAACCAGCCCATGTATAAGTGTCATTATCGTTGACATAAATGAATAGTTGCATTTATTGTATTTGGCAGTCTGATTACGAACACAATACACAACATGTACATGGACATGTTAAAACTACAGAAAGCATATACTGCCCCCTCCGCTTCCATACTTACAAGTTGCAAGAATTAAGTGCACAAATAAATTGAAAAAGAGGCAAACAAGACATAAGAAAACGTTGCAGAAGAAATATAAGGTTGTACGTTTAACACAAGAAGCAAAGTTATACTTAAAACATGACTGCATTGAAAATTTATTTTAATTATAACTAAACATTTACTTACACACGAAAAGCATTTGTATGCACCGCCTTACAGTATGCTTTAAATTTACTTAAATGTTATAAAGGTTTTGCTAACTGAATTTGTTGCCATTGTTTTTAGCTGTTATATTCGTATACACATAAACAGAATAAATGGTTAACACAATTATCATGTGTCAGAACTACTACAAAACAACTAACAACAACAAGAACAAACCCGCTAACTTTTGCTTGTGTTTAACGAAAAATGATAAGTGCAGTTATAGATCTTAAAAAATTACCTGTATATATTTCTTATACGCCTTGTTATATGCTATACATTTCTTGTTGCCTTATAATTGAAACTTAAATAATCATTTATAACATTCTAGCTTGAGTGTTCTAATTTCTGTTATTTTATACTTTTTTTTAAATTATTTTCTCAACAATATACTTTATTATTTAAATGACACTTGCATGCAATTGTATGCCTTTCAATTTTATTTAAAAAATAGAAGTCGTTTTATAATACAACTGTAAATGAAAGTTTAATTAATATTTTAAGGTTCACTACATTAGTCATAAAACAAAAAGAAACTTGATAGGTTTTTGCATAGGATAGCGCAATAATTCATTACAATTTGCATAAAATGTGTAAAACAAGGCTTAATATGTAAACAAAAATTCAGAGCATACATTAAGGCTTCAACTGGAATAATTCTTAGAGCAAGTAACTTTACTGGCTCAATGAAATATATGCAGTTTCCGCTGTTTTTGGAATTAGTTTATTATACCTTTTTGGCAGAAATCTTGTATTTTTTTTTTTTTCTTTTTGAGTTGTTCAATAATCATAGATAATCCTATATTTTAAATTGAAAGCTTAGTTCTGCAATTGATTTAACAACAATATGCTGGAAGGATAGATGGGCTCCCAAAATATCCAAATATTGATGCGCGTCCTTTGCTGAATCTATAAAGGTAGTGTCACCCATTCCTTGACTTCAATATAAATACTACGGTATCGATAATGGTTTGGTGCTTCAGAGATGTTAAAGGCTTACGTCACACCCTAGACCGTCCATCGTTCTTTATTTCAGCACAAAATATTACATCGTCCCAATACTCGTTCGGCTGTGAAAAGTTCTGAATAGCGAAGGAAAAGCGCTTTTCTATATTTGCTGTTGATAGGAGTGGTTTTTCTCTTGCTGCTCTTCGTGAGTATTTTCAATTTTTATTATAGCCTGATGCACGGTCTCGTGGCAAACAATAACACCAAGTTCTTCCAGACTTTTAGATCCTAGTCACCGTGTAGACGTTTTTGGGTTTTGGGCCAGTTTTCTTAAAATATTATTTTTTCACCCACCTGGCGATAATGAGGTAAGATAATTCCTAGTTTATTTTTCAGGTCGATTTATGAGGTTGTAAACTATTCTCCGTTAAACTGAAAACATTTCCGCCAGCGCACCGGCACTTCTTTCTATTATGGTGATTAGGTTACGTAGGTAGGCCACTAGATTCCCAAGTACGAGTATATCCGAAGTTTTTCAGCTCACTTAGGTCCTTACCAGTTCTCTTTCCTTACCCTTCGGGTGTGACGCAAGCTGGGAAACTGCTTAATGGGGCGTTACGTGCTGCTTACTAGCCATCCTAGTTTACATAGCCGCCGTAAGTCAAAACTTTATTGGGCATAAAAGCTTTATTTGTAAAAACCCCTTCCATCTAAACCAGCCACATAGCAACAAAAACGTTTAACATATCACAGAGTTCCGACTTTTCAAAGATCTTGAATAGATAAAAATTTAGTAAGAGAAATCAAAATTCCACCTGCAATAGAGTAAAGTTAAATTCAACCTTCTATTCATTCATAAAAAATCCATCATTGCTGTGGTGTATTTTAGCATCAATGCAATGGCAAGTGTCTTCATAGAAAACCTGTCATTGCTGTGATGTATAATAGCATCAATACAATGACAAGTGTCTTCATAGAAAACCTTTCATTGATGTAATGTATTTTAGCATCCAGTTTGTTCACTTTTGAAGCCATGACACTTATCATCGCTGTGATCAGTCATTACATCAGTTACTCTAATTTTTATTGGCAGCAGTTGTGACAATATCACAGTGATATCATACGGAAGCTTTATCGTAATAGGTCTCGAAGAAAAAATTACTAACTGAAATTAATGTGATGGTCAAATAAACTTTAATAATAATTGAGATTAAAATGATATCTATGTGCATATTATAGTTCGTTTATATATTCTAGTTATACTTGCTTTTATTTGCATCAATATAATGCATTTTATCAACTTTTCAAAAATTAATTTAAAAACAAAAATAAAAAATTTAACAAAAAATTTCCACTTTTTGTTTAAACAATTTTGGCAAATTTGATAAACAATTATTAAAAAAAATTAATCGTTCTATGTCAACTTTCGCCGGAAATGTCAGTTTTCAATTTATTAATAAATATTGTTTTCAATTTTATAAAATTTGTAAAGAAAAGATTTATAAAATTTTCCTGAAGAAGACACACAAGGGGGTGTCGAAATATCGAAACATTAATAAACAAATAATTTTGAAACAAGTGACCTCAAGCTCAAATAAACAACAATTATATATAAAAAAAGGTCGAAAAACTGGGATCAGGATACGAACTTAATAAATATTTACATAATACTGGTATCCCAATTCTGATTACTTTTCTCATTTGAACTGATGTCAGTTTTTACAATACTCGTACTGGTGACTATTTACGTAATATTGATGTCATACTCTTGGTGACAAGCCGATAATCAATATAGGATAGAATTCTCTTATAAATTTTGTCATTGAAATCAGTTTACTTTACTGATGAGTATTTAGATAGTATTGATAATCAATAAATCACAAAATTCTCTCATAACTTTAGTCATTGAAATTGATGTCAGTTTTTACAACACCCATGAATATTTACGTTAAGTTGATGTAATACTTCTGGTGACATGTTGTTACTTAATAGGAACCAAAATTTTCTGCTGACTTCTGTTCAGTTATGATGTCAGTTTTTACATAAAATTGATGTCACTATTCAGATAACATGTTCATAGTCCATATATGACAAGATGACTTTTGCCATTTGAAATTGACATGAGTTTACACTTTACTGATGATATATTTACATAACATTAATATTCTTAATATGTGTAATTGTTCGAGCTTAAGGTCTTTCTTGGAATTTTTAGTTTTTTTGGTTTTTAATTATCTGGCAATATTTCGCTTTCCTTTGGATAGCTTCTTCCAAAGCTATCCAAAGGAAAGCGAAATATTGCCAGATAATTAAAAACCAAAAAAACTAAAAATTTCAAGAAAGACCTTAAGCTCGAACAATTACACATATTAAGAAAGGAAAAAACGGTCGAAATAAAGAAATAATAAGCATAACATTGATATAACAATCTCTGATAAAATCCTAATACTCAATATGTGGCAAAATTTTCTGATGATTTAGTCATTGAAATTGATGTCAGTTTTGGAATACTGATTACTGTACGCTTCGTTTGTGGATTAAGTTGCCTGCTGTCTGTTATAACAATGAAAAGTTCAAGTTGAAATGTTTACAAACATTATTCCCTTTTTCCTCCTCCTCATAACCTGTTTTCCTACTTCTGGTACAATGCACTGCATATGTAGGGGCTATCCCCTGAGTACTGGTCCAAGATAAAAAAAAAAAACAATTTTTATAACATTCATGTCATATACCCAGTGACATGCCAGTACACAATATATGATAAAATTTTCTGATGACTTTTGCCATTTAAATTAAATTCAGTTTACTATTTAGTGATAAGTATTTAGATAGTATTGATATCACAATTCTGATACCCCTTTGCCATAATCAATAAATCACAAAAGTTTCTAATGACTTTTTTCATAGTTTTCACATAACTGTTACCTGTTTCGACTGTTACTTACCAAAATTTACTGATGTGTTTCATCATTTCGATTGATACCAGTTATCATATTATTGATGGCTATTTATATAATAAAAATGTCATAATTTTAATCACATGTCCATACGCGATATATCACAAAATTCTTTGCTAACTTTTGCTATTGAGATTGATGTTAGTTTTCAATATATTGATTTGCATTTACGTACATCATTACTCTGATGGCATGCCCCTGATCAACAAGCTACCAAATTCTCTGATAACTTACAATGGAGTTAGTTTTCACATTATTGTTACCTATTTACATAATGTGGTGTCACAATTTAGATGACATAGTGATACTCCATATATGACAAAATTTTCTTATGACTTGTGTCATTAAGATTGATATCAGCTATCTTATTATTGAAAACTATTTGCGTGATATTGATGTCACAATTCTAATAACATGCTCGGTATATGAAAAAATTTTTTGATGAGTTTTGTAATTGAGGTTGATGTCAGTTTGTACATAAGACATAGAATTCTGATGGCATATTCAAAAATATTGAATTTCCTATGAGTGTAGAGGTTTTTTATATAAGCTCATAAGGAAAGAACCGAGTTTGACAACTCGCGACTAAATCACAGACAATAGAGATTAATACATTTTCGTAAAAATTATCAAACCAAGTAGGAGAGAAAATATGACACTGTCTAATGAACGCGTTTTTAGTCCTCAGTATGAAAAATTTTGCTCTACTTACTGCCGCTTTTGTTAAACTCTGATTGTGTGGTCTGACTCTGATTTATGTTAACCTGGAAGCCATTTTATATTTTGATATTTTCGGCGCTGTTTTTCTCCATAAGTCGGATTTTTATATCATATCTCAACCTCTATATCAACCTAAATTTGGTAGCCTGAAAATTATACTTCTGTCTGTAACACTCTTCAAGTTCGAGAATTATATGATTCGTTATTTAAGCACTTGCCTAATGTGTTAAATAAAAATTTCCCAACAACTTTCCTAAGACACATTGTTAATTAGCTTGAAAGGATAATAGCATGTCGCCCGTCAAGCGTCTTGGATTTCCATAAAAAAAAAAAAACTTTACTTACATTTTGTGCATTTGTAAAGTTTTCCAACGATTGTTTAAGTTTTTTCAAGTTTGTAAGTTGTGTGGGAAGAAGGTGTAAAGGTTTCTTTATATTGTACAGAAGTTGTTACTTTTTAATGAGGTTAATTGAATTGGCTCTTATTGTTAAAACTGAAATGCCAGGCATGATAAATGCAAACACATATGCATGCATGCACATTGTCAAGAAAATGCTTGATTTCATTTGTCTGTGTGCTTAAGAAACTTGGTTTTAGAAATTGACAGACAAAGCAATTATATACAATTGCACAGGCATATAAAGTATAGAAAGCGTTGAGTTGGTAAAAGCCTTGAAATTATGCCAATTTGTTTAATAAATTCAATATTTAAAGCATAGTTTCAGGATGTCGTATATTGTGTGATTAATGTAGCCTAGAGTTTTGGCGTGACAACAGTTCTTACTAGATATGTTTAGATTCAATTTTAAAGTAAACGTTTCATGTTTTTATCTTCTCATTTTGTAATTATATTTCACGAAAATTATTAATGAGCATCTCTACGATAGTTCCAAGAAACATGACAGAAATAAAAATAACATCAGATTATCACCAAAATAAAAAACAAAAAACTAACTGTTTTTTGTTTCTACTTAATGAGAGTATTGAAAACTTACCTCAAGCTAAAGTAATTGAAAACATTAACATATGCGGCCTTATGTATAATAAAAAACCTGGTGCTAACTAACTTGGTGCTATCTTTCACTTATGAGAATTTGCACATAAAAAATTTAGCAGCTAGTCAGTTAGCATTAGACTTTTAATAATACATAAGGCCGATAGTAAACAAAAGTTTACTAAAAGTTGAGAGTATAAAGTTTATGAACACTAAAATTTTATGTATGAGAGCAATAGGAATAGCACAGCAAAATTCTGGTTTATGTTGCTTTAGAAAAGTGGATATTTTAAAAGCAATTCTATAAAAAATACAAAAAAGTGTTCATAATAAGCTTCAAAAAATATATAATTTTGTACATATGTTTTCCTAAAACAAAACTTCATTAAAAATCATTTTCATAAGTTAGCAATTACATTTGAGTTCAGTAAGAAAAGCCTTCACTTAATATAAAAACTTCCGTCCTTTGCGGCTGTGCTTATACTACATTTTTAGTTAGTGTAATGTTCAGCTGTGATGTGGTAAATTCCACATATATATATGTATGTACTAAAATAACAACAAAAAAAAAATCTTGAAAAAAAACAAAAAAGCGAATAGGAACGCTACCAATCAGCAACGACGAAACATAAGCACAAGTAAGCACCACAAATACATTTTACGTTTCCTTTCTACAAAAACAGGCACAGCCACACATGTGTGGCAACAGAACACATGCAATACACACACACACACAGCTTCAGTGAAACGAAGCCAAAAACAACTGCATGAGCATGTTCAAAAAGCTGCGCATATGTGGTGACGTATAAAAAAATCAACAAAAACAAAAACTAAAGCCTATTTATAGGCGGCTGCTGCAAAAATAACATAACAAAACTTTGGTTTGATTTTACTTTTTTAGGAAAAAAGAAAACAATCCAATGGTGCATAAATTATAAATGATGCAGCTGTAAGAAAAATAGCGGAAAAGGAATGGTGGCCATAAGAAATCATTTGAACGGGTGAAAAATGATAATTGCGGCACTTAACTGGCCAACAACACACCTATCCTTTTTCCAAAAATAAAGCAAAGTCAAGAAAATAAATTTAAAAAAATCAAGCGAGGCACAAAGACTTGTTTGGTGTATATTATTTTGTTTTAAACAAGAATTTTGATGGGTTTATTTTTATGTTATAAATTTTAGGAAAATTTTATTAAACATATAAGGACGTGTTTCGCGATTTCGAATGCTTACGTTCGAGAGTGTTTTTAAAGAAAAATGGGATCCACTTCTGAGCTCCTATAATTATATGAAAAAATGCAGCAATAGCTATAACAGGTGATCATATACGATTTTATTTTTGGTTTCCCAATATATTTCTTTGCCATTTTTGTTGATTTTTTTTATATTGGATCAGTACTCAGGGGATGACGCCTACATATGCATTGTATCAGAACTAGAAAAATAGGTTGTGAGGAGGGGGAAAGAGCGAGTAGTGTTTGTGAACATTTCACTTGAACCTTCCGACGTTATAACAGACAGGAAACACGTATGCAGGCAACTTATTCCACAGACAAAGCGCTTAGTTCTAAAAGCTTTTAGCTTTTAGAACTAATTTTTCAAAGATTTATATTCTATGCAAAGTTTAAACGAAATAATTTTTATTGGGCAATTTGAGCTTAAAACAATAAAATTTTGATTACAAGTCTTTGACAGAAAAAAAAATCTGCTGTCTCAATCACTAGTTTTCGGTGACTTCCCTATCTACTCTCTCATAAATGCATGACAAATTAGTAACGAGTGATTTTTTTGCTATTATCTTTTTGGCAACACTAGTTTTGACAGCTCACGCACGTTTTGTATCTTGTGTCACTGTCAAACATCTTCAGTTTGGTCTATAATTTAATCATGAATCGTCTTACAAACGAACAACGCTTGAAAATTATTGAATTTTATTACCAAAATGCGTGCTTTGTTAAGAAAGTTCATCGCGCGCTTCTTCCATTTTATGGTCAGTTTAATCGACCTACTGAGGCTTCTATTCGGGCTATTGTAAAAAAATTTCGCACCAAATTCACATTGTTGGGCATTAAACCACCAACACGCTTACGCAGAGTGCGAACTGAAGAAAATATCGCAGCCGTATCGGCCAGTGTTGGTGATGACCGTGAATTATCGATTCGGCGCCGTTCGCAGCAATTGGGCCTCTGTTACTCCACTACGTGGAAAATTTTGCGGAAGGATTTGGGTGTGAAGCCTTATAAGATACAGCTGGTGCAAGAATTAAAGCCAAACGACCTACCACAACGCCAAATTTTTGGTGAATGGGCTCTTGAAAAGTTAGATGAAGATCCACTTTTTTATCGAAGAATTGTGTTCAGCGACGAGGCTCATTTCTGGTTGAATGGATACGTGAACAAGCAAAACTGCCGTATTTGGAGTGAAGAGCAGCCAGAAGCATTGTAAGAGCTACCAAAGCATTGCAAAAAACAACCGTTCGGTGCGGATTATGGGCTGGCGGCATCATTGGGCCGTATTTCTTCAAAGATGATGCGAATCACAACGTTACTGTGAATGGTGAGCGCTACCGTGCGATGATAACAAACGTTTTTTTGCCCAAAATGGAAGAGCTTGACTTGCATGACATGTGGTTTCAACAAGACGGTGCCACATGCCACACAGCACGCGAAACAATGGACCAATTGAGAGGCGAGTTCGGTGAACAGTTTATTTCACGCTTGGGACCAGTCAATTGGCCGCCCAGATCGTGCGATTTAACGCCTCTAGACTATTTTTTGTGGGGCTATGTTAAGGCTAATGTCTATAGCGACAAGCCCGCTTCGATTGACGCACTGGAAGCCAACATTGCCAACATTATTCGTGAGATACCGGCCGAAATGTTGGAAAGAGTATGCCAAAATTGGACTAAGCGGATGGACCATTTGAGGCGCAGCCGCGGCCAACATTTGCGTGAAATAATCTTCAAACATTAAATTATATCGACCCAACTATCGATCCAAATAAATATTTCATGCATTTTTCTGAATTTTATGTGTTTTATAAGTTATAAGTATAGGAATAGAAGAGAACAAATTTTATTCTTTTTATATAGATGAACGCTGTCGAAAAATGGCTTTTCGAGAAAATTGTGGAAACAATGAGAAAAGCTAAAACAACAATGATTTTGAATAAAACATCGAGACAGATCTCAAGTCCTTTAGAGTAATATTGCACAGGCCAACTTTTCTCAATTTTCTTTTAAAACTGTCTCGGTGTTGGTTTAAGTGTAGAGTTTATACTAAAATATATTGGAATTAATGCTTTAATTTTAAGTAAAATTTTTGATATTTTCTAGTCTTCAATTATTTCTCACGATATTTTTTATATATTTGTGTTTTCAGTAGCTTTCATAATCCTACAATTTGTTATTTTATAATAGAGTAAATATTAATAACACGCATATTTCCTATTTTATTTAATTTTTGTTTAAAAATGAATTCCAAAGAATAAAACCAAAGTTTTCAATTCGTCACACTTTCACATATATTGTGAGTCAAGTTGTGCTATACAAACCAAAATAAATTGTTAACTCTTACGTCTTTTACCAAAAATCGTCAGTAGTCGTCATGTATAAGCCAAAAAGAGAAAAAAGTTAGTGCTTTTTATCGATAAGTGGTGTTTTGAAAACATAAGTACGAGGGCGGTTCGGAAACTTCTTAGCAATGCGCAAAAAACGCGGCATAAACAGAAAAAAGTTAAATGTTTTGCAAACTTCCATCTCTGCGATGAACACATGTTACATTTTGTATCGATCTGGTAACTCTTTTATATAGAAACAGGCGTTCACAAAAGACGCATCCGCGATTTTTTTACAATGGAAAAATTAGAAGTGTGTGGTGTCATTAAATATTTACATAAAAAAGGTTTATCGGGACAAGAAGTTCATAATGATATGGTGAATGTGTTAAGACAAAAGTGCTCCTTCATAAGCAACAGTAAAAAATTGGGTTGCTGAATTTAAACGTGGTCGTACAAGCATTGAAAATGAACCACGTAGTGGACGTCCAAAAACAGCAACAGCAACAGAAATTGTAGCCAAAGGGCATGATATGGTATTAAATGATCGACAAATAAAGGTGCGTGAAATAGCTAATATCAAAGGCATCTCAAATGATCGAGTCCATTTAATTTTGCATGAAGAACTACAGATGAAAAAGCTTTCAGCAGGATGGGTGCCGCATTTGTTAACAGTCGACCAAAACGCATAAGAATTAACATTTCTCAAGCTTGTTTGGATCGTTTTAAGCGAAATAAAATGGATTTTAAGCGTCGCTTCATAATTGTTGATGAGACCTGGATCCAACACTATACTCCAGAGACAAAAGAACAATCCAAACAATGCACTGAAGCTGGAGGAAGTGCCCCAAAGAACGCAAAAACAATTCAATCGACTGGTAAGGTTATGGCAACGGTTTTTAGGAACTTTAAAGTATTTTATTGATTGACTATCTGCAAAATGGTAAAACAATAAATTCAAACAAAATGCATATGTGATTTAATATGAGATGAATATAGATAGAAAATAATTAAATGCTCGGTGGTTGAGTGGTTAAAGCAGCAGATCATGATACGTCATGACCCGAGTTCAAATCCCAGCGGGTGCTGATGAGTGGAGTAGAAGCTAGTTGTCCCCTAGCTAAAGATTTGATTATTATTTTTCTTGTCTTCTTCAATCAAAAATTATTGATCACAGCAAATTTGTATTGTAAAAAATGCTTCTCAAGAAAAAACTTGAACTATAACCCGTTGTACAAATATACAAAAAAAAATTTTATAAATTCAGAGTACTACACGTATTGCAAACTTTTGGATCAATTAAATGTACAAATTCGAGAAAAACGTCCTGGCTTACAACGCAAAAAAATAATTTTTCATCAAGACAACGCACCAGCGCACAAGAGTGTTTTAACAATGGCTAAAATCAGCGAATTAAAATACGAGTTGCTTGACCACCCACCTTATTCTCCTGATTTAGCTCCCAGTGACCTTTACCTGTTCCCAAATCTAAAAAAAATTCCTTGCAGGCAAGCGTTTTACCTCAAATGAAGATGCAATTACAGTTGTAAACCACTATTTTGAAGACCTTGAGGAAAACTATTTTAATCAAGGGATAGAATTGCTGGAAAAGCGTTGGACTAAGTGTATTGAAGTTTCAAAATAAAAATATTTTAAACAAGTAAGAGTGTAGTATATTCGGCTGGGCCGAGTCTAAAATACCCTTCACGATAGTCACGAATATGTATAGTATATTAAAAATGTGACATTAATATGGTCGGTTATATATGAAACGATATGGAAATTTTCTTTTTTCTGTATTTTAGTAACCTTCTTTTATAACGAGAATTGCTTTTCAGCAAAAAAAAAAAAAAAATTTTTTTAATGGAAAAATCGGTTCAGGCTATATCTCGGGTATATATGGCCCGATATCGAAAATTTTAATTTTCCATATTTATATAACCTTATATCATTACCAGAACTGCTTTTGAGTACAACAAATTGTTTAAGTTCGCTTACGCGATATTTTCATGAAAAACCTGATTTAGGCTATATCTCGGGTATATCTGGACCGATATCAGAAATTTTAATTTTCTCTATTTTCGTAACCTTCTTTTATGACAAGAACTGCTTTTCAGCAAAAAACAAATGTTATTGGAAAAATCGGTTCAGCCTATATCTCGAGTATATATGGACCGATATCGGATATTTTCTTTTTCCATATTTATATAACCTTATTTCATTACCAGAACTGCTTTTGAGCACAAAAAAGTTGTTTAGTCGGCATTTTCATCAAAAAACCCGTTAGGCTATAGACCGGGTATATATGAACCGATATCGGAAATTTTCATTTTCCATATTTATGTAACCTAATTTCATTAGCAGAACTGCTTTTGACCACAAAAAGTTGTTTAAGTTCGCTTACGCTGCATTTTCATGAAAACCCCGGTCTATGCTATATCTCGGGTATATATGTCCCGATATCTAAAATTTTTATTTTTCATATTTATATGACCCTATTTATTACCAGAACTGCTTTTGAGCACAAAAAAACTGTTTAAGTTCGCTTACGCGATATTTTCATGAAAACCCGATTTGGGCTATATCTCGGGTATATATGGACCGACATGGAAAATTTTCATTTTTCATATTTATATGACCCTATTTCATTACCAGAACTGCTTTTGAGCACAAAAAAGTTGTTTAAGTTCGCTTACGCGACATTTTCATGAAAAACCCGATTTGGGCTATATCTCGGGTATATATGGACCGACATCGGAAATTTTCATTTTCCATATTTATGTAACCTAATTTCAATACCAGAACTGCTTTTGACCACAAAAAAGTTGTTTAAGTTCGCTTACGCGGCATTTTCATGAAAACCCCGGTCTAGGCTATATCTCGGGTATATATGGACCGATATCGGAAATTTTCATTTTACATATTTATGTAACCTAATTTCAATACCAGAACTGCTTTTGACCACAAAAAAGTTGTTTAAGTGGTTTAGGTTCGCTTACGCGACATTTTCATGAAAAACCAGGTTTGGGCTATATCTCGGGTATATATGGACCGATATCGGAAATTTTCATTTTCCATATTTATGTAACCTTATATAATTACCAGAACTGCTTTTGAGCAAAAAAAAGTTGTTTAGCTTCACCTATGCGACATTTTCATTAAAAATCCGATTTGGGCTATATCTCGGGTATATATGGACCGATATCTGAAAAAAAAAATTTTGTCTTTTAGTCACCATGCTTAATAAGTGTGTGAAGTTTGAAGCAAAACGAACAACTTTTGTTTTCAAAAATTTTCATACAAAACTGCAAAAAAAAATGGCTTTTTTCGGAATTTTGAATATATCTCAGCTATACGTAGACCGATATTACTCAATTTTAATAGCAAACCCATGAATCGATGGGGTAAAAGAATGGTGAAAGAAAAAAGTTTCTAAGTCTAATGGTTTTCTCAGAAACGGTATTTCAACAGCGGACAGACGGACAGCCGGACAGACGGACAGACGGACATCGCTTAATCGACTTTTCCATTAATTCTGATTCAGAATATATATACTTTATAGGGTCGCAAAAAAAACTGTAGAAATTACAAACGGAATCACAAACTTATATATACCCTTTACATTTTTGTGAAGGGTATAAAAAACTAACTATTCTCTACCATTGATAGGCAAAGAAGTTTCCGAACCGCCCTCGTATACGAACGATTAATGGTGACATAGACAAACCCAAATTGATACGAATGTGAGTGACTAGCTTTCTTTCGCATACATTTTCATTCGATATGGCCGAACAGGCTGTAACTATTTTTTTAAATTATAAAACATTAATTTTTAAGCTTTAACATTTATTTAGCTGTATAAAAAAAGGAAGCTAACAATAAAAGCAGAAACCAGATGCACCAATTTTTCTTTATATATCGCTCCTGTAATGCAACATAGTCATATCTCAAAAATGAGTTTTTCGAGTTAACAATGAGGAATTGTTAACAGTACCACCTTCTTTATTGTGCCAAAACTTTATTCAAATAACTTTTAAAGTTTTTCCTTTAGGAGATATTTTCTTAAAAAACTAAGCTAAAAATTATAAATGAAGTTTTCTCCAAACAAGTTTTATTGAGTTACGACTATGTTGCAATAAAGGAGCGATATATTCTCTTTGAGTTTTCGGCCTCCTGACAAAAAAATTGCAGTAATAATAACAACAAGTAATAATATAATTTATAAAAATGTCTTCAATGTTAAAAAGTAAACTTTATTGCCAATTCTGTTAACCGGCAATAGTAGTTAAACAGTTGTGTAGTAGTCGTGTTTGAAATATCATACTTTTTGGGGAGGGCGAAAAAAATAAATCTTTTATCCTCCAGCCCACCAGCAACAAGCCGAAGTGTAGCCAATGTCAACCACCTTGACACCCAGCCATCAAATAAAATATAGAAAAAATATCAACACGCACAAAAGCTGCTATGCCAGAGACAAAAAAAAAAAATAAATAAATAAAATAGAAGCAGTGAAACCCACCCTCATTGCGGCTGCTTGATTCATTTTCCATTTTTGTACGCGGCACGTAAAAGAAATAAAAATTATATCCAAGTATTGACCAATACTTTAGTCTCACACCATTTTATGCTTGGATTTTCCTTTATTTTTCTTTGAGCCTTCCGTTGAAAATGTTTCCCTATTGTCCACAATCAAGGATATTTTTTTCTTTTAATGTTCTTGTTGTATTTATTTTCAGAGGGATTTCAGCATTTTTTTCTAGTTTCGTTTTTCGTAATTTTTTCCAACTTTTTATCATTGCTTTTCTCATTTTTTTATTCTTTTTTTTTGTGAATAATTTTTTTATTATTTGCCTTTGGGATGGAGTGTGGTGGGGATATTAAAAATGGTATGAAAAACTTTTTCCTTTTTTTTACATTTTTTCTTTGTGCACTTTTTCATTTAGGAAAATGCTTTTTTTGTGTTGTTTTCGAAAGCAAACACCAACTGCGACTTTCTGACTGCCTGGGCGCTGGTCAGCGCAGTTTCGTAATGAAAAGTACAACAAAGACAATGTGAATGGTCAAACAATATTGGAATGAATACGAATATATATTAATGGGCATTTTCGTATTTGGACACAGACAAAATACTAACAAACAAACCAAATAAAAACCACCTTGCCAGGAAGGAGTAGTCAGGATTTTTGTATTTCATATCTCTCACGTTGGACCATTGTGTATTTTTTCGGCTACTTTTTGTTGCTAAAGGAGGAGGCTCTGTGTTCAGTGGTCAGTTGCAACCATGACCTAAAAAGACCAACAAAAATTATGAATGAAATGTTTTTTTTCCAACACGATTTTTGTTTTGTATGTTTTTAAAATGGCAAGAAAATACTCTGCCACCTTTTTGGTCAAACTGGTGCAGAAATTGTGTGTAAATTTTTTTATACGTTTTTGGCCCATTTTTTTTAAGTGTGTATATTTTTTTCAAAATAAAAGTAAAAGCTTGTTATTATTTTTATGGCTACTGCTGTTTCGTCCTTTTAGTCGTATGTCGTTTTGGGTGTTTGTGCTTGTTTGGATTTCTTTTTGCTTTCTTTTTCCTGCCGGTTTTTCGACAGGGTGTTGTGGGTGTTTGAACTGTTAAGCCATGTTTGATGGTCAATTTTACTCTCAATATTTTTTTCTTTTCTAAAAACTTTTTTTATTTGTGTCAATTTTTGTGTTTAATTTTCCTTTTTGTTTTCATGTTTTGTGAAACTGTCTGCGATTTCAATTTTGACGTTAATACAGAAATTTATTATTGTTTTATCTGACATTTCGTTATTTTCGCTGGTTCAGTAACAATTTATATAAAAATTGTGAAAAAAAGAAAGGCACTAAATGAAATTTGCCGTTAAAATCTTTATAAGTATATTATTTTTAAGGAAGAATCAAATTCGTGTACCAAAGCCTCTGGTTTTAACACAAAAAAAAAAATTTAAATGCTTTAGGTTAGCTACAAAGAGATCGATAACTTTTGCCTTACATGGAAAATAAATCGATGAGTGTGAAATAAAAATTATTAATAATAAATTAATTTAGACCAAGATTAGTGAATGCGACCGCAATTTGTTTATGGAGAAAGGCTGTTTAGAGTGGCCTGTTTCGACATAAGACCAAAATTATAAGAAAAATGTTTTGTTCCTTGAACCTTCAAAAGCATAAGTGTTTTTTATCGGTTCTTATTATTATTATTACTTGGGTGCTATGTGGCCCTCATCGGCCACTTGCATTACCGGTTAATTACCACAAGAAACTGGACTAGCTGCTTCATTGGAAGTGATAGTAAGTTTCATTCTCTCAAAGTATGCGCTCGTAGCAGCCTATATCTTTTGTGTCCCAGTGCTTTACAGTGGGGGATCCAGTGCTCCACTGACTCCTGCTCCTCACAGTAGAATCTGCAAATATCTGTGTTTAGAAATGCCCATCCATGCTTAAGCAGGTGTAATGAAATGTCAGTGCACCTGTCAGTGCTTAGGCTTGTGAATGTTATCAGAAAGGCATTCGACGATAAAAAGTATTATTCAGCTCTATTCATTGACGTTTCCAAAACTTTTGCCAAAGTTAGGCATGATGGCTTAACGCATAAAATAATATTGAACTAGCCTGCAAATACTCACAAGCTGTTAGAGAGCTGCTTATATAAGTGAAAATCCGTCATTAAGCAAGGTGACTTCAAAAGCTCCGCTCAGCCAATCGAAGCTGACGTTCCCCAGGGTAGCATATTGAGTCCAACTTTATATTTGATTTATGCTTCAGATATGCCAACGAGCTGCAAAATTTGCACTTTAATTTTTGCAAACGAAGACTATAAATTAGCATCACGAAATTTGCAAGAACATATTTTTATATTGGGGAAATAGCTGAAACTTTGAAAATCAAAGTAAACGAACGAAAATGTCATATTCACTAAATTGTTCCGCAATACACTGGAGTCAAATATTTATCTCGCCCGTAGACTAACATGGAAGACTCACGCTTCTGCATCCAATATTGAGATAGCTTCATGGTATGTAAAAAAAGTCCCCAATCCACCTTGGATTTACCTTGGCGTATTCCTAACTAGGGCACTCTGTTTTTCGGGTAAAGAGGGGAAGGAGTTTCTCGTTGGTTGCAGCAAATAAAACTCTAGGAAGCCGCATGACTTATGTTGTGTTGGTTTCCGAAACCCTTACCAAGGGTTTAAATTGTACACTTAGAGGCCCGCCCGGGAAACAGGTCTTGCCTTGACGTATTCCTAACTAAGGCACTCTGTTTTTCAGGTAAAGAGGGGTAGGGGTCTCTCGTTGGTTGTAACAAATAAAACTCTAGGAAGCCGCATGACTTATGTTGTGTTATCTTCCGAAACCCTTACCAAAGGTTTAAATTCTACACTTAGAGGCCCGCCCGGGGAACAGGTATTACCTTGGCGTATTCCTAATTAGGGCGCTCTGTTTTTCGGGTAAAGAGGGGATGGGGTTCCTTGTTGGTTGCAGCAAATAAAACTCTTGGAAGCCGCATGGATTATGTTGTGTTGTCTTCCGAAACCCTTACCAATAGCTTAAATTGGTAGAACGAGGATCAGCATAGCCCCTGCTTGCAGTTCAAACAGCGCTGATCATGGTTGAGGTGCCTACCTTGGCTGAAACGTTTTGGCTGTGGTTGAAACCTAAAACACAGGAAGGGGGTGTTAGTATCCTTGATAATTGTTTTTTCGGGGACTAACAAACTCCCGAGGGTCTGTTACCTTTACAACAGATACCTGTAGTGTGAGGAACCAGTGCGATGGTTGACGGGGGAGGTTGGTTAAGGATTGATGCTGCTAGTGGGCTGCGGCCTACCAACTCATTAAGCCTTGTCTTGTATTGATTGCTGGGAAATTGCATACAGGTGGGATTAGAAGGTCCGAACTCCTCAACAAGAAGTTGCTCATATGACCGCAATCATATGGCAAGAACTGCTACCTGTGTGAGCCTAGTCAGCCACATGGGGGCGCTGGTGAATCGTGAATAATTCACTCCGTGGAACTGGTCCATCATCAGATAAGGTCGAACGGCAGGTGCTGATGTAAATCTTTATCACAGCGCTTTGCCTATGGAATAAGTTACCTACAGACGTGTTTCCTGTCTGTTATAACGTTGTAATGTTCAAGTTAAATTTTCATAAATACTACTCCCTCTTTTCCCCTCCTCACAACCTATTTTCCTAGTTCTGGTACAATGCACTGCTTATGTAGGGGTTATCCCCTGAGTACTGGTCCCAGTTAAAAACAAAAGCAGAAAAACCATCAGAGCGTTGAAAAGGTGATTAACCAATAAAACACAAGCAAAAAGCAATCTTTTGTCTAGCATTATCTGGACTTAAGTAAATAAAATTTTTCAATATTACATAATTTTTTTCTATATTAATTAATTAATTTTTAGTTTTAAGACTTATTTTTAGTTCTTTTAGAAGATACAATAAATAATTTAAATGAAAAAAAGAAAAAAATTATAAAAGTATAAAAATAAGCTGCAGGTTGCACATTTAAATCGAGGACATAAAACATGATGGCTGATCGCAGTGAGAACGATAGCGTATGGAAAATAACGGAAAAATATTTGTTGTTTGTTATGCCGCAACACGTTTAGCTTTTACTTTTGTTTTGTTTTATTTTTACTTATATTATTTTCCCTGGCTTTATTGTTCATTTCCCAGGAGGCGGCTATAGAATTCAGCTGTTTTTTTTTTAAATAAAAACTCCTATTGACAGAGAATAAAAAAAAAGCCTTAAAACAACTTTAATTTTATTTTTGTTTTTAAATCGCCTACAAAAAGTCTACTTAAAACATTATTTGCTTAAACCGTCTACTTTTGTTATTATATGACTGACTGTCCTTTTTTTGTCTATTTCCCTTTTTTCATTAAGTTTGACGCGGCTCTGCAAAGAAAGTTTGTATTTAAGCCCCACTCCAGCGCACATAAAAAACGAATTTGCAAAAGGGTGTGTCACAAAAATGCATTTTACCACATGGTGCATACTTTTTGGCGTTATGAAAAATTGCAAAAGGAACACAACATAAATAAAAACAATTTTTCTTTTTGCTCACCCAACACGGGGATGAATTACGCGAAAAGTGAAAAATTGTATTAAACAAATATTTGTAAAGGCAGAGCACAGGAGTTTAGTACTTTTTTTTTGTGTTAAAACGTGTAAAACGGTCAAACGCTTTTTAAAGGGGTGACATTTGTTCAACACAAGTACATGCTGTTCAGTTGCAAAGCACATTTTATTTTTTACTTTAACTCAGACATGTCACACATCTTTACAATTTGTTTTTTAATCGCATGTTTTAAAAATTTCAATTTAAAATTAAATAATTAAAACTAAAACTTAATATTCTCAAAACAAAACAAAAAAAAAAACCGAGTTAAAGAGACACACAAAACTTTGGAGCGGTTTTCATTTAAATTTTCTTAATACCATATTCTTTTCTGTGAATAGAATATTATTGATTATTTTCCTAGACAGTAAACGTTTTTTTTGGTTGCAAAGTTTCCAATAATGTTTCTGAAAGAAACTGGTCCACTCTATTTTTGAAAATAAGCTTTTTGGTTAACTTAATTTCACAATGATCTGGTGAATAAATCCTTGGAATATCTGCTTTATATTTGGCAAAGTTGTTAAATTTATTTTTATGTGTGGGGAGCTCAAATGATCATGGATGTCGTTGGAGAAAATCAGCTATCGTAAGATCGTAGAAACGATAATGCGCACATCTGCATTGATAATTACTGGTGTTACCGGCACCATACCATCGAACATACTTTTCACCATGCTGAGCTGGCTACCAGCTGATCTCATGGTGAAGGAAATAGCCAAGAATCACGCTATGGTCAAGAAGGATGTGGAAGTAGGCCACATATGGTCATGAGAAGAGTAGTGGTCCTTCCCGAAAATATTGATTACTGCTTACCGACTTTACTGCCCGTTGAGATATTTAATGTAATTTTGGCAGGCATATATTGTCAAAAATTCGTGCTTGAGTTTTACACAGATGGATGCAAGTCGGCAGTTAGTAGGGGTTTCTTTATCCCTGTGTATGAGAGGATGCTTAGTTTTATGCTGCAAAATGAGTGTAGCGTAACGCAGCCGGAAATCGTGGCTATAATTAGGGCACCTAACCAGTTGAGATACTTCAGAGTATACAGGAGACCACGCGACTTTATACTGCTGCGACGTCCAGGTTAGTTGGTGAATGCCAGATACCTCTAAACGGGAAAGCGAAACATTCGAATCTGGAGCTTAACCGTATGAACTGGCAAAGGCCGGGGTCCGATTACATCAAGGAGATCTAGAAGAGCTGCAAGAAGCAAGTATAGCGTTAACTTTTTGCGACATCTTTAAGACAGATATGGTCTAGGTATAATAATGGGAGCACTATTACCCTAAGCGACCTGATCCAACAGAGGTTGTACTCTACTGTGGCGGTCCTGACGGGACATGTCAGCATAGCGACGCATGCAATAATATAAAATTTTCCATTTTATGATTTCTGTAGAAGTTGTAAAGACGAAGAGGAAGTAGAACCTGTTGATCACTTCCTCTGCTGGTGTATATTGTAGCACGGTTTGGCAGAAATATCGGAATATGATGAAGGTGGTTTGGACTCCTTTATCCAATCTTTGGGTTGATTCTGAACTGGATCAATGTATATCTGTTGAGATACATATCACACTCAGGCATCACAATGGGGCCGTATAGGACTCCAGTGAGCTTATAGCCCATCAAACCTATTCCAACCTAACTTTATTCTACTGATGCTTAGGCTAACATTTATGCAATGTTGACATATGGACACAAAAGCAGGAAACACAAAAGTAGTTATGTATTCTTTTCTATTTCTTTTATTTTACATTTTTGCTTTCGTATGCAGTTTCAAATATAACTACTTAAAAACTCCTGTTCAATAAAATTGCTTTTATCTTTTTAAGCATTTAATGCTGTCACATTAAAAAATTTTGTTGCATAATTTTATCGGTGGAATTTTGTTAGCAGCATTTTGCAATTAACACAAATTTCCTGGACACTTCCCTTTGCCACCATTAGTTGTATCAGCGGCAGCAGCTACATTTTTGAGTTTGTCTTCTATTTTGTGTTGTATTTTTTTCTCTTAATGTCTAGCTTAGGAAAGATACTTTTAGATATTTCTGGGCAATTATGTTAATTTTCAATGCAAATAACATTTAATTGAAGTGTTGGTAGTATTTCTATTTTATTATTAGTTTTTTTTTCCAAGTCTTTATTTTTGCTCTGGCACAAGACCACACCTTGGAGCCAACGCAAATGGTAATAAAATTAAACCATATTTTCTTATATTTTACTGCAGCAAAATATGCAAATACCACTCATAGTGCTAATGGTAATTGTAGCTAAAGCTAAAGTATTAATTGCCAATAATTATATTGGTTTTAGTTTCATTTAATTTTTTTTTCTTCCTTTTTTTAAGAGCAGAAGGTTTTTTTTATTTTTAATATAAAAAGGCGAAGAAAAGGTCTCTGGTTTTGTATTTTTTTAATATTAAAACAAAGTTTTGTAAAAAAAATATTGTGGCTGATTAACATATGCTCTATTTGCATATAGCTTGTTTTTGTCTTAAAGTATGCTTAAAGGTTTGCACATATTTATACATATGCTATATTTTTATTTAGCTTGTTTTTGCCTGAAAGTAGACTTTAATTTTTACAAATATTTAAACTCATACTTTATAAACATTTAGCATGTTTTTGCCTTAAAGTATGCTTAAATTTTGGCACATATTGAAATATATGCTTTATTTTATATGCTTAATATCGATTTAGCTTGTTTTGCCTAAAAGTATGCTTTGATTTTTATAGTTAGTTTTATTGAGACTTCCTTTTTTCCATATTACAGATTTAGGCAACATTCATTTTGTGAAACTTAAAACTGTAATGTATTATTTTAAAAACTTTTTTTTTTGTTTGTTAATGCGTCACGCTTATAAAAATTAAAAGAAATATAATGTAACAAATTTAAAAATAAGTTTAGCTATTTACAATGTTTGCTCCCGGCACTTTCAATTCTAGTAAAGCTTCGTTTACAATTAATGAGCTTACTACTAAAACGTATACAAAACAAATCTAAAACTTGGGAACACATATTTAAATACATACTCTTAATGCATTTATATTGTTTTTACCAGAAAGTATGCTTTAATTTTTACACATATTTAAACATATGCACTATTTGCATTTAGAATGTTTTGCCTTAAAGTATGCTTTAATTTTTACACATAATTAAGCAGTTGAATGCAAAAGAAGTTTTCCTCTGCTTGTTTAACTTCTCATATTCATTATTTTGCAGCTTTTCTTTTACTAAACAACAAAACCGCATTACTGTGGAAAAAAAGGAAAAAAGAAAAAAATGAGCAGTGAACACCACTTCTAACGTGGTAAATCGAAACTTAATTTATGACTGACTGGCAGCTTTTTTTTTTATTTGAAATCATTCTGCTCTTAATTTACTTCTTTTTTTTTATTCTTGTTTTGCTCCATTATGTTTTCAGTCTGAAGTGAATGTCCTGTTTTATAAAACGAACCTTGCACTAGCTTCCATATATAGATGCATAGTTGTAGGTGTTAAAACATCAAACCATTTAATATACTAAACTATAAAATGAAGCAAATAAAAAAAAGTGTACAACAGCAAATGGTTTGCAAGTATTAAAAAAACAAACAAGAAAAGAAATTTATTTCTCATACACATGGCAGTCTTATGCAATGATGTGTAATGAATTAACTTTTTAACATATTTACTAGTGCTCAATTGCATATGCTAGGGCGCAAGGTTGTGTAAGTGTGAGTTTATGCAGTAGTTAACAATTGTGGACATTCCCGTAGGTTCGTTGGCTTGCACATGCATGTGCTGGCATACACTTACACACAATTAAGATGTTTACATGTGTGTATGTGTATATGTATGTCTGTGCGCTGTTTTTTATATCTGTTGTTTTTTTTTTTCTTTAATAATGGTTGTTTAATAAGTTGGGACAGTCTGAAGTTTTGTATGCGAGCATGGCTGCTGTTGGTAGCCGTCGATAATGCAGTTGACTTCCTGTTGGTTCCATTTACTCTCATGCTTAATTCATTGTATATTGGTCGATATTATTATTATCACTTTTTTCTCATCTTTTTTTTTTTTAATTCACATCATATGGCTGTCATAAAAAATTACATGTTACCGAGATTTCTATACAGTAACTTTAATTATAAAAAAAAGTTTGCACAAATCAAAAAACATAAATGATGAGCAGTTTTTAAGCCAGCAAGTTGTTGATTTTTTACTTTAAAGAAATAAATTCGCTGGTGTAGCCGTTTTATAATTATTAAAGAATTGAATAAAAAATTTGTACAGATTGGGGGGGCACAAATAAAAGTTTTTGCATTAAATATTTCTTTAATAAGTATTACTCTAAATCAAGTAAAAAACAATCAGTAATCAGAGTGATTCGGTAACTTTTAACGATTCGATAATCGTAGCTATTCTTCCAAAGGGTGATACAACCATAATGTACAATACTAATTGTGAGTCACACCTTTAGGCCGACTTGTTTGTGGCACTTAATTTGTCATATCTTTGTTTCAGTATTGCAAAAATTTAATCATGGAGAATTATACAATTGGGCAAGGCGTTTAGATTGTTGAAGCCCTCTATGAAGATTTCAAATGACTTCACGATAGGAAACATTGTGTGTAAATTTCAGCAAACCGGGTCAGTACATCTGTGCATCAATGCCAAATTCATTCTCTGGAAAACATTGCTGTTGTATAGAAAGACGCTAGAACCGTCAACCTCTTCTTACCGTCAGGCCCAGCAATGGAATTTTGAATAAAAAATTGAGTGCATATACTAACAGCGTTCAACTTACTCAAGTTCCAGTATAGCGCACACAATATTGTTAAGAATTTTTGTCACATCTAACCCAGTAAGCAGCTGTTGGTACGACACATTCAAACAAACAAGATAAAACTAAAAATATAATACATAAACATACACGATTTAAAGTACGTAAAATTCCAAGTAAACCAACTACAAATGATGTTGTTGTTTTTCTTGGGTTCTTGGTATTCGTTGTATTATTGTAGTGACTTGCTTATTATACGCAAGCATGTGTGTGAATGTGTATATGCGTAAATTATGAATGGCTAGAATAATCGTGATAATTGTAAAATATTTTAATGAAGTATAAATAGCAGGCAGGTCGGTGGCAATGAGTCAGTTTATTTTTAAGTTTTGTGCAAGACAGTCATAATTCAAAGTAAGCAAGTCTAGTGTTTTGGTACACAGTGCTATCAAGTGTAAATAAAAAAGCGAATTATATAAGTACTGTATATTCAACAAGTGTGTGAGTCATTACTTCATTTGCAATTGAAGAATCCACAAAAATGTTTTTATAGGCAAAAACGTAACAATATATAAAGGTCATCACGATCCCTGAGTACTGGTCCAAGAAAAAAATACAGTTGCAATCTAAAAACCATTTTAATCATAGTCAATACGCCAAACGTTTGGTTATACAGAGAGAATGTGAAATTAATTTACATCAGTACTCGGCTTGACGGCATTATCTGATGATGTACTAACTTCCCGGGGGAAATTATTCACGATTGCCTAGTGCCTATTCTCCATGTGGCCTGTAAGGCTTACACAGGGCATATGGGAAACTAATTCCTAAAGAACTCGGACTTTCTAACAATTCCCAGACAGTCAAAGCAAGATAAGACTTAATGAAGCGAAGTCCATTAATAGCATCGGCCCTTAGTCAACTTACACATCTAACAATCAACACTGGCTGCTTACATTACATATATATGTTACAAGACAGCAGAACCTCGGCGATTATTTGCCACGAAAACCGGTATTGCACTATGGTGTAGGGAAACTGGTCCCTCTTTCTGCGGTTATGTTAGAAACCCCTATCAGAATGTTTCAGCCAAGATGTAGGAACCTAAATCATGATCAGTGCTGGAATGACCTACAACAAGAACTTCTCGGGATCCTGCTGACCCGTGTTCTGTAAATTTTGACCCGTGGTGAGGGTTTCGGAAGTCCAACAGGACATAGGCTATAAGGTTTCCTAGAGTTTTATTTGCCACAGAAAACACAGGATCCTGTTTTGGTGTACATCAATGGAAAACGTGCTACCCGGAGGCGGTTGAACAGACAGATTGTGAAAACGTTTCATGTCAGCTCAACCTACATAAAACCTAATCTGCTGATGGACCAACTTCATGGGGTGAATTATTCACGATTTTCCAGCCTCGCTATGTGGATTTCAAGGCTCACACGGATCGCAAATTTTTCAATATGAGCAAACCGATTGCTGTAGAGCTCGGGCCGTCTAATACTTCCCGTATGCAATTTCCCGTCAAGGTTTTATAGGTTGATAGGCCGTAGTCCTCATTAAACAGAAGTGAATGAAACCTTTACAAAGAAAATCATCTTCAGCGACGAAGCACCCTTTCACTTCTGCAGAATTGCAGCATTTCGGCAAATGAAAATTTATAAGTGATTCTTGAAAAGCCAGTTTATTTAAAAGAAGTAACTATTTGGTTTGGTTTATGGATCGACTTCTTCGGGAATGAGGTCAGCCACGCAGCTACCGTGAGGTGTTCTTTATCGCGAGATTCTGATGGACTTCATGTGACCAGAAATTGAAAACATGTACCTAGACGATATGTGATTCCAACAATAAGGTGCCACTTGTCACGCAGCCAACGAAACAATGGCTGCTGTGAGCGAGAAATTCAATGGCCATTTTTTCAATTGGGCACCGTTTGACTTTTTTGGGTATACTGAATAAAAAAAACTCTACTTCAATAAGTACGGTTCGAGAACGATATTAAACTTCAATTATGTCTCAGCGTAATTGAAAATGTGAACCAAAGAATAGAGCTAAGCCACCAAAGTCGTGACCAGCAATTGGTTAATATTTTGTTTTACAGATAATTGTCATAAAGGTTTCTATTATAATAAAATAGCATTTGGCTATTCGCTAAAAGCTATTCTATTTACTTCAATTGTTTAACCCAACACATGCAAAATCATGGTGTTACAACAGTTTTTTTTATTTCAAACATCCATGTCACAGAGTAATATTTCGTACGGAAGCGGAATTGAGTATGATTTGATGGTTACTTAACAACAGATAAACTGAAACACCTTTCGGAATGAAATTAGTTCTGCTTTCAAGCATGAAACTAGTATTGGTTCATAGGAATGATTTCATTCCGAAAATAATTTTATATATTTGTTTTTTGAATAGTCAACAGACGGATTTAATCCCGTTTCCAAATGACATCGAATTCTGTAACATGAATATATACTTCCTTTTTAAAAAATATTTTTATTCCAATCAATGACTAAATTTTTCGTTTTTGGAAGAACTACAAATCGGTTTAAATTTCACATGTGAACGGAATTGCGACATGGCTGATTATAACTAATTCAGCTGCAGCATTTTCTATTCAGCAATATACGAATACTCATGGATGGTATAAATATTGAGGAATCGGAAGATCTTGATGTTCTTGGAATGAAGATACAGTTTGATGTACGCTGGACTGAGCATATTTTTCATGTCTCTAAAGAAGAATTCAAGTGCTTTGGGTTTTTGAAACGGAGTAAAATGTATTTCACTCCGTCCGATCTCCTTACTACATCTGACTGAAAATGGAATACAACTCTCATGTTTGGGCCGGTGCACCAAATTCTATTTTGGGGTTACGCAGGAGAGGGCGAAGAAGTTTATCTGTGACAGTAGGGCATCCAACTCTATTGACTCGCTGGAGCATCGACGCAGAGTGGGGTGCGTTACTCTGTTCTATCGTTACTACAATGGATTTTGCTCTTATTTTATTCCCGAAACTTGCACATTTTTACGAAGCACGCATTCATCGTCGAGAGCTCATTGCCGATTGGCCGGGAAATCGTACCAAGCATTATAGAGAGAATTCGGGTTTCAGCCGTACGCTTCGGCTGTGAAATAAGTTGCCTGCTGACGTCTGTCTTATAATGTTGGAAGGTTCAATTCAAATATTTACAAACACTACTTCCTCTTCCTTCCTTTTCACAACCTAGTTCTGGTACAATGCAATGCATATGTAGAAGTCATCCCCTGAATACTGGTCCAAGATAAAAATAAGAAAAATGAGTATGAAAAAAATCCAATATTTAAAAACTTGTTTTGGTTTATTAACAAAATCCATCTCCTTCAGACTAAGCTCAACTTTGCAAAACTTTGTAAATTATCAAATTATTATCCTGATATTATTTTAGCCAAAATTTTTTTTAATTCAGCTGCGAAATTTTAAATTCTGCCAGCAAATACTCAAGCAATAGTAATAATTTAAAAATATAATATTAATAATATAATATTATATTTTTATTTTCTAAACATATAATATGGCCCTATTCATAAAAAATAATGTATGTTTATTAAATACTTATTTGACAAATCTTCCATAGAAATTTGTCAAATAACAGTTTAATAAACATACAATAATTTTTATGAATAAGGGCAATATTGTTTTGCGTATCTATTAATTTTCCTAAATATAAAATATTTTACTTTTTCGTTTTGTCATTCAGCTAAGATTATCTTAATTAGCTGGCTGACATTTTAACTTGTTGCTGATTGAATAAAATTCTTGTGCTCTGCAAATCAAATCTTTAATATTCAGCCAATATTATTTCAAGTCAGCAGGGAAAGCTTTTAGGGTTCTTATGATACTGGCTTGTTTTATTTAGCTGAATAAGTTCTTTTATTCGGCTGAATAACTTCTTAGGCAAATTATCAAAATGATGTTTAAGATTATGTTCTTAAAATCTCAAAATTTTCAGTGAATGATAACCAAGTTCTCATTCTTTTATAATTAAGCTGATCATAATACGAGTATTTTTGAATTCAGTGGCAAAAATATCGTAAAATGTCAGCTAAAAAAGTCAGCTAAAAAATTAAATGTTCTTTAGGCTTCAAATACTCTTAATAAATTTCCTTGATTTCGCAGCATATTCTCATATTCAGCATAATTATATGGATACAATTAAAAACCTATCAGAAGTTGTTGCCGACGTGGCGGACTTATTTTAAAAGTCTAAGTACTCTATTATATGTTTAATAAATTGATTCCAAATAACTGCGATTATTCGGTCATATAAAGAATGTGTAATATAAAATCAGTTAATTAAATTATATTCTCATTTATTTGAATAATTACATTTGAAAACAATTGCCGTCTGAATTATGAAAAGCAACAGCAAACATTTAATTTAAATAATTACAATCAACACATCAAATGTTTACAGTGATTCTCTTTCCTTCTTTCTGTTTAATGTCCCTTCCGAAACTTTCCATGTAGGTGTTAAATTATCATCATTTCGCTGACGTTTAAGTCTGTGCTGGTGGTCTCTTTTTTATTTGATATTCTGCTCAGGAGTGTGCATTTATTTTCAAATCACACTTAACAACAACATTTACATTTATTTCAATTATTATTTTCTCCCATTTTTTTTTTTTTGCATATTATTAGCTCACTTGGAAATAAAACAGTTTCAATAATGTAATTGTTAATTTAATTTTGTTAATTTCAACAGTTGTCAATAAGAGCTTAAGTAGCTTGCAACGTGTCAATAGCTTGTTTGATGACGAACACCCTCTCTATGGAATGCCCCATACCAACATTCCAACAACTTAAAGTCCATAAATTAACAATAAACACAATAACCATTCATTTGTTTGCACTTTTTTCATTCCTGTTGCACAAAACGTCGATACTATAAATACGATACCATACAGAGCTCATATTTATACTGACAATTATTTAATAATAATCATGAGTATTAATAAGGTGTTATTTAAAAACATATTTAACATTTTCAACCAGCAAAAAATTTCCAGATAAATAAAAAATTAACAAAAAATTTTATGTGATTAAATATTTTTGCGAAAATTTCAGCCGGTATATCGCTCAAATTTCTTTTTTGTTTGTTTACAGAAATTTTTCCACATAAAATTTTTAGCCAAAGTTTTTCGCAAGAATTTTTTTTTAACAAAAAATCAAAGTTTTCCTATCAAAATTTTTCTATAGAAAGTTTTTTGATCAGAACTTTTTTAATCTAAAATCGCCTATAAATTTTTTTATCAGAATTTTTCAAAAAATATTTTATCTAAAATTTTTCCACAAAAAGTTTTTTCAACTAAATTTTCTTGTATAAAATTTTTCGCGTAAAATTTTTGTAAAGGGAACTTTACGATCAAAATTTGTCTACAGATGATTTCAAAAATTTATTATACAAAGTTTCTTTCATCAACATTTTTCAAACAATCATTATTCAACAAAATTAATAATGTTTAATTATATCATATTATAGCAAATATTGTGATTCAATTTTTTAATTAAAAAAGCTTAAATCAAATTTTTATATGGAAAATTTAGTGATTCAAAATTTTTTCCTCAAAATTTTCTACAATAATTTTTTTACGCAATTGAGTCTATTATTCGCTATACTATCATTTAAATTCGATACAAATCAAAAAATTATAAACACTTGTTTTTTCTTTCCTAGCTGTCTTTCCTGAATGTCGACATTTCATAGGAGCTACACTAATCATCAGCAGACTTGGAAACTTTTAAAACATATTGTCAAACACTCAACGTTTTATGGTTAAAGCATTTTTCTTTTTAAATTCTCAATAGTTTATGTAGATTGTTGGGACATAAAGTTAAATTTTTGACAATATCTTTCAAAAGTTTCCAAGTCTATCGATAATTAGTTTCTAAGTCTATTGAAAAGTATTTATTTTCGATATTTCGATAACAATTTGTTATCATCGCCGGAAAATTAAAATTTTACATAGAAATTTTCCTGACGATGATAACAACTTGTTATCGAAATATCGAAAATAAATACTGTTAAATTTTTTATATAAAATCAAAAGCTGCAAAAATAAGAAATAATTAAAAAAATTATTGATGAAATTTCTCAATTAAAAATTTTTATTTTGTTCTTTTTTTTTGGGAAATTTCTTAACTCAATTTTTTCTGTCAACATTTATTGAACAAAATTGTTTAAATTTTTTTTTTCGATTAAAAAGAGAACAGAAAGTATTGTTCTCTAAAATTTCATTGGGATGTCAGTAATATCTTTTATTGAAATACAACTACGAGTATGTTGTTATATTGTGTATATTACGTTTAAATTGTTTAATACGAGAAAAATCTGTATAAATGACACTTGTTGAGTGTATTTTTAATTTATGGTAGAATTAAATTTATGCATAAGTTTAGTGAATTAAATAAAAAAATAAAACATGTAAATAAATTTCTGCTTTTTTTTTGCAGGATTATGACAAGGAAATACCACCTCATAAAATTAATTCACCTTTGGGCAATAGTATCAATGATATGCCACTGCATTATGCCACCGAAGATAAAGAACACCTTAAAGAATTGGAGTTTTACAAAAATTTGGCTAAAGCTGCCTCTTTGGCTTCACAAAATAATAATAACAACAATAGCAACAACAATAACAATCTAATAAATAGTGAAAAATCACCTTTACCTCATCATGTGGCAACTCATGTCCAAAGCTCGAACAACCAATTGCCCTCCTCACCTGCTTGTTCACCACAACCGATGCTTATCGACAACGATATTCATCATACGATAAACGATGACGATGAAAATATGACGCCGCATCATAAAAGACATGACGAAGACGTTCATACGCTGACTGATAATGATGCTGAAATGGTGGAGCCACCAACAGATCAGGCCAAAGCCTCGGCTTTGGCGGCAGCAGCAGCGGCGGCACAAGCTCATCTAAATGGAACTAGTGAGTACATATCGAAATCCAATTTTATATAAGACATACAATACACAGCAAAAACCCATTCATAAACATATATACATATGTCAAGGCAACTTTATAATAGGTAGTGGCAGATTTACAACAAATACAACACCAAAAAACATCAACATGTATTTTGTTGGTAGAATTTACGAACAGTTGTGAAAATTTTGTTTGAAAAAGCAAGGAAGTCTATGAGTTTTTGACAAATTTACGCAAAAGAAACGAAAGACAGTAGTGTTCAATAGCACAACCGTATGAAAGCTGCCTTGCACATATGTATAAATGAAATGCTTCTTATACGTGTAAAGAAAAATTCGAAAAGAAACGCATACATACGTGTATGTATGTAGTCTTGGTACTTGTTATTGTTGTCTTGCAAAAGCAAGATTAATTATTTTTAATGATTAAAAATTTTGATCACAGAAAGAGACTTAATCTTTTTGTGATCTGTTTTGAAATTTATTGTCGCTTTCAATGCTCACTTTACACAACACATTCTTGGCCACCCATCACCAACAGTGTATTATTCTTTTGGCTTAAAGTTTTCTCATTTTTCTTGATTGTATCTTTTTTGTAGTGCAAGAAATGCTAAATTTACAAAAATTACAAAATTTGTCAACATTTCAACAAGACCAGAGTCTAGACAATAGTGCAGCCACGGCTGCCGCTTTAGCCAGTCTACAAGGCTTAGCCGCTGGCATAACAGCCAGTGCAGCGGCAGCTGCTTTAAACTCTCCCCTAAACTTAAGCGTGGCTAGCAATGGCAGTTTACCACAAATGGCTTCAGATTTAATAAATTCCCACAAAGTGATTTCGCAGTGTGTTAGCAGTAGTGCGGGTAACAGTAACAGTGGTGATAACACCAACAATCCTGGGTCGTCTACAGCACCGCAAGATAACAGCTCAGGTCTAACACAAGCTGGTGGACAATCCTTATCTTCGACGCAAAATACTTTGGCGAACGTTTTGAATAATGCCGCAGCGGCGGCGGCTGCAGCACAGGGTACTGCCGCTACCGCCTCGCCACCGCCACAATTGCAAGCTCCACCTGCTAGCGCCCAAATGCCACAGCTCATATTGGCCTCAGGTCAACTGGTTCAGGGGGTACAAGGGGCACAACTGCTGATACCAACAGCTCAAGGTAAATCTTAAGTTAAACAGTTTTTAATCGCCATACAAATAACCATTTTCTCTTGTTCTCTTTTCTGGCAAAAGGCATCGCTGTACAAACTATACTCACCATACCGGTTAGTCCACAAATCAATACCAACGAACAGTTTTTAACGAATTTTGGCGCCTTTGCTGGTTTTCCACAACAACAGCCCACGCAAACCCAAATGATGGGCTCATCAGCGGCTCATTTGCCACCTTCATTGGCATCCCTTCACCAACCACCCACCTTGCCTCAGCTTGCCCAAGCACCAACGAATTTACTAAAACCAAATCTTTTCTCAAATGGCGTGCAACAGCTTTTAGCTGCTTTGCATCCAGAATTATTTGCAGCTGCTGCCGCCAATCATCATCATCAGCAACAGCAGCAGCAACAACAACAGCAGCATCATCCGCATTCACAACACAGCCAACAACAACACGCACAACAAATGTCAGTTCATCATCATGATATGCATCTGAGATCATCTAATGAAAGATCCCCGCCTTCTTCTCCCACAAATAGTACAAAAGCAGCCGCAGCGGCAGCCGCTGCTGCAGCAGCTGCCTTCCACATACAGTCTCAGCTGCATATAAAACCGGAGACTCAGCCGCATCTGCATCCCCATCATCATGCCGCTGCCGCAGCAGCTGCTTTGCACCATCATACTCAGGCTCTCAGGCATGCTGAAGGTTTGGCGTCGCCTAAATTAGAGTGCAAACCCAGCGTTCATTTATCTTCAGATAATGCTTCAAACTCCCCTCCGCCTATGGGCAGGCACCAGTTTGGTAGCCACCATCGCTTAGGTGGTTCTTCGTCTTCACCTCGTCCTTCTTCCTGTGCTTCCAGCAGTATGACTCTGAGAGAAAGAGAATCCCGAGAACAGCATTCTTTGAAAATGAGTCCTTCACGCTGTGGCAGTGCCTCGGGTAGTGGCATGAACTTAAGTCAACTGGGCAGTGAACGAGAAAAGGAACGAGAAAGAGAACGTGATCGCGAAAAGGAAAGAGAACGTGAAAGCCATAGAGAAAGGGAGCGCGATAGGGAAAGAGAAAGAATAAGAGCTGCTTCACCTGCCACCTTAAATGCCCGCAGTGCTGCTGCCTCCATGGCAAAAGAGGCTACGAGTTCGCTCAACTCCGTAAATTCCAATTCCATTTCAACAAATTGCAACGAAAGAGGTTTCTCATCTCCTGTAGGTTCCAGTTCAACCAGCCAAATGTATCGTGCTCGTTCTCCCCACCTAGCGCACCACTCTCTCAGTCAACAACCAACACATACACACCAAATCTTAGACTCACCACCACCCAGAGATTTCCTGGGCAATGGTATAGGCTTAATGTCAGCATCTTCATCCTCCACCACAGCCACTTCAACAACGGCCAATGTACTTAATAATATGAACAGGTTTGTTTCAAATAAATTAACATGCTTTTCTCTTCTCAAAACTAACGGAATTTTCGATTTATCTTTTGCCAGGCTCCCCTCCTCGAACGGTGAGTTGACCATAACAAAGTCCCACGGTCCGCCAACTGCCACCGCCACGCGAGCTTCTTCTGCCTCACCCACTTCACCTGCGGGGCCAACCACTAGTTCTCTGTCAAATCCTTCCTCGATGCATCATCATAATCCACATCATTCTATGCATTCCATGAAATTAAGTCCCACAACCAGTGCAGTGCTGCACCAACAACGCGAAAGAGAACGGGAAAGAGAACGCGAAAGAGAAAGGGAGCGTATGCAGGATCAACAACCACCACCTACCATGTCACCCAATGGTACGGAGGGTTCAATGGGTGCCCACGATTTGCTGATGGATTCACCGAGTGAGTAAAGATCGTTTTCACAAGATTTTAATCTAAAATTATTTAATACGAGTAGAGTATTTAAGGTGAGGGCTATATTGTGTAAAACTATATACTATAACCAACTTTCGGAATTAGGCATCATAAGTAAGGGCATATGTGAAGATTCCTTAGCTAAAAAGGCACTATTTGCTGTAGCAAACTCGAGCTGCTCAGCTTTGAAGCTGGGATATTCTCAGTCTCCTCGTGGCCTTTTTTTGTGTTTTCTTTTAAATAGAGACTCTAGGTCTGCTTTATTTTCTCTTTATTCCTGGTTTCCTTTATTTCTATTAGCGGGAATACTGTATAAGTGAGCTTCTTCTTGGCCTCTGCTGCAAACGGTCGAATAACCCCAAGTAGACTTTGAAGACATTTCCCGTCGGATAAGGCTGATATAAGTAGTAAGCATATCCAATGGTATTTTGCACCGTTTTAGAGAATGCAGACACTTGAACGATTCTTCTGAAGTATTAAAAATGCACTTAATCCAGCGAACTTTACACTGAATTTTCATCCCAGAACGTCAACAAACTCCGATTCCTAAATAAATATATCACCCATGCCAAGCCGCCATTCAGATATTGCTAGAAGTTCATTGTTGATAGAACCATTTATATTTTGTCTCATGACATTAATCTCAAATTAGTTGGGCCTATAACCAAATGATGTGAACGACAACTGCTGCTATCATCAGAAAAATATTGGATAGGATTGGAAGAAGGTTAGGAAGAAAAGTAACACATAGAATGGGAGAAAGAGCCTAGCAGTACGCCTGAATTTATTTTGAACTCTTTGATTAAGATCCCATATATTACATTTCTTATAGTGCGGTCTGTGAGAAAGCGCAATTTAAATGGATAAAGGTCATTATCTACCCCAAAAAAAATTAGTTTTATGAGTTTTGTCAATAGTAAACTTAAGATATGCGCCAACAAATGCCTTGGATATGTCCAGAGCCACAACTTTACTTCGCCAGAAGCTTAAATTGAATGCCATTGGGCTGCCCCAAAAGAGCAACAGAAAATTTCTCCACATCTATTGATCCTTAATTTATGGGCAAGGAATAAACCTTTATTGGGAGGAAATATCTCAGCGAGTTTTTCCGTTACACTGTATAGAAATTTTCTTCCCTTCCTAGGCTCTTTTCACATTTGCCATGATCATATATTATTAGATACAAGTCATACTTTCCAGAACTATTTCAAGCAGTTTTTCATTCCGTGACTACCTATAGTATGCAGAAGGACAACGATTGTTTTTTTACTATTTTAAAAACATCATTTAAAGGCAAAAAAATATTACAAAATCTTGCGGATGGTGAATGAATATATCGCGTGATTCATCGCGAGGTTTGATTTTTAATGGGTTTTTTTACATATCATGCATTACTCAGATCAAACGGCTTCAACAGTTTTGTTCAGTATGGTTTGGTAAGTCATCCTGGAAAAACTCACACCCACAGCGTCTCCGAATTCCTCAGCAGCAATTTAAAAATCAGAATTTTTCTAACAATTCGCATAATCGACTTACTGAAATCACTTGTGCTAATACCGCAAATTCATGTCGCAAATTTGCATCCCAGTTCACATTAGTGGATGATACTTGACCAGTTGGACCACATCCAGCACATAGCAAAGAGAATATATGAGTAACAGCTCTAGCTGAAACGTGTACGCGCAGACCGCAGCGAATCGATTCGTCTTAGCATTTTGGCTTGAGTATTCGACTATGTGCTATCTGAAATCCACCCCACCCCTTGGTGTACTCCTAACCAAAACACTCTAGGGCAATCGTTTATTGTAGCCAATAAAACTCTGGGAAGTCAGCATGACTTATGTTGTGTTGATCCTCGGGTGAAATGTGTACGCGTAAGCCGCAGCAAATCGATCTCGTCTCAGCATTTTGTTCCTTTTTTGTTATAGCAAATAAAACTGTATAGCAAATAAAACTCATCTCAGCATTTTGTTCCTTTTCTGTTGTAGCAAATAAAATCCTGGAAAGCCCCAGCATGACTTATGTTGTGTTGACCTTCCGAAGCCCTCACCATTCGTTAATTAAGAGGACAAGAATCAGCTGAAATGTGTACGTACAGACCACAGAGAATCGATTCGTCTCAATATTTTGTTCCTCTTTTGTTGTTGCAAATAAAACTCCTTGTTTTTTATAGCAAATAAAACTCTGGGAAGCCCCAGCATGACTTACGTCGTGCCGAACTTCCGAAACCTTCACCAATCGTTAATTAGCAGGGCAAACATCGAAAAATTCCCCGATAGGTTCTGCTTGCCGACCACCTCGATGCTGATCATGGTTGAGGTGCCTTTATCTTGGCTGAAACGTTCTGGGTGTGGTTTAAACCTAAATCACAGGAAGAGGTATTAGTCGTCCCTAATAATTATAATGTATGTCGGTTTTTGGGGAATTATAATCCCTGAGGTGTTGTTGTCTTGCAACAGATACCTGTAAGGTAAGGATCCAGAACTGTTGGTTAGACGTGTGAGTTATTTAAGAACTGAGGCTGTTAATGAGCTGCAGCTTACCAGCTCATTAAAACTTCTCTTCCATAAACTGTCTGGAAATTTGCATACAGGAGGGATTAGAAGGCCCGAGCTCTTCAGCAAGGAGTTTGTTTATATGGCTACAAACTTATGGTAAAAAGTCGCGAGCTGTGTAAGCCTTGCAAGCCACATAGAGTTGATGGTGAATCATGAATAACTTAACTCCTCATCATCAGATAAGGCCATCAAGGCAGGTGCTGATGTAATTCAATTTCATTTTCTACTTGAAAACCAAGCACATGACCTCGATAAGTTCTGCTGCAAAAATTATGGTATGATACATATAGCGCATGAAGCTATGGACTTGTTGAGAAATTATTTTGGTGAGCACTTAATTTCATGGTTTAGGAAATTGGCAAACTAAACGTGCGACATCATACCATTGGACTATTTGCTTTAGGAATATAAAGTCTGAGGTTTGCAGGGTTACGCCAGTTACGATTGATGCCTTAGAAACCAAATTAGTCATGCTATTCGCGAGCTCCCAGTTGCCATGCTTGAATAAGTAGCCAAATATTAAACCTATCGAATGAGTCATCCCAAATAAAGTCATTACTAACAATCACATGATATAATTTTCCAACAGAAAAGAATATAAATTCACTGTGAATCCTTATCCTTAGTGGGCCTATTTTGCCTACAAGTTATTAACCATTTATTAATTTTTATTATTTTTTCACACTCATGGTGTATAATATGGGTTTCAGAATAAGTTTTGTAAATAAATTTTTGACATTCACAACATTTATTAGCCTTTTTCGTGCTATTAAAGATACAGGAAAATGCAGTGAATAACAGATTTACCACCAATTTTGCTTTTTTTTTGTAGCTGTTTATAATGCCGTTGTAAAACGCAAAATAATACTTGTATTATTTTCAAATAGCTACATTTTGTTTTAGTTTTAGGACAATTTGTGATGTTGAGGAGACAAAAAGATTCTGTTACTAACGTCGTATCACCGGCGCGCAGTATTTTTATGTCATTTTGCAAGAGTATCTACCACATGCCTAAATTTTTCCATACACGCTTTGTGAAAAAATCTCTAAGAGTTATACCTAATATTCAAATAGATTCCATTAACCCCATTAGTGGTCAAATGAAAAAGATATTTAAGACTTTTATTTCAGATTTTTTTATTAATAGAAACGAGCATAAAAAAGTAAAAAATGAAAGTAAAGATAAGAATAATATTCGAATAGATTTCAGTAATGCATTATAGGTCAAATGAAAGCGGGATTTAAAATTTTTATTTGAGATTTTTTATTATTAATAAATGCCTTTGTGTTTCGTTGTTAATATTTAAAAAAAAAAAATTCAAGATGATCGAACAAATTTTAGTATTATTTAAAATATTTAAAAAAAATAGTTTACTAAATCACGCACTGCATTCGCCTCACAATTAAACCTCTGCATGAATAGATTTGTTGTTAAGTAGTACTCCGCAAGTTCAGAGTACGTACTCTTACTCGAACTTACTAGAAAAAAATATGTTCATATTTTTGAGAACAACAAAATTATCGAATATGTATTTGCTGTTACTTGGCTTTGTGTTTACTACTTAGTACAGGTTTGTTTTACGCTCCCACTCTCAACATACACGAAGAGAACGTATTGAGTATCCAGCGAACAGTGATGTTAACTTTTATTTTTAAAGTACTGTACGACTTGAAAAAATTACAGTTTTTTCAGCGAAATTCCCGTACGAAAAGTATTTAGCTGAACTGCTCGTAATACAACCAACACTAATAAAACAAACCAAGTGTGGGTTTTAAATGAAATGAAATGGAATTAAATGAACGAATGTCACAAAAGTAATAACTAAATTATACATAAATTGTAGAATATATTTTAATCTAATTCTGGTTTCTTCAATAAAAAGTCTCCTCTGCAATAATTTATTAGATTCGTAAAGAATTTGTGTATTCAGCGTGAGAGGATTCTGAATGCAAAATCTGACAAGTGGTCTATAAATGTAAGTTTTCTAAAGTATTTCACTGCACCATTTTAAATTTACGTTGGCAGCTATTTCAGTATCCGCTGAAGGTGGTATAGCATTTACAAACCCAACCAATTACAGGTCAAGAATATTGCATGTTGTTTTTGTATACGTTGTACAACCATCAGTAATTTTATTATAGTATATTTACCCCTGATTTTACTTATCACACAACGATAGACGTGTTCTGCTTTTAGACGATGTATTTTTAAAAATTAATGGCTGGAGTGACCACTCCAATTAACTTTGAAGATTCTTACGAAGGTGTACTAAGATAAATATAATAAAGCAACTATGATTTTAGAAGTATTAAAAATGAAACCAAATGAATAAAACTTTTTTGAAAATTACCGTACAAGTAATAAAATTACCGTGCTGCCGTTCGAAGGCCAAATTTACCATGCAATACGGTAATTACCGTACAGTTAACATCACTGCAAGCGACAACCAACCTTCACGAAGTACTTGCAGTACTACGAGAAGTTTTGCAAATAAAATTTAAATTGAATATTTTGTTGTGATCATCATAAGAAATGGAAATAGATGAGGCAAGTTCAGTTATTTCTTGAAATTAGCATAAAATAAAATTTTTATTTAGAAAATTGTTCTTAAATCTGACTTTTTAATTTTCGGCGTATTGCAAATTTTTTATTGGCATTTTTAACCAATCTATACATAAATATTAACACATACATATATACTCGTATACATGCATACATTTTTTTACAAGAAGGAATCAAATACTCTTGCAGTACCATGTGAAGAACACATTATTTGTAAACACTTTTTTCTTTTTTGTTCACATTCCGCTACTATATTAACTTCGATTACTTGCTTGTTGATATTTACTAAACAGACATTCTCTTCACTTCCCTATTTGTGCTCTGAGTAAGAGTGCAAATACAATGTGGCGCAAAAGTAATCCTCCTATCAGAAAATTCTATAAATTTTGCGATTGGCCCCTAATTTCAGTTCTGTTTTGACATTTGTGTAGTAAACACGTCCCAAAGACACGTTAATAATTAATGTTATGCTACACTGGTGCAGAATGCGTAATATTGGTGACTATTTATTTGACCCCAAGAGGAAGATGATTTTTCATCAAAAATAATCATGAGTGGTGAGGCCCACTTCCATCTTAGCGGGTACGTAAATAAGCAAAATTTACGCTTCTGGGGCAGTAGAAATCCGCGTATAACTCACGAAGAGCCATTACACCCACTCAAAGTCACTGTATGGTGTGCGGTTTTGGCTGGAGGAGTCATCGGACCTTTTTTCTTCGAAGACGTCGCGGGCCAAACGGTTACTGTGAATGGTGAGCGCTACAGAGCAATGATAAATGAGATCTTTTTGCCGCAACTTGATGAATTGTGATTGGAAATCATGTGGTTCCAAGAGGACGGTGCTAAGGCACACACACTGCACGTGCCACAATCGATATGCTGAGGGATGCATTTCCCGGGCACCTAATCTCCCGTGTTGACTATTTGCACTGGCCAGCAAAATCGCCTGATTTGACCGCTGCAGACTTCTTTTTGTGGGGCTTTTTGAAGTCGCGAATGTGTCCGTCAAGAATGTGAGGAAGTTTTGGCAAATATGATGGAAAATACTATAAAAAGGGCTCAAATGACAATCAACTGTGGCGGTGGCCATTTACATGACATCATATTCTCGACTTGATGTAAAAAAATTAAAAGACCAAATAAAAATAATCCACAAGAAGAATCAAAGTTTTTCTTTTTTTTTTTTAAATTACAGCCAAAAAACATCGGAAGGTTATTTTTGCGCCAACCTGGATATACTACATTCGACAGCGAATTTCGCATATGAAGAAAAAACTTACTCGCTGCAGATGTTTAGTCAGAATTCAGACTAAAAGTTTTGCATAAACAACAGAAGATACACAAAAAGTCGTTTTCTGCAGTTTTTCGTATTGTTGATGTGAAACTAAGTAACGGTAAAAACATTGCGGTTTCTTAAGTTTTGCTTGGATACACGTAAAAATACAAGTGTACTCAGTTGAGTACAGTGACTTCTAATGGGTTAAATAAATATTTGTAACAAAGTTTCAAAGAAATGCGCTGAATATTTTTTAAATAAAAATTTTTTGGTACATCGGGTTTTAGTTCAAATTTTTCCCTTCTTAAGTTTTTTCTTAAGAAAGATTTTTTTTACAATACAAATTTGCTGTGATCAATAATTATTGATTGAAGAAGACAAGAAAAATAATAATCAAATCTTTAGCTGGGGGACAACTAGCTGTTTCGTAGTCGCTACACTACTCATCAGCACCCACTGGGACTTGACTCGAGCCATGATGTATCATGAAAACAAAAATGCATATGTGATTCAACATGAGATGAATATAGATAGAGAATAATTAAATGTTCGGGGGCTGAGTATTTAAAGCAGCAGATCATGATACGTCATGACCCGAGTTCAAATCCCAGTGGGTGCTGATGAGTAGTGTATGCAAATTTAGTCAAAAGGGAAAAACAAAAGTAAGAAACAGAACAATTAGTGTTATCACTTACATAAAAAGAAAAACATGAATCACTATCGTTACTTTGCAAAAAGAAACCAAATATGTCATAACAAATAATTTACAAAAATACATTTTTTAATTCTATTTTAAACCTATTAGTGTTGCTTACCTTTTGAATATGATTTGGTAACACGTTCCAAAGACTAAATGCATGAATTAAATACTGGCGTTGCGATATAAGACTCCTATATTTTATTTGAATAATTTTTCTACCACGGTTCGACGTAGCAAATTTTATTCTTTCATAGATATATGACGGTTGTTTAGAAATAATTTTTTTATGCAGGAAGGTTAGACATTTATATTTGAGTAGATTATCAAAATGGAGGTGAAATATTTGGTATGAGTATTGTGAGATGTGGTCAAGACGCCGCTTTTGGAATATATACCGTGCTATATTGTTATAAACAACATCTAGTTTACGCCTGTCTTCGCTGCCACAATTAGCAAAGATTTCACAACCACATAAAAGAGAAGGAATAAGATACGTTTTTGCTAGTAGCATACGTATGTTAAATGGGGTGGAGTCTTTGACAGTCCACAAATTCCTCAGCATACTATAAACTCTACCTACAACAATGCCAATATGTGAAGAACATGTCAACCGCTCATGGAACATGTTTCCTAGATTGGTAGCTTTAGTAAAAAATGCAATTTCGTCATTATGGATTTTAGTGTGAAGATTCTAACGCATAATTTTCGATTTTGAAATAAGAATACATTTACACTTAGAGGAATTTATACTCAGACCATTTGCCTCCGCCCAGTTGTTAATTTTATCCAGGTCGCTATTAATCCTGCTTATACAGGAATCATTGCATCATCAATCGTGCAATAGTTATTAAGTTGAACATCGTGAGCGTACATATGAATTGAACTGGTGATAGGAATGTCAGGGAGGTCATTAAAGTACATACAAAAAAGAAGGGGTGCAAGTATTAGTATTGAACGCTGTAGAACATCTCTTTCAACATTAAGTCGTTCGGAGATTTTGTCATTAAGCTTATGTACTTGCGAGCGATTAGAAAGGTACGACGCTATGAGCCTACAAGCAGAAGTTAAAAATGGAAAAGTTTTCTAAATTTTGATTACAAAACCTGGTGGTCGATACGGTGGACTGTATCGAATGCCTTACTGTGATCTAAAAGAATCAGAAAAGAAACCATATTATCGTCGATTTTAGATCTTATGTCCTCAACGACATCACATCCACCAGTGCTGTTATACAGCTTCTACCCTTCATAAAACCGGATTGTTGTGCTGAAATCAAATTCTTTTTGTTCAAGTATTCGTTTATTTGTTTAGAAATAAGGTTTTCAAGCACTTTAGATAAATACGGGAGAATAGCTATTGGGCAGAACTCATTATTAGGTTTATAAAATAAATGAGAAATGAAAGTCGTTGGGCAATTTTTACCCATTACGAGTAATACAGTTTAAGGGTTAAAGCTAGGTGTTTTATTTTAAATCGCAAGGCAAACCTGTCGATGAATAATGCACTATATATATTTAAGCTCTTTCAAGTAATTTTGTTTAAGTATTAAATATTAGATTATAAGAAAATCGTTAAAAGATTATTTTTAATCGCATTAGAATTGTATGGCCTTCTTGCGTTGGCAAAAGTAAATTTTCGCTTCGTATTTATATAGAAAATATCAAAATACTAATTTGTGCTTTAGAAGCTGGAAGTTTTTGCCTTTTATGTGAAACTTTATTAACTTTATATTTAAGCCGGCAAAAACTTAACAATATTGACAGTTTCTGCACAAAACTTTTTAACTCTTTGCTAATTTCCAATTACTCACATCCCGCGAAGTTGGGCTTCTACACAAGCGCATATACACATACACTCTTGCACATACATACGAGTACACACACACACATACACAGCTTTACTATCTAATAAATGCTCAAAGTTAGTTATTTTCTAGCCTGCAGCTTTATTAACTTTAACATATGAGTGACATTAAGTCTTTCGCCTAAATGTATGCAACAAGAGAATGCAATTTACCAAGATTTATGTTTAGAATTAAGAAATTCAACAAAAGATTATGCGAGCAAAACTTTACAGGTATAAAAGACATCAACGCATTTAAATCAAGAAGTTTTAACGTAAAAAGCATCATCAGCGTCATCTTCAACGTATTCATTCATCATTCAGCTTCATTCAGCTTCTTTTGCCTTCATCTTTGTTGCTGTTGTAGTTAAAACCTCGCAGTAAAGAAAACTTTGTGGTTGCTGTGTTGTGTTGTGCTGTGCTTTGCTGCATTTGTTGTTATTGTTTGATTGTGATTTTTGGCAGCAATTATTTTTGGCAATATTTTAAGTTTAATTAACGTTATAAAACTTGAGTAAATATAATTGTGGATTTATGTGAAAATGGTAAATTGCAAAAAAAAAAAACAACCTCAAAATCAAAGTAGAGAAAAAAAGTTTTGTTGTTTTGTTTATAACAAAACTAATTCCACTCACTCTGTGTGCAGTTGTTCAGACATGAGTTTATTTCTGAATTTGATTTGAATTTGCCAAACAAATTTAAATATTTTGCTGATTTATTTGGTTTGTTTCGTTCTTCGTTCTGTATGGTTGCTTGCTTATGTTCTCAATAATTCTACCAAAAATTTTAATTGCAATTTATTTCTATGCAAAAAAAAGTATTTGATTACACAATTGACCCTTTTTTACGTTTTGTTGTATTCTCGTATGAGTTGTTGTAATTTTTTGTATATTTTTTTTAATATGATTTTCTGCCAAACAACCATTCATGTGTGTATGTGTGTGGGTATGTGTATATGTTGTGGTTAGTTTTAAGCGCTGTATAGTTGTTGTTACCTTTATTATTCTTTTTTTTCTCTATTAATGCTTTTTTTTAGTTATTTCCATTATGATTATTGATTATTTATTCTTTGGGGTATTGGCTGTATTTGAAAGGTTTAGAAGTGTGGGTGGTTGGTCGAAGGGGGCATGTACTCTTATGTGAGATATGTGCAAAAACAAAAAATCGGAAATTTCACAAATGATACTTATACCTACAAATGATTTTTCGTTAGAAAAGAGATTTTTTATTTTATTTTGTAGTTGATTGGATTAATTTATGGAAATGATGTAGAGAAAAAGGTAAACCAAAACAAAAAATTCTGCTTAAATCAGGTTTGATGGCCAAATGCATGATTGGACCTGCATATGACTACAAGAAACACTAGTTAAAATTGTAAAGTTATCTGTGTTTCCTTATCAAAAAAATATGTAATTTTTATAGAAACAACTTTGCTGAAAAAAGTTAGAAATTTTCTAATACTTTTGCAGAAATAAAACAAATGACTATTATCGTCGGTTCTATACAACAAAATACAGCAATTCTGTTATGGTGTTAAGTTCTCAGTCATTCCATTTCATTCCTTTAACCCTTCGTGTAATTCTTCGTTAAATAGCTTTGCCAGTTTTAGTTGTACTTTTCCGACTTCCCCAAAATAAATTATCAGGCAAGTTCTGAGAAACGCAAATCGCTTATATTCTTCATTTTCGATTTGAAAACGCCAAATAGGTGTTCTAAGAATCGTATAATGCAAGAAGTCATGTTTTGTGACTTGAAATCGCCAAATAGGTGTTCTGGAAAACGTATATCGCTTAAAGTTGGCGACGTAAACTCGCATGTGTATATTGAAATGAACTGATTGAATTTGCTAAAACTGAACTTGTAAAAGGCAATAAAATTATTCACAATTAAAATTTGATATATTTTCTTTTTATTTCAATAAAAAGTTGAAAGAATTTTACACATTTTCAATTAAAAAAAAAATAAATAAATTAAAAAAATTTTCTATTTGTTGTCAAATTCCTTTTTCATATTGTATAACAACAATATACATACATATGTGCGTATGTAAAACATGTTGTATTTTTTCGGAAAAAAAAACTCCGAAACGCCAGTAAAATGCGGTTTTAGAACACGCGTTTCTCAAAACTTGACTGATTGTATTTTTTTTTTTTTTTGAACTCCGCAACACCAGTAAAACGTACGTTCCTTAGAATATCTAAAAATGAATTAAGCATTTCTCTGAACGCTTTGCGGTTTCAGATCGTGCCTTTCTGAGAACATGCCTGAATAATACGTGTTTTTTTTTGAGGTTCATAGCTATGAGTTGGCAATACTGCATTGTGAATCTGGTTGGCAGTTTCTGGGTAACGAAGACGTTGTTTCGTTCATCCAATTAAATGTAAAACAAAACCAACATTCAAAATTTTGTGATTGTTGTAAATGTACTTGTACAAATGAACAGCTTAGTTATCCGGCACCGGGTACTGAGCTTACTCGTATACGTGGAAACATTTTGAAGCGACACATTTAGTTTAGTACCACATCACTGACGGGAAAGAGAGTTTTTTATTGATATTTACTTTTTTTACCATTTGCTTAATTGTTTTTTTCTGGAGTGACTTTGGGTGGTTTTAAAAACGTTAAAATAAATTTTTTTAAAAGAAAAAATTTTTTTCAGAAATATGTAATATAAAAATATTTTGAAAAATTTGTTTTAAATAGATTTAATTTTTTCAGCTTAAGGTAATTTGTTAGACTTAGGACGATACTCATAAATTGTTGACAAAATATTGAAAAATAAATTGTTATAAATTGTTAATTTTTTATAAAAAAGGAACAAAAATCAAGATCTTAAGCGGCAAAAATTAAATTTTTGGTTATTGTTCATCGGAGTTCGGTTTAGGTTTTTCCATTCTTAAGTTTTCTTACGAACAATTTTTTACAATACAAATCAATAATTTTTGATTGAAGAAGACAACCTTTAGCTGGAGGACAACTAGCTGTTTCTTAGTCGCTACACTACTAATCAGCGCCCATTGGGATTTGAACTCAGGTCATGGCGCAGCATGAACGGGTGCCTTAACCACTCAAACACTATGATGTGTCGACATATAGACAACTAGGAAACATAGAAAACAAGCTGTTTATAATTTTTTGATTACTATCAATATTAAAAGGTAATAAAGTGAATAAATGCAATTGTTTTTCATATATTCACAGAAAAAATTATAGTAAAAATAAAATCAACAAAATTTTTGTTTGAAAAAATAATTTGTATGAATATACATATATGTCAAAAAAATAACCTTGGATATCGTATTTTGTTGTTGTTTAAAAAAGTTATTGTTTTCGATCAATAATTATTTTTACTAAACTTTTGTTTGAATCTACGAATTCCTTTATAGGTCCGCATTCAAACAATTTATTAACTGATTCAACGAATTTTTTTTTTCTGTGTTGTAATTGTAAATAAGACAAAATGTTTTCAGACAATTGTCTGTGATTTTTTTCTTATGATGTAAGGGTCTATCAAATGACAATTGTGTGCTTTATGCTCATTACGACTTCGGTGCCATATCTCTATCGGATGATCCATATTTGCAATGATTCTGAGACATAATTCAGGTTCAATGTCGTCAATGTGCCGAATTGTTCTTCGCTTATTGACATACACTTTTTCTTTCAACTATCCAAGAAAGGAGTTGGAACGAAGTCCAACGGTGCTATGATCGGGGCCGCCAATTAACATCACCATGACGTGAGATAACACGACCAATGAATTCTCGTGCAAAAGAGCTATTATTTCTTTGGGTGTATGAGATTTGATACCATCTTGTTGAAATCACATATCGCGCAGTCCCACATACTCAATTTCTTGCTACAAAACGTCCGCATAAACCCGAACTGAGAAATATTTTAGCCATCTACCTCTAAATCATTTTTTCACGTATTTTCATGTATGTGTCCCTGAAGGTCATCCTTTAATAGGTAGTTCATTAACTGGTTTTGTAAATAGCGTATTTCGAAAAGTTGCACACCTTTAACACACGGAAGGTTTACTTTGCAAATTCTTGTGTTTGACGCTGGTACTCTGTTTTTCGGGTAAAGAGGGAAAGGGATCCCTCGTTTTTTGGTGGCAAATAAAACTCTAGGGAGCCGCATGACTTATGTTGTGTTGGCTTCCGCAACCCTTACCAAAGGTTTCAGAAGAGTTAGCAGAACGGAGATTAGCATGGCCCCCGGGTGATTGTACTTGCAGTTCAAACTGGGCTGATCATGTTTAAGGTGCCTGCCTTGGCTAAAACGTTCTGGCTGTCGTTGATACGTAGAACGCAGGAAGAGTGTGTTGGTATCCTTGATAATTGTTTGGTGTGTGGCTTTTTTCAGGAACTAACAACCTCCCGAGCTTCTGTTGCCTCTACGACAGATACCTGTACTGTGAGGAACCAGTAGTGCGCTTCTGAAATTGCATACAGGAAGGATTAGAAGGCCCGAACTCCTTAACAAGAAGTTGCTCATATGTCTACAATTGCTACCTTTGTGAGCCTAGTCAGCCACGCGGGGGCGCTGGTGAATCGTGAATATTTCACTCCCTGGAACTGGTCCATCATCAGATAAGGCCGCAAGGCAGGTGCTGATGTGAATCTTTTTCACAACTGTGAAAGCGGCATTGCTCTAAAATCCACCCGTTATTTACTTATAACGAATGCTTTTAAAACATTATTTATTTATTACAGTTAATTTTGCAAAGTTGTATATTTTTAAGCAAATTAAAGTTTCCACGTTAAAGAAATTGTATAGACAAATTGTCACAGCCTAATAAAAGGATTAACATGCAGAAAATTTTCAATGTAACAGTCATTAAGCATTTTCTTCAGCGAAACTTTTTACTTTATTTGATGCACATACGAACGAACATGTCACCAACAATATTGCGCTTAATTACTGCTAATTGACGTTTGCAAAACTTGTGCTCCGCTGACGTTTTTCATTTTTATTAGTTTGTTGCTCAAGAGTCTTACTTGTTCGTACTTACGTGGTACTTAAGTAAATATGTTTACAACGTTAATAAAACTTAAGCAAGAATCATGCCATTTAATGACATCTTTTGTTTTGGCGCTGGGAAAGTGGAAGTAAGAAATTTATCTTGTAACTAAAATTGAAATAAATCTAAAATAAATTACAAGTGCTGGCAAAGAAGAAAACATCATTAAAGCAGCTCGAGAGCCGAATAAAATTCCCAATTTTATCAACTTAAAAGTCTATAAGATGTTGCAGCAACATTTCAACGTTTGAGTTTAAAGCTCCCCCGGTGTGGGGGAGTACGTGTAAATTTGAAATTAAGTTGTTGTTTAAACAAAACATTAAGCTGTCTTTTATTTTAACACTCTAGAAGCCGCCAAGAAAGAGGAGGATTGCGAAGTAGGAGCAGAAGTCAGTGTATATACATTTATGTATGTGTGTATGTGTGTGTGTGCTTGTGTGTCTTAAGGTTTAATTATATAGAATATATAACTTATCTTAAGTCTGTAAGATGTACTTTTCTATACTTAAACAACAAGTTGTAACAAGTGGCTGTTGAAGTATCAACTCCTTCAGGTTTACAACTACAAAATAAAAGCAACTGTACTGGGAAAATTGTTGATTGTCGCTGATGATATTCTTAATTATGGTGTTGATGCTTACAACTCTTTTTTGCTATAAAGCAAATTGGCAATAGGATTATTTGTGTTGCTGCATATCATTAATACTTAAATGAATCACAAAATTTTGCACAAGTTTTCTTTATGTTTTAATGCAATTCAGCTAATTTGTATTGCTAAAAGGAAGTTTTTCCTTTCGAGACATAAAGCGAGAAGATTTAAGTGACTTTGTGTGATATTTCCATATTGCTTAATATCTTAAAAGTTTATTGTTTTTAAGGATTATAAAGTACAAATAACTTTTTGCCAAAGTCACTTAGGAAGAGCAATATGGATTTCAGGTGATATCTTTGAGCTGATCTGTTATCATGTATTTTTCAAATCACTTGACATTTCTGTTTTTGCTTTTTTGAATTAAGAGTTGTCAATCATAATACACGATTTAAAATGCGAATTACAGCATGACCTTATAGTCATGCTGTAGTTCCGTGTGTTAAGTTCACAAATATTACTCCCCCTTTCCTCCTTCTAATAATCTATTTTCTTAGTTCCAGTACAATGCATTGCATATATAGGAGTTATCCCCTAAGTACTGGTCCAAGATAAAAAAAAAAGAAAAAAACATTCGCACACATTGTTGCGCGAATTTTGTGACAGAAGAGCCATCAACATCGAGTCACCGTCGTCCCCAACAATTTTTGTTTTTGTTATATAAACACAAAAACTTTGAAGCGTTTTTCTTATCCACAGTAACTAGGTTAGGTTAGATAGGCAGGCCGCTCACTTGGGTCCTGAAGGTCGTTCCCTTTGTGATTGCCTGAAAAGTTAGGGTATGATAGAAGGAAAAATAAAATTTGTAAGGATATAGAAGGAGTGCAGAAGAGGGAGAGGAAAGCAAAAGAAAGTAAAGGAAAGGAAAGGAAAGGAAAGGAAAGGAAAAGAAAGGAAAGGAAAGGAAAGGAAAGGAAAGGAAAGGAAAGGAAAGGAAAGGAACGGAAAGGAAAGGAAAGGAAAGGAAAGGAAAGGAAAGGAGAGGAAAGGAAAGGAAAGGAAAGGAAAGGAAAGGAAAGGAAAGGAAAGGAAAGGAAAGGAAAGGAAAGGAAAGGAAAGGAAAGGAAAGGAAAGGAAAGGAAAGGAAAGGAAAGGAAAGGAAAGGAAAGGAAAGGAAAGGAAAGGAAAGGAAAGGAAAGGAAAGGAAAGGAAAGGAAAGGAAAGGAAAGGAAAGGTGGGAAACTGCTTAATGTGGCATTACTTGCTGATTTACTAGCCATCCGCTACTTCTTATGAAAGAAGCTATAGCAGTCGGTTTGACCAAGGCCAGATATGATAGACTATTGAAGCTCCTCTCACCTAAGCATCTTAGACGATGGTGCTCCAAAGCCGGGCATGTACCGAGGAGGTGAAGGATGGTCTCCTCCTCCTCGTCTTGGCAACTTCTACAGAAGTCGTTATAGGATAGGCCTAGTCTCCTGGCATGGTTCCCAAACGGGCAATGTCCAGTGATGACTGCTACCGTCATTCTTAGGATAGATCCGGGAAGTTTTAATAGCTCCCCCGTTCTCTTAGAGTTAATGTGCGGCCACAGGTTCATTGATATAAGGCACGTGGGCTCTGTAAGCCACTTTTCTTGGGCGTGTTCCAGCGTGTGGAGTTTTATTCTTTTCTAACACGCTGATATGGGTTGTCCGCAAAAAGGGTCTATATCCCTATCCTCTAGGGCGGTCCCTTTTTTGGCTAATTCGTCAGCGATGTTGTTGCCATTTTTGGACCCATGTCCACGTACCCATTTTTGGGTTATGTTAGAATGTCTCGCCATCTTATTTAAAGATGTCCGGCATTCCTGGACTAGACTGGAATTGGTGTATATTCCAATCAGGAAATTGATGGCGGCCTACCACAGTAACTAACACTCAGGTCTTTGACAGGCATCAAACCTGCTATCTCAAGACTGTTGGTCTATTGCTTTACCAAATCAGCTATCGAGACGCTCTAGCGAGCATCACTGATGTGAGTTTTAGATAAAGATTTGAATGCTTACAAGGTTAAATTTACTTAAGAACTGAAACCTAGCGGCCATTTTAAGTATCATAGCCCAAACGGCTTGTGGAACAGACAGAAATGATTTCACAAAGAAAGTTATCTCCAGTAACGAGGTACACTTCTTCTTTAGTGGGCTCCGCATTTTGGCACATGAGACTTTGCGAGTGATTATCTTATCGAAACATCTACAAAGAGTTACTCTTTGTTGCACTTTATGAGCTTGCACCATCACTGGGCCGCACATCTTCGAAAATTAAGTCTGCCACACAGTCGCCGTGAATAGTGTTCGCTATCCCAAAATGACAAGGGATTTCTTATGGCCAAAAGTTGAGGATGTTAACCTGGATGGCATATGGTTCCAACACGATGGTAACACTGGGAACACAGGCGACGAAACAAGGGCTTTTTTGTGGCCAATTAACATCTTACAATCGTGTGTTTTGACATCATTGAGGACATACTCATACAAAAGAAAAAATATGCGTAAATAAGGCAATAATAATTCTAGAGCTAAAAGCCGTGTTACTGATTTACATCAGCACTTGCCTTAACGGCCTTATATGATTATGGACCACCTTCACGCACCACGAGTCAACAGCGTCCCCGCATGGTTTGTAAGGTTTACACAGGTCTCAATTTCTGTTTTTAGTCATATCAACAAACCCCTGGCTGAAAAACATGAGCTGTCCAATCTTTTCTGTATTTATTTATTATATAAATGTAAAAGGCAGTTAATAAAAGATAAAGCTTAATGAGTTGCTATGACGAAGCCTATTAATTCAACTCAACCGTCTAACTATCACATCTGGTTCCTTACAGTACAGGTATCTGTTGCAAGACAACAGTACCTGGGTGATTACACGCGACCGTATACCTGCATGCTCCATAGTTATAAGGGAAGACTAACTCTCCTCCCTGCGATGTTAGGTTTAAACCACAGCCAGAACGTTTCGTCAAAGATGTAAATATCTTAACTGTGATTAGCGCCTGGATGGAGTACAAAGCAGAATATCCCCGGGAACTTTTCCAGTCCCCGTTCTGCCAATTAGCGGTTGGTGAGGGCTTCGTAGGTCTAACACAACATAGCTCATGTGGTTTTCTAGATTTTTATTTGGTACAACAAAGAAAAAACGCCTAATACTCTATGCTTTAGAAAACTAATTGCCCTGCGAAGGCCCGCATCACAGCTAAAGTTGCTTCACGAGGGAACAACGGTATGACAGATTGTGGAAACTGATTTACATCAGCACTTGCCTTGTCGGTCCTATATAATAATGGATCAACTTCATGCGGTGAATAATCGACCAGCTCCCCCACGTAGTTTGCTAGGTTAACATAGGCTGCACCTTCTGTCATAAGTTTGTAGCTGTCATAAGTCTGTATGAACAAGCCAATGCTGAAGAGCCTCGTGAATAGAAGACAACAGTCAGAACGTATCAGCCAAAATGTAGGCACCTCAACCTGATCAGCACCAGGATGGTTTGCAAAGTAGAACCTCTCGTATGCATTGCGAATCTCTACCAATTAACCTTTGGTGAAGACTTTGAAAGTGTAATACAACTTAAATCACGTGGTTTCCTTGAGTTTTATTCCCTACAATAAACCAGGAACTCCTACCCTTCTATGCCCCAAAAAGCCGATTGCTCTGGTTAGGTGTATATCAAAGCAAAACATGCTCCTCGTGGGGAGAACAGATAAAAGATAAGATAATTTCACATATCACGGCATTGAACCTCAATTATGTCTCAGTGTAATTGAGAATATGGACTATCACCAAACACAATTTGGAGTAGTTACGTTTTCAAACACGTGGGCTGGTTTCATGAAACTGGCGGCATGTACAACCTAACCTAACCTACGTTTTGAAAAGAATACTTTTAAAAATATTAAAGAAAGTATGTAAATATGTGCTTTGAATTTAACCGTTTTTATTTAAATTTGTTCAATTACCTTGAATATGTTGCTGCCACTATTTATTTTTAGAACCGTACAATAAACTAACGCTAATTACCACAATTACTGTTTATAGTTTATGTTTTGTGGGTAGGAGGCAGAGGTATGTCAGATGTCTGCATTTGCTGCTGACTAATTTCTTAGCATCTCATTTTAACTCAATTAGTGTAAGTAGCAAATGCAACAAGTACAAGCAGCAACTCCAGCAGGAACTTAAGTTGAACCTGTATATTTCACACCTTTTCAGAATTTAAACTTTGCTAACAAGTTAAAGCAATATTAAGTTAGTTAATTAGTTAAAAAGCAAATAAGGCAGAGAGACAGAACTGTAGCAGACTAAAATATAGTGGTAGTCTACAAACCCTGTTCAACATTTATAGCACCACTTTAAAACCCACTCTTTTATTGAAAACGAAAGACAGTAAAGCGATATTTGAATCGCACTAAATGCACAGAATAAAATATAGAAATAAAACAATGAAATTGAATTTTTTTGAGTAGCGACACATTTTGTTAACAAAAATTATAATAGTAATTTTTTTAAATTTTAAAAATAAAAAACTTAAAAAAAAAGTAAAATAAATACATTAAATTGAATCAATCACTGCTCCTTTTGCTGCATAAAGCTTTACAGCCCTTAGTAATGCCGATTCGCGATAAATTGCATGTCCTAGTTCATTTAAAGAATAACCGCCTTATTTATAAAAAAAATTTTTCAAGTTTATTAAGCTGTTATTGCACTGATTTCTATACAAAATTTGTACAATAAGAGCTTAATAAACATGAAAAAATTTCTACAATAAGGCCGTAAAATTTAAAAAAATATATAAACAGCTTGTTTTCTACATTTCCCAGCTATCTATAAGTCGACATTTCGTAAGAGCTACCCTAATCATCAGTAGACTTTGGAAATGTTTGAAAGATATTCTCAAACATTCAACTTTATTTCCCAACAATCTAAATAAATTGCTGAGAATTTAAAAAGAAAAATGCTCTAATAATATCCGGCAAAACACAAAAAACAAGCTTTTCTATTTATAAACGTCTCTAACATTTCTTTACTCTTTTCAAACAAATGAACAACCGTTGGTTGCTACGATTTGTTTTTTGTATTTTGACGGATATTATTAGAGCATTTTTTTTTAAATTCTCAACAATTTATTTAGTTTTTTGGGATATAAAATTGAATGTTTGAGACTATCTTTCAACAATTTCTAAAGTCTATTGATGATTAGCTCCTATGAAATGTCGATATATAGATAGCTGGGAAACATAGAAAACAAGCTATTTATAATTTTTTACTGGTATAAATGTTAGAAGCTTATATAGTGAATAAAAAACTCAATTGTTTGGATTAAAAGATTATTAATTGCATGATTATTAAGACATGTCGTGCACACATGTCTTTTGTTACTGCTGTCCGTATTTTCTATATAAGTATGAACGTACATTAATTAAATTCATATAAAACCAAATTGTACCGGAATAGGTAGCAGTATGTGTACACGTTTCTTTTTTTTTTTTTTTGTTTGTTTCTTTTTTCACCGTTGTCCGTGTTTTCTATATATGTTCTATACTAATTTCTTCTGAATGTACTTCATGACCTTCTAGTGTGGAAGGTGTTGGAATAAATTTTGCTAATCTGAGCAGTGTCGAAGGTATATACACTGGGCCCTGATCAGTTTTAGCTAATTTAATTCCAACATTCTAAATTCTGTAATAGAGTTTGTTTTAGTCTTTCGTGTTGTTATTGTTTAAGTTAAATCTCCACGAACACTACTCCCTCTTTCCTACCTCATTACAACCTATTTTCCTAGTTCCAGTACAATGCACTGCATATGTAGGAGTCATCCCCTGAGTACTGGTCCAAGATAAAAAAAAATTGCTTATTTCCGTCAAGCGGCTTACATGAATTGGAGCATTTTATTTTTCCGTGATTACCTCTCTAAAAGTGAACTAAACATTTTTCAGTATGTGCACCTAGTCGCTACATTTTAGATAAAGCTATTTTTAAGTCTAGACATCCGTTATTGAAAATGCTCTCCACACCATCGGAAGTCTGATAGTAATTTATAGATATCTTTTTGTAAATCTCTCCATCGAGATTCCATTTTTGCTCATCAGAATAGTTATACTTGAGAATCTTTTGTAGAAAATATTTGTTTAGCCCTTTTCCTGCACTTAAAAAATAAGGAATAAATCCCTGGTGTTGAAAGTGATATTCGTATTTGTTGAAAAGTAAAAAACAAAAAAACTTAAAGTACTTTCAAATTCAACTTAATCTTAAATTGCAGCTAGTAGCAAACACTGTAATTTATATTAAAGTTAATAGCAAATGGAGTCAGGAATAAAACAAAACAGTAAGTAATGGGTCGAACCTGACATAAGTGGAAGCAGTCTGCGCATCCGCACTTAGAAAGGACTATTTCAGAGAAGCCTTACGGAATTTCGTCTTGCATATATTTTAGAGTTTTATCCAACAATGTTATGGTTGCTTACCTATATTTTCGTTTGATACGTGACATTTTGAACATGACATGTCGTACATCACATTATTTCCACATTATTCGAACATTAAATTATGAATATATTTTCAGAAAATCTATTCTTAAAAAAACTAGATAAAAACTAGATATTGTACATATGTATATTTAAATAATGATATTATCCTTTGTGAAAATGCAGCTTTCGCTGCATTTATTTCATTACCATCATGTAAAAATGAGCTTGGACACCCAGAATTTTTATAGTACAGGGTGGCTGATCAATTTTGCTACATTGAGAGTTTCAAATAACTTTTTGTAAAGTTTATGTAATTTATTTTTTAGAAATTCATATAAAAAATAATACGTTTTTATCAAAGTAACTCATTAGGTTTTGGAAATAATTGAAATCAAATGGCCTCCACCCTGTATATATTTATATATACTTACTGCTTTTGGTGTCGGTGATGACTTCTCTCGGTTTATATCGAGTTTTCTCAGAGACCGCACTATACGAGTTGTTATAGATGGGGTCTCATCAAACGAGTTTAAGATTAATTCACGGGTGCCGCAAGGTTCCGTTCTTTCTCCTACCTTGTTTCTTATTTTCCTCAACGACCTTCTCTATCAAACTTTCACTCTTTCGCAGATGACAGCAGCATTTGCCATTCGTACTCTTTTAGCTATAGGTCCAGCCTATTAGAGATCGCTGGCAAGAGACTAAATATGAATGATTCACTGAATAGTGATCTTCTATTAGTCTCAGAATGGGGTAGTAAAAACAGGTAAGACTCAGTGTTGTTTATTAACACACAAACATACGACTACAAATGCTGCTTCATCTGTACTCATGGATGGTATAAATATTGAGAAATCGGATGCTCTTGATGTTCTTGGAATGAAGGTACAGTGTGACGTTCGCTGGACCGAACACATTTTTCATGTCTCCAAAGAAGCATTCAAGTGCCTTGGTTTTTTGAAACGGTGTAAGATGTACTTCACTTCATGTGACCTCCTTACTGTTTATACCACCTACATCCGACCGCAAATGGCATACAACTCTCATGGTTGGGCCGGTGCCTCAAAGTCTATTTTAGGGTTACTTGACCTTGTGCAGATGCGAAGAAGCTCATCGGTGACAGTAGGGTATCCAACTCTATTGACTCACTGGAGCATCGACGCAAAGTGGAGTGTGTTACTCTGTTCTATCGTTACTACAATGGATTTTGCTCTTGCAAGATTAGGGATCTTGTTGTTGTTCCCGAAACGCGCACATTTTTACGTAGCACGCGTTCATCGTCCAGAGTTCATCCATTTGTGGTCGATTGCCCGGGGAATCGCACTACGCATTAGAGAGAGAATTCGTTTTTCAGCCGAACGCTTCCTCTGTGGAATAATTTGCCTGCAGACGTGTTTCTCTGTCTGTTATAACGTTGGAAGGTTCAAGTGAAATGTTCACAAACACTACTCCCTCTTTCCCCCTTCTCACAGCCCATTTTCCTAGTTCTGGTGCAATGCGCTGCATATGTAGGGGTCGTCCCCAGAGTACTGGTCCTTTAAAAAAAAAGTAACCTCCTTTTATAATCAGAACTGCTTTTAAGCAAAAAAAATTATGGAAATATCGGTTTAAACTACTCGTATATCTCGGGTATACGAGTATATAGACCGATATCGGAAACTTTCATGCTCTGTATTTCATCAACCTCCTTTTATAACCAAAACTGCTTTTAAGCAAAAAAAAAGTGTTTAAGTTCGCTTACGCAACGTATTCTCGAAAAACCGGTTTAGGCCATATCTTGGATATATGTATGCGGACCGATATCGCGAAGAAAATGTTTCTGCCTTGTAATTGTCATGCTGAATAAATGTGTGAAGTTTGAAGCAACACAAACAATATTTTTCAAATATTTTCAAACAAAATGCAAAAAAATTTACTTTTTCCGAATTTTAGATATATCTCAGCTATATGTCAATCGATTTTACTGAATTTCAATATCAAACCCATGAATCGAGAGTTAAAGAAAAAGGTTTCTAATTCTAGTGGTTTTCTCAGAAACGGTACAGCAACGACCGGCAGACGGACATCATCGCTTAATCGACTTTTCTATTAATTCTGATTCAGAACATACATATATACTTTATAGGGTCTGAAATGAAAATTGTAGAAATAACAAACGGAATCAGAAACTTACTCTATACTCTTTACATTTTTGTGAAGATTTTAAAAACTAATGAGGCTTTGAGGGGTTTTAAAATTATCATTATAATTATGGAACAGGGTTTCTAAGAGAGATAATTACAAGTTAAAATAAGAAAACAAAAAGTGTTATTTGTTTTTTTTTTCGTTCTTAATTTATTTCCCTATTTTTTTCTTTGTGTGATATTCCAGATGAACCCACCATTAACCAGGCCACCACCAATATGGTCGATGGCATTGATTTGGATGAGATTAAAGAATTTGCCAAAGCTTTTAAGTTGCGTCGTCTATCACTGGGCTTGACCCAGACTCAAGTGGGCCAGGCTTTATCGGTAACAGAAGGCCCCGCCTACAGTCAAAGTGCCATATGCAGGTGAGTTGAATTCGAATGTCTACCTTTTTCTTTTCTTTTGCTTTTAAATTTCATTGTTTTGTGATAAACATAAAAATGTCCTTTTGCTATTAAACGGTGTTTTTGTAATAGGCTCTAGAGCAGTGAAAAGTTTGCTTTAAATGGCTCTTGATTAATAATGTTTCCTACATATTACATCAAATTGAACATGTAATACTTATTTAAAGCCTTCAATTTGCAAAAACACATATATAAACATATATAAATTTATTTTTATTATTATTTTTTATACGCTTTTTTAAACACCAGACCTTCCTTGTTCTTATTTTAAACCAAATTTTCTTTTTGTTTTAACTTCCTGCTCAAAAAAAAAACAAGAAAAAAGGATCTTTTGTTATTTATAGTGCCAGGACATTTGTTTAAATAAAAAGTATATCTAAAAACTAAACGCTAATTGCTTTTCTAAAACAAATATAATTAATAATATTTTTTATTTCATTCTTTTTTTTTATATATATAAACTATCAAAAAATGACAAATTGTATTTTATACGAAAACAAAAACATATAAATAAACTGTGTGAAAAAATACAAAAAAAATCGCTAAATCAAAATCGACTCGAATTGCCTTGTATCGAATCGTATGAACTGAATGAAACAGTGCTTTAGCTGCTCAAATGTACGCTGCTCAACTATCGACCCAACAGCAAAACATGTATGTTGACAATGAAAAAAAATATATATAGAAAACCGAAATAAGTATTAAAATTATCAAATATAAATGCTTTTTAGAAACAAATTTTTATAGCTTTTTTATAATTAAAAAAAAATCTTAAAACTATAAAAATTTTAGCAAACGTTTCTTCAACGTTTGAAAAACTTTTTCTTATAAATGAAAAAAAATAATAATTTTAATTTATTTATTTTTAGTATGCGCTAAAAATTACAGCTTTTATTGGCCAGGGCATTGCCTTTTATTTTATTATATATAAATTATAAAACTTGATAAGCTCAATATATCCAACATTATTTTAAGGCTCTTTATTTTGTTTTTTTATTTTCTCAATGTTTGGCTTTTTTAATTAAACAAAAAAAAAAAAAAATTACAAAACAAAAAAAGATATCAAACAATGTCCTGGCACTTTTTTTCAAATTTAATTTTTATAAGCGCATACTAAAAGAAGAAGAAGAAGAAGAAAAATGACTGGTTTTATTTTCAAAACGTAAAAGAAAACATATTATTTTAATTCCATATTTTCCCCTTCTCAGGTTCGAAAAATTAGATATTACACCAAAGAGTGCTCAAAAAATTAAACCCGTTTTAGAACGTTGGATGAAAGAGGCCGAAGAGAGGTGAGAGTATGGATTAAGTTCCTACCACGTTTACTTTTGTGCTCATTCTAAAAATTAACTAAACTTTGTTGCTATTTTTGCTCTTTTTCTTTTTCTTATTTTCGTTTACAAAAAAAAAAAAAAATAATTAATAAAATTTAGTCACTGGAATCGTTTCAAATCTGGCCAAAATCATTTAACCGATTATATTGGTGTGGAGCCATCGAAGAAACGTAAACGACGCACTTCGTTTACGCCGCAAGCTTTAGAGCTTTTGAATGCTCACTTTGAGCGCAATACCCATCCATCGGGTGAGTGGTAATTTCAACATTTTTTCCTATTATTATATATTATACAATAGAATTAATTTCAATTATTATTATTTTTATATGTTTTGGTTTAAAATTTGGTTTAAATTAACGCGTGAAACGTAACATACCGGCATGTGCTGAGAAGCCAAAATGTTTAAGGTCAGAATTGCATTTTTCTGTATGCTAAAGATCGCGCGTTTTGTTTAATCAAAAATGTATGCAAAACTTGGTAGCACCTGTTTTTTGTTTGGGGAAAAACTAGTTGTATCGTCTGAAGTCGCCATTTTTAAAGTAAACAAATCATTTCAATTTAATTTATCTTAAAATAAGTAAGAGCGTAGTATATACGGCTGGGCCGAATCTAAAATACCCTTCACGATAGTCACGTATATGTATAGTATGTATTACAAATTTGAACTTAATATGCTCGGATATATATGGACCGATATCGGGGGAAAAATATTTTTGGGAAATTTTCATCCAAAAATCGGTTTTGGCTATACATAAACCGTTATCGGAATTTTCCATTTTCTGTATTTTAATTACCTCGTTTTATAATCATAACTGAGTTCAAGCAAAAAAAAAATACTAAAAAATCGGTTTAGACTATATCTCGGGTACACACATATGGATCGATACTGGAAATTTAAATTTTCTCTATTTATTAACCTCCGTATACTAGCAAAACTTCTTTTTAGCAAAAAAATTTTTAAGTTCGATTACCCGACACTTTCATTAAAAAATGGATTTAGGCTATATCTCGGGTATATATGGACCGATATCGGAAATGTTCATTTTCTGTATTTTAGTAACCTCCTTTTATAAGCAAAACTGCTTTTAAGTAAAAAAAAAAATAAAAATAAAAATAATAAAAATTTTATGGGAAAATCGGTTTAGGCTATATCTTGGGTGTGGAGCTATATCGACCCACATCGGAACTTCTCATTTTCTATATTTTATTAACCTTCTTTTATAACCAGAACATCTTTTAAGCACAAAAAAATTGTTTAAGTTCTATTACGCGATATATTCAAGTAAAATCGGTTTTGGCTATATCTCGGGTAAATATGGACCGATATCAAAAATTTTTATTTTCTGTATTTTAATAAGCCTTCTCCATTACCAGAACTTTTTAGCCATAAAAATTCTTAAGTTCGCTTATGCAACATTCTCATGGAAAAATTAGTTTAGACTATATCTCGGATATATATGGACCGATATCGGAATTTCTCATTTTCTGTATTTAAGTAACCTCTTTTTATTACCACAACTTCTTTTGAGCAAAAAAAAAAAATTTTTAAGTTCGCTTACGCGACAATTTCATTAAAGATGAGGCTTAGGCTATATCTCGGATATATATCGACCGATATCGGGAAACCTTCTTTTTTTCTTGCTTTAAATTGACATGCCCAATAAGTGTGTAAAGTTTGAAGCAAAACAAAGAAATTATTTTTCAAACATTTTCATACAAGATGGCAAAAAATTATAGCTTTTTTCGGAATTTTGAATATATCTCGGCCATGACACGATGGGGTAAGAATGGTGGAAGAAAAAAGTTTCTAAGTGAAATGATTTTCTCAGAAGCGGTATTTCAACGGCAGGCAGACGGACATCGCTTAGTCGACTTTTCTATTAGTACTGATTCAGAATGTATATACTTTATAGGGTCTGAAATGAAAATTGTAGAAATAGCAAACGGAATCACAAACTTATATATACCCTTTACATTTTTGTGAAGGGTATAAAATGGGTATAATAAAATCATGTTCTGCACAATATACGAACCAGAGAACAACTTTGAGTGATTGCAAAAAAATCATACTTGCTGAACAACATGAAAAACACTTCATTTCGTTCAAATATGATTTTGTATTCAGCCGCACAAATGTGCGGGTGATTTTTAATTAGTAAACACAATGAGCGACAACTTCGCTATGTGAGTGAAATCATCGTTAAGGTTCGTGCTTGATTATCAATGAATGCGCATATAGTTTGGCATTCATTTCTTGTGTTTGAATTTTTGTTTTGAAAGAAAAAAAAAAAATGAACAAAAAAATTAACAAAAATCAATGCAACATCTAACGTTTAGCCGATTTTATTCAGTACTGAAACCAAAGCCAATATTTACTAGGCGAGTTGATTTTACTCAGCATTGAGCTTTGTTGCCTGAATTTTGTTGATTACAAATTCAGATTGTTTACAATGCGAGTTGATTTCACTCAGCGTTAAACTTTGCTGCTGATTACAAATTTAGGATGTTTATAAGACGAGTTGCTTTTACTCCGCATTGAACTTTGTTGCCTGATTTTAGTTGATTACAAATTTTAGTGTATGAGTTAATCAAGCAAAAACATGATTTTTGGTGATCACTGATACGAAGGCGGATTGATATTAAAGTTACCTAGCGCTAGATGGCAGCACAAACACCATTTTTTTTTTTAATTGCAATCTATGAAACGTCACCTGTTAAAATTTCAACCAAATTCATCGATTAGCTTATTTCTTGTAGTCATTTGAAGTAAGCAACTTTTGTGTTTCTTGAAAAATGAAAGAAAGTGAATTTCGTGCCGTGACTAAAGACTATTATTTGAAAAGGAAAACGGCAAAAGAGATAAAAGAAAAGTTCGAGAAACCTTACGGTCAGATTACATGACAAAATATTAAAGTGCTGAATTTAAACGCAGCCGAACAAGCACTTATCATCAACAATATCATCAACAGGACAGACTGAATTACTGGCTGGTTACTGAATAAAAGATCAAGAAAATCCCCGATATCGTTCTGAATGATCGCCGAGTTAAGTTCTGTGAGATTGTTAATCATGTATTCACTTCCAAATTCGAACAAGGACAAATTAATACGTTAATGACAAACGTCGACGATTTTATTATTTACTGTGATATTACCTTTCGAAACGTTTTTAACTCTACCCAACAAACACGAAATCAATTATTTGATATAAAATGACTTTAACATTTGATATCAAACATAATTTCCAAACCTTTTTCAATGGTTTGATTTTAACATTTGAATTTAAATTAAGAATCATTGGAAAATGAACATTTAATACCCAATATTTTATCAATTTGGTTTTGAGTGTAACTACCAACTAACTACAACAAATGTGTCAGCAATTACTAACAAAACATCAACATTTTAAATTTATTTACAAAAATAAAAGAAAAAAATTCAGTATTTGGGAAAAGATTAATAAATGTGATTTGCTTGCGAGCAATATGCAATTACGAGGGCGGTTCGGAAACTTTTTAGCCTAACAATGAAAGAGAATAGTTAGTTTTTCAAAAATATTTTTATTTTTCAATATAATCTCCTGAAACTTCAATACACTTAGTCCAACGCTTTTTTAGCAATTCTATTCCTTGATTTAAATAGTTTTCCTCAAGGTCTTCAAAATAGTGGTTTACAACTGTGATTGCAGCGCTTACCAGCAAGGAATTTTTTTTAGATTTGGGAAGAGGTAAAAGTCACTGGGAGCTAAATCGGGAGAATGAGGTGGGTGGTCAAGCCACTCGTACTTTAATTCGTTGATTTTAGCCATTGTTAAAACACTCTTGTGCCCTGGTGCGTTGTCTTGGTGAAAAATTATTTTTTTGTGTTGTAAGCCAGGACGTTTTTGATCCTAAAGCTTGCAATAGTACTCTGAATTTATTGGTTTACCCTTTTGCAGATAGTCAATCAATAAAATTCTTTTGAAGTCCCTAAAAACCGTTGCCATAACCTTACAGCCGATTGAATTGTTTTTGTCTTCTTTGGCGCACTTGCTCTAGCTTCAGTCCATTGTTTTGATTTGTCTTTTGTCTCTGGAATATAGTGGTGGATCCATGTCTCATTAACAGTTATGAAACGACGCTTAAAATCCATTTTATTTCGCTTAAAACGAACCAAACAAGCTTGAGAAATGTTCATTCTTATGCGTTTTCGGTCAACTGTTAACAAATGCGGCACCAATCTTGCAGAAAGCTTTTCCATCTGTAGTTCCTCATGCAAAACTAAATGAACTCGATCATTTGAGATGCCCATGGTATTAGCTATTTCACCCACTTTTATTCGTCGATCATTTAATACCATATCATGCACTTTGGCTTCAATTTCTGTTGTTGTTGCTGTTTTTGGACCTCCACTACGTGGTTCATTTTCAATGATTGTGCAAACACGTTTAAATTCAGCAACCCAATTTTTTACTGTTCCATATGAAGGAGCACTTTCACCTAACACATTCTTCATATCATTTTGAATTTCTTGTCCCGATAAACCTTTTTTATGTGAATTTTTAATGGCACCACGCATTTCAAATGTTTCCATTTTAAAAAATATGAAGCAGCTACCAGATCGAAACAAAGTTTAACATGTGTTCATAGCACACCTAACTTTTTTCTGTTTATACCGTGCTTTTTGTGCTAGGCTAAGAACCGCCCCTGACGTTAGGCGCCATTCTATTTATGTAGCAATTTTAAAAATATAAATAGTGTAAATTATTGTGGTCGATATGCTTTATGCTTGAAAAGAGAATGGGCTGAGCTCACCGGAAAAGGGGGGGTCCTTAAGCATACCCGATATCCACAACTACATAAATGAGAAGACAAAAATGTTCTTTTCAAGACTGCATTTTCATTTGAAATTTTGTTACAGGTCTACAAATAGATATATAATTTTGTTAGTGACTGATGTTGTCATCACTTTGAACACTATGGTAGAATGATGCCCACCCACTGTCACTTAAGATACATCAGTGTTCATATAAATGTTAAGTATCTTCCCTTAAAATTCTAGTAGCCCCTTTACATTAGTTGGTTAATACGCATTCCCAAAAATCAATTCACTCACAACGTTCCATGTTTATCAAAACGTAGCTACATAAGTTCATGTTTTATTTTTTACAAGTTGATTTTGTGGCGACGTCATGTATGTATTACTTAGAAAACGATTAGGAACAAAAACAGAAAATACTCAAAATGTTTTTCTTACTAAGTGCTTAAAAATTACACAAGATACGAAAGAGATTTTCAAGAAAGAGATTTCACAAACGAACGACAAGTATAAATAGCACCGTATCAAATATTAAGAGTGTTTAAAATACTCGGTTGTAAAAATGATTGGATAAACAGCCGATGTACTTATGGTTGCGCTGCACCGGTGCAGATCTCTGATACGTAACTCACGAAATTTGAAAATAAAGGTTATTTTTTATCAGACCTCGTATGTGGAGAAATAAAGGGTTTCTGGAAAAATATTTTTTTTCCTACTTAGCTAGCTTTAATAGCAACCCACCCTCGTAGTTTCTAGTGAGCCGCTTTCTTCCCTTTCAATTTTGTTTTTATTTTATTTTCTTGTTTTTTTTTATTATAGTTCCAATTAAACCTTTTAAACTAATTTTTTTCTCTCTCTAAAATTCTTTAACAGGCACCGAAATTACAGGACTGGCCCACCAATTGGGCTACGAGCGTGAAGTCATACGGATTTGGTTTTGCAACAAACGCCAGGCTTTAAAGAACACAGTGCGCATGATGTCGAAAGGAATGGTTTAAAATTTAATGAACTGCTGCAGCTGGCAACAGTAGATGTGAACCAGAAGACAAGCAAACAGAAGCCTCTCTAAAGAACAGAAAAAAAACATAAATAAAACCTAAAGCTTTCCTTTGTACATATTGATGGAAGACACAGAACTACAAAAATATTATGTCAAAAAAAGAAAAGAAAAATATGTATTTTTAACAATGAGTACCACAGAAATTTTTATAGATTTAAATAACTATCCAAAAAAAAAAAAAAATAGAGAAGAAAACATTTTCAAAATAAAATCCAAAAAATAACTAAATTTCTTAACAACTTTTTTTAAGACAAAATTACTTTGTGATTAAGTGTTTAACATGTGTAATTAATAAACTAAAAAACAAAAATGAAACACTTTAAATTAGACTCTAGTAAAAACTGAAGCCCCATATTTACCACCTTGTAATAATACCACAACTCCTTATTGCATAAGTTATAAAATAAAGCAGTTTTAGTTTAGAAAAACTTATCTCTTTAAGCATTATTTATAATATATTATTATAATATTAATTAATCTAAGGCCATATGTAAAGGTGTGTCATAGCATTTACTATATAATTTAGTTGTTATAAATTTTTATTACGCCCACAGGATTTTAAGGAAGATCAAAATTATTGGACAGAGAAAAGGAATTATACTTTTGTTTTTCTTAACTGATCATTTTCCAACACTCAGTTTTCAAAAGTTTTTTGAACTCAATTCTACATTTAGTTCTAAACACACCTTTTAAAATTAAAAAAATATATTATTTTATTAATAAAAAATTTCAAAAAATAAACGGAAATTTAACGTGCCATTCCAAAACTGCAAATTTAAAATAATAAAAAAATCTTATTTGTAAAAGAATAATTGTACAATACCTTTCTTATAGTTTAAGTATTCTGAAAATTGTTAAACAGCAAAAAAAAAACAGGTCTTTTTTTGAAAAGCAGCAAAAAAAAAAATAAAAAAAGCTAAACAATTTCGTAAAACAAAAACTCACATTCACTTATAAATACGTTTGACTACACATTAATTTAATTAGTCTTGTATGTAACTTTTTTTAGCCTAAAAAATATGTATGAAAATATATTCACAAATCTTATGTAAAATTTTATTTAATACATTAAAAAAAAAGCAACAAGAACAAAATATCTTAAAATAAAATTAATACAAAATATGTTTTACAAATATAAAAAAGAAAACTTAATTAAAAAAAGAGAAAAAATAGCATTTAAAGAAAAATATTGTAACAACGTTCATATAATTTAAATGATTGTAATAATTAAAAAAAAAAAAACATGAAATAAAGGAATATGTAAAAAAAAATATTTAAAATAAAACTGTGTTAAATTATTTTTAAAGGAGTAAAGTTAGTTTTAACAGGCTGCCAGCCATTTGGCAGCTATCTGGTCCCGTTTTGTTCACTAAGTGTGATACGTATCTCAGCAGATCTACATTACATTCCGATATTTTTTCCAAATCATGCAACATCGGTCTGCTAAATACAAAACCCTTTTACAAGAAAAAGTGAACACTGACAAAGAAAGATGAACAGCACATTCTACTTCCTTCTCATCCCTACAACTTCTAGAGAAATTATTGAACAATCTCCTCGCATGACTCAATGTCCCATCAGGACCACCACAATAGAACGCAACCTCCGCCGGTGCAGCCCCCTAAGCTAATAGTTCTGTTATTATCGTCACTATCTTGTACCTGATTCTTGCAGCTCTTAAGCGCTGTTCCAACCATCTCATCTAAAGGGTGTTTTTTTAAGCTAGATAGAACTTTAAATTGTAAAAAGTAACACAAAAAATTAAATTTTGATGAAACATTTTTTTTATTTGTTTCAGTATACTCTGACAAATCATCATGAATAGACTCACGCTTGAACAACGCTACGAAATTATCCAAATTTACTTTGAAAATCAGTCGTCGATTCGCGCAACTTATAGACGACTTCGTCATTTGTATGGCGTACATAATCGTCCATCTGAACAAGCCATTCGTCGAACTGTGGATAGATTTCGTACCACATACTCTCTAGAGGATGCAATAACACCAGCACGTCGAAGGAATGTGCGTACTGAAGAGAATATCGCCGCTGTAAACGAAAGTGTGGAAGAAGATCCAAATTTATCGATTCGTCGTCGGTCGCATGAATTGGGGCTCTGTCCGTCCACTACGTGGAAAATTTTGCGCAAAGATCTCGGCCTACACCCGTATAAGATCCAGCTGGTGCAGGAATTGAAGCCACGAGACCATTGTATGCGTCGTTCTTTCGCCGATTGGGCTCTAGAGCAGTTGGCAACTGACCCGTTGTTTTATCGCAAAATTGTGTTCAGCGATGAGGCGCATTTTTGGCTTAACGGGTTTGTTAATAAGCAAAATTGCCGCATATGGAGTGAGACCAATCCACAAGAGACCCTACAGACTCCATTACATCCAGAAAAATGCACTGTTTGGTGCGGTTTTCATGCTGGTGGCATCATCGGACCTTATTTCTTCAAAAATGAGGCCGGAGCTCGCGTTACGGTCAATGGAGATCGTTACCGGACCATGATCAATGATTTTTTGTTTGAAAATATGGATGACATTGATCCGGAGGAGATGTGGTTTCAACAGGATGGCGCTACGTGCCATACGGCGAACGCAACCATCGACTTACTGAAATCAAAATTTGGCGATAAGTTGATTTCGAGAAATGGACCTGTCAATTGGCCTCCAAGGTCGTGCGGTTTGACACCTCTCGATTATTTCCTGTGGGGCTACGTGAAGTCACTGGTTTATGCTGATAAACCAGCAACAATTGACGCCTTGGAGGCCAGCATTGTTCGTGTTGTTCGTGACATACGGCCAGCAGTGCTCGAAAAAGTGGCCCAAAATTGGACGTCCAGAATGCGCTTCGTCAAGAACAGCCGCGGTGCCCATATGCCCGAAATCATTTTCAAATGTTAATGTCACGTATTGATCTTTCGAATAAAAAAAATTTTGATTACAATTTAATTTTTTGTGTTATTTTTTACAATTTCAAGTTCTATCGGGCTTAAAAAAACACCCTATATATCCCCTTATTGAAAGCGGACCTCAGCCTTTGGGCACTTCGCTGTGCTCTCGTACTCAGAGAAGCTCCTAGCTCGAATGTCTCGCTATATCGTTTAGAGCAGAAGTGCACAAGCCCTATGCACTTGGTGCTCATTTGTAAAAGCACTTAGCTATAGGCTATGCGCATATGTGTGCATACACACACAAGTGAAAAGCAACAACTCGCCTTAGCAATGCCTTTTAGGCGCTGAAGCAATCTATTGTAAATGAATTATACTGTGAAATAAAATTTATACATAAAAAAACAAGAAAATCATATTTGACCACCAATTTGGATTTAGAAAAGGCTGTGGTACTACAGAAGCAGTTGTAGAATACATATATATGTAGAATATAAAGGGTGGTTAAATTTCAAGGGCCGATGTTGATTTTGAATAAAACACAAACTATTTAGGAAATTATTGTAATTTTATTTTATTATGATATATTGGTATTACTCAATTATGCATGGAACAAAATATCGGCCAAATAGGCGCTGCGACCACGGTGGCACACCTCCATCCGATGGTCCAAATTTTCGATGACCCTGAGGCATAATGGAAGTTCTATTCTGTTAATGTGCTGAATTATCTCATCCTTTAGCTGTTGAATTGTTGCTGGCTTATCGACGTACACCTTTTCTTTCAAATAACCCCAAAGAAAAAAGTCCAACGGTGTCAAATCACATGATCTTGGCGGCCAATTGACACCGCCATTACGTGAGATAACACGGCCATTGAATTTGTTGCGCAAAAGAGCAATTGTTTCGTTAGCTGTGTGGCAAGTGGCACCGTCCTGCTGAAACCACATATCGTCTACATCCATATCTTCCAATTCGGGCCATAAAAAGCTCGCTATCATCTCACGATAGCGAACACCATTCACAGTAACTGCCTGACCGGCCTCATTTTGGAAAAAATACGGCCCGATGATGCCGCCAGCACATAAACCGCACCAAACAGTCACTCTTTGTGGGCGCATTGGTTTTTCGACAGTCACTCTTGGATTCTCATTCGCCCAAATGCGGCAATTCTGTTTATTGACGAATCCACTGAGGTGAAAATGTGCCTCATCACTGAAGATGATTTTCTTCGAAAATTTATCATCATTTTCATAATAAGTCTGGATAACTTTAACACGTTGTTGGATTGTGTATCTCTCCATGGTTCAAATTGAATAAGTCTGAAATAGAGAAATGTCAAATAAAATTCGGAAAGAAACTTGGCGTTTAGGTGTGGTTCACATTCAACATCGGCCCTTGAAATTTAACCACCCGATATATGCAGCGGTCTTGATGCTGGATACAGAGGTGTTGCTGGTGTATTTTTTGATTTATCAAAGGCATTTGGTTTAGTAGATCGTATAATTTTAATAAAAAAAAACTATCTCTTATTGCCTGCTCTGCAGTGGCACTGAAGTTATTTGTGGACTACTTAAAACGTGCAATTTGTGCAAATTGGAAATTCCAAAAGCTGTGAGCTTGAAGTAACCTGTGGGGTTCCGCAAGGCAGAGTTCTAGGTGCCTTACTATTTAAAAATTTCATTAACGACATTAAAAACATCACTTTTAATGGCAATTGCATATGTTTGCGGATGACATCTGTCTTTTTTATAATTTTAAAGATGATGGAGTTCTTCGAACGCAAGTAGAGTATGATGCTACTGTGTTATCTGAATTTCTGCGGATAAACAAACTGCTTTTAAATACGTCGAAAACAAAATTTGTGCGTTTTAAACCATACTTATCAAGAAATAAAGAGCAAACCACTATGCTTATTGATGGTAAATATATTATGGAATCAGATAGCGTAAAATACCTTGGTAATTTGTCAAGGGAAAATCACCTGAATTATCTTAAAGGGAAACTCGCTTCAGGAATAGGAATGCTGCGAAAGTTTAAAAACAAACTCAACATTAATGCTAAACTGCTAATATATTAATCCCTCGTTCATTCAAATCTAAGTTATGTTCCAATGGTTTACGGATTTAAAGTTAATTCAACTATGCGATCGTTACAATCATCACAAAATAAAGCTTTAAAAATAGTTTTCAACCCTCCGCTTCGTTATAATACAATTGATTTATTCAAAGAATATGCAAAGACTGTACTTCCAAGGGGCTGTGTAAGCTCAAAATTTTGTTATATATGGTTAAATGCGCAAATCATATTGGTGCGCATACCCTACATTTTGATCGTATATTATCAAGTATACAAAGAAATACGCGACTTGCTATGAGTTTAAGTACTCTTCGCTGTCGTCTTGAGATCACAAAACAACGAAATTCTTTGCTGGTCCAAAAGAGTACAATCAATTTTCAAACTTGTGTTTAAAGTTTAATACCTCCACCAAGGATTAAAATTGGTTGGACGAGGAACAGCAAAGCCCCTGGGGAGGTTCTGCTTGCAGACAATATTTTCCCTATACATTTCGTGCATTGTACCGGAACTTGGAAAATAGGTTATGAGGAATATTGTTTGTGAACATTTGACTTGAATTTTCCAATATTAAAACAGACAGGGAACACGTTTGCAGGCAACTTATTTCACAGGCGAAGCGTACGGCTGAAAAACGAATTCTCTCTGTAATGCGTAGAACGATTCCCTTGGCAATCGATCACAAATGGATGGGCCCTGGACGATAATCGCGTATTACGTAAAAATGTGTGAATTTCTGGAGCAAGATCTCTAATCTTGTCAGAGCAAAATCCATTGTAAAGGGTGTTTTTTTAAGCTAGATAGAACTTTAAATTGTAAAAAGTAACACAAAAAATTAAATTTTGATGAAACATTTTTTTTATTTGTTTCAGTATACTCTGACAAATCATCATAAATAGACTCACGCTTGAACAACGCTACGAAATTATCCAAATTTACTTTGAAAATCAGTCGTCGATTCGCGCAACTTATAGACGCAAAATTGTGTTCAGCGATGAGGCGCATTTTTGGCTTAACGGGTTTGTTAATAAGCAACATTGCCGCATATGGAGTGAGACCAATCCACAAGAGACCCTACAGACTCCATTACATCCAGAAAAATGCACTGTTTGGTGCGGTTTTCATGCTGGTGGCATCATCGGACCTTATTTCTTCAAAAATGAGGCCGGAGCTCGCGTTACGGTCAATGGAGATCGTTACCGCACCATGATCAATGATTTTTTGTTTGAAAATATGGATGACATTGATCCGGAGGAGATGTGGTTTCAACAGGATGGCGCTACGTGCCATACGGCGAACGCAACCATCGACTTACTGAAATCAAAATTTGGCGATAAGTTGATTTCGAGAAATGGACCTGTCAATTGGCCTCCAAGGTCGTGCGATTTGACACCTCTCGATTATTTCCTGTGGGGCTACGTGAAGTCACTGGTTTATGCTGATAAACCAGCAACAATTGACGCCTTGGAGGCCAGCATTGTTCGTGTTGTTCGTGACATACGGCCAGCAGTGCTCGAAAAAGTGGCCCAAAATTGGACGTCCAGAATGCGCTTCGTCAAGAACAGCCGCGGTGCCCATATGCCCGAAATCATTTTCAAATGTTAATGTCACATATTGATCTTTCGAATAAAAAAAAATTTTGATTACAATTTAATTTTTTGTGTTATTTTTTACAATTTCAAGTTCTATCGGGCTTAAAAAAACACCCTATAGTAACGATAGAACAGAGTAACGCACCGCACACTGCGTCGATGCTCTAGTGAGTCAATAGAGTTGGTTACCCTACTGTCACCGATAAGCTTCTTCGCCCTCTCCTGCACATGGTCGAGTAACCCCAAAATAGACTTTGGGGCACCGGCCCGAACATGAGAGTTGTATTCCATTTTCGATCAAATGTAGGTGGTACAAATAGTAAGGAGGTCAGATGGAGTGAAGTATATCTTACACCGTTTCAAAAAACCGAGGCACTTGAATGCTTCTTCAGAGACATGAAAAATGTGATCACTCTAGCGAACACCACACGATATCTTCATTCCCAGAACATCAAGAGTATGCGATTCTTCAATATTTTTACCACCCATGAGTGCAGATGAAGCAGCATTTGCGGTCGTATATTTGTGTGTTAATAAACAGCATTAGATATTACCTTTACATTTACCTCTACTTTTTTTTTTTTTTTTGTTAACAAACACAAAAACTGCGAAGCTTTTTTGCTTGTCTGCAGTAATACCCAGGGTCTGTGGCAGGAATCGAACCTGCGACCTCGAGACTGTTAGTCGAGTACTCTACCAAATCAGCCATCGAGGCACCCATAGCGAGGCATCCGAGCGTTAAAGGCGACTCTGTTTTTACGATCCCACTAGGAGATTAATAGAAGATCACTATTCAGCGAATCATTAATATTTAGCCTCATGGCAGCGATCTCTGATTGAGGCATGCCGATATGGTGCTTGCTTCCACATCCTGCTTGCCCTAAGTCTGATTGCCGAATTCATGATTGTTTCCTTAGCCATTAGATGAACCGACAGCCAGTTCAGCTCAATAAAAAGTGTTTTCTGCATCAGTCACCGCTAGACAGCATGTGCGCATTATAACTTCTACGACTTTGCAGAAGGTATTTTTCTCCAATGACTTCCACCATATGATCACTTGATATATTAAAATAGGCTTTACAACCATGTCAAGTGGCCGGCAGGAATGCCAAGGATTTTTTTATCCAGGTTTTTCCAATAGCCTTTCTACACAAGAATAAACCGATAAACGCCTTTTCTGCCCTTAACTGGACCTAACGCTACCAGGTTAGTTTGGAATCAACGTAGGTACTACATTCATGACGATGCTAACAAGCTTTTAGCGAAATATCGAAATAAAAAATGAAAAAAACTCGTTACTTTTTTTTATAAAAAACAACAACGAAAGATCTAAAGCTGCAAAAATTTAAATAATTTAACGTAAAAGAAGATCAAATAATATTAGGATAAAACAAATATATTTATTTATTTCTTATAAAATAAAAAAAACTTATTTTACAATTATGATAATTTTCTTAAAAACAAAGAAAAAATTTTAACAGCACTAATTTTTGCCAATTAATCAAATTTCCTTAAAAAAACAAAACTTCTTAGATTTGAGCTCAAGCACTAAGCTCCGTTTTATTACTCGCTAAATCACAAATCACTTTTTTCGCTTATCCTTACAGCTGAGTATTTCTGTTTCTTGTGCAATCGATATTCAATAATGCCGTAACTGCAAAAAAAAAAAAAACGTCAATGGAGGAGAAAAAAAAATATTTTTTCAATATTTACTCACCCTATACAACCCACCAGCAGCACAGCTGTCAAAATTAACAATTTAATGGAAGTGCAGAGTTGAGAGCTGATAACGTAACCGATCACAGAGCCCGAAGATTCCCATAATCGGAAATTGCTGTAGCCAGCAATGAGATTTTTCGGAAATAAAATGCCATAAAAAGCTGAAAGTTGGAAAAACAAAAAATTAAATTCGTTTTCGCTGAACAGTATTTCCAATGTATTTACAGACAAAGTCATACTCGTAAAAATAATTAAACAAAAACTTGCCATATAGGCCCATGATGAACCTATAATATACATTTTTACAAATGGTTATTAGTCTAGATATTTTCCATATTTTCGACCTATAGTGCAGTGTGCCTGAACTTTTTCTCTTTACAGCTTTACGAAAAACTCGTGCAATGAAAGCTTTTTAGTTAACATGAGCTTATGTTATTCAAACTTTCATTTCAGCGCTGCCAGAACTGAATAATTTGTGGAACCGAAATTAAATCTGCATATATTTGAATAAAATGCTCTTGGGAAAAATAGAGCAATATATTTTGCATAGTACTGGGCAGTATTGGAAATACAAATACGTATTTTGTGTTTGTATTTCAAATAAACGACCTGAAAGTATTTTGTATTTTGAAAAAGATTTCATAATTTTCTTAAATACCAGTTAAATTTTCGCCATGCCACGCGGAGTTTGTTTGTGCGATATTGAAAAAAGTAAAATTATTGCTTTTCGTGAAGAATGGGTTAGTTTTCGGGAAATTTCCGGAAGGCTAAAGAGATTGGATAATGTTTGCCAAAATTTTTTGAAAGACCCTTCAAAATATGGACAAATGAAAAAAAAGGCGGGAAAAAAATCTAAACTTACGGAAAGAAACAACAAAAATATTGCGAATTGTGTAAGCATTTCCATAAAAAGTGCTAGAGAAGTAGCAAATGAGTGGGGCATAAATGTCTCCCATTGGACAATTAGTCGTGTCCTAAGCCAGCCAGTCTTTATCAAAACGCAAAAACTGAAAAATGCACCACGTTGGCTTGATCGGCACAAAAACGCGCGATTAGAATTTGCAAAAAAAAAAAAATTATGGACAAGGATTGGAATAAGGTAAGTACATCTTCGAAATTGTTAACCACTGCTTTAGTGAAATTGTTTGCAGATAATTTTTTCCGATGAGCAAAAATTTTAATTAGACGGTTTAGAAGGGTAGAACTGTTACCGCGGTTCACAAAAGTAACCAAACCCGTCTGGAGTCAAACCAGTTACCATAAATGGAATGGCCAGCCTGTTCTCCCGACCACAACGCAATGGAAAATATCTGGGGACTCATAGTCCATAAAATTGTTGGTGTAACTAAGCAATTTGAAACAATTGCGCACCTTAAAGCTGCTGTAGTTTATGCTTGAGAAGCACAAGGAACTCGTGTGCAAAATTGGTATGCCAAATAGAATTTTTCAGCTTATACTTAAAGTGAACGCTCTACATTTTAACTGCGGCTCTAATATTGCACAGCTAAAATTATGACTTTATTTACCCATTTTGTTATATTGAAATAAATTGTTTAATTTCTTCTTGTTTTCCTACTAGTTTTTAATAGTCTTTAAAGCATCATAAAAATGTATATATATATATATATATATATATATATATATATATATATATATATATATATATATATATATATATATATATATATATATATATATATATATATATATATATATATATATATATATATATATATATATATATATATATATATATATATATATATATATATATATATATATATATATATATATATATATATATATATATATATATATATATATATATATATATATATATATATATATATATATATATATATATATATATATATATATATATATATATATATATACATATTAATGCTGATCACCAAGAGGGTTGTCAAAGTAGTGTCTTATATGAGAATGTTTTAGTATTGATACACTGAACAAAATTCTTGTTCATAACACAATGCCGGGATTAAATTGGTTTGTAATTCAAAATTAAAAAACATGTGTTAAGTTTGCATTAACTGTAGTTTGAAACTTCCTCAAATGAATTGAAATGATTTTTGAGAGTTCTCATACATATTGTGAATAAATTTTATCACATCTAACCCATTGTGCAACTGTTAATCTGCTTTCAATAATAATTTAACAAAATTAATACAAAAAAATTTGGTTTTTGAAGGAACTGAACGTTATAAAAAAAACCCGATAACAAATTTTTCAGAAAAATCTGAGAATCGGTAAAAACAATCTATTTGTTTAAAAATTTGACGTGATACAGACATTCCCACGACTCTGCCTGCAAAGACTCAGCTTGATTTGGTCACGAAAAAAAGGGCAAAAACTTATCAAAAATTTTTCACACAGGCAGACAGACAGACACTACGAGCTTTATGTTTTACAACAAAAAGAACTCTGAAGTGTACCTGAAAATCGCTGATATACGTGTATTTTAATTTTTCTCCCCTTTCCGAAAAAGTATATTTGGCTCATGTGTAGCATGATCACGGCACTCTTTTAGTCATAACATGAATGCATCCTATTAAAGGCATGTATAAGAAATAACTAAAAGAATATCAAGTATCATTTTATAAATTCATAACCCTCGTCACTTGACACCTTTTGCTGTCACTGACCGTTGTCGCGACAGTGCGCCTAATAAGTGTAGTAATTTGAAAATACACTTGAGGTGCGAATGATATGGGTTTATGAAAGTACGTATGCATGTGTGTTGCACTGCTACAATTAAATCTGAACACTTGAATCGCACCACACTTGCACATATGTATGTACATACCAAAGACACAATTTATGGCCTTGAACCATATACGTATGTACATATGTAAAGTCTGATCAGCCTACCTCTAAGCCGTGGGAACAACATTGGTTTCCCAACCATTAACAATAATATTAGTATAAGTCGTCTAGAACTTCTCATAAGTAGTCTATAAGTAGACGTAATTTTAGTTTTAATAACAATCATAATTCCACAAGACTTGAGCAACGATTGGGTTGCTCGTCTTTAAATACAAATAAATTTGTCGCAAACAAAATTATCATGCTTTGTGTTTTTACATGGGACAGAAAGAAAGTTCGTTTTAGTAACGCGGTGTAATGACAGCAGCGAAAATAATTAAAAGCAATGATAATAAAACTAGTATGTAATAACAAATACAATAACAATTTTAATAAAAATGTAATTTTTAAAAATTATCGCTGAGTATCGTTATGAAAAAAAAAAAAAACAAATCTTTTATATCAAAGACTTTAAAGTGCTGAGCGACATACACCTGCCTCATTGCCAAGCTGCCATACAACTAAATAAAATTTTTTTTTGGTTTTTTTTTATTTTGGTGAAGAAATTTTAACTGCATTCGAAGCCGACTGATGCTGGTTTGGCCAGCATTGATGTACATTAACCCCAAAATCAAATATTCAGTCACTTAATTCGTTTCAATCGGAAACGAATTCAATTGAATACGTTTATTTTTCATTTCCCTAAGACTATAATAGCTTGATTCTTGATATTAGAAATGGTTGCGTTTCAAAAAGCTATTTTAGTTTTGCGTTTTTGGAAGAACCCAAGGCGAATTAATTATTAGGTGGATGCATCGGCGAATTCAGTTAATATGGCGGCACTTTTTCTGTGAAGTTTTGTTTACCTTTTTCGGCGCCATTTAAATTTTTGTACATGTCTTTATCAACTACTTTTGACAGCGTAAGTGTGAATTCGCCTTATTACACAAACAAAATACCTGTTGTTTTTTTATTGTTGTATTGTTGTAGCGAAGGAGCCACCTTGTTTTTTGAATCATGGAAGAACCTAAAAAAGAATTAAATTCCGTGCTCAAACGGAATTGAGCTCTGTGACTTGGCTAATTGTTAAAAAAAATATTAATGTCTTGCAACACTGACTAAAAAACTTTATGTTATTGAAACTCTGCTTTTATGTAAAAGAGCTTTTATGAAATAAATAAGCTTTTTTGCAAACTGAGCTTTTGCAGTGATTATACGGTAAAGCTTACTTACCATTGATTATAACCAACCAAACACCATCGCAGACACCCCAGATGGCAGCAAAAGCACAATATTTTATAAAATCACCCTGTTTGGCTTCGTAGAAAAACATATAACCAAATAAGCATAAATTCAATAAAGCACACAGCGCTGCCAATTTGACACGGCCCAGCTTTTCAGCAATGCCAGCAGCCAGACCGGCAGCAACAGCATTAGCAACGCCAAAGCAAATCATGGCAAAGCCAATGTTGGAAATACCCCAGCCGCAAGCAACAAATGACTGAAATTTTTATCAGTAAAAAAGTTATTAGGAATTGAATGCTACGCTGGCCACACTTACCTTAGTGAAGTCGACAGCTAAGAAAGCTTCCTCCAGACCAATAAACATGGTTATGGGTAACATTAAAAGTTGACGTTTTTTCTTTAGCATGCTGAGTGTGGCCATTAAGAGTTTTAAGCCCGTCATACCATCACCACCAGTATCACCCTTTTTGACGCCATATCTTTTGTTTTTTGAGATTAAAGCTAATTAATTTTCCACTTTTTTATTGAATAATAAAGAAGTTACCTCTTTAAGGAGTCGACTCCAAAAACTATTAACATTACTGCCACAGCCATGCAGATCAGGAATATGGAATTTAACAACTGAATTTTACTTGGCTCGGGCGGCAAAAGATTCGGATTGATTTCGGCCTGAATATTGGGACAGAAACGTGCACCACACAGCTGACCAACCAAATCTGCAGCTTTTGTTGTATTGCTGGATGGCAGCTCTGTTGGCTCTGGCCCGGCTAAGGACAGTATGGAAGATGAGATTAAGTTTCCCCACACCTGAGCCATTTGATAAAATATAAAGAAGAGGCCGAAAAACTTCACGGTGGATACATCCTTTTGAGCTTTTTGTCCCCGGACTTGCGTCAATGCTTCGGCCACAGTTGACAGATAAGTGCATTTAGCGCACCATAAAGGACCGCCACCAAAACCCACCATCAGCCCAGCAGGTATTAGAGTTTTGAAGCGGGGATAAAACTGTGCCACTATGTAGGGCATGTAAGCGAAAAAAGCCAACGCCATGGTGATTTTCACCCCAAACCATCTGTAAAGGAAGAAGTGAAATTGCAATTAAAGTTTTTTTTCTTGTCAAGTATTTATCGACCCAGGGGCCGGATTTAGGAAAGATGCTTTTTTTATCACTTAACACTCATCGACAGGTATAGAGTTCACTTTTCATTAAAAAGCGATTCCATAATAATTAATGAGTTTCATATCGCTGAACGTGTTAGTGCAGGTTGAATGATGTGCTAAATGTCGTACAAGCTGTCTAATAGAATTTTAAATTTACATAATGATTTTGTTTCTTCAACTTGTTTTGTTTTTTTAAACTTCAAAATATTTTAAAAAATCCCAAAACTCACCGCGTTCATTAATTATTCATTCTCACCATTGCGGTTACAAAAATAAAAAGTGTAACTGAAGTTAAATATATCAAAACAGAAACTTGCAAAATTTTCAGGCTGCAAAATGAGTGTAGCATAGCGCAGGCCCAAATCGCGGCCATTATGAGGGCAGCTAACTACAGAATATACGAGGAGCATATCGGAATTTGTACTGATAGTAAGGCTGCACTGTATGCACTAGCTCGGGTCTATACCGTATATCTCTAAACGAGATAGTGAGACATTCGAACCTGGAGCTTTTCAGGGTACGAGGGCACAATGAAATGCCTGGAAATATTGTAGCGTACGAGCTGGCAGAGGCAGTTGTCCGCCTACAACCAGGGGATGTAGATGGGATCGTTGGAATCCCGTTTAAGAGCTGTAAGGAACAAGTTCAGCGTCAACTTTGTAAGGCCGCACAAGAGAGATGGTCTAGTGAGGATACCTGTCGAGTATCCAGGCTGACATGGCCCATATATGATAACAGGAGGACTATTATCCTTAGGGGCCTGCCCCAAAGGAGGTTCCGCTCTGCTGTGGCGGTCCTGAAGGGTCATTGCCATAAAGGGCCGCTAGCGAGGAGGTTAAATCTTCCATTTAATGCTTCCTATTGTATAGGCAAGGAGGAAGTAGAGAGTGTTGAGCACTTCCTTTGTCGATGTCAAGCTCTTTCCTACGTAAGGGCTTTGTATCTAGGCAGGCCGATGCTGTACGACTCGGCGGAGGTATCTAAATGTGATGTAAATGGATTGGACTCCTTTGTCCAATCTTCGGTTTGGTTCTAAATCAAATTTGACCCAAGTGGGACAGCTTTACAATAGCTGGCAGCCAATTAAACCTACCTAACCTAAGTTGCGAAATTTGTTTTCAGGGTACAGATTTTCCTGGACATATTCAATACTCTGCTTCTGGGTCATACAGAAGATAAAATCCCTCATTTTCGGTAGCAAGTAAAAGCCTAAGAAGACCCAGCTTGGTTTAGGTTGTGTGTTGACTTCCAAAAACCCACATCAAGAGTTAATTCACAGAACTAGGATCAGTCTCTGGGAGATATCTGTTCTACAGGCCATTCACACAGAGTCTTAGGCAGACAGGAGCATCCTGCCAATTTGCCTTGATGCACTTTAAACCTAAAATCGAATGAAAGAGTCCTTGTCTTGCAAGTTGCGTTAAAATCCATGAGCCATAGCTTAAATTGCATTCAGATTCCCGAAATCCTCTCCAAGTGTAAATTAGCAGACTGGATGTCAGCATGTCGCTAGGAGAATTCTGTTTTAGCGTCCATCTTGACACTGGCTGGGATTGAGAAGTATATACTTCAGACTTAAGAAATTTTTTTTAAGGGCAAATTGGCAGACTGGATGTCGGAATTCCTTTAGAAAATTTCGGTTTTAGTAACCATCTTGGCATTGGCTGGGATTGAGAAATCTGCTCCTCAAACGCAAAACGGAGGTCAGCATGTCCCCATGAGATTTCTGTTCTAGTGACCATTCTAGCATGGACTGCGATTGAGATAACTGCATCTCGGCTGCAATATTGTGATTCTAGTTAAGACTTAAAATAACAGGAAGGGGCAATTAGTAACCTTTGATAGCTGAGATGTATGCGCGATTTTCATGGATCTAACAAGATGTGCTGTTGTCTTATAAGTGGAGAGAGACGGATGAGCATAACTTAGGTTATGTTCGCGCTTCTGGTGCCTTCTCTAAGTGTAAATTGCCTCAACAGAGGTCATCATGTCTCTAAAAGGTATCAGTTTTCCACAGCATACTGGTGCTAGTCTTGGTTGAGATGCCGGAATTTTGTCTGAGAATTGGTTTAAACTTAAACGCTGGGAAGTGTAATTTATTTTCTTTGATAATTCAGGTCCAAGTCCAATTTTCAGGGATCTAATAAGAGTCCACAGGGAGCAGGTGGAAGAAAGGCGAGTGATCAATAACTTAGGTTATGTGCAGACTTATGGAACCCGCTCTAAGTATTAATTGACAGAATGGAGATAAGTATGCCACCAAGAGGTTTCTGTTTTTCTGATCATTCCGGTATTGGTCGATCGAAAGTGGTTAAGACCTAAAATCACCAGAGGGAACAATTAGTACTTTCTAGTAGTTAAGCCGCATGTTCGATTAAGTCCGAGGGACCTGATAAAAGTCTCCGAGGTACTATTGTCTTACAGCAGATAGCTGTAATGTAAGAAATTACAAGTGTGTCGGCCAAGGGCTAATGTTTTTTATGCGAAGCTAAGACTTTCTTTAATTATCTGAGGAATTGGATATAGGTTGGAATAAGTACCCCGAGATTCTGTTTGAACTTCCGGAATCCTATCTACATGTTAATTGGCAGAGTGGAGATAAGCATACTCCCAAGATATTTCTGTTTTCCTGTTACTCCCAGTCTTGGCCGTAGTTGAGATTCCACCATCTTCCGGTGGTTTAGTCCTACAATCACCGGAAGGAACAATTAGTACTTTGATAGCGTTCGAGAGGCCGGATAAGACTGCAAGAGGTACTATCGCCTTATAGAAGATACCTGTAATGTAAGAAATTAAAAGTAATGGAAAGAAACGTGTGTTAGCCAAGGGATGATGTTTTCTTTATGCACTTCAGGCCATCAACTCACAAAGCTAAGACTTTCTCTAACTACCTGGGTAATTACAAATAGGTGGACTGTGTATGAGCTCGCAGAACCTTTTATAAGCGTTATATGGCAGAGTGGAGGTAACCCAAGAGGTTTCTGTTTCACTGTTTGTCCTGGTCTTGGTTGAGATGCCAACATCTGTGGGGAAACGTGGTTTAGTCTTAGAATCGCTAGAAGGAGCAATTAGTAGCCCTTGTTCGGGAGACATGGTAAGAGTCCCCGAGGTACAACAGATACCAGCAATGTAAGAAATTAAAAGTGAAGGAAAGAAGTGAGTCGGCCAAGAGCTGATGTTTTTATGCACTTCAGGCCACCAAGCTGCGAAGATAAGACTTTGTCCAGCTATCTGGAGAGTTAAAACTAGGTGGAATTAGATGACCCGAGGTTGTCTTTGGACTTCCGGAATCCTGTCTAAATTGGCAGGTTAGAGTAAGTATGCTCCCAACAAATTTCTGTTTTACTATTTCTCCCGGTCTTGGCCGTAATTGAGATTCCAGCATCTTGGCCGAAATGTGGAAGGAACAATTAGTACTTCGATAAGGTTCGGAAGACCTGATAAGGGTCTGTCATCTTACAACAGACACCTGGTATGCAAGGAATTAAAAGTGAAGGGGAAAAAAGCTCAGTATCTAATCTGATGGTCCTCATGAACTTTAGGCTACCAACTAGCAAGCCTAAGACTTCGTTTGACTATCTGTGCAATAGCAAATAGGTGGAACCAGATGTTTCAAGCTCTTCAGCAATAGGTTTGTTCGTATGTCTACAAACAAATTACAAAATTTGCCACCTGTATACTTGAAACTGATTCGCTATCACATTAAGCCATAAAGGCAGGTGGTGTCGCAAATCAGTTACACATCTGTCAAATGTTTATAATAAAGTGTTAAATCAATTTTCCTTAGTGTTAAATCAATTTTCCTTAACAACACCACAATATTAAAATGTCTCTTACAGCCATCGTTGCCTACAAAAATCGCTGCTTGAAATATTTAAAGCTCATTTTTATAACTTCTGCCATTTAGCAAATTAAATTTTAATCACAAGCAATGAGAAGCTATAAAATGTATTAATAAACCATTAATAAGCTTAATAAAATGCATTTAAATTAACTTTTTATTGCTTAATAATGTTATTCTTTATGCACCATGAGGAACGGAGGAGACTTTTCTTAATGACAACAGTGCTTAAGGCGCCATTCGAGTTAAATTAACAAAAAGATTAGCGCGACAATCTTTTTTACGCAAAATGGTTTAACGAACTTATTTTAAGTGGTTTAAGTTCACCATTAAGCTTTTAAGACTCAGCAACAAAATGTTTTTAATATAAGAATTTTCTTTATTTAAGACTAAGAAATTTAATTTTAAATAAACCAAAGAATTGTAAACATATTATTTACTTAATTGAAATGAAGATTGTATGTTCTATATACCGAAGACCAGCATATATTTCTCCTTTATTGCAGCATAGTCATATCTCAAAATATGAGCTTTTCGAGTAAACAATGCAGAATTGTTAACAGTACTACCTTGTATAGTGTGACAAAAGTTTATTCAAATTATTTAGTCCTTTAGTATATATTTTCTAAAATTTTTTCCTAAGACTTGTATGAAAATTTAAAATTTAAAATGTTTGTTTTCTCGAAATAAGACTTTTTAAGTTATGACTATGTTGCAATAAAGGAGCGATATGTTTACACTTAAGTGAAATTCATTATTGAATAGATAACCATAGAGTGGGTTTGTTATAAGAAGGCAAACGATAATTTAAGACAATGCATATTTTTGCCAAGAAACATATTTTTGGTTTTGTTTTGTGAAAATGCTGGTTTTGTTACTGCAGACACAATTAAAAGCTTTTGTGTGTATGTTTGTGTGTAGTCAGTTGAAATATTTTCTGTTGCATACCATAAAGGCAAGCAGGACATATTTGCTTTGCAGCATAATCTTAGGAGTGAATATAAAATTCGTTTTTACAATTTAATAAGAGAAATTAATTATTTATTCGAACAGCTTAACAATTTAATCAAAGGAATTATTTATTTTGTTGAGCAGCAAATACAATTTTTATGAAGAATTCAGGATAAAATAAAATATTAATTATGCTTTTCAGCAGAACTTTTAATAATCGATGTTTAAACAACTGAGTTTATTATTCACTATATTAGCATCTAAAACTGATACAATTCAAAAAATTAGGAACAACTTGCTTTTTATGTTTCCTAGCTGTCTATATGTCGATATTTCATAGGAGCTACCCTAATCATCAGTAGACTTGGAAACTTTTGAAAGATATTGTCAAACATTCAACTTTACATTCCAATAATCTAAATAATAATAATTATTTTATTAAATTCTCAATTCTCAAAACTGCTTAAAAGCAGTTCTGGTTAAGCAGTTGGTTAAGCGGCCGTATTAGAAGACATCAAGTTTACACGGTACCGAGTTCGAATCCTAGTGAGTGCCAATGAGCAGTGTAGCAACTGCGAAACAGCTACTCGTAGTTGTCCCCCAGCTTAGGTTTTCTTGGTTTCTTTGATCAGAAGTTATTCATCGCGGCAATTAGTCAAAAGATAGGTTTGAACCTGAGCCACACGAATACCATCATATAATATAAGAAATATTCCTTTATATACACATAAACATAAAAAATTTAATATTTTTGCACTTTCCATTTTAAAGTTATGGGATTTCCTTAATTAAGTTATAAAATAATGTGGGTTATTTAACAAGTTTATTGGCGGCAGTCAAATTAAACTTTTACATTAAAATTCCAAGTGAATTTCAGAGGGATTAAAAAGTTAGCAAGAAGTAAAAAATTTAACAAGCTGAAACAGGACAGAATAACAATAAATACAAAATTTTATGTCTGCTGTTGTTTTTTTTAATGTTTCATATAAATTTCTTTATGGTAGAAAATTGAATAAACACTTAAACCTTTTAACACTTTTAGAACAAGCCTTAAATTATGCACATAATTTTGTGCTCCTGAACACATTTTTCTTTAAGCATTTGCCAATGATGAATTATAGATTTCATAGAAGCAGAAATCAATGAAAAAAAAATCAAAATAAATTCAATTTACACATTTTTGCATTAAATACCCAATCAGGAGCACTTTCGTTTTTATAAAAAAAATTTTAAATAAGCAATCGTGAGCAAACTTGCTTCATATCATTTGAAGAAGTACATTTTTACTTTAGATCTAAAAATATGAAGGTCATAGGGGTAAAAAACTTTTAAATTTGCAACACTTTTTTACAGAGGTGGCCACTTTTTCAGCTGTTAAGTGACTGACGCCTGAACAACGCTTCCAATTTCTTTTTTTTTTATATATTGAACCGATACACAGGGGATGACTCTTACATATGCAGTTAGCAACACTGGAACTAAGACAATACGTTATGAGTAGGATTCAGTGTTTTGTCTCTCATCAGGTGCACACGTCTTTTGTTACTGCTGTCCGTATTTCCAATATGTGTATGTTCATTAATTAAATTCGTATGAAACCAAATTGCACCGTAATAAGTAGCAAGTTGTGTACACGTGTTTATTTTTGTTTTTTTTTTCTCTTTTTTTACCGTTGTCCGTATTTTCTATATATGTATGTTTATTACTAATTTCGTATGAAATAAAAGTGCACCGGAATAGGTAGCAGTATAGTATGTGTACACATGTTTCTTCTTTTTTTTGTCTTCTTTTTTTCACCATTGTCCGTGTTTTCTTTATATGTTCAATATTAATATTATTTTTAATGAATTTCATTAGCTTGTGTGTTGGACTAAACTTTGCTAATCTGAGCAGTGTCGGTGGTATATACACTGGGCACTGATCAGTTTTAACTAATTTAATTCCAACATTTTAAATGCTGCAATAGAGTTTGTTTCAGTCTTTCGTGTTGTTATCGTTAAGATTTCGCGAACACTACTCCCTCTTTCCTCCTCATCATACCCTATTTTCCTAGTTCCAGTACAATGCGCTGCATATGTAGGGGCCATTCCCTGAGTACTGGTCCCAGATAAAAAAAAAAAAAGGAAGAAAGGGGCACTGTTTGTGGGCGTTTGAGTCGCAGCTATCAATAACAGCACGGAAAAGTCATAACAAACGTTATTACAGCACTTAAAGTGTTGGAACAAAATTAGTTAAAACTGTTCAGTAATTTTTCGACACTACTTAGAATAACAAAAAGTGGTCCAGAACCTCCCACACTGTAAAGTGAACACATAGAAACACATAGAACACAGCAGACTTCGACACTTCACGACCGCAAACGCTACAGTCAGCAATTGTATTCGTGTAGTTGACTACTAAATTATTTTAAGCACGTGATCAACATAAATTAATTTATATAAAAATATAATTCAGTGTGGCCACTTTAGAGTTTTTAACTTTGTAGAATTCCGTTGCTTTACAGAACGAACTCGGTTTATATCAACTTTTCATTAAAATAATTCTCTTCTTCCTTTATATTTTAGTCGAGAAAAATAGAAATTAGTTTAATTCATCTGCGGAAAAAAACTCAGGATGCACAACAAAAACCTGCAGTCGCGCCGTTTCGCTGTTGTCAATGTGTTTAAAGTGTGAAAATAAAATTAAAATGAACATATAAATAAGGAAAGACAAATAATTGAGTTTTATTCACTATATTAGCTTCTAAAATTTACACCGAACAAAAAATTATTCACAGCTCGTTTTTTATGTCACCCAGCTGTCTACATTTCTTTACACCTTTTAAACAAATGAATAACCGGTACTTTCAAGAAACAAATCGTAGCAACCAAAGGTTGTTCATTTGTTTGAAAGGTGTAAAGAAATGTTACCTATCGTTTAGACAGGAAAGTAATTTCATGAAAGTTGCAATACACTCACACTTTTTTACTAACACACTCTCATTTTGCTTACTTTCCACTCAGCTTTCATCAAAAATTGCATGAAACAAATTTTTTGACGTTTTCTGAAAGTAAAATGACAAATTGCTAAACATTGTTGCCACATCCAGAGAATTATACAAAGTTGCAGTATTGTAGTAAAATAATAATTATAAAATTAACTTCTTTTGCAAGTCTATGAAAATAATTATGATCATTTGTCATTGTATTGTATATTTAACACATAAAGAAAACAATTAAAGTCTTTTTATAAAAATAACATCATAGAAAAGTTTATAATGATAAGTTTTTATAACTATTGCCCCATAAATTTGTATATGTAATAAGTACGGCAACTCTGATTAGTAAGCAAACAAAATATAAGAGTGGAGAGAAGTAGAGGCAAATTTTGCAACTCTTTGCCTCGGCGACATTTGTAAAATGAACTTTCACTTTCCTGTGTAGACGAACAAGAAATTTTCATGAAAGTCGTCTATTTCATTGAAATTTTTATTTGTAATACGTATACAAAAATTTCATGAAAGTACTTTCTTGTGTAATGGCAGCGTTAAAGACGTGTACAAATGAAAAAGCTTGTTTTTTGTATTTTGACAGGTATTATTAAAATATTTTTCGTTGATATATTTGTGCATCGGGTTTTAGTTCAAGTTTTTCCTTTCTTAAATTTTTTCTTAAGAAGGATTTTTTTTACGATACAAATTTGCTGTGATCAATAATTTCTGATTGAAGAAGACTAGAAAAATAGTAATCAAATCTTTAACTTATCATGGTCTGCTGCTTTAACCACTAAGCCACCGAGCATTTAATTATTTTCTATCTATATTCATCTCATATTGAATCACATATGCATTTTGTTAATTGCCCACATTGTTTGTACAGCGTTTTGCTATCTCAGAACTAGCGGTATTTCTTTTTTAGTTATTAGCATACATATGTTTGTATTTTAATAATTCTCCGTACCCAGAGATGTAAACATTAATTTATTGAATTTTTGTTGATTTTTATAATTTTTAAAATAGATTTTTGGTTTGTACATTTCAATAAACGATGCGTCATAACCCGAGTTCAAATTCTAATAGGTGCTGGTCAGTAGTGTAGCGTCTACGAAACAGCTAGTTGTCCCCCAGCTAAAGATTTTATTATTTTTCCTATTTTTTTCCATTAAAAATGATTGATCATAACAAATTTGTATCGTAAAAAATCCTTCTTAAGAAATAATTTAAGAAAGGAAAAACTTGAACTTAAACCCGATGTGCAGATGTACAAATCAAAAATCTAATTTAAAAATTATAACGTTCAACAAAACTTCAAGAATAAACATTTTTCTTTTTAAATTTTCACTAATTTATTTAGATTGTTGGGATATGAAGTAGAATGTTTGAATTAAACTCACTTCTATTTGAATGCGTGCAACAAAACAACCGTATTCGGAGTGATGATAAAACATTTAATGTATGTTGAGACAGATGTAAAAAAAATTATCGTGAGTACCTGCCGTGATGACCCCGATCTTTGGGTCACGGCAACCGCTTGTAATGCAACTCCACACAGAGTTCACAGCCACCGCGTTACTTCACGAAGGTCTGCACCATAACAGGGCAGCAACAAGTCTTTCTCGCCTTCAAGTACAATATTTTTTTTTTAAATTTTAATTAAATATTTATGTACCATATTTACTGTTGTACATTGAATTGGCCGCATTTAAGCAACTCTTAAAGGGTATTGTTCATAATTATAATCATTCCCCTAGGATGTTGGCTTCCTGTTCAGTAACTTGGCATTGACCTTCACTAGAGCTAATTGGCTAAAATAAAAAATTGTTTGAGTACTCATTACACGGAGAATATTGCCTAGACAACGTCTCAGGGTGTTGATATGCCAATTAATGATTTTTCTGAAAATCTTAAACTAGCCATACATAATGCTATCACTAAATCAATTTTCAGATATGTGAACAAAAGAAGTTATTCGTCAGAAATTATCTACTGTTAGAAACAAAGAGAGTTTGAAGCGAGTGACAACTTTACAGATCTCCTGAGCTTAAAAGCAGGCTACAAGAGTGCATTATATTACTAAGAAATCTGCTTGATAACCAAAGTATGACTTTCATCAAATATTATCAGGAAAGTCTTAAAGGTACTCCTCAATCTTACTATTCCTTGTGAAAAACGACAATAGTTTTACAGGCAAGCCACCTTGGGGAACTTCAACTAGAGTCGGGGCCAAGAATCGATTCTGAAAAGATGATGGTGTATGTTAAGCATTTAAGAAATGTTTTTATTACAGATGATACAGCAAATGATTCGTCCGAATTCCCGTCGTATGTTGTTAAACCAACTGTGTCTTTAATTAAAACCCGTCCAAACATTATCAGTTACACAAACCCCAGAAAGCTCCAGGTATTGATCAAATTACTGGCAAAATGCTTGAGCAGTTAGCTCGAAGGACTCTATTTTCTATTTTTGACGCTATGTTACGTCTTGAGTAATATCCTGCAGAGTGAAAGGTATCTATACTTACTATAGTACCCAAGCCAGGGAAGGATCCCATTAAAGTAGAATCACATAGACCTACTACTGCCATAAGCACAAAGGGAACGATCTTCAGAATCCAAGTGAGCTGGAGAATCCAGCGGCCAGCCTACTTACTACCAGCCAATTCAAAACTGTTCGAAAAATTGTTGATAACGAAGTTGACTCCAATATCAAATGATTCAGGATATATTCCTAATCATTAATTTGGCTTCTGGGCTAAATGCGAGTACATCACCATAGTACAAATACACAGACTAGTGAATTTCATAAGAAAGATTTTTGAAGACAATAGGTTCAGCTCTATTCATTCGCAAGCTTTGGATAAAGTTTAATGCACAAAATAAAGTTAAACTTGTCTGCAAAGCACTGGTAAGTTTCTGGAAAGCCTTCCAGAAATAGTAATAAAAACTAACGGCCTTATGTAAAATAAAAAAAACTTGTGCTAACTAATTTGCTGCTATCTCTCCCTTATGGGAATTTACACACAAAACACTTAGCAGCTAGTTAGTTAGCATAAGGATTTTGATTATACATAAGGCCGTAATAATATAAATAAATAAAAACAATAGAGTTTAATTCGCTATGTTAGCTTTTAACATTATAAACAGCTGGGAAACGTAGAAAACAAGCTGTTATAAAATAAATAAAAATAAAAAATATTTCGGTGTATTAAATAAAATATTGCAATGCTCAAAACATGATTGTTATTTAGATCTTTAAACCTCTTTCTCAGTACATTCAGCAAATAAATCAAAAGTCTATAAAATTTTATTTGTGCAACAATTTCACGCTTACACTCATACACTTACAACAAAGGACTTCTTTAAGCTTACATCAACCGTAAAAGAATTTTTATTGCCTTAACACTTTAACAGGACACTTACCTTATCACTGTCATGGGTAGAAAAATGTTCGATAAAATTAACGATCCATAAATAACCGCCAAAGTTGTTGTGCCTAATGCTTTGTCCGCATTAACGGAACTCTGTAAATTTGAGGTGCCATGAAAAGCAGTGAAGTGTATCATAAATGCCAGGCCAATGATAATGACATTTTTCGTTATGACAAAACGTTCTTTGGTTTCATATTGACACACAGTTTCCCTGGCAGCAGCCACTTCACTACGTGATTTGTTATCATTTGTTAAGTTTATCGCACCATGTTCGACACCAGCATCATTTGCTGTCTGTTGCCGGCCATTTACACCATTCAGAGGCCTGAGTACATGTGAGGTGGGATCAATGGCATCAACGTCCATCCTTTAACTTGTTTAATATAGAAAACAAAGGCCGTCACACCAGGCAAATGTTACAAATAAATCAATGTAATGAAAAACAAAAGAGAAAAAAAAGATTAAAAAAACGGAAATTAAATTTCTTGTAAACGAAAAACGATAACAAAAAAGGGTATTCAATAAGTTGTTTACTGTCTTGTTTACAAAAATTATTTCAAGCTTTTATTTCACAGATTTCTCTACAAATGTATCTAACATGAAATATTTTGTATAAATACGATCGTGAGTATTTTCTTTAAACAATATTCACAACAACAAAAAATTACTTATACAAAAATATATTCAATAAAAGCTTTATTCATAAAAAAAAATATTTTATTTGACAAAGCAAACCTGTTGGCTGAAATTTTTGCAAGCAATTCCTGCTTGCAGGAAAGCAGTCAACCACTTCCCGAGCTCGAAAGAGTATCTGCAACTATGCCAAAGATATTCTTCCGGGCACGGGCAGACAAAAGGGTTTTGGCAGACCTTGACAAAAACAAGACTCCTGGACCGGATGACATTCCAGCACTGGTCTTGAAGCAGTGCCCTTCTACGCTTGCGCGTCCATTAGCACACTTCTTCAGCATAATTTACCATTTTGGTGATTTCCCCTCATGCTGGAAAGTTGCTAATGCAACACCAATCTTTAAAAAGGCTGAGGCAAATAGCCCTGAAAATTACCGCCCAACTGCAATTTGCTTTGCACTTTCCAAAGTAATGGAAAGTATAGTTAATAACCATCTTATGGGATATCTAGAGTTGCAAAAATTACTTTGTAACCGCCAATATGGATGACGTAAGGGTCGTTCTACTGGCGATCTTATGGCATATCTCTCAGAGAAATGCTGCCACTCAATCCATCATTTCGGTGAAAGTAGGGTGGTGGCTCTGGATATTTTAAAAACGTTTGACAGAGTGTGGCAGGGTGCACTACTGGCAAAACTTACTGCTTTTGGCGTTGGTGATGACTTTTCTCAGTTTGTATAGACCGCAATATACGAGTTGTTTTAGATTGGGTCTCATCAAACAAGTTCAAAATAAATTCAGGGGTACCGCAAGGCTCCGTTTTTTCTCCTACCCTATTTCTTATTTTCCTCAACGATCTTTTCTATCAAACTTCCAACCCTATCCACTCTTTCGCGGATGACAGCAGCATTTGTTACTCGTAGTCTTTTAGTTATAGGCCCAGCCTATCAGAGATTGCTGCCAAGAGGCTAAATATGAATGATTCGCTGAATAGTGATCTTCTATTAATCTCCGAATGGGGTCGCAAAAACAGGGTCTTTTTTGGGGTTACTCGACCGTGTGCAGGAAAGGGCGAAGAAGCTCATCGGTGACAGTAAATACACAATATTTTTTATAAATACGGCCGTAAATCTTTAGTTAAACATTTTTTTATAAATATTTTTCCGTTTTTAGCAAAAGTCTTTTCACATATTTTAGTTTTCAGCACAATATTGGTCAGATTTAAAATAGCAAATAAAATTGTCGGAACAAGTTCTACTGGACTGGCTACTTTTCTGACTTATGACTTTCTTGCACAACGTTTAAATTAAAGTCTGGCCCTGCAGAACATCTGCCTGCTATTTATACTTTTTTATCTACTTTGTTACGAGTAGTGAGGCTTCTAGTTATTGATAATTCTATAGTCAAATGTACAAATATAGTTCTAGACACACATACACAGACACATGCATGCTTAAGAAACAATAAGAGCGCAACAACAAATAACAAAAAACGCAACAATAAGAACACAACAACAGCAATAAAAATCATTGGTGTTTGATTTACTTGAAATTTTTAGTTCCTTAGATCAGTCTGTTTGTTTGTTATGTTTTTAGTTTTATGTTGTTTGTGTGGATGTGCGTATACATCTATAACAAGCATATCAATGCCTCGCTCGTTAGGCTAGATGTGATAAAAATTTATAACAATATTTTATACATTTATAATGGGTGATTTTATAAGAACTATCGGAAATTAAAAAAAAAAACACATAAAATTCAGCAAAATGCATGAAATATTTATTTGGATCGATAGTTGGGTCGATATAATTTAATGTTTGAAGATTATTTCATGCAAATGTTGGCCACGGCTGCGCCTCAAATGATCCATCCGCTTAGTCCAATTTTGGCATACTCTTTCCAACATTTCGGCCGGTATCTCACGAATAATGTTGGCAATGTTGGCTTCCAGTGCGTCAATCGAAGCGGGCTTGTCGCTATAGACATTAGCCTTAACATAGCCCCACAAAAAATAGTCTAGAGGCGTTAAATCGCACGATCTGGGCGGCCAATTGACTGGTCCCAAGCGTGAAATAAACTGTTCACCGAACTCGCCACTCAATTGGTCCATTGTTTCGCGTGCTGTGTGGAATGTGGCACCGTCTTCTTGAAACCACATGTCATGCAAGTCAAGCTCTTCCATTTTGGGCAAAAAAAAGTTTGTTATCATCGCACGGTAGCGCTCACCATTCACAGTAACGTTGTGATTCGCATCATCTTTGAAGAAATACGGCCCAATGATGCCGCCAGCCCATAATCCGCACCAAACGGTTGTTTTTTGTGGATGCATTGGTAGCTCTTGCAATGCTTCTAGCTGCTCTTCACTCCAAATACGGCAGTTTTGCTTGTTCACGTATCCATTCAACCAGAAATGAGCCTCGTCGCTGAACACAATTCTTCGATAAAAAAGTGGATCTCCATCTAACTTTTCAAGAGCCCATTCACCAAAAATTTGGCGTTGTGGTAGGTCGTTTGGCTTCAATTGTTTCACCAGCTGTATCTTATAAGACTTCACACCCAAATCCTTCCGCAAAATTTTCCACGCAGTGGAGTAACAGAGGCCCAATTGCTGCGAACGGCGCCGAATCGATAATTCACGGTCATCACCAACACTGGCCGATACGGCTGCGATATTTTCTTCAGTTCGCACTCTACGTAAGCGTGTTGGTGGTTTAATGTCCAACAATGTAAATTTGGTGCGAAATTTTTTTACAATAGCCCGAATAGAAGCCTCAGTAGGTCGATTAAACTGACCATAAAATGGAAGAAGCGCGCGATGAACTTTCTTAACAAAGCACGCATTTTGGTAATAAAATTCAATAATTTTCAAGCGTTGTTCGTTTGTAAGATGATTCATGATTAAATTATAGAACAAACTGAAGATGTTTGACAGTGACACAAGATACAAAACGTGCGTGAGCTGTCAAAACTAGTGTTGCCAAAAAGATAATAGCAAAAAAATCACTCTTATCGGGTGGTTAAATTTTGATGGCTAATATTGAATGTAAAATATCAAGTTTTACATTCGTATGAAGTGCACTTCATATGATATTTCTCAACTTCAGACTATTTGAATTTGAACCAAAGAAAAACAGGCAATCGAGCATAATCAAAATGCTGGCAAGAAATGGTAAAAGTGGATGATACATTTTTGAAGAAAATCATTTTCAGTTATGAGGCCCATTTTCACCTCAGTGGATTCGTCAATAGGCGGAATTTCCGCATTTGGGCGAATGATAATCCAAAAGTGATTGTCGAAAAACTAATGCACCCACAAATTGTGCCCGTTTGGTGCGGTTTTTAAGCCGAAGTTGTCATCGGGCATGTGAGTTCGCTATCATGAGATGATAATGAACTTCTTATAATCCAAATTAGAAGATACGGACGTGGATGATATGTAGTTTCAACAGGACGGTGCCACTTGCCACACAACTAACGAAACAATGGTTCTTTTGCGGAACAAATTCAATAGCCGTGTTATCTCACGTGGCCGAGATGTCAATCGGTCGCCAAGATCATTTAATTTGACACCGTTGGACTTCCTTCTTTGGGGTTATTTGGAAGAAAGATTATGTCGTTAAACCGATTCGGCATATTAACGGCATATAATTCCAATTATGCCTCAGTGTCATCGAAAATTTGGAACATCGGATCATTTGGCCGATATTTTTATGCATGCATAATTGTGCCATACCACTATTATCATAAAAAAAAATTTACAATAATTCCTAAATAATTTGTGTTTCATTCAAAATCAACAGGGTCGATGTAAAATTTCACCACCCGTTATAAATAAAGTTGTATTAGTTACACCATTTCTAATTCAAACACAGTTAGAACGCTTTTTATATTTTCGAATTTGTCTTCTTCCAGAATAGGATAATATGTATTAATACATGATAGTCATGAGTAAACAAATTTAGCAGTGGAACATCAGTCCAACTGTTTAGCAACATATCGCTCCTTTATTGCAACATAGTCATAATTCAAAAAAGCTCATTTCGAGAAAAAGCCATTTCTAAGTTTTAGTTTCCATACAAGTCTTAGAAACAACTTTTAGAAAATATCTCCTAATGATATGATTAAGTTGATTGATGATTAAGTTTTGCTGATCTTACACATTTTTTTGCTTACTCACGTACACCAGGTTTTTTAATTTTTTTAAATTTCAATTACATTAACTTTGTTTCTAATAGTCAGCACTGCTTTACACATAGCAATGCAGTATGAAATGTATTATTATTATTATTATTATTATTATTATTATTATTATTATTATTATTATTATTATTATTATTATTATTATTATTATTATTATTATTATTATTATTATTATTATTATTATTATTATTGTTTAAAATACAAAATATTTTAACCAAAAAAAAACTATTGTTGTATAACAAAAAATGAAGATAGTATAGCAAATTGTTTGCTGATATTCAATTTAAAATATTGATTTAAAATAACAATTAAGTTTTTTTATTCGCTATTTTTAGCTTCTACCATTTATACCAATAAAAATTATAAATAGCTTGTTTTCTATGTTTCCCAGCTATCTATATGTCGACATTTCATAGGAACTACCCTAATCATCAGTAGACTTTGGAAATTTTTGAAAGATATTCTCAAACATTCAACTTTATATCCCAGCAATATAAATAAATTGCTGAGAATTTAAAAGAAAAATGCTCTAATAATATCTGTCAAAACACAAAAAACAAGCCTTTTCATTTATTCACCTCTCTAACATTTCTTTACACCTTTCAAACAAATGAACAACCGTTGGTTGCTACGATTTGCTTTTTGAAAGTATCGAAAAGCAGAGAACAAAAATTCAAACAATTAAGTTTTTTTATTCGCTATTTTTAGCTTCTACCATTTATACCAATAAAAATTATAAATAGCTTGTTTTCTATGTTTCCCAGCTATCTATATGTCGACATTTCATAGGAACTACTCTAATCATCAGTAGACTTTGGAAATTTTTGAAAGATATTCTCAAACATTCAACTTTATATCCCAGCAATATAAATAAATTGCTAGAAAACAAGCTATTTATAATTTTTATTGATTTAAAATAACGTTAAGTTCACCAGTTGAAGTACATATTGTGAATTAATCGTTTATATATCTAAATGTCAAAAATTATGGCAGAAATTTATTTTTATTAGTCGTAGTGGTAGATTAATTAAAAACAAAATGGCACTTATAATTTAACTGGCCAAGGGTGAACTTCAGTGAAATAAAGTTGGAATTCAATCATAAAAAAAAACCACGTTTTTTTCCTTTTCCATTACCTTTGCTGGTGGAACGTTTTACAAGTCCTTTGCCGAGGAAATATTATTATAAAATCGAAGCTGAAAGGAGATTAATCTACCTGCTAGACCACAGTCCGCTCACTACGAAGTAACCTAACTAGCCTCCTAAACCGATTTTATTCATGGTCCATTCGAAGCTGCAAAGATTGCACCAGTTTTAAATCTATAGGATTCCATCCTTCATAAAATGTATACAACAGATAACAAATCTACATCTACAGATCATCAACTCTATCATAATTTATCCAGGATCATATTTACAGAGGAATACTCACTTAACAGTAAGAATCGAGAGCATAACATTATTGCTGTTTGACATTGGAATTATGAGGTAACTTAACTTCCCATTTCAACATTAGTTTAGTTCATGTCGGACAGTTGAACAAAATATCCCGTGTCGTGTGTAAAAAATACAAAGCCAAATAAATAAGTGTGAAAAGTGGAAAAAAATCATAAATATCTAAGGAAAAACATACAAAAGTTTCTCTAACAAAAAAAAAAAAAAAAAAACAAAAAATAAAAGCAAATATTTCATATAAAAATAACGGTTCATAATATATATATGTATATACATATATATTATTCATATATATATACATATATACCGTTACATATAGATGTGTATGTACGTAGGTAAACGGCAACTTTCATCATTTCAGATACATATGTATATACTACAGTATTTCGGTACTAAAAAGTTGTCTTTCTAACATACATAAATACATATTCATGACAGATGGTCTTGAAAATTTCTAACCATCTCGTATTTGTAAATAGCGCTTAACAGGGTATACATATTTTTACCCAAATATATAAGGTTGCATTTATACATAAAGTGCATTTATGTATACATATGCATAGGTACAGAGAGCGAAAATTCAACATTAAGAAAATAAAACATTAAAAGAGAGAATAAAGAGAAAATTGCTTAACATCTTGCTAAACAGAAGATTAAATATCATTCAAATTGCAGCCATAAGGTAATTTACATTTACATACATATTTGGATAATACAGTTTAACATTTGATGAAGTTCATACATAAGTATATAGGACAGAATATATAAATATATAAAACAGTATTACCCAACACATAAAATTTAATATTTCATTTCAAATTTATTAACATTTAAAAATTATTTACTGAAAACTACTTCCGAAAGTGCAGACATATGTAGCATCTATTCATTTAAAAGTTACTTTTACCAACAAAAGTACGGTCTGGAAGTGTTTCATAATTTTTTATGCAAAATTATATGAGGTTAATAAAATATATACATTTATATACGAGATTCTCAAACAGAGATTAGCGCATTAACGGATGAGTTAAAGCCTATCAGTGGTAATTTACAAAACTATTTTTATTCATTATTTTCTTCTCCAATATTTCTCTTTCAATAAAATAATTTACGAATACTTTCTAAATTATAACACGTTGGCTTTCCATATCTAGCTACAACTTAAATCAGCTGCACAATAACTGTAGAGAATTAAAGCTAAGTATATAATTGGGAGATAATTACTAGTCTCAACAACTAACTAATTATAAGAAAACATTATACACAAATTCAAATAGCTGTCAGTTACCACAACTTTAATTTCGGTACAATTTCCACAATACATTTGATTAACACTCACTTTTGAAACCAACAGTTTTATTGCAATAAGAACAATGTCTGAACCAGCAAGTTTGGCGCTACCAGAAGTGCTATCTGATCCCATCCAAGATAAGTTTAAATTTGATGCAAATCATCTTCTTGCCTTTTGCGCTAGTTTCAGTAGTATGCCAATTCAAGAACAATCTGATTCAATACTTGAAACAAAGCTCGAGGATCTTGAAAATAGATGGAAAAAATTAGACATTTCATATGAAAGACTCATGCTTTCATCTGCTTTACCACAGGTGAAAGAAACTAACATGGCTAATTTCAATGCTTGTTCAGAAGCATTTTACGCGTGCAAGGCAAGCATCATAGAATGGCTTCGAATAAATAGAGTAAATTCATCTCAAGAAGCTCCTCCTCGTTTGAGTTTACCGTTTCAACCCTTTTCACCTCAAGATTCCGCCGTTCACATCAAACTTCCTCCTTGTGATACGGAAATTTTTAAAGGTAGTTACGAAAAATGGCCATCATTCCGTGATATGTTCACGGCTGTGTACATTAATGGCACAAACTGTCCCCCAGTTGTGAAATTGTTTCACTTGCGGAACAAAACAAGCAATGAAGCGGGAGCTATCGTAAAACGCTACCCGCTTTGCGATGAAAGTTTTAGTTTAGCTTGGAACGCTCTCAAAGCACGGTATGAAAACAAACGAGTCTTGGTCGACCACCAACTTCAAATCCTTTTTAACATCCCGGTAGCAACATACGAAGACAGCAAAATTTTACAGAATATTCACTCAACTGTGACAGATGTGCTTCAAACGCTACATTCTCTCGATGTGAGTACAGAAAATTGCGACTTTTTTATCGTACATTTAGTATGTTCCAAACTTCCAAACGAAACCCTTGCTCTATGGGAACAATCTCTCAAATCGCATCGTGAATTGCTCAAGTGGTCGCAATTAGAAGAGTTTCTAGTTGATCGGTATGAAGCTGTAGAGAGAATTTCTAATATGAAAGCTTCAAGAAACTACCAAAGTTTTCCCATTATGAAGCAAACAACCATTCAATCACATACATCGCAAGAGAAACTTAATGCTGGCTGCAAGTTTTGTGATGGTGATCACAATTTAAGGCTCTGTCAAAATTTCAAAAGATGCACCATTCAACAGAGAATAGATTTTGTAAATGCCAATAAAATTTGTAACAATTGTCTCTCAGTAAATCACCAAAAGCAAAAATGCCCAAGTAAAAACACTTGTTTCATTTGCAAAAAGAGTCACCATACTTTGCTTCATTTGATTAAAGCTACAGGTAATCAAAACCCGGCTTATGAATCAGCCTCTCCAACCTCTTTACAGCAAAACCCGGTCTTCTATAACCCGAAAGTAAAAACCAACAACAATTTCGATGAAAATACCCCTTCAACGTCCCAACAAACTCAAAATTCTCAAGTTCAAGCGAATATATCGGTGAACACAAATTTCATATTGCTTCGAACTGCTATAGTTCACATTGAACACATGGGGGAGCTCTTTGCTGTAAAAGCACTAATTGATCCAGGTTCTCAAAGAACATTCATATCTGAACGGATTAAAAATAGGTTAAAGCTTCCAACTAAACGATCTCACATTGATGTTGTAGGTATTGGGGGGCAAGTTCAAACCGCAACTCGAGAATGTGATTTAATCATATTCGCAAAGAGATCTAACATTAGATTTTTTTTAAGTGCTATTGTCCTCCCGAAGGTAACTAAGCATATCCCATCAGCATCATTTGAGGTTCCCAAAGATAGCTTATGTAACCTTGATTTGGCAGACCCAAACTTCAATCAATCGTCTCAGATTGATATAATCCTTGGCAACGATGCAGAGCGGTTTATAAATATGGACGGTATCAAGAAAAATATATGCGGCCTTGCCTCTGCATACAATACTGTATTCGGCTGGGTTCTTAGTGGACCTATTAATGGTCAGTCTATTAGCTCGTTCTCTACATCTGTAGTTCCATCCGAAACATCAGTTCTAAACGAACTTCTCAGGAAATTTTGGGAACAAGAAGAACTGCCCTCTCCAAAACACATATCGAAAGAGGACCAATACTGTGAAGAATTTTACTCAAAAACCACAACACGTACACCGGATGGTAGATACATGGTTAGGTTACCATTTAAAAAACAATTTCCTCATTCTATATTTCTTGGCGCTTCCAGAATATTGGCTCTCGGACAATATTCACGTATGAAACAAACTTTAATTAAAGATCCAATACTACAGGCTGAATACAATGAAGTTCTCAGTGAATATATAACACTAGGGCACATGGAGAAAACCACATTCCAAGAAATATCAGCCGATAACAAATTTTTCTCATATTATTTGCCTCACCACGCTGTCATTCGATCTGACCATAAAACAACAAAGGTCAGAGTAGTTTTTAACGCATCCCGGAAAACGAAATCTGGATATTCCTTAAATGACGTTTTGTATACCGGACCCTCACTTCAGCGAGATTTAATGACTATAATATTAAATTGGCGGAAATATAGATTCGTTTTCAGTGGTGATTTACAAAAAATGTATCGGCAAATCCTCATTCATCCTGAAGACAGACCGTTTCAACGAATTTTATTTCAAAAAGAGCTCAATTCTCCAATTCTCAATTATGAACTCAAGACAGTCACGTTTGGAGTCAATTGCGCACCATTCCTAGCAATTCGTACTCTACTTCAGTTAGCTTCAGACTATGAAGCTCAATTTCCCAAAGCAGCACTAATTCTGCGAAAGGAAACCTATGTGGACGACATTTTAACCGGTGGGCACTCCATACAGGAGGCTTTACAAGCCCAATCGGAACTATTTTACATTCTAAGGTCAGCAGGCTTTCCTATTAAAAAGATTACTGCGAATGACACTAAATTATTGCTTAACATCCCTCCCGAGGATCTCTATGGTTCAGACTTCCTTCGATTTGAAGAAACGAGTACAACAAAAACTTTGGGTATCAAATGGAATGCATTAACTGATTCATTCAGCTACACTTTTAATACAATAACTCAGTCTTCTAACGTTTCCAAAAGAGCTGTACTCTCTGCAGTGGCCAAATTATTTGACCCAGCTGGCTGGATAACTCCTGTTGTTATTCGAGCAAAAATGCTTATGCAGCAACTTTGGTTAGAGGGGCTAGACTGGGATCAAAATATAAGTAATGAATCACTCATCAAATGGAATCAACTCATTTCCGACTTACCCCAAGTACAAAATATTAATATTCCTAGGTGGATAAACTATTCCACATCAAGTATCGTGCAAATACACGGCTTTTCAGATGCTTCTAAGCATGCATTTTGTGCTGCAGTGTACATAAGATGCCAAACTGATGGCGATACACATTGCAACTTACTAGCCGCTAAAACTAAAGTTGTACCTCTTCAAACTGTTTGTTTGCCCAGGCTCGAACTCAACGGTGCTGTTTTATTGTCTAACTTAGTACGTTACATACAAAAAACTCTCGAGATCAAGGAATCTGATGTTATACTGTGGACAGATTCTACAATAGTACTAAGTTGGTTATCGAAGCCTCCTGCAACTTGGGAAACTTATGTCGCTAACCGAATCTCTCAAATTCATCAACTAGTTCCAAAAGCAACATGGCGTCATGTATCTAGCAATGATAACTCTGCTGATGTAGGTACACGAGGCTGTAGTCCTCAAGATCTCGCAAATAATTCGTTATGGTGGCATGGACCACCGTGGCTTACCAAACCACCGTCCGAATGGCCAGCTAAACGGGATCCAACTCAACAAATCCATGTTGCAACAGCTTTTAACGCATTTACTCTAACCGAAGACATCTTGGATCGATTTTCGTCCTACAATCGAGCTTTGCGAGTTTTGTGTTATGTTTACCGTTTCATAAACAATACTTTAGTGAGAACACAAAGATGTAAACAAACTCTGAATATGTCACAACAAGAAATGAAAATGGTAAAAGAAAACCTAATTCGACTAGCCCAGCATTCCGTTTATAATGCAGAAATCTCGCTTTTAGCTAAGTCTGAATCTATTCCCAATAAGAGTTCCCTGATAACATTAAATCCATTTTTAGACTCTAATGGACTCTTAAGAGTCAATGGTCGTTTATCCGAATCTTCCCTTCCGTATAGTGAAAGATTCCCAATAATCTTACCTGGCAGCTCCCGATTTTGCCAACTGTATATAAGTTTTTTACATTTAACTTTAGCACACGCAGAATGCAATCAAATGTGCCGCATGATTCAAACAGAATTTTACATCACTCGATTAAAATGTCGAGTTAAGAAAATCATTCGCCTTTGCAAGACGTGCATAATATTTAAACAGAAAAGTTGTTCTCAAATAATGGCTCCATTACCCGCCGACAGGAGTAGCCTCTCGCCACCTTTTCAAGTCACTGGTATAGATTTCGCTGGTCCTTTTGACCTGAAATCCTCACACATACGCAATGCTCCTACCATTAAAGGATATGCAACTGTATTTGTCTGTTTTAGTACTAAGGCAATACATCTGGAAGCCTGCTCCGATCTCTCAACCGCAGCATTTATAGCGACATTCGCTCGCTTTATTGGGAGGCGGGGGCTCCCTCATCGAGTAGTTTCTGACAATGGTCGCAACTTTCTTGGAGCAAGCAGGGAAATGAATAGGGAGTTTGCAGAATTTATAAAATCCGTATCTAATGATATTTCCCAAAAATACTTGGCTCAGGGATTTGAATGGAGTTTCATTCCACCACATGCCCCACATATGGACGGGCTCTTGGAAGCGGCAGTTAAAAGCTTTAAATTTCATTTCAAGCGTGTAACCGGTGCTTACAAGCTAAATTTTGAGGAGTTCGCTACTATTCTAGCGCGAATAGAAGGCATTTTAAACTCCAGACCGATTTCTGCTACATCAAATGACCCAGAGGATTTAACTGCATTGACCCCAGGGCATTTTTTGACTGGAAAACCGATTATGGCATTTCCAGAACCTCCTCCGGATAAGACTTCATTAGTTAATCGATAGGAAAAACTCAAAGTCCTACATTATCAATTTTCAATACGATGGAAAGAAGAATATTTGAAAGCTCTCCAAAAGAGATATAAATGGAAGTCTTCGTCTCCAAATTTAAAAATCGGTGACCTCGTGGTAGTCATTGATGAACTGTTACCACCTTCGGAATGGCGCCTAGGTAGGATAGTAAACATTCATTTAGGCCCAGACAGTCGTGTTAGAGTTGCTGAAGTACGCATTTCAACTGGGACCATTACACGACCCATAGTAAAATTATGCGTACTTCCACTACTGAACGAAACCCCTTCGTTATAACCACTTTTACACATAAATTTTATTGTTGCCCAAGATATCTAGAGGCACCTTTATTTCATATAACAATTATGCATTCATTAGGATTTACTTCGTTCATAATTTTTCATGCATCGTTTTCTTATTTTCTTATTTATATCGTTTTCTTATTTGCACACTTTACTTTAGAACACATCATAAACGCAGCCGTAACCCTGATATTCATCAATGCATGGTATGCAGGCGATTCCATTCACTCAGGTTTTGTGATCGCTTTCTAAAAATGAGTGTGCCAGAGCGAAATCGAGTGATTCGGCGGTTCCATTATTGCGAAAATTGTTTAGCCAGGAGTCATGACCTGCGAGCGTGTGCATCGCACAATACTTGCCACAAATGTGATAGTTTCCATCACACGCTACTGCATCCAAGCCATAGGCCTCAAAGGGATTTGCGAAGGAAACTACAGGTGCAACGCAGGAAAAGCAGCAGCACCAACCGGAAAAGAAACCAAAGGGATGTCCACAACAGTCAACAATGTCGTAACCATATCCGAAAGCAACAAATTAATAATGACAACGTTGTGCCCTCATCAAACCAGCAAGTTATTTCTCAAGCTATTCGGTCCCTGGCCCAACTGCTATGCGTCCAATCGAATGCTAAAATTGCACAAGTGCAAGCGGGCCGGCATGTTTAAAATACAAAATATTTTAACCAAAAAAAAACTATTGTTGTATAACAAAAAATGAAGATAGTATAGCAAATTGTTTGCTGATATTCAATTTAAAATATTGATTTAAAATAACGTTAAGTTCACCAGTTGAAGTACATATTGTGAATTAATCGTTTATATATCTAAATGTCAAAAATTATGGCAAAAATTTATTTTTATTAGTCGTAGTGGTAGATTAATTAAAAACAAAATGGCACTTATAATTTAACTGGCCAAGGGTGAACTTCAGTGAAATAAAGTTGGAATTCAATCATAAAAAAAACCACGTTTTTTTCCTTTTCCATTACCTTTGCTGGTGGAACGTTTTACAAGTCCTTTGCCGAGGAAATATTATTATAAAATCGAAGCTGAAAGGAGATTAGTCTACCTGCTAGACCACAGTCCGCTCACTACGAAGTAACCTAACTAGCCTCCTAAACCGATTTTATTCAATTATTATTATTATTATTATTATTATTATTATTATTATTATTATTATTATTATTATTATTATTATTATTATTATTATTATTATTATTATTATTATTATTATTATTATTATTATTATTATTATTATTATTATTATTATTATTATTATTATTATTATTATTATTATTATTATTATTATTATTATTATTATTATTATTATTATTATTATTATATTTACGTATGTATGTATAGATGATTCCATTTTGTTAGGTTGCGTAATATTGAACTAGCAGCATCTTTACGCATATGGAAAAAAGCAAACAGTAAAACTATCTTACAGTGTTGTAAGCTGTCCTGTTATGGGGAAATAAAATCTCCCTAAAATTTCTTTGTTGGTATAGAAACAGGTGTCTGTGCCCGGTTATGAGAAGGTTCACCCTTCAAGAGGGTATCTCCCTAAAATATCTAAAGGTTTTTTTGGCACTGTGAAAAGCGTTAGTTTATGAGAGGTGTGTGCTTAAAAGTGGTGTCTGCTTAAAAGAAGTGTCCGCCAGGAGAGAGTACACTGTATAGGCCCACAAATGTTGGAAGAAGTCATCGAAAATTGGGCCTCCAGATTAGACTAGGTTCGAGCCAGTCTCGTAGTCCGCTGGTTAGAGGTATTAGGGGGAAGTAAACTAATTTCCAATTACGTCTGTTATACATACGAGTATGTAGAAAGAAATTTATCCTTTGCTGGCATGTCTAAAGCCCTGATTAGTTTTAAGCTTTGTGTTACACAGAAAATAGTAAGGCAACGATAAGGGACTATAATCATTTGTCAGCAAAACTTATTTAAAATATTGATTTTTTCCTCGGCAACATATATACATCGTTAAACATTTCTTATTTTTATTTTATTAACATATATAGTATGCGGAATTTCATGCAATAAATTTGTGAACTTTGTGGTCATGTGTCAAAACATACTGATGTTGAAAATGTTGTTCTCGAAAAAAAAGAGAAAAAACATACTCGTACACACTTAAATATCAATTCCTAGATTTGTAACTGGAGAAAAAAATATTCACAGGCCACAGCACGAATGTAAACGCCATTCAAATAAACTTGCAACAAGTGAAGAGGGAGGTTCTTTGAATAACATTTTTCAGGACAAAAGTATGTGCGTGTGTGTGTGTGTATGTATGTGTGTGTGTGTGTATGTGTGTGTGTGTGTGTGTGTGTGTACCTGTGTTTGTGTGTGTATATTTGTGTGTGTATTTCATTCATTGAGATACTTATATTGATTACAAACATGAATGTGATGCAAGTGTTTGAAATATGACCTGCTATTTGTTTATTTCATATTCTTTTCGTCAATGCATGCGTGTGCGTGCACGAGCATGCTTTTATCTATGGCAGTGTTATTGTTTACCTTTTTTATAGGTTCCTTTGTCTTTGTTCTTAAGTGGAAAATTTACGATCTTAAGTGTTTAATTTGAAATGTAGCTGAGACAAAGCCACTGAACCAAAAACTAGTCAATAAATTTAGAGTGGAAGCTCTTTTGAAATGCACGTTACGAAATGTATGTCTTTTGTATTAAGCTTTTGTGTAAAGAAAGTAAGTTTATTCGTGCAAAGGAAGAGATAAATTTCTGTGTCATCCATATTTGATAATATTCATCTCCAAACGTTTTGTTTTTCATTTCGAAATAAAGTGTTATTCTATTATTTAGATTTCTCTTAAATTAACGAGGGCGAATTGATATTGAAGCTATCTAGCCATCAAGGGCAGCACAAAGAAAATTTTTTTATTGAATTTTTGTTGAACTTTATAATTTTTGTATTAGATTTTTGGTTTTTGTACATTTGTACATCGGATTTTAGTTCAAGCTTTTCCCTTCTTAAGTTTTTTTTAAGAAGGATTTTTTACAATACTTATTTGTTGTGATCAATCATTTTTGATTGAAGAAGACAAGAAAAATAGTAATCAAATCTTTAGTTGGGGGACAACTAGCTGTTTCATAGTCGCTACACTACTCATCAGCACCCATTTTCGGATTTGAGCTCGGGTCATGACGTATCATGAACTGTTGCCTTAGCCACTCAGCAATTTTTAAATCACCATTTGTCAAATGTCAGCTGTTAAAATTCATCGATTAGTTTATTTGTTGTAGTCGTTTCGAAGTAAGCACCTTTTGTTCTTCTTGAAAAATGGAAAAAGTTAATTTCGTGCAAAGACTAAACACTCTTATTTGAAAGGGAAAACGGCAAGAGAGACAAAAGAAAAAAAGCTCGATTAACATTACAGTGAGTCTACTCCGTCAGATTACATTTTTTTTTTCCATTCATTTATTTATTGAATCTTCACAAAGTGAACTAACAATAAGTATTCAAATCTTAATACTAAATACATAAAATTAACTAAGTCCAGCTAATGCTAGGCAAAAATGTTTTATTTTGCATGGTCAATATCGGTAAAATCACCTATTTAACGTTCTAAAGGTGGCAAGGGTATCCCTCCTTCTCAACCGAGAGTGGCCTTCAAAATTAAGTATATTGCGTGCAAGACGATTTGGATGAAGTTCCAATTTACTGATATACCTTGTTGCGTACTTTGAAAATTCCTCTTTTACAAGAGGAACACAGAGATCCTTATGAATTCATAAGGGTCAGATTACACGGCAAAATATTGGATTGCTGAATTTAAGCGCGGCTGTACAAGCACTGCTTGTCCGGTTACTGAAGAAAAAGTCAAGAAAATCCCCGATATCGTTATGAATGATCTTTCTAGTCAAGTTACGTGAGACTGCCGAAATAATAAATATATCATACGAGTATGAACGTGTGTTCAACATTTTTTATGAACATATGCATATAAAAAAGCTATTGGCAAGATGGATGCGGCGTTTGCTCAGTGTCGAACGAAAACGGGTTCGACAGACCACTTCACAGAGGTGTTTGGATATGATAAAGCGTAATCTCGATGATTTATGGCTTCGATTAATAACTGTTGATGAAACGTGGGTCCACCACTATACACCTGCAGCCAAACATCAATCGAAACAATGGGTGGAAACTGGTGGAAGTGCTCCGAAGAGGGCGAAGACTGTGAAACTGGCTGGCAAGGTTATGGACAATGTATTTTTCGATGCACACAGAATATTGCTCATCGATTATATTGAAAAAGGGTCCGCAAACACAGCAAAGTATTACCGTGCATTATTGGATCAATTGATTGATGCAATCAAGAAAAAAAAAACGACTAGATTTAAAGAAGAAAAAAAAAAGTTCCTTCTTCAAGACAATGTACCGGTTCATGCAGCATTAGATACGATGCTATAGTGAAATATACTTCGAACTGGTCGATCATCCACTTTATAGTCCAGATTTAGCTCCTAGTAACTTTTACCTGTTTTGAAACTTAAAAAAATGGCTCTCACGAAAAGATTCATCTCAAACGAAGAACTGATTACCGAAACTGACGCGTATTTTGAGGGATTCCCAAAATCGTATAATTCAGATGGTTTTAAAAAGTTGGAGTATCGTCTTATTAATGGAATGAAGCTAGAAGGAGACTATGTTGAGAAATGTGTTTTTTTTCTTACTTTGGTAGCTTCAATATCAATCCTCCCTCGTACATGAATATGGTGAATTTAAAATATTAGGTCATAGAAGTTATATATTGAGTTTTCAACTGGTAGCTAAACTATTAACTGTGAAAATATAAAGCCGCAAGCGAAACTGTTTTTTATTTGTTACGATTTCATTTGTGAATTTATGGTAGTAAATATTTTATGACATTTTTTAAAAGTTGTAATTTTGTATTTCAACAAAGCTGTGTTCCAACATATGTAAAATTTTTACAGCAGTCATAAAAACAAATCATACTTAAGAATTTTTATACCCAAAAAAACATAAAGTTTACTTAAGCAAGTAGACTTGGAGTTTGGCGTGTTTAAGTTTTTGCCAGGTTTTATTTGCTAACAACAAAACAATACTTTTCACGCTTTTATTGCGACAATAGCATAGCTCGTAACTGCTTTCGAGAAATATGGATTTATAGTATTTGAATGGGGGTTTGGAAGCAATATAAAGAATACCACTCTTCATAATTACGCATTGTTAACTTAAAAATGTTATAATTTTCAGTTATGATGTTGTTGTATAATGCCGAACCCTGCGTAACTTATAATAACATACTACGGCTTATTACAACCCTACTTAAGACTATTACTTTTAATACCTATGTGAATAAGTATAGACATAAGAAAACATAAATAAAATAGATCATTAATACATGAGACACTTCTCAAAAGTACACACTTTATATAACAGGAGTCGTGAAAGTTACAAACAAACAAACTTACAACAAACATGTAAGCATGCGAAGATACAAACATACAAACTTACAGCAAACATATAATCATGCAAACATACAAACGTATAAAACTGACAGCAAACATATAACCATGCAAACATACAAGTATACAAACACAGAATCTTACAAACATGGAAATATACAAACATACAAACCAACAAACTACAAGCATTCAAACATACAAACATACAAACGTACAAACATGCAAACACGCAAACACGCAAACATACAATCATAAAGACATACAAGCGCAAAAGCACACAAGTATACAAGCATTCAAATATAAATAAATAAATAAATACAAATAAGCAAACATAAAAACATACAAACTGACAATCCAACAACCATACAAGTAAAGCTAATATCAGTGGTTATATTTAAGACCCAATGTTCAATGCGAACCACACCTAAACGTCAACTTTTTTCTGAATTTTAATTGACATTTCTAAATCTCAGAGTTGAGCCATGGAAGTATACATAATCAAGCATCGCGTTAAAGTTATTCAGGCTTATTATTAAAATGCATATCATGCACTTCGTGATTTTTTGGGTCAATTTAATTGTCTAAATGTGTGTACAATCTGAAAAATCTTGCAAAAGTTTGAGCAAACCGGATCTGTAGGAGACGTGAAAATGCCATTACATGCTTGTAGAGCGCGTTCTGCTAAAATATTGCTGCTGTTCGCGATAGTGTGGCTGAAGAGCAGTCCACCTCAACTCGTCATCATATCCAACAATTGCACCTCTCACGCTCGTCGTTGATGAACATTATGTATAAACACTTTCATTTATACGCTTACAAGGTGCAATACTAAAGAACTAAAGCTTCTTGACCATTTCAAGTATCGTCAATGGTCAGAATGTTAGCAAGAAATGGCAAAGGATTATCCAAGAGTGATTGTCAAAAAACCAGAACACCCACAAAGAGGTACGGTTTATGGACTGGCGGCATCATCGGGCAGTAGTTTTTCCAAAATGAGGCCGGTCAGGCAGTTATCAGTTATGATATATTTAATTGTAACAATTATAAACAATGGAGTTTTATTCACCATATTAACTTCTAATATTGATAAAAATCAAAAAATTACAAACAGCTTGTTTTTTATGTTTCCCAGCTATCTATATGTCGTCATTTAATAGGGTAGCTCCTATAAAATTACGACATATAGACAACTGGAAAAAATAAAGAACAAGCTGTTTATAATATTTTGATTTGTAATAATTATAATTAATTGCATTAAACAAAAGGTATAATCAGTAAATTGTATTTTATTTAGTGAATTCATTTAGCTATTTATGTGGCCGTAAATTTGTTATCTTTGTAAGCCCAACTCAGCCAATCAAGGTAGGAGTTCCCGGAGGTAGCATTCTGGGATCCACTTGATATGTAATTTCTGCTTCTGACTTGCCAACCAGATCTGGGGGCTAATTCTGTCATTCGCTTACGAGCGAGTTCTTACTCGATTGTGCAAGTTTTTACTTTTGGGACTATCTCATTCGATATCGAGTAAAAGGTATCGAAATTTCTAATGATGGCATTCGATAGCGAGTAACCATTCGAATGCAACCGTGCAACTTTTTACTTGTAAGCAAAAGTACAATCAAAAACCCGCCAAACAGAAAAACATAAAAGATATATAAGTTCAAAATTTGTTTTGAATATAAAATGTATAAATAATTTTTTTAATTCAGGTTAGCAGTAACGAAAATTAATTTTACACAAAAAGAAATTTTGGCCAATTTTATGGCAGTACATATCGACTTGGCAAAAGGTATATTACTCAATACTGCGCAAGGGAAATATACGGCCAACCAATTGTGGCAAGAACTTGCTCTGAAGTTGAACGCTTCTGGTCCACCAATTAAAGATGTGAAAATGTGGCGCAAGGTAAAAATAATAGTAGTAAATTTGTTTATTTAATTTATATATACATATGCACATATTCATCCTTATGATCGTACTCATACCTATGTACATTTACGTAGGTGTATGCTGATCAAAAGCAAAACGTTAAAAAAAATAATATTTAATAAAACATCTTTAATTTTGCATACAGAACTTTGGCTAATCCCCATTAAAAAATCATCGGAGTGTTGAAATCCTCCTGAAGCCAAAAGCGCAAGTGTGGCTACGAATTGAATTTTTGGTGGGATTGCGATGGAAAATTGTGCCTCAAAATTTAATTGGCCCAACAAATAGTTAAACGACACCTTTGTGAGGCTAAATCGTCTCTTGAAACTGTGAAATAAACATTCTTTATGGTATGGATGTATTTGAACAAAATATTGACTGCACTTACTCGTTGTTTGGAAAATTTAAAGGATCTGCACTTCCCCTAATTTTTTTTCCTTATTGTGTTAAGGGTAACCGTTTCCTCGAAGCCAGACGATGCTGTGTAATATAATAATATTGGGTCCATTTCATTTGCATTTTTATTTTTAGTGAATTTGTTGCTCGTAAATTTTAACTTGTTTTGTCAAAACATATGATTTTTGTTGACAATTTTCGGCAGTGTTATAAAACACATTTTGTCAGTATTTTCAACACTGCAGTGATAACTCTACTCGTTACGTAATGAGTCACATCATTAGAAATTTACACGATATCGAAATTATGTTCTACTCGATAGTAATTTCGATCAAAAATTACAGAATTAGCCCCCTGGTATTCACACTTCAACTCAATAAACGGTGTATTTGATGTCTGTCCGACACCTTTCTCATTAATTAGGATCTGATAATTATATTAAGCGCCAGTTCGCGGAGAAGTGTTTTGTCCCTCGTCGTGTGCACATGTCTTTTGTTACTGCTGTTCGTATTTTCTATATATGTACGTTCATTAATTAAATTCATAGTTCTAGTAGGTTATCTCATCGATTTATTCGCCGCCTCGATTCTCAGTGACAGAATCACAATATTCAAGTTTTTTCACCTCATTAGGACCTCGTTTTATAGCAGCTGGAGATTACAACGCAAAACATACTTTTTGGGGCTCACGTTTAATCAACCCGAAGGGTCGGGTGCTTTTTGCTACAATTTCTAAAATGGGCTTAGACGTAATATCAAGCGGACATCCCACTTACTGGCCAACAGACCGACGAAAGATTCCTGATGTGATTGATTTTGGAGTGGTAAAGGGGTTCAGTACGCTTTCCCCAGGATACTTGGTCCCCGATTAACAATTTTCATAGGACTGTTACCCGAGTGAATTGGCTAAAATATAAAAAATTTTTGAGTACCCATTGCACTGAGAATATTGTTTTAAGAACTCCTGAAGATATTAATGCGTCACTAAACAACTTTAGCGAAAACCTTAAACAAACCGCTGAACTTGCTTCTAGCGTTTATTTAACACGCAGAAACATTCAAAATAGAACATATTCTTCAGAAATCGAGCAACTTGTGTTAGAAAAAAGAAGAGTTAGACGAGAGTGGCAACTTCGCAGGTCTCCGCAACTAAAAACAAGGCTCCGTGAGTGCACAAATCAACTAAGAAATTTGCTTGGAACCCAAAAAACGGCTTCTCTACAAACGTATTTGGAAAGTCTGGATGGTACTCCTCAGTCCGACTATTCTTTATGGCGGGCGACTAAGGGTTTAAGAAGGCCAGTTAGAGGTAAGCCGCCCTTACGAGAACCGTCTGGTGACTGGGCTAGAGATGACTCGGAAAAGGGTAATTTATTTGTTAACCATTTGAAAAACGTTTTTACCACAAATAGGTCTGATAATGCAAATGAGTTGCCGCCTATTGTTAGTAGACCTCCTGTGCCTTTAAGATTCAATTTTGAAGAAGTTGAAAATGCAATTGGTAATCTAAACCTAAAAAAAGCTCCAGGTATGGACAAAATCAGCAACAAAATGCTCGTAGAGCTGCCTCGTGTAGCTAAAAGAATTCTTCCTGCAGAGTGGAAGGTGTCCATGATAACAATGGTTCCTAAGCCAGGGAAGGATCACACGAAAGTAGAAACATATCGTCCAATAAGTCTACTGACAACAACTTTTCGAAAAATTGCTAAAGGCGAAGTTGGATCCAATGCTTCATAAGGATGAATGTATTCCTGATCACCAATTTGGTTGTAGAGCGAAACATGGCACCATTGAGCAAACACACAGGTTAGTTAACGTCATAAGAAAGGCATTTGAAGATAAAAAATATTGCTCTGCCTTATTCATCGACGTCTCACAAGCCTTTGATAAAGTATGGCACGATGGCTTAATGCATAAAATAAAGTTTAACTTACTTGCAAACGTACATAACCTTTTGGAAAGCTATTTATATTGTCGCCAATTTATAATAAAAGAAGGCGATTTCATAAGCCCCGCCCAGCCCCCAAGGAGTTCCCCAAGGCAGCATATTAGGGCCTATATTATATTTGATCTACGCATCTGACATGCCGACAAGCATCAACGTTCACACTTCAACATTTGCAGATGATACAGCATTCCTTAGCATACATAGTAACCACCAGCAAGCATCAATAAACTTACAGGAACATATCGACTAACTAGAGAAATGGCTCAAGCTTTGAAAATCAAGGTTAATGAACAAAAGTGTGTCCATGTTACATTCGCACTGCATCTAGGAACATGCTCACCCATTACTATTAACAATAAAGTAATACCTCAACACAGTGAAGTCAAATACCTCGGAATTCATCTTGACCGTAGACTAACATGAAAGTCGCACATCGAGGCAAAAGTAACGCAGATGAAATTGAAAGCAGTGCAAATTAACTGGCTAATAGACAGAAATTCGACTTTGAAGCTTGATTGTAAACTTTTGCTGTACAACTCGATTCTAAAGCCAATATGGTGCTATGGGATTCAATTATGGGGCACAGCCTCTGCATCTAACATTGAAAAAATTCAAAGAAGTCAAAATAGAATTCTCCGTAGAATTACAAATGCTCCATGGTACGTTAAAAACTCACGAATCCACGCAGATCTGAACGTACCTTTTGTGAAATCTGAATTTGTGAAGTACGCGACAAGATATATTAACAAACTTGAAATCCATCCAAATCCACTTGCAGTTAATATCCTTAACTTTGGTGGTCATACCCGTCTGAGAAGAAGGGATACTTTGGCTACCATTAGAGCTCTAAACAAATGACTGAATTCTGAAATAATATTCGCATAAAAATAAATTTTTGTCCAGCACTGGCAGGACTTTAATCACATTTTTTTTTTTTTTAGTATTAAGATTTGAATACTTATTGTCATTACATTTCTTATGTAGATTCAATAAATAATATAATAAAGTTAAAAAAAAAAAATAGTTCTAGTACAATGCACTGCATATGTAGGGGTAATCCCCTGAGTACTGGTCCAAGATAAAAAAAAAAGTTCGCGGATATCCAAGCAGTTCTTTCGTTTGCACAATTACATTTAAAATAATAACGTTGTTACTTTATATACTATTGGGCAAACGAACAGCTTTGTTATCGATGAAATGGTTTAGATCTTGTTGGTAACGGTTAATATAGCAGCCGGCATCAATGATGAGACCATCGAAGAGACCAAGAAGAAGTTATAAACGAGGACTAGGAATGTAATGCTGCCAATTTTCTAAACTTTGTTGAAAAATTTTTAAAAATGTGCCTCAAAAATAATTAAATTGATATGTCTTTGTAAGAATTCATCCAGTTAATTTATTTAAATACTAATTTGTTACAAAGAAAACTTCATCCCCTTCAGCCTATATGTTGATAAGCAAATGGCATATTTTATAATAAAGATCTATTATTCAACAATGTATTCATTAAGAAAAAATATATACACATACATATGGAATATTTAACCACCATAAAAAATATTTACAGTGAATTTCTTTTGTTCAAAATACACAAAATAATTTTTCGTTCTAAAAATATTTTGCTCAAACTTGCCATACACAATGAAAACTTTTTCATTATATGAGTAATTCAATGAAAACAAGTTTGTTTTTTTCTCAGAACTGTTTGTGCAAAAATATTGTAGTACATTCTATGAGTAACAAAGAGCATAAAATAAAAATGAGCAAAAATATTGCAGTACAAGGGAAAGCTTAAAACGACACATTTGTCTCTAGAAGTTTGCATTGAAAGCAAGAGTCTGTTGTAGATAAACAAGAACTCTGTAGTTTGCACACCTTAAAGTGTGCAATGAACAACATATATGAGTATGTATGTGTATGCTTGTATGTGTGTGTTTGATTAAGAAAAATACACATAAATTTGAATGCACAAGTAGAAAATGTGAATGCTTGTTTACATGCAAGTTCTATAAAAACAAACACAAAACATTGACAAGGACACAGAACCGGCTGAAAAACTTGAAAGAATAAAGAAAAAAAAACTTCCCCACAAATGTACCTGTAGAAATGCAAACACAATTAAAAAATATTTTGTTATCAAATCGAGCGTACTGTAACTAATACAAAATGAAACGGAATGAATAAATGTACACAATGCTTGCAAGCATACTTGGTATACTCGTACTATCGCCTGTTTGATGCCAAATCGTCATAACTTGAAATGTATCAGTAAGCGAAAATTTATTTATATTGTTTTATTTCAAATTAATATATTAAATGATAAGTTAAATGATAAGTTTTTTAAACTGGACCTATGTCAGCTTGTTTTTTATGTTTCCCAGCTGTCTATATGTCGACATTTCATATGAAATGTCGGTCTAATAACAAATAAGTATTATTTTCAAATTTCGTGAGTTACGTATGTTCGATTTTCGCACTTTTTCTGTTATATTGGTAGACATTTCTGTTATTATTGGCAATATCAGCCATTTCGGATAGTTAGGTTGTTTTTGGATAAAAAGGTTTAACATGTTTTGATGTGCTCTTCGATTTTTTTCTATTCGAAAAAATGGATCAAAGAAACTGTATTAAGTTTTGTGTAAAATATGAAATTAAATACGCACGAATACTTGAAATGTTGACTGTGGCGTTTGGCGAGTCTATTATGAGCATAACACAAGTTTAATTATGGTATAACCGGTTTAAGGAAGGCCGAGAAGATGTTAATGTCGATGCTCATCCTGGTCGCCCGGGCATGTCAAAAACCGATGAAAACATTGAAGCAGTGAAGTAAATGATTTTAGATAATCGTCGAATCACTATCAGAGAGATTGCTGATGATGTTGTCATATCGTTCAGCTCATGCCAAGCAATATTTACGGATGTTTTACGCATGAAACGTGCGTCAGCGAAGATTTTTCCAAAGCTGCTAAATTTTGGGCAAAAACAACGTTGCATGGACATAGCTCAGGAGCTGTTGAACATCATAAATGACGATCCAGATTTCCTTAAAAAGGTCATACCTGGTGACGAATCATAGGTGTATGGCTATGACAGTGAAACCAAAGCCCAATCGTCAGAAACACACAGAATTGTGGAAAAAACAGTCATGAATTTTGCACCATGATAATGCACCAGTTCACATATCGATGTTTGTGCGTGAGTTTTTAGCCAGAAAAACACCGTTATCGTACCTCAACCACCGTATTCACCGGACTTGGCCCCCGCTGACTTTTTCCTCTACCCAAAACTGAAGAAAAAACGCTGGCATAAGGGTATTATATCTGAGGCGGATTACTTTGAAGGGAACAAGTAAAGTTTTAATAAAATAAAACTTTTTACGCCTTATTTAAAATTTTTATTTTTATTTATTTTTTTATTATTATTTTTTATTTTACTTTCAGACATATTCTGAGAAACGCAAATCGCTTAAATTTGGCGTTTTCAAATCGAATAGGTGTTCTGAGAAACGTGTATCGCAAGAAGTATGGTTTTGCCATTTGAAATCGCCAAATACGTGTTCTGGAAAAAGCATATCGCTTAAAATTGGCTACTTCAACTCGCATGTGAATATTGATGTGAACTGATTGAATTTGCTGAAATTGAACTTGCCAATGGCAATAAAATTATTCACAATTAAAATTTAATATGTTTTATCAATAAAAACTTATAAATAGCTTGTTTTCTACGTTTCCCAGCTATCTATATGTCGACATTTCATAGGAGCTACCCTAATCATCAGTAGACTTTGGAAATTTTGAAAGTTATTCTCAAACATTCAGCTTTATATCCCAACAATCTATATAAATTGCTGAGAATTTAAAAAGAAAAATGCCAAAACACAAAAAAAACAAGCTTTTTCATTTATACACGTCTCTAACATTTCTTTACACCTTTCAAACAAATGAATAACCATTGGTTGCTACGCAATATATTCTGAAAGTATCAAAAGGCAGAGAACAAAAATTATTATATTAATAAGTTTTCTTCTTATTTTAATAAAAAGTTGAAAGTATTTTACCCATTTTCAATTAAAAAAAAAAAAATAAAAAAAATTTTTCTGTTTGCTATCATAAATTTTTTCACACATCCATATATACGTATGTAAAACACATGTTTCAAAAATTTGCGTTTTCGGAAAAAACTCCGAAACGCCAGTAAAACGCGCTTAGAACTTTTAAAAATCAATTAAGCGTTTTTCAGAATGCTTTGCAGTTCCAGAACGCGCATTTCTCGGAACATGGCTGTTTATTTTATTTTTCATTTATTATATTTTGGAGTTAGCATATATTGGCGCATATGAGTAACACAATAGAAATTTCTAGCACTGAATAATTTATATGAGATATAATTGCTGCTAACACAAACACTTACATATATACACATACATATTAACAAATGTGTGAGTTATGAGAACCCATTGAAAAATTAAATGCATATTTATAATGACAGACTTACAGTACTTTGTGTCCGCAAACTAAATCGCCAAAAGCAATGCTGAACTAAATTCTTATTTCAGTATGAATTTTTACCAGACCATCTCTTTATTTTATTTTTTTTTTTAATTCTTAAATGAAAAATACTTTAAACAAAAAGGCTCAAATAATTTAGGTGTTTACAGGATACCAACTTGTCTTATAGAATTTAAAGAAGGTGTCAAGCGTGCTGATCATTATAATGAAAATTAGGATTAGTATATCATTTAGAGAACACAGACGAGAAAATCAAAAACTTGGGAGTGTCCATTCTGCACTGTGTAAACAACACACAATTGTTAAATTTTCTTTGTCTAAAGTCTAAAAATTACACAAACAGACAAATACAAACTAACTTTATACAACCAATTTTTGCATAAGGTGGCGCAAAGTTAACCAGCCAATTTCTATTTTGATTAACTTCTGATAACTATTCGCATTTCTTAGAAATATTCTTTTTATTGGCATAAAACCGCAATTTCATGTAGACCCAAATAAAGAAAATTCGGATGGTTAACTCGGGCGATCTTGCTGCCATACCAAATTGCTAAATGGGAGATTAGGAGACTAGGAAATGCTTGCTTAACAATATCCATTGTGGCTCCTGCTCACCCCCTCCCACAATACTAGAGTACGAGTATAGCACTCTACTGTTTAACTATTTGTAAGCAGCAACTGTCTCGTTCACAAATGGCAAATATGGTTGACATAAAACGCCATTTGAAAAGCTATTACATCTTTCGACTGGGTGATTAATTTTGCACCACCCAGTATAATGACCTCCATGTTCATCCCTGCATATTTTTTTAACAGATACAAAAACTTCGAAGCGTTTTTGCTTGTCTGCAGCAACACCCAAGATCTGTGGCAATAATCGAACCTGTGACCTCGAGACTGTTGGTGGAGTACTCTACCAAATCAGCCATCGAGTCACCCAACACACAGATACTTATTAATTGCGGCCTAAAGACGGTATTTTCTCATTTGTTGATTGCTATTACATTTTAGTAAAATTCTTCAGTTTTGTTTTCTATACCTCTTGATTGATATTTTTTTTCTTCATTCATATATTGAATCCCCAAAATATGAACTAACAATAAGTATTCAAATCTTCATACTTAACATACAAATTTAATTCCAGCCAATGCTAGAAGTCTAGTGATTTTACCTTACCAGTAAAATCACCTATTTAACGTTCTTTATTGCTGAACTGGCTATGTGATCAGTACCTACAGCTTCCTGGAACCAACAGCTGTTAAAATAAAAACACCTTCTATGCAGTTCTGGGTGAAAACGTTCTCTTAACATCTTTATATAATCTTATAAAGTTAATACATTTTCTTTGCATCACCATTCTTCAGTCAGGTTTTTCACTCAATTTGTTATAAATATCTTCAGTTATGTCGCAGAGATAAATTCCATTCACAAATGGAATTCAATCCGTATTTGTCTTGTGCGGACGAATGAAAAACCTAAAAGTTTTCGGGAATGAAAAGTGTATAGCTTTAAACCGAAAATATTAATCTCATTCTTGAAGTTAAAAATTACTTCATTCCGTAAAGTTTTTAGTTAATCATTTTTCAAAGAAACAAAACATGGATTGAAATCCGTTTCCGAACGGAATTAAATTCTGTGTCATAGCTGATAGTATGCTTACATGCTTACATTTTTTGCATGGCGCAAAGTACTGTGCAACACAATCATTTGCCAGATGACTTGATTATTTAACTTCAGTCATGTATTCAGAAAATACTGAAGCACACACAAATGTGGAACTAATTGATGTTTAATTGGTTTGTAAATCATGACACCATAAATATTCGCAGACAGCAAAATTAGAAATTCAGAAACATTTTCATGTGCAGTGGCCATTTTAAGAAAATTTATTTTTAGGAACCAAAAAAAAAGAACAAACAAAAATTGTATAAAAATCGTTTTCCTCTTATTTTTGCTGCTATTGTAACTTGCTTGTACACAAAGCCAAAAGACTATATTAATTTCTAGCACAAGCTCAGTAAAAAACCAGTTTTTATGCTAATTTAATTGTTTCTGTTTTGTTTTTGCTTCGTCGATTTTAAATTGCTTTTTGTACTTTGAAAAGGAAGAAAAAGGCAACAAAACAATTTCAGTTTTCGATTTTTTTTTGGTAAATATTATGAATATTGCTTAGAAAAACTCAAGAGCTTTAACAGCTAAGTGAAATCTTCGATATCAAAGAAAAACTTTTTATCTTTAGTCAACAAAACTGCAGCACTTTTTAGAGCCTTTTTGAAGTGAAGCACAAAAACTCCTATTCAAGTTAAAATATTTTTTATGTAAAAATCATAAGGCAGCATAAAGTGCTCTTAGTTAAGTGTAATATGAAAAAATTAAATTAGTATAAAAAAAGTTTTTTTTAGAGAAGTTTGGAATTTAAAGGCAAGTGACAAGGAAGAGAAATTTTCAGAATATATTTGCTCTAATAATATGCTTTGAATAAATAAAATCTTTAATTTACAAAGCAGCAAAAAACAAAAATCATGCCTTATCCTTACAAACCCTTAAACGTAAGAACACCATTGAATGCTATATTTGAAAGTTTGATAAAATATACAGTTTAAATTACCACAAATTCTTTGCAGTATTTACATTTGTTTTAAGAAGAAGGAAAACATATTTGTTTTGACTGGAAAACGGCAGCCAAATAGGAAGGTTTGACCTACTTTATGATATTCAGGACAATCTGAATAAAACTTTTTTTTTATTGTTTAACTTCTTTAGTGGCAGCAGGGAGTCAGTGATAAAACAATACATTTTCGAGTATAAGTTTTGTTGACATGCTGTCCCTCAGTATGACAATAAAACTACTTTCAACTTTTTTTTCTTTTCTTATATTTAGTTTGGCAAACAATAAACATTTTCCGCAAGCCGACAGGCACATGTACATACATATCTATATCACGAAAGATGTGATGGTAAACATATTAAGATACAACTTTTACAGTGTGAAAACTTTTAAATTGGTGGCAAAAATTTGCAAATGAAATTTATGTTAAATTTTGCTAAAATATTTATATTTTATATTTTTCGTTTTTACTTTGTTCTAAAATTTCCTTCCTCTACTGTTTAAACTTAATGTCTTACGAACATTCAACACGAATTTTTTGTTGGGCTTTAAAATGTTTATGATAACATAGTTACGTTTGAAAGTATGATTAATGCGATTTTTATTATGGAAACATATTAATATTTCTCATACGCCTAAAACGTCTTCAGTCTTATTCAATTCAATCAATATTCAAATGAGTAAAGCTTAACAAACTGTTATTATAAATTTGTATTCAGAAAACACATAGGCATAATCAGACTATTATACAACTATAAATACTTTTATTAGATTTTGTGAGATAAATGTCCGGCGCGTGAAATTCTTCAACAGTTAAAATAATAATTATGTATAACACATCCAAATTCAATAGCACAAACATATTTTATGTTCTAAATATAGCAAAATACATTTATAATTGACAGCTAAATTGCAAATTTCGAGCTTTTTTATAACGACAAAAATTCCATTCAGTGACGGCACCACATCGGCTACGAAATAGCCGACTACTCAATTTTTAATTAGCTGGTTTGCTAAAAAACACAACCCTGATCCAATGTAAAGTATTATCGTTTTGAAAAGTTTCAAAAAACAACAAAGTCGTATGGGATGTCAAATTTTTATCGTATTATTTTTCGTACGTATGACGGATTACATTCAGACTATCAGACTTGCACGTATTATTTGAATTTTTGACAAGTATTAATACAAAGTATAATAGTCTGAACTGGGCTTAACTGATATGTGATTTAAGCAATTTTGAATTTTTGAACTGGTAAAAAATTGTGGCTTATTTTCTAGTGATGCAAAAAATATGTAGTATATTAATCGGTAATCGAATTTTCGAATACTTTTTAGTTGTAAAAAACATTTGCATACAATAAACATTTCTCTGTTTTTATCTTTTAGGGAAAAATGTTAATGAATAAAGTTAACAAATTTATTTGAAAAAACCAAATTGAGTAGATTTTTAAAAGCGAATGAGATCCACTTTTTTCATTACGAATAAAAGGAACTCGAATAACTTTACTATTACTTTTTTATACTTCACTTTAGTGTCTGTTAATTTTTCTCATTCAAAAATACAAATTTATTAAAATTGAAATATGAATGAAAGAAGTACATACCTACAAACATCCATTCATATGTATTTGGACACATTTTTTCAATATCAAATAAAATTTTTATTTCAAAATTTTTTTTTTTCATATTTATACATAAATACATATGAAATGCATATCTACACCAGTGATGTCAGATAAATTTTTCTGAAAATCAAAACAAATTTTTTTCTAAATTTCCTTTTTTCCCCTACAAGCAGCATATTTTACCCCTACCTTTTTCCCTACATTATACCTATATAAATAAAAACTATTCCTTATTTTCCTTTTTCGCGGCTTTACGTGTAAACGATAGCAAAACAGCATTAGCAAAGCACGAAAATGTAAGTATTATATTACTGTTTGTTCATTCATCTATTTATTTGTTAAAATAATAATTTTTATAATATTTTCCTTAGGGAAACTAACAAGGAGACTACTAAGACGCGACAATTCGAAGTAATGGTGATGAAAAAGTAGTAATGGTCATGAAAAAACATAGTCATTTGGCGAAAGGCCACTTGAAAACAACAAATGCTCGGCAGACAGCTCGACAGTGCTTTGTGGGATACATTAGCCGAAGAACTAAATGCAAGCAGTAAGAAATGCTGCAGGATGGTGTTGGTAGCCACCTTGATCTAGAAATTTTAAAGCAGCTGCTAATCGTACTTGATTTCGCTGCCATGCTTTCCAAGTTAATGTAATGCTCCATTTTTGAAAATAACACAAATTTTTTTAATTAAACTTTTTTTTATTTTTGATTAACAATTTTTACTTGTAAAAAAAAGTAAGAAATAAATTTGACGTTTATTTGTTTACTTTGCAAGAGTACTGCCACATTTTGAAATTAATTGAGAATGTGAAAAACTTACAGAATACCAAATATCTTTTGCATCGCAATGACTTTCGCATCGCAATTCAGAATAAGCCTCCAGAAGAAGAATCTCACTCTAGCGGATTTACTGGTTTTAAATAAAAGTTTAAACATATTTTTTTCTATAGTAAATTTTATTAAATTCAATTCTAATAGTTATTTATAACTCAGGTATTTATGTCAGGTAATAATGCAAATAGAATTTAAAACATCGTTAAACATTATTTCCTTTCTTTGTACGTAATATATTCTTTGTACGAAAAATATTCTTTCAGCATCTGTTTTGGCATGAGGTAAACTTAAAACAATTTTTGACTCTTGCCTAAAATATGAACATGTTATCAAAATATTGTTAAATGATATAATAAATACTCACGAAGATGGCATAATTACTTAAATATCAAATGAATACGTATTTAACACTTGACGACAAATATAACTTATTAATACATTTATTGAATTTTTGATGAACTTTTATAATTTTTTAAATTAAATTTTTGGTTTGTACATTTGTACAACGGGTTATAGTTCAGGTTTTTTCTTTCTTAAGTTTTTTTCTTAAGAAAGATTTTTTACAATACAAATCTGCTGTGATCAATAATTTTGATTGAAGAAGACAAGAAAAATAATAATCAAATCTTTAGCTGGGGGACAACTAGCTGTTTCGTAGTCGCTACACTACTCATCATCACCCACTGGGATTTGAACTCGGGACATGACGTATCATGATCTACTGCTCTAACCACTAAGCCACCGAGCATTCAATTATTCTCTATCTATATTCATCTCATATTGAATCACATATGCATTTTGTTAATTGCCCTCGAATATCTTGCCACTCGCTTTTCAGTTTACACATGCTATTGCAAATTCATTTTTAAAATGTCCTCGAAGCGTATACTTCAAGCAATTTGTTTACTTCTCGAATTTCGCTTCCATTTTGAACTTGTCTTCTGTTTACAAAATAGAGTTACCGAGTTCTTCACGAGAACATATATTTGGGGAAACGATGAAAATGTATTTATATATATATATATATATATATATATATATATATATATATATATATATATATATATATATATATATATATATATATATATATATATATATATATATATATATATATATATATATATATATATATATATATATATATATATATATATATATATATATATATACATATATATATATATATATATATATATATATATATATATATATATATATATATATATATATATATATATATATATATATATATATATATATATATATATATATATTATTTTAATAATCTAATGATTTATAATTAACGAAACTGTTCTTTTTTTGCATTTTTTCAAGAAATAAATCTAAATAAAACATATGAGAAGCTAAAATTTTTAATTCTATTTTGCTATAATCCAGTTAATTTGCATTAAGTTCTTGGCAGGGTAACATTGTTTATCATCTTGACATTCAGTGGCATGCAAATGCCAAATTTTCACTCGCATGCAAATTTTGCTGCCACTGGAGCTGCCATTGCGAAAAATGTAAGTGTATTAGTGAAAATTTGTGAATGTATTGAGATTTGCGAACTGGCAGGGGCATATGTAAACTCTAAGTTACCATTTATATACGTTTAAGTTACCATATCGCTCCTTTATTGCAACATAGTAATATCGCAAAAAAGCTTGTTTTGAGAAAAACACATTTCAAATTTTTAGCTTCCGTACAAGTCTTAGAAAAAATTTGTAGAAATATATCCTAAAGGAACCAGTTTAAAAGTAATTTGAATAAATTTTTGGCACAATATAAAAGGTAGTACTGTTAACAATTTTAAATTGTTAACTCGAAAAGCTCATTTTTTGAGATATGACTATGTTGCAATAAAGGAACGATATGATGTACAATTGAAAAATTCCCTACATTTGGATCAAAATAAAAAATCTGCCTCTTTTTTCGCTGCAGTCCAAATTTTTGGAAAAAATCTATACAAAAAGGGAATTTTCCCTACATCTGACATCACTGATCTACACATACATGCATGTTCTCACTTTTATATAACCAAATAGGATTTTGTCCTGAATAATTATATTGAGGGCAAAAGCCAATAAGAGGAATTATGGCAAAAAGTAGGTTTAAAGATGAGCAGAAGCAAGGCGAATTTATACAGGTGAATGCAAGCGGGAAGGCGAATTCAGTACTATGTATTTTGTTATTGTAAAAAATACGTGAATGTCAAAATCTAAATTCGCCTAAGATTGTTCAGCTGGAAAAAAATTTTATATAAACGTTAAATATAAACTTTTATAAATGTTTGTAATTAAAATCACAGTATATATTAGTTTTTCACTTTTAAATTCACACAAATTTCTTGAAATTGCACTAACACATACAAAAAACCTTTAGATTAAAATGGCGCGAAAATGTTTGTAAACAAACGAAAAAAAATTGGCAGTCTCGTTGGAAAAAACGCGAGGAGCAAAAAATAATCACCTGAGCTGTCAGGTTCACCTAGTAATGAATTCGCCTTGGCAGAAGATTTATTAAAATTTCAGCATTTCACAAAGAGTTAATATCAGTATATTAAACAAATGTTGGTTTTTTTAATAATACTTTAGGGAATTTTGCTTAATAACGATAAGTAAACGTTTAGTAAGTTTTTTTTTTTTTTTTGAATAAGGCTGCTTATCTATAACTCTATAATAATATAATATTATAAATAGGAAACGTTTGTATGTTTATTTTATTCTTGAATTTATAAATATTATTAAATATTGCAAATATTATTTAAGCCTGCTTAGCAATTACTCTATATATAACTCACTCTATTACCCTGAAGTATCCGTAAACTCAAATTGCAAAAAAAAAAAACATTTACTGAAATTTTCATATCAAATATTTATTAAAACAATTATTCAGCCAAATGGCAATTTAACTGCAGGAGAATAAATATAAACAAACGCCTATTATATGGTCATAGTTTTAAGTGCCATTTGCTTATTCAAACTCATACAAATAGCATGCAGCCCCCAGCTCAAATATCCGTTTCCGCTATGAACAACAATAAACAGTTCAATATAACCGCCACGAGTTATGGGCATATAACTTTAACTTTTTGTTCTATAAAGCACATACAATCAACCATTAAACTAACACAGTCATGATTTGAACTGTTGAAATGAAAGCAAAAAATCATCTATCAACAACTGCCGAAATCCTTCCTATGAAAACAACAACCACAACAGCCATAAATGAGGCACAGCCCAGTTCAATAGATACCAGGAAAAACAATCTTGAAAAGCAAAAAAGGAAAGTGTTTTACAGCAAATGCGTTCATTATGACCCTCATCAATTTCATTTATTTTGTCTGAATTTAAAGTTCACTCATAAATGAGTAGGCGGATATGTAGCAATGTGTGTGTGTGTATGTTTGCCATATACGTGTACATTAATTTGAATGTATAACAGAAGTAGTTCTATGGACTGTGCAGGGCTTAAAATACACTCTGCAGCTGTGGTGTTTTGGAAAGACAGGAAAATCATGCTCTTGGGAGCCACAACGTAATGAAAGTTAATCGACAGGAGCCAAAATGGCTGGAAAAGGCTTTTAGCACAAATCGAATAATTTTTTAAGGCAACCTTTTCGCCTAAGCTGCTACATACTTACAAAATGGTATTTTTCGTAAAATCACTGTTTTCAAACGCATCAACACATTTACACTTTTGTTTTTTACACTTTTGTTACTTTACGTCCTGCTTACTGCCAATATTTGAAAGATTGTGAACATTACGAGTGGCAATTGTGTTTTATTTCTCTTATTTTATATGATTTAAAGCTTAAAATTTTATAATAAGCCCAAAACCTATTCTAGAAAATGGGCTGTTTATGGAATACAAAAGCCAAATTATTTTGAGGTTTCAAAAACTACTAGTTTCGAAAACGACTCTCTATAAAATAAATCTTTTTATGTTTGGAAATTATATTATAAATCATAAAAAAAATCCGTCTAACGCAATTTTGAGGTTTCAAATTACCCAATTGGTACGATTTATCATGCAACTTGCAGTTCACCAGAATAAAAATAATTTGCAATTAAAATTGCTCTTGGAACACAATATCTATTTCAGAAAACCCTGACAACAATTTTGCGGTCTTGAAAGCGATACGTTTTCAAAACAACTTGACTTTCAAAATAGATTTTATAGGTTGTACAGTCAGCCAGTTTCATGAAACCAACCACTTGGGTTCTTTCTCGGTCCCGTTGTGTTGCGTGTACACAACCTTTTCCGGGGAAACCCCCTCATGTTAGCTTCGCTACATGGCAGGTAACCTCAGTAGACCATCTGTCCACGTTGCACTTGGTTTTTACAGCTTTTAAGTGGTACTTTTACCATCGTATCAATATCTGCTCGCTGTAGACAAGTTTTTTTTTTTTTTTTTTTAGCTTGGACCAGTACTCAGGGGATGACCCCTACATATGTAGTGCATTGTACCAGAACTAGGAAAATAAGTTATGAGGAGGGGGAAATAGGGAGTAGTGTTTGTGAACATTTGACTTGAACTTTCCAACTTTATAACAGACAGGAAACACGTCTGCAGGCAAATTATTCCACAGGCGAAGCGTTCGGCTGAAAAACGAATTCTCTCTGTAATGCGTAGTGCGATTCCCCGGGCAATCGACCACTAATGGATGAGCTCTGGACGATGAGCGCGTGCTACGTAAAAATGTGCGAGTTTCGGGAACAAGATCTCTAATCTCGTCAAAGCAAAATCCATTGTAGTAACGGTGGAACAGAGTAACGCACCCCACACAGCGTCGATGCTCCAGTGAGTTAATAGAGTTGGATACCCTACTGTCACCGATAAGCTTCTTCGCCCTCTCCTGCACACGGTGGAGTAACCATAAAGCAGACTTTGAGGCACCGGCCCAAACATGAGAGTTGTATTCCATTTTCGGTCGGATGTAGGTGGTATAAATAGTAAGGAGGTCGGATGGAGTGAAGTACATCTTACACCGTATCAAAAACCCGAGGCACTTGCATGCTTCTTTAGAGACATGAAAAATGTGTTCAGTCCAGCGAACGTCACACTGTATCTTCATTCGAAAAACTCTAAGAGCATCCGATTCCTCAATACTTATACCATCTATGAGTACAGGTGAAGCAGCATTTGCGGTCGTTTGTTTGTGTGTTAATAAACAATACTGGGTCTTACGAGCGTTGAAGGCAACCCTGTTTTTACGACCTCATTCGGTGAATAATAGAAGATCACTATTCAGTGAATCGTTCATATCGGGTGGTTAAACTTCAAGGGCCGATGTTGAATGTGAACCACACCTAAACGCCAAGATTTTTTTCCGAATTTTATTTGACATTTCTCTATTTCAGACTTACTCAATTTAAACCATGGAGAGATACACAATCCAACAACGTGTTAAAGTTATCCACACTTATTATGAAAGTGATTTTTTTGGTCAATTTGATCGTCCAAATGTGCGTACAATCGGAAAAATCGTGGAAAAACTCGAGCAAACCGGGTCTGTAGAAGATGTGAGAGCACTAGTGCATGCTCGTACAGCTCGTACTGCAGAAAATATTGCTGCTGTTCGCGATAGTGTGGCTGAAGAGCCGTCCACCTCAACTCGTCGTCGTGCCCAACAATTGCATCTCTCACGCTCGTCGTTGATGAACATTATGCATAAAGACTTGCATTTACACGCTTACAAGGTGCAATTGGCTCAAGAACTAAAGCCTCTTGACCATTCCAAACGTCGTGAATGGGCAGAATGGTGGCAAGAAATGGCAACAGTGGATGATCAATTTTCGAAGAAAATCATCTTCAGTGATGAGGCACATTTTCACCTCAGTGGATTCGTCAATAAACAGAATTGCCGCATATGGGCGAATGAGAATCCAAGAGTGACTGTCGAAAAACCAATGCACCCACAAAGAGTGACTGTTTCGTGCGGTTTATGTGCTGGCGGCATCATCGGGCCGTATTTTTTGCAAAATGAGGCCGGTCAGGCAGTTACTGTGAATGGTGTTCGCTATCGTGAGATGATAACGGACTTTTTATGGCCCGAATTGGAAGATATGGATGTAGACGATATGTGGTTTCAGCAGGACGGTGCCACTTGTAACACAGCTAACGAAACAATTGCTCTTTTGCGCAACAAACTCAATGGCCGTGTTATCTCACGTAATGGCGATGTCAATTGGCCGCCAAGATCATGTGATTTGACACCGTTGGACTTTTTCTTTGGGGTTATTTGAAAGAAAACATGTACGTCGATAAGCCAGCAACAATTCAACAGCTAAAGGATGAGATAATTCGGCACATTAACGGCATAGAACCTCCATAATGCCTCAGGGTCATCGAAAATTTGGACCATCGGATGAAAGTGTGCCGCCGCGGTCGCAGCGCCAATTTGGCCGATATTTTGTTCCACACATAATTCAGTAATACCAATATATCATAATAAAATAAAATTACAATAATTTCCTAAATAGTTTGTGTTTTATTCAAAATTAACATCGGCCCTTGAAATTTAACCACCCTTTATTTAGCCTCTTGGCAGCGATCTCTGATAGGCTGGACCTATAACTAAATGAGTATGAGTGGCAAATGTTGCTCTCATCCGCGAAAGAGTGGATATTGTTGGAAGTTTTATAGAGAAGGTCGTTGAGAAAAATAAGAAATAGAGTAGGAGAAAGAACGGAACCTTGCCGTATCCCTAATTAATCTTGAACTCGTTTGATGAGACCCCATCTATAACAACTCTTTTGCTAGCTCATCCGCCACAATATTTCCGGACACTCCACTATATCCCGTACTCAGTAAAGCTCCAGGTTTAAATGTCTCGCTCATTCATTTAAAGAAAGATATCTCTATAGATGTACATATGTTGATGTAAACAAAAATTATGGAAATTTTACAAAAAACCCGTTTAAGTGATGGTTAAAAGGTTAGTTTATTAAGATGAAAACATATGTATGCCATTGGTAACCAACAATACTATGACGCAGCCAACCATACTACCAGCTAACCATGTTATGGTTGTACCCAACCATACTATTGCCACAGTCATTGCTTTTATTGTTTATGTTCAACCATACTATTGTTGTGATCAACTACACTACGTAACATCCAACTACATTAACAAGGTTATATATTACTCTTAAAATCGCAATCTCAGACAAAGTGCTTAATAAATTCTTTTGATTTATTACAGCTAACACGAGTATTTACTTCAACAATAAAGAGAAAATTTGTGCTTTCAAGCCGAATAATATCATGAAAATAAAAATTTTGTATATTTTAGCTTTAATTTATTGATACCAATAAAAAATTATAAATAGCTTGTTTTGTGTTTCCCAGCTATCTATATGCCGACATATTATAGAAGCTACCCTGATCATCAGTAGATTGGCATCAATGCTAGAAGCTAAAATAGTGAATAATTTTTTATTGGTATCAATGTTAGAAGCTAAAATACTCGTAGTGAATAAAAAACTCAATTGTTTTAATTTATTATCATATTTATATATTAGTTAATTGTGACAAAAATATGGTTCTATTAAAATAAAGGTATTTGGTGTATTATTAGTGTATTTCTTTAACGAAAGAAATATGGTTAAATATTATAAAAATATGGTTTCTTGGAATAACAATATGGCTGAGTATGACACTAATATGGTAACTTCATTTTACTTACTATTACAACAATATTAAACCAAAATATAGTATAATTATTTATAATACCTTTGAACAATACTATGGGGAGTCACATCAATGACGTTTTAAATATAATAATATAGTGTTGTCAGGTACAATCATATAATTCACCAATAATATGTTGCCCTTAGAGTATCATATCATATCAACCATACATTTTTTTTCTATGTGTATTAACGCGGCTTAGAGGTTATGCGCTTTGGTGCTTAGAAACATACTTTGTAAATCGAGAGATTTCCATAATATAAGAAAATCTTTTAAAACTACGGCTTATACTGAATGCTAACACTGTTCTATACGTATAAATTCAATCTACAATATCAAGAATAAAATTCATTTAGTAAATGTCTCAACATTTTACGGGCATGTTGGCAGTCTTATAAGTTTTGTACTTAAGTAAAATTTTTTTTTCGCAACAATTTTTTTGCTATTGTATAAAATATTCACTGAAAGCGAGACATTCTTTTTCACATACAAAATTTAAAAATGTTTGTGCAAGTCTTGATAAATATTTGTTTCAATATGCAACTTTAAAACCAAATATTGTCATTCGCTTGTGCAAATGGCGGTCAGAGCTTCATAAACAAACACTATATTGGTTTATAAAATGCGCTCGATTGTACAAATAAAAAGCCATAAAGAGGACGATCACTCTAAAGTGTGTGTGAGTGTGTGTGTGTATTCGTATGTGGTTTGTTGTCACTACAAGTACTGCTAAACAAGTAAAGTGAGTAAATTGTTGACATGTATTTTGTGTCCCTACAGACATATGGATTAATAAAAAGAGAAATAACACACAATTTTGGCTCAGCAGCGAGTTGTTTTATAGAATCTATGACAATTCATATAAAAATGCTAAAACTTTTAATAGACTTTTGGAAATTTTAAAATTTAACTTAAGAACAATATTTTTATTTGTAATTTAAACAAACACATATGCATATACAGATGTACTGTATTACCTACTACATAAATTTTCGAAGATATTAGTTGTATTCATTTACTAAAAATTTTTACAAATTTGTAACAATTGTTACTAGAAACCGTTGATTAACCCAAAAACTTTGCAACAAGAGAGCGTCAAAAGAGCGTAAAAATTGAGATACATAAAAATTCTTGCAAGTTTTTACAAGTAAAATTTTTACTTGTAATATTTATTCAAACAGGTGGTTTGCGTTTGTGTTTGCAAAACAATTTTTCTAAATTTAGTTAAAAATAAAAATATTTTAGAAATTGTAAGTATATGTAAACTTCTAAAACGATAAAAAGTATTAAAAAGATAAATTGATTTTTGTGTAACTTAGGAACAACAGATAAGACGTCTAATGGAAACGAACTAAGCAACACAGTATCTGGTACATCAATGGCAAAGGATTTTCCGGGAAATTTACTTGCTTGATTGTGCTTAAAACTTTAAGGGGAGCAATTAAATTGACACTTAGGTCCTTCCATTTTTTATTATATTAATATTTCTCTAGTTTTAACCTCTGAAACGTTTTTGTTTCTTAAATTTTTACAGACCAGCTGTTATTTTTAGTATTGTAAATAAAAATAAAGCTACTCGGTACTTTACACTTTGAAATTAATTTGAAATAAACATTCTATGTGTAGGCAGGCTGTTATAACGTATAAAGAGGCCCATACACGTTTCAATTCCATTGTCAATTGAGTATTTCAATTGAATTGGTTCTTGGCCACACACTTCATAAACTGAATTGAAAGATTCCAACAATCAGTTTCGACGACATCAAAGACAATTTTAAAAATATTTAACGTTTTCCTTGTAAAAAAAAACTATAACTACTATCCAATTTGAAAAATCAAAATCGTTTCATTTTTCTTCAACCAACTCGACAACTGCCAAACTAATGAATTTACAAAGCCATACTCGTCTTGATTTGCACAACAACCGACTCAGTTGCCAATTGAGTTGAAACGTGTATAGATTATGTGCCTCTAATTAAAAATTAATACTTTTTTCAAAAGTAGCTAATCACCCTTATAGTGTTTAGCGTATTTCGACAACGCCTATGTACTAGATTAAATAAAATTGTAAAACTTTTCATTATTCTATTACAAGCCGTACTCGAAAAACGCCAGTCACAACAATGCTGAATATAAATGACCGTAATCATATTATTTTTACAACATATATATATATATATATATATATATATATATATATATATATATATATATATATATATATATATATATATATATATATATATATATATATATATATATATATATATATATATATATATATATATATATATATATATATATATATATATATATATATATATATATATAATGTGTCCAAAAAATATAAGGGTAGTTATTAAGTACTCTTATATACTTATATACAACAACACTACTCAAACTTGCAAATTTTAGCTAGTAAAGTGTTCATTTACGTTTTCACATTTTTGAAAGTTATTTTGAAAAATTTCTTGTTACTCTATCGTTGCTAATTTAAATTAAATGAACACACCTATCAAAACAAAAATAATTTCAAATAAGTAAGAGCAATTGACAAGTTTTTATTGACTTCTTTCTATATCAAACTTTATTTCATTTAATTAATAATTAGTAGCAGCGTATAGTACATTGTTATGGAAAAAAACTGTTAACTATACAGAATGTGTCATTGGTTTACATCGGCACCTGCTATGACGACAAATCCAATGAATGACCAACTCCACGGGGTGAATTATTCACCAGCACCCTCTTGTGGCTTACAAGTCTCACACAGGTCTCAACGTCTGGCATATACTTGAAGCCATACAACCATATGTAATTTTCTAGGTAATCAGTAGCAGATAAAGCTCAATAAACTAGTAGACCGAAGCCCATTAAAAGATCATAAGCCTTTAACCATTTCATCTGTCTGACCATCACTACTGATTTCATACACTAAAGGCATCTGTTGCAAGAAACCACCACTGGCATGCACTATAGTTATCAGGGAAACTAATTCTTTCTCCTGCGATTCAGGTTTAAATCACAGTCAGAACCCTTCAGTCAAGGCAGGCACCTCAACCATGATCATGATGCTTTCAATTAATCCTACACGTAAAAAAATATATGGGTGACACGACAATATTCTAAGGCAACATACTATTCAAGGTGTGTTAAAGTTTACACTGTGGCAGCACTAGAGCAAAATTACAACAATACAACAAAAACAGGCATGCGGTAAGCTATGTTTATCAAAAATATTTGTAACTTTTTTCACAATTATAAACTATGAATGTACCTTTTCATAATTATAAATTATTTTTATTTGAATCATTTTTATGTTCACAAAATAAATTTTATATGTTTAATTTAGAATAAAAGACTAAATTCTCTTTCAAAAATGTAAACAATACATTTGACGTAAATAGCTTACCATATTTCCAGTTGCAAAGAACTGTCATAAGCCGTAGTGCTGGCATCGTGTATATGTTAACCTTGATATTATTGTTGAGTTATATGATTGTTGCCGACAATATTATATTGTTATATTCAAAACGCAATTGACTTGACTGACTATAGTTTTGTTAAAAAAAGTTTATTTATAGCTATACTATATTCTGCTTCAACACTATTGTCATAGTGAGTAACTTGAAGTCACCATTTTAATGTTATATCCAACCATATTATCATACGAAACAACCTTAGTTTTTCATAAATAATCATTAAGCAATCATAACAACGTCATAAATAGTTTTATTGTTATATAAAAACGTTGTAATAATTAACACAATACTCATACATAAAAAAAAATAAAGCAAAGAGATAGAGTATGATATATTATAAAATAACTAACAATAATTCGAAAAGAGTAACATGGGATGCATGCGTCTGATTTAAATTTAGGTAAAAATTTTCTCCTTGATCTAGAAGTATCTATTGCTGCAACAAAACAAAATTAATTATAAATATTTCATCTGTGATTGCAACTTAAAATATCATACATAACCGTATAAAAATTATTGTATGTTACATAATATTCAACTATACTATGTAGCAGCAGCACAACAATAGTATCATTAAACCTAAGAATTTTTTATCTATATTAAGATGTATTGTACGGTTAGCTACATAATAATATTGTTGGCTACCACCCGCCCACATAGGTTTACATCTTAGTATACCTACTAATTTATCATTTTATTTCCGCGATTGCAGAATAAGTATTTATTTATTTATTTACTTTTTTTTTTTTTTTTGATAAATTTTAAGTTTTTTTGTTTGCATCATTACATACAAATATTTTTTTTTAATTAAAAAATAAAGAACACATATTTTTACTCCAAAAAAATATAATCGATAGAATATTAAATGTCAACGACTAGAACAAAAATATTGTTAATGATGGCAGTAGTAAATTTATTTTATAAAGTTACAATTGTTGCATGTGAATTAGTTTATCATACATATGGCAGAAATAAATTCTTTGGTATTAGGCGTGATGAAAACTATTGTTCTTTTAAAAAAGTTTTCATAAATGCTATTATTGTATGCAACCATGTCTTGAAATTGAATTACGGAAATGCAAACAAGAACATATTTAAGGGGGAATAAACTATAATTAAATCCATAATAAACTGTTTCTACCAATAACACATAACGTTATAGAGTATACACTATTGTTGCAGTAACCATATTTCAATTTGTTTTTTTTTTTTTGCGTGTACGTAAAGGCACCCACAGACGATATGTTTGTTTTTTAATATGTAATTCTTCATGTATTTTTTCATGTCTGTCAAAATGTTTCATTTTTACACACGATTTTTAAAATTTACTCACAAACGTACATGTACATTTACGTCTGACATTATCTATGCTTTTTATTATTGTAAAAAATAATTATTTAAAACAAATTAAAATATTAATGCATTAAAATTTTTAAAAGCCGACTACTTATACCGCCCAAAAACGGCGGCTGAATTGTTCGCAAGGCATAGAGTTCTAATGTCAGATGTTTAAACATAACAAAATAGAACACACTGTATTTGAAATTTTGTCACACGACTTTGCTCATGTTTTTTACAGACGCAATGTTTTTGAGGTAACAGACGACATGTAGGCATTTTACATTGTGAAAAATGACAGGTACATTGTTAAGAACATATCGTGTGTTATCTACTTAAGGGTTTCGGAAGTCCAACAGACGATAAGTGCTGCGGCTTCGCAGAGTTTTATTTGATACATCAAACGAGGAACTAATACCTCTGTATACTCCTGAAAGCAGAGTATCCGGTTAGGTGCACACCAATACAAAACCTGCTCCCTGGGGGTCAGCGTTGCCTTCGAGAATTTTCAAAAAGTAGCTCAAAAAGGGTATTTTGAAAAAAAGGTGTCACAAAAAGTGTACTTTCAAGAAAAAAAAGGGTCAAGTTATTAAAAAACAATAAAAACTAAACAAAAATTCTTCAAATCTTATGTATTTGAATGGAAATATTATATAATGATTACATTTAGAAAAATTATTCAAATATAATTGATAACAGTTTGAATGACATTAATTTTACTTAGGTCCAGTTTTTAACGTCGTATTTAAATACAAAATTAGTTAATATTCATTTAAAGTTGAGTTATATTTAAAGCTAAGTCAAATTTTTTCAGTCTTAAGTAATTCCTCATATATAAATACGATGAAAGTGTGACAGCTTCACTTAAATACCAAATGTTATGGAAAGTATTCTATAGAGCAGCTGTTTGTTATTAAAATAGAAAAACAATGAAAGAAAAATATCAAATTTATCAACAGCACAGAAAGACTTAATAATTGTATTGAGATCTTCTACAGGCAATAGCTCATATGTGTGTTTTGCTTACCGTGTTTGCACTAACACAAAAGCAAGCACATACTTTTTAGAAATAATATATATTTTATCAAATATATTTTAATACACATATATCTACATAATAGCAGTCTAATATAAAACCCTACTCAAATATGAAATAGAACTGAATATTTATGCATACAGCAACTAGGGTCAAAAAGGGTATTTAAAAGAAAGTGTCATAAAAAGTCTCATAGACACAAAAAGTGGTCAAATTGACACTTTAGTATCATAAAAGGCAACGCTGGTGGGGGTTACCGAAATAGAAACGACTAAGATGTCTGGCATTTATGTCAAACACTGAAAACAGTATTACTTAAAAACACTGCTATACCACTCAGTCCGCTTTTAGGGTTTGGAAATTGAAAGATAGACATTTTTCTCATTCTGTTTTGAACCTGCCGAAACCTTTTAGAGTTGCGAAATTAATAGACAGACAGAAATTTTTCGTTTCTTTTTTCTGTCTTTTTTGTTGTTGTTGTTTTTTAAGCACAGCTAGTGTGTTTATATGAAGTTGATGTTGATATGAGAACAATAATATGAAGCAACAACATAAAAAAATGCGAAGAGAGGCAACTTCAAACGAAAAATGTCTTAATATGTCCAGTACAATAGAGGTTTACCGCACACTCTTCCTGTTAAATACATCGCCTACAAACTTCGTCTGTCTGCCCATCAATTTCTCAACTGTGTAAGGGGGCTCAATTAAGTTTTGCCAAATATGGTCAATGTCTTGAATAAAAAGTGCCGCCAGATCAATCGATTGTCAATTTTCTTCAGCAGAAACGTTGAAAGATATTCTCCACAGCCACCGGTTTGATTTCTAAAGCTACGTACACACGGTTAACAGATCTTACAATATTGCCAGTAAAATTGTCTGAAAATATATTACAATCGTGTGAACTGCCAATTTTTAACTTACAACGTTGTCAGAAAAACCATTGTCAATCAATTGTAAGACGACAATGTTGTCAGACATCTGACAATCGTGAGAACACTCTTCGTCGGCATTGCCAGATAATTGACTGGTATTGTAAGCTCAGTGTTAATTGTCGGATGTATAAAATTAATGCACCTGACAATGGCATCATTGTCGGAAAAAAATTGATGAACAACACTGCCAAACAGATCGTTGTTGATATACATAAGTGGCAATACCTTACAACATGTCTGGCAATTTTCTTCAACTAACAATCTGACAACCGTGTGAACTGACAATTTTTGTTGTCAGATGAATTATTTGTCATGATGAATTATTTTTTACGATCATCTGAACACACAATTTACTTCTGCGGGACAATTTTTCATTGTCACTGCATTGTCAGCATGTTGCCAGATCTTACAATATTGTAACATCTGACAAAAAAAAACCTCCATACGGACATGGACTATATAAGCATGTTGCTGAAGTGACTAACCTGATTGAAATTGTCAAACACTGAAACAAAGAAATATCAAAAAATTTTAATTTTCATCCTGCATTATATTATCCTTTAATATAAAAATTTGTTATATTATTAATAATGGCTATTTGTCTTATTTATCACTAAAATAATTTTAGCACTTGAAAATGTTGACCGGTTTATTTTTATGCTTCTACTAAATCACGCGTTGAAATAATATTTATTTTGGCGCTTAGCCGCAGGATGAGCGCATTTGGTACTTAACTTTGTTTAATTCGTTTGACCTGCGGCTTTATTATTGCTAAATGCCTCTTCGGCTTTTGATAATGTCTGGTTATATAAATAATTACGAATTTTGTTTTTGTTCTTTTGTTTTCTCTACAAATGCTCTTATTTGAGTTATATTTATTTTCTGTTTATTATTTAATTTATCTTTCTTTTCTTGACATAGAAAAACAAAAATAAAAATAAGAAAATAAAGAAAAATTATTTTGATAGTATTTTATTAAATGGAAACTTTTCATTACCTTTGCTGGCTAATAAAAGTTAATTGATCTATTCAAGTTTGCAAACTTAATTGCTTCACTTCATCTCTGGTAATACTTGACATAGAAATAAACTTCAGGTAACTTTTAGGTGCTCGTATGAAGGAAGCATCGTTGTACGAGTATATCTCAGCCAGTTCAGGCATTTGGAAACTATAAATTTTATTATTCAACAAACAAATTTAGCAAAACATTTTGAAACCAAGTATTTTAGTTAATGACAGATTTCCATGTTCACAAACACAACTGAACAGCATAATGAAAATATTAATTTTAATTTGATTATTTAAATAATAAACATTTCAATGCTGATATTATTTATTCAATTTTCATTAAATGTTTTATCTTAAACAGTAATTTATGCATTAAATTAATTTGGTATTTGTTTAATTGTGTGGTCCGAGTATGTAGTCGTACAATGTTGTCTGTTTGCTGCATTCAAAATTTAATCATATAATTGCAAATTATTAATATTATTCGTTAAATAAACAATATTAAATACTTTAGGCTATTTAATTTAATTGTAACGAAATTTATTATTTTGATGTGAAATAAAAAAATAAAGAGCAAAAATATAAAAAGTCATGACGGCATTTAAAGTTAAAAGCTCTTAAAACGAAATAAATATTTTTATTAGCTTATTTATTTTAAGTAATAACAAAAGATTTGAGGTTTACATTATTCTAACGCCATTATTAGCTACTAAAAAAGGGTATTTTTACAAAGGTATGCAACTTTGAAATGGAGTCAAATAAAGTCTTCATGTGCTAGAGTACTTAGAACGCCTAAAAAGTTTTTTAACGCGCAGCGTGTTCGTGCCAAAGTTGTTACTCCGAAGTGATTCCTACCATGATGGCCTTACCCAACGATGGTCCTAACATTGGGGTAAACAATACGTTCACTAATGCCCTCTTGGGACTGATCAAAAATATCCGTTGTTCAAACTAAGTTTGTACAATAAAAAATAAAACCATACAACTATAATTGCAATCCACTACAAGTTATCTAGCAACTTTAAACATTTGCCGCTATTGCGAGAGGCGAATTTGTGCAGAGGAACTTTTGTGGTGGCCACTTTTCGAAATACATCAGCTACTTTTCACTAAAATATGAATTGGCGGCGATTACTATTACGATTTTACCAGGCTTTAAGCATCATCGCCACACGAAAGCTCAATATAACAAATGGGCCGACAAATGGGCTGAAAGGTCCTGGGCCTAACAAAGAAAACACAGTTTTTTGGTTGAAAATTAGCTTTATTCATCAACGTGATCTCCATCAACAACAACGCAATCATTCCAGCCCCGCCCTAACATTTCAATACCACTTTTGTAGCACGATTTATCTTTTGCCTCAAAATAAGCCTCAGTTTCAGCGATAACCTCTTTATTCGTGCGAAATCTCTTACCGGCAAGCAATTCTTTCACGTCTACAAACAGCCATTAGTCGTAGTTTTGCTATTGTTTAGATTGACTTGTGACACGGTGCGTTGTCTTAATAAAACAAAATTTTTTTCTTTGCCATATGCGATCGTTTCAAGATAGTCGATCAATATTACACCATGCACATCCCAAAATACCAAGGCCATAAGCTTTCCAGCCGACGGCTGTGTTTTGGACGAGATTCACCAGTTGCTGTCCACTCAGATTACGATCGTTTTGATTCCGGAGTGAAGTGATGGATCCATGTTTCATTCATCGTCACATATCGTTGCCAAAATTCCGGGTTGTTACGTTTACACATGGCCACACACTGCTCAGAATCATCAACACGTTCTCGTTTTTGGTCAGCAGTGAGCAAACGCGGCACCCAGTTTGGTCAGAACTTTCTCATAGTCATATGCTCATGCAGTATAAAGCCAACACGTTATTTTGATTACTTTACGATGGCAGGTAATTCATTTAACTTCAGTTTTTGATGAAATCAAATCGATTTTGTGGATTTTTTTATGTTTTCTGGTGTTACCGCCTCAATTGGAGGCCCACGTTTGAAATCAGCAAACCAACGGTTTATTATTGTGTATGATGGAGTGGAGTCTCCGTAACACTTTTCAAGCCATTACTTCGCCTGAACGGTATACTTCCCCCATCAAGAAGCAGTGTAAAATTAAAACACAAAATTGTTTTTGATTTATTGAGCATCTACGTATTTTAGCTGTTTTAAACTCCTTTCTCAATCCGGAAGCAGAGGGCCTTTGGGTAGACCGGCAATAAGTGTATTCAACATTTATTTTCAAATTTCGAGAGCTACGTATGTTAGATTTTCGCGTTTTTTTTTCTCTCGGTTGTGCACATGTCTGATATATGTGTTGACAATATCAGCCATTTTGGATTGTCAGTTTGTTTTTGACATATAAAAATGTTATTCATGTTTTCGTGTGCTCTTCGAATTTTTACTATTCGAGAAAATTTGTAAAAAAATTAGTTTAAATGCTCAAGGACATTTGAAATGTTGACTGTGGTGTTTGGCGAGTCTACTATGAGCAGAACACAAGTTCAATTGTGGTATAACCGGTTTAAGGAAGGCCGAGAAGATGTCAATGACGATGCTCGTCCCGGTCGGCCGACCACGTTAACAACCGATGAAAGCATTGCAGGAATGAAGAAAATAATTTTGGATAAGCGTCGAATCACTATCAGAGAGGTTGCTGATGATGTTGTCATATCGTTTAGCTCATGCGAAGCAATTTTTACGTGCGGCAACGAAGATAATATAAATTTTTATAAAGTGGCAAGGGTATTCGTATTGAGTCAGAACTTATTGACAGCAGACAAGGACCAGAGTTGACTAATATTCGACACCAACTGTAAGGATTTTTTTTAAGCAAGGACAACATCCTACAGTCAAGGAGGCACGGTTACATAGTCCGGAACAGCGTTGAATTATATTCGACACCAGGGTTGAATTATATTGACACCTACAGTTTAGGAGGCTGGATTGGATGGTCAGGAACAGGGTTGAATTATATTTGACATGAACTGTAAGAACAAGATGTAAGAACGGATATTCAGAGCTGCATTTTATCCACTTGTTATAGGTGAAAGCTAGATAGGTTGACTTAGGTTGCCACTGACAGTAGGTGTCATTAAATATAAAATAAGATAAATAAAGAATAAACCGAAAATTAACAGCCAAGAACTTATTTTTTGTTAAGAAACGGACGTTGGGAAGGCTGAGTGTATCCCAACCAAACCCCCAAAACCCCTGAGCTATCCAGAGGTCGTTACAAATTCTATCTGTATAAGAATATGTGTATATAGAAATTTTTTTATTAAAATACATGTAAATTAAATAAATTTATAAAAGAATAGGGGAGAAACTTTACTTCAGCGGCCCCCTCCCCCCGAAATTACAGGCTTTATTGTTAAAAAAGTGGATATACTCGTACATATACACGTTATACATTTATGATTCAAAGTATTCTTGTTGCATTTGACTCATGCCTTCAATTCTGCATCTTTGAAAATCTTCTCTCCTCCTCCGCTATGCAGTTTTTTGACGCCAAAATCCCCGTTCTTGAAGCGTTATAACCACTTCCGGTACATTCTTGCACTACTAGCGACCTCATCATAGCTATTTGAAAGCATTGGATGAGCCTCAACGGCAGATTTCTTTATACTAAGGCAGAAAATTAAACCCGCCCGTCGCGAATAACTTTATGATGCAAACACAAATCAACTAAAATATTTCGATAGCGTTATATTTGCGAACACATTTGCTTATTGTAAGACGTCTATGATATCATCTATTGAAAAACGGCGGAAGCAAAGATGTACACCTAATATACAAATACTTCGAAACATTCATGTGTATGAGTAGAATGCTTATTAAATCAAAATTCTTGAAATCAAGATTATATATAAAAATATTTGAAGAAAAAGTTTTGCTTTATAAAATGTCTCTTTTAATTTATAAAAAATATTAATTAACAACCCAAATTTAACAAAATCTTAAGGTAAAGTTTTCTCTGTAAAGTTAAAATTTAATTTAGGATCATGCACACATGAGTTCATGCACAAATGAACAAAAAGTCCTGTACGTCTTTCAACTAAACAGGATTAGAGACACAAGTATTGAAATAAAGGAAACCCTTTTAGACTAGACACAAACATAAAAAGAAAACATTAAATTGTTTGTTAACTTAAGGAAATTTAAGAAAAAAAAAATCCCAAGCTTTTGTGGATTTAATACATTTAAAAACAAAATTGTTGCTTTAACAAGGACGAAGGTCATGTTAAATTAATTTTAATTGCAACGAAATGAAAATGTGAAAAAATAAAGAATATTAAAATTGCTGTGCCTACTCTAGAGTAAAATAAAAGTGAAAGCTTTTTCTTTAAATTTTATTGCAGATATTTTTAATGTTTAATATAGGTCTGTTTCATGATATCGAACGTAAACGTTCGCTAATATATGAAGTGGCAAAGAAATCAGATATTTTACAATTCTTTGGTCTCACGTAGAAATGCCCTAACTCGCATTTTTAGAGATTCTACTACGTTTCACACAAGTACACAGCATCACAAAGATTTAATTATATAATTTCATACATATCGCTTTTACAAGCAATTGGGCGAAAAAAGTTTCCATTACGAATTTTCGTTATCCAGTAAAATTGGAATTATATTTGTTGCGGCTTTTCTACGTGAGACCAACGAATTATATAGTTACGTAGATAACACAGGATATGTTTTTAGTAATGTATATATAATTCTTTAAACTGCAAAATGCCTACATATCGTCTGTTGCCTCATCTGACATTAGATATCTAGTTTTATGATATATAAAAAATTTAACAGTATTTATTTTCAATATTTCGATAACAATTTGTTATCATCATCAGGAAAATTAATATGTTATTACATATTAATTTTCCTGACGATGATAACAAATTGTTATCGAAATATTGAAAATAAATACTGGTAAATTTTTTATATAACATAAAACGATCTTTTGCTGCAAAAATAAGAAATATTTACCAAAACAATATCAAATAATTAAATATTAAAAACTAAATAAATATAGTTAAAAAAAAATGAAATATACGTCTCGATATCAAACTTAAATAGTAGGAAATAATTCTAAAAATAAGCTTGAAATAATAGTAGTGTTATTGTAAAAAATTCCTCAGACGCTTGATAGCCGAAAAGTATGGCACCATAGTTAGCTTGAGGTGCTATGAAAACGTGTTTGAGTAACAATGTTATTATCTCTCCCTATAAATAATCACTCATAAGCATGTTAATATCCACTCCCGTCGTGTAGATGCAGCTATCGAGCCCATAAAACCCGGCAGTAAATATTGAAAAATGCATTGCACAAAAAGTGCAAAATGTCCACAAACCGACAATCAGTCCTAAAACTCGATAAAAATCGGCAGAAACTGGTAAAAATCAACAAAAACCCGATAACAACCGGCAAAAACACGGATAATTACCTAAATAGCCGCATCCAAAATGACTGCTGAAAGTTCAAATTAACATTCCGCAGCAAAAACGCGCACCGAATATTAAAAACCGCTTCCATACGGGTTAGCAAACCGGTTCTGATTTTCTGGGAATTTCCAAAGCAGGTTTTGCCAGAATGCCTTCACTTCCGCATAGCAGTCGAGGGAGCAATACAGAAATTTCAGTTTGTGCACTTACACTCTTTTCTACAGCGGAATATTGTATTCCTCAAAAGCACACATTGTATAAAACATAGGTTGCAAGAGTTACAAATATGCAAACAAACACCCATACAAACAAACAATTTAACATTTTAAAGCTTCAGCTTTAATTCCTACGCCCACTTCAATTACATTAAAAGTTGTTGCCAAGTTATAAATGTAATCTGAAACGAGTTCTTAAGATGTTAATAAAACAAAAAGTTGCCATTATGCGGCAGGTTAACACATATCATAATCCCTGCCATTATTAGTGTAATGAAGTTGTCATTTTATGCATACACGCATTTTTAGTCATTGGCAATCATTGCATGGCAAAGTTGCCATGGATGGCACAATCGTCACCGACTTATATACGATTTTTCCAATTAGAATCTCCAGAAGAAAATTTTAAGGAAAACGCTGTGTTTTGTCTTATTTAGAAGTTTATAAACGATAACATGAACAACAAAGTGTTATAATTTATTCTCCATCAAAATCTTTAATATAATCAACATGGTTTTATGAGATGTTCCCTATCAAAGCCTAATGTATATAGGACAATATAAGCGGCACTATCTTGTAAGCTGTTTTCCATTAACGCGCATGTATAACATTATGACTAACTTTGTCTTGTAACATGTCCTATACAACATTTACATACAAATGCAACGATGTGATATGATGTGGTCTTGTAAGTTGTTTTCTACGACACCTACTCGTATATATAACGATATGATACGTCATGGTGTTGTAAGCTGTCTTCTATCAAAGAACATACATGACAATATGAGGGAAACTATCTTATAAGCTGTCCCCTATCGATGATAATGTATGAAAATATAATCAACATTGTAATTTAAGCTGTCGTCTACCAAGGCATAGGTTTGACGATATCACCGACATTGTCCTCTAATTTATTCCTTATCAAAACAATTTGTACGCCATTATCTTGTTAGACGTCATATGTCAACGAAAATACATGACACTTATATCTATCAACATTTATAAATGATAATATGACCGACATTGTATTGGAAGCTGTCCTCTATTAACACCATAATAAGACAATATTCTTTTCTTATCTGGGACCAGTACTCAGTACTCAGTACTCATATGAAGCGCATTGTACTGTAACTAGGAAAATAAGTTATAATGAGGAGGAAAAAGGAAGTAGTGTTCGTGGAGGTTTAACTTTAACAATAACAACACGAAAGACTAAAACAAACTCTATTGCACCATTTAAAATGTTGGAATTAAATTAGTTAAAACCAATCAGTGCCCAGTGTATATACCTTCGACACTGCTCAGACTAATAAAATCCAAGATAGTGAAATGCATTGAAAATAAATTAAATAAAAATTAAACTAAAAAATAAAAATAACTGTAATATAAAGATATAAAGAAAAACCGCCACAGCAAAGTACAAAAAAAAACACTCAAGCTTGAGAAGTGAAACATCCAAAATATTTTTGTATTTATTTACGAGGATTACGTATGTTTGTATTTAAATAATAAAATATGAGAAATGAAATTCATATCAATTGAGTTCTATTCACAATATTAACTTCTAATATTGATACCGATCAAAAAATTATAAACAGCTTGTTTTCTTTATTTCCGAGCTATCTATATGTCGACATTTCATAGGAGCTACCCTAATCATCAGTAGACTTGAAAATGTTTTAAAGCTATTTTCAAACATTCAACTTTATATCCCAACAATCTAAATAAATTATTGAGAATTTAAAAAGGAAAATGTTTTAATAATACCTGCCAAACCCCAAAAATCAAGCTTTTTCTACTTTTTCATCTCTACTTTTCTTTACACTTTTCAAACAAATGAACAAATGTTGGTTGCTACGATTTGTTTTTTGAAAGGATTAAAAAGCAGAGAACAAAAAGAGTAATCGCTATTACCTTCCACGTGGTCATCGATGAAAGAATAGAATCCATTGTATACAGTCATCCAGGACAATTTGAACGAAAATATCGTTCATTGATATCGTCCTGCACGCATTTGTTGATGAGAAAATAGATGGTATTGTGTGCTGTGTAATCCATTTTTGTATGTGCAGCGACAGTGTATTCTATTATGTCCAACATAATTCTCATCGCTCTAATTTGAAAATCTCATCGAAGATTTGCAATAGCCGTTCCTTGTGCATCATATAGGAATTATTACTGAACTTTGTGTGTACGACAGGATGAGTGACATTGTCTTCAATTGTGTCTTAAATGATTTCTTTTTTGGAAAATTTATCGAGGATTTGCATTATTTGTTGCTTGTGCGTCAAGCAGGAGTCATTACTATCGACTATAAATCATTACTTTGTACTTAATGCACGACATTGCCAACTAGTTTAAGTCAAGTGTATATGTAGTAAAAGTTAAGTCCTTAAGCACTTCATACACGTTTCAACTCAATTGGCAACTGAGTCGGTTTTTGTCTAAATCAAGGCTTGTATGGCTTTGTCAATTGATTACTTTGGCAGTTGTCGAGTTGGTTGAAGAAAAATCAAACACTTTTTATGTTTTCAAGTTGGCTAGTAGTAAATCTTTCAATTCCAGTCTCTTGATCAACTGTTAAAATTTATATTTGTGGTTTTTTACTAAGAAAACGTAAGTAATTTTCCAAATTGTTTTAATTTCGCTGAGTTTTGTAGTTGAATGAAAATCTTTTAATTCAGTTTATGAAGTGTTTGTCCAAAAAAATTCAATTGAAGGACTCAATTGACAGTTGAATTGAAACGTGTATGGGCCGATTTAGATATAGAAATAGGCATATAAAGTTTTTCCCATATACAATTTTTAATTTTAACAAACTGTCAATTATCTTCCCGGAGAGAGTTTGACGTGAAAGCTCGATGATAGAAATTTTATATAATTTCAGAACTTTGTTGTAATTGGGAGAGCAAATAGTTTCCAGCTTCCCGTGTGCAAGACACTAAAGACTTCAAAGTCCATCTTAAGCTTTAAACACTTAGACGACAGCAGACTTCACAATTATAAATGAAGTTAACTTCAAATGCCGCCATCTAATCAGCAATATAAATGTTTTAAAGACAGCACTATTTTAACAATACAAATTTCAGAGGAGCCACTTATATATTCTACATGAATAAAATTACAATTACTGACTGAAAACGTAATAAAATTACAGAAAACTGGGAAAGCACATCAATTTTTTTCTATATTTTAATTTTGTGATGATTTGTTTTAATAAATATTACAAGAAACTTTTAGTTCTTATTGCTGCCAATTTATATTTATAAGTGGCAGCACTGTATTTACTTTTTGTTGCTTACGAAAATAGAAATTAGTCTAAGTTGGCAGAAGCAGCAAATGCTGTTGTGAAGTCGTGCTGCTGTGATGTCGTTGAAATAATCGTTTTCATCTAAACAAATGTATTTTATTTTTGACAGATTGTTGCTTGCGGTCTGCTGTCGTCTATGTGTTTAAAGCTTTAGGTAATACTTATATAATAATACTTATACGCCTGTTAACCTCTGAAAATAAATATTTTAATTGAAGCCTTATGAAAAAGAAACTTTAAATCATTGATCAAGAGTAAATGTTCGTATGTACTCGTATACATTGACATACCGAGTGTTCTCTTTGTAGGGCACCAACTGCCTTAGAGTATAAAGATTAAAGTTATTTTAAAAAATGCGAACAAAAAGAAGAATCAAACCTATATTTTTTCAACGTAGTTTATTCCATCCAAATAACAATAACATTTCCATACGAGTTTATCTTTGATTAATAACAATTTCAAATATTCATGTTTCAAATCGTTAATGCGTAACTGTGTCTCATCCTAGAATACAAGCGTGCGTAAAAAATAATCTCAAACGTTATAAAATAAACACTTTTTTATCTTTTGCATTTACGAGTAGACTACACACCACAAATTTAAAAAGTATTTTTTTTCTAACTTCTTAAAATCACTGGTGTTTACGCAAAACCAGTCAAATATTATACGCTTTTTAGAGCAAAAAAATTTTATAAAGGAATCATCTCATGTCATGTGTTTATAAATAATTCAGATGTACCAGGAAAAACAAGCAGTTCCTTAAAGGTGGATTCTGGCATGACACACTTTTATCTAACGAACCATGATAAAGGAACACACAAACACGAATTAGATATAGACAAAAGATAATTATGTGTTATTTTTACATTTCCATGTTTGTTGCTTTCTAACAAAATTATATCCCAGAAAGAAGGAAAAAATACGATAATAAAAAATTTAATAAAGAGCCTATAATTATGAATAAACTTTATAATGTTGGCACGAAACATCAGGATGTAAAAAAATTTATATAACCAAAAGAAAATTAATTGTTTTCAAAAATTAATTACCATAGTTTATTATAAATGGCAGACAGCCAAAAGTCTGCCAGGAATTCACATGGCAACAAGTACTCCTAGATATTCAAAAGTGCTACTTAATTTTGCATATTAAAAGGAAGCAATAATGAAGTTTAATTAACAACCTAAAAGTGGGCCATTCATTAAAACCAAATGAGAGAGAAAAACATTTATTATATAACAACAAATCATAAATCCGAAGCTGGAAAAACTCATTTCTTAGAAAAAACTTTGTGCCACTTTAAAGACCCATTTACTTTACTTTTTTGTTGTGATATGAAAAATTAGTTTTCTTTTTTATTCAGAAAACTATTATTACCCCCACATAAGCTTATACGTACATGTATGTGTATATGTGCAACTAAATATGTAAAATTGCTTCATTTTTTCCTTTAGGTTTTATATAAAACCTGTTAAAAATTTCCTTTTTGAGACCAAGCTGTTAACATTAAAGATAAAGAGTTTTCTCTTTACTATATGTTAGAAGAGAAAATATTCTCTGGAACATTTCATGTTATTTCTCAAGAGAAAATGTCCATTATGTTAAAGCAATAAAAGTGATTTAAAACAAATGAGTTTTATTTACAAGGTCAATGTGAAATTAACAGTTTTTTTCTTTTATGAGATACGTTGATGTTACAGTGCATATAAGTACCCGTATGTATATTAAATTTATGTTAACATTCAGTTTTTAAATTTTAGGAAAACAATTGAGTTTATTATTACCAACTGCCACAAGCAAAAAATTATTACAACCAAATTTTTTTAAAAACATTATCAAATGAACAAAAAATAATTACCAAAACTAATACTAAAAAATAACCGTTATTTTTAAATTTCGTGAATTACGTACACGTAGAAAAAATTATATCGCTCCTTTATTGCAACATAGTCATATCTCAAAAAATGTGCTTTTCGAGATATCACTGCAAAATTATTAACAGTACTACCTTTTAAACTGTGCCAAAAATTTATTCAAATTACTTTTAAACTGTTTTATCTCCTTTATGAGATATTTTCTAAAAAAAAATTCTCAGACTTGTATGGGAACTAAAAATTTTAAATGCGTTTTTCTTTAGTTAGTTAAAACTATGTTGCAATAAAGGAGCGATATGGTTGACATGATAATATTTTAAGGGCAATATACTATTGTTGAATTGTATGGCTGGTGCTAATGATATTGTATTGTCATATTTGAAATGTCATTAATATACCTCATTATAGTTTTATAAAAAAAATTTAAGTATGGTTATTTATACTATATTTTGGCAGAGAACCATATTTTAATCATAGCTCACCATATTAACTAAAAAGAGGACATCTTTTTTTATATATTGGACCAGTACGCAGGGGATGACCCCTACATATGCAGTGTATTGTACCAGAACTAGGAAAATAGGTTGTGAGGAGGGGGAAAGAGGGAGTAGTGTTTGTGAACATTTGACTTGAACTTTCTAACGTTATAACAGACAGGAAACACGTCTGCAGGCAACTTGTTCCACAGACAAAGCGTACGGCTGAAAAATGAATTCTATCTGTAATGCGTAGTACGATTCCACGGGCAATCGCCCACAGATGGATGAGCTCTGGACGATGAATGCGTGTTACGTATAAATGTGCGAGTTTTGGCAACAAGATCCCTAATCTTCTCAGAGCAAAATCCATTGTTGTAACTATAGAACACAGTAACGCACCCCACACTGCGTCGATAGTCCAGTGAGAGTTGGGTGCTACTGTCACCGAAAAGCTTCCTCGCCCTCTCCTGCATACGGTCAAGTAACCCCAAAATAGACTTTGAGACACCGGCCCAAACATGAGAGTTGTATTCCATTTTCAGTTGGATATAGGTGGTATAAATAGTAAGGAGATGGACTGAAGTACATCTTACACCGGCACTTGAATGCTTCTTTAGCGACATGAAAAATGTGTTCAGCCCAGCGAATATCACACTATTTCTTCATTCCAAGAACATCAAGAGCATCCAATTCCTCAATATGAGTACAGATGGAACAGGACTTGCGGTCGTTTGTTTGTGTGTTAATAAGCAATGTTGGGTCTTACGAGCGTTAAAGGCGACCCTGTTTTTACGACACCATTCGACCCCCCCAACATTCTTTGAATACACAATACTATTTTATTTATTTATGTAACAATATTTGTTACTATTTGTTTATAATTGTCGTATAAACAGTACATAAAATTTTTATTTGCGATTAGCTAACTCGCGAAAACAATTACTGATTAAAAAGTTATTTGCAAATAAGACATACAAAGTTGCCACTTTATTTCACAGTTTCAAAGATTTCATCGATGTGCCCCACATGAAAATATTAAACATTTTTCATGTTTAATAATCTTTGCTTTAATTGAATTACAAAAAACATATAATTTTTTTATTTGTCTGTTATAATTTCAGTAATCAAAATATTTTTTAAACTGAAAAATGTTTTTTAAACTGAAAAATAAAGCTTTTTCATATATTTATAAATTGGCGCATAAACAGTGAGTTAGTTATTTGCAAATAGTTTTTATTTGTAAATAAGCTGTGTATAAACGTAGTATATGTCAAATTTATAATAACAAGTTAATCTAAAAACATTTATTAAAATATTTTTTGATAATTTTAAATTACTAAAAATAGTTTACAAAAAGGCGGGTTACACACATGCAAATGATGTTGATTTCAATGAATTCAAACATCTATTAGCTGAGATAAAATTAATGGCATAACTAAAAAATATATATACCCGTAACCACATTGTTCTCAACCATAGAATGATTCGTCACTAAAATTCTTATAGTATTGTTGATTACAATATCCGTATTGTTCAGGTCTGGAAACCCTTGTTGTCAGAACTAACGAAAACCTACTCGTTGGTTCTGACAACAGCTGTTGTTCATTTTCTAGCTTTGCTTGTCACTCACTTTGCATATCCAAGCATATTTAGTTCAAATTTATAATATATACTCTATATTTACGTAACTATCGCGAAGGGTATTTTAGGTTCCGCCCAGCCAAATATACTACACTCTTACTTGTTCTGGTATACATAATGTGTTTGGTGTTGTACAAAATATTAGTAGCATAAAATGCCATATCTGATATATATTAATACTTTTGTTCTTTATGGATAGCTTAATTACCTATCAATCTACGATTTCTCTCGGTCGTAAAGTTCCTTTCTCATTGCTTATATATTTTATATACGTTTATTCGTAGATACCACTACTATAATGGCTGATGAGTCGGAGATATATTGAAAGAATCTTTTCAGTTTCAAATAAACCGAGTTTTGAAAGTCAAATTATAAATCAAAATATAAATAAATCTATATTTTATATTGATTAGTTTAAGCTATTTCAGTCTCTAAGTAAAATCATGGAATACACTTATGTTTTCAATAAACGAATTTGAGTTTCAAACCAGTCTAAGCCGCCTATTGTGGAGACTTTTTCTATACAAAATAACTGGTATAAAATTACTTCTAAAGCATACAATCATACCAAGTGTTCTAAAATCAGTGTTACTAGAGTCCATCTAGAACTAAAAGTACTAGTTGGTGTTGTGAAAGTATTGAGTACTCAATACCTCCTATTTGTTTAGATACTCAATACACAAAAGTAAGTAATTAATGCGAATTTGCATTTTACAGCGTACCTTAAAGCGGCGTTGTAAACTTTGAAATTTCAGAACGCACCAAAAAAATGCGCTTTATTTCAGCAAAAACGCACCAAGTTTAGTTTTTTTTTTTCTTTTTTAAAACCCCATTTTGTACTATAAAAAGTATAGTACTTTTACATTTAAAAAAACCGATAATGAAACAGCATTTTAAGCAGCTATTAGACGATCAAACTTGGTCGGTCTGATACCACCGTGTATAACTCGTGTTAGTCAAATTTGGCCTCTGGTGCGATTCTGGTGCTTTTATTAAAACAATGGCATGTTTACAATAATAACAATATTCCATATTACGATAACGATAGTCAAATTTGGTATTCAGAAACAATATTTAATTATATTCGCTGTCGACAAAATCAGCTATTAGTTATACTGCCTATTATGAGGTATACAAAAATACAGCCTTTTACCGTCGTTAAAATTATATTGCAGGAGCATACAATCGTTACTGTAAGGGATAAATTATATTGAAAGAATTTACGATTATCGGATCATTAAAAGTTACAGAATCACACAACAAGCCATCAAGCTCGTGTAATAGTAATTCTATCAAACACAGTGCATATTTCATTTTTGTTTTCATAAGCGAACACAGAAAATCTGTTGGCTAAAGTTATTGAAATATACGAAAATTTGCCAAAATTGTAACAAATAGAAGATGAAGTTTATCATAATCAAAATTTAATGAAAACGTTTTGGAAAAGTTTAAGAATTCAACTGTTAATATGATCATTTATTTATGTCGTGAATTCCCACGCTTTCATAAACACGGACTTCACTATTCTGTGTCGGCTTTTGTTGTAATATTTGGCAAACCTGGCTTGATCGTTTAATAGCAAAACAGCAATTTTTATAAAACAGCGAATTTTGTAAAAGGAAATGTAAAAATGTTATATAATAATTGCATTGAATTGAATATCATTTGGTGCCACCGAAATTTAAAAAGCGTACCGAAAATTAGAAAAGTGCGCACAGCGCACCGACTAAAGATTTTTTTCGCGCAAAAAATTTCAAAAAGCACCAAAAATGGTGCGAGGTTCGGTTCTTTCTCCTGCTCACTTTTTCATTTTTCTTAATGAACTTTTATGTCAAACTTCTGACCCTATCCACTTTTTTTGCAGACGACAGCAGTACTCATTCTAACTGGCCATGTCTATTCAAGACTGGCCTCGAGCCATGAGTCAAAATACAATAACTATCTTATTTTAATCTCCGAACGGGGTCGTAAGAACAAGGTCGACTTCCACACCGGTTGGAGCCAGTGTTATAACACAATCATGGCCGTAAATTCTGCTTCATCTGTATGCTTGGAAAATATTGAGAATTAGAAAGCTCTCGATCTTCTTGGAATGAAAATTCAGTTTGATGTCCGCCGGACTGAATACATTTTGCATATCTCTGAGAGGATGCATTCAATAGTCTTGGTTTTTTAAAACGGTTTAAGAAGTGTTTCACTCCATGGTATATATCTATATTGAGAAATCGAATGCTCTGGGTCTTCTTGGAACGAAAATTCGGTTTGATGTTCGCTAGATTGGACATATTTTTCATATCTCTAAAGACGCATTTTCTAAAACTGTTTAAGATGTTTTTCACTCCATCCGATTTTTTTACTATTTATAACGAAATAGAATACAACTTCAATTGGCCGGTGCCGGAAAGCCTATTTTGTGGTTACTTGACCGTTTTCGATTGACTCACTGGAACATCGTCAACGTGTGGGGTGGCTTTCTCAGTTTTATCGGTAGTACAGTGTATTTCGCTCTGATGAGATTACTGATTTTGTTCGCTAAAAACACATATTCCCCTGAGTGCTGGTCCAATATAAGGAAAACGTTTTAAGGATTAAACAAAATTTAAAACAATACATTACTGCACGATTATAAATAGATGTGTTTTAAGTAAATAAATCCGTTAAAAGTATTAAATAGTATTGAGTACTTGGTTTGACATGTATCGAGCAGTATTGAGTAGTTAAAAGTAACCACTTTTTGCAACACTAGTACTTTCCAACAGACTTAACTTTTTGAGAAATGTGTTATGTATAATTTACTCGTAATTCACCAAATTTCTTCCATTCAACAACACGGTTTTAGGAAAGGCCAATCGATAGCTACTAATTTTTTAAATTAAGCTCTATAGTTAATAATGGATTTATAAATAAACATTCAACTGACGTTATATATACGGATTTTTGTAAGGCTTTCGACAAAATTAATCATCATCTTCTATTACTGAAACTGCAGCTAACAGGATTAACTCACACACACAACAAACAGGCTGAGATCATATTTAACTGGGCGAAAACAGAGCGTGAATTTTAAAAGTGCTGTATCAAATTGATTGATGTTAACTCTGGCGTACCTCAGGGAAGCCACCTTGGTCCTATTTTGTTTTCACTGTTTATTAACGATTTGCCGTGTGCTATAAATTTTTCCACTATTTTTATGTATGCTGATGATGTTAAAATTATTTTAAGCTACGGCAATACTCCCTACAGATGTTACTTGCAACATGATTTAAATAATTTTTTTCGTTGGTGTGAGGCAAACTTAATATAAACAAGTGTAAACATATGAGTTTTTCAAGGAACTGGAGCAATGATGGTATATTTTTATTGGGTGGACACCATTTGGAATTAGTGTCGGAGATGCTGGACTTAGGCGTTCTTCCTGGTAGCAAATTAACTTTTAATAGTCATATAGCAATGATGGTAAATAAGGCTCGTGGTGCGCTGGCATACATAAAACGTTGGGCTAAGAAATTTACTGAACCATATATAACAAAAAGAATACACACATCTTTTATCAGACCTGTACTCGAGTATGGATCGGTTATTTGGAATCCATATACATGTTATCAAAGAAACTGTATAGAATCTGTTCAGAAGAAATTTTTGTTATTCTGTCTTAGGAATACAACTTGGAATCCTGATGTGAGACTTCCATCCTATGCCTCAAGATTGGCCATGCTTAATTTGTCCACGCTGGTAAGCAGAAGAGCAATTCTTGACGTTATTAATTGTTAGAGGGTACAATTCATTCTGAGTTTCTTATTAGTAATATTAAATTTAATATTCCATATAGATCTACTAGAAACTTTATTCCAATTAATTTAGAATGTTATCAATCAAATTGTGCAAATGCTGATTCATTTAGAAGATTATATAAAAATTATAACGATCTCTATAACTTTGTTGATTTTTCAAAAAATATTAATGTTTGTTACATAAGAATATTATTTACTAATAATATTATTTTATATCTAAATTCATGTCATTAATAATATCACATTGATTATTTTGTATTGCGGTCTGTAAGGATTATTCCATTGACCTTCCAATTATTAAATAAATAAAAAAAAATGGGCATTAAGATGGTATAGGAAGCTTTATAGCTGAATACTAATACTGGTGATTAGTGTACTAGTATAGTACTAGCCGTATACTAGTTCCACCTCCCGCAGGGTATTGTTTCTCTGTGGTTGTTAACGATATATGTATGTTGATAAAACAAAAACTAATTTCTGCAAAAATCTCTACATCAATTGGATTTTTACAATATTTGCCACAGTGTTATCAATGTCAGCTAAAAATGTCTATGGGTATTGTCGTAGTTCAATGCTAACTCACATTTTTATTCAAGTGGTACTTTAATCCTAACTTCATCATTCAGTCATAAAAGTTAGTCATAGTGCATTCAAAAATATATAGTAGCTATAGTGTAGTCTTATCCCAATCAGCTTTTTAATCTAGTCCCCACGAGCTAACACTTTCAATAACCTGCAATCATGAAGACTTTCCTTCTCATTAGCATAGTTTTCCATTTCTCTCAATGCTTCACAGTTTTACAGCGCTTTTTCTGCAAAAGCTGCCGCCAACCAGTCTCTTTAGTACCACTAATGTTTAAAACCCTTATAAATATAAATAAAACTGCGGAAGTTGCAAACAGCAATGAATAAACAACGAGATGTTACAGGCAATTATGGAAAAATCACTTTAGAATTATACAACAGCGTTGCAATATATATTTTTTCTAAAACACCTTTACATGATTTGCAAGACCTGCACAACAATCAGCAGAGAAGGATTCGAAAGCAGTTTTCATCTGTAAGCCAATGTAAGCCAACAAGGAGTTGTAAACAGAATAGCAAATAAATGGAAAACAGAATTGTGAATTAATAAAAAAAATTCCATTTTATTTTAACTTCATAAAAACAAACATGGAATTGTTTGCCCCACAATCTGGCAAAAATGAAAGTAGAATTGTAACAAATGTGCTTGAAAAAATCTATTATAATATAGATATCATATTGCTTCGTTGCTATTTCAGAACCATAAAGTGTTGAGGAAACTTAGGGGAATTTCAAAGGCTGAAAATATACCAATATAAAGCCAGAACAGAAACAAATAATGCAAAATACAAACTAAAGAAACCCTGTAGTGCTATAAAATTGAATGTACCCAGCAGAAGATCAAGTATTAAAATTCTTAATGCTTTAAACACATTTAAGTCAGCAAGCAACCGGCTACACGGCTGCAAAGGTCAATAGCTGCAATTGTTGCCAAATTGGCAGCTGCTTAATTGATATAGAAGCGGCAGCAGCAACAAACAGCTGATCTGTCATTTTAACTTACAACTCGTTGATACCCTTATTACATTTTTTCCAAAGTATTTACAAACAACAATAACATAAACAGCAGTCCAATAAATATAATACAACACTTGCCAGCTTCAACCAAAAATAATCAAAGAGCGAAGCATTAAACATATTGTTACATTTTGCCTCTACCAAACGCCATTGCGCATTTTTCAATTGCAAATGAAATAATTCACACACTTGTTTGTTCTACCCCCCGGGGAACAGGTTTTGTCATGGCGTATTCCTAACTTGGGCACTCTGTTTTTCGGGTAAAGAGGGGAAAGGGTCCCTCGTTTGATGCGGCAGACAAAACTCTAGGAAACCATATGGCTTATGTTGTGTTGGCGTCCGAAACCCTTACCAAGAGTATAAATTGCCAGAACTAGGATCAGCATGGCCCCCGGGTATTTCTGCTTGCGGTTCATGGTTGAGGTGCCTGTAATGTTCTGGCTGTGGTTGAAACCTAAAACGCAGGAAGGGAATGTTAGTATCCTTGATAATTGTTTGGTGTGCGACTTTTTTCGGGGACTAACAATCTCCCGAGAATCTATTGCCTATACAACAGATACCTGTACTGTAAGGAACCAGTGGTGGTGGTTGGCGGGTGAGTTGGTTTAAGGGTTGATGCTCTTAGTGGGCTTCGGCCTACCAACTCACTAAGCTTTGTCTTCCATTGGTCGTTGGGAAATTGCATACAGGAGGGATTAGGAGGCCCGAACTCCTCAACAAGAAAACCGCAAACATATGACAAGAACTGGTACCTGTGTGAGCGTAGTCAGCCACACGGGGGCGCTGGTGAATCGTGAATAATTCACTCGTGGAATTGATCCACCATCAGATGAGCCCGTAAAGGCAGATGCTGATGTAAATCTTTTTTACAGTTTCCAGTTCTACAGTAATTAAACAATTCACAACTTTATTTGCACTTGATACCACTGTGTACCAAAATACTAGACTTGCTATTTTCTTACTTATGACAGTCTAGCACAAAGCTTCAAAATAAAACTGACTCGTTGCCGGCGACCTGCCTATTTTATATACTTCATTATCATCTTCTATGACCTTTCTGGTCATTCATAATTCCAGACTCAAATGTACAAATATAATTCTTACGCATATAAACATTCACACACATTCTTCCGAACAATAAGCAAGTAACAACACAAACAAAAATAAAACTAAATGCTAAGAATGCAAGAACAACAACAGCATCATTTGTAGCTGATTTACTTGGAATTTTAGGTACTTAAAATCATTTACGAGTATGTTTGTTTGCTTGTGTATTATGCTTTTAGTTTTATCTTGTTTGTTTTATAACAAACAGTGCCTCGTTTCTGTATTACTCGCATCGAGAAATTTCTCACAAGAAACAACGGAATTGACAGAGAAACTATGCGAATAGAAACAACAAATGGAGTTTCTCACACAAATGTTTCTGTATCTTTGAGAAGCGAGAAAAATCTGTCAAAATAGCTTTTTTGACGTAATTCATTGGAAGCTTGTGAGTAAACCTGTTTCTGTATTAAAATTTTGTGAGAAGTTTCTCGCTAGAGCTGTCAAAACTTTTCACAAATAAAGGAGTTGCGGAAGTTATAAATTTAAAAAATATATAATTGACATAATGAATGCAAAAAATGTAGAAAAGGTAAAGTTTTTAAATATTTATACACATATTGTCATAAAAAATAATTTGCAATTAATAAAAGTTTACTTGACATACATATTTTTACACAAAATTTGTCAATTAAACCTTTGTTATGTGTAAATTATTTATTATGAATACGGCAGATATTGAATGTAGTTCATTATTCATTTCTTCTTTTTATTTTAGAAAATTGAAGGAATTTCCACGGAGATATAATATAATAAATATATAAAAATTATGAATTAAATTTTTTTGGTTTTTTCTTTATTTCTTAATATTTATGTACATACATACAGTGTGATAAATTAAAAATTTAATGGCAAAATCTTAATTTTAGCCTGTCTCGAATGCGAGAAGCTTCCCTCATCGGTTCAGGAACTAAAAAAGGGTCGGTTGCAGCCCTTAATCTCTGGCTGTAAATGCGCAACATGTTTCGCCGGTCATTTTGGTCACCAACCATCACCACAAAACTATACCTTATTGAAAGTTTTTATAAAATTTATTTATGATTTGAATGTGTTTTTATTTATGTACACGTGTTATTGATTGACACAATTTTATTTTATTTATAACACTAAATTCAATTGTTCTATTCACTGCTAAACTTAAATTTTCTTTTTGTTTGATAAATTTTTCCTATATTCGTCTTCTTATTTGTTTACTTTTTGCATTTTGACAGCTGCTTAATGGAAATATTCCAATAAAGACCTAACTAGTATTGCCTCTTCTCGATTTAATATACAGAAACGCTGTTTTTCTCGATAGTCGAGAAATGATGGAATTTTATGTTTCAAGTTTTCGATGCGAGAAACTTTTCACTAATCTTACAGAAACGAAGCACAGATCATCAGCTATACACTAAGTTAGATATTATAAAAAATTTTAACAATATTGAAACCAGCAGACAACCGACTTCAATATGCTGAATATAAAATAAATGTATTTAAATGATTGTCGTGTTGCGAAAGCAGCCAGATGACATGACTGCAGAATTTTGCCATAGTAAAACATAATGAAGCCAGCAGACAACCAACGTTGTTATGTCAAATATAAAATATATGCATTTAAATGATTATTGTCTTACGAAAACAGCAAAACGACACATTAAAAGAATTTCTATTTTTCTTGACTACAAACAGTGTTGTCAGAAAGTTATGTAAAAAAATCTTAATTTGTCAAAAATTAAATCTTAATTTTGGGGCACATTTTTTTAAACGTTTTTCGTCCGATTTTTTGACATAAAATAGTTAAATGCGATGGTTATTCCAACAATACAAGATAAAAAAAATTTTTTGAAAGCAAAAATTCAATACAATTTGTTTCCAAAATTAGTATTATGTGATCGGTGCTGCTAATGGTTGAGGCGCCTTCCTTGGCTAAAACATTCTGGCTGTGGTTTAAACTTCAAATTGCAGGAAGGGGAGATATTTTCTTTCATAATGTTGGTGAGTTGTCGATGTTCTTAATGAGCCTTGTCTTTCATTGACTTCTGGGAAATTGCATACAGGAGGGATTAGAAAGCCTACAAACTTGTGGCAAAAATTTGCGGCCTTGCAAGCCATACCTGGCCACTGGGTGAATACATCACCTCGTGAAATAGGTCCGTCGTCAGATTTTGCCATCAAAGCAGTTGCTGATGTAACTCAATTTCAAAATCTGTGGTTAAACAATTCCAGCCCTATCGGGGTATTTCAAAAAGAGCGTTATAAGGCTTCATCTCGAAAGCAGTAAAAGTTTATTAGTTTAAATGTTTACCTGAGTTGAAGCTATTTGACTGCTACAAAAAAGAGTTCTTTGAATAGTAGAAAACTTATAAAAAAAAATTTAAGTTAACTCATGTTGATGTGTAGGAACCAAAGGCCCTGTAATCTTTTATCCTTTAATTGTAGTGACAATAAAATTTTGATGACTGCCAAAAGAAAAAAAAAGATCAACAAGTTTTAGAAAGAAAGAGCAAGTTGCTTAAAACTGAACATATAAAGTTCTGTTCCCATGAATTTTTATGTTTACTTTATTTTTCATTTAATATTTTTACTCCAAAACTATAAAATATTTTTACACCTGTCTTAACTGACTTTTAAAATTTTCCTCAACACTAAAAAAAGAGAAATGCAAAACTTGTGATATGAAATTTTATGATTTCAAGAATAAGAACTGCATTAAGAAACGAAAGTCGAAGAGAAAACTTCTTGACAAAAACTTATTTTACTCAAGCCATTCAAAGTGGCAAGAAAGATGATTATAATTGATGTTTAAAAAATGCAAGTTTTACCTGCTACTGAATTTTAAATTCATGTCAACAGCTTCTTTAAGTTTATATTAGATATTTGAATAATTTATATAGTAGATATTTGAACAACTTGCAAGCAAAATCTTGTGCTTAGATGCGTTTGCTTTGAATCTAATGTAATTGCGTAAGCTGAAGGAACTTACTCGTGTGAAAAGAAAACTACTCAAAATAAACTAAAATTGCAATTAAAAAAATAAGGACATGTCATTAAGCCCACACACTGAAGAGCTTTCAACTAGCAAATACTTGCTTAAGGTTTAAGACACTATGGCCATCCATAAACTGTTCAGTGACAGCAACACCGCTATAACTCAAATATGCGGTGGTATAATTGAAACCATTCTCTGAACTAAACTCCCAGTGTTGTTAAACCCCAAGTCTATCCTCGTAAAGCTTTTTGGCCATAAATAATCTTAGACATATTTTAAAATCATGTCAATCAATTTTGTCACAAAATGTCTTTTCGTTTTAATGACTTAATATGTCCATTGTTTTTTGAATAAACTTAAACTTAATTTGAATTGATTATTGTTTATTAAGGAGAATTAGTCAATAATAAAAAATTCACACATGTCTTTCAAATAAATGCTAATTAAAGATTAATTATTTGCAAATTGCTTTTAGACGTAATATCCCATATGGCAGAAATATGTATTACTGAACTGAATAAAAAAATGTACACTAGGCAACACTTTTATAAAAAGAAGATATATGTATATTCTCAAGCATTAGTACACAATTTTCGCCTATTTTTGTTTTACTTTTTGTAAAAGCTAAATTTTGTAACAGGTACCATTTTTAAAATGTACTCTTTGTAAGAGGTAATTTTCCTATAAAGAATTTTCTAAAAGGTACTTTATATAGAAAGTATTTTTGTAAAAGTTCTGTTTGTAAAAGGTACTGTTTTATAACATATTTCTTGTAAAACGTATGTCTAATAAAATGTACTTTTTGTAAAAGGTACTTGTAATATAAAGTACTTTTTGTGAAGGTGGTTTTTCTAACAGATACATGTAATAAAAGATACTTTTTGTGAAGGAAATTTTTGTAAAGTTAATTTTTGTAAAAGGTAAATTTTGTAAATGTAATTTTTGTAAATATTATTTTTTGTAAAGGGTACATTGGTAAGCGGATATTTTTGTAAAAGAAATATCTTAAAAGATACTTTTTGTAAAAGTAATTTTGCAAAAGTTAATTTTTGTAAAAGGTACTTGGAATAAAAGGTACTTATTGTAAAAAGTACTTAAGATAAAAATTACTTTTTGTAAAATAAATTTTTTGTAATAGGTATATATTGTAAAAGGTCCTTTTTGTAAAAGATACTTTTTTTAAAAAGTACTTTTTGTATATGGTAATTTTTGTAAAATGTACTTTTTGTATAAGGTAAATTTTGTAAAAGGTACTTATTGTAAAAGGTACTTTTTGTAGAAGGTACTTTTTGTAAAAGGTGCTTTTTGTAAAAGGTACTTTTTATAAAAGGTGCTTTTTTGTAAAACGTACTTATAATAAAAGGTACTTTTTGTAAAAGGTACTTGTAATAAAAGGTACTTGTATTAAAAAGTACTTGTAATAAAAGGTGTTTTTTGTAAAATGTACTTATTGTAAAAGGTACTTTTAGAAAAAATTCTTTTATGAACAAGATAATTTTTGTAGGTGGTATTTTTTGCTAAAAGTACATTTTTAACAAGATAATCTCAGTTGAAGGTACTTTTTATAAGAAATAATTTTTGTTAAACAAATTTTGTAAAAGTTATTTATTATGCAAGGTACTTTTTGTAAAAGGTACATTTTATTAGAGGCACTTTTTGCATAGCGTAAGTTTTGTAAAAGCTACCTTTTGTAACAGCTGCTTTTTATTCAAAAGAAGTCATTTTTTTTTGTGAGGTACGTTTTTGCATTAAAAATTTATTTCTTAAACAAATAACGGCATATTTTGTTTAAAGGTTTTTAATGAAGAATACTTTTTGTAAAAGGTACTTTTTGTAAAAGATACATTTTTTAAAACGCACTTTTTGTGAAAGATACATTTTGTGAAAGATAAAAGATGCTTTTTGTAAAAGGTACATTTTGAAAAGATACTTTTTGTAAAAGGTACTTTTTGTAAAGGAAGCTTTTTGTAAAACATAATTTATATAAAAGGTATATTTTGTAAAGATACTTTTTGTAAAACGTACATTTTTTAAGATTTACTTGCTGTGAAAAGTACTTTTTGAAAGATTTACTTGTTGTAAAAAGTACTTTTTAAAGAAAGTGCTTGTTGTAAAAGTATTCTTTCTATACGAATTACTTCGGCCCTAAAATATTTTTTTCTGTAATAAGTACTTTTTTATGTGATGTACGTTTTTGTATTAAAAACTTGTTTCTGAAAAAGTCTTTTATGAAAATTAGGTACTGTTTGGTGGGGAACACATTTATAAAAAATATAATTTTCTAAAAAGTAAATTTTGATTTGTACTTTTTTATGACGGATTCTAGTTTATGAAAGATACATTTCAAAATATATTTTGTGCAAGATGTTATTTATTTATATTGATTTTTTTTTCTTTTTTCAAAAGGTTTTGAGTTATTTACTTTTTTGTGATAGATTCTTTATGACAAAGGTAAGTTTCTATAAAAGATAACTTTTGCGGAAGATACTTTTTGTTAAAAGTATATATTTAATAATTATCTTTTTTTTTCGTAATTGACACTAACTATTTTGCAAAAGCTACTTTTTTCCATATGTACTTTTCGAATCTAATTTTTTATGTGTATTTTGGTATTTCTTTCTTTTTATGTATGTTAAAACAGTTTTTCAGTATGTTTTCAAATATTTTTGCTTATATAAAAAAAAACCGAAAAAATTTTTCTGAAGAAGTGTTCCGAAGGAAGACTAAATATCGAAAAATAAATTAATTAAAAAATTTTTTATATAAAAAACAAAACTGACCTCAAGCTTAAATCAACATTTCAATATAATTTAAATTTAGTTGTTTGAAAAATACCATTCTGAATCGAATGCTAGTTCTAAGCAATTAACATTTTTATTTACATTTTTTTGTTTTCTGCTGACATAATAGTTCCCAATAGGATGCTTTTCAAATTGTAATAACTTGTGGACTGCTGGCAGCTTATTTGTAGTTTATTTATTTAAGAATATTTAAACATTTAGGTTTTGTCTTGATTAAACAAATTTCAAAAGTTTTATATCGGAAAATTGTTCTTATCGAAATAGCAAAGTATCTTATTGTGACATTTTTCAGTTTTTCATTTTTTCATCGCTCAAGTATCATCCATATGTGTTCGATTGCCTAGTGAATCGCGAAGTAGTGTTCCGTTTTCTATCCTGTGTGCACGCGGTTCTTCTATTTTCAGTGTTGTCCGCAATTTCTTTATATGATCGTTATTAAATATATTTTGAATATAATTTATTACTTTGCAGTGCAATAGGTAAATGGATAAATTTTGTTAGTCCGAGCAGTGTCGAAGGTATATACACTGGGCCCTGATCCAATAAATTTTATTGGACCAGCGGAATATAATAGATTACCAGAACATTTAAAAAATTCTTCGGTGCTATCAACCTTTAAAAATAGACTAAAAACACATCTTTTAGAAAATATAGAAATACTTCTTGCATCACCGCCCCAAATATGAAGTATTATTTATACTATTAATTAATCAATTGTTAAAAAATGTAAAACCTTCGATTTATTTATTTTTATTATTTTTTTTTTTTTTGAGTTCAAATTTGTTATACAACATTGTTGCCATTTAGCCTTTATAAAGCCTACTCGGCGCTGAGGCAGAACTATAAATATTGTAAATATTGTTTTTGAAAATAAATAAATAAAAAAAAATAAAAAATAATTTAATTCTAATACTTTAAATGCTGTGATCACTTTTGCTTTAGTCTTTACACGTCAAAAGTTCACAAACAAAAAGAAAGAGTAGCTCTTTCCTCCTCTTCGTAATTCTATTTTCTTAGCTTTTTTTTTGAAATGGTGCTTTAAATAATTGATGGGTGCAATGAAAGCTGAAAAGTGTTTTGCAAAAGGTGCTTTTTTGTGCTCGGTTCTTTTTTGCAGAAGTGAATTTTCGTAAAAGATAACTTTTGTGAAATGTACTTAAGGTAATTTTTCACACATGATACTATTTTTAAAAGGTACTTTTTAAACAAGATAATTTTAGTAGAAGGTACTTGTTATAAAAATTTATTAAATTTATAAAAATTTATATATTTTTAAAAGGTACCTTTTGGTAAACAGTACTTTGCAAATGATATTATTTGTAAAAGGTTCTTTTTGGTAAAAGGAACTTTGTTGCAACTAGGTTATTTGTCGCAAAAAAAAAATACTTACATTTGACAGAAGTAATGTTTATGGGAAACGAATCAGTGATATGTCTAGACAATTTTTTACATATGTACTTATGTGCTGTTCATAGATGAGCAACTCGTCTCGAAAAATTTCGATAAAAATTTTCTAGACATAATATTAAATCGTATGCTTGAGTGAAATATATGTTTTTTTTTATTCAGATTTGTCTTATATGACGTTTATGAGACACGAATGAGTAATACGTCCAACAAATTTGTATGGAATATAAACAATATTTCGAGTGTCCTTCGTACACTATACGCCAAGTGTATATTACTCAGTCGTAAACAGCACATTAAGCTTAAATATTTGTTACTTACATGTTTGTTTTTAGAAAACGTAAATCTTGGTAGAGTATTGCACCAGAGCTAGAAAAATAGGTTGTGAAGAGGGGGAAAGAGAGAGTAGTGTTTCTGAACATTTGACTTCAAATTGTCAACGTTATAACAGACAGGAAATACGTCTGCAGGCAACTTATTGCACAGGCAAAGCGTACAGCTGAAAATTTAATTCTTTCTGTGGTGCGTAGTACGATTCCCTGGGCAATCGCACACAATTGGATGAGCTCTGGACGATGAAAGCGTGTTACGTATAAATGTGCGAGTTTTGGCAACAAGATCCTTAATCTCGTCGGAACAAAATCCATTGTAGTAGCTATAGAACACAGTAAAGCACCCTACACTGCGTCGATAGTCCAGTGAGTCAATAGAGTTGGATATCCTACTGTCACCGAAAAGCATCTTCTCCCTCTCCTGCACACGGTCAAGTAACCCTAAAATAGACTTTGAGGCACCGGCCCAAACATGAGAGTTGTATTCCATTTTCGATTGGATATAGGTGGTATAAACAGTAAGGAGATCGGATGAACTGAAGTACATCTTACACCGGCACTGTCACACGCTTTGGAGATATCCAGACCCATCACTTTTCTTTCACCGAAATGATGGATTAAGTGGCACAATTTCTTTCAGAGATATGCCAAGTTGCTGTCCTACGATGACGATTGTTAACGTTAGCTGGCATTTTGAACAAGGAAAAACTTATTAAAGCAAAGAAAATGTTCAAAGCTCTGACTTCATTAATGCCAGCGGTAGATGAATTTGTAAACATAAAGCTTCAAAATAACTTTAGGATCCCCAAAATTCTGGCGCCCGTTAACGCTTATTATAGTGGAACAGTCTCTACTTTTTTTTTGCTGCTGTGTGTTATTTAAAAATTCATATTGAGTGAATACAAAACAAGTTGAACTCGCCACTAAAGCAAGCAACTAGACCGGATTTTCCATGTGGTCTTGTTTAAAACAATGTGTTAATCTAAAATTTAAAATATTTTTATGTAATTGACTAAAGTGTAAAAACTTGTAAAACAGTATATATTTAGCTACATTAGCACTAAATGAATTCTTTGCAGTGGATTATGTGGCAGCCAGTTTGTTAAACTTGTTACTCACATATAAAAAATGTGATTAAAAAATTGTTGCATTTAAAGCGTGGAATATTAAATCTTAACACGTATTTATAGACCAGACTTTAAAGCGGTTAAAGTATGATTTAGAGGTGTTTGAGTTAATAATTTAAAATAAATATTTGCTTTCTAATTTTTTGCAAATTTTTAAAATTTTTATAAAAATTCTATATGCAGCAGTAGGAAAAAAGTCGACTCAACAATAACATTAAAGGAAAAGTGTGCTGCAGGTATTGAAATCTGTTAGCAAGTTTTTCGTTTCACATACACCCATTATTACAGACTATATTAGTGCAAAATTAATATGTAAATTTAAAAAGTTGTTTTGCTAAAGAAAACATAACAACAGCAACAAATTTAAAGTATGAAAGAAGCAATAAAAAAGTTTTACTGACTTTTATTGAAACTTTGTGTAGTCACGATTTTTATTTCTGGCACAAAAAAAAATACATGAATTATATATTTAAAGCTTTTTTTCCTTTTCGTTAATTTTTCTCGTCTTTAGCGTCCGTGTTGTGGAGACGGCTGTTTGTTCTTTGTTGCTGTTTTAAAGTTTATTTAAATGTGGGTTTGCTTAGACACACAATTTATGGTTTGAAACTGCAAAATTAGATTATTTTTGTTAAATTTGGCGATAAACTTTTTAATGTGTCTTGCAAACAATAATTTATTTACTGTCTTTTTGCATTTGTTAGCATTTACATAACAATTAGACTATTGAAAGCTGAATAGCAATTATTTAATTTTTTTAACAAATTTATTCGCAACATGTGTTTAGATAAAAAAAAATTAAAAATTAGTTTAAATAATAGCATTAAGTACACGTATGTATGTACGAGGGCTGATTAAAAAATAATCGTTATTTTAAATTTAAACTTCTAACAGAAAAAAAAGAGTCAGAAGAGGGTGGCAACTTCGCAGGTCTCCTCAGCTTAAAAGCAGGCTACGGGAGTGCATAACTCAATTAAGAAATCTGCTTGAAATCCAAAGAATGGCTTCCCTTAAAAATTATCTGGAAGGTCTTGTTGGTACCCCTCAATCCGACTATTCTCTATGGAAAGTGACAAAAGGTCTAAATACCCGTAATAGGTAAGCCACCTTTGCGAACTTCAACTGGTGACTGGAAGAAGCGATTCTGAAAAAGGGATGGTGTAAGTTAATCATTTGAAAAACGTTTTTATTGCAAATGATACAGTGGATGATATAGCTGAATTTCCGCCATATGCTGTTAGACTGCCTGTGCCTTTGAGACTTAGTTTTCAATGTGTCGAAAACGTTATTAATAAAGTAAACTTCGGAAAAGCCCCAAATTTTGATAAAATTACGGGCAAAATACTTATACAGTTACCTCGTGTGGCTAGAAGAATTCTTCTTTTTATTTTTAACGCTATTTTGCGCCCAGAGTATTATCCTGCAGAGTGGAAAATGTCTATGGTTACTATGATAGCCAAGCCAGGGAAGGATCCCACTAAAGTAGAATCATATAGACCAATAAGTCTACTGCCAACACTTTCAAAACTATTCGAAAAACTGTTAATGGCGAAGTTGACTCCAATATTTTATGATGTAGGATGTATTCCTAATCATCAATTCGGCTCTCGGACTAAGCACAGCACCACAGAACAAACGCATAGACTAGTTAATGTCATAAAACAGACTTTTGAAGACAAAAAGTATTGTTCAGCTCTATTTATCGACATTTCCCAAGCTTTTGATAAGGTGTGGCACGACGGACTGATGCACAAAATAAAGTTGAACTTGCCTGCAAACACTCACAAGCTTCTGGAAAGCTACTTATGTGGCCGGGAGTTTGTTATCAGAGAAGGCGACTTTGCCAAACTCAGCCAATCGAGGCAGAGTTGGGCTTACTGACATGTCAATCAGATCTGGTATTTACACTTCAACTTTTGCAGATGACACAACATTCTGCAGTGTTCATGAAAACCATCAGGTATCTTCGTGAAATTTGCAGGAATATATTTCAATATTAGAGAAATGGCTAAAATTTTGGAAAATCAAAGTTAATGAACAAATATATACTCATTTTACATTCATACTGTGTAAACAAGAATGTTCAGCTATACAAATTAACAATTCACCTATTCCGCAGCAAAATGAAGTCAAGTATCTTGGTATTCATCTCGACCGTAGATTAATGTGGAAGACTCACATTGATGCGAAAGTTACTCAGTTAAAGTTAATAGCAACGCAACAAAATTGGCTTATGGACCAAAACTCGACATTGAAACTTCTGTTTCTGGATTGCAAACTTCTGTTATACAATGCAATTCTAAAGCCCATATGGTGCTACAGAATTCAATTATGGGGCACCGCCTCATCGTCAAATATTGAAAAAATTCAAAGGCGACAAAACCAAATTCTTCGAACGATTACTGCAGCTCCATGGTACGTAAAAAGTAAAAGAGGAATTTTCTAAGTACGCGACAAGGTATGTCAGGAAACTGGAACTTCATCGAAACCCTCTTGCGCGCAATATACTTCATTTTGGTGGCCACACTGGGCTGCGAAGAAGGGATACCATTACCACCATCAGAGCGTTAAGTAGGTGATTTTACCGATATACTCGTAATATGCGCAAAATAAAACTTTTTGTCTAGCCTCGGCTGGAATTAGTTAATTTTTTGAATTTAGTATTAAGATTTGAATACTTATTGTTAGTTCACATTGTGAAGATTCAATAAATAAATAAAAACTAAAAAAAAATATATATATATATAAATTTTTTTAAAAAATAATTATTTATTAATCATGTTTTATTTTAATAATTAATCCCCTGCAAAGTAGTCCCCCTCAGATAAAATACACTTATGCCAGCATATTTACCAATCCGTCAAGCACTTAAAACGCGCTTTTCTGGTATTTCTAACATTTTTCGATTTTTCTCCTCAATCGTTGGAAAATGCTTTGCTTACATCGGTATCTTCAGGAAGAGAAAAAAGTCAGCGGGGACCAAGTCCGGTGAATACGGTGGCTTAGGCATGATAACGGTTTGGTTTTTAGGCAAAAACTCACGCACAAGCATCAATGTGTGAGCTGGCACGTTATCATGGTGCAAAATCCATGATTGTTTGTTCCACAATTCTGTGCGTTTCTAACGAATGGCTTCGCGCAAACGGCGAATAGCTTCAAGGTAGTATTCCTTATTGACCGCACGACCTTGTGGCAAGAATTCATGATACAGCACGTCATTGCAGTCGAGAAGAGAACAGTGAGCAAAACCTTCACATGTGACCGTACTTGACGTGTTTTTTTCGGTCTTGGCTTTGGACGCTTCCATTGAGATCACTGGGCTTTGGTTTCAATGCCATAGCCATTCACTCACGATTTTCAACACTTCCTAAGCGATATCCATGCGACGTTGGTTTTGCTCAAAATTTTGCATTTTTGGAACAATTTTCGCTGCCGCACGTTTCTTGTCTAAAACATTCGTAAAAATAGCTTGGCATAAGCCAAACGATATGCCAACATCATCAGCAACCTCTCTGATAGTGATTCGATGATTATTCAATATCATTTTCTTCACTGCCTTAATGTTTTTTTTTTTTATACCCTTCACAAAAATGTAAAGGGTATATATAAGTTTGTGATTCCGTTTGTAATTTCTACAGTTTTTTTTGCGACCCTATAAAGTATATATATTCTGAATCAAAATTAATGGAAAAGTCGATTAAGCGATGTCCGTCTGTCCGTCTGTCCGCTGTTGAAATACCGTTTCTGAGAAAACCATTAGACTTAGAAACTTTTTTCTTTCGCCATTCTTTTACCCCATCGATTCATGGGCTTGCTATTGAAATTCAGTAATATCGGTCCACGTATAGCTGAGATATATTCAAAATTCCGAAAAAAGCCATTTTTTTGCAGTTTTGTATGAAAATTTCTGAAAACAAAAGTTGTTCGTTTTGCTTCAAACTTCACACACTTATTAAGCATGGTTACTAAAAGACAAAAAAATTTTTTTCAGATATCGGTCCATATATACCCGAGATATAGCCCAAATCGGATTTTTAATGAAAATGTCGCATAGGCGAAGCTAAATAACTTTTTTTTGCTCAAAAGCAGTTCTGGTAATAAAATTTGGTTACATAAATATGGCAAATGAAAATTTTCGATATCGGTCCATATATACCCGAGATATAGCCTAGACCGGGGTTTTCATGGAAATGATGCGTAAGCGAACTAAAACAATTTTTTGGGGCTCAAAAGCAGTTCTGGTAATGAAATTAGGTTACATAAATATGGAAAATGAAAATTTCCGATATCGGTCCATATATACCCGAGATATAGCCCAAATCGGGTTTTTCATGAAAATGTCGCGTAAGCGAACTTAAACAACTTTTTTGTGCTCAAAAGCAGTTCTGGTAATGAAATAGGGTCATATAAATATGAAAAATGAAAATTTTCGATGTCGGTCCATATATACCCGAGATATAGCCCAAATCGGGTTTTTCATGAAAATGTCGCGTAAGCGAACTTAAACAACTTTTTTGTGCTCAAAAGCAGTTTTGGTAATGAAATAAGGTTACATAAATATGGAAAATGAAAATTTCCGATATCGGTCCATATATACCCGAGATATAGCCCAAACCGCGTTTTTCATGAAAATGTCGCGTAAGCGAACTTAAACAACTTTTTTTTTGCTCAAAAGCAGTTCTGGTAATGAAATTAGGTTACATAAATATGGAAAATGAAAATTTCCGATATCGGTCCATATATACCCGAGATATAGCCCAAATCGGGTTTTTCATGAAAATGTAGCGTAAGCGAACTTAAACAACTTTTTTTTGCTCAAAAGCAGTTCTGGTAATGAAATAAGGTTACATAAATATGGAAAATGAAAATTTCCGATATCGGTACATATATACCCGAGATATAGCCTAAACCGCGGTTTTCATGAAAATGTCGCGTAAGTGAACATAAACAACTTTTTTTGCTTAAAAACAATTCTGGTAATGAAATAAAGTTATGTAAATATGGAAAATGAAAATTTCCGATATCGGTCCATACATACCCGAGATATAGCCTAGAACGGGTTTTTCATGAAAATGCCGCGTCCGCGAAACTAAACAACTTTTTTTGCCTAAAAGCGGTTCTGGTAATAAAATGAGGTTATATAAGTATGGAAAATGAAAATTTTCGATATCGGTCCATATATACCCGAGATATAACCCAAACCGGGTTTTTCATGAAAATGTCGCGTAAGCGAACTTAAACAACTTGTTTTTGCTCAAAAGCAGTTCTGGTAATGAAATTAGGTTACATAAATATGGAAAATGAAAATTTCCGATATCGGTCCATATATACCCGAGATATAGCCCAAATCGGGTTTTTCATGAAAATGTCGCGTAAGCGAACTTAAACAACTTTTTTTTGCTCAAAAACAGTTCTGGTAATGAAATAAAGTTATATAAATATGAAAAATGAAAATTTCCGATAACGGTCCATATATACCCGATATATAGCCTAACCGGTTTTTTGATGAAAATGCCGAGTAAGCGAATTTAAACAACTTTTTTGTGCTCAAAAGCAGTTCTGGTAATGAAATAAGGTTGTATAAATATGGAAAAAGAAAATATCCGATATCGGTCCATATATACTCGAGATATAGCCTGAACCGATTTTTCCAATAATATTTTTTTTTTGCTGAAAAGCAAATCTTGTTATAAAAGAAGGTAACGAAAATAGAGAAAATTAAAATTTCTGATATCGGTCCATATATACCCGAGATATAGCCTAAATCGGGTTTTTCATGAAAATATCGCGTAAGCGAACTTAAACAATTTGTTGTGCTCAAAAGCAGTTCTGGTAATGATATAAGGTTATATAAATATGGAAAATTAAAATTTTCGATATCGGTCCATATATAGCCGAGATATAGCCTGAACCGATTTTTCCATTAAAAAAATTTTTTTTTTTTTGCTGGAAAGCAATTCTCGTTATAAAATACAGAAAATAGAAAATTCCGATATCGGTTCATATATAACCGAGCATATTTAGGTCACATTTTTAATATACTATACATATTCGTGACTATCGTGAAGGGTATTTTAGATTCGGCCCAGCCGAATATACTACACTCTTACTTGTTTTTTTTTTTTTTTTTTTTTTTTTTTTTATTTATTTATTATTATATTTCATAACAATTTTTTTTCTACAAATAAACAAATAGCTTATAAATTAAGTTATCTTATGCACTGGTCCACAGTCGATCGGTCTAGCACACTTATGATTAAATGTCCGCATTTTTTTTTTTAATTTTAGTTATCTAAGAATATTACGATCACACATAAGTGCAATGATGATGAAGCGTATATGTATATGTTAGATGTAATGAAAAAATTTAAAAAAAAACATTACTTTCATATTTCCTTTCTTAAAACAATGACAATAAAAATAAAAGAAGAAAGGGGGGGAAATTGTTGCCTTTCGTGCTACCAATATCTTATCATATTATGCTCCTTACTGTCTACTTTAGGAATATTAGGATCAGATCGAAATTCTTCATCAGGAGCTCTACTTATATTAAATGATTTATCATTAGCTCTTCTTTATGATAGAAGATTGGGACTCCAAAAAAATTTTGTATACATCCATTTGCATCTAAATATATGAATGCTTCAGAAGGAACATAACCAGATATTAGAATACTTAATATATATTGGTAATCAATACGCTAGAATAAGATTGCTAGATGTACATTCGGTACTTTTTAATATATGTCTTTTAATTAATTTAATCATCAAATTGTCAATTCGATTTATATTTGCATCCTCACTGCTTCAATGTTTTCAGCGGTTGCTGACGTGCTCGGGCAACCAGAACGAGTATCGTCAATGATGTATTCTCGGACTTCCTTAAACCGGTTAAACTACAATTGAACTAGTGTTCTGCTCAAAGTTGACTCTCCAAACGCCCCAGTCAATGTCCTTACGCATTCTTTACACAAAACTTAATACAGTTTCTTTGATCCATTTTTTCGAATAGTAAAAAATTGAAGAGTACACCAAAACACGACTAATTTGAAAATAACGGTTATTTTTTGATCAGACCTCGTATATAAAAATAAAACCAATAATTACCGAAATATAAAATTTCAACACTTTGGAAATTAAAAACCAAAAATAATTTTAGCATAAATCATGTCTTCAACAATTTTAACAATAATCTCTTAAGTCCTTGTGCAAGGACGACACAACAAGTTGCAACAATTTATTAAATTAAAGATTTTGCCAACAAAAATCTAAAACCAAACGACTGCGAATGATATATGGGAAATATTTATGTTTATCAGACGTGTTCATCATAAACAATTTTAAAGAAGAGCAAATAAAAGCATTTCCAACGAATGTTTAATATTTTTTGCACTTTTAATGAAAAATGAAACGCAAGAAGAGGAAGCAAAACCTGAATCTTAAAAAATCAAAATCAATAAACAAAAAATGTCAAAATACATGATGAAATGCAAACAGATAAATTGAGAGGAAAATAATACAAAAATTTAAAAAAAAGTATTTTTGCGTAATATTTTAAGATGTTCGCAGAGCAGGGGACTACTGAAAAAAGTTATATGGATTCAAAAAAAAAAAACAGAAAAGGAAAAAGAGAGAAAAATTTTTCTTTAATCATGAATGTAACAGAAACTGAAACATGAAATCCATTATAAAATTAAAAATAAGCAAAAAATTTAGACAAAAAACTATGAACTACTTTCTTTTTTTTTTTTGAGAAAAGAGAGGAAAAAATTCTAGTAAAAAGCACTTTGCCTAAAGATTCAAGCAAAGCATACACAATTATTTTCTTAAGGACACTGAATATACTTGAAATTCTCTTATATATGTATGTAATCTTCTTAGTTAAAGCCTTTTTCTACAAGACTTTTCCAAGGAAAAATTCCCGTAACGAAGATGGACGTTTTACCAAAAAAATCATATTTCACAAAAGAGATATTCACCCCTATCGTGAATAAGATGGAAAATATTTGTTGCCATAAAATATTCAATTCCCAGCAAGGTGAAGGGCTATTGTGAAATTCATGGGAACTGCTATCAATCCGTAGTGAATGTAAAATATGTAAGAAGAGTAATAAAAATATCAAACTGCCAGTGCAGTGAAGCAAAAGTGTGAAAAATTGTTTAATTGAAATTAACAAAAAATGTTTAGAATCGAAGCATTAATTGTACTACCGGAGGAAGAATCTTGACAATTGCTGAATTGCTGGTAGACAGTTACGACATGAATACTCCATTGGAGTTACGCGATACATCGTAAGTTATTTACGCTATAAGCAAATTGGGTTTGTACATAAGTTTTTTGTTTTAGAATTATTCAACACTGTAGGGTAAATAAAGCCGCATTAATAACATACTTATATTCTAGAAGCGCTGGACAATAATATTCCATCAACAAAAACATACTTTAGAATATCTTCATTGTTCAAAAAGGGATTATCTTTGGGAATTTGGAATAAATAAATAAATAACACCAATAATAAAATAACGTTGTGTGCCCGCCTGCGGTTCTTTGCATAAGGTGGTTACGAGAAACGTGTAGCCAGAAAATAAGAGTCCAGGAACCTGCACTATTTAACTCATCTGTACTCATGGATGGTATAAATATTGAGGAATCGGATGCTCTTGATGTTCTGGATGTTGGAATGAAGATACAGTGTGATGTTCGCTGGAATGAACACATTTTTCATGTCTCTAAAGAAGCATGCAAGTGCCTCGGGTTTTTGAAACGGTGTAAGATGTACTCCACTCCATCCGACCTCCTTACTATTTATACCACCTAAATCCGACCGAAAATGGAATACAACTCTCATGTTTGGGCCGGTGCCTCAAAGTCTATTTTGGGGTTACTCGACCGTGTGCAGAAGAGGGCGAAGAAGCTCATAGGTGACAGTAGGGTATCAAACTCTATTGACTCACTGTAGCATCGACGCAGTGTGGGGTGTGTTCCTCTGTTCTATCGTTACTTCAATGGATTTTGCTCTGACGAGATTAGGGATATTGAATAAGCACACGTACATCGTCCAGAGCTCATCCATTTGTGGTCGATTGCCCAGGGAATCGTACTACGCATTACAGAGAGAACCCGTTTTTCAGCCGTACACTTCGCCTGTGGAATATGTTGCCTACAAGCGTGTTTCCTGTCTGTTATAATGTTGGAAAGTTCAAGTCAAATATTCACAAACACTACTCCCTCTTTCCTCCTCCCCGTAACATATTTTCCTAGTTCCGGTACAATGCACTGCATACGTAGGGATCATCTCCTGAGTACTAGTCCAAAACAAAAAAAAAAAAACAAAAAAACAAAAAAAAAAGAGAATTCCAAAATTCAGCTAAAACGTCTTTCACACCGCCCCTGGTGTGCATCCTATACTTTGCAAATTTATTTGCAACTGTATAGTTATATAAATAAATAAATATTTATTCAGCAATTAAGAAATAAGACAAGGGATAAAATCAGCAATATAACAGCTGAAGTTTTGCAAAAAGTTATGAAATTTATTTTCAAACGAGTAAAAAAGCAGAAAATGGCCAACTACTACGAGATATATGTGATAATATTTCCACAACACAAGCAAGTGGCTTATCTGAAATATCTGTGTAAGCATCACTTAAACAATTTAGCGTTTTTCATATAAAATTTCTTGACCAGTTGCTTGATTGCAATGTGGACGCAACATAATAGCTCTATTCACAATCTTGTGCATTTGTAATTGCAAATGTATGCAATTGCAAATATATGCTATCAATTGTAAACCACCTCTGTTGGTTTAGTTTGCACTACTATTTTCAAAGCACGAAATGCACAGCTGATTGATAATTAAAGTAGAAAATAATTTGCTGAAATTTTAATCGAAAATAAATATGCAGAAAAAAAACTTTATGGAGCAGGTAATGGACTCTTTAATAGAAAAAGCGATTTTAAGTTAGATAAAGACTTAAGACGATTGGTGTTAATTGACTGCGGGATGAGCGACAGCAAGTAAGCGCTTTTACGAACTAATTGGCTTGAATCACTGATTGTCAGCTGTCGATTTGCAATTAACTTGTGCATAAGTAGAGCAAATAAAAACTATAGGTTTTAAATATTGCATATACACATAAGACTAGCAAGTGCATTGCTGAGTATTTTGTTAGTGTAGAGTAAAAATATGCTAAAGCTTTTTGCAAATGCAATGATGCAATGCCATTTGCACGAGACTGTGAATAGAGCTATTGATTTTTCATTATAAAATTAAACATATTTTTAAGTATTAATTGTGCTTAATATAAAAACTAAGAATGTATTTCGATCATTTCCGTTATTTTAGACCACCCTGTGAAAGTTTGCTTTTTGCACAATTACATAAAACTTCAACTTTACATTTAACATATTCCAATCACTCTGTTTGCATAAATGTTATGGTACATTTACCATCGCCCCACTTGCAGTGAAAAATATTTGTGTTCAGCAATTTATAAATATAAACGTGTATATATTATTTTCTTTTAATTTGTTAACTTAATCAGTTTATAAATTTTATAAATTTAAATTAATACAAGAATTTTAATTTATGAGATGCACGACGGTTGGAAATTAGTTTCAACCTGACAACTGTGTTACAATACAAAAACGAAAATATGGTCACGACCACTTTTTTCCGGTTTTTAAACAGATGTTCATTTTTTTACCACAATATTGTTTTTTATAACAAACATTTATGAAATCGTTGTTTATACTCCAGCCGGTTTTGTTTTATAATAATATTGGTGAACTTGAGATTTGTGAATCGTTTCGATAAACCTTAAATTAAATGAATCGGTCTGGAGTCTTCCTGTAGCTAGGTAACTTAATAAAGGGTGTCTAAGAATGTTTTTCGTTTTTGAATTGACCTCTATACGTCAACCGTAGGTAGCAGAGCCTATTCTCCTCAATCGCTTGGCCGGCTTCTTAAGCTTAGTAGTTATGAATCGTTTTACTGGAACCCAGTGCGCATGCGAGCGTTTTATAAAAACAACAACTCCTACACTGTTCTACATTTTCATTTAACAAGTTTAAAACATGTGGCAAGTGCCAATTTAATTAAGCATTGATGGTGCAAGTTTGAGGATACTGGGAATACAATACCGCACAAATCTTCTGGGTGGAAAAGGACGTAAAGAACGAACGTCGACCGCGTTCGCCAGTCTGTAATGGACGACCCACGGTGGACGCTGAGATTAAGCGCAGCTTCTCTTAATTGGAACAAATCTACGCTTCACGGCATTATTTCAAAAGACTTTTTCACATAAACGAGTCGAATTCTGCAGTATGATGAAAATTTGTTTTAGGAGTTTAAATAAGATCTGGTTTACCGCTGAACCGAATTTTCAAATCAACAATCATGTGAATAAACAAAATTGCAGATACTGTGATCCCGAGAATCCGCTGCGACTGCATCAGAAGCCCTTGCACTCGCCAAAAGTTATTATCGGTCCTTATTTTTGGAGGATGACCGAGGTCTAACCCAGGCCGTTGAATCTGATCGATATTGCCATATGTTCTGGATTTTTTTAGCTACAGTAGTGAAAAGGATTTACATCAGCACCTGCCATTATGGACTTATCTGGTGACGGACCAATTCCACGTAGTGAATTATTCACGATTCACCAGCGCCTCCACGTGGTTTACTAGGCTCACACAAGTGGCAATTTTTGCCCTATGTTTGTAGTTACCTGAGCCAGTTTTTGTTGAGCGGTTCGTGTCTTCTAATCCCTCCTCTATGCAATTTCTAAGCAAGCAATGGAAGACAAGGCTTAATGAGTTGGTAGGTAGGTAAACCAAATCACCCTTCAACCATCACCACTGGTTTCTGTTGTAAATGCAACAAGCCCTCGGGAGGCTGTTAGTCTGCGAAAAAAGCCACACACCAAACAATTATCTCTTGGTAAGGGTTTCGGACGCCAACACAACATAAGTCATGCGGCTTCCTAGAGTTTTATGTGCTACAACAAACAAGGGACTTCTTCCCTTCTTTACACGAAAAACATTCTGCAGGACAATGAAAAAACGCTTTAGAAGTTTCAATAACATCTGGTTGACCGAGGAATCGAAAAAAATTGCAGATACTGGACTTCCGGGAATCCGCTTCAATTGCATCATAAGCCCTTGCTTGCACTCGGCAAAAGCTATTGCTTAGGGTGCCATATCAAGTCAAGGAGTTATCCTTCCTTATTTTTTTGATAATGACCGAGGTCGAGCTCAGACCGTTAATTCTGATCGATATTGCCATATGATCTGGATTTTTTTTAGCTACAGAAATGCAAAACCAGGATGGCAACAACCGCAACACCTTTTTCCAACAAGATGAGACCACTTCTCATGTTAACAATGACTCACGTTACATGTTGCAGGTGCTGTTCACAATTTATTCCCTGTAAGAGTGATAAAACGCTGAGGAGACATTAACTGGCTACCGAGGAGCTCTGATGTAGCCCCTGCTGGTTTTTGTCTATGGGGCTACCTAAAAAGTAAAGTGTATAATTCATTGCCATCCAAACTGAATGTCTTGAAGGACAGAAGAAATCCATTTTATTCCAAGAGCGATACTTCAGCGAGTGATTGAAAATTTTAGTCCAGTAGTGCAATTCACTATCCTGTTTTAATGCTAATAAAACTCGTTTAGAGAAATTAACACTAGCGTTGGTGTTTTCGCGATTCTATAACAGTTTTTAACACTATTTGTCTTCGTTTTAAATCAGCTGCTTTTATAGCCTGACTAATTAGCGTTAACTAAACACCAATTATTTTTGTGGTGTTTATCTTAACACCAATGTCGTTAAAATTTCTACTAGAATAACTTCACAGTATTTGGAATACGAGTTGTCGGAAAATCAGCCTCCAACAATCGGTCGGAGTGTTCTCCGTTAGAAGCACTTATCTTATTTATCAAAAAATATTTCAAATAATAAACTTATAATCAGTTTTACTTGCCCTAAACATGGAATTATTTTCAAATTTGTTTGTTTTTTTCTGTTCCTCTTTGTGGTTTTCTTTATTTTTAACAAAGCTGCCACATTATTTCAAATTTTTTTAACATACAACCAGAGGTGTTAAAAATAAGTTAGTGAATCACATAAGCGTTAGTGCAAACCACAATAGCTCGCGTTAAGTTATACTCTTTAAAAATCGTTAAAAGTTAGTGAATTGCACTACAGGTTAAATGAGCAAATGATGCGCATTTGCAAACGGTTGTTTTTCATAAATAAACCTCAAGAACTGCTTTTTAATTTAACAATAAATAAAAAGAGTTTTAATTGATATTGTTGTTTTTTTTATTTAACATCTAAAAATGAAAAACATTCTAAGATGCCCCTTATTATTATTATTTATCTATTTAAGGATTATCTTACAATTTTTTTTAAACAAAAAATTAAATTAATATATAAACAAAAAAAAAATACTAAAGTTTTTCTTTTCAATATGTCTGCTACTTTTTCCTTCGCAGAAAAAGTAAAGTAAAACGTTTATACAATCAAGCTTCTATATAACGGACTTCTTTATAAAAGAAAACTCAATATATTCTAACTTTTATTGAGCCCCTTGACAAAATCTCTTTATTGCAAAGCTTTTCATATAAAAATACACTACAAGAACAATCGAGTTTAAGCGCTTTAATAGCATCTAATATTTTTATAGTCAAACTTCGACACAACGAACTTCGTTATAACGAAAAAAATATAACGTAACTTTTATTGAGTCCTTTGACAAAATCTCTTTATTGCAAAGTTTTTCATACAAAAATACGCTATAAGAAAAATTGAGTTTATATGCTTTAATAGCTTCTAATATTTACACAGTCAAACTTCGATATAACGAAGTTCGTTATAGCGAAAAACTCAATATAACGTATCTTTTATTGAGTCGCTTGACAAAATCTCTTTATTGCAAAGTTTTTTATACAAAAATACACTATCAAAAAATTGTAAACAGCTTCTTTTCTATGTTTCCTAGCTATCTGCATGTCGACATTTCATAGGAGGAGTAGATTTGAAAACCTTTCATAGGTATTCTCATGAATTCAACTCTATACCTTAATATTCTAAATAAATTATTGAGAAATTAAAAAAGAAAAATGTTAAATGCTAAAGAAAACGCTTGTATTTTGTATTGTGACAGGTATTATTAAAATATTTTTCTTTTTAAATTTTCAATAATTTATTTACAGTATTAATATATAAAGATAAATATTTGAAAATAGCTATGAAAGGTTTCCAAGTTTACTGATGATTAGGATAGCTCCTATGAAATGTTGGCATATAGACAACTAGGAAACATAGAAAAAAGTAGTTTAAAATACACTTTAGCTATAATATATAAGTTTTGATCCTCTATATTGTGAATAGACCTCTATATAGTGAATTATTCTTTCAAATGCTTCTATATAATGAGATCAGAATAGATCCTAAAGGGCAAAGTCTTGATATAAAAGCAAAGTCAAAATGTATTTACAAGAGCATTTTTACAAGAGCATTTTTACATTTCTACACAACGAAGTACTCGTAGAGAAGCCCCTATACAAAGAAGTAAGAATAAAATCATGTCACAAATTATAAAATCTTTATCAAAACAACGAATTCCATTAATGTGTGTGCAAATGTAATGCTTTAGCCGTAACGAATTCTATTCATAGCTCTCCAAATATTCCTCCATAAAGGAGGGCAGCGACATAAGGCATAACTTTAGCCCAAATTGGGAAGAGATTTCGCCAGCTATTGACTGCACAGGTCATGTAAAACAGGGGTTTTTTTTGCAGCCAGTTTGAACTGGATCGTTCTTCTTCCGATGCCTTTTTTCATTTTTTTTTTTTTTTTTTTTTTTTTTGTTTAGTATGAGAGTGGTACCGTAAGCTGGCATGAATTTTTTTATTCATGGACACACCAAGCCATCGGTAGGACTGCTGACAAGGACACCACCCCGAGACGGCGAGCTTCTAGCCGGAGTACTACGCCAGCGTGCCAACACACCCAACAGTGTGGCCACTCCGTAAATTGTACGGGAAACATCTGGCTCACTAATGTCAAAAGACACACAAACGGTATTTGTGTGTGCATACTCGTATAATAAAAATAAATCCAGGGTTTACTGGTTATATTTATAGCGAAGCAATGGCTATAATGCAGTAATTACGGATCTCTTTGGCATTCGTAATTTCGAAGTTTCACTGTATTATTTTTAATACTATTCTGCGTTGTATTCAATTACTTTTAGCTGCACAAAAGTTTGGCCGTTTTTTCAAACCGTTTTTTTATTATTGTTTTATTCATGTTTTTGAACTTTTTAATTGAATTGTTTTCAGTCAATGTTTATATTAACTTTGCAAAAATGTACAAGCACTCAAAAGAGTTTAAATAAATGTTGAAAAATGTAGAAACAAATATAGTCATTAATTCAATGGAATTTATTATTTTTTTCAATTTTTTTTTTAAATCGAAAGTTATTTTTTATTTATTAGAAATTGGAAAAAACAGTAATGCTTGAAAAAGTGCTGGTATGTGTAGAAAGAAAGGACTTAACTTAAGTTTTTTACAAAATTTACTTTCAAGTAAATGACTTTATTGCAATAATATTTGAAACTATACTCGTATTTGTATCTACACTGGGCACTCTTCAGTTTTAACTAATTCAATTGCAACATTTTTTGTCATAATGGCTGTTTTGGTCTTTCCATGATGCTAATGATAGTTTCAAGCCCACAAACAGTACTCCCCCTCTTGCTTCCTCCTCCACCTAAAGATTTTTCTTAGTTTCACTACAATATACTGCTTATGTAGGGGTCATCTCATGAGTACCGAGATCCAAGATTATGGATCAATTATATGGTGTCCTTACTTCACCATTCACATAAATACTATTGAATCTATCCAAAAACAATTTCATATTTTCTACGGGGTCTTTAGTGGAACTTGTGTTGCCTTCATATGGATGTAGGCCTGGACTCATTAACCGACCAGCTTTGAAAAGTAGTCAAACCATGATTAGCATATCTTCCCTCTTTGAATTGATTTGTGATGAAGTTGATTTCAAACTGCTGCTGAGCAAAACAAAGTCTAGATTATCACAGAACCGTCTATGCTGGCAATGATATTTTTCATCGCATGTGTGAAATATTCAACAAATTTTATCATATTATAAATATCTCTTAATCGAAAGATGGTTTAAAACCAAAAAAAAACTTTGAATATAATGCTAGGAACACAACTACGATGAACGACGAATTTTTGGTCGAGAATATTCGTCGCCATAAATACATTGGTGTGTATGAAAATGCACAATCCTGGTGTTGGTTGAAATTCGTCATACTCAGCCAAAGTCAAAATAGATTTATTTCTAATTTTGTCCTCAAGCAAATGACAAACAAAACAGTGTCAGATGACCAGTAGTGCAATTCACTAACCTGTTTTAACGCTAATAAAATTCGTTTAGAGAAATTAACACTAGCGTTGGTGTTTTCGCGATTCTATAACAGTTTTTAACACTATTTGTCTTCGTTTTAAATCAGCTGTTTTTCTAGCCTGACTGATTAGCGTTAACTAAACACCAATTATTTTTGTGGTGTTTATCTTAACATCAATGTCGTTAAAATGCTACTGGAATAACTTCACAGTATCTGGCATATGACTTATCGGAAGACTCCAACAGTCGGTCGGCATGTTCTCCGTGAGAAGAACTTATCTTATTTATCAAAAAATATATTTAAATAATGAACATATAAATATTTTACTTTCCCTAAACATGAAATTATTTGCAAATTTGTTTGTTTTTTTCTGTTCCTCTTTGTGGTTTTCTTAATTTTTAACAAAGCTGCCACATTATTTCAAATATTTTTAACATACAACCAGAGGTGTTAAGAATAAGTTAGTGAATCACATAAGCGTTAGTGCAAACCACAATAGCTCGCGTTTAGTTATGCTCTTTTAAAATCGTTAAAAGTTAGTGAATTGCACTACAGGTGTCTTATATAAATAAAATTATTTTTCACGAAATAATACTTTTTATATTTATATTAATCCATGTAGTAAGAAATTTATCTTATATTGTTATCAAAGCATAAAGTACTTAATTTGCTCAGATGAGATTTATATAAGCTTACTTTTAATACGGTCCCCTTGGTACTTATATTCATATTTTAAATTTTTTCTTTGCACGGAATGTAAACAAAGTTATGTACAAAAAAGTTCGTTGCTATTGTGCTTCACACGAGGAATTTATATAGCGAATATTTGCAGGCGAATTCGTCGCTATGGGCGAAATTTGGAAATGTGCTGTTCATAGAATACAGACGATCACTCGCAAAAATATTTTATATGGAAATCTCTCAAAAAATTTAGTAACTTTTATACAAAGTTTCTACACGAGTTGCTCGCCTGTGTTCTATGAACAGCACAATAATTGTACTCCTTTATATTTTTTATTTACTTTGTAAGAACTTATAGTCTATAGACTTAAGTAAATAAATAAAAACAAAAAGGAGATACAAAATGTATAGTCTTTAATTCTGTAACAATGTTATGAAGAGGAAAAGTTTGTATGTTTGATTGTTTGTTTGTGAGATGTAATCGTCGGGTCCAATTTTCAAAAAGATGCACAAATTAAGCCCAACCTACTCAGAAAATTGTTCTTGTTGTTTTAGCCGAGACCTATGAAGACAATCCCTCATATTCCAATAGACATCGTCGCCTCATGGAGGCGAGACACACAAATTTTGGCATTTATTTATTTGCTGCCAACACAAATTGCCAATAGCCTCGAATATTCAAAAACTATCAAAGAATGCATAATTGCTGTCAAAGACGAATATATAACCAGGTGTTTTATGTCGCATCTTGGAATATAGGGGAATAGTTTTGGGTAACGAAAAACTAAAAACAAAACCCAATTACCGTAAATACACTATTCGATCTTTAATCCGCGTGTCTGGCCGTTGAACCAATTTGACGAATAGACAAGTTTTGCGTACGAGAGAACCAATTTATAAATTTGTATTGTTGTAAAACTATGACTAAGAGGTGGAAATAGTATTTTTTTGTTTGCAAAACAACCTAACTAATTTTTAATAAATTCCAAATATAAATATAACTGTATCCAAACAAAAAAATAAGATAAAAACAAACAGGCTTTATCTTTCTTCAAAGCTAGGACAAACAGGGCTGGGAAGAGAATTTTCTCCATTTTTAAACTTTCCATCCGGCTTTAATGAAATTTAAAGCATAAAAGTATATCTAATAAAACATAATTTTTTAATACGAGGATCAACTGGATCGTAGATGAAAACTGCTCTCCGTAACTATTGAAACGATTGATGAACCGAAAGCTCAGATTGATCTACTTATTAAACAACATATATTTTGAGTAAACACGCCATGCAGGATATTTAGTTTTCATGGTTTTTTTACAATTTTGATTAATTAATGGACTATTTTTGAATTTTAAAAATTTTAACTGTTTAACTACTTCTAACATTGATACCAGTCAAAATATGATAAACAGCTTGTTTTCTATGTTTCCCAGCTGTCAATATGTCAACATTTCATAGGAGCAACCCTAATCATCAGTAGACTTTGGAAATAGAAAACAAGCTGTTTATAATTTTTTGATTTGTATCAATGTTAGAAACTAATATAGTGAATAAAACTCAATTGTTTGAATTTTGGTTCTCTGCCTGTATCAGGCAGAGATACTTTCAAAAAACAAATCCTTTCCAAAAACAAATCCAGCTCCTATGAGATTTCGATATATAAATAGCTGGGAAACATAGAAAACAAGCTGCTTGTAATTTTAACTGTTCCAATGTGCGCTAGTCTGATATTTCTTTCCATCATAAAGCCAGCAATTATAGTTAAAACTAAAATTTTTACCTATATATTAATTAATTTTTACTTATATTTGCTACTTTTAACTGTGACGTAATAATTTCCCTGCAGTATAGTAAGATTATACTGAAGGTATTGGAATGATAGTTTGGGAAAATGTCGGAGGCTGTGTGTTGAAGGACCTTAGTTGTTGGCGCAATTACAGGAGAAGTAACTTTTCTATTTGCTGTTGATTTTTATCAAGCGCTACCCATGGTAATAAAAGGAACAAAAGCAAACATAATTAAAGCTTGCCTTCACATCCCCCTACACATAAATATAAACCGACATAGCATTAGTAACATTTCACTTAAAATATGACGGACTATTTTATTTTAATACAACAAACAATCCATCAAACAAACTTATAAGCTTTTTACACTGATTTTGTGAAGATCTTAACATCTTCCCATATAAAGTATAATGTTCTAAAAATCAAAATTTTTCAACATTTTAAAAAAATATTATTATCTCATTTTATTCCATTTAACATGTTTCGATTATTTCACTGCCTTCACTAGAAAAGTGCAAATAACGTCGATTATTCTTACGGCATCAGTGAAAAAACGTCATTTGATTTGACAGAAATTGAAAAAAAAAATCATAATTTATCTATCAATCGTCTATCAATTTGACACTTGTGTGCATGTGTATTTTCTGCCTTAAATTTTTTCTGTAACACTTTTTCGGCGCTTTTGCTAAATTTTGTTTATATGCCCTACATTTGATTTTTAGACATACATTTTATAATTCTTTCTTGTTTTCCAATTAATATTTTCAGAAAAAAATGTATGTGCTTTTTGAATTGTTTGAAATGTTTTCGATTGATTGAAGATGGTAAATATCAGCAATGTCGGCAGTGTTTCACATTTTCAATATCTTCATGAAGATGTTGATCAGTGTAAAAAGTCTATCAGTAGTTTATACTACATTTACCGCCAATTTTTAAAATTCTTAATTAAAAACTTTTAAAACTCTTAACATTAATCAGAAAAAATCCTAAGCCATAATACAAAATACAATTATACAGGGTAATTCCAGAACTCAACGCCAAGCCGAAACAGATTGACAAGATTGATTGTATCCATAAGAAAAATCAGAAAAGAAACTAAAAAAATACCAGGGTTAGTGCGAAAAAACATTTGAACTGAGTAAAATGTTGTTTTTTAGATTCTTTTCATGATAGTTACAATCAATCTTATTACCCTGTTTTGGCTTGACGTTGAGTTCTGGTACAGTGAACATATTATGTTTATAACGCACATTTGACTGTTTTGTACAGATGCGATTATCATATTCATCCCATTCAAATTATTTTTTCTTATACTCTTTTTGGCGACTTTTTTCCAGCATTAAAAAGCACTACTTTTTACACAACTTAAAATGTTGTTGTAGAAAATGTGACCAACTTATCGCAAATAAAAAACTTGTAGCATGTTTTTAACAACAAACAGCTAAAAGTTGTGCGATCAGCAACTTGTCAAAATTTTTTAAATACAACTCTATTTATCAAATTTTTAATTTCACTCTTATAGGATTACAGAAAACTTTCTCATACTAAATTCTTAAAAAAATGTTGTTAAGCTTTTATGCCCTGAATGTAATTTATTGTTAACTTAAATTCACTTTTATTGATAGTTGTGAAATTTTATGATATTTCAAAACAAATAAATAAATATTCATAAAAATTGTAAAATACTGGAAATTCATAAAATATTATATTGATATAAATAAATATCAATAGTTTTATTTCGGCAGTTTTTTTTTCGCATTAGTTTGCATTGAATAAACACCTTTGGTTGGCTAAACTTTGGCCAAATATTTAAACTATTTTGAATTTATTGTGAAGTTTATTTTTGACTTGTGAATATTTTTAATACTTAAGTAATTTAAAGTCCTTTTTTTCAGCAATTCAAACAATTTAAAAAATAATTTGTTGCAAAAACATAACAGTTAAAAATTGATATTATAGTTGATTGCACTTTAAACGATTTTTTATTATCAAATTATTTTCTTTATTTTCTTTTTTATTTAAAATTAAACTGTTTATTTACTTAAACCAATAATAGTTATAATAAAAATAAAAATTATTTAACGGATATTTGATTACATTTTTTTTTTCACAACCACCAGCAGCAAAGGCTTTAATAAACAAACTAAAAAATCATTGAATGAAAATATCAATTAATAGTTAGATAAATGAAAAACAAGAAAAAAGCTACAGAAATACGTTTTATTATTTATTCTTAATAACTCTGACAATACAACGAACGCTGACTGACACTCACAGTTGCTGGTTTGAAGTTCTAGCGAAAAGATACAGAACAAAATAATGAAATCGAAACTTTTTTGTCAAACAAGATTTTTATTTGTTTATCTATTTTTTTGTTTGTAACTGGAAGAGTAAGATAAGTTTTTTTAATATTTTATTTGCCACTATTTTACCGCTTATAGTTTATTAGAATTTTTTATTGATAAGTTTTAAAAATTTGGTTTCTGTTTGGTTCTGCTACACTTCTTTAAATGATTTGAATTTTTAAGATTTGCTTTGAACGGAATGTAAATACTGTTCATATTGAGTTATTTTTATTGCTTTATATTATTTAAAATAAATTAAAAACACAGTCAAAATTCATAAAAGCTTATCAGGTGAAGAATATGCATGACATTCATACAGAGCCAGCAAGAGCTTTAATGTGACCACTAATAATAATATAAAAAAAAAGATAAATTGAAATGTTCGACATTGAAGTAAAACTCATAAAAACACAATAAATACCTTTAGTTTTTATGCTGCTTCATAGGTGCTAATCTATAGTTGTATGCTTCTTAGCTATCTGTATGTAAACGAGGACTGATCAAAATATAACCGTTTTTTTTCAATGTTTTCAAAACGCATTTATTTCTTTATCAATAACTATCTTGTCCCCTTCAAAGTAGTCTGTCTTAGATATAATACACTGATGCCAGCTTTTTTCCAATCCTCGAAACACTTCTGAAACGCGCTTTTTGGTATCACCACCAGCTCCTTTTTCGATTTTTTCCCCCTACATAATCGGCAGAACTCTTTCCTTTCAACGGTAAATTTTTGCTGTTTATTAAGTAAATAATTATAAATTTAATTTTTGCAACAAATCTAATTAACGTTGTTAGCACTAACAGCCTGTTCGACAATATCGAATGAAAATGTATGCGAAAGAAAGCTAGTCACTCACATTCGAATTAATTTGGGTTCGTCTATGTCACTATTGTTCGTTCGCATGAACTTATGCATTTTATTTGAATATTAACACATCGTTCGCATAGAATAAAGTTAGAAAAACCCCAAATCAATTTTCTTTCGCCTAGAGTGCGAATGAACTTATCCTTTCGACATCGGCGAACTGGCTGTAAGTGTAAAATAAAAATTCTTATATGATAGAAAATTCAATTCTAGGCAAAACTAGTTTAGTCCAAACATTATTTTTTTATGTGGGACCAGTACTCAGGGGATAGCCCTTGCATATGCAGTGCATTGTACTAGGAATAGACTATGAGAAGGAGGAAAGGGGGAATAATATTTGTGAACTTAATACACGGAACGACCAAAACAAACATTATCACGTCATTTAAATGTCGTGTATATTAAGATTTACAAAAAATGTATGGCATTTTTTTTAACGATATTAGATTTTAATTTTTGTGATAATCAGCCATATTACAGAATTTAATGTCGTTCGGAAACGGATGGAAACGTTTTTTGGAACTTCATATGACAGAAAACTAAAAACTTGAAGTCAAAAATTATTTCATTCTGAAAAACTTTTAAGTTATTCGTTTTCTAAATAACCAAAAAAAAAAAATGGATTAAATTCTATTGAATTGTGATAGTTTGGTATTGAATTGTGATAGCTTAGATTTGGTTGACCAGGCTGCTAGCTGGACCAGTTGGTGCCGTTGTTTTATCTCGCGGTAACTCGTCTCTCAACAGATCTACGTATCATCTAACAGTCCAATTTCAAACTAACTTTCAGATATTAAAACGCAAAGCCTATAACACATTGCAATATTTCTAGCAAATTGTAAATTGCCGGTCTGCCCAGATATATAAGAAAGAACTGGACAACGGCATTCTCTCTCTCCTCTTGATTCCTACAACTCTTACAGAAATCATTACATAGAGATTTAATCTCCTCGCATGCCTGGGAATATCTCATCGGCAACTACCATCGGGGTGGACTCCTGAGGAAAAAAGACTATCTTATGTGGCCAGCTAAACCGACTAGACGACTATATGTCCTGTAAAATCTCCCCAGAGAACAAGTTTTGCCTTGGCGTAGACCAAACCAGCACATTCTGAGTTCTGGGGCATAGAGAGGAAAAAGTCTCTCGTGTGCTGTAGCAAACAAAACTCTAGAACGCCGTATGACTTATGTTGTGTTGGACTTCCGAAACCCGTACCAAGAGTTAAAATTGGCAGCACGGGGATTACAAAATGCCCGAAAAAATTCTGAAAGGTTCTTTAAAAATTTCTCGGTACTGATCATGGTTAAGCTGCCTACCTTGGCTGAAACGTTCCGGCTGTGTTTAACAGCTAAAATCGCAGGAAGGGGAACTAGTTTCCTCGAAGTGGTGATGTGTTGCAACAGATGCCTGTACTGTAAGCAACCAGCGGTGATGGGTAGACGGTTGAAGTTAGTTAAGGACTGATGCTCTTAATAGGCTTCGGCTTACGAACTCATTGAGCCTTGTCTTCTATTGACTGCTGGTAAATTGCATACAGGAGGGATTATAAGACCTGAACTCATAAGCAAGGAGTTTGTCTATATGGCTAAAAACTTATGGAAAAAAGTTGCCACATGGGGGAGCTGGTGAATTGTGAATAATTTACCCCGTGGATAAGGCCGATAAGGCAGGTGCTGATGTAAATCAATTTCACAATCTATTCAATTGCCTTTCCGCAGCGGACCAGCTTTTGTGTTGGTGTATACCAAACCAGGATACTTTACCTTCTAGGGCATAGAGGAGTTAAAGTTGTTAGTTTGTTGTAGTAAATACAACTCCAGAAAGCTGCATGACATATATTGTGTTGGACTTACGAAACCCTTATCTAGGGTTTAACAGGCCGGACGAGAATTGGCAAAGCTCCGGGATATTCTGCGTTGCAGACCAGTCCGGCATCGAATATGGTTGAGGTGTCTACATCTTGGCTGAAACATTCTGGCTGTAGTTTAAACCTAAACTCCTAGGGAGGGGAATTAGTCTTCCCTTATAACTATAGTGCATGCTGGAAACTCGGAATCTAATAACCCCCCAGAAACTATTGCCTTGCAAGAGATACCTGTAATGGAAGAAATCAGTAGTGATGTTTAGCCCCGTGAGTGGGTTTAAGGGCTAATGTTGTTAAATGAACTTCGGCTTAAAAGCTTATTGAGCTTTGTCTTGCATTGGTTCCCTGGGAAATTACGTATGAGAGGGATTAGAACGCCTGAGTTCTTCAGCAAGGAGTTTTTTTCATATGGTTGCAGTTGTATGATTAGAATTTGCGTTCTGTATGAGCTTTACTGTTGCCTGCAAAGCTTACACAGCCGGCAACGGGGACGCTGATCACCCATAGTTTAATAATAATCAATTATTACTAAGTAATTCAATAAATAAATGTTTATGTTAAATATGTAATAACTTAAACAGTTATCAACACTTTAAATTTTAACCCACAATAATAAATCACCTCAGGACACACGTGACACTTTGCAATCCATTTGTTACTTATTTGTGTTTTACAAAATAAAATCAGAAGTTTAAATTAAAAATTTTAATTTATTGCATTTTTGTTGAACTTTTATAATTTTTAAATTTTTAAATTATAAATTTTTTGTACATTTGTACAACGGGTTATAGTTCAAGTTTTTTTCCTTTCTTAAGTTTTTCTTAAGAAGGATTTTTTTTTACAATACACATTTGCTGTGATTAATAATTTTTGATTGAAGAAGACAAGAAAAATAATAATCAAATCTTTAGCTGGGGGACAACTAGCGGTTTCGTAGTCGCTACACTACTCATCAGCACCCACTGGGATTTAAATTAAAAATTTAGTTGGATATATTCAAACCAGTTTTTTTTTTTTTGGCTCTTTTTTTGTCTAACAAATCTTTTCCCAACTAGTCCAAAGCTTTAATAATTTGACTTTGCTTTTTTGAATATTTTAGTTAACAAACTTGTTCTATGTAAACATTTATTTAGTAATGACGTACAAAAAACTGAAGATTTTTTATTTCAAACTGGTTGCAATATGTCTGCGTGATGCATTTAGTTTTTCATTTAAATAAATACGAGTAATCTAATTGCTAAAGGGGATTTTTCAAAGTGTTAATTTAAATAAGCACTTACACGCAAAGAAAATATAGTTTGATGTATGATTGCAACAACAAAATATGCTTATTATTTCTTTATCACAAAGACATTAAATTTACCATGGAAAAGGAGTCAGATTCTAGACTTGCTTACTTAGATACATTGATAATAAGAAAGGGCAATAATTTATTATTGGATTGGTATCCGAAACCTTAATCATCAGGAAGGATTATAAACTATTTTTCAAAACACCCTAGAAGAATAACACCCTAGAAAAAAAATATGATAAATAGAATTTTAGCAATAAGTGATAGACAATTTCATGGAAAGAATATGGAGATAATTAAAGATATTTTGACGCAAAATAGCTTTCCAATAGAAATTACAAATAAATTTGTAAAACAATATAGAATTCAAGGGAGACACAATAATGTAACCACAATAGAACCAAAAACTTACAAGTCATTTACATATATCCCGGAAATATCGGAAAGGTTGGAAAAATCTAAGATATATAATAAAGAAAAGTATATGATGGCCCATAAGACGTATAAAACATTAAGTACATTGTTCAGTAAATTAAAAGATAAAACAGACAAACTTGAGATATAAAATGTAGTTCATAAAATCCCGTGTGATGGAAATGATATAGAAAATTGTGATAAGATTAAACTTAAAACTAGATTAGCTGGGCATAGATCAGATCAGTAATATAGAATGAGGAACTCAACACAAAAGACAGCATTGACTGCACATTGTACAAGATCAAATCATTTCCCTAAGTTTGAAGACACAACAATTTTGAATAGAGAGAATAATTATAAACGTAGACTTACACTGGAGATGTTACAAATTATTAACACACCAGAGGATAGGAGAATTAACAGACAGATATTGAGAATATAGCCCAAATATATAAGTATTTAGTTAAAATTAGGGGTTGTTTGTAAAATGTTGTTATTTGTGTTTGTTGTTGTTTTTAACTATGTACCTATATGAATTTGTAAAAAATAAAATATTTTCTTTCCGAATATATAGAAAAATATGAAAGGAAAAGGAATTTTTTTTATTTCAAATTATTTGTTTTTGTTGTTTTAATTTTTCAAAGAAAAAATTTTAAAAATTTAAATTAAATAAATATTATTTGGCCTGAAGAAGCTATCCAAAGGAAAGCGAAATATTGCCAGATAATTAAAAACCAAAAAAAACTAAAAATTCCAAAAAAAGACCTTAAGCTCCAACAATTACACATATTAAGAAAAAAACAACAATAGTTTTTATCACACCCAATATCAAAATATTTGTTTTATCATAGCATAGAAAGCAAGCTATTTATAATATTTTACTGGTATAAATGTTAGAAGCTTAAATAGCAAATAAAAAACTTAATTGTTTGAATTTTTGTTCTCTGCTTTTCGATACTTTCAAAAAGCAAATCGTAGCAACCAACGGTTGTTCATTTGTTTGAAAGGTGTAAAGAAATGTTAGAGACGTTTATAAATAGAAAAGCTTGTTTTTTGTGTTTTGACAGATATTATTAGAGCATTTTTCTTTTTAAATTCTCAGCAATTTATTTGGATTGTTGGGATATAAAGTTGAATGTTTGAGAATATCATTCAAAAATTCCCAAAGTCTACTGATGATTAGGGTAGTTCCTATGAAATGTCGACATATAGATAGCTGGGAAACATAGAAAACAAGCTATTTATAATTTTTTACTATTACCAATATATAATATATGCTGTCTTTTTGTTCTTATTAATTGTTATATGTATGTATTATTATTACTAATTATAACATAAATATGTTTCTATTATAATAAAGTTATATATTATATTAGTATGGTTACTTAATAAGAGTAATATGGTTATACATAAGAATAGTAGAACAGTTAGTTAGTATAATGGAGTATGTTACTTATTATTACAACATACCAATGTTTAACCTAAATATAGTATTGTTACTTCGAATATTTTAGTTACAATACTATGGTGCGGCCTCTCAATGGCTTTCTACTGTAACATCATAACCTATTTTCCTAGTTCCGGTACAATGCACTGCATATATAGGGGTCATCCCCTGAGTACTGGTCCAAGGTAAAAAAAAAATATATAGCATTATCAGTTGCAAACATATAATTCAACAATAGTTGCCCTTAAAATATTATCGTATCGACAATTTTTTTCTACGTGTAGTATAACAAAAGTCAATCGTTGCCAAAAAAGGAAATACTTGAACACTGGTTTCAAAAAAGGTAACAAGAAAACTTACACTTACATATGTATATACGAGTATATAATGGAGCGCTTTAAAAAGTAAGGGGCAGGCAGAAAATCTCACCCTTCTAACAGCATACACACGGAAGCGCTTTAATTTAGCCTAATCAGCAAACAGAAAAATTAAAGAGTTAAGATTTGTACAACAAAAATATTGTTTAATAAACTCCGGTAGAAATATTTGGAGCTTAGCAGTAAATAAAACTTTTTAACTATTAAAAGCTTATTTTAATAAGGTCTAATTTATCTGGAAATTTTCCATATAGTTTTTATATATTTTTGTGTTGACCACAATTTTTTAAATAAATAAAAAACTTACTTCACTTGTTATTTTGTTATTAAAAAGTAAATAATGTGGCGAGCAAAGATATTGAATTTCGAAATAAAAAATATTTTAATTGTGATTAAGTTTAGGCCGCAAATCATTTTCAATATCACGCTTTTGTTTTAATTAATTAATTAATGAAACGTAATTGCACCAATAATGACATAAATAATAAATTTTTTGTATATTTCTTTTTGTTAACCCTTGTCGAACTGATAAGTTACAATTATACCTTTTTCATTTTGAAATTGCAATAACTTTTTTTTTCATAAGGAAACATTTGTTGCAAAACTTTCGAATTTGGTGATGTTACAGAAAAATGCATCTCATTGATATCATTAAAAGAGAAAATACGTCAGTGAAAAGAAGTGAACCAATAACTTAAAAGAACTCATAAGAGTTTAGGTAATAAAAACGATTCACTATATTATGGGTAGTGCATGTGTAAATACAAACCCTGGATGAAACAAAGTTTCATTCGATATTACTAAAAGAGAAAATGCATTAGGGAAAAGAGCTGACCCAAAAAGAATATTTACTTAAAAGAAGTCATAAGCCCAAGGCTAGATTTTAGGTAGTAAAATCGATTCACTATCATGTGGGTAATGCATGTGTAAATGCGAACCCTGTATGAAACAAAATCTCTCATTGATATTACTAAAAGAGAAAAATACGTCAGTGAAAAGAGCTGAAACAAAAAGAGTATTTACTTAAAAGAACTCATAAACCCAACGCTAGTTTTTAGATAACAAAACCGAGCCACTATCATATCCATCCAGCCAAAAACGCAATTATCTTTAGTGCTACTCATTATACAAGTACTCGTAGACCGAAATTGATTTGATGACTTAATCCTTTTCTAAAGTCGAACTTATGCTGCAGTTTTATAAAATAATTAAATATAATAAGCATTTTAGAAAAATTTGTCTTCGGACGTTCTTCTAGAACTAATATACTGACTGGCCTGTCCTCATCATTCTACTTTAGTGATGACTGGATCGTTTGTTGTGAGAGTAGCACGAATTTGGTATACAGTAATTCCATATGAGGAACGGAATTTTTACAAATCAATTCCTCAGTTCAAAATTTATTTTATGAGGATTTTCACTGTTACAATAATAATAGTTATTTGACAATTTTTTTAATTTTTTAAGCAAACTTCAATAATGGTACCGTGCCTGAAGCAGTTTTTTAATTATATTTTAATATAATTAATATTTTAAGTATTTTTTATATTATGCAATTGTATTAACTATTTGAAATTCTGAACTAATTTAGCCATAAGGGCTTAAAGTTGGTAATAAATTAATAAAAAGAATGTAAGAATATACAAAGCATTTTTAACCATTTTATAATATTAAAACTTTATTTGCTCTTAACTGTTACATACTTAACTGAAATGTCTGCGTAATGTACATTTCTTAGCCCAGGTAATATGTTTCTTGTTTTTTTTTTTTTTTTTTTTTTTTTGTTAATGCCAACGAAAATTCACGGTGAAAAAATGTTGTTTCTTATTTTTATTGTTTGAAGTTCAAGACGAAACACTATCTATACGAGTATATCACCAAGTCCAATGAACGTAAGGTCAGTTTCATATTTAAACTATTAAAATTCATTTTTTCAGCAATAAAATTGAAAGCAAATTTTTAAAAAGCTTTAAAAACTTTAAACATTTTTAAAAAACGCTTCTAAATTTTCTTTGTAAGCTGTTGGAAATGAAGCTGTTGAATATGAAACTCCCCACATGCCAACATTTTATGTACATGAATTCACTGCAGATAAGTTCTTCAAGGGTTGTTGCTTTTTGAACCAGCTTGTTGATAAAGATGCTATTGATGTTGGCGTTGTTTTTCTTCTTTTATTTTTAATTTTGTTCTACTTTTATGCATAAAAACAATAATGGTACTTAAGTATATAAGTATATGGTGTATTGTACTAGCTTGGGTAAATTTTGCCAATAAAAGCGAAATATAAAACAAAGTATTCTTCTTTCATGCGTCACATGTTGTAACTGTAAGAGTCAATAAAGTATTCTTAAAAGAAAAAATTATACAAAAAATTTTCGAAATGCACAAGTAACTAAATCTTAAAATTGGCGGAAGATGAAAATTGCAGCCAAAAATCATTGTCTGTACAAGTGACGTCTGCCAGCCAGGTGCAATAATATGAAACTCTTACAGTTCTTAGCAAATGACTTTTTACAATTTTCCTTCTGTTTTTTGCATCCGTATAATTGGATGTTAAGCAAGCTTTATTAAATAATAATGTAATTAATAGTAAGATACTTAAAGTAAGAATTAATTGATTGCAGTGCTTATGGGAGGAGTAAATAAATATGTGAGAAAATCGTGATTGTTATAAAATGCAGGTATGTATTCGTATATGCAATTTTGCAATGAAGTAGAACAAAACATGATATAAGAAATATAAAGCAGTTGCATTCTCTTTTTATAATTTTTAATAAGGATTTTGAAGATTGTTTTCAGAGAGAAATATGTATAAAAAGGCACTGTCACACAATAAAATAAGAGAATCTACTTCTAGAATTGATTTTTTCTGACACGTGTCACTGCATTATTCATATTAGAAGAAACTGGTAATAACGGGTTTTCAACAGGAAGGTACAAGCTCTGATAAAAAATAACCGTTATTTTCAATTTTCGTGAGTTAGATGTGCGATTTTCGTATTTTCTTCTGTTACCTTGGGACAGATAAAAAGGTTAGTCGTATCAATTTGAACCTTTTCCAAATGCAAAAATAATTTTGGAAATTGGTCCACATGTGGCAATTTTCTTCCCCTCTCCATATTTATCAAAAACCGAAATATTAGTAGAACTTTTCTGTACCAAAAAAGTTATAAAAATTGGTCCACAAATGCTGACGTTATTTGATAATGAATTTTTGGAGCAGGCGAATTGCAAAAACTTCATCAATTTTGAAGAAAACAATTCTGTGGACATTTTTTATACGAGAAAAAAATTTTGAAAATTGCTCCACAAATGGCAAAGTTATATGATAATCAATCATTGGGAAGGACAACTTTGCACTAGCGACCAATTACCAAAAAACAAAAAAAAAGGAATAATAGTAATCTTTCATGGAACAATCGGTTTAGGCTATATCTCAGTTATATATGGACCAATATCGGAAATTTTGGTTTCCTGTATTTTATCCCTTTCTTTTTATCATCAGTATTGCTTTTAAACCAACAAATTTTTATCATTGAAAAATCGGTTTAGACTATATCTCGGGTTTATATGAACTGATATCGGAAATTTTAAGTTTCTGTATTTTAGCAACCTTCTTTTATTACCTGTACTGTTTTTAAGCAAAAAAGATTTTTCCATGGAAAACCCGGTTTTGGCTACGTTTCAGGTATGTGTGGACCAATATCGGAAATTTCCATTTTCTTTATTTCAATAACCTCATTCTATTGCTAAATCTGCTTTTAAGCAAAGAAAGTTATTTAAGTTCGCTTACGTGACATTTTCATCAAAAAATCGGTTTAGGCTATATCTTGGGTATATATGGAACGATATCGGGAAAAAAATTTTTTTTTACTTTAATCGCCAGGTCAAATAATTGTGTCAAGTTTTAAGCAAAACAAAACAAATTTTTCAAAAATTTTCATACAAACTTAAAACAAAACAATTTTATCAAAAATTTTCATACAAAATTCCAAAAAAAAAACCCCCTATTTTGGAATTTTGGATATACGAGTATCTCAACTATACGGAACCGAGTTTACTGGAAAAAAACTTAATAGATAATGGCATAGTGAAAAAAAGTTTCTAAGTTTAATGATTTTCTCAGAAACGGTATTTCAACGACGGTTAGACCGACATCGCTTAATCAAATTTTCTATCAATGCTGATTCTGAATATGTATATTTTATAGGGTCGGCATTTTTTTAAGCATTTTTTATTGAATTTTCAAAACGAACTAACAATAAGTATTCACATCTTAATACTTAATTTAAAATTAAAAAATGCTAAAATATATTAATGCTTTTTACTTAAGTCCGGCCAGTGCTAGACAAAAAATTTTATTATGCGGGAGCTATTTCGGTAAAATCATCTATTGCGCAATCTGATGGTGGCAACGGTATGCCTTCTTCTCAACCGAGTGTGGCCGCCAAAATTAAGTATATTGCGCGCAAGAGGGTTTGGATGAAGTTCCAGCTTACTGACATACCTTGTCGCGTACTTAGAAAATTCCTCTTTTACCAGCGGAACACTCAGATCTTTATGAATTCGAGAATTTTTACGAACCATGGAGCTGCAGTAATCGTTCGAAGAATTTGGTTTTGTCGCCTTTGAATTTTTTCAATATTTGACGCTGAGGCGGTGCTCCATAATTGAATTCCGTAGCACCATATTGGTTTTAGAATTGCATTGTATAACAAAATTTTGCAAACCAACTTCAATGTCGAGTTTTTGCCAATTTAGTTGCACTGCTTTTAGTTTCAACTGAGTGACTTTTGCTTCAATGTGAGACTTCCACGTTAGCCTACGGTCCAGGTGAATACCAAGGTACTTAACTTCATTTTGCTGCGGAATAGGTGAGTTGTTAATTTGGATAGGCACACATGTTTGCTTTTCACAGTGTGAATGTGACATGAATACATTTTTGTTCATTTGATTTTCCAAAGTTTTAACCATTTCTCTAGGGTCGCAAATGAAAACTGTAGAAATTGCATTTTTGTGAAGGGTATAAAAGGAATTTTGAAAATTGCTCCATAAATGATGAAGTTATTTGATAACTACTTGTTGGGGTGAGAAATTCGCGATAACCTCATTCCTCCAAAAATATTCTTAGTCGTGTTGAATATGCAAAAAGAATTTTGAATTCACAAATGACAGAGTTTATGATATTTTATATTAAAAAATCTGTTAACATTTTTGTGAAATAAGTAACATAAGTAGCCTGTAATTCATTCAAGAGTCCCAGTTAACTATGGTGAAAATTTCAAAAGAAGAATGATCCACCGGTCTGGCCTCCCGTAAGGTACATCATATAATTTTGTATCTGTAAAATGTTGAAAAAATAGGGGCATACTCGTATGCTAGAATTTGGCTTGGTAGTGAAAACTATTAAAAACAGAAATACAGCCCTTACAAAGCCACGAACACCGGTATTTAAAATGTTAAGATCAGCCTCTAATGCACCTAAATTTTATTACTTTGGACACCAATCCCAGCGGCCAAAGTTTCGCTTACAGAAGCGATGATCCGATGCACACTTGTAAGTCAGTAATGCACACTATCTCATATACGAACCTAGTATACTTTTTCATATATAGGGTGTTTTTTTAAGCCCGATAGAACTTGAAATTGTAAAAAATAACACAAAAAATTAAATTGTAATCAAAATTTTTTTTTATTCGAAAGATCAATACGTGACATTAACATTTGAAAATGATTTCGGGCATATGGGCACCGCGGCTGTTATTGACGAAGCGCATTCTGGACGTCCAATTTTGGGCCACTTTTTCGAGCACTGCTGGCCGTATATCACGAACAACACGAACAATGCTGGCCTCCAAGGCGTCAATTGTTGCTGGTTTATCAGCATAAACCAGTGACTTCACGTAGCCCCACAGGAAATAATCGAGAGGTGTCAAATCGCACGACCTTGGAGGCCAATTGACAGGTCCATTTCTCGAAATCAACTTATCGCCAAATTTTGATTTCAGTAAGTCGATGGTTGCGTTCGCCGTATGGCACGTAGCGCCATCCTGTTGAAACCACATCTCCTCCGGATCAATGTCATCCATATTTTCAAACAAAAAATCATTGATCATGGTGCGGTAACGATCTCCATTGACCGTAACGCGAGCTCCGGCCTCATTTTTGAAGAAATAAGGTCCGATGATGCCACCAGCATGAAAACCGCACCAAACAGTGCATTTTTCTGGATGTAATGGAGTCTGTAGGGTCTCTTGTGGATTGGTCTCACTCCATATGCGGCAATTTTGCTTATTAACAAACCCTTTAAGCCAAAAATGCGCCTCATCGCTGAACACAATTTTGCGATAAAACAACGGGCGAATCGACGACTGATTTTCAAAGTAAATTTGGATAATTTCGTAGCGTTGTTCAAGCGTGAGTCTATTCATGATGATTTGTCAGAGTATACTGAAACAAATAAAAAAAATGTTTCATCAAAATTTAATTTTTTGTGTTACTTTTTACAATTTAAAGTTCTATCTAGCTTAAAAAAACACCCTTTACATTGCCGCATTTGTAGAGTGAACGCCTACCACCTGCACACAGAGTAAGCGAGGTAGTGAGGTATTCATTCAACAAAGGCTCATTATTTCCTAATATCATTGTAAGTCATCAGTAGGCAGTTCGAATACAATCTCGCATACTTTGTAAGTCGGAAGTAGGCAGCTCGTATGTACTGCGCATTTCAGTTTTTTTTTTTTTTTTTGAATATTTCATTAAATAAATTTGTTGTGTTTTTTGTTCACTGCATTCTTTTCTTTTTCACTAAATGTTTTATCTTTCTTGTAATTTTTTTATAAGGTTTTCTTACCTTTAGCACTGATTTTGTTAATTAAATTTTTGCAACGTGCTCTGACCAAGACGGCGGACGTTTGAATTACATCGAGTAAATAAAATACGTTCATATAAATGTGATACAAAGGATGAACGTAATTCATTTTTGGGAACTCCATATACTACTGCCACACACATTGTAAGTTACAATTCATTGATTACAAAGTGGTAGGCAATGTTCGACGCTGGGATGTTAACATGGCATACAGGTATGAAGTTATTTGGCACATTTTACTCATCTCAAATATGTATTGAAGAAACCAGCATTTTGTGTAGAAACCACTTCTTCTAATACGAAACACTGCGGCTGAAAATATGTATAAAATGTTAGCAAATATGTTTTAAATTTGTAAGGGATTTATTAACATAGTATCAACAGCTATGTTAAATATAAAAGCTTTACTGTGAAAGCTTAAAATATGAGTTTATTTTAACATAAACTCATACAACAACCTTTATAACACTTAACAAAATGTAAATGTTAAACCAGAGTAAAAAATATATAAGCATGTGTGTATACAGTACATACATAAGTATGTCCTTGCATTTCTCTGCCGAATATAAAACTAGATTTAACTATGTAATATCTATTTAACTGGTATAAAAACCAAAAGTACACACTCTCCAGTTTGCTATACCAGCGATGTTCGCGTTTCCATGAAAAATTTCGAATAAAGTAAATTTCATGTCAGATTAAAAAATTCATCTTTGTTTTATTCCATATCAAAGTTTTCTATCTCTAAAAAAAACCTTTATTACTTAGAGTCCTTAGGTAGGCAGGCCGCTGGATACCACGGAATAGCCTACATTTTCCAGCTCACTTGGGTCCTAAAGTCGTTCCCTTTGTGATTTATAAAGGTGTAACCAAGTAAGGACTCTATTACTTGGCTACACCTTTATAGCCTGCTAACTTGCAACTGGTCATTTCAACTGCCGGGCTTTAAACAAAATTTGAAAAGGATTCACCCTATTCATTTTGCTTGTGCATGTGTTTATAAAACTTAATTTAAAATTAAAAAATTATTAGACATAAATTGAAAAACTCAACAATAATTTTAAGTTGATAAAATTATATAAATTTAATACAAATTCTTCAACAAATATAAAATATTTTAACTACGCAAGTAAGTTTCGTATTAAAATACTAAGTTAAGTTGTAAATACGACACATATACAATATTTAAGTATTTATATATTTATAATTGTGCAAGAAATTTTGCTTTTATGCAGCAGAGAAACTGTACAAGTGTAAGAAAATTTTGTATATCCTTGAGAAAAGAAGAACACTTGATTGTCGAGTGTGTATGTTTTAGCACTCGTGCTTGAATGTAAATAGTGTTTGAAGTATTTGTTTCTTAAATAGAAAACTTAATATTACGTTCATATTACAATAATAACATATGAAAAGATTTGAATAACATTCTGTCTGGCTGATGTTCAGCATTTAAACTATTCATGGAAGCGTATAATGTTTTAATTAGATATCTCATTAAGTAAACAATTTAATTGAAGATGAAAATAATACAAAACGTAAAGTGTTTAAAGATTTAAAAATGTCTACAGTGGCCAACAATTTTATGTGAATATTTTCGAAATAAAAACAACGCATTTACTATTAACTTATATGCTACTTATACAAGGTTATTGAGGAAAGCTGCTACCAAAAGAAACGTAATAACTTATTTTCTGTGTAACTAACCTGTTACACAGATGGAGTATAATGAGGCTCGTAAAGAATTTTGCCGAGGCCTTATCATCGAGATCCCTCAACTCGGATGGAGGAAACTATCGCAGCTATAGCTGCTGTCTTACAATCCAATCCTTCGACAAGGAGCTTAACTGCTCAAATGGGTGTCAGTGTAGCATGATCAGGACATAAATTCATTCTTTTAGGCACAACATGAATGCATCCTATTAAAGGCATGTACAAAAAGTAACTAAAAGAACATTAAGTTACTTTTAAATTATAAAAAATAAAAATAAAATAAGAAATAAAAAAAATAAAAAAATGTATATACATACACATTTATAAATATAAAAATCCAAATTTGTATGAGCTTTTGTACAGATATTTCGTTAATAAAAATAGGGAAAAGATAATTTTGCCGATGCATAAGTAGAATTACAATAAAAGACTTAAAAGACATGAATAATAAAATGTGAAATAATGAAATTAAAGTAGCGCTACTAAACAAGATGACCCAAATTAATAGTCAGAATGCCAAGGCAATTCTCGAAATTCTGAAATATCATGATGATCCTATAAGAGGAGAACATTGTGAAACATATAGAACAATACAAAAAAATATGAAAAGTAAAAAGATATTATTATTGGAAAAATATGTCAAAATACATTACTGAATATGTTAAAAGATGTCATAAATGCCAAACGGCTAAAACTACCAAACACTTAAAAACTCCAATGACCATTACAGAAACACCTAACAGAGCATTTGATACAATATACGTAGATACTATAGGTCCATTTCCAAAATCAATTAACGGAAATGAATACACAGTCACGATGATATGCGACTTATCTAAATATTTAGATACAATACCAACACCAGACAAGAGTGCTAGAACAATTGCTAAGGCAATATTTGAAAATTTTGTACTCGCCTATGGTCCAATGAAGAAGTTCATTTCGAACATGGGAACAGAATACAAAAATTCAATTTTGACTGAGCTTTGTAAACTTCTAAAAATTAATAAAAAAAAAAGCTAACTTCAACAGCATACCATCATCAAACATTACGTACAATAGAAAGAAGTCAGAGAACTTTCAATGAATATGTACGCTCCTACATATCGGTAGATAAATCCGACTGGGATGAATGGCTAAAGTACTTTACTTACTGTTTCAATACAACGCCATCAACGGTGCAAAATTTAGTTTAGAAGTAGCATATAAAAGAGCTCCACAATTATTAGATTAGCATAAAATTAAGCAAAAGAAAAATTATGATAAGAATATTATTGACTATAATTTAAAAATAGGAGATCTAGTACTACTAAGGAATGAATCAGGGCATAAGGTAGAACCAACCTACAAAGAAGGGCCATACCAAATTCAAAACATAGATATAAGAAATAATGTAACAATTATTGATTGGGAAACCAATTTGGTTACCACGGCTTAGAGGTAAGCCGATCAGACTTTACCTGTGCATACATAAATTGTCACTTTGGAATATGCATATGTGGCGCGATTCAAGTGTTAAGATTTAATTGTAACAGTGCAACACACATGCATACGTACTTTCACAAACCATATCATTCGTACCTCAAGTGTATCTTCAAATGATTGCACTTAGTAGGCACACTGTCGCGACAGCGGCCAGTGACAAAAACGGTGTCAAGTGACGAGAGTTATGAATTTAAAAGTAACTTAATATTCTTTTAGTTATTTCTTGTACATGTCTTTAATAGAATACATTCATGTTATGGCTAAAAGAATGAATTTATGTCGTGATCATGCTACATCAGCAAACAGTCACTGCAGACAATTTTTCACCAAGATTTAAACTTTTTTCCATATAAGATTCAATATAAGATAATATATATATATATATATATATATATATATATATATATATATATATATATATATATATATATATATATATATATATATATATATATATATATATATATATATATATATATATATATATATATATATATATATATATATATATATATATATATATATATATATATATATATATATATATATATATATATATATATATATATATATATATATATATATATATATATATATATATATATATATATATATATATATATATGTTAACCACGCGGCAACTTCCTGTACAAAGGTATAGGTCGGTACAGTTAGTCACAGCGCCGCAAAAAAAATACTGTTATTACCATTGTGGGCATAAGGTCTACGTTGCTCCGCCCATGCTGTGCATCCTATAAATTTATTTGCAAATGTATAGTTACAAATACAAATTAACAATAAAATAAGATATTGTTACAAATTTGCATTACTTCTAATCCAGTGTGTAGCCGTTGATGTGCTTGTTATAAATTTACACACACATCCTCACAATCTTCATAAAGTAAAAAAAACTGAATACACAAACAAAAAAGCATAGGTGATTGAAAGAACGCAAAATTCCAGGTAAATCAACCACCAATTGTTTTATTTTTGTTGCTGCGTTTTTTATTGTTTGTTGTTGATGCGTTCCTATTATTTTGCAAGCATGTGTGTGGTAATATGTGTGTGCGTAAAAAGTATATATTTGTACGTTTGAGTCTGGAATTATCAATAACTACAAAGTTCATGATGATTGTAGAAGATAATGAAGAAGTATAACTAGCAAGCAGGTGTTTTAGACATTGGGCAATATAGTCATAAGAAAAGTAAGCAAGTTTAGTCATTTAATACACAGTGTTATAAAGTTGTGAAATACTAAAGTTTAACTGTGTAACGAAGAAGTGTCTGTATCATTAGTTCATTTACAATTGATGAATCCTCAAAAGTGTTTTAAAGATAAAAACGTAACAACATATTATAATGGAAACTAAAATTGTGGATAATCATTAAGCTAAACACGAGATCAAACCTTTGTGGGCAACAAAAAACCCTTTATAATATATAATAAAATAATTATAAATCATAACATCATTTACATCATTTAATATGTTGTCATGTAACATACTATACAATTATTTATTTTGAGATTACAATGTTTTCCAGGAAAAATGTAAAATCGAAAAAAGAAACATAAAAATGCAATTACTTTTACAAATTATAAAATAATTGATTTGCATTTGTGTGCTAATCAAACACTTCGCACATTATGGTTTTAAAACAATTAACAAATACAGGAAAATTAAATAATTATGATTATACACTAATTGAATTATGCTCTGAATTTGCAAAAAAAGAAATACGTAACCTGTGAGCATGAGAATGGGTAAGTAGATGCAGGCTTGTCCTCATATTCGCTGTAAATGTACTCGTACTAAGTACATATACTAAATACACGTAAATACCCAGTGGTAAAAATATATATTATAACTATTTTGTGCGCCACTCAATCTAGGCTTTTTAAAATTAACTTTTATAATCTCATCCACATCCCTTTTCTTAGTTATACAATATTCAAAGCATAGCCATCATCTTGAATCTCTCCAAAAATATAACAGATATGCATGCTTCGACCTTTTCCCATTTTCACATATAATTGCAATCAACTCTTTTATCATATCGTTTGTTTATTTTTTTTTTTTTTTTTTTTGTGAATTTCAAACCAGAGAATCGTATGCTGATTTTATAAAAATCTATACAAAACGTTGGTCTGTGTTGTGCAAATAGTACATTAGTGAGAAGTTTACTTCTCTGTTTTACCACTGGGTAGTTTTATTCAAACATTTAACTAACCATTACAATTTTACAAACATATTGTGTAATATTATTTTATATTTTACTTTATTTTTTACATTTTCCTTTACACAAGGCTTTCATAAAAACTGTAATTTGTTAATTTAATCAAAAATATAAAAAATACGGAAACAAGCATTGATAGGTTTAAAAAAGGGTTAAGTGTCAAAATGTTAAACACGTGAAAAAAGCTTAAAATAAATTTTAAATTACCGTATTGTATTTTGTAGACTTACAGATATGTCAGTGAATTTTCTGACATTCATTAAAAAATTACTGGCAACTCTTTTCTGCAATAACTTCAATGTAACCTAAAAATTTTCCAATAAACTTGTATAAATTTGGAGCTTAAACTTATTTACGATTTTTATAATACACTGATTCAAAAAAGAAAAATTGACCACAATCTCATTGACCAAAGTAATTAGACAATTTTATCATATATTCTGTATTGGTATGTGAACTGACTTTTGGCATCAATAACAATAAGTGTTGTGAAAACAAACATCAATGCCGACGGCAAAAATCATTAGAGAATTTTGTAATATATTGAGTATGGGTATGTCATCATAATTGTGACATCAATATTAAGTAATTTGAGATTTTGACCAAATACTGACACAATTCTGGTGAATTGGTATAACTCCAGAATTGTGATGTCAATATTATTTAAGTGATATGAAAACTGACATCAATTTCAATGACAAAAGTCATCAGATAATTTTGTCATATATTGGCATATCAGGAGAATTGTGTCATGAATATTATCTAAATAGTCATCAATAGAATATCGTCATCAATCTCAATGACAAAAGTCATCAGAGAGTTTTGCCATGCATTGAGTATTGGTAACTGAAATTGTGACATCAATATAATATATCTAATCAGTGATGTGAAAACTAACATCAATCTCATGATATACGTCATCAGAATTTTTCATATATTGTGTATTGGCATGTCACCAAAATTGTGTCATCACACCTTATGACGTAAATAGTTATCTGTAATCAGAATTATGACATCAATAGTACCTAAAAAGTCATCATTTGAAAACTGTCCTCGACTAAATAAAGAGTCTCATCAATATGCCAATACTCAATGCTATACATTGATTATTGGCATCCAACCAGAATTGTGACATCAATATTACGTACATATGTAGTAATCAGTGATGTGAAAACTAACATCAATCTAATGACAAACGTCATCAAAGAATTTTGTCATATATTTTGTATGGCACCAGACTTGTGTCAGCAATATTATGTAGTATTCAGTGGTGTGAAAACTGACATCAATCTAAATAACAAACGTCAATAGTGACATTATGGATATTTTTATATTTTGAGTATTGGCATGTCACCAAATTTGTGATTAGTAATCAATTATGTGACAAACATCATCGGAGAATTTGACAAATATGTAACTAATAATCAATGACGTAAAAATTGGCATCAGTCTCAATTACAAAGCTCATCAGAGAATTTTGTAATATATTTTGAATCATCACTGCTATAACTATGGTGATATCAAATCAATAATATATTATATTTTATTAATAATTACGAGTATAATATATTAAATTTGTCAAACTTGAAAAAATAAGTGACTAAATAGATTTATAATATTTGCTATTTATACTTCAAGAGAAGTTTTGTTGTTAAGCTCAATATTTTTGTATTTAAACTCATTTTTAAGAAGATGAAAAATATCATATTATTATAAATTTGTAATCACAAGTTTTTTTTTAAGTAGATTGCCTCTACTACAAGCGCTCTACAAGCGGAAAGAAAACTAGAATATATATGTGAACGATAATATTACACATGGACATCGGAAACTCTTTAATTATTTACGGCGTTATCTAAAAGAAGAAAAGATATGTAAGGAAATTAAAGCTACGAAGCATAGTAAAATAATTTAATATATAAGATATGCAAATTTATTTATATAAATAAATTATATAAATAAAATATTATAATGTGACACATACACCTTATATTGGTGACAGTAAGTCATCAATTGTGGGCTTGACCTCAAAGAATCCCTAGCGCTGTTGGGAGTATTATTAAGCAGAACTAAAACCTGTGACGTTAACTGCTATTCCAACTGATTTTCGCATACACAGAAATAATACAAGGAATTGTGTCTGCCTTCAAATTTAATGTGGGAACTTATTTGCATAATTAATATTAAATTTTAGACTTGAAAACATTTAACATATTAAAATTAAGCAAATAAGTTTCAAAATTTTAATGGAATTAAAAACACTTGTACTTACGTACCACTTTAAAAGTGCATACTTTTAGGGAGTCTAGTATAATACAAAATTATTGAAGGTGTGAGTATTATTAGTAAAAAGATAAAACAAATAGCAGGTTGTGAAAATATATATTATTATAATTCATTTAAAGTTATATACATAGTTTTTGGCCTAAAACTCACACATTTAGCCAAAGGCATACAACACCATTATATTAAAAGGACGAGGTTTAGCCATGTTTTGGAAATATTGTATTGAATAATATTTAATTAAAATAAATTACTCTCTTTAGTGGTTATAAAAACCACAAATAGTCCATTTGTTTGCTGTATGGAATAAATAAATTATTTGCTTTTAAATGTACACAAAGCATTTTAATTATATGTTGAGTCTTCAAAAAAGTTTATGGCTGGACAAAAATTTTTTAAAAATCATCAATTTTGTGATATAAAGAGAGGTCCAACCATAGTGCAGGATGATGATTGTGAGATACACCTTATGGCTCCAATAGGGAGGTACCACTTTTCATACAGCGAATGAAACTACGGTTCTTTTGCGTGGGAATGTTATTGTGATTTGATAATATTGGACTTCTTTCTTTGAGGATGAATAAAATATGTTGTGATTGTTGTTGCCTGTTTTGCCAATATACGTGTACATCAATAAGTCTAGGAAAAATTCAACAACCAAACGATGAGTTACCGACATTAAACGTAAATTATGTATCAAAGTGTCAAAGTCAATGAATTTATGAACCATCGGATAAAAGCCATGGCAACTATTTAGTCGATATTTTGTTTCATACATATTTGCCATAAGCCCGTCTATCATAATAAAAACTATTAATATAATATTTGCAATTAACATCGTTTATTATGGTTAGACCATTCTATGCTATCATGGCATGAACCGGAATTTTCCGTAACCAGTGAACTCTGCCACAGATTAATTTTCATTTCTTATACCAGATGGTGAAAGCAAATGAAAACAGTTTGGCTTTAGTTTTCAAGAAATTATAGTAAACACAAACTAAGTTCAATAAAATGTTTGGCTAAAAAAGTAAATTGTTTCAATGAATATTTTTGCTGATTTAACAAAACTTTTGTTTCAATACAATTTAATTTTACTTTTTTGAAGTTTGTAATTTCTACCATTTTGATTTTCGACCCTTTAAAGTGTACATATTCAAAATCAGCATTGATAGAAAATTCGATTAAGCGTTGTCCGTCAGTCCACCGTTGAAATACCGTTTCTGAGAAAACCTTTAGACATAGAAACTTTTTTCTTTCACCATTCTTTTACCCCATTCATGGGTTTACTATTGAAATTCAGTAAAATCGGTTCACATATAGCTGAGATATATCCGAAACTCCAAAAAATAAATTTTTTGCAATTTTGTATAAAAATTTTTGCAAAAATTTGCTTGGTTTGTTTCAAACTTGACACATTTATTTGGCACGACACTTAAAAGGCAAAAAAAACCAATTTCCCGATATCCGTCCATGTATGACCCAGGTATAGCCTAAACCGATTGAAATGTCGCGTAGTGAAATTGTCGCGTAAGTGAACTCAAACAATTTTTTTTTTTTGGCTCAAAAGCTGAAATGAAAATTTTCAATATCAGTCCATATACATACTTATATCCGAGATATAGTCTAAACCGATTTTTTCATGAAACATTTTTTTTTCTTAAAAGCAGTTCTGGTAATAAAAGAGGTAACTAAAATATAGAAATGAAATATTTCCGATATTGGTCCATGTATATCCGAGCATATTTAGTTCAAATTTGTAATATACACTGTACATTTATGGGACTATCGTGAAGGATATTTTAGATTTGGCCGAGCCGAACATACTACATTCTTACTTGTTATGATTTTATTTTATATATAAAATTAGATTCCACATTTTTTCACAATTTTTACAAAATTTTTATTTGATTCCTTAAATTTCTTTACAGGTCCGTATTCAAACAATTTTTTAAGTGATTCAGCGAATTTCGTTATTGAACTTGAAAAAATGTTGTGTAAATAAACCTAAATTTTTACTTTAAGAATTTCTTTATTTTTACTTTTATAACATTTAATAAATAAATGTAAGAAACTTTTCATTTTACTTTTGTTTGCAACACATTTTCCATAATTTTTCTAGAACCTTCTGGTGTTATAGCTTGAATTCTGTTGCGTATGTTTTATTTTAATTGTGATATGGTAGCTGGTTTATTCGTATATAACCCCAAAGCAAAAACTCTGGCGGTGTTAAATCCGATAAAGGTGGGGGCCAATTGAAATCCCTTATACGCCAAAGAGATCTCGTAACAGAGCCATTGTGTCTATTACAGTGTGGGCTGTAGCTCCATCTTGTTGAAATGTTTTTTATAACTGGTCTAAAAAAATTGTCCAGTATAGTAAGATATTCAGCACCACTATCGATAACTGAGGGGACTTGTGCATTTTCAAAGAAATATGAAAAAATGACCCTTTGCGACGATACACCGCACCAAAAAGTATATTTAACTGGGTATAATTGTTTCGGATGAACTATCCGTGGATTCTCCGTAGTCCGTATTCTGCGATTTTGCTTGTTTACAAAACCATTCAATTGGAAATGAGCTTCATCGTTCATTATTAAATTGTGATCTTCTTCTGCTTTTTTCGGAAAGACAAAAATAATTAAGACGCTGTTCATAGTCTACCGGCATCAATTTTCGAATCAGCTAGACCTTATACGGGAACATGTGTAATGTGGCCACAATCCTCTGAACGGACAACCGCGGTAGCCCCAGTTGTACCGAACGTCTTCTTGTTGATGTTTCTGAACTATCCTGTACACTATCCACAACCAGTTGGATATTTTATTACATGTGGAACGTAATACATGGAAGCTGTTTGTACTGCGGTTTATTGTAGGGGTTGAAGATCCAGTACTTATAATAGTTGCACTTGTATGTTTATATAATGGTAACTCTCGCAACTTCTGTCGTATGAGTGATTATTTTTGCTGAGAGATAAGAACATTGCTACTCATACGCTTACTCAAACACGCTTTCATCACATCGAAAAGTACATTCAAATATAAACACTACTCGTAGTATATCAAGCGCCCGTCGGTTTTTTCACAGTAATCATCCGTTTTCAAAACTGTGCTATTCATAGAACAGACGACTTGTCACAAAAATTTGTATGGAAATCACTAAAAAAATTTAGTAACTTTAATAAAAAGTTTCTAGAAGCGTTGTTCGTCTTTGTTCTATGAACAGCACACATATATTCATTATTAATTTCTTTTCAATGTAATTCATTACCTTGTAGCGTTAGAGGTGTTCTTTGTTAGCCTGAAGGGATATAAATTGGGCGCTGATGAGTTTTAACGAATTTACTTCCAACACTTTAAGTGCTATGATTACGTTTGTTTTGGTCTTTCCGTGTTGTTATTGATAGTCAAACGTCCTCAAACGCTCCCACTTTCCTCCACCTTATAATCTATTTTCCTAGTTCGAGTAGGTTAGGTTAAGTATACAGGCCGCTGGATTCTCCAAAAACTAGCTTAGATTCTCCAGCTCAGTTGGATGCTGAAGATCGTTCCCTTTGTGGTTGCCTGAAAAATGGAATAGTAGAGGTCAAAAATAGAAGTTTGAGGGATATATTTATGAAAAAGATTTACATGATGATGGACCAGTTCCACGGAGTGAATTATTCACGATTCACCAGCGCCCCCGCGTTGCTGACTAGGCTCACACAGGTAGCAATTTTTGCCATATGTTTGTAGCCATATGTGCAGCTTCTTGAGGAATTCCGGCCTTCTAATCCCTCCTGTATGCAATTTCCTAGCAATCAATGGAATACAAAGCTTAATGAGCTGGTAGGCCGAAGCCCACTAGCAGCATCTGCCCTTAAACCAACTCACCCGTCAACCATTACCACTGGTTCCTTACAGTACAGTTATCTGTTGTACAGGAAAGGTGGGAAACCGCTTAACATGGCATTACTTGCTGATGTACTAGCCATCCGCTGCTCCTTATGAAAGAGGCTAGCACGGTCGGATTGACCGAGGCCAGACATAATAGGCTGTTGAAGCTTCTCTCTCCTAGATATTTTATGCGCTGATGCTCCAATACCGGGTATATTCCGTTGAGATAAAAGATTGTCTCCTCCTCTTCCTCGTCTTGGCAACTTCTGCTGAAGTCATTATAGGGTAAGCCTAGTCTCCTGGCATGGTTCGCAAACGGGTAATGTTCACTAATGACTGATACAGTAACTCTAAGGTGAGATCTGGGCAGTTTAAATAGCTCAACTGTTCTCTTAGAGATTCCTTTATATAAGGCATGTGGGCTCTGTGAGCCATTTTTCTTGGGCACTTTTTAGCATGTGGTGTTTTATTATTTTCCAACACGCTGATAAGGGTTGTCCACAAAAGATATCTATGCCCCTATTCTCTAGGGTTGTTCCCTTTTTAGCTAGGTCATCAGTGATATTGTTGACGTAGTTGGACACGGGTTTCCTGTGGCTGTGTTCTGTAACTTTGGCGAGAAGTTCTCGCGTCGAAAACTTGTGAAACAAATTATTCCATCGTTTCTCGAAAAGTGAGAAAAAACTGCGTCTGTAACTCATGTCGAAAACTACCCAAAGCGATTACGTCGTTACGTTAGAAATGTCTAAAAATATAAAACTATGCCGACATGCAATTATAAAAATGAAAGCGCCAACCACAATTAGTACCGCCGCCGACCAAAAATTACTAAAAGTTAAGAAATTTTGTTCGACGGCGTCATATTATAACCGCCGGCTGTTCTAGAAAATGTATGGTATGGCTCTAACGTTTACATTTTATTTACAAATACATACATACATACTTATGTACAAAGTCTTGTAAAACTAAGAAACAATTGCAATTTATGAAATCTGAAAAAAAAAACATTATAAAAGTATTACAATATACATTTTAGGTCAGAAATTAAAATTGTAGAAATTACAAACTTAAGTATTCCCTTAAAACTTGTTGTGTGAAGGGTATAAAAATTAATTAAAAAGTTAAAATAAAAAATAAAAAAAATCATTCTTAACTCTGTAAATAAATATATTAAACTTAATTTAACAGCAAAATACTTATTTTTTCAGTATTATTAATCATATAAAGATGATTATTGTAATTCGAAATACTATCTCACAGCCTTTTTATTTGCGAGAAATAATGACAGTTGAAAGCGGGAAATTTTTTCGCAAAAGTTTTACAGACACAGTTTTTCTGTAAAATGGCGAGTAATTTCCTTACGTGACAGCTATTACTCACCAAGAAAAGTTATAGATACAGTTTAGTGAGAAAAGCAGCTGTTTGTTTCAACTTTGTTTCATTTCACACGTTTCAGTCGAAAAGTTTCTCGTGGCGAGAGTTGCAGAACACAGCCACTGGTCCCTTTTTTAAGGTTAGGTTAGAATGTCTCGCTATATTGTTAAAAGATGTCCGGCATTCTTGGACCAGACTAGAATTAGTGTATTTTCCAATCAGAAAGTTAATGGCGGCTTTGCTGTCCGTTACTATCATATATCCTACCAAATATCTCTACCAGATATCCCTACCGAGTATCCTGTGAAACGTCAGCCATCTGGCCGCTTTGTTTATGGCCGATATTTCAGCTTGAAGAGCGCTACATCCGTCTGATAGTCTGAACGATATTTTAGCATTAGATTCTTCTATGTAAACGCCATCGCCAACACTATCTCCTCTTCTGGATCCATCCATGTAAAGTACAATGCATTGCATTCTCGTATGTAGGGGTCATCTCCTGAGCACTGGTCCGAGATAGAAAAATATTAGTATTTTTCGTTCCTTATTGCTTTATTTTAAATTATTTCTTACTTTTTAGTTCGATATCAAAGCCTATTTTTAGTTTTTTTAACTGTATGCAATAACACTAAATATTACCTTCTCCCTTCTTGGCACAACTAGTGAACAAAAGTCTTTCGTAGTTTTGTGCTTCATACGAAGAATTTTCACCAACGAGTTCATCGTGTTGGTTGGACTAGACTTTAGCTATTTTAAACAATTATTTGAAATTCGTACGCCAACAATTTAATTTGTTTTCTAACATAAATTTAAGACATTTTTAAACCACAAAATTTTCATAAAAATATACCTTTGCATATTTTTAGGTGCATTTAAATATAAATAAACAAAGTCTGGCTTCGCAATTCATACGAACAAAGAGTATGTTTTTAAAGTAATAGCTTATAAGCCTAGCAAGCAAAATCCATTGAGTTGAATAGTTTTTTTTTAGCCGGAAACAAATGAAACAAAATCTTGTCATGTAGCAAAATTTTTTTTATTGATTACAAAACGCCCATTCGATGTTGATATGTTTTTGCTGTTAAAGATTTTTATTTTAAAGTTTTTTTGTATTTTATTTTATTCTAAGGAAGCAGAAAATTGTTTAAGACAATTTTCATTATCACTTTCTAACACACATTTTCTAAAGCTCTTTTATCTTTATAGAACAACACTCAGCCCATGTCACTCACCGTTTTATTCATTATTTATTTGTTACAGTATGTCTCATTATTTCAATCATCTATCAATGTCAAAACGAAGGGGTTTTTATTAAACGGTCATACAGTACATTGGCATTGTTTTTCCTCTTTTTCAATTCACTGAGCGTTCGTAATAAAATAAAATGTCCATATTGTTGGGATTTTCTTTTTTTATATATAATTTTAAAGACAAACATATGGAATAAGAGTGTGAAATGAATGTGAATAGAAAGAAAATGTATTTCCAATTATATACGGGTACATATATGTATTTAAATAATTGACACATATATTTTATTTTAATTGGTAATGAAAATCAATTTTGCCGTTGGAATAAAGAAAGGAGTACTTTTTAATCCTGAAAGCCAATTAAGGCCATTAAAGGCCAAGAGCTTACTCTAAAGAGACTGCTTATTTAAGAGGATATTTTAGTATTTTTATTAATCGTTTTAAAACAGTGAAGGCCAAAATAATAATTCTCTAAACTCGGGAGTATACGACACAAAACTCAGCTGCTACAACGACCTCTTCATGTGCACTATAAAAGTCTTCGTGTTAACTACGAAATCATTCACTCGGTTGATGTTGTATTTACATTTCCACAAAAATCATCAAACTAGTAGCACTTTAGATTTGAATGAAGTAAATTCTCATTGTGTAGTTCTTCCAAAACAAACCTTCGGTTTTTGCTGGTACTAACATTAGCATATAAATATGAAAGTAGTTGCATGGCCACCACTGTTTTTAAAGTAAATGAATACAAAATTAGCAAGTACGAGTATTTAAAAGTTCTACACTCATAGAAACCCGTCAATGCTTTGATGTTCTGTAACATCAATACAATGAAAATTTTTTTCATATTTGACCAAATGACTCTTTTCATTACAGTGATGTAAACTCTTACATCTATTGCTCTAATTGTCACGAGCGGCAAGTATGACCAAGTGGAGCCAATTATAAAATAGAGCATCATCAATATAATGGCATAATATTATATTCATCCTAAAAACATAAATTTGGACTCAATTTGAAGTTAAAAGTTCATCAATCTGATGATATATTTACATCAAAGAAATGTCTTATTAGAAATGACATATTATTAAAATACAAGGTAGCGCTAAATTATTCATCCAATTTCGATTTTGAACTACTTTTTAAAAATCATGTTGAAACTCTTTATTTGGACACGTACAACTTTTTCTGTTTATTGGGAACACCCCCCGGGGAGCAGGTTTCGCCTAGACGTACACCAAGCTTGAGCACTCTGCTTTCTGAGGCATATAGGGGAAGGAGTCAATTATTTGTTGTAGCAAACAAAACTTTAGGAAGGCGCATGACTTATGTTCTCTTGTACTTCCGTACCAAGGGTTAAAATGGGCAGAACGGTAATCAGAATCGCCCCGAGATGTTCTGCCTAGAAGATCTCTCGGTGCTGATCATGGTTTAGGTGCCTGTCTTGGTTGAAATATCCTGGCTTAAACCTATAATCGCAGGAAGGGAAGTGGTTTGCTTTAATTGATTACTTCGGCGCAATGCCAATTGTCACTGTTGTCTTGCAACAGGTAACTGTACTGTAAGGATCGAGGGTTTTGGCCTTCCAACTCATTGAGTTTTGTCTTCTTTTGATTATTGGGAAATTGCCCGAACTGTTAAGGGGGCTTGTGGGCTACAAACTTATAGCGAAAGGAGAATAATTAATAATTTGCTTCGTGGAACAGGTCCATCATTAGATTAGGCCGACAAGGCAGGTGCTGATGTAAATAAATTCCACAACCTGTTAATTGGGTAATATGATATCAACCAAGTGGCTAATGCCTCAGCAGGGGGTTAAAGAAAAGAAATGCGTCCATCTTGGAATAATATTGAAATAGGACAGAAAAATTGTCTAGCTTTAATGCTAACACGGCCGTACTTGCCTTAAAACTGGAAAAGCCTAAGAACACTGACGTATATAGCTGCAGGTCATTATATTTGCCTTAAGCATATGCGTTTCCAACACAGCCATTTGCAGATTTAGCGGCGAGGAATAGCATATCGATGATACACTTGACTACTTACAGTAAGACGTTGGAACACCAAACGTACAAGCCCACACATGGTGTAAAAAAGAGTTGCCAATACTACCATTGAAGAGGTTAGTCCGGTTTCTTGACATATTAAGCCCGTGAAGGAATAAATAGAAGCACAATAGATCAACAATGGTAGGCACGTTTTGGGTAATGCCCTATAGTGCTATTATTATTATTACTAAAATCAATTGGAATGCCCGGAAACTGTTAGGAATTCGAAAAATCATTAATAACTAGAAACGTATTACATTCAATAAAACAACTTTTTGTTTGCTGGCTGTGTCTGAATATAATAGCTTCGAAGGCATAACTAAGGATATCTCCTACATAACAACGCAGTTGTCCATGTTGTTATCGACGACATTTGTTTTCGACAATATCTACAAAACATTTCCAAATTAGTCGCCTATACAAACAAAATTTAACACAATTGTGATGACGAAATATTCTGATCAGTGCTATTCACTTTAACAAGGAATAAACCAAGACAGACTAAGCGAAGAGTGCATCCAAGTTGTCGTATTTCCAATGTATTAACGACAACATGCAAGACATTGTCGTCTACTTTGTCGTGTATGGAGTCGTTAACGATAAGTTTAAAACCACTGTAATTAAATTGGTTCTCGATACCAATTTTAATGACATTTTCGTTATAATTGTCATCAACGACAATATAGATGACTGTGTTATTCTTATTGTCGTGCACGATTAAAGAATCCTTTGTTTGAAAAAGTGGTCAGTAATTGGCCGGGGCTGGCGTCATTGTGTCGTCTAGTAAGTACGACAGGTCTTGCATCAGCTGCCGACGTCGCCTGCATGACACAGCCAACTGGGTACTTACGGGGGGATAATATTTAAACCACCTAGCGCTTGATGTCAACATAAACACAATGTTTTTTTTATTTCGATGTATCAAACACCAGCTGTTAAAAATTCACCCAAATTCATTGGTTAGTTTTTTTTTTTTTATATTGGACCAGTACTCAGGGGATGACCCCTACATATGCAGTGCATTGTACCAGAACTAGGAAAATAGGTTGTGAGGAGGGGGAAAGCGGGAGTAGTGTTTGTGAACATTTGACTTGAATCTTCCAACGTTATAACAGACAGGAAACACTTCTGCAGGCAACTTGTTCCACAGACGAAGCGTGCGGCTGAAAAACGAAGCGTGCGGCTGAAAAAAATTAATTGTTTGTGCGTCAATAAGCAACACTGGGTCTTACGAGCATTAAAGGCGACCCTGTTTTTACGACCCCATTCAGAGACCAATAGAAGATCACTATTCAGTGAATCATTCATATTTAGTCTCTTGGCAGCGATCTCTGATAGACTGGGCCTATAACTAAAAGAGTACGAGTGACAAATGCTGCTGTCATCCGCGAAAGAGTGGATAGGGTTGGAAGTTTGGTAGAGAAGGTCGTTGAGGAAAATAAGAAATAGGGCAGGAGAAAGAACGGAGCCTTGCGGTACCCCTGAATTAATCTTGAACTCGTTTGATGAGACCCCATCTATAACAACTCGTATAGAGCGGTCTCTGAGAAAGCTCGATATAAACCGAGAGAAGTCTTCACCGACACCGAAAGCAGTAAGTTTTGCCAATAGTGCATCATGCCACACTCTGTCAAACGCTTTTGAAATATCAAGAGCCACCACCCTACTTTCACCGAAATTATGGATTGAGTGGCACCATTTCTCTGAGAGATATGCCATAAGATCGCCAGTTGAACGACCCTTACGAAATCCATATTGACGATCACAAAGTAGTTTATGCGACTCCAGATACCTCATAAGGTGATGGTTAACCATGTTTTCCATTACTTTGGAGAGTATAGAGCAAATTGCAATTGGGCGGTAATTTTCGGGGTTATTTGCCATACCCTTTTTGGGTATTGGTGTTACATTAGCAACCTTCCAGCACGATGGAAACTCACCAGTATGGTAAAGTATGCTGAAAAGGCGTGCTAATGGACGCGCAAGCGTAGAAGAACACTGCTTCAAGACCAGTGCTGGAATGCCATCCGGTCCAGGAGTTTTGTTTATATCGAGGTCTTCCAAAACCCTTTTAACTGCTCGCGCCCGGAAGAATATCTTCGGCATAGTTACAGATACTTTTTCGAGCTCGGGAAGTGGCTGACTGCTTTCCGGCAAGCAGGAATTGCTTGCAAAGATTTCAGCCAACAGGTTAGCTTTGTCAACCGGGTCTGTGAATGCTTGGTCATTCTTTAGAAGAGTTGGAATTGATGAACTAGCACTGTTCTTTACTCTCTTAACGAAAGACCAAAAGGTCTTACTGCCCCGAGGAGCTGCAAGGACCTTGGCACGAAGGCGCTGTTCGTCAAGAGACTTTTCACGCCTAAGTACCTTGGCACACGAAGATCTTGCCTTATTGCGTAGCAAATCAGGGTCTGGTGTTTTGTTTAAACGCCAGTTACTGAATGCTTCCTCTCTGGATCTGACTGCGTTTTTGCACGTCTGATTAAACCAAGATTTTGCTTTTGGTTTCATCGAAATCTGCTTGGACGGGATGAATGTTTTCATCCCTAGCAATATCATGTTCTCGACCATTTTTGCTGAAGCATTTATGTCGTTATCTAGAAAATAAAGTTTCCAATTAAAATGCTCATACAATTGGTTGAGCTCAGCCCAACGCGCCTTTTCGTAAATAAATATTGAACGTTTCGTAGCTGATTTTGAAACGTTACGAAGTCCCGAGATCGAAAAGGAGGCAGAAATGGTGCAATGATCCGAATTGCCGAGAGGTGTACTAACTCTGACTTCATACTTTTCAGGGTGTGAAGTCAGGAATAGGTCAAGTGTGTTTGAATGGTGCCCTTCAACACATGGAATATGCGTTGGCTCATTCACTAATTGCGCTAGATGGTTGTGCGCAGCGAATAACTCAACATATTGGCCTTCTGGAGTTGTATGACTCGAATGACGAAGCCAAGATGAGTTGTGAACATTGAAATCACCAGCAACAATGATTTCACTGCTCGGACAACTTTCCAGGATCTTCGATATGGAGTCGGAGAGGGCATCGAAACCAGAAAAGGTAGTATCCCTCCCCGCATTTGGACTTCTGTATAGAAACCCGAAATGCAAAAAGTGTGACCTGATTTTGAATTTAACCCAAAGACAGGTAAATTCTGCATCATGCATGCTTAATGGTTGCTGGCATTGGAACACAACTTCATTGCGAATGTAAATTACAAGGCCCCGATGGAAGTTAAAGAGGGATAGGAATTGATACCCAGGTATATGAATATCCTGTGGATCAGCATTCTCAGATACCTGGGTTTCACATAGGGCGAAAATATCCGGCCGATGGAGACACGTGTGAGCATAGACGGAGAAGAAGTTCGTTCTCAGCCCACGTATGTTGCAAAAGTCTATTCTAAAGTTTCCCGCCATTGCGAAAAAAAGATCATGTACAAATGCTAATTCTGCTTTGCTGGTGAGGCCGAAGTTAACTTAATTGTTCATTCGACTGTATAGTTTATTTATTGCAGTCGTTTGAAATAAGCAACTTTTGTGTTTCTTGCAAAATGGAAAAAAGTGATTTTCGTGCAGTGATTAAACACTATTGTAGGAAAGAGAAAGCGGCAAAAGAGACAAAAGAAAAGCTCGATAAACATTATTGTGAGTCTGTTCCGTCAGATTACATGGTAAAATATTGGATTGCTGAATTTAAAAGCAGCCGAACAAGCACTGCAACAATAACATCAACAGGAAGGCCAAAAGAGGTGGTAACTGAGGAAAATATCAAGAAAATCCTGGATATCGTTATGAATGATAGCCGAGTCAAGTTACGTTGAAATGGTAAACATATCTTAGGAACGTGTGTTCAACATTCTGCATGAACAGTTGCATATGAAAAAGCTATCGGCAAGATGGGAGCCGCCGGTGTTTGGATATGATAGAGCGTAATCCTGTTGATTCTTGGCGTCGATTAATAACTGTTGATGAAACGTGGGGTCCACCACTGCACATCTGAAACCAAAAATCAATCGAAACAAAGGCTGGAAGCTGGTGGAAGTGTTCCGAAGAGCAAGATCATGACCACTGTATTTTGGGATGCACACGGAATATTGATCGTCAATATCTTAAAAAAGGATCCACAGTTACAAGAAAGTATTATCGTTAATATTGGATCAATTGCACAAAAACGAATGCTGTTTCTTTCTTTCAGACAACGCACCGGTTCACACAGCATTAGCTACGATGCTAAAATTACGTGAAATAGACTTCAAGTTGGTTGATTATCCACCTTATAGCCCAGATTTAGCTCAAAGTGACATTTTTCTGTTTCCAAACTTGAAAAAATTGATCTCAGGAAAAGATTCATCTCGAACGAGGAAGTAATTACCAAAACTAACCAGTATTTTGAGGGGTTCCCAAAATCGTATTATTCAGAAAAAGTTGGAATATCGTCTTACTAGTGCATTGAGCTAAAAGGACACCACGTTAAAACATAAATGGTTTTTGAACAAAAAAAGATTGTTTTTCCGACTTAGGCAGCTTCAATATCAATCCGCCCCCGTAAATATATGTTAAACATTGTCACTGTTGCACTTAAATAATATAAATTTCTACAATTCCAGCTACTTGCAGCAATGCCCTTGTGCATGAAGCTAATAACTAAGATGACGCCGAAAAGTTGGCAAAATAATTTTTTACTGCACATCATGTTACACAGGATTACAATTTATAGTTTCTTCATTCTCTTTTGCTATTGCAATAGTATACAAAAATCACTGTCTACGTTACATTCTACAGCTCACTGATGAAACATGTTAGGACATGATAAAGTGAAATCCTCTTGATTTCTGGCGTCGATTATTAGCTGTTGATGAAATGTGGGTCCACCAAAAATCAATTGAAACAATGGTTGGAAGCTGGTGGAAGTGCTCCAAAGAAGGCGAAGACTGTGAAATCGGCTGGCAAGGCTATGGCCACTGTATTTTGAGATGCACACGGAATATCACTCATCGATTATCTAGAAAAAGGATCCACAACCACAGAAAAGTATTATCGGGCATTATTGAATCAATTGATTGATACAATCAAGAAAAAACGGTACCATATAAAAAAATGTGCCCATTCTTTAAAGCAACGCACAAGATCACACAGCATTAGATATAATGCTAAAATTACGGGAAATACATTTCGAGTTGGTTGATCATCCACCTTATAGTTTAGATTTGCTTCCCAGTAAATATTTCCTGTTTCCGAACTATAAAAAAGTGGCTTACAGGAAAAAGATTTATCTCAAACGAAAAAGTGATTACCGAAACTAATGCGTATATTGAGGTGTTTCTAAAATCTTATTATTCAGATGGTATAAAATAGTTGGAGTTCAATATCAATCCGCCGTCGTATAAATTTGAATTTGATTTGTAAAACATATTCACACACATGTATCAATATACGCGTTACTGTACGAGTATTTTTTTCCTATTGTTGTTGACTCAAACTGACAAATGGAAGAAAAAATATTATGTTCAACTTTCGTGCTGATGATTTTCACTTGATTTCGATGGTGATGCTGATGTATAACAACTTGAGTGTATTGTATATGACACTATTATGTGCTGTTGCGCTTTGCTAGTAAAGCAAATGCAGTTAAAAGAAAAATATGATTTTTTTAATGAAAAGATAAAAACCAGCAAATGAAAAAGACAGCTCAAGAGTTGAAAGGATTTTTTTTTTTTTTTTTTTGAGAACTATTATTTAAATGTTTATTAAAGAGCGACGAACTTAAAAATAAAAATATTTTATGTAAATTATTAATCGGTAAACTTTTTTAGTTGCATACATATGTACGATATTAACTAATCAGTTGTGAGTTCGAGTCCAACTTCAGTCAAGAAGAAGGATTATTTTTAATTATAACAATAATAGCTGTGAAACAATAAGACCAAAGAAGAACAGAAAAATAATTGGAATTGTAGTGTAGCGACTACGAAACAGCTAGCTGTCCTCCAGCTAATGGTGTTCAATTATTTTTCTGTTCTTCTTTGGTATTATTGTTTCACAGCAATTATTGTTATAATTAAAAATAATCCCTCTTCTTGACTGAAGTTGGACTCGAACTCACAACCGATTAGTTAATATCAAAAATATTTTATACTTTCGAAAATAGTTTCAATAATTGTTTTGAATGTCCTTGATGTCAAAAAACTTTTGTGACTGCCCTTTACCATGGCCGCCGTCAACACTGAACGTACATACATACCATGCAATGTCTTTGTTGTTAATAACAGGAAACGGAAATACAATTAAATATATGACACAGTTTTAACAAGAATATAAAGCACTTTATTATTCTTGAAAAATAAACAACTACATTTGACATGATAGCAAAATTCAGTGACTTATATTTGTATATGTGTATGTATATGTAATTAAATGCTTAAATAATAATAATAATGGAAATGTATGTACGTGCCTTTGAACATTTAAATAAATTGCGACAATAAATTATTTAAAAGCGAAGGAAACAAATGCAGGAAATGTTCTAATAGTTGTTTTCATTGACCCCCAAGTTAAAATGAAATAAAACAATTTGCTTAGCTTATTTCACTTTCGATTTTTTTTTGTCGTGATTTGCCTTCACCTTCTAGAAAGAAAAAACTTGACCTTGTCCAAGTTTTCAACGACTTGTCATGGCGCTAAAGTTATTTTGTTTGTTTTGTTTAACAACTTGGTCTCACCACTTCAAAAACTGCTTCACCTATCAACAGCACAAACAACATCCAACCATTTATGTAGTAAACTTTCCATGTGAAATGTCAATTTTGTTGAAACCCAATTCAAACAAAAACCTGCCTTAAGCTGCGTACAAGCAACTTACCATTTATGTTGTCTCAAAAACGTCAATAGTACTCGTAGTTTTTATGGGTTCTTTTTCTTAGTTCTGCTTTGCTGCGATTCTTTTGTTGACTTCAATTTATCCTGTGGATTTGCAGTGAACATTTCTAGAACTGCCGCAATATTTATAATAGCAATCTATTACAAGCACAATCATTTTTTATATTTCTTCCTGAGCTGCTGGGGGAAAGCGATTACCATAAATTGCTTAACAGCAAAGGATAAAAACAAGCATTTGCTTAACCCCCAGAAATTTAAATAGATTGGATAATGTAGACTTATGTATGTATGTGTATGAACATGTGTATGGGCCTACATAAGTAAAAGCTGTCCCAAAATCAAAGCAAGATTTGAATTTGTCGCAATTTTTGCAATAAAATGTTGGCAACATAATTCGACAGTTGCCCGTTTAGTGATTGTATATAACTAAGCTCTTTAGTGCAATTAAGTACAGATGTACCTAAAGCGTTGTTACCAACTGGTCTCAAAAATGTCTATAGGACGCAGAAACACTAAACAATTTTGTAAGTTTGTATAAATCCTTGCTAATATTATAAATGTGAAAATAACTCTGTCTTTCTGCCTATAGGAAGATCTTCGAGCGGATGTAAATAACAACCCATGGGGAACTGGGTACAACTGGGCTTGCGGCGAGAGCCCCAGTAGGGAACATGGATAGTGAGACAATGGATAACATTGTGACTACGCTTTTCCCAGACCATGATGCGTTGGAGGAATCTGTAGACGGAGACAGCCAATCGGACAAATTGGAGTTCACGCGGCAGGAGCTTTGGGATGCAGTGGACAAGCTGAAGCATGGCAAATCCCCCGGACCAGATGGGGTACCAGCGGAAGTAATAAAAGAAATAGCGTTTAGACGGCCAGATATAATGCTTGCAACGTACAATGCCTACGGGATGGAGTTTTCCCAAGGATATGGAAAAGGCAGCATCTTGTACTCATCAACAAGTCCAAAGTGGATCCGAGCTCTCCATCTGCATATAGACCATTGTACATAGCAGGAAAACTATTTGAGAGGTTAATAAAGCCGCGTTTTAATGAAGCCTGCTGAAGGAGAGCTTTATGAAAGACAGCACGGCTTTAGACCTAAGAGATCAACGATTGGGGCCGTCAGTGACAAACCAACGGGGAATCACTTCAGTAGACCACTGATTCTCTTCGCTGCGTTGGACGTGAAAAACGCCTTTAATGGTATCAGATGGGCGGACGTAGTTCAGGCCCTATAGAGAAGATTCCGGATACCGACCTACTTGTTAAGAATCATAAGGAACTATCTTAAGGATAGGGAACATATGTATAACACTACGAAAGGTCGGAAAAGAAGGAAATTCAGGCGTTGCGCAGGATTCCATCTTGGGACTAGACCTATGCAACCTTAGCTAAGATGAAATATTTCAAGTGTACATGCCACAAGATAACTTCCTGGTGGAATACGGACGACATTGCAGCAGTCATGTTGAGGAGGCTAAAAGAAAGCTGAGGCAAGTGATGATAAGAACAAAAGAATGGATAGATGCACATGGCCTGCAACTGACTGAGCAGAATACTGCCCTCATAATCCTTAACAGGCGTCATATTCCAATAGAAATTGATATACAGTTTGATGACTTGATCCTGACAAAAATAAAATTTGTGAATTGTCTCGGGATAACGCTTGACTCAAACTAACGTTCTCAGAACAGGTGCAGTATACTCTGTTAACAAGTCTGCTGGTATAACAGGACGATTAAGCCGGTTGATGGCGAACATAGGAGGTCCATTACCAGAAAAACGAAAACTTTTAATGGAGTCATGTAATAGCATCCTTCTCTATGGGAGTGAAATCTGGGGGGAGAAAGTTAGGAAAGTAGAGCAACAACATTGAAAAAATCCAAAGGCTACAAAACAAAATTCTTCGAGGGAGTTCATTCGTGACCGTGATGAGCGACAGACGCATTACGAAGAGCAGAAAACTTACTGAGTGTTACAATCTAAGCATTTACAATTGTGTTACAAGCATAGACTTGTTAAAATTTATTTTTCTTTATAAAGCTTACAAGAAAAAAAATCTAAGTGCATAAGCAGTGTAAAATAATGAGTCAGAGCTTAATGCTCGCAGACCATCAAAAATTAAAAAACACTGAAAGTAAAAAATGTATTAACGGTAACAATAATGTTGAAAGTAAAAGAAAAAGAGCGATAGACAATATGGAATTGCCTTATTCTAAACAACAAAAAAAGAATTATTACTCCGTACTAGATGTTGACTCTCAGTGTGACGAAGAGCAACTAAGCAAGTTCGAAAAACGAGTAAAAGAGAGCACTGAGAAAGCTAAAAAATTAAATTCAGCAATTGAAGCTATGAGTCAAGTGCATAATGCAAATAAAAACACCTCAACACAGAGTGTAAATTCCATCACAGTGGTTAATACTGAAAAAAATATAAACAAAAAAATACCTCCGATCAATTTAATTGATATTGAAACTAATGACTTAATTGAATTCATAAAAAACGGATTAAAAATAAATGATTTTCAAATTAAACAATTTAGAAATAAAAGACAATTATTCTTGACCACTTTAAATGATTTTCTCAAAGTGAAATCCTTTTTAGAAAAAACTAAAGCTAAATTTTTTACCTTTACACCTAAAGGTATTAAAACAAAAACATATCTATTAAAAGGCCTTGAAGCTAACCAATCTGCAGATGAAATACTAAAAGAATTGAATCGGTTTCAATGTGAAGATCTGAAATTCATCAAAGTAACCCAATTTACAACAAAAACATCAGTTGAAAAAGGTTATACACTCCCAATATTTTTGGTTCAAGTATCACCAGAAAGTAGTGTTTACAAGTTAAAAAATATTAAAACATTATTTTATCGTTGTATAAAATGGGATTTGCTGAGACGACCAGAAATTACACAATGCCGTAACTGCCAAGGGTTCTTTCATAGCGCCGCAAATTGTTTTCTTCCATCTAAATGCGTGAAATGTAGTTCGGATCATGAGAAAGGAAAGTGTCCACTTAATGAAGTCGATGCTAACGAAAAGGAAAAGTTATACTGTGTACTATGTAAAAAATTTGGTCACCCAGCTTCGTACAAAGGGTGTGAAAAGTACAAAGATCTTCAGAAAAAACTTAGAGCTAAGAAAAAACATATTGTAGAAAATAATACACACAGTTACCATAAAACTAGTTATGCAAATACTCTTAAAGAAAATAGCAATGTAAATCCTGAAGCTAACAACTTAGGAAATGTAGATAATGCATTCATAATCGAACTCAAAAATATGATGATTAATTTAACTAATCAAATAAATAATTTACAAAATCAACTTAACTTGCAAGCGTCTCGTATAGACGCAATTTTTTCGATTGTTGGTGTATAAAAATGGCAAACGAACCAACTAATGTTTTAATTAAAAAACTAAAACTAATTCACATTAACGTAAATTCATTAATAAACGTAAATAGGAGATATAATCTTTAACTTTTTTTGAACAGCCATAATCCAGATATCGTACTCTTAAATGAAACTAAATTAAACTCTAGACATAAGGTATGCTTTAATAATTATAAAATTATTCGAAAAGATAGAAAAAATGCTTTAATGGGAGGCGGAACTGCTATTTTGATAAAAAATGATCTCAAATATAAAAACTATATATGTGACAGCCTAGATACATTAAGCTATTTAGAAACATGCATAATTAAAATACCTATGCCTGACAATAGATCGATATTCATAATATCGGCTTATTATCCGGCTGGAAATAATGACTCTAATATAAAAATAGAATTAAGCAAACTTTTTGAAACATTAGATCTCCAAAATCTAAATAATTATTATATACTAGCTGGTGATTTAAATAGTAAACATACGGATTGGGGAAATTTGAATAATAACCCAAAAGGAAATAAGCTTATAGAATGGTTATTAGATAACGAACTTAACTTAAGATGTAAACTTCACGCGTCTTCCTTACCATCCTATTCCCGTTCACAGTCATATCTTGATATCTGCATTGCGGACTGCAGATTACATATAAACGGTGTAAATACTACTACTAATAACCTTAGAACAATAGATTATGATAGTGATCATAATGCTGTAGAGATATGTGCTTCATTGAATCAAGAACAACCTTTTATTTTTTTTACTGATTCAATAAAGAACCAATACAATTACAAGTTAACAAACTGGAAGAAATTTGAAAAGGTAATTTTAGACAAAATTGAGAACGCACTTGAAATACCAAATACACGAAATCTATGCCATGATGAAATAGATTATTACTTAGTCCAAATAAATGATATTATATTAAGTGCTATAGAAAATGCTACACCAAAAATTAAGGACCAAGATTATTTTTCGAAAATTGAAAATTCACTTTTAAGAAAACTTCACAAAGAAAAGAGTAAAATTCTTACCTTAATAAAAAGGCGTAATAGATTAAAAATTTTATTGTCTGAGTTAAAATTAATTAAGAAATTAATTAATGACAACATTTTAATAGCTCTCAATGAGCATTTGAAAAAAACTTTTTCAAGTATTGATACAAAAGATTCGGGAAATATGTTTAGAGAGATAAAAAAAAATTTCAAAAAATGTAAATCTTTAGACCTAACAAATATTAAGATTCACGAAAATTCAGCACATTTAATTCGTAATGCTGGCATAGATCCAAATAGCTTGGAAAAAGATAACCTTAACCAATTTATAGTTCGAGATCAAGAACAAATACTCAACACCATTGGCTGCTTTTTAGAAGAAGTTCATTCATCAAAACAGCTAAATACAGAAAATGCATTGCATGTTAGAGTAGACAATTCAATCAAAAGCTTCTTAGAAATAAAGAATGATGTTGAATCAAATCAAACAACAATTACTAGCTTTAACCTCGAGAAGAAGTCTGACGATCTAAATGAATCGCAGGCGAGTAATTATTTCATCACCAGTAGTGCGATTCACTATGCTTTTTAAGCCCCAATTACTTCGGTTAAAATTATTAACCGCAAAATTAACCTTTTTCCTATTCACAAGTACTTTAAACACCGTATGCTGGTGTTTAAAATCAGCTGTTTCAGGCAGCTGTTATATTTAACCACATAAATAGGTGTTAATTAACACCCGCATTTTTTGTAGGTTTAACTAAAAAAAAAAAAGTGTTGATTTATGTTGTTTACATACTTATTTCATTAAATTTATCTAATATTATTTTCTATCACAAAAATTTTTTCGATTTTATAATTAATCGACAAATACATTCCTTAAGAATTTTTCTAAAGAAATTTTTAAAGCAAAACGAAATATTGAATAAAAAGCTTTTAATTATTGTTTTTTATAGAAAGAACCTCGAGCTCATATATTATTTTTAACATTTTTATATATATATGTATGTATATAAAAGGGTCAAAGTTACAAAAGATGAAAAAAACATATAAACAAAAAGAGACTCAGTACAATAGCTAATAGAAATGAAATGGAGAGTTGCCACTTTATAACAATCTGAACGTGAAGAAAAATAAAACCCTCTACGGTGGCTAAATATAGTTAGTGAATAACGTAGGGGTTAGTGCAAACAGCAAAATGTGTGGCTAAAGTTAACACTTCTAATTGGGGTGAAAAGTTAGTGAATTGCACTACAGAAATAGCATAGTCTATATTTTTTCAAACTTAAAAAGTAAAACATCTTCTGGCATGGACAAGATACCAAATATAATATTAAGAAAAATCCCGAAAAAACTAATTTTTTGCTACTGCAATCTATTCAACAACATGCTGAACAACTCATATTTCCCAAAAAATTGGAAAACGGCCAAGGTTATTATATTACCAAAAGGTGATAAGGACTCATGTTATCCCAAGAATTTGAGGCCAATAAGTTTACTCCCAAATATTAGCAAAGTGTTCGAAATGTGCGTAAACAACAATATCAATAGGTTTTGTTACGAAAACCATTTGGTTAGTGAAAAACAATTCGGGTTTAAATATAAGCACTCTACTGTAAACGCGATACATCTTCTAACGTCAAATATCAATTGGAATTGGAACAGGGGTTTATACACTGGTGCATGCCTTATCGACATGGAGAAAGCATTTGATGGTATTTGGATATCTGGATTGATATTCAAATTAATTGAATATCAGTTCCCAATGCACTTGATTATATTAATTTATAATATGATAACAGACAAAACTTTTGTGGTTGCAAACAAAGATTATATGAGTCCTAAAACCTTTAAAATCACGAATGGTCTTCAACAAGGAATTGTAAACTCTCCCATTTTGTTTAATCTGTTTATACTAGATCTTCTTAACAAGGTTAAAAACATAATTTCTTTTGCTGATGATATTATTATATATCACGCAGATAAAACTATTGATCAAATAAATGGCAATCTACAAAATTTGTTTGATATAGTGGAAGAGTTTACAGTAAACTGGATGATGAAAATTAACATACAAAAATGTGAAACTATCTTATTTAGACCTCCAGTAGGCAAATGTAATAATAATACATATAAAACGAAATTGGAAACTTTTCGGTATCGAATCCAAAAAATGTAATACAAATCTACCAAATAAACAAATAGTTAAATATTTAGGTATTTATTTAGACAAATTTTTATATTTCAACATACATGTAACCCAAGCGATTAGAAAGGCAACGAAAGCTTTTTTTATGTATAAAAAAATGTTTTATTCTAAATATATTAATACAAAAGTAAAACTCACTATGTATAAAACATTAATTAGACCAATTATTACATATGGATGCCAGATATGGTTCAACATATCACCTTCTTATATGGAAAAAGTGAGAGTCTCCGAAAGAAAATGTTTAAGATCTTGTATATCGTTATTTAGATCAAAATCAAGTAATTACAAAAAATACGTATCAAATAAGATTTTATATAATACAGCAGACACAATAAGAATTGATAATTTTATAATTTATCTTATAAGAAATCATATACTAAGATCTATGTCCTGTATTGAAAATAACATCATTATGGCATCATACTATGCAAATGAAGAATATATTATAAATACTCTGAAATTAGGGTTTGTACCACCAGAGGCATTTCTGTATCTCGATAAAATTAAATTTATCCAAAATGAAAATGCACTTCCAATATTTTATCACAATTTTAGAAGGGCAAATATTAAAGCTGTAGATTGCAGTACAGTACAAAATAATTTAAGGTATGAAAAAAGTATTTCTAAAAATGATAAATGTCTTTTTCAAAGACAAAATAACAATAAATTTTGGTGGTTAAGTGAATAAGCACTGTTATCTTGCTTTTACTTCTTTGTTTTTTACCTTTAATTGACCTTTTTCTTTTAAATAAAAATATTAAAGTGGTGTTTTTTAAAAAAACTTTTTTCATTACAGAATAATAAATATATTCTTCAGTTGAAGTATAAAATCAAAAAAAAAAAAAAAATTATTGAAAAATTAACATTATTCTATATTATGCTTGAGAGCTCTGAAAAGGGACTGTGTGTATTTGTAAACATATTTAAATATTAACTATTGTTTATTGTAGTTTTTCTTGTTAAATTTTCTAATTTTGCATATTAATAAACGAAAAAAAAAAAAAAAACAAAATTCTTCGAACGATTACTGCAGCTCCATGGTATGTAAAAAATTCACGAATTCATAAAGATCTGCGTGTTCCGCTGGTAAAAGAGGAGTTTTCTAAGTACGCGACAAGGTAAATTTGTTAGCAGAACAAAGGGTAGCTGCTTTACAGGTCACACCCGCATACCGTACGTTATCGGCGGGAGCGGTTATAGTTGTAGCAGGTATGATCCCAATAGATCTACAAATTCTAGCATGAAGGAAGACATCGATATCAAGACAGACTGGCCATGCAGACCTTGGGAGTATGCGGCAAATACGGAAAGAAATGTTACACAGTTGGCAGTCTAGATGGAGTACTGACACTAGGGGCAGATGGACGGAGCGTCTCATTCCCAATATCGAGAAATGGTTAAACAGACGGCATGGGAATGTGAACTATTACCTGACTCAAATGCTGTCAGGTCACGGCTATTACCGGAGCTACTTATGCAAAATGGGCAAATGTAACACACCCTTTTGCTTATACGAAGAAGAAGAAGAAGTCCTGGACGATGCCGAACACACTTTCTTTAAGTGTATTAGATGGGCGGAAACTCGTAGAGAGTTGGAGATGGTAGCTGGCTCACTAACGGTAGAGAATGTCGTGGACATCCAGATAGAGAGGAAGGCTAACTTTTTATTGGTATCGTGATTCTGTAAAAAAGTTCTGCGGACGAAAAAGCCAGATCTGGACGCCACAGAACGGACCTCAGACGAAGCATAGTGTAAAGAGAAGGGCTGATTAAGCCATTGGGAATCCACCCCAAAGCAATTCTAAGGCGGTCCCGGGGGGGAAATTTTTTTCCCAGGAAGAAGAGGCGGTTCTTTAGTCGGTAAGTTTTAGGAATCTGCTAATAAAAATTTGTTTGGAAATCGGGCAGAAAAACTGTCAGAAAATAAATTTTTGAGTACTGAGTATGCACATATTTTTAGCTTCACATGCCTAAACCGCTAATAGCACATTTACACCAACTCAAAATCTAGTAGATTTGAATTCAAATCTACAACGAAATCTATATCCTTTACACCACCGTTATTTGACACCTAGCAAGATTTCATTTTCACAAAAATAATTTATGCATGCGGGTTTGAGAAAAGAATTTGAATACACCACAATAAAGTGTATTTTGTTGTTGACCAGAGAGTGGATACACCAGATTAAATAACTCTTATTGTTTGGTAGAACTATTTTCCTTGTTCTGAGACTTGGAGCTTGACTGGCTGCTTACCCGTTTTTTAGTACCAATATAAAAGACTTCTCAGTCGTACTTCAATAGTGTTTATTTACAATTATATTCAATTATATTATTAGGGAATACAAATCAGAGTTGACTTTTAATTGAATAAAAATTGAATGGTGCTAAGGCAAGCGCTCAATGGCTATTATTCTTAAAACTAACCAACTAATTTAGAATAACTCTAAATTTTTGAAATTCAACATAGATTTATTGTACTAAATATAAGTGTTATAAATTCAACAGAGACTTACTAGTTACTAAAAGCAGTGTTACCAGTTTTCCTAACTTGGCGATTATTTTTTATAAAAAATATGATGTGTCCAAACATATTTGGACACCAGATTAAAGTGTATGTTTTTGTTGCAGCGTAGTAATTTTAAGTACTATTTGAACAAAATCACAGTTGGATCGCTTGGTACGAGTAGATTTCAGGAGATTTCGTCGAAATCTACTCATAGAGCAGATTTCATTTTGTATGGGAAATCCTCTCAAAATTTACTAGATTTGGCTTGAAATCTCGAATGAGCGGATTTCGCTTTGGTGTAAATAGACTATAAGCTAATTTAAATGAAATTCGGTTAGTATAACTTTGAAGACCGAAAATCAACATAGCATAGTTTTTATGCTGAAACTTCAGACACAGAAGGAAGAAAAGAGATGCAAAATGACCGGTTAAAAAATCATTTTAAAAACTCGCCATTTACGAACTGATATTTTATTTGGAAAGAGTTTGACAATGGGCGGAAAATTTATAAAAATTTGAACACCGAACAAATGAAATGTCGGTTCGAAAAATATTTTTTTTTTTTACTCCGGTACTTATGAACCGATTTGCAACATTATTTCTTCGTTTAAAACAGTTTGTAAACGCACTGGAAAAAAGGTTTTGGACATCGGGCAGACAAAATGTCCATTTGGAAAAAAAAAAATTAATTACTCCGCAATATATGAATCGATTTTCAAAACACTTTTTGAATTTTTTTGAAAGGATAAGCCAAAGGCCTGAAAATAAAAAGAGATATATCGTATATCGGATTAATATAATGTTCGTCCGAAAAATAGTTTTTGGACATCAGACTGATGAAACCAAAAAATAAATGTTTGATATATTTCGCCATTTATAAATCAATATTCAATATTCTTTCTTATTTGATGAGATTGTCAACGCCCTAGAAATAAAAAAGTTCCTGGACGTATGAAACGCCCGCCCAAAAAAAAATATTTTTTTTTAGCTTTTATTTATTTATTGAATCTTCACAATGTGAACTAACAATAAGTATTCAAATCTTAATACTAAATTCAAAAACTTAACTGAGTTGAGCCAAATCTAGTAAAAAAGTTTTATTTTGCGCATATTATAACGTTAAAATCACCTATTTAACGCTTTGATGGTGGCAAGGGTATCTCTTCTTCTCAACCGAGTGTGACCGCTAAAATTAAGTATGTTCCAATTTGCTGATGTACCTTGTTGCATACTTTGAAAATTCATCTTTTACCAGTGGAACACACAGATCCTTGTGAATTCGGGAGTTTTTTATGTACCATGGAGTTGAAATAATTGTTCGAAGAAGAAAAAAAAATTAATTAATTAAATAAAATAAAACACTCCGCTCTAATGAACAGATTTTAAATATCTTTTATTCTTTATATCAAAGAAATAAAAATAAAATGGACAACGCACACTCAAATGAATGTCTATCCCAAAAATTTATTTTTGAATAACTCTGATTTTCAAAACTTTTTTTACTGTTTGAAAGAGCGGCTTATACTTTGATCCGATTACATATGTTTTAAGAAAAAGCCAATATATTATGTTTTTCTTTTAAACTGGTTTGTGAGCTGAGTGAAAATACAAAAAGAATTGGACGTAGGACGAAACAACTTGAAAATTCTCTATTCTATTGGAAATTGGACAAATATTTTTTCTCATTTTTTCATGTATAACCAAACACTGGTCTGTAATATTACCAAGAATAGTAAGTAGGCCAATACTGCAACAGTTTAGGTTATTGGTAGGGGATGAATATACGATGGCATCCAAAAGAGTCGTTGAAGGTTGTAGAGTATTTCATAAATTTGTATACCTTAATTATATTTATTTATTAAAATAATATTTTTCATAAATTTGGACCACCCTAATTATTTTCTCTTGATTTGTAAATAAAATCAATCAATCTGATCATTAACTTTGCCTTTTATTTTCGGCAAAAATAGGAAGCTTTACTTGGCATATAAAACTGCCTTTTTGTTACTACCCAGTGGCGTTCATTAGCGCCGGCACACTTTTAGAAAAACCAAAAGAATATATGTATAGTATAAGCTTTAGATCGGACTGTATAAGATTATAACTACAATTCTCTACAATTGCCGCCTAGTAGTCGATTGCATCACAGGGAGATTTAAAATATATTCACTAGAGGTGTTACCAAGGCAGAAAAAAATGTATTTCGTTTAATGCTCTGGAAGGTTTTTGCATTGTTGTAATGTTTTCTAACATTTTTATAAAAAAGCATTCACGTTCCTGAACCAGAGACCTGCGCCAGTTAAAATTTTCGGCGCCGGCGGCTGACCAAAAATAAGTCGGCAACGGCTGCTATTCGGCTCAAATCAAATAACTGAAAGAAATTAGATGTAAACAAATACTTATGTATATTTTTATATATACATATTTACTTTAAACAATTTTTATTTACTTTAATTTAATTTTAATTTACTTTAAACAATTTTTAACAATTGAGTTTATTATTCACTATATTGGCTTCTAATATTGACACCAATCAAAAAATTATAAACAGCTTAGAAGCTAATATAGAGAAGAATAAACTCAATTGTTTGAATTTCTATTCTCTGCTTTTTGATACTTAAAAAAAAACAAATCGTTGCAACCAGCGGTTGTTCATTTGTTTAGCTACGTACACACGGTTGTCAGATCTGAAATTGTACTACAATTGTGTGAACTGCCAATTTTAACTTACAACGTTGTCAGAAAAACCATTGTCAATCAATTGTAAGACGACAATGTTGTCAGGCATCTGACAATCGTAAGAACACTCTTTATCCGCATTGACAGATAATTGGCTGGTATTGTAAGCTCAGTTTTAATTGTCAGATGTATAAAATTAATGCACCTGACAATGGCATCATTGTCAGAAAAAAATTTGATGGGCAACACTGCCAAACAGATGGTTGTTGATATACCTAAGTGGCAATGCCTTACAACATGTATGGAAATTTTTTTCATATAACAATCTGACAACCGTGTGAACTGACAATTTTTGTTGTCAGATGAATTATTTGTCAGGCCATAGTCTGACAATGAAGTTGTAAGATTTTCTTACGATCGTTTGAACACACAATTTACATCTGCGGACAATTTTTCACGGTCACTACATTGTCAGCATGTTGCCATATCTTACAATACTGTAACATCTGACAACCGTGTGTACATAGCTTTTGAAAGGTGTAAAGTAAGAGACGTGTATAAATAAAAAAGCTTGTTTTTTGTGTTTTGACAGGTATTAGTAGAGCATTTTTCGTTTTAAATTCTCAACAATTTATTTTGATTGTTGGGATATGAAGTTAAATATTTGAGAATATTTTTCAAAACTTTCAAAGTCTACTGTTGATTGGGGTAGCTCTATGAAATGTCGACGTATAGACAGATAGAAAACATAAAAACAAGCTATTTATAATTTTTAAAATTATTTTTTTCTGAATAATATTTGAGTTTTTCTATACCTATATGAGCAATATCAAAAATGTTAACCTTTTGCAACTTTTTCTTCGTCCTTGGAACCAAAAAAAAAATTAGTAGCAAATATTTGCAAAACGATTTGCTTTAGAGAAATACGGTCTACAGCTGCATGAAATTAGTTACAAGAAAATATGCAATGTGTGAACATGCTTTAATTTATGTAATAACTGTAATGTAATTGCAGGCAAAGTGTATTCATTTTGCGAAAATTAGTTTACATCATAATTTTTTCTTAACTCTATAAACTTATGCCCATTTAAATGAATTTGTAATGTGTTTTAATTCAAAAATTCTATAGAAAATTTTACTAAAATTAATTTCAAATACATTTTAATTTTTTGTTAATATATAAAAATATATAAGAAAAGAAATATAAGTATAAGAAAAAAGCCAATTTTAAGTCGAATTAGCCGAACATTTTTTGGCGGCGGCTCAGGCTTCCCCGGCTGAAATCGGCTCGGCGCAAGTCTCTGTCCTCAACTACACTGGCAATTCTTTATGTGACCAGCTCATATTATGTATCATCCAGCTTTCGTATAATCTTTTATTAAATGATAAACTGTTTGTTCATTTTACAGCCAAAAGAATTTTCAAAATTTTATTGAGAATAAAAATAAATTGTCTAGAAAATAATATGAAAAATTTTATACTTAAACAAAACAATAATTTAACAAAAAACAGAACACTAACCTTTCTGCACGCCAGAGTATTTACATATATAGAAATGGAGATAAAAATTTAAGTACAATTACAAATTGCCATTGTAACGTTAAAAGTTTATTTTATTTTGCGGTGAAATGCTAACTTTCGTCACAAAATTAAACCATAAAAAATATGTTTAAAACTTTTACACTAAACAAAATTCTTTTCCAGCAGTGTCAAAAAGAGGAAAGAAATTAAACAAACGAGACGGTTTGTTTTTACTGTCAAACAAAAGATATTCGGAATGAGAGAAACAAAAATGATCCATGATTTAAACACCTGCTGGGAAATCAAACAATAATGAAAAGTAATTAAAAACATGATAGAAAAGGGACACAAATTCTGTCACCTTTACCAAATTTTTGTTTTCTTTTTGCCAAAGATTTAAATGCCAAGTATCAAAACTTAACGCACATACATACATTTATAGTCAGGGCAGCCAGACAAAATATAGAAGAAATCGTCAATATAGCGATAATTTTTGAAAATATCGTCATTTTAGTTTTGAAATATCGCAAAAAAAATCTAATTTTTAAACTACCAAATTTTTACGCATATATTCATAAAAATTATAATTTTTTGATTCCAGGTTTATTTGACAAATTGCTATGCAAAGATTGTTAAATAAACCTTTAATAAAGGCCGGGACACATTGAATCCGTATTAGGTTAGACGTTGCCTTTTTCAACTGACAACTAAGTTGAAATACATGTAGTCAAATGAGCTTTGTCACATTTCGTGCTTCTCCGTCAACGCAAAGTATTAAGGACCATTTAGCCGACGGTAGAAATCGTAAATGTAACTGTAGGTGCACTTATAGAATACCTAAAATCGTGTCATACAGTGTTGCCAGGAATTTTGTTTTTTGTGAAATCCCAACCTTAGCACATGAAAATCGTTATTTTTTCCTACAATCAAAAAAATATTTCCTTAAATTTTTCCCTACGCAATTTTTTATTTAAATTTTACGCAAATGAATTATTTTAATACGATTTTTATGTTTATTGTAAATTCAAATAGGTAGAACTTTTTATTAAAAAGTAAATTAGTTCAAAAAAATATAACTTAAATGATTCATATGATTAAAAATGTATGTATGTGTTTTAAGCGACTTAGTCCACATCTAATTCAAACTGGTATTTGCGTTTTGTAATGGAATAAATAAGAATATCACAAAGTTAACATAAGTTAGGGCGTGTACCTCTAATGCAACTAATTAAAAAGCCCGCATATGAGATCTTAGAGTGCATATGTTATTTGAAACTTCATGGTTTAGTTTTTTTTTTTTCCTTTTGTACATCCGTTGGTAGTTGCAGAAAAAAACATTTCGATCAGCTTTATAAATAGCTTGTTTTCCATGTTTCCCAGATATGTATATGGTAGTTCCTATGAAATGTCGACATATAGATAGCTGGGAAACATAGAAAACAAGCTATTTATAATTTTGTTTTGTTATAAATGTTAGTAGCTAAAATAGCGAATAAAAAAACTTAATTATTTGAATTTTTTTTTTCTGCTTTTCGGTACTTTCAAAAAGCAAATCGTAGCAACCAACGGTTGTTCATTTGTTTGAAAGGTGTAAAGAAATGTTAGAGATGTACTTATATAAATGAAAAAGGATGTTTTTGTGTTTTGGCAGATATTATTTGAGCATTTTTCTTATTAAATTCTCAACAATTTATTTAGATTGTTGGCATATAAAGTAGAATGTTTCAGAATATCTTTAAAAAATTCCCAAAGCCTACTGATGATTAGGGTAGTTCCTATGATATGTCGACATATAGATAGCTGGGAAACATAGAAAACAAGCTATTTATAATTTTTTTATTGGTATAAATGTTAGAAGCTAAAATAGCGAATAAAGAAACTCAATTGGATAAATAATAATATTAATTTATTGAATTTTTGTTTTGAACTTTATAATTTTTAATTAAAATTTTTGCTTTCTATATCTGTACAACGGTTTATAATATTATTACTAACGCGTCGTTAGTATTAATTTCTTAAATGAATCACTTTTTATATGTAGATACTTTTTTGTATCTCATATTAATTTTTTCTTTTTATTTCTTTTTACCCGCTTTTATTGTATTTTGTAGAACTGTTTACATTTTGAGTGAGAACCAAGCTATGAAATGGAAAGTTGTAACTTTTTGCAGAACCTAAAACGAAAAAAAATTGAAAGTAAAGAAATTGAAAGTATTAACCTTAGAAAATTTTATTTAACTCTTAAGTTAAGTACACCCATTCCAGTCTAGTCCAGGAATGCCAGACATCTTTAAATAAGATGGCGAGACATTCTAACATAACCCTAAAATGGGTACGCGGACATGGGTCCAACAATGGCAACAATACCGCTGACGAATTAGCCAAAAAAAGGGACAGCTCTAGAGGATAGAGATATAGACTTCTTTTGCGGACAACCCATATCAGCGTGTTGGAAAAGAATAAAACTCCACACGCTGGAACACGCTCAATAAAAGTGGCTTACAGAGCCCACGTGCCTTATATCAAGGAACCTGTGGCCGCACATAAACTCTAAGAGAACGGGGGAGCTATTAAAACTTCCCAGATCTCTCCTAAGAATGACGGTAGCAGTCATCACTGGACATTGCGTGTTTGGGAACCATGCCAGGAGACTAGGCCTACCCTATAACGACTTCTGTAGAAGTTTCCAAGACGAGGAGGAGGAGGAGGGGACCATCCTTTATCTCCTCGGTACATGCCCGGCTTTGGGGCACCATCGTCTAAGATGCTTAGGCGAGAGAAGCTTCAATAGTCTATTATGTCTGGCCTTGGTCAAACCGACTGCTATAGCTTCTTTCATAAGAAGTAGCGGATGGCTAGTAAATCAGCAAGTAATGCCAAATTAAGCAGTTTCCCACCTTTCCTTTCCCTCTTCTGCACTCCTATATCCTTACAACTTTTATTTTTCCTTCTATCATACCCTAACTTTTCAGGCAATCACAAAGAGAACGACCTTTAGGACCCAAGTGAGCTGGAGTATCCGGGTACTCTTTGGAGAACCCAGCGGCCTGCCTACCTTACCTAACCTAACCTAACCTAAGTTAAGTACATAAATAAATAAGCTTTAAGAAATGTTTAACCAATAACGACATTTAACCTCACGTGCATACATTTATATACATACCTAAGCTACATATGTACCTGTAAACAAATTAAATCGAGCATGTAAATTATGAATTTTTACTTAATTTTAGTGTAGTCGATAATTTTTGGAAATTAACTCTTATTTTAGCAGTGATATGATAAATTATTGAAGGGGTGTGGTAAGTTGATAAATTATGGGTATTATTATGTTTTAAATAGACATAAATACGTACGTATGTATATACGTACGTACATCTACATTTTTTCATTTATTTGTCTTTAATTTTAATCTATTCTTGCATGTAAATATTCTCACATACATGCATACATACAACTTCAAAGCAGGTTCGGTTAAATGAAAAGCAACTACAAGGTCATAGTCCATACACACATACACACACATACTATGTATGTAGTATAAGACTTTTTATTTGTTTTACTATTGTATCCATTTAAAAAGACAACAAAAAAAAACTTTGCTAACATTAACAACCGAAATGTTTTGGGCGCCAAATAATAAAATAATCGACGAGTTTTCAAAAGCATGCGCAGAAAAACTGTTATATAAAATAAACTTCTCCTTTAAAGGAGAAAATTCTTTGACGAAACCAGTTGAAGACTAGCAAATGTTGTTTGAAACAAATTACATTTTGTATAACAGCAAATAACATACTGGGATATGAGCATTTCCACAATTTCGAACGACAACATCGCTGATTACCTAGCCAGAAAGAGAGCAACCCTAGAGAATAGGGACAACTCCTTGTTGGCAAAGAATAAAACTCCACACGCTAAAAAGTGCCCAAGAAAAATGGCTCACAGAGCCCACATGCCTTATATCAATGAATCTGTGGCCGCACATTAACTCTAAGAAACCGGCGGAGCTACTAAAACTGCCCAGACGTCATCTGAGGTTTTGGAACCATGCCGGCAGGCTAGGCTTACCCTAAAATGACTTCTGCAGAAGATGAGGAGACAATCCTTCATCTCCTCGGCACATGTCCGGCATTGAAGCACCATCACCTAAGATATCTAGGCGAGAGGAGCTTCAAAATCCTATCATTTCTGGCCTCGGTCAATCCGACCACGTTAGCTTCTTTCGTAAGGAGCAGCGGATGAGTAGTACATCTGCAAGTAATGCCACATTAAGCAGTTTCCTACCTTCCTCTCTCCCTCACTTTCACTATATCCCTCTGACTTGTATTCTTCTATGCCACTTTTTAGGCAATCACAAAGGGAACGATCTTTAGGAACCAAGTGAACTAGAAAATCCAGGTACTTTTTGTAGAATCCAGCGACCTGCCTATCTAACCTAACCTAATGTCGCTTATTGTTACATTAATTCAACAATAACTCGTAAAGACCATATCGCTCCTTTATTGCAACATAGTCGATGCTCAGCCATATGCTCGAAAATCGATGTCAGAGCATGAACGAAACATGGACATGAGCGGTCCACATTAGCCTTTTGCGATGTTCGACATGATGCTCATACCATGTTCATGGCTAAAGGCAGAATTAGTTTGTACGTTCTTTTCCATTCTGAATCAGCTGTGTTTTGTTTCTGTTCAATATAAACTATATTTACAAGGTTTGTTTTCACTTTATCGTTCTGTTCTGTTGCGAACTAATCTGTTGAAAATAGAATTCAACGTTAAGTGACGGCCAGATATGTGTATGTTTTACTTTTTTCTGGTATGGAAACATACATTTTTTATTCAAATGTATATAATTTATTTTTGTCAAAAGCTAAAAAAATTTCTTTCAATTAAAGATTTTTAAAAGTTAATACATTTTTTATCAGTTAAGCAACTATGGATGATCAAACTAATATTATTTTGGTAAGAAAAAAATTATATTTTGTATAAGAAGTTTTATGACACTCTGCAGATTGTGAGAAAGAAGTGGGCTGTTTGATCATTATTTCAAAATTATTAATTTGTTTCATTTTTCATATAAGATAATATTTATGTACATATTTTATTCTTCATTCCAATGTTTTTCTTTTATTTATGTCCTACTGTAAAACACAGCTGATTATTTTCACGGAAAAAGTATTTTTAAAATATTTGCTACAGAAATGAACGTCACAGAACGACAACAGAAAGTAAAAACTAATGAGACCTTAATGGAGACTCCCCGGTAAAGTCGGAGAGACTTTTAAAACATTTACCTGTATCAGGGTCTTAAAGTGGAAAGAAATTTTTAAAATAGAATCGTTTGACATTGCATTACTATACTCGTATCTCAGAAGAGACTCTAATTAAATATAATTTCTGTTTCAACCAGTCAAATTTTATTTCTTCTCTTTAAAAATGTGACAAAACAAAGGAATTTTAGTTTTTTTCGTTTTGCAGGAATTTTCAAGGGAAGAGCCCATACGAATATGAAATAAGTTTCAGAATAAATTTTGTAACTTTTTTACATTGCTAAAATGATACAACCAAATAACCATGACATTGAATATATTGCATGTACGTACATACACATATACATACTTACATATGTATGCATGGGGGTACAAATGAAAGTAAAATAATGAAATTGAGTTTTTTTTATCAATTTAATATCAATTTCCTTGTTTTCCAGCTTGAGGTAACATTTTCCGAAAACTTTCTTCCCAAAATTATATAACATTTTACTTGTTTATATGCATTAAGGTTACTTAAATGCCAATAGTTGATTGCACCTGCTACTGACTGACACCTTGTCTAAGCTACATAACCTATACTTACATACATGGATTAATATAAAATAGATACATACATATGTATATACGAAATAATGCATGCAAGTGAAAAGATGTATGAAATAAATTGACTAGTTTCTTTTTACATCCAGAAAAAAAAGGTTTTTATTTGAATGTTTGTTAATTGGTCACGATGAAACTGAAGTGCTAGGTTATAAATAGGGAAAACCTTCTTTAAATAAACTTTTAAATTAAAGTTATAGCGGGTTTACAAAAGACGACGTTTCCCATCAAGGTGCATTAACATACATATATACGGTGACAGCACTAGAGCAAAATTACAACAATACAACAAAACACGCTTCTGGTAAGCTATGTTTATCAAAAATATTTGTAACAATTTTCACAATTATAAACTATGAATGTAACCTTTCATAATTATAAATTATATTTGTTTGAATTATTTTTATGTTCACAAAATAATTTGTATATGTTTAATTCAGAATAAAACACTAAATTCACTTTCAAAAATGTAAACAAAACATTTGACGTAAATAGCTTACTATATTGCCAGTAGCAAAAAATTATCACATGCCGTAGTGCTGCCACCGTGTATACGTTAATGCACCTTGTTTCCAATCAAAAACCTATTTAATTCACTTTCATTTATAGGCGTTGTTGCCACCACTGTTTAACTACGGAAAAATGCAGGCTTTTAAATTTACGATATGACTTTATAATACACACTTGTAACTTCATTCTGAAGCCATTTTATTATACACATTTAACTTTGTTCTGAAGACATTTTAAATAATAAAAGTTCCAATAATAGTAATTAAGCACGGAACGTGTATATTTGTCTAGATTTAAAACCTTGGTTTGATACTTAAAAGTGTGTATATTAATGAATTATGAAATAATATAAACTTATAAAACCCTACTTGTAATTTAATTCAAGGAATTTAGACACATGTCGGTGTCATCAGTTGACACGAATGAAATAAACGCACTTCAATATTTTATACAGTGTTGATAATATTTTCAAGTCAGCAGGAGCTATTAAATCTAACAGGTGTTAGCATAAGTTTCTCTCAAAAGAGGGAACGCAGAAAGCCAAATGTCTAGTCCAAAAAGAAACATATGCTGCGTTTTGATGGTGTTATGAAAATTGCTATATAAATTTACATAGCGTCTCCACATAGCAATTTTTATTGCTACGCTAAAGCAAAAACGTCGGCAGAATAACAGTACAGTGATTGCTAATTGCTCTAGGTGGCGTAAACGTATCACTGTTTTTTTTTTTATCTTGGATCAGTACTCAAGGGATGACCCCTACATATGCAGCGCATTGTAACAGAGCTAGGAAAATAGTTTATGAGGAGGGGGAAAGAGGGAGTAGTGTTTGTGAACATTTGAATTGAACTTTCCAACATCATAACAGACAGGAAACACGTCTGTGGGCAACCTATTCCATAGGCGAAGCGTACGGCTGAAAAGCGAACCCTCTCTGTAATGCGTTGTACGATTCCCCAGGTAATCGGCCACAAATAGATGAGCTCTGGACGATGAACACGTGCTATGTACGAGGGCAGTTCGGAAACTTCTTAGCCTATCAATAGCTATTTTTTCAAAAATATTTTTATTTTTCAATATAATCTCCTGAAACTTCAATACACTTAGTCCAACGCTTTTCTAGCAGTTCTATCCCTTGATTAAAATAGTTTTCCTCAAGGTCTTCAAATTCGTGGTTTACAACTGTAATTGCATCTTTATTTGAGGTAAAACACTTGCCAGCAAGGAATTTTTTTAGATTTGGGAACAGGTAAAAGTCACTGGAAGCTAAATCAGGACAACAAGGTGGGTGGTCAAGCAACTCGTACTTTAATTCGTTGATTTTAGTCATTGTTAAAACACTCTTGCGCGCTGGTGCGTTGTCTTGATGAAAAGTTATTTTTTTGTGTTGTAAACCAGAACGGTTTTCTTGAATTTGTACATTTAATTGGTCCAAAATGTTTCAATAGTACTCTGAATTTATTGTTTTACCCTTTTGCAGATAGTCAATCAATAAAATACCTTTTAAGTCCCAAAAAACCGTTGCCATAACCTTACCAGCCGATTGAATTGTTTTTGACTTCTTTGGGGCACTTCCTCCTGCTTCAGTCCATTGTTTGGATTGTTCTTTTGTCTCTGGAGTATAGTGGTGGATCCATGTCTCATCAACAGTTATGAAACGACGCTTAAAATGCACTTTATTTCGCTTATAACGATCCAAACAAGCTTGAGAAATGTTTATTCTTATGCGTTTTTGGTCGACTGTTAACAAATGCTGTACCCATCTTGCAGATATTAGCTATTTCACGCACTTTTATTCGTCGATCATTTAATACCATATCATGCACTTTGGCTACAATTTAATTTGTTGTTGCTGTTTTTGGACGTCCACTACGTGGTTCATCTTCAATGCTTGTACGACCACGTTTAAATTCAGCAACCTAACTTTTTACTGTTGCATATGAAGGAGCACTTTCAAATAACAAATTTACCATATCATTATGGAATTCTTGTTCCGATAAACCTTTTTTATGTAAATATTTAATGACACCACACATTTCTAATTTTTCCACTGTAAAAAAATCGGATCGAAACAAAATTTAACATGTGTTCATAGCAGAGGTGGAAGTTTCCAAAACACTTAACTTTATTCTGTTTATACCGCGACCTCGCAGAAATGTGCGAATTTCATGAACAAGATCCCTAATCTCGTCAGAGCAAAATCCATTGTGTTTCATCACAAATACTACCAAAATTCAACGTGAGAAGTTGTATGAACAACACTGTTTGTTATATTCTTATACTAAATTACAACAACTGACACCTTATTGCTTGGCGCAATAATTGCTCAAGCAATCAGTAGAACAATCATTGCGCAATAGATTACTACCTATAGCAATTTGCGGTCTACACATCACAAATTTTATGGACGCAATCACATTTGACACTTGCCGCAATAAATATTGTTATGTGGAGACGCCAGGTTACGGAAACTTATTATTGTTTTTTCCCACTTTTTGGATATTTAATTATTCTTAGATGGCTAGCAACTCTAAAGTCCCGGGTCTAGCACATAAATGTCGCTAGTTTTATTGCAGTCACCTTTTTTCAGTTAAGAGTGACGTTACTTTTGTTATTTTAAAACAATGGATCAAAAACAATTTCGTGTTTTTCTTGATGAAAAAAAGTACTGTTCAAGCGAAGTGTTATGAGGACTCCGCTCTATCAGAAATAACAATAAAACGTTGGTTTGCTGACTTTAAACGTGGTCGTAGAAACACCGATGATGCAAAATGCAGTGGACGTCCAAATGAGGCGGTAACACCAGAAAACATAAACAAATCCACAAAATCGTTAACTTGAAACGATAAAAATTGAGTTTATGTGGATTATTTTGATTTCTTTTCAAGCTCTTTGAAATTTTCATTTATCGTTTTTTTTTTTTTTTTTTTTGCTCAACTACAAACATAAAATAATTAATAAATTTGTTTTTTATAGTATTGGCTTAGCTGATAAGGCTTATCATAAAACATTTGTACAACGGGTTATATATACCATAACCCGTTGTACAAATGTACAAACCAAAAATTTAATTTAAAAATTATAAAAAGTTCATCAAAAATTCAATAAATTTATATTTACATCTCTGGGTACGGAGCATATTAAAATACAAAAATATGTATGTTAATAAATAAAATAAATACCGCTAGTTCTGAGACAGCAAACGCTGTACAAACAATGTGGGCAATTAACAAAATGCATATGTGATTCAATATGAGATGAATATAGATAGAAAATAATTAAATGCTCGGTGGCTTAGTGGTTAAAGCAGTAGATCATGATACGTCATGACCCGAGTTCAAATCCCAGTGGGTGCTGATGAGTAGTGTAGCGACTACGAAACAGCTAGTTTTCCCCCAGCCAAAGATTTGATTATTATTTTTCTTGTCTTCTTCAATCAAAATTATTGATCACAGCAGATTTGTATTGTAAAAAATCCTTCTTAAGAAAAAAACTTAAGAAAGGAAAAACCTGAACTATAACCCGTTGTACAAATGTACAAACCAAAAATTTGATTTAAAAACTATAAAAAGTTCATCAAAAATTCAATAAATTTATAATTTGATTTATTGTTTATATGGCCTTGTTTTTATGGATGACAAAAGTCAGTGTCATGAACATGCACTCACTTCTGCTCGACACTGTAGGTATCGCAAGCGTGAAGAAGTGAATTTGTGTAGCTGAACTTTTGTGGTGGCGTTCGGAACGCATTATCCACTCCTTAAAACGAGAGTTTGTAGCGTTTTTATTACCATTTTTACCAGCATCTGAGTAGCACCGCCGCACTAAAAGTATAACATAATTTGCCTACTAAACTTAAAATAGATTGCTACTGTATATTCCTGAATCTATTCTAATATCCTAAGCCTGTTTAAATATAATGAAAAATTATCATTCTGCATAATCTATAAGCGTTTAATTACCTGATGGGTTAAATTACTTAATTATCGGTTTAGTGATAAGTCGGGCGAGGGACTAAAAGTTGGGAATAAGCTAAGGGGTTTAGGTACCAATTGAGTAAACACTAGATAACTTCACTCAACTTTAAATCAAAATACTTATGTATTACTTTATTTTCAAAAGATAAGTTAAATGGTTACATAAATACTTATCGGCTTTTTAACGACCTTCTTGGGAACTTGTCGATACGAGTGTGAACCGGAAAATTACCAAAAATTCCAGTTTTAAGTTCAGAAAATGTTCGCTCTTTCGTCAAAAAATCGTTAAGTTGTGTCACAAAATCGTTAACTAACCAAAAAATATAATAGTTATTCAATTCAGACTTGGGATTATTAAATAAAAATAGATTAACCTAAATTTGTTCCTTAGGACATGTGCGAAACGGTAGCAACGTACTCTCGTAAATAAAATTTCGACATTTATTATCTCTAGGGGCTAATATAAATTTTGACAATAGGATAGACATATTTGAGATGTAGGAATTTGATTGAAATAAATTATAATTGAAAATTTTATTATTAAAAGTGTAAAAGTCAAATACTATTAAATTGAAAAAATGGCTTCACGAGTATTATAATTATTTTTTAATTTATTCATCTTTATTTATTTTTTTACAAGTTTTATTAAAATTTTTTTCGTTTTTATAAAAATTTTATCTTATTCCATGTTCCGTTCGGAAACGGAATTGAATTCTTTTTTACTTCTTCAAAAAACTAAAAAACTTTTCGAAATGAAATCATTTCTAATTGCAAGAATGAAACTAGCAAACAAACGCCAAATAGGTGTTTTGAGAAACGTAGAACGCAAGAAGTATGGTTTTGCGATTTCAAATCGCCAAATAAGTGTTCTGGAAAATGCATATCGCTTGAAATTGGTAATTTCAACTCGCATATGTATATTGAAGTGAACTGATTGAATTTGCTAAAACTGAACTCGCAAAAGGCAATAAAATTATTCACAATTAAAATTTAATACGTTTTCTTTTTATTTCAATAAAAAGTTTAAAAAATTTTACACATTTTCAATTAAAAACATTAAAATAAAAAATTTTCCTATTTGTTTTCATACATATGTACACTGTGGTGCAAAATTGAGCCAATGTAAGCCAAACCTTTATGAATGATCTTCTATTTTTCTCTTTTTTTCGTCTAATAAAAAAATATTTACATTTTACTAATCCATATTATCTTTTCTCTTAAAAAAATGGATAAACACTATATTATCCGGTTCTCTTATCCAGAATAAATCGATCTCTTTGATTCAATTGCATTGGCTCACTTTTGCACCAGCCAAAAAATACTCAATTAACGGTGCTTAAGAAGATGAATTTTTGCATTTATCATTATTATTAGTTTAAAAAGCACAAAGTTAGTGTACATACTATAGTGAAAATTAAATAAAAATTAAATGAAGCCATTATCGACCGATTTAAAAAACTCAGTTGTAGAAAAGGCCAGAAATGGTGCTTCTACAAGAAAAATAGCGAATTTTTATAAAATTGGACAGCGTTCAGTGGCTAGAATAATTGCCAGTTACAAGAATTCCTACCCGGATGAAAGTTTTACCATAAAAAGTGGAAGGCCCAAAAAAATTACTGATGCTGAGGCCAGAGCCCTTGGACGTTCACTGGCTTGTGGAAAAATTAATAGCACGAAAGAAGCTGTTTCTGCCTGTTCTGTAGAAGTTAGCAGATGGACCGTTCAAAGGGCTCTTAAAAGTGCAGGATACAAAGCATCCATAAAAAAGAAAAAACCGAAATTGTCACAAAAAAACGTAAAATCGCGTAAATCTTTTTTTGAAAAGTACAAGTCATATACGGTACAAGATTGGCACACGGTGAGCATTTGTTTTAACTTCTTTTTTCATACATATGACCTTTTCTATTTATCTTTTAGGTTATATGGTCAGATGAGACCAAAATCAACAGATACCAATCGGATGGGAAGGTTTGGTATTGGGCCAAACCTTCATCCACTCCAAATCCGGCTCATGTTTCTCAAACCATTAAGCATGGAGGTGGTTCGCTTATGGTATGGGGATGTATAACCCCTGATGGGGTGAGCCCAATTGTACGTATTGAGGGCATAATGCGTAAGGAAGATTATCTTCGCATTTTGCAAGATAATTTGGCTTTAGCGGTGGCCAAAATGCCAGACAGGCCAGAAAATATAATTTTCCAACACGACAACGACCCGAAACACTCTGCCAAAATTGTGAGGGAATGGCTCAGTTCTCAGATATTTGATGTCATGGAGTGGCCACCGAAGAGTCCAGACCTGAACCCAATAGAAAACTTGTGGGCTTTTTTGAAGAGACGGTTGGCAGATTATGAAGAAGCACCGAAAAGTATTAATGAGCTGTGGGAAAGGGTTCAGGCTGAATGGAGCAAAATCCCTGTGGATTATGTGGCTAACCTTTACCAATCTATGCCAAATAGGATGGATCAATTGAAAAAATCAAAGGGATACTGGACAAACTATTAAATTTGGAATAGCAAACTCTTGGTGCAAAAGTGTGCCAATGGTTAAAAAACCAAAACGTTATCTTTTTACATAAAGTTAAGTTAGGAATAAATGTTTTTGTTATTGTTTTATATTTAGTATATATTGTTTATTTTTGATATAAAAAAAAAATTTAGAAAAAATTTTGTTAAAACACTAAAATAGTTTGATTTCAAAATTGTTTAAAATATTGGCTCAATTTTGCACCACAGTGTACGTATGTAAAACACATGTTGTATTTTTTCGGGTAAAAACTCCCAAACACCAGTAAAACCCGCGTTCCTGAGAACACCTAAAAATCAATTAAACATTTTTCAGAACGCTTTGCCGTTTCAGAACGCGCGTTTCCCGGAACATGACTGTAGTATTATCTTATAGAATTAATTTTATTCTGAAAAAGTTTTGAATTTGCGTTTTTTGAAGAATTAAAAACCCGATTCAATTCCATTTCCGAACGGAAGTGAATTCTGTGACATGGCCGATAATATTTTTTCACACAGCTAAAATATGAAATTTCTTTACCACAGAAAAATTATTTTTCACCATAGTACTTTGCTACCATTTCACACACGTCCTTAATATGAATATACATATAATACAAGTTTAAAAAATTAGATTTTAACAATTTGAAAAAGTTACAATAAAAAATTCATTTGTTCCGGTAATAGAAAAAAATAATAATAATTAGCTGGAAATACTTCAAACAATAAGCCAACGCCAATATTGAAGTCACAATAAAATCTCTGAATTCAACGTGCTCTGCAATTTCTACACTGCTTGGTCAATCGCACACATATACACTAAAACAGAAGCGGAGCTCATTTGGGATATATAGGGTGACAAATTTTTAAATACGATGTCAGTCACGATGTTGCGATGGAGCGTTTCCGCACTGTTTGAACATCAAAAACCATTACATTGCCCCCAGGGTAACCTTATCCACGCATGAGATAATTGAAGCATTTTTTTTTTTTTTTTTTTTTTAATTCTGAGAACACAAGACTTTATTTTGAACAACGTGTTCACACGATAGAAGACATCTGGATGACAAACTCTTTAAAAATAAAATCAGCATATTTAGTCTACCGTTCAATGCTCTTAATAAAACTTTGTGTCAACTATTACGTTTTTTATTTAAGTTTGAAAATATCATATACCCATATACTCGTATTATACCACCTTCATTTCCAGTTTTAATTACTACATTTTTTTTCTTTTTATTTCATTTTACACTATTAAATTAATATTTATTGTTTCCTAAAATAATATATTTGAATTCACTACAAATTGTTTCTGTAGATGAAATTATGATAAACATTTTTACAAGGACACAATCCATATTTATATTTTTACTACCATAAAAAATAAATAACTTGTTAATATCTATGTATGTGTGTGGACAAAAAACTTTATATCGAACTGAACAAATGTTAATTACTTGACATTATTTTTAAAGGCAACTGCAACGAAAAACAACAAGGTGTCAACTGCATGCAACCAATAACAGGTAAAAGCAGTTGCGCTCAAATGCGATACAAGTTTAAACTTTTTGGACAGTTTATAAAAATATGTAATTTATAGAGTTGAAACGTTAAAACAATGAGGCAAATATAACAGTATTTAAAGTATTTTACTAAAATTATTACATTAAACACATTCAGACCAAAATAGTACATATGTATATGCTAGCAGATTAGTCCTACCAATATAACACCTGAAACACAACATACAAGAGAAGATTTTTCTTAACAGGCTTTATTGGCATTACATGCAGTGTGTCAGAGATCTGGTTGACCTAAAAGTTATTAATAATTAAAGAGAAGTGATATGTGTTTTTTTAAAACTTACATTTACCACTGGGTATAGATAAATATGTATGCAAGTACTTTTATCTAATGTGTGAATGGATTGGTAAGTGCTAATATAAAAAAATTAACAATTCAATATGAACTGATTCAATTATAAATTTAGGCTTCCTAATACAATAAAATGCCTTTCAGCACAAAACCACTTTACAAGTAACCACATCCTTTTACATAAAAAGTAATTTTTTTCATTTTTCGTTTGGGTTTCTCCTCTCTAAAGAGTCGTGTAAGAACTAAAGTAGAATGGGATGCCTTTTAACTTTTACTTTTGTTGACAAATGAACTTATCTAACTGCTACTTTATTTGTTGTTTGTCATTTTTTATTACGTTAATCTTTGTTTACCAAACTCATAAGTGTTTAGGGTTATTTGTGAATTGTTAGCACACAAAGGAAATATGTTGACACTTGCATGTAACTGAAGTGTTCCCAGCAATAAAAACGCTCAGTTCAAAAGAAAAAAAAACCGTAATATTTTTAATATAAGTATTAACTTTACAGAGTACTAAAGCCACTTTATCTACTCAGACTGGCATACATACAGACATACATATGTATGTACATACAATGTGAGTGGCCTGGTAAATCAAAGTGGCAAGAAAAGTACTTTAATGTTTTAGTAAAAAATTATTATAAAAAACTCAAGCCGCTAGTCACAATTGTCATAAAAATGTTTGATAAAAGAATAATTTAGGCTGCACGCTTTTATTACTCTAAATATTTAAGACATTTAAAACAACTCCTACCTCTCAAATATAGTCAGAAGGTAAGGAAGTCTGAAACTCATTTGTGAACCAATACAAAATTACCCAATTAAATAGCAAATAAAAGTAGGAAAGTATAGACTTTGACTAGGTGATGCATATACTTTTTCCACGAGTTCTTTTTGCTTAAACCTATTTTCCTAGTTCTAGTACAATGTACTGCATATATAGGAGTCATCCCCTGAGTACTGGTCTAAGAAATATATAAAAAGTAATTGAAAATTATATTAAATTAAGTATGTATATACCTAAATACTCCATAGATTAAACAAACAGTTTCATTTATAAATATTTGTATATAGACATCTGGAGCAGAAGTTTTGATCGCAATAAAATAGCCCAGTTGGCCGTGTGTGCACGCGTCATCGACAGCGGCTGCAGGACCTGTCGTATTTACTAGACGACACATTAGCAACAGCCCAGGCCAATTATTGACGACTTCTTTGAACAAAGGGCACTTCATTAGTGCACGAAAATTGTATTGGCAATGACATCGGAATTGTCATCGACGACTAATTTAGTGAAATTGTTACCATAGTTGTCGTTAACGGCACCGAAGATTATGCCTTCGCAGTTTTCACGAAGATTTTTATACCTACTGTATGTGAAGTTTCTTCTACTCTACTTATACTCACGAGCATAGCAAATTGGGATCTTGGCCGATGCTGCAATAAATCGAAAGCTCTACATCGTATTCACTAAAAAATCGTTTAACCCCATAGATGCCAAAATAGTCATAGTAGTTAATCCTTTTGATTTTTGCTAAAAAATCATTATAGTTGATCGCTGAAGTCTAAAATGTTGTCATTCATAAAAATCAACCAAAAACTCAATTTTTAATTTTCAAGGTACGTCTTTTTGCGTTTTAGCTAACGATATAAGTATATATTCGGCCATGTCACAGAATTCACTTCCGTTCGGAAATGAAATTGAATCTTGTTTTTAATTCTCAAAAAACGAAAATCTAAAACTTATTTCGGAATGAAATCTATGCTATAAGACAATACTAGTCTTATTCTTGCAATTACAAATGATTTCATTACGAAAATTATTCAGTTCTTCGTTTTTTGAAGAAGTAAAAAAATAATTCAATTCCGTTTCCGAACGAAATTAAACTTTGTGACATGGCTGATTATTACCAATTTTGAAAAGTTTGGCTCAATGAGTCGTAACAGCTTCTATGCATATGACGTCATTGTTTATTTAGGCCGCTTAGTTTAAAACGGTATACATATATATAGGGTGTTTTTTTAAGCCCGATAGAACTTGAAATTGTAAAAAAATAACACAAAAAATTAAATTGTAATCAAAATTTTTTTTTATTCGAAAGATCAATACGTGACATTAACATTTGAAAATTATTTCGGGCATATGGGTACCGCGGCTGTTCTTGACGAAGCGCATTCTGGACGTCCAATTTTGGGCCACTTTTTCGAGCACTGCTGGCCGTATGTCACGAACAACACGAACAATGCTGGCCTCCAAGGCGTCAATTGTTGCTGGTTTATCAGCATAAACCAGTGACTTCACGTAGCCCCACAGGAAATAATCGAGAGGTGTCAAATCGCACAACCTTGGAGGCCAATTGACAGGTCCATTTCTCGAAATCAACTTATCGCCAAATTTTGATTTCAGTAAGTCGATGGTTGCGTTCGCCGTATGGCACGTAGCGCCATCCTGTTGAAACCACATCTCCTCCGGATCAATGTCATCCATATTTTCAAACAAAAAATCATTGATCATGGTGCGGTAACGATCTCCATTGACCGTAACGCGAGCTCCGGCCTCATTTTTGAAGAAATAAGGTCCGATGATGCCACCAGCATGAAAACCGCACCAAACAGTGCATTTTTCTGGATGTAATGGAGTCTGTAGGGTCTCTTGTGGATTGGTCTCACTCCATATGCGGCAATTTTGCTTATTAACAAACCCGTTAAGCCAAAAATGCGCCTCATCGCTGAACACAATTTTGCGATAAAACAACGGGTCTGATTTTCAAAGTAAATTTGGATAATTTCGTAGCGTTGTTCAAGCGTGAGTCTATTCATGATGATTTGTCAGAGTATACTGAAACAAATAAAAAAAATGTTTCATCAAAATTTAATTTTTTGTGTTACTTTTTACAATTTAAAGTTCTATCTAGCTTAAAAAAACACCCTATACATACATAGATACCCGAACAAATCATATTTCGCATAATTACATTACGGTGTATGCACTTTATGAGTTAAATTTCTTCTTTTTATACAACGCTTTTCTTAATTTTACAAAAAAAAAAAAACAAATCAAAATTGCAATAGTTTGAAACATTAGTACTATTTTTTAGTATAAATATTATTAAAGCTGCCTTGGTTAATATGAAATATAACCATCATAAAAAAAAACTGTTAAAACAATTTTTGTCATAATCTTCTTTATACAGTACTTTTGTAGTGATTATTAACAATAACGACTCTGTTTTAATAGTACCGACATACAAAATAGGTTGCCACACTCAATTTGTTACCATAAACCCGCCAAAGAACATAACCACGAACTTTGTTGCTGCATATGGCTTGTCGAAACGGTGGCCGACATTTCTTTTCTGTGATGATAACTATCAAAAGTGCCCACATACACACCCATTTTTTATTATTGTTTACAAATTGAAAAAGTTTTTGAAAAAAAAAATGTTCCAATAATATTTTTCAAACACCAAAACAGCTTCAAGCACAACAGACAGCTTTTTATTGATCTTTATTTATATATTTAATTTATTGCACGAGTTTTAAATGCAAAACCTTATTGAAAAATTATTTATAAAATAAAAACACATGTAAAAATAAACGTTTGTTTTTTTATTTTCTTTTCTTTGACAGTTATCAACACAAAGCAACAATAAAAATCCATGTCGTTTTTTTTATTGTTGGGTTGTTGTAGTTCCGCTTTTACCTGTTATATTATTGTACCATGGCTTGTATATGATATGTATGCATGTATTATAGCACAGATATAAACAGAAAACTAAACTTGCATTTATATACAATTTTAATTTAAATGAAAATTTACTAATTGTGTGTTTAAATACGCCAAAGTAAAAAAACTGAGCCTAAAAAAAGACACATTTACATGGTAGCAAAAATATCAAAATTTGTCAAAAATGTTTGTAGAATAAAGAAAATCTTACCGGCTATAAACAAAATGTATTCAGTGAGAGAGAAATCCAAATGCGAAAACTGACATTTGGTTGGTAAATCTTTATTTTGTAAACCATTTAAGAAAACTCTGTATTTTGTAAATGTTGTAGAAGTGTAACCATCAGTAATTCTATTAGACTTTTATAATAATACTTTGATTATACTCATCTTACAAATGTAAACATGAAAAATACTTACATGTATTTGATTGCTTTTTTTAAGTACGGAGAGAGTTTCGTAATATTTTGCTCTCACAAAATTTAAATAAACGTGCCTTTAAGTCTGCTTTTACATATGGATAGACGATGGGCACATTTTTCCATTTTTCTTTTGGTGTTGCCTTAGACATTTACGAAATTAATAGACAGACAGAAACTGGTCGTTACTTTTCGTTCTTTTTTGTTGTTGTTGTTTTTTTAAGCACAGCTAGTGTGCTTATATGAAGTTGATACTGATATGAGAAAAATGATATGAAGCAACAGCATATGAAATGCGAAAAGTTAAAAAGAGCAACTAAAAATGTCCACAAATGTCTAGTACAGAGAGTCGTGTACTACATACTCTTCCCCACCGACAATTTTCGTTACAGCACCATCAAATTTCGTCTGTCTGCCCATTGTCTTTCCAAATGTAAAAGCGCTCTAACCGGCTGAAGTCTTTCTTTCTATATGATGAAACAGAACTAGGGCATGACGTTTTTCTCCATACAATTTGGCATAAAATAACGCCAGAGAATGCGGTCGTAAAATAGAATCTATTTTAATTTGGTAGCGATTTTTCTTATGCTCTCACTTTGAAGCAGAAAAGCTTTCAACAATATTACCACACTTTTAGTAAATTTCATACATTTTGTAAACAAAATCAAAGCTTCAAAAGCTTTAGTGCGAAGAAAAATAAAAATAAAAGAAAAAGCTTTTTCTTACCGAACTAAAAAGAAGTTGCAGCCGTCGTTTCAATTATGTGCCTGTTTTCTCTGAGAGTCGTTTTTGCTTGAAGTTGCGGACGTATTCTGTTTCATCATTATGATATAAAAAACGTTTTGATAGGAAAAATCGTTTTTTTTCCCGGCATTTCAATGTTTCCACAATTAAGTGGCAGCACTAATGCGCAAACAACAACAGCTGTCTTTGATACAGCTGTAATAATATTTCTTTAGTTAATTTGTGCGTGATATCAGATAAAACGCTTTTTACATTGTTTGCCGGTTGCGCGTCTTAAAATAATTATAATAAATTCTTAGCGTACATAATTTTGTCTCCAGAAAATTGTAGAATTAATTAACTACTATGACGCAAGATATACTTATGTCGAACGAAGAATCTTTGATTCCCACTAACGACTCGGCCCACAATCAATTGCAACAATTTTGTTTGTTGGCCAAAACGGCTCATGGTGCTGCTATCTTGGAGCTCATTAAACAAGTTTTGGAAGCTCCTGGTATTTACGTGTTTGGCGAGTTGTTGATTATGCCGAGTATACAAGAGGTTGCTATTAAATTATGCATATATGAATTGTTTTTAAATTGATGTATTGATTAAATTAGCTCAAAACTGGTGACCATGTTAAATACTTTAACACCCTCAACTTATTTGCTTATGGCACTTACAAACAATATCGTAGAAATGTGGAGGATTATTTGGAATTAACTCCAGCTATGCAGAAAAAATTGCAACATTTAACCATCATTTCTCTGGCTATAAAAAACAAATGTATTCCATATGGAGTATTGTTGGAAGAATTGGAAATAAATAATGTTCGCCATCTGGAAGATGTTATAATAGAAGCAATCTATGCAGGTTAGTTAGAGAGATAATAAACAAAGATGTTTTAACTGTAAATATCTGCTACAAACAAAAATTTATATACGAACATTAAAACATTGATGTTTGTGGGTTGAAATTTTCTTTTATACACATATATACAAAAGCTGCCTGGTTTGAAAACTTTTTTAGAAATTTCACTGTTGCCACTTTTGTATATTTCTGTTGTGTTGTATATTTCTTTTGTATGGAAATAGCCATAAATAACGAACAATGTTGTTGCAAATTAAAAGAAATAAATGAATTAAAATTTATTGCTTGAAGAATTAAAGTGAAATGGAAAAGAAAACATAACAAACGTATGCAGTAAACTATTCAAAATTAAGATTTTATTGTGATGTAAAATAATGTGAGCCAATTGCGCTACAATTTTGTTTTTATTAATTTGTTAAATTTTTGTTGAACTTTTATAATTTTTTTAAATTAAAAATTGTTTGGTTTGTACATATGTACAACAGGTTTTTAGTTCAAGTTTTTCCTTTCTTAATTTTTTTCTTAAGAAGGATTTTTTTTACAATACAAATTTGCTGTGATCAATAATTTTGATTGAAGAAGACAAGAAAAATAATAATCAAATCTTTAGCTGGGGGACAACTAGCTGTTTCGTAGTCGCTACACTACTCATCAGCACCCACTGGGATTTGAACTCGGGACATGACGTATCATGATCTACTGCTTTAACCACTAAGCCACCGAGCATTTAATTATTTTCTATCTATATTCATCTCATATTGAATCACATATGCATTTTGTTAATTGCCCACATTGTTTGTACAGCGTTTGCTGTCTCAGAACTAGCGGTATTTATTTTATTTATTAACATACATATTTTTTGTATTTTAATATTCTCCGGACCCAGAGATGTAAATATTAATTTGTTAAATTTTTGTTGAACTTTTATAATTTTTTTAAATTAAAAATTGTTTGGTTTGTACATATGTACAACAGGTTTTTAGTTCAAGTTTTTCCTTTCTTAATTTTTTTCTTAAGAAGGATTTTTTTTACAATACAAATTTGCTGTGATCAATAATTTTGATTGAAGAAGACAAGAAAAATAATAATCAAATCTTTAGCTGGGGGACAACTAGCTGTTTCGTAGTCGCTACACTACTCATCAGCACCCACTGGGATTTGAACTCGGGACATGACGTATCATGATCTACTGCTTTAACCACTAAGCCACCGAGCATTTAATTATTTTCTATCTATATTCATCTCATATTGAATCACATATGCATTTTGTTAATTGCCCACATTGTTTGTACAGCGTTTGCTGTCTCAGAACTAGCGGTATTTATTTTATTTATTAACATACATATTTTTTGTATTTTAATATTCTCCGGACCCAGAGATGTAAATATTAATTTGTTAAATTTTTGTTGAACTTTTATAATTTTTTTAAATTAAAAATTGTTTGGTTTGTACATATGTACAACAGGTTTTTAGTTCAAGTTTTTCCTTTCTTAATTTTTTTCTTAAGAAGGATTTTTTTTACAATACAAATTTGCTGTGATCAATAATTTTGATTGAAGAAGACAAGAAAAATAATAATCAAATCTTTAGCTGGGGGACAACTAGCTGTTTCGTAGTCGCTACACTACTCATCAGCACCCACTGGTGTAGCGACTACGAAACAGCTAGTTGTCCCCCAGCTAAAGATTTGATTATTATTTTTCTTGTCTTCTTCAATCAAAATTATTGATCACAGCAAATTTGTATTGTAAAAAAAATCCTTCTTAAGAAAAAAATTAAGAAAGGAAAAACTTGAACTAAAAACCTGTTGTACATATGTACAAACCAAACAATTTTTAATTTAAAAAAATTATAAAAGTTCAACAAAAATTTAACAAATTAATATTTACATCTCTGGGTCCGGAGAATATTAAAATACAAAAAATATGTATGTTAATAAATAAAATAAATACCGCTAGTTCTGAGACAGCAAACGCTGTACAAACAATGTGGGCAATTAACAAAATGCATATGTGATTCAATATGAGATGAATATAGATAGAAAATAATTAAATGCTCGGTGGCTTAGTGGTTAAAGCAGTAGATCATGATACGTCATGTCCCGAGTTCAAATCCCAGTGGGTGCTGATGAGTAGTGTAGCGACTACGAAACAGCTAGTTGTCCCCCAGCTAAAGATTTGATTATTATTTTTCTTGTCTTCTTCAATCAAAATTATTGATCACAGCAAATTTGTATTGTAAAAAAAATCCTTCTTAAGAAAAAAATTAAGAAAGGAAAAACTTGAACTAAAAACCTGTTGTACATATGTACAAACCAAACAATTTTTAATTAAAAAAAATTTTGTTTTTATATTAATATTCTTAGATCTTTGTTAAATAGATTTAGTTTTTGCATATTGAGATAATTGCTTTTTGTTTTAATTTAAAATTTTTAGTCTTATTTTTCATTATTTTACCAACAATTTCTTGGCATCGTCGGAAAAAATTAAAATTGATGTAATTAAAAGAATTTAATGTTTTTAATTGTTGTTTATAACAATTTTAGTTCTTCCTGACGATACTAATAAATTTTTGGCAAAATATTGTAAAATAAACGATTAAAAATTGTTAATTATTTACAAAAAACAATATCTCAAGCTGTAAAAATTAAATCAATCGATGCGCAACTTAAAAACTAATGTTATTTGGTTATTTTATACTCTGCACAATGTCTGCATTGGGGATTCACAAATTTTTTTTCGTATTTTTTTTTTTTTTTTCAAAATTACAATAGACACTGGTAACCTACTACTGTTACTTTGTAGCTGGTGTCGTTCTAATTCGCGGAAATTTCTAATATTCCAAGCTTAATTTTTAGTTAATAAACATTAAAAAAAATACAAATAGACACTGGTAACCTACTACTGTTACTTTGTAGCTGGTGTCGTTCTAATTCGCGGAAATTTCTAATATTCCAAGCTTTATTTTTAGTTAATAAACATTAAAAAAATACAAAAAAAAAAAAAAAAAATCAATATTTTTATGTAAAAGGAACACAGAAAATATTTTATTCAAATTCGTTGTAGTATGCGACAGTTTTTGACATGTACTTAAAACATAAATGTGATCTCTCATTCTTTCGGTATTTTATATGATCTATTCTTATTGCAATGGAACTCTGCCACTGCAAATATAAGTTTGACGTCTTTTGTACTTAGTGTTTTCTTTACATTTATTTTCTGTTCAGTTTTCTTAAAAAGTATGTTATTATTTAGAGAAACGGTAGTTTTTCAAGTGGACACGTTATTAAAACATTTTCAGTTATGCTATTTAAATAACATTATTTTAATATTTAATTTCATTTTTTTGTGAAAACTTATAGCTAAGTATGCTTTAAATAATATTGGCAAAACTGTATACCAATATTAGTCACCAGTTATGGGAAAAATACCAAGTTGTTCCGAAGAAGAAGGGGAGGTAATGATTAATCTCAGAGGCTCCGGAAAGAAGGTGAATGAATTTTCTCAATTACTTGCTTGCTAAAATAATGTTCCCAGAGCTTCCAAACCTCGTAAAACCACAGCCAGAGATTATCAAATAGTGAGATTAGTAAGGGGTCTAAAGCTGAACGATTTAAAAGTTATAAAAAATTAAAAGTTGAATTAGAGGCATCATATGGTATCTGTATATTATCTAGAATGCGGGTAAATGAAGGTGCATTAAGTGAATGCATCGCACAGTAAAACCTTTCGTCTACAAAAAAAAAAAAAAAAAAAAAAAAAAAAAAAAAAAAAAAAATTTAAATCCCGATTGGATTTTGTTAGAAAAACATTAAGAAACCAATGGGATTTTGGAAAAATATTTTATGAAGTGACGAGTCCAAGTTTTGCCGATGGCGATCAGATGTAAAACGCTATGTACTGCGTCTAGTTAACCAACAACACAATCTCAGATATACGAGTACTATCAAAACAGTAAATTAATTAATATCAATAATATTTTAATTATAGGGCCTGAACAAATTTAGGGATGTACATTTGTGCTAACAATGAACAAATTTAAGGATATAAATTAGTGTATGTTTAAAAAATAGTCACATACCTATCTATATATACATGAGATCCCCCTATTTTTTACCACGTGACAGACGAAAAAGTTATAAGATAATATTTTAGCGTTAAAAAACAACGAAAAATAAAAGGTATGTATTAATGTTAAATAGTCGAACTTATTTTAATATTTCTTATATTATATGGTGGGTTGGTACCATTCGTCTGGCTGAAGTTCAATCCTGGCTAAAGCCAAGAAATATTTTTATTTTTAATTACAACAATGATTGCCGCGATCAATAACTTTTGATCAAAGAAGACAGGAAAAAATAATTGAATACACTAAAGCTGGGGGACAACTAGCTGTTCCACAGTCGCTACACTGCTCATCAGCACCCACTAGGATTCGAACTCAGTACCATGTTTACATGGTTTACAAAATCAATCAAATTTGTTACTTCAATCGAAATGATACATGTTCCAGCGCCTTTTTTCGTTGCTATCTAGAGCAATAAAATTTTTCAGCAGGTAAAATCAATTAATATTGAAGACAGCAATTGCCTGCTTTTACAATTGGATTTCTGAAAATACTGTTCAGCTGTTGGATTTGTCAAACCCACTAAAATAAAAATATTTTATCTGAACACACCAATAACCATACAAATATCCTTGTGGCAGTTTTTCTCTAAGCTCTAACATACATACATAGAAATCTCTCTCCGACCTCGCTTTTTATTTGCAATAGTTTTGATCGCCTTTATGTCATAATCCCGTTTTATTATTCAAGCTATTCGGTTTGTATGCAAAACTACATGTGCATTTGAAAGTGCAATAAAAAAGAAAAATTTCATGCAAAATTACGTTTTTTATATCCACTAACAAACAACTCTCCTCTAATACTGTTTCATTTTTTTTTAATAAAAACGGAAATAAACGATAATGGATTTTTTTCCGCCCTAAAACTGCACTTTAGGCTTTTGTGTTAGATTGTTAATAACTTTTTTTAGCGGTTAAATAACAAAAAAAAAAATAAATAAATAAAAAAAATTTATACATTTTAGTCCAACCATCAACTCTAAAATACTGTTTGAATTCGCTTATATACAAACGTCAATAAACGAGTTAATAAAACATAAATTTTACTCTACCAAAGCTGTACTTTTTTCAGTTTTTTTTTTAATTGCTTTTGCATGAACAACTAAATTTATAAAATCAATTGCAATTTTGGTTAAAGTAACGACAAATACATTTTTTTGAATACACTAAGTTGGAATTAAAAAAAATTCTGTTTCCAATTTGAATCGCAAAGTTTGACTTAGTTTTGAAAGAGGTCAAATTATATTCAATAGTTTTGGCAAACAAATTTCCTGAGTACGCTAAAAAATTGTTAGCGAAATATTAAAAAAAATATTATTGAACTTTATTTTAAAAAAAAATTATTGTATTGCCAAATACAAGCTTAAAAAAGCTTGTGTTTTCGAGGTTTCTGTAGGTTCTTTTAGGTTAAAGAAACGCTCTGGCTGTAAAAGCTTTTCCGTGCTAATTTGTTTAACTATGCAAAATAAATCAAGTTGCTAGAAACTGTTTTAAAAAATTTTGTACTTAAGTATACAAAATGCACTGTGAAAAATCATTAAAGAGTACTGTAAATATCCGCTTTTTAAAAGCGGATATTGAACAAAATTCTACGTTGGTTAAGAGACAAAAGAAAAAAAAAATCCCAAAACCCACCAAAATACTATCCCTGCAATTTCTATGTCCAATACCAGCGTTCAGCGTTGTCAACTTTTAAAACTTCAAAATGCGCCAAAATCGGCGAAAACACGTATTTAAAAAAATATATATATTTCTTTATATTTAAAATTATTATAAAACTAATTTAGTACAAAAAGTATATTTTTATATCAAAAAATTAAAAATAAAATAAAACTCAGCAAATATAAAAAAAACAGAACTATGTACTCATTTGTAAAATATAACTCCCAGTTTACACAATCAGGTTTTCTTGATCAGTTCTACTTCAATTTCCTTTTGAACTTGCATTTACGCTCACACACAAAACATTGTGTCATCAAGTTTAATGGTGTTTTCATGTCTGATGAAAAATGCTGCCGTTTAAATGTTTACCATTTTTTCCGATTACCATCACGATTATTAGCACAAAAGAACAAAAAATGCTAACAAAGTGCCATTTAATAATAATATACATTTAGCGTTTCAAATTTATCATTACTACTTTTAACATACCAACGTTTTAATCACTATTTTTATCTTATGAAAGCTATCATCAGCAGCACCGCTTACTCATATACAATAACAAAAGAACTTCATATTTGCATAAACACGTATGAAATAAAGATGTAAAAAAGGGCAGTATCTCCACCTTACTCGAAGTACAGTGTATCACATGCTACATGTTTTGCCAGTTTTAAGTGCAACATGTCTTGAAAAGAACATGATACCCTTTAATAGTGTACGATATTTTTTAGAAAAGAACCTGTTGAACCACTATATGTAGCATAAGTGTAACATTTTTATTAGAAAAGAAAACACCATAAGAGTTTGTGCCTTCAAGTTTTCATATTTATTGACATTTCATTTTTAACTTGACGGTACGTACCGTCAACAATATAGCAAATTCTCAAAATCTTGATCAAAGAAGACAGGAAAAAATAATTCAATACACTAAAGCTGGGGGACAATCAGCTGTTTTACAGTAGTAATGATAAATTTGAAAATATTTCTTGGCTTTAGCCAGGATTGAACTCGAGCTAGACGAGTGATACCAACCCATCATCATATAATATTAGAAATATTTATTTTTTATCCTTATAAACACGAACTAACATTAAAAGTTCCTGTGAAACGTGATGCTATAGTTCATCATCATATAATATTAGAAATATTAAAATAAAGTTCGACTATTTAACATTAATACATACAGATAAAAAATAAATTTAAAAAAACCTGATTCGCTAGATCGTTAAGATAAACAGTAAACAAAAGTGGACCTAATTCATTATTATTTAGACAATTAAGCATATCGAATCTATAAATTATCGATAACTATCTTATAGAAGTGCAAATCTTCTATAACTTTTCCTTGTGTCTTGGTACTTTTAACTTACCGTTAATTTTTAAAAGACTCTGTATAAGTTCTCATCTAATAAATCATCCTCTTTGGCAATTTTACATTAAGCTCGTAATTACGAGTACTTTATGGTTAATGTGATTGCTTGCCTTATTAGCCAGTTTAGTCAAACAAATAAACTAATCAATGAATTTGCGTGAATTTTTAATAGCAATTTAAATTTTTTTGTGTTTTTGCTGCCATCTAGCTCTAGCTAGCTTCAGTATCAATCCACCCTCGCACGTGTTGATGAATATCGAAGAGTATTCACTTTTTTATCTGTCGGCTGATTATTTGGTAGTCTTGTGTTGTGATAGGCAACAAAACAAATTTTAGTTACTTACTTTTTTCAGAAAAACTGTTTTAGTTATCTTATTGAATAAAAGAAAAAATAATAATAATAAATTCCCAAAAAATTTCACTCTAGCCATACACATTCTTAAATTTCTTACTCTTCAAATTACCTCATATACCGTTATTACTTGTCTTTCTCGTTCTTCCCGAAAACATGTAGAATGCTAATTAATACAGGAGGTTTTTCCTGCTGCTTTTTTCCCTGAAACTTGTATGTACACTCCGGTTCACTTATTTAAAGGCACTAAAAATTCCATATTCAAAAGCCTGTATTTTTTGCAATTTTTAACGGATGGCAGAATTTTAAAATATAAGTGGAAGCTAGGCATCTTGCGATATAAAAAAAGTCATGCCAATAGTGGTCTCTTAACTGAAGCTTTGTTCAGACGGTTGTCAGATCTGACAATATTGTCTATTCTATGTGCTGGCAATTGCATGACAATGCACAATTGCTCCTATAATACAAATTGTCAGTTTACACGGTTGCTAGACTATTGTCAGAAAAATTCCAATTCCATTGTAACACAATTATCTGGCAATTCTATTATCTATCAATGTTGGCATGAAAAATATTGTCGGTTCAAGTATTAAACACATAGACCACAGCAGACTACACGACTTCACAACTGCAAATACTGCACCCGGTATTTGTAGTCGTGTAGTGCTGTTCTGAATTATTTTGAACATAGCAGCAACATATGTAAATTAATTTTCAAAAAAGTATACTTCAGTGTGGCCACCTTAAATTTTTTAGCTTTACAAAATTTCGTTGATTTACAGAACAAGGTCTGTTTATATCAAACTTTCATGAAAAAGTTCTCTCTAAAAAATAATGTTTCAAATAAATAAAAAGTGTAAATTAACTTAAAAAAGTTTTCGTTAGGTTACGATTACTCGTAATTCAGATTAGTTGTGCCTTCAAAGTTGAATATATAATCGCATATAACTTCTGATCTATAAAGAGAACAGTATTAAAGGAATGCAACTTTACGGCAATCTATCAAATTTTTTAAAATGTGGACCAAAATTTTTTAAAATTTTTTTATCAAAGATATGCAATTAAAACTACTCGTATGTGATCTAACATTAACTGGTATATATGTATCTAAAATCATTTCACTTATGCGTATATTTAACAATAGTACAAATAAATTTATTAATTTATGTAAAACAGCATTTAAATGTTCTTGTTTTCTTATATTAGAAAATAAAATATTTCCAAGAGCTAAATTGTTTAACATGTTTTTATACACATTGGTCACACTGTTATTATTTTGTAGTAAACAAAAATAGAAATTAAATTTTTGGTTTGCACATTTGCACAACAGGTTATAGTTCAAGTTTTTTCCGCTAGCTCTGAGACAGTAAACGCTGTACAAACAATGTGGGCAATTAAAAAAATTCATATGTGATTCAATATAAGGTGAATGTAGATAGAGAATAATTAAATGCTCGGTGGCTGAGTGGTTAAAGCAGCAGATCATGATACGTCATGACCCAAGTTCAAATCCCAATGGGTGCTGATGAGTAGTGTAGTAGCTAGTTGTCCCCCAGCTAAAGATTTTTGATTATTATTTTTCTTGTCTTCTTCAATCAAAAATTATTGATCACAGCCTATTTGTATTGTAAAAAATCCTTCTTAAGAAAAAAACTTAAGAAAGGAAAAAACTTGAACTATAACCCGTTGTACAAATGTACAAACCAAAAATTATAAAGTTCAACAAAAAATTCAATAAAATAAAATAGAAATTAGTTTATTTCCACTACAGCAAAAAGTTAGCTCGGACAACAACCTGCAGTCATGTCGTCTTGCTGTTACTGAAATAAACGTTTGCAGTTAAATGCATGTATTTTATATTTGACCTATTGAAGTCGGTTGTTTGCTGGCTTCATGTGCTTCACACGGTTGTCAGATTTTGTATGCAGCAAAAACTTTCAGCTCAATTGTCAGAATCAAAACAAAATATTTACATAAAATTTTAATTGAATAATTGGTAAATCATTGATGGAAACAGTAGCGGACCAAGAATTGACCCTTGCGTAACTTCGCTGGCTATAGGGAGCACACTAGATTTAGTATTACGGACTGAGAACGATTAGTAAGATATGACTACATGAAAGCACCCGCAGTTCGTGATATATTAAAGAAATTTGTTAATTTGTACAGAAGAATTCTATGGTTAACAGAATCAAAAGCCTTTGAGGTGTCCAGCAGCAATAAAAATGTAATTAAGCCATTGTCCAGATTTGACCGTATGCCCTCAGACACATTTATAAGCAATGTAATACAGCTGGGCATTTTTCTAAATTCTGGTTGATTTTTAACCAAGAGGGTCTGCTCATCTAAGTATCAGCTTACTAGCTCATGCAATAATTTTTCAAATACCTTTCAGAATTGATATTGGGTGATACTCGCATATTTCCAGCGATTTGAGAACTTATTGGTTGTTATAACACAGTTGATTATATGGGTAATATAAGCCACAATCTTTGGCATTAATAGTTTTATAAACTTTGGATGTAGATCGTCAAAGCCAACAACATTAGATTTCACTGCTATACAAGCAGATACCAAATCAGTCGGAGCTATATGTATAAATTGAAATTGATTTGAACTCAGCTCCTCAGATAAATACAACGGTTCTCAAGTCTTTGCTGCACATGCAATGCCATGTAGTCTTTTGCGAATTGAAGTCGCTTTTGCTTACGAGGAGCAATAAGTTTCGGCTTTTCTGTAATTTCTGGTATTTAATATACAACTTTTAATGACTCTGCGTACAGATGACTTTCTTGCTTGCACTCCAGCTTGAGCTCTTATTTTTGACAAGGATAAGGAAACTTAGAAGCAATTCTGATGATTTTTCTTTTCTTATACGTAGATAAAGACGATGAAACATTTTTCCATACTCCTCGGAATCTTTGATGTAATTGGCGACAACTGTTCGGTTTCGTTCAATTTATTGTTAGCTTTTGTGCGGTTAGAATATTCTTCCGAACGGTAAACATAGATTTTTGTTCTTTAGATTAGGTTAGGTTTGACTGGCTGCCAGCTATTGTAAAGCCAGCCCACTTGGGTCCAGTCTGGTACCGTTGTGTTGCCTGGATGTGATACGTATCGCACTACATTTACATATCACTGGTCTAGAACTAACCCGAGGATCGGATAAAGGAGTCCAATTCACTTACATCGCATTCCGATGCCTCAGTCAAATCATGAAGTCTGCCTAGGTACAATGCCCTTATATAAGAAAGAGCTGGACATTGATATATGAAGTGCTCAACGCTTTCTACTTCTTCCTCGTCTTCCATTAAATGGAAGATTTAACCTCCTCGCCCGCGTCCCTATGTGCCAATGTCCCGTCAGGACCGCCACAGCAGTATCCAACCTCCGTCGGGGCAAGCGCCTAAGGATGATAGGGCTCCTGTTATCATATCTGGGCCATGTCAGCCCTGATATTCGACAGGTATCCTCATCTGTCTTGAGCGGTTTGGAAAAGTTGACGCTGTACTTGTTTCTTACAGCTCGCCAGCGGGATTCCAACGATCCCATCTGTATCTCTTTGTTGTAGCTGGACACCGGCCTTTGTCAGTTCATACGCTACTAGATTTCCGGGCACTTCACTGTGTCCTCGTACCCAGAAAAGCTCCAGCTTCGAATGCCTCGCTATCTCGTTTAGAGATATCCAGCATTCACGAACCAACCTGGATGTCGCATAGACTCCAGCTGGTGCATACAACGCAACCTTACTATCAGTACAAATTCGGATATCATCCAGTAGTACCTTAACCAGTTAGCTGCCATCATAGTGACCTCAATTTCGGCCTGCGCTACGCTGCACTCATTTTGCAGCCTAAAACTCATCCTCCTCTCATACAACTCAAAGATACTCCCACCAACTTCCGAGTCCGACTTGGATCCATCTGTAAAAATTTCAAGCACGTCCTCCTGACGATCTGTGCCAATCCTCTTAGAGACCGAGCCTAGTAAGATTACATCAAATCTCCTGACGGGCAGTAGAGCCGGCGAGCAGTAATCGAGGAAGGTTCACTATTCTTCCTATTATTGAGGCATAACCATATGTCGCCTCCTTCCACGTCTCGCTTGACCACAGCCTGATTTCAATTCTTTCCGATAGATTTAAAATTTTTTGTTTTGCCATTTTGACTCGTAAATTGATTAAGATGTAATAAATTGTAATAAACAATCGCTATGTACAAAAAAATCATCGCTTACTTTAAAAATAATAAAATGCCTTTATCCAAGTGAATAAAAAAAAATTATATTTTTGTACTATTTTTCTTATAAATTGCTCAGAAAAAATTGTTTAGTTATGAGACCACTATTGGCATGATATTTTTTTTATACCTCAAGATGTCCATTTATACTTTAAAATTTTGCAATTGGTTAAAAACTCTTCTGAATATAGAACTTTTAGTGCCTTTAAATAAGTGAACCGCAGTGTATATACTCGTACGTATTCCTTAAAAACTTTTTTAGTTTAATGTGTTTTTGTTTAAAAAATGTACTAACTTTGTGTCTTGTCAATTGTTGTTGTTATTGTACACATGGTTGGCACAACAGCTTGATGTACTCTGTTTACAACAAACAAACAAAATATGTACTGTGAGCGTCAAAATAAAGTGTACAAAAACTTTTTCTACAACATAGTAGATTTAGATCATTTTAGGGTTTTTGGTATTATTCTCTGGTAGTATTCTCTGGTACTATTCTCTAATTAGATATAAAAAGATAATGAGCAATTTCCTACAATTATATAAGTTATAGAGCAAAAACAAATTTGAATGCATATTTTACGCATCAAAATAAAGTGTAAATGTTGTATGTGCATAATTTCAGCGGTGTGCTACTCTAAAAGGATACCATTATATTTGGTTATTTACTTAATTTTAGCACTGAAACGTTTTTATTGTTTTATGTTAATTAATTGTGATCAGCAGAGCAAGAACTCTGAAGTAAGATTTTTATTTGCTTTGGTAAACAAATTTCTAGTGATATTAGAGAGTTAGTAATAAAACTTCGAAATGAAGGAAACATTTTCAGAGAAATTAGTTCCATTATAAACAGAAGCCACAGTACTGTAAAAAAATTGTTGATATATACGAAAAATACGACAAAATAGAAAATCGTTCAGGGTCGGGCTGGCAAAAACTTTTGAAAGAGGCTGAAATAAGATCTATAGTCCGTAGTGTAAAAAATAAATCCTTTTCAGAGTAAGTTTCGGCAACATCAGGAACTATCTTAAGTGCCAGTACAATAAGACGAGCATTACACGAAACTGGGTTACATGGTTGATTTCCGCGAAAGCTAAATGAAAAAGACGCCTAGAATACGCACAAAAAGTATCAACATAAAGATGTCTCTTGCTGGAATAATGTACTTGTCAGTTTAGAAGATAAATTTTTTTTTCTAATATTGGACCAGTACTCAGGGAATGACCCCTACATATGCAGTGCATTGTACCAGAATTAGGAAAATAGGTTTTGAGGAGGGGAAAAGAGGGAGTAGTGTTTGTGAACATTTGACTTGAACTTTCCAACGTTATAACAGACAGGAAACACGTCTGAAGGCAACTTATTACAGGTAAAGCGTGCAGCTGAAAAGCGAATTCCCTCTGTAAGGCGTAGTACGATTCTCCGGGCAATTGACCACAAATGGATGAGCTCTGGACGATGAACGCGTGCGCGTTTCGGGAACAAGATACCTAATCTCGACAGAGCAAAATCTATTGTAGTAACGATAGAACAGAGTAACGCATTTCACTTTGCGTCGATGCTCCAGTGAGTCAATAGAGTTGGATACCCTACTGTCACCGATGAGCTTCTTCGCCCTTTCCTGCACACGATTGAATAACCCCAAAATAGACTTTGAGGCACTGGCCTAAACATGAGAGTTGTATTCAATTTCCGGTCGGATGTAGGTGGTATAAATAATAAGGAGGTCGGATGGAGTGAAGTACATCTTACACCGTGTCAAAAACCCGAGGCACTTGAATGCTTCTTTAGATATATGAAAAATGTGTTCTATCCAACGAACATGAAACTGTATCTTCATTATAAGAATATCTAGAGCATCCAATTCCTCTATATTTATACCATCCATGGGTACAGATGAAGCAGCACTTGCGGTCGTATGTTTGTGTGTTAATAAACAGCATTGGGCCTTACGAGCGTTAAAGGCGACCCTGTTTTTACGACCCCATTCGGAGATAAATAGGAGATCATTATTCAGTGAATAATGTGAATAAAGTGACAAATGCTGCTGTCATCCGCGAAAGAGTGTATAGGATTGGAAGTTTGATAGAGAAGTTCGTTGAGGAATATAAGAAATAGAGTAGGAGAAAGAACGGAGCTTTGCGGTACCCCTGATTAATCTTCAACTCGTTTTAGGTGTTTGCCCAGAAAAAACCAGTATGGCGAACAAAAAATAATGAACATGCTGACCAAAATTTAGTAACGACAGTTAAGCACGGAGGAGGATGGTCTGGGGATGTTTGGCGTCAAGTGGAATTGGAAATTTGGTTTTTATATGAAAGTATAAACATTTTGCAAAACAAAGTACCAGCCGGTGTGGAAAAATTGGGGTTGGAAAGATCTTAGATTTTTCAACAGGAGAACGATCCCAAGCATACATTTCATATAGTAAAAGAATGGCTTCTGTATCGCATACCCAAAATAGTGTATCATCGTCTCCAATCACTTGACTTAAATGCAATTGAACATTTGTGGGAACATTTGAACCGCAAAATCCGAAAACGGACAATTAGAGGAATGGCAGAAAACTTCAGCTGATATAACTAAAAAATCAGTAGAATCGATGCTCAGAAGACTAAATGCCTTAATTACTCGTAAGTCAAAAGGAAAATCAACTAAATACTAAACCGATGGTATTTTCATTTTAAAATAGTTTGTACACTTCTTTTTGACGCGTAAATAATGAATTATATTTTATTTTTGTTGTCAAACTTTTGTTGTGGTAAATATTTTTTGCTGTTCTGTTTACAACAAGGTACGGTACTTAATACTGATTTAAAACTACCCAAATGTAAAATTTTATTGTAAATAAAAAGGCAAACAATAATTTAAGAAATATTTGTGTACACTTTATTTTGACGCTCATAGTATGTAAAAATATATAAAACAAATTAAAAATAAAAAACTGTTCTATATTAATAAAGCTTTTGTTTCCAAGAACAGAGCACTTTGTATGTTTTACGAAGTCCTTGTAATTTTTTTTTTCCCCAAATTTTTGTTTATACATTTTAACTATTAGTTTTTTTAAGCTATAAATCTTATGAAAGGTTTACAAATAATATATTGTATTACAACCATATTTTTTTAATCAGATATTCTGACTTTATTAGCTCATGAAATATAAATTAATTATCACAAATTTCAGATTTCAAAACAGGCACTAATAAACAAAAATCAGTTTTTTGTCTGTGTCCTTATCGATAGAATGCATGATAGAATGAGTGGGAAGAAGCTGTTTCTAAAATAAGTCCTTTAATGATTAAACAATCACTTGAAAAAACAAATTTATATAATTTTCAAGTTTGTTTATTTATTTTAGTTGATTAATTGAGGCATTTTAAAAACGTTTAAGCTTCATGGTATAAAGTTACGGCTGATACGCAAGAACCAATTTAGTTATTTTTAAATTAGCTTTTCTTCTTTGTGGTTCCAAAGTGGAAAGACGAAATTCATAAATGGAAAATTTTAGGCAAATAAACCAGCTTGCTTGAGTCCATTGAGCTTCAACACTATTATGCTGCAGGCTTAATGCTACAGTTTAAAAGGTGAACTGAAAAAACGAAAATAAAAATGGAAAACAAAACGAAAAACAGGGAGAAAGTGAAAAATACAAAAATTTATGTGCTTGACTCTGCGCTCCTCTTTTTGGCTAAAAGTTCTTTTGTTTTATCGTTTGTTTTAAAATAAATTGCTTTTATTATTCTTCTGGCGATTAGAAGGAAATTGGTGTCAAAAAACTTAAAAATAAACGTTTTTCAATTACTTGAGAAAACCAAGCGATACTTTTTCACATATCGATTGTTTTATTATAAAAAAGACGTATCTCGTGATTTATTACTTTAAAAATCTTCAAAATAATAAAGACAAAATGTCATACAGGGTTGTTCTCTTTTTGTGAAAGTGATTTAAAATCACTAAAACAGTGCTCTGCAGCAGAGATCTGTACCGGTGCACCCGCAACCATAAATACACCGGTTGTTTACCCAAACAATTTCACATCCAAGTATTTTCAACGCTCTTGAAAATTGATGCGGCGGTATTACACCTATCGCTCTTTTGTATCTAAAACTAGATACGCCCTTTTCATATTAAACCATTGATATATTAAAAACTCTTCGTTTGAAAAGTAACGAGAACTTTTTCTGAGTTTTTTAAAGAAAAATTATTAAAGCTGGCGACTTACTTCTTCGAGAGAAGAAACTATCGGGTGATTCATCAGGAGATTAGATTTGAAAACTGCTTTGTCATTGCTGTTCAGTATCGTTTGGCAAATCATCGTGGAAAGAATCACGTCACAACAACGTCTCCAAATTGTTCGGCTCTGTTAAGAAAAACAGAGTTATGGGAGAAATGATTTTCGTGCGATTTTGTTCAGTGATGAAGCACATTTCTTTCTCAGTGGAGCAGTTAATAAACAAAATTGCGGCATTTGGGCTGATGAGCAACCCGAAAAGTACCGATAGCTACCATTATATCCATTAAAAACAACGGTATGGTGTGGTTTATGGGCTGGTGGAATCAGAGCTAAATATTTCTTTAGAAACAAGCCAAATTAGAATGTTATCGTTAATGGTAATCGTTATCGTACCTTGATCTCTGCTGCCAACAAGATGGCTTTACTAGCCGTATAGCGCGTGAAAGAGTATATCTGTTGAGAAATTATTCTGGTAAGCAAGTAATGTCACGTTTCGCTACCGTAAATTGCCATCTAAATCGAGCGATATCCAAACGAAAATATCGTTTATTGCCGTAACTGTTAAAATGAAAATGCTCCTCGTGGCTCAAAATGATTTTCGACTAATAATCGTCCTTTTGGTTGTTGAGCTTGAGTATGACAGAGTATAGTAACTTGGACCAGTACTCGGAGGATACATATACAGTGCAATGTATTAAAACTAGGAAAATAAGTTGTAAGGAGGGGGAAAGAGGAAGTGGTGTTTGTGAACATTTGACTTAAACTTTCCAACGTTATAACAGACAGGAAACACATCTACAGGCGATTTATTCCACAAACGAAGCGTGAAGCTGAAAAACAAAATCTCTGTAATGCGTTGTACGATTGCCCGGGCAATCGACCACAATTAGAAGAGCTCTGGACGATGAATGCGATAAAACAGAGTATCGCACCCTACACTGAGTCGATGCTCCAGTGAGTCAATAAGCCTCTTCGCTCTCTCTTGTACGCTGTCGAGAAACCCCCAAAAATAGACTTTGAAGTGCCAGCCCAACCAACAATGAGAGTGTTATTCCTTTCGAGGTCGGATACCCAGATACTTGAATGCTTGTTTAGAGAAATGTGTTCACTCCAGTGGACCCCATAGTATTTTCATTCAAAGAACATCAAGAGCAACCGATGCCTCAATATTTATACCATTCATGAGTAGAGATGAAGCAACACGTGCGGTGGGTTGTTTGTGTATTATTAAACAGCACCGGGTTTTACGCGCGTTGACGGCGACCCTGTTTTTACGATCTTATTTGGACATTAACAGAAGATCACTACTCAGTGAGTTGACAGTTATATTTTGCCTTTTGGCAACGATCTCGAGTAGGCTAGACCTATAACTGAAGGTGTACGAATGACAAATGTTGCTGTCATCCGCAAAAAAGTAGATAGGGCTGGAAGTTTGATACACAGGGTGTCCGCATGGAAGGTATACTACTTTGTTTTGCCGCCATTTTAATAAACATTAGTCTTGACTGTTCATATTTGGCAGTCGTAAAGCAAACACGTGGCAAATTATGGGAAAATATTCGAGAAACCAACGTGTTTTAATCGTTAAAACATCAAAATCAATCCTCTCTTTTCATGAAAAAAAAAAAACAATGAGTGCCGAGGCACATTTTCATTTGAATGGATATATGAATAACCAGAATAGACGGTTCTGAGTGACAGTCTGGTGTACAATTTGGTCAGAATGAATCATTAGACCTTACTTCTTTGAATATGAAAACAACGTAACGGTAACTCTAAATGGGGAGCGATATCGTGATATGATTGACAACTTTTTAACTACACAACTGCAGGCTTTGTTGGGCTTGATTAACATGTGGTATCAACAAGACGGTGTCACATCGCACAACCGGGATTAAAATGGAATTACTGCGAGTAGTATACCTTTTCGGCGGACACTCTGTAGTAGGTCGTTGAGAAAAATAAGAATTAAGGCAGGAGATAGCTGTCTACTTCTCAAATGCCAAATATGATTGAAGTAAAACGCCATTTGCAAAAACTATCACATCTTACGATAGGCTGATTAACTTTTTGCGCCACCCTGTACAATATTCCAACGACTGAGGTAATTTTTATATGTTTTATACATATGTCTATTCCATGAACTTATGTCTCAAAATATTTCGTTTAACTACTTTCACAAACTTCTTTGTCATCTACGATATCGTCATCTATTGATATTGAAGCTATCTCAGTAAAAAAAAATGTTTTCTTTCAAAACCCATTTCGAAAAGGACATATTGTTCTTTTAGCTCAATACACTTAGTAAGACGATATTCCAACTTTTGTATACCATCTGAATAATACAATTTTGAGAATCCCTCAAATTACGGGTTAGTTTCGATCGTTTGAGATGCATCTTTTTCATGCGAGCCATTTTTTTCAAGTTTGGAAACAGGAAAAAGTCACTAGCAGCTAAATCTAGACCATAAGGTGGATGATCAACCAATTCGAAGTGTATTTCACGCAATTTTAGCATCGTATCTAATGCTGCGTGGTCCGGTGCGTTGTCTTGAAGAAGAAACTTTTTTTTTCTTATTTAAATGTAGTCGTTTTTCTTGATTGCATCAATTAATTGATCCAATAATGCATGATAATACTTTCCTGTGATTTTGGATTCTTTTTCAAGATAATCGATGTGAAATATTCCGTGTGCATCTCAAAATACAGTGGCCATAACCTTGCCAGCCGATTACACAGTCTTCGCCTTCTTCGGAGCACTTCCACCAGCTTCCACCCATTGTTTTGGTTTCAGGTGTGTAGTGGTGGACCCACGTTTCATCAACAGTTATTAATCCACGCCAAAAATCAACATTACGCTTTATCATGTCCAAACACCCTTGTGAAGAGGTCTGTCGAACTCGTTTTTGTTCGACACTGAGCAAACGCGGCACCCATCTTACCGATAGCTTTTTTATATGCAAATGTCCATGCACACACGTTCCTAAGATGTGTTTACCATTTCAATAATCTCACGTAACTTGACTCGGCGATAATTTATAACGATATCGAGGATTTTCTTGATATATTCTTCAGTAACCACCTCTTTTGACCTTCCTGTTGATGTTATTGTTGCAGTCCTTATTCGGTCGCGTTTAAATTCAGCAATTCAATATTTTACCATGTAATCTGATGGAGCAGACTCACTGTAATGTTTATCGAGCTTTTCTTTTTCTCTTTCGCCGTTTTCTGTTTCAAATAATAGTGTTTAATCACTGCACGAAATTCACTTTTTCCCATTTTTCAAGAAACACAAAATTTGCTTACTTCAAATGACTTCAACAAACTAATCGATGAATTTGGTTGAAATTTTAACAGTTGACGTTTGACAAATTGCAGTTAAAATTTTTTTTTGTATATGCTGCCATCTAATGCTAGGTAGCTTCAATATCAGACCGGCCTCGCATGTATATGCAAAAAAATACAGTATCATTTAAATAAGTTTTAAATCTCATTATTTTGGTTTTATCAGTATTTAAAACTAGTTTAGTCTCGGAAACTATAGCATCACGTTTCACACGAACTTTTAAAGCTAATTCGTGTTTATAATGATAAAAAACCAACGTCGAGAGTTTATAAAAATAAATTTAAAAAAAACCAGATTCGCTAAATCGTTAAGATAAGCAGTAAATAAAAATGGACCTAATTCATTGTCATTTAGAAAATTAAGGATATAGAAATGATGAATTATTGATAACTTTCTTATAGAAATGCACATCTTCTATAACTTTTCCTTGCGTCTTGGTACTTTTAACTTACCGTTGGTTTTTAAAACACTCTGCATAAGTTCTCATCCAATAAATCATCCTCTTTGGCAATTTTACATTAAGCTCGTAATTACTTTATGGTTAACGTGATTGCTTGTCTTATTTAGCCAATGTAGTCAGTCTTTCAAAGCGAGTATACTACGACAGTGTTCGACTTTATGCTTTTTCATGTAGAAAATTTTATTTGAAAATTTTAATCGAATTAAGTTTTCGAAAAGCATTACCTACTTTTAGGCTGAATAATAATAAAATTATATTTATTATTAAAAAGTAAAAACGTCTCAAAATTTTAATGAAATTATTTCTTCTACTAATTTAAATATATTTGACTCGTAACTAAAAACAAAATAAGAATGAATATGTACTTCAAATTCCCCCAAATGTTAAAGTAAATATTTGCTCAACGTATTACACAACCTAAATGACAAAGCAAAACTTTCGCAATTACATAGAAAGTACATAAAAAAATCTCTTTCAATTTAAATTAATACGCATTTAATTACGCTCTGACAGCTACAACTAGGGCAGGTATCATTAAAGCCATCAAACCTGAAAGCAGAACGACTTAACATACAAAAAAATCAGAATTTTTATAACACCCAGAAGCAACAGTGTAAAAACAATTTCAAGTCTAGGTATTGACATAAAAAGGAAAAATAAGGGAATTAAATTGAATACACCAAACATTTAGTTCAACAAGCAAACAAAAAAAAATCTAACGAAAAAAGAAAATCTCATCAGCCTGTGAGTCATTCAGTCAGTCAGTCAGTCAGATATAGCTATAAAAGTTCATCTTCGTCTTCAGATGAGCATTTGTTTACATCGCAGCTACAAAGTAACCTCAAACAGAATACGCAGTTGAATTGAAACGCGGTGCCGCAAGCAAGCATTTTTCAAAGCAGAAAGAAGCCTAAAACGAAGGCTGAAGAAAATGTAAAGCTTTAAAAAGGAAGCAGCGAAAATCCTATTGGGTTGTAAAAAAAAAAAATACTAAAAAACAAGAAAAACACTACAGCGATGTCTGAGGTTAAGTTTGTAATTAAATTCTTTAACAGATCTTTTTAAGTTTTTCTGTTTTTTTTTTTTTTATATTGAATCACCTAAATATGAAAAATGGTTTAGGGATTTAAAGAGAAAAATGATTAATAGTTATACTTTCTAAAGTAAGTTGAAAAATTCTTGATACTCAAAGTTTTTGTTAATGGAGAAAAACAAAAATTTAATCAATAAGTTTTTAATGAAAATTTATACCATAGACATAAATTTTATACCATAGATAACAACTGAAGTTATAAATATATAAGACTTATTGAACATATTTTAAATACTAAAATATTTATCATTGTTTATTATTTCAGAGTCTTTTTAAGTTTGTTCTTTTACAAAGTGTCTGGTGGCCAATTTATATTTTTAAATAAGATGGTTTCAAAAAATAATAAACGGTGCGGGCGCAGGGGGACGCTGTTGGAACTATCGATTGTGCGGATTTGTCAGAGGTCTCGTGAGTAACGTGCGTTCACCGTGTAGACATTTTTTTTAAAGTAATGATTCTTACGTAATTGCTCGTCGACAATTTTGTTTAACGTTTGGTATTTGGCGAATACGTGATGGAGACCGAGTGTAAATTTAATTCGTTCGTGAGAGCAGAGACTCCGCGCAACTGTCCCATGGCCAGGGAAATTGGCTGACGTAACGGATAGCAAAGCCATCATTACCTTGATCGGAATGCACACTAATAGAAAACCCGTCATAACTGTGATGTATTTCAACATTAATGCAATGCCAAATGTCATCATTTTTGACCCCACAACATTTCATCGCTGTAACGTCAACCATTACATCAGCTGCTTTAATTATCATTAGCAGTAATTATGACAATTATTTCATCAATGACATGTCAAACTGACATCATGGTGATGTTTTATTGGAATACGTTTGATGTGAGCATGTGATCAATGCAGTGACACTCCAATATCGAAGAAATGATTAAATGAAGACAAAATATTATCAATAGAGTATCACATTAACATCAGACCAATTATAATTTGGTTTCAATGTGATGTAAAAATCTCATTGATGTGATTAACATCATAAAAATTACTAAGTGAAGTAAATTTTATGACAAAAGGTCATCAGTACCAGGGCACGCTATCACCAACTAAACTTAAGCTCTAGTTATATTTAATTTAATTCAAAAATATGTTCAAACATACAACTTACTGTCTGTGTGGCAGTAGCATTTTACTCTCTACGCTCTCATTGTATTCGTTATTTAACTAACGCCGCCTGTGATGACAACGTGTCATCATCATTTATATATTCGCTTTATAGTTATACATTTCTCACATAACGCTGTTTTTCTTAATATAGCTGAACAATTTGGAGACACTGTTGTAGTGGGAGTCTTTCACTACTGACTTGTCAAACAATACCGTACAAAAGTGACAGAGCAGTTTGTTATGAACCAAGCGTGATCTGTAAAGATCAAATCTCACGATGAATCTTAAATACCAAGAAATTGTCATATGTTTTCAAAAATGCTCTCAATCAAATAGACTTTTCGATTTACTCTGATGCACCGAATCCTGCAAAATGTTACACTTCTAGAACTAAAAATAATAATCTCCCTTATTCCAAGAGTCGTTCTCGTAGCCACATGAAGGCGACGTAAAAAAGTTGGCATTTATTTACTCGTTGCCAGCAACGATTGAATATTGTCGACAGTCCCTACAGCTAAGTTCTATAAAATATCAAAAGTCTATCAAACAATAGATAATTGCTATCGAAGATTAGTATACAATAAAGAGATTTTTGCTGTCATCGTCGATGTGACGACGATGACGCCTCTTGGAATATGGTGGAATAGTATAATAAAAAATGTTGACTAATGTTTCAAATTAACAAATCTTTTCGCTTTTTCTGTCATGCTTTCATGAATTTGTATCACAACATAGAAATAAATATAGTTTAAAAAAAGTAAAAAAACACGCTTAATATCAAACTGATTATCTATATAATAGATGATTATTCGTATAATGCGTTGCGTATTTTTTTTTTTTTTTGGAACTCCCAAAATTGTAACTTCAATTCTCGTACTAAACCGAATGACCGTTAATGGTTCAGATACACGTTCGACAACCAAAACGCGCTCCGAATATGAAAAACCGGTTCTGATTTGACTAGCGAAGCTAGCGAAGGAAACGTTAAAAATCTGCCACTTCCTCAGAAGTAATACGAGATCTTGAATTTTCGCACTAAAACAAAGGACCGTCAGATTCATGTTCCACAGCAAAAATGCGCACCGAATATGAAAAACCGGTTCAAAATCAGTTAGTGAAATGGTTCCGAATTTTTTTGAGAATTCCCAAAATCGGTTTCGTCAATTCCCAAAATCTCCTCACTTCCCCGGAAACAGTGTGGCAACTTCGATTTTGGCACTAAAGCAGCAATACTATATAGATAGTTTTATATGCCTACATACATAGCAATAATCACTCATATGGCGTGAGCTTCGAGTGTTACAATCATACAACTGAAACTAATATAAGCGTGTTAAAAATAACTGAACTCGCTTTGGATTTCTTTAAACTTAAGTTCTCTTTTAGCTGTAAGAAAGTTCTCCTGTTGCAACACTTCATTGCTGCTTTAAAACTTTAAATAGTTTTAACAGTTCTTGTAGCCAAAGAAATTACAAATTGATTTTCTGTCTTCATGGCATTAAGAGCAATCAACCTAGAAATCTGCAAAACATATTTTCTTGCCACATTGTGTTTAAGTTCTTTTAGCACATTCTTACAGTCATAGTTTCTGTTTTGGTGGTTAAAATAAATCTGAAACAAAATAAAACTTCAACAGCTGTTTGTTACTGTATTACTTGTAAACTAGAGATATTTTTGCTTTATTTTATACTCGTTTATAAAAAAAATAAAAATAAACCTTCAATATCAAATGAAAGGTTAAGTAGATTTTTTTCTTTCAAAATGTCTCAATATTTTGTTCTTTAAAAACACAAAACGAAAGAAGCCAAAGAAACGGGAAATTGTTGTTTTTCCATTAAGAACAAATTTTATTTCTATAACTTTTTACTTCAAAAGTTGAAACCAGAAAATTCTATTTTTATTAGTAACCGTTTTCTTTTTGTTCTCTTTTATATCAGTATAAAACAAAATATATTTTATATTTTCATCTCTTTGCTTTAGTCAATCTTTTTTCTGATTCGTTTTGAATGTAAAATGATTAATTATAAAGTAATTTGCCTGAAATAATATTAAGCTGGTTTAGTTTGTCGTTGGCGTAAAAGATTTCTTAAACCCTTAAAATGTGCTAGGAGCTTGTTTTTCTTCTCTTAAGTAGTTTAATTTTACACTGTCAGTAGCTGGATTTGATTGGAATTGCTTACAAGCTATTAAAGATAAAATGTGAAATTAAGTTTTAAATGAAATTTGAAGAATTTAAGTGGTTTTCATGCTTTGGGGAGAAATTAATTTAATTTCCTGGTGGCAAGAATAACACTAAATATCCCTGTAGTAACTAAGACGTTGTATGTTTTACTTTAATTAATGTAAACCAAAAACTTGTTGTAATGAAATTTATTTTCTACATTAATTCCAAGATAAAATTTTGCATATATTCTTATCCATTCGACGGTGTTGTTTTACATGCCATTTCGTAGGTGCCTACCGAACTGATTATCCCTCCAGAGCAGAGCTGCCATTTTTGGTAGTTTTAACCAAAATTGATAATATTTTTCTTCAGTGTGGAGATGCGAATATTTTTCTAATTTTGGTTTTTTTCTTCCATAAATACAGGGAAACCTATCATAACCTGATACACATCAAAGCTTAATTTTTATCCGATTATGAGAGGTCTCCGCTTATATGAAATACACATTTATTATTTCAAACATTTAATTATATAATGCCACGTTTTAATAAAACACTGCTGGGTTAGCCTACGGTGTTTGAAAAAAATTTATGCATATTAGACTACTTGAATAGCTCAACTTGAACCGGTCAAGTTGAGATGTTGAACTTCAATATGATTTCAATTTTATGTGAGGGAATGCGATAAAGTCGTCTTTAGCAAATTACTTTAGGAAAGAGTATCTGTAACTATGCCAAAGATATTTCTCCGGGGTCGATCAGTTAAAAGGGTTTTGGCCGACCTCGACATAAATAAGACTCCTGGACCGGATGGCACTCCAGCACTGGTCTTCAAGCAGTGTTCTTCTATGCTTGCGCGTCCATTAGCACACCTCTTCAGCATTCTTTGCCATGTTGGTGAGTTTCCATCGTGGTGGAACTTTGCTAATGTAACGCCAAAAAGTGTGAGACAAATAACACCGAACATTACCGCCCAATTGCAATCTGCTCTGCGCTTTCCAAAGTAATGGAAAGTGTGGTTAGCTACTACCTTGTGAGGTATCTAGAGTCGCATAAATTACTTTGTGATCGCCAATACGGACTTCGTAAGGGTCGCTCTACTGGCGATCTTTTGGCATAGCTATCAGAGAAATGGTGCCTTTCAATCCATCATTTCGGTGAAAGTAAAGTGCTGGCTCTGGATATCTTCAAACCGACAGACAGATTGTGGCATGCTGCACTACTGGCAAAACTTGCACCTTTTGGTGCCGGTGATGACCTCTCTCGGTTTATATTGAGCTTTTTCAGAAACCGCACTATACGAGTTGTTATAAATGGGGTATCATCAAATGAGTTCCAGATTAATGCAGGGGTACGACAAGGCTCTGTTCTTTCTCCAACGCTATTTCTTATTTTCTTCAACAACCTTCTCTATCAAACTTCCAACCCTATCCACTCTTTCGCGAATGACAGCAGCATTTGCCATTCGTACTCTATCCGCTATAGACCCGAGATCATTGCCAAGAGACTAAATATGAATGACTCACTGAATAGTGATTTTCTATTAATCTCCGAATGGGGTCGTAAAAACAGGGTTGCCTTCAACGCTCGTAAGACCCAATGCTGTTTATTAACACATACACACAAACAAACGACCACTAATGCTGCTTCATTTGTATCTACTTATGGATGGTATACATATTAAGGAATCAGATGCTCTAGATGTTCTTGGAATGAAGATATAGTGTGATGTTCGCTGGACTGCACACATTTTTCATGTATCTAAAGAAGCATTTAACTACATTGGGTTTTTGAAACGACGTAAGATGTACTTCACTCCATACGATCTCCTTACTATTTATAACACCTCTTTCTAACCGAAAATGGAACACAACTCTCATGTTTGGGCCAGGGCCCCAAAGTCTATTTTGGGTTTACTCGAGCGTGTGCAAGAGAGGGCGAAGAAGCTTATCGGGTTTAATTCTTAAATACATGTTAAGAAAGTATAGAATCTGGTTTTTCTACGTTTACCATATCTTCAGATTCTTCAGACAAAATTATCTCCACAGCAGCTCTTGAATTTATGTATTGTTTGAATATAGTTATCTTCAGTTGTGGACGCTTCGGACTTTAAAAGTTCGTTAAAGCCATTTGATTGGCCGAAGAGTTTCGTTAAATTAAATACTGCTCTTTTTTGTTAGTATGTTTCCTTAAATACAATTTTTGTTAGTAAATTTCTAACAAAGTGAGTTAATTTTAAAATTAATTCGCCTTGTTTTCAATGCTTTTGTCGTTAGGAGAGATATTTTAAGCACAACTTTTATTAAAGTGTTCAACCAAGGGAAAAAGTATTGTATGGAAAAACATAGCAACATCAACGGCTTAGCCGGTTATAGGAAGTGTCCCTTTGGACACGTTTCACTGTACATATGAACGCTGTTAACAAAACTCCATACTACTAGACTAAATTATAACTTTAAAATTATTCCAATGTAAGAACATGCAAAATAGATGGCATTTCTTTAACCCGGTTGCTAGCGCCAGGAAAGCGTCTGATGAAGTAGTGATCTTCTTTGCAGTTAGATCTTATGTTGCTAAGAATTTCTGTCACATCTAGCCCAGTGTGCAGCTTCTGAACCGCTTGTTATAAATATACAACACATTCACACAAACAAAATAAAATTAAAAACATAATACACAAACAAACAAACAAACATACTCGTACATGATTTAAAGTACGTAAAATTCCAAGCAAATTGACTACAAATGATGTTGTTATTCTTGCATTTTTGGTATTTCGTTTCTTATTGCTTGTTGCTGTCACTTGCTTAATGTTCGCAAGCATATGTCTGAATGTATATTTGCGTAAGGAATACATTTCAGTCTAGAATTATGAATGGAAGATGATGACAATAGTCATATGAAAATGATAAAGACGTGTAAATAGCAGATAGATCGACGACAACGAGCCAGTTTATTTCTCAACTTTGTGCAAGACAGTCATAAGTCAGAAAGTAAACAAGTCTAGTGTTTTGGTATACAGTGGTATCAATTGTAAATAAAGTAGTGAATTATTAAAGTACTGTATAACGAACAAGTGTGTAAGTCATTATTTCTTTTGCAATTGAAGAATCGTTAGAAACGTAACAATATCAACATGTTTCGAATTTAACGATATTAAATCATGTGAATTGAGGAAGCTTATGGGCGATTTAATTTTAAAGGTATACCATTTATTTCTATTGTAATGGCAATGCCCATACACTTCTTTGATATGGCATTGCCATTACACCTCCCTTCTTGTGAAAATTGTTGAGTCAATATAGATTATCAGGGTCAACATAGATGATGAGCATTGCCATTACACTATCTCACATATTTCCTTAACATAACGAATAGTTTGTGTAAGAAATTTCAATTCTAAAAAATGCACTTTTTAATGGATTACAGCTAAAGGCCCTGATTCGTTCACAGGAAAATGTTTCAATAGCCTGGCCCTCTTTACAAAATCGCTTCAAAATGGCGTTGTACGCCACACTATTACAAGTATGATTACAATAATTTATATGCACAATAAAATAATACAAAACTTTTATTACCATAATAATTTTACATTATTTAAAATTTTTTCTCGAGGCGGCAACAATATTCTCATATTTTTCACAATATATACCACACTGATCGCACAGAAATCATAATGTTTTGAAAATGTTCATAAAATTTTTTATATCGCTCGATTTGTCAAAAAGTCTGTTGCACAGTTGCATTTTTAGTACGTTTTCAGCACACATGTTTTATTTAGTAGATCGCACGACCGTATAGGATTGTGTAACAAGGCCTTAAGTTGAAACAAATGTTGAATTAATTCTTGTTTTGTAATTATAATAATATTTAGCCATAAAGTGGAAATATCTTTTGTATAATAAAGCAAATTAGATTAAATTTATATGTTTGTCAAGTAAAAAATTTATAACAATTTTGGGATTTTTTTTGTTGCAAATTTGGTAATTTTTTGAATAATTTTGGTAGCAATAATTTTTTCGTTGTGGTAGCTTTGCTCCAGAGTCCAAATTCTGCAACGATGAATTTTGATATAGTCACAAATTTTAGTGTTCACTTTTGATTTTTATGCTCGCAATAGTGAGAATGAACAATTTTGACCGCTACAGTGAACATTTAGGGAATAACTTTTTCACTAAAAAACCTCCGATGAGTTTTGGTCTTTTGTAAAATATTTTGGAGTTGAAAAAAATAAACAAAAGTATTACATATGTTACAATTTATACTAGACAACTCGTGTGACAAAGTTGATTTGGCAATTCAGCGCAATAAAATTCATTCATTTTACGGGATGGCGATTTAATGAAAAGTGAAAACTATGCCTGTCAGTGAACTTTGATTTGAGTGTTCACTGGTAATAAATTCATCGTTGAGAAATCTGGCCCCAGCACTGTCGAGTCAACAAGTTTTGCCTTGGCGTATTCCTAACTAGGCCAGTCTGGTTTATGGAGTATATAGAGCGGTAGGGGCTCCTACTTGTTGTAGAAAATAAAACTCTATGTTCCAGCATGGTTCAGGTTGTGGTGGGGCTTCGGAAAATCTCGCAGTGGGTTGATTGGCAGAACGCGAATCAGTATGGCTTCAGGTAGATGAGCTGCCTGCATTTCGGCTGAAATGATCTAGTTGTGGCTTAGACCTAAAATCGCAGGGAGGAGATTTTGCTATTCTCTGCTAACCGTACTGCATAATGGTTTTCGGGATCCTAATTTGAGTCACGAGGTCTTGCAGCAGATACCTGTAATAATAAAAAACTAGGAGTGACGGGCGAATTGCTTAGGGACTGATATTCTTTGTGGACTTCGTTGGCGGACCCTCAGATTCAAATTAACACTGACGACGGTGAAATTGCACACAGGAGGAATTAAAAGGACCGAGAGTTTGGGGATGCTGGTTAGCCGTAAGTTAGTTTACTCCGCGGAATTTGTCTATCGTCGATTGGACCATTCATGAACCAATCTGGTTGTCATATGGACACTCGCCAACGCATTTTACGCAGCCTTAGTATCAGTAAAATATTTAAGTCGTATAAATAAATAAATAAAACTTATTTGTAGTCCTAATATATTTAAAAACTACTTTTCGCTCTCATCATTTTAAGTTTTCATTTCTAACGCAGATAAAGTGAAAGAAAAAAAAAAATTCAGTATATTTTTCAAACTTTCGTCATGTTTGTTTAGGGCATAAAATAATTTACACTTTCAGTTTTTGTTTTGCATTTTGTTGTTGCTGGTTTTGAATTTATGAACCAATTCCATTATCGTCTACATATCTTAATGGTAAATCTTTTTAAAATTCCATTTGAGTTATCAAAAATCTTATGTCATTTGTCTTGCAAGAAAGAAATTTGTTTACTTAGATTTCTTCTTTCGAAGAAGGGAGAAAAACGAAAAGATAATACTACCAGATGATTAATAAGTAAGCGATTAATTATATGTCTGCCTTAAAATCCTTTTATTTTTGTCTGCAAACAAAAAAGAAGGTTCCAATTAAATGTTATTATTTGTTAAATTAATTGAAGATAAAAAGCGTGAAATTTAAGGAATAAATACAATCAAAGGAAAAGCAAAGTGTTGCCTAAATTAAGGCTTTACCAGCATGTTGTTTGCGTTATTAAAGATAATAGATATTTGAAACAGATAATAAACAAAAAGAGCACCAGTACAGATGAATAAGTAATTAAACCTTTAAATCGAAAAAAGCAGAAACTAGGTTAGTTGAGTTTGCACAGGCTGCCAGTTCCATGAAAACAAGCTTACTTTGGTTCTTTCTTGGATGCGCTGTGTAGTCTGAAGGATATATGCAAACCTACACATCGCCCACCCATTTGTTCAGATACATATCAGTCGGAAAATTGGGTGAAAAAGTCCAATATGGTTACCCCTTTTCATATCTCTGGCAGCTTGTAAAGTGTTGGTCTGATAAAATACGCATATAGAAAAAACATCCGGACAACGACACCTGCTCATCGCTGTCACTCCTACAGAAATCATTAAATGGAAGATTTAATCTCATAGCACGCGTTTCTATGTCGCAGTATCGCGACAGAGCTACTATAGTATACAAGCTTCGAAAGAGAAAACCACTAGGGAACATAGTCCTCCTCTTATCATATCTGGGCCGTGTTATCCTTGCTACCCCTGACAGGTAACTTCACCAGACCATTTATATTTTACTGCCTCCACAAATTAACGTTGTACTTAGATCATATAGCTTTTCAGCAGTACCTACCTGCAATGTTAGCCTCGCTATCTGACAGGTAAACTCGCCATCTGTCTTGTACTGCCCTTACAAGTTGATGCTGTATTTAGTTCTTTTCAGCAGTTCCTACCATCCAGTTTATGACTCCTTGCTGTAAAGGCAACCCAATCTTTACCAGTTCGTGTGCTACAATATTTCCTGGCACAATGTGACATAGTACTTCGAAAAGCCATCGATATATCACCCGGAGAACAGGTTTTGCCTTGGCGTATGCCCAACCAACCAAGGCTTTCTGCTTTATGAAGTATAGGGGAGCAGCAGGAGTTTTATTTGCTGCAGCTCTAGGAACTCCCAGCATGACTTAGATGGTGTTGGGACTTCTCAAAACCCTCAACAGGGGTTAATTGACAGGGATCAGCACGCCTCAAGAGCTTATATTCTCTGAAATATACTGGCTGTGGTTTGGACTTAAAGTCACAGGAAAGGGTTATTAGCCATTTCTGATAACTAATTATGAATTATAGTCCCCAAAATGCTGTTGTCTGGCAACAGATACCTGTAATGTAGGGAACCAGAAGTAATGGTTAAGGGCTGGCGCTCCTAAAGAGTTTCTGCCTACCGATGCTCTAAACCTTGTCTTCCATTAACTTCTGGGAAAATGCATACAGAAGCCATTAAAGGACCCGATCTCTGCAGAAAAGAGTTTGTTCATATGGTTGTAAACTTATGGCAAAACTTGTGACCTGTCTGAACCTAGCAAGCCACATGGCGGCGCTGGTGAGCCGCGATATAGTTTATTTACCGCACGGAATTTTTTCATCGTCGAATTGGGCTGTTATGTTTTTGCTTTAATTCAATTACATATCTGTTTCGTTAAGAGATATTCGGCATTCATAAACCAACATGGATATCATATGGACACCGGCTAGCGCATTTAACGTAGCCTTAGTATCACTAAGATATTCACGCCGTATACCTTATAGAACTTCAACCAGCTAGCTGCTCTGTGTAATTTCAGCCTGCGTAACGTTACACTTATTGAATGGCTTAAAACTAATTTCCATCTTATGGTGGAAGTCTCGATTCATCTGTAAAGATCTCGAGCTCATCCTCTTGGTGATCAATTTGGACCAAGGTTGTGCTCGACAAGATGATAGTTGGTGAAAAGTAATCAATATTCAGCGGGAGGTCTGCTATTCTACCCATTATCAAAGCTTGACCCCCTTTCCCCTTTCTAGGTAAGCTAGTTAAACGATAAAAGTTCTGAAGCTAGAGTGTAAAGCACTGTGGCCATTTACTGACGTTTATTGAACTATTTGCTCAAATTTATCAGCCCAATTAGATGCTTCCCTCAGTATGGCCCTCCTATCTGCTTCAGAAATCACTCGATTGTTACCGCATTTAAAGTTTTTTTCCATGTGTCTTCCAGTTTTTCCCGACAATTTGATGGAAGGATAGTCCTGACTCACAATAGGCTTCAATTTTAGATATTTTCTCTAAAGGTAAACTGTTCCTCTTCCCATACTTTGTGATTTCAAAAAAATTTATGACAGTAATTACAAAGGCAAACTAGATAACTTAAATTCTACTTGGAAAGGGGGGGGGGGGGGGGGGGGGCTAATCACATAAAGCAGAATAAGTGAGTAATTTGGGGGGCGCTGACCTGATGACGCGCAGTGTGTATATAATATACAACATATAATATACAAAATAGAAATAATCAACCATACTTTTAATTTTGAAATTTTTTTTTTGGCTAATTCAAGATATATAACTCAATTCGTACTGTTTGCAGTATCGTGGTTACAGTCCATCAGACATACAACAATTTTTACAACAAAATACAAACAAATGTGTGCATGTACTTTTAGTTTTATAGTTAGGTTGTAAAGGCTACTGGGGTTTGCCCACTTGGGTCTCGTTGTGTATAGTATGGCAGTTTTTAGCTTTTTGGATAGTATCACGGCGGTTTTGGATTACAAATAGTTGACAACGCTGGTTTGAAGCAACAGTTTGATGTGTGGCCATGCCGCTTACGACTAGAACATAATCTTTTTGATATTTCTAGTATTTTATAAAAAAAAAAATAGGTAACCACTGTGCTAATTAAATCGTTTTCTTTTTATTTGAATAATGAAATGAAAAAGCCTGATTAAAATTCGTGATAAAAAGTTCGGTTAGAAATCTTTGTTTATATGCAAATATTAAATTATTGCCCTTAAAAACCTCGTATTACGTCAAACAAACAAAAATCTAAAGAATTTCTTTGGGTAATAAATAACAAGATTAGGAAAAAACTCGAAAAATTATTTCCTCTTCTTATGTCACAAATATTTTTCTTTTCTAAATTGGCAACATAAAACATTGTAGACAAATTGAGCTGAAGTTCATAAGTCAAATTTAAACAATTTGTCTTCATTCTTATTTTATTTTTATGATATTTCTTGTAATTTATTTTTTTTTTTTTGGAATTTCTTATAATGTTTTCTTTTAGTTTGTTCTTATAATTTCTAGCTGCGGGTGTGTGAGCGCCTAAAAGCATGTGTTGATTTTAAATAAAAACACAAATCATTTGCAATTATAATAAAGTCACTTTTTAAAATTCTTATTACATTTGTCGAATTGTTTTTTTTTTCTTTTATATTATATTTGTTTACATTAAATATTTGATATTTATTTGCCATTTTGTGTTTTGTTTGCTTTTCTTGTAAAGAAAATAGCTGAAATATTCTAAATTAAGGGGAAACATATCTTAAAAGCCTAAATGAAGTGAAGAAATTTAAAGCATTATTTAAAGAAAACTCAAATTAAAATGAAAGTACATTATTGGGGAACTTTATTATAAATTCTCTTTTCTGCTGGGATCTTATAAGGGGCCAATCTAGCTGATAGAGATTAATTATAACCACTAGGGTACAAGCAATTATAATTAATTAGATTACCAAGTATCTTGGGAACTGTGACAACATTAAACTCACCTGGCTAACCAAAGTGAGTTTAATGTTACAAATTAGTTTAAACTTGCAAGTTATACTCCAATTTGTGGTTTATTTTTAATTATGTCAGCGGGGAACAAAATAGGTATGTGATGAGCAGTAATGTTAGAATAACAAAAAAATTGAGATTATTTCCATTAAGCAATTTAAAAGCCACTGACAAAACCTCCTGTGGTTTGAATTCAAGAAACTATATGCTTATACATATAATTACATAAAAAAACTATATATAAAATTTAAATGCTTTAATATAAAAACGATTTTTTGGCTACCGAATTGTCGAACATTTTGCTCATATATTTCATGACAAGGTATATCAGTAAGCTGGAACTTCACCCAAATCCTCTAGCACGCAACATACTTAATTTTGAAAAGCACTCTTGGTGGAGAAGAAGGTGGCAAGGATACCTTCAGAACGTTAACTAGGTAATTTTACCGATATTGTTTGTGCAAACTAAAACTTTTTTGTCTAGCATGGGCTCGACTAATTTAATTTTTAGTATTAAGATTTGAATACTTATTGTTAGGTAATTTTTTTCAGATTCAATAAATAAATGTATGCGAAAAAAATTGCTATGAAAACAAGGTCAGTTCATTGACACCACAAATCTGGCCAAGTGATTAGTTCATTGAGTAGTGCGAATTAGTACTTTAAAGCATCATACATTTTATCTACTTTTTCACAGGTCCCGGCACTATTGAAAAAACGATAATAAAGTAGCAAATTGTGAATTATTGAATAACTATTTTAAAGAATTAACATTTGCTTAACGAAGCGTAAATTTTAGATAGCACATATTATTTCTGACTCATAACGAACACTCATTAATCACCGTGATTAATATGCATGGATACAAACACCTACTGAGAAAATACAACAACGCTCACTGAGGATAATTGTTGAAACTTAGCTGTAGTTAGTAATAATTCTCATTTAGTTCATGCGCTGAGTAGTCTAAAATGGCAAAGAACAAACTCAAAAGGGAGATAAGTAGGTGATGACCGAAATGTAGGTATAAACAAATGCTTGGACTGTGAATAAGCCAATTAATTATTACTCGTCCAGTTTTTTCCCTTAAGGGCAAGCAGCAGTCACCAGCTTCAGCTGATTGTTGCCCCAGTTTTCTTTAGACTTGACTGTTCGCCCAACGGCTGACGCCTTGGCGTTTGCCAAATCAGGGCATTCTGTTTTTCGGTTAAAGAGGGGAAGGAGTCCCTCGTTTGTTATAGCAAATACAACTCTAGGAAGTCGCATGACTTATGTCGTGTTGGCTTCCGAAACCCCTACCAAGAGTATAAATTGGCAGAACGGGGATCCGCATCCCCCGAGTGGCTCTGCTTGCAGTTCTACCCGAGCTGATCATGGTTTAGGTGCCTACCTTGGCTGGAACGTTCTGGTTTAAACATAAAATGCATGATTTTTTGGTGCGTGGCTTTTTTCGGAGACGAAAATCGTCCTGACGGTCTGTTGCCTTTACACCTGATACCTGTACTGTAAGGAACCGATGGTGATGGTTGACGGGTGAGTTGGTTTATGTGCTGATGCTCTTAGTTAGTTTCGGCCTATCAACTCATTAAGCCTTGTCTTCCGATGATTGTTGGGAAATTGCATACAGGAGGGATTATAAGGCCCGAACTCCTCAACAAGAAGTTGCTCATATGGTTACAAACATATGACATAAATTGCTACCTGTGTGAGCCTATTCAGGCACTGGTGAAGGACCTAGTCAGGCGCTGGTGAATCGTGAATAATTCATTCCGTGAAATTGGTCCATCATCACATAACGTGAAGGCAGGTGTTGATGTAAATCTTTTTCACTACTTTCTATTTCGGCCCCTCCTTCGGGGAGCAGGATTTGACTTGGCGTACCCTAACCCAGGGGACTCTGCTTTCTGGGGCATAGAGGAAGGAAGGAAGGAATAAAATTCTAGGAAGCCGTATGACTTATCTTGTGTTGAACTTCCGCAACCAGTGCCAGGGGTTAAAATTGGCAAAACGGCGATCAGCAAAGCCTCCGGGAGGTTTTGCCTTGCAGATCTCTCGGTACTAATCATGGTTAAGATGCCTGGCTGAAATGTTGTGGCTGTGGTGTAAACCTAAAATTGCAGGAAGGGGAAATAGTTTCCCTGATAAATTTGGTGCATGCTGGTTTTCGGGGGCTAATAACTCCCGAGGTGATGTTGTCTTGCAGAATATACCTGTATTGTAAGAAACTAGGGGTGAAGGTTAGACGGGTGAGTTGGTTAAGGGTTGATGTTTCCAATGGACTTCGGCCTACCAACTCATTGAACCATTCAGTTCTAGGAAATGGCATACAGGAAGAATTAGAAGCCCCGAGCTCTTCAGCAAGGGTTTTGTTTTTATGGCTAAAACTTATACTAAAAAGTTGCGACCTGTGTTAGCAATGAAAGCCAGAGGGGCGGTGGTGAATCGTGAATAATTGACCCTGTGTAGTTGGTCCATCATTAGATAGGGCCGGCATGGCAGGTGCTGATATGAATTAATTTCACAACCAGTCTATTTCGGCAACATCACCTCAATTGCAATATATCGACTGACAATATGAAATAAAAAACTGTGGTATATTGTATTTATGTATAGGCTGGATTATTTGTCACTTTCTAATGCTTGACGCCTATATCAGTTGGCTACCGAAGATAAGGTAGATAGAGGTTCGTTGGAATATCAGCCGATTTTATTTGACACACTAAGGAGCTAAATAGTACAATGAAGAACAGCGTCAACATTCCTCACTAGACATGAACTATAACAACATCGGACATTTTCCTAAAAGTGGGTAAAATGTACCATATGTTACATAAAAGCTTGTTGTCAATGTAAAAAATACATTGAAGCACTGTTCATAGAAAAGGGTGTTTTGGAAATTTTCGCTGATAAGACCATTAGATCCATTTGAGGACGGCCAGTTTCTTCTTACGTGCAGAAGAAGTCTTTTTTTCTGTGAAGCATTTAGTTAGCTATATTAAAAAAGTTGCTTCTAATTTACTATTGGCTCCAAATGGGTTAACATAAACTTCAAAGTGTGTTTGCACTCGTAATATTCATTATATGACCACTGTTTAGGGTCTAGAAAATGTCAATAAATAGAGATTAATACTCGTACAATTCTTTTTGTAGTAAATGCCCATAAATTTGGTAAAAAGATTTAAATGCATGTGCTGTAACTGTCTGCTATTAAATATGTTGTTCCTTTGTTTGTTTGCGGGTGATTTAAATACATTAAAAAATTGAGTGTATACTTTTAGGATGTGAACGGAATGTATTTTTGAAAAAATACAATATTTACATAAAATTTATGTTTACTAGGATCCCATATTTTATTTGTGTACAAAAACCGCAATAAAAAAATCCTTATATCTACAAATAATAATAAATATTATTTTTTCTTGTAAGCAAAGTTCAAACCAGATAAAAATTCCTTTTTGTCTAAAGCGATTGTATTAAATATTTTTTTGTTGAAGCTTTGTGGCGCTTATGTAAACATAATGATTATCTGATAATAATGGATAATGATCATTATATTTTTTGTATGACTTAATATTTTTGTATTGGCATTAAAGCCAAATATTAAATTTCACTAAAAACATAATATATTTTGTGTTAAATTCGCAGACAACCAGGTGCTGTCTACGGCTGCTACTTTATTGGTTGTTGAATTTTTTGCGAGTTTTTAGAGAGGTTGTAATAAACTTTTGTTTTCTTGTTATTATTAATATCAATTTGGTTTAATTTATGCTTGTAACATATTTAACAATTTAGGTTTTATGGGAATATATATTGCTTTTTTTTTAAATTCATATTAAACTCAAATATACGTATTTCAATAGCTAAAGTTTCGCTAAAAATTAATAAGTAAAAATGTAAATGAAGCAAACCGGTTTTCGAAAAATTGAATAAGGTGAAGCCACCGCACATTTATATTTGTGCAGCCCTGTTGAGAAGCCAACGAATGTTAGCTTAGGGTGAACTTGCTGCCAGCTATTGAAAAAGCCAGTTCACTTGGTTGCGCTGCCTGAGGATGATATTGATATGTATTTCCACAGAGTAAAAAATAAAAAAAAATTTAAATCCGACTACAACGCTATATCGATATAGCTGCCAAATCATGCAGTAGTGCTCTATCTAGATTCCTATATACTTCAGGAAAAGAAAGTGTTCAACACTATCTTATTCCTTTGCATCCCTACAATTTCTACAGATATCTTTCAGTGAAAGATTTAATCTCTTCGCATACATCCTAAGGTCACAATACGCGGTCAGAACCGTCACTATAGCACGCAACATCAGTCTGTGCAGACTCCTCTGGATAATAGTCCTCTTGTTATCGTGCCTGGGCCATGATCAACCTCGATGTTCGACAAGAAACCTCACTAGATCAGCTGTCCTGTGCAGTCTTTAAAAGTTGAGACAGTCTCTGGTTTTACTGCTTTATACCGCACACATCCCCTTGTTATAACCGAGCCCTAGGCTGTGACAGTTCATCTGTTACAATATTACCGAGCATTTCACTGTGCCGCTGTACGCAGAAAAGTGGGGAGCAGATTTTACCTTGGCTTATTCCTAACTAGGGTACTCTGCTTTCTGGCGCAGAAAGGTGTAAGGGTTGTAGCATGACTTAGGTTGTGTTGGGACTTTCGAAAATCATTACCAAGAGTATAGAAACGAAAAAAAAGATGGTTTATTTCCTGATTATTAGTATTATTATTGGATGGGATGTGGCCCGCACAGGCCACTTGCACTGCGACCATTGTAGGTTATTGTGCGTCCCGTGTTCCATTACGGCTTAAGTTCGTCAAGAAACCGAACTAGCTCCTTCATTGGGAGTGATAATAAGTCCTCTTCACTCAACGTATGCGCATGTAGCAGCCTGTATCTTTTGTGTCCTAAAGCTCCACAATGGGTGATCAAGTGCTCCAATGTCTCCTCTTCCTCACCGCTGAATCTGCAGATGTCTGTGTTGGGAATGCCCCACCTTTACAGGTGCTTTAGGCGGGTATAATGACTTGTAAGTTCGCCTGTCAGTGTGCTGAGGCTTTTCCGCCCACTTTGCATCAAAGTTTAGAAATTTATTGGAATGTTCGAAACCAGCTGTCTCGTTCCAATGTTGCTCAACAATGGGCTTCGCCCATTTCTTCATCTCCTCATTAAGGAGGTTCTTGTTGAAGCCAAATATTGGAGTGGGGCCAATAAGAGTCCCCTCTGCTCCTTTTTTTGGTGTAGATGTCAACCATCTAATTGCCATAGTGCCGCTCATGTCCTGGCTTGCCAGTTCATTTAGCCTGTTGTGACATTCCAGTACTATTCTTCACGTGAAGGCACAACTGCTCTTTAGTATTGATTAGCTATCAGAGAATATTTTGATAAGCACTCCCTTGTGTCCCCTATCGAAGAGTATTTCCACCATTTCCCTTATTGCGTATAGTTCCGCTTGGAAGATTGTGGTGTCTCTACTAAGAGTAAAATACTTGCGCGCCCCAACTCCTTGGAGCGTTTTGGATCCATCCGTGTACTACTTTTGTGATCCATCCCGCAACCACCTTGGGTTCGTGCCTCATTCTTCCCTTATTAGGAGGATTATCCCAAACTTCTTAACAAAGGAGTTAGTCGGATCTATCAGGTCACTTGTTTGAAACATGTCGATTACGTCTCTTATATCCTTTAGGATTGCAAGATGACCAATAAGGTTTCGTGTCTCAATATTCCCTGATAGTACATTGCCGGTTTTTGGGAAACGTTGTTGTCTTGGAATATATACCCCCAATGTAAATAACCAGAAATAATGAATGGACGGATGAGTTACTAGATCTTTATGGACTTTGGGCCACCATCTCGCGAAATCTAACTTTCATCTGACTAACTGGAAAATAACTTGAGTTCCCTAGGTGCTGTAGTTTTGCAACAAATACCTATAATGTAAGGAACCAGGAGGGATGAATAGACGTGTAAGTTGTCTAAGGGCTGAAACACTTTATGGTCTTCGGGCCACTAGCTCTCGAAGTCCATATTTACTCCAACTGTCTGGGGAATAGCAGAAAGGGGGGCTTAAAAGGGATTTTTTCATATGGCTGCAAACATATGACAAGAAGTTGCCACCTGTGTGAGCCCTGTAACACACATGACGGTACTGGAGAGCCATGCAATCCGTGGAATTAGCCCACCTCCAGAATAAGCCGCTATGGCAGGTGCTGACATCAGTCCATTACATACGAGTATCTATCTCATTAAACTTATTATTTGAATAGGGGTGGTCCTTGGACTGCGACCATTGTTGATCTATTGTGCTTCCCTTTATTCCCTAACAGGTTAAACAAGTCAATAAACCGGACTGAACTCCTCCAACGAGATTTGTTACTCAAAAATTAATAAATCTCATTAAGATATATCCAGCATTCACACATAGCGTTAACGTCGTACACACCTTGTGCATTCATAGCAGAATTGATATCAGTACAAGTTGGGATATTCTTTTAGTATGTCCTAATTTTTCCAGCAATTAGATACTTTCATTATTGCCGTGACCTCGCTACAGTTATTTCGCAGCCTGTAGTTAATGCTCTTGTTATACAATAATATAAAGATAAGCCTTTACGAGCTTCAACAAAGTCGTCCTTAAGTAATCAGGAGAATAATTTTGAAAGCCCAAAGCTAAATTAATATTGCTTCGCTTACAAATATTTTCGGCAAATTCCTAAGATTTTCTTTAGACGATTTTTTGCATTGATGTGCTTTAGGCGTTGGCTATGTGAGATTTTTAAAAAGTATGGCAAGTTTCGAGAGTTTAATAAATAAATAATTTTGTGAATAAAAAGTTAGCTGAAAGCAAAAATATAAGTTAGAAATTTGTAGTTGATTCCAGGTATTAAAGTAAAAACTCTTACGATTTCATGAATCGTCTTCAAGACCCTTTACTTGCCTGTAAGGATTTTTGCTTAAGTTGATATTTAACTAATCATTGTAAATGAACTGGTTACGTTGCTGCATAGATGATCCACTAAACAAAAAAAGAAAAATCAATAACTCTTAATTGTTATTTTCTTTTGTTCTCCTTCACAACCAGCAGAACTTTGAATAGCAACAAATTCAATAAATATTGAGATTTATCAAGTTCTAGCTTTAACACCTCTCGCTTAAAAAATAAAATTTCACATTTATTGAAAATAACTTTTCTTCTTTGCTTTAAAACCAACCGCAAGTTACAAATCAGCAAAAAGAAATGGATTTATTGTAATAAAAAATGATGGCTATTAATTCCAGTTTTATTATGAATTTTAAAGGGCGGAAATAAACCATTCGTTCTCATTCATTCATTGTTCAAATTAAGCAAATAAGAAAGTAGGAGGAATAAATGCTGCGTGGAAAAAAACTGCTGCATTTTATAATAGTCATCTTACGGATTTTTGATAAATCATTTGCTGTTAATTTTAAAAAATTAAAATTTATGCAATTTAAAATTGATTGAATTCAACTCCAAAATGTAAAAAATGTAAAAAGTGAAAGCCTACTCTCAGGGGCGAAAATTAACATTAAACCCTTAGCATACAGCAAGACGGTGTAGAAAAATGTCAATTATTTTTTGCTAGTAATAATAAAGTAAGCAAAAATTCTTGTTAATGTTTGCCAATTTCTTTAAGCGTTTGGACAAATTATAAAAGAAATGCTTTGAATATTAATATTAATGATGTTTCCGTAATTTTTCTAATGTATCACGTAACTGCCCGAAAGTTTTCGAAAGCAAACAGTAATAATGTATTATTATATACAACCCAGGTAGCCAACAGTTCTGTTTATTCGATTGTATTTGATGCACGTGGGCGGACTGATATTGAAGCTGTCTAGCGATAGATGGCAGCACAAACACAATTTTTTTTCTAATTGTGATTTGTCAAACGTCAGCTATTAAAGTTTCCCGTCAGTTAGTTTATTTGTTGTAGTCGTTTGAAGTAATAAACTTTTGCGTACCTTGAAAAATGGAAAAAAGTGAATTTTGTGCAGTGATTAAACACTATTATTTGAAAAGGAAAACGGCAAAACAGACAAAAGAGTCTGCTCCATCAGATTACGTTGTAAAATATGGGATTGCTAATTTAAACGTGGCCGAACAAGCACTGCAACTATACCATCAGCAGGGAGGCCAAAAAATTTCAGGAAAATCCTCGATATCGTTATGAATAATCGCCGAATCAAGTTACGTGATTTTGTTGAAATGGTAAATATATCATATGAATGTATGTTCAACATTTCGCAGGAACATTTGCATATGAAAAAGCTATCGGAAAGATGGCTGCCGCGTTTGTTTGCTCAGTGTCGAACAAAAACGGATACGACAGACGGTGGCATTTGGATATGAAAAACCGTAATCCTGTTGATTTTTGGCCTCGATTAATAACAGTTGATGAAGCGTGGATCCGCCACTACATACCTGAAACCAAAAATCAATCAAAACAATGGATGGAAGCTGGAGGAAGTGCTCCGAAGAAGGCGAAGACAGTGAAATTGGCTGGCAAGGTTATGGCCACTGTGTTTTGGGATGCACACGTAATATTGCTCATCGATTATCTTGAAAAAGAATCCACAATCACAGGAAAATATTATCGTTCATTATTGGATCAATTGATGATGCAATCAAGAAATAACGACCACGTTTAAAGAAGAAAAAAGTGATATTTTTTCCGGACAACGCAACGGTTCACACAGCATTAGATACGATACTAAAATTACGTGGAATACACTCATCATCCACCTTATAATCCAGATTTAACTTGTAGTGACTTTTTACTGTTTCTAAACTTGAAACAATGGCTCGCAAGAAAAACATACATCTCAAACGAAGAAGTGATCACCGAAACTAACGCGTATTTTAAGGGATTCCCAAAATTGTATTATTCAGTTGGAAAAAAAGTTGGAATATCGTCTTACTAAGTGTATTGAGGTAAGAGGAGACAGTATGAGAAATAAATAGTTTTTGGAAAAAAAATTTTTGGTTTCTTACTTCATTATCAATCCGCCCTCGTACAATCCTTAAGAGGATCTTCCGATTGTTATCTAATGAGTAACAATAACGAAAACATCTATGTTTTTTACACATTATTTGATGCAAATTTAAGTCTTGACGAATTTTAAATAGTATTGAAAGCCTAGTGAGCATTATACAAACTATAAAACCCGAATCTAATAAGGTCATCAGTAAAAATCATAAAATGTGTTCCAAAATTAACGCAAGACTTGAATTACGTAGAAAACACAGTTTTTGATCTTAAATTGTTAAATTTTTATTAAATCGTAAAGTGCAAAGAATAGAGTTATTTATGAACAAACTCATCGGGCAAAAGGCAACCACGGCTTTACATGCGCTTATGCACCTTTTTTCCTTTTTTATCTTGGACCCGTATTTAGGGGATGCTCCTACATATGCAGTGCATTATATTGAAACTGGGAAAATAGGTTATGAAAAGGAAGAAAGAAGGAGTATTGAATACTCGTATATCAATAACAACATAGAAAGACCAAACCAACTGTGTCTGAATTTTATTGCTGCACCGTAGAATCTTCTCCTTTAATGCACGAGTGGCTTTTTGACATAGCACTGTGATTTCAAATAAAACTATAAAAACAATTAAAATGGTATTAAATCACTCGATTTAGATGCCAAATCTGATCACGCAAGCGTGACAATACACGACCAGGAAATGTCCCATGAAGTAATTGAATTCGTTTCATAGGCTGTATGCTACGTGGTACCGTCTTGTTGAGGCCACATCAATATTATCCAATTTCGGTGCGAAGAACTGTGTTATCATGTCCCGATAATAGAGCACAATATTCAGCTGGCAACTAAGTAATTGGGGATTTCACTCATAGATACTCGTAGCTTCAGTTGAATTTTTAGTTTTTCACACGTAGTACAAATGTAAAACACCTTTTGTACTTTGATCGGTTGCGTAGTTTTCGTTTGGCGTTTGTTGAAAATTGGAAAATCAAGAGAATCATTTTCGTCATATTTTGCTTTTTTATTTCCGCAAGGGGAAACCCGCATCGCAAGCTCATAAAAATGTATGTGCTGTTTATGGTGACGAAGCCTTAAAAGAACGTCAGTGTCAAAATTGGTTTGCCAAATTACGTCCTGGTGATTTTTTTACTCGAAGATAAAAATCGCTCTGGTCATCCAATTAAAGTTGAAGCTCTAATCAAAGCAATAATCGATTCGGGTCGTGATCGTGACAGTGCAACACGTGAGATTGCAGAGAACCTTCAGGTATCACATACATGCATTGAAAATCACTTAAAACTCGATACGTGGGTTCCTCACGAAGTGAAGGAAATTATTTAGCGCAGCGCATTAACAGCTGCTATTTACTAAAGAAACGTAATGAAAATGATCCATTTTTAAAACGACTGATAACTAGCAATGAAAAAAGGGTTGTTTACAACAATATCAAGCAGAGAAAATCGTAGAGCAGGCCAAGTGAACTAACTCAAACTCGATCAAAAGCTGATATTCATCAGAAGAAGGGGGTTTTTTTTTATCAGTTTGGTGGGATTACAAAGGAATTGTCTACTTTGAACTCTTACCACCCAACTGAACGATCAATTCTGGGGGGTTACTCTCTATTGCGATGCGAAAGCAAGTTCGATACGAAAGGTAGATGCGATTAGAGTATAATTTGGTATTCTGTGCTGTTTGCGCAAACTTTTTCGCGAAATAGTATAAAAATGAAGTAACACTGGTATCACAAAATAAACAATAGCAAAGAATGATAAAATAAAATGTGCGAAAGGAAAAATTAAATGCGAAAAGAAAATACGAAAACGCAATACCGGGTACCAATTCTTCGATTTTTCTTTCGCATCGCATTAGAGAGTAACCCCCCTGATATCTACATTGAACAACTAACGAAATTAAACAACGCAGTTGAAAAAAAAGTGGCCCGAATTGACAAGTCGAATACGTGTTGTATTCCACCATAACGATGCAAGGCCCCTCACATCTTTGGTAACTGGGAAAAAATTATTGGGCCACCTTATAGTTCTGACCTTGCACCATCTGTTTTTTTTTTGTCAATAGTTTTTCGCTAATAGAAACCAGAAGTTTTATCAACGTGGGATTATGTTTTGCCACATCCACCATATAGTTCTGACCTTGCACCATCTGATCACTTTTTGTTTCGGTCTTTAAAAAATTCATTGAATTGTAAAAATCTCAATAATGATGATGATATTAAATTGTACATGATTTAGTTTTTTGCTAATAGAAACCAGAAGTTTTATCAACGTGAGATTATGACACTGCCTGAAAGATGGCAGAAGGTCATTGGTCACAATGGGCAACACAATACAGAATAAAGTTATTTAATTCCATAAAAAAAATTATCTTTGATTTTCTAAAAAAATCCACAATTACTTAGTTGCCAACCCAATAAAATTAAGGTTCATGGGTTGTCACCGACAATCTCACACGTTTCTTCGCTATGGACATTTGAACGACTTGTTTTCAGACGACCTGTATGTTTGGCACCATCAACAGATCCAACTTTCCGCAATTTTTCAAAACAATATTTTTGTTTTGAATATTGTTCAATAATGGACACGTTTTTCTATCGTGTAACACTCAATTTTTCCTAACACTAAGCTAGAAATATTTGTCTACTGTACAAATGGCGACAAATGCATATCTTGTGTTAATTTTAAGATACCTCATAATAAAGGTGTAAGGATTACACGGCCGAACATTTCACGAGTTGTGAGATAATCCATCCCTACATGAGTCTCAAACGATGCTTAATAGAAGCGACTTTCGCTAAGTTACAGAAGAAGCAGCTCGTGTAACAATTATTCCCGTGTGTGGTATCTTCTTCGCTCGTCTACAATAAAAATCGCTCTTCATATTAATCCCAGTAGACTCTTTCTCAATCTAAAATGTTAGTTGGGATATTTCAACAATTCATAAATATGTATACATCAACAACTTCATAATTAAAAAACTTGTAGTAAAATTGTTGAAACAAAATTTGTTATTAATCAGACGATTCCTTGGCACCCTGTTCAAAACAAGAACATGATATTCAATTGAAAAACTTTTTCTGTTGCTGAACAAGAAATTTAATACCAGTATGTGCTTTAAATACAATATCGTAACGTGTAATTTATGGCTATAATCAGACATAAAATATATAGCTTACTTTTCTAGTGCATGTTTTTAGGCAGTGAAATTTACAAACATTTCTGTGGCATTATTTTAGGTGTTTCAAGCTGTATTCAAAAGAATGTTAAAAATCCTGCTGTTATTGAAATTTAATTTTTAGATACCTTAATTGAACTTCAAATTTATAAGGCGTGATGATGTGAGAGCAGAAAACAATTAAATTTTTGTAGTAAAGTTAAGGCGTTAGCAAATCAACACCACAAAGAAAGTTTTTTATTGTTCTGGTCCCTGCTATCATGTTTTAAAGAAATACTTTAGACATACAATATAAATAAAAATTAAAACAACATCCTTAAAGCACTGAAAACTACTTCTGCATTGGCAAGAGCAGGACCCGGAAATAAGAGGGTGTTATTTTCGTATTCATAGTCAGAAATAAAGTATACTTTAAGACAACTAAAGTCAACTTTTTTAAGAGGCGACTCGAACTTACTCGTAGACAGTAGGGAAAAAGGTTTACATCGGCACCTGCCTTTACGGCCTTATCTGATGATGGACCAATATCATGGAGTGAATTATTCACGATTCACCAGCGCCCTCGTTTGGCTAGCTAGGCAGGTAGCAATTTTTGCTATATGTTCAGGCCTTCTAATCCCTCCTGTATGCAATTTCCCAGCTATCAATGGAAGACAAGGCTTGAATGATTTGATAGTCCGAAGCCCACTGAGAGAATCAGCCCTTAAACCAACTCACCCGTCAACCATCACCACTGGTTTCTGACAATACAGGTATCCGCTGTAAAGGCAACAGACCTTCGGGAGGTTGTTAGTCTCTGAAAAAAGCCATGCACCAAACATTCGTCAGAGACAATAACTCCCCCTTCCTGTGTCTTTAGGTTTAAACCATAGCCAGAATGTTCCATCCAAGGTCGGCACCTCAACCATGACCAGTCGGGTTGAACTGCCAGCAGAACCACCCCTGGCCAATGCTGATCTCTGTTCTGCCAATTTATACTCTTGGTAAGGGTTTCATTTGCTATAACAAACGAGGGCCTCCTTCCCCTCTTTACCCCAGAAACAAAATACCCTGGTTTTGCACAGGCAAAACCTGTTCCCCGAAGCTGTATTTAATTCGTTTTAAAACATCATCAGCTGTCCATTGTAAAGTGAAAAAATTCTTGAAAATAGAAGAGTGTAAACTTTCTTGAAAGTGTAAAACTTTTCAAGAAGAGTGTAAACTTTTCAAGAGATTTTGCAATTATTAATGATTGTGATAAAGAATTTGGTCAAAGGAGGCCTAAAATCTACAAAAATAGGTTTTATCCTTTTGATCATGGCGATCAGAATTTTTATTCTTGCTACATGTTTGTTCAAATTACAGATAATTGCTTGTTAAATATTGTCGAACCGAAAAAGCATCGGGGACTGCTTTGAGCTTCCCAATGTCACGATCGTATCCTGACGAAATCATAGCTTCTCGTATAGCTTAGTTAGATATACACTTACACACTCCTTTTCAGCGACACTCCGATTAGCCTCTCTGTCTCTTGGGGTCTTCAGTTTCTACAAATAAATCATTGATTAACTAATCTATAATATACTAGTATGCATTGCGTCATCAGGTTAGCGCCCCTCTTTACACTATATTTTAATGCTAAATGGTACTTAATCTATTTATGTTATGGACTTACAATTTTTATCTATTTGAATTCTATAAATTCTTCTTAAAATAAAACAAGAATGGTTACTATAAAGCTAAAGTTAATATTTTATTTTTAAATTAAAAAAAAAAATTATATTAAAAAATGTAGCCAATAACTTGTCATCAGGATAGCGCCATTTGCGATAATTTCAATATATTTAGTTTTTTATTGCTTATTTGTGATATCTTGAAAATTTTTAAATAAAATAGTAATGAGTGGCTCCGTCTTTATTTGAAATCACCTCGAAAATTCGATTGGGAATGGAATTGTACAGACTGAGAGTCTGTAATCCAACGAAATGATGAATCAAGCGTGTTTGATGACATTGATTAGTTCTGTTTTTGTGCTGTATTGCTTTCCGGACTCGTATGTTTTCCTAGCCAACCAGTCCCATACGTTTTCGATTATATTTAGGTCGAGCGAGCACGGTAGCCACTCAAGGACATCAACTTTTTGGCATTGAATCCAGGATTTTACGGATCTGGCTGTATGAATTGGTGCATTGTCTTGATGGAAATGTTACTCTAGACTCTTGAACAAGTTTTAGAATTGATAAAAAGCCATTTCTAAAACGTTTCTATAGTTTTCCGCATTCATGCATGACGTTAAAAACTGCAATTCGCAGCTGCCATAGGAGGATATGGCTCCCCACACCATCACACCTCCCTCTCGGCTGTGCAACCGGTCCAAGTGATGTTACTCTTTACGTAGGTCATAGAAGTAATTGCCATCGACCCTTCTAAATGCAATATCTTTTCATCTGAAAAGACCACGTATTTCCATTGAGCAGACCATGTCATTTGTGTTCGGGTAAAATCTAAGCGCATTTCCTTTCTTAGCATATTAAGTGGTGATTTCTTTTACAATATGTATATGTGCTGCTATTCTTGTTACCCTTTGCATTGTTGATAGGCTCGCTTTAACACAAGTTTTTTCCTTAATTTTGGCAGACGAGTCGTGGGAATTAGATGATTCTCTCAGTATAGCTCTCCTATCTGCTTCAGAAATATCTAGATTGTTACCGCGTTTAATAATTTTTCCATAGGTTTCTTTATTTTTATTTATTTTTTTTTGCAATTTTGTGGAGGGATAGGCTTTAATTTTCGATTTTTCTTCCAAAGATAAAATTTTACCTCTTCCCATATTTTACGATTTTTTTAAGATATCGAATATTTCAAGCCGCACAAAAAGTTTGATTGCAGTAATTCCAAAGGCAAACTAGATAACTTCAATTCTTTTTGGGTGGCGCTAATCTGATGAAGCAGAATAAGTGCAGAGTACTTTGTGAAAAATAAAACAAAATATAAAATAATAGTTTTCATGAGGATGATCTCTCTGATCGCATATGATGATTGTAAAAAGAAAACAAAAATTAAGAAGTTGCGTGCAATATTGCAATAGAAAAAGTAAAAAGTAAATGAATAATTTGGGGGCGCTAACCTGATGGCGTGCAGTGTATGTATATATGTATATATTTCAAACTTACTATGTCTATTTTCTACAATTTTTTTTGGCAAAGTAACGTACTCGTACAATATATTCAAAATGACTTGTAAATTTTTACTTAATGTGAGCATAAAAAACAGCTAGCTGTTGGGTTGCCACTTTCTAATAGGTGGATACGACTTGTGCGTAACAACCAGTTCAGCTTAAACTATACTATTTTCGCCTATCAGTTCAAAAATATAGCAAGAGCTTTTTACTTAAAGATTTACTCTAGCAAAAGTCGAATTTAGCGATTGACTATGAATACAGCCCCATATAATTAAGAGTAAATTCAACAATAACATATGGGATAAAAAAAAAAGATGAACTCAGAATTTTTCCTTCTTTAATGATGCGTAAATTCAACATTTCTTTCCAATTAGGGCAGACCTCTTGCTGTTTTTAAACACATCGTGCCATTTAAAATGAGGTGGCTTATTTTATTTTTGTCAAAAAGAAACTCACAGACACGTGTTTCATGTTCTTTTTTATGTCAATATATCATTTCATGTCCATATTTCATTCAAGCTTTAAAGTGTCCTCAGGTCTCGAAATATTGCTTATTCCTATTTGCCCTTAATGCTACAACTTTTTTAAGTTTAATTAAGTGTCGTACAGATTTGTGTTTTATCTTACTTCTTTTCTAATATTCCCTTAAGGTTTGCTGTGGCTTGTTGTTTTCTTTTCTTTTACGTATTTAACATGATCTATTCCCAGTCCTTTTATTCGCACTTTTTAAAGTTTGTTCTTATACTTTAATTTTTACTTAACTTTTTCCCCTTTTCCGTGTATATTCACACCTGTAGAGCAAAAATATATTATATATATTATGCCATCATTAAAGTTGTCATTTTCATATGTATGGCAAGAAAATGGTTTGCATATTTTAAGGCTCTTAATAAAAGTTAAAACCTGCTGTTTTAAAATAGCAGGTTATAAAATCATGATTTCTATTTTGCTTTCTTTCTTTTTTATTTTTTTCTTTTGCAAATATTTAGTAATTGTTTAGTTATGCCACAGCTACTTTTGGTGTTGCTGCCACTGATGATATTCTGAACGATTTGGAATGTGTTCTGCAAAAGGTTTATTTGTATAGAATTTCTTTTCATCAACAAAAGAATCATGAATAGGAAGAGAAACTTTTTAGTGACATAATTCTTTTTTAGAATATGAACCCAATAGAAAAACGTGTTTTGATTTCAAATATAAATTTCCCAGAAATGGTATACAGTGAAACCTCTCATAACCGGACCTGCGTTTTGTGATTTTTTCAAATTTTTTTGTGCGAAGAGTTATTTTCGCTGCGTTTTTTAAATTTCGGTGGCACCAAACCATATTCGACACAATTTATTGTTTTAATGTAAGAAAAAAAGGTTTGGCACAGCTGTTTGAATATCATTTTATTCAGGTTACGAAATTTTTAAATTTCATTTTACAAAGCACAATAAGAACACGGAGTAATAATATATAAAACGCCCCAAATTATATGCACAAGTTAATACAATCTTGCTGTTGCAGTTAGTTAGTTAGTTAGTTAGTTTTATTGAGACTTCCTTTTTTTCCATATTACAGTTTTAGGTAACATTAATTTTGTGAAAACTTAAAACTATAATGTATTATTTTAAAAACATTTTTTTTTTGGGTTGTTAATGCGTCATGCTTATGAAAATTAAAAGAAATGTTGTAACGAAGTTTCTCGTCGCTACATGCATTTTATGAATTATTTACTTTACATTTTGAATGAATTATTTTATTTACCTTTTGAATGAATTATACTACTTTTATATTCTTATTATTATCTTTATATTCTTATTATTATTATTTTTATACTTTATACATTAAGCAGCACGCTCTTATGATTTTATATACTTTTTCATCTCAATTATTGTAAGAGAAAATGGTTAAGAGAAACGAAACAAGAGAAGTGTTCCCAGACCAATTAATAAGTAGTAGTGGTAGAGGGTGGCTACTGGTTATTATAGCCATAGCACCCAGACCAAGCTGTAGTAGTGCAGGGGGAACCTACAGGTTTTTATAGCCTTAGGTCCCAGGCTTAGCATTTACTAAAACACTAACGATTCATTAGCCAACCAGCAAGCCATACACTCGTCGCACGGGTAATCCACGACACTGGTGTTCCGGTCATTTTCGTTAAAATTTCGCGCGACTGGTTCATTTTCTTAACCATTTCTTTATTCTGAATTTGTTGAATTTATTTAATTTTAATCAAATAAATTGGGAAACAAAATATTTCAACGTGTTTTTTTCTACGCCTGGCCAAACCCGGCGAGCTACTCCAGCATTTATCCCTGATAATGTAATATAATAATATTAAAAATAAGTTTAGATATTTACAGTGTTTGCTCCCGGCACTTGTCAATTCTAGTAAAGCTTTGTTTACAATTAATGAACTTACTACTAAAACTTATAAACTTGCTGTTGAATATTATACACATTCTCGAAACAAAAAGAAACATTTTGTTTTATAAAATTTGCTGCTTTTAGGGAGTGTTTTGCTATTAAACAATCAAGCTAAGTTTGCCAAATATTACTATATATACCAGAGATTTGCACCGGTGCACCGCAACCATAAGTACACTGGTTGTTTATCATATCATTTTCAAATCCGAGTATTTTGAATACTCTTAAAATTGATACGGTGGTATTTATACCTGTCGTTCGCTTGCGAAATCTTGATACATCAAAAACACTTTCGTATCTTGTGTATATTTTTAAGAGTAAAAGAAACGACCACAAAAAAGAGTGTTGTTGTTACTAGCACTTAGTAAGAGAAACATTTTGAGTATTTGCTATTTTCATTTCTAAACGTTTTCTTAATAATACATATGACGTCTCACAAATCAACTTACAACACTTTCCACAAATTCTTTTGTTGTGGATATGCCTCACCTTTTATTCAATATTAACTGAAATCGCAGCTACCAGATTTAATCATTTACAATCATGTTGACGATTTTGAAAGTAGCATACTGAATGATGATTTTAAGATTGTTTTTGTTGAAAAATTTGAATCGAAAATTTAATTCAAACTAATTTTTTTTCCACAATAGGTTATATGTTTGTGTAATTACGTATTTATTGTGGTTATGGATTAAAGGGCTGCATAGAATGTTCTATAGAACACTGCTCACTACTATGTAGTAGTTCCAAGCACTGTATTTCAAAACAATTCTTAAAACAAAACAAACAAACTATAGAACATTTAGAAACAGAACAAACACTTCATAGTTTTGAAACGCCTTCACGACAGTGCTTGACTTGTACATGAATTCTGTTTCACAGCAAAATCCAAAATAAAACATCACAATAAAGCAAATAAACGATGAATCACAGCAAGCACATTGACATTTGAGCATACTGCGTTTAAATTTTGTGCTTAATACAAAGCCAAAAACCATGAACAACAACAACACACACACTTGTGCACTAATCCAAAGACAAAAGGCATGAATAACAACAACAAATTTTATAAACAAAACTAAAGTAGAACATTACTTCAATGCTTGAAGTTCTATTTCAATTTTGTTCTATTTCATTTGGTTCTACTTGTGTTTGGTTCTGTTTGTTCTAAATGCTTATAAGACAGTATGCATTTATGTGTTTAGAACATTTCAGCACTGAAGTGTTTGTTTTGAACGTGAAAGAAAAATACTATGATGTTTTGTAAGACATTTTTATTGCGCTTTTGTGGATTAAGACCAAGAAATAAAAATTATTATAAATGAAGGAACATTAACAGCCTGTTCGACGATATCGAATGAAAATGTATGCGAAATAAAGCTAGTCAATCACATTCGAATAAATTTGGGTTTGTCTATGTCACTATTGTTCGTTCGCATAAACTTATGTATTTTAATTGAATTTTGACACATCGTTCGCATAGAATAAAGTTAGAAAAAACCCAAATCAATTTTCTTTCGCCTAGAGTGCGAATGAACTTATCCTTTCGACATCGGTGACCTAGCTGCAAATAAAAGAAATTTTATGAAAATGTGCTTCATAAAAAAATCTACTGTTTTTAACTAATTTACCGGTTTTGTACTAAATATATTCGAATAAAACATGTGTATATATTTTCTTCAAAACACGATCGCCAAAAAATGATGTTTTAAAAATCTTCTGGCAACTCTGCGCTTAGTACAAATGCGTTTACCGAGTGTGAGTGAGCAAATACCTAAAACTGAACACACACGCTCGCATGGGTAAGGTAAATGTGCGACTGCAAATTCTTACATACAAATATTATTTTCGTTGTTAAAAAAAAGTACGAGTTTGATTGCCGAAAGTGGAACATACAAACTTGCCTGGGTATGTTAACAGACGCAAGCTCTAACAAGTAGAAAATATAATTGTGCAAGAACATGCAGTGGCCAGTCACACGGCAACTCGACTTAAGACCGGTGTACTTAGACCATTAAAAAAGACACCTGTTGCAGATCTCTGATATATACTATAATATGGCGCGTGAATTCGTTACTGCTTTGGTACTTGATAAAATACCAAATTATTAAATTTTTTCAAAACGTTTGCATTAAATTTTCATTACGGAAAACTTCATCTTTTAGCGAATATACACGCCTGTTCTAAAATTGACGTGATTCCAAAGCACATACTGTTTCAAAAGCACTAATGTGATTTGTGCCTGTTCTGCAAATCACAATTTTTTGTGATTTTCGATGTGATTTATACTCTTCGGAAGCACAAAAAAACAGCTGTTTTTCGCTTCAATTTACTGTTATTTTTATTTTCAGGTTGAAATTTTTTATTTGCGGTATTATTTGCAAAATAAGTTTGAAATTCACAATAAAATACTTGCAAACATTTGGATGTGATTTCAAATTGATTGCAAGTTAACTTACCGGTTTAAAATCACAAAACTCAAAAATATTTTGTGTGCAGAACATTTTTTTTGTGATTTCAAATAACTTTTATAAAAAGAGATTTGCAGAAAAGCCGTGATAATTAAATAATATTGCTGAATAAAAATTGAATAAAATATCGTTATAATTATTGCAAACATCCACTATCTTAATAAAAGTAACAGAATCGCCAAAGCCAAGTTTGACAAACATGAACTCTAGCTATTGAACTAATTTGAGAGTGCTATCAGACCCAGATTTCATTATCGTGTTTTTGATATAAATATTATACTTTTTATACTACAAGTTCGGTTTTTAAAAACTAAAGAAAAAATCTAAACCTGGTGCCCCTTTTCTGAAATAACGCGCTTTTTCGCATTTTGGTACGTTTTGAAATTTCAAAGTTGATAACACTGAGAAAAACATTTAATTTCTAAAATACGTCTATTAAAAATTGTGTTATAACTTGTTTGTTTGGCTCTTTAGTATGAGAAAAAAGAAATACTATGGCTTTTAAATAATTACATGTGATATTTTGGTATTAAATTAGAAACTTTCAATCCTCTAAATTTATTTAAATTTTTTTTAATGTTCTGAGAACCGAAAATCGCTTAAGTTTAGCGTTTTCGACTTATGTGTTGTTTCTACATTACAAGCAAGCGACTTGTCTGAAATATTTGTATAAAAATTACTAAAAAAATTGAGTGCTTTTCATACAAAATTGCTTGGCAAGTCGCTTGCTTGTTTTGTGGAAACATCACATTAAAAACGCTAAATAGGTGTTCTGGCAAATGTATAACAGAAGAAGTATGGCTTGGCGATTTGAAATCGCCAAATAGTTGTTTTGGAAAGCGCATATCGCTTAAAATTGGCGTCTTTAGCTCGCATGTGTGTATTGAAGTGAACTGATTAAATTTGTTAAAACTGAACTTCCAAAAGAAAATAAAATTATTCGCAATTGCAACCTAATATGCTTTCCTTATATTTCAATAAAAAGTTGAAAGAATTTTACACATTTTCATTTAAAAAACCAAATTAAAAAATTTCTCTTATTTGTTTTATATAACTACCATATACATACATATGTAAGAGTATGTACACATGTTGTAATTTTTCGGAAAAAACTCCAAAACGCCAGTAAAACGCGCGTTCCTTAGAACACCTAAAAGTGAGCCGTCTCAGATCACACGTTTCTCAGAACATGGCTGATAAAATATTTTTAATTGTTGCATGAAGTTACAATTAATAAATTCTCCTTTCTGTGTGCCCTTGAACATTTTATTCCATTTAATAATTATTCTCGTATTAAATGAAATGAAACTTTTTCTTTTCAACATTTTAATTCGAGTATTGTCATATTTATGACATATTTTCGAATTAAATATGTATGTATTTGTATTTTTTAAACTTTACATTATTAAAAGCTTTACTTCTGCATAAATATATGCATTAATACTTATTTATATTATTTTTTATATTGTTAATTTATCTGTCATAAGTAATTTCCAGCAACTGTATAAAATTAAAGTGTTAAATGAACATTTTCCACTTGTTGTTCTATATTAAATAAATAATTTGCTTAACTTATTCAGCTGGAATTGCGGGACTTATTAGTCAATGTATTAAATATTTAAAAGGGGAAAAATTAAATATAAAAAATAATATTAAAAGAAAAAGAAAAAAAAAAAAAGATATATGATAATAAAAAATAAAAGAATGATAGAGAGAAAATGCTTGCTTTCCTCAATTATTTTAATATCTTCATATTATTTAAATTAATTTCTTGAGCATTTCCTTCTTTACTTGAAGCCCAAAAACTAATTTGCATAACTGTTAGTTTTTTTTTCTTCTCCTTCTTAAATTAAGACTAATTTATATTTCGGTTTGTTTTTAGTCGCAAATGTATAAATGAGTCCTTTAGCATAAAATATAATAAATGATCAAATAATCTCTAGTTAGTTTAGCTTAACGTAATTTATATCAATAAAACAAACATCTTATTTCATATCTTCTCTACTCTGAAAATAACGGGTATCCACCAGGAAGGTATACTACTTTGTTTGGCCTCCATTTTGGTAAACATTAGTCTTGACAGCTAATATTTGGCAGTCGTGAAATGGGCACGTTGCAAATTTATTATGAAAAAATATTCGATAAACCAAATCAAATCAATTTGGCAAAAACGACGTGCCAACAAAACGCACTATTTATCGTGTAGTGAAAGATTTCGAAGAAAGTCGGGATAGGCCCTAGCACGGACCACAACGTATTGCAATATCGGCTGATAACATTACTGCTGCTCAAGAAAGTGTTCGAAGTCCATCAACCTCAATTCAACGCCTAGCTCAGGAGCTTGGTCTTCAAAAGACTACTTTGGCCGCAATTTTGCATTTGTTTTCATTTAAGATTCAGTTGACAGAGAAAATTCGTCCACAAGATTTACGCTGCAACGATCCAGATTTCCTCAAAAGGGTCATAACTGGTGACGAATCATGGGTATATGGCTATGACATTGAAATCAAAGCCCAATCATCCCAATGAAAGCGTCCATAAGAGCCAAGACTGAAAAATGCACGTCAAGTTCGGTCAAATGTGAAGGTTTTGCTCACTGTTTTCTTCGACTGCAATGGCTTGGTGCATCACCAATTCTTGCCGCAAGGTCGTACGGTCAATAAGAAATACTACCTTGAAGTTATGCGCCGTTTGCGCGATGAAATTCGTCCGAAACGAAACGCACAGAATTGTGGGAAAAACTCATAATGGATTTTGCACCATGATAACGCTCCAGCTCACATATCGATGCTTGTGCGTGAGTTTTTGCCCAAAAACAAAACCGTATTCACCGAACTTGGGCCCCACTGACTTTTTCCTCATCCCAAAACTGAAGACACCGATTAAAAGAAGGCGTTTTGCTACGATTGAGTAGATAAAAAAAATCGAAACAGGAGCTGTTGGCGATACCAAAAAGCGCGTTTCAGAAGTGTTTCGAGGTTTGGAAAAAACGCTGGCATAAGTGTTTTATATCTGAGTGGGATTACTATGAAGGGGACACGATAGTTATTGATATATATTCACCAATAACTAAATCAGTTTTTGAAAAATTTAAAATAACGATTATTTTTGATCAGACTTCGTACTCTTTTACATGCTATTATTTTAAGCCTTATGACTTTACGATTAACTTTTGAATACCGTACATAATTGTTTCAGTTCGAAATTATCTGCACTATACTTTTTTATGCTGGTTGAAATAAACCAAAAGTCACTATACATACTTATGTATATTTGTTGCACGTCCTTGTAAGAATTCAAAGGAAGTTTCTGCTGAAAGAAAACTTAATTCGATTTTTCGTTACGCAGAATAAAAGATGGCATAATAAAATAAAACAAGGTAAGACAGTCCTTACAATAAATACAACAATCCAAAAAAAAAAACTACATGCGTTTTGCGAGTGCAAAATTTTTTATTTATTATTTTCCCTTTTTTATCTTTTTTTGATGTGTCAGAAACAGTTGACTACAACACACAGTAAAACAAAACCTCTACAGATACATACAAGCATGACAGCACAAAAAGGACAACAATTGGTTGAGAATTGTTAATAAAAAAAAGAAAAGAAAATAGAATTACATGCAATTTATTGCTTAACAGATTTTTATCTCTTATAAAAATTACGAAAATAAAGCAAAAACTAAAGTGCTTGTATTCCCAAGAACGAAGGATATAAAGCGCAAGAAATATCTACAAATTTTGTCATGTATCTAAAACAGCAAACAATTTTCACTCTGAGTTATTTTATTTTATAATTTGCTTGCCTATTAAATGAAGGATTTTTGTCGCATTTGTCATCAAGAAATGAAACGCAAACTTTCAGTTTGATTAATAAGAAATACTTTTTGTCACATCATGTCATCTTTTATTAAATTTATTTTAAGGCTATTTAGCTCAATTAGTAATGAATAGCAGCACATGATGTTTGTGCAATTTGTGGCGTGATGTGACAAAATGTTTTTATTTTACTTAGCAAATATCCCAAAACGGTTGTAACGAACGGATTATACAGCGTGTGGACATGTTTACCATGAGCGAGCGAAATAGACAGCGACGCCATGCAATGAGACAGAGCAAGGCATCTCTCATCTTTAAACCCTTGCGAATGAAACAGACCAATCTGACACCAGACCAGGAATATGCTGGAAGGTGGATTGGACACTCAGGTATTTCGTAGCCAGCCCGTTCTCCAGATTTAAATCCCCTAGACTTTTGGTATTTTTTATTGATCTGCTCTCAAAGAAAAAGTTTATTTAAAGCCCATTAAGAGCATAGCCGAGCTGCGTGAATGAATTTTTCAGGCTGCTGAAGCCATCAACTGTTAAGTATATGCCCGGCTAATAAGTATATATTTTTTAAGAAGTTGTAGGGTGTGTATTGACGCATATGTAAACAATTTAAACATTTAGTGTAAAAAATGTTATTTCCCTACCTGACTTTCATTCCAATAAACCTGAACTAAGATAGGCCAAGATTTTTTATTATACTATTTATTTTATTTACTTTTGTTGATTCTGGCAAAAGTAGCGTTACTATCTGTCTCGCTCACTCATGGCACTGATTTTTTTTTTTAGCTTTTATTTTTGACTTTTCACAATGTAAACTAACAATAAGTATTCAAATCTTAATACTAAATACAAAAAATTAACTAAGTCTGATGCTAGACAAAAAGTTTTATTTTGCGCCAAATTTATCGCGAAAATCACCTATTTAAAGCTCTGATGGTGGCAAGAGTATCCCTTCTTCTTAACCGAGTGCGACCGCCAAAATTAAGTATGTTTCGTGCCAGAGGGTTTGGATGAAGTTCCAGTTTGCTTATATACAAACCTTGTCGCGTACGAGTACTTTGAAAATTCATCTTTTACACACATTCTTATGAATTCGTGAGTTTTTTACGTACCATGGAGCTGTAGTAATCGTTCGAAGGATGTGGTTTTTTCGCCTCTGAATTTTTTCAATTTTTGACGCTGAGGCGGTGTCCCATAATTGAATTCCATAGCACCATATCGGCTTAAGAATTGCTTTATATAACAAAAGTTTACAATCTAGCTTCAATATAGAGTTTCTGCCCATAAGCCAATTTAGTTGCGCTGCTTTTAACTTTAACCGAGTGACTTTCGCATCAATGTAAGGCTTCCACGTTAGCCTACGGTCCAGGTGAACCAAGGTACTTGACTTTATTATACTGCGGAATAGGTGAGTTGTTAACTTGAATAGGCGAACATGTTTTTTGACGCAGTGTGAATGTAACATGAGTACACTTTTGTTCATTAACTTTGATTTTCCAACGTTTCAACCATTTCTCTAATACTGAAATATACTCCTGCAAATTTCATAACGCTAATTGATGATTTTCATGTACGCTGCAGAATGATTTATCAAGTGTGGATTCCGGATCTCGTTGGCATGTCAGATGCGTAAATCAAATATAAAGTAGGTCCTAGAATGCTACCTTGGGGAACTCCTGCTTCTATTGGCTGTGAGGGGCTTATAAAGTCTCCTTCTCTGATAACAAATTTGCGGCCACATAAGTAGTTTTCCAGAAGCTTATGAGTACTCGTATTTGCAGGGCAGTTCAACTTTATCTTGTGCATTAAACCTGCGTGCTACACTTTACTAAAAGCTTGTATAACGTCAATGAATAGAGCTGAGTAATACTTCTTGTCCTCAAAAGACTTTCTTATGACATTTACTATTCTATGGTGCCATGCTTAGCCACACACACACAACTTCGCTATTAACAATTTTGAAATGGTTGGCAGTAGACTTATTGGTCTATATGACTCAACTTTAGTAGGATCCTTCCCTGGCTTGGGTATCATAGTAATCATAGAAACCTTCCACTATGCAGGATAATATTCTAGACGTAAAACAAATAGCGTTAAAAATTAAAAGAAGAATTCTTTTAGCCTTTTACCAGTGATTTCATCAATACCTGGACATTTACTGGAATTTATTTATGACGTTTTCGACGTCTTGAAAACTAAGTCTCAAAGGCACACCCGGCCTAACAGCATATGGTGTAAATTCAGCTGCATCATCCGCTGTATCGTTTGTAATAAAAACGTTTTTCAAATGAATAACACCATACCTTTTTTAGAATCGCTTCTGACCCAGTCGCCAGTTGAGTTTCGAAAAGGTGGTTTGCCTCTAACGAGTCTTTACAAACCCTTTGTCGCTTTCCATAAAGAATTGTCGGACTGAGGATGACGCTACTCCTCAGACTTTCCAGATAATTTTTAAGGGAAGACATTCTACGGATTTCAAGCAAATTTCTTAGTTGCGTGCTGCATTCCGTCTTTCTCATCATTTTGCCTTAAAGAACTATCAAGAGCTTTTGCGAATAAAAAACATTTGAACTGAGTAAAATGGGTTAGCAAAAATCGGGTTACTTGAGTTTTTTTTATTTTTTTACTCGTTTTTTTTTAGCCTGAAACCAACAAGTATTGTACCATTTTGCAATCCTGACTAAATGCGCCAACTTTTAATGACACTTTCCAAGACAAAGAGGGTCTTTCAAAGTCGATAAATTTTGAACATATTAAAATCATACTTTAACAAATAGTTTTAATTCTTTAACACATAGTTTTAATCCTGTTGCCATTGTGTCGTTATGTTCGACTGTGGTTCTAGAAATGTTATTTAGGGTTACGTTTTCAAAGTTTACTCGTAAGTGAACAAAAATAATAAAAATTGAACACAATAACCGAAAAATGGTTACAGTTTGACCGAATTTCTGAGTTTTTCTTAAATGCCCATAATTCTAAAACTATATGGGATAGTTTTTTTCAGATTTTTCTCATGATACAATCAATCCTGTTACCCCGTTTCACCTTTATGTTGAGTTCTGAGACACCCTGTATGAATGTATATACATACGTATGTATGTATGTGTTTGCATATATAACTTTTCTCTGTATTTTTATACAACTTTACACCATTTCATTTCATGGCATCTCATAAATCTCGAATAACGACTTTTTCCGTTTCGTAAGCACTGTCATGATATAATTGCACCACTTTTCTTTTAGCGATGGACAGCTAAATAACAAATCCGGTTGTTTGTTTCATTACGCCTGACATCTTCACAAAAACGAAAAAATCTAAACTCATTCACTGATTAACCGAATGGGAGACTGACAAGCGTATCAAAAACCATGCAACATTTTTAAAGCCTTTTACAGGGTTTCTTACATTCTTGTATGTAAACCTGAAAAAACAGAAAAAAAACTTTATTTGTAAATCTAGGCTCAGTCGACGAATAACTGCACAACCGTATCAAACACCAGGGGAAGTTATATCGAAGCCTTTTGCAGAAGTTCTTAACTTTTTTTTCACTAACAGTATTCTTTTAAACTGATAGATTTTTACTTTGCCTATTGAATTCCAAACAGTGGCGAATCGCTAATCGAATGCACATTGGCCGAAAATTTTCAATTTCCCCCTTCACAGAAATAATTATACAGCTATGTTCTGAGAAATGCGCGATTTGAAACCGCAATCGCGTTATAAAAAACGCTTTAGTTACTTTTAGGTGTTCTAAAGAACGCGCGATTTACTAGCCTTTGGGAGTTGTTTACGAAAAATACATGTGTTTTACATACACAAAAGGAAGTTACATAAATTTGTTTTCAAATTGGCAACAGATTTTTTTTTATTATTATAATTTTTTTAACTTGATATTTTTTATTGAAAATGTTAAAATTTATTTAACGTTTTATGGAAATAGAAAGAAAATATATTAAATTTTAATTCAGAATAATTTAATTTTCTTTTGCAAATTTAGTTCAAGCAAATTGAATCAGTTCACTTCAATATACACATGTAAGTTGAAGTCGCAAATTTTAAGCGATATGCGTTTACAAAAACACCTATTTGACGATTTCAAATCGCAAAATCATACTATTTGCGTTGTATGTTTGTCAGAACACCTCTTTGGCGTTGTCAGAGAAAACGCTAAATTTAAGCGATTTGCATTTTTCAGAACATGCCTGATAGTAAAAATAAAATCAACAACATTTTTGTCTGAAAAAATAATCTGTATGTTAGGTTAGGTAGGCAGGCCACTGGTTTTCCTGAGTATATCTTGAGTCGTCCACCTCACCTACGTGAGATTTTTGAAATGGCAAACATATCATATCAGCAAGCTGGGCGTCACGTTTGCTCAGCGTCGAACAAAAACGAGCTCGACAAACCGCTTCACAGTGGTATTTAGACATGATAAAGCGTAAGCATGTTAATTTTTGGCGTCGATTAGTAACTGTTAATTAAACGTGGGTCCACCACTACACACGTGAAACCAATTTTATTTTGCATCATGTGTGCACGTGTTTTTTTATTATTTTTTATTCTGCCTTTTGTTTTTATTATTATTAATTTTTTTTTTTTTTATTTTCCTCCTATGTATTTTATTACCGTACGGTGTGCGCGGCGTTGAACTAATTTTTATTATTCTGAGCAGTGTGTTGAAATTACACTTTAAATGCTGTGATAAAGTTTGTTTTCGCCGTTCCGTGTGTTAAGTTCACAAACATTTCTCCCTGTTTCCTCCTCATAATTTATTTTCCTAGTTCCACTACAATGCACTGCATATGTAGGGGCTATCCCCTGAGTACTGGTCTAAGATAAAAAAAATCAATCGAAACAATGGGCGCAATGGGAAGAAGGCGCAGACATTGAAATCGGCTGGCAGGGTTATGACCACTGTATTTTGGAATGTACACGGAATATTGCTAATCCATTATCTTGATAAAGGATCCACAGAAAAGTATTATGGTGAATTATTGTGTTAACTGATTGATGTAATCAAGAAATAAAAACACATTTAAAAAAGAAAAAAGTGCCCTTTCTTTAAGACAACGCACTGATCCACACACTATTAGATACGATGTTAAAATTACGTGAAATAACTTCGAATTCGTTGATCATCAGTCCAGATTAAGCTCCTAGTAAGTTTTACCTGTTTCCTAACTTGAAAAAATTGCTCGCAGGAAAAATCATCCCAAACGAAGAACTAATCGCCGAAACTAACGCGAATTTTGAGGGGTTCCCAAAATCGTATTATTCAGATGGTATAAAAAAGTTGGAATATCGTCTTACTAAGTGTATTGAGCTAAAAATGGTTTGAGAAATAAATGGTTTTTGAAAAAAAACATTTTTTTTGTACATACGTAGCTTATCAATCCGCCCTCGTATAAATCCATCATTTCGGCGAAAGCATAGTGGTGGCTCTGGATATCTCCAAAGCATTTGACAGAGTGTGGCGTGCTGCACTACTGGCAAAACTTACTACTCTTGGTGTTGGTGTTGACTTCTCTCGGTTTATATCGAGCTTTCTCAGAGGCCGCACTATACGAGTTGTTGTAGATGTGGTTCAATCAAACGAGTTCAAGATTAATTCAGGGGTAACGCAAGGCTCTTACCCTATTTCTTATTATCCTCACCGGCCTTCTCTATCAAACTTCCAACCCTATCCACTCTTTCGCGGATGATAGCAGCATATGTCACTCGTACTCTTTTAGTTATAGGCCCAGCCTATCAGAGATCACTGCCAAGAGGCTAAATATGAATGATTCACTGAATGGTGAGCTTCTATTAATCTCTGAATGGGGTCCCAAAAATAGGGTCTCCTTTAACGCTCGTAAGACCCAGTACATTAGCTGCTTCATCTGTATTCATGGATGGTATAAGTATTGAGGAATCGGGTGCTCTTGATGTTCTTGAAATGAAAGTACACTGTGATGTTCGCTGGAATGAACACATTTTCCATGTCTCTAAAGTGCCTCGGATTTTTGAAACGGTGTAAGATGTATTTCACTCCATCCGATCTCCTTACTATTTATACCACCTACATCCGGGCGAAAATAGAATACAACTATCATGTTTAGGCCGGTGCCTCAAAGTCTATTTTGGAGCTACTCGACTGTGTGCAGGAGAGGGCGAAGAAACTTATCGGTGACAGTAGGGTGTCCGACTCTATTGACTCACTGGAGCATCGACGCAGTGTAGGGTGTGCTATTCTGTTATATCCTTACTACAATGGATTTTTCTCTGACGAGATTAGGGATCTTATTCCTGAAACTCGCACATTTTTACGTAGCACGCGTTCATCGTAAAAAGCTCATTTATTTGTGGTCGATTGCCCGCGGAAACGCATTACAGAGAGAATTCGTTTTTCAGCCGTACGCTTCGCCTGGGGAATAAGTTGCCTGCCAAGACATATTCATTACTAGGTAAAATTGACAGCTCAGGTGATTATTTATTGCTTCTCGAGTTTTTTCCAATGAGACTGTCAAATATTTTTTTCACAAACGTTTTCGCGCTATTTTAATCTGAAGATTTTTTTGTATGATTTAATGCAATTTCAAGAAATTTGTGTGAATTTAAAAGTGAAAAACTAAAATAATCTGCGATTCTAATTGCAATCATTTATAAAAGTTTACATTTAACGTTTTTATAAAATTTTTTCCCAGCTGAACAATCTTAGGCGAATTTAGATTTTGAAATTCACGATATGTTTTACAATAACAAAATACATAGTACTGAATTCGCCTTTCCGCTTCACCTGTATAAATTCGCCATGTTGCCGACGTACGTATTTCCTATATATCACGACGTACGTGTTTCCTATATTTCCTGTTATAACGTTGGAAAGTTCAAGTCAAATGTTCACAAACACTACTCCCTCTTTCCCGCTCCTCACAACCTATTTGCCTAGTTCTAGTTTTCCTGAGTACTGGTCCAGGATAAAAAAAGTACGACTGTTTAAGAACAACTGCCTGTAAACGTGTATGTATTATTATTCCTCACAAAAATTGTATCTAATATATTTTGTTTTACACGCTTAAAGAGATTGAGTGTTTCTGTTTTTTTTTTTTTTTGTTCGTTATTTTTGGTGTTTTTTTTTTCAGACAAAAATAATCGTTTCTGTGGTGTGTATTTTGCCAACTGTTTGTTTCACTAACTTCAGAACATCTCGTAATAGGAATATAAAAAATATAATAGTTCAAGTGTATAGTGCTGCAGACGCAAAGAACTTTGTGGCACAAAGTCTGAGATAAATTTTTCCAAAACAATTTTGCGTGGACGATTATAGACTTGTTTTTTTTTTTCTTTTTGTCCTAAATTTTTGCCATCATAATGGAAAAGAATGTTGAAAGCCAGCAACAACGAAAAATTAGCACCAACACTTAAAGGTTTTTCTTTTTTTGTTGAACTGCCTGCCAGCTTAAGATCTTTGTGTTGAGGGGTCTGTGGCCCCCTAAACAAAACCATTGTTGCATATTTTCAATTCACTGGCGTATTTTGTGGTTTATTTTCTTTTCCAGCGAACTGGAAAAGCTTTTTCTAATTTTCTATTTCTCTCCACCATTTGGTTACTGTTGTTAGAGTAGCAAAAAAAATGTTATTTTAAACCACTGCAAAATTTAAGAACTTTTTCGGGCAATTTTGAAATGTGTGTAATTACGCTTAGATTTGAATGAGCAAATGCGAAAATGTGTCCTTGCTTGTTTTGGCTTAAGGATTTCAGTCCGCATGTCTGGTTTCATGTACATACTCGTATTTAAATGTCAAAACTAATAAAAAACTTTTAATTCGTTTCGCAAACTTTTTGGCAAAACCGGGGAGAGAAAATAAATGAATTTTGAAAATAGTAAAATTTTGCTCAATGAAGAATTATATAGTTATTAAACAATAATGAAAGGATTAAGTTTTTGTTTTCCAATCAAATGCTTGTGTCTATAGCAAAATGTTTAAAATGCTCAAATTTTTAATAGAAAAGATAATTTTGTTACCGCCATTTCTTTAATGTTAAATACATTTTTAAATTTACATTTTTACATGCTTAAATACATTTTTTTTTTCATAAATTCATTAAAAAAAATTAAAATATTTAGCAAAGGATGTCTCAGAACCCAACGTCACACAGTGGGGCCAAACCAAAAAAAATGGCAATAAATCTGTATCTTTGAAACGTGCGATCTGACCTTAAAACAATATATGAAGGACTCACAGAAGACAAAATAAGCTTTAAAAATAATGAAATGTGAACCATCTCCTTATATCACATGGTGACCTACAGGGCGTCAGAGTTGACTACCTCCAGTATGAAAAAGTTTGTTTGCCTCATAAATTTATACTTTTTGGAAAGCTTATAAAAAGATAAAGAAGAACTATTTTATTTTATGAAGTTATCGGCTTTTGGCTTTTAATTAATTAATTATTTAATTTAATCAATTTCACATTTTCACGGCCACAAACTTGATTTTTAATCCCCTATTTCGTACATACACTGCGGTTCACTACAAATTCCATATTCAGAAGCCTGTATCTTTTGCAATTTTAACCGATTGAAGAATTTTAAAATAGAAATGAAAGCTGGACATCTTGGGATATTATAACAAAATCATGACAAAAATGGTTTCTTAACTAAAGAACTTTTTTCCAATAATATGCTTTCTTATTTTGTTCACTTGAATAAAGGCATTTTATTATTATACCTGGCACAAAAATGTAAGGGGTATATATAAGTTTGTGATTCTGTTTGTAATTTCTACAATTTTTATTTTCGACCCTATAAAGTATATACGATTATGTTCTGAATCAGAATTAATAGAAAAGTCGATTAAGCGATGTCCGTCCGTCCGTCTTTCGGCCGTTGGAATACCGTTTTTGAGAAAACTTTAAGACTTAGAAACTTTTTTTTCACCATTCTATTACCCCATCGATTCATGGGTTTGCCCTCAAGCCCTTGAGGGCTTCCGCGGTCGCGGGCTTGTGGAAGACTTCAAAAAAGTCTGGAACGGTTGAATCGGGAGATCTTGCGGGCCAGTGCAAATCACAAAAACGAGAGATGAGGCGACCCGTGAACACCGCCTTCCGCGCAGTGTGTGCTGTTCCTCCGTTCTATTTTAATCATATATCCTCCAGTATTTAATCGTTCAATTGCGCGCACCGTCTATTGTTGTCCTTTGACCAGCGGCGTCCTCGAAAAAAATGGCTCGATGACTCCTCCAGCGTGAACACCGCACCATGCAGTCACTTTAAGCGGGTGTAATGGCTACTCGTACATCACGTGCAGAAGCGATAGTTTTGCTTGCCCACGTACCCACTGAGGTGAAAATGAGCCTCGTCGCTCATTATGATTTTGGTTGAAAAATCGTCCACTTCAACCTCGAGATTGTTATCATATTCCAGCTGTTTTGCTGGTCGGTGTTGCTTATGCGGGCGGAATCACCGGGACAATTTGGTTTTGTAACACGAGCAGTTAAACTCTGTTAATAATTTATTTCTTGATTTATTTTTGATTATTTGTGAACTTAAATACTATTTATGTAAAGAATTCCAGGAAATATGAACCCCAGAACAATGCAATCCAAATAATTATTTAACGTAAAAGAATTTAAAATAAACAAAAAGCAAGCTTGAATGATGAAACAGAATACGTCCGCAACTTCAAACAAAAACGACTCTCAGAGAAAACAGGCACATAATTGAAACGACGGCTGCAACTTCACAAACTGTCATTTAATGTTCTTTTTTATTACGTAAAAAAAAAGCTTTTTCTTTTATTTTTACTTTTCTTCGCAGTAAAGCTTTTGAAGCTTTGGTTTTGTTTACAAAATGTATGAAATTTACTAAAACTGTGGCAATATTGTTGAAAGCTTTTCTGCCTCAAAGTGAGAGCATAAGAAAAATCGCTGCCAAAATAAAATAGATTCTATTTTACGACCGCATTCTCTGTCGTTATTTTATGCCAAATCGTATGGAGAAAAACGTCATGCCCTAGTTCTGTTTCATCATTGAAACTTAATCAGAAGTTCAAGGTGTTTATTTTTTTTTTGTCATAATTTGCATTACTGTTGAATAAAAAAAAAAAGAAAACTAAGAAAAAATGCATAAGCTGAACAAAACTAAAAATTAAATGAAATTTAGCAATTTCGGTTGTTGAACTAATTTCGTGCAGGCGGCATATGTACGTAGGTATATATGTACAATTGTACCTATACACATATGAAAAAAATTCATTGTGAAGATCTGAACATGCACCTCCCCGTTGAGTAATGCTCAACAAAATTCTAATTGGGACAACCCTATATGACTTAGAATTAGCCTACTGATACTTTAAATTCTGGTCTTGAAATATGATGGCACACAGCTGGACGTGAAGTTTGTTGATTTCGTTTAATTCCTTTGCAATGTTTCCTCTTCCAGACGATTCTCAGGCATATTATGATTGCGAGAACAAGATCAATACAGGCAATGGTCCCGTGGTGACATTTGATCTGTTTAATTGTGACGGAAGTTCAGCAAATCCACTTTGGTGTAATTTACTTTGAATTTCGGAAATATTTTTTATTTGGTCGGAATAGATCTTGTTGTGAATTTTTACAATTTGTAGCTCGTCTGGATAACTGATGTCACTTATATTGGCCATTGCTGTGTATGATGTTTGCAGAGAAGTGGTAACAATTTGATGGCCTTTGATGATGATTGAGTTGAGCATTTTTGGATTGCTAATGGTCCTCTCATATAGAACAAGAGTGCCCCGCTTCAATTTTTTGATAAGTATGTGAAACAGCATGGGATCCCATGAGGCGGCATTGATCCCCATGTTGTTTAGCGCATGTAGACATTCTTCTGTTGTATCATGCAATTGTTTGATAGAAGCAGCTGACGGTCCAGCGTTTGGTTGATCCAAAAGTTGATGTATTAGTGTTGTTACAAGAAAGCGTTGATTATTGTATCGATCTTGCAATAGGCTCCATGCGGTTACGTAGTTTTCGGCTGTTGCTGGAAGATGACTTATTAGTTTTTCAGCTTCGCCCCCCAAGTTTGATTTCAGGTACCACATCTTTTGTACCGCAGGAATATGTTGGTTGTCTACTAATTGTGTAAACGAATCGTGAAGGCGGCATATGTACGTAGGTATAAATGTACAATTGTACCTACGCACATATGAAAGAAATTAATTGTGAACATCTGAACACCAGCATTGACAGATAAAATACTAAATTTTCCAATAAACATAATCAAAGTTTTTTATTTCAAAAGGAAATAAGAGACAAACAACATCGGATGACTTCTTTTGGCCTACCTTTTTTCATTTTAGTTTACTACAACTAGGGTCCGGTGACATGTTCTATCTAGTGTTGGATGGTATTTGAAAAATTTTTCCAAAAAATTGTTTGTCAAAGCAATTTGCTCTTTCCAATACTAATGTGTTCACATATTAATAAGTAATTTTCGTTAGAAATTTTGTTTTAAAAACAATAACAATCTTTGTTATAACTTCCATACCTTAAACTCAAACTGTCATCTTCATTAAGCTATGTGAATTTCATTTATAATGTGTGTACGAGTATGTAGATTGCATTTCATTACGAAGCTTTTCATTTCAAACACTATTTATTGCGTAAGCCAACAGAATTAGAACATCCAAGTTGTGTCAAACTTCAATAGGAAAAGCAAATAGTAAATAAATGGTATAGTCATCGCACCCAAAGCAAGTATTATTTGGTCAAATGTACTCGTATACCTCCCTCTTCTGATATCTTACTATCTACAAAATTTATTTAATTTATAACTAATATGTGCAGTTGTGAATGTGCTTGTTGGCAAAGCTGATTTTGAAACATCATTATAAATAGTACACATTGCCATTTGAAAGTATTTTTGCAAATACAACAACTCTAATAATATTGTAACAACAAACATAAGCCCACAAGAAGCAAACCGACCGCTTTAAGCTTAACAAGCATGATTGTTGACGAGTGTTCAAATCAAGTGATACTCGTATTTGGATAGTTGTTATGAAAACCAGATGACCACATGAAAATGTTAATAGAGCTATGAGAGAAATATGTATGTCTTCATTAACAAAACTCAAGTACATTAACGTTTATATTTCATTCATATGTACATATGTATATAAAAGTTGCTTTCGCAATCGTCTCCATTTGTGTTTGCAAATTTAAGCAATTGTTAATAAGTACAAAATGTACGTAACTATATTTAATTTAATTTATTCGTTCTTGTATTTTTTGTTTAAAGTTCACTTCATTATACTATTGTGATTTTGGTCTCGCCAAAAGCGATTTACGGAACACCTCTCTTGCATGTCAAGTCATAATCGCAAATGTTATGTCAAAACGTGCCCGAATACTTTTATCATTAAAATTAGCTCGCACCACTGACCTCATTTCCTTTCTATAAACAAATATATTTTGCTTTTGATAACAATTGTTATGTTTGTGTCTTTAAGCCCTTATGTCCGGACTTCTGCTCTATTTTAGTTACATAAATAAAATCCTTTTTGGATCATCTGTTTTTACATACAATTAAATCCATTTCCGTACACTTTCGTAGTTTATGACAAGTCATCACGAGTTGGCGGAATACCAAAAAAACAATAGTGTGGCAAAAAGAAATTGAGTCATACAAAGTAACGTATTTGTTTGATTTGATACACACGCAAACTTTTAAACGCTTTCCGGCAATTTTGGACATTTGAATGTGCAAACATAAAAACAATAAAAGGTGGCTGCCTGCCTGGTCATAGTTTTTCACGTGATATTGAACATTTGTTGTGCTAACCGGATTATCAGATTATAGAAGAAAATCATAAATTAATTTACATAAAGCGGTGATAACGTTCGATAATAAAAAAAAAACAAAGGCAGACACCCTTGTGAGTCTCCCTAAATAAGTTTTTATTTGATTTTGCTAATTTAAAACTTTAATTTAAACATAAACTTTGTTTCATTCAAAAGTTTCAAAAGAAACTATATGGGTCATGAGGTACGCTCGACTTCTTTTAGGTTTCCTCAAAAAAATGCATGAAGTAAAGAATTAGGGGTTGGAGTGAAAGCGCAAGGGTTCCTGCATCGAGACCAAAGTTGGAAAAATAGGTTAAAAATTCACGAAAATCTTCACTTCTGCTGGGAAAAATGAAAGCGCAACCTCCACTAACGTTTCTTCGTTAAAATTTTTTCTGCACATGGCAAATTCATATTTGCTTTCCTTAGCCCATTAATATGCTAATATTACAAATTTTACCTGCAAATGTAATATTTTTACAAATTTTTTCCTCAACATCCTAACAAGTTAGACCGATTCCCATTAGTAATTTTTCCTCAACATGCTCCTATAAAAAAAAATGTTTATTTAAAATTATTACCCTAACTTATCTCTGGGTAACTCTAAAGGAGTCAAATGCACCCTAATTATTTTTCCGTCACGTGCTAACCCTAACCTACTGTCTCTCCTCTGTAAGGGGGACTCCTTTACAAAAATGGTTTTGTAAATTATTCCCCCCTTGATCTTAACTAGTCTCAGGATGCTTCAAGAGCAGTTAAATGTGTAGCTGACGACCATTAGTTTCTCTTCAACACTTTTCCGAAACTTACCAACCCCCTATCTGTCTACCATATAAAAATGGTTCCCTAAATATTCTCTGCATAGTTTTAACTATCCTCAGGATACCTCTAGAGGAGTCAAAGGCATGACTGATTAATTTCTTCTCCCCGTACCTCCTATCTTTGAGGAGCTATCGCACTAAAGCAATGGAGAAGTCAAAAGTATTACTAATACCCCCCCCCCCCCTCTCTCCTTTATTTCTTTTTTCCTAAATATTTTTGGGACGTTTTATTTTATTTATTTGCAGCTTCTATAACAAAACTTGAGTTTTAAAATAATAGAAGTACAAGCAATGGCCATGGTGTAATTATTAGGTGGCAGCACTAGAATTGTTGTACTACATACATAATAGCTCGATTCACAATCTTGTGCATTTGAGGTTGCATATTTCTGCAATTGCAAAAGTGACATTTTTGGGTATAATTTGTTAGTGTAAAGTAAAAATTTACTCCACTATTTTGCAAATTACGGAGGTCGTCAAAAACATGTTTACAAAACAAAAGAAAATGAAGAAAGAAAAGTTTATATAAAGAAAATGAACAATGAAAATTAATGTAATTGTGTATAATTGTTTTCATAAATTATTTTCAACGGTTTTTAAGCAATTAAACTATTTTTGAAAACTTTTTCATTGTGCTTCTTTTGAATCTTTTTTTTAAATATTTAAAACCTTATTATTTTTTCACTTCACTTTGTGTAAACATAAACAACTTTTGACACCATTGGTCGTTTGAAAGAAAAAGTTATCACCAGCGCTAGTTAATATCGACATATGTTCAGCTATACATACATCACGGATAGTAGTAAAAAAGATAAGAACATGAAACAACCACCATAGAAGAAAGATATCACAACCAAATAAGTGTTAGCGATATCATTTAAGAAACAAACATTTCACGACACAAGAGTAAACACAAGCAGACAGTATTGTAATCCTAAACAAATATACTAATGTATTGCTAACCAGACACAGCCTAAACAAATACATATACTAAGTAATTAAATATATTGCTAACTAGACACAGCCTAAACAAATACATATACTAAGTAATTAAATATATTGCTAACTAGATACAGCCTAAACAAATATATTATCTAAACTCTTTTACCACAAACAAAAATATTGAAGGTCAAGAAGATATCACCTTCCTATAAATAGTTGTTAAGTTACATTTTGTAATTAGTCTTAAGAATATATTAAAATAAAGTGCACGTTTCGGTGCAGCGAAAAAACAATATTATTTTTTTGATTCAATCCTTAGTAGAGGATTTATCTGGGGGCTCAACAACCGGGATACAAGCGAAATAATCTTGTGTCCAGCCAAAATTCATCCATCCTAAAGAAGGATGCAAAACTAAACAGTTCCTGAAATATTGGAAAAATAAAAATTCCTGAAACATTGGAAAAAATAAAAGGATTCCTGAAAAAATTGGAACCAAAAAATCAGAGTGAAAAATTTTAACCTTTACAAAAACTGGATTCCCGCACAAAACGTCATCAACTATTTAATTTATTCCGAGGAATAGGAGAAGACATCAGTATGACTGAAGCCGCAACTCTCCAAGCTCATATTCAAGTGCTAACTGAGCAACTAACGTCCCTAAAAACAGAAATGGAGACGATAAAAAACCAGACACCATTCCAGGTAGCCACAGTTCCTACCATGCCAGCACTCCGGCCGAATATAACAATGGCAAACCAAATAAACACAGAAATCTTCAAATGTCTGCCAACGTTCAGCGGCACGGAAAGTGACTACAACCCATGGAGAAACCAGGTATGGACTCAAATGGAAAACATCAAACAGTTTATAAATAGTCCCGAATATTATAACTGTGTGTGTATAATTCGTGCAAAAATTATCGGAGCCGCATCTAGAGTGCTATCGGTTAACGGCACAGAGCTTAACTTTTATGCCATAATCAACCGATTAGACTACACATATTCTGACAAACGTCCGCTATATGTACTAAAAGACGGATTGTCAAGAATTAGACAAGGGCATAAGACTCTAACCGAATTTCATGACGAGATTCATCAAGCTCTAACACTAATCCAACAGAAAATAGAAACAATGGAAGACGACATGAGAGCAGGGAGACTATCTGATGCTAACAACGACGCTATCCGCGTTTTCATCATGGGACTCCGCAGCAACTACACTAAGGGAATATTGTATACAAATAACCCTAAAAGTCTTGGGGAAGCATATGCCATTGCCTGCACAATATACCACGACAACCAGGACACTCATTTCGAAAACGCACCCATAAGACGACAAGAACACCGTAATGAACAGCGACATTACCAAAAGAATGAGTACCGCCAGTTGAAACCATCATACCAAGTGCAACAAAGACATAATAACTATCCAACACCACAACGAAACCTCCCTGAACCAATGGATGTCGACAACTCAACACACTATAGAAGACCTACAAACTTCCAACAACAACAAGCAAACTGGAGTAATAATAATCCTTCACGGAACAACGCAACACATCATAATCCATTCCGCACCAACAACCAGATACCTGAAAAAAGGGCAAGAAACCATTCATCCTACAACTATAATGCTAATAAAGTGCAACATATAAACCAAACACAAGACGAGGATCTTCAGTCAATTCAACCCCAACACAGCAACGACGATTTCGAAACTGGAAGTGCTTTTTTAGGCGAGTAAATGGTTTACCATGTTTACAACGTACTTGCAGGGAAACAGGTAAATCATTAAATATTCTAATTGATACAGGGGCCACAAATAACTATATAAGTACTAATTGTAAGATAGGGAAATCTATTAGAATAAAGCCAGTAAAAGTCAAAACACTTCATGGATATTCCATAATAAACTCAAAAAAAAATAATTACTGTCCTAAATCACCACTTAACTTTTTACGAAACGGAAGCGCTTCAAGAATTCGATATGCTTCTCGGAGAACAGGGCTTACGAACAACCAAAGCAGAAATTAATCTCTTTGACTATAGCTTAAAATATAAATATAAAAAAGAAATGATAAATAATGAACAGAAAATAAACTATACAATAAGTAATGAAACATATAGGGGAGATATTGAAAAGATAATGGAAGGAAACAATAAAACTAGTGAAATATTGCCATTCACTACAACGATTCAGACATCGATTAGAACAAAATCCGAAGACCCTATTTATGTTAAGCAATACCCTTATCCTATGTCAGATAATGAGTTCATTAACAACGAAATACAAAAGTTATTAGATAACGAAATCATACAGCCAAGTAGGAGTCCGTACAATTCCCCCATTTGGACGGTCGCAAAAAAGGGTACCGACGATCAAGGTAAACCCAAAAGACGAATGGTGGTAGATTTTCAGAAGCTAAATGCTCAAACCATCACCGACCGCTATCCAATTCCTGATGTTGGAATGACAATCCAGAACTTAGGCAAAGCAAAAATATTTACTACGTTAGATTTAGAGTCAGGATTTCATCAAATCCTTATAAAAGAATCGGATAGAGAAAAAACAGCATTCAGTGTGAATGGTGCAAAGTATGAATTCTTGAGGATGCCGTTCGGACTTAAAAACGCTCCTTCTATTTTTCAACGATGCGTTGATGACATTCTCCGTCCGTACATAGGAAAATTTGCGCATGTCTACATAGACGATGTTTTAATATACTCTTCTTCACCTGAGGAACACTTGGAACACATCCGTACTATAGTAAATGCACTCCACACAGCAAACATGAAAATATCTGACGAAAAATCACACTTCTTTCAAGACTCTGTCGAATATTTAGGACACATAATTAAACATAATAAAATAACAGTAGATCCTAATAAAGTAGATGCAATAAAGAATTATCCCATTCCTACAAATTTGAAAGAACTTAGATCATTCTTAGGTTTGGCAAGTTATTATAGGAAATTTATTCAAAATTTCGCAGCCATAGTAAAACCACTCACTGTGCATCTGAGAGGAGAAAATGGTGGAATCAGTAAAAATCAAAGTGCAAAAGTAAAAATTAGTCTTGACCAAGCAGCATTAGACGCATTAAATAAAGTAAAGGATGCTCTTCAAGCGCAAGTCGAACTATTTCAACCTGAATTTACCAAACCATTCGAATTAACTACTGATGCAAGTAATTTCGCTATTGGCGCAGTTCTTTCCCAGAATAAGAAACCTATAGCATTCATTTCACGAACTTTAAATAAAACAGAGCAAAATTATAGCACCAATGAGAAAGAATTATTAGCTATTCTTTGGTCTTTGCAAAAATTGAGAAACTACCTTTACGGTATCGCTGATCTAACAATATATACTGACCATCAATCATTAATCTTTTCCATTTTGGACAAAAACCCTAACACAAAACTTAAAAGGTGGAAAAACTTCATAGAAGAATATGGACCAAAACTAGTGTATAAGCCTGGACATCAGAATGTTGTTGCAGATGCTTTATCAAGGCAGCAAATTAATAATACAGCCTCCAGTTGCTCAGAACACTCAGGACAAAGTTCACCATCAGAGGGTATTAAGAGAGTAAAACAACCCCTTAATGCTTTTAGGAATCAAATAATACCAATATTTGATGAAAATAAAATGATTGAAATAGATACATGTACGGTTTTCCCAGATCGAGTTAGGCATATCGTATATTATAAAACAAAGAACGAGTTGATAGATAGATTAAAGAAAATAGCAAATCCCAAAGTCCAAAATGCACTAAAATTAAACGAAGAAACATTATTTCATGTGCATGAAAATATTATCGCTACTTTCCCACCTAATTTATTTGTTATAGCACAAACACAATTAGAAGACGTAACTGACTTAGATAAACAGAAAGAAATAATAATCAACACGCATAGGAGAGCACATAGAAACTACATAAATAATGCTGAAGAGATATTATTATCATACTATTGGCCAAAGGTTAGGGAAATGTGTAAAAAAGAATGTATAGATTGTAATATTTGCTTACAAAATAAATACGAACGTAGACCAAATAAACAGCCGATAGGAAAAACACCAATACCCACAAAAGTAGGAGAATATATACAGATGGACATATTTTATATGAACAACCAAATGCATATTAGCACAATTGATAAATATTCCAAATACTGTTACATACGAAGGATACATAACAAAACTAATTTCCATGAATACATTGAAGAAATCCTTGCACAAATATACCCAAACACTAAACATTTAATGACTGATAACGAAAACGTATTCACTAGTGTAGTGGCAAAGAGTATTTATGAACGTTTAAAAATACAGCACACAACAACGCCAATCCATCATTCGACAACAAACAGCCAAGTTGAACGCATTCACGGCACTCTAATTGAAATATCTACAGCATTGGCACAGCAGAATAACTCCTCACCAAGAGACGAACTGTTTAATGCAGTGAAACAATATAACAAAACGATTCACTCTACAACAGGATATAGGCCCGAAGACGTTTTTTTCAACAGAGAACGATACCCCGACATCAAAGGAACTCTCGAACATAAACAGGAGAAATTGCTCAACTATCACAACAAAAATAGACACCCAATAAATTATAAGGAAGGAGATTTAATATACGCGAAAACACACCGCCGCAATAAAAACAACATCAAATACTCACAGCATAAGGTAAAAGAAGATCGTGGGGACACAATCTTAACAGCGAAGGGTAAGATTATTCACAAGGACAATATACGCAGACAAGCTACACAATGTACAAATCAGCAGGACTTATGATTATATCTTTTTCACTTACCTTTGGCGACAACATAATTGATTTGACAGATAAAAAATATGTAATTATAGAAACAGACCCAGTATATTTATTTGAAGACACATCATATTTATATCACGTAGTTAACTTGACAAAGATACTAAGACCATATGAAAACATAATGCAAACGTTGTACAATACAGAACAAAGCCAAGAGGAACAAATATTAATAAATAGAATCGAATCATTAAAGACACAGCTAATACCGAATACACACCGCGAAAAAAGATCACTAAACTTCCTAGGTTCAATGTTAAAATTCGTCACCGGTACACCGGATCATGATGACTTAATTGAAATAAAGGGAGGACTTAATCAATTAATAGAAAATAATAATAAGCAGAAAACAGTAAACTCAAGGTTTGAACAAATCTTAGAAACATTAGATCCAAAAGTTATTGCAGACAACATGGTAATCAATGAAGTATATCGAGAACTTGAAGCCATAACAAATACAATAAATTTTGCAAGAAATGGAAATTTTTATTCAGGAACACTGAATTTAAATGATATAACAGAAATAATATCTAATGAAGCTTTTGATTTACCATTAATAAACATCCTAGAATACTCAGACATTCATATATGCTTTTTTAAACAAGCCATAATTTCAATCTATAAATATCCTATCTTAAGAAACATGTGTAAACTATACAATATATATCCACTAGCATATAAGCATGGGAAATTAATATTAGATAAACACATTGCTGTCTGTAACAATAAGTATACCATGGTAAATAAATGTAAAAATTATTTAGGGAGTAATATATGTAAAATTAACAATAACAATAATTGTACTATAGATATACTAGAAAACAGACCAGCTAAATGTGACATAATTCAGGAAAATAACGCACCACTCACAATACTTGAGAACGGTTACATACTCACCGACAACGAACATATTTGGAATGGTCAAATAATTAAAGGTCCTAAATTAATCCAGTTTAATATATCTACAAACATAGATGGAAAAATTTATCTCAACCATCAGAAAGAAATAAAAGAAGCCATACATCAGAAACATGATGAACAGATGGAAATTCTTCACATCCTATCTTCGGATTCCATCCACAAATTTTCAAACATACAAGAAATGTCAAAGTATCTAATTCCAATAGAACAGCACCCCATCCGACATACTATTTATTTCATACTCATAATTTTAGGAACAATACTATGCTTATACATTCTAGCAAAACTATTTGATTACCGCGAAACTATAAAACAAGCAAAAAGAAGGAAACTTGCTGAACACATTTACGCAATAGAATTGGCAAGATTAAGAACAAGAACAAATTTAGTATAAAAAGTGAGGACACATTTTTTTAAGAAAGAGGGGAGTTAATATCGACATATGTTCAGCTATACATACATCACGGATAGTAGTAAAAAAGATAAGAACATGAAACAACCACCATAGAAGAAAGATATCACAACCAAATAAGTGTTAGCGATATCATTTAAGAAACAAACATTTCACGACACAAGAGTAAACACAAGCAGACAGTATTGTAATCCTAAACAAATATACTAATGTATTGCTAACCAGACACAGCCTAAACAAATACATATACTAAGTAATTAAATATATTGCTAACTAGACACAGCCTAAACAAATACATATACTAAGTAATTAAATATATTGCTAACTAGATACAGCCTAAACAAATATATTATCTAAACTCTTTTACCACAAACAAAAATATTGAAGGTCAAGAAGATATCACCTTCCTATAAATAGTTGTTAAGTTACATTTTGTAATTAGTCTTAAGAATATATTAAAATAAAGTGCACGTTTCGGTGCAGCGAAAAAACAATATTATTTTTTTGATTCAATCCTTAGTAGAGGATTTATCTCGCTAGTGATGCCACCTGGTTAATTATAACAGAAAAGAATTAATAAAATTGATAAAACATAGAAAATATTGAGTAGAAGTATTTATAAAATAAAATTAAAAAAAAATGTATAAATAAATTTGAAATTAATTACAACAATATTACTATTTTGTCAACATGTCTATGTCTTATTTGTAAAATGGTTTTTACAAATACTGAGACGGCTGAATAGGTAGTTTGGTTCATAAGTGGTTATTATTTTGTGCAAAAGTATCAACGTTCTTATTTACAAAAGGTTATCGAAGTCGACTCATATATATTCTCTTTGAGTAAGGGCTTATATACAAATAGCTTCTGTTTTAAGCGCGAAAACATACCTCGTTATGTTATTGAATTTCACGTTAAGTCTTGCTTTGCTTCTGGCATCACAGCTTGCAAAAATTTCACACGCGTATATTAAAGTCGGTATAAGGCACGTTTTTGCCTTATTTTATATGGTGTGTAACGTTGTGAAGGCCACAAAGTTCGTAAAATTGAAAACGTCTTTCCCCAAATATTTATTACATGGTCGGAGCATGTGAGCATATCGTTGAATATAACTCCTAAATTTTGCACTTTCTTTACAATTTCTATTCGCTGATTGTTGACATAGATGTTGGGCGTTTCAACTATTCTTTGCGATCTCTTGTGTATAAGAATACATTTAGATTTACTTGGGTTCAAACTTACGCCATTTACAGAAGCCCAACGTGATCTTATGTCCACATTTAATATATCTTCAAAGTTACGAGTACCATGGGTATCGCTTATATACAATTGGACATCATCCGCATACGTTCTAACTCGGCTGTTTTAGTTGGTCTGGTAAATAAATAAGTTGTCATAAATTGAAAAAAGAAGTGGGTCAAGAATAGGGCTTTGGGGTGCGCCGCTGACCAAAGGGAGAAAGGTTCATGTTGATGTGAGTTTTATCTCGACATACTATAGTCTTCCATGTAGGTATGAGTTAATCAGAATCGTAGACGTTAAAAAAACATTTTAATCGTTCAAGCTTTTTGGAAGCTAATCATTAGATTAATGAGGCTCCCAGAAGGCGGTGAATGCATTTTCTCAATTTATATTGGACCAGTACTCAGGGGATGAGTCCTACATATGCAGTGTTCTGTACCAGAACTAGGAAAATTGCTTGTGAGGAGGCGGAAAGAGGGAGTAGTGTTTGTCATTTGACTTAATTTGACTTAAACTTTCCAACGTTATAACAGACAGGAAACACGTCTGCAACCAACTTGTTCCACAGACGAAGCGTACGGCTGAAAAACGAATTCTCTATAATGCGTAGTACGATTCCCCGGGTAATCACCCACATATGGATGAACTCTGGACGATGAACGTGTGCTACGTAAAAATGTGCGCGTTTTGGGAACAATATCCCTAATCTCGCGGTCAGAGCAAAATCCATTGTAGTAACGATAGAACAGAGTAACGCACCCCACACTGCGTCGATGCTCCAGTGAATCAATAGAGTTGGATACCCTACTGTCACCGATGAGCTTCTTCGCCCTCTCCTGCATACGGTCGAGTAACCCCAAAATAGACTTTGAGGCACCGGCCCAAACATGAGAATTGTATTCCATTTTCGGTCGGATGTAGGTGGTATAAATAGTAAGGAGGTCGGATGGAGTGAAGTACATCTTACACCGTTTCAAGAAACCGGGGCACTTGAATGCTTCTTTAGAGACATGAAAAATATGTTCAGTCCAGCGAACATCACACGGTATCTTCATTCCAAGAACATCAAGAGCATCCGATTCCTCAATATTTATACCATCCATGAGTACAGATGAAGCAGCATTTGCGGTCGTTTGTTTGTGTGTTAATAGGCAACATTGGGTCTTACGAGCGTTAAAGGCGACCCTGTTTTTACGACCCCATTCTCGACCCCAGCTCGATATAAACCGAGAGAAGTCATCACCGACACCAAAAGCAATAAGTTTTGCCAGTAGTGCACCATGCCATACTCTGTCAAACGCTTTTGAAATATCTAGAGCCAACACCCTAGTTTCACCGAAATGATGGATTGAATTTGCTCTAGAGGAAAAATGTAGAATTGAATAAACCATTTTGATAAATTTGGGAACTCAAATAATGTACCCAGAGCCTCCACATCACGTAAAACCACAGCCAGAGACGATAGAATAGTCGTAAGTGCCTCTAAAGCTAACCGATTTAAAAGCTCTAAATAGCTAAAAGTCGAATTAGAGTCATCATATGGCATCGATATATTATTTAGAACTATTCGACGGAGGCTAAACGAAAATGCCTTACGTGGATGCACAGCACAGGAAAAACATTTGTCTCAAAAAAAGTTTAAGTCCGGATTGGATTTTGTCAGAAAAAACATTAAGAAACCGAATGTGTTTTTGGAAAGATATTTTATGGAGTGACGAATCCAAGTTTTTTTAGTGGGGATCAGATGAAAAACGCTACGAATGGCGTCTAGTTAAGCAACAACAAAATCTCAGATACACCATCAAAACAATCAATTAATTTATTATCAAGAATGTTTTAATTATGTCTATCCATACTGTTTAATAGAAATGGCAAATTTTAATTTTTCTCAAAATTGTTTAATTTATTTATCAATTTTAATTTTCCCCCCTTCAAAGTATCTCCCCAGATGTAATACACTTGTGTTAGAGTTTTTTATTTTTTATTAATGTACGAAGCAATTCTGATAAGCCTTTTTTGGTATGGCCTTTACCTATCTAAGTAATTCAATTCCTATCGACTCAATCGTTGCAAAACGATCACGGCTATCTTCAATCTGGTGAATACGGTGGCAGAGGCATAATATGTTTTTCGGCTTACAAACTACGAGCAATTGGTGCTCCACAGCAGTCTTCCAAGAAGGCGATCAAGCAAAATATGTCTAACTGGTATGCCTCTTAAAAACTAAGGCAAAAAAAATATATGCTCGAGACTAAAGTGCCAATGTAAAAAAAAAAATCAAAATTTTTCTATCCTTCTATCTTCGTATATTCTAGGAGTATGTAGTATGCACGTGTGTGTCTAATATTTATTTTAATTTCAATCATTTGAAATAATGTTTAAATCATTTATATTTTTATTTTCTTAGAAATTTTACTTAAAGAGGGATGAAAATAAAAATGATTGTTTTTGTATGCTCTCTTGGTTTGTTGCTAAACGCCTTGGGGTAGGCATTATTTAAATTTAAATTCATCATAAATTTATATTAACCAACACGACACAAAAAAATATAACGTGTGTGCATGAATATGTGTAATATCATAATGTTTTTGAAAAGCTCGTGTGACATTGATGGTAAAAAGGAAATACTTAAATCAATCAAATCAAAATTGTTTACCAGTCTTATATAACGTAAATATATAAAAATCAGTTTATATGTATTCGCATGTGTAAAATATGTAAACAACTTCACAAATACTATGACAAATATATTAGTAACTGCGGCAGTTTCTTTTCATTAGAACCCACAATTGGAAATGATAGCTAAAACCAAAACAAAAGTACCAAAACAAGCCTACAGATTTTATGAAACTTTAATACTTTTTTCTGCCACGTTTGCATTTCTCAAACAATCAATCAAACTTTATGTTGTTGTGTGCACTTGACAAAGCGGTTGACAAATCAAACAATTTTCAGGGATCAGAAATGAGTGTTGACATATATTTCCATTGTTCCTCAGGAACAATTGGATTTCGAATAGAATTTTTTTTAATCAACATGGTACTTCTTTTGTATTTCAAAATTTAATTTATTATGTATAATCATCGAAAGAATATTAGCGAAATGTATTCCATACATTTTTTTTTATAATATTAATAGTATTAATTTTGATTCCATATTAATATCAAAACAATTAACCTTATTCTTTTCTCTTCTTTTATAGGTTCGTTTCCTTTGCCTTGATATAACTTTTGTTAATTGAGTAAGTACTCGTATTATAGAAGTTAATTGTATGCAAGTGACAACATTTAATCATCCAAATTGTTTACAATTATCCTTGTGAACGGCAATATATTTTTGTGCTCAATAAAGTACCTAAAAAATATCGTATTCCTTTATAAATAAAGGGTGGCCTAATCATAATGCACGACAATATTTGTGACTCACATTTTAACGTCAAGGTTTTTAGCCCACTTAATTTGACTATTCGTTGTTTCAGTGTTTGACAAATTCAAACGTAGAGTGGTGAACAGTTGAGCAGCATTGTTCAAGGCAAAATGCATTTCGTGCTCTTCGTGCTTTTTCTGGTCAGTGGAATGTGTCCACAATCGGGAGAATTGTACGTAACTTTCAGCAAACCGGGTCTGCAGCCAAAGCATGCACAGAGTGAATGTTTGGTTCGGTTTATGGGCTGCCAGCTCCATCGGGCCGTAATTCTTCGAAAATGAGGTCGTTCAAGCACTTACTGTAAATGGTGTTCGCGAGAGGCTTCTTCTGGCCAGAAATTGAGGATATGGATCTGAACGTTATGTGGTTCTACAAAGATGGGGTGGCACTGTCAACAAAGTCAATAAAATAATGGCTTTTTTGCAGTATAAATTTAGTAGCCATGTTATCTCACGTTGTGGCGATGTTAATTTGCCGTTACGATCATGTAAGTTTACACTGTTGAGGATATTTAAACAAAAGTATACGTCAATAAAACAACACCATTCATTGCAAGATCTAAAGCATGACATAATTCGGCACATTTTCGACATTGAAATATAGGACATCGGATAGATTGAATGTAAATTTCAGGATGAAGCACTTAAGTATTGGTTTTTTGAAATGTTAAATAAATAAATGAAAAGGAAACACTTACAGCCTGTTAACAAAACACGACTCGTCTGGCTTCATCTAAAATTTTCGAAGACAATATCGTATTCAGCTAAAACATCTTCAGGGTTAATTAAAATATTTTCTGTGGTAAGATAACCATGAATTATGGTGTTAGCATATATCTTGTCTATGATATTACCAATATGTACATGAGTATGGGACTTTCAAAATATGTATTCTTTTGTGGTAATGGCTTCGTCTAAATATTCCATGTAGATTTTCCATTCTCGGTGACTTTAAACTGGCAGTTTTAATACGTGATTTGGTTGTTCAATTTATGATAAATGTGTTCTCCTAAATATAAATGACTTTCTACTCCTTATTTTAAAAGGCATGTTCTGAGAAATGCAAATTGCTTAAATTTAGTGTCTTCGATTTAAAAACACCAAATAATTGAGGAACGTATAACGCAAGAAGCATGGTTTTACGATTAGAAATCATTAAATAGGTGTTCTGGAAAACGCATATCGTTTAAAATTGGCGATTTCAACTCCCATGCGTATATTGAAGTGAACTGATTGAATTTGCTAAAAGTGAACTTGCAAAAGGCAATAAAATTATTCACAATTAAAATTTAATGTATTTTCTTTTTATTTCAATAAAAAGTTGAAAGAATTTTACAGATCTTCAATTAAAAAGTTTTTCTGTTTGTTGTCAATTTCTTTTTTATTTTATGTAACTACCTATATACGTATGTATGTAAAACATATGTTGAATTTTTTTCGGAAAAATCTCCAAAACGCCAGTAAAACGCTCGTTTCTTAGATCACCTAAAATCAATTAAGCGTTTTGCAGAACGCTTTGCGGTTTCAAAACACGCGTTTCTATACCATTAGTTTGAAGTTCATTACTGATCAATTTTGTTTCCAGTAAAAAAATGGTTTCCAGCAAAGAAACCTCGTTAAACTTTTATTTTGGGGTAAAAATTTGCATTTATAATTTACTTAAAAAACATTTCTTTTCAACGAATTATGTTGTTTTATTTGTTTACATTTATATTTACCAACTGTATGAAGAATTGGGTGGCCGGTTTTTTTACTTGAAAAAATATTTTCGAAAAAAGATTTAATTTTGCCCGTGTTCATAACAGTACAAATTCATATCGCTCCTTTATTGCAACCTAGTCATAACTAAAAAAAGCTCGTTTCGAGAAAAACGCATTTAAAATTTTTAGTTTCCTCACAAGTCTTAGAAAATTTGTTTAGAAAAAAGCGAAACAGTTTAAAAGTAATTTGAATAAACTTTTGTAACAGTATTAAAGGTAGTACTATTAACAATTCTGCATTGTTAAATCGAAAAGCTCATTTTTTAAGATATGACTATGTTGTAATAAAGGAGCGATATATATTTGAAGTATAGGTGAAATAACGTTAGTTGCACGACACAGCCAAGTCGCGATATACAACGCTTTTCATTACATGCTCGTCCATGAATTGGCTCGTCACGAGGAAATTTTTTGTCGTGCTCTACAAACAGGCTGTTACATAAAAAGAAACATAAACTACAGAGAAAGGAGAGCAGATTATTTCACTTTATGCGTATTTAAATTGAGCTAGCATTAATTAGCAAGTGCCTATGTTCTCGATTTTTATCCATTTTCCGTTCCAATTTATTTTGCATTTAAAAGCATTTGATGGCGAATACGCTTTGACAATATAGCAATAATGAACTTCTTCGTTGGATGGATATCTTATAGTCATTGCAAATATGGACCATGGGATAGAGGAATGCCTACGAAGCCATGGCGAGCATTTAGGCGATGTTCCGTTTCTTACATAATTTGCATGGATCGTTCTATCGTAACAAAAAAGGTGGCATGTCATAACGTCCAGTGACATAAGGTCCATGGACGTTAAGACACTTTTGAAAGTGACATAATGTCCATCACGGAGATGTTGTAAAGTCCGTGGACACTATGGCACTTTGCGGAGTGTCATAACGTCCATAATTTAAGTAATATTAAACAATTTTTAGAAGTTGAAAATTTTGATTTTAATACCTTTATCATAACTATATACGAGTATATGAACGTATAGGTACACAAAAAGAAAAACGACGTCATTTAATTTTTGTCAGCGAATGATAATGCGTATCTCGTTAAATTGTGGACATACATCTCGTTGTCAAACTGTGAACATACCGCCGACAAATTGCGAATAGATAGCACAAAAATACCGGTATTAAGTTGAGAATGTATTGTTGCCAAGATGAGATCGCTTTGTTCAATTAAGAACGAATGTTGTCAAACTACAACACCTTTTGTCACTTGATATGATTTGTTTATAATTTTGCCATTACGATTTCTGTGTTTTCTAAGTGCTGTTATTTAAAAAGAAATATCTATGTACATACATATATAATAATATAAAGGACGAGCATTTTGATTTATCTGATAAGCAATCAAATGAAAGAAAACTGTTTTATGTATTGATAGTAATATGAAAAACCTCAGATACTGATATATGTATGTCTAGTGCTCAAAAAATCAGGGCCGATTGTTCCTTCATACTTCCTTTATGAGTGATCAACAAATGCAAAGTAATAAAGATTATCAAATCCAAAAACTTGATCAGCAATTGGACACTAGACATACATCCTTTTTTTAGTATCTGAGGTTTTTAGTATTACTATCAATACATAAAACAATTTTCTTTCATTTGATTGCTTATCAGATAAATCAAGTTGGTTGTCCTTTATATTATTATAATTTCCTTTATATTCATAGTTCCTTTATAAGTAATCAATCAATGCAAAGACATAGAGACTATTAAATAATAATAAAAAAAGTATTGGGGAAGAAAGCGATTCAGGAACAAATGATATCGAAGAAAATGCTATCAACATCAATAGTCAGGTGACAGAAATCTTAAAATGCGTTTTATGCTTGGCAAAGCTAAGAAATGCAGATACTTTACAATTTGTTCTCCTGGTTTTCAAAATTTGGACACTAAATCTAAGAAACGTAATTCAACTTTGCCTTTACTATAGAAACATTTTTGAACGTGATATACTCCTAAATATATCTCAATAAGCGATTATTTATTTTGATAATAAAGTACTTTTTACTTCTGTGAAAACACATATCTGTAAAAGAAACTCAAATTTTGGTGTAATTTTTCAAGGGAATATTAATTCGTAGATTTAAAGAGAATATAAAAAAGTTCTGTATTGAAATGATTACTTCTTTAATCAAAAAGAGTGAAAGTGTAAATTTCTTTAAGGCAATATAAGCAAGAGTTATGCGTCAAAGTTTTGCCAACGAAAATGTGGGCCAATTCAGTAATGGGAACGGCTTTTATTGGTTCACATTATCACTGAAATATACGGCTATCTTCATGTATAAACTCTTTTCTAATTATGGACCTTATGACATTTTTAAAAATGACATAATGTCCATTTTCAAAGTGTCACTATGCCCATGGACACTATGACATTTTCAAAAGTGTCTTAACGTCCATGGACCTTATGACATTTTTAGGTGTCTCATAACGTCCATGGGCATTATGACATTGGACCTTATGACATGCCACCACAAAAAATAATAATTATAATTCGCTCAAAACGTATATGTATGTAGATGTTTTATTTGCAATTGGCGTGTTTGAACCACCCTCGTACATATAAATTGTTCTTAGTTCTTCAATTTCCTTCTGCAACAATGAATTGTGGCTACCATCCATCATAATAAATGATGTATACCAAACTGCTTTTGGTTGTCACTTTTTCTGTAATTTCATAATTAAATTTAAGTTAAATACAAAATTTAAAAGACTTGACAAGTTGTTATACAGTTTGTTCTTCTATGTTGACGTTGGAAGTGTTTCGTCGGCAAGCGAAGCAGAAAATGAAAGACAAAAAAAAACCTCTCTAGGAAATGACAAGAATAAGTATATTCATTTAAAACGCACATCAGCAGCGAGGGGAAAAAGCCAAATGAAAAGAGCTTAGAGCGATGCAAAAGTTTTTACTTATTTGTTCAATGATGATTGTGTACAAGTATGTTGGCTGCAACAGAAATACATCTTGTAAAATGTCAATGAATTTGTTTTCTTATTAAGCAAGCTTAAATGTAAACATGTATTAAAACGCTAATTTGCTTTTATGTGCTAAATCTTTATCAGGATCAACTTTGTTGATGTAAGAAGTCAATACTTTCTTCGTTGTACGAGTATGTGACTAAGATGACTTACGACTTGATAATTATGTTCCAAAGAATCTCTTTTAATATCTTATTGCAACTCCACTTAAAGCTACTTAAAAAAACTCAACTTAAAGCAAAACAATTAAATAAAATAGCTACAAACTCACAATTCCAAAAGTCAAAAGCAATTTTTTTTTTTTTTATATTAATTAAAATCAAGCATCCAGAGTACAGACCAACAACAAAGAAATCTTTCTTATGCTGTTTTAAATGAGTGACACATTCTGCACAGAACACTGCTACCAAGTGGCATCAATAGCAGCAATAATTGCAGCAGTTGATATTAAAGCTCTTTAAGTGTATCGTACTTTCTTTGTCAAGTGTTAAGCGCACAAAAATGTCTGTTAAGGATGTTTGAGATTTTCTTTTATTATTTTGCCAAATGGTTAAACTGGCCAAGTTTATTTTTTATGCTGTATTTCCACACCCCAGCCAGACAGGAAAGTTTGCAAAAAAAATCCAAAAAAATATAGTGAAGTTGACATGGTAGGTAAATAATTAAATACATGGGAACTGTGCAATCTTAACATGAATATGCATATACATAGTATATAAACATAAAATATTGTTTAATTCACTATTGAAAGTGAATTAAACAATAGAATTTCATATTTAGATACATTAGTTATGACAAAAAGGTAATAATTTATTAATAGATTGGTATCAGAAACCTACATCTTCTGGAAGAATAATAATTTATTTCTCAAAACATTCAAAGAAAGTGATAATAAATACAGCTAAAAATCTTATAGACAGAGTATTTAATATATATCGCTTATATTAATCTATAAGAAGAATGAAAATATTTTCAAGAATATATTATATAATAATAGTTTTCCTAAAGACCTTGTTTGCAAATTAATTAGCATGATAATAGTAATACATTAGATGTTAGTATAGAAGCAAAAGTATATAAATCGTTAGCTTATGTACCTGGTTTGTCTGAAAGGTTACAAAGAACTAGTATATTTGATAAAAGAAAATATAAAATAGCACATAGGATTTATAAAACAGTGGGTGGATTATTTAGTAAAACAAAAGATAGATTGAATAAATTAGATAAGTCAAATTTAGTATACAAAATACCTTGTGGCAGTAATGATAGGGAACGGTGTGATAAGGTTTATGTAGGAACAACAAAGAATAAATTGAAGACTAGGTTAGCAGGACATAAGTCTGATCAGAAATATAGGAATATTGTCATGATTTAAATCACAATCCCGATTTTAATAAGTTTTCCATATTAAATACAGAAACTAGTTATAGAAAACGGTATATGTTGGAGATGCTGCAGATAATTGATGTACCAATAGATAATAGAATTAATTTTAGAAAAGGTACAGAAAGTTTAGCTCAGAACTATAGGCATTTAATTTATAAGAATAGAGTAATAAATTAGCTAATTAAGATATCTATAATTATGTATATAACACTATGTTGATAATCTTTTTATGTACTTTAATTTTTTGTTACAATCTATGTTGAATGTTTTTATGTATGTTAAAATTGTTTTCAACATGTTTTCAAATATTTTTGATTTTGTAAACGAAACTGAAAAAAATTTTCCCTGAAGAAGTCCTCCGAAGGAAGACGATATATCGAATATAATTAAAACATTTTTTATATAAAAAACAAAACTGACCTCAAGCTTATAGAACATTTCAATTTAATTTAAAATAGTTTGTCGTGAGGAAATTAATTTAAAATATTTAAATTGAAACTTAAGGTGTTTAAAGTTCAGTTAAATGTGACTTCACCATAACCATAGAAAACAGCTGACAGAACCGATATTATGGGTAGCAGTGTAATCGATTATTCTTGCCATAAGCGTAGCAACCAAATAAATTTTGATTTTCTGCCGTAACACAACTGACCGCCTACATTAAAACATACCTTTGACCTTCCGATTGTTACATGATGGAGTACACGTGTGTATTGATTTTTCATTATTTTAACTCTGTCAACAAAAGCACATAATTACTTTTTATGCCCTCTTTTGTAATCTAAAATAAGAATTTGAATTTTTATACCCTTCACAAAAATGTTAAGGGTATATATAAGTTTGTGATTCCGTTTGTAATTTCTACAGTTTTTTTTTTTGCGACCCTATAAAGTATATATATTCTGAATCAGAATTAATGGAAAAGTCGATTAAGCGATGTCCGTCTGTCCGTCTGTCCGCTGTTGAAATACCGTTTCTGAGAAAACCATTAGACTTAGGAACTTTTTTCTTTCACCATTCTTTTACCCCATCGATTCATGGGTTTGCTATTGAAATTCAGTAATATCGGTCCACGTATAGCTGAGATATATTCAAAATTCCGAAAAAAGCCATTTTTTTTTGCAGTTTTGTATGAAAATTTTTGAAAACAAAAGTTGTTCGTTTTGCTTCAAACTTCACACACTTATTAAGCATGGTGACTAAAAGGCAAAAAATTTTTTTTTCAGATATCGGTCCATATATACCCGAGATATAGCCCAAATCGGATTTTTAATGAAAATGTCGCATAGGCGAAGCTAAATAACTTTTTTTTGCTCAAAAGCAGTTCTGGTAATAAAATTAGGTTACATAAATATGGAAAATGAAAATTTCCGATATCGGTCCATATATACCCGAGATATAGCCCAATCCGGGTTTTTCATGAAAATGTCGCGTAAGCGAACTTAAACAACTTTTTTGTGCTCAAAAGCAGTTCTGGTAATAAAATAGGGTCATATAAATATAAAAAATGAACATTTTCGATATCGGTCCATATATACCCGAGATATAGCCTAGACCGGGGTTTTCATGAAAATGCCGCGTAAGCGAACTTAAACAATTTTTTTGTGCTCAAAAGCAGTTCTGGTAATGAAATTAGGTTACATAAATATGGAAAATGAAAATTTCCGGTATCGGTCCATATATACCCGAGATATAGCCTAGACCGGGTTTTTCATGAAAATGTCGCGTAAGCGATCTTAAACAACTTTTTTGTGCTCAAAAGCAGTTCTGGTAATGAAATAGGGTCATATAAATATGAAAAATGAAAATTTTCGATATCGGTCCATATATACCCGAGATATAGCCCAAACCAGGTTTTTCATGAAAATGCCGCGTAAGCGAACTTAAACAACTTTTTTGTGCTCAAAAGCAGTTCTGGTAATGAAATTAGGTTACATATATATGAAAAATGAAAATTTTCGATATCGGTCCATATATACCCGAGATATAGCCTAGAACGGGTTTTTCATGAAAATGCCGCGTCAGCGAAATTAAACAACTTTTTTTGCTTAAAAGCGGTTCTGGTAACAAAATAAGGTTATATAAATATGAAAAATGAAAATTTCCGATATCGGTTCATATAAACCGCAGATATAGCCTGGAACGGGGTTTTCATTAAATTGCCGCGTAAGCGAACTTAAACAACTTTTTTTGCTTAAAAGTAGTTCTGGTAATAAAATAAGGTTGTATAAGTATGGAAAATGAAAATTTTCGATATCGGTCTATATATACCCGAGATATAGCCCAAACCGAGTTTTTCATGAAAATGTCGCGTAAGCGAACTTAAACAACTTTTTTCACCTTAAAGCAGTTCTGGTAATGAAATAAGGTTATATAGGTATGAAAAATGAAAATTTCCGATATCGGTCCATATATACCCGAGATATAACGCAAACCGGGTTTTTCATGAAAATGTCGCGTAAGCGAACTTAAACAAATTTTTTTTTGCTTAAAACAGTTCTGGTAATAAGATGAGGTTATATAAATATGGAAAATGAAAATTTCCGATATCGGTCCATATATACCAGAGATATAGCCTAAACCGTGGTTTTCACGAAAATGCCGCGTAAGCGAACTTAAACAACTTTTTTCACCTTAAAGCAGTTCTGGTAATAAAATAAGGTTATATAAATATGGAAAATTAAAATTTCCGATATCGGTTCATATATACCCGATATATAGCTTAACAGGTTTTTTGATGAAAATGCCGAGTAAACAACTTTTTTGTGCTCAAAAGCAGTTCTGGCAATGAAATAAGATTATATAAATATGGAAAAAGAAAAAATCCGATATCGGTCCATATATACTCGAGATATAGCCTGAACCGATTTTTAAAACAACATTTTTTTTTTTACTGAAAAGCAGTTCTTGTTATAAAAGAAGGTTACGAAAATAGAGAAAATTAAAATTTCTGATATCGGTCCATATATACCCGAGATATAGCCTAAATCGGGTTTTTCATGAAAATATCGCGTAAGCGAACTTAAACAATTTGTTGTGCTCAAAAGCAGTTCTGGTAATGATATAAGGTTATATAAATATGGAAAATTAAAATTTTCGATATCGGGCCATATATACCCGAGATATAGCCTGAACCGATTTTTCCATTAAAAAAATTTTTTTTTTTTTTTTTGCTGAAAAGCAATTCTCGTTATAAAAGAAGGTTAATAAAACACAGAAAATAGAAAATTCCCATATCGGTTCATGTATAACCGAGCATATTTAGGTCACATTTTTAATATACTATACATATTCGTGACTATCGTGAAGGGTATTTTAGATTCGGCCCAGCCGAATATACTACACTCTTACTTGTTTGTTTACAATTTCGTTTAATTTGAAACTATTTTTACTTTTTTCATGTTAAAATGTAATTTTCTGTTAAGACTCAGCTTTTAAAACAGAGCTCTTAACATCCGTGTAAATACGGTAATAACACAGTAACATTTGCAGTCTACACTTGACACTAACAGTGTTTTGCTGTTCCTGTTCGTGGTCTCATGTCAGATGTGGAGACAGCACTTAACTTAAACAACTGGTACGACGGCTGATGAAAAAATAACCTTGTCCCCTTCAAAGTAATCCCCCAATCCTCGATTTTCTCGAAACACTTCTGAAACACGATTTTTGGTATCGTAAATAGCTCCTATTTCGATTTTTCTTTTATCTCCTCAATCGTAGCATAACGCTTTCCTTTCATTGTTGTCTTCAGTTTTGGGAAGGGGCCAAGTCGGTGAATACGGTGGTTGAGGCATGATAACTGTTTTGTTTTTGGATAAAAACTCATGCACAAGCATCGATGTGTGAGCTGGTGCGTTATCATGGTGCAAAATCCATGATTGTTTTTCCCACAATTCTGTGCATTTCTGACGAATTGCTTCGCGCAAACGGCGCATAACTTCAAGGTAGTATTCGTTATTGACCGTACGATCTTGTGGCAAGAATTCTTGATGCTCCACGACATTACAGTCGAAGAAAACAGTGAGCAAAACCTTCACATTCGACCGAACTTGACGTAACGTTTTCGGTCTTGACTCTTCTGGACGCTTCAATTGGGATGATTGGACTTTGTTTTCAATTTCATAGCCTTACTCCCATGATTCGTCACCAGCTAAGACCTTTTTGAGCAAATCTGGATCGTCGTTAATGATGTTCAACAGCTCCTGAGCGATGCCTATAAGACGTTTTTTTCCTTATTGATCGTAAATTTGGTAAATTCAATAAAAAAAGCGAAGAGCACACCAATACACGACTAACCTTTTTATCTGTAAAAAAAAACAAACGGACAATCCGAAATGGCTGATATTGCCAACATATACAACATAACAGAAGAAAAAAAATGCGAAAATCGAACATACGTAACTAACGAAATTTGAAAATAACGGTTACTTTTTTGATCAGACCCTGTACAATGGTTGGTTGCTTTTCTATTAGTACGCATTCTTCAGTGTTGCCAATTAAAGTTTTTCAACAATACAATACTGCAATACAATTATAGTTTTTTTATTTAAATTATACACAGTCCCATAGTCGAGCACTCGGTTATTTTACTTATATACGATAATACATTTTCTTTTAAGAATTATATATTTACATTTTTAAAAAATATTTATAAAAGTATGTATTTATATGTATTAGTTATAATTAGTATTTAAAGAAAATTTTAAAAACACCTTACTACTCGTAATATATCGCAAAAGTTAACAGTCAAAGTCAAGTATAAAAAAATTGGGGGAGGTTGTTCAGTGAGCCACCAAACTTCTTTAACGTCTATGTTTGGGAACATATTTTTATCTCCTGCGTAAATATTTGTGTTAAATCTTGAATTCTCAGTTGTTACTTAGTATAGCTTAAACACTTACTCTTCTACATAAGTATGTGATTCAATATTGGAATGCCGATTGCGTTCTGTACGTAACCTTTTTTATCGAGTTATACGAGTAAAAAGGCGTCAGGAGGTACATATCCTTTGTGTAAAGTTGCATATATACATATTTTCAAAACTTTCAGAATAAGGCGCTCTTACTAAGTTATTTTCGTAACATTCTCCGGTATTTAATATATGATTTCTAATTAAATATATAATAAAATTGTCAGTTCTACTTATTTTTGATACATTATATAAATTCTGGTAGGAAATATATTTTTTATAGTTGCTGTTCTCAACTTTTGAACCTTATCCGACACCTATATGGTAAGATCGACCTTGCAGATTTAATATATTTGGAAAAAAAAAATAACTTTTTATATTGAAAACAAACATTTTTCTTTCTTTTATTATTTGCAATTAACGTGATTGTTAAAATATAAAAATTTATCTAAGTTTATGTCTGAATAGTTACTATTGGTTTATTTGAAATGTTGATGTTATTCATCGATTTGACATAAAAAGATTTCCAATTATTTTTTTATATTGCTGTTACACTTACTAGTAGGAGGACGAAATACCGGGTGGTTACCTTTCAAGGGCCGATGTTGAATGGGGACCACACCTAAACGCCAAGTTTTTTTCCGAATTTTATTTGGCATTTCTCTATTTCAGACTTACTCAATTTGAACCATGGAGAGATACACAATCCAACAACGTGTTAAAGTTATCCAGACTTATTATGAAAATGATGATCAATTTTCGAAGAAAATCATCTTCAGTGATGAGGCACATTTTCACCTCAGTGGATTCGTCAATAAACAGAATTGCCGCATTTGGGCGAATGAGAATCCAAGAGTGACTGTCGAAAAACCAATGCACCCACAAAGAGTGACTGTTTGGTACGGTTTATGTGCTGGCGGCATCATCGGGCCGTATTTTTTCCAAAATGAGGCTGGTCAGGCAGTTACTGTGAATGGTATTCGCTATCGTGAGATGATAACGAACTTTTTATGGCCCGAATTGGAAGATATGGATGTAGACGACATGTAGTTTCAGCAGGACGGTGCCACACAGCTAACGAAACAATTGCTCTTTTGCGCAACAAATTCAATGGCCGTGTTATCTCACGTAATGGCGATGTCAATTGGCCTCTTGGCGGCCACATGACATCATGTGATTTGACACCGTTGGACTTTTTTCTTTGGGGTTATTTGAAAGAAAAGGTGTACGTCGATAAGCCAGCAACAATTCAACAGCTAAAGGATGAGATAATTCGGCACATTAACGGCATAGAACTTCCATTATGCCTCAGGGTCATCGAAAATTTGGACCATCGGATGGAGGAGTGCCGCCGTGGTCGCGTCGCCCATTTGGCCGATATTTGGTTCCATACATAATTGGATAATACCAATATATCATAATAAAATAAAATTACAATAATTTCCTAAATAGTTTGTGTTTTATTCAAAATCAACATCGGCCCTTGAAATTTAACCACCCTTTAGAATTGTTTTACAATGCTAATTTTCATTTGCCAGTCTGAAGCATATTTTTCTATTATTCTAAGGCCCAGTTTTTGACTGCGTATTTAAATACAAAATTAGTTAATTTTCATTTAAATTTAAGTTTTATTTAAATGCTAGTTCAGTTTATGACTATTAAATTATTGTTCTTATTTAAATGCGATGAAAGTGTGGCAGCTCTACTTTAATTCCAAATATTATGGAAAGTATTCCATAGAACAGCTGTTTGTAAGTGGAAGAATAGAAAAATTCTTAAAGAAAAATATTAAATTTATTAACGGCATAGAAAAACTTAACAATTTTATTTTACGCTAAGTTATTTTTAATAAATTATTATACTGTGCTGTTGTTTAGTGCAAAATTAGTAACTAATTTTCGAATATCTTCTGCAGACAATAGCTCGTATGTGTGTTTTGTTTACCGTTTTTGCACTAATACAAATGCAAACACACAAAAACCATATGGACTATGAGAAAAACTTAAATGAAGAAGTTTGGGCATTTAAGTTTAGTCCAAATTTGTAGTGAAAAAGTGATTTTCATATTTAAATGGAACTTAAAGCTAAATAACATTTAAATACGAACTCAAAAACTGAGCCTAAAATGATTTTGTAAATTATCGTTAATTTTTTAATATTATTTTTTGGTAAAAAGGATAAGAAAACTTCAAGCTCGAAGAAAAACAATACTGAATTTGCCTGAAAAGTATTAATATTAAAAATATTTTTGCAGGGGCTTTTTAGAAAAGTTGTAAAAGCTCCGCTCCTTCGGTAATTTTATACCACCCTGTATAAAGAAAAAGAAACGCTATCAGTAAAATGGTTAACTTCAGTTATCTCATGCCCCGAGACAAGAAACATAAAAATCAATATGCAATTAATCTCCGCACCAATGTTTTTTTTTTTTCTTAAATTGTGCTGTACATATTTTATAGGAGCTCTAAATAAATTATCTTATACATATTTATGTATGTATGTTTGTGGTTTGTTTTACTTGTAAATAAAAATATTCTTAACTATTTTTCTCTTCGCTTTTGTGATTTTTTCAATCTAGTAAAATGATTTGCAGAATATAAAAATTATTGTAATGGTATTTGCAGTGTATGCATAAATTCATTTGTATTTATATATGCATATGTATGCTTACATATGAATATATGTATGTACGTGTATATTTCCGGTTTCCTTATCAACAACGTGATGGCAAACCTGTTTCTAAAAGCGTTGTGTGGATTTGAAACGACCTACAAACAATCGGCTTTTACAAGACAATTTGCATAAAGCCTACACATTTTTGCAAATGTTGCTTTATCTGATGATTAAGTATGAAATTCAATTTCCTCATAGAACAATATATTAAGATAAAATTCAATATGAAGATATCTTAATTTAAGCAATTAAAGCTTAAACTTAAATGCTGTAAATAAATTAAATATTGTAACCTTGCAACTCTCCTCTAGCTTTTTACATTTATTGGGTATTGAAATAATACGATTATTTTAAATTTAATATATTTACAAATGTATGTAGCTTAAGGTAAACGAATAAAATACCAGCTCAGAACAATTAAAGACATCTGATAGTTTAAGCATATTCATTGAAATACAGATTTTAACTTCGTTTTCGATAAATTTTTTTTAATTTTTCTTAACATACTTCTTTTTCAGATATTATACATGGTAAATTGTTTCAAAACAATCGTTTCCTGGAGATCGATTATGCTCAAGGTCGTGATATACCACCTGGTTATACTACCAAAATTGCTGAAACCTTGCAAGATTGGATAAACTCTTGTGATGCCATTTCAAATTGTATTGTGGATCAAATAAAACTCGCCAACGCTGAAAAGTCAAAAAAACTGGAAAATAAGAAAAATATCGAACAGGAGGTGGGTTTCATCAAGAAATTATTGCCTTGTTTTTATAGTAATTTGTCCTAGCAAATGTTTTAATTGAAAAGTTTACGATAGTGTATTTAAATTTCAGATTAATTTATTTTGCTTTGCTTTGATGTAAAAAATTTCCTATATACATATGTATGTATGTGGCTCTAACGTTTGGAAAAATAGGAAAGAGCATATTTGTTGAGAATTTATTATAACAAAGGCATAATTGGCCAAGTCTATTTACAATCTTTCTTTAGTATTGTTAGTAAAAAAAATAAAAATTAACAGCTAGTTTGCCGATGTCGAAAGGATAAGTTCATTCGCATTCTAGGCGAAAGAAAATTGATTTGGGTTTTTCTAACTTTGTTCTATGCAAACAGTGTGTCAAAATTCAATTAAAATACATACGTACATGCGAACGAATAGTAGTGACATAGACGAACCCAAATTGATTCGAATGTGAGTGACTAGCTTACTTTCGCATACATTTTCATTCGATATCGGCGAACACACTATCAAACAATGCTTCGATAAACGATTCGTATAGAAAATTGAGCAGTTTTTACACACATTTTCAACGTTCAATGGTCTTTGTTCTGTGAACAGTGCATTAAACATAAATTGATTTCTATAACGATGCACATTTTTTTCTGCCAAAGTACAACTAGTAATTTGTAGTATAAGTAAAACAAACACGGTTGCCAATTTAGCGACTTTCGCGCTAGTTTTAGCGCTTTTCAGTACGCTGAAAGCCGCATTTTGTCGCCTCAGCTAAAATGGTGCAATTTATTCGCTTACTTTTAACATATCTTCAAAAGTCTGTAATGAATTTTAATAATTTAGAAAGTGATATTGACTCCGTATTTACGTGTTCACAGAACACAGACGAGCAACTCATCTAGAAAATTTGCGTGAAAGTTACTCAATTATTTGAGTGATTTCCATATAAACATTTTTAGACGAGGGCACGTTTGTGTTCTATGAAAAGCACATTAATGAATATTGTTATTTAGTATTGTCCAAACAAGTTTGGACTACATAAGTATTTAATGAATTTGATCGTCGTAAGATTAATGTGAATTTTATTTTATACTTACCTTTATATTCTACTTACCTTTATTGTTATTATTTATTATTTACTAACCTAAATTGAATTAATGTAAATGAAATTATATCATATATACTTACCAACACTTAGCTTAAACTAAACCATTATTATTGTGAATTTATTTTGAATTTAAACGCTTGAATTTATGTATGAATACTAGTTAATTAGGCAAGATTGTTCACACTGACCATTGGAAAATTTTCAAAACGCCATTTTTAGTAGTGAAGTAGATTCCGAAATAGGTCCGGGTTTTTTTCCTTATACACAATCAACAGTCAGCGCGAACAGTCTCATACTCATAAGGACATATCTCTATACAAGTACATAAGTATCTCTCATAGGTATATATTTCTACCCAAGTGTACTTATATCTATTTCTATCCACGATTAAAAGGTGAAAAATAAACCATCTATTATATTTTTTAAGAAATTCTAAGCGTATTTATTTTCTAAAATTTATCCTGCTACAATCTGTTCTTTCGGAGCGAGTTGTGGCAACTACCATTTTTACAGATTTTCCCTTTTTGTTTTGTGCAGTATCCCCCTCTGAAGAATGGTTGCCTAACCCAAAGTTGATGTGAACCCATACAACAACTTTGTGCAAGTATATTTATACAAAGTTTGTCCGAAAAATCAATATTAAAAGTTCTGAAAAATAATTAATTAAACTTTTTTTTTGTTGCCGTACAGTGGTCATTATCTAACAAGATCAAGAAGTGCATCCTTATATTTTCTAGAGAGTTTATTGATTTTGAAAATGAAATTTAAAAAATTTACAATTGTTTTTATGTTTACCGGCAAATACAATAAATTCTTTAAATTAGATTTTTCGTTTTTGTATATTTGTACATCGGGTTTTAGTTCAAGTTTTTCCTTTCTTAAGATAAACAAGACAAGAAAAATAATTATCAAATCTTTAGCTGGGGGCAACTAGCTGTTTCGTAGTCACTCATCAGTACCCATTTTATAAATTAATAATAAAGTAAATTCACATATAAAAAGGGCGTAGAACGGAATAAATATAATAATATTCTATCTGATGTAAGTCCAAATAACAAAAATATTTATAAGAATTCAATTATGTTATAAGACTTTATGTTCTAAAACACTGCTTATGTGGCCCTACCTTGTATATTACTCTTTTGTATGAGTCAACTGCAGAAATAAAAAAAATTATCTAATCAAACCTGCCTCATGACTCCTGGTTTTACGACTTCCAAATCTAGCTTTTTCCTCACAAAGCTTTCATAACTATTGCCACAGAGTTTTTCACTCGTTATCGTGATGTCCACGATATTATTCACCGTTATTGATCATGTTACAATCTCTGCTTATCTATGATTTTTAGCCAAGCGATTACAATTAAAGAAAGTATGCTCAGCATTCTCCAGGACTTGTTCATCCTCGTGCAGACAAAACGATGTATTACATTTGTTTATTGTGTTAAGATAACTATTTTAATACCCATGACCGCATGAGCATAGTCAGGCGAACTCCCTATCAGTACACCAGTACCCAACTTGTCAGATATTATCCCAATCTAGTCTTCACACCCGCACGGTAAAAACGAACTACTTACAATAAATACGTTTCTTATCAGCTATTTTTGACAGCTCAGATTTTGTACCTTTTACACAAACAACAAAGTACCTGCACACAGAAAAAAAATATATGGTTATCTTGACAATATTCTAAGGGCAACATTCTATTGTTGAATTATATGGTTGGTACTGATAATTTTATATTGTTATATACGAAACGCCATTGACATGCTTCATTATAGTTTAAAAAATTGTTTTTTATAAATAATCACAATATATTCTGGTTTAACATTGTTATAATTGTGAGCAACCACAGTTCTAATAAAAGTTACCATAATAATGTCATACCCAACCATTTTATTATGCTAACCATTATATTATATAACCATATTAATATAATTAAACAACCATACTAATCTCATAAATAGCTTTATTGATATAGAATCATATTTATATATAAACCGTACTATATTTTTTATTTACAACTAACTATGTCCTGCAATATAACGAGTGATTTTTTTGCTATTATCTCTTTGGCAACACTAGTTTTGACAGCTCACGCACGTTTTGTATCTTGTGTCACTGTCAAACATCTTCAGTTTGGTCTATAATTTAATCATGAATCGTCTTACAAACGAACAACGCTTGCAAATTATTGAATTTTATTACCAAAATGCGTGCTCTGTTAAGAAAGTTCATCGCGCGCTTCTTCCATTTTATGGTCAGTTTAATCGACCTACTGAGGCTTATATTCGGGCTATTGTAAAAACATTTCGCACCAAATTTACATTGTTGGACATTAAACCACCAACACGCTTACGTAGAGTGCGAACTGAACAAAATATCGCAGCCGTATCGGCCAGTGTTGGTGATGACCGTGAATTATCGATTCGGCGCCGTTCGCAGCAGTTGGGCCTCTGTTACTCCACTACGTGGAAAATTTTGCGGAAGGATTTGGGTGTGAAGCCTTATAAGATACAGCTGGTGCAAGAATTGAAGCCAAACGACCTACCACAACGCCAAATTTTTGGTGAATGGGCTCTTGAAAAGTTAGATGAAGATCCACTTTTTTATCGAAGAATTGTGTTCAGCGACGAGGCTCATTTCTGGTTGAATGGATACGTGAACAAGCAAAACTGCCGTATTTGGAGTGAAGAGCAGCCAGAAGCATTGCAAGAGCTACCAATGCATCCACAAAAAACAACCGTTTGGTGCGGATTATGGGCTGCCGGCACCATTGGGCCGTATTTCTTCAAAGATGATGCGAATCACAACGTTACTGTGAATGGTGAGCGCTACCGTGCGATGATAACAAACTTTTTTTTGCCCAAAATGGAAGAGCTTGACTTGCATGACATGTGGTTTCAACAAGATGGTGCCACATGCCTCACAGCACGCGAAACAATGGACCAATTGAGAGGCGAGTTGGGTGAACAGTTTATTTCACGCTTGGGACCAGTCAATTGGCCGCCCAGATCGTGCGATTTAACGCCTCTAGACTATTTTTTGTGGGGCTATGTTAAGGCTTATGTCTATAGCGACAAGCCCGCTTCGATTGACGCACTGGAAGCCAACATTGCCAACATAATTCGTGAGATACCGGCCGAAATGTTGGAAAGAGTATGCCAAAATTGGACTAAGCGGATGGACTATTTCAGGCGCAGCCGCGGCCAACATTTGCATGAAATAATCTTCAAACATTAAATTATATCGACCCAACTATCGATCCAAATAAATATTTCATGTATTTTTCTGAATTTTATGTGTTTTTTATTTTTTTAATTTCCGATAGTTCTTATAAAATCACCCATTAAATCAGGTTTCACAATTGCAAATGATTTTGACTTCAACTGGTTTTTGCATTTTCTAGCTAGAATAAGAATAAATTTGTTAAGTATTTTGACAACAATTGTATATTTAAAAATCATATGTAACCATAGTAATATGATGTAACATAGTATGGTTGTTACCAACAATAGTATGGTTAGTCATTAAAATTATTTTATTTGTAACAATAGCATTGTTGAACACAACCATAATATGATTGTCCGACAATATGGTTGACTTCATCATAGCATTATTGATTACAACATACATACAAATATTAACATTTTAACGTACCTTTTGATTTCTACATACGCTTTATATGCATTTTTCCACAGTTCCAATTTTCAGCGTTTTTTTTTTTTTTTTTTTTTTGCTTTGGGTTTTTAGATCCACACAAAATTTTTTTAATTTAAAACAAAACTCATATCCTTTTTATAACAAAATCACAAAACTAATGTTGGCAATAGAAAGTTTAATTTGCGAACTTGAATATGTTATATGTGAGTAATTGTATCATAGACATGATAAAAACAAATATTTTAGTATTGGGTGCAATAAAAGCTATTGGAATTTAAAAGAAAATTACGCACAATAATTTGAGGGTAACCCGTGCACGTGTTTATTAAAATTCCAGCAATTAATGAAATATATACATATCTATCATACACATGATGGTACATACCTGCTCAATCTTCTTTTGAACTAAAAAGAAAGAAAAAACTTTCGCGAAAAAGTATAAATTCCTTTGACTTGAATAGTTCATTTTAGACATGTTCTTTGCTTTCAAATTTGATGCGAAAATATTTGTTCTTAAAATAACAACACAATTATCGTTAACTTGCAAAAGTTCCTCTAACTACTTTAAAAGCTTTATTTGCTTTTATTTATGTTCTCAATTACCAGTAATTATTAATTTAATTAAAAGTTTTTATTGTTGCGTTAAAGTACGTAAAGTATAATAATAAGGACACCAAAGCAAAATTCACGTTCCTTTTTCATTTATATTCATGACTTAAGAAAGAAAATAAATTTAGAAAAAAAATCGTATTCTGTTTTGCCGTTACAGATAATTAATTTGAAGAAAGTTTTGAAAACACAACTCAACGACAGTGATGAATGCATGCAAATAGATTCACGTGAAACCTCATCAACCAGTCAGGAGGCGCGCAAAAAACCTTCTAAAGTTAAACCATCACGATCAACGGGTAAGTTTTGTTCAAGAAAAACGTATCAATTACCAACTCAGTTGCAGCATTCTTAAGATTATTTGATGTTAAATAAAAAAGGGTATCCCAATATTAACGCTAGATAAGGATTAAATAGTTTTTTTATTTTTATTGAATCATAAAGTACCTAGGATATGATTAAGTATATAGGAATAACACATCGGCTCTGTCGAAGTGCCGCCAAGGCTTTGCCTGCACATAAGCAAAATTTCCCATGTCAATTTTGCATAAATGTGGCCGCATTTCGTCGATGCTGCCTATTTTAATGCACAGGTAGCCGTGGTCATGTTGATACCGATCTGCCATTTTAAATAATCCCAAAAAAGAAATCTAATGCTGGTATATCACACGATCTAGCGAGCCAATTCTGATCTCCAAAAAAAGAGAGTACAGGACACATAAATGTCCAATATAGCAATTGAATTGCTTCGCAGGATGTATGGCATTCGGCAAAGTCTTGTTGAAAACACATATTGGCCAAAGCAATATCATTCAATTTCGGCAGAAGGAACTGCACGAGCACCACCGACCATTTTCAAATGAAGCCTCCTGTCCAAAATGCACAGCAAACAGTGACACGTTGGTAGAGGCAGCTGGTCTTGAACACTCCAAGATATTTCTAAACTTTGATAAAAAGAGGGCCGAACGTGCTCTAAAACTGGACGGGAAAAGTCTCAGAACATTGACAGATGCACTTACAGGTCATTATAACTGCCATAAGCACCTGCACAGGATGGGCATTTCCAATACAGACATTTGCAGATTCTGCGGTGATGAAGAGGGATCAATTGAGCACTTAATCACCCACTGTGCAGCGCTGGGAGACAGAAGATATAGGCTACTACAAGCTTATATGTTAAGTTAATGTGACATAATATCACTCCCAATGAAGGAGCTTGTCCGTTTTCTTGACATACTTAACCCATAATAGGGTCAGGGGACGCACAATAGATCAACACTGGTCGTAGTGCAAATGGTCGATGAGGGCCATATCCCATCCAATTATAAAAAAAAATAACGTTCGAGATGGTGAAACAGATCCTAAAACACTATACCGACCATATTTTGTATGAAAATTTCGAACTGCGGCTGCCAAGCTTTCATTGTTTTTGAATTATTGTGCAATAATGAAGACACGCTGTTCTATAGTCTAACGAACGCTTCATTATTACTAATCTTTAACTGTCAGCTGTGGAATTGTTTTTAGTGTTGCCAACTCTCTACTGCACAAATAGCAGTAAAATCAAATCTGAGGTTAATTTTAGGACACGCTTTACAACGTAGAGGAAAAGTAAAATGTAGCCACATCTTTGCTACTGCTCTTGACTACTTAACTGACAAAGTCAACACACAGATTTAATTTTCGTCTTCCGTACATATTTAAATGAAAATGACTGAGAACTCAATCATAAAAGGTTTTGTTTCAACGCAAAGATAAACGAAAAGTTCTAATTTGTTATCTAATCTTGTGTTGAGTTGTTTTTATGACAGAACTGAATAAATTTTTAGCATGTAAAGAACAAGGCACTAAAAATCTTCTTACAAACCTGACACTTCCTTAAACTTTTAAGAACTTTAGAAAAAAAAAAAGAAAAAAATAAAGAAGTACACGAGTATATAAATCAAAACAATTCAACCATACAAACAAGCTCCAGCAAGTAATATTTTGTAATAAAAACATTTCATTAGTTCCTTAACACTGATGTCCCTATTCACACTACCCATCAGCGTCCTGGCCTCATCATAATCACCAAATGAACTTGAATTTCGTCCCCATAGAAGGATGTAATGCGTCTAAATCATTTTTTAAATAAAACTTCATTTTCTTTACAATTTATTTAAATATTTTTTCATCTACAACGTTTTTTTTTCCTTTTGTTTCTATTTTTCTTTGCAGATTTATTTAAATTCAGCAAGTGAACTTTTAAAACAAACCTGGGGGTTGATTATCTGACATTTTCATCTTCAAAAACTTTGTAGCAGAGAAAAATAATGAATTTTTATTTGTAAACTAAATTATGTATAAATAAGAATTTATTTGAATATAAATTTTTTACAGTTTGTCCATGTTTATTTTTGTTTGGAGGTCGTAAATTTAATGACTTTTATAGCAAAAGTTTTACCATAAAAACGTTTTGAACTTTAATACAGTAGAACCCCGAATAAATAAGCTAAACGTTTTCAAGATTAACTAACTTTTTCGAATCTTCAACTTTTCTAAGCGGTTCCCGATTTACAAAAATTACATGCAAAATATACTTTGACGTGGAATAACACAAAGATTAATTTTTTGTATTGACATGAAATTTACTTTATACGAAAGATAATCTTCTGATATTATAATTTAAATATGATTTCTGGAATGTAACTACCAAGGCTGGCTGGGACGTGGTCTAACGCGGAGATCCATTTTTCGATTATTTTTTCTACCATTTGTGACAGTATATCGGCAATAACGCGGCGAATATTGTCTTCCAAGTGGCCCGCAGCGGGCCCTGGAGCACTAACCAGGGCACTCTGCTTTCCGGAGCATAGAGATATCATTTTTCACTACAAAGGAGGAAAGCTTATCCATCTCGGTTGATGTAGCAAATAAAACTCTAGAAGCCGCATGACTTATGCTATGTTGAACTTCGCCCACCCTCGCCAATGGTTAATTTGTTACGGGAATCAGCGAAGCCGCGGGAGGTTCTGTTGCAGACAATCTTCATGCTGATCATGGTTCCTATTTTAGCTGAAACCTTCTGATGTAAACCTAAATCGTAGGAAAGTGAACTAGTTAGCCTGATAACTGTGCCGGTTTTACCTGTAATGTAAGAAACCAGAAGTGATGGTTAGACGTGTGTGTGCGTTAAGGACTGATGCTGTTAATGGACTTCGGTTCAACAACTCATTAAGCCTTGTCTTCCATTGACAGTCTGGGAAATTGCATGCAGGAGGGATTAGAAGCTCTACAGCAAGGAGTTTGTCCATGTGTCTACAAACTTTTGGCAAAAGTTGGGAACTGTCTGAGCCTTGTAAGCCACACGGAATATAAGATAAGGACGACAAGGCATGTACCGATGTAAATTAATATACACACTCTCTCCTACAAGTAATCAATCGTTTCGGGCTTATTGGTGTAGACTAGTGACTTCACATAATCTCTCAGAAAATAGTCTAGCGGCGTTAAGGTGTATGATTTTGTTGGCCAATTCACGAGTCCGAAATGTAGAAGTAGGCGGTTACCAAACGTTTCCTTCAATAAATAATTTGTGGCACGAGCTATGTGACAAGTTGCTGCCTCTTGTTGAAACCACAGCTCCTGCACATCGTGATTGTTCCATTGATGAACGAAGTAAAGTCAGCTCTATAGCGGTCACCATTGACTGTAACGTTTTGCCCAGCATTGTTTTTAAAGATAAACGGAGCAGTGATTCTTTGTTGGAAACATTTTAGCGTGTGGACCTTTATTCTTTCCCAGCACGCTTATAAGGGTTGTCCGCACAAGAGACCGATATCCCTATTCTCTAGAGTTGTCTCGTTTTTGGCTAAATCGTTAGCGATGTTGTTGCCGTTATTGCCCACATGCCCAATTTAGGGTTAAGTTAGAATGTCATGTTGTTTAAAGATATCCGGCATTCCTGGACTAGACTGGAATTGGCGTATATTCCAATCAAAGAATTGATGGCGGCCTTGCTGTCTGTCATGATCATCTACAGAATATCTTGTTAAATATCAGTCATCCAGCCGCTTTATTTATAGCTAATACACGAACACTACAACCGTATGGTAGTCTGAAGGAGATTTTAGTCTTGAATTCTTCTATATAAACGCCTCCCCTAACTCTTTTGCTCTTTCTATATCCATCCGTGTAAACATAGAAGGATCCAGATTCTGAGGGAGTTTCCTCGATTGTTCTATATAAACGTCCCTCCTAACTCTTTCTACTAGATCCATCCGTGTAAACACAAAAGGATCCAGATTCTAAGGAAAATTCCCCGATTTGGTAGCTAAAACTCCTTGAGAGGAATGATTTTGGGATGCAGCAGCCAATTAGATTGTGAACCAGGTCCCTTCTCACGTATATTGGCGTATCGCTTGAGTACTGGTCCAAGATAAGATAAAACAACGAAACAATGGCACTTTGCCGCGAGAAATTCAACGACAGTGCTATATCATGTCGTGGCAATGTTAAGTGGCCGCCGCACATTTGGACTTTTTTCCTTGAGGATACTTAAAAGAAAAAGTGTACGCCAATGATTCAAGAACAATGCCAAAGCTAAAGTATGAGATAATTCGGCACATTAACTACAATGATTCTAAATTATATGTCACAGAGTCACTGATATAAGGACCATCGGTTAGATTGAATTTACAGTATAAGAGGAAGTGCTTAGGTATATTGACTTTTTGAAACCATCTTTAAAAAAATTCAACAAATGAATGAAAAGGAAACATATAAACAAAACGAAACATAATTTTCAGAGGAGAGGCGGAGAGCTGATTGCTTCATTTTATGCATAATTATTATAAATTGAGCTACCCAAACCCATTAATAACCTGTGATTTCGATTTTTAGTTTAGTGTCAGTTTCAATTTATATTTCATTTAAAACATTTCAGGCCGTATTATGCTTTGACAATAATTTAATGATGAACTTCTTCTTTGGATGGATGAGCTTTGATATATTCCAGAGCCCTTAAGATGGCTTCGGGAATTGGATGTGGAGTGGGCACCAAAGCACCGGTGGGCTGGTAACCGTGTTCATCAGCAACATAATCAATCTTAACATGTTCACCATCAGGAGCAACCCATTCATAAGAGCCATGAATGTTGCCATGTTCATCACCGGAAGCGACTTGATGAATGTGATTGGTGGTCTCTAGAGCAGAATCAAAACCATCAGCTCTTACATCTGATTTCTGGACAGTAGCCTCAGCATGAACATCATCTTCAACGGCGGCAGCCAAAGCAATCAAGGCGGTGATGATGAACTAAAAGAAGTAAATTATTTTTTATTTTCGCACTCAATTCTTTTGTAATTAAATTAAGATCCACTTACTAATTTGAACATTTTTGTTTAATCAGTTGAATAACGATTTGTTGTTGAACTGTATCATGTTAGGGATTTTGTTTGGCTTTTATAGCAATTATTTGTTTAATTTCCAGCTTCTACATATGTATGTAAATGAAACAAGTTTAATATTTTGTTATATGTATGACATTTCATTTATAACAGTAAAAAAATGATCCAGAATTTTTGTCCAGAATTAATGTAAATTGAATATTTAATTAATTTTGCGGCCGGTTTATTTTGTTTTTGTGATCCATTTCTTTATTATTTGAAATATAATAGAGCATTAATTTGTTGTTCAAGTACTCGTAGAAATTTGATTCACAGACGAGTTGTTAGCAAAATATTTGGCTTTTACAAATTGATGCCTGTAGGCGGGCTGAATAGAATATACACTAGGCGACAATTTTTCTTTTTTTTTTATTAATTTGCAATCTAATGTCTGCAGAAACATTAAGCAAATTCTTTAAATTACGCAATTAACTTGGCTTATTGAACTCCAGTGAGCTGAATAGAAATAAAAATAAAATTTGTTTGTATAAATTTACTTAACTAATGTTATACTTATATGAAAATGTCGAAGTTTAATAATCTTTATCTTATCTAAAGGGAAGATCGAGTACGTGATATATTTTCAGTCTTTTTATTTCGTCATCATTCAAACGGTTAAAGGTGAATAAAATTGGGTTGAGGGATTTATTTATTATCCGGTGAAAAAATCCCTTTTGCTTATAATTTCTCAAGGATTTAGATGGAAATAGGAAAAAATAAAGAAACTTTTTAAGTAAAAAATTGTTTGTTGGGAATTCAGAATTAAGTAAATAAAGAGATGCTTAACGTTGCACAGTGGCCCGTTTTGAATTTTTTCGTTTCAAAAATCATATCTTCTGAACTAATAGAGATATTTAAAAAAAATAAAAAGGTGTTTAAATAAGACACCTTAGGCTTGCAAATATTGTTATATACATGCTGCTGTGGTTACACAGAGCTACAAAATATTGCAGTCAAAATCAGAAAAATTTTCTGGAAAGAACTTCCAGATCGCAAGTGGACATTTTTCTTCGTTTTAATACCTAAATATGAATTAAAGTATATCTGCAAAGAAATTAAACAATCGCTATTTAAAGTGGTTTTTAGATATTACTTATACCTTCAAATTAATAGTCAGCAATATTTCTATATACATATAACAAACTCACTATTTAGGGACTACATCTATGCTGTTATAAATTACTAAGTCATCCTAGCTAGTTTTTATATAGAAAACATATCGCCCCTTGCTCCGATCATATAATATTCTATCGAAGATCCGGCTGTAAAAACTCTTATTTTAAAAGTGCCGAATTAACAGGACGCTAAGTATTTTTCTTACGAGAACACCAGATATCATCATATCATCGATCCTATTTCTTTTCGACCACACAATTATATTTATATTGATAAAAATATGGTTCTACAAAGTTTTAACATTCGACATTATGCAGTCTTCAAGATTCGAGAAAATAAGTATGTTTTTTATATGAGGAGGAACTTTGACTTTTTTGTGAAAAAAATTATAACTTCTAAACAAATAAAGATATCAACAAATATAGAATCAACCAATATGTATAGGAAAAAAATTTCTCATAAAAAATGTATTTGATACATGTTTGGTACTTTTTATATTTTCCACCGTTTTGAACTGGAAAATTTTATTACTTTTTGCAAATTTTGCTACCGTGCGATGATAACAAACTTTTTTTTGCCCAAAATGGAAGAGCTTGACTTGCATGATATGTGGTTTCAACAAGACGGTGCCACATGCCACACAGCACGCGAAACAATGGACCAATTGAGAGGCGAGTTCGGTGAACAGTTGATTTCACGCTTGGGACCAGTCAATTGGCCGCCCAGATCGTGCGATTTAACGCCTCTAGAGTATTTTTTGTGGGGCTATGTTAAGGCTAATGTCTATAGCCACAAGCCCGCTTCGATTGACGCACTGGAAGCCAACATTGCCAACATTATTCGTGAGATACCGGCCGAAATGTTGGAAAGAGTATGCCAAAATTGGACTAAGCGGATGGACCATTTGAGGCGCAGCCGCGGCTAACATTTGCATGAAATAATCTTCAAACATTAAATTATATCGGTCCAACTATCGATCCAAATAAATATTTCATGCATTTTTCTGAATTTTATGTGTTTTTTTTTTTAATTTCCGATAGTTCTTATAAAATCACCCATTATAACCTTATTTTATTACCAGAACCGCTTTTAAGCAAAAAAAGTTGTTTAATTTCGGTGACGCGGCATTTTCATGAAAACCCCGTTCCAGGCTATATCTGCGGTATATATGAACCGATATCGGAAATTTTCATTTTTCATATTAATATAACCTTATTTTGTTACCAGAACCGCTTTTAAGCAAAATAAGTTGTTTAATTTCGCTGACGCGGCATTTTCATGAAAAACCCGTTCTAGGCTATATCTCGGGTATATATGGACCGATATCGAAAATTTTCATTTTTCATATATACATATGTAACCTAATTTCATTACCAGAACTGCTTTTGAGCACAAAAAAGTTGTTTAAGTTCGCTTACGCGGCATTTTCATGAAAAACCTGGTTTGGGCTATATCTCGGGTATATATGGACCGATATCGAAAATTTTCATTTTTCACATTTATATGACCCTATTTCATTACCAGAACTGCTTTTGAGCACAAAAAAGTTGTTTAAGTTCGCTTACGCGACATTTTCATGAAAACCCCGATTTGGGCTATATCTCGGGTATATATGGACCGATATCGGAAATTTGCATTTTTCATATTTATATGACCCTATTTCATTACCAGAACTGCTTTTGAGCACAAAAAAGTTGTTTAAGTTCGCTTACGCGACATTTTCATGAAAACCCCGATTTGGGCTATATCTCGGGTATATATGGACCGATATCGAAAATTTTCATTTTTCATATTTATATGACCCTATTTCATTACCAGAACTGCTTTTGAGCACAAAAAAGTTGTTTAAGATCGCTTACGCGACATTTTCATGAAAAACCCGGTCTAGGCTATATCTCGGGTATATATGGACCGATACCGGAAATTTTCATTTTCCATATTTATGTAACCTAATTTCATTACCAGAACTGCTTTTGAGCACAAAAAAATTGTTTAAGTTCGCTTACGCGGCATTTTCATGAAAACCCCGGTCTAGGCTATATCTCGGGTATATATGGACCGATATCGAAAATGTTCATTTTTTATATTTATATGACCCTATTTTATTACCAGAACTGCTTTTGAGCACAAAAAAGTTGTTTAAGTTCGCTTACGCGACATTTTCATGAAAAACCCGGATTGGGCTATATCTCGGGTATATATGGACCGATATCGGAAATTTTCATTTTCCATATTTATGTAACCTAATTTTATTACCAGAACTGCTTTTGAGCAAAAAAAAGTTATTTAGCTTCGCCTATGCGACATTTTCATTAAAAATCCGATTTGGGCTATATCTCGGGTATATATGGACCGATATCTGAAAAAAAAATTTTTTGCCTTTTAGTCACCATGCTTAATAAGTGTGTGAAGTTTGAAGCAAAACGAACAACTTTTGTTTTCAAAAATTTTCATACAAAACTGCAAAAAAAAATGGCTTTTTTCGGAATTTTGAATATATCTCAGCTATACGTGGACCGATATTACTGAATTTCAATAGCAAACCCATGAATCGATGGGGTAAAAGAATGGTGAAAGAAAAAAGTTTCTAAGTCTAATGGTTTTCTCAGAAACGGTATTTCAACAGCGGACAGACGGACATCGCTTAATCGACTTTTCCATTAATTCTGATTCAGAATATATATACTTTTTTTTTTTTTTTGTTGATCAGCTTAAATGTTTCGTTATAATACTTGACTCAAAACTTTCCTTTTCAAACCATATCGATATGGTAAGTGGTAAACTTTTCGGTAGTCTACGTAGAATCTACTCTGCGAACCTTTCACTTCCCCTTCGTATCAGATCACAATTTTCATGGGCATTGCTAATGTCGCACATTATTTATGGTCTTGAAGTTTTTTCGGGCACATCCTGCAAGTATCTGCATAGAATTAATCGTCTCATTAACATTATTGTACGTTTCGTCTATAATGTTCGCCGACACGAACATATCTCGCCTTTCTTTGAACGATTTCTTGGTTGCAGTTTTACAAAATGTTTAATGATTCGCAATTTGGTCCTGTTTCACAAGATTATGAAGACTTCCACACCCTTAGCATTGTATAGGTCATTTACGTTTCTGCGCTCTTCTAGGAATCCTCAGCTACTTATGCCGAGGATTTCTTGCTCTTTTTTTGATAAATCTTTTGTGGTTAGGATTGCTAGATGGTGGAATATATAACCTTTTTCCCTGCGCATATTCTCTCACTCTAATAACGTTTTATGTTTTCATCTATGCTTTGCTTTTCGTCTTCATATTCTCTCTTCTGAGCTATGCACTCTCGTAGCCTGCTTTTAAGCTGGGGAGACCTGCGAAGTTGCCACTCTCTTCTAACTCTTCTTTTTTCTGTTAGAAGTTGTTCAATTTCAAACGAATATGTTATGTTGCTCACATTTCTGGATCTTATATGGCTAGTGGTGGCATGTTGTACGGCTAGATTAAGGTGTTCAGAAAATTCGTTAATCGACACATCAATATCCTCAGGCGTTCTCAAGGCAATGTTTTCCGTACAATGTGTACTCAAATATTTTTTATATTTTATCCAATTAACTCGAGTGACGGTCAACGCCAAGTCACAAAACGGGGAACCAACCCCCTGGGGGAACGAAACAGAAACTATAGTTGGTGAGTGATCTGAGGACAAGTCCAATGAAGGCTCCACTTGCATCCATTCTGAAGGAAAATTTTTTGTAACTCCAAAGTCTATAACGTCTGGGATCTTGCGTTGGTCTGACGGCCAATAAGTGGGGTGTCCACTTGAAATCACACCTAAGCCCATTTTGGAAACGGTGTCAAAAAGCACACGGCCTTTCGGGGTAATTAAACGTGATCCCCAAAAAGTGTGTTTAGCGTTATAGTCGCCAGCCGCTAAAAATCGAGGACCAAGTGATTTGAAAAAAATTGAATATTGTCTTTCTGTTATTGAAAATCGTGGTGGTGAGTAAATCGAGGATATAACAATTTTTTCATGAAAATAATTAAGGCATATATTTGTAGCTTGGAGATATTCCTCACATGTCTCGTTCATTAAAAAATGTTTAATTCTGGATTTTATTAGAATTGCCGATCCTCCGCAAGATCTTCCACGGGGATCTTTTGTGTCGTACAGTATGTAGCCATTAATTTTGAAAAAACTGTTAGCTGTCAAATGGGTTTCAGCAATCATCATTATATCGATCTGCTTTTCCATAAGGAAGTGCTCAAGTTCATTTTTGTGTTGGCGAATGCCGTTTGCGTTCCAGAAATCTGCTCGAAATCCAAAAAATGGCTTCTCTTAAAAATTATCTGGAAGGTCTTGATGGTACCCCTCAAACCGACTATTCTCTATGGAAAGCGACAAAAGGTCTGAAAAGACCCGTAGTAGGTAAGCCACCTCTGCGAACTTCAACTGGAGATTGGGCAAGAAGCGATTCTGAAAAAGGGATAGTGTATGTTAATCATTTGAAAAACGTTTTTACTGCAAATGATACAGTGGATGATGTTGCTGAATTTCCGCCATATGCTGTTAGACCGCCTGTGCCTTTGAGACTTAGTTTTCAAGATGTTGAAAATGTTATTCGTAACACAAACCCTAGGAAAGCTCCAGGTATTGATAAAATTACTGGTAAAATGCTTGAGCAGCTACCTCGTGTAGCTCGTAGAATTCTTCTTTTTATTTTTAACGCTATTTTACGTCTCGAGTATTATCCTGCAGAGTGGAAGGTGTCCATGATTACTATGATACCCAAACCAGGGAAGGATCCCACTAAAGTAGAATCATACAGACCAATAAGTCTACTGCCAACAATTTCAAAACTGTTCGAAAAATTGTTAATGGCAAAGTTGAGTCCAATGTTGAACACTGTGGGATGCATCCCTGATCATCAATTTGGCTTTCGGGCTAAACACAGCACAATAGAACAAACGCACAGACTAGTCAATGTCATAAGACAGACCTTTGAGGAGAAAAAGTATTGCTCAGCTCTATTCATTGACATTTCTCAAGCTTTTGATAAAGTGTGGCACGAGGGCTTGATACACAAAATAAAGTTGAACTTGCCTGCAAATACACACAAGCTTCTGGAAAGCTACTTATGTGGGCGGAAGTTTGTTATCAGAGAAGGCGACTTTATAAGCCCAACTCAACCAATCGAGGCAGGAGTTCCCCAAGGCAGCATACTGGGGCCTACTTTATATTTGATTTATGCCTCTGACATGCCAACGACACCCGGAATCCACACTTCAACTTTTGCAGACGATACAGCATTCTGCAGCGTACATGAAAGCCATCAAGTAGCTTCGCGAAATTTGCAGGAGTATATTTCAATATTAGAGATGTGGTTAAAACTTTGGAAGATTAAAGTTAATGAACAAAAGTGTACTCACGTTACATTCACGCTGCGTAAACAAACATGTTCAGCCATCCAAATCAACAATTCACCTATTCCGCAGCAAAATGAAGTCAAGTACCTTGGTATTCACCTGGATCGTAGGTTAACGTGGAAGTCTCACATAGATGCGAAAGTTACTCAGTTAAAGTTAAAAGCAGCTCAACTGAATTGGCTTATGGGCAGAAATTCTACATTGAAGCTGGATTGCAAACTTTTATTATACAACGCAATTCTAAAGCCTATATGGTGCTATGGAATTCAACTATGGGGCACCGCCTCCGCTTCAAACGTTGAAAAAATTCAAAGGCGACAAAACAAAATTCTTCGAACAATTACCGCAGCTCCATGGTACGTAAAAAACTCACGAATTCATAAGGATCTCTGTGTTCCTCTTGTAAAAGACGAATTTTCAAAGTACGCAACAAGGCATATCAATAAATTGGAACTTCATTCAAATCGTCTTGCACGCAATATACTTAATTTCGAAGGACACTCTCGGTTGAGAAGGAGGGACACCCTTGCCACCATCAGAACGTTAAATAGGTGATTTCACCGATATTGATCGTGCAAAATAAAACATTTTTGTCTAGCATTGGCTGGACTTAATTAATTTTATGTATTTACTTTTAAGATTTGAATACTTATTGTTAGTTCACTTTGTGAAGATTCAATAAACAAATGAATGAGAAAAAAAAAAAAAAAAAAAAATATTCTCTCTTCGGTTATCTCACTGATTTGGAGGTACTCATTCCGCGCTAAATGTTTTCTTTCTTAGTTTTTAAGCTGGGGAGCTGGTATTCTTGATTTAGCTTTTTTATTTTTATTAATTATACAATATATTGTTAATTATTTTTTATTTTTGTATACTCAGGCTATGTTGCTGTGATGTAATATAATTATATTGGCCCTTGAGGCTTTGTACTGCATATTTTTGAGAATAAATGAAATGAAATAGTTATATAAAAAATTCACAGTCGTAAAGCAGCGCTGGGCTGAAGAACAGCTCTCGCGTCATCTTAATTATAAGTGTGGTCAGGCTTGTTGTTTTTTTTTTGTTCGGTCTTCGAGAGTTTTGCGTCTCACTCGCAGTGGTTAACGGTTTGCCTCAACTAACTGTTTTGGTTTACAGTTTTTTTAGAGGTATTTCATTGTTAACCACGCTGCAAGTTCCTATGTGAAGGCATAGGTCGTCACAGCGACGCTATAAACATACTGTTATTACCATCTTGGGCATATGGTCTCCGTGACCCCGCCCATGCTGTGCATTAGAGTGGGTCACTTATGTACGGGAAAAAATAAAAGTGAATTAATAAAGTTCTAATAGTAATATTTTGCTGTCTGAGGCATAAAAAGATAATAAAATAATAATTAAAAAAAATGTTCAATTAAGTGATATCTTTAGCTCGCGCAAGCGTCTTAAAGTTTCTGCAATTTTAATAACACCTCTTGTTTTAAAAACTTTAATATTTTATTATTTTGTTATTAAAAATTAACACATTTTCACAACAAATTGCTACACACAGTTTTATTTGAGAAAAATATTACGCTTCAAATGTAATTTAATTATTTTTTGACCATAAAATCTCTTTTGCTCTCGAATCTGGGCATTATTTTTCTTGATTGAAGTTTTGTTTGCATTAATCCCTCTCCCGATTTCCTCTCACATAAGGACATGGATGCTTCTGTAACATTTTTTTTGCAGTTCGTTCTAAAGCTTGCGTATGATATGGTAGTTTTAAGAAAGTCCTGTTTTTCCCATCTGGAGTTTTAATAAATGCGTTTAACTCTTCATTAGTGACATTCCGAAGAGCTGGAGGATCAAAAAACGTTTGCTGCCAATTTCTTAGGTCAGTATGGTTATTCGAATTAAAATCTATTTTCATTAAAGAGTTTCGAGCTTCTAGAATTCTCTTTGTTGCGAGTTGACCGGAGCAAATTTTCTGAATTGGCAAAGTAGGTGTTGTGTTGAATTACGGTCTATTAATTGTTTATACTCTTCTAACAGATATCGAGAACTTTTAACCGATTTCCAAAAAATTTTAAATCCATCTTTGCTCGATTGGTTTTTATTTCGAACCAGTCTGGGTCGTAAATTTTAAAGCAATATTCAGCTAATATTTTTAGATTTTTCGATGGGTTTGATGTGGAAATGTAGTGCCTCAAAATTCTGTTTGCTTCTGGTAACCATATAGCGTGGGACATTTTTCCTGGGGATCTGTTAGCTAAATAATTGGGACATTGTCCAGTAATATCAGATATAGTTATTTCATATTTTTGATCTGAACTTACGTCTTCCATCTTTACTTTCGAAAGTTCACTTTGTATCTTTTCATATTTAACAATTGGAAAGTCTGCAATTTCCTAATAAATTACCAATAGGGCCAAATGCTATGCTTATTAAAAAGATGTCTTAGAGGTAATTAATTTAAGTGAAGCATGCAAATAACCCACTGCAAGGGACGCTGAAGCCTTTCTTCGAAAAGTTTAATTACGCCACTAAATTTTCCAGTGTTGACGCAACCAATAGCCATCAAATTATCAAGTTTAATATCCTTTGACAAAAGCATGTCAAAAATCACTTTTTGAATACTTTTAGAAGTGACATTTAGAGGTAAAGCGTAACCAATGTAAAGTGAATTTGTGTTTAAGTCCTAGAGAACTTAAAAGCCCTTAGAATACAGTTATTATTATGTTGCATCTACAACATTTGCAATGAAAACACACAGAAAAAAGTCTTCACAGTACAAGTGAAGAGTGGACTAATGTGTTAAACTTTGAGGTCATGGCGCGGGCTGTTACACTAAAAATACTTATGCAATGTTTTACAGGTTTGTTATTGACGAAGTAAAACACCTTTTTTCTGCTATTAGAAGTTGATTTGAAGAAAAAATTTTTTTTTTGGCCCAGCCTACTGTGCATCCTATACTTTGCAACTGTAAAGTTACATAGAAATAGAAATAAAAAATTCTGAAATTCATAAAATATATAATTATTGTATAATATTTATTAAAAAAAAAATTAAATTTATTATGTTTATTTAAACAAATGACGAGAAGGTTTGGCGGTTGCTCAATCTTTGTAAATATATATCACACGATTTGTTAATTTCATATTTAACCATGGGCAGGCCCGGGCAAAATACTCACATTATGTATTTCAAATACAAAATACAAGATACTTTCAATTTGTGTATTTCAAATACAAAATACTTTCAAGTTGTATATTTCAAATACTTTTTTGTATTTCGGTCACATTTCAAATACTTTCCCAGCCCTGACCATGGGTATGTTAAGGTCACAATAAATATTTTTACACCCTTCACAAATATGTTAACAGTTGATATAAGTTTGTGATTCCCTTTGTAATTTCTACAATTTTCATTTGCGACCCTATAAAGTACACATATTCTAAATCATTCTAAATTTATAGAAAATTCGATTAAGCGATGTCCGCCTGTCAGCCGTTGAAATATCGTTTCTGAGAAAACCATTAGACTTAGAAACTTTGTTCTTTCAGTATTCTATTATCAATCTATTCATGAGTTTGCTATTGAAAATCAGTGAAATCGGTTCACATATAGCTGATCTATATCCAAAATTCTATAAAAAACATTTTTTTTTTCAATTTTGTACGAAAATTTTTGATAAAGAATTTGTTTGTTTTGCTTCAAATTTGACTCAATTATATGGCATGGAGATTAAAAGGCAAAAAAAAACTTTGTCGCCGATATCGGTCCGAGATATAGACTAAACTGATTTTTCCATGAAAATGACGTATAAGCGAATTTAAATACCTTTTTTTACTCTAAAGCCTATATAATGGTGCAAATGTGCTGTTTCCATGACTCCAACTAATTTGCCATTTGATTTCAAAAGATCAGAGTTTCCTGATCGATTAACGTTTGCAAGACAATTATTCAATCAAGGCCAATCTCTGCAAGTTTTTGGCTTGAATTTGTCAAGTGCATAGTTCTCACACGGACAGCTTTAATTGTATACTCAAGTGTTGAGAAAGCTAAAGACTTATTTCTTTCTGCTCCATATAATAGTTAACAAAATCATATATAGCTAATAAAATATTTTTTAAAACTATATAAACACTTTTTATTCCATTTTATAATTATGGGGTAGCGAAGCACAACGGGTTAAGAGCTTCTATGAGGCTCTTAGGCAACTCAGCTTATGTTAGACGTATAGGGAATCGTCTGAGACTCGTGTAGATAATATTTTACAACTCCTCAAGGAATCAGCCGTTTAACCTTTGTATGATTCATACAAAAAACAGCTCATTCGATATTTTCATACTATATAGAATTCGCACTGACTTGCCACCATAATCACCACCCACGCTTTTTATATTCAACAGCTTGTTAAACAACAAAGAAAAAAACTATTATACGCTTTTTGATTCTGTTTATCTATAATTAAAACCAATAACTACCTGGCTCACGATGTCGTTTCGTTAACGTTCGCTAATTTATATATTCATATAACTATTATTCACTAACTGATATATCGGAGGTTAACAAGACAAATTATATAAGACCAAGAAAAATTAAGCTTAGAAACGGCAACGGAATAGGTTTTTTGACCTTTAAAATTATGACGAACCTTTACGAAACGACATCCTGAACCAGGTAGTAAAATTTTTAATCGTCTAACAAACATTCCAAGATTGTGTGACGAGCGTGTCAGGAAAGTTTTAGAAAGAAATAAAAAAGTAGATAAGTTTGTTATTGTTACTTGTCAGAAGATTCTTTAGGGGATTGTATATTGAACACAATCGCCTAACAAACAACGTATGCTAGCTGGGTATTTACATTTTAATAATAATGAAATATAAGAAATAGTATTGTTTGTCCAAAAACGGTCTCTTTTTAATTAATATTTGACTTTTGACAGAAATATGGTTTTATGCCAATAAAGCTGTTTATGAAAATAATATGTTTGTTTTATGAAAATAATATGTTTAGTTGGCATAATAACATGGTTAGGTATGACATACTTATTGTAACTTTTATTAACATTGTGGTTTCTTCCAGGTATAACAATGTTGAACCAGAATTTAGTATAGTTATTTATAACATTTTTCTTATAAAACTGGGGTGAGGTAAATCAAGGGTTTTCAAAATTTAAACGTAGTCATACAAGCATTGAAGATGAACCACGTAGTGGACGTCCAAAAACAGCAATAACAACAGAAATTATAGCCAAAGTGCATGATATGGTATTAAATGATCGACGGATAACAGTGCGTAAAATAGCTAATATCATGGGCATCTCAAATGATCGAGCCCATTTAATTTTGCATGGAGAACTACAGATGCAAAAGCTTTCTGCAAGATGGGTGCCGCATTTGTTAACAGTCGACCAGAAACGCATAAGAATGAACATTTCTCAAGCTTGTTTGGATCGTTTTAAGCGAAATAAAATTTATTTAAGCGTCGTTTCCTAACTGTTGATGAGTCATCGATCCACTAGTATACTCCAGAGACAAAGGAACAATCCAAACAATGGACTGAAGCTGGAGGAAGTGCCCCAAAGAAGGCAAAAACAATTCAATAGGCTGGAAAATTTATGGCAACGGTTTTTTGGGACTTCAAAGGTATTTTATTGATTGACTATCTGCAAAAGGGTAAAACAATAAATTCAGAGTACTATTGCAACCTCTTGGATCAATTAAATGTACAAATTCACGAAAAACGTCCTGGCTTACACAACAAAAAAATAATTTTTCATCAAGACAACGCACCAGCGCACAAGAGTGTTTTAACAATGGCTAAAACCAACGAATTAAAGTACGAGTGGCTTGACCACCCACCATATTCTCCTATTTATTTATTATATATTCCTTGCTGGCAAGCGTTTTACCTCAAATGAAAATGCAATTACAGTTGTAAACCATTATTTTGAAGACCTTGAGGAAAATTATTTTAATCAAGGGATAGAATTGCTAGAAAAGCGTTGGACTAAGTCTATTGAAGTTTCAGGAGATTATTTTTTAAAAACTAACTATTCTCTTTCATTGATAAGCTAAGAAGTTTCCGAACCGCCCTCATAAGAGTGAATAGTTTCCCTACCAACCATATAGTTCAACAAAACTATGTTGGCCTTAGAATATTGTCGTATTAAACATATATATTTTTTCTATTTTGAATTTAATTGTGCAAAATTTAAGTTTTAACAAAAATTTTACTTTCATTTGTCGTACTGGGATATCAAGTAAACATGAAACGCAAATTTAAATGCAATCACGGGTTTTCAAAGACAAATAACGATAATAGTTTAAGGTAAAATTAGTTTGTACGTCCTTTTCCGTTCTGAATCAGCTGTCTTGTTTCTGTTCAATGTAAACTATATGTACAGGGTTTATTTTCACTTTTTCGTTCTGTTCTGTTGCGGACTAATCTGTTGAAAATAGAATTCAACGTTAAGTGACAGTTGTGAAAATGGTTTATATCAGCACCTGCCTTACGGCCTAATCACGATTCACCAGCGCCCCCGTGTGGCTTACCAGGCTCACACAGGTAGCAATTCTTGCCATATGATTGCGGTCATATGAGCAACTTCTTGTTGAGGAGTTCGGGCCTTCTAATCCCTCCTGTATGCAATTTCCCAGCAATCAATGGAGGACAAAGCTTAATGAGTTGGTAGGCCGAAGCCCACTAAGAGCATCAGCCCTTAAACCACCTCACCCGTCAACCATCACCACTGGTTCCTTGCAATACAGGTAGCTTTTGTATAGGCAACAAATCCTCGGGAGATTGTTAGCCCCCGAAAAAAGCCACACACCAAACAATTATCAAGGATACGAACACTCCCTTCCTGCGTTTTAGGTTTCAACCACAGCCAGAACGTTTCAGCCAAGGTTGGCACCTCAACCATGATCAGCCCGGGTCAAACCGCAAGCAGAACTACCCGGGGGCCATGCTGATCCCCGTTCTGCCAATTTATACCCTTGGTAAGGGTTTCGGAAGCCAACACAACAAAAGTCATGTGGCTTCCTAGAGTTTTGTTTCCGCACCAAACGAGGGACCCCTTCCCCTCTTTTCCCCGAAAAACTGAGCGCCCTAGTTAGGAATACGCCAAGGCAAAACCTGTTCCCCGGGGGGAACGCTAAGTGACAGCCAGATATGTGTATGTTTTACTTTTTTCTGGTATGGAAAAATTAATTTTTTTAGTCACATGAATACAAAATTTTTTATCGAAAGCTAAAATAATTTGTTTTAATTAAAAATATTTCAAATTTAATATATATTAATCAATCAAGACACTATGAATGATCAAGAGAATATAGTTTTAGTGAATAAACATTGTATTTTGTATAAGAAATGTCGTAAATTCTGCAGATCGTGAGAGCAAAGTTGGCTGTATTGTCACAATTTCTAAGTAATTAAATTGTTTTTATACCCTTCACAAAAATGTAAAGGGTATATATAAGTTTGTGATTCCGTTTGTAATTTCTACAGTTTTTTTTGCGACCCTATAAAGTATATATATTCTGAATCAGAATTAATGGAAAAGTCGATTAAGCGATGTCCGTCTGTCCGTCTGTCCGCTGTTGAAATACCGTTTCTGAGAAAACCATTAGACTTAGAAACTTTTTTCTTTCACCATTCTTTTACCCCATCGATTCATGGGTTTGCTATTGAAATTCAGTAATATCGGTCCACGTATAGCTGAGATATATTCAAAATTCCGAAAAAAGCCATTTTTTTTTGCAGTTTTGTATGAAAATTTTTGAAAACAAAAGTTGTTCGTTTTGCTTCAAACTTCACACACTTATTAAGCATGGTGACGAAAAGGCAAAAAAAATATAGATATCGGTCCATATAGATATCGGTCCATATATACCCGAGATATAGCCCAAATCGGATTTTAATGAAAATGTCGCATAGGCGAAGCTAAATAACTTTTTTTTGCTCAAAAGCAGTTCTGGTAATTATATAAGGTTACATAAATATGGAAAATGAAAATTTCCGATATCGGTCCATATATACCCGAGATATAGCCCAAACCGGGTTTTTCATGAAAATGTCGCGTAAGCGAACTTAAGCAACTTTTTTGTGCTCAAAAGCAGTTCTGGTAATGAAATTAGGTTACATAAATATGAAAAATGAAAATTTTCGATGTCGGTCCATATATACCCGAGACATAGCCCAAATCGGGTTTTTCATGAAAATGTCGCGTAAGCGAACTTAGACAACGTTTTTGTGCTCAAAAGCAGTTCTGGTAATGAAATTAGGTTACATAAATGTGAAAAATGAAAATTTTCGATGTCGGTCCATATATACCCGAGATATAGCCCAAATCGGGTTTTTCATGAAAATGTCGCGTAAGCGAACTTAAACAACGTTTTTGTGCTCAAAAGCAGTTCTGGTAATGAAATTAGGTTACATAAATATAAAAATGAAAATTTCCGATATCGGTCCATATATACCCAAGATATAGCCCAAATCGGATTTTAATGAAAATGTCGCATAAGCGAAGCTAAACAACTTTTTTGTGCTCAAAAGCAGTTCTGGTAATAAAATTAGGTTACATAAATATGAAAAATGAAAATTTTCGATATCGGTCCATATATACCCGAGATATAGCCTAGACCGGGGTTTTCATAAAAATGCCGCGTAAGCGAACTTAAACAACTTTTTTGTGCTCAAAAGCAGTTCTGGTAATGAAATTAGGTTACATAAATATGAAAAATGAAAATTTCCGATATCGGTCCATATATACCCGATATATGGCCCAAATCGGGTTTTTCATGAAAATGTCGCGTAAGCGAACTTAAACAACTTTTTTGTGCTCAAAAGCAGTTCTGGTAATGAAATTAGGTCACATAAATATGAAAAATGAAAATTTTCGATGTCGGTCCATATATACCCGAGATATAGCCCAAATCGGGTTTTTCATGAAAATGTCGCGTAAGCGAACTTAAACAACGTTTTTGTGCTCAAAAGCAGTTCTGGTAATGAAATAGGGTCATATAAATATGAAAAATGAAAATTTTCGATATCGGTCCATATATACCCGAGATATAGCCTAGACCCGGGTTTTAATGAAAATGCCGCGTAAGCGAACTTAAACAACTTTTTTGTGCTCAAAAGCAGTTCTGGTAATGAAATTAGGTTACATAAATATGGAAAATGCAAATTTCCGATATCCGTCCATATATACCCGGGATATAGCCTAGACCAGGGTTTTCATGAAAATGCCGCGTAAGCGAACTTAACAACTTTTTCGTGCTCAAAAGCAGTTCTGGTAATGAAATTAGGTTACCTAAATATGGAAAATGAAAATTTCCGATATCGGTCCATATATACCCGATATATGGCCCAAATCGGGTTTTTCATGAAAATGTCGCGTAAGCGAACTTAAACAACTTTTTTGTGCTCAAAAGCATTTCTGGTAATGAAATTAGGTCACATAAATATGAAAAATGAAAATTTTCGATGTCGGTCCATATATACCCGAGATATAGCCCAAATCGGGTTTTTCATGAAAATGTCGCGTAAGCGAACTTAAACAACGTTTTTGTGCTCAAAAGCAGTTCTAGTAATGAAATGAAGTTATATAAATATGAAAAATGAAAATTTCCAATATCGGTCCATATATACCCGAGATATAGCCTAGAACGGGGTTTTCATGAAAATGCCGCGTCACCGAAATTAAAAAACTTTTTTTGCTTAAAAGCGGTTCTGGTAATAAAATAAGGTTATATAAATATGAAAAATGAAAATTTCCGATATCGGTCCATATATACCGCAGATATAGCCTGGAACGTGGTTTTCATGAAAATGCCGCGTAAGCGAACTTAAACAACTTTTCTTGCTTAAAAGCAGTTCTGGTTATCAAATAAGGTTATATAAGTATGGAAAATGAAAATTTCCGATATCGGTCCATATATACCCGAGATATAGCCCAAACCGGGTTTTTCATGAAAATGCCGCGTAAGCGATCTTAAAGAATTTTTTCGCCTTAAAGCAGTTCTGGTAATAAAATAAGGTGATATAAATATGGAAAATGAAAGTTTTCGATATCGGTCCATATATACCCGAGATATAGCCTAAACCGGGTTTTTCATGAAAATGTCGCGTAAGCGAACTTAACAATTTTTTTTTGCTTAAAAACAGTTCTGGTAATAAGATAAGGTTATATAAATATGGAAGATAAAAATTTCCGATATCGGTCCATATGTACCCGAGATATAGCCTAGACCAGGGTTTTCATGAATATGTCGCGAAAGCGAACTTAAACAACTTTTTTTTGCTCAAAAGCAGTTCTGGTAATGAAATTAGGTTACATAAATATGAAAAATGAAAATTTCCGATATCAGTCCATATATACCCGAGATATAGCCCAAACCGTGTTTTTCATGAAAATGCCGCGTAAGCGAACTTATACAATTTTTTCGCCTTAAAGCAGTTCTGGTAATAAAATAAGGTGATATAAATATGGAAAATGAAAGTTTTCGATATCGGTCCATATATACCCGAGATATAGCCTAAACCGGGTTTTTCATGAATACGCGGCGTAAGCGAACTAAAACAACTTTTTTTGCTTAAAAGCAGTTCTAATAGCAAAATAAGGTTATATAGGTATGGAAAATGAAAATTTCCGATATCGGTCCATTTATACCCGAGATATAGCCCAAACTGGGTTTTTCATGAAAATGTCGCGTAAGCGAACTTAAACAACAATTTTTTTTTTTTGCTTAAAAACAGTTCTGGTAATAAGATGAGGTTATATAAATGTGGAAGATAAAAATTTCCGATATCGGTCCATATATACCCGAGATATAGCCTAGACCAGGGTTTTCATGAAAATGCCGCGTAAGCGAACTTAAACAGCTTTTTTGTGCTCAAAAGCAGATCTGTTAATGAAATTAGGTTACCTAAATATGGAAAATGAAAATTTCCGATATCGGTCCATATGTACCCGAGATATAGCCCAAATCGGGTTTTTCATGAAAATGTCGCGTAAGCGAACTTAAACAATTTGTTGTGCTCAAAAGCAGTTCTGGTAATGAAATAAGGTTATATAAATATGGAAAATTAAAATTTTCGATATCAGTCCAATATACCCGAGATATAGCCTGAACCGATTTTTTCATTAAAATTTTTTTTTTGCTGAAAAGCAATTCTTGTTATAAAAGAAGGTTACTAAAATACAGAAAATAGAAAATTCCGATATCGGTTCATATATAGCCGAGCATATTCAGGCCACATTTTTAATATACTATACATATTCGTGACTATCGTGAAGGGTATTTTAGATTCGGCCCAGCCGAATATACTACACTGTTACTTGTTTTTTTTTTTCAAATAAAATAATTTTTACGAAAAATCTTAATTCCAATATTTTTCTCTTAATTTTGCTTTACTGAAGCTGATTTTTTTCATAGAAAAAGTAATTGTAAAATATTTGCTACAGAAAAGAACGTCACAGAACGGCAACTGAAAGTAAAAACTAATGAAGCTTTATTCTTTGGTTTTACTATTTATTTCAGATTCATTGCTATGTTATTTTTGAAGTAATTCGGGTCAAAATGTATACTTTCAATTGTCGCCTAGTGTATGTGTCAGGGTAGAGTGGAATCATGTAGCCCATCGCTGGCTAACCAAAGACGTATGTTATGGAATTTAACTGACTGATCATCACATGATGGTTTTAAAAATGTTTAATTCTAAAAATATATAAACGAATTCTTGAATTGTTCCTCTTTTAAGCTGCGCCTTTTTACTTTGCTATTTCATTTCGTTTTTCAAAACCAGCTTGAGTTTTGCATAATTTTTACTTTCTTCTATTGCCAGCCAGAAGATCATCAGTACCAGTAATCCAACTGGTTTAAGTCTATTTTGAGTTTTGTTTTATGTTTCTGCTTGTCTTTTGTTAGCTAAACAAATAAAAAAATAAAAGTTAATTATAATAAACCATAAAAAATGTGTGCGATCAACACCATTTGACATTTTTTATTAGTAATTTATACAGAAAAAAAAACAAACAAAAAAATCGTTTATTGCTTCAGTTTATTTTTAGAAAAAAAAAAACTTAATAAAATTAACACTCAAAATTAGTTAAACAGTTTTGTTTGGTCTGATGTGAGATAATCGCTGAAGGGAATTCAAATATTAAAACATGAATGAATTTAATTCACACATACATGCACACATATGTAAGTATTCTACATACACACTCGTATGTATACACAAATGTACATATTTTTCATTGTTAAAGAAATTCATCAGTTTGTCATCGAAACACTTTGATTTGAAATTTTATTTCTTTGCACGAGATTTTTGCTTGATGTGAAGATTTGTTTTGTTTGATAAACGATAATTTATTAATAAAAATATAAGTAAGTGCATATGTAACACAAAACGTTATCAATTTAGAAGTTTTTGTAATAAAATAAAGGCGGAATAGATAAAAGGAATCATATGATCTACATCAAGTATGCCCAGCCCTATGCGCTTGATACTCAATTGTTTTTGTAAATGCGCTTAGCTATAGGGCTGTGCTCTTTAATACATACATAATGCACTCAGCACTAGCAATGAAATATGTATACGCAAACAACTTCGTCTTTTATATTTTTTTTCGTTCTTCGCCGCACACACACAGAAGCAAAGCAACAACACTTTCGCATGCTTTGTTCGTAATCATTGACGACAGCGATTATCAGTGTGAACTTTGTTTTTGTAAATGTTTTGCTTTTTACAACAAAAAATATTAAATAATAATAGTTTTTCCTTAAATGAAATGGTGTTTACTCTTCCATATAGAGCTTGTGGGCACCACTGATCTACATACACAAATAAATACTCAAGCTGCTATTAGCCACCTAGCTGGCCATGTCATGCACGCGCCATCGACAGCGGTGACAAGACCGGACGAATGTACTCGACGATAGACCATACCAATTACTGACAACTTTATTCGTGCACGACCATAAATGTAACATATATAGTCGTTGACTCAATGACAAATAAGCCATCATTTACCTTTAAACAACCCCAGCAGTCAAACATCATTTCTGCAAACAATTTTCCCCAGGTAGGCCAGTCAACAAGCAACATAATCATGCAAACCCCCAAACAAGTTTCATATGCTAATGTGGTCAAAACCGATACATAAAGCTTGAGTCAGGAGACCAAGCCCCAAAATTCCGATCAAAATTTTAACAATCTTGAGGCAACTCTGCAGACTCTTGTTCAATCCATAAACACATTTACGGTTTCTATGACGAACATGATGCAGGAAATGCTGAAAATGCAATCCACTATTTTGCAGGCAATTTTAAAAAAATAAGCTGGTTAAAAATATATTTCTGGGACGCAAACGGCATCCGCCAACACAAAAATGAGCTTGAGCACTTCCTTATGGAAAAGCAAATCGACATAATGCTGATTGCCGAAACCCATTTGACAACTAACAGTTTTTTCAAAATTAATGGTTACACGCTGTATGATACTAAAGATCCCCGTGGCAGATCTTGCGGAGGCTCAGCAATTTTGATAAAAACTAGAATTAAGCACTATTTGCTAAACGAGACATGTGAGGAGTATCTTCAAGCAACAAACATATGTATTGAACATTTTCATCATAAAATTGTTATTTCATCGATTTATTCCCCACCCCGGTTTTCAGTAACAGAAAATCAATATAAAAATTTTTTCAATTTACTTGGGCCTCGATTTTTGGCGGCTGGCGACTATAACGCAAAACACACTTTTTGGGGATCACGTTTAATTACTTCGAAAGGCCGTGTGCTTTTTGATACCGTTTCCAAAATGGGCTTAGATGTAGTTTCAAGCGAACAACCCACTTATTGGCCGCCAGACCGACGAAAGATCCCAGATGTTATAGATTTTGGAGTTGCGAAAAATTTTCCTCTAGAGTGGATGCAAGTGGAGCCTTCATTAGATTTGTCATCAGATCACTCACCCACTATAATCTCTGTTTTGTTTCCCCAAGAGATTGGCTCCCCGTTGACCGTCAATAGAGTTAATTGGCTAAAATACAAAAAATTTCTGAGTACACGTTGTACTGAAAATATCGCCTTAAGAACGCCTGAGGATATTGATGTGTCAATTAATGATTTTTCTGGAAACCTCAAACTGGCCGTACAGCATGTTACCACTAGTCATATAAGATCCAGAAATGAGAACAATAGAAGTTATTCGTCTGAAATTGAGCAACTTCTGTCAGAAAAAAGAAGAGTCAGAAGAGAGTGGCAGCTTCGCAGGTCTCCCCAGCTTAAGACTAGGCTACGGGAATGCATAACTCTGTTAAGAAATCTGCTTGAAATCCACAGAATGGCTTCCCTTAAAACATATTTGGAAAGCCTAGATGGTACTCCGCAATCTGACTATTCTCTGTGGAAAGCGACAAAAGGTCTGAAAAGACCCGTAATAGGTAAGCCACCTTTGCGAACTTCAACTGGCGACTGGGCAAGAAGCGATTCAGAAAAGGGGATGGTGTATGTTAATCATTTGGGAAATGTTTTTATTACAAATGATATAACAAATGATGCATCTGAATTACCACCATATGTAGTTAGACCGCCTGTGTCTTTGCGATTCACATTTCAAGATGTAGAACAAGGTATCAGTAACATAAACCCCAGGAAAGCTCCAGGTATTGATCAAATTACTGGCAAAATGCTTGAACAGTTACCTCGTGTAGCTAAAAGAATTCTACCTTTTATTTTTAACGCTATTTTACGCCTTGAGTATTACCCTGCAGAGTGGAAGGTCTCTATGATTACTATGATACCCAAGCCAGGGAAGGATCCGACCAAGGTAGAATCATAGACCAATAAGTCTACTACCAACATTTTCAAAACTATTCGAAAAATTGTTATTGGTTAAGTTGAGTCCAATATTGAACAATGTGGGATGCATCCCTGATCATCAATTTGGGTTTCGGGCTAAACACAGCACCATAGAACAAACACACAGACTAGTCAATGTCATAAGACAGACCTTTGAGGAGAAGAAGTATTGTTCAGCTCTATTCATTGACATTTCTCAAGCTTTTGATAAAGTGTGGCACGACGGCTTGATGCACAAAATAAAGTTGAACTTGCCTGCAAATACTCACAAGCTTCTGGAAAGCTACCTATATGGGCGGACATTTGTTATCAGAGATGGTGATTTTATAAGCCCAACTCAACCTATCGAGGCAGGAGTTCCTCAAGGTAGCATTCTTGGGCCTACTTTGTATTTGATTTACGCCTCTGACATGCCAACGACATCTGGAATCCACACTTCAACTTTTGCAGACAACACCAATTAGCTTCACGAAATTTACAGGAATTTATTTCAATATTAGAAAAATGGCTGAAGCTTTGGAAAATCAGGGTTAATGAACAAAAATGTACTCACGTTACATTCACATGTTTGCGTAAGCAAACATATGCGCATATCCAAATTAACAACTCACCTATTCCGCAGCACAATGAAGTAAAGTACCTTGGTATTTACCTGGACTGTAGGCTAACGTGGAAGTCTCACATTGAAGCAAAGGCCACTCAGTTAAAACTAAAAGCAGCGCAGCTAAGTTGGCTTATGGGCAGAAATTCTACATTGAAATTAGATTGCAAACTTTTTTTATACAACGCAATACTAAAGCGTATATGGTGCTACGGAATTCAGTTATGGGGCACCGCCTCAGCGTCAAACATTGAAAAAATCCAAAGGTGACAAAACAAAATTCTTCGAACGATTACTGCAGATCCATGGTACATAAAAAATTCACGAATTCATAAAGATCTGAGTGTTCCGCTGGTAAAAGAGGAATTTTCTAAGTACGCGACAAGGTATGTCAGTAAACTGAAACTTCATCCAAACCCTCTTGCATGCAACATACTTAATTTTGGCGGCCACAGTCGGTTGAGAAGAAGGGATACCGTTGCCACCATCAGAACGTTCAATAGGTGATTCTACCGATATTGCTCCCGCATAATAGAACTTTTTGTCTAGCATTGGCTGGACTTAAGTAAAAAGCACATTTTATTTTTTTTATTAATTCTTTTATTTTTATATTTAGTATTAAGATTTGAATACTTATTGTTAGTTCATTTTAAAGCTTCAATAAATAAAAACGCTTAACAAAAAAAAAAATATATATATAGTCGTTGACGACGATTATCGGCCATTTTCTTTTTAAATTACTTTTCACAAAAGTGATTTGAAATCACGGAAATACTTTTTAACACATAAACATTGTAGTAATATTGTGATTTGAAACCAGTCAGCTAAACGGCTGCAGATTTTAAACCACTTGCGCATATTTTGTAACTATTTTGATATTTTATTTTTCTTTTTCTTTTTGTTATGCTTTTTTTACGTAAAGACAGACTTTGTGCATATACAGAGAATAACAATTTTATCTTTGGAGGAAAAGTCGAAAATTAAAGCCTATTCTTCCACAAAATTGCCAAAAAAAAAAAAAAAAACTGGAGGACACAGGAAAACCATAGCCAAGAACACACATGACATGGTCTGCTCAGTGGAAATACGTGGTATTTTCAGATAAAAAGATATTGAATTTAGAAGAGCCGATGGATACAATTACTTCCATGACCTACGTAAAGAGTAACACCACTTGGACCGGTTGCAAAACCGAGAGGGAGGTGTGATGGTGTGGAGAGCCATATCCTACTATGGCACCTGCGAATTGCAGTTTTTAACGCCACCCATGAATGCGGAAAACTATAGAAACGTTTTAGAAATTCCTTTTTCTCAATTCCAAATTTTCTTTGGGAGTGTAAGAGTGACATTTCCAACACCTTCATCCATAAAATCCTAAATTCAAAGCCAAAAAGTTGATGTCCTTAAGTGGCCACCTTTGTCGCCCGACCTAATGACTACACGTAGAAGAAAAAATATGGTTGATATGACAATATTTTAAAGGCAAAGGTTAAACACAACCACATAATATCGCTCCTTTATTACAACATAGTCATAACGCAAAAAGCTTGTTTCGAGAAAAACACATTTCAAATTTTTAGTTTTCAGTCTTAGAAAATTTGTTTAGAAAATATCTCCTAAAGGAAACAGTTTAAAGGTAATTCAAATAAAATTTTGGCACAATATAAAAGGTAGTACTGTTAACAATTCTGCACTGTTAATTCAAAAAGCTAATTTTTTGAGATACGACTATGTTGAAATAAATCTAAATCAGAATTAATGGAAAAGTCGATTGAGCGATGTCCGTCTGTCGCCCGTTGAAATACCGGTTCTGAAAAACCCATTAGAATTAGAAAATTTTTTCGTTCACCATTCGTTTAGTCCATCGGTTCATGAGTTTGCTATTTAAATCAGTAAAATCTGATTACATATAACTGAGATATATCCAAAATTCCGAAAAGCCATTTTTTTTTTGAAATTTTGTATGAAAATTAAAAAAAAATTGTTTGTTTTGCTTCAAACTTCACACAATTATTAAACATGGCGAATAAAAGGCAAAACAAAAAATCTCACTTATCGGTCCATAAATGCTCGAGATAAAGCCTAAACCGATTTTTTAATGAAAATGTCGCATAAGCGAACTTCAACGACTTTTTTTTTGCTTAAAAGCAAGTCTGGTAATAAAATAAGGTTATCTAAATATAGAAAATGAAAATTTCCGATATTGGTCCATATATACCCGAGATATAGCCTAAGTCGATTTTGAAAATGTAGCGCAAGCGAATTGAACCAACCTTTTTTTTTTTTGTTTAATAGCAGTTAAGGTAATATAAAGAGGTTACCACATACAAAATATGAAAATTTCCGATATCGGTTCATATTACCCGAGATATAGTCTGAACCGATTTTTCCAAGAAAAAAATTTTTTTATGTGAAAACTAGCTCTGGTAATAAAAGAAGGTTATATAAATACAGAAAGTGTGAATTTTCGGTGTCGATTCATATGTACCTGTATATATCCGAGATATAGTATAAGCCGATTTTTTCATTAAAATGTCGCGAAAGCGAATTAAAACAATTTTTTTTTTGCTTAAAAGCAGTTCTGGTTATAAAAGCAGGTTACTACACACAGAACAAGGAAATTTCCAATATCGGTCCATATATACCCGAGATATAGTCTGAACCGATTTTTCAGTGAAAAACCCCTTTTAGCTTTAAGTCAGCTCTGTTTATAAAAAACGAGGTCACTAAGATACAGAAAATGAAAATTTCCGATATCGGTCCATATATACCCGAGATATAACTTCAACCGATTTTTCCATGATAATTTCCATAAAAGATTACCTTTTTGACATGGCGATTACAAGGCAAAAATTTTTTTCCCCGATATCGATCCATACATATCCGAACATATGTACTTCAAATTTGTAAAATATACTATATATTTACGTGACTATCGGGTATTTTAGATTCGGCCCAGCTGAATATACAACGCTCTTACTTGTTATTTTTCTTTTTAAAAGTTTTAATAATAATATGTAAAAATTACATATAATAGTGAAAGGCCAATGTAAGCGGCTTGCGGCAACCACCTGTTCTATTTGCCGCTTGGGTTTATTTGCTGTAGACAAACGAACGCGGCTAATTAAAATTAATTTCTGTCTTCTATTTTTTCCTTTACTTTTTGGTTGGACAAATTGAAGCGGCAAAACAAAAAGTTAAAATGATTTTAAACATTGCCGCTCGGCCGCCTTTAACGGCATTGCTAAATTAAATTAAATTCAATATATTGAAATTTATGCACAAATATTTTTATAAAAAATATAATTTTTTGTTAATGGGTCACATTGTTGCCGCCCGCTGCCGCATGCCGCTTACTAGGCCTTTCACTATAAGAGTATATTTTGAATATTGTAACATTTGCTAGTAAAAAAAACTTACAGCTGTTATAGAACTGCTACCAAATATTTAAACTGTTTTGCTCACCACTGTTTGTGTTTCTTCTTTAACGGTGATATCTAAAAACTCGCAGAAACTTGCCTTCAAAAAAAGTGAAAGAAAGTATTCTAAAGTTCAATTTAAAACTCGCAGCAAAGACAATAAAATAAATTGGCATAAAAAAAGACAAAATATTTAATCGCTAATTGAGGAATGTAAAAATATACCAGTAAAGATAAAAAATATGCAAAAAAAAAAAAATCCGCTCATGCCTTAAAAAAATTTGACTTAATTTTGCTGGTAATAAGAAATTAACAAAAACTAGTTTCAATTGTCCAAACCAATTACCGGCTGGAAAGTAAAGAAATTATTGCTATAAAAGCGTACCAAGACTCTTAAAACATTACAGTTCAATAAATTTCTATTAATCTGCTTAAACAAAAATGTTCAAATTAGTAAGTGAAATTTCTATTTAAATATTTTATAATTAAAAACTCAAATCCTTTCGGAATTAATAAATAAAAACATATAATTGTCATCTTTTCTCAAGCTCATCATCACCGCCTTGATTGCTTTGGCTGCCGCCGTTGAAGATGATGTTCATGCTGAGGCTACTGTCCAGAAATCAGATGTAAGAGCTGATGGTTTTGATTCTGCTCTAGAGACCACCAATCACATTCATCAAGTCGCTTCCGGTGATGAACATGGCAACATTCATGGCTCTTATGAATGGGTTGCTCCTGATGGTGAACATGTTAAGATTGATTATGTTGCTGATGAGCACGGTTACCAGCCCGTCGGTGCTTTGGTGCCCACTCCACATCCAATTCCCGAAGCCATTTTAAGGGCTCTGGAATATATCAAGGCTCATCCATCCAAGGAGGACGAACATCATTAAATGCACACATAGCTCTTAAGAGTAAAGAACGATGTAAGACTTTTGCTTAACGAACAATAAATCGTAGTTACAGTTTTTACTGTATTCCCAAAATAAATATGTCTAGTTGTGTGAACGAATTCCTTTACAGGATTAAAAAGTTTTAACACATCGAATTATTTGATGAAAAGCGTTTAAAAAATATGTGATCGGCAAATAGAAATGAGATGCAAAAATAAGTGATTAGTTAAGGTTTCCTTTACACAACACAGATGAGCGATCAGTCTAGAAAATTTCTATAGAAAGCTCTCAAAAAATTATCGTGCTGTTCATAAAACACAGACAAGCAACTCGTCTAGAAAATTTGTATGAAAGTTATTCAATTTTTTGCGTGATTTCCATTCAAAATTTTTATACGAGCCGCTCGTATGTGTTCTGTGAACAGCATATATGTGGTTGAGTCGCTCATCTTAATCGCTTCATTTTTGTAAATAGTCATGTTATGTTGAATTAGTAAATGATAAAGTTCTATATTTTCCAACTGTCGATATTGTTGGCGTATTCTTAATTGAAGCTTTCTGGACATAGAGAAGAAGTAGAGATCACTCATTTGCGGTAGCAAATAAAACTCTGGGAAGTCCTAGCATAACCTACATTGTATTGGAACTTCCGGAACTCTCACCAATATTTAATTAAGAATTCGAAATTAGCATACTCCGCCCAAATAGATTACGCAACGGCTAAGACAGCTGGTATAACATGTTCTGGAGACAACTTACTTCATTTTTTACGGGTGTGACTATTGGGGATACAGAGTGAGATACTGATTTACATCAGCACCTACCTTATCGGCCTTATCTGATGATGGACCAACTATTCACGATCCACCAGCGCCTCTATATGACTTGCAAGACTCATACAGGTCGCAACTTTTGCCATAAGTTTGTAGCCAAATATATCAAAACTCATCCATCCAAGGAGGACCATTAAAAGCACAAACACCGCTTGATGAAGAGTTCGTGCCTTCTAATCCCTTCTGTATGCAATATGCCAGACAATCAACGGAAGACAAGGATTAATGAGTTGGTGGACCGAAGCGCATTAAGAGCATCAACCCTTAACCAATCCGTCCGACCATCACTTCTGGTTCCTTACAATAGATAACTTGCAACACAACTGCAATCCGGGCGCTAATAACACCGGCCTTGTACCATAGTTATTCAAGTTATTAGAGAAATTAATTCCCCTTCCTGCGATTAAAGGTTCCAAACGTTTCGGCCAAGGCAGGCTCATCAACCAGGATCAGAGTTCAGGCCTACTAGTTCTTCCTGTATGCATTTCCCAGCAGTCAATAGAAGACAAGGCTTAATGATTTGGTGGGCAGAGTCCCATTAGGAGCATCAATCCTTAATCAATCCGTCCAACCATTACTTTTGGTTGCTTACAATGCAGTAGATACAACACAAGACAACAACAAGTCGGGCGCCAATAATACCATAATTATCTATGCCCTTATTCATAAAAAATATTGTATGTTTATTAAACTGTTATTTGACAAATTTCTATGGAAGATTTGTCAAATAAGTGTTTAATAAACATACAATATTTTTTATGAATAGGGCCGCTAGTCTTCAGAGAAACTAATTCCCCTTCATACGATTAAAGGTTTGGAACGTTTCGGCCAAGGCAGGCACATCACCCCTGATTAGAGTTCGGGCCTTCTAATCCCTTCTGTATGTAATTTTCCAGACAACCAATGGAAGTCAAGGCTTAATGAGTTGGTGGCCCGAAGTCCATTAAGATTATCAATCCTTAACCAATTCGTCCAACCATCACTTCTGGTTCCTTACAATACACTAGATAGCTTGCAACACAACCGCAATCCGGGCGCTAATAACACCGACCTTGTACCATAGTTATCAAGTTATCAGGGAATCTAATTCCCCTTCCTGCGATTCAATGCTTGCAACTTTTCAGCCAAGGCAGGCACCTCAACCATGATCAAAGTTCGGGCCTTCTAATTCCTCCTGTATGTAATTTCCCAGCAAGACAAGGCTTAATGAGATGGTGGGCCGAAGCACATTAAGAGCATCAGCCCTTAACTTACTCACCCATTTAACCATCACTTCTGATTCCTTAAGTTACAGGCACCTATCGCAAGACAACAGCAACTTGGGGGCTATTAACGCGGTCGTGGTTAAGGTATCTTGGCTGGAACGTTTTTGTTGTAGCTTAGAGCTATCCTCGCAGGGATGGGTTGTTAGTGTTCCCTGTTAAGTTTGCTGCAGGGTCAGTTTTCGGGGAAAGGATTTAAATCCCCGATTGCGAATCCTCTGCAAGGACTTCGGGTCACCCGCTCTCGAAACTTAAACTGCCTTGATTCTTGTACATTGATGTACATTGTTTAAAATATTTTTATTCCGCTTGCCAATATATTAGCAATCTTTTGTTAAAGGATTTTTTATAATAATAATTTTTGCTTTATTTTTAAGGTCGAAAGTTGCAACGCTCTTTTCTAATTTCATTTCGCATCAATTTCTATTTTAATTCAAGTTTAAAACAAGATTTCTTTTTGTTAATGTTGCAAAAGCAAAGTTTTGCTTATTTAAATATATTTGATTTGTACAAAAAAAAGTAAAAAATTGTTAAAAACATTAACTTCTATATAAATTTGCATAAAAAATTTTATTTCTAAAAGTTTGTTTAGTTATGTATTTAAATTTATTTATTAAAATTTAAGTTAATCTAATCGTTTATCAACTAAATACTAGTAATGTTTGCTTTAAACGAGTGCTTTAACCCTTTATGAACTGCTACTAGCATGTCCCTGAAGAAGCGACTGCCAAAACAACTTTGACCGATTGTCTTACTTGTGCGAGTCTTTTTATATATAGAGGATGGAAATAAAAAAGGTTCGTGAAAGAATTTATTGCCTGTCCCACAATGTCGAACATTAACGTTCGCATAAAAGTTTGTTAAGCAGAAAAAAGATTTCGAGAGTCGTATTTATGAATTTTCTGTTCACAAGTTCATCTTTCTTGTACTAAAAAAATCCGGCATGTCGTCAGTAGTTTGTTCACAATGAGTTTTTTGCTGTTCAAATCGTTAGCTAACGTTAACGTTCGTCATCTTGATACAGGTCTTTAGAATCAAATTTGATCATTTTTTTTTTAACAGACAGTTTACCAATCTCGACAGCGTGAAAGAAAATTGATTTGGGTTCGTCTATCTTATTTCTATGCGAACGATGTGTTAAAACTCAATCAAAATACATAAGAATATGCGAACGAATAATAGTGAGATAGACAAACCCAAATTGATTCGAATGTGAGTGACTAGCTTTCTTTTGCATTCATTTTCTTTCGAAATACATAGGTAAACTGTACATAAAGGGTTAAATAGCTGCAATCGGGATACAAACCGGGTAAAGTAGTGAGTCTTGATTATTAAATAACGGTTCGCTAAAACACGGACAGTAAAATTAATTATCTAGTTTGAAATTTCTGCTTAAAGTTTGAATGCAAATTAAAGTTCAACTAAATCTGAATTGTATAAAAGCCATGAAAATTTTCATAAACGGCACAGTTTAACGAATCTTAGTAAACTCATAATAACAAAAATGTTCAAATTCGTAAGTTTTGAAACTAAAATATTTTGTCAATATACGAATTGTATTTCAAATACAAAGTTTGTTTTAAATACATTTTATATCATATAAAATAATTTTTCTTATTACAAGTTTACTATACAAAACTAATTGAAAACTAATTTTTAGATCCTTGTTGCTGCATTGATTGCTTGCGTTGTCGCCGAAGATCACCACGAAGATCACCACGCTGAAACCAAATTGTGGAAAACCGAAATCGGACACGACGGTTGGCTTTCAGAGTTCGAGACCACCAATCACATTCGTCAATTGGCTCATGGTGATAAGCATGGCAACATTGCCGGTGAATTCGAATGGGTTGATCCTCATGGTGAACACGTTGCTATCAAATATGTTGCTGATGAGCACGGTTACCAACCCGAAGGTGAAGTTATTCCCAAAATTCCTGACTACATTTTAAAGTCCATTGAATACAATAAGGCTCATCCTCACGAAGAAGAAGAACATCATCATGACGACCATCATCATCAAGATGACCATCATCATCATCATTAGATTTTCTTAAACTTATTATATAAAACTTATTGTACAAGCTGACAATAAAATGTACAGAAAAATATAATTTGAAAAATTTTACTTTACTTAGAGCAAATTTTCATGATTATTTAAAGTAGGTTTGGGTTCATGAGTTCTTTTAAGATAATGATCTTTTTAGTTCAGCGCTGTGGACTGAAACATCCCTCTCTTTTAGTTCACTAGATCAGTTCTCTGTATATGAAAAATATCAGTGAACGCCTCTGTTTTAGCTTACATGGCATAATAAGCAGATGTTAAAGAAGGAAAAGCAAAACAAAATGATTATACTCTTAAACAGATGAAAACAGAAATTATAAACGCAAGAAGAAGATAAAATGGTGCCATTTTCAAATACTAATATTTAATCGAAAACTGTATTTATTAGCTATAAATAGACGTTATAGGAGTTTGACATTTTCCTGAGTATTCATATTTTCCCTATTTCACTACTTTTTGGTTATTCCTGATTATTAGAAAAAAAATAACGAAAGACAAAAGACAGAAACACGAACTACGGATCTGAAAGAACTTGTGATAGTTCGCGAACTATCCAACTTTAATTCTTATCTAAGAGACATATCTTTTTTGAACAAGCTCATATTAAATTCACTTGCATATTTATTTGTTTGTAATTCTTGCAACCCTTGTTATACAGCGTGACCCAGAACTCATCGTGAAGCTGAAAGAGGGTGACAAGATTGATTATAATCATCATGAGAAAAATTATTTATATTTATATTAATAAGTAATTATATATATTAAGTATATTATATAAAATATATAATATAATTATATATATAAAATAAATTATATTATTATCAATATTGCCACCTTGTTTCAGCTTGACATTGAGTTCTAGGACACCTTATAAGAGTGTGTACTTTTGAGTAATTTTGTATTCCGCTATATAAAAGAGTGTTTATGCCTTAGTGTGAAAATTTATGTTGACATATTGCTTATTGGGGAAGTGTGAGAATTTAGGCGATTCCTGTAGCAGATTTTGGAAATTCCAACAAAAAAAAAATCGGAACCGGTGCTCCCTAACTAGTTCGGAACCGGTTTTTCATATTCGGTGCGCTTTTTACCGTGGAGCGTGTATCTGAACTTGTAACGGCCATTTTGAACCCGGTCATATGAGAATCTATCCGGTTTTTTTTTATTGATTTTGCTAGTTAGTAACTTTCGCAAGAAAGGTCGTACGAGTGATTACTTATTCTGGTGGCAAATTTATATTTTTATATAGGTGTGGGCGGAAGGTGCCTCATTTGGAATTACTGATTGTGCGGATTTCATAGTTACGATGACGCAGTGGTGGAGTGAACATCGCGCGTTTACTATGGATACATATTTTAAGAGTCATGATTCTTACGCAATTGCTCGCCAACAATTTTGTTCAAAGTTCAGTATTCTGCAAATACGTGATGAACCAATAGTAAATTTAATTCATTCAAGGGTGCAGAGACTCCACGCAACTGCTTCGGCTGTGAATATCACACGCTCAGGTCTCAGTCGATCTTCAAGGACTCCCAAAAACATGAACTGGTTGAAAACAGTTCACGTAGAGAGCAGCCTCACTGGGACTTTCAAGTACCATGCATGTAACATTCAAATCTTTCAAGAACTGAAAGAAAGTGACTTTAATTTGCGCCAATTTGTGAAACGATGTTGAAGCGTTTTCGATTTTTTTTTGGAGCGACGATGCTCATTTTCACCCAAACGGCTATGCCAACAAGCAACTCTACCGTTACTGGTCTCCCAGAACCCGCAAGTTTCGTTTGAAATATCAAAAAACATTGCATTGCCCTAGCGTAACTGTTTGGTGCGCCTTAACTACGCACAGCGTTGCCAGAATGAAGATTTTACCTTAATTTTGAAGATTCCTCAACAGCGTTATCAACTCGGTGCACTTCGCACTGTTTTTGATGCTTTTTAAAATTGTTTGTGCGAAAAATTCTTTAGTCGGTGCGGGGTGCGCTTTTTGTACAGTTTCGGTGCGTTTTTAAATTTCGATGGCACAAAATCAAATTCAACTCAACTTTTTGTTTTAATGTAAGAAACAAGTTTCATCAAGTGACCAAAATTTTTACGTTTCATTTTGCGTGGAGACGTACAAGGTTATATGCGCAAAGTGAGACAATCTTGCTGTTTTATATTATAAACACTGTCGAAAGAAAAATAAACATTTCGTTTTATAAAATTTGCTGTGTTTTGCTATAAAACTACTAAGCCAAGTTTGTGAAATATTGCAATAAATGCTGTCTCGGGACAGTGAAGTTTGTGAATTCGTTACGGTTTTGGTAATTCAGAAATGACCAAATTACTAAATAAATTATAAAGCTTTTCCAAAACCTTTGCATTAAATGTTGATTATATAAATTTTCGTCTATTTCAATAAATTCTTTTAAATACACTTCTTACGAAAACAAATGAAATGCATTGGAAGCCTTTTAGTGCGATTCTGTAACTTTTAATAATCCGATAATCGTGTGTGCTCCTGCAATGTAAGCAGCTGTATTTTTGTGTACATGATAACAAGCGGTAAAAGTAACAGCTGATTTCGGTCGTCAGCAAATATATTTAAATGATATTGCTTAATAATAAATTTGATAAAATATCGTTATATTATTGTAAAGATAACATTATCTGAATAAAATTAACAAAGTCGTACTAGAGGCCAAGTTTGACAAACACTTCTAGCTGACAAACAATTCTAGCTGTCGAACGAATTTGATGGCATGCCATCGGGCGGTACTATCAGACCCAGTTTGATTGCATAACAATCGCTTAACAAGCTGTTTCATTATCGTGTTTTTAGTATAAAAATATTGCACTTCTTAAAATACAAAATAGGTTGTTAAAAATGAAAAGAAAACATTCAAAATTCGGTGTGTTTTTCATGAAATAACGCGCTTTTTTCCCCAGTTTGGTGCGTTTTGAAATTTCAAAGTTGACAACGCTGTTCCTCAAGTAAAATAAAATTTTGAAAAATTATTCTAAAAAATTCAGATTTTTGAGACTTAGTTTTCTAATTTAAGGACATTACGCAGTTCTTACGGAAATTCCCATAAAATTCAGGTTGGTAAATTCCTTATAGTAAAAGGCCAATGTAAGCGGCATGCGGCAGCGGGCGGCAACAATGTGACCCATTTATAAAAAGTTGTATTTTTTATAAAAGTATTCGTACATAGATTTCAGCATATCGAGTTTAATTTAATTTGGCAATGCCGTTAAAGGCGGCCGAGCGGCAATGTTGAATTCAGTTTAACTTTTTGTATGGCCGCTTCAATTTGTCAAACCAAAAAGTAAAGGAAACAAATGTAAAAAAATAGAACACAGAAATTAATTTTCAGTTTTGAAATTTTAACAATTGAATTTGTTTATTTACTTTGGCATTTAAATGCGAACATTTATTTAGACAACAGCAAGACGACACGACTGCAGGTTGTTGTCCAAGCTGATTTTTTTGCCGCAGTCGAATTAAACTAATTTTTATTTTTGTTGACTACAAAATAAAAACAGTGTGACCAATGTGTATAAAAACAATTTGGATCTCGGAAATATTTTATTTTCTAATATAACATAAAATAATAATAAAATTTAAATGGTGTTTTAAATAAATTCATAAATATTTGTACTATTGTTAAATATACGCATACATACTTACGGCCGTATTCATAATATATATTATATGTTTATTAAACATTTATTTGATAAATTTTCTATAGAAATTTGTCAAATAACAGTTTAATAAACATACAATATTTTTTTATGAATAATTTCTATAGAAATTTGTCAAATAATATTTTAATAAACACACAATATTTTTTATGAATAAGGTCATTAGACTCAAAACAAGAAATTTTAATTTAATTAAACAAGTAAGATACATATGTACATACCAGTTGATTTTACATCACGTACAAATAGTTTTAATTCCATATTTTTTCTAAAAAATTTTAAGAGAGTTTTGTCCTCCGTTTTAAAAAATTCGATAAATTGTCGCAAAATCTCATTTCTTTAACACTGTTCCCATTATAGATCAGAAGTTATATCCAATTACATTTTAAACTTTGAAGGCCCATATAATCTGAATTAATCGTAGTAAACGAAAACTTTTTTACTTTAAGTTAACCTTTTTATCTTTTTAAGACTTTATTTGTTAGACAGAAGAACTTATTCATGAAAGTTTGATGTAAACAGATCTTGTTCTGTAAATCAACAAATTTTGTGAAGCTAAAAACTCTTAGGTGGCCACACTGAAATATAATTTTTTGAATATGAGTTTATGTTGCTGCCGTGCTCAAAATAATTCAGTATTGCCCTACACGACTATAATTGCCGGTTGCAGCATTTGCTGTTGTGAAGTCGTGTAGTCTGCTGTGGTCTATGTGTTTAATGCTTAAAAGTGAAGACTTTTTGTCGTTAACTGAAACAAAAATTAATGTTCATGCATTTATTTGCCTAAGGAATTTTTGACAATTTGTTAACAAAATGGAGGAAGAATTGTTAACCGTATATTTGGACGGTAAACATAGCATAAGGTAAGTATTTTCTACACCAATCCACACAATCATATTTCCGAGTAGAAATAAATGTATATTTCCAAACGTGAATTTTTGTAAGAACTCCGTACCAGGATGTGTGAATTTTTTTGAGATATCAAACATTCTTTATTTCTACTTATATATCCCTTTAGTTTAATGTACTGAGCAGTTCCTGGCTAACTCGCTTCAATAATACCTGTAAAAGCGCTGAGTCTAATAAACAGTGTTGCCAAGTGTAGGGATTTTTCACTTTTTTTATAGGTTTATTTGTTTATTTCCACATGTGCGGAAAAAGGCAGATTTTGTATGATTAGGCTTATTGTAGGGAATTTTAAAATTATTAACATTATTATTTGTTATTATACTATTATAATTTTTCTGACTATGACTAACATTATTATTTATTATTATAATATGGTTAATATTATTATTTATTATACTATTGTAGTTTTTTCGACTATGAGAAAAAATCGGTGCCCAAATTGAATATCGATGCATTTTCATCCAATTTATATACAACGTTAAATATTTTAAAGTATTTTCCAATTACGCCAAAACTATCAAAATGATGGCAGAGCTGCTTTTTTCTATAACTATCAACGGACGTACAAACAGATAAAAAAAAAACTAAAACATGAAGTTTCAACTTCCATATGCATTCAAAGATATCATTTGCAAGCTTTTTAATTAGTTGCATAAATTTTAGATGTACAAAAATCTCCTAACTAAGCATTGATTGTATATTTATATATCGTTGGTCTCAGTGGGAAGGCCCTATCTCACAATTTTACCAATCTTAAGGTTGTTAATGATTTTAACAAATTTGACATAAATAAACCCCGTCGCAAAGATTTTATGGAATAAAAAATAATAAAAGCCGCATATTGATGAAACTACTTTCTGCTAGTTTTCTCCAACTCGTGCAAAGTGACATTTATGTTAAAGTTTGATATTCTTACTTATTCCATTACAAAAAGCCAATACCAGTTTCAATTAGATGTAGACCATGCCATATAAAATAATTTATTTGTATACGAGTAGCTAAATAGATACATACATTTTTTATCATATAAATCGTTTAAGTTATATTTTTATACCCTTCACAAAAATGTTAAGGGTATATATAAGTTTGTGATTCCGTTTGTAATTTCTACAGTTTTTTTTTGCGACCCTATAAAGTATATATATTCTGAATCAGAATTAATGGAAAAGTCGATTAAGCAATGTCCGTCTGTCCGTCTGTCCGCTGTTGAAATACCGTTTCTGAGAAAACCATTAGACTTAGAAACTTTTTTCTTTCACCATTCTTTTACCCCATCGATTCATGGGTTTGCTATTGAAATTCAGTAATATCGGTCCACGTATAGCTGAGATATATTCAAAATTCCGAAAAAAGCCATTTTTTTTGCAGTTTTGTATGAAAATTTTTGAAAACAAAAGTTGTTCGTTTTGCTTCAAACTTCACACACTTATTAAGCATGGTGACTAAAAGGCAAAAATTTTTTTTTAGATATCGGTCCATATATACCCGAGATATAGCCCAATCCGGGTTTTTCATGAAAATGTCTCGTAAGCGAACTTAAACAACTTTTTTGTGCTCAAAAGCAGTTCTGGTAATAAAATAGGGTCATATAAATACGGAAAATGAAAATTTCCGATATCGGTCCATTTATACCCAAGATATAGCCCAATCCGGGTTTTTCATGAAAATGTCGCGTAAGCGAACTTAAACAACTTTTTTGTGCTCAAAAGCAGTGCTGGTAATAAAATAGGGTCATATAAATATGAAAAATGAACATTTTCGATATCGGTCCATATATACCCGAGATATAGCCCAAACCAGGTTTTTCATGAAAATGTCGCGTAAGCGAACTTAAACAACTTTTTTGTGCTCAAAAGCAGTTCTGGTAATGAAATTAGGTTACATATATATGAAAAATGAAAATTTTCGATATCGGTCCATATATACCCGAGATATAGCCCAAATCGGGGTTTTTCATGAAAATGCCGCGTCAGCGAAATTAAACAACTTTTTTTGCTTAAAAGCGATTCTGGTAACAAAATAAGGTTATATAAATATGAAAAATGAAAATTTCCGATATCGGTTCATATATACCCGAGATATAGCCCAAACCGGGTTTTTCATGAAAATGTCGCGTAAGCGAACTTAAACAACTTTTTTCACCTTAAAGCAGTTCTGGTAATGAAATAAGGTTATATAGGTATGAAAAATGAAAATTTCCGATATCGGTCCATATATACCCGAGATATAGCGCAAACCGGGTTTTTCATGAAAATGTCGCGTAAGCGAACTTAAACAACTTTTTTTTGCTTAAAACAGTTCTGGTAATAAGATGAGGTTATATAAATATGGAAAATGAAAATTTCCGATATCGGTCCATATATACCAGAGATATAGCCTAAACCGTGGTTTTCATGAAAATGCCGCGTAAGCGAACTTAAACAACTTTTTTCACCTTAAAGCAGTTCTGGTAATAAAATAAGGTTATATAAATATGGAAAATTAAAATTTCCGATATCGGTTCATATATACCCGATATATAGCTTAACAGGTTTTTTGATGAAAATGCCGAGTAAACAACTTTTTTGTGCTCAAAAGCAGTTCTGGTAATGAAATAAGGTTATATAAATATGGAAAAAGAAAAAATCCGATATCGGTCCATATATACTCGAGATATAGCCTGAACCGATTTTTCCAATAACATTTTTTTTTTTACTGAAAAGCAGTTCTTGTTATAAAAGAAGGTTACGAAAATAGAGAAAATTAAAATTTTTGATATCGGTCCATATATACCCGAGATATAGCCTAAATCGGGTTTTTCATGAAAATATCGCGTAAGCGAACTTAAACAATTTGTTGTGCTCAAAAGCAGTTCTGGTAATGATATAAAGTTATATAAATATGGAAAATTAAAATTTTCGATATCGGTCCATATATAGCCGAGATATAGCCTGAACCGATTTTTCCATTAAAAAATTTTTTTTTTTTTTTTTGCTGAAAAGCACTTCTCGTTATAAAAGAAGGTTACTAAAATACAGAAAATAGAAAAATCCGATATCGGTTCATATATAACCGAGCATATTTAGGTCACATTTTTAATATACTATACATATTCGTGACTATCGTGAAGGGTATTTTAGATTCGGCCCAGCCGAATATACTACACTCTTACTTGTTTACACTCATTTAATTAATTTACTTTTAAAGGCACCCACAGACGATATGTTTTTACGTCTATTTTTTAATATGTAATTTCTTATGTATTTTTTCATGTCTGTCAAAGTTTTTCATTTTTACAGACGGTTTTTAAATTTGGTCACAAACCTACATGTACATTTAGGTCTGACATTGTCTATGCTTTTTATTATTATTAAAAATAATTATTTAAAACATATTAAAATATTAATGCGTTAAAATTTCTTCAAGCCGACTACTTATACCGCTCAAAAACGGTCGCTGAATTGTTCGCAAGGCATAGAGTTCTAATGTCAGATGTTTAAAGATAACAAAATAGAAAACACTGTATTTGAAATTTTGTTAGATTACTTTGCTCATGTTTTCTACAGTCGTTTGTGAGCTAACAGACAGATATGTAGGCATTTTACATAGTGAAAAATTACATCTACATTGCTAAAAACATATCGTGTGTTATCTACTTAAAAAAAAGTTTTACCTGTTTAAATTCACAATAAACATAAAAATCCTATTAAAATATTTTATTTGAGCAAATTTTAAATGAAATATTTGTCTGATTGCAGGCGAAATTAACAATTTTTACGCGCTATCGTAGGGAGTTCACAAAAAATCTCCCGACGACACTGCTTATAATCAATAAGAATTGTAAATAAATTATAAATAAAGTGAATATATTATTGATAAAAAACATTTTTTCTTGATCTATTAGCACACAATGCTTCTTCTGTAACTTCACTCTAAGAACTTTTTTTCAGAAATGGCAAAATTTGGCGCTAAACAACGCAAGCTGTTTGACAAACATTAACAAGTTTGCCCGAAAATCAACAATTTTTGATTTTCTTCTTCATTTGAGTATTTGTTGCTTTCTGACAGCTGTTCAGCAGAAGTATTTCAATAGCATATGTCACTTCCAATTTGCAAATCTTACTGCTGAGATCAGCAATATGTCTTGCATACAACAAAAGCCATTTGTCAAACATCTACAAGTTTGCCCGAAAATCAGAAATATTTGATTTTCTTCTTCATTTTAGTATTTGTTGCTTTCTGACACTTGCTCTGTAGAAGCATTTCAATAACATTTGTCACTTCTATTATGCTAATCTTATTGCTGAGATCAGCAATATGTCTTGTATACAACAAAAGCTGTTTGACAAACATCTATAAGTTTGCCGCAAAATCAAAAATATTTGATTTTCTTCTTCAGTTGAGTGTTTGTTGCTTTCTAAATATTTCAATTACATGCGTAACTTCCATTATGAAAATCGTATTGCTAAGATCAGTAATAAGTCTTGCTACAACGCAAGTTGTTTGAGAAATATCAAAAAGGTTTGCCGAAAATAAATAATTTATGATTTTCTTTTTCATTTTAGTATTTGTTGCTTTCTGACATCTGTTCAGTAGAAATATTTTCATTACATGCGCCATTTCCATTATGAAAATAGTATTGCTAAGACCAGTAATAAGTCTTGCTACAACGCAAGCTGTTTGACAAACATCAACAAATATGCCTCAAAATCAAAAATATTTGATTTTCTTCTTCATTTGAGTATGTGTTACTTTCTGACAGCTGTTCAGTAGAAATACTTCAATAACATTCGCCACTTCCATTATGCAAATCTTATCGCTGAGATCAGCAATATGTCTTGCATAATGGAAATTTTGACAAAGCACAACTAGTGCTGTCTGTTTCAAATTCTAATCAAGAAACCTTTCAGTTTTTGGTTTCATAGTTATTAATGTGAATTAAAGATACGAAGTTCTTATTTCTCTTTAATAATATAAAGTCATTATATAAACCCTTGTGCTAATTAATTCAGCTAACAATACAGTTTTACTGTACTTTTCTTTTTTTCTCCAACAAATTGGGCAATTACTGACAAAAAAAAATATTTCGTTAATGCCACAAGATTAAATTAAAAACATGTCAGCCCAGCATGTCCAATAAACGGACATGATTGATATTAAATGTCAGCTTTCTAGACAATAATTTAATTCCTAATTTTTTTTTTTTACTTAGGAATGAAGAGGATGAAAATAATTTCGATCAAAAAATTATATAAAAACCGACGAAAAATTGCATAAAGAGCATAAAAATATTGTTTTATTATTTTATATTTCGTGCAGCAAAAACAGAAAAAACTTGATTGAATCAACTTGTTTGTTTTTTCATCTTTCTTCTTAATCAGGCTTAACGGCAGCACGCGACGAATTAAAAGTAAGACAACTAAAAATTTTGGAATGTCTTTAAACAAATAGAAAATTTAAATAAACTTCATATTTAGTTAAATAATAGTAGATCAATAAAATAAATTTGTATAAAAGCAAAAAGAAATTTTGTATTCAGCACAGTTTGTCAAGTCTTAATTTAACAAACATAACAAAAATGTTCAAATTCGTAAGTAAAATGAAATTGTTTAAAAGCATTAAACTAATTTAAAAACACAGCCTTAATTTTCCTTTTGAAAATAACTTTAACAATGATCAAATATTTTGCAGTTCGTAGTAGCCGCTTTGATTGTCTGCGTTGTCGCCGAAGATCACCACGAAGATCACCACGAAGATCACCACGCTGATACCAAAGTGTGGAAAACCGAATTCGGACACGATGGTTGGCATTCGGAGTTCGAGACCACCAATCACATTCGTCAAGTTGCTCACGGTGACAAGCATGGCAACATGGCCGGTGAATTCGAATGGGTTGATCCTCATGGTGAACACGCTGCTATCAAATATGTTGCTGATGAACACGGTTACCAACCCGAAGGTCACATCATTCCCACTCCCCACCCAATCCCAGACCACATCTTGAAGGCCATTGAATACATTAAGGCTCACCCGTACCATGAAGAAGAAGAACACCATCATCATTAAATGTTTGTTAAAAAGTTTTTATTAAGACATTGACAATAAAAAAGCAATTGTTAATTTAAAGAAAATATTACCGTTTTTTTATTACAACGTACGTAGATTTAATTAAATTAATTCATATCTTATATACGAGTATATATAAAAAGAAGTGTACACTTTGATGTCATAAGATATAAGAAATATCTTAGTGGCTATTGTACTGGAGATATTGCATTGAGAACGGTTGAGCACATTGATGCATCAATTGGCATTTTTCACGAAAAACTGCTATTCACCATGCTTCAAACTGAGGTTCATCATGCTTCAAGCAATATCTTAGTTTGCAGACATATGAAGAACAATACTTATTCTGTTGAAATTGAACAATTGTTGGCAGAAAAGCGAAGAGCAAGAGGAGAGTGGCAGGTTCGCAGGTCTCCCCAACTAAAAGCAAGACTACGAGAATGCACAAACCAGCTAAGGAATCTACTTGAACGCTGGAAAACAGCTTCATTTGAGGCATATTTGGAAGGTCTGGATGACACTCCACAGACGGATTATTCTTTATGGCGAACGACCAATAGTTTGAAGACACCGGTTAGAAGTAAGCCTTGCGAACTCAAACTGGCAATTGGGCTAGAAACGTCGCCGAGAAGGGGGATGTTTTTACTCTAAACCCTTCTGCTGATGAAGCTCCTGATTTGCCGCAATTTACAGCTAGACCTCCAGTAAACTTACGCCTCAATATTCAGGACGTTGAAGATGCTATTAGTACTATCAATACCAAAAAAGGTCCAGGTATTGATGAAATCAGCAACGAAATGCTTGTGTATTCACCTCGTGTAGCTAAAACGGTTGCGCTGTTTATTTGCAACGCTATGTTACGTCTTGAATATTTTCCGATAGAGTGGAAGGTCTCTATGATCTCTATGGTACCTAAGACAGGAAAAGATCACACCAAGGTGGTGTCGTATAGGCCGATAATTCTACTGCCAACAATTTCAAAACTGATTGAAAAAATTATTGACGAAGAGGCTGACTCCAGTACTTAAAGAAGTAGAGTGCATCCCAGAGCATCAATTTGGTTTCCGGGCTCACCACAGTACCATTGAGCAAACGCATAGACTGGTAAATGTCATAAGAAAGACATTTGAAGACAAAAAATACTATTCGGCACTCTTCGTAGACGTTACTCAAGCTTTTGTTATAGTATTTCCTGGAGGGTGCCATAAGATTCGCAGGAAATACTTATTATTATTATATTATTATATAGGTAGTTATTATTTTATCCTGGAGGGTCCCGTGAGAATCGCAGGATTTACTATTATAATATATTCCTATTCTAATTTAAATAAAACCCTTTTTTTATTATCACTCACTTTAATTTATTGATATTATAATTAGTTACTAGCTCAACTGACTACTTCTGACTCACTCCTTCTTCTAACTAACTGCTCAATTTGACTCTTCCTGCTTAATTCTACCTTTTCTTTTATATATGCTGCTGCCGTCATCGCTGCTGCCGCAAACCTGGATCTATAGCTGAGTGTGCCCGAATTCATGACCCGCATCAATATTCCGTCGTGTCAGCAATTGCTATAGTTTATGCCATTTCCGTGTTGTAGAAGTTTTTGCTGGTACTGCTGTTCTTTCTTTTGTTTAACACATATTTGCTGCCTTGCAATATTGGGCTTGACTCCAATATTCCTTTTATTTATTTTTGGTATTCAGCCAGCAGTTGATGGTGGCTGGTTCTCAATAGTATTACCTGGGGGAAGAAGTGAAATCTGAATCACAACACTTTCGACAAAGTGTGGCACGGAATGCACAAAATAAAGTTTAACTTGCCTGGCAACATCCACAATCATCTCGAAAGCTATCTACGTGGTCGAAAATTCGTCGTCAGAGAAGGTAGTTTTAGAAGCCCCGCTCAGCCAATTGAAGCAGGAGTTCCCCAAGGCAGTATTTTGGGTCCAATTTTATATTTGATTTAGGCCTCCGATATGTCAACAAGTTCCAATATTCACACATCAACTTTTGCAGATGACACAGCATTTCTCAGTGTTCATGAAAACCACCAGGTAGCATCGTATAATTTGCAGGAACATATTTACAAGTTGAACAAATGGCTATAGCTCGGGGAAACCAGAGTGAATGAACAGAAATCTGTTCATGTCACATTTACACTCCGTAAGTAGACGTGCTCCGCCATCAAGATTAATAACCGAGTGATCGCGCAAACAATTAGTTCAAATACCTTGGCATCCAAATTGAAATCTATGCGAGTTAATTGGCTTATAGGCAGAAATTCGAAATTGAAGCTAGATTGCAAAATTTTGCTTTACAACATTATTTTAAAGCCAATATGGTGATATGGAGTTCAACTTTGGGGAACTGCATCCGCATTAAATATTGAAAAAATTCAAAGGAGCCAAATTAGAATCCTTCGTACTAAAGGGTGTTTTTTTAAGCTAGATAGAACTTTAAATTGTAAAAAGTAACACAAAAAATTAAATTTTGATGAAACATTTTTTTTATTTGTTTCAGTATACTCTGACAAATCATCATGAATAGACTCACGCTTGAACAACGCTACGAAATTGGGCTCTAGAGCAGTTGGCAACTGACCCGTTGTTTTATCGCAAAATTGTGTTCAGCGATGAGGCGCATTTTTGGCTTAACGGGTTTGTTAATAAGCAAAATTGCCGCATATGGAGTGAGACCAATCCACAAGAGACCCTACAGACTCCATTACATCCAGAAAAATGCACTGTTTGGTGCGGTTTTCATGCTGGTGGCATCATCGGACCTTATTTCTTCAAAAATGAGGCCGGAGCTCGCGTTACGGTCAATGGAGATCGTTACCGCACCATGATCAATGATTTTTTGTTTGAAAATATGGATGACATTGATCCGGAAGAGATGTGGTTTCAACAGGATGGCGCTACGTGTCATACGGCGAACGCAACCATCGACTTACTGAAATCAAAATTTGGCGATAAGTTGATTTCGAGAAATGGACCTGTCAATTGGCCTCCAAGGTCGTGCGATTTGACACCTCTCGATTATTTCCTGTGGGGCTACGTGAAGTCACTGGTTTATGCTGATAAACCAGCAACAATTGACGCCTTGGAGGCCAGCATTGTTCGTGTTGTTCGTGACATACGGCCAGCAGTGCTCGAAAAAGTGGCCCAAAATTGGACGTCCAGAATGCGCTTCGTCAAGAACAGCCGCGGTGCCCATATGCCCGAAGTCATTTTCAAATGTTAATGTCACGTATTGATCTTTCGAATAAAAAAAAATTTTGATTACAATTTAATTTTTTGTGTTATTTTTTACAATTTCAAGTTCTATCGGGCTTAAAAAAACACCCTATATTACCTTAAACCCGTGGTACGTAAAAAACTCACGAATACATCAAGACTTAAGCTTACCTCTTGTGAAAGATGAATTTTAAATTTATGCGAAAAGATATATCAGCAAATTAGGAGAACACCCGAACCCTCTTGCACGTACCATCCTTAACTTTGGTGGCCACACAAGATTGAAAAGGAGGGATACCCTCGCAATCACCCGTATTTAATTTCCTATATATGTGATTTTCTACATATGTAATTTTCTATATATCGCTCCTTTATTGCAACATAGTCATATCTCGAAAAATGCGCTTTTCGAGTTAACAATGCAGAATTATTAACAGTACTATCATTTATAGTATACCAAAAAGTTATTCAAATTGCTTCTAAACTGTTTCCTTTAGGAGATATTTTCTAAAAAATTTTGCTAAGACTTGTATGGAAACTAAAAGTTTTAAATGGGTTTTTCTCGAAACGAGCTTTTTTGAGATATGACTATGTTGCAATAAAGGAGCTTAGTTAATTTTATATAAATGTAATTCTTTTGCAAACCTTCTTTTTCGTCTAGCACTGGCTAGACTTATTTTTATACTTAAGATTTGATTACTTATTGTTAGTTCATTACTTATGAAGATTCAATAAGTAATAATAGAATGAGAAAAAAAAACCTTTGATGTCACCGCTCTCAAATTTTATGAGTATCTTATTAGATTTATTTGAAACTAAACTTCGTTCTTCCTATCATTACGACGAAACAATTGTAAGGCAGTCCAAGTCAACTTGCATATCTCTCTAACACGCATTGCCAATTATTGCTGCCAGTAATAATTGGCAATGCATGATGTCCTTTTTGATATGGGTTATAAGTAGCTTAGTTAATTTTTCGTCAAAGGGTGGCCATGTTAGCCTGACCATTTTGTATGTTTTCTGATTTCGCCATCTACTTGTCGTGTTCTAAAGAAAGTGTAGACTTTTTATTAATTCTACTGATTTTCTGAAGGAGATTTCTACTCAATATGTTTTTCCTCTTATTAGTTGCCTAGTTGATTTTTCGTCAAAGGGTGGCTATATTAGCCTGGCCACTCTGCATGTTTTCTGATTTCGTTATCTACTTGTCGTGTTCTAAAGAAAGAGTAAACTTTTTATTATTTCTACTGATTTTCTGAAGGAGAGTTCTACTCAATATGTTCCTCCTCTTATGGGTTATTAGCTGCCTAGTTGATTTTTCGTCAAAGGGTGGCCATATTAGCCTGATCATTTTGTACGTATTCAGATTTCGCCATCTACTTGTAGTCTTCTATAGAAAGAGCAGACTTTTTATTAGTTCTACTGATTTTCTAAAGGAGATTTCTACTCAATATGTTCCTTCTCTTATGGGTAATTAGTTGCCCAGTTAATTTTTCGTCAAAGAGTGGCCATATAAGCCTGGCTATTCCGCATGTGTTCAGATTTCATCATCAAATTGTATGCTTTTGAACAAAGAGTAGACCAGCAATTAGTTCCTACTAATTTCTTGATGCAGATTTCTAAAATAGATCCGGTTTACGCTGGCTTGGCTGGGCGTTTATTACCATGATATCGTGATATCCGATTGTGGAAACTAACTTACATCAGCAGCTGCATTGTCGGCTGATGATGGGCCAACTTCACGGGGTGAATTATTCAGGATTTTTAACCACCTCCGTGTGATCTGCAAGGCTCATACAGGTCGCATTTTTATACCCTTCACAAAAATGTTAAGTGTATATAAAAGTTTATGATTCCGTTTGTAATTTCTACAGTTTTTATTTGCGACCCTATAAAGAATATATATTCTGAATCAGAATTAATGGAAAAGTCGATTAAAAGATGTCCATCGTCGGTCGTTGAAACACCGTTTCTGAGGAAACCATTAGACATAGAAATTTTTTTCTTTCACCATTCTATCACACCCCATCGTGCCATGTGTTTGCTACTGAAATTCAGTAATATCGGTTCACGTATAGCTGAGATTTATATAAAATTCCGAAAAAGTCTTTTTTTGCAATTTGGTATGAAATTTTTTGAAAAACAAGTTATTTGTTTTGCTTCAAACTTCACACAATTATAAAGTATGGTGACTAAAAAACAACATTTTCCAGATATCGGTCCAAATATTCCCGAGATATAATCTAAACCGGTTTTTTTCATGAAAAAGTTGCGTAAGCGGTCTTAAACAACTTTTTTTTGCTTAAAAACAGTTCTGTAATCAAATGAGGTTATATAAATATGGAAAATGAAAATTTCTGATATCGGTCCATACCAGTGGACCGTGATATAGCCTGAACCGAATTTTCCATTAAAATTTTTTTTTTTTTTTTTTTTTTTTTTGCTGAAAAGCATTTCTCGTTATAAGAGAAAGTTACTAAAATACAGAAAATAGAAAATTTTGCTTAAACAAAATTTTCCATAAATATGTCCATTAAAGATTTCTTATTCGGAATGCTGATTACAAAGCAAAAAAATTTTTCCCCGATATCGGTGCATATACCTATATCCGAGCATATGTAGCTCAAACTTGTAATATATACTATACATATACGTGACTATCGTGAAGGGTAATTTAGATTGGGCCCAGTCGAGTATACCACACTCTTACTTGTTTGCTTAAAAATCGTTCTAGTAATAAAAGAGGGTTACTTAAGTATAGAAAAAAATTGCAGATATCGGTCGATATATACCCGAAATATAGCCTGAACCCGACTTTTTCAAATGTCGCGTAAGCGAACTTCAAAATTTAGTTTTGCTTAAAAGCAGTTCGGGTTATAAAAGGTGGATTCTAACATATAGAAAATGAAAATTTCCGATATCGGTATATATAATATACCCGAGATAAATCTAGCCTAAACCGATTTTTTCATGAAAAACATTTTTGTTGCTTAAAATCAGTTCTGGTTATTAGAGCTATGCCGTTCATGAACGAATGGGTTAAATTCAATGGATTATCTCATTGAAGGAAGTGAGCCGGTCATTAAACTGATCACTTTTCGTTCAATAGTGAGCCGTTAAATTTGGATAGCTTTCGTTCAAATATCTTTCATTCCTTTTATGACATGTTCTTTTATTTTTGTTGTATTGTTTAACAATAGAAGAATGTTTTTTTTGTATTATATTATATTATAATAGAAATGGTTTTTATTTAAAATTATTTTCTCTTTTTAAACAATAAATTTTTATTACTTTTTATTTCGTCATATTATTTTGTTTATTTTACAAAGCTGTGTTGAAAAATGACCGGAAAATTGTTGTGTTGGCACCGTGCCGTTCATTCAAAATGACCGATTGAACGATATGAACGAACGGATCAGTCTTTTGTAATCGAACGAAAGTGACCGGTCTCTGGAATGAATGACCCGGCACAGCTCTACTGGCTATAAAAGGAGGATACTAAAATACTGAAAATGAAAATTTCCGATATCGGTCCATATATACCCGAGATATAGCCTAAACCGATTTTTTTGTGAAAATGTCGCGTAAACGAACTTAAACCACTCTTTTTTGCTTAAAGGCAGTTCTGGTAATATAAGGAGGTTACCAAATAGAGAAAATGAAAATGTCTGATGTCGGTCCATATACATATATGCGAGATATAGTTTCAAGAAACATATTTTTTTTTTGCTTAAAAGCAATTGTGGTAATAAAAGAAGGTTACTAAAATACAAAAAATGAAAATTTGCGATATCGGTCCTTATAAGTATATCTCGTATATAGTCTAAACCCACTTTTCCAATAAAAAATTTTTTTTTTTTAAATCAGTTCTGGTTATAAAAAGAGGTTACTAAAATGCAGAAAAGGAAAATTTCCGATATCGGTCCATAGGTATATACCCGAGATATAGTCTAAACCGATTTTTTCATCAAACAATTTTTTTTAAATCAGTTGTGGTAATAAAAGGAGGTTACCAAAATGCAGAAAAGCAAAATTTCCGATATCGGTCCATATACGACTTTACTTCAGATATAGCCTAAACAGATTTTTCCATGAAAATTTCCATGCAAGATTACCTTTTTGGCATGGCGATTACAAGGCAAAAAAAATTTTCCCCGATATCTGTCCATATATATCCGAGCATATGTAGCTCAAATTTGTAATATATACAATATATAGTACGTGACTATCGTGAAGGGTATTTTAGATACGGCCCAGCCGAATATACTACACTCTTACTTGTTTACTATAAGTTTGTAGCCATATAGACAAACCCCTTGCTGAAGATTTTGGGCTTTCCAATCCATCCTGTATGCCAATGGAAGACAAGACTTAATGTGTTGGTGAGCCAAAGCCTATTAAGAGCATCTACCCTTAACCAACTCATCTGTCTAACCATCGCATATGGTTCCTTACATTACAGTTATCAATTGCAAGACAACAGCACCTCCAAGGGCTATTAAACTCCGAAAATCGACAATGCGCCATATTTATCAAGAAAAGTAATTCCCCTTCCTGCGGTTTCTCGGATTAAAACCACAATCAAAACGTTGCAGCCAAGGTAGGCACCTCAACCATGATCTGCGTCGAGATGGTCTGCAAGCAGAACCTTCCAGTGAGGGTTTCGGAAGTCCAACACAACAAACAAGGAACTCCTACTCTCAATGCCTGAGAAAGCAGACTGCCCTGGTTTGGTGTACACCAAGGCAAAACCTGCTCTCCGGCAGAGCTAAAGTGATATCAGATAGACAGCCCTGCATGTTAGCTCGTATTCACTGTGCCAGATGAGATGTGGTCGTTTAAAAATTTGGGAAGATCATCACCTCATTGCTATTGACAATAATTCCAATGTGTCTACGTTTGTTGCGGTCATATAGAATTTTTTATGTTTAATTCCAGCTTGAAAAAATAACATTAACTACCAGTTTATATAAAAAAAAATAAAACTGTCAATTTTTTTAGTTTTAGTCACTAAGCCAAAAATTAAAATCCAATTGTTTTTGATTCTGGGTAATTATGCAAACATTATTAAAATCTAATAGCAGTCATAAGATGATCAAATAATAAGGAAACCGGTTCTAAAGACATTAAGATTATGTAGAAAAATAATACTAAAAATATGTCAAATAAGTTTAACAAATGAATTTTAAATGAACTAGTTTTTTTTTTAAGAAAACCCAATAACTAAAATACATTCTGGATTTTAATCACCCACCTGCTGGAACCTGCATACATTTCAAACCCCAAACGCATGTATAAAAGGTAAAGACAACTGCATGGAAGGTACACTTTGTCAAGTTCTAATTTAATAAGCATAACAAAAATGTTCAAATTCGTAAGTTAAATAAATTTAAAAACTATATAATTATATATATATGTAGTTCTTAAACAATTGCTCCTTATTTTGGAAAGGAAATCTTAAACGTATATATAACTTTTCTCTAGTTCTTTGTTGCCGTCTTGATCGCTAGCGTTGCCGCCGAAAGCGAGGATCACCACGCTGAAACCAAATTGTGGAAAACCGAAATCGGACACGACGATTGGCTTTCAGAGTTCGAGACCACCAATCACATTCGTCAATTGGCTCATGGTGATAAGCATGGCAACATTGCCGGTGAATTCGAATGGGTTGATCCTCATGGTGAACACGTTGCTATCAAATATGTTGCTGATGAGCACGGTTACCAACCCGAAGGTGAAGTTATTCCCAAAATTCCTGACTACATCCTAAAGTCCATCGAATACAATAAGGCTCATCCTCACGAAGAAGAAGAACATCATCATGACGACCATCATCATCAAGATGACCATCATCATCATCATTAGATTTTCTTAAACTTATTATATAAAGTTTATTGTTCAAGCTGACAATAAAATGTATAGAAAAATATATTGTTGAGGAATTTACTTTACTTGGGGCAAATTTTCATGATGATTTAAAGTAGAGTTGGGTTCATGAGCTCTTTTAAGAGAATGCTCTTTTAGTTCAGCTCTATTCGCTGAAATATGTATTTCTCTTAGCTCAATAGTTCAGTGCTCTCTATATGAAAAATATCAGTGAAGAACTCTGTTTCAAATTACATGACAATAAATAATACATTCTGAAAATACAAGACAAAATGATTTTATACACTGAAACAAAAGAAAAGAGGAGTTATAAACGCAAAGAAGAAAATAAAATGGCGCTAGATTTTCTTGTTTCTGCCATTTTGAAATACTAATAAAAACTCCTTTTAATAGCTGTAAATAGACGTTATAGGACTTTGACATTTTCCTGAGCAGTTATATTTTCCCTACTTCACTAAATTTTGGTTATTCCTGATTACTAGAAAAAAAGAATCACGAAAAGAAAATTTGATGAAAGACACAAGAAAGAAACATGAACTACGGAGCTAAAAGAGTTTGCAGAGTTGATCGGCTCACTTAGTTCACTCACGTGAAATGTTTAATTACAAAAGTTGGTTTGCGAACTACCCAACCCTAAAAAGACTTAGCCAAGATGCTTATATTGGCTTCACTTGTATATTTATTTGTTTATAGTTTTTGCAACCCTTGCAGTTTGTTTTTTTTTTGTGGAAGTTAGTCTGTTTAAGTGTTAGTATTTAAGTGCTAAAAATGTTGTAATATAGTTGTATTAGGATTTGCTCATCGTAATAGTCAGCGTTGTCAACTCGGTGCGTTTCGCACCATTTTTGGTGCTTTTTGACATTTTTTGTGCGAAAAAAATTCTTATCCGGTGCGCGGTGCGCTTTTTTCCAATTTTCGGTGCGGTTTTTAATTTTCGGTGGCACCATATCAATTTCAACATAACTTTCGGTTCTAGTATAATGAACAACTTTTTGCACTATATATTTGTAATACATTCAATAAAATTTTATACAACAGCGTACAATTACACATGGAAAGTTAACTTTGTAATATCTTGAGCAATGGTGCCACATATTTGTATCGGAAACTCTTCATTTGCCGAAAAAAATCCTAATTTTGAGGAAAAATCTTAAAAGGGGTTTCTTTTGATTTTTCTTATGCCAAACTCAGAAAGTAAAGTTTGTTAATTGTTACAAAATCAAGATTATTTTAACATAACAATGAGATCAAAGTGAAAATATTAAGCTAAAACTCAATTCAATAAAACATACTTTCAAAATTAGTACTCGTACGAGTAGTACAAAGCTGCAGAAAGAAATATAAACAAGCTTTTTCATCAATGTATTTTATTTACATATGTATTTTTTGAGGAAGTGATAGTATATGGTAAGATGATAGACTATGACATGATAAATGGCACCCATGATTGTGATACCTGATCAGAATCTTATTTATTGCGGCCAGGAATACCTCCTTTGTTGCTTAATGGGCTGGGTTAAGTTCCTTGATTTTATTTTTTATAGCTTTTGCTTGACATAACTCAAAAAAATCTAGTGTAATCAGGTCCGCTGACCTGAGGAGCCTGTGGAAAGTGTAGCTGGGAGTTTTCATTCAAGCTCTGCTATAGTCGATGTGACTATGTGTCAGCTTCAGGCCATCACAAAGGGAACGACTACAGGACCCAAGTGAGCTGGACAACCTAGACTATTCCAGGGTATCCAGCGGCCTGCCTACCTAACCTAACCTATGTATCAGTTAAAATGGATACGGCTTCGGTAAAGTTCTGAATAAAAATCTCATCCAGCGTCTTTAAATGATAGCAAAAAGTTATTACATTTTGTCATATAGCACTATTCGTCAATTACACTATAAATGTAACTAGGTATATACATTTGTGTATATGTAGCGTACAAAAAGTTTGGAACCAGTAAACAGCTGAGTAACATTTTTCTTAATCTTAATTTTGGGAAATATATCTTCAAATATTATTTTACTTATAAAATCTTCAAAATTAAGGTAAAATCTTCGTTTTGGCAACGCTTGTCTTGACCTAAGTGCTAGCAACCGACAAAAGTCACTCTCTTTGCAAAGTAAACTTTCTGTATGTGAAAGTGGTGTAAGGGGTAACAGCACATCTACAAAATTTGTTTGAAAAGAATTTTTTCAGATTGCTTTGCAAGCAAATTTTGTAGACGAGTTGTACTCATGTGTTCTGTAAACACCAAATTAAGTAAAAAGGAAATTTCTATGCTTTTAATAAATGAATTTAATGAAAATATTACCGATATTTAACAATTTTGTGATAAACGTATAAAATAAATAAAAAAAATTTTTTTGGTGCGTTTTCTTTGAGATAACGCGTTTTTTCTCCCATTTTGGTGCGTTTCGAAATTTTAAAGTTGACAACGCTGGTAATAGTCTTGTGGTGGAAAAGTTAAATTTTGTCAGAAAAATTTGTAGATCGTTTAAGAGAGCTCTTTTAGGCTAATTTGTAAAAGCTTTTGTCTCATTGTATTGGTTATACGAATTTCGTTGTAACAGGTGATGAGCAAGGGATAATATAACTATATGTAAATCAAGATAGTTGTAATAGGAATAAGTTAGTTATTAGAATATAAAATAAACATGAATTTTTAAAACGTTTCAGAAAAAAGATGCAGGTGTTCAAAACTTGTTAGTGGTGGTGTGTTAAGGTAAGTATTGTGTGTGTGATCTGTTTAGTGGGATTCCATAAATCAAACAGGACATTAGGAATCATGGTTGGGACGGGCAACTGGAGCATACAACTAGTTCCCTCTCTACAAATACGGGTTGTGAAGTAGGTTACAAACTACAATATTTACTTGTCAAGTGCTTTAGGGTTGGGTTGCAGAGTTAGACTCACGCTGGCAGAGTAAGACTTAACGCGTTAAGCTAGTCGGCAAACTTATTACTGTTATGTACCTGATTCTATCTCAGATACATAACAGACAAGATTGATTGTAACCATCATGAGAAAAATCAGAAAAAAATCTAAAAAAAGCCAATGTACAATCCACAAAGAAAGGATGCATTGGTTTATCGATAATCATTCTTGGATTACTGTTTATTGACGAGTCCATTCAGGTGAAAATATGCCTCATCACTAAAGATGATTTTTTTTGAAAATTGATCATTCATTGGCCAGTTCCTGCCACATTCTGACCATTGACGACACTTGGAATGGTCAAGGGGCTTTAGTTCTTGAGTCAATGGCACCTTGTAAGCCTGTAAATGCAAGTCTTTATGGGAAATGTTCATCAACGACGAGCGTCAGAGGTGAAATTGTTGGGCACAATGAGTTGAGGTGTACGGCTATTCAGCCACACCATCGCAAACAGAAGTAATATTTTCTATAGAACGATCTGTACGAGCATGCACTGCTGTTTTCACAAATTTAATAATTGAATACACTAAAGCTGCGGGACAACTAGCTGTTTCGCAGACGAACTTGAGCTAGACGAATGATACCAACCCATCATCATATAATATTAGAAATATTAAAATAAAGTTCGACTATTTAACATTAATACATACAAAAAATATTACCAAATAGTTGTCAAAGTTCTCAACGTAAGTTAAAAGTTGCTAAACTTTAATACAGAAGTACAGAATGTAACAAAGCTCATAAGACTACATGTATTTTAACTTATTTGTCAGTTGAAAAAGGCAACGTATAACGTACAACGGGTTATATGTGCCCCGGCCTTTAGATTTGCATAAAATTTAAAACCAATGTTATGTTTACATGGAAAACCTCTCACACGAGCTTTAATTTTCTGGACTTAAAGCTCCTTTAAATATATTAATGGAATCGACAGTTTCTTCAGATAAATCTGGAATTAATCCCCACGTTAATTAATGATATCAAAGGGGCTCAGAAGTGTATATGTCCTTCATGTGAATCGAGATAACAAACTCACGGTGGGTAAATTTTAGAGGCTCAGAAGTGTGAAACTTTCACACGAGCGGAAAAACACATATTCATGATTACATGCACACCTAAGCAACTGTTTCTATTAAGATGAACCCCATTGACCAGCTCTATTAGACATTTTGAAAGACGAAAGGGGAATAGTATTCAGTTAGCGATAATTTAAAGCCCGGCAGCTGATCTTTAAGGACATTCAAAGCAAAACTAGCTCAAAATGAGCCAACAATTAAAAGGTTTAAATCATGTCAACTTTGTCTGCAATATCAAAGAGCTTCATTTTCTAGAATATGTTCTAAGAATATAACAAAACTTAATCTTTGCATTTTATGTTTTGCGGGTCAAGAACTTTTCAATGCAGTTTGCTAAAAACTTTGTCTGTTTTTGTAAATATGGGAGCTTACTAACCTTTTCAAACGTGAAATCAATTAACGGCACACTTATATTAGCTGCAATATAACGCATTTAAAATCATCAAAACCGATGACCAACTTATACATAAATTATTATATAACCCGAAAAAATGTTTTCTGGATAGTGGAATGGTTTCTATACCAACAATGAAGCCAACAGCAGAAAAGTTAACCTCATTTCTTCTTAAGCATGTTTAAGAGCATTAGCTCCAATTTTCGGTCATTATTCTCGCTCTACAAGATAAGCAATAACAAGCTAAGTGCAAACATTTTAGTCTATATCTTTATTGAGTGATGCTGCCGTGCGAGATAATGGGTTGGTCGAAGTGACGAAAATGTCGCTGCCGCTCAGGCGTCCACAGCAAACGATCAAATCTCAAGCGCTGGGCATCGCCAACAGCACTTTATTACGAATTTCGCGTAAATATCTTGGTTTACACCCATATAAGATCAAACTGACTCAAGAATTGAAACCGATAGATCATTTCACGTAACTTCTCCGATTGGGATCGGCAGAAGATACGTCAAGATAATGAATATCATCGCAAAATCATCATTAGTGACGAAGCTCATTTTTGGCTCAATAGGTTCGTCAGCAACCAAAATATGCGTTATTGGCCTGGGTAAAATCTATATTAACTTCAGGAATCACCACTTCATCCACAAAAAATTGCTGTTTGCCTGCCAGCGCCGTTATTGGGCCATATTTTTTCGTCGACAATAACGATCGTCACGTTACTTTGAATGGCAATCGCGCATAACCGGTTAAAGGCAGGCCAATAAGATGTCAATGACGAGTCGTTCGAGCACGTCAACAACCGATGAAAACATTGAAGCAGTGAAGAAACTGATTTCGAATAATCATCGAATCACCATCAGAGAGATTGGTGATAATGTTGGCATGTTTTTCGGTTCATGCCAAAGAATTTTTACAAATGTTTTAGACATGAAATATGCGGCAGCGAAGATTGTTCCAAAATTGCTAAATTTTGAGCAAAACCAACGTCGCATGGATATCGCTCAGGAAGTGTTGAAAATCGTCAACGACGATCCAGATTTCCTCAAAAAAGTCATAAGTGGTGACGAATTATGGGTGTATGGCATTGAAACTAAATCCCAATTATCCCAATGGAAGCGTATAGAAGACCCAAGACCGGAAAAAGCACGTCCAAGTTTGGTCAAATGTGAAGGTTTTGCTCACTGTTTTCTTCGACTGCAATGGCGCGGTGCATCATGAATTCTTGCCACAAGGTCGTACGGTATAATACTTTGAAGTTATGCGCCGTTTGCGCGAAGCAATTTGTCAGAAATGCACAGAATTGTGGAAAACCCCATCATGGATTTTGAACCGTGATAACACAAGCTCCTTTGTTTAAATTTTTTGCTCTCTGCTTATTGATACTTATCGTAGCAACCAACGGTTGTTCATTTGCTTGAAAGGGGTAAAGAGACGTGTGCAAAAGAAAATGCTTGTTTTTTGTGCTTTGACAGGTATTATTAAAACATTTTGCTTTTTAAATTCTCAATCATTTAGGATATAAAGTTGAATGTTTGAAAATATCTTTCAAAAATTTCCTAAGTCTACTGATGATTAGGGTAGCTCCTATGAAATGTCGACTTAAATGTTATTTAAAAAAAATGCTCATGTCCTTATCGGAAAACTCGATATTTTCAGTAACAACAATACGAATTTAACTTGTATTCCCATTAAAATAGATTTAAACATGCAAAAGCATGCAATAACATGTATTCGTTTACCCTATCAGCGACTATTATGAGCGATAATAGAGATATAAAAATGCTGATAATATAATATTATATACATATATTATATAATATAATATTTGATTTTCTTGTTTGTTTTATTTTCCATCACAAAACGATAAAATGAGTTAGCCCAAAAATGTTCATTATTATCTATTGAAGTTGCTTCGATATATTTAAAAGAAAGAAAAAACATTAATAAAAACAAAAAAACTCCCAAGACACACATATAAATCGCAGAAATGGTGTTTATGTATTAAAAACAAATCGCATAAATCATTTCTTAGACGGCGAAGAACTAGTTTTGATTATCTGTTTGGTCAATTGGGTTGCTGCATGCATTTCCGTATGTGTTTAAGAAATTCCCTGGTATCGGGAATAAACAATAAGCATTTTAATTGAAGAATATCATTTTAGCAACTAGTTTATTTCTTAAAAAGTAAATTCTACTTCAAACATTAACTAATTAATAAATTATAAATTTTATGACGAAAATAAAAAAAAATTAAATAACATACTAGTTTGAGTTTCATTAATGGAGAACGTAAAATTAAACACAGAATCATATAAAAGCCAAAAGAAATTCTATAATCAGCACAGTTTAAACTTTTCACTAAACTCGCATAACAAAAATGTTCAAATTCGTAAGTTGGAGAAGAAAATTTTGTTTTTTAAATTTTCTAACATATTATTTTGAAAACTTTACAGGTCTTTGTTGCCGCTTTGATTGTCTGCGTTGTCGCCGAAGATCACCACGAAGATCACCACGCTGATACCAAACTGTGGAAAACCGAATTCGGACACGATGGTTGGCATTCGGAGTTCGAGACCACCAATCACATTCGTCAAGTTGCTCACGGTGACAAGCATAGCAACATGGCCGGTGAATTCGAATGGGTTGATCCTCATGGTGAACACGCTGCTATCAAATATGTTGCTGATGAACACGGTTACCAACCCGAAGGTCACATCATACCCACTCCCCACCCAATTCCAGACTACATCTTGAAGGCCATTGAATACATTAAGGCTCATCCTTACCACGAAGAAGAGGAAGAACATCATCATCATTAAATTTATTTCTAAAATAAGTTTGACAATTTGATTAAGTTGAAAATAAATTAAGCCCCTTGTTAGTTGAAACAAAAAAGAATATTATTCAATGTTAAATATAGATTTTTAGAGGGATAAATGTGAGGCTCCTTGGAGCATAGTTACTGGTATCTTACGCATAACACGAGTAATGTTGGCCACCAAAGCGTACATCGCAGCTGGTTTATTTCTGAAGACCTCAGACTTTTCATATTCCAGAGAAAATAGTCCGTAACTTGGCCAGCTAGATCGCGTGATATCACGTAACTTGGCTAGCTAGATCGCGTGATATCACGGTAGCGAAACGTGCAATCAAGTGCTCAGCAAAATAGTTTCTCAACTAGTGCTTTTCATTGCACTAGTTGTGTAAACCAGGGCTCAACAATATCATGCGCTTAAATTTTAGGAAGCATACAGTTCGTTAACATGCTGAGGACGGCGAGGAGCCAATTCCCCTCAGTCTTTGCATATACTCTCAGCTCCAGCTGACATATTCTGTTCACTACGTGCTAGATGTGGCCTCCCCAGTTAAGTATCATCCATTAGTGTAAACTGGTATTCAAATATGGGCAAAGTCAACAGCAAGAACACGTATGCTTTCTTCGTTGATTTTTCGTGCGCTTTTGACACCACTCCTCGTAATAGTTTGTTTTACAAGCTTTCTTGCCTTGGTCTGTCAACTAAAATAATAAGATTGCTGCAACTTATGTATCAAAATAATGAAAGTTGTATGTGGGATGGTAATTTGCATTATGACCCCTTCGTTGTCGATATATGTAGGTGTAAAACAAGGTTGTATATTAAGCCCTATATTATTTTCCTTATACGAGTACACTAATGATTTAGTTGATGTGCTACCTGGAGGTGTTAATGCTGCTGATTGCAATGTAAAAGTACTACTTTACGCCGACGCTATTGTTATTTTATCAGACAGCTAATAGAATTACAGAATATGATTAACTGCTTATATATTACTGTGCAATGTGGGGCTTGAAAGCAAATCTCGATAAATCTAAAGTAGTAGTATTTCGATCTGGTACAAAAATTTCTTCACATTAAAACTGGAACTATGGCGGTGTTAACATTGAAATAGTTAATAGTTATAAGTATCTTGGAATCGTTATTACTTACAATCTCTCTTTTAAAAAAACATTTGATTAATACGAGGGCGGGAAAACTTCTTAGCCTAGCACAAAAAGCGCAAAATAAACAGAAAAAAATTAAGTGTTTTGGATACTTCTATCTCTGCTATGAACACATGTCAAATTTTGTTTCGATCTGGTAACTCCTTCATATAGAAACAGGTGTTCACAAAAGCCGCATCCGCGATTTTTTTACAACGGAAAAATTAGAAATGCGTGGTGTCATTAAATACTTACGAGTACATAAAAAAGGTTTATCAGGACAAGAAATTCATAATGATATGGTGAATGTGTTAAGGTGAAAGTGCTCCTTCATATGCAACCGTAAAAAATTGGGTTGCTGAATTTAAACGTGGTCGTATAAGCATTGAAGATGAACCACGTAGTGGACGTCAAAAAACAGCAACAACAACAGAAATTGTAGCCAAAGTACATGATATGGTATTAAATGATCGACGAATAAAAGTGCGTGAAATAGCTAATGTCATGGTCATCTCAAATGATCGAGTCCATTTAATTTTGCATCAAGAGCTACAGATGAAATAGCTTTCTGTAAGATGGGTGCCGCATTTGTTAACAGTCGACCAAAAACGCATAAGAATGAACATTTCTTGAGCTTGTTTGGATCGTTTTCAGCATAATAAAATTGATTTTAAGCGTCGTTTCATAACTGTTGATGAGACATGGATCCACCGTTACACTCCAGAGACAAAAGGACAATCCAAACAATGGACTGAAGCTGGAGGAAGTGCCCCAAAGAAGGCCCCAATTCAATCGGCTGGTAAGGTTATGGCAACGGTTTTTTGGGACTTCAAAGGTATTTTATTGATTGACTATCTGCAAAAAGGGTAAAACAATAAATTCAGAGTACTATTGCAACCTTTTGGACCAATTAAATGTACAAATTCGAGAAAATTTTCCTGGTTTACAACACAAAAAAATAATTTTTCATCAAGACAACACACCAGCGCATAAGAGTGTTTTAACAATGGCTAAAATCAACGAATTAAAGTACGAGTTGCTTGACCACCTACCTTATTCTCCTAATAAGGTGATAAGGCTCCCAATGACTTTTGTCTGTTCCTTGCTGGCAACCGTTTTACCTCAATAGCAGATGCAATTACAGTTGTAAACCACTATTTCGAAGACCTTGAGGAAAACTGTTTTAATCAAGGGATAGAATTGCTACAAAAGCGTTGAACTAAGTGTATTCAAGTTTCAGGAGATTATTTTTGAAAAACTAACTATTCTCTTTCATTGATAGGCTAAGAAGTTCCTGAACCGCCCTCGTAAATAAGCAACCTCAAAATTTGCGATTAACTCTACTTGGTTGAATTATATAAGCAATCCACAGATATTGCAAAACAACAAACTAAAAATATTCCAGGCTGCCTCCAGGTTCGATTATGTTTTATGCGGCTCAAGTATGGGGCTATGAAAAGTTCGATGAAGTTGAAAAACTTTTCAGATTTTTTATAAAAAAGATACTGTGTTTGCCTGGCGCAACACCTAATTATATGCTGTATATTGAAACAAATCTTGACTCTCTTTATGTACTCGTATAGACTTTAAAGCTTCATCTCTGGCACATTAATAAAGGAATAGATGTGAAGCCACATAGATTATCACTTATTTTAGCATTACAAATTATAGAACAAAACATATATTAGGCTAAAGAATGGGAACATATTTGTCAAAATATACAGTTTTCTCCCGGTAACACTATGCTAGGTAGAAAGTGGAAACTTTTATTAAATCTTCTAAAAACTCAAGAACGAAATATTTGTATGCAAACTACCAAAAGTTCGCAATTTCACGATCTATATGCTAAATTAGATTACAATATTTCATCACTTAACTCTTCAAACTTTTCACCTCGTGTAGTCAGTTTAATAATAAAAGCTAGAGGTGGCTTGTTAAACCTTAATGCAAAATCCTTGAGCAACAATACTGTTGTTATTTGTACTTTATGTAATTTAGATGCTTCTGAAAATACGGCTCACTTCATAGGTGTTTGTCCAGCATACGAGTACAAAGAATTCAGAGTGTAATATTTTGGTAAATCGATACTAAATGAAAATGAAGTTATACGAGTATGTATACTAAATGCTTTAAAATTTTGTTTCTCTTTATAAATACATTGAAGTTTGCTTAAAGTATAGAAAACTTATTTTAAATGAATTTGTACCTTAAACTTTTCTGTGATAAAATAAACTTATATACTTACGGCCGTATCCAAAAAAACTTAACAAAGCTTGGTAAGCAGTTGTTAAGAAAAATTCCTTAACGTTGTATGCAAAAACAATTATTTACTTACCATTCGTTTAAAGTTAAAATGAGTACACTTTAACTGTACGTTAAAATGACATTTGACTTCTTCATTTTCATTTCCTTTAGAAAGCACAATTTTGTAAAAGATTTTAATGCAAGCAATGTTTTATGCTTATTAATTAAGTAAATTTACACATTGCATTGTATACAAACTGAAAATATTAATTTTGAAAGAAAAATATAAATAACAATTATGTTAGTGATGCACTTTCAATCAAACGAATACAATGAAAATCGTTATTCGAATAATAACAATTTTTCTAGATAAGTACCCCTATTACTTTTTCTCAATTTCATTAATATACTAAATATTATATGTATATTCATTATTTATTAAGAAGGTAAATCCAAGAACTGTTTGTCAAAAATATGTTATTTTATGTAATAATAATAATTTTTTATTTTTTAAATTTGTTTTTCGGTTTTCAAATATTACTTTTTATTCATCACTATTGAAAAAATTACAACTCAACATAACGGCGTTGCCATAACAAAACAATTAAATTCCTTACTACATGTTAAAGTTAACGTACTGTTTTTTCATAAACTTTTTTAACAAATGTATGGTAGTGTTAATGTGTTTGGTAACTAACGTATGCGTTAAAACTCAAGTAAGAATTTTTTTGGATATGGCCCTTAATATGTGTATTTGTTCGAGCTTAAGGTATTTTTTAGAATTTTTAGTTTTTTTGGGTTTTAATTATCTGGCAATATTTCGCTTTCCTTTGGATAGCTTCTTCAGGCCAAATAATATTTATTTAATTTAAATTTTTACAATTTTTTTTTTGAAAAATTAAAACAACGAAAACAAATAATTTGAAATAAAAATATTTCCTTTTCCAATAAAAAATTATAAATAGCTTGTTTTCTATGTTTCCCAGCTATCTATATGTCGACATTTCATAGGAACTACCCTAATCACCAGTTGACTTTGGAAATTTTTTAAAGATATTCTCAAACATTCAACTTTATATCCCAACAATCTAAATTGTTGGGAATTTAAAAAGAAAAATGCTCTAATAACACCTGTCAAAACCCAAAAAACAAGCTTTTTCATTTACACACGTCTCTAACATTTCTTTACACCTTTCAAACAAATGAACAACCGTCGGTTGCTACGATTTGCTTTTTGAAAGCATCGAAAAGCAGAGAACAAAAATTCTCTTTCATTTTATCAAAAGCTTGGGAAACATCCATGAATAGAGCTGAGCAATACTTTTTGTCCTCAAGAGTTTTTCTTATAACATTAACTAGTCTATGCGTTGCTTAGCCCGAAAGCAGATTTGATGATTAAGAATACATCCTACATCATTCAATATTGCAGTCAACTTCGCCATTAACAATTTTTCGAATAGTTTTGAAATTGTTGGCAGTAGACTTATTGGTCTATATGACTCTACTTTAGTTGGATCTTTCCCTGGCTTGGGTATCATAGTAAACATAGAGACCTTCCACTCTGCAGGATAATACTCTGGGCGCAAAATAGCGTTAAAAATAAAAAGAATAACTCTGCTAGCCACACGAAGTAACTGTACAAGCATTTTGCAAGTAATTTTATCAAAACCTGGAGCTTTTCCGGAGTTTACTTTATTTATAACGTTTTGGACATCGTGAAAACTAAATCTCAAAGGCACAGGCCGTCTAACAGCATATGGCGGAAATTTACACCTTACGTCTAAGAATAAGTGGGTGTTGCTAAAGGGAAAGAATTCTTAGTACCATTTTCGGGAAAATTAAGAGATTTTGTAGTTGGATTTAGTCAATATATTATGTGTTACATGTTCACTATTGTTCCGATTTTAGGTCGTATACTAAACGAGTGCTGATAAATAATGGCGCTACCATGAAGCAGCTGAAGACTCTACTTTAAACCAAATGGAAGATCATGCCTCTACAAAGTCTAATCGACTTGGTACTAATATATGTGAGTTTGTTATATGTGGGAGCATTTGTACACAGAACAAATTGTAGTAAAAATAAAATCAGCCAAATTTTTCTCTGAAAAAATGATAAAGTATGAATATAAATATGTATCAAAAAAAATAATCTTATTTTGTTGTTGTTTAGAAAAATAGTTGTTTTCGATCAATAATTATTTTTACTTAACTTTTGTTTGAATCCACGTATTCCTTTACAGGTCCGCATTCAAACCATTTATTAATTGATTCAACGAATTTAGTTATTGAACACGAACATTTTTTTTCTGTGTAGATGGTAGTTAAATTAAGATGAAGTAAGGCCACACTGGCAGGTACCAACGTACCAGGTTTCACACCTATCCTGACTTTAGTTCTTACGCCAAGTGAGTGTTGCTAAACGAAAAGAATTCTTAGTAACCTTTTTCGGAAAATTTAGAAATTTTATAGTTAGTTTTAAGTCAATATATTATACATGTTCGCTATTGTCCCGACGTTAGGTCGTATACTAATCGGGCGCTGATAAACAATTCCGCAATCATGAAACAGCTAAATGTCTCCAAAATTTAATTTTTTTTGTCTGCTCTAAAAAATATAAATATAATATAAAATAAAAAAAAGAAACTTTTGTGAATTATTGCTGTAATTCACAAAAGTTTCTTTTTTAATCAAGACGCCAGAGCTGTCATCTTAAAATGAGTTAGTTTTATTTATTAAGCAACTTTTCTTGTTAGTTCTATACCAGATTCTAGGAAGCAAGCACAAACTTCAAATGGCATTAGCTTTCATACTCCTTTGAATATTAATATATAAAAAATTCTTAATATTACGAGTACATCTACTTCGTAGATTTCCTATTTCATTGGAAAAAAGAACTTTTGAGATTAAAAAAATCATCTGTGACGCTAAAAGCTTCCAAATTAGTTTACGAGATCAAAAAGCGTTGGTTTGGGAACATCCTGTAAAAGTTCAATACAAAGATAGCTTTGGCACCAGTATACGGATAGCATTCATTCGCTTAACTACATTTAAAACAACATTTCAAATGGTATTTTTGTTTCAAGTGCTATTATGCGAATAAACGAATACGTTCAACATCCCTAAACTGGCAATTGTCTTCATTAAGTGCGAGTAGTCTAAAATTATAGAAATTCAAAATAAAATGTGGGCGTTGTTAGTTAAATTTTTTATGACAAATGTCAGTCAGTTATAAATAAACAACTAACGACAAAAACTTTAAACATTTTGATATAAATATTAAACTACTTTTAAAAATGTCAAATAACAATTAATAAGAAAGTCAACAAGAACTGGATTAGTTAACAAGTTTAGAAATTTCAGGTCCTAAAGCAAATGCATCTGTACTAATAAATTTTAAATTAAATGTCACAAAAACACTAAATTTGAATAATTTTCTAGTTCATGTTCAATGCATTTAAGAGCATAAAACTAAAACTAAGAAAATGATATAAAAACGTTAAGAAATTTCTTCAACATCACAGTTTGTCAAGTTTTCATTCAACTAACAAAACGAAAATGTTCAAATTCGTAAGTTTGAAAAGAAAATACTTAAATTCTCATAAATAAAGTTAAAAAATAAATATTATATATATTAACAATTTTTTTCAGTTCATTGTTGCTGCTTTGATTGTCTGCGTTGTCGCCGAAGATCACCACGAAGATCACCACGCTGATACCAAACTGTGGAAAACCGAATTCGGGCACGAAGGCTGGCACTCGGAGTTCGAGACCACCAATCACATTCGTCAATTGGCTCATGGTGATAAGCATGGCAACATTAAAGGTGAATTCGAATGGGTTGATCCTCATGGTGAACATGCTGCCATCAAATATGTAGCTGATGAACATGGTTACCAACCCGAAGGTGAAATCATTCCCAAAACTCCTGACTACATCCTGAAGGCGATTGAATACATTAAAGCTCATCCTTATCATGAAGAAGAAGAAGATCACCATGATTCTCATCATTAGATTTAATTAGATATCTTTATCCTAAGTTAAAGAATAAATTGAATTTATTAATAACTAAATATTTATTATAGTTGTATGTTTATTTAGGCGAGTTAATATGTTTGCGCTATTTTAATGCTTTTCATCACCTAAGAAATTATTATAAAAATTCTTGGTGGCAGGCACTCTATTGACAAAATTTAGAGAAATTTCTTATTGCTTACATACATACACTTTGTATGTATTTGTTCATACAGTGGAATTGCTTTATACAGAAATTTCATATTCAATAAAAAAATTTGACTAAGTCAACAAATTAGTTGACTGCCTTGGTTTTCATCGCAGAAGAAATTGATACAAAAACTCCCCGTGACAAGCGCTGTAATGACGAATTTTAAGATATTCCTTATTCCCCAGCAAGTATAGGCATTTGTTTATATAGCAAAGCAGCTTCCACTATCTCTAACTTGTAATGAAAAAGTTTTGTAGTTTCATATTCAATAAAAAATTTGATTTATTCAATAAATTATTTGATTGATTTGTTTTTTGTTTGAAAAAAAAAAATATGTATAAACAAAAACAATCCTAGTGAAAACTTGGTGATATATTGCACTTACTTAACAACTTACTTCCCAATATCATTTTATACGAGGTCTGATCAAAAAACAATCGTTATTTGCAGTTTTTCCAAAAAAGTATTTATTTATTCATTAATAACTATCTTGTCCCGTTCAAAGTAATTCCTCACAGATATAATACACTAATGCCAGCGAAAAACGTGAGCGGGGGCCAAGTCCGGTGAATACGGCGATTGAGGCATGATAACGATTTTGCTTTTGGCCAAAAGTTCACGCACAAGCATCGATATGTGAGCTGGTGCGTTATCATGGCGCAAACTTCGTGATTGTTTTTCCACAATTCTGTGCGTTTCTGGCGAATTGTTTCGCGCAAACGGCGCATAACTTCAAGGTAGTACTCCTTATTGATCGTACGATCTTGTGGCAAGACCTCATGACCACGCCATTGCAGTTAAAGAAAACAGAGAGCAAAACCTATACATTTGATCGGACTAAACGTTCTCTTTTCGGTCTTGACCCTTCCGGCTTCCATTGGGAACATTGTGCTTTGGTTTTAATGCCATAGCCATACGCCCTTGATTCGTCACCAGTTATGACCCTTTTGAGGAAATCTGGATTGTCGTTGACAATGTTCAACAGCTCCTGAACGATATCTATGCGACGTTGTTTTTGCTCAAAATGTTCAATTTTGGAACAATCTTCGCTGCCGTACGTTTCATGCCTAAAACATCCGTAAAAATTGCTTGGCATGAGCCGAAAGATATGCCAACATCATCAGCAACATCTCTGATAGTGATTCGATGATTATTCAAAATCATTTTCTTCACTGCTTCAATGTTTTCACCGCTTGTTGACGTACTCGGGCGACCAGGACGAGTATTGTTATTGACATTTTCTCGGCCTTCCTTAAACTGGTTATACCACATTTGAACGAACGCATTAAATTTTTTTTTTTGCACAAAACTACAGTTTCTTTGATCCATTTTTTCAAATAGTAAAAAATCGACGAGCACAGCAAAACACGACTAATTTTTTATCTGTCAAAAACAAATTGACAATCCACAATGGCTGATATTTCCAACATAATCGTATATAACAGACATGTGTACCAACATAACAGAAAAAAATGCGAAAATCGAACATACGTAACTGACGAAATTTAAAAATGGCCGTTATTTTTTTATCAGAACTCGTATACCATCTGCATTGCATACAGGCAGTCAAGTCACAACTTGATATATATCTGTTATACGAGTAATTGCTTTTGGCAAAAATACACCCTACCTATATAAACGGTGCCGCAGAACCAGCTGTATGTTTTGAATTTCATTAAAAAATTCAACAATTTTCGATCGCTGTACTGTTGTGTAGTATTCCAAGTTAAATCCCCTAAGCCTTCTTCACAGAGTTCTGAACTGAAAATAAAAAATATAGATAAATAAACTAAAAAGTTATTGAACATTGAAGCCTTGAAGGTAGTTCTGCGCCACCCTGCATGTGCAATAGAAATTAAACTGAAAAGAAAACATATACAGAGTGCACTCAAGTCTTTATAGTACTGCTTGTAAGTAATGCAGACGGTCAATAGTATCATTTGGAAAAGTTTGTTGTCCGGTAAGCGCAACACATTACCGAATTTTCGCTGTGGTGGCATCATTTCAACAGTTTTTATCGACAACATATAAATAATCAAGTAATTATATTTAGCTTATTATTTAATAGTTTTCAGATGATAACGCTGATTTATTGCTACAACGTCCTAACTCAAAAAAAAAACTCTGTTCCGAAAAAAATGCATTTCTTATTTTGAATTTCCATTGATGCCTTAGAATTTCTTTTTTTTTTTAGAAAAACATCCTGAAGAAGGATTACCATAATGTTAAGCATAGTACATAATAAAAAGGGTAGTATAAGGCAATTCCCGAATCAAAGCTACTTCGTAGCGACGATACCAAAAAGTGCGTTTCAGAAGTGTTTCGAGGATTGGAAGAAACGTAGGGGATAACTCTAAAGAGGACAAGATAGTTATTGATGAATAAATAAAAACTTTTTGACAAAATTGGTTACTTTTTGATCAGCCCTCGTATGTTGCGTACAAGAGGAATTAGGTGAAGTTCCAGTTTACTGATATACCTTGCCACGTACTTTGAAGATTCCTCTTTTACCAGTGGAACACATAGATCGATTTTATTTGACTTTATTGTGCCGCGGAACAGTAGAATTTTTAATTTGTTTGTAGCGTGAATGTAACATGAGAACATTTGTTGCTCATTAAATCTCATTTTCCAAAGTTTTAGCCACTTCTCTAATATTGAAATATACTCCTGCAGATTTCGCGAAGCCACTTGATGGTTGTCAAGTACACTGCCGTATGCTGTGTCAACTGCAAAAGTTGAAGTGTGGACTCCAAATCTAATTGGCATGTCTGAGGCATACAGCAAATATAAAGTAGGTCCTAGAAGTATAACTAGGAGAATTCCTCTTTCGATTGGCTGTGAAGGGCTTATAAAATCGCTTTGAATGACTTATGGCAATTTTCATAATCTGCGATTACAAATTAACATGCATTTTAATCGTAAGATATATTAAGTTATATTTCACAATGTTTGATTAAAGCTTAACTGACGGAATTTAACTGAAAACTTGCTGTTAAGAGTAATTGAACAAATTCTTCTGGACACTAATTGTCAATTTATTGAAAGAAATCGAAATAAATAGACTAAATTAATTTTTTTTGTTAGATTTTCAATTTAAATAAAATATAAAACAACATCTCTAAATAATTATTGAACGATGAAATTACTTTTCTTCATCAAATGAAGAATTTAGAAAAATATACCGGCAATCAAAAGGTGGATGATAATACAAGTACATTTCCAATGACATAAGGTTGCAACAAGCATGATGAATTGTTTAGCGGACGTTGCGCATGCTCGTATGTGATGAAAAGATTAGTTTTCTTAATTTAATTTTAATCTATTTATCTCATATCCAAACGCTGTTTCTGACCCTATTGTTTAGAATCTTTGGAAGGTAATCGCAGGACTTCCAACGTATTTATAAAATTGTCCTAACACACAATCTATACATTGTACCCATGTCAAAGTGTAGAAAGCAGGTAAGATATTTCTATGTATTTTTTATATGTTTCATAACCAAACACAACTATTCGTATGCACATTTTTTAAGCGATTTACCTTACTCAAGCCTCGAAACAACAGATTTATAGTAAAAGGCCAATGTAAGCGACTTGCGGCAACGACCGGCAACTACCTGTTCTATTTGCCGCTTGAGTTTATTTGTTGTAGGCAAATGAACGCGGCTAATTGAAGAAAAATTTGTGCTTCGAAGATTAAACAAAAAAACATTTTGATTTTTTTTTTAAAGCCAAAAAAAAAAAAAAAAATAAACAAATTCAATTGTTGAACTTTCAAATTCGAAAATTTATTTTTGCCAAGGCGAAATTGACAGCGCAGTTGATAACTTTTTTTTTTAATTTTTATCTGTCAATGGCATTATTAAAACAAAATTGGGAAAAAAAATTTAAAACAATTTTTTAAATTATGTATTCTATCTTGAGCGCCAGATATCTCATATGTAGTTTTCCAAGCTGCGTAAAGATGATTGAGGTTTTGACGATTTGAAAAAGATTTCACCATGGAAGGATTTTGGAGAACGCTATGTAATCTTATTAAAATTTATTTTGTAAAATTACGAAAACTATATTTTAATAAATATTTTAACGGCTGTAAAAGTCTCTTTTGACTGGCTTAATTCAAACTATTAATGGGCCATTAAACTTCTGCTTAAGCTTTAGACTCAATAAGTCATTATTTTTGGGCTTTATACTACTGAGCAGAAAAAATTAATACAATTTCTTTGTACCGGGCAAACATACATACGAGTATGTAGTGTGATTTCTCATTACACTATATTTCGTAAGCAAATTCAGCGAACGTTGCCATATTTTATTCAGTATTCATTTGTTAACCAACTTAATGATGATGAAACGCAAATTAATAGCCGTCAGTTAATTAGTGCCTCTTAAGGACCCCCCGGGGAACAGGTTTTGCCTTGGCGTATTCCTAACTTAGGTGCTCTGTTTTTCGGGGAAAAGAGGGGAAGGGGTCCCTCGTTTGGTGCGGCAAACAAAACTCTAGGACGCCACATGACTTATGTTGTGTTGGCTTCCGAAACCCTTACCAAGGGTATAAATTGGCAGAACGGGGATCAGCATGGCCCCCGGGAAGTTCTGCTTGCGGTTCGACCCGGGCTGATCATGGTTGAGGTGCCTACCTTGGCTGAAACGTTCTGGCTGTGGTTGAAACCTAAAACGCAGGAAGAGAGTGTTAGTATCCTTGATAATTGTTTGGTGATGGCTTTTTTTGAGGGCTAACAATCTCCCGAGGATCTTTTGCCTATACAACAGATACGTGTACTGTAAGGAACCAGTGGTGATGGTTGACGGGTGAGTTGGTTTAAGGGCTGATGCTCTTAGTGGGCTTCGGCCTACCAACTCATTAAGCCTTGTCCTCCATTGATTGCTGGGAAATTGCATACATGAGGGATTAAAAAGCCCGAACTCCTCAACAGGAAGCTGTTCATATGACCGCAATCATATGACAAGAATTGCTACCTGTGTGAGCCTAGCAATCCACACGGGGGCGGTGGTGAATCGTGAAAAATTCACTCCGTCGAATTGGTCCACCATCAGGTTAGGCGGTCAAGGCAGGTACTGATGTAAATCATTTTCACAGTTGCCTCTTAAGGAAAGTGGTAGTTGGTTAATGTTTCGTTAAAGTTATTTTAATCATATATTCTGAAATTGAAATTGAAATTTCTTAGTAAAACTTTCCATTCGTCGTTTAAATTTTTTCAAAAGACTCTTTCTATAACTACCTTAAGTGCGACCCAAGCAATTTGGACGTTTCCGTGCAAAACCATATTGAAATCTTCACTGTTTAGCAACTTTCGAATATCTGGTCCAATAAGTACAACAGTTTTAAGCAAAAAAAATCCAAAAAAAAAAAATTTTATAAAAAACAGCAACAATATGACACTTATAATTTTTTATTAGTGACTCTGCTCTCATCTCTAAAGTGGCATCTTTCAATCCCGACTTTAGTTTTTCCCAAGTGAGCCAGTAGTGATGGACGGCACAGAGAGCAATAATACTTTGGCCATCCACCCTTTATGGCTTGCAAAATATTGACAACGTTAAAGTCGCAATAGATTTTCTAAGATTGATCTGCATATTTAAGGTCTCTTAGCAAAATTTCCATAGTTGCCTAGCATTTCTTTAAGTCTGTGCTAAATGCTAAAGGTATTAAAGGCTTCAGATTCGTTTTATGCAGTAACATTGCTTTTAAGTTAGTGACTAAACTATCGATGAAAAGCCATCGTCTTCAGCGATATATTCTAATCCCATTTCATTGACTAATCCTTTTATGTTGTTGCAGTAAATGTAAGAATTCTCGTCGTTATCGCTGTAAAACTTTTGAAATTCCATTACGCAGTTACGGCCTATCGAGGTCTTAACTTCAACGTCCATTAGCTTTTTTCGTTTAAGAAAGGCGGACAAAAATTCTGATTTGCGCTTTGACAAACCAAAGTTGGCGACAACATAGTACATTTCGCATTGCGTTACCAGCTCAGTAGTACGATTCTGTAATTTTAATTAATAATAGATATTATTATATTGTCAATGTAAAAAGTTGTTTGCCTTAAGCATTTTGTTATTCTATAACTAACAAATAATAACATTGACAAAGATTTAAGTTAAGTGGCATCGCTGTGAAAACATCTGTCAAAACGCGAAAATAACAAAAGAAATTAAAACAAAAACATTGCCGCCGAAATAGGAACAAAATTCTCTTTAAATTTAATATTGTTTAATTTTTGTAAGGTAAGTAGAAATTAATGTAGTATAATTACTGAGATATGTAAAATAATATAAAATACCTTTTTTTATAAAACTTTTCAATTCATAGAACAAACATGTACTCGTATATTAGGTGTGTTCCACGGGATGAGCAAAAAGCAAATTACTCTTTAAATTTGTAAATTTTACCCAAAACTGCTGGAACGCAAAAAACACAATTGTACATTTTAGTGATTTTAGACGCTTAAAATGCATAACATCATATAAACAAAAGATTTGCATTATTGGCAACAGCTGTAAAATTAAAAGCAATGTAAAAGTTTCATTAGAGTTTTATAATATTACATATTTATAAAATGAAAAGCCAAATAACAATTGCATGTTGTGTTTGCAACTACATGACGTTTTTTTTAATTTGAAAAACCTTCTATTTTGCATTTAACTAAAGTTTAAACAAAAACTTTTTTCCAATTTGCAAATGTTCTGATTGCATTTTCAGCTTTATATGTAGGTAAACATAAAACAGCTGATTATTCATCTAGTCCGAACTCACCCAAAAAAAAAGTTCGGCCTAATTTGTACAGGAAATGGAAAAAATTACTTTCTCATTTTCTCTCAGAATTGCACAAACACTTTTAGGTGGAACGCTTTTTTGGACTGTTTCGTTATTCCCGTGGAACACACCTATTGTTTAAAAAACTAAACAACTTAAAGACAACTGTTGTTTATTTTACAATAGCTGACACAGACAGTAACCAATGTTGTCAAAAGCAGAGAAGAATAGTAAAATTGCTTGTTTAATTTTTTAAAAATAACAACTTCAGTTATAAAACGATAGAGAATCGCACTACGGGCTCGCTGATTGTTTCTTCGGACCCGAACAGTAGATCAACCAGCACATTAACAAACGTTTCCGTAGACCACACCGTTGCTCTCTCTGGACTCGATAGTCATGGTAGTATTGGTGCTAGATTGGCTTTAGAATGTTCTTTTGGGAGAGAAGCATGAGTAGCAGTACTACACTTTTGAAATTTATGCATCCGCAGCATATTTCTTCATCTTGTCCTCTTGGTTCCGTCCATATTATTGCTGTTCCGTAAGGCAGTGGGCCTGGTTTTCTGTTTATCCAGTTGAATAAACAACAATAACGTATAAGTCCAACTGGTCTGAATATTGCAAGAGGAAACCATTTATAAATTCAGCAGTAAAATTAGTCTTTTGCTTTTCCATTGTACCTTTGGGCACATATATAACACAAACTCCCACCCTAGTTCTTCTTTTCCTTAAAATGCGGTCTCCACCTGACATGGAAACACTAACTTTAACGCTAACTTCAAGTTAAAGTTAAATGTGGACCGTTCATGTTGAAGTTTGGTTAAAGTTATAACTTGATTGTTAAAACATTTCATTTGGAAACTCTGTTATAACTTAAATTGACAACAGCCTGCTATTTGTAGTTGTTTTTCACCATTTTTATTTTTTTACTATGAGAAGTTATAACTCTAACGTCACTACGTGTACGCCGACTTAAACAGATAGATATTTAAACACCAAGTTTTAACTGCGTTTGAAGTTAGGTGTAGACTGCATGTAACGACCTTCTATGCCAAACCTCTAACCTTGTCCACTCTTTAGTAGATGACAATAGCATTTGATATTCGTACTCTTTCAGCTATAGGCCCAGTCTATCCGAGATCGTTGCCAAGAAGCAAAATATAAACGATTCACTGAATAGTGATCTTCTATTAATCTCCGAATGGGGTCGTAAAAACATGGTCGCCTTATTAACATGGTTGCATATTAACACACAAACTAACGACCAAAAATGCTGCTGCAGCTGTACTCATGGATGGTATAAATATTGCGTTTTAAGTTTAAACCACACCCAGAACGTTTCAGTCAATGTAAACATCTCAACTATGATCAAAATGCAAACATAACCTCCCGAGGACAATCAGCATGTCCTGACATGCTGATGCGCATGACCGTTCTGAAAATATATACCCTTGGTAAGAGTTTCGGAAGGCAACACAACATAAGTCATGTGGTTTCCCAGAGTTTTATTTGCTGCAACAAACGAGAGACTCCTTTCCCTCTTTACCCGAAAAACAGAATGCCCTGGTTGGTCATACGCCAAGGCAAAATCTGTTCTCCGCGTGGAAGAAATGGATCAGTCAATTGGCCAACTCGTTCGTGCGATTTAATGCCGCTAGACTTTTTTCTTTGGGGCTACGGCAAATCAATAGCATATGCCAACAAACCGATGACTTAGAGCCTACTCTATTTCTTATTTTCCGCAATGACCTTCTATATCAAACTTCCAACCTAACCCCCTCCTCATAATCTGTTTTCTAGTTCTGGTACAATGCACTGCATATATAGGGGTTATCCCCTGAGTACTGGTCCAAGCTAAAAAAAAAACCCACACTTTGGCGGATGACAGTAGCATTTGCCATTTGTGCTTTTCAGCTATAGGCCCAGCCTATCCGAGATCATTGCCAAGAGGCTAAATATGAATGATTCACTGAATACTGATCTTCTATTAATTTCCGAATGGGGTCGTAAAAACAGGGCAGCCTTTAACGTTCGTAAGACCCAATTTTACTTATTAAACAAACGAACGACCACAAATGCTGATCCAGCTGCACTAATAGATGGTATATATATTGAGAAATCGGATGTTTGCTGGACGGAGCAAACTTTTGAAGTCTGTAAAGAAGCACTCAAATGCCTCGGGTTTTTGAAACTCCATACGATCTCCTTACAATTTATACCACCTACATCCGTCCGAAAATGGAATAGAACTCTTATGTTTGGGCCGGGGTCTCAAAGTCTGTTTTGGGATTACTCGACCGTATGCAGGAAAAGGCGAAGAAGCTTATCGGGGACAGTAGGGTGTCCAACTCTATTGGCACACTGGAGCACCGACACCTTACTCCGTTTTTTCTTTACTACAATGAATTTTGCTCTTAGGGCTCTTGTTCACGAAACTCGCTCACTTTTACGAAGCACGCGCTCATCGTCCAGAGCGCGTGCTTTTTTGTGGTAGATTGCCCGGGGAATCGTACGACGCATTACAGAGAGAATTTGTTTTTCGGCTGTAGGCTTCGCTTATGGAATAAGTTGCTGTCTGTTATAACGATGGAACGGACAAGTCAAATGTTGACAAGCTCTATTTCCTCTTTTTCCCCGCTCTATTTTCCTAGTTCTAGTACAATGCACTACATATATAGGGGTCATCCCCTGAGTACTGCTCCCAGATAGAAAGAAAGAGCCAATATTGAATGCGAAATAGCCGTTGTTACGGCCGACAAGGTCCATGTAGTCATTGACTCGCTGGTTCAGCTACCGCTAACCGCTACCGATGTGTAGGCGGTGCCCATACGAACGAAATCGAGTTTCATTCATATATGTTTTGATTGCACTTCAAGTCAATCATAAAGTTTTAGTTATAGCTTATAGCCTATTTACACCAAAGCGAAATCTGTTCATTAGGGATTTCAACCCAAATCTAGCAGATTTTGAGAACATTTCCCATACAAAATGAAATCTACTTTATGAGTAGATTTCGATGAAATCTCCTGAAATCTACTCAGTAATAAGTGAGGCAACCGTGATTTTGTTCAAAAAGTACTTAAAAATACTACGCTGTAACATAAATTACACTTTAATGTGGTGTATGAAGTCTCTGGGAAGCATAATTAAACACTTTAATGTTGGTGTACTCAGTCTCTAATAAAATTGTTTTGTCAAATCCGCATGAATAAATTATTTTTGTGAAAATGAAATCTTGCTAGATGTCAAAAAATGGTGGTGTAAAAGATATAGATTTCGTTATAGATTTTAATTCAAATCAACTAGATTTTGAGTTGGTGTAAATGTAGTATTAAATGGTTTGCGTTTTATTAAAAAAAAATTGCCAAGTCTTTACTGGAAAACCCGATATCATCTAGTCTAAATATACATAACCCAAAGGTGACTGCCTGACTGATATAGTGATCTACCAACGCACAGCTTAAGCCACTTAACGGATCGGGCTGAAATTTGGCATGCAGGTAGATGTTATGACGTAAGCATCCGCTCAAGGGGATAATATAGGGGATGAATATTTTAATGAAACTTTACTGTGACGTAAGCATCACCTTAGAACGAATTTTGTTAAATTCCAAACATGAATACAGCGCGGGCAACACCGCGGGTACGGCTAGTTTATTATAAATATCATCAGAGCTGTAATTTGACAGGCAGTTAAAAGATTGATTTATTAAACTTTCGTCTTCTTTAAGCTAAAAATATTTAATATAATAATTTAGTGCAATAACTAAAGAATTTTAAATTTATTTTTCTACAGTTAAGAATTATATTGTTCGGTAATTATTTAAAAACAAGACCGGAAATTTTATAAGTAAATAAAATATATTATAGAGATAGTTATAAATTTATAAATCTCCTTTTTATCTATAAGAAAAAAAAAATGCCACAAATGTTGTTAAGAACAAAAAAGGAGGTATTTGTATTTAATAGAAATGGTGCAAAAGAATTTTGTTAGAACTCAACTAAAGACACACTGAGGGGGTGTAAAGTGTTTAAACTTTTCTTAAAGTTCACTTTAATCATGAATGAATTCAAAATGGGATAAAAAAATAAATACATAATAATAAATAAAGTATTTAATTCTTGCAGCATAAAACTAGTTTATTCCTATTTAATCCATACATGTTTCATAAATACTTTAGTTAAAAAAATCTGGATTTTGTGCTTTTTTTTTTTTGGCAAATTAGAACAATTATATAATAAATATAATTCTAGTTTTAATTTTAGTTTTACTTTCTAAAAAGGAATCAAGCAGAACTAAAATTAAAATGGTATAAAAGCAAAAAGAAATTCTTGAATAAGCGCAGTTTACTTTAATTTAATCAAATGGTACAAACAAACAAAAATGTTTAAATATGTGAGTAAAACATAAATAACTAAAATTTATAAAATACTGAAATAACTAAAGCTAATTTTAATGTTTGCAGTTTATTTTACTGGCCGCCGCAATTGCCTGTGCAGTCGCTGTGACGGAGGATGGTCTGGCCGAAATTACGCTTTTCAAAGCCGATCTCCGATACAATGGCTTCGATCATGAATTCCAAACCAGCAATCACATCTATCAGCACGCTCAAGGCGATGAACATGGCAATATAAGTGGAGAATTTGAATGGCTGACACCTGCAGGTAAACAGTTTTCTCTTAAATATGTAGCCGATGAAAATGGTTACCTGCCCGTAAGTGAGTGGATGCCCACGCCACCACCTATACCGAAAGGCATTTTGAAAGGTCTTGAATATATCAAAAACCATCCCGTAGACAAGTCATACCATTATGATAAACCACCTTAAGACAAGATGTTGGTTTATCTGATAGTCAGACGGTGTTTAACAGAATTTTAGTATTAAGAGCTATTATTTAAGTTTATAGAGCAACTAAGGCTGCTGCCAGTGACGTGGCCTGAAACATTAAAATAGTCAATCAAATTAATCTTAAGTCTATAGAAACCAATAAAAAACACTAGAATATTAATTTTCTTTATTAAATTTAGTAAAGAAATTGTGACAATTCCAGCGGCCATATCTATTACGAGCCTTAGTGGCGCTTGAGTGCTTCGTAGAATAAGCAGCCCAGTTGGTGGACTCCTTTTCGGGTCGTGACTTCTCAACCCTCTCACCTAAGCCCAAAGACTCGCACCAACTAAAATTTACATTCCAACAGCACTACTAACCAATAAGTAGACAACTTCTAACTTATGTCGGTCATAAAAAGTGCCAAGTACTCCATTGGTGTGTTTAGTATGAGAGGAATAATAAAACTTTGCCAGTGGCCTCGTTTAAAGGTCAGTACAAACAGCCTTGCAAAAGTGCAAATGCAAATTATTCCAGCATATTTTCTTTTTTTCAATAATTTGCCTAAAATAGCACTTTGGAGCGCCTATTTGCCTCAGAAAACATTTGACATAGGACGGTAACTGGGAGTTGAAATGATATAGTTTAAAGGTTCAAATAGCCTTGCAAAAGTGCAAATGCTTTATTGACGGTCAACGGCGAGCTGTTAATTGGCTAAAATACAAAAAAATTTTGAGTACACATTGTACTGAAAATATCGCCTTGAGAACGCCTGAGGATATTGATGTGTCAATTAATTATTTTTCTGAAAACCTCAAACTGGCCGTACAGCATGCTACCACTAGTCATATAAGATCCATAAATGAGAACAATAGAACTTATTCGTCTGAAATTGAGCAACTTCTGTCAGAAAAAAGAAGAGTTAGAAGAGAGTGGCAAACTCGCAGGTCTCCCCAGCTTAAAACTAGGCTACGGGAATGCATAACTCAGCTAAGAAATCTGCTTGAAATCCACAGAATGGCTTCCCTTAAAACATATTTGGAAAGCCTGGATGGTACTCCGCAGTCTGACTATTCTCTGTGGAAAGCGACAAAAGGTCTGAAAAAACCCGTAATAGGTAAGCCACCTTTGCGAACTTCAACTGGCGACTGGGCAAGAAGCGATTCAGAAAAGGGGATGGTGTATGTTAATCATTTGGGAAATGTTTTTATTACAAATGATATAACAAATGATGCATCTGAATTACCACCATATGTAGTTAGACCGCCTGTGTCTTTGCGATTCACATTTCAAGATGTAGAACAAGGTATTGGTAACATAAATCCCAGGAAAGCTCCAGGTATTGATCAAATTACTGGCAAAATGCTTGAACAGTTACCTCGTGTAGCTAGAAGAGTTCTACTTTTTATTTTTAACGCTATTTTACGCCTTGAGTATTATCCTGCAGAGTGGAAGGTCTCTATGATTACTATGATACCCAAGCCAGGGAAGGATCCGACCAAGGTAGAATCATGTAGGCGAATAAGTCTACTACCAACATTTTCAAAACTATTCGAAAAATTGTTAATGGTTAAGTTGAGTCCAATATTGAACAATGTGGGATGCATCCCTGATCATCAATTTGGGTTTCGGGCTAAACATAGCACCATAGAACAAACACACAGACTAGTCAATGTCATAAGACAGTCCTTTGAGGAGAAGAAGTATTGTTCAGCTCTATTCATTGACATTTCACAAGCTTTTGATAAAGTGTGGCACGACGGCTTGATGCACAAAATTAAGTTGAACTTGCCTGCAAATACCCACAAGCTTCTGGAAAGCTACTTATATGGGCGGAAATTTGTTATCAGAGAAATTTGTTATCAACTCATCCTATCGAGGCAGGAGTTCCCCAAGGTAACATACTTGGGCCTACATTATATTTGATTTACGCCTCTGACATGCCAACGACATCTGGAATCCACACTTCAACTTTTGCAGACGACACAGCGTTTTTGAGCATTCATGAAAACCACCAATTAGCTTCACGAAATTTACAGGAATTTATTTCAATATTGGAAAAATGGCTGAAGCTTTGGAAAATCAGGGTTAATGAACAAAAATGTACTCACGTTACATTCACACTGCGTAAGCAAACATGTTCGGCTATACAAATTAACAATACACCTATTCCGCAGCAAAATGAAGTCAAGTACCTTGGTATTCACCTGGACCGTAGGCTAACGTGGAAGTCTCACATTGAAGCAAAAGTCACTCAGTTGAAACTAAAAGCAGCGCAACTAAATTGGCTTATGGGTAGAAATTCTACATTGAAATTAGATTGCAAACTTTTGTTATACAACGCAATACTAAAGCCTATATGGTGCTACGGAATTCAGTTATGGGGCACCGCCTCAGCGTCAAACATTGAAAAAATCCAAAGGCGACAAAACAAAATTCTTCGAACGATTACTGCAGATCCATGGTACGTAAAAAATTCACGAATTCATAAAGATGTGAGTGTTCCGCTGGCAAAAGAGGAATTTTCTAAGTACGCGACAAGGTACGTCAGTAAACTGGAACTTCATCCAAACCCTCTTGCGCGTAATATACTTAATTTTGGCGGCCACAATCGGTTGAGAAGAAGGGATACCGTTGCCACCATCAGAACGTTCAATTGGTGATTCTACCGATATTGCTCCCGCATAATAGAACTTTTTGTCTAGCATTGGCTGGACTTAAGTAAAAAGCACATTTTATTTTATTTTATTCTAGCATTTTGTTCTTTTCAGTAATTTGCCAAAAATAGCACTTTGGAACCCCTATTTGCCTCAGAAAACATTTGAAATAGACCGGTATCAGGGATTTGAAATGATATAGTTTAAAGGTCAGTACAAATAGCCTTGCAAAAGTGCAATTGCAAATTATTCCAGCATATTTTTCTTTTTTTCAATAATTTGCCTAAAATAGCACTTTGGAATACTTTTTTGCCTCAGAAAACATTTGACATAGGACGGTAGCTGAGATTTGATATGATATGTCTTTAAACAGGTTTATTCTGGTTTTCAGATAAACCAGTTCCTCGCGGCTGGACGCCTTGAACCAATCCTGTCATGTTTTAGAAAGGCAATTAAATTTGCTTTGTAGCTTAAAAAGTATGGAAAGTATCATCAGTTAGCCGACTAGAATGTCACTTTTAAGAATATATGTATTACTTCTTTTTGTCATTACGAGCAGTTTAAATCATATTTTTTTTTTTTTTACACAATATGCAGTTTTAAACACATAGACGACAGCAAGCAGCAATATATTAAATATAAAATACTTGTGTTTAGATGAAAAATATTATTTTAAAGACATCACAGCAGAACGACTTCACAACAGCATTTGCTATTGCTGCCAACTTAAGGCCCATTTAGCCGACCGTAGAAATTGTAACTGTAAGGTAAATGTAACGTATATGTAAATGTAGTAGCACTTATAAAACACGTAAAACCGTATCATGTGTTTTTGATACAAACAAAAAAACACAAGTGCATGTGAAGAAAAAGTGTTCACTTATTAATGATTTACAGAAAAAGTGTTCTGCTTTTCATTTTTATATTATTGTATGTTAAAGAAAATAATTAATTTTTCATCACCTATATCTTTATATCAAATAATTTGCAAAAATAAAATAAAAGCAATACAGCTGTTCATAGCAGTGATGAGAGCTCATAGTATTCAGTACATATACAAAAGGTACGAAAATTGTTTAAATGGTACCTAAAATTTCTAATATTTCTTTTTCTGTCTATTGTCGACATTTCATATGAGCTACAGCTGGAAAATATAAAAAACAACCTTTTGATAATTGTTTTATTGGTACCAATGTTGGAAGCTACTATAGCGAATAAATCTCAATTGTTTAAATTTTTGTTCTCTGCTCTTTGGTACTTCTAAAAAATAAATTTAACTGCTTATAATATATAATAATATTAACATATAACAGGAGCGTAGTACATTCGGCTGGGCCGAATCTAAAATACCCTTCACGATAGTCACTAAATATGCTTGGATATATATGGACCGACATCGGGCCAAAATTATGTTTGCCTTGTAATCACCATTCCAAAAAGGAAATCTTTCATTAAAATCATCATGCAAAAATTGATTTAGGCTATATCTCGGTTAAATGTGAACCGATAACGGAATTTTCCATTTTCTGTATTTTACGAGTAATTAATTACCTCGTTTTATAATCAGAACTGATTTTAAGCAAAAGAAATTTTTCACTAAAACATCGGTTTAGACTATATCTCGGGTATATATGCACCGATGTCGGAAATTTTCATTTCCTCTATTTGGTAACCACCTTATATTATCAGAAGTTCTTTTAAGCAAAAACAAACATTTATAGAAAAATCAGTTTAGGCTATATCTTTTTCGAAATTTCGAACATATCTCATATGTGAACCGATATTACTGAATTTCAATAGCAATCCCATGACTCGATGGGGTAATAGAATGGTGAAAGAAAAACGTTTTAAGTCTAATGGTTTTCTCAGGAACGGTATTTCAACGACCGACGGATGGACAGACGGACATCACTTAATCGACTTTTCTATTAATTCTGATTCTTGAGAATATTATACTTTATACGGTTGCAAATAAAAATTGCAGAAATTACAAACGAAATCACAAACTTATATATACCCTTTACATTTTTGTGAAGGGTATAACAGTACTAAAATTCTAGTTGTATATAATTATTAGCTTATTATACTTAAAAAGTATTAAAACTTTTTTATTATTACATTTTCATTTCATCATAGACCAAAATTTATACTGTATTGCTTTCTTACATTTATATCAGCATAACTATATATTATAAACCAATTTTTAAAATTCATTTCATCGTTGGAAGATTGTGTTTGAGGAATATATTTTGGAAATCGGGCTAATAAATGTTGTGGTTACAAATAATGTGAAAGATGCAAAAATTGTGCGCAGTGTATAAATTATGCTACCAATGTATGTATATCCATCTTGCGTATTTTACAGAAAATTCCAAAATTTTTAAAAATATATTATGTGTGTATACAAATTTAACTACTTAAACAGTTCAATTATCAAATAAACAAAAAGTACAAAAACAGGGTTTTTGTGCCATCCTGCCATTCACAATAATATATACCATCACTGACTACATTTGTCACGTAAACCCGTAATGAAATTCTATTTTCTACAGGTTCAGACGTTACGGTTACATTTCATTACAGTCAGATAAGCATTTTCATTGTTTCTCGTATAACAAAATCGATCAGCTGTTCCGACTACATTTACATTTCTACATTTACGGTCGGCTAAATGGTCCTTTAGTCTCTTCCAACACGCTGATAAGGCTTGCCCGCAGAAGAGAACGATGTTCCTATCTCCTAGGATTTTTCCCTTCTTTGACTAAATCGTCCGCGATGTTGATGCCGTTAATGGACCCGTGTCTACGAGTCCATTTCAGGATTAGGTTAGAATGTCTCGTCGTTTTGTTTAAAGATGTCCAGCATTTTTGGACTAGACTGGAATTAGTGTATATTCCAATCAGGGAGTTGATGGCGGCCCTCCTGTACGTTACTATCATGATATTCCATACGAATATCTTGTGAAACGTCAGCCACCTATAACCGATATTTCAGACTATTTCCTTCTGGTAGTCTGATGTATATTTTAGTGTTGAATTCTTCTACTTAGTTAAACGCCTCCCTTAACCTTTCCTCCCATTCTGGAGCCACCCGTGTAAACACAGAAGGATCTAGATTCTATTGGAGATTTCTTGATTTGGTTGCCGAAGTTCTTTTTGCGCGGAATGGTTTTGGGATTTAGTAGTCAATTAGATTGGGGATCTAGGTCCTTTCCAATCTCAAGTATATTAGCGTGCCGCCATGGTCTGTGGGTCTATGCTCCTTCAACCTGATCGTGACTTTTAGTACTATTTGGCTTCCAAGTCACATGGCACGCAGCTCAAAGGTGCAAGAAAAGCTTTGGTTGGTGTTGTCCTCATGACCCCTGTGGTTAGTATTGCCATGGATCGACTGATTTTCAATTTGCAGTCTGTTTGTTGCGGAGTCTAGTGAGTTCCTGCCTTATAACCATTTCATAAAGCCACGCAACTCTTTTTGGTTATATACCCCATGTTGAGACTATTGCTTTTTTATATAGATTTGTGGCTGTTGTAGCCTTGGCTACTCTATCCTTTTTATTCTCTTTCCATGATAGTTTGCTGTCCAAAATGACGCCGAAGTGTTTTGCCTTATCCGATAGGATAAGTTTGGTTCCATTCATTCATTGTAGTATTGCCATGAATCGACAAATTTTCTCAATTTGCAGTCTGTTTGTTGCGGAGTCCAGTGATTTCCATCATACTGATGCTACATAGAAATATATCGGCTTTATAACCATTTCATAAAGCCACGAAACTCCTTTTTGGTTGTACGTCCCATGTTGAACCTATTGCTTTTTTACATATATAGGTGGTTGTTGTAGCTTTGGCCTTTTTTTTCTCTTTAAATGATAGTTTGCTGTCCAAAGTGACGCCGAAGCATTTTGCCTTATCCAATAGGATCATTCATTGCAAGTTATTTCATTGGAATCTTTTTCACGGACACTGACACTTACTTAATACTATTTTTTTGAATACAACACTGTGCATTGCTTTTAATTTCCTTCACAATTCACATTTTGTTCACTATTACGAAAATAAGAAGAGTTAGATCAATTTTGGATTTTATAAATGCTCTTTATTATAAGTTTAATTCGATTTGTTTTTCGTTGTCGTCTTTTTACAAACATAATTTAATGGTGAGATTCTTCCTTGGAGGGGTGGGCTCTGATATATTCAATAGCCTTCAAAATAGCTTCAGGAATGGGGTGTGGTGTGGGCACAAAATCACCGACGGGTTGGTAACCGTGTTCATCAGAAACATATTTAATTTCAACCTTAACACCTTTAGGATCCACCCAGGAGAAGTCACCATGATGGTTGCCATGTTCATCACCGGAGGCGACTTGATGAATGTGATTGGAGGTCTCGACAGCAGTATCGAAACCGTCGTGTCTGACATCCGATTTCAAGAGAGTGGTCTCAGCATGAACATCATCACCATCAGCGGCGGCGCAGGCGATCAAGGCGGCTAAAATGAACTTTAGAAGAAGGAGACAAATTATTTCCTTTTGTTTTTGAATTTATTATTTTCTTTGTCAATTCTTTAACTTACGAATTTGAACATTTTTGTTATTTTAGGTTTATTAAAACTTGGTTAACTGTGCTTACTGTCAACTAACCGTTTGCTTTTATAGCAATTTGAATTTGAATTTTGTTTTAACATCAAAACAAGATTCTTCCAGCTTTAATTATTTTGTGAAGATGTGTGTTTGTGCATTTTTGTTGGAATCCAGAATTTTATTGGAAATTTTGCTGCCACAAACAGGTAAGTGAATTTTTGTATACTTATCTATATATTTTTTAAAATTTTAATTGCTTGATTTTATTAGAACAATTTCAAAACCATGTTTGTAAAAAAATGTTTACTGGTTTAATTAAATTATTCGTCTTTGTTTAAGATTAAAGTGTAAAGTGAAAATTGTTTGACATTTCATAGATAATGAATGGGCAGTAAAATATCGATCGTAAAAACGATAGAATTATACAATCAGCTTTATAACTGTAAAACGCATTAGAAAATAGTCCGTTATGATTGACTCGCTAAAAATTTGCATTTAGCCTTTTAATTTTTTTTTCTTCAAATTTTACTTTACGTATGTGAGCAGGCATGTATGTATGTATAGTGGAAGTTATTGCCCTCAACTGTGTATGACAACTTTGCAGACGGCACACATCTACACAAATGTATGAATTTATTTGCATACATATTTGCTTTTGTCTGCAATTAAAATGTTATGAAATATATGTATCTTTAATTTAATGGAATTATTTGCCAAGTTTAAAACTTCTTAGACATGTATAGATTAAAAACATATGATGACAAGTTGGTAACAATTCAGCGAATGGAAATGAAAATAAGTTAACCACACTGTAATTAATGGCGTTGCCATTTCTGCACCAGCTGGATAAAAGGTGAATTAAGTTTCTCTGTAAAAATGGAATGGACCTCCACGATAGCCCCAGTTATGCTGAACATCTTCTTGTTGATGTAAAACATATGAAAAAATGCAACTACCTGCGGCTGTGGTTGCGCTTTTACAAGTTTCTATGGCAAAGTGATGAAATGATGTGAATGTTGCCTGATGTATGTTTTTTTGCATGTATGCAAGTACAGTCAAACTTCATTATAACGAAATAAGCAGAGCTGCATTATTATAGATGAACTGCATTTTTGAAAACTTCTGGCACATAGAAAAATGTAAGAGAAAGTTATTTTATATTATACTACGACCCCCATGTTTTTTTTTTAATCTTGGGCCAGTATCCAGGGGATGACCCATACATATACAGGGCATTGTACCAGAACTAGGAAAATAGGTTGTGAGGAGGGGGAAAGAAGGAGTAGTGCTTGTGAACATTTGACTTGAACTTTCCAATGTTATAACAGACAGAAAACACGCCTGTAGGCAAGTTATTCCATAGGCGAAACGTACGGCTGAAAAAGGATTTCTCTCTGTAATGCATTGTACGATTCCCTGGGCAATGGACCACTAATGGATGAACTCGGTACGGTGAACACGTGTTTCGTATAAATGTGCGAGTTTCGGGGTCAAGCTCCCTAACATCGTCAGAGCAAAATCCATTGTAGAACAAACTAACGTACGCCACAAACAAAATCGGAGCAGAAAATAATAATAACAATCAAATAAATACTCAAACCGCAGTACAAGTACAAGACGATTTGAATTCACTTGCCAATACATTAATGCCGGACATGTTAATTTCAAGCTACATTTACATATATGTAATAAAGAAGGAATCAACGAATTATTTTAAGATTACTTTTTAAAAATATGTAATTGAGACAATGAATAAGCGTGTACATACATTATGTATGTATGTAGACAAGGGTGATCGATTGGTCGGATTTTTCCTTAAACCGGTTTTCGTATAGCTGAAGTAGACACAACTTTAAAAATCCAGGTTTCAAATTAAAAATGAAAGAAAAAATAATAATATAATTAAAAACAAGTTTACTAGTAAAATAATATTTGACACAATAAATATATTCTTCATTTGAAGTATAAAATAAAAAAATAAAAAATAATTGAAAACTTAATATTATTCTATATTATACTTGAGAGCTCTGAAAAGGGACTGTGTGTATTTGTAAACATTTGTAAATATTAACTATTGTTTATTGTAGTTTTTTCTTGTTAAATTTTCTAATTTTGCATATTAATAAACGAAAAAAAAATAATAATAATAAAAAATAATATTTGAACAGAAACAAAGTAACTTCCCAGCTAGCATTTTTATTCCCAGAAGACCCTACTGGAAATGTCATGAAGAGTGTTTTTGATCGTCGACGAGTTCAATTTTAAATCACAGACGATCCCTTACACGGGAGCAAGTGATACACAAGCTGATTCTTCTATGAGACTCTTAAAGAACGCAGCAAAAGACTCGTATGTGAATCGCCTGAGGCTCGTGTAGATATTATCTTAAAACTCCTCAAGGAATCAGCCGTGTAATCCTTATATGGTTCATAAAGGAAACAGCACAAAGATCATTCGATGTATTCATACTACATATTCATACTACATTACCTTGTAGTGTGGAAAGTGTTGGACTAAATTTTGCTAATCTGAGCAGTGTCGAAGGTATATACACTGGGCACTGATCAGTTTTAACTAATTTAATTCCAACATTTTAAATGCTGCAAAAGAGTTTGTTTTAGTCTTTCGTGTTGTTATTGTTAAAGTTAAACCTCCACGAACACTACTCCCTCTTTCCTCCTCATCATAACCTATTTTCCTAGTTCCAGTACAATGCGCTGCATATGTAGGGGTCATCCCTACATATGCAGATAAAAAAATAAAATATTGTGTGATGGCAATTCAAAAGGATTAAGCAAATTCAAATTTTTTATAGATGCCGGACTGAATCCTTGACACCAATTGAATTGGCCAAGAACTGTTTTACAAAATTTAATCATTTGTATCTATGACTACATTCTAAAGTATATAAAACAATCTCAGCCGGGTAAGAATAACTACCGTCGACGAATTTGAGCAGCTGTTGTTGGAAGTATTTGTTCACATCTCTTAAGAGAAGCCCCCATTTTTGATCGCAAGTTCAATCTCTGAACAAAACTGTATAAAGTGGAGAATTTAAGGCAAACTTTCACCATTTCTGTTTTTGGTCCTTTTATAACCATCAGTAACTACAAAAGATACTCTACTCATAATTGCACTTCGACATAAGATCTGAAACTAATTTTACACTCGCCCCATATATAGCGCCTTCTATAGCTTGACCACAGGCTGTTCATTCATAGGTAACGTACAGATATATGCTATTATTTCACAGTTAAAGGATCGTCTTAAATTAAAATTATTTTGAGTTTCACTTTAATTTGCTATTTTTAAAATGGAAAAATATCAATTGCATAGTTTAGTAAATTCTCAAGACAGATTTGCGCAAGTTGGCTTCCTTACAACCATCTAAGTTACTAAAATGCAATAGTGTTTATGGCAAAAAATTGTTTGTGCTACATTTAACAAATAAAAAACTTCATTTATTTTCATAAAAATGAGTTACATAGCTTTGCAGACAAATAAATTACTCCTGACCACTACCGGTCAACGTTTTGCTACAATTTGAAGCTGTTGTATTTTTTTGAACGCAAAGCAGACAATTTTCCATTTGCCATCCAGTCGATCCTGTTTTTAAAAAAGTTAATTGCTTTAGACATACTTACGGTGAATCCATTTTTGCTTTTAATTTCATCAAAGAAGGTTGGACAGCTCAGTAGAAGAAGAAAAGGTTTCGCCAAGCGCGCTTTGTTTTAGCTTTGAAAATGTATAGAGTTTAAGTGTTTTTTAGACGTAGTTATATCTATGGTGTGAATTCGATAAAAGTGAGTTTAGATAATGTTGCAGACAAAAAGTTACCCTTGAGCCCACATGGAGTCAAGTTTAGGCGGTTTACCGCCTCATGACCCGACCCTAATTACTTTAATGAATTTTTATTTAGCCTATGTCCGTCAGGAGGCTTCACTCTACACTTTGTTGCAAAGAGTTTTAAAATCAGTAGTTACAAAGATTACCTAGAGCAAACATGCAAACATTATCTAGAATACTAATGCATATTAAGAAAGAAAACAACAAATATGGACAAATGAAAAAAATGCGGAAAGAAAATCGAAACTTTATTAATGCAGAAAAATTTAATATACAAAGGCGGTTCGAAAACTTCTTGAGCTACCACAAGAAGCGCGGTATAAACAAAAAAATTTAAGTGTTTTGGATACTTCCGTCTCTGCTATGAACACATGTTAAATTTTGTTTCGATCTGGTAACTCCTTCATATAGAAACAGGCGTTCACAAAAGACGCATCCGCGATTTTTTTACAATGGAAAAATTAGAAATGTGTGGTGTCATTAAATATTTACATAAAAAAGGTTTATCGGGACAAGAAATTCATAATGAAATGGTGAATGTGTTAGGTGAAAGTGCTCCTTCATATGCAAAAGTACAAATTGGGTTGCTGAATTTAAACGTGGTCGTACAAGCATTGAAGATGAACCACGTAGTGGACGTTCAAAAACAGCAACCACAACAACAGAAATTGTAGCCAAAGTGCATGATACGGTATTAAATGATCGACGAATAAAAGTGCGTGAAATAGCTAATATCATGGGCATCTCAAATGATCGAGTCCATTTAATTTTGAATGAAGAACTACAGATGAAAAAGCTTTCTGCAAGATGGGTGCCGCATTTGTTAACAGTCAACAAAAAACGCATAAGAATGAACATTTCTCAAGCTTGTTTGGATTGTTTTAAGCGGAATAAAATGAACTTTAAGCGTTGTTTCATCATTGTTGATGAGACATGGATCCACCACTATACTCCAGAGACAAAAGAACAATCTAAACAATGGACTGTAACTGGAGGAAGGGCCCCAAAGAAGGCAATAACAATTCAATCGGTTGGTAAGGTTATGTCAACGGTTTTTTGGGATTTAAAAGGTATTTTATTGATTGACTATCTGCAAAAAAGTAAAACAATAAATTCAGAGTACTATTGCAACCTTTTGGATCAATTAAATGTACAAATTCGGGAAAAACGTCCTGGCTTACAACTCAAAAAAATAATTTTTCATCAAGACAACGCACCGGCGCAATCAAATAATTAAAGTACGAGTTGCTTGACCTGATTCTCCTGGTTTAGCTTCCAGTGACTTTTATTTGTTACAATTCTACACACAAGACTAAAAGAGTCTCATATTACAGTATAGAATGCTTTTTAGCAAATTGATTAATAATAATCAATTCCTTGCTGGCAAGCGGTTTACTGCAAATGAAGATGCAATCACAGTTGTAGACCACTATTTTGAAGACCTTGAGGAAAACTATTTTAATCCAGGGATAGAATTGCTAGAAAAGCGTTGGACTAAGTGTATTGAAGTTTCAGGAGATTATATTGAAAAATAAAAATATTTTTGAAAAACTAACTATTCTCTTTCATTGATAGGCTAAGAAGTTTCCGAACCGCCTGTTTTTTTCAAAGAACACTAGAAACACAAAATAGGGATACTTTTTCCTCGTATCTTATTACTGTACTAATTAAATTTTAAGTGTCAAAGTTTTTCAATTCTCTTATTAACTAAATATCTACATATTTGAGAGAGGTTATCAGTGTCTGTTTTATATTTGATCCTCTTTTCAATTGGAAGTTTTATTATTTGTAACATCTTATTTTATTCTTCCTATAGAAATCTTTGTCGCTAGTTTGTAAAACTCTTTCTATGAAATTTTTGGTGGTGTTGAATACAACTCTTTTTGGATGTTTGGACCAGAAATTTATTATCCTGCCAGAGGCTGTGGGCTTTTAATATCAATCCATTTTTAAATTATTGTTCCTTCTTATCATTATAGTGTCCAAATCTCGAATACTTCTCCTTTTCTATTGTGAACTTAATACTAGAGTGAAAGCCATTTAGTGTTGTTTATCGCGCTCTCCGCAATAATACAAAACAAGTCATCAACATATTTCGTCAAAATCGTGGACTTTGTAGTGATATTCCCCATACAGGTGTCAAGTAGTTGTTCCATAACAATATCAGCTATTATTGGTGAAGCTGGTGAGCCCATAGGAAGTTCTTTCTTTTGCGAATAAATTTTGTCATCAGATTTGAAATATCTGTTGTCCCTAATGCAAAACTCTGACCTGTCTTATGCTTACCTGCAATTTTTATTTACTTATTATGATCACAAAAAACTGTTATACTTATTTATTGTTGTTTTTTTAAATTGATATTAGCCCTGATTATGCTACCCAGTAGTGTAGCGAAATATTGGAAATTTTAAAATAAAAGTTAAAAACTTGAGCTCAAGCTCGAAAAATCTCTGACATTTTTATTTAACAAATATAAAAGTCGAAAAATCTTTCATTAATATTTTACAAAATTACATAACTGGTTTAGTGAACATGAGGTCGACGATCTGAATTTTCGAATTCAAAGTGGAATTGCTCGCGACTTGATGATGCAAAAGTCAAGGGCTCTCTTTACTGCCCAAGATGATGTCGTCAACTATACAATTAAGTTCTTAAACTAAAGTTATTGTCGATTAAACATATCAGCTTACCAACCAAATTCTCGTCATTTGCGAGAGGTTTTAATTTTGGGCTTTAATATGAAGAAAGCTGTAGCTGAGCTCCATCGTATGCTCGCAAATAGCTGTGGTGAGACCACTATTAGTGAAAGAACGTGTCGAGAGAGGTTTCAAGGCTTCAAGAACGGTGTTTTTGATGTCGAGAATAGCATGGCGGTGGAAGGTTTGCGAAGATGCAGAATTGCAAGCATTACTTGATCAAGACTCGTGTCAAACGCAACAAAACTAGGCAGGATAATTGGGAGTGACGCAACAAGCCATTTCAAAATGCCTAAAAGTAATGGGAAGGATTCAGAAGCAGGGAAATTGGGTGCCATAAGAATTGAAGCCGAGAGATGTTGTTCGCTTGCGAAAAGCTGCTTGCAAGGTAAAGACGAAATAAATTTATGCATTGCATTGTAACTGGGGACGTAGAAGGGGCTCATTACAATAACTCCAAGTACGGAAAATCCTTGGTGTATACTGGCGATGCTTTCACGTCGACGACCAAACCAAATATTCACGTTGTTTTGAGTCTGCAATCTTTTTTGCAGGCGATCTATATGCGAATTTAAACTTCAATTTACAATTAATTTTGCTGGTTTTACTTTAATTGCAATAAGTCTAATGAACAACTAATATTTCAAAAAACAGAGTTAAGCTTAAACTATGATATTTCAATTGATCTTTACTAAATTATTAAAAAGAGACATTCAGCAAATTATATTTATGAACACGGTTGCCAGAAGTGCAGATTTATCTTCATTTTGCAGATTTTTCCTCTCTAAAGACACAAAATGAAGATTTGAAGATTTTTGGCATGAAAACGCAGATTTAAAAATTTTTAATATTAAAGTAACTTTTTGTACTTTTCCCTTATATTTCTACTACCATTTGTTTACGTTATGTTAGAACGAAAATATCAATTGTTCATGTTATAAAATAGACAAAATGGAATAACATCTTTCACATGTTTTTGAATGTTATGTAAAGCACCCCATACACGTTTCAACTCAGTCGGTGGTTGTCCAAACCAAAGCGTGTATGGCTTTATCAGTTGTTTAGTTTGGCAGTTGTCGAGTTGGTTAAGGAAAAATTAAACTTTTGTTGTGTGTGTTCGAGTCTCTTCATAGGTCTCAAAATTTATATAGTATGTAGTGTTTTTGCAAAGAGAACGTTATATATTTTTAAAGTTGTCTATAACTTCATTAAATTTAATAGTTGAGTGGAAATCTTTCAATTTAGTTTATGAAGTGTGTTGGCAATATTCAATTCAGTTGAAAGACTCAATTCACAATTGAATTGAAACATGTATGGCCCGCTTAAGAAAATTAAGAGAAATTTCGAAAAAATTATAAAGGTTGAAATCTGCCTGCAATTGATTGTTTTTGGACTCAAAGTTTAAAAAGTTACTCTGTTAAAGCCACTTTGGTAAGTTTCTAGAAAGTAATATGAGCTTATTTATACGATAATTTAAAGTCTTTTTTTTTATAATACCAAAATCATGTTACGTTTTTACGACGATTTTTAAGTCATGTTTTTTCTTTAATTTAAATTGTTTTTAATTGTAGATTAAAAATTGATTTGCCTCTTTTCATCTTTTTGCTAATATCGATGTTAGTCAAATGAAAATAAAACAATTTTAGAAACATAACAAATGAGTCAAAAGGAAAGTAGGAAAAAAACATGAAAAATGTTTTTCGTTGTGACAGTTTTTCAGTACAACAAGAAATGCCGTTTAGACATGACTTTATTATTTATTTATTTATTTAACTATAGGATGCACAGCGTGGGCGGGGTAACGAAAACCTTATGCCCAGGATAGTAATAACAGTAATTTGCAGCGGCGCTGTGACTAACTATAACGACTTATGCCATCACATAAGAAGTTGGCGCATGGTTAACAAATGAGTACCTCAAAATAACTGTAAGCTAATGCAATTAGTTGAGCCTAATAGTTAACCAGTGAGAGCGAGACGCAAAACTCTCGAAGGCCAAACAACAACGACAAGCCAAACCGCACTTAAGAAACAATTACGATAATACGAGAACTGTTCTCCAGAGTAGAGCTGTACCTAAAATAAAACCAGCGAATTCTGACATAATTTCCAAATTTTAACAGAGTTTATTAAATATATAATGATTTTACCACATTCATCAGCAAATGTGGAGAGAATCTTCAGCTAGGTAAATTTTAACTACACAGAAGTCCGAATATACTCGTACATCGGTATACGTGTTTACGAGTAGGCATTAAATAATTTGAACAACTTGCATATACATATGTTTGTTTTCTCGTTAAATCTATTTGCATTTTAATATTCTGAAATGCATAATTTCTTTCAATATGTTGTTAATATTTTTAAAATTATTTATAAAAAAAGGCATAGTAATCAGAGTTTGAAGATTTGGAAAATAAAGTGCAGATTTTGCAGATTTTTTCATGAAAAATTCTTGAGATTTGCAGATTTTACCTCTTTAAATTCTGGCAACCCTGTTTATGAACAATATAATAAAGAGAGCAAAAGAGAATTATTTCACGAAATGCAGTTTGCACGCATGTGCATATGCATATGCTTGTATGTAAATAATTTTGTACGCTTACAGTTAACTATTTAAAGCAAAGGTAAAGAAATACAATTTAACGCAACTTTAAATATGTATGTATCAATATTTAGCTGTGCGTACATATAACTAAATATACAAATGATTTAAATAATGCAGGAGCGTATCATACGATTAACACACGTTTTTAACGCCCTGCTCAGTATTTGATGAAACCAGCTGGGTTTAGTGTATTATGAGTTATTATCATCATCTCAAAGCAATTTACAAATTGGCCCGCAGGTTGGTTCAAATGAGCATTAAACATGCTAAAGTCATATTTTATCATACAAGGTTTTCCTCTTCAATAGACAATAAATCGAAATGGAAGGAAATACGTAAAATTGGTATAGGTCACAAGTTCCACAGAACAAGCAACTTGGATGTTGAAGTCAACACCTTGAACTACCAGCGTGCCATTTCCAAATTGTAATATTTATGACGATCTTTGTTGTGTTCCTATTTAGAACCCCTTCAGTTTTCGTTGTGTTGATCAGTCTGAAATTTTGACTGGTTTGTTATCTGTCAAGACAAACGCAATAGGCTCAGATGAGTTAGAACCTTTGTTTTTAAAAGCACTAATACCTAAGATATTAATTACCGTACTATACACATATTTTTAATACCATTCTTCTTAAGTCTACCTAAACTGATTCAAATTCCTAAAAACAACAGCGAATTCAGGCCTATTGCCATTCTGCCATTTTTGTTTAAAGTTATGGAAAACCTTATTGCCAGTCAAATCAATCATCACCTAGAGCAGTGGTGCCCACAAGTTCTATATGGAAGTAAACACCAATACCTTTAAGGAAAAACTATTTTTATTTAACATTTTTTGTTGTAAAAAGCAAAACATTTACAAATACAAAATTCACAGCGATTATCAAGCTGTCGTCAATGTTTACCAGCAAAACATGCGAAAGTGTTGTTGCTTTGCTTTTGTGTGTCTGAAGTGAACAACGTCAAAAAAATATATAAGACGAAGTTGTTTGTGTATTTTTCATTGCTAGTACTGAGCGCAGCATTTGTTTATTAAAGAGTACAGTCCTATAGCTAAGCCCATTTACAAAAACAATTGAGTATCAAGCGCATAGGGCTGGGCACACTTGACCTAGAGTCAGGGCTGGGCAGTATTTGAAATACTTGTATTTGAAATACGTATTTGAAATACAAATACGTATTTTGTATCTGTATTTCAAATACACGACCGGAAAGTATTTAGTATTTTGTATTTCAAATACATAACTTAATAGTATTTTGTATTTCAAATACATGTGGCTCAAAAATACATTTTTACAAAATACATTAATTTATTACAATAAATTGAAAACAAGTTATTTCACAAAAGCTAAAACCGCTAGAAACTACAACCATTAAAATGTATATCATTTTGCAATACTGCAATTTGGCTTTCATTTAAACAGAGCTAATACATTTTACATTAATCGGGTGATATCAGTAAGAATTTCTATATATTTGCCACCAGCTTTGGATATACAGGGAAATAATTTTTATTATGGAAAACTTTAGGCTGCGATAGAGCTGTGTCGTTCATGCACGAACGGGTTAAATTGAACGGATCATCTCATTCAACGAAATGAGCCGGTCATTAAACTGACCACTTTTCGTTCAATAGTGAGCCGTGCAATTTGGATAGCTTTCGTTCAAATATTATAAATTTATCATTCTTTTTATGTCATGTTCTTTTGTTTTTGTTGTTTTGTTTAACAATAGTGGGGGTTTTTTTGTATTATATTATCCGAAATAAACCAAAAATAGAATATGAAATTAATCAAGATTGATCCCATCTAAATGGTTTTTATTTAAAATTATTTTCTCTTTTTTAAAACAATAAAATTTTATCACTTTTAATTTCGCCATTTCGTTTTGTTTATTTTAAAGAGCTGTGTTGAAAAATGATCGGAAAATTGTAGTGTCGGCACCGTGCCTTTCGTTCAAAGTGACCGATTGAACGATATGAATGAACGGATCAGTCTTTTGTAATTGAACAAAAGTGACCGGTCACTGAAATGAACGACCCGGCACAGCTCTAGGCTGCGAGAACCAGATTAAATCCACTGCAATATAATACTTTGAGGCATTTAAGTTGTATTTTAACAAAATTAATGGAGAGATTGGAAATAAGATTTAATGAGTTTTTCATGCTGACACCTGGAGCAACTATTTGCTCCAGGTGTCTAATAACTAATAATAATTGCCACATCGGTGTCATGTTTCCATCCTAGTTTGAAAATTAGCTGATTGCCAGAAAGCATCTCAGTAAAAGAGAGGCAAAAAATTCAAAATCTTGCAATAGATACCATGGAGAAAAATTGCAAAAACCGTGAAACCATGACTGGATGCAGAAGAAGTAGTAGTTGAGGTAAAGATAATGAAGATTTTATTGTTGTTTTGGACAATGCAGTGATCAACCTCGTAAATCAAATTTGGAACTTGAGCTTATCAGTTTTCAAAATGATAAAAGCAAGGAGCTTGCTATCCTGGAAAACTATCCAAGAATCAAAAATAAATGCATTTATAAAATTTGACAGCAGCTTGTATTCTTCAGGACCTGTAGAAAGATTATTGTTTGTCAGATAACTGATTGAAATATCTAGTTTTTATTAAAAGAAATACTTGTTTTGCCGAATGAATTTTTTATTTACTATCTATCAAATGCTAAATATTAGGTTTGTTCCTTTAATTTCTTAGTAAGTTTAGAACAATCATATGAATATACAACTTAGTTTAAGTGCATATGTAAAATAAAATATGTATCTAAGCCAGGCGAGTACATTTTTCTGAGACCAAATTACAAATATGTATTTGTATTTTGTATTTAAAATACACAACTTGAAAGTATTTTGTATCTTGTATTTAAAATACACTACTGTAAAGTATTTTGTATCTTGTATTTGAAATACATAATCTGTGTATTTTACCCAGTCCTGCCTAGAGTATAACAATTTTCTGTCTGATAGGCAATCGAGTTTCATGAGCAAGAAGCTGTACTACACAACCATGAAGTCGTTTTTTGTACTACTAAATCACAGTAAAGCATTTGATACGGTATCATAAGATCTTAATACTAAAGCTTCAAAAACTGATTCATTTTTCCAGATCAGCATGTAACCTTATACATTCCTATCTTATAAACAGGTCTCAGCGTGTTCATCTAAATAACAATATATGAAATGTACTTAACATTAGGAGAGGGATTCCCCAAGATTCCATACTAGGGCCTCTTTTATTCTGTATACGTATTAATGATTTGCCGGATCTTATAATTAATAGCAAGATTCATATGTATGCTGACGACGTGCAGCTTTACATGAGTTCACCTATAGGAAATTTAAGCTCGACCATAGACAATGTCAACAGCGATTTGAACACGATAAATTATTGGGCTAAGGCAAATGGTCTATCTATTAACCAAATTTGCTGTCAATTCAGCATCCAGCTTGGGTGTCGTCTTTAATAATCGTTTAACGTGGTCAAATCGCGTTAATGTCATTATAGGTAGGGTCTACAGTATGCTCCGTAACTTGTGGACTGTCATAGATTCTACCCCATTCACCATACGAATGCAACTTGCAAAAATTTATTTAATTTCCGCACTATTATATGGGTCAGAAATTTTTGTGAACTGTGACAGTTATGATAAACAAAAACAAAAAAAAAAAAAAAAAAAAAAAAAAATATATATATATATATATATATATATATATATATATATATATATATATATATATATATATATATATATATATATATATATATATATATATATATATATATATATATATATATATATATATATATATATATATATATATATATATATATATATATATATATTTATATATATGTATATATATATATATATATATATATATATATATATATATATATATATATATATATATATATATATATATATATATATATATATATATATATATTCCTAAAAGGGCGTCATGATCACACTTCACTATTTTCGTATAGAATATTTCAAGTGAAGTTTGAAAATCTCCTAAAAATTAAATGCCTAATTCCTGCACCAAATAATTACGTCAAAACAATTATGGACAGACAAACGGCCTCAATTCAACGACAGGCCTGGCAAAGTGCTTTTACAGTATGGCAATGCTCGATCCCATGTTGCGAAAGTTGTCAAAACTTACTGCCCGACCAGACGTTACTCGTTTGGACTATCACTTATTTCGATGGCGCACAGCCTGGCTAACCAGCTATTCCGGTCTTATGAAGAAACAAAAAATTGGCTAGATTCGTGAATCGCTTCAAACGATAACCAGTTTTCTCAACGATAGATTCGTACGTTGCCCGAAAGAGAAGCGAATGTAGAGGCCAGCGATGGACAATACTTTGTATTATAAATGTATAATATAATTTTATAATAGAGCTTCGAATTTCGGAAAAAACGGCGTACGCAAAGTTGTACACCTATGTTGTATATTGTTTTATCATGAAACACTTTTTAGACTCTCTGAGCATTTAGAAAAAGTATAATTTGTATTTTTTTATGAGCATTTTATTGCCGGCTTGCATCACTTAGTCAGTTTACATTCAAATTAAATTTACTTATGGTGTTCTTCCTTGGCGGGATGAGCTTCAATGTAAGCCAGAGCCTTTAAGATGGCTTCAGGGATGGGATGAGGTGTGGGAATAAGTTCACCGCTGGGCTGGTAACCATTTTCGTCGGCAACATATTTAAGTTCAACTTTCACACCTTCCGGGGAAAGCCAGAAAATGTCACCATGAATGTTGCCGTGAACATCTCCTGAAGCCTGTTGATGGATGTGATTGCTGGTATCCAAAAGAGAGTCGAAACCATCAGCTCTGACATCCGACTTCTGTGCAAGAACTTCAGCATGAACTTCTTCAGTGGAAACGGGAACAGCGCTGGCGTAGGCCACAAAGGCAGCAATAAGCAACTAAATTTAAGTAAAGAGATATTTAAATTTGCAAGAATTCATTTATTTATTTTCTTAAGCAAAAGAAAAAAAAAACTTACGAATTTGTACATTTTTGTTTTGTGTTTATTAAGTTGAACTTGTTAAACTGTGCCAACTGTCAAATTGTCAAATGCTTTTATACCCATTTTTGTGGTCTATTCCATTTTCAATAGAAAATCAATTAAATTCACACAAGAGTAATTTGTTTATTCTCTTGTTTTTCGAATTATTTCATCACAAATGGTTTTAAAGGCCAAATTCGTAAAATTGATGCATTTCTAGAAAATAAAGAAATTTCAATTATTGTTTATGACTCTCAAAGAAATTTAAATGTTAATTACTTATTGAGATTGTTATGTAAAAGAAGAATTCGAAATAAATTATTTATTTTTTCTGTTCAAATTGGTTTACTGTAGATGAAAACAGGTTTTCTTTGCTTTTGTTTATTTTTCTTCTGCCAAAACATTTAATGACTTGTGTAAAAGCAAGACCACAAATTTTGGTTTTGATATTTAATATTTAACAATTGTTTTAGTTAATTAATAAACATTTAAAGAAATTATTTTTTTCAATTGCATATTAATTGGGCTAAAATAAAAATCTTCAGTAATTGTTTTTAATAAAAAAAAATTTTGATAAAATAACGAAAAGAAGATCGAAAAAAATATTTGTGATTTTAATTAAAATAAACATTTAATTTTGTATAAATACTCTTAACAATTAAGCAAATGTTACAGTTTGTCCAAGAAATCGAAGCAAAATGTTTAAATTTGTAAGTACAGCAGAACAAAATTAACCCATTAAATGGAAATATTTTATCAGAAAGTTAAACAAAAAAAATGTTGATTTCTAAAACAGATCCTTCTTGCTGCCTTTGTGGTGTTTGTCAGTGCTGATGGTGGTTCCAGTGACGATGCTCATGCCGAAGTGATCGCCCAGGAGTCGGTAGTCAGAGTTGATGGTTTCGACTCTCTTTTGGATACCACCAATCACATCCATCAACAAGCTTCAGGTGATGTTCATGGCAATATTCATGGTGTTGTCGATTGGATTTCTCCAGAAGGTGTTAAAGCTGAATTCGTATATACTGCCGATGAAACCGGTTATCATGCCAGCGGTCCTCTTATTCCCACACCTCCTCCCATTCCTGAAGCCATCAAGCGGGCTTTGGCTTACATTGAAGCTCATCCCCACAAAGAGGAATCTCACAAATAGATTTTGTGAATACAAAGAATTTATGATTATAAATAACTTTTAACAGACACTGCCACTAAATTGCATCAAAACTGCAATACTCGTATATAAAATATTTATAATTTTTTGTTTTTCAATAAAATTAAATTAAAGAATAAATTTAAAATAGATCTTAAAATTAGCTGTGGGAATTTTTTTTGTCCAACTATTCACTAACAATCTGTTCCACTTTAATGAACGATAACATTGTCAAGTGATTTGAACAACATATGTTTTGACTCAGCTGTTTTGCTGGTCGGTGTTGGTTGTCCGGGCGGAATTACCGGGACAATTTGGTTTTTAACACGAGCACTTAAACTCGGTTAATAATTTTAATTATAACGCAAGCACTTATACGTTGTTCTATGATGGATGAAGAATATAAAACAATTGTATGTCTTGATTGCTTACTTATTACTTGATATATTTTTGATTATTTGTGAACTTAAATAGTATTTTATTGCTAAGTTGCAATATTAATATATCGTTATTAATATATCGTTGGGCTCATACATTTTCCCATGCGTGTACAAAATTCCAGGAAAAATTAACCCCAGATAAATGCAATGCAAATAATTTTTTAACGTAAAAGAATTTAAAATAAACAAAAAGCAAGCTTGAAACTTGATCAGAAGTTCAAGGTGTTTATTTTTTGTCATAATTTGCATTACTGTTGAATACAAAAAAAAAAAAAAAAAAAAAAAACTAAGAAAAAATACATAAGCTCAACAAAACTAAAAATTAAATGAAATTTAGCAATTTCGGGTTGTTGAACTAATTTCGTGCAGGCGGCATATGTACGTAGGTATAAATGTACAATTGTACCTATACACATATGAAAGAAATTCATTGTGAAGATCTGAACAACATACATAAGTGTACAACTTTGGTTCCGCCATATTTTTCCGAAAATCGAGGCTTTATTGTAAAAAACTGGTTATGCATTTTTTATTGTCCATCGCTGGTCCACCTTTATTGACCATCGCCGGCCTCTACATTCGCCCCTCTTTCGGGCAGAGTACGAATCCCTCGTGTGAAGTGATTCACGAATCTATCGAATTTTTTATTTCTTCATAAGATCGAAATAGCTGGTTAGCCAGGCTGTGCGCCATTGATCGAAATAAGTGATAGTACGAGAGAACAACGCCTGGTCGGGCAGTAAGTCTTGACAACTTTCGCAACCTGGGATCGAGCATTGCAATAATGTAAAAGCACTTTGCCATACCTCTCATTATATTGAGGCCGTTTGTCTTTCCAAGCTCGACTCAAATGCATTAATTGCTTTCGATAACGATCGGCTATGACTGTTTCAGTTGGTTTTAATAACTCATAATACAGCACGCCGAACTGGTCCCACCAAATACTGAGCACGACCTTGGAACCATGAAATTTCGGTTTGGCTGTCGACGTGGAAGCATGCACGGTATATCCCCAGGATTTTCTGCACTTAGGATTACTGCGATGAAGCCATTTTTTGTCGCCAATCACAATGAAATGCAGCAATTTTTTCCGTCTTTGTTCTGCAAGCAGCTATCCACAAGCAACAAATGCCGTTTTATATCTCTCGGCTTCAACTCATATGGCATTCAATGGATTGTTGCATTACTCCCAATAATTCTGGCAATTTTTGTTGTGCTTGACACCAGTCTTGGTCAAGTAATGCATGCTTTCAATTCTGCTTCTTCGCAAACTGTCTCTCTTATACCTCATTGCTGGTCTTCGACGTTAAAATCATCGTTCTTGAAGCGTTGAAACTACTCTCGGCACATTCTTTCCCTAATAGCAGCCTCGCCACAGGCATTAAAGAGCATTCGATGACCGTGAACCGGCCGGTACATTCTCAAGATTTTCTGTGCTTGGAGTTATAGTAATGAGTACCTTTTTCGTCCCCAGTTACAATGCGATACAGAAATCTATAATGTCTTTGCCTTGCAATCTACTTTTCACAAGCAAACAAATGCCGTTCAATATCTCTCGACTTCAAACCCTATTCCTTGTTTAGTCATTTTGAAATGGCTTGTTACGACACTCTTAATGATGCTGCCAATACTGGTTGCATTTAAAATGAGTCTTGATCAAGTAATGCTCTCTTCCGCCGCTATGCTGGTCTTTGACGTCAAAAATAGCGTTGTCAACTCGATGCGCTTCCCAACGTTTTTGGTGCTTTTTAAAATTTTTTGTGCGAAAAATTCATTAGCCGGTACGCTTTGTGCTTTTTTTAAATTTTCGGTGCGATTTCTAAATTTTGATGGCATCAAACCATATTCAACACGACTTCTTTTTTTAATGTAAGAAAAAATTTATGCAAGTGTCCAAAATTTTTACGTATCATTTTGTAGAGCATAATTAGAACACGAAGTAATAATGTGGAAAACGTACCATATCATATGCCAGATAATCTTGCTGTTGTACTCGAATACATATTCTCAAAAAAGAAAAAAACATTCCCGTTTATAAAATTTGCTGCTTTTAGATAGTCTTTTGCTATTAAACGATCAAGCCAAGTTTGTCAAATATTGCAATAAAAGCAGACACTCTTTGTATTTATAAACACACACAAGAAAAAATCAACCATATGACAATATTCTGAGTGCAAAATACTATTATTGAATTATATGGTTGAACACAAACACATAATATGGTTTCAATCTGAAATTTATTTGAAAAGCTAAATACAGCCAAGAACCAAAACTATACATTTGATCAAAACTATACATTTGATCAAAACATATATTTGATCAAAGTTATAACAATTGTATCATGACTAACATTGTTATTTTTTAAAATTAATATCTTACTGTCATGTCAAACCATATAATATAATCACTCCCAACCATATTATTGGAAAATTTTAAATTGTATTGTCACGATTAATCGCAATAGTGTTGAACGTCACATTACATTATGATTACATAACACATACACATACATATAAATAACTTTTCTAATAAAACCACATGCTTTTGATTTATTCTATCAGCCATGTCACAGAGCTTAATTCCGTTCGGAATCGGAATTGTATTCTTTTTTACTTCTTAAAAAACGAAAAAAGATAACACTTTTCGGAATGAAATTATTTCTAATTGCAAGAATGAAACTAGTATTATCTTATAGAATTCATTTCATTCCGCAAAAATTATAAATTTTAGTTTTTTCAAGAATTAAAAAACCGATTCAATTCCACTTCCGAACGGAAGTGAATTCTGTGACATGGCCGTATATAAATATATTTTATTTAAACTCGAGCTAGACGAATGATACCAACCCATCATCATATAATATTAGAAATATATTTGATAGCCAATATATTAGCAAAAAAAGATCACAATTATTAGAAAATTTTTGTAAAATCTTGGCCTTTGATCTGGCCCACATATGTCTATCAGTCGTGTCACAGAACTTAATTCCGTTCGGAAACGGAATTGAATTCTTTTTTTTTACTTCTTCAAAAAACGAAAAAATTTTTCGGAATGAAATTTTTTTGATTGCAAGAATGAAACTAGTATTATCTTATAGAATTGGTTTCATTCCGAAAAAGTTTTAAATTTTCGTTTTTTGAAGAATTAAAAAACCTATTCAATTCCATTTTACAAACCTTTTGTAAAGGGTTGTTAAATTTCAAAGGCCGATGTTGATTTTGAATTTTACTATGATATATTGGTATTATTCAATTATGTATGGAACAAAATATCGGCCAAATGGGCGCCGCGACCACGGCGACACACCTCCATCCGATGGTCCAAATTTTCGATGACCCTGAGGCATAATGGAGGTTCTATGCCGTTAATGTGCCGAATTATCTCATTCTTTAGCTGTTGAATTGTTGCTGGCTTATCGACGTACACATTTTCTTTCAAATAACTCCAAAGAAAAAAATCCAACGGTGTCAAATCACATGATCTTGGTGGCCAATTGACATCGCCATTACGTGAGATAACACGGCCATTGAATTTGTTGCGCAAAAGAGCAATTGTTTCGTTAGCTGTGTATCAAGTGGCACCGTCCTGCTGAAACCACATATCGTCTACATCCATATCTTCCAATTCGGGCCATAAAAAGTTCGTTATCATCTCACGATAGCAGACACCATTCACAGTCACTGCCTGACCGGCCTCATTTTGGAAAAAATACGGCCCGATGATACCGCCAGCACATAAACCGCGCCAAACAGTCACTCTTTGTGGGTGCATTGGTTTTTCGACAGTCACTCTTGGATTCTCATTCGCCCAAATGCGGCAATTCTGTTTATTGACGAATCCACTGAGGTGAAAATGTGCCTCATCACTGAAGATGATTTTCTTCGAAAATTGATCATCATTTTCATAATAAGTCTGGATAACTTTAACACGTTGTTGGATTGTGTATCTCTCCATGGTTCAAATTGAGTAAGTCTGAAATAGAGAAATATCAAATAAAATTCGGAAAAAAAAATTTGGCGTTTAGGTGTGGTTCACATTCAACATCGGCCCTTGAAATTGAACCACCCGATATATATAGATGTTTTGTGTGTTTGCGGAAATATCCGCTTAAAAAACTTTTTCATTATCATGTTTTTAAATAAAAAAAAATATACTTTTCATAAAAAAAAAATTTAAATATAAAGAAAAATTCTAAATTAGGTGCGTTTTTGTTAAAATAACGCGTTTTTTTTCTCCATTTTGGTGCGTTTTGAAATTCCAAAGTTGACAACGCTGGTAAAAATCACCGTTCTTAAAGAGCTTAAACCACTCTCAGCTGTTTCTAAGCTTTTCAGATAGACATTTTTAGTTTGAAATAAAGATTTATACGAGTATTTTATTTTTCCTTGTATCACATTCACTAATGGCAAAATTAAGCACTTTTTTAAACTGGTTGCTCTATGTAACTTACACATATGTATGTAAATTTTTTGTGGAACTTGTATTGGGGTATAAGAGTGTTTTAAAGAGCAAATTCGAGGTCAGATGAACCAAACTTCTAGTTTTACTAATGCCTGGAAAAGAAAATAACAAAATAAAAGGCTAAAAAGCAAACATTTTACGCACAAGCTCAGGTACACTTGAGCTTTTGACGGCCAGAGATCAAGAGGAAAGCTTTGAACCCCAAATAGTAAAAAAAAGAAGGCAACCAAACTTAGTGTTTTTAAAAATTTTCAAAAATGTATTCGAATATTAAAATAGACTTTTATTTAAAATCATGATTTTGACTTATTGCTTGTACATACAGATGTGTATAATAAATCCGTTCTTTTTTGTTTTAAAGAAAGCACAAATAAATTTATTTTTTCACTAAAACAATCTTAAAATCTAAGATTATGATGATGATATCGATGATGTTGTTGGTGATGCCCGAAATAGTGTTGATGCTCGTGATGTTGCTGATGCTGGTCAGAGTGTTGGTAGTGGTGATGCTCATGAGTGTCTTCTTCATGGGGATGTTGTTCATTATACCTTAAAGATTTTAAAATTGCCTCTGGAATTGGTGGTGGGGTGGGCAAAATAGAACTTTCCGGACGATAGCCATTTTCATCGGCAACATAAGTCAATGAAACGTGCTGACCTTCAGGTGAAATCCACCCGAAACCACCATGAATTCGCCCATGCTCATCACCACTAGCTTTGCTGCTAGCACCATTCGAGGTTACAGAATGATAATCAAAACCATCAGAACGAACATTAGAGGCGGCAGATAAAACTTGAGCCTGATTATCATTGCTGAAAGCGGGTACAGATCTGCTGGAACTTTGGGAGTAAGAAACACTGGCATGACCAAAATCGATGCGTTTAGCGCAAGCCATAGACAACAAGATGCAGATAACGATCTATATATACATTTAAGAAGAAAATTAAAAAGAACAAATATTTTTTTTTCCTGTTTTTACTCATATCTCTTAAGTCTTGTTTACTGGGTAATACAACTGCTTAGACCTGTCAAAAATTTGTGTAGAATGCAGCAAATCTTACCATGTAAAAGCAAAATGCACGGCTGCCAATTTAGCGCCTTTCACGCTAGATTTAGCATTTTTTCGCCTCAGCACTTTTTTAAAGAAATCCGCTAAAACAGCGTTTTTTTATTTAGTAACTTTTTGCGTAACTTATATAAGCTGTAGTAGATTATGACAATTTAGAACGTGATATTGACGTATTGAGTGAATATTGTTATCTGGTATAATTATATAAAAGTCGGCCGAAAAATCATTATTAAAATTTGCGGAAAATAATTCGTTTTCTAGACAGTTTATTCTAAAATATTGGCTGTGATCTGTAACTTTGGCGAGAAGTTCTCGCGTCGAAAACTTGTGAAGCAAATTATTCCATCGTTTCTCGAAAAGTGAGAAAAAACTGCGTCTATAACTCATGTCGAAAACTATCCAAAGCGATTACGTCGTTACGTTAGAAATGTCTGAAAATATAAAACGATGCCGACATGCAATTTTAAAAATGAAAGCGCCAGCCACCATTAGTACCGCCGCCGCCGAGCAAAAACTACTAAAGTTAAGAAATTTTGTTCGACGGCGTCATAATATAACCGCCGGCTATTCTAGAAAATGTATGGTATGGCTCTAACGTTTACATTTTATTTACAAATACATACTTACATACATACGTATGCACGAAATTTTGTAAAATTAAAAAACAATTTCAATTTGTGAATTCTGAAAAAAAAAATGTATAAAAGTATTACAATATACATTGTTGGGTCGGAAATTGTAATTGTAGAAATTACAAACTTAAGTCTTGTGTGAGGGTATGAATAAATCATTCTAAGCTGTCTAAATATATACATATGTATATATATATATATATATATATATATATATATATATATATATATATATATATATATATATATATATATATATATATATATATATATATATATATATATATATATATATATATATTAAACGTAATTTAGCAGCAAAATACTTATTTTTTCAGTATTATTATTCATTTAATGATAATTATTGTTATTTGAAATACTATCTCACAGCCTTTTTATTTGCGAGAAATAATGACAGTTGAAAGCGGGAAGTTTTTTCGCAGACACAATTTTGATGGGATCGTTGGAATCCCGCTTGCGAGCTGTAAGAAACTAGTACAGCGTCAACTTTTTCAGACCGCTCAAGACAGATGGTCTAATGAGGGTACCTGTCGAATATCAAGGCTGACATGGCCCAGATATGATAACAAGGGCTTGCCCCGACGGAGGTTGCGTTCTGCTGTGGCGGTTCTGACGGAACATTGCCCCATAGGGACGCAGGCAAGGAGGTTAAATCATCCATTTAATGACTTCTGTAGAAGTTGCAGAGACGAGGAGGAAGAAGAGAGCGTTGAGCACTTCCTCTGTCAGTGTCCAGCTCTTTCTTATTTAAGGGTAATGTACCTAGGCAGACCGATGCTGCATGATTTGACGGAGGTATCGGAATGCTATGTAAGTTGATTGGACGATGTCGGCATCGTTTTATATCCGATCCTCGGGTTGGTTCTAAGCCAGTGATATGTAGATCTACTGAATACATATCATATCCAGGCAACACAACGGGACCTGACTGGACCCAAGTCGGCTAGCTTTATAATAGCTGGCAGCCTGTTAAACCTAACCTAACCTACAAACACAGTCTTTCAATAAAATGGCAAGTAATTTCCTTACGTGACAGCTATTACTCACCAAGAAAAGTCATAGCTGAGGTTTAGTGAGAAAAGCAGCTGTTTGTTTCAATTGAGGTTTAGTGAGAAAAGCAGCTGTTTGTTTCAACTTTGTTTCATTTTACACGTTTCAGTCGAAAAGTTTTTCGTGACGAGAGTTACAGAGCACAGCCACTGGTTCAACTTTGTACTTTAGAAAGTAAACTCTAAATATATTCGACTCTTATATATTAGACTCTTATATCTTATAATTAAAAACAGCGCAACTAAATTGGCTTATGGGCAGAAATTCGACATTGAAGTTGGGCTGCATATAACGCAATTTTAAAGCCTATATGGTGCTACGGAGTTCAAGTATGGGGAACCGCCGCAACATCTAACATTGAAACAATTCAAAGACGACAAAACCAAATTCTTCGTACGATTACTGCAGCTCCATGGTACGTAAAAAAATCACAAATCCACAAGGATCTGTGTGTTCCTCTTGTAAAAGATGAATTTTCAAAGTACGCAACAAGGTATATCAGTAAGCTGGAACTTCACCCAAATCCTCTTGCACGCAGCATACTTAATTTTGGCGGCCACTCTCGGTTGAGAAGAAGGGATACCCTGGCCACCATCAGAACGTTAAATAGGTGATTCTACCGATGTTATTCACGCAAAATGAAACTTTTTTGTCTAGCAGTGGCTGGACTTAAATAACTTTTATATTTAGTATTAAGATTTGAATACTTATTGTTAGTTCATATTTTGAAGATTCAATAAATAAATGAAGGAAAAAAAGACTCTTATATCGCTTAACCAAATAATTTCCATTTTAATATTGTTTCAACATTTTTTAATTTATTTCAACTAAACCTTAAAATTTTGCCTATTTGTTTATTCTGCTTTTTTTGTGAATATATATTGTGTAGCGGCTTTTAGCGCTTTTTGGGTAGGTTAACGGCACGTTTTGATAGCCCTGGCAAAATGTATTCAGAGAGAGAGAGAGAGAGAGAGAGAGAGAGGGAGAAATCCGAATACAAACTTTAATAAGGTAAATTGTCATTTTCTATTTTTATTTGAATTATTTTTATGCTCACAAATTAATTTTTATATGTTGTAATCACTATTACCAGAAATGCAGATTAATTTTCATTTTGCAGATTTTTCCAACTCAGATTTTAAAAACTTTTAATAATAAAGTAACTTTTTGTACTTTTTTCCTTATATTTCTACCACCATTTATCTACGTTATGTTAGAATGAAAATATCAATCGTTCATGTACAAAATAGGCAAAATGGAATAACATCTTGCACAGGTTTTTGAAAGTTATGTGATAAAATTAAGCGAAATTTTTAAAAAATTATAAAGGTTGCAAGCTACCTGCAATTGATTGTTTTTGGACTTGAAGTTCAAAAAGTTACTTTGTTAAAGCAATTTTGGCAAGTTTCTAGAAAGTAATATGAGGTTATTTATACGGTAATTTAAAGTACTTTTTTTTATAATACTCTTTTAAAGTTGCTACAAAAATCATGTTACATTTTTACGACGATTTTTAAGTCATGTCTTTTTCTTTTTCTTTAAATTAAATTTTTTTTTAATGTCAATAAAAAATTCGTTTGCCTCTTCATCCTTTTGCTAATACCGATGTCAGTCAAAGGAACATAACTGTAAACTAATACAATTAGTTGAGGCTAACCGTTAACCAATGAGAGCGAGACGTAAAACTCTCGAGGGCCAAACAACATCTGTATCTAAAATAAAACCAACTAATTCTGACATAATTTTCAAATTCTAACCGAGTTTAAAAAAATATGTAATGATTTTTACCACATTCATCAGCAAATGTGGAGAGGATCTACAGCTAGGTAAATTTTAAAGACACGGAAGTTCGAATATACTGTACATCGGTATACGTGTTTAGGCATTAATTTTAACAACTTCTATATGTTTGTTTTCCCATTAAATATATTTGCATTTTAATATTCTGAAATGCGTAATCTCATTCAATATGTTGTTAAAATTTTTAAAATGATTTGGTAATAAGGGCATATAAATATGAGCTTGAAGATTTTTTGAAGATTTGCAAAATAAAGTGCAGGTTTTGCAGATTTTTTCATGAGAAATTCTTGAGTTTTGCAGATTTTACCTTTTTAAATTCTGGCAACCCTGGTTGTAATTCAGAATGAACCACCAAATTCACTTTCAAAAATGTAAAAAATACATTTGACGTACATGTCTCACTTTGTTATCAGTACCAAAAACAACTATCATATGCCGTAGCGTAGCCACGTTGCAGACGTTACTGCACCTCAGTTGCTATACGAGTATTACAACATTTACAAAAACACCAAGCAATATTCTTGCCTTGTAATTTTTAGACATGTTGGAAAAGAATAAAACTCCACGCGCTGAAACATGCCCAAGAAAAATGGTTCAAGGAACCTGTGGCCACACATTAATTCTGAGAGAAGGTGGGAGCTAATAAATCTGCCCAGATCTCGCCTGAGAGTCACTGTAGTAGTCATCGCTGGACATTGTCCGTTTGTGAATCATACCAGGAGACTAGGCCTATCCTATAACAACTTCTGCAGAAGTTGCCCAGACGAGGAAGAGGAGGAGGAGATCCTTCATCTCCTCGGTACATGCCTGACATTGGAGTATCACCGTCTAAGATATCTAGGCGAGCGGAGCTTTAACAGCCTATCATGTCTGGCCTCGGTCAATCCGACCACGCTAGCCTCTTTCATAAGAAGCAGCGCATGGCTAATACAGCAGCATGTAACGCCATACTAAGCGGTTCCCACCTTTCCTTTCCAACCCCTCCCATCCATCTCCTCAACTCACATTATATCCCTCTAACTTTTATTCTTCACTTCACCATCCCACTTTTCAGGCAATCACAACCGGAACGACTTCAGGATTTAAGTCAGCTGGAGAACCCTGGGCTATTTCATTTTATGTAAAAAAGAACAATAACCATCCGTACAAGAAACATTGAAAAACTCACAAACATCACATACGAGTAAACATGATGGAAACATCACATAAATCCAAATGTATATAAAAATTAGTGTGATGTTACTTACCACAACACAAGCAGGCGAATTGTGTGACATATTTGGTTAGAAATCATTCAAAATAGTGAGTGCTTTTCATATAATATTTCTTGCCAAATAGCTTATGATGTGGAAACATCACATAACTGAAAGTTCTCAATAACCGGATAAGTATGGAATATAACAAAATCATACGATTTCGTGTCTTTCAACTTTTGTGATATTTATGGGATACGAATAAGTGATGCGTCTAGCAGTTTTGTTGAAATACTCTCATAATATTGAGTATATTTCATACAAATCTTCTACGCGTATCATTCGTTGGTTATCCATAAACACTACATTAGTTGTCAGTTGTAAAAGTCAACGACGGAGTAATATATGTCCCGGCCTATAATACTCACATTATAACATATTAAAATATTTATAACACACTTTTGTTCCCTTTTTTATGCACGGAAGAATTTCATAATATTTTTCAGTTGCAGTATCTTGTATTACCGTGTAAACGCACCTTTATCAATTTATTGTTTTCACTTACAAATTTTAGCATTTTTTGAGCAGTTTTTTTGAAATGTTTATTATTTTTTTATGTTGAACTCCGAGCTGATGCTTGTGCTAAGACTTTTATTTTACATCTGATTGAATTCGATTATTTATAATAATTTATAAAGCATTTGAAGCTTTACATGATTTTAGGTGCTCTCTTTTGGGGTATCCCAAACACCCATTCGTCACATCAATAACCTTGACTTACATACGAGTATGCCGCATCTTTTGTTAAAGGAAGCTGCACAAATTGGCAACATTTAGGCTTTTGTTCAAACAAAAGTAAAAAGGCTTTATAAAAACGAGTACATATGCGAGGGCTGATCAGAAAATAACGATTATTTTCAATTTTTTCAAAAAGTATTTATTTATTCATCAATAACTATCATGTCCTCTTTAAAGTAATCCCCCTCAGATGTAATACGCTTGTGCCAGTGTTTTTCCCATCCTTGAAATACTTTTGAAACGCGATTTTTGGTATCGCCAAAAGCTCCTGTTTCGATTTTTCTTTTATCTCCTCAATCGTATCAAAACGCGTTCCTTTCATAGGTGTGTTCAGTTTTGGGAAGAGGAAAAAGTCAGCGGTGTCCAAGTCCGGTGAATACGGTGGTTGAGGCATGATCACGATTTTGTTTTTGGCCAAAAACTCACGCACAAGCATCGATGTGTGAGCTGGTGCGTTAAGCTTTAAACACATAGACGACAGCAGACAGCAAGCAGCAATCTGTCAAAAACAAAATACATGTGTTTAAATGCATACGATTATTTTAACGACATCACAGCAGCATGACTTCACAACAGCATTTGCTGCTGCTGTCAACTTTGACTAATTTCTATTTTCGTAAGCAGCAAAATGTAAATGCAGTGCTGCCACTATAAATATAAGTTGGCAGCAATAATAACTAAAATTTGTTCGAAATATTTAATAGAAATAAACATCACATAAATCAAATAAACAAACAAATTGATTAGTTTTTACAGTTTTACGTGATATTATTACGTTTTCAGTTAGTAATTTTAGTCTTATTCATGTAAAATATATATGTGGCACCTCTGAAATTTGCATTGTTTAAATACACATTATGCTGCTGCTGTCTTTAAAATAATTATGTTGATGATGAGATGGCAGCATTTGAAGCTAACTTCATTTGTACTCGTGAAGTTGTGAAGTCTGCTGTCGTCTAAGTGTTTAGAGCTTTATCATGGTGAAAAATCCGCGATTGTTTAATTCTGTGCGTTTCTAACGAATGGCTTCGCACAAACGGCACATAACTTCAAGGTAGTAATCCTTATTGACCGTACGACCTTGTGGCAAGAATTCATGACGTACTAGGCCATTGCTGTCGAAGAAAACACCGAGAAAAACCTTCACACTTCACCGAACTTGACGTGCACTTTTCGGTCTTGGCTTTTCTGGACACTTTCATTGGAATAATTGGGCTTTGGTTTAAATTGGGCTTTGGTTTAAATGGTTGACGATGTTCAGCAGCTCCTGAGCGAAGTCCATGCGACGTTGCTTTTGCTCAAAATTTAGTAAATTTTAGAAAAAAATCGAAGAGCACACCAAAACACGACTAACGTTTTTATCTGTCAAAAACAAACTGACAATCCGAAATGGCTGATATTGCCAACATATATAACAGACATGTGTACCAACATAACAAAAAAAAAAAAAAAATGCGAAAACCGAACATATGTAACCCACGAAATTTGAAAATGCCGGTTATTTTTTGTATCAGACCATGTATATGTACGAGTATATAAAAAATGAAATTAATAACAATAGGCCTCTTACTGATGAATCTATTGATAAATTTATTTCAGTTATTTGAAATCTTTTCAATAAAATGTTATACGAGTAAAAGAAAATATAATTTGCTTTTCAAAAGCAAAAGCTTTGAGATTTACGGCCTTATTTATAAAAACATATTTTGTGTTTATCAAATCCCTAATTGACAAATTTTGTACAGACATTTGCGTTTCAAAAACATAAAATATTTTTAATGAATAAAGCTGTTAAATTTCTGGTGTCTCAATAAATATAGCTGAAACAACAAAGTTTAATTTGCATATTATCCAGATAAAAACATAAAAAGTTATAAAGCGAATGGTTTGATTACATTTGTTGAGTGTTAGAAAGTCTATCAAAAACTATAACAATTACACCATTTCGATATGTGGTTATAAAGACTAGCTATTAATTAAATTTTACAAAGTTTACACTGTTAGACCACTGAATAGGACCAGTGTCGAAAATTTTTATTTTTCATATTTATATGACCCTATTTCATTACCAGAACTGCTTTTGAGCACAAAAAAACTGTATAAGTTCGCTTACGCGATATTTTCATGAAAAACCCGATTTGGGCTATATCTCGGGTGTATATGGACCGATATCGAAAATTTTAATTTTTCATATTTATATAACCCTTTTTCATTACCAGAACTGCTTTGAGCACAAAAAAGTTGTTTAAGTTCGCTTACGCGGCATTTTCATGAAAACCAGGGTCTAGGCTATATCTCGGGTATATATAGACCGATATCGGAAATTTTCATTTTCCATATTTATGTAACCTAATTTCATTTCCAGAATTGCTTTTGAGCACAAAAAAGTTGTTAAAGTTCGCTTACGCGGCATTTTCATGAAAACCCGGGTCTAGGCTATATCTCGGGTATATATAGACCGATATCGGAAATTTTCATTTTCCATATTTATGTAACCTAATTTCATTATCAGAACTGCTTTGAGCACAAAAAAGTTGTTTAAGTTCGCTTGCGCGACATTTTTATGAAAAACCCGATTTGGGCTATATCTCGGATATATATGGACCGATATCGGATATTTTCTTTTTTCATATTTATATGACCCTATTTCATTACCAGAACTGATTTTGAGAACAAAAAAGTTGTTTAAGTTCGCTTACGCGACATTTTCATGAAAAACCCGATTTGGGCTATATCTCGGGTATATGTATATGGACCGACATGGAAAATTTTCATTTTTCATATTTATATGACCCTATTTCATTACCAGAACTGCTTTTGAGCACAAAAAAGTTGTTTAAGTTCGCTTACGCGACATTTTCATGAAAAACCCGATTTGGGCTATATCTCGGGTATATATGGACCGACATCGGAAATTTTCATTTTCCATATTTATGTAACCTAATTTCAATACCAGAACTGCTTTTGACCACAAAAAAGTTGTTTAAGTTCGCTTAAGCGGCATTTTCATGAAAACACCGGTCTAGGCTATATCTCGGGTATATATGGACCGATATCAGAAATTTTCATTTTCCATATTTATGTAACCTAATTTCATTACCAGAACTGCTTTTGAGCACAAAAAAGTTGTTTAAGTTCGCTTACGCGGCATTTTCATGAAAAACCTGGTTTGGGCTATATCTCGGGTATATATGGACCGATATCGGAAATTTTCATTTTCCGTATTTATGTAATCTTATTTCATTATCAGAACTGCTCTTGAGCAAAAAAAAAGTTGTTTAAGATCGCTTACGCGACATTTTCATGAAAAACCCGATTTGGGCTATATCTCGGGTACATATGGACCGATATTGGAAATTTTCATTTTTCATATTTATGTAACCTAATTTCATTACCAGAACTGCTTTTGAGCACAAAAAAGTTGTTTAAGTTCGCTTACGCGGCATTTTCATGAAAACCCCGGTATAGGCTATATCTCTGGTATATATAGACCGATATCGACAATTTTCATTTTCCATACTTATATAACTTTATTTCATTACTAGAACTGCTTTTGAGCAAAAAAAAAAGTTGTTTAAGATCGCTTACGCGACATTTTCATGAAAAACCCGATTTGGGCTATATCTCGGGTACATATGGACCGATATCGGAAATTTTCATTTTTCATATTTATGTAACCTAATTTCATTACCAGAACTGCTTTTGAGCACAAAAAAGTTGTTTAAGTTCGCTTACGCGGCATTTTCATGAAAACCCCGGTATAGGCTATATCTCTGGTATATATGGACCGATATCGACAATTTTCATTTTCCATACTTATATAACTTTATTTCATTACTAGAACTGCTTTTGAGCAAAAAAAAGTTGTTTAAGATCGCTTATGCGACATTTTCATGAAAAACCCGATTTGGGCTATATCTCGGGTACATATGGACCGATATCGGAAATTTTCATTTTCCATATTTATGTAACCTTATATAATTACCAGAACTGCTTTGAGCAAAAAAAAGTTATTTAGCTTCACCTATGCGACATTTTCATTAAAAATCTGATTGGGGCTATATCTCGGGTATATATGGACCGATATCTGAAAAAAAATTTTTTTGTCTTTTAGTCACCATGCTTAATAAGTGTGTGAAGTTTGAAGCAAAACGAACAACTTTTGTTTTCAAAAATTTTCATACAAAACTGCAAAAAAAAATGGCTTTTTTCGGAATTTTGAATATATCTCAGCTATACGTGGACCGATATTACTGAATTTCAATAGCAAACCCATGAATCGATGGGGTAAAAGAATGGTGAAAGAAAAAAGTTTCTAAGTCTAATGGTTTTCTCAGAAACGGTATTTCAACAGCGGACAGACGGACAGACGGACATCGCTTAATCGACTTTTCCATTAATTCTGATTCAGAATATATATACTTTATAGGGTCGCAAAAAAAAACTGTAGAAATTACAAACGGAATCACAAACTTATATATACCCTTTACATTTTTGTGAAGGGTATAAAAAGTAATAATAGTGTCAAGTTAAAAGAAATTGTGAAAAAAAAGTTCAAATTCTTATTTTAGATTAAAAATTTTGCTATAATAATATCTCTTTTCACGAACTATAAAAAAGGGCAAAAAAGTGATAAAGTGCTTTTGTTGACCGTGTTAAAATAATAAAGACATACGTGTACCCTACCGTGTAACAATCGGGCCGTCAAATGTACATTGTAACAGTATGTCTTAACGGCTTTTCATGTCTGACGTAGACGGGCAGTGGTATGCATCAGAGATCTGCACCGGTGCACCGCAATCATAAGTACACAGGTTGTTTACCCAATCATTTCCCTATTCGGGTATCTTAAACACTGTTAAAAATTGAAAAAATCTTTCGTCCGTTTGTGAAATGTTAATACATAAAAAACTTATTCAATCACTTTCATATCTTGGATACTTTTTTAAGAGTAAAAGTAAGAAAAATATTCTGAGTATTTTCTATTTTCGTTTCTAATCATTTTCTTAATATTACATACATGACATCGTCACAAAATCAACTTGTAAAAACAACGCTCTCGACAAATTCTTTTGTTGTGTGTATGCGTCACCTTTTATTTAACATTAACTGGAATCGCGGCTGCCAGGTTTAATAATTTACAAGCATCTTGACGATTTCGAAAGTAACATACTGAATGATGATTTTAAGATTGTTTTTGCTGAAAAGTTTGTAACGAAAATTCATTCCAAACAAAATTGTTTCCACAATTGGTTATATGTATGTGTAACTGTGCATTTATTGGGGTTATGGATTAAAACCAAGTGTTTAAACTAAGTTTGAACAATACAAAAAATAATCATGTAACTAAAACTGTAATCCACTACGAGTCATCTGGTAACTCTAAATATTTTTCGCTATTGCGGGAGGTGAAATTGTGCAGCAGAACGTTTATGGTGGTTTTCGAAATTCATCAGGTACTTTTTATAACGTAAATTGACAGCGATTATTACTTGAATATTAGCAGCATCGCTACACGAAAGTTAAATTTTTTTTACTGTAGGGAACTTATATTTTTATATCCATTTTAATACATTTATATATCCTGGAATAATAATATAATTATATATATTATTATATATAGCCGATAAGACAACCCCAATATTCAAGAGTAATAAACGTTGTGTATAAGAAAAATAGAGTATTTACGCATTGTAACTGCTTTAACCTTCCTTTTCAATCCCGAAACAGAGGGCATTTGGGTAAATCGGCAGTAAGCTTATGTAACGTATCATTTTGAGAAATACTTACTCGTATCAAAAATAGGTTACTGTAATGCGGGTAAATAAGTAATATTATAATAATTATAATGAACATGCAAATATGCTTAACATTGTACTTAGATTTATATAATATATGTATATTTCTAGTAGAATTTGTATTATTTTATTAGAAATATTAATCGAACAAATTAACGAGAAAGGTTGTACTCAATAATTTCTGCCTGCATTAATATGTTATTAAGTTAACAGCGTGTGACAGTATTTGTTTAACAGAGTTGAGTTAACATTTGATCCAAATTATACTTATTTTACATAACCAAAACCAACAGTAATTTTAAGCAAATAATAAGCAATAAATTTGTTGAACGAAAATGTGGATTAACTCACAGATGGGTTGTCCCATAACTTCGGGCAGGTGTAGCAACTTGTTGCATTAAGATCTTTGTAATTTTTTTCCCCCTCCTGGTGAGTACACATTTTTTGTATCAAACGAAGTTCATTGCTTATTGCTACACTCATGGCTAATAGAATAAGTCCTTTCTAGTATAAATTATTAGAACATTTATAGTCAGTAAGTTATTTTTTATTATTAGATTATATATGTATGTGTAGGTTTACACATATATAATCTATCTCTATTGTTTTCTTAAGGGCTCTGTTGTCATTAGAATTTTAAGTTGCCCTTTCTCACAATTAGACATACTGCAAATAATTGAATTATTAATTGAATTTGACCCTTTAAGGATAAAATTTAGTATTGCCTATTAACTAGGCTAGAAAAAAAAAGAACTCCAATAAAGTATTGTTTTAAAATGAAAAAATAGAAATCATGAGGAACTAAGCCTATAAATATTTGCTTTCTTTGATGGGATGATGAAGGAGTAGCGTACAAAAAGGGACTTTATTGAACGATATAGCGCCATTAAAGTCGAAGGTAGGGAGGGTATAGAGGCGCAAATCTTTGCAATTTCACCTGGCAAAGATTATACAGCTCTTAAAGGAAGGAAACTTCTTTTTTTGTTTTGCAGTGTCGTTGAACTATGCATAGATATATCCCATTATATTTTATGAATGTCTACGGATCAACATTAGATTTTCTTCATTATTATAGCTTAAGGGAGTCTATAATAACATTTATGTAAGTTTCCAAAAATCTATTGACTACAGAGTATTCAGAGAACAAGAACCCCCCCAACCGACTGACCGCTAGTGGTTTTCACTGGCTCCCCTCAGTTCTCTAATATTCTGAATAGAGCAAACGGGTTAATAGATGTTCTATAGCGTACCCATTATTACACCTGGGGTTATTTTTTTTTTTGCAACCGTAGCTATGAGAATGTTACTCATAAATTTAAGTTTGAGCAAAAATCAGAACAAAATTAGAACTTGTGTTTTGTGTACATTACACTTATTCACCAAGAAATAAAAATTATTATTAGTGAAGGAAAAACAATTGAGTTTTATTCACTACATTATAATTTTTTGAATGGTATAAATGAAGGAACATAAAATAAAAGACATTTGATGAAAATATGCTTCAGAAAAAAATCTATTTTGAAAATTAAGAGTTATTATTTTTATCGATTTCGTACTTAATATATTCACATTAAAAATGAGTATATATTTTCTTCAAAACACGTTCGCCAAAACATGATGCTTTAAAAACCTTCTGGCAACGCCGCGCTTAGTACGAATACGTTTAACAAGTGTGTGTGAGTAAATACATCCCTGCGGAAAAAACATATAAACATAACATATAATAAAACTATAATAATTACCTATTGACAATTTCACCAACACTACTGACTAATAGTACCCTTACTAACGCTAATTACTATTGACATTTGTCCTACGAAATCTACCAGTAGACTGCTTCAATACTGACTAAGTAGTTCTTGTAGGAACATATGGAGAAAACGGCAATAGTAAGATTGTATTGACTTACTATTGACGATATCACCGCACTGTGGGAAATGTCCATAGTAAAACTGTGTTGATTCCTTCACCATCTGCAGAAATTTCAATAGTAAAACTATAGTGATATATTTATAAAATATTTATAATTATAAAATATATATATATAATTATAAAATATAATATAATTATAAAATACGTAACTAGATTTGCACATATTACTTACCTTCTGATATCACTTCTTATTATTATTATTTTTTAGAATCAACATCAACAAATTAAATTATATACAAAAAATGTTCTCTACCAAAAACATAACTCAGGAAAAAAAATACCAAAAAGACACCATAAATGTTGACATGGATATACTTAACATCATACTTCCTTCAGGGACATAACTGAACACACATACTCTCATGGATAAGGTAAATGTGTGACTGAAAAATTTTTACACACAAATATTATTTTCGTTGTGAAAAAGAAGTAGGAGTTCGATTGCCGAATATGGAAAAAGTTATTGGGAAACCAAATCGAGTAGCCACCGCATACGAACTTGACTGGGTTTGTTATATACTCTAGTTAACAGACGCAAGTCTACCGAGTAGAAAATATACTTGTGCAAACAATATGCGGTGGCCAATCACAACACAACTCGCTCGATTTAAGACGGGTGTGCTCAGATCATTAAAAAAGTCACGGGTTGCAGATCTCTGGTATGAATATTGTTTCATTAACGAAATACCAATCGTAAGTAGAATGAAATTTATTCGTTTATGAAAAAAAATTTCATGGGAAACAAGGAAAAATTCAAATTTGTGTTTTATTTTTTCTTAAAAAATACAAAATCATTGAAGCTAATATAAGTATTTAAAATTGAAAAAAAAATTACAAAGAGAAAACCTCTGGTTTTACTTTGGTGGCTTGTAGTGTAAGTTCATAAACAACTTGATTATAAAATTAATTTACAATTTGTTTACAAAAAGATCGCCAACACTAAAAACAAGACGATAATCTGAGACGACATTTAAAATCAATAAAAATATGTACGTCGTGTAAAACTGCGTTTCTTAAGTAAAGAACTTTACCAGAGAAAAAGAAAATTAGTTATAGAATTTGACGAGTAAATTTAAATTGATAGATTTAAAGCAGTTTTAAAAAAATAGTATTCCGACCAGTCTACATATTGAACTGAAGATTTTTGTTATCAACTAAAATTCAAATTTATGGCATTTACTGTTCGGATATAACATTTTTTTTTATCAATTTTTATTTATTTGTTGAATCTTCAAAAAGAACTAACAACAATTATTCAAATCTTAATGCTAGACAAAAAATTATGATTCAGCGAATGTATCAGAATACCGTGCCACAGGACATCATCTGTTATGCTCCCGAATGGAAGCCAGGGTGTCCCTTCTTTTTAATCGTGTGTGCCCACCAAAGGTAAGGATGTCTCGAGCAAGTGGGTTTGGGTGGATTTCAAGTTTGGTTATATACCTTCAAATTCATCTTTTACTAAAGGTACGTTTAGGTCCTTGTGAATTCGAGAATTTTTTACGTAGAACGCTGTTTTGACGCCTTTGAATTTTTCCAATATTCGATATTGTGGGTGTTCGCAGGAAAGTTTAGTTTTATTTTGTGCATTAAACCGACATGCCACACTTTGTCAAAAGCTTGGGAAACGTTAATGAAAAGTGCAGAGCAATACTTCTTGTCTTCAAATGATTTTCTTATGACATTAACTAGTCTGTGTGTCTGTTCGATGGTACTATGTTTGGCCCTAAAACCGAACTAATGATCAGGAATGCATTCTATTTTTTCCAGCACTGGACTCAACTTCATCATTAGCAATTTCTCAAATAGTTCTGAAATTGTTGGCAGTAGACTTATTGGTCTGTACGATTCTACTTTAGTATGATCCTTCCCCGGCTTAGGTATCATCGTTATCATAAACACTTTCCACTCGACCGGATAATACTCAAGGCGTAAGAAAGCGTTGAAAATAAAAAGAAGAATTCTTCTAGCCACGCGAGCACGTTGTACAAGCATTGTACCAGTAATTTTATCCATACCTGGAGCTTTCTTAGAGTTTATTTTATTGATAACGTTTTCCACATCTGGAAAACTAAATCTCAAGGACACAGGCGGTCTTACGGCAAATGGCGGAAATACTGCTATGTCGTTTGCTGCATCATCTGTAAAAACATTTCTCAAGTGATTTACATACAACATCCCCTTTTCGGAATCGGTTCTTGCCCAATCGCCAGTTGGAGTCCGCAAAGGTGGCTTACCTCTAACTGGTCTTTTTAAACCTTTTGCCGCTTTCCAGAAAGAATAGTCTAATTGAGGAGTGCCATCAAGGCTTTCCAAATATGATTTTTTAAGGAAAGCCATTCTTTCTATTTCAAGCAGATTTCTCAATTTGGTTACACATTCTTGTAGCCTAATTTTAAGCTGGGGAGACCTGCGGAGTTGCCACTCCCTTCTAGCTCTTCTTTTTTCTGACAAAAGTTGCTCAATTTCCGACGATAAAGATCTATTGTTCTCGTTTCTGTATTTTATATAGTTAGTGCTAGCATGTTGTACGGCTAGTTTAACATGCTGTAAATATTGGCAGCGACTAACTATGAGAAACGTCCCGTTCGGGGCGAGTCGTTGGAGCATAGTGACTAGCAAATAACATGCGTACTGTTGTCTTCCAAAGCATCAATTGTAGCTGGCTAAAAAGAGATTTATTTTTAAGTTTCCATTAAAACGCCTTTAATACTCGTATATTTGAACTTTATAACACTAACATTCATTTCTGTTTGCATAAGATTTAAATATTTTAATAAGACAAAATTACAAAACACGCAAAAGTGATAAGAAAAGGTTGTTATATTTTATAATATATTAAAAATTATTAAATTTCAAAAATAAATTAACTTAAATGCCAGCTCATTTGCTTACGTAATTTAGAATAAAATTCAGAAAATTACTTCTTTTTTTACTTTTGAAAAAGTTTTAGGCTTTTTTAATTTGGCAAAGAATGCACAATTTGTATAAAAACTGCGAACGTTTTAAATCAAATCATCAGTTTATTTGAGAACCACAAAACAGTGCAATTAAATTAAAAACAAGTAAGAGTGTAGTATATTCGGCTGGGCCGAATCTAAAATACCCTTCACGATAGTCACGAATATGTATAGTATATTAAAAATGTGACCTAAATATGCTCGGTTATATATGAACCGATATCGGAATTTTCTATTTTTTGTATTTTAGTAACCTTCTTTTATAACGAGAATTGCTTTTCAGCAAAAAAAAAAATTTTTTTTAATGGAAAAATCGGTTCAGGCTATATCTCGGCTATATATGGACCGATATCGAAAATTTTAATTTTCCATATTTATATAACCTTATATCATTACCAGAACTGCTTTTGAGCACAACAAATTGTTTAAGTTCGCTTACGCGATATTTTCATGAAAAACCCGCTTTAGGCTATATCTCGGGTATATATGGACCGATATCAGAAATTTTAATTTTCTCTATTTTCGTAACCTTCTTTCATAACAAGAACTGCTTTTCAGCAAAAAAAAAAAATGTTATTGGAAAAATCGGTTCAGGCTATATCTCGAGTATATATGGACCGATATCGGATATTTTCTTTTTCCATATTTATATGACCCTATTTCATTACCAGAACTGTTTTTAAGCAAAAAAAGATGTCTAAGTTCACTTACGCGACATTTTCATTAAAACCGCAGTTTAGGCTATATCTCGGGTATATATGGACCGATATCGGAAATTTTCATTTTCCATACCTATATAACCTTATTTTGCTATTAGAACTGCTTTTAAGCAAAAAAAGTTGTTTTAGTTCGCTTACGCCGCGTATTCATGAAAAACCCGGTTTAGGCTATATCTCGGGTATATATGGACCGATATCGAAAACTTTCATTTTTCATATTTATGTAACCTAATTTCATTACCAGAACTGCTTTTGAGCACAAAAAAGTTGTTTAAGTTCGCTTACGCGGCATTTTCATGAAAACCCCGGTCTAGGCTATATCTCGGGTATATATGGACCGATATCGAAAATTTTCATTTTTCATATTTATATGACCCTATTCCATTACCAGAACTGCTTTTGAGCACAAAAAAGTTGTTTAAGTTCGCTTACGCGACATTTTCATGAAAAACCCGATTTGGGCTATATCTCGGGTATATATGGACCGATATCGAAAACTTTCATTTTTCATATTTATGTAACCTAATTTTATTACCAGAAGCGCTTTTGAGCACAAAAAAGTTGTTTAAGTTCGCTTACGCGGCATTTTCATGAAAACCCCGGTCTAGGCTATATCTCGGGTATATATGGACCGATATCGAAAATTTTCATTTTTCATATTCATATGACCCTATTTCCTTACCAGAACTGCTTTTGAGCACCAAAAAGTTGTTTAAGTTCGCTTACGCGACATTTTCATGAAAAACCAGGTTTGGGCTATATCTCGGGTATATATGGACCGATATCGGAAATTTTCATTTTCCATATTTATGTAACCTTATATAATTACCAGAACTGCTTTGAGCAAAAAAAAGTTATTTAGCTTCACCTATGCGACATTTTCATTAAAAATCTGATTGGGGCTATATCTCGGGTATATATGGACCGATATCTGAAAAAAAAATTTTTTGTCTTTTAGTCACCATGCTTAATAAGTGTGTGAAGTTTGAAGCAAAACGAACAACTTTTGTTTTCAAAAATTTTCATACAAAACTGCAAAAAAAATGGCTTTTTTCGGAATTTTGAATATATCTCAGCTATACGTGGACCGATATTACTGAATTTCAATAGCAAACCCATGAATCGATGGGGTAAAAGAATGGTGAAAGAAAAAAGTTTTTAAGTCTTATGGTTTTCTCAGAAACGGTATTTCAACAGCGGACAGACGGACAGACGGACAGACGGACATCGCTTAATCGACTTTTCCATTAATTCTGATTCAGAATATATATACTTTATAGGGTCGCAAAAAAAAACTGTAGAAATTACAAACGGAATCACAAACTTATATATACCCTTTACATTTTTGTGAAGGGTATAAAAAACAAAATGTTCAAATTTGTAAGTTTAGATATTGAAATAAGGAAATATAAAAATTCTATGAAATCCTTAAATTTGTTTTAACAGGTTGTTGTCTCCGCTTTATTGGCTTGCGCTTCTGCTCAATTTCATGGCCTAGGTCATGGAAATTATCATCATGATGTGAGTCATGGACTTAATAATCATAATCTAGCTCATGCAGCTACTCATCATGATTTGGGTCATGGACATTATCATCAAAATGTGGGTCATGTACATCATAACGTAGAGGCACAAGCACATAGTTACAATCATGCCCACAATCACGATGATGCTCATGCCGAAACCAGATATTTTAACTCCGATGTCCATGCACAGGGCTTCCATTACGACTTTGAGACCACCAATAATATTAAAGCATCTGCTTCGGGTGATGAATATGGAAACCATCAGGGCGAGTTTGGATGGGTGTCTCCGGAAGGTAGACAAGTCAGTGTGAAATATGTTGCCAATGAAGATGGTTTCCAACCTCAAGGTGATGTCGTGCCCACACCCCATCCCATTCCAGAGGCTATCTTGAGGTCTATCCAGTACAACGCTGCACATCCCCACGCTCACGCTGACGGTGCATACAATGAACATAACACACACTACGGCCAAACCGCCCATCATCAACAAGCCGCACACTTTGCTCCAGCCATACATAATAGACAAACCGCACATCATGGACATACCGCACACGTTGGACACAACACATACCATGGTCAAACTGCTCACCATGGTCAAACAGCTCATCATGGTCAAACCGCTTACCATGGAAGTCGCAGATTCTAGAAATTTTCTGTCCAACTGTAACATTTTGTTGTTTTTCGTTAATAGTTCTTTTGTTGAACATTTTTCCCATTGAATAAATATTTTTGCAAAAATGCGTTTATTGTAACATTCATTTAGTCTAAAAATATATTGCAATTTTGCAATATTCACAAGTCCAAGTGTGTATCAAAGAAGCAAGCCGTATCGGCGTAGTCGTCGACTAGCCGGGCCGCCGATGTTTTTATTGGGCCCCGCCGCCGTCAAAGCTCTCGGCTGCTCAATATTCAGCCGAAGTTTTAAACCTCTCATTATTTTTGCTAATCGCGCAATTTTATTTTATTTTTTTTTTTTGCATTTCATTAATAAAGCGCTAAGTTGTCACTTTTGGCTGATATCTTGACTTTAAAATCGTTAAATTGGATAGAAAACAGCTGATTTACCATAAATAATTACCATTTACTTTACTTTAAATAGTCTTAATTACCGATTATTCAGTTCAACGTAGAATGTTCTTGCGTGCAACGGACTTCTCAAGTATTGAAATTTAGGTGTTGATATTAGTAAAATGAGCCGAAAGATAGAAAACTATGTTCAATCACATAATTACGACAAAACACATAGTCCAAAATCACAGCAGTTAAATGGTGTTTCAAGTAATCGTTCCGACAGCCCAGAATATTTTAAATTTTCTAAAAGTTACTCCGACCATCACCTCAGTGAATACGAAAATATTTTACATATTACAAATATTATATTTTTAAAGGCAAAAGAAGTCGCCAACATAGTTTTGGACGACCGAAAGGATTGGAGTGAGTGTTGAAAAACCAATGCACCCACAGAGAGTGACGGCATCATCGAGACGTATTTTTTCCAAAGTGATGAGGGTCAGGCAATTACTGTGAATGGGTTTCGCTATCGTGAAATGATATCGAGCTCTAAATGGCCCGAATTGGAAGATATAGATGTGAACTATATGTGTTTTCAGCAAACCGGCGCCACTTGCCACACAATGACTATTTTGCGCGACAATGGCCGTGTTATCTAATGTGGTGACGATATCATTTGGCCACCAAGATCATGTGGTTCGACCCGCTTTTTTCTTTAGAGTTATTTGAAAGAAAAAATGTGCAGTTGTGAAAAAGATTTACGTCAGCACTTGCCTTGCGGTTTTATCTGATGATGGACCAGTTCCACGGAGTGAATTATTCACGATTCATCAGCGCCCCCATGTGCCTTACCAGGCTCACACAGGTAGCAATTCTTGTCATATGATTGCGGTCATATGAGCAACTTCTTGTTGAGGAGTTCGGGCCGTCTAATCCCAGCTGTATGTAATTTCCCAGCAATCAATGGAGGACAAGGCTTAATGAGTTGGTAGGCCGAAGCCCACTAGCAGCATCAGCCCTTAAACCAACTCACCCGTCAACCATCACCACTGGTTCCTTACAGTACAGGTATCTATTGTATAGGCAACAGATCAAGGATACTAACACTCCCTTCCTGGGAGGTTTCAACCACAGCCAGAACGTTACAGCCAAGGTAGTCACCATAACCATGATCAGCCCGGGTCGAACCGCAAGCAAAACTACCCACGGGCCATGCTGATCCCCGTTCTGCCAATTTATACCCTTGGTAAGGGTTTCGGAAGCCAACACAACATAAGTCATGAGGCTTCCTAGAGTTTTGTTTGCCACATCAAAGGAGGGACCCCTTTTCCTCTTTTTCCCGAAAAACAGAGCGCCCAAGTTAGGAATACGCCAAGGCAAAACCTGTTCCCCGGGGGGAGAAAAAAGACGATAAGACAGCAACAATTCAAGATCTAAAGGATGAGATAAATCGGCACATTAACGGCATAGAACCTCAATTGTGCCTCTGCGCTATCGAAATTTCGCACCATCATATGGAGGTGAGCCGCGGCGGTCATTTGGCTGATATTTTATTCCATACATAATTGAATCATACCAATATTATCATAAGAAAAATAAATGACATTTGAATTTTATTCACTATATTAACTTTTAACATTGAGACCACACAGAAAATTATAAACAGCTTGTTTTATATGTTTCCCAGCTATCTATATGTCGACATTTCATAGGAGCTACCCTAATCATCAGTAGACTTTAGAAATTTTTGAAAGATATACAAAATTTTTTCGTATATGTGTGGCTTCCACTGCCGGGGTGAATACCAAGGTCCTTGACTTCATTGTGCTGCTGAATGGTGCCAGCACATGAGAACAGAAGAGACTTAAATTAGCCTCACTGTAATACCCGCCTGCAACAAGTGTCCCCTCAAGAGAGAGGTGAAAAAAAAGAACGGAGTCCATCGTGAAGGAACATACGAATAAGACAAACGGTCTTGAACATTTCAAGAAATTTCTTAGCTTTGGTTCAAAGAGGGCCGAACGTGCTCTAAGACTGGATAGGAAAAGCCTCAGAACACTGACTGGCTCATTTGCAGGTCAATATACCTGCCCTAAGCATCTTCACAGGATAAGTATTTGCAATATAGACATTTGCAGATTTTGTGGTGAGGAGGAGTCACTGGAGCTTGATCATTGGGGCATTAGAATACGGGATATACAGGCTTCTTACAAGGGCATACGTTGAGCGAACAGGACTTGCAATACTCTCAATGAAAAAGTTAGTCTAGTTTCTAGACGTACTTAGCTCGTGAGAGAGTAAGGGAAAGTCCAATAGATGAACAATGGCCGCAGTGCAAATGGCCTTTTCGGTTCACATCCTATTCAAATAATTGTAATTATAGATAGTGATTTGTGCTACTGAACTCCTCGCCATTGTCAGTATTCAACAGTCAGCGATAAAAAATCGCTAACTCGTATGTAGTTCCAAACAAAGACTGCAGCGGCTATACACCAGGCTTTCCACAATTGTTCCCTTACACCTTAAAGCATAGTGTGCACCCTAAATTCAAGTTCAAGATGTCAAGTGCGAAAGATTTTTGCTAATTACTGGGTTACAAACTAGAATGCAGCAGCTGTGTTGGAAATTTTGTAGAATTTGGCGATTCATCATGAGTATTAATTTTTAATGTAAAATAAAACTCCCAAATTTCCAAGAGAACTTAAAGTATGTATTATAAGTTAAAACAACAATTTATGCAATTTGCTGTTTGAAAATTATATCATGCCAATGTTGGCCGTGACTGCGTATGAGATGGTGCACTTGGAAGGCCCAATTTTGGGTGACTCGATCAAGCAGTGTTTGATATCTTGCCAACAGCAATAGTAATGTTGGCTTTTAAAGTTTCAATTGTAGCTGGCTTATTCCGGAAGAACACAAATTTTAGATATCACCATAGAACCATTTCGAGCTAAGAGGAAGGTGGGGAGGAATGTTCACAACGTGGAGACACTACCTCCTGCTCGAGTCTCTGCGAATTGTGTGTTTTATTGTCTTGTATGCTGGGTTCTGCGTTTTTTCGCGTAGTCATTAGCTGGAAAAGTATATAATATATTTAGGAGCTTCGGTTGAAGACCGTGAAAAGGGAATACTTTACCAAATAATCGAAGCAGATTATATATAAGTTCTAAAGAGGAAAAAAGTTTGTAAAGGTAAACAAATTTTGATGAAAATAGGAGAAAAGCAAGAAAAATCGTAAGTAATGCTAGGAACACAATTGCGACGAACGACGATCGTCGCCAAAAAGTAAAACACATTGGTGTATATGAAAATGCACACAATCGTGGTGTTGGCCGAAATTGGTCATAGTCAGCGAAAGTTGAAATAAATTTATTTCTAAATGTTTCGTCAGCGAAGGACGTAGAAAGTAATATCAGGTGACCAGGTTTCTTACATAAAAAAAGTATTTTTCACGACACAATACTTTTTTTTTATAATTTATTTTATTTATATACCACAAATAGGTCTGATAATGCAAATGAGTTGCCACCTACGGTGCCTTTAAGATTCCATTTTCAGGAAGTTGATAATGCTATTAATGCACTTAATAAAGTTGAACTTACCTGCAAACATACATAACCTTTTGGAAAGCTATTTATATTGTCGCCAATATATAATAAAAGAAGGCGATTTCATAAGCCCCGTCCAGCCTATTGAAGCTGGAGTTCCCCAAGGCAGCATATTAGGTCCTATCTTATATTTGATCTACGCATCTGACATGCCGACAAGCACCAACATTCACACTTCAACATTTGCAGATGATACAGCATTCCTTAGCATACATAGTAACCACCAGCAAGCATCAATAAATTAACAGGAACATATCGACAAACTAGAGAAATGGCTTAAGCTTTGGAAAATCGAGTGTGCCCATGTTACATTCGCACTGCGTCTAGGAACATGCTCCCCCATTACTATTTATAATAAAGTAACACCTCAACACAGTGAAGTCAAACACCTCGGTATTCATCTTGACCGTAGACTAACATGGAAGACGCACATCGAGGCAAAAGTAGCGCAGATGAAATTGAAAGCAGTGCAAATTAACTGGCTAGTAGACAGAAATTCGACCTTAAAGCTTGATTGTAAACTTTTGCTGTACAACTCGATTCTAAAGCCAATATGGTGCTATGGGATTCAATTATGGGGCACAGTCTCGGCATCCAACATTGAAAAAATTCAAAGAAGGCAAAATAGAATTCTCCGTAGAATTACAGATGCTCCATGGTACGTTAAAAACTCACGAATCCATCATCTGAACGTACCTTTTGTGAAATCTGAATTTGTGAAGTACGCGACAAGATATATCAACAAACTTGAATTCCATCCAAATCCTCTTGCAGTTAATATTCTTAACTTTGGTGGTCATACCCGTCTGAGAAGGAGGGATACTTTGGCTACCATTAGAGCTCTAAACAGATGACTGAACTCTGAAATAATATTCGCATAAAAATAAATTTTTGTCCAGCACTGGCAGGACTTTAATCACAATTTTTTTTTTAGTGTTAAGACTTGAATACTTATTGTAATTACATTTCTTATGTAGATTCAATAAATAAAATATAAAGTTAAAAAAAAAAAAAAATTTAGTCCATATAGTAAAAAATTTATGAAAGTGTTCTCAAAATATAAAATTTGTTCAAAAATCCCTCTTTCGGATGGGATTTATATAGGTTTACTTTTAATATGGTCACCTTAGAATTTATATTCAGTTTTTTTTCTTTGCATGGAATGCAAACAATGTTCATTGATATTGTGCTTCACACGACGACTTTATACAACGAATATTTGCTGGCGAGTTCGCCGCAGTTGTGTTCCTAGTATAAAGCAGTAAATAGGTTGGAATTAGAGACGGGTTATTTTTAATAAATGTGTTTTTTGTGGTGCTGTGATAATTTGGTCGAGCAGCTAGCTGGCTATCAACCCAAAAACGTGTATGGTCATGTAAGGACAGAAAAAGGGATAGCCAAGAAAGTTTTTCTTAATAAATATTTGATAAATTTTTGCTGAAAACCGAAAGAAAAGGCTAGAACAAAAAAGAAGCCCGCTGAAAATAGCAAAATTAGTAGCTCTGACTAGAAGATATTTTAAATAGGGAAAATACCGCGAAATCAACCAAAAGCGGAATTTTAAATGTGTTTGATAATGTCGTGTTAAGTTGATGAAAGTACAGGTGAGGATGGAGTGGTAGGCAAAGATGAAGCTGACGGCGTTGTGGATCGCCATTTATGGAGTTAGGTTGCAACAAGGTTGGGAGGGCAATGCAGAGAATTAAACCTAAATCTGGTCATGTTTTTTTTACAGGTTGGTTTTTTTGGTAGCTGTGTTTTTTCTTAGATTATTCTTGTATTCAACTAGCGGGTAGAGTTGGAAGCTCCTGAAGACAGTAAGAGCTAGCTGGAAACTCCACCAGTACAAACGGTCTGTAACAGATTGGTAAACTGGCTATTAATGATAACTCAATGTTTATTTTTATATAAGTAAACAAATTAGTTATTTAATTTTTTTTAACAATTTTACAAAAAAGTTTTAACAATAACAACATTTTTAGAATCTGCGACCTCCATGGTGTGCGGTTTGTCCAAGGTGTGCGGTTTGTCCATGCTGTGTACTTTCAGCATTGGGATGTGCTTCAATGTATTTGATAGCCCGCAAGATGGCCTCGGGAATAGGATGGGGTGTGGGCAAAACATTACTTTGAGGTTGATAACCGTCTTCATTGGCAACATATTTCACATTGATATGTTCACCTTCAGGAGACACCCATTCGAAATCGCCCTGATGGTTTCCATGTTCGTCGCCAGCTGCAGAGGCTTTAATACTATTCGAGGTCTCATAACCGTATTGGAAGCCATGCTCATGGACATCAGCGGCAAAATGTTTTACTTCAGCATGAACATCATCGTGATTGCTTGCGTGGCCGTGACTTTGTGCATGACCCACATCGTGATGAACTTGTCCATGACCCAGACCATGATGTTGGGCGGTGGCGGAGGCCAACAAAGCGCAGATAGCAACCTGTTTAAAGGATTTTTTTAAAAGGATTTTATAGAATTTGTATATTATTTCTTTATTTGAATATTTCAACTTACAAATTTGAACATTTTGGTGTTTCTGTTGGATTGAGTTCTTTTGTGTGTTTGAAATGAACTGATGATTTGTCATAAAAATTGCTTAGCTTTTATACAAATATTTTTTCAGTCTTCTCGAGGTGTGAAATATTTCTTCTACACAGAAAGAAAAATTGCACAGTAAATTTCAGGTTTTTCTACTGGCTTTGAAAACGAGTCTTGTCGAGCTTACTTTAAATACACAAGGCAGCTTTAATAGATAGTGGCAGAATTACAATAAATACAACACCAAAAAACATCAATACAGTTGTCAAAATTTCGTTTGAAAAAGCCAGGAAATCTATGTGAAAGACAGCTGTGTACTACGAGTACTTGTACCACTACCGTATTAAAGCTGCCTTGAGTTTATTGAAAATAAACTGAAACTGGGATAGTCTAAGAAAATTAATCCTATGAATTCATAAAATGAATATAAAATTCTTGAGTCCAGAAAAAAAACCTTGAATAAAGTGCAGACTTCTAAAACTGAGTAAAGACCACAACAAAGGCAAAACACTACTCCCTATTTCATCCTCATTATAACCTATTTTCCTAGTTCCAGTACAATGCGCTGCATATGTAGGGGTCATCCCCTGAGTACTGGTGCCAGATAAAAAAAAAAAGTTCCAGATCAGACAGGTCAATTTTAGTTTGGCAATTCTTGACCTTATGAAGATTTCGGACTGATATATAAGAAAGGGAAATTAGTGACCGGTAGTCACGATTACATACTGTTTTCTTTTATGTAAGTAAGTATGTTCATATACAACGTTAATTGTAACGACGCAAATTAGCGCGTAAAATGCAATGCAATTTAACGATTTGATTTTACACTGCAGTAAGTACTCGTAACTTAAATAAGAGCGCTAACTTTGTACCATGATTAATATGATTCATTAACTTTTTTAATAAAAATCACTAAAGAGAAATAATAAATAGTGATACTCGTAAAGGCTCTAATTTAGTATGAAAGCACTTCAAGCATGATTACTAATGTCAGCAAAAAATTAGTAACATTTGTTTGGACGTGAACTTTATTGAAAGAGGGGAAGCTTTACTCTCTTACGTTCTGTTAAAACTGGATTATCCAATTGCACAGAGTTCACACCGCACTATTTAGGTTGGTGTTATACATTTTGTATGTGAATTTTTGACAGATAAATTACGCTTGACGAGCTGTGTATGAAAAATAAGGTTTCCGAAATTGCAGAATTGCAGCATTGATCAAGACTCATGTCAAACGTAACAAAATTTCGTGGGATCATTGGGTGCAACAAGCCATTTCAAAATACCTGGTCGTCATGGGAATGATTCAGAAGCGAGGAAATTGATCGCCGTACGAGTTAGAGCCGAGAGATGTTGAACGGCGTTTGCTTGTGAACATCTGCTTGCAGAGCAAAGGCGGAAGGGATTTCTGTATCGCATTGTGACTGGGGACGAAAAATGCGTTCATTAGAATAATCTCAAGTGCATGCAATCATTCTGATATCCCAGCCTACACATCAAGGGTCAAACGAATATTCCCGGTTCCAAGCTCATGCTCAGTATTTGGTGGGACCAGCTCGGCGTAGTGTATTATGAGTTATTAAAACCTACTGAAACAATCACAGGCGATCGTTATCGCACGCACTTAATGCGTTTGAGCCGCACACTGAAAGATAGTGATTTTAAAGCATGACAGTGACCCGATGATGCGAAAATAGTCAAGACATACTTGGAAATGTTGAAACGAGAAGTCCTACCACACCATCTAGACCTTGTTGCCTCGAATTACCGCTTGCAGCGTGGTTGATCAGCACATCCGGTCTTATGAAAAAGTAAAAAATTGGATCAAAAGATGACCAGTTTTTTTAACGCCAGGTTCGTATGCTGCCCAAAAAAATGGGAGAAATTAGTGCCCAGCGATGGACAATACTTTGAATCATACAATAAAGCCATGAATTTTGGGGGGAAAACGGCATAAGCAAAGTTGTGCACCTGTTATGAAGTGAACGCCTTTATTGGGATCTTAAAATTCTTAATATGCCGACATTTCATAGGAGCTACCCTAATCATCAGTAGACTTGAAAACTTTTGAAAGATATTCTCACACTTTCAACTTTATATTCCAATATTCAAAATACATTATTGAGAATTCAAAAAGAAAAATCAAATAAATTAAAGTTCATTAAATAGTTGAAAATATATAGTGAAGGCTTTTATTAGGATTTAAAAATTCTTAATATGCCGCATTTCATAGGAGCTACCCTAATCATCAGTAGATTTGGTAATGTGTGAAAGATATTCTCAAACTTTCAACTTTATGTTCCAATATTCTACATAAATTAATGAGAATTCAAGGAGAAAAATCTTCTTTGATTTTTCTCCTATATTATGATTTTTCTCCTATATTATATATATAATAGTATATTAAATAATTGAAAATATGTGCGAAGTCATGTATTAAGATCTTAAAAAACTTAATTTTGAGAGAAAAGCCTTCGAGTCTTATTTTGCCAAAAAGATGTTCAAAATTAAGGTAAGATATTCATTTTGGCAACGCTGCTTATATGAATAAGTTGTTGAGACATTGGAATTAACAGTTCTTTAAGAAAAAATTCAGTTTTTTTTTTGTTTGAGAAACATTATTAGAATTTTTTTCTTTTTAAATTCTCATTGTTTTATTGAAATGTTGACATACATATATACAGCCAAATAACAAAAATACGGCAACTCTCACATAAAATTTAAATCTTCTGCACATGTTGGCCAAATGATATCACGAAACATTGCAAACACTTCCCTAGATAATTAAGAAATACATAGAATAGGTAACTCTTGCATGGATTAAACTACGTCATTTAACGCGAAATTATGCGTATGGCACAATCTCTACTTCTGCCATTTTTGGTACCTAATAGAGTAAAAAATCCATAGTCTCTATTGTTCTTTGAGAATAGTAACCAAGGAGTTATTAAATCTCTTTATTTAGCTTATTTCAAGTATGGCTTCGAGATTAGATCAACTTCAAAATTCTTCAATAAAACTTATTTTATGAATAATTAGATCTTACTGCTTCTCAAATCAGCATCTTTTGCGGCTTATTCATTATTAGATTCGGGATGTAAAATGTCTAAAATACTTGATTCAAAAATGTCCACACTTAACGTACTTTTGACACCAAGCTCACAAAGCTTTATTTAACTATGGATGGGTGACATTTTCTTTTCAGTGTACAGATCATTTGCTAAACTACTTTTTTATTGGTTACCATTTCAAACGTCACAACAAAAGAAGTTTGCCTTAAGATTAACTCATAATTTAAAAAGAATAACGTATTTGCAAATATATTTCTTTCGGAAGTTTAAATGCAAATTTTTTTATTCATTAAATATTCAAAACTAGTCATTACACAGCAAAACTGGTTCAAACATATCACCCAGTATCGCTGTGTATTTAGTTTGTGTGATCTAACTAAGTTGAGATCTTTAAAATAAAAAAGAAGACAAACGTTTAAGATCGTATAAAACTTTTAACCCTTAAATGCATGGTGGTGTAGACCTGACTAAGCAAAATACACATCTTATATATATTTTGTTTTATCTTGGATCAGTACTCAGAGGATGACCACTACATATGCAGTGCATTATACCAGAACTAGGAAAATCGGTTGTGAGAAGGGGGAAAGACGGAGTAGTGTTTATGAACATCTGACAGACAGGAAACATTTTTGCAGGCAACTTATTCCACAGGCGAAGCATACGGCTGAAAAACGAGTTCTCTCTGTAATGCATTGTACGATTCCCTGGGCAATAAACCACAAATAGATGAGCTCTGGACGAAGAACGCGTGTTTCGGGAATAAGATCCCTAATCTCGTCTGAGCAAAATCCATTGTAGTAACCATAGATCAGAGTTGTGTATTCCAAATACAAAATACTTTCAAGCTGCGTATTTCAAATGCAAAATACAAATACTTTTTTGTATTTCGGTCCCACCAAAATGTACGTCTCTGGTGTTATATATATATATTTTATTTTACATATGCACTTAAATTTAACAAAACTAAGTTGTATATTGTCACCTAAAACTCAAAAGAACCTAACTGGCAAAATATTGAAAGTCTATTAAAATTAACCACAAATTATTGATAATAACACCTCATTTAATAAAAACTATGGACCAGTAAATTTTTGTCAATTACGCTCTTTTGTGTGTTTGCCGTCAGTATATCGCTCCTTTATTTCAACATAGTCATAAACAAAAAAAACTTGTTTTGAGAAAAACGAAGTTCAAATTTTTAGTTTCAATAAAAGTCTTTTTTAAATATTTCTTATTTTTGCAGCAAAAGATCGTTTTATGTTATATACAAAATTTAACAGTATTTATTTTCAATATTTCGATAACAATTTGTTATCATCGTCAGGAAAATTAATATGTTATTAAAAAATTTTTAAATAAAATCGTTTAATCTGAAAGAGGTTTAGTTCATTTTGAAAAAGGTTTTATTTATTTTTAAAGGTTTAATTTAAACTGAAAATGCCTGAACCGATTTTTTTCATGAAAATGGCGCATAAGCAAACTTAAACACCATTTTTTGCTTAAAAACAGTTCTGCTAATATAAGCAGGTTACCAAATAGAGAAAATAAAAATTTCCCATATCAGTCCGAGATATAGTCTAAACCGATTTCTCAAGTAAAACACATTTTTCCCCCTAAAAGCAGTTCTCGTTATAGAAGGTTACTAAAATACAGAAAAATTGCAATATCGGTCCATATAAAACCGAGATATAGCCTAAACCGATTTTTCCATAAAAATTTCTATGAAAGATTACCTTTTTGGATAGGTGATTACAGGGCAAAAATATTTTTTCCGCGATCGGTCCATATACATATGTATATCCGAGCATATTTAGTTCAAATTTGTAATATATTCTATTTACGTGGCTGTCGTGAAGGGTATTTTAGATTCTGCCCAGCCGAATATACAACGCTCTTCTTGTTGTCGTTCATATAGTTTCTTTTTATAGTTCATGATAAGAATCAAGACATGATTTTGTTGCAAGATTGTGCATCATCTTGTAAAATCAAGGCGAGTTCATTATTAGGTGGATGCATCAGCGAATTCGGTTAATATGGCGACACTTCCTCTGTCAAGTTTTGTTTATCTTTTTCGGCGCCATTTAAATTTTTGTACATATTCTTTATCTAACTACTTTTGACAGCTGAAGTGTGAATTCGCTTTTTTGCGCAAACAAAATGCCTGTTGTTTTTTTTTTATTGTTGTATTGTTGTAGCGAAGCGGCTACCTTGTTTTTTGTATCATGATGTAAAATATACATCACTATGTTGTTGTTGTTGTTGTTTTTTTTTTATAATATATAAATAACCTTTTCCAGATAAATAACATTAAAAAAATTAAAAATCATGCATTTAAGGGTTAAAACCGTGTTTTATTTATTAAAAGATTTAAGTACTTTTTTCAAGGAAATTTTGACATCGTTCGAAAATTATTGCTGTCAAGCAAATTGACAAACACATATCTCCTGATTTGCTGTTAACGTATGTTCTACAAATTTGTCATTTTTTATACCCTTCACAAAAATGTTAAGGGTATATATAAGTTTGTGATTCCGTTTGTAAATTCTACAGTTTTTTTTTTTGCGACCCTATAAAGTATATATATTCTGAATCAGAATTAATGGAAAAGTCGATTTAGCGATGTCCGTCTGTCCGTCTGTCCGCTGTTGAAATAACGTTTCTGAGAAAACCATTAGACTTAGAAACTTTTTTCTTACACCATTCTTTTACCCCATCGATTCATGGATTTGCTATTGAAATTCAGTAATATCGGTCCACGTATAGCTGAGATATATTCAAAATTCCGAAAAAAGCCATTTTTTTTTGCAGTTTTGTATGAAAATTTTTGAAAACAAAAGTTGTTCGTTTTGCTTCAAACTTCACACACTTATTAAGCATGGTGACTAAAAGGCAAAAAATTTTTTTTTCAGATATCGGTCCATATATACCCGAGATATAGCCCAAATCGGATTTTTAATGAAAATGTCGCATAGGCGAAGCTAAATAACTTTTTTTTGCTCAAAAGCAGTTCTGGTAATAAAATTAGGTTACATAAATATGGAAAATGAAAATTTCCGATATCGGTCCATATATACCCGAGATATAGCCGAATCCGGGTTTTTCATGAAAATGTCGCGTAAGCGAACTTAAACAACTTTTTTGTGCTCAAAAGCAGTTCTGGTAATAAAATAGGGTCATATAAATATAAAAAATGAAAATTTTCGATATCGGTCCATATATACCCGAGATATAGCCTAGACCGGGGTTTTCATGAAAATGCCGCGTAAGCGAACTTAAACAATTTTTTTGTGCTCAAAAGCAGTTCTGGTAATGAAATTAGGTTACATAAATATGGAAAATGAAAATTTCCGATATCGGTCCATATATACCCGAGATATAGCGCAAACCGGGTTTTTCATGAAAATGTCGCGTAAGCGAACTTAAACAACTTTTTTTTGCTTAAAACAGTTCTGGTAATAAGATGAGGTTATATAAATATGGAAAATGAAAATTTCCGATATCGGTCCATATATACCAGAGATATAGCCTAAACCGTGGTTTTCACGAAAATGCCGCGTCAGCGAAATTAAACAACTTTTTTCACCTTAAAGCAGTTCTGGTAATAAAATAAGGTTATATAAATATGGAAAATTAAAATTTCCGATATCGGTTCATATATACCCGATATATAGCTTAACAGGTTTTTTGATGAAAATGCCGAGTGAACAACTTTTTTGTGCTCAAAAGCAGTTCTGGTAATGAAATAAGATTATATAAATATGGAAATAGATATGGTCCATATATACTCGAGATATAGCCTGAACCGATTTTTCCAATAAAATTTTTTTTTTTACTGAAAAGCAGTTCTTGTTATAAAAAAGGTTACGAATATAGAGAAAATTAAAATTTCTGATATCGGTCCATATATACCGGAGATATAGCCTAAATCGGGGTTTTCATGAAAATATCGCGTAAGCGAACTTAAACAATTTGTTGTGCTCAAAAGCAGTTCTGGTAATGATATAAGGTTATATAAATATGGAAAATTAAAATTTTCGATATCGGTAGATATATACCCGAGATATAGCCTGAACCGATTTTTCCATTAAAAATTTTTTTTTTTTTTTTGCTGAAAAGCAATTCTCGTTATAAAAGAAGGTTACTAAAATACAGAAAATAGAAAATTCCGATATCGGTTCATATATAACCGAGCATATTTAGGTCACATTTTTAATATACTATACATATTCGTGACTATCGTGAAGGGTATCTTAGATTCGGCCCAGCCGAATATACTACACTCTTACTTGTTTAGAATCTAAATTAAGATTATACATTAATAAAAATCATAAAAAAAAGCTTGGTCCAGCACTTAAGAAAGAAACAGAATATTCTTAAGAATCTAAACTCGCTATTGACGTAGAACTGAGATAAGGGCAAATTTTAATATTAATTTATTTCTTTTTCCTGAAATAATTTCTATATTATTTAAGTACCATACCTTGAAAAATATGCTAAAAATTTTAAATTCATAAATTGTTACAAAATTTGCATACAATTACATAATTTTAAAAGCTTTTAAGAATACGACAATAATTTTGTCATTCATACAATCGAATCTAATAAATTCAAAGCGTCTTTTAAAGAATTAACATTTTTAAATCTGATAAAAAGTTTTGTTCAAAATTTATTTTTCTTCGCACTTATATGTATGTAGCTTAAGCTTATTTATACAGGGTGGCGCAAAAATAACCTTCCGATGTTTTTTGGCTATAATTTAAAAAAAAAAAATGAAAAACTTTGATTTTTCTTGTGGATTATTTTTATTTGGTCTTTTGATTTTTTTACATCAAGTCGAGAATATGATGTCATATAAATGGCCGCCGCCACAGCTTTTTATAGCATTTTCCTTCACATTGGCCAAAACTTCCGGCGATAGGTCCTCACATTCTTGAACTTGCTGGCCAGCGCAAATTGCCAAAACGGGAGATTAGGCGCCCGGGAAATGCATCCTTCAGCATATTGGTTGTGGCCACGTGCAGTGTGTGCAGTAGCACCGTCCTGTTGGAACCACATGTTTACCAATCCCAATGCATCAAGTTGCGGCAAAAAGAACTCGTTGATTATTGCTCTGTAGCGCTCACCATTCACAGTAACCGTTTGGCCCGCGACGTCTTCGAAGAAAAAAGGTCCGATGGGCCCTCCAGCGAAAACAGCACACCATACAATGACTTTGAGCGGGTGTAATGGTTCTTTGTGGGTTGCACGCGGATTTTCAGTGCCCCAGAAGCGTAAATTTTGCTTATTTACGTACCCGCTAAGATGGAAATGGGCCTCATCACTCAAGATTATTTTTGATGAAAAATCATCTTCCTCTTGGGGTCAAACAAATAGTCACCAATATTCCGCGTTCTGGAGCAGTGTAGCGTAACATTATTTATTAACGTGTATTTCGTATGTGTTTACTACACAAGTGTCAAAACAGAACTGACATTAAAGGTCAATCGCAAAATTTATATCACTTTCTGGTAGGAGGATTACTTTTGCGCCACCTTGTATAAAACTAGCTCGTAAGAGTGACGTTGTCTGTTTCGTCGTGAAACCAACCAAAATTAGAATACAATTTCATTATGAGATCATATCTACATACGTTTATTATTTTTTTGTGCTAAAGTTTATGTTATTTCATTTTTAGGTGTGTTCCACGTGAATAACGAAACAGTCCGAACTAGTCCAAAGTAGTCCAAAAGCGTTCCACGTAACAACTTTTGTGCAAATTTGAGGAAAATGAGAGAGTAATTTTTTTCATTTCCTCTAAAAATTAGACCGAACTTTTTCTTTGGGTAAGTTCGGACTAGAATTGAATAGTCAGCTGTTTTCTTGTTTACATACATAAGAAACTGAAAAAGTAATCAGAAAATTTGCGAATTGGGAAAAAAGTTTTTGTTTGAAAACTAGTTAAAAGCAAAATGGAAACTTGCCCAAACTAAAACCAACATTGTGAAGTTGCAAACACAATATGCAATTGTTAAGGCCCATTTAGCCGTAACTTGTAATTGTAACTGTAAGGTAAATGTAAATGTAACGTAAATGTAAATGTAGTAGCAGAAATCGGGCTAATAAATATTGAGGTTACAAATAATGTGAAAGATGCAAAAATTGTGCGCAGTGTAAAAATTATGCTACCAATGTATGTATATCCATCTATATACACTGCGCACAATTGCATTGCATCTTTCACATTATTTGTAACCTCAACATTTATTAGCCCGATTTCCAAAATATGTTCCTCAAACACAATCTTCCAACGATAAAATGAATTTTAAAAATTGGTTTATAATATATAGTTATGCTGATATAAATGTAAGAAAACAATACAGTATAAATTTTGGTCTGTGATGAAATAAAAATGTAATAATAAAAAAGTTTTAATACTTTTTAAGTATAATACTTTTTATTTAATTTATTTAATACTTTTTAAGTTTTAATACTTTTTAAGTATAATAATAATTATATATAACTAGAATTTTAGTACTGTTATACTCTTCACAAAAATTGTAAAGGGTATATATAAGTTTGTGATTCCGTTTATAATTTCTGCAATTTTTATTTGCGGCTGTATAAAGTATATATATTCTCAAGAATTAGAATTAATAGAAAAGTCGATTAAGCGATGTCCGTCTGTCCATCCGTCGGTCGTTGAAATACCGTTTCTGAGAAAACCATTAGACTTGAAACGTTTTTCTTTCACCGTTCTATTACCCCATCGAGTCATGGGATTGCTATTGAAATTCAGTAATATCGGTTCACATATAGCTGAGATATGTTCGAAATTCCGAAAAAGATATAGCCTAAACCGATTTTTCTATAAATTTTTGTTTTTGCTTAAAAGAACTTCTGATAATATAAGGAGGTTACCAAATAGAGAAAATGAAAATTTCCGATATCGGTCCATATATACCCGAGATATAGTCTAAACCGATGTTTTAGTGAAAAATTTCTTTTGCTTGAAATCAGTTCTGATTATAAAACGAGGTAATTAATTACTCGTAAAATACAGAAAATGGAAAATTCCGTTATCGGTTCATATTTAACCGAGATATAGCCTCAACCAATTTTTGCATGATAATTTCCATGAAAGATTTCCTTTTTGGAATGGTGCTTACATGGCAAACATATTTTTCCTCCGATGTCGGTTCATATATATCCGAGCATATTTAGTTAAAATTTTTAATATATACTATATATATGTATATAGGTGACTATCGTCAAGGGTATTTTAGATTCGGTCCAGGCGAATGGACTATGCTCCTGTTATATATTAATATTATTATATATTATAAGCAATTGAATTTGTTTTTCAAACATTTGAGATTTATTCGCTATATTAGCTTCCAACATTGGTTAGGTTAGCTGTAGCTCAAATGAAATGTCGACAATAGACAGAAAAAGAAATACTAGAAATTTTAGGTACCATTTAAACAATTTTCGTACCTTTTGTATATGTACTGAATACTATGAACTCTCATCACTGCTATGAACAGCTGTATTGCCTTTATTTTATTTTTGTAAATTATTTGATATAAAGATATGGGTGATGAAAAATTAATTATTTTCTTTAACATAAAATAATATAAAAATGAAAAACAGAACACTTTTTCTGTAAATCATTAATAAGTGAACACTTTTTCTTCACATACACTTTTGTTTTTTTGTTTCTATCAAAAACACATGATACGGTTTTACGTGTTCTATAAGTGCTACTACGTTTACGTTACGTTTACATTTACGTTACAGTTACAATTTCTACAGTCGGCTAAATGGGTCTTAAGATTAAAATAACAATAGTGCAATTAAAGCTATTGAATAGAATTTTTTTAAGTTTTTTGTATTTATTGAGTTTTAAAAATGAACTAACAACAAGTATTCAAATCTTGATACTAAACACTAAAATAAATAGGTAAAATCCCCTATTTAATGTCCTGATGGTGGCAAGGGTAACCCTTCTTCTCAACCGAGTATGGCCTCCAAAATTAAGTATATTGCGTACAAAAGGATTTGTGTAAAGTTCCAACTTACCTTGTTGCGTACTACGAAAATACGTTTTTTACCAGCGGAACACACAGATCCTTGTGAATTCATGAGTTTTTTATATACCATGGGGCTACAGTAATCGTTCGAAAAATGTGGTTTTGTCACCTTTGAATTTCCTCAATCTTTAAAGTTGAAGTGTGGATCTCTTTGGCAAGTCGGAGGCATAAATCAAATATAAAGTGGGTCTGAGGATGGTACTTTGGGGGACTCCTGCTTCGATTGGCTGAGGGGAGCTTATAATTCCAGAAGCTTACTTGATTCGAAAAATAATATTCTTTGGGCATATGACCGTCACGGATGGCTCGGACATAGTCTAATCAGGAGGTCCAATCTTCGATGATCTTTTCCTATATTTGTGGCCGTTTATCATGCGGCGAATAATGTGCTTCAAGTGCTCAATCGTTTCGGGCTCATCGGCGTAGACTAGCGACTTCACATATCCTCACAGAAGATAGCCTAGCGGCGTTAAACCGAACGATCTTGGCCGCGAATTCAGCGTTCCAAAACGTGAAACTATATCGCTTACCAAACATTTCCTCTAATAAATCAATTAAGGCACAATCTGGATGATATGTTGCACCGTCTTGCTGAAACCACAGCTTTCGCATATCAGTTGATAAACGAAAAAGTCGGTACCATTCAATTTAATATTCTGATCAGCATTGCTTTTAAAGAAGTACTAGCCAACAATTCCAGCAGCCCATAAAGTACATGAAAAACTCAGTTTTACTGGACGTAACGGTGTCTCAACATACACTACAGCCCAGGCCCTATGCGCTTGATGCTCAATTGTTTTTGTAAAAGCGCTTAGCTACAGGGCTGTGCTCTTTAATAGACACATGCTGCACTCAGCACTAGCAAATATTTTTTTGTCCTTCTTCACTGCACACACACGAGCAAAGCAACAACATATTTGCATACTTTGCTGGTAAACATTGACAACAGCAATTATCAGTGTAAATTTTGTTTTTGTAAATTACTTTGCTTTTTACAACAAACAATATTAAATAAAAGTAGTTTTTCCTTAAATGTATTGGTGTTTGCTCTTTCATATAGAACTTATGGGCATCCCTGCACTAGAGGATTTATTGACGTATCCATTCAAAAAAGAGAGCTTCATCGCTAAACAATATTTGTTTATGAAGACCGGGTTGAACTGCAGCCTTTGCTCACCTCTGTATTCTCTATGCTATTGCTATAAAAATTATTTTACTAATGGAAAGATTAACATTTTGGTAAATTTTATTAACAAATTTAATTTCTTCCAAACTGAAATAAAATAAAACTAATAATGACTGACTATACTCCAATGACTCCTTAATATTGACAAGCGTTTTCAAAAATTAATTAATTAAATCATTTCGAAAATAATTCACTCTTTTAACAAATTATTTATTTATTTGTAAAAACAGCCGCCAAACAATTTTAAAACAAAACAACAAAACGATATAACTCAACATAACGCATCTAGACTCTGCGACCACCATGATGGACTGGACCTTCCTCATGATCGCCATGTTCTTCGATGTATTTGATAGCCCGCAAGATGGCCTCGGGAATGGGATGGGGTGTGGGCAAAACATCACTTTGGGGTTGATAACCGTTTTCATTGGCAACATACTTTACATTGATGTGTTCACCTTCAGGAGACTCCCATTCGAAATCACCCTGATGGTTTCCATGTTCATCACCCGCCGCAGATGCTCTAATCTTATTCGAAGTCTCATAACCATACTCGAAGCCGTGTTCATGGACATCGGAGTTATAATGTTTTACTTCAGCGTGCACATCGTCACTTTTGCTGTAACTTTGTTCATGACCCTGGCTATGATGTTGAGCAGCGGCACAAGCCAATAAAGCACAGACAACAACCTGGTTGAAAGATTTTTTGTAAAATTAAGAAATTTTTGGTTTAAATCCTGTTGAAGGAATTTGTACTCACAAATTTAAACATTTTAGCTTTTGATATTGATTTGATTGGTTAGTTTCAAATGAACTGATACTTTTTCTTGAAATTTCTTCCGTTTATATAGAGGAAAACTAGCATTTGACAGATTCATAAATCCGAAGAGATTCTTTGAACTCTTTATTAATACGAATGGGTGTTGTTGTTGTTGTAGTTTTAAGTTAATAACTATTTAGCAAAATGCTGATTTTTTTTCGCGAACTGCATATCAAAAGCAAATAACCTCTAAATTAATGAATACTTAAAATTATGAAAACAATTTAGATCGTTTATTTGTTCACATGTTTTGCGTTTTATGCAAATAAACATATGTATTAATATTTTTGTTTTTGTTTTTTATAGGGAAATAAGTAAATTGCAGTCTTATCGAAAACTCAAGCTTTGATTGGCATAAATCTATTTTTATAGTCATAAATTTTTAAAACTATTATGCGTGAGTGTGTGCGTTTGTCATGAGAAGAGTCCAAAATTATGTATGTTAATTTAGTGCATGCGATTAAATCAACGAAGTATACAACTTAAAAAATAATATAGTATAAAGATATGGTTATGATATGCCACGACCCGAGTTCAAATCCGAAAATGGTTGCTGACAAGTAGTGTATCGACTCCAAAAGAGCGAATTGTCGCTCTTTTCTTGTCTTCCTCGATCAAAAATTATTGATCACAGCGAACTTGTATTGTAAAAAATCTTTCCTAAGAAAACTTACGAATGGAAAAGCCTGACCTAAAGCTTGCTGTACAAATGTATAAAGACCAAAAACCTAATATAAAAATATTAATTTTTATACGTGGAAGACGGTTACCCATTCTAATAGAAAAGATATGAAACAGTGTTTCCTTCACTCATAGAAAACAGCATAATCATATTGATGACGGCGTACAGTGGACCATTTTACGAGATAGCGGTTGAAAATCTATAACTTTTGATCGGATTTGAATTTTTAGACTCGGCTTCTTTTTTGTTCAGTAGGTGAGACTTTTAGCTTTCATTCTTGATATAGAACGTAAAGATCGGCCAGTAATAAAAAAAGTTATTGAAGAACTAAAACACATTTAAATTTTTTGTCGAATTTTAGTATAAGAATAGTGCTAAATAACTTAACTTTCTATATACAGTATTTCACTTTTTCATGCAGTATGTAATTATAGCAATTTTTTAACATAAACGTTGCCAGGTAATTCCAACCTTTGGCCCCCAGAGAATTTTCAGCTCCAACAGTCACAAGGGCCAATGTTTGGCTTTTTTGGAACAGCTGGAAAGGAGATATGATTTATTAAAAGGCAGAAATAAAATGATCTGATTTGTGCTGAAATTTAGCTGATATAGAAAAAAAGTCATAAAAAGTACGCTGTTATTTTAGTTATTTATTTATTATTTTTCGGGGCTATGCTTCGTTTCGATTCGGATCGAAATTTTCTCCGTCTGGCAACTTTGGTATTCTGCGTTTCAATTCCACTCAGTTTCAGCGATTGTGTGTATTCTACATTACATTCGGAGCTCCGATTTTTTCAGTTGTTTTTTGTTAACGGTGAAGTTTTCTTCCTCTGTATTTTTCAGTTAAAATATTTAGGGCCATATCCAAAAAAAAATTCTTACTTGAGTTTTAACGGATACGCTGGTTACCAAACACATTAACACTACCATACATTTGTTAAAAAAGTTTATGCAAAAACAGTACGTTAACTTTTAAATGTAGTAAGGAATTTAATTGCTTTGTTCTGGCAATACCGTTATGTTCAGTTGTAATTTTTTTAATAGTGATGTATGAAAACTAATATACAAAAATTGAAAAACGAATTATAAAAATAAAAAATTATTATTATTACTTAAAATAACACATTTTTGACAAACATTTCCTGGATTTACCTTTTTAATAAATAATGAGTGTATAATATGTAGTATATTAATCGAATTGAGAAACATTAATAGGAACACTTATACTTAAAATATTTTTATTATTCGAATAACGTTTTTCATTGTATTCGTTTGATTGAAAGTGCATCACTAACATATTTCTTATTTATGTTTCCCTTTCAAAACTTATATTTTCAATTCATATAATATGTAACGCTCAAATTTATTTATTTAACAATCATAATACATCGTTTTTGTTAATATTTTCCATAAAATTGTGAATTAAAGACAAATAAAAATCAAAAATTCAAATATCATTTTAACGTACAGTTAAAGTGGCCCAGTTCAACTTTAAACGTATGGTAAGCTAATAGTCGTTTTTGGATACAACGTTATGAAATTTTTCAATTGCTTACCAAGCTTTGTTAAGTTTTTTTGCATACAACCGTTAAAATTTAACAAAAATGTAAGTAGAAAATGATATAAAATGATCAGTAACGATTAAAAAAACATTTAAAATTATTTTAATTAATTTATTTAATTAAATTAATTATTTTTTGTCTTAAATTTTTAATTTTTGTACCCGAATCTGATGTGTTTTTTATGTTTTATAGGTCAAAAACAACAACATCAGAGCAGTATGAAAAATTGGTAGATTTAATGTCATATAATGCAGACATTGCATGTGGACATCAGCAGCGATCAAAGGAAGAAGTAGCAGTGTTCTGGGAGGAAGTTGCAGGAATCATCAATGCACTAGGCCCTCCAACAACAAATGCCAGCCTCATTATTTCTCATGTTGTTCTCCTCTCTGACCAACAGTACTTCAGCTGTTATAAAAATTAAAAAATTAAAATATTGATATTAAAAAAAAAATATAATAATAATTGCAACACAGTGAATTAATCCCCTACAATTTTTATTAAAGTTTTATTTTGGTCTTTCTATATTTAATCACAACACTATTATTTTTTTATTTTCTATTATGTACCTTTATCTTCACAAGGTTCTATGCACTGTAATATATTTATGAACAATTAATTTTAGTTTGTTTTTGTATATACATATATTTCTTTTTTTATTAAACTTTGTCAGGAACTTATTTTTAAAATAATTATGTATACAACCAACTTTTTGTATTAAATTTGACATTTGTTTACGAAAATAATAACAAACTTGCTTATTTTGCTATTTGATTTCCACATTCCACAGTGATGCTATTAATTTTATAAACATTGTTGTCTTCTTTTCTCTTCTTTTCTTTCGATTCCGTTTTTTCAGGATACCAATTGTCGATCGCATCGGAACTGAATGCGGAGACTTAATCGAAACGCAGAATAGGGGTGATTATTATATTTTAATATTTCATTGCACTTATGTATGTGTGTTCATATTAACATTGCAAGTTTGGCATATACTCGTATGCAACAAAATATATGAAACTGATATTTGAATCATACAACAGTGCAAGATGTGCAACGAAGCGTGATTTCCGGCTTTTGATTAATTTACATAAATTTTTAATCCAAAAATAATTTAATATCTATATAAGTATGTAGATAAAAGCCAGTATAATTTGGAGCAAATTAAATTTTTGGTTTGTACATATGTACGTCGGGTTTTGGTTGAAGTTTTTCTTTTCTCAAGTTTTTTTCTTAAGAAGGATTTTTTACAATACAAATTTGCTGTGATCAATAATTATTGATTGAAGAAGACGAGAAAAAATAATAATCAAATATTTAGCTGGGGGACAACTAGCTGTTTCGTAGTCGCTACACTACTCATCAGCTCCCACTGGGATTTGAACTCGGGTCATGGTGTATCATGATCTGCTGCTTTAACAACTCAGCCAACATCACAGCAAATTGGTATTGTAAAAAAGCCTCATTTCATTTTCTAGAAGTTTCTTCGTCTAATTCAATAGAGGTACTTTCCCATTTTTGTCATATGCTGGACATATATGGATCTGAAGTGCACATCAAAATAGTAATAAGGCTTTCATTAGCATGATATTTGGATATTTTTTTTGTGTTGTGCTCGCGAAAGAACCTGTAGTCATTGTTCATTTTTTCTGGAGCTTCTTCGGAAAGATCTGCTATTGGCAGCATATTGTGTTGAATTATATATTCAGCATTTTTTTTCTTTCATTTATTGAAGCTTCAAAATGAACTAACAATAAATATTCAAATCTTCATACTAAGTTTAATATTAAAAATAAGAAATAAAAATATGCTTTTTACTTAAGTCCGGCCAATGCTAGACAAAAAGTTTTAATATGCTGGAGCTATTTCACTAAAATCACCTATTGAGTAATCTGATGGTGACAACGGTATCCTTTCTTCTCAACCGAGTGTGGCCACCAAAATTAAGTATATTGCGCGCAAGAGCATTTGGATGAAGTTTCAGTTTACTGACATCCTTGTCGCGTACTTAGAAAATTCGTCTCTTACCTGTGGAACACACTAATCCTTGTGAATTCGTGAGTGTTTTACGTACCATGGAGCTGCAGTAATCGTTCGAAGAACTTGGTTTTGTCCCCTTTGAATTTTTTCAATATTTGACGCTGAGACGGTGCCCCATAATTGAATTCCGTAGCACCATATGGGCTTTAGAATTGCATTGTATAATAGAAGTTTACAACCCAACTTCAATGTCGAGTTTTTGCCTATAAGCCAATTTAGTTGCACTGCTTTTAGTTTTAACTGAGTGACCTTTGCTTCAATGGGAGACTTCCACGTTAGCCTACGGTCGAACTGTATACCAAGGTACTTGACTTCATTGTGCTGCAGAATAGGTGAGTTGTTAATTTGGATAGGCGCACATGCTTGTTTACACAGTGTGAATGTGACATGAGTAAATTTTGTTCATTATCTTTAATTTTCCAAAGTTTTAGCCATTTCTCTAATATTGAAATATATTCCTGTAAATTTCGTGAAGCTACTCGTAGAGAGGTAGAAGTGTGGATTCCGGATGCCGTTGGCATATCAGAGGCGTAAATTAAATATAAAGTAGGCCCCAGTATGCCTTGGGAAACTTCTGCCTCGATAGGCTGAGTTGGACTTATAAAGTCGCCTTCTCTGATAACAAATTTACGCCCATATAAGTGGCTTTTCAGAAGCTTGTGAGTGTTTGCAGGCAAGTTTAAATTTATTTTGTGCATCAAGCCGTCGTGCCACACTTTATCAAAAGCTTGAGAAATGTCAGTGAATAGAGCTGAGCAATACTTCTTCTCCTCAAAGGTCTGTCTAATGACGGTGACTAGTCTGTGCGTTTGTTCCATGGTGTTATATTTAGCCCGAAAGCGAAATTGATGATCAGGGATGCACTCCACATTGTTCAATATTGGACTCATCTTCGCCATTAAAAATTTTTCGAATAGTTTTGGAATTGTTTTTCGAATAGTTTTGAAATTGTTAGCAGCATACTAATTGGTCTGTATGACTCTACCTTAGAGGGTTCCTTCCCTGGCTTGGGTATCATAGTAATCATTGAGACCTTCCACTCTGCAGGATAATACTCAGGGCGTAAAATAGCGTTAAAAATAAAAAGTAGAACTCTTCTAGCTGCACGAGGTAACTGTTCAAGTATTTTACCAGTAATTTGATCAATGCCTGGAGCTTTCCTGGGGTTTGTGTTACCGATAACGTTTTCGACATCTTGAAAATTTAGTCTCAGTGACACTGACTGTCTAACAGCATATGACGGCAATTCCGCTGTATTAATCGCTGAATCATTTGTAGTAAAAACGATTCTAAAATGATTAACATGCAACATCCCTTTTCAGAATCTATTCTTGCCCAGTCCCCAGTTGAAATTCGCAGGGGTGGCTTACTTCTAACGGGTCTGTTCAGACCTTTTGTTGTTATCAACAAGGAGTGGTCACTGAGGAGTGCCATCAAAGGTTTCCAAATAAGGGAAGCTACTCTTTGGATTTCAAGCAGATTTCTTAACTGAGTTATGCATTCTAGTAACCGGCTTTTAAGCTGGGGATACCTGCAAAGATGCCACTCCCTTTTGACTCTTCTTTTTTCTAACAGAAGTTGCATAATTTTAGATGTATAAGTTCTATTGTTCTCATTTCTGGATCTTATATGGCTAGTAGTGGCATGTTGTACGTTTAGATTAAGGTGTTCAAAAAAATCGTTAATTGACACATCAATATCCTTAAAGATTCTCAAGGCATTATTTTACGTACAATGAGTACTCCAATATTTTTTGTATTTTACCCAATTAACTGTAATGGCGGGAACGAAACAGAAATTATAGTGGGTGAGTGATCTGATGACAATGCTAATGACGACTCCACTTGCATCCACTCCATGCATGTTGCAACTCCAAAACCTATAACATCTGGGATCTTTCGTCGGTCTGGCGGTCAATAAGTGGGGTGTCCCCTTGAAACCACATCTAAGCCCATTTTGGAAACGGTGTCAAAAAGCACACGGCCTTTCGGGAATATTACCCGTGATCCCCAAAAAGTGTGCGTAGTGTTATAGTCGCAAGCCGCTAAAAATCGAGGTCTCAGTTACTAAAAATCGGGGCGGTGAATAGATCGATGAAATAACTATTTTTCCATGAAAATGTTCTATGCAAATATTTGTTGCTTGGATATGCTGCTTGACGTGATATAAAGTAGAATAGCCTTTTATTACTTCTGTCTGAGTCCCAACGAGAACAATACCAAGTCGACAACTATTCACCTCTGGTTTGGTCCATTGGAATTGTGTAAAATATGTTTGTAAAAAAAACAACGACAAATCTTGTAGGAATAAGCGATTTTCCAAAAATGTTATTCATAATATTTATGTATATCATAATATTCTGAAAGTAAAAAGAACACGTTTTCTTTTGGAACGGGCAGCCGTCATCGACATTTAAAAAGAAACATATTTTTATGCAATATTAAATTATTTTCTAAGCTGTACGAGTATATTAGCTGAACTAAATTAACATATTTTTTGAACTCTTGTCATGACACACACATATAATAGTTTTAAAAATTTATGACTATAAAAATAGATTTATGCCAATCAAAGCTTGAGTTTTCGATAAGACTGCAATTTATTTATTTCCCTATAAAAAACAAAAACAAAAATATTAATACATATGTTTATTTGCATAAAACGCAAAACATGCGAACAAATAAACGATCTAAATTGTTTTCATAATTTTAAGTATTCATTAATTTAGAGGTTATTTGCTTTTGATATGCAGTTCGCGAAAAAAAATCAGCATTTTGCTAAATAGTTATTAACTTAAAACTACAACAACAACAACACCCATTCGTATTAATAAAGAGTTCAATGAATCTCTTCGGATTTATGAATCTGTCAAATGCTAGTTTTCCTCTATATAAACGGAAGAAATTTCAAGAAAAAGTATCAGTTCATTTGAAACTAACCAATCAAATCAATATCAAAAGCTAAAATGTTTAAATTTGTGAGTACAAATTCCTTCAACAGGATTTAAACCAAAAATTTCTTAATTTTACAAAAAATCTTTCAACCAGGTTGTTGTCTGTGCTTTATTGGCTTGTGCCGCTGCTCAACATCATAGCCAGGGTCATGAACAAAGTTACAGCAAAAGTGACGATGTGCACGCTGAAGTAAAACATTATAACTCCGATGTCCATGAACACGGCTTCGAGTATGGTTATGAGACTTCGAATAAGATTAGAGCATCTGCGGCGGGTGATGAACATGGAAACCATCAGGGTGATTTCGAATGGGAGTCTCCTGAAGGTGAACACATCAATGTAAAGTATGTTGCCAATGAAAACGGTTATCAACCCCAAAGTGATGTTTTGCCCACACCCCATCCCATTCCCGAGGCCATCTTGCGGGCTATCAAATACATCGAAGAACATGGCGATCATGAGGAAGGTCCAGTCCATCATGGTGGTCGCAGAGTCTAGATGCGCTATGTTGAGTTATATCGTTTTGTTGTTTTGTTTTAAAATTGTTTGGCGGCTGTTTTTTCAAATAAATAAATAATTTGTTAAAAATGTGAACTATTTTCTTAAAAAGTATTTAATTCACTTGTGAAAATACTTATAAATATTACAACTTTGGTTCGTCGTTTTTTTCTGACATTCGAGGTTTTATTGTAGAAAACTGGTTATACATTTATGACTCGTATTACTGTCAGCGCTGTCAACTCGGTGCGTTTCGCACCGTTTTTTGGTGATTTTAAAATTTTTTGTGCGAAAATATTCTAATATTCGGTGGCACCACATCAATTTCAAGACAACTTTTTATTCTAGTATAGTAACACTAGTAAGTACTATATATCTGTGAAACATACAATAACATTTTATACAAGTGTGCAATATTTGCACATTTTATTTTCTAGAGCGCAATACCAGCGGCTTAATACACGGAAAGAAAGTTGATTTGGCAAAGTCTTGAGTTAAGTATTGGCAAAGAAAAATAGCGCCACTGTCTTTGCAAAGTAAACTTTCCGTGTGTGAAAGAGGCGTAAGAATAAGGAGAAAAACCGGCTATGCTGACTGTACGGTAGTTACCGTATTGTACGGTAAATTTGATCTTCAAACGGTAGCACAGTACTTAATTATTTGTATGGTAATTTTCAAAAAAAAGGTATTTTTTTGGTATCATTCTTAATACTTCAAAAATCACAATTGCTTTCTTATAAAAAACTATAATCTTACTACAATTTTGTAAGGATGACCAAAGTTAAGTTGTTAAAAATTCTATCTTCTAAAAGGACCAACTCCGTCAGCTGACGCTGGAAAATGCTACCTATCTACTTGTAAATTTGAAAATTCAACTATGGTGTCGTGTGACTGCAGAGTTTTCTTATTTGCTTTAGAAAATGAAGATTTACTGACCATTCCTCAAACTTAGCCTTCGGATTTCTCGCTCACTGAGTTCGTTTTACATTTACATGGTAAGAATTGCTTCTTTCTGCACAACTTTTTGACAGATCCAAGTACTAGTATGAAGAAGTAAACGTACTTTTAGGTTGGAGAAACGATTACTATGAATTATGTCAAACTATACAAAAATATTTAGTTTTACTTAATAAATTATGGCAAGCTTGATTTTTATTGAGAAAACCAGAACAGTACCAGGGGCCGAATTACCGCATACGTGATCGCGTATGCTTTCGTATCGAACACAATTTCGTGACGTTTCGAATACACAGATTCCTTCATTCGAAAGCTCACGTATCGAAATTGCTAAAATAATGTAAAAGATTTTTGTTTACTTTGTAATAGAACAAACATATGTTTTAGTAAAATCATTCATATGTTTGTAAGCACAAGATGAAAAAAACTTCGACGCTTATTTGTAAAAACTTAAAAAAAAGAATTAATTCAAGATAATAAACATCACTTTTAAAAATATAATGGCAACATTAATATTACTTGTCGCCCGCAGATGATTCTAATACTGCATGCAAGTGCGTTACAAAACTGATCCATTGTCATTGCCGACTGCAGCATAAGTAAATTCCACCATCCGATTCCATTAGTACAAGTAATTAACAATTAATATACATATGTATTTAAGAATCACTAAGCGGTTTCAATGAACGCTTTTTATTTTCATCCTTGTGAACTGAGTTTTGCGTACATCATTAGCTGCTAAGCTCCAGCTGGCAGTAACTATAACGCTTCTAGAAGTTTTAATCAGACGCTGGAAAATTACCATGTGATGGGGTTATGGCAAAGCGCTATATGTTTTCGGCCAATTTAGGAAGTTCAACCATATATTGTGCCATTGCATTCTTATGTTTTGAGTTAATATTGCTTCTACAAATATTTTCCTTATACTATAATGATTTTAATTCCAAATATGCACTTTTTTTACTTTTGTGCACTTTATCAACAAAAAACTTCTTTTCGATCGCTCAAGAGCTAACGAGTGCAATTTAAACAGCTGATACTCGATTGCACACTCGTTATCGTATGCTGTAATCTCAAATTACGATAGTAACTGTTCGTTAACGATTGCAGTAATCCCAATAAAAAAAAATTACGAACAGTTTTACTCGATCACGTATGCGCTAATTCGGCCCCAGAAACATACATATATATATATATATATATATATATATATATATATATATATATATATATATATATATATATATATATATATATATATATATATATATATATATATATATATATATATATATATATATATATATATATATATATATATATATATATATATATATATATATATATATATATATATATATATATATATATATATATATATATATATATATATATATATATATATATATATATATATATATATATATATATATATATATATATATATATATATATATATATATATATATATATTTAATTTACTGACAACTTTTGTGACAGTTGTTCATTTCTCTTAATAGGACTTTGAAATACCCAATTTTTTCGTTCGCATTTATAATATTTCGGCTTAATAATTTCTGTGCAGTAATTTTGCTCAAAAACCAGTAATATTTTTAAGGTCATACAGTACTTTGAACATAAAAGTTAACATCACTGGTAACAACACTGATCAGCGACTGGTTTAGAAAATTTGTTTGAAAAGCACTCTGTTGCTTGACTACATATTGAAAATATTTCTTTTTTTTTTTACAATTTTAAGAAGATTTTTTTTTTTTTGTTTAACTTCATTATTTTATTTATTGAATCTACATAAAAAAAAATGTAATGACAATAAGTATTCAAATCTTAATACTAAAAAAAAATTTTATGATTAAAGTCCTGCCAGTGCTGGACGAAAATTTATTTTTATGCGAATATTATTTCAGAATTCAGTCATCTGTTTAGAGCTCTAATGGTAGCCAAAGTATCCCTCCTTCTCAGACGGGTATGACCACCAAAATTAAGAATATTAGCTGCAAGAGGATTTGGATGGAATTCAAGTTTGTTAATATACCTTGTCGCGTACTTCACAAATTCAGATTTCACAAAAGGTACGTTCAGATCTGCGTGGATTCGTGAGTTTTTAACGTACCATGGAGCATCTGTAATTCTACGGAGAATTCTATTTTGACTTCTTTGAATTTTCTCAATGTTGGATGCCGAGGCTGTGCCCCATAATTGAATCCCATAGCACCATATTGGCTTTAGAATCGAGTTGTACAGCAAAAGTTTACAATCAAGCTTCAAGGTCGAGTTTCTGCCTAGTAGCCAGTTAATTTGCACTGCTTTCAATTTCATCTGCGTTACTTTTGTCTCGATGTGCGACTTCCATGTTAGTCTACGGTCAAGATGAATTCCGAGGTATTTGACTTCACTGTGTTGAGGTATTACTTTATTGTTAATAGTAATGGGTGAGCATGTTCCTAGACGCAGTGCGAATGTAACATGGACACACTTTTGTTCATTAACCTTGATTTTCCAAAGCTTCAGCCATTTCTCTAGTTTGTCGATATGTTCCTGTAAATTTATTGATGCTTGCTGGTGGTTACAATGTATGCTAAGGAATGCTGTATCATCTGCAAATGTTGAAGTGTGAACGTTGGTGCTTGTTGGCAAGTCAGATGCGTAGATTAAATATAAGATAGGCCCTAATATGCCGCCTTGGGGAACTCCTGCTTCAATAGACTGAGCGGGGCTTATGAAATCGCCTTCTTTTACTATAAATTGGCGACAATATAAATAGCTTTCCAAAAGGTTATGTATGTTTGCAGGTAAGTTAAACTTTATTTTATGCATTAAGCCATCGTGCCACACTTTATCAAAAGCCTGTGAGACGTCGATGAATAAGGCAGAGCAATATTTTTTATCTTCAAATGCCTTTCTTATGACGTTAACTAACCTGTGCGTTTGCTCAATGGTGCCATGTTTCGCTCTAAAACCAAATTGGTGATCAGGAATACATTCAACCTTATGAAGCATTGGATCCAACTTCGCCTTTAGCAATTTTTCGAAAAGTTTTGATATTGTTGACAGTAGACTTATTGGACGGTATGATTCTACTTTCGTGTGATCCTTCCCTGGCTTAGGAACCATTGTTATCATGAACACCTTCCACTCTGCAGGGTAATACTCAAGTCGTAAAATAGCATTAAAAATAAAAAGAACAATTCTTTTAGCTACACGAGGCAGCTCTACGAGCATTTTGTTGCTGATTTTATCCATACCTGGAGCTTTTTTAAGGTTTAGATTACCAATAGCATTTTCAACTTCTTCAAAATTGAATCTTAAAGGCACAGGAGGTCTACTAACAATAGGTGGCAACTCATTTGCATTGTCAGACCTATTTGTGGTAAAAACGTTTTTCAAATGGTTAACAAATAAATTACCCTTTTCCGAGTCATCTCTAGCCCAGTCACCAGACGGTTCTCGCAAGGGCGGCTTACCTCTAACTGGCCTTTTTAAACCCTTAGTCGCCCGCCATAAAGAATAGTCGGACTGAGGAGTACCATCCAGACTTTCTAAATACGTTTGTAGAGAAGCCGTTTTTTGGTTTCCAAGCAAACTTCTTAGTTGATTTGTGCACTCACGTAGCCTTGTTTTTAGCTGCGGAGACCTGCGAAGCTGCCACTCTCGTCGAACTCTTCTTTTTTCTAACACAAGTTGCTCGATTTCTGAAGAATATATTCTATTTTGAAGGTTTCTGCGTGTTAAATAAACTCTAGAAGCAAGTTCAGCGGCTTGTTTAAGGTTTTCGCTAAAGTTACTTAGTGACGCATTAATATCTTCAGGTCTTCTTAAAACAATATTCTCAGTGCAATGGGTGCTCAAAAATTTTTTATATTTTAGCCAATTCACTCGGGTGACAGTCCTATGCAAATTGTTTATCGGAGACCAAGTCTCCTGGGGAAAACGCACTGAAATAATAGTAGGTGAATGATCCGATGACAAGTCTAACGAAGGCTCAGCTTGCATCCATTCCACAGGGAACCCCTTAACCACTCCAAAATCAATCACATCAGGAATCTTTCGCCGGTCAGTCGGCCAGTAAGTGGGATGCCCGCTTGATATTACGTCTAAGCCCATTTTAGAAATTGTATCAAAAAGCACTCGACCCTTCGGGGTGATTAAACGTGAGCCCCAAAAAGTGTGTTTTGCGTTGTAATCTCCAGCTGCTATAAAACGAGGTCCTAATGAGGTGAAAAAACTTGAATATTGTGACTCCGTCACTGAAAATCGAGGCGGCGAATAAATCGATGAGATAACCAATTTGTAATGAAAATTTTCCACACAGATATTAGTTGCTTGAAGATAGTCCTCACATGTGTCGTTCAACAAAAAATGCTTTATCCTAGATTTTATCAAGATTGCAGAACCTCTACAAGCTCTTCCACGGGGGTCTTTAGTATCGTATAATACGTAGCCGTTAATTTTAAAGAAGCTTGTTGACGTCAAGTGAGTTTCTGCAATCATCATTATCATTTTAAGAAGAGCCCAGCAAAAACTTCTATTGCAAAGTAATGTGTTAAAATGTTAATAAACATACTCTTCACTACTTATACTTTGGCATTTTAAGTCAATATTTTAACATGGCGATGTCATTGGAGGCAAGTGCTTACCATTCTCGCTTACGAATAACTATTCCAAAAAGTCATTACAAAAAACCATTAAAAAGCTAATTGCTTATATGTCCTTGATTTACAAGTTGGTGACGACAAAAACTATCAAAACGGCTTTGGATATCTTTGTATAATACAAAAAATACATGACTTTAAATCATGGTATAAATACCACCCTTATAAATGCATTCTTACAAACAATATCTCTAGAAAAATACATTTTTTTGTGCTTGTGCCTTTCAAAAAGCTTTTTTCAACCATTGCCACTTATATTCAATACTTTTCTTGAAAACATTTTCCATAAAAATTATTTTTTAACGTCATAGAATTCAGTACGGAGCTGTGATTTATCATTTTAGGATTTTATAAATTTATAGTTAATACATTTGCACCAAGCTGTCAGCGCATATGTAATGTTAACATCACGTTTACGCTGGGTATTCATGATCCTGTAAGTCGTAATGATAGCAAAACAATCGACACTAATAGTAAAACTGCCAGAACTGCAAAATTTATAAAAGCATTTTGCACTTTGCAAAAATCTTTAATCCCGTTTCTATCAACTTATCTTATCAAAACCAAATATTACTCAAACTCTTTCATTCAATTTTCATGGCAAATATTGTGCATGTATGGAAAGTTGCCAGAAACAACTACTTACACCCGTACATATGCAAGGGGTATTAAACAAGTCATTACTTAACTAATTATAAGTAATGCAGACGGTAAGTGCAACACATTACCAAGTTTTCGCTGGGAGCTTATAAAATTCATAAGAAAAAATGGTTCATTTTTTTCGGATATAACGCGATTTTTCTCCCATTTCGGTGCGTTTGGAAATTTCAAAGTTGGCAACGCTGATTACTGTTGCATTTGACATGAGTCTCGATCAAGTAATGCCTCCAATTCTGCATCTTCGAACGTTTTTTTTTCCTAATAGCAGCCTCATCATAGGTATTTGAGAACATTCGATGAGCCTCGGCCGCAGATTTCTTCATATTCCAGCAGAAAATAAAAGCCTCCCGCAAATGACGAGAATTTGGCTCGTAAACCTTATTTGCCGTGTAACCGTATGATGCAGACACAAATCGACTAATATTTCAATGGCGTTGTGGTTACAAATATCCAAGCTTTTTGTATGACATCTAGAAACTATTTATGTTGACTACCACTTATCTATGGCAAAACGGTGGAAGCAAAGTTGTACACCTATTATTAAGGAGTCGATAGATCATCTACGTAGAAAAAATAATATGGTTGAGATAACAATATTCTAAGGCCAATAAACTACTGTTGAATTATATGATTAAAGACAACCCAATACATGGTTTCAGTCTGAAAAGTTCTTTGCTTAACTAAGTACATTCAAGAACCATATTATATCATGCAACCATACATTTGCTAAAAGTTCTTAAAATATTAGCATGGCAACCATATTATATTATCATTCTCATCTCTATTATTGTGAATGAAAGTATAAACTACTGTTGCCACGTCCAGTTATACTACTTTGATGGTTGATGGCCACATAATTAAATACAAACATACCATTTTTGCTGTAAACTATAATTTATTTTAAAAATTCTTGATTTTAATTAATATCCAAAAAAGCAATAAGATTTGCGCGACTTTCTGGTATCTTGGATAAGTTATTGGTCTGCAGATCTATAAAATAAGCATATAATTAAGTTATTATCAGCATACATACATTTCTAAAAATAAAAATAAATATGCTAATACAAACCTATTTGTCTTCATAGGTATATTATTGTTTATTTATGGAGATGTTTTTACAAAATTCTGCTTCGCCGGTTTCAATATTTATTTTACCAAAAATTTATATTATAAAAACTTCTGTTTTATATTTATTAAAAAGCAAAATAATATAAAACTGAAATAAAATTACACGTCAGTGGCTTGAACAAAAACAACAATAGTAAGTTTAATCTGTAAACACACACCGCTCCTATATTGTAACATAGTCATATCTCAAAAAACTAGCTTTTCGAGTTAACAATGCAGAATTGTTAAGAGTACCAACTTTTATATTGTGCAAAAAATTTATTCAAATTACTTTTAAACTGTTTCCTTTAGGAGATAATTTGTAAAAAAAAAATTCTTAGGCATGTATAAAAGCTAAAAATTTTAAATGTGTTTTTCTCGAAACAAGCTTTTTTTAGTTATGACTATGTTGCAATAAAGGAGCGACATGTGTTGCCAGTAAGTAAATCTAACATAACCGTTATTTTCAAATTTCGTGAGTTACATATGTTCGTTTTTCGCATTTTTTCCGTTATTTTGGTACACATATGTATGTTGGCAATGCCAGCCATTTTGGATTGTCAATTTGTTTTTGACAACTGTAAAAATGATTTACATCAGTACCTGCCTTGACGGCCTAACCTAATGGTGGACCAATTCCACGGAGTGAATTTTTCACGATTCACCACCGCCCCCGTGTGGCTTGCTAGGCTCACACAGGTAGCAATTCTTGTCATATGATTGCGGTCATATGAACAACTTCTTGTTGAGGAGTTCGGGCTTTCTAATCCCTCATGTATGCAATTTCCCAGCAATCAATGGAGGACAAGGCTTAATGAGTTGGTAGGCCGAAGCCCATTAAGAGCATCAGCCCTTAAACCAACTCACCCGTCAATCATCACCACTGGTTCCTTACAGTACACGTATCTGTTGTATAGGCAACAGATCCTCGGGAGATTGTTAGCCCTCGAAAAAAGCCATCACCAAACAATTATCAAGGATACTAACACTCCCTTCCTGCGTTTTAGGTTTTAACCACAGCCAGAACGTTTCAGCTAAGGTAGGCACCTAAAACCATGATCAGCCCAGGTCGAACCGCAAGCAGAACTTCCCGGGGGCCATGCTGATCCCCGTTCTGCCAATTTATACCCTTGGTAAGGGTTTCGGAAGCCAACACAACATAAGTCATGTGGCTTCCTAGAGTTTTGTTTGCCGCACCAAACGAGGGACCCCTTCCCCTCTTTTCCCCCAAAAACAGAGCGCCTAAGTTAGGAATACGCCAAGGCAAAACCTGTTCCCCGGGGGGTTTGTTTTTGAAGGATAAAAAGTTAGTCGTGTGCTGATGTGCTCCTCGATTTTTTAATATTAAAAAAACAAGTAAGAGTGTAGTATATTCGGCTGGGCCGAATCTAAAATACCCTTCACGATAGTCACCTATATGCATAGTATATTTAAAAATGTGACATAAGCATGCTCGGTTATATATGAACCGATATCGGAATTTTCTATTTTCTGAAGGTTACTTCTTTTATAACGAGAATTCCTTTTCAGCAAAAAAAAATTTAATGGAAAAATCGGTTCAGGCTATATCTCGGGTATATATGGACCGATATCGGAAATTTTTATTTTCCGTATTTATATAAACTTATTTCATTACCAAAAAACTTTTGAGCAAAAAAAGTTGTTTACGTTCGCTTACGTGGCATTTTAATGAAAAACCCGGTCTAGGCTATATCTCGGGTATATATGGACCGATATCGGAAGTTTTCATTTTCCATATTTATATAATCTTATTTTATTACTAGAACTGCTTTTAAGCAAAACAAAGTTGTTTAAGTTCGCTCACGCGACATTTTCTTGAAAAACCCGTTCTAGGCTATATCTCGGGTATATATGGACCGATATCGGAAATTTTCATTTTTCATATTTATATAACCTCAATTTACTACCAGAACTGATTTTAGGCAAAAAAAAAAGTTGTTTTCATGAAAACCCCGGCTTAGGCTATATCTCGGGTATATATGGACCGATATCTGAAAAAAAAAAAAATTTGCCTTCTAGTCAACATGCTTAATAATTGTGTGAAGTTTAAGTAAAACAAACAACTTCTTTTTTCAAAAATTTTCATACAAAATTGCAAAAAATAATGGCTTTTTTTGGAATTTTTAATATATTTCAGCTATACGTGAACCGATATTGCTGAATTTCAATCGTAAACACATGGCAAGATGGTGAAAGAAAAATGTTTCTATGTCTAATGGTTTTCTCAGAAACGGTATTTCAACGACCGACAGACGGACAGACGGCCATCGCTTAACCGACTTTTCTATTAGCTCTGATTCAGAATATATATACTTTATATGGTCGCAAATGAAAATTGTAGAAATTACAAACGGAATCACAAACTTATATATACATACCCTTAACATTTTTGTGAAGGGTATAAAAACATCACATGTGGGAACAGAACATTTTCAAAATTCACCCTTTCTTTTGATTGCAAAAGCAACCAGGTTCCTGCTAGGGCTATCTGGCCTTGCCAGAAGTGATGGATAGATGAGTGAGTTGGTTAAGGGATTGACTTGTTTTGACTGATTGGGGAATTGCATAAAGCAGGGAGTCGAAACCAATATTCCACACAGCAAGATGCTTATTCACATGCCTATAAAACGGTGGCAGCTGAGTGAGCTTTGCAATTTAAAATAGTGCCTCGATGGACGAGTTAGTGAAATACTTGAGAAACAGTCTCGAGATCGCAGATTCGATAACTGCCAAGTTTTCTGAGTGTATTTGCAGACAAGCAAAAAACTTCGCAGTTTTCGTATTTGTTTACAAATATATGAAGGCGCTGGTGGGCTGTCAACTAGCAAAGTCTGTGTAATTAATCCAACGTCAAGTTAGATCATCATGGCAGGTGTTGACATATCTTAGCTACACACATATCTGGAATGATTAACAAAATATTAAAAATGAATATTTCGCATATACCGGAGACTTCACATCCACCTGCTGGGCAAAAAATGCATATGGCTTATAATTATTATTAATATCAAAAGTAATAAAATTACTTTATGAAATTTTTTATACAATTTAGTTTAGCTGCGCCATAATGATTGCATACATGCACAAGAAGGCAAGTAAGTGTGTGCAATTAAAAAATACTTATTTTTGGAAAGGAACTACGAATATATAAGAAAGTTTTTAAATAGACATGACATTTAAGATTTTACATATTTTTACCATTGAACTTTTTATATAATTTGATATGTGTCATTGTATATACATACATACATACATACATATGTATGTACATACGAGTTTATTGTTTATGAGAAAATCTTCCAATTAGAAAAGTTTTTGGAATTTTTGCCAAAGAATATGTTCCTTCTTCTGACAAGTTACAAAACTTTGAAACTTTACAACATTTTTACAAAATGTGGGAAACAAAAGTCATATTCATACATACGAGGGTGGCTCAATAAGTCCGCGACTTTTTAATGAAACCTTACAACAATTTTACCAAATGTGAGAAACAAAAGTGATATTCGTACATACGAGGGTTGACCAATAAGCTCGTGACTTCTTAATGGAACTTTGCAACAATTTTGCAAAATACTAGAAATAAAAGTAATAATCATACGCACGAGGGCGGTTTAATAAGTCCGTGACGTTTTAATGAAACTTTTCCACAATTTTTTAAATATTATATTAGGTTTTATTCTTGACTTCCATAGTTTTAAAAATCAATTTAATATTGTTATCTTATTTTTGGCTTCAAGCCAAACCACACGCAAAGAAAAGGCAGTTTAAAATATGGTTACAACAACATTAGTATATACGTCATAATATTGTGTATTATTGTTAAAAACAGCCTATTAACGATATAATTATAGTTTATTTTCCCATAAATATGTGTTCGCTTGCGTTTCTGTAATTCTATTGTTACCGATTATCAATTTCAGAATATGGTTGCCTACAATGTTAATATTGTATTTAATTTTTTTAAAACAACAATAGTTTTTATTACACTCAATACTAAAATACCTGTTTTTATCATATGTATGATACGCTTATTCACATGTAAATATAAATTTACAGAACAAACTTACTATTGTAAACATTATCAATAATTTTGTTTTAGTAGTTTTAGTTTTTTGTTATGGAAAAATATGTGTTGTGTTTTAAATTAAAAGAAAATGTTTGTTAATCAAAAAAAAAAAAAAAATTTTCGCAAATGTAGAATGTTTGCAGAAATTGGAAGATTAGTACTCGTATACTAAGATTTTGATATTTGTACGGATGTTGCAATCAACAATACTATAACAAAGTCAACCATATTGTCTTCCAACCATATTATGACTGAGCACAACCATAAAATTGTTGCAACCATAAGAGGTTTAATAATGAATCATATTTTGTTGAGAACAACAATACTATGTTACATTAAACCATATTAATATGTTTACGAGTATATAATTTTTAACTATGCCATTATCTTTATTTCAGCTAATGAATGCTAGAATTCGTTGAAATCGACATCATTTGCATTTGTGCAACACGACTATTTTTTGCGAATTATTTTTAATTATTATATACATTCAAAAACATGATTTCAAATGTTTATTTATATTTATTTGCACTAGATAATACACAACATGCACACAAAAAACTGATTCGTTCCATATTATTATAAATGCATTTATCTGACATTTTTACAAAAACAACAATAGTTAGTATATTCTGTAAACGCACTTGTGTTGCCTATACCAACAGTAACCATACGCACGTTTAAAAATAATAGTATATTATTGTAAACTACAAAAGCTATTTTTGTATTCATATCGTATGTAGTTTTTAAAACATTATTATTGCATTCAACCATATTTTAAAATGATAGAGATATAACAGTAGATAGGTAGAATTTTCAATATTACTATATTTAGAGTGGATTAAACTATATTAAAAACGATAATACACTGCTACCGGCAATAATGTAAATTATGACAGATTAAATACTAACGTTGCCACAACAATATTTGAAATTGCTTTTTCTCTGCGTGTATGTTACAACATTCATCCATCTCAGTTCTGCCCTGTATCCCATAACAAAAACGCAGAGTTACTTTGGCATTTGGTCAGGGGTTTGGCATGCGAATAGAGGTGTAGATTGCAGAGAGAACTGCGTACTTACATTGATTGGATTTTATTGTTAGCAAGCTTATATTACCTTCACTGGTATGTTTTTTTGTATGCTTGTAACTCTCGCAACCCCTAATATGTACAGTGTGTATTTTTGAGGAATTGGATTTTCAACAGCAAAAATGGGTGTTGCCGCTTTAGTGCGGAAATTGAAGTTGTCATATTGCTTATTGGATTGTTCCAAGGAAGTGGGGGATTTTGGTGCATCATGAAGCCAATTTTGGGAATTCCTAAAAAATTCGGAATCAGCATGCTAACCAGTTCGGATTTTACGGGTTTTCATATTTCATACGTGTATCTGAACTTTTAACCGTCATTTAGCACACGGTTAGCCTTGTTCTGAGTGATGGTCTTTCCACCAAAAATTAATACTTAATGAGCACACGATATTCTGTTTTCCATAATCTTCTCAAAACGCAAAAATGACGCAACATGCTCAACTGTTAGTTACCTGTTGACGAGAGCGGTGTTGCCATTTTAATTAAAAGGCGGCACATTCAAAAAGTTATGGGCTTATTGTCCCGCCCTCGTATTTCTTTTATAAACAAAAAAAGTAAAGTATTTAGTTACTAAAGAGTTGCTCATAACAATTATTATTGTGTGGAAGAATTTAATTGAAAATTGTTGACTTATTAAAAATATTAAAGCATACAGACTTATTAAGAACAAGTAAGAGTGTAGAATACTAGGCTGGGCCGCATCTAAAATACCCTTCACGATAGTCACGTAAATATGTATTACAAATGTATGTATTACAAATTTGAGCTATATATGCTCATATATATATGAACCGATATCGGAGGAAAAATATTTTTGCCTTGCAATCGCTGTGCCAAAAAGGTAATCTGTCATTGAAATTTTCATGGAAAAATCGGTTTAAGCTATATCTCGGGTATATATGGAGCGATATCGGAATTGTTAATTTTCTGTATTTTATTTAGTTACCTCCTTTAATAACCAGAAGTGCTTTTCAGCAAAAATAGTTGTATAAGTTCTTAGGCTACCGGCCATGTCACAGAATTCACTTCCGTTCGGAAATGGAATTCAAAAAAACGAAAATTTAAAACTTTTTCGGAATGAAATCAATTCTATGAGATAATAGGTGTTTTATTCTTGCAATTGAAAATTATATCATTCCGAAATTTTTTTAGTTTTTTGAAGAAGTAAAAAAAAATTCAATTACGTTTCCGAACGGAATTAAGATCTGTGACTTGGCTGTATATCTCGGGTTTACATATATGAACCGATATCGGAAATTTTCATTTTCTATGTTTAAATACTTTTTTTTATTACCAGAATTGCTTTTCAGCAAAAAATAGCTGTTAAATTTCGCTTATGTGACATTTTCATTAAAAAATCGGTTTAGGCTGTATCTCAGGTATATATGGACCAATAACGGAGAATTTTTTTTTTGCCTTTTAATCGCCATGCCAAATAATTGCGTCAAGTTTGAAACAGAATAAACAAATTTTTTTCCAAAAATTTTCATACACAATTGCAAAAAAAAATTGATTTTTTCGGAATTTTGGATATTTCTCAGCTATACGTGAACCGCTTTTACTAAATTTCAATAGCAAACCCATGAATCGATGTAGTAATAGAATGATGAAAGAAAAAGTTTCTGAGTCTAATAGTTTTCTCAAAAATGGTATTTAAACGGCTTACAGACGGACATCGCTTAATCGATTTTTCCATTCATTCTGATTCATAATATATATACTTTATAGGGTCGCAAACGAAAATTGTACAAATTACAAACGGAATCACAATTTTATATACACATTTAACATTTTTGTGAAGGGCATACAAATTATGGCAACACTGATCGGGAGAGCTACTTCCAAACACCATTCAGAATATGTTTACTTTATAGCAGGGGTGCCCAAGAGTTCTTTTTGGAAAAGCAAACACCAGCACATTTAAAGAAAAACTACTTTTATTTAATATTTTTTGTTGTAAAAAGCAACACATATTTACATAAACAATATTTACACTGATAATCGCTGTCGTCGATGTTTACTAGTAAAGCATGCCAAAGTGTTGTTGCTGTGCTCTTGTGTGTATGCTGTGAAGAACAACAAAAACAAAATACATGATAAAACAGAGTTGTTTGTATATTTTTCATTGCTAGTGCTGAGTGCAGTATGTGTGTATTAAAGTGCACAGCCCTATAGCAAAGCGCTTTTACAAAAACAATTGAGCATCAAGCGCATAGGGCTTGGGAGTTTCTGCTTTATAGGGTCGGAAGTGAAAATTGTAGAAACTACAAACGGAATCACAAAATTATATATACGCTTAGCATATTTGTGAAGGGTATAATAAGTATCACCTTTTCTGTTTGTTTTTTTTTACCAAAACCAGCCAGCTCGAATAATTTTCTGCTTAAATTGTGCGTTAAACGATCATAGATTGTGCCATCTTATCATACACACAGAACAATAAGAGAATTTTTGCATCATAAAGAAATTTGTATTTTATTTAGTACAGTTTTGAATTAATAAAACAAATAATAAAACAATAAATAAACCAGTAAAAAATTATAAATAGCTTGTTTTCTATGTTTCCCAGCTATCTATATGTCATCAGTAGACTTTGGAAATTTTTGAAAGATATTCTCAAACATTCAACTTTAACAATAAATAAACTATTTTTTGAAAATTTTAAAACCCTTCTTTGAAAAATAAACTAATATTTGATTTGAAAATGGTTTAAATTTACTTTTATAGGCTTTTTATACTGATCAACATCTTTATGGAATGCGTGGAAGATGTTGAAAATGTGAAACACTGCTTACATTGCTCACATCTAACATCTACTATCAATCAAAAATATTATTACTTAAATTTTCGAACAATTTAACAAAAGCACGAAAAATTGTTTGGAAAAAAAATTAATTTGAAAGACAAAGGAGGATTAATTTTAAAATATATATACATATGTCTATAAACAAAATGTAGGACACATAAAAAAAATTTGGAAAAAACGGAGAAAAAAGTATTTCAGAAAAAAAAAATTAAGGAAGAAAACAAGGCAGCTTTATACAGGTAGGGGCAGAATTACAATAAATACAACACCAACAAACATCAACATGTATTTTGTTGGTAGAATTTTAGAATTTACGAATAGTTGTCAAAATTTTGATTGAAATTCTACCAACAAAATACATGTTGATGTTTGTTGGTGGTGTATTTATTGTAATTCTACCACTACCTGTATAGAGCTGCCTTGGAAGAAAACACACATCCAAACAGTTTTTTTTTTTTTCAAAATAAATGACGTTTTTTCAGTGATGCCACAAGAATAATCGATATTATTGCCACTTTTCTAGTGATGACACTGAAATAATCGAAAGATATTGAATGGGATAAAATGAGATAGGAACATTTTATAAAGATGTTGAAAAATGTTGACTTTTAGTACAATGTATTTCTTATGGGAAGATGTTATCATCTTCAAAAACTGATGGTAGATGTTGTTCAGTGGAAAAAGCCTATTAATTAAAAACAGAACATATTTTATAATGGAAACAATTTCGAGTGCACAATTTTTTAACTGCTTCTTCTAGACCACTTTGGACTTCTCATTTTAAATGCCATTCAGCTCTAGTTTATATTTACATACGAAAATCTATTTTTAAGTAGGAGGCTGAATCATACTTAAATGACCAGTCTTCTTCATTCCAGTATAACTTTTTAACATTTTTACGTTTTATATGATTTTGCTGTTGAGCGAAACAGGTAAATAAAACTGTAACATGAACTTTAGCCTTTAGAAGATATTTAAAACTAATTTACTAATTTTATACGGAACAACAGCACGAGCAGAAATTTAAATAAATTAACATCTTGTTTATGTATATTATTAAGTTTTTTTGCCAGTAATAAATTAACAAGTTGTCTTAAGGAATGTTTTTGGTATTGCAATAACAAACAGCTGTTCTGTGGAACGCTGTTGATAATATTTGGAAATAAAGTGAGGCTGCCATACTTTTATCACATTTAAATAAGAGCTATTACATAAAACTATATAAGTAGGCTATAACACTGATACATTTTTATATGCCTTAAAGCTTCCAAAGTGTTAGGCTCGCTTGTTAAAAACAAAAAACTATTATTTGACATTATCCATTTTCAAAAGCTCTTAGATATTCTGTAGAAGTCTTTTAAAAGACAGTGATTATTGTGAATCAGTGGTTATTGTGTTATCAGGTATTTGTAGTGTGATCTGAAAAACCGAAAGCAAGCATATGTACAACATTTTGTATTTTACACTTTACCACTGGGTAAGGTTTCTAGCTATATTGCATTCTTTTAAAGTCCGTTTTCTTACCTTCCGCCAGCTATTTTTAAATTATATACATTTCATTAGCCATACAGCAGAAACCCTGCCAAATAATGCTAAGCCGTTGCACATCATTGCGGCAAGGTGCATTTGTAATGCGGCCTGAAACGCCGAAAGGTGTTCTTTATGTCTTTTTTATGTCACTCTTTTTGCTGGCTAATCACACGATTGTCGCAAATAGGTCAATAAAAAATTGTCCCAATCAAATACTCAGCAATCTCATGGTTGCCACATTTTTCACAAATTTGGTTGCCGCATGATTGTGAAAAACGATTTGGTCGGGGTTGTCAACTATTTATAACCAAAACGCGCTGTGGACTTATCCAAAACACTCTAAACTATACATATTCAAAAGTAATATAAACAAACAGCCAAAGTTTGAAGGTTTAGGTAATATAACAGAAACAAAAATTCGCAATAATCTTAAAATTTAAACTTTTTTTTTCATTTCTGTAATTGACCTATATAAAAGAGTAATACACAAAGAAGTGTCACTTAAGCAGTGCTTTAGAATATGTATGTAAAAGATTTAAATCAATTGATATAACAATAATGGTTTTTCAAGATTTGGGAAAATCCATACTTTCTTATTCAAAGGTATAAATTTCTCATAAACGGATTGAAGAAAATATATTTTTAAAAAATTACTTTCAAAAATCATTCGAAGTCTAGCTTCGATAGTAAACGGACGTGTTTGTTTTTGATCGGTGTGTATAAAATTAAACCGGAATAAGTAAAAACAGGAATAATTAAAAAAGACTGATTTTATATTATAAAAAAAAACTTTGTGACTTTTATCGTTATATATTTTAAAGTGAATATAAAAAAAATTAAATAAAAAACATTTACGGTTTCCATGACAAACCGTAGGCAATTAAAAAAAAATAATTGGTTAAAAATATGTTTCTGGAACGCAAACGGCATCCGCCAACACAAAAATGAACTTGAGCACTTCCTTATGGAAACGCAAATCGACATAATGTTGATTGCTGAAACTCATTTGACAAGCAATAGTTATTTCAAATTTAATGACTATATACTGTATGACACAATAGATCCCCGTGGAAGATCTTGCGGAGGATCTGCAATTCTAAAAAATCCAGAATTAGTCACTATTTAATGAACGAGACACGTGAGGAGTTTTTCCTAGTAATAAACATATGTATTGAACATTTTCATGACCAATCTAAAGTTGCTAATTTTGGAATCATATTTATCTTGTAGTCATAAAACTGTTTGGATATATTTCGAATTCTTACAAGTATTTTTTTTTATTTGTATTTACATCAGATTGAATATTATAATCACCCCTATCACGAGTAATTTTCCCCTCAAATTTTTGCCCTTTTCCCAAAAGTGCGATCATGAATAATTTTTCGCATAAAATGTGTTCCCATTTTCTGATTTAGTATAGGTAGTTCACATGCACAAAAAAAATGTTCCCATTCAAAATTTCACCTTATCGTAAATGGATTTTTGAATGGCGCGTTTTGCTTATAAAAAGTTGACAACGCTGTTTTTCGATGAACTTAAATTTTGTTAAGCGTAGTATAATCTTAGAGTTAAATTCCAGTAATTAACAATTTTTTCTATTGCTTATAAATATTTGTAATTCCAATAATTAAATATTTTTTATAAATTTTTGTAATTTTTTTAAACTCATATGCGTGTACATATATAGTATTCGCCTGTAAGGAGTTATTCTCCATAGGGATGAATAAATAAATAAACAAATAAAAAAAATAAGTTTTCATGGAAACAGCATTTCACTCCTATTTTCTGATAACCGCATCCATATTTAGCGCATGAGCTGCAGGTGTACTAGTACTATAATATGCAGCATTAAGAGCGTTACACTGCTTTCATTGCTGAACCAAAAAATATCAATTTCTTTAATTAATCTTATATTATTAGACTATTGTTTATAGCCAAAGTATTTCTTAAGACAAGTTTGGCCCAAAAATAAACAAATTAAAATAAATGCTAAAGCAACAACTTGTTAATTGAAGCCGACGGGCTAGACTAATTTAAAACTAAGTCCAGTTAATGAAATCAATAGCCAACTTTCAAATTTATAGTTCAAAACTGTTTTAAATTTTATATATGGCAACTAAAAAAGATTTAAAGCAATCAATTTTAGTTTTCAACGCCTCCAATAGTTTTGAACTTTAGCACATAAACACAAATAAAGTTGAATACGATTTAAATATTTTAATAACAAAAAAAAAAAAACACTTAAGTTGATAAAAAGGTGCCTATTTGTTATAATATATTAAAAATGATTAAATTAAAAAAATTAATTAATTCAAATTCAAGCTTACGCAATATAGAATAAAATAAAAAAATTTTAGGCTTTTTTTTAATTTGGTAAAGAATGCACAATTTGTATAAAAACTGTGAACGTTTTAGGTCAAATCATCAGTTCATTTGATAACCACAAAACAGTGCAATCAAACTCCAAATACCAAAATGTTCAAATTTGTAAGTTTAAATATTGAAATAAGGAAAAATTACCAAAATTCTATGAAATCCTTAAATTCGTTTTAACAGGTTGTTGTCTGCGCTTTATTGGCTTGCGCCTCTGCTCAATTTCGTGGCCTAGGTCATGGTCATCATAATGGACTTAATCATAATAATCTGGCTCATGCAGCTGTTCATCATGATTTGGGTCATGGAAATTATCAGCAGAATGTGGATCATCATGCAGCTGCTCAAGCACACAATTACAACCAAGTCCACAATCACGATAATGCCCATGCCGAAACAAGACAGTTTAACTCCGATGTCCATGCACAAGGCTTCCATTATGACTTTGAGACCACCAATAACATTAAAGCGTCTGCTTCAGGTGACGAACATGGCAACCATCAGGGCGATTACGAATGGGTGTCTCCAGAAGGTAGACATGTCAGTGTGAAATATGTTGCCAATGAAAATGGTTTCCAACCCCAAGGTGATGTCGTGCCCACACCCCATCCCATTCCAGAAGCTATCTTGAGATCTATCCAGTACAACGCCGCACATCCTCACCCTCACGCTGATGGTGCATACCATGAACACAATACACACCATGGACAAACTACACACCATGCACAAGCCGCACACCTCGCTCAAGCCACACATAACGCACAAGCCGGACACCATGGACAAGTCGCACACTTTGCTCCACCCACTTATAATGGACAAGCTGCACTCCACAGGCAAGCCGCACACCATGGAGGTCGCAGATTCTAGAGATTTTTTGTTCAACCGTAACATGTTGTTGTTTTCCGTTAATAATTATTTTGTTGAACATTTTTTTCATTGAATAAATATTTTTGCATATAATATTTTTTTGTTGTATAACATTTATTTACTTAAAAAAATATATTTCAATTTTGAAAAAATCACAAGCCAAGGCGTGTAACTTTGTAAAGTTGTAGCTGAAGAGAAAATTTCTCAAAACAAAAACAATTTATAATGGTGTTTGGAAGTAGCTCTCCCGATCAGTGTTGCCATAATTTTTATACGCTTCACAAAAATTTAGAGGGTAAATGCAAATAAGTTTGTGATTCCGTTTGTAATTTTTATAATTCTAATTTGCGATCCTATAAAGTATATATATCAGAATCAGAATTGATAGAAAACTCGTCTGTATGCTGTTGAAATACCGTTTCTGAGAAAACCATTAGAGCTAGAAACTTTTTTCTTTCACCATTCTATTCCTCCATCGATTGCTATTGAAATTCAGGAAAATCGGTTCACATATAGTTGAGATATACCCAAAGTTCCTAAAGAAAAACATTTTCCTGTAATTTTGTATGAAAATTTAAAAAAAATTGTTTGTTTTGATTTAAACAATTATTGGACATGGCGATTAAAAGGCAAGAAGAATTTTTCTCCGATATCGGTTCATGTATATCCGTGATATATACAGTGGGGAGGAGAGGAAGTGCATAACATTTTTAATAATAAAACGATTTAAATTATTTTTTATGTATTTTATTTATAAGTTAGATACTTACAAAAATGAATTTAAATAAAAACAAAAAAACTATTTATTCACAGAAAAAACGCAATAAAATTAAAGTAACTCTTATGTACTCAATTTTTCACTTTCAGGCAATAGCTCAGATATGTTGTGTTTTTAGTAGTTTGTCCTTTACCCATTATTTTTTAATACGCTATTTATGCATTTTGGCATGATTTTGAATAAGTTTTGAATAATTTCATTTGTAATGTGCTGCCATTCCAGCTGCACCTGTCACCATTACTCGGCTAAGTTTGATGAAGCCTTTCCATATAGTTCCAGCCGTCTTTTTAGAGTTAATCACATATTCTCAATTGGATTGCGGTCGGGACTTTGCGCAGGTCACTGTATCAATGGACAACGATTCCCTAACGATTTTTTAGGTGTGTTTTGGGTCACCATCCGGTTGAAATACAACAAATACAAAATCGAGAAGATGGATCCGCAAGTTATTTATATTCCGTTTTATTATATTATTATATAGCCTATATTATATTAGGCTATATCAAGAATATATTTTATGTTAAGAAAGCTATATTGTGTTGGATTATATTTGCCTGGAAAAGGGTTGCTTCACATCTTGGTTTGCCTTTATTTCTTTATGGTTTAGACAATTGAGTTTTATTCACTATACGAGAATTACCTTATAATATTGATACCAATTAAAGAAATATAAACAGTTTGTTTTTTATGTTTTCCAGCTGTCTATACTCGTGTGTCAACATTTCATAGGAGCTACCCTAATCATCAGTAGACTTTTGAAATTTTCGAAAGGAATTCTCAAACAATCTAAAAAAATTATTGAGAATTTAAACAGAAAAATGTTTTAATAATACCTCAATCGTGGCAAAACGTTTTCCTTTCATCGGTGTCTTCAGTTCTAAGAAGAAGAAAAAGTGAGCGGGGACCAAGTCCGATGAATACGGTAGCTGAGGCATGAAAACATGTTTCTTTTTGGCCAAAACCTCACGCACAAGCATCGATGTATGAACTGGTGCGTTATCAAATCCATGATTGTTTTTTCCACAATTCTGTGCGTTTCTGATTAATTGCTTCGAAAAAACGGCGCATAACTTAAAGGTAGTATTCCTTATTGACCGTACGGCCTTGTGGTAAGAATTCATGATGCACCAGGCTATTGCAGTCGAAGGAAACAGTGAGCAAAACCTTCACATTTGACCGAACTTGACGTGCTTTTTACGGTCTTGGCTCTTCTCGACGCTTCCATTGGGATGATTGGGCTTTGATTTCAATGTCATAGCCATATACCCATGATTCGCCACCAGATATGACCTTTTTCCTGAAACCTGGATCGTCGTTGACGATGTTCAACAGCTCCTGAGGGATGTCCATGCGGTGTTGTTTTTGCTCAAAACTTGGTAAATTTACTAAAAAATCGAAGAGCACACCAAAACACGACTAACTTTTTTATCTGTCAAAAACAAACTGACAATCCGAAATTGCTGATATTGTCAGCATATATAACAGACATGTATACCAACATATGTAACCAAGGCAGCTTTATTCAGGTAGTGGTAGAATTACAATAAATACAACACCAACAAAAATCAATATGTATTTTGTTGGTAGAATTTACGAATAGTTGTCAAAATTTTGACAACTATTCGTAAATTCTACCAACATAATACATGTTGATGTTTGTTGGTGTTGTATTTATTGTAATTCTGCCACTACCTATTAAAGCTGCCTTGTATGCAACTGTCGAAATTTGAAACTAACGGTTATTTTTTTTTTATCAGACCATGTGCAGAAACAAAATATACACAACTACCGTTGCTGCTCTCGGAAAATATTCTAATTCCCAGAAGATCCAGTACAGCAGAAGAATACATGGCATCAACATTGAAAACACCACAAGAGGCATTAGTATCAGAATACCAACCATCCAACAGCACTAACAATTATAATCATGTAGAAATTATAAAAAACCGTTTGGACATTATGGTACGTCGCCTTAAACTTTCACAGCGGTAGTCATTTCTTTTGGCTAAGGAATTGAATTGCTAATATTCTAGTACCAGAATATTCGCAATCGGTCGCCATCGTCATTTTACACATTTTTTTTTTAAAGCAATTGATAATAATTCATTCGTATTTTGTGTTGACTGCCGCCGATCAGTACGGCGAGTCATGTGAAGGTTGGGAAAAAATATATATGTATTTCGACTTCAAGACCAACATATGAAATAATATTTATAACGCTTAAAGTAACCTAACCGAATAAAATTATTATGTGATGTAAAATATTTCAATAAGAAATCCTGACGGGTAAACGAGAAAATCCAAATGCAAAATACACATTTACACAATCATTTCACAGCAATGTTTTAATTAATAGCTTGTGCAGCAACGGAGATGTCAATTGCAAGCCATAGCCACCGCTGTTATGGCTGCAAATGACACGCACATACGTGCATACACACACACATACGAGTCATATTTAAATATCCTTTTGAAAGCCAAATTGAATGGCAGAGTGTTATTGCTTCTGGGTATTTTTGAAGAACTGGCCACATTTATATTCACAAGTAAGTTATAGATGTAGCAAGAAGAGATTGATTTTAAATTAATTTTATATTTAAAATTTCTTTGTTGAGTATTTCACTTTTAAGAGTCATGATCCTTTAGCAAGTAGATGATTTATCTTTTACTTTAAACACTTTATTGCATTTTAAAAACGGAATTGTTTGCTCGTGCTATTGAGGATATGTTTACTACAAAATTTATCAGGCTATTTTAAACAAATTTAAGAATATGTTTATAGAACACGAACGACATCCGCCAGCACAAAAATGAACTTGACAAACTATTTTAAAATTAATGACTGTGTACTAGGTCGATCGATTATTATATTTTATTTATAAAAGGTGGCGCAAAAGTAATCCTGCTATCAGAAAATGCTATAAATTTTGCGATTGGCCCCTAACACTTGTGTAGTAAACACATGCGAAATACATGTTAATAAACAATGTTACGCTACACTGCTCCAGAACGCAGAATATTGGTGACTATTTATTTGACCAATAATGGGTCGGTGACTTTGGCACAACGTGAATTTCGTCGCAAATTTCCTGGCCGTCCAACGCCTACTGTTGAAACACTGCGACGTTTAGTCGCTCGCCTAGAAGAGAGTGGCACAACAAGAGATGCTGCCAGGCCTGGCAGACCCCGGAGTAGCCGTTCTGCAGAGAAAATTGCTGCTGTAGCCGAGGATGTCAGGGAAGCGCAGTCGACATCAAACAGACGACGTGCCACGCAAATGGGTATCAGTTGACGGTCTTTACAGCGAATTTTGGTACAAGATTTGAAAATCAGCTGTTAGCTGCTGACCGCCAATCGCGTCTAACACACGCTCAAGCCATCCTTGATCACCACCAAGAGGAAGATGATTTTTCATCAAAAATAATCATGAGTGATGAGGCCCATTTCCATCTTAGCGGGTACGTAAATAAGCAAAATTTACGCTTCTGGGGCACTGAAAATCCGCGTGTAACTCACGAAGAACCATTACACCCGCTCAAAGTCACTGTATGGTGTGCTGTTTTCGCTGGAGGAGTCATCGAACCTTTTTTTTCGAAGACGTCGCTGGCCAAACGGTTACTGTGAATGGTGAGGGCTACAGAGCAATAATCAACGAGTTCTTTTTGCCGCAACTTAATGAATTGGGATTAGAAAACATGTGGTTCTAACAGGACACACTGCACGTGCCACAACTGATATGATGAAGGATGTATTTGCCGGGCGCCTAATCTCCCTTTTTGGCCCAATCATCTCAACGGAAGCATCCAAAAGAGCCAAGACCGAAAAAAGCACGTCAAGTTCGGTCGAATGTGACGGTTTTGCTCACTGTTTCCTTCGACTGCAATAGCGTGGTTTATCATGAATTCTTGCCACAAGGTCGTACGGTCAATAAGGAATCCTACCTTGAAGTTATGCGCCGTTTACGCGTACCAATTCATTCGAAACGAAACGCACAGAATTGTGAATAAAACAATCATGGGTTTTGCACCATCTTACACATCGATACTTGTGCGTGAGTTTTTGGCCAAAAACGAGACCCTTATCATGCCTCAACCACCGTATTCGCCAGACTTGTCCCCCGCTGACCTTTGCCTCTTTCCAAAACTGAAAACACCTATGAAAGGAAAGCTTTTTGCTACGATTGAGGAGAAAAATCGAAACAGAAGCTGTTGGCGATACCAAAAAGTGCATTTCAGAAGTGTTTCGATGATTGGAAAACACGCTGGCGTAATAGCATTTTCGAGGGGGATTACTTTAAAAGGGACAAGATACTTATTGGTGAATAAATAAATAGTTTTTGAAAAAATTTAAAACAGCGGTTATTTTTTTATCAGCCCTCGTAAATGTAACGAGTGATTTTTTTGCTATTATCTTTTTGGCAACACTAGTTTTGACAGCTCACGCACGTTTTGTATCTTGTGTCACTGTCAAACATCTTCAGTTTGGTCTATAATTTAATCATGAATCGTCTTACAAACGAACAACGCTTGCAAATTATTGAATTTTATTACCAAAATGCGTGCTCTGTTAAGAAAGTTCCTCGAGCGCTTCTTCCATTTTATGGTCAGTTTAATCGACCTACTGAGGCTTCTATTCGGGCTATTGTAAAAAAATTTCGCACCAAATTTACATTGTTGGACAGTAAACCACCAACACGCTTACGTAGAGTGCGAACTGAAGAAAATATCGCAGCCGTATCGGCCAGTGTTGGTGATGACCGTGAATTATCGATTCGGAGCCGTTCGCAGCAATTGAGCCTCTGTTACTCCACTACGTGGAAAATTTTGCGGAAGGATTTGGGTGTGAAGCCTTATAAGATACAGCTGGTGCAAGAATTGAAGCCAAACGACCTACCACAACGCCAAATTTTTGGTGAATGGGCTCTTGAAAAGTTAGATGAAGATCGAAGAATTGTGTTCAGCGACGAGCCTCATTTCTGATTGAATGGATACGTGAACAAGTAAAACTGCCGTATTTGGAGTGAAGAGCAGCCAGAAACATTGCAAGAGCTACCAATGCATCCACAAAAAACAACCGTTTGGTGCGGATTATGGGCTGGCGGCATCATTGGGCCGTATTTCTTCAAAGATGATGCGAATCACAACGTTACTGTGAATGGTGAGCGCTACCGTGCGATGATAACAAACTTTTTTTGCCCAAAATGGAAGAGCTTGACTTGCATGACATGTGGTTTCAACAAGACGGTGCCACATGCCACACAGCACGCGAAACAATGGACCAATTGAGAGGCGAGTTCGGTGAACAGTTTATTTCACGCTTGGGACCAGTCAATTGGCCGCCCAGATCGTGCGATTTAACGCCTCTAGACTATTTTTTGTGGAGCTATGTTAAGGCTAATGTCTATAGCGACCAGCCCGCTTCGATTGACGCACTGGAAGCCAACATTGCCAACATTATTCGTGAGATACCGGCCGAAATGTTGGAAAGAGTATGCCAAAATTGGACTAAGCGGATGGACTATTTGAGGCGCAGCCGCGGCCAACATTTGCATGAAATAATCTTCAAACATTAAATTATATCGACCCAACTATCGATCCAAATAAATATTTCATGCATTTTTCTGAATTTTATGTGTTTTTTTTTAAATTTCCGATAGTTCTTATAAAATCACCCATTACTACCATATTATACCCCAATCCTGTGATTGCACAATTAATTAGTTAATGCGGTAACCGCGGCCAATATTGTTCTTATTTTGACCAGTCAAATGCAACTATGATGCGGCAATCGTTTGACTAATTGAGATACGATCGTGCATCAATAAAAATGCCACAAATGCGCCAATATTTATTCTGTTCTCGTGCGGCAATTCAAGTGGGCAATATACGCCAATTTTTTTATATCTTCTATAAATTTAACATATGGGCGGAAAAATCCCGCGCCTAACAAAGAAAACACAGCTCTTTTGGTTCAAAATTAGCTTTATTCATCAACGTAATCTCCATCAAGAGCAACCCAATTATTTTAGCGCTGCTGTAACATTTCAATACCACTTTTATAGAACGATTTATCTTTTGCCTCAAAATAGGCCTCAGTTTCGTGTGAAATTTTTTCACGGCGAGCATTTTTTTCAGGTCTGCCAACAGCCAGTACTCGCTGGAAACCAAATCTCGTAGATACGGTGGATGTGGGAGCAATTCGAGTTCAATTCAGGTAGTTTTGCTATTGTCATTGAAATGTGACACGGTGCGTTGCCTTGAGGGATACTATATTTTTTCCCATCAAGAATCATTTTAAAATTAAAACACGAAATTGTTTGAAATAAACATGCTATGTGTAGGCAGGCTGTTGTAATGTATAAAGAGGCCCATACACTTTTCAATTCAATTGTCAATTGAGTATTTCAAGTGAATTGGTTCTTGGCCACACACTTCGTAAACTGAATTGAAAGATTTTCATCCAACTATTTTCTTTGCAAAAATACCACAAATTTTCTTTGCAAAAATACTACAAATATAAATTTTGTCAGCTGATTAGGAGACTCGATTACACACAGAACAATCGAACTGAGAGACTTACTAGCCAACATGAAAAATCAAAATCGTTTGATTTTTTTCAATCAACTCGACAACTGCCAAACTAATCAATCGTCTGAGTTGAAATGTGTATGGGTTAATCACGCTTATAGTGTTTAACGTACTTCGCCTTCGACTAGTACTAGATTAAATAAAATTGTAAAATTCTTCATAATTCTATTACAAGCCGTACTCGATAAACGCTCATCCATTTGTGGTCGATTGCCCGGGGAATCGCACTACGTATTACAGAGAGAATTCGTTTTTCAGCCGTACGCTTCGTCTGTGGAATAAGTTGCCTGCAGCTGTGTTTCCTATCTGCTATAACGTTGGAAAGTTAAAGTCAAATGGTCACAAACTGTACTCCCTCTTTCCCCCTCCTCACAAAAAAAAATTTTCCCCTCCTCACAAAAAAAAAAAAAAATATTGCCATCTATTAGAACGTTGTCAGAAAAACCATTGTCAATCAATTGTAAGACGACAATGTTGTCAGGCATCTGACAATCGTGAGAACACTTTTCGTCAGCATTGCCAGATAATTGGCTGGAATTGTAAGCTCAGTTTTAATTGTGAGATGTATAAAATTAATGCACCTGACAATGGCATCATTGTCAGAAAAAAGTTTGATAGGCAACACTGCCAAACAGATGGTTGTTGATATACATAGGTGGCAATGCCTTACAACATGTCTGGCAATTTTTTTCATCTAACAATCTGACAAACGCGGGAACTGACAATTTTTGTTGTCAGATGAATTATTTGTCAGACCATAGTCTGACAATGAAATTGTAAGATTTTCTTACGATCGTCTGAACACACAATTTATTTCTGCGGGACAATTTTTCATTGTCACTACACTGTCAGCATGTTGCCAGATCTTACAATATTGTAACACCTAACAACCGTGGGCACAAAGCTATATTTGTTGTCGCTCGCTTAAATTATCGATCACAATTATACGAAGGAAAACGTGTCTACCACTTACAAATCATAATTTTTTATAATTAAAGAAATACAATTTCTTCACTAATATATTTGAAAAAAATTTATAATTTTGTATTAGAATCATGATCAATTTATAGAGATACAGCAGTTTACTTTAATGAATTTAACAATGTTCAATTTATAGAGATATAGCAGTTATCTTTATTGAGTTCAACAATGATCAATTTATAGAGATAAAGCAGTTTCCTTTAATCTAACTGAAACCGATTTCAAAGTCTACCTCTAGGCTGTTTATATGTATTTTGAAAAACTAAGAACCCGTTGTCTGTCGTGGACTTTTTTTTATCAAGTAAATAAAAAGTTCACAACGACAATTTTGAAGATTTATAAAATCCATTGTTTTGTATTCTTATCAGAGTATTATTGTTTGGTCGGTTTATAAAAACAGACACTTATCGAAACAAATTCAGTTGTACACTTACGATTAAAATATACGCATCTGCGTAAACTTGTGAGTGAGAACCGCTTCTTTTCTTTAATAAGACACAAAGTACAAATATGCTGTTGTTTATTATACTTATATTTTGTCTATTACCGCTTTTATATTTGGAGCTGAAAACGAATAGAATTAAACAAATTATAAAGCATACACCGGGTCCCAAAACTCTGCCTCTAGTGGGCAATGCTCATCAAGTGGGAAAAACGCCAAGTGGTAAAATAAATAAAAAGAAAATAATATAATCATTATTAATATGTTAAATGAGTGTTTTATCAAGTTCAAGGCAAAATCAGCTAAAGATAAAAATATACATATGTATGTATATACATATGTAACTAATATATAAAATAAAATTTAAAGTTGAAGTGTTTATATTAAATATTCTCAATATGTAAATATTCTGTTTAAAAATAACTTTAATTACTTGAAGCTTTCTGCGTATTTACGCATTCACTTATTGTTTTATATATCTGTGGCAGTTTATCATAACAGCTTAAGTCGAGATAAGATCAAAAAAAGTTTTGAAGGGAAATCTGATTGAAGAACTAGATTTAAGAAGAAAAGAAGATAAACCATAATTATAACAAAATTTTGTGAATAATACGAAATATTATTTCTGCAAACAAGAATTCCATATTTTTTCAAATAATCATCTTAGCAGCAATTTTTAAAATTTTTAAAAATCGAGTTAAGCTGTTATGATAAAACACCACAGATATGTATAAGGATTGGCAAAATAACAACAGACCAATTCAGCTTGTGTTAACATGGCTTACGTTGTCTAATCGTGTAATTATACAGCAAACTATTTTTCTTGTGGATATTTTTTTTGGTTGATTTGTACACAACACATGTATTCTTCTTATACGATAGCCATTTTATGTGTTTTGAAAAATGTTGTAGTTATATGTATACAGTGGTGGACATGCTATTAAAACATATATGTGATCTTTCATTCTTTACATGTTTTATATGATCTATTGTTATTTCAACAGAATTTTTTCACTGCAAAGATTAGTTTGATCTCTTTTGCACTTGGTTCTTTTTTTTTTACATTCATTTTTTGTTCAATTTTCAATTTAAAAAAGTAAGCCATTATTTATTTTATTTATTTATTTATTTATTTATTTATATAATTGTAGCCTAGCACAACAAGATATATATCTTATAAATGAAAGTGCTAGTGAATAAATCAAACTAATAACATATAATGAAAGAAATGAATAAAAGTAAACATTATACATATCAAAATAAAAATACAAGAAATAACTTTTTACAGAGAAAAAAACAGTATATATATATATATAATAAACAGGCAGAAAAAGAGAAAAATAAGTAAATATAAAGGTAAATTATTTGACAAGGTTAGTCTCAAAGAAAAAGTTCATTTGATATTAAATTACGAAAAAAATTTATACAACTCCTTTTTAAACGCATATGCATTGCCTATATTTTGAATATGGTTTGGCAAAGAATTCCAGAGACTTGTTGCATATACAAAAAATTGACGTTGAGACAAAAGGGTATTATACCTAAGTTGAATGATTTTCCTACCTCGGTTAGATCTAGCAAATCTAATTCTACTAAACAGATATATTGGTTGTTTTGACACAATTATTTTGTGCAGGAATGTTAGGCATTTAATATTTAGGAGATTTTCAAACTTCACTTGAAATATCCTGTACGAAAATAGTGAAATGCGATCACGACGCCCTTTTAGGAATATATACCTTGCTATATTGTTGTAAGCGACCTTAAGTTTTTGTTGATCTTGACTGTCACAGTTCGCAAAAATTTCACACCCATATAATAGTGCGGGAATTAAATAAGTTTTTGCAAGTTGCATTCGTATGGTGAATGGGGTTGAATCTATGACAGTCCACAAGTTACGGAGCATACTGTAGACTCTACCTACAATGACATTAATGTGATTTGACCACGTTAAACGATTATTAAAAATGACACCCAAGCTGGATGCTGAATTGACATAGCAAATTTTGTTACCTTCTATTTTAAGTTCAGGTACGTCAAATTCTCTATTAGACCTCGAAAGCAAAATACATTTGGACTTAGAAGGATTAATAGATAGACCATTTGCCTTAGCCCAATCGTTCATCGTGTTCAAATCATTGTTGATATTATCTATGGTCGAGCTTAAATTTCTTATAGGTGCACTCAAGTAAAGCTGCACATCGTCAGCATACATATGGATCTTGCTTTTAATTATAAGATCCGGTAAATCATTAATATACATACAGAATAAAAGAGGCCCTAGTATGGAACCTTGGGGAATCCCTCTCCTAATATTAAGTGCATTTGATATCTTGTTATTTAGTTGAACGCGCTGAGACCTGTTCATAAGATAGGAATGTATAAGGTTACATGCTGATCTGGAAAAATAAAATAGTTTTTGAAGCTTTAGTATTAAGATCTTATGATCTACCGTATCAAATGCTTTACTGTGATCCAGTAGTACTAAAAATGACACCATGTTTGTATCCAAATTCGATCTTAGATCCTCTATCACATCCACCAGAGCAGTAGTACAGCTTCTTGCTTTCGTGAAACCCGATTGCCTATCAGACAGAAAGTTGTTATGCTCTAAGTGTTGATTGATTTGACTGGCAATAAGGTTTTCCATAACTTTGGACAAAAATGGCAGAATGGCAATAGGCCTGAATTCGCTGTTGTTTTTAGGAATTGGAATCAGTTTAGATAGTTTCCATTCGTCCGGGAAGGTAGACTTAAGAAGAATGGTATTAAAAAAATGAGTATAGTACGGTAATATCTTAGGTATTAGTGCTTTTAAAAACAAAGGATCTAACTCATCTGAGCCTATTGCGTTTGGCTTGACTGATAACAAACCAGTCAAAACTTCAGACTGATCAACACAACGAAAACTGAAGGGGTTCTGAATAGGAACACAACAAAGATCGTCATAACAATTACAATTTGGAAATGGCAAGTTAATATTTGCAAACTGGTAGTTCAAGGTGTTGACGTCAACGTCCAAGTTGTTCGTTCTGTGAAACTTGTGACCTATACCAATTTTACGTATTTCCTTCCATTTCGATTTATTGTCCATTGAAGAGGAAAACTTTCTATGATAAAACATGATTTTAGCATGTTTAATGCGTTTTTGAACCTCACTGCGGGCCAATTTGTGAATTGCTTTGAGATCATTTGTTTTATATCTCTTCCATCTTCTATATGCACTATCACGTTTTTCTATCAGAAGTTTTATTTCGTGACAAAACCAGGGTGGTTGATTGGCTTTGATAATTTTGGACTTAATTGGGACACACATGTCATAGAGCAACCTAATATTTTCTTGTAGCAGTGAAAGTTGGTCATTTACATTATCTATTGAATAGATCTGTGACCAATAGATATTATCAAAGTTGTAATTTAGTAGTGTATAGTCCATATTATGATAATCACGATAAGTAATATATTTGTTCACCACTGATAAAGATAAGTCATAGCTCAAAAAGAGAATATCGTGATTAGAAAACACTGAAGCTGAAATTTGATCATAGATGAGTTTATTTAGTGAAAGGCAGGTTTTTCAAGTGAACATTATAACATTTTCAGATCTGCTATTTAAATAAAGTTATTCTAATATCTAATTTCGTTTTGTTGCGAAAATTGGTTGATATCTGCAAAATTGTATTCCAATATTAGTCACTAGGTATGGGAGAAATACCAAGTTGCTCCGAAGAAGAAAGGACGGTAATCATTACTGCCCGTCTACATTAGACATGAAATGCTGTTAAGATATACTGTTATACCATACCTTTGACGGTCCAATTGTTACATGGTGAAGTACACGTAGATCTTGATTTTTCATTATTTTAACACCGTCAACAAAAGCACATCATCACTTTTTATGCCTTTTTTATAGTTTACTTTATGAAAAAATTGTATTTTTATTGCAAAATTTGCAATCTAAAATACGAATTTGAACTTTTTTTAATTTCTTTTAATTTTAAACTACAGTCGAACTTCCATAACTCGAATCACCATTATTCAAAAAAAAAAAAAAATCGACTTACGGAGACTTCGAGTTACAGAATTTTTTGGCAAAATAGAAGATAAGGTTTTTGTATCATGTCTTTTTATTTAAAATAGCCTCTAATGGAAAACTATATACTTAAGAATATAAAAGAAAACTATATACTTAAGAAATTAAAAGATTTTAGTTAAATAAAACACATATTCCTAAATAAGTGACTGACATTTTATTTTTTTTTAATTCATTAAGTTTAATCAATTAATATCTTTCTTAATACCTCTGCTTCCATTTATCAAGCCAAGCTGTGCTTGCTGTAAAGTTATCATCTCCAAAACGCTTTGCAAACGCAATTGCCTTTTCCTGTAATATTTCACCAGATATGGGCATGTTTTGGCTTCTAACTAGCTGCTAAAAACCAATCGAGGACTGCTTTGTCGAAATTGTTTAATTTTGGGGTTCTAACTCTTTTCCTATATAAACGAAATCCAGATTCAATCGTTTTGATAATTGATACCTTATATTTGAAAATTGCCGGAATACCATATTTATCAGCAGCTTCCTGTTTCTTTAATCCAACTTCGACGTCTCTTATAAGTTTATATTTTTCTTCAACTGATAAGCATTTTTAAACACGTTTAGTTGCTATAATAATAAGAAAATCGATCTCAACATTTATCATCTAGGCCGAATTGTGCATAGAATTGGTACATACGCAAAAAAAAAAGAAACAAATTTGTAATTCCCCGAAAAAAATAGCAAAAATAGCAAGTATGTAAAATATACAAACCAGCTCAAGCAACGAAAGAGATCAAAACATACAAATCATTATAACTAAAATAAAAACCCATATAAACAAGCAAAATTCTTTGGGTTATAGAGTTCATGTGTATGTTTTTTGATCGAGTTATGGAGAACTTAGACTTATGGAAGTTCGAGTTACAGAAGGCATATTGTATGTGATTTGTTCTCTTAACGCTTCTGTCAACTAAATTAGTTCGAGTTAGAGAAAATTCGAATTATGGAAGTTCGACTGTATTTTTATTTTTTTCTTATTAAAATCTAATTTTCTGTTCAGACAGATCTTTTAAAACAGACGTCTTAACAGCCGTGTCAAGACGGCAAGAGCCTCAAAATCACGTAAAACCACAGCCCGAGACAATAGAATAGTCGTAAGTGCGTCTAAAGATGACCAAATTAAAAGCTCTAAACATCTAAAAGTTGAATTAGAGTCATCATATGGCAACCATATATTATCTAGGACTATTCGATCGAGGCTTAATGAAAGGCTTATGTGGATGCATCGCATAGAAAAAAAAAGAAAAACGTTTTAAATCCAGATTGGATTTTGTTAGAAAAAACATTAAGAAGCCAGTGAGTTTTTGGAAAAATATTTTATGGAGTGACGTATCCAAGTTTTTCCAGTGGGGATCAGATGGAAAACACTGTGAATGGCGCCTAGTTAACCAACAACAAAATCTCAGATATAGCATTAAAACAATACATTAATGTACTATAAAAAATGTTTTAGTTATGTGGCCACCACTGTAAATCAGGCCTGGAAACGTGCTATTTGTTTTAGCCATTTATGAAAATGTTTTTTAGTAAGAGCGCTTTTGCATTTGGCAACTTAGTTGAGCAAGTCTATTTTTTTGCTTTTATTTTTTTTTTAACTTGCTTTTATGTTCACATATAGCAATTTAGTTGCGCAACTTCAAATTTTGTTTAGTTAAATTTTCTTAATAAAGGGCCAGTAAAATAAACAAAAAAAAAATATATCAAAAACTTAAAAAACAAAAATGTGCCAACAGAAAGAATTGCTGAGACAAGTAAGTCTGTACTCAAATGTCAGCTATTCTGGCCCCTTCAAGCTGCTCTTAACTATCATATCAAGGCCACAAAACTTGCGCTAGAGTTGCCGCGATGTGAAAGCGCTTTAATACAGCGTCTACACGTATAAATTTTTATTACTAAGCTCAAGCAAAAACATCGGCAGAATTTTTTTTTCTCTTTATGTATAAATTTTATTTCGCAGTATAATTAATTTACAATAGTTTGCCTCAGCGCCTAAAGGGCGTTGTTGAGGAGAGTTGCAAGATTTTAGTTTCCTTTAAATTTATACAGTGTAATAATAATTGGAAGAAAACAAAAAAAGCGACAATAAAATATTGTATGATATGACAGTATAAAATTAGATTTTGATACTATTATACAAGTTAATTTATATGTTGTTTTAAAAGCCTTTTAAATACCGAAATTCTACTTTCATTTTTCTAAATTTGAGGCAACTACATACAAACTCTATTCGCTGTTTAGTTGTTTCCATACTACAAGAGGCTACTCTTAAATTTCCAATACTTCTGGTATTTATTGCACGATTATTCCTCATGAAATGAATCGTATGATATCGAATATTGTGCAAACACTTGAATACACACAATAATAGTTGCATTTTGTAGATACCAAACATAGGCAAAATTGTTTGGCAATAATCAACATACAAGGATATGGTTGAATATCTAACCGGAAGGTTGTATACGACATTTAATGCTTTGTTTTGCATTCTTTGAAGTGCCTTACGTCTCGTCTTCTCGTGCCATCGACTTGAACATGACATGAACATAACGTCGGCAGAGCGAATGTAAAAATAAGTTCATGTCCTTGTATGTAGCGTATACGTAAGTTCGGAGTTACCTTATCAAAGTGTTCAGTTCGCCGCCATTTTGTGTATTTTTTTGTTCGTGATGGCCAACTTCATGGCTGACATCGACGCTCAGCCATATGCTCGAGCATTGATGTCAGAGCATGAACGAAACAAGGATAAGAGCCGTCTACATTAGCCATTTGCAATGTTCGACATGATGCTCATACCATGTTAATGGCTAATTGAGACGCCCAGTTAGTCATTAGTTTTATTATAACCATATAAAATTGCTAAATAGTTTAAATGGCTTTGAATTAAAGCATTATAAATTGAGAGTATCCTTAGTATTAGTATCCTTATTAACCTTATTTTTGATTTTATAAATGCAAGTTTACATGGTAATACAAGATATTTAGATTTTGTGGGAGCAAAATATTGCGAAATTCTCTCCTTACTTCAAAAAAATTAACAGAAATGTGTTGTAAGTATTTTTTACGTTTACACGTGTGAGATAAGTATAATCAAACTATTATTGTGAAAGTCTAAAAGATTTACTGATGGTTACAATTCTACAACATTTACAAAAACAACATGCAATATTCTTGAACTGCAATAGTTTGAGTTTGTAAATATTGTACCACCTACTTAGTAAAAACTTGAAGTGATGACAATGCAAATTTAAGACTACACCTCTGATGTGATGATAAGAGAGTTTTCTAAAATGGTTTAGAAAATGAAGATTTACCAACGGCTGGTAAATTCTTGCATTTGAATTTCTCTCCTACTGAAGACATTGTTTTACACGGTATAATTTTTGACAGATCTAAATATTAATATTACCACATGAAGGTGCCTTTAATCGTATTTCAAAATGTAATAGCACCAACACCAACTCAAAATCTAGTAGATTTGATTTAAAATCTAAAACGAAATCTTTATCGTTTACACCACCATTTTTTGACATTTAGCAAGATTTCATTTTCACAAAAATAATTTATTCATGCGGGTTTGACAAAACAATTTTATCAGTGACTGAATACACCAACATTAAAGTGTATATTTTTGCTGCAGCATAGTATTTTTAAGTACTTTTTGAACAAAATCACGGTTGCATCGCTTGGTACTGAATAGATTTCAGGAGATTTCGTCGAAATCTACTAATAATGTAGATTTCATTTTGTATGAGAAATCTTCTCAAAATCTACTAGATTTGGCTTGCATTCTCGATTGAGTAGATTTTGCTTTGGTGTAAATAGACTATAAAAATGGAAATCAAATCAGGTATGTGCGTTTTAATATAATGCGAATCGGTACATACCATTAATGTAAAAAAAAATTTTTTAAGATAAAATATATTCAACCAATACAAACGTTAACTGCTTATACTACATTTACACCAACTAAAAATTTAGTAGATTTGAATTAAAATCTACAACAAAATCTATATCGTTTACACCACCATTTTTTGACATCTAGCAAGATTTCATTTGCTCAAAAATAATTTATTCATGCGGGTTTGACAAAACAATTTTATCAGTGACTGAATACACCAACATTAAAGTGTATATTTTTGATGCAGCATAGTATTTTTAAGTACTTTTTGAACAAAATCACGGTTGCATCGCTTGGTACCGAATAGATTTCAGGAGATTTCATCGAAATCTACTGATAATGTAGATTTCATTTTGTATGAGAAATCTTCTCAAAATCTACTAGATTTGGCTTGCAATCTCGAATGAGTAGATTTTGCTTTGGTATAAATAGACTATAAAAATCGAAATCAAATCAGGTATGTGCGTTTTAATATAATGCGAATCGGTACATACTATTAATCTAATCTAATTTTTTTAAGATAAAATATATTCAACCAATACAAACATTAGCTGCTTACGAATATTCAAAGAAAAAGTTACTTAAAATATAATGGAAATACTTCGCATAAATTTTCTCAAAGTATCGTCCAATTGTTATCCTTTCGTATCTATGCAAAGTTTTTTGAAAGACTCCTACACAGACAAATTGTTGACTTCATTGAAGAAAATACTTTGAATTTTTGTATCTTTCTTTTTTTATTAACTGTTTTTTTTTTTTTTTTTTTTTTTTTTTGTTTTAGATTTTATATATTAAATTGTCTTTAAATCCTTTGTAATTATAACTATAACTAAATTTAAATTGTAATGATTTGTAAAACCCATACTATAGTCATAAGACTCTGAGTCTTGTTGTATGGGTGTACCAATAATTAATAAATAAATAAATAAATAAAAAATATTTAAAAGGAAAAATAAGAATTTGCCCCACTGTAATGTTGCTACAAACTTTTTTAGAACACTCTGTTTCGTGCCATTATTTGACCAACATGCGCAGAAAATTCAATTTTCTTGTTCGGCTTGGCAGAATCTGTATTTCTATCATTATTGGTTAAATATTGTTGATGAGAAAAATTTACTTCCGGTCACGAACGTATGAAATTTTGTAAACAAAAACAAATAACTATTTTGTTGCTCGAAAGTTTTGTTTATTTACAAATTACTGACACACTTGACTAAATGTTTTAAATTTGTTATGTGTGTTATGTCTGGCACCTGGTGACGTTTAACGCAAAGAAATAAAATCATGTTTTCAGTCGCGCACCTGGTGACATTTAACGCAAAGAAATAAAATCATATTTTCAGTTGCGCATATACGATTAAAACGTAGATAAGAAACAAAGTAAAAATTTACCATTAATCGAACTTTTTTTGTTCTCCTTACACTGTTCTCTTCTTAATTGATTGTAATAGAGAGATTTTAAAGAAAGAGTGCAAGCATAACATATCTTTAGCGGCTATTAGATGACCATAGTTATGAAATCGGAATGCCATCATACTCGTCTAATAGCGAAAATTACGTGTTTGGCAAGTTGAATATAAACAAATTTTGATATTTTTTGTATGCTCATTAAAAGGTAAAGTCAATTTTATAAAGTTACTATTTTAATAAATTTGTATGTATATTAATTATAAATATTTGAAATTGAGCCAGAAAAATACCATCATATAATATTTTAATAAATTAAATTATTGTTTTTTAAACATCTTCATGATAAACTAAAATAGTTTATAATTAAATATATTATTTAATTAATAAAAAATAAATCTTTTAGTGCATAATTTTTAAGTCTTTTAAAAGTTATGACTAAATATTAATTTCTTAAATTTTTGTTGAACTTAATAATTTTTAAATTAAAAATTTTTTTTTTGGTTTGTACATATGTACATCGGGTTCTGGTTCATGATACGTCATGACCCGAGTTCATGATGAGTAGTGTAGTGACTACGAAACAGCTAGTTGTCCCCCAGCTAAGGGCTTGATTATTAGTTTTCTTGTCTTCTTCAATCAAAAATTATTGATCATATCAAATTTGTATTGTAAAAAATCGTTCTTAAGAAAAAACTTAAGAAAGGAAAAAATTGAACTAAAACCCGATGTACAAATATACAAACCAAAAATGTGTTTTAACCTCTATTTCTCGATATTCTATTTTTTTATTATTTATTATTTTGAATTTCCATAATAAAGGTAAGCTTTTATGCAGCTCTAAATATTATTACAAGAAAACATTTTCTTGATGCACTTTATGTGCTTCTTCTTCCCTCAGCAAATGTTTCATTGAAATGAAAAAATTTACACACACATTCACAAATCCAAAATTTTTATTTTCGTGCAAACATGCTTCAAATATTTGTACAAAATCGCAAACACCCCCACAAACGAACAAAAATATTTATACGAACCTAAAATTTTGACATGTTTGGCAAGCAGTTTGTGTAGTTTATTTTGTCCTAAAGTAATGTTTCTAGTTGTCATTTTACAAAGTTTTTGCAGCTCCTGTGAATTTATATTTTTGTTGCTTACACCTTTTAGCTAACGCTAGAATTCTAGAAAAATTATTACAACTTTCTAGATATTTTTTTACTTACTTAGAGTTTACACATGCCACTGCCAGTTCGAGATACTCAATACATTCACAATGTTTAGCAATGGCAGTTCCAGTGGCAGCAAATTTTGCATGCGAGTGAAAATTTGACATTTGCATGCCACTGAATGTCAAGATGATAAACAATGTTACCCTGCCAAGAACTTAATGCAAATTAACTGCATAATGGCAAAATGTAATTACAAATATTAGTTTCACATATGTATTATTAAGATTTATTTCTTGAAATACGCATAAAATGAACAGTTTCGTTAGTTATAAAGCATTAGATTATTAATATAATTTTAATAAAAATAAATTTTTATCGTTTCCCCAAATATGGTGAACTCGGTAACTCTACTTTGTAAAGAGAAGACAAGTTCAAAATGGAGGCTAAATTCGAGAAGTAAACAAATTGCTTGAGTATACGCTTCGAAGACATTTGAATTTGCAATGGCATGTGTAAACTGAAAAGCTAGTGGCAAGAGATTCGAGTATTTCGAATTGTTTTTCGTTGATAATACGTATACAAAATTTGCATGCCACTAAATGCGTGTGTAATTGCAGCGTTATTGAAAGAAGCTTAGTCTCAAGCATGAAAAGGGAAGTAAGGTTCTCACAATATTCAACTATTATATGTAACAAACAGAAAATAAAACTCTAGCCCAACACTGTTATAGCATGTTCACACGAAGGCTTATATTCGAGGTTCGCTCTCTCATTCGTGGTTCGCGGTCCAATCTTTATTGAACCAACATGGTTCGTCATTCAAAATTTTGAGAGCGAACCTACTTGGTTCATTTTGAATCTTGTTGCCAACCAAACAAAAACTACTATCATCTCCAAATTTGATAATAAATTATCGCTAGTTTATCTGAACTAGCTGCAAAAAAATCTAAAGAAAGAAAAAAAAGGTAATTAATGTGTGTATAATCAAAATAAACACATTACATAAAGATTTAAATAAAAATTGAAAAAATAATTAGTGAAACGTTTGCATAAAATATGTAAACATCAGTGTGATGCAGAAAACAACCGTCTGAACACCTAGATTCGCAATAGTGGTTCAGAGAGCGAACCAAGTGTTTCATATTACCGTCTGAATATGGTATAACTAACACAAAGAACATTCACAAATGCATGCATATTTTGGCAATCGGATTGCCGCACACCTCTCAGGATAAAAATGCAAAAAACAGATTAGTTATGTCGGAAAGATCACATAAGAGTAAAGGAGGAAGATATAATTACAGAATGATTATCAAATTAGTGTAAAACTTTTTTACTTAACATGATGGTGTTGTTAAATGAGACAAACGCACATAGTCACAGAAATCATTTTTACTTCTGTCTATTAATGAGCAAGAATCGACTCTTATAGCATGTTGACACGAAGGCTTAGATTCGAGGTACGCTTTCTCAATCGCTATTCGCGACGCAATCTTAATTGATCCAACATGATTCTCCACACAATATTTTGGGAGCGAACCATGTTGGCTCATTTTGAATATTGTTGTAAAGCATGCAAAAGTCACAATCATCACCAAATTGGAAAACAAATTATCGCTAGTTTATCTGAACTAACACTCAAAAAAATGTAAACTAAGAAGAAAAACATAATTAATGTGTAAAAGAAAAACATTTAACAATAAAAATTGGATACTTAAGTACATAAAGATTTGATTAAAAATTTAAAAACGAAGTAGTGAAACGTTTGCGTCTGAACACCTAGTTACTCAATTGTGGTTCAGGGAGAGAGAGAGAGCCAAGTGTTTCATCCCAGCAGTCCACAACTTATTACAATTTGCAAAGCATCCGATTGTAAGCGATTGTGTCAACAGAAAAAATCAAAATAAACATGTTAAGGACAACAAAAAACTAGCATTCGATTCAGATTATTCTCTTTCTACTCATTATGTTAAATTAAATGTACAGAAGAAACAAAGTAGAAAAGAAATGCTAATAATATAGTTTTGAACTCATCCAATCTTCGCTTACAATGTATACAGTGTTGGATGCATCTCACGGCCTAGGCCATCGCTGTGTAAATGTAAGTAGGAATTGTATACAGACTTCGGATGGGTCACGCTTACATTGTCAATGATCTTAGATTGAAGATGTATGTGACAAAAAGTTCACTGGGATATTATCGTCTGGACATGTTATGTCTGTTTGTTTAAAATTTTTACTGCATTTTACTGAATGATGTTTGTTAAATCAATTTGCAGTAAATGAGAGTACAAAAAAGAGAGTAAAGTGACACTTCTTTTACTGAGTACTTTTTACTGCAAAAATTTCTTGCAGTAAAGTTTAGTAAGATGAAAAATATATGGTAAACAAAAGAAAATAATCAAATATATATAATTAATGCAAACTACTTTGAAGGTAGTAAAACAAGTGTGCGCTTATAATAATCAGTCAGAACCCAGTAATCACTTAAAAAAGTAGTTAAAGATTTGACGCTAAATTTGTTTAAGTTTTCTGTTGTTTAAATTGTGTTTTGGTTTTTATTAAGAAGAATAATTTTTTCTTAGTCGCAATAATTAAAAACAAAACTATCGGCTATTTTGTTGATTTATAAATAAAGTTTAATATAATGTTTCCACATCACAAGCAGTCACTTGCTTGTGATGTGGAAACATCAACTTGTCAAGAAATATGATATGAAAATCACTCAAATTTTGTGTGATCACAATTACAATAATCGACGTATGCACAGTTCTGACTGATTACTATAAGCATGGCTGATTACGGGGAGCTGACTAAAATGTGTTTAACAAACGAATGTAACTTTTGGCTAGTCAGATCTGCAATTACCCCTGTGTGCGCAGTTATATATGGGGGCAGTTTTATCAGCTGTTTACTAAAGTTTACGAATTTTTACTATTTTTCTGTTCTAATACTTTTTTGGACAAGAGAGTTTTCAGAATGTAATGCTTACAATTTGCTGAAAAATTACTCATTTACTGCATTTTATTGTAAAGTAAACGAATAAACCTGTTACAAAAATAGATAACTATGAATACGGCCCTATTATTTTAGTAAAAACCGATTGTTTGTTTTGGAATAAGCAAAGCGATACGCTTGATTTATTATTATTACAAAATATTGAAAAATGGGTATTAAAATACATACATGTATATGTCAGTATGTTAAAGAACATAGAACAATGAATTTAATCGTTTTTATTTTCACAGTTGTTGTGTTTTCTTGACCATTCAACAAATCACATGTACGTATGCATATTTTTAAGTATGTGCTTTCCAGTTAAACAAACAAAAAAATGTATTTGTTTAGTTACGGTTTTGACTGCTATAATTTGTTTTTATTAATACTATTTACTTGAAACAACTGAGTTAACTATTATTTACTTCACCAGCTGCTCAATTAAGAAATACCAAGGCAGCTTTACCAGGGTAGTAAGTGGTATAAGCGCAGCTGTATTTCGTTTGCTTTACGTATATTTGTCAAAATTTTGTTTACAAGATACATAATTAAAAAAAAACACACACACAGCCAGTTAACCAATTTCGAAAGGAAATGAATGCGAAAGAAAGCTAATCACTCACATTCGAACCAATTTGGGTTTATGTACCTATTTCACTATTATTCGTTCGCATATTCTTATGTATTTTCATTGAGTTTTGACACATCGTTCGCATAGAAAAAAGTTAGACGAACCCAAATCAATTTTCTTTCGCTTAGGTTGCGAACGTAAGCACCCAAGATCAAAGTCAAGACTGTAATTTACTCAATGTTATATTTGACTTGAATAATTGTTCAAACAGTTCTTTAAAACAATTTTGGATATATGTGCAGTTTAAATTGAATAGAATTGAAAAACATTTCTATGTAAATACAATAAAGAAAAAGGAAAAATAATAATTTTTAATTTTTTTAGCTGTAAAATATAAGGTAAAATTTTGTAAAAGTATCAAAATAATTACGAACAGAATTATTAAATATATTTTTTAAACCGAAATAATTTTTGTACGATTACAATTTTATAAAAATCTTTTCGTTAAATTTTTCGTTTTACTGCACCTTTAAAGGCCCTGATTCACTATCCTACAAGACGTACGATTCATTCACAGGAAACTGTTTCAAAAGTCTGGCCGATTTAAAAAAGTCGCTTCAAAATGGCGTTGTAGGCCACACTATTATACAAGTATAATTGCAATAATTTATATACACAATATAAGAATTAAAAACTTTTATTAACATAATAATTTTACATTACTTAAATTTTTTTCTCGAGGCAGCAACTATATTCTCATATTTTTCACAATATATACCACACTGATCGCACAGAAACCATAATGTTTTGAAAAGTTTCATAAAATTTTTCAAATTGTCAAAAACTCTGTCGCACGGTTGCATTCAAGGTGCATTAACGTATACACGGTGGCAGTGCTACGGCATGTGACAATTTTTTGCTACTGGCAATATGGTAAGCTATTTGCGTCAAATGTATTGTTTACATTTTTGAAAGTGAATTTAGTGTTTTATTCTGAATTAAACATATACAAATTATTTTGTGAACATAAAAATAATTCAAATAAATATAATTAATAATTATGAAAAGGTACATACATAGTTTATAATTGTGAAAATAATTACAAATATTTTTGATAAACATAGCTTACTACATGCTTGTTTTGTTGTATTGTTGTAATTTTTCTCTAGTGCTGCCACCGTGTATACGTTAATGCACCTTGGTTGCATTTTTAGTACTTTTTCAGCACATGTGCTTTATTTAGTAGATCGCACGATCGTGTATGATAGTGTAGCAAGGCTTTAAATTAATCTCATTTTCTCACCAATACAAAAGCTTTTTAATTTTGACACCATTGCTCCAAATACATCGATAAATGATATGACTGAGTTTGTTTATTCTAGTGATGCCAGTAGGATACGAAAGATACATTTTTCGTAACTTTTAATGACTTCATATACCATGTATGTATATGTATCCTGACATTTTTCGTGTCTTTTGAATCTGTACGCAAAATATGCAGAAATAAAATATTAAACTTTCCGTCTCTGACAAAGTTGTTTAAAGTTATCATTTCGTTATGAATACTAAAAAATACCAACAGTGACAACTAAATACAAGAATAACTCTCTCCTACTCTATTTCTTATTTTCCTGAATGACCTTCTCTATCAAACTTCCAACCCTATCCACTCTTTCGCGGATGACAGCAGCATTTGCCACTCATACTCTTTTAGTTATAGACCCAGCCTATCAGAGGTCGCTGCTAAGAGGCTAAATATGAATGATTCACTGAATAGTGATCTTCTATTTATCTCCGAGTGGGGTCGTAAAAATAGGGTCGCCTTTAACGCTCGTAAGACCCAATGTTGCTTATTAACACACAAACAAACGACCGCAGATGCTGCTTCATCCGTACACATGGATGGTATAAATATTGAGGAATCGGATGCTCTTGATGTTCTTGGTATGAAGATACAGTGTGATGTTCGCTGGACTGAACACATTTTTCATATCTCTAAAGAAGCATTCAAGTGCCTAGGTTTTTTGAAACGGTGTAAAATGTACTTCTCGCCATCCGATCTTCTTATTATTTATACCACCTACATCCGACCGAAAATGGAATACAACTCTCATGTTTGGGCCGGTGCCTCAAAGTCTATTTTGGGGTTACTCGACCGTGTGCAGGAGAGGGCGAAGAAGCTCATCGGTGACAGTAGGGTATCCAACTCTATTGACTCACTGGAGCATCGACGCAGTGTGGGGTGCGTTACTCTGTTCTATCGTTACTACAATGGATTTTGCTCTGACGAGATTAGGGATCTTGTTCCCGAAACGCGCACATTTTTACGTAGTACGCGCTCATCGTCCAGAGCTCATCCATTTGTGGTTGATTGTCCGAGAAATCGTACTACGCATTACAGAGAGAATTCGTTTTTTGGCCGTACGCTTCGTCTGTGGAACATGTTGCCTGCAGACGTGTTTCCTGTCGATTATAACGTTGGAAGGTTCAAGTCAAATGTTCACAAACACTACTCCCTCTTTCCTCCTCCTCACAACCTATTTTCCTAGTTCTGGTACAATGCACTGCATTTGTAGGGGTCATCCCCTGAGTACTGGTCCAAGATAAAAAAAAAAAAAAAAAAAAATAACTATATTTTGTTGTAAGGTTTCTTAAAGGCTCTGTTGCACTATTCTACTGGATCGTGCGATCTAATAAATAAAACGTATGTGCTGAAAAAGTACTAAAAATGCAACTGTGTAACAGTTTTTGATAAATCGTGCGATTTGAAAATTTTTTTAAAACAATATTATTGATAGATTTTTCGACCTTTATAATTGTTAAATAAAAATGTCAGGAATTTTTCGAGCTTGAAGTTGAGTTGGAAGTTTTATTATAATGCTGGAGATGCTACAAATAATAAAACTTCCAATTGAAAAGAGGATCAATTATAAAACGGACACTGAGAACCTCTCTCAAATATATAGATATTTAGTTAATAAGAGAATTGAAAAACTTTGACAATTAAAATTTAGTTAGTACAGTAATAACATACGAGGAAAAAGGATCCCTGTTTTATGTTTTTAGTGTTCTTTTGAAAAAAACAATATCTAAATGTAAGTTTGCTTTGTTAGTGTTATTATTCAATATGTGTGTATATTGATAGATCTGTCTTGTACTTACTTGCAATTTTTATTTACATATTATGATCATAAAAAACTGTTATACTTATTTATTGTTGTTTTTTTTTTGTTGATATTAGCCCTGATGATGCTACCCAGTGGTCTAGCAAAATATTGGAAGTTTTAAAATAAAAGTAAAAACTTGACCTCAAGCTCGAAAAATTCCTGACATTTTTATTTAATTTTTTAAAACATATTAAAATATGATAATATTATTGGTCCCTCGAGAAAAGAAATTAAGTAAAGTAAAATTATGGCAACAAAAGTTTTTGATTATTTTATTGTGTATATAAATTATTGCAATCATACTTGTATAATAATGTGGCCTACAATGCCATTTAAGTTCTTTTTGTGCAATAATTTTATAAAATAAAACAATTTTAATCCCGAAATTGAAAAAATAACGACCTTATTCATAAAAAATATTGTATGTTTATTAAACTGCTATTTGACAAATTTCTATAGGAAATTTGTCAAATAAGTGTTTAATAAACATTCAATGTTTTTTATGAATACGGCCGTAAAACTAACAACTTCCTTATAATTTACAGGCCATTCTCCAAAAAGGACAACGTACAATTATAATGATAAATGGCTGTTAATAAAAGAGTACAATTCATTAAATATGAAATAAAACTGTTATGTTAATAAATCTTAAACGTTGAAAATGGATTTAATTTTTTTTTTCTAATGCATCTTTTTGAAAAAATATGTATCTTTTTGGAAACTAAAATGTATCTTTCTCGAAATTTCACTGGCAACACTGGTGTGTATACAAACAAATGAATGTATTCTTGCAGCCTATTATTTCATACCAAAGCACTACATATGTAAAAAAAACTTTCTTTCAAATAGGTCAAAGTAGTAAATTTTTTAGGCATACACGTATGTCTAATAACCTTTAGTAGTACAAAGTATGTTATACGATAACAAAAAACATTTTCGTTGTAATAACCCATGAATTTATTGTAATATAACATTGAAAAAACAAAATTTTGTAAAATAGACAGCGCTTTAAACAAAATAATAAATTGAATATACATACAAAGTTGTTAAATCAACCTAACTCAATATTTCTTCTAATGAGCTATGCAGCAACATTTATTGTTGTTAGTTCTTATTGTTGCTGAAAGTTTTTAATTATTTATTTTTTCTTTGATTTGTGAAAGTTCAAGTTTGAATGACATCGAATTGCTGTTTGTATCCGCCCACAGTGAGTGGTCATTAATACTGGAATACTCGTATATATGTATATATAATTGTAGTACATACTAAAATTTTACTTTTTTATTTTTTTTGTTATTTATTCTTCAATAACCAAAAAGCCTCTCATAGGCCGAACCGATTACATGGATAATGTGAGAGTAAGATCTCATTTAATGTATATTATAGCATATAAACTATTATATAAATATATAATGCTTAAATTAAAAAAGAAAAGTAAAAGAATAGTAATAGAATCAAATCTTAATTTCTAATTTCAACCTTTTCCCCTACCTACTACACACCCGAAGACCAACCAATACAGCCTAGCAACAAACATAATCCAAAAGCTCAAACATTCTCTAATACCATCTTTTTAAATGTAGATAAACTCGCTGCAAAATTTCTTTCACTATGGAATTAAAGCGTTCCACAATCTACATATTTTTACCACATATGATCTATGCATAACCATTGTATCTATTCTTGGCGATATTTAGGCTGCTGTTCTAGATGAGTTTGAGAAAGCAAACAATCTCGCCAGGTATTCTGGCAAACCAAATTTTATTATCTTAAACAAGGCGAATTTATACAGGTGAATGCAAGCGGAAAGGCTAATTCAGTACTATGTATTTTGTTATTGTAAAACATATCGTGAATGTCAAAATCTGAATTCGCCTAAGATAGTTCAGCTGGGAAAAAATTTTATATAAATATTAAATATAAACTTGTATAATTGTTTGTAATTAAAATCACAGATTATATTAGTTTTTCACTTTTAAATTCACAGAAATTTCTTGAAATTACACTAATTCATACAAAAAAATCTTCAGATTAAAATGGCGCGAAAAAGTTTGTAAACAAAAGAAAAAAAATTTGACAGTCTTATTGGAAAAAACGCGAGAAGCAAAAAATAATCACCTGTGTGTTAAGTTCACCTAGTAATGAATTCGCCTTGATCTTAAAGAAGAATAAAAGCGAGCGCAATTTCACAAAATTCTCAAAACTTGCGCCTAAGAGATAATTATTTAATTTTAACGTGCTTGTAAAAATAAACATGTGTTTATTTGATATACATATACGCATGACATATACTGATACTGTCATACTGTCTAGATTGAAAAAATGAAGACTTCAGTTGTATTGAATAAATTCAATTAGGACGTGTGCATGGCGAATTCATACCAGGTAAATGCAAGAGCAATAAATACAACATTACATAAAATAAATCTTTTTCAAAAGTCAAGAGAAAAATATAAACACAAAAAGGAATTAAAAAGAAATATATTAAAAAAAATTACAATAAAAGACAAACATTTAATTATTTGGTGAAACTTTTAGTTATTTCGTGAAAATTAAAGTCGCAGATCATAGAGCTTGAAAAGGTGAAAATGGCCAGCAATATTGGGGAGGATTCAGAATAATAGCTGGCGTTCAAGATGCAATACATAAATTAAAAAATTGTTTTGAATTTTTTTTTTTCAAGATTCCATAAAAAAAATTTACAATAAAAGAAAAACTTAATTATAATGTTTAACTTTTAATTTTCTCGTGAAATTTAAAGTCATAGGGCTTGAAAAGGTGAAAATGGCCAGCCAGATTGCGGAGGATTCTGGATGATATCTGGCGCTCAAGATAGAATACATAATTTAAAAAAAAAATTTTTAATTTTTTTCCCCCATTTGGTTTTAATTATACCATTGACATCTGAAACAGATAAAAATTAAAAAAAAGTTATCAGCTGCGCTGTCAATTTCACCTGTTAGGAATTCGCCTTGATATTAATTTTCCTGACGATGATAACAAATTTTTATCGAAATATTGAAAATAAATACTCTTGAATTTTTTATATAAAATAAAACATTCTTTAGCTGCAAAAATAAGAAATAATTATTGTTCTCGTTATGAAATGAAAACTAGTTTTTAGAAATGAGAATAAGTTTCAATACCAACATTCTGATGTAATTTTGGTTGTAATTATATATCGGTATTTGGTATATACAAGTCAACATTTAAATGTTATTCACATCGAATTGAACTTATAACACTTTTTGATATTAAAATAATTTTCTGTGTTATTCAATTCACTTTATTTAATTGATCTATTACAGAGATTTTACAGAAAATATTTACTTGGTGGTACGAACTCGGTCAAGATAATGTTGCTATGTGGATTGGACCCTATTTAAATATATTGACTTCCAATGTCAAGGATATGGAGGTAGTAAACCTTTTCAAATACATTACAAAAAATAAGAAACTAATAGCATAATTAAATAAAAATTAAAGTTTATTTTGTCCAGCACTACATTGATACAAAAATCTGAAGCCTATGACATGCTACATCCTTGGCTGGGGCAAGGCCTTTTAACTAGTTCTGGTATTAAGTGGCATAAGCATCGTAAAATGATTACACCTTCTTTCCACTTCCGGATCTTACAGGACTTTCACGAAGTCATGAACTTAAATTGTAATAAATTTGTGCAGAAACTAAGAAAAATCGGGGCGGGCGACAATATATTTGATTTTCAAGAACAAACCCATTATTTCACGTTAGATGTAATTTGTGGTGAGTTTTCTAAATCTGCATAACCCAATAAATTAAAAAAAACCATAAACTAAAAATGCAATTTGTGAAAAAATGTTATAACAGTTGCCATTATGTTTTTTGTAGATACTGCCATGGGTGTATCCATCAATGCCATGGATAACCAGGATTCGGAAATTGCCAAGGCCTTTAAATTGTAAGCATTTGCGTGAGAAACAAGTTTCTTTAGATATTTATACATATGTGTACCTAAATATTGTTTATTAAAGCATGTGTATTAATATCAACATGAGATCATTTCATCCCATCAAAAAGAACCAATTCATATACCAATTTTTTCCGGAATATAAACACTTTTGTGCCGCTCTAAAGACATTAAAGGATTTCACATTTGAGGTAAGATTTTTTTTTAAGAAATCTACTTTTCAAAGTAAGTGCTTATTAAATGGTATAATAATTTTCGCTTAAAGCTATAGTTTATTCCGCTTAACACCGCGTCTACACCTGCGAATAACTCTGATATAATCAGCGAGAACGCCAGCAGAATCACAGAACGGATTTATTAATGTTTATCGCACAAGGTGTGAACGTATTTCTATTAATCTTATAAATATGCATCAACCATTGATATCCGCAAAGAAAACACTTATTTGCGATCAATAGAACCTATTGTGCATTTTGTTCAAGATTATTATATATACAGGGTGTTTGTTGGGAAGATATACTACTTTGTTTGCTTCCATTGTAATTTTGGGTGCATGCGATGTGGTACCGCCTTGTTGGTATCACAAGTTAATCAAGCCCAAAGCACGCAGTTATTGCGTAAAAAAAGTTTTAAATTATTTAACGATATCGCTGCTTATTCACAGTTACGGTTACGCCGTTTTCATTTTCAAATAAGTAAGGTCCAATGATTTCTCCTGGCGAAATTGCACACTAGACTATCATGAACGCAAAGGTAACTGATGAATAATTTGAGGGGTTTTCATTGCGCAGAACCGACTATTCTGTTTACTCACATATCCATTCAATTGAAAATGTGCTTCGTCACTCATCAAGGCGAATTCGTTACATGACAGCTCAGGTGATTATTTTTTGCTTGCCGCGTTTTTTCCAATGAAACTGTCAAATTTTTTTCGTAAAATAATTGTCTTTTGCTCTCTTTATTATTTGTTCATAACCAAGGCGAATTCATTACTAGGTGAAATTAACAGCTCAGGTGATTATTTTTTGCCTCTCGCGTTTCTTCCAATAAGACGATCAAATTTTTTTTCTTTTGTTTACAAACTTTTTCGCGCGTTTTAATCTGCAGATTTTTTTGTATGATTTAGTGCAGATTCAAGAAATTTGTGTGAATTCAAAAGTGAAAAATTTATATAATTTGTGATTTTAATTACAAACAATTATAAAAGTTTATATTTAACGTTCATATAAAATTTTTTCACAGCTGAACAATCTTAGGCGAATTCAGATTTTTACATTCACGATATGTTTTACAATAACAAAATACATAGTACTGAATTCGCCTTTCCGCTTGCATTCACGTGTATAGATTCGCCTTGGTTCATAACTATGATTTGCTAAATTTTTTTTTATAATTTTATACAGACCCATTGAAATATCATAATTTACGCTTAGCTCTATTTTTTAAATTATAAATTTGTTCATTCGACTTATTGCAATTGAAGTAAAACCATCATTAATTAATTGTAAACTGAAGTTTAAATTTACATATATGTAGATCGCCTGCAAAAAATATTGCGGACTCAAAACTCAAACCATGCACATATAGATTATATTGAACAGAAACAAAACAGCTGATTTAGAACGGAAAAAAACGTACAAACTAATTTTGCCTGAAAACAACTGCACACTCTATAAAAGCTGTGTATTTTTCAATAAATAACATTTTATTAATATTAGTGAACATTGTGTATTATTTTTGAAGAGATCAAATAAAAACACGTTAAATTCTCTTTCCACTGTTTGAGACTTTATAATATATTACCGCTTTTCCACGCAAAAAGTTTACTTCGGAAAGTCTTGAGTTTGGCGGTAAGGGAAAAGCAGGAGAAAAGACAACCATTCTCTTTTCCCTTGCCAAACTAAAGACTGAGTGCTTTCACATTTGGCAACTTATTTGCGCAATTCTCGTGCTCAAGTCTTGTGGTTGTTGATGTGCAAGGTAAGAGCAGCTTGAAGGGGAAAGAGTTGCTGATATTTGAGTACAGACTTGCTTGTACTCAGCAATTCGTTTTGATCGCACATTCTTGTCTTTTATGTTTTTGATTCTTTTTTTTTATTTTACGGGCCATTCAAATTATTAAGAAAATGTAAGTAAACCAAAATGAAAGTTGCGCAACTAAATTGCTGTATGTAAAAACTAAAACAAGTTTAATTATTAAAACAAGTTCACAGGAAAATGTTTTAAAAGTTGCTTCAAAATGGCGTTCTAGCCCACACTATTATACAAGTTTGATTGCAATAATTTGTAAACATAGTAAAATGATTAAAAAGTATTATTACATTAATAATTTTTCATTAATTTACTTTATTTCTTGAGGCGCCAACAATATGCTTATATTTTTCACTGTTCGCATAGAAAAGTTTCATCAAATTTTTCAAGTCGCACGATTTGTCTAAAATTCTGTCACACAATTGCATTTTTAGTATGTTTAGTACAGCATACAAGTTATATTTGGTAGTTCGCACGATTGTGTAGGATAGTGAATCACGGCCTTAATATATATATATGTAAAAAGAAGTGTAAACTTTGATGTCACCACTAACTGGCCAAACGGGTCGACCGATGTCGACCAAAATTTAAAGGTACGGTGGCGATGAACTGTAGACGGCTTATGTGAAGTCCAAAACAAAATCGGCGTAGTGGTTTTAAGAGATATGGCATTTAGATTTTAGTATATATTCCCATACAAATATCAACAAAATGCCTTTCATTTTTCATATTATAATTTTTTGTTATCACTTGAAAAAATACCAAACCTTGTGTCGTAATGTCTTATGTCGATATTTGGACTCCTGAGCTGAATCTTTTTAGGCGCTGTTTCGATCGCCATTTTATTTCTACGCTGACCATTCGGTTTTTCACTTGCTATATACGATTATTGTATCAAAGGTAACGCCATGAGATCGCATGCTGAACGATTACCTCAAAACTAATTGCAATGCGATGCCCGATGTCAAGAAGTCGAACATCGCAGCGATTAACACGAGTTTCACGCCGTGTTGTACAAGACATGGAGTATGGTGCTTTTAATTATGAGTGCAAAATTTATTGCAGTCTGCATGGATGTATCGGTTGAGTGACGTTGAGACACATTTCCAGATGGAACCACTCCATTCATTGGCTCTTGGAACGTCACCAAGTTCCAATCAGTTTTGGTTCATATTCGACAATACAATTTGACGTTTCAAATAATATTCTTCGGTGTGATAACAATGATGAGAGATAAATATAAGCTGACGAATATTTTTATGTAACTTTTATGGGCCATAAATCGTGTTCCTGTGTTTCACGTTTATCTGGTGGATACTTGCTAATTTTTCTTAGGAAAGAAAAATTAAAGTGTCCCGTAAAATTTATTTTCTGTGAACGCGAGTCCATAATGTACAATACGAACAATGGATATGCGTTCATTTCATATACGCGGCGTTCTATATACTCAAGCTAACAAATAGTAAGTTCAGATTATTATTATTCATATCGGACTGATAATATGTGAAAATAAGGGCAATCACATCATGAAATATCGTCGTCTACTCCACCAATATGCTAGGAACTCGACTGCGACGAACAACGAATTTCGCTCATCGCAACGAATTCGCCGGCAAATATTCGTTATATAAATTAGTCGTGTGAAGCAACGAACATTGTTTACATTCCGTGCAAAGAAAAAACAAATGAATATAAACACTAAGGTGGCCATATTAAAATCCCATCCGAAAGAGGGACTTTTGAACAAATTATCTCAGGTACTTTACATTTTGAGAACATCTTCATAGATATTTTACTACATGGATTAATAAAAATTATGAAAAGTATTATGTCATGAAAAATACTTTTTTTATGTAAGAAACCTGGGGGCTAATTCTGTCATTCGTGATCGAAATTACTATCGAGTAGAAAATAATTTCGATATCGTGTAAATTTCTAATGATGTGACTCGTTACGTAACGAGTCGAGTTATCACTTCAGTGTTGCAAAATACTGACAAAATGTGTTTTATAACACTGCCGAAAATTGTATGTATTTGCATACTTTCTATACTTGTTGTACATTAAAAAATAAATAAACACACATACGTTCACAATAACAATTCATTTAAATCAGTCATGTATGCGTGTTTGTACATTACTTACATTAAAAAGTAAGTAAATAGAAATAATAATTCAACAAATATGTATGTAAAAATTAACCATTTAACTATGTATAAGCATATGTATCATATATATGCATTTCTTAAAAAAAAACAAAAATAAATTCTTTAATATAATAACATGTGAGTTCAAATATAAGTTTTTGTGTTCTTAGCATCTTTATATACATATAACTGTATATATACGTCATATACATCATCATATGAATTGAAAAAGCCTTAAGAACCAAAAGTTCTCAATTTAATTTAACTATTATTGCTATTCAAAACAAATTTTTAATTTACATTTCTTTTGTGTTTTTCTGTTTAGCTGGTTTTCGATAGTACTTTTGCTTACGAGTAAAAAGTTGCACGGTTGCATTCGAATGGTTACTCGCTATCGAATGCCCTCATTAGAAATTTCGAAACCTTTTACTCGATATCGAATGAGATAATCCCAAAAGTGTAAAAACTCGCACATTCGAGTAAAAACTCGCTCGTAAGCGAATGACAGAATTAGCCCCCTGGTCGCCTGATACTGCTTTGTTCGTCGTTCGCTGGCGAAACAATTAGAAAACAATCTATTTCAACATTCGCTGAGTATGACGAGCTTCGACCAACGCCATGATTGTGTGCATTTTCATATACACCAATGTGTTTTATTGTTGGCGACGAGTATTCGTCGTTCGTCGCAGTTGTGTTCCTAGCATAATACCTACGAACTTTTGCGTAGATAACATTGTTTACATAAAAATATTAAGGGGACCATATTAAGTCAGCCTATATAAATCCCATCCGAAAGGTGGATTTCTGAACAAATTATCTGAGGTTCTTTCTATTTTGAGCGCATCTTTATAAATTTTTTACTACATGGATTAATATAGATATAAAAAGTATGATTTCGTGAAAAATATTTTTTATATAAGAAATCTGGCCACCTAATACATTTTGTTGGTCGTTCGCTGACGAAACAATTAGAAATGAATCTATTTCAACTTTCGCTGAGTATAACGAATTTCGACAAAGGCCATGATAGTTAACAGTTTCATATACACCAATGTGTTTTATTTTTGGCGACGAATATTCGCGACCAAATATTCGTCTTTCGTCGCAGTTGTGTTCCTAGCAATACGCTTGCAATATTCAATTACCAGTTCCTTTCTGCTATTTTACCGAATCAAAATCTACTCGTAAGCTCATCAGCAATGTAATCTCAGCCATTTTACAAAAATCATGTTTAGTTGACCGAATGTGATGTCGTCGATTTGAATTTTCGGATTCAAAGTTAAACTGTTTGCGCATAAATGATGTAGAATTAGGTGACTCTCTTTACTTCCCAAGATAAGGTCGTCAACTCTACAACCCAGTTTTTTAACTCGCTGGAATTAGTTAAAATCAGATCGGTAACCATAATATTATGAAGTATAAACCAACCATGTCTTTGTAATTCATTTGGCTTCCGGTGAAAAATTTAATGATCAACGCTTTAAAAATAAAATACTTAAAGGAAAGTTTAAAGGTGACGACGTTTTGATACCATGAGTCCTAATGGTTGCGAAAGACATAACATTAAATTTTAAGCATTTGCAGTTGTCAATATGGCAATTTACATATCATGTAAATAAAATTTGAAGGCAAAACAACGTTTGCCTGGTGAGCTAGTAGAATATAAATGAAAACAAAAAATAGAATTGCGCAACTAAGTTACCAAATGTGCCAAGTGTTCTTGGCAAAGTAAACTTTCGGTGTGTGAAAGCGGTGTATGCAAGTTTGCCAAATGTTCATATCGGTAGTCTCACGTAGAAAGGCCCTAACTCGTATTTTCCCTGAATTGAGCTCTTTTAGGGACTCTACTACGTTTCACACAAGTACAAAGTGTCACAAAGATTTAATTATATAATTTCATATGTATCGCTCTTACAAGCAATTGAGCAAAAAAAGTTACTTTTAGATGATCTATAGACCTATTTATACAGTTTCCATTGCGATTTTTCCTTCTCCTGTAAAATTGCAATTATTTTTGTTAGGGCCTTTCTACATGAGACCAACGATATATTCTTTTCTTGCGAAAATTTTTTTGTTATTGCGTTTTTTAACACACCAATTATGTGATTTCAAGACGTAATCCCATTTGGTTGTGACATTTGAGTTTCAGCACATGTCTGATAGTTGTAAACTAGAAATGAAAAGTTTTTACTTGTATTACCAAAATAAGGCAGCCTTTAAAAACAGCCAGAGAGAGTAGAAAAGATAAATGTTTCTACAAAACTAAATTTATTGCTGTCTTTTCCAGGTCATTGAAAAACGTATCGAGTCCCTTAAGCTGAGAGATACTCAAGACTTTGATGCAGAATGTAATGAGTTTAGCAAACGTAAGATGGCATTTTTGGATACTCTTTTATCATCCACCATAGATGGCCAACCTTTAAATACCCAAGAAATTTATGAAGAAGTTTCCACTTTTATATTTGAGGGTCACGATACAACTACTTCGGCTATAACTTTTACCGTTTATTTGTTATCTCGCCATTTGGGTGTTCAACAAAAAGTCGTTGATGAACAACAAAAAGTCATGGGCGGCAACATGAAGAGAGATGCCACACTGCAAGAACTGGCCAATATGAAGTATTTGGATTTGGTGGTAAAAGAATCTTTACGTTTGTATCCCAGTGTGCCCATTATTGCCAGAATGACAGACAAGGACTATAATATCAGTGAGTTTGTTTTTATTTTTAATCGATTAATAACTTAACATAATCTATTCTAATCTATTTTATTTATTTTTATTTAAAGATGGCAAATTGATACCGAGAAATTGTACCATAAATTTATTTCTTATGGCTATGGGCTACAATGAAAAAACTTTTCCCGATCCCTATCGTTTTCAGCCCGAACGTTTTGATTTGTCGAATAAAAGAGAAGATGTCAATCCTTTTGCCTATGTGCCATTCAGTGCCGGACCACGCAACTGCATTGGCCAGAAATTTGCCCAGTTGGAAATAAAAACGGTGGTTTCAAAAATTGTGCGCAATTTTGAAATTTTACCCGCTCTTGATGAATTGGCTTCGAGTGACGGCTTTGTAGCAACTCGCTTTGGTCCGCACAAAAGCAACTTGAAACAACATTATTATGAACCCATTTTATCGGCAGAACTAATATTGAAATCCGAAAATGGCGTTTACTTGAGATTAAGAGAAAGAAACTAAAGTTAATTTTAATTCAAATAATATTTATTAATTAATTTGTTTGATTTTTAAGCCAAATTTAAAAAAAATTTAAGCCTTAACTAACACAGTACCAACTTCGGCTTCAACTGAAAACTGACTGGGATCAATAGTTTGGCTGAAAGAAGAAGAATACTCGAATGACATGACTTCAAAAATGAACATGTGGCAGCACTTACCCATCGTAGTGTTTGGATTGTATGGAAGTTGTTATGATTTCCGCTTTCGATCCCATATTATAGTAGTTGTTGATGTTAATGGTCTGATCTCGTTTGCTCAAGTTCAAAACCACCACATACATATCACTGCCGGGCTTTTGCCTGGAGTATATTATTATATTATCGGCTATGGCTTGAATTTGCAGTTCGCCGTCCTGCATGGAGGGCTCTTTACGTAATTTGGTTAGTTTTTTGAAAATTTGCAAATGAGATTGGGGCGCTCTCAACTGAGCCAAAGCATTGTTAGTCTTATAATCATCGGCTACGGGCAGCCAGGTATGATCACCAGTTGTAAAACCTTGAAAAAAAATTTTATAAGAAAAAATTTATAACGTGACATTAACAAGCAGATTTATACGGTATAAATAACATTAATATGAGAATTTAATAATTCTCATATATTCTATTGCATAAATTATTATTGGTAATTGAGAAAAGCTTTCAAGCATTTGTTTTACCGTCTACATTCCAACAAATTTTAATTCTGTTATTTTTATATAAAATTATGGCTACAAATAAATACTATGTAAAAAGTTTTCTTTATTGAAATTAAAAGGTTTTAAAATTGAGTTCTTTCTGTCACGCAGTGATTAACAGCCTGCTCGACGATATCGAATGACAATGTATGCGAAAGAAAGCTAGTCACTCACATTCGAATAAATTGGGTTCGTCTATGCCACTATTGTTCGCTCGCGTGAACTTATGTAGATTAATTGAATTTTGACGCATCGTTCGCATAGAATAAAGTTAGAAAAACCCCACATCTGCATACAGATATATTTATTCATATTTGGTCACACTGTTTCTGTTTTACTTGAAGCTAAATCAAACACATACATATGTTGTTTGTTAGTGCTAGTAATAATTTGCTAGCCGTATTGCGTTTATCCGTCCTGGGGGGTTACTCTCTATTGCGATGCGATAAAAAAATCGAAGAATTGGTACTCTGTATTGCGTTTTCGTATTTTCCTTCGCATTTAATTATTCCCTTTCCCACATTTTATTTTATTCTTCCCTATTGTTTATTTTGTAGTACCAGTGTTGGTTCATTTTCAAACTATTTAGCGAAAAAGTTTGTGCAAAGGGAACAGAGTACCAAATTATACTCTTATCGCATTTACCTTTCGCATCGAACTCATTTTCGCATCGTAATAGAAAGTAAACCCCCAGAAAAAGCTTTTCAGCCATACTAGTATACATACACCAAAATCGATGATGTAGTACGACCAAAAAAGGAATATTAAACAATTAGGAGTGTGTACCCTTCACGACAGTCGCGTAAATATATAGTATATGTTACAATATGTACGTATATAATATATGTAATATAAGTATTATTAATATATATGTAATATATGCGATATGTAATCGCCATGCCAAAAAGGTAATCTTTCATGAAAAAACGGGTGTATATGAACCAATATCGGAAATGTTCATTTTCTGTATTTTAGTAACATCCTTTTATAACTAGAACTGCTTTTAAGCAAAAACAATTTTTTTCATAAAAAATCGGTTTAGGCTATATCTCGAGTATACATGTACCGACATCGCAAATTATAATTTTCTGTGTTTTAGTAATCGCCTTTTATTACCGGAATTACTTTTGAGCTAAAAAAGATATTTAAGGTCGCTTACGCGAGATTTACATGGAAAATTCGGTTTATGCTATATCTCGGGTATACATATATGGACCGAAGTCGGAAATTTTCATTTTCTGTATTTTAGTAACCTCCTTTTATAGCCAAAACTGCTTTTAAACAAAAAAAAATTTTTTCTTAATAAAAAATGTTTTTTTTGGACAAGAACTGCTTTCAAGCAAAAGCAATTTTTTTTTCATGGAAAAATTGATTTAGGCTATATCTCGAATATATATGGACCGATATCGGAAATTTTAATTTTCTTTATTTGTGACCTAAACCTGGTAATATAAGGACCAGAACTACTTGTAAGCAAAAAACGTTATTTAAGTTCGCTTATGCGACATTTTCATTAAAAAATCGGTTTGGGCTATATCTCGGATATATGTATGTACATATATGGACCGATATCGGGAACATTTTTTCCTTTTAATCGCCATGCTTAAAAATTGTGTGAAGCTTGAAGCAAAACAATTTTCATAAAAAATTGCAAAAAAAGGACTTTTTTCGGAATTTTGGATATATCTCAAAAAACACTACATAGTATCAAGAATGATAAAACTAAAGATTACGCCATGTCATGATTTCCCGTCAGATGACGTAGTTTAACCTAAGCAAGAGTATGTATATAAAACTCATCTAGTGCTGCGTTTGCATTGTTTCATGACGTCATTTGACCAACATGCGCAGGAGATTTCTGTTGAAAGTTGTAGTAGTCATGTATTCTATCATTCTTGACATAGTATCATGGTAAAACAGCTATCGTAATACCTTCTCTTACACGTCTTTAATATTTACCTGCCAAGTTTGAAGCATCCCACTGATATGGTGTTCGAGCTGGATCTCTGGAGTAGCCATAGTAAGTATCAGGATTTGCGTTACAAGCTTGGGGATCAACAGAGTCTTCCCAGCTAATGTACACATCATGCATGACAAGTTCTTCGCCCTACAAATAACAAATTGTACATATGAAAACAAAAATCTCTTACACATCTTATAAAATATTTATGTACATTATAAGTGACAGCATTGCCTGGTAGAGTTTGCAACAAAATATTAAATAAATCAGCGCGATTAATGCCCAAACGAGAAGCCAAACGTTTGTTATCATGATTGCCCAATACCCAATTGGCATGTACATCCTTGGGCATGGCATTCAGCCACTTTGTTATATGACTCACAATATCAGCAGCTGAAGTGTCATTGAAAACATTGGACAGAAAATCAAAATTGAAGGGAACATGAGAGCCATTACGTTTGCCATCACCATAGAAACGTAATATATTCTCAAAACTGGTATAAGCTTCTGTTAACAAAATTCTTGTATCACCACCATGTTCCCGTTTAAATTCTTCCGCCAGTTCACGCCACTGGTAAGCCATGTCAAAAGTTTCCGGCTGGTCATTGGTGTAAATATGCTGTAAGTGACAATAGTCATCGGGATCAGGACACGAAGCCACATTGGCTATAACCGGTTCATCTGGATACATATTATATCTATCCAATTCCTTTTCAAATAAAAAGGGTACCGCATCAATACGGAAACCAGATATACCCTTGCCTAGCCAAAAACGCATAACATTTTTCATCTCCTCGACTACCTTGGGATTGCGATAATTCAAATCGGGTTGTTTGATGGCAAATTGATGCAAATAATACTGCTGTCTCTGATCATTCCATTCCCAGGCACTATAACGGAAAGCACTTAACCAATTGCTGGGCGGCTCTCTTTCTCCGGTCGTGGCATTAATGCGGCCATTGTGCCACACATAAAAATCACGATAGTCGGGATCATTATTCACGGACTTTTTAAACCATTCGTTTTCGTCACTCGAGTGATTGGGTACAAAATCCAAAATGATTTTAATGCCAACCTCTTTGGCTTTTTTGATCATATTCTCAAAATCTTCCATGGTACCATATTCGGGATGTATCTGGTAGAAGTCGGAGATGTCATAGCCAAAGTCAGCCATAGGAGATTTAAAAATTGGTGATAGCCAGGCCGCTGTGAAACCAATATCTTTCAGGTATTGCAGCTTTTCAGCAACGCCTAAAATTTTTAGAAAAGTTATTAATAATAACAAGTCATTTTGAAATACATATCATTCGTTTAATGCAATAACGTCGCAACTCCAAATATAAGGTTTTCGATTTAACTATGTAGAATTGTTAAGATTACTTATCATTTATATTATACATAAGTATATAATATATATTGCCTCTTTTAGGAGGTATTTTGTAAACTTTTTTAAGTAAAAAATTAGGAAATTTTATATGTTTTGTTTTTTGAGTTATGACTTTGTTGCAATAAAGAAGCGGTATATTGGAATAACTGGAAAATAGTTTAATGATTTTTTTTTTGTAGTAGGAAGTGATAAATAAGAATGATAGACTCATGTTCATAATTGTGTTTTAAAACTGGATAAAGAGTATTTCGTAACGAAGTAATTTGCGTGAAATAAATGGCTTTCAAACATTTTAGTTCGCAAGAATTTAATAATAATTTATCGTTTAGTGAGAACTCATACAGTTTCGTAATTTGAAAAGAAATTCTCATCTTCATGCTATTGCTCAATACACAGGGTGGGCCAGAAGTTACCATGGAGTTTAAAACTTTAATAACTTTTTCGTTTATAAATTTATTTTATCTTCTAAAAATTTCAGCTAAAGATCTTGATTTCTTTTTGTTTTTTATAAAAAAGGTTTGACGGTATTTTATTTTCGATAACAATTTGTTATCATCCTCAGGAAAATTAAGATGTGGAGAATCCCCACAAAAATTCGGAAGCACTTCGTCAACCGGTTTGGTACCAGTTTTTCATATTCGTTGCGCATTTTTGCCGTGGAACATGCATTTGAACTTTGAACAGTCATTCAATTTAGTGGGAATACGTAATTTTCCGTACTGCTTTTGAGAAAGGGTGGGGGTATTTTGACGTTTCTTGAAGCTGACTTTGGAAATCCCAAAAAAAAAAAAAAAAAAATTCGGAACCGCTACGCTAACCGCATCGAAACCTGTGTTTCATATTCGGTGCGCGTTTTGGCAGTGGAACATGTATCTGAACTATTTACGGGTTTTCGATTTGGTGCGAAATTGAAGTTGCCATATTGTTTTTGGGGAGGTGGGGGATTTTGGCGATTCCTGAATTTTGGGAATTCCAAGAAAAACCCCGGAGCGTGTTATACGGATAGTTATCTCTTTGCATGAATAACTAGTTTGATATTGAAGCGTGTTCTTTAGTTTTCTAAACTATTTATTTTACACGATTCATTTACATAAACGGGAAAGATGCTTTGCCAAATCGTATAATACAGCTTTACTGTTCATACTACAGTAAAATTACCTTATAGTCCACTGCTTCAAATGCACGCTTTTTGTGGACTATAAAGCGAATTGGACTATAGTTAGATTTTTATATAAGCCACCTTTTGGCTTATAAATGAATTAGCATATAATAGTTTATTTTGAATATAAAGAATCTGAAAGCAATGCTCTCATTGAACGCATTTAACATTGCAAACATGTGTCAAAAATGAAATATGTACATACAAAAAAGTGTTGCATTTTTGTGCTCAGTTTTTGTCTAGGAAAGTTTTTATTAAATTTGCATATTGAATTATATCTTTAATAACTTGCATTAAAGTCAGTTTTTTTCACACCGCATCTAGGTGGAATATAAGCGAAAATGGACTATAGCGCTAATGGACTATGCAACAAATATTTTGCAGGTATTTTATTTATTGATGCCAAAAAATTACACATTTTAGACTAAATCCTTAATTCTACTATAAGCGGTGTGGCTTATAAACGAGTTTTACTGTATTAACAATTTGAGACTACCCTCCACCAAAATCAAAATTTAAAAGGTCGTTGCACAACGAAGCATAAACTATTATACGCCGAGGGTTTCAGTTTTTTTATGAGAGTATGTTAAATATTAATAAAGGCAAAAAAATATTCAATCAGCGTCTAATAAACATTACAAAATCGAAGTACATGCGTGCCCAAAGAAGTGTAAAAGGGAAATAAAAAACAAAAGATGTTTTTGTTACAGTTGCACATCAGCAGATTTCTTTAGGAGTTCTTCATTAAACAGAATCGTTCAACAAACTTCGTACGTTAGTTAGGATAATTTATGTTTGTTTTGAAAACTTATTGATATAATTTATGCGAATAATTTACAGTCTGGCTCGCGATTTCGTTTCCGTGCCTCGATGGCTGCTTTGGTAAAGTACTCAACTAACAGTCTCGAGGTCGCAGGTTCGATTCCTGCCTCAGACTCTGGGTGTTGCTGTCGACAAGCAAAAATGCTTCGCAGATTTTGTGTTTGTTAAAAAAAACGTTCGTTTTAATTTTTATGGTCAAAAAACCAGTTCCGATGCCATTCATAAGCTTTATTTTTCCCTGATCTTTTATCATTTGCCTTGTCTACCTCCGATATATCCAATATAGTTGACTGTAAGTCACTTATTTTTAACAGAAAACATTAGTGAACGTTAATTTCTAAACAATTTATTTGAACATAGTTATAATATTCTGCAAAGCCGTAATGACACTTTTCTCTGTCTTTTTAAGATTTTGGAGAAGAGTATAGATATATCGCAATTGAAATTGTTATTAGGAGCAAAGAGTTCAGCTATATTGAAAGAAATCTAAAAACATAAACAATTTTCGACATGCTGTTCATAAAAACTGGGAAGCCCAAAAAAAATTCAAAAAATGTTCGCTCAAGGCACCCACAGACTATTTAATTCCTCATGTATTTTTTCACATCTGTCAAAATTATAATTTGTACAGACAGTACGTACATGTACATTTACGTCTGGCATTTTCTATGCTTTTTATTATTATAAAAAAAATTATTTAAAATTGTTCGCAAGGCATAGAATTCTAATGTCACATGTTTAAACATAACAAATTAGAACGCACTCTATTTGAAATTTTGTCAGATGACTTTGCTCATGGTTTTTACAGACGCATTGTTTTTGAGGTAACAGACGACATGTAGGCATTTTACATTGTGAAAAATTTCATCTACATTGCTAAAAACATATCGTGTGTTATCAACTTTACAAGTGACGTTAGAACCTTTAAATACTCTTGTGCTGTTAACTTTTTAGTTTTATGGCTGAATGTAGAGATTTTTTCTCAACTAAACCATTTTTTCATGCACATAATGATGCATCACTGAATGTAAAAAAAACTATTTTACAGTTTAAATGTGTTTGTCAAACAATAAACTATAAGTTAAAAATTATAGATGAAACCATTATTTCACTTCAATAATCAAAAAGAAGCTTTTACTCTAAACCTTTTGGGTTTTTTTATAATAATTTTTTAATAATTTATTTGAACAAAGAGACGAAAAAATTAATTTTTGGATAAAATTGTAAAAATTGTTATTATTGTTTTGTTTACAAATGTCATATTTATGTATACATAAGTTATTTTTTTGTATTTTATTATTAGTGGATGGGGTATGACCTCATCGGCCATTTGCACCAATATTGATCTATTGTGCATTCCCTTGCCCCATTATGGGTTGAGTATGTCAAGAAAACGGACAAGCTCCTTCATAGGGAGTGATATTAAGTCACATTCACTTAACATATAAGCTTGTACTGGCCTATACCTTCTGTGTCCCAGTGCTCCACAGTGGGTGATTAAGTGATTCTCTTCATCACCGCAGAATCTGCAAATATCTGTGTTGGAAATTCCCATCCTGTGCAGGTGCTTGTAGCTGTTATAATGACTTGTAAGTGCACCTGTCAATGTTCTGAGACTTTTCTTGTCCAGTTTTAGAGCACGTTCGGCCCTCTTTTTATCAAAGTTTAGAAATTTCTTGGAGTGCTTAAGACCAGCTGTCTCGTTCCAATGTTGTTTGACGATGGACACCGTCCATTTTTTATCTCCTCATTCAGGAGGCCCTTGTTGAAGGCAAAAGTTGGAGTGGGTCCAATAAAAGTCCCCTCTGCTCCTTTCTTGGCATAAATGTCAGCCATTTCATTGCCGTGATGCCCTGCATGTCCCGGCACCCAGATTAGGGTAACCTGGTTCTGGCTTGCCAGTTCGTTTACCCTATTGTGACATTCCAGTACTAACTTGGACGTAAAGACACAACTGCTCAGGGCCTTCAGCACTGATTGGTTATCAGACAGTATTTTTATCAGCACTCCCTTGTGTCCCCTCTCGGATAGTATTTCAACCGCTTCCCTTATTGCTTGTAGTTCCGCTTGGAAGATTGTGGTGTCTTTGCTAAGAGTTATATATTTGCGTGCTCTAGGCCCCACTATTCCCGCTCCAACACCTTGGAGCGTTTTGGATCCATCCGTGTACCACTTTTGTAAACCATCCCGCAACCATCTTGGGTTTATGCTCCATTCCATGATGATCTTAAACTTCCTGGCAAAGGAGTTAGACGGATCTATAAGGTCACTTGTTTCAAACATATCGATTACGTCTCTGAGATCCTTTAGGATTGCAAGATGTCCAATAAGGTTTCCTGCCTTAAGTTTTTCCCTTTTGTAAATTGAGATGGCCTGAACGGCCGCCTCTTTTTGTACAGCTATGTTAAGCGGTGTTAGGTTCAAAAGAGCTTCCATGCCTATCGTTGGGGTGGATTTCATCGCCCCTGTAATACATAGGCATGCGAGTCTCTGAACCTTGCGAAGTCTTGATATGACTGTTACCTGTTCGGGTTTTCTCCACCATACTACAGCCCCATACAGTATAGTGGGTCTTACCATTTGGGTATATAACCAGTACGTCATCTTAGGGCTTAGGCCCCAGGATCTACTCAGTAGTTTTTTGGCAATCCAGAGGCTTGTTGTTGCCTTTTTATCACCGATTCGAGGTGCGGTTTCCATGGGAGTTTATTATCCAGGACTATGCCTAGATATTTCACCTCTGTCTTGGGAGCAACCTCAATACCGTTTATCCTTAGAGTAGGGATCACTATTTCCCTTTTTTTTGGTGAGTGGCACAATTGTCGTCTTTCCAGGGTTTATTGAAAGCCCTTCCCTTCTGCACCATTCCCATGTTGTGTCTAATGCATTTTGCATCAGCACTCCCAACGTGTCAGGATGATCACCCCTGATTGTCACGCAGATGTTACCTGCGTATCCAATGGTTTTGTATCCCTTTGGGTTAAGGACTATTTTGTTGTAACTCATAGGAGTACAATCATCTCTTCCTATTACTGACGTTTTCATTTTTCCAAAGTTAATTTAAGTAAAGTTGAAAAATGTGTCATTACGGCTAAAACTTGAATTTATTTTCACCCCTCGTTATTTTAATGTTTGTTTTTTAAAGGTAACGGAATGTTAACATTTTTATCAGTTACTGAAAAATGATAAAGCAGCCACCCAAATGATGACGTGGTAGTGCCGTTTCAACTGTTGTTATCACTGTTTATATAATATTAACTTTTGGTTTATTTTTCATAATTTTTTTCCTTTTGCCGATTCATAAATACACACTCCTATATTATCCATAATGAAACATTTATATAAATTTTTCATTCTTACCATTTAAATCACCGATGCCGTCGCCATTACTGTCACGAAACGAACGCGGGTAAATTTGATAGAAATTGCCATTTTCCCACCAGTCTTTTGCAAGGCCGCCAGCAATTAGGGAAAATAATACAATAAATTTTCCCACTAAATGCATTTTTTGTTTGTTTTTTTTTTTTAACTTAAAATAATTTCTAACAATTCAAAACATGCGTTCGTTTTTGAAAAATTCGTTTGCAATTTCAGAACTAAAACTAATACTTTAAGTTAAAAAACTACCTGCTTTTATAAGCAAAACAACAGATAGATTTTTTGATATAAATTTTGTTATCAGTGTCACAATTGTTTTGTCAACATCAAAATAATTTTATAAATATTTTAAATTGATTAAATAAATACCTGCTTTAAAGTTATTAATTTTCTTAAATAAATTCAGTCAATTCTTTTAGTGATTTCTGGGGATATGGCCAGACGTGACAAATTTTTTTTGTGAAAACAAATTTTATTTAAATGAGCAAATATAGTAAACTAGCATTTACCCGCAACTTTTTCTGCGAAAAATATGTGTTTTCAGTAATCTGTCTAGAAGTGGAATCAAAATTAAAGAAAAATATTTTATTATTAAATCATGACTTCGTATGTATGCGTTTCGTGTTTAGTACTATTTAATTCAATAAATCTTGATATGCAACGGTTTCGAAGAATCTGGACTTTTTTTTTGAGTGGAATTGCAAATCGGATTGAATTCTTTCTCTACTTCCTCATAATTTTTCCCACAGTACTCCAACCCAAAAGTATAATTTTCAACCTTGTGTTTAAGATCAATAAGGGTTCGCGCTGGTAGAACTGAAATGCCAAGTGTCAGTCTCAATCTATAGGAAAGTAGTTCGTTAGCTGTTAAGAATGGCGAAACTCTACAGGATATGATGTCACTTTAGCATATATGAAATTACCTTCAGACAGATATTCAGCAGTACCGCCAACGATTTGTAAAAATATTTGACCATTTATCAGCCACAAGATTTCGTCAATTAATGATGAAATAATTCTTTTTTATTCTTTACATTATTTTTGACATCGGGATATATGTGACATTTTAGACTATATGAGTCTTGGACAATATTACAGAATTCATACCATCTTCGCCAATTTGTATAAGAGCAGGCTCGAATATACATCACAGCGCAGTTTAATTCATATTTGTAGTAAGATGTTTTTTTCCATACATTTACACGAGCACCTGACCTAATTTCATTTAAATTGGTTCTGTGGTTTAGGAGTAAAAAGCTAAAAATATGATCATACTCCGTACTTAAATATAATTTGTCGGACGGACATTTCGTCAGTCTGAAGTTGAAAAATATTTTTTATTTTTAGGCCATTGATACACCCTCTTTTCAAACAAGAAGCAGTGGAGGAAATCGGTTCAGAAATGGCAGAGTTACTCAAAAATGAATTTTTCGGACGGACATTTCGAAGTCCCAAAAAAAGTTATTATAGACCTTTGACACACTCGCTTTTGAAAGAAGAAAGAGTATTGGAAAGCGGTTTATAAAAGGCGAAGCATCTTAAAAATTTATTTTTCGGGCGAACAGTTTGTCTGCCCGATGTCCAAAAATTTTATATGGGCGGATTCTTCAGAAATCTTCTCAAAAGAAAAATTCGGTTCATAAATTGCAGAAATATTTAAAAAATAATATTTTTCTCGCTCAATTTGCCTCATGTTGACCCTTTTGTGGGTAAAGTTTCAGAATAAAAACTATTTGTTATCTGCATACCGAATTTCATCAAAATCGGTTTAGTGGCTTAGGCGTGAAAAGGTAACAGACAGACAGACAGACAGAGTTACTTTCACATTTATAATATTAGTAAGGACGGCATTGTTCTTGTCAAGAGCTCTAAAAAATCCTATTTCGTAAAATATATAGAAATTTGATGGCTAAGGCAAAGAGAGCGGCTCTTTTTTAGCTTGTGCTTCCCTTGCCACTCAGTGTTGCCAGATCATAAGTTTTTTTTTGAGATGCTGAAAATATTTTTTTAATTTCATTCCTATAATAAAAGCTTTTTGGAAATTTGTGCATTTTAGTTTTTATATTTTTTGAATAAAATGCAACCAAGAACACACAAAAACGTTTTTTCGGTTCAGAATATAATAGATGTTTTGAAAAAAAAAAAAAAAAAATTATTACAACACTGTTGCCACCGCCAAACTCAAGACTTCGCAAAGTAAACTTTCCTTGTGTGAAAGCGATGTAACTTATAGGGCATTTACACCTAAGCCAAATCTAGTACAAAACGAAATCTATATTGCGACTGGATTTTGCTAGTAAATTTTTGGAAGTACCCTATTACCCATCTCCGATTTTGTTCACAACAGTTCCTGAAAATACTTCGCTTCAATAAAAAAAAAAAACTATAATTATACAAGATGAATGCATTGTGATATTTTTATACTTCAAACCCCTTCGTAAAAACAAATTTTAAGTAAATGAAATCTTATAAAATGTCAAAAAACCGAACTGTAAACGCTTATAATTTTGTTAAAGATTTTCATATAAGTCTACTAGATTTTGTGTAGATGTAAATACCTTATTAGTGAAACTTTATGTTGGATCGTGTGACCTCAGCTTAATACATTAAATAATTGCTGCCACTCGATTCAAGTATGACTAATAATTTTTAAGTACTTTAAGGGGAATTTTATTGCTATGTGTACAACTTTTCCCTTATTTTTACATTTTAGTTGTTGATTTTAACCTGGGCCTACAACTGCGATAAACTCTGACAAAATATCTGAGAAAATGTCGGCAGAATGAGAGAGCGAATTTCTCTATGTCCATCTTCACATCTACCCAGTGAACTTTTTGTCACATACATCTTCGATCTAAGATCATTGACAATGTAAGCGTGACCCATCCGAAGTCTGTATACAATTCCTACTTACATTTACACAGCGATGGCCTAGGCCGTGAGATGCATCCAACACTGTATACATTGTAAGCGAAGATTGGATGAGTTCAAAACTATATTATTAGCATTTCTTTTCTACTTTGTTTCTTCTGTACATTTAATTTAACATAATGAGTAGAAAGAGAATAATCTGAATCGAATGCTAGTTTTTTGTTGTCCTTAACATGTTTATTTTGATTTTTTCTGTTGACACAATCGCTTACAATCGGATGCTTTGCAAATTGTAATAAGTTGTGGACTGCTGGGTAAGCAAAGACCGTAAAAAGAGATTGTTTTCAGAATTAGAACATAAAAAATCAAACTAAAGTGGAAATGTTACGGTCACAAGGAATACACATTATCGGCCGTATTCATAAAAAAGTTAAACAGCCGTTCAAACCATTTTTAGGGAAAATTCGATAAAACTGTATTCATAAACGAATTTTACGTTAAAATGTTCTTTTTAGCAGTTTTTTAAGTCAACCATTTTTAAAACTGATTGCACCCAATTTTAAGACAATTTTAAGGTGATATTTGTGTTTATTAGTTGCTGTTACTTATATGTTGCGTAAATTTTTATTGCATATTTATCAGAAATCCCATGATATTGATAACAATAGATGTGTGTTTTTAATAGAAAATATGACCCAAGCTTTGAATAGCTGGCAACAGAAAACTATCAGGGAAAGAAGTTATCTATTTTATTCTGGATTCCAGATAAGCAATTTCGCTTTACATTTTTTCCAGTCTTCTTATTTTAGTTATTACTAACATTTTATTTATTTAAAATAATATACGTTAATAAAATGCCATGTACATCAGTGATGTGTAAAAAAACGAAAAAATAAAAAAAGCTCGTTATTCATATTTTTTCCTACGCGTAAGCAAAAGGAATCAAAGTAAAACTTTTCTGACTCAGTATTTTTTGCTATTTAATTGAAAGACAAAATGGAGTTAACATTTATTTATTTGTTTCAAAGTCTAATTTCATAAAAAACAATACAAGACAATTCTTTGCATGACTACTATGTGAACAAAAAACCGTTTTTATCGCAGCACTATGATTCATATGAGAACTGCATATGATGGCGTTGCCAGTCACAAATATAAAATTTCAATAAAATGATTTTTAGCTAAAATGCTGTTTATGAATACGTTTTTATAAAATGTGTTTTTTGCTGAAAATTCTGTTTTAACTAAAAAGTTGTTAAAATGCAGATTAGTGTTTTTTTATGAATACGGCTGTATATATTTATGACACGGATTATTGAACTTAGATGTACTAATTTTGGTTTCCTTATTTTTCTTAAAAACTCAACTTAACGATCATCCTGCGAGTTTTATTTATTGCTCAGAGAATAAAAGCTATATCTTGAGTTTTATTTATTTCTCAAAAATTAAAGGGAGTTCTTGAGCTTTTTTTATTTGATTTACAGAAAATAAAAGCTATTTCTTCCGTTTTACTAGTTCCTGAGCTAATAATAGTTACATCTTAAGTTTTATTCATTTCCCAGAAAATAAAATCTATTTTTTATTGTATTTTTTCCCTAAAAAAGTAATTTTCAAAGTGGAGAGTGGATAGAATAATTTATTATATAAGAGTCTGTTAATATAAGTATTGATTTTAGCGCAGAAAATACTCTTTCTACATACATACGTCTAGGATATTGCAGCGCTAAGCAAGACTTGTGAAAATCTATACAAGAATGAATACATCCATCGCTCCCATCTATTTCACTTAATGGCTTTTTGGTTTCTTCCTCCGACTAAACATCTGAATCTTGATCCTCGGCACTAACTACAATAAAGTTTAACAGCTCCTTTAATAGAGAGTATTTGTTTGCGTGTCCGGACACCGGTCCTGGTGCCTTACCTGGAGATTCAGCGTTGGATAAGTCAGAAAGCTTTTGCGCTGCAGCAATTTGCGTAAAGAAGAAATTAATATACATATGTTCATACGAATCCTCAATCGAAAATTTTTTCAACTTTTGGATTATCAGAATCAGGGGTTAGAAAATGAATAAACTCGAGTGAATTACATATTACAAAAATGGGTACGTAAAACACAAAAGTTGGAGAATCGAATTTGAAAGACATATATAGAAAAAAATTTAAAAAAAAAACTTCAAAATAAGAAAGACAAAATATCATAATTTCGGATCGAAGCGAGTAATAAATTCAGTGCTGGTCTCTTGAGCTACAATGTAGTTTTACGGAAATACAATATTTCCTTTTTACATTAAGCCATCGATATACAAAAGTTTTTGTACTTTTATGCAGGTAATTTTTATACCCTTTACAAAAATGTTAAGGGTATATATAAGTTTGTGATTCCGGTTGTAATTTCTATAATTTTCATTTGCGACCCTATAAAGTATATATTCTGAACCAGCATTAATGGAAAAGTCGATTAAGCGATGTCCGTTTGTCGGTCGTAGAAATACCGTTTCTGAGGAAACCATTAGACATAGAAACCTTTATCTTTCACCATCGTGCCATGTGTTTACTATTGAAATTCAGTAATATCGGTTATCATATAGCTGAGTCATATTCAAAATTCCGAAAAAAGCAATTAATTTTTGCAATTTTGTATGAAAATTTTTGAAAACAGAAGTTGTTTGTTTTGCTTCAAACTTCATACAATTAAACATGGTGACTAGAAGACAAAAAGAAAAATTTTCATATATCGGTCCATATATACCCGAAATATAGCCTTAACCGGGTTTTTCATGAAAATGTCGCGTAAGCGAACTTAAACAACTTTTTTTTGCTTAAAATCAGATCTTGTAATAAAATAAGGTTATATAAATATGGAAAATGAAAACTCCCAATATCAGTCCATATATACGCGAGATATACTCTGAACCGATTTTTCCATTAATATTTTTTTTGCTGAAAAGCAATTTTCGTTATAAAAGAAGGTTACTAAAATACAGAAAATAGAAAACTCCGATATCGGTTCATATATACCCTAGATATAGCTTAAACAAACTTTTCCATGAAAATGTTCATTAAAGTTTTTTTTTTTTTTGAAATGGTGATTACAGGGCAAACATATTTTTTCCCTGATATCGGTGCATATATATCCAAACATATTCAGTTCAAATTTGTAATATATACTATATATTTTCGTGACTATCGTGAACGGTATTTTAGATACGGCCCATCCGAATATACTACACTCTTACTTGTTTTATATTTTATTTAGTTTAAAAAATCATTTTTTTTTGCACAAAAAAATAAAAATTTGATAAAAAAAAATTTATTTTGGTAACAAAGCGAGTCGTAAAACAGCTCTGGGCTGAAGAACAGCTCTCGCGCCATCGTAATTATTTCTTAAATGTGGCCAGGCTTGTTGTCTTGGCTGTTCGATCTTCGAGAGTTTTGCGTCTCATTCGCACTGGTTAACGGTTTGCCTCAACTAGCTGTATTGGTATACAGTTTTTAGAGGTTAGGTTTCATTGTTAACCACGCTGCAACTTCCTATGTGAAGGGATAGGTCGTTATAGTTAGCTACAGCGACGCTATAAACGTACTGTTAATACCATCTTGGGCATATGACCTCCGTCACCTTGCCCGCAACTGTATAGTTAAAAAAAAAAAACAAATAGAAAATTATTTGGTTGAAAAATAAAACTCAGGACATACGTTTTACTTTCCTCAGGGAATCTTATTTTTTAACGGAAATATATAATTGAGCTCAAGAAATAATGATTAAAATATTATTTTTAAAAGAAAATTTTTTAATAACTTAATAATTTTCCTGACGATGATAACGAATTGTTATGGAAATATTGAAAATAAATACTGATTTTTTTTTATATAAAATCAAAACGATCTTTAGCTGCAAAAATAAGAAAAAGTTACTTAAACAAGATCAAATAATTAAATATCAAAAATAAAACTTATGTTTTATTACCAGATGAATCAATAGGTTAAATAAACAAATTATCGGTTTGGGGATAAACCAGGCGTGAGACTAAAAGCTGGGAATAACCTAAGAATTTAGGTACCAATTGAGCGAACACTAGAGAACTTCACTCAACTTAAAATCAAATTAGTTATATTTTTAATTTTGGGAACTTACATATTAATTTATTTTCAAAATATTAGTGAACCGGAAAGTACCAAAACTTCAGTTTTAAGTTTAGAAAATGTTCGCTCTTTCATCAAAAAATCGTAAAATTGTCTCACAAAATCGTTAACTAGCCAAAAAAATCACAATAGTTATTTAATTCAGACTTGGATTATTAAATTCAAAATAGATTAACTTAAAATTTTTTCCAATAAAAAAATTATAAATAAACAGCTTGTTTTCTATGTTTGTCAGCTGTCTATATGTCGACATTTCATGGGAGCTACCCTAATCATCAGTAAACTTTTTGAAAGATATTCTCAAACATTCAACTTTATAAATAAATTGTTGAGAATTTAAAAAGAAAAATGCTCTAATAATACCTGTCAAAACACAAAAAACCAGCTTTTGCTAAATGTCTCTAAATAACAACCTTTTTCATAAACATATTTCTAGATTCAGCGACATTGCTTTGCAGACCAGCATTCAAATAACACTTTTATTAATTCAGTAAAATATTTATCTGAAACGCTTACAGGTGGCACGCTTTCAGCACAAGCACAAAATAGAGTCATGCTTTTCTCCGTGTATTGCATTAAAAACTCTTATCGCTGCATTTTATTTTATTCAAGTGGAAGGTTGCTCTTGAGATATAAAGTCAAGTAAATTGACTTTATTTTTATTTAATCAATTACAATTGTTTATTTTCTTTATATTATTTTGCTACTAAACAATATTTGCACTCTCAAAATTAAAAAAAGAAAAAAAAATGTTGCGCCAGGTAACAAATTGTTTTCTTTTCGAAAATTTATAAACATTTTTACCCTGAACAAAAATATAGATCAATGAAAAAGTCTTTAGCAGAGAAAAATGGTATAAAAATTAACGGAAATAATTCATTATTCAAAAAAATAATCATTTAGATTCTGAACACAATGTTTGCGGTGCGGTACGATTTCACGTTGAGGGAGAGACAACGAAAAACGATGACGGCAATACTTTTCATTGTTAACTTGCATTTTTATTAATTAATTTGAGCAGACATTTTTATAAAATTTCTACAAATTTTACTGTTTTTGCTAAGTCCCCCCAGGGAACAGGTTTTCCTTGGCATATGCCAAACCTCTCTCGGGTAAAAAGGGGAAGGTGTTCCTCGTTTGTTGTAGAAAATAAAACTTCCAGAAGCCGAATGACTAATGTTGTGTTGGCTACCAAAACCCTTACCAAGGGTATAAATTGGCAGAACGGGTAGTTTTGCTTGCAGTTCAACCCAGTCTGATCATGGTTGAGGTGCCTACCTTGGCTGGAACGTTCTGGCTGTGGCTTAAGCCTAAAACGCAGGAAGGGGGTGTTAGTATCCTTGCTAATTGTTTGGTGTGTGACCTTTTTCGGGGACTAACAACCTCTCGAGGATTTGTTGCCTTTACAAAAGATACCTGTACTGTAAGGAACTAGTGATGGTTGATGGGTGAGTTGGTTTAAGTGCTGATGCTCTTAGTGGGCTTCGGCCTACCAACTCATTAAGCCTTGTATTCCATTGATTGCTGGCATATGGCATACTAGAAGGCCCGAACTCTCCAACAAGGAGATCCTCATATATTACTCGTATATTACAAATTTGAACTAAATATGTTCGGATGTATATGGACCGATATCGGGAAAAATATTTTTGCCTTGTAATCGCCATACACAAAAGGTAATCTTTCATGGGAATTTTCATGCAAAAATCGGTTTAGGCTATATCTCGATATCAGAAATTTTTATTTTCTGTATTTTAGGAATCTCTTTTTTTAATCAGAACTGCTTTTAAGTAAAAAAATTTTTCATAGAAAAATCGGTTTAGGCTATATCCGGGTATACGGGTATATGGACCGATATCGGAAAAATAAATTTTTTCTATTTCGAACCTTCTAATAATACCAGAACTGCTTTTAAGCAAAAAAAAAAAGGTTAAAAATCGGTTGCGTGACATTTTCATGAAAAAATCGGCTTAGGCTATATCTCGGGTACATATAGACCGATATCGGATTTTATATTTTTGTGTTTTTGGTAATCTCCTTTTATAACCCGAACTTTTGTTAAGCAAAAGAAATGTTTAAGTTCGTTTTCACGACATTTTCCTTGAAAAATCGGTCTAGATTATATCTTCGGCATACGAGGTCCAATCAAAAAATTATCGTTGTGTTTAAATTTCGTGAGTTACTCACGCATATCAGTAACCTTAAAAGGTTACTGATATGCGTGAGAGGGCGTTGTAGTACAATGTAGTACATTATTAGTCGTTGTGCAATTGAATGCCGTTTACACTTGCAAGAACAAAAAATTTTTATTTTTAAATTTATTCTACATAAATTATTTTATTTTTTTCGGGATAGAGGCAAAAAAAATTAAATTCTAACGAGATAGCGAAATAGTAGGAATCTACACCAATGATTGCACATTACAAACCACATAATACTGTCTAATATAGGAACAGTATTAGGGGGAAAAAATGGAGTTTATGCACGGAGGTCTTTGGCGTGGTAGGTACCTAATATTCGTCCATCGGTATCTTGTAGAATATAGTAGTTGGTTCCGAGCTTTTCTTTAACAATGGCCTTCAAAAACAATGGTGCTAATTTGGCATTGACTTTTTTCTCTAAATTACTTTGGGCGAAATTTCGCCGAAAAACCTCCTGACCGACTGTATATGAAAGAGGTCTAGTACGTAAATTATATTGCGTTTGGTTCACTTCATAAGCTTTAGCTATGTTTTCTTTCAACTTAATCCGAAGCAAAGATAATTCGTCATGTCGATTTAACCTTATCTGTGGGTCGTCTACAGCTTGAAGATTTTTTAATAACTTATAGGAACTCCCATGAGTAATCATTTCCAAACCAAATACAGCATGATAAGGTGAGCACTTTATGGATTGATAGAACGAGTTCCTTAGTGCGCAGCTGATAGCACTGAGGTTAGCATCCCATAAAGACTGATCTTTTTTCAGATATTAGAGAATTCCCGCCAAAATAGAGCGATTTACTCGTTCTGACGCGTTTGACTGCGGGGAGTAAATAGCCGTGTACATATGGATAATTCCGAACGACGTAAGAAACGCGTTGAAGTCATTTGCTTTGAATTGTGATCCATTGTCACTTACCAACATTTCGGGTACACCAAAAATATGAAAAACATGTTTTAAAATCAATTCTTGTATAATGCTTGCCGTAAACTTTTTCAACGGAAATAGCGAATGAAACTTGGTCATGTGATCCAACACTATAAGTAATCCAATATGACCTTGTTTACTTCGCGGATATGGACCTAGCAGGTCGATATACAAACGTTGAAAAGGTCTGGAAGTTTGAACAGCGTTACCCATTTCTGGCTTGGTTATAGCGTTTGGAGCTTTAGTGGTTTTACATATTTGACAAGAGCGAACATAATCCTTCACATCTCGTACTAAGCCAGGCCAATAAAAATGCCGACGAATGAGATCAATCGTTTTCACCATAGCTCCATGAGCGGCTATGGGAATGTCATGTGCTCTCTGTATCACGGAGTTTCGCAAATTATACGGGACCCAAAGCTTCCAACTATTACTCTCCTGCTCGGTTCAACCCGTGTAATGTTCGGTACGTATATACACAAAGTTATCTACAACTTTTACGTCTGCATACTTTGAGCTATTTTGCGATATTTTTAATTTTAAATCAACATAATCTTTATCCTGAAAGCAAGTGGAATCGAGATCTATTTCAGGAGCGGTAAACTCCAAACTACCTATGTCAGCACAGGGAACTCTCGAAAGGGCATCGGGTACAACATGATCCTTACCTTTTCGGTGTGAAATGGAAAACCTAAAGCCCTGCAATTTAAATACCCACCGTGCAAGACGTCCGGATAAATCTGGCTGTTTCATGAGCCATATTAACGATGCATGATCGGTAATAATTTCAAAGTCTTGCAACTCAAGGTAACAACGAAACTTTTTTACAATGTAGTACATTATTAGCCGTTGTGCAATTGAATGCCGTTTACACTTGCAAGAACAAAAAATTTTTATTTTTAAATTTATTCTACATAATTTATTTTATTTTTTTCGGGATAGAGGCAAAAAAAATTAAATTCTTACGAGATAGCGAAATAGTAGGAATCTACACCAATTATTGCACATTACAATATATGTTGGCAATATCAGCAATTTCGGATTGTCAGTTTGTTTTTGACAGATGAAAAGGTTAGTCGTGTTTTGGTGTACGAGTACTCTTCAATTTTTTACTATTCGAAAAAAATTTATCAAAGAAACTGTATTTTGTGTTTTGTGTAAAAAAGAAATTAAATGCGTAAGAAAATTCGAAATGTTGACTGTGGCGTTTTGCGAGTCTACTATGAACAGAACACAAGTTCAATTGTGGTATAACCAGTTTAAGGAATGCCGAGAAGATGCCAATGACGATGTTCGTCCTGGCCGCCCGAGCACGTCAACAACCGATGAAAACATAGAAGCAGTGTAGAAAATGATTTTGGATAATCGTCGAATCACTATAAGAGAGGTTGCTGATGAGGTTGGCATATCGCTCGGCTCATGCTAAGCATTTTTACGGATGTTTTAGGCATGAAACGTGGGGCAGCGAAGATTTGTTCCAAAATTGCTAAATTTTCAGCAAACACAACGTCGCATAGACATCGCTCAGGAGCTGTTGAACATCGTCAATGACGATCCAGACTTCTTCAAAGAAGTCATAACTGGGGACGAATCCTGGGTGTAGTGCTAGGACATTGAAACCAAAGCCCAATCATTGTAATGGAAGAGTCAAGACCGAAAAAGGACATCAAGTTCAGTCAAATGTAAGGACTTTTCTCAAAGCTTTCTTCTGGGTCGTACGGTCAATAAGGAATACTACCTTGAAGTTATGCGACGCTTGCGCGAAACATTTAGTCAGAAATGCAGAGAATTGTAGAAAAAACAATCATGGATTTTGCATCATGATAACGCACCGGCTCATACATCGATGCTTGTGCGTGAGTTTTTGGCCTAAAACAACACCGTTATCATGCGTCAACCACCGTATTCACCGGACTTGGCCCCCGCTGACTTTTCCTCTTCCCAACACCGGTGAAGACATCGATGAAAGGAAAGAAAAATCGAAACAGGATCTGTTGGCGATACCTAAAAGCGCGTTCTGACGTTTCGAGGATTGGAAAAAACGATGAAATAAATTATATTATATCTGAGGGGAATAACATTGAAGGGGACAAAATAAGTATTGATGAATACATAAATACTTGTTGAAAAAATTGAAAATAATTTTATAACCAGACCTGCTTTTATGCAAAAAAAAAGTTGTTTAGGTTCACTTACGCGACTTAGAAAAATCGGTTTAGGGTCTCGGTCTCGGGTATATATGGACCAAAATCGGGGTAAATATTTTTTGCCTTTTAACCACTATTACAAATAATTGTGTCAAGTTCGAAGCAAAACTATTTCTTTTTTTTTTCATTTTCATACAAAATTGAAAGAAAATTACTTTTTTTTTATTGGACCAGCACTCAGGGGATGACCCCTACATATGCAGTGCATTGTACTAGAACTAGGAAAATAGGTTGTGAGGAGGGGGAAAGAGGGAATTTTGGATACATCTTTGCTATATGTTAGCCGATTTTACTGAATTTTAATAGCAAGCCCATGAATCGATGGAGTAAAAGAATGGTGAAGGAAACAGGTTTCTAAGTCTAAACGGTTTCTCAGTATTTCTACGGCCGGCGACGGACATAATTTAATCGACTTTTCTATCAATGCTGATTCAGAATATGTGTACTTTATAGGGTCATTATGTAAAATTATTATGGTAATAATAGTTTTCAATTATTTTAGTCATGTATAAAAACTATTACAATCATTGTTTATAATAATAGAACCTTACAACGCCATTTTGAAGCGATTTTGTAAATCTGTCGGATTTCTATAACATCTTTCTTTAATGAATCGTGCGATCGTGTGGGATTATGAATCAGGGCCTTAAGAAGCACCCTTTACAACAAAAGTTACTTGTTCATAAATTCTTACTTATGGGTTTTCCAGTTCCTGTAAAGTTGCTATTAACGTCTTTCTACATGAGACCGTCGATACACGAGTACTATGAGAAAAACAAGCTATCATGTAAAACAAAAAGGTATCTGATCGCAATGTGACACTCGCTGCTTCTTACTGATCTTGACATCAAATTGTTTAAGTCACACTATATACATACGAGTACGAGTATGTCACGTTTTTCTATGAGTATTATTTCAAATGGAAAACAAAATTACCAACTGACAAACAATTCTTTAAAAAAATTTCCTACCAAATTCATGCAACTTAGTGTTTCCAACTTGATAAAAAAAACAAATTAACTATTTATTTATTAATAAAAATTATAAATAGCTTGTTTTTTATGTTTCCCAGCTATCTATATGTCGACATTTCATAGGAACTACCCTAATCATCAGTAGACTTTGGAAATTTTTGAAAGATATTCTCAAACATTCAACTTTATATCCCAGCAATATAAATAAATTGCTGAGAATTTAAAAGAAAAATGCTCTAATAATATCTGTCAAAACACAAAAAACAAGCCTTTTCATTTATTCACCTCTCTAACATTTCTTTACACCTTTCAAACAAATGAAAGGTGTAAAGAAATGTTAGAGAGGTGAATAAATGAAAAGGCTTGTTTTTTTTTTTTTTTTTTTTTTTTTTTGTGTTTTGACAGATATTATTAGAGCATTTTTCTTTTAAATTCTCAGCAATTTATTTATATTGCTGGGATATAAAGTTGAATGTTTGAGAATATCTTTCAAAAATTTCCAAAGTCTACTGATGATTAGGGTAGTTCCTATGAAATGTCGACATATAGATAGCTGGGAAACATAAAAAACAAGCTATTTATAATTTTTATTGGTATAAATGGTAGAAGCTAAAAATAGTGAATAAAAAACTTAATTGTTTGTATTTATTTATTAATTCAAATATTTGTTAAACTTCGTTTAAATGCCGTAAATGATTAATATTTTTTTTTGTAAACATCATGACATCAAAATATTGAAACAGATGTTTCAATAGAGAAAGAAGAAAAACAGCATGCCGATCACTATAAATTCATCTGCAAGTGATCGCAAACAGCACAGTTTCATTTCAGAACGAGAATGACTAAATTGTTAAGCCTTATTGCGGTGAGTTTGTTGGCATCTGTTGCAAATGCCAGAGATTGGTGGGAAAATGGCAATTTCTATCAGATCTATCCCAGATCTTTCAAGGACAGCAATGGTGATGGTGTGGGTGATTTAAATGGTGAGTTGGATCTCAGAAATAGTAAATTCTAGCCAAAGCTAATGATATTGGTTTCTATGGATCTAAAGGTGTGGCGGAAAAAGTAGAGTACTTAAAGGATTTAGGAATGGATGGTGTTTGGCTGTCTCCCATAATGAAATCGCCCATGGCTGATTTTGGTTATGATATATCCGACTATTATCAGATACAAGGAGAGTATGGTTCGGTTGATGATTTATTGGCTTTGGTGGATAGAGCTCATAAAGTGGGCTTGCGTTTGATTTTGGATTTTGTACCCAATCACACCAGTGATGAGCATGAATGGTTCATTAAGTCGGTGGCTAATGATTCGGTTTATCGTGACTTTTATGTATGGCATGATGGTGTTTATAATCCGGTAACAGGTGCACGTGATCCTCCCTCGAATTGGCTTTCGCAATTTAAATTCTCAGCTTGGGAATGGAATGACAACAGACAACAATACTACTTACATCAGTTTGGTGTCAAACAACCCGATTTGAATTATCGCAATCCTGCGGTAGTCCAAGCCATGAAGGATATTTTAGTATTTTGGCTTGATCACGGTATAGATGGCTTCCGTATTGATGCTGTACCTTTCCTGTTTGAAAGTGAAATTGATCCGCAAACAGGCACTTATCCTGATGAGCCCTTGGATGAAACAAACGTGTGCCCTGACCCCACCGACTGGTGCCACTTAACACATCCTCATACCAACTCCTTGCCCGAAGACATTGAAATGGTTTATCAGTGGCGTGAGGTGATTGAGGATTGGCGACGCCAGAATAACGCCTCCACCAAGATCTTGCTTACTGAGGCCTACACTAGCTTTGAAAATCTTATGCTGACCTATGGCAATGGCCAGCGTAATGGCTCCCATGTGCCCTTCAATTTTGAAATGTTATCTGGCTTAAATAAAAACAGCAAAGCTGAGGACTATCAGTACTATGTCAAACATTGGTTGGACAATATGCCGGAAGATGTGTATGCCAATTGGGTTTTGGGCAATCATGACAATCGCAGATTGGCCTCACGCTTGGGTAGTGAGCGCAAGGATTTGATCAACATATTTTTGCAGACTCTGCCGGGCATTGCAGTTACTTATAATGTATGTTTGTGTAAACGTTATGTGTTGTTATATAATATTATTTTATTTCTTATTAATTATTTGGAAAAGGGTGAAGAATATGGTGCCGAAGATGTTGAAGTTTCTTGGGAAGACACTGTAGATCCTCAGGGCTGCAATGCGGGCTCCACAACCTATCAGAGATATACCAGAGATCCAGCCAGAACACCTTTTCGATGGGATGCCTCAAAAAATGCCGGCTTTAGCTCAGCCGATAAAACGTGGTTGCCTGTGGGGTCGGGTTATGCGGAGGAAAATGTACAAAAACAACTAGAAGACGAAAATAGTCATTTGAAAATTTTCAAACGTTTAACTCAGCTCCGGAGAGAAGAGCTTGCATTTAGTGGCAAAAAGACTGAACCCATTGTCCAGGGTGGAGTATTAGTGTATGAGAGGTAAGAGGGCAAACCTGGTTGAACATATACGAGCATAATATTCAAAGAAATGGTTTTTCTATCATCTTTTAAGATCCGCTCCTTCCAATGATGCTGAATCGGATTCGTTTTTGATCGTTTTAAACATCGACGACTCTGATGCTATTTTGGATTTGCACGCATTTTCGGACAAAATTGACTCAGAAGTTCAAGTATCTGTCAGTTCTTTACAATCTGGCTTGGAAAATGGCGCAGTGGTAGAACCTAAAAATTTTAGAGCTAAAGCTTACAATGGTTATGTGCTGCGCCTCGTCAACGATGCTTAAACTTACTGTTAACAATGTACTGCTTGAATACTTAGACTTAAATATAGATACATATAATATATTAAAAAAGATTTAAACATGTTTTTTACACAAAGCTTCAAATTTAGAAAAAGTTTTAAATTGATATCTTTTACTAACAAAAGCGGCTTAGCTTAAAGCCACAAAGTACACAGAGTTGCAAAAAGTGACGAATGAATGAAATAAAATCAGGTTTTTTATTTTCGGAGAGATCTCAGAATACAGATAACAGATAGTATATTATTGGTTTTCCTTATTTACATATAGCTTAGGAGTTGCAGAGTTATTTGTTTATGAATAGAAACATAAAGTGAGGGGAGAAAAAAATGTAAAAATAAATTTAGTTTCTTGTTTTATCTGTCTCTTTTTTCCATCTCTGTTTACACTAGACGAAAAAGTTCCCGCTTTACCTTTCCATCCACGCCCATCCATCTCCTCCACTCACGCTATATCCCTCTAACTTCTATTCCTCACTCCACTATCCCACTTTTCAGGCAACCACACAGAAAACGAATTCAGGATCAAAGTGAGCTGGAAAACCTAGGTTATTTCGGGGTATCCAGCAGCCCGCCTACCTAACCTAACTATCTCTGTTTACTTTGTGCTCAAAGCTGTTGAAGAAAAGCTTAATTATATGCAAATCATGTTTGCTCTTGCCGTTGACCTTAATAATCACGTGGAGCAGCAAAGGGCGCTGGTTTGTTTGAATCGCGAAGCTGTTTGCTCAAAGAGAGTTAAACTTAAATTTGATTAAGTCGCCCACTAGATTTCAATGCAGCAATAATGAAGCACACTTTTTGTATTTCCCTGGGCAAAGTTTTACTTAATTACGTATTATTTGCCCTAAATTATACGCACTGCAAAATTGTGACACCAATGTTTTGTAAATAGTCAAAAACTGACATCAGTCTATCATTCATAGAATTTGGCATTGCTGTAATAAAGCCGACTTTTTTTTATTTTCCTGGGCAAAGTTTTGTTTAATAACGCATTTCTTGCGAGAACTGTCTGGTGACTGGGCTAGAGATGACTCGGAAAAGGGTAATTTATTTGTTAACCATTTGAAGAACGTTTTTACCATAAATAGGTCTAATAATACAAATGAGTAACCACCTATTGTTAGTAGACCTCCTGTGCCTTTAAGATTCAATTTTCAAGAAGTTGAAAATGCTATTGGTAATCAAAACCTTAAAAAAGCTCCAGGCATGGATAAAATCAGCAACAAAATGCTCGTAGAGCAGTCTCGTGTAGCTAAAAGAATTATTCTTTTTATTTTTAATGCTATTTTACGACTTGAGTATTACCCTGCAGAGTGGAAGGTGTCCATGATAACAATGATTCCTAAGGCAGGGAAGGATCACACGAAAGTAGAATCATACCGTCCAATAAGTCTACTGACAACAATTTCAAAACTTTTCGAAAAATTGCCAATGCTTAATAAGGTTTAATGTATTCCCAATCACCAATTTGGTTTTAGAGTGAAACATCGCACCATCGAGCAAACACACAGGTTAGTTAACGTCATAAGAAAGGCATTTGAAGATAAAAGATATTGCTCTGCTTTATTCATCGACTTTTCACAAGCTTTTGATAAAGTGTGGCACGATGGCTTAATGCATAAAATAAAGTTTAACTTACCTGCAAACATACATAAGCTTTTGGAAAGCTATTTATATTGTCGCCAATTTATAGCAAAAGAAGGCGATTTCATAAGCTCCGACCAGCCTATTGAAGCTGGAGTTCCCCAAGGCAGCATATTAGGGCCTATCTTATATGTATTTGATCTACGCATCTGACATGCCGACAAGCACCAACATTCACACTTCTACATTTGCCGATGATACAGCATTCCTTAGCAACATAGTAACCACCAGCAAGCATCAATAAATTTACAGGAACATATCGACAAACTAGAGAAATGGCTCAAACTTTGGAAAATCAAGGTTAATGAACAAAAGTGTGCCCATGCTACATTCGCACTCCGCCTAGGAACATGCTCACCCATTACTATTAACAATAAAGTAATACCTCAACACAGTGAAGTCAAATACCTCGGTATTCATCTTGACCGTAGACTAACATGGAAGATGCACATCGCGGCAAAAGTAACGCAGATGAAATTGAAAGCAGTGCAAATTAACTGGCTAATAGACAGTAATTCGACTTTGAAGCTTGATTGTAAACTTTTGCTGTACAACTCGATTTTAAAGCCAATATGGTGCTATGGGATTCAATAATGGGGCACAGCCTCGGCATCTAACATTGAAAAAATTCCAAGAAGTCAAAATAGAATTCTCCGCAGAATTACAGACGCTCCATGGTAGGTGAAAAACTCACGAATCCACGCAGATCTGAACGTACCTTTTGTGAAATCTGAATTTGTGAAGTACGCGACAAGATATATTAACAAACTTGAATTCCATCCAAATCCTCTTGCAGTTAATATTCTTAATTTTGGTGGTCATACCCGTCTGAAAAGGAGGGATACTTTGGCTACCATTAGAGCTGTAAACAGATGACTGAATTCTGAAACAATATTCGCATAAAAATAAATTTTTGTCCAGCACTGGCAGGACTTTAATCACAATTTTTTTTTTAGTATTAAGACTTGAATGTCATTACATTTCTTATGTAGAATCAATAAATAAAATAATAAAGTTAAAAAAAATAACGCATTCTACAGATTTCGAGAATTTTCCAAGTAGAACGAGAATTTTCCAAGTTTATCAAAGAAGCGTCGCAGGACATTGCCCAAAAGTATCTTGCCCGTGGGTTTGAATGGAAATTCAAGTATCGTTTTAAACGGCTTACAGGAACCCAGAAGTTCAATTTCGAGGAATTTATTAGAGTTCTAGCACGAAAAGAGTGGACACTCATCAACGCGAAACGCATCAAGCAGTTGCAGCACCGAAAGATAACACATCGTCTGATAGATCATCCACATCCAGAGCCGTGCAGAACAACTTCATCCTCGAAGCAATAAAAACGGCCCCAACGGCCCGACCAGAGTTCAACTCCCAATGGGTGCTGATGAGTAGTGTAGCGAGTACGAAACAGCTAGTTGTCCCCCAGCAAAAGATTTGGTTATTATTTTTCTCGTCTTCATCAAACAAAAATTATTGATCACAGGAAATTTGTTTGCAAAAAACCCCTTCTTAAGAAAAAACTTAAGAAAGAAAAAACTTGAACTAGAAACCCGACGTACAAATGTACAAAAACAAAAAAAAAAAAAAAATTAGTTTGTACTAGAGATCTGCAACCGGTGTCTTTTTTAATGATCTAAGTATACCTGTCTTAAATCGGGTTGTGGTGTGATTGGCCCCCGCATATTGTTTGCACAAGTATGTTTTATACACGTTAGAGCTTGCGTCTATTATCTAGAGTATATAACATACCCAATCAAGTTTATATGCTCGATTCGCCAATCGAACTCGTACTTTTTTTTAACTACGAAGTTAATATTTGTATGTAAGAATTTGCAGTCACACATTTACCTTACCCATGACAGTGTGTGTGTTCACTTTTATGTATTTACTCTCTCACACGCGGTTTTGAAAACATTATGTTTTGGCGATCGTGTTTTAAAGAAAGCATTCAAGTGCCTCCGTGTTTTGAAACGGTGTAAGATGTAATTCACTCCATCCGACCTCCTTACCATTTATACTACCTACATCCGACCGAAAATGGAAAATAACTCTCACGTTTGAGCCGGTGCCTCAAAGTAAATTTTTGGGTTACTCGACCGTTTAGCGGAGAGAGCGAAGAAGCTTATCGGTGACAGTAGGGTATCCAACTCTATTAACTCACTGGATCATCGACGCAGTGTGGGGTGCGTTATGCTGTTCTATCGTTACTACAATAAATTTTGCTCTGACGAGATTAGGGATATTGTTCCCGAAACCCGCACATTTTTACGAAGCACGCGTTCTTCGTCCAGAGCTCATCCATTTGTGGTCGTTTGCCCAGGTAATCGTGCAACGCATTACAGAGGGAATTCGTTTTTCAGCCGCACGCTCCGATGTGGAATAAGTTGCCTGCAGACGTGTTTTCTATCTGTTATAACATTGGAAAATTCAAATCAAATGTTCACAAACACTACTCCCTCTTTCATCTTCCTCACAACCTATTTTCCTAGTTCTGGTACAATGCACTGCATATTTAGGGGCCATCCCCTGAGTACTGGTCCAAAATAAAAATAAAAAAATAAAATATAAGTTATACACATATTTTATTTGAACATATTTAGTACAAAATCAATAAAAATTATAACTTTAAATTAAAAAAAAAATAGATTTTTTTATGAAGCATATTCTGATCAAATTTGTTTCATTTTGTGTTCCTTCATTTATAATAATTTTTGTTTCTTGGTTTTAATCCACACTTGGTTTTAAACCACAATAAATGCACAGTTGCACATACATATAACTAATTGTGGAAACTATTTTGTTTGAATTAAATTTTCGTTATAAATTTTTCAGCAACAACAATCTTAAACTCATCATTCAGTATGTTAGTTTTAAAATCGTCAACACGGTAGTAAATTGATTAATTTGGCAGCCGCTAATTCAGTTAATGTTAAATAAAAGGTGAGGCATATCCACAACAAAAGAATTTGTTGAAAGTGTTGTAAGTTGATTTGTGGCGAACGTCATGTATGTATTATTAAGAAAACGATTAGAAACGAAAATAGCAAATACTCAAAATGTTTCTCTTACTAAGTGCTAGTAGCAATAACTTTAACTCTTAAAAAAATACACAAGATACGAAAGTGTTTGGATACATTTTTGATGTATCAACATTTCGCACATAAACGACAGGTATAAATACCACCGCATCAATCAAAATACTCGGATTTGAAAATGATTGGATAAACAATCAGTGTACTAATGGTTGCGGTGCACCGGTGCAGATCTCTGGTTTGTACGAATAATGCTTAAAAATATTTGATTGTATTTTACTAATATTCCTTTGTAAAAAGTTTAAAAGAAAATAATGAATTATATATGTAAGTATGTTTGTATATATCCACATATACTTATATTTATCATTTTTCAATACAATCAACTGGTAACAAGCAACAGAGTAAGAAGCATTTCCAACCAACACAAAACAATTTGAGGTTTTCTTAGCAATTTATTATGAATTTGTTGAACAACAAAATTATTTACGAGTGTGTTTGTATGTGTTAGAATAAAACTTTTAAAATCAATATTTGAAACATTTTTATAGAATGATTTATATCTTTATATGTAACAAATATTTTCAAGTTTTTAATTAAGTTGCTAAAATTTATTATAAAAATTTTATAATGAATTTTTTATTAAAAGCATAAATTTGTAAGGCAGCCTTTGAGAGGTTTGTGGAATAAAAACACATGTACATACATGTATAAATATTTATACATACATATGTTATTCGTTTACTTTCTATTTACAAGTTAACTATGGTTTAACAAGCAAATTAAATTATTTGTTTAATTAAATTCAAACTAGATTAAAATTCGAAACATTGAGAATTTTAATAAAAATAATTTCATTTGAATTGTGAGCAATTCATATAAATTTTATGAAACATTTCATATAAAATATTACCAACAAATTAATATTCATTTATTTAATTTTGGTGGAGGCGTTTGAAAGAACAAAAATTTTTTTTTTTAATATTTTCAAAAATTTATTTTCGCTGTGATGTTGATGGTATAACTTATTTATAATAGATAATTTTATGAAAACATTTTTTTGAGATGGAAAAAAAAAAAACAAATAAAATGATAAATTTTTTATTAATTGACTATTCAATTTCGTTCGCATAACGCCAGATTTATTATTAATAAAATTTTGCTAAACTTACAGTAGCAAAAATGAGTACATGTGTCTTTATTGTGCACCTTTTATTCCATAAAAATTTAAATGGCGAATTAAATCAAATTTTTCTTTCCTAATTTATTTTATGTTTTAGTACTGAACAAAATAGCTTAGCAATCAAATTTAAGAGTATTAAATTCTTGGAGAAAAATAAACCTAAACGAAACAACTCGCATGTATTCAATTATGATTCAATAGCAAATTTTCCAGAATTATAGTACTTTTGGTAATCGTATTTATTCCAATATATTTTGTTGCGTAAAATATTTTCTATATCATTTAGAATAATTTTATTCGAAATATTTCAGTGAAGACATTATAGTAAAGTCTTTTTGGAATATTTTCTATTGAATAATTTTATTCGAATATATTTTATTGAATAAATTTATTAGAACATTTTTCTAAAGGTATACAGAGTTTACTTAAAACTATTTAAATGCTTTATTAAAATATATTTTTACAAAAACTTTTATATATGTCATTAAATATTTTTGCATAGATTTTTCGAATAATTTTTTTGCCATCGAATAATATTGTTCGAAATTTTTTACTCTTGCGTCTCATAGGAATAATTTTAGTTAACTCTGTTTTCCGAAATTTTTAATCTTATAACTTTATTCGTATATTTTTTTAAATGTATATAAGAGAAGTCTTATATTTTTTCTAAAAATTTTTATATTGTATCATTATATTTATATTTTTGCAAACGTTTTGAAAATATTTTTCATCGAATAATTTCATTAGATTTTGTTTTCTTTCGTTACATTGAAAACATGTTGGTAAAATATTTCATTCCAAAATTTTTTATCGAATAGTTTTATTCGAATATTTTTTTTCGATTAGATTTATTCGAATATTTGTTCTAATTGTAATATTTTCAATCGAATTATTTTATTCTTGCCTCTCATTGCAGTCATTTCAGTATAACTTTGCTTCCGAATGATTATTTTTAATCGAATAATTTTATTTTTTATTGAATAAATTTATTCGAATATTTTTTCTGAAGGTATTTCGCATACCTGTCTAATGTTAATAATTTGCTTAAAACTATTGAAATGATTTATAGAAATACATATAGTTTTACTAAAAATATTATATGCATAGGATTTTCGAAAATTTTTAATCGAATAACTTTAGCCGAATATTTTTCTAGAGTATATAAACGAAGTATTATGTTTTTTCCAAAAACTTTTATATAAAAAGTTATCATTATATGTGTATTCTTTTATACATTTTTCTGAATATTTTTCGTCGAATAGTTTTATTAGATTTTTTCTCTTTCGCTACATTCAAAATTTTCTATCGAATAATTTTATTCGAATATTTTTTATTGATTTTTTATCTTTCGTTACATTGAAAACAAGTTGGTAAAATACATATATTATTTCAAAATTTTTTATCGAATAATTTAGTTCGAATAATTTAATTGATTAAATTTGCTCAAATAATTGTTCTAAATGTATACAAAAGAAGTCTTAGAATGTTTATATCATTATACATATATATATGTATGTACTTGCATAGGGTTTGCGAAAAATTTTCACCCATCAAGTAGACTTTTTCGCAGTTTTTTAGTCTTGTATTTCATTGCAGCTATTTTAGTAAAATCTTTGATGTGAATATTTTTATTCAGATCTTTTAAATCGAATAATTTTCTTTTAATATTTTTACTACTGTATTTTATTGCAGTCATTTTAGTAAAATCTAACTTCCGAATATGTTTAATCCAATATTTTTATTAGGATCTTTTTAATCGAATAATTTTATTGGAATATTTTTTACTCTTACATTTAAATGCGGTCATTTTAGTAAAATCTTTTTAATCGAATCTTTTTTTTGGTTTGTACATATGTAGATCAGGTTTTAGTTCAAGTTTTTCCTTTCTTAAGTTTTTTTCTTAAGAAGGATTTTTTACACTACAAATTTGCTGTCATCAATAATTATTGATTGAAGAAGACAAGAAAAAGAATAATTAAATCTTTAGCTGTGGGACAACTAGCTGTTTCGTAGTCGCTACACTACTCAGGAAAGAAACTTGAACTAAAACCTTATGTACATATGTACAAACCAAAAAATTTTTAATTTAAAAATTATAAAGTTCAACAAAAATTTAACAAATTTTTTTATTGGAATCTTTTTTGGTCTTACATTTTATTGCAGTCATTTTAGTATAATTTTTCTGCCGAATATTTTTGAGCGGATTTTTTTAATCGAAAAATTTTCTTGGATTATTTTTAATCTGGGTGCCGTCATTTTTAGCAAAATCCTACTTCGACTAATTAATCGAGTATTTTTATTCTGATCTTTTTTATCGAATAATTTTATTGGCATATTTTTACGCTTACATTTTATTGCAGTTATTTTAGTAAAATCTTTTTAATCAAATAATTTTATTGAAATTATTTTGCTCTTACATTATATTGCAGCCATTCTAATAATGTATTTCATTTCAGTCCTTTTAGTAAAACCTTTTTTTCAAATTCTTTTAACCGAATAGTTTTATTCGGATCCTTTTAATCTAAAACTTTTATTAGAATATTTTTACTTTGTGTTTTATTGCAGACATTTTAGTAATATCTTTTTAATCGAATAATTTTCTTTGAATATTTTAAATCCCTGCTGCATTTTATTGTAGTAATTTTAGTGAAATCTTACTTCCGAATATGTTTAATCGGAATTTGTTTACTCTTGCATTTTATTCAGTCATTTTAGTAAAATATTTTTAATCGAATAATTTTGTTCGAAATATTTTACTTTTGCATTTCATTGCAGTAATTTTAGTAAAACCTTACTTCCGAATATTATTAATCGAATATTTTTATTCGAATTTTTTAATCGTATAATTTTATTTGCATATTTTTTCTAAGCAAGATAAGTATGCAAAATGTGTATCAGTGATATAAAACTATTTAGATGATATACTCAAATATATTTTTTCAAACATTTTTATGTCATGAAATACATATTATTGCGTAGCGCGGTTTGAACATTAAAACTTTTAATCGGCATTTTTTTTTCATTTTACGAATATACGGGATATAATATGAACCAACATTCACCTTCCTTTCAAGTCAAATGTTAAAAGTGTCTTGTAAATTTTCCATTGTGTTTATAAAAGAAAACAACTTGAAGTACTCAAACTCAAGTACATTTGAAGCTTAAAGATTTTTTTTCTGGCGTTACAAGTTTTCCATAACAAGTAATTAAGCCAAACAACACTTGACTACAAGTGGCCATAAATTTCTTGTACATTCCCTGCACATGCTTAGTTAGCGGAATTTATCACTGAATTGTCGCTAAAATCACTCAGTCTATAATATCATGAAGTGGAGTGTAGTTGTCTGTTTGCTGGTGTTTTGTAAAACCACCTTTGGCTGCCAGGCTGTCACGTATAATCAGGAAAGCGATTGGTGGGAGAATGCAGCCCTATACCAGATATATCCACGTTCTTTTCAGGACAGTGATGGCGATGGGGTGGGCGATTTGAGGGGTATTACTTCGCGTTTGGAATATTTAAAGGAAATTGGCATAACAGCCACTTGGTTGTCGCCCATTTTTGAATCTCCTATGGCGGATTTTGGATATGATATATCAAATTTTACTCGCATCGATCCCACTTTCGGCACTCTGGATGATTTCGATGAAATGATGGCTAAAGCCAAAGAGCTGGGAGTTAAAATTTTATTAGACTTTGTACCCAATCATTCATCCGACGAATGTGAATGGTTTCAGAAATCTGTTAAAAGAGAGGCGGGGTTTGAAGATTTTTATATGTGGCATGATGGCAAAAGGGATCCAAATGATGCCAGCAAAAGACTGCCGCCCAGCAATTGGGTAAGTTTAAAGTTTTCAATAAAAATATTGATTGATATTTAAAGGGCTATTTTCTAGAACTCGATTTTTGGTGGTCCCATGTGGACTTGGCATGCAGAACGCCAGCAGTACTATTTGCATCAATTTCTGGCCAAGCAGCCCGATTTGAATTACTCAAATCCTTTGGTACGCCAACAGATGTTAAAAGTTTTGGAATATTGGCTGAAGCGTGGCGTAGACGGCTTCCGCATTGACGCAGTACCCCATATTTTTGAGAAGCGTAATGATGATGGCTCCTTTCCCGATGAGGAAATAAGTGGTGTTTCCTCAGACCCTGCCAGCTATGAATATTATACACACAAATACACAAAAGATCAGTATCCCACCATTGAACTGTTGTATGAATGGAGAGCATTCTTGGATGATTTTCGCAGTCGAAATGGTGGAGACAGCAGGTAAGATTTGGGGGAAAAAACACAAAATAAGCATCTTCTTCCAAAACTTCTCATATATTTCAGGATTCTCTTGACAGAGTCTTATTCCCCCATAGATTTCTTAAGCTTGGCCTTTGGTAATAGTAGCTACAAGGGCGCTCAAATACCCATGAACTTTAATCTCATGGACTTGGTGGGCACTTCCACGGCCAAAGATGTTGAAACTTTGGCAAATAATTGGATGAATACCATGTGGACAAAACACAAAATTGCCAATTGGGTAGTGGGCAACCACGACAGCAAGAGAGTGGCCAATCGTATTGGTAAAAATAAAGTGGACTTACTGAATATTATAGTACACTGCCTGCCGGGTACTTCCATTACCTACTATGGCGAAGAATTGGGCATGATCAATGCTGTTACTGAGTGTACCGCTATTTCATGTGATGATCGTGATCCCGAAAGATCTCCCATGCAATGGAATGCAAAAGTAAACTCTGGCTTCTCCCAAGCAGCCAAAACATGGTTGCCTCTAGCAGACTACTACGAGTTCTACAATGTGGAAACCGAACTACAAATAGGACGCAGCACTTTACAGATTTTTAAAGCTTTGCAAGAGTTGAAAAAGACCTCAGCTTTTAAGAACACTAAAGGAGTGGGAGGATTTTCTTATAAAGCTCTGTCGGAGCAAGTATTTCAAATTATTAGAGCGCTACCCGGCAAAGAAGAGTACATGATTTTGATTAATATGGGTGACAGATTAGAATTTGTGGAAAATTTAAGTTCAAAAGTTTATGAGTATGTGCTGATGAACACTTTTTCACCGCATGACAAGGGGTAAGTTTTCTATGATAATGGATATAGCAGAATTCAGATTATAAATGTCTTTATTTTTTCAGGGATAAGATCGATTTGAGTGGCCGTTTGTACTTGATGCCTAATGAAGCAGTTGTTTTGAAATGGGCAGCTTAAGGAAGAAATGTTTAATAAACAATGCAGTATTTTAAAAAATTGTGACTTATCTCCTTTTAAATAAATATAATTTGCGATTGTAGGCCTTTTAGTTAAACATAATTCCCTACAAAATCAGAAATCTAGCATATTTTGCTGTGTTGTGTAAGAGTATCATGGAAGAGTCAGCTCGTGTAGCAGTTACTCCCGTGCGAGGGATCTTCTACGGTTAAAAATAGGCTCGTCGACAATCAAAAACAATCTTCATATGATTCCTAGTAGGGCCTCCCACGATTGAAAATACTAGCTGGATAGTTGCATGAACTACTAAACTCATAGAAACCCCATCACAGCTGAAATGTATTTTAACATCAATCTAATGAAAAGTGTGTTCATTTTTGCTCCCATAACACTTCTCATCGACGTGGTGGCAGCCATAACTTTCTCTCTCTTTCGCCCTAATTGTCATGAGAGGCAGTTAAAGACAATATACAGCGTTGTCAACTTTAAAATTTCAAAACACACCAATATGGTGAAAAAGGCGCGTTATATCAACAGAAACGCAACGAATTTTGAATTTTTTTCTTTTCATTTTTAAAAACAAATTTTGTATTTTAAGAAGCACAATATTTTTACATTAAAAACATGATAATGAAACTACCTTTTAAGCGGTTATTATAAAGGGTGGTTAAATTTCAAGGGCCGATGTTGATTTTGAATAAAACACAAACTATTTAGGAAATTATTGTAATTTTATTTTATTATGATATATTGGTATTACTCAATTATGTATGGAACAAAATATCGGCCAAATGGGCGCTGCGACCACGGCGGCACACCTCCATCCGATGGTCCAAATTTTCGATGACCCTGAGGCATAATGGAGGTTCTATGCCGTTAATGTGCCGAATTATCTCATCCTTTAGCTGTTGAATTATTGCTGGCTTATCAACGTACACCTTTTCTTTCACATAACCCCAAAGAAAAAAGTCCAACGGTGTCAAATCAAATGATCTTGGCGGCCAATTGACATCGTCATTACGTGAGATAACACGGCCATTGAATTTGTTGCGTTAGCTGTGTGACAAGTGGCACCGTCCTGCTGAAACCATATATCGTCTACATCCATATCTTCCAATTCGTTATCATCTCACGATAGCGAACACCATTCACAGTAACTACCTGACCGGCCTCATTTTGGAAAAAATACTGCCCGATGATGCCGCCAGCACATAAACCGCACCAACAGTCACTCTTTGTGGGTGCATTGGTTTTTCGATAGTCACTCTTGGATTCTCATTCCCCCAAATGCGGCAATTCTGTTTATTGACGAATCCACTGAGGTGAAAATGTGCTTCATCACTGAAGATGATTTTGAACGCCCATTTTCATAATAAGTCTGGATAACTTTAACACGTTGTTGGATTGTGTATCTCTCCATGGTTCAAATTGAAAAAGTCTGAAATAGAGAAATGTCAAATAAAATTCTGAAAAAAACTTGGCGTTTAGGTGTGGTTCGCATTCAACATCAGCCCTTGAAATTTAACCACCCGATACAATCAAATTGTCTCTGATGACACCGCCTGATTTGTGTTTGTCAAACTTGGTCTCCAGTACAACTCTGTTAGTTTTATTAACATAATGTTAGCTTTTTAATAATTATAACGATATGTTATCAAATTTTTTATATTTTATCAAAACTATTATTAAGCAATATCATTTAATTATATTTGCTTTCGACCGAAATCAGCTGTTACTTTTACTGCCTATTATCAAAGACACAAAAAAAAATACAGCAGCCTAACGTCACCAAAATTTATTACAGGAGCATACAACAATCATTGTCGAAAAAAGTTACGATTATCGGATCATTAAAGTTTACAGAATCGCACTACAAACCTTCTAATTCGATTAATAGCAATCTACCAAACACAGTGTACATTACATTTGTGTTTGCGTAAGCGGTGTCTTTAAAATAATTTATTGAAATATACGACAATTTGCCAGAATTATAACAAAAGGAGAAGATTACCATAAAAAGGAGAAGATTACCATAATAAATTTTTAATGCAATATTTATAATTTATTTAATAATTTGGTAATTTCTCAATTACCAATATCGTAACGAATTCACGGCTCGTGAACAGTGAAGTTCGTAAATACGAACTTCACTGTTCATAGACTGCATTTATTGCAATATTTGACAAACATGGCTTGATCGTTTAAGCACTCTCTAAAAGCCGCAACTTTTATAAAACGAAATGTTTCTTTTTCTGTCGATAGTGGCACTTGATTAAACCTTTTTCTAACATTACAAAAAGTTGAGTTGAGTTTGATTTTATGCCACCGAAATTTAAAAAACCCACCGAAAATGTAAAAAAAGCACACCACGCACCGGCTAAAGAATTTTTTGCACAAGTAATTTTAAAAAACACCAAAAACGGTGCGAAACACACCGAGTTGACAACGCTGACAATATACCATCAATACAATAGCTCTATTCACAAACCTGTTCATTTGTGATTGCAAATTTATGCAATTGGAAACATATCGTATCAATGGTGAACCACCTCTGTTGGTTTAGTTTGCACTACTTTTTGCAAAGCACGAAATTCACAGCTGATTGATAATTAGAGTAGAAAATAATTTACTAAAATTTTGGTCAAAAATAAATATTTTTTTTTTAACTTCATTATTTTATTTATTGAATCTACATAAAAAATGTAATGACAATAAGTATTCAAATCTTAATACTAAAAAAAATTGTGATTAAAGTCCTGCCAGTGCTGGACAAAAATTTATTTCTATGCGAATATTATTTCAGAATTCAGTCATCTGTTTAGAGCTCTAATGGTAGCCAAAGTATCCCTCCTTCTCAGACGGGTATGACCACCAAAATTAAGAATATTAACTGCAAGAGGATTTGGATGGAATTCAAGTTTGTTAATATATCTTGTCGCATACTTCACAAATTCAGATTTCACAAAAGGTACGTTCAGATCTGCGTGGATTCGTGAGTTTTTAACGTACCATGGAGCATCTGTAATTCTACAGAGAATTTTATTTGACTTCTTTGAATTTTTTCAATATTAGATGCCGAGGCTGTGCCCCATAATTGATAGCACCGTATTGGCTTTAGAATCGAGTTGTACAGCAAAAGTGTACAATCAAGCTTCAAGGTCGAATTTCTGTCTATTAGCCAGTTAATTTGCACTGCTTTCAATTTCATCTGCCTTACTTTTGCCTCGATGTGCGACTTCCATGTTAGTCTACGGTCAAGATGAATACCGAGGTATTTGACTTCACTGTGTTGAGGTATTACTTTATTGTTAATAGTAATGGGTGAGCATGTTCCTAGACGCAGTGCGAATGTAACATGGGCACACTTTTGTTCCTTAACCTTGATTTTCCAAAGATAAATACGCCGAAAAAAGCTTTAAGGAGCAGTTAATGGACTTTTTTGATAGAAAAAGCGATTTTAAGTTAGATAAAGACATTGATTGGTGTTGTTTGAATGCGGGATGAGCGACGGCAACTAAGCGGTGATTACGAACTAATTGGCTTGGATCGCTGACTGTCAGCTGTCGATTTGTAATTAACTTGTGCATAAGCAGAGCAAATAAAAACTATAGGTTTTAAGTATTGCATATACACATAAGACTAGCAAGTGCATTGTTGTATATTTTAATAGTGTAGAGTAAAAGTATGCTAAACCTTTTTGCGAATGCAATGATGCAATACCATTTGCACAAGACTGTGAATAGAGCTAATGAAATTCTATCATATTCATTAGATAAACTAATGCATACATTCATTAGATAAGCTTAAAATCAGATTCAGCTTTGATGTCAAAAGATCATCAATCTGATGAGATATAATTTTTTTTTATTTTTACGAGCAGGTATTTCTTTGAATTCAAAAATTAAAAACTCTAAAACTATTTTAAAGAAAACTTTTATCACCTTAAACAAATTAATATAAATATATGTACAGCTGTTTCTGGTATATCCTAGCAGCAGACTTGAAAGCCTTTGAAAAATATGCTCAAAAGCTTAGCTTCATATTCTACCATTTCCAAGAACCTAATGAGAATTGGAAAGAAAAATGTTCTGAGTTATAATTCGCAGATTACTCTGGTCGGTGTTACCCTGCATTTAGACATACGAGTAATCTCATGCGAGTGCTGAATATGTATTATCAAAGAAAATTTCTTCGAAAAACTCAAATCTCGTGCAATTTTCATTTCTGTCTACACATACGAGTGAGAGTTCATTTTAAATTTGTCGTCAGCACGTGAACTTCAAACAATTTGTTTCCTTCACATATTTTGTTTCTTTGGCTGTCTTTATAAACTGGAGTTGCCGTGTTTTTCACTTGAGAATATTTTTAGAAAATAGTTGGCATTAATTTGTATTATCATTATATTATTGATATTAACGCTTTATAATTTAAACATTTCTATCTATAGTATTAGTTTTAATAAATTAACATACAAACTAGCTAAAAATTAGGTTTTAATTTTATAATGATCCAGTTGATTTGTTTAAAATTATTTACACGGTAACACTGTTTGTTTGTTTGACATTTGATTGCATGGAAGTGCCAAAAAATCACTCGCATGCAAATTTAGCTGCGAGTAGACCTGCGAGTGCGAAAAATGTGAATGTAGTAGTAAAAAAATGTGAGTGTATTGAGTTTTTCGAACTCTTACTCGTATGTCTAAACACTGGGTTATTCTTTGATGTCTAGACCATATTTCATGATTTATTGTCATCAATATGCTGTAATTGCAGAGGAGTACAGTAAAAAATATTTTATCTTTAAATATCAAATACTTTTAGAAACAAATTTTTGATAAAAAATATTTAAATAGAAAAATAAATCGAATAAAATTATTCAATAAAAATATTGGTCCAGACAAATTGAATTTAGAAAAAGAGTCTTACAAATTAGATTATTTCTATATGTAAAGAAATTTGTATGGAGGTATAGAACTTTGAACTCATCTTAGACTTATTTTTAAATTGACATGAAACTTTTTTATTTGTAAAACCATTTTGTGGCATTATAATATAAAAATGATTTTTGGCGTAAGACAATGCTACGGCTGGCTCGGTTGTAATGTCATCTATAGATCTAATCTCCGGTGCCTTTTTTCCACATTTGTGGCCGTATATCGGCAATACTGCACCGAATATTATCCTCCAAGTGGTGCATTGGCAATAACGCGGCAAATTTTATCCTCCAAGTGATCAATCATGTCGACCTTATCGGCGTAAACCAGCGGCTTAACATATCCTCATAGTCTCCCCTCGGAGAGCAGGTTTTGTCTTTGTAAACACCAAACCAGGTCCCTCTGCACTTTGGGGAATTGTCGTTTGTTGTTGGAAGCGGCATGACTTATGTTGTGTTCGACTTCCAAACCCCTTACCAAGGGCAAATTGGCGAAACGGGGATCAGCCCCGAGAGGGGCTTGCAAAACATCTCGACGTGGATCATGTTTGAGCTTCCTACCTTGTGGTTTAATCCTAAATTCCCACGAAGGATAATTAGTTTCTCTGATAACCATTTTGCTTATACTGTAAGGAATCGGAAGTGATGGCTAGAAGGGTGATTTGTTTATGGGATGGCCTTGAGCCCATTAAGAGCACCATTTACTGCTATTTTATTGACTGTGTGGGAAAATGCATAAGAGAAAGATTAGAAGGTGCGAACTCTGTTGCAAGAGGTTTGCCCACATGGCTACATGCTTATGGTAAAAGTTGCGATCTGTGTAAGCTTTGAAAGACATTCGGGGCGCTGTTGAATTGTGAATAATTCATTCCGTAGAGTTGGTCTATCATCAGATAAGGCAGTTGCTGATGTCATGGAATTTCCACAATCTAGCAGTGTTGGATCGCACGATCTTGGAGGACAATTCATGGGTCCAAAATATCAAACTGTGCGGTTACCCAATGTTACTTTCAATAAACCAATTATGCGCCACGTTGTATCGTCTTGTTGAAACCACAGCTTCATGATTGTAAAATTAATGTATGAAAAATTTAGCAAACAAAGCTCTATAGCAGCTCATAAACTGCACTAAATCCTCAGTTTTCCTGGATGTAATGGTGTCCCAATACACACTTGAGGATTGCCATCACTCCAAATATGACAGTTTTGTTCATCAATAATGTTTCCATAAAAAGAAAAAATGAGCTTCATCACTAAAATCTGAGTAAGCTAGCTACTCATCGGTAAAAGTCGGTTTTGAGTCCATTCGCCGAAACTATGCCTTGCTATGTGATCGTGTGGCTTCAATTGTTAAAAAAGTGTTGCCAGCTTAAAAAATTATACCTCTATAAAAAACAATATTCTACATCGACTCTAACCATTTTTGAACCATTCGTAACACTGTGCTTAGTTTTATATGAAAGGTAATCAAGTGACAAGGTTGTTCAAATCATAATCTTTGTATTATTGTTTTTTAAAATGATTAAAAGCTTATTTTTTCAGCTTATCAAATATGTATGTATGTAGATGCCTACTTATATATCATAACGAAGAATTTTTGCATTTAGTCTTGAATACTATGAGGTCTGTGGTAGTTATAAGTATTTTGGCCTGGCTGGCTTTTGACATTCAGCCTCTTCTGTCTGCAGCACAACACGATTGGTGGGAGAATGCTTCCTTATATCAGATCTATCCCAGATCCTTTAAAGATAGTAATGGCGATGGTGTGGGCGATTTAAAGGGTATTACCGAAAAACTGGAGTACTTGAAAGAAATTGGTGTAACAGCCACTTGGTTGTCGCCTGTGTTTGAATCACCCATGAAAGATTTCGGCTATGATATATCTAATTTTACACGCATTGATCCTGTTTTTGGCACGCTAGCAGATTTTGATGAAATGCTGGCTAAAGCCAAAAGATTAGGTGTTAAAATTTTATTGGATTTTGTACCCAATCATTCATCAGATCAATGTGAATGGTTTAAGAAGTCGGTCAAGAGGGAAAAGGGTTTCGAAGATTTTTATGTGTGGGATGATGGCAAGGTTGATGTATATAATGCCAGCAACAGACTGCCGCCAAGTAATTGGGTAAGAAGATTTTTAGGCAACATAAAACCAGTTCGAGATCTACTTATTAAAATTGAACTGTTACTTATTAGATTTCCGTTTTTGGTGGTTCTATGTGGACCTGGCATCCACAACGTCAGCAATTCTATTTACATCAATTCCTACCGCAGCAGCCGGACTTAAATTTTTCAAATCCTTCGGTACGCCAGCATATGTTGGATGTTTTAAAGTACTGGTTAGATCGTGGTGTTGATGGTTTTAGGATTGATGCTGTGCCGCACATATTTGAAAAACGTTTTGCCAATGGTTCCTACCCAGATGAACCAGCAAATGGCTGGTCCACTAATCCAGACGACTATGGCTTCCATAACCACATTTATACTAAAGAACAGCCTGAAACTATTGAAATAATGTATGAATGGGGACAGTTTTTGGATCAATATAAAGAGAAAAACGGGGGAGACACCAGGTAAATATGAAACTATAAATAGGAAACGTTACAAGGATACAGAAAATGATACAATTTGAAAAAAAAAAAATGCACTGAAGTGCATTATTATAGACGCATATCATTTTTGAGGACTTCTGGCATTTAGAAAACTTTAGGAGAAAATTGGGGGAAGCAAATCGAAACTTACGGAAAGAAACAAAAGAAAAGTTGTCAATTGTGCAAGCAATTCCACAAAAAGTGCTAGAGAGGTAGCAAATGCGTGTGGCATAAACGTGTCACGTTGGACAATTAATCGTGTTCTAAAGCACTCAGCCTTTATCAAAAATCAAACACTAAAAATGCACCACGTTTGCTTGATCGCCAAAAAAAAAAAAAAGGCGCGATTAGAGTCAGCAAAAAAATATATCAACACAGATTGGAATAAGATAAGTACATCTTCGAAATTTTGAACATCTACTTTACTGCAATTGTTTGCAGATAATTTTTTCTGATGATGACCCAGATGGGCACAACTGTTACTGTAGGGACTTACGCAAGGGGCCACGTTATTTTTCTAAGCAAAATTTTGGTTGTGGTTCTCTCATGGTTTGGGCAGCCTTTTGCGCCTCTGGTATACTTAAGTTAGCTTTTCCAAGTACAAGAATGCACTCCACAGAATATATTTCTATCCTTCAAACAAATTTAAAACCATATTTTGTAAGAAATCGTAGAAAAAAACATTTTCCAACAAGATAATGCCGCGGTTCACAAAAGTAACGAAACCCGTAAGTGGCTGGAGTCAAATCACAGCCAGCCTCTTCTCTCGACCAGAATCCAATGGAAAATATCTAGGGACTCATAGTCAACAAAATAAGTGGAAATAAGCAATTTGAAGCAATTGCGGACCTTACAGCTGCTGGGAGCGCTTCCCAAGGAACTTTGTGCAAACATGGCCGAAAGTATGCCGAATAGAATTTTTGAGCTTATATTGAAAAATGGTGGACAGACTCATTATTAGTCTTTAATAATTTTAAGTGAAAGCTCCATATTTTAAATGCAGCTATAATATTGCTCAGCTAAAAACATGGCTTTATTTACCCATTTTTATTATACAGAAATAACTTGTTAAGCGTTTTCTTGTTTCCGTACTAGTTTTTAATAGTCTTTAAAGCATCAAAAAACAAATTTCTTTTACTTATTTATGAGTGCCAGAAATTTCCAAAAATGATATGCGTGCATAATAATGCATCTCAGTGTATAATCGAAGACATAAAGTTGTGGACATACGGAATTAAGATACACATCACGTTTCAAATAAAATTGTCAATCAGAGCATAGTTGTGAATATTGTATGTGTTCGGTTTGAAATTGTAAAACCATCAATTATCATATGATTTTTGACAATAAAAAAATATACATACATACAAAGTTTTTTTTTTGACGGCGAACACGGATCAATTGAGAGTTTTTTTATCAATCACAGCAGCAGACGATCAAATAATCAGCCATCAAAAAAGAATCGAATCATGATTTTCATCAACCGTTGCCAACAACGCATATATGTAGCTAATGTACTGGCACACTACTATGAGATTGATGGCTTAATTTGATCGTCTGTAGAGCATTTTAAAATTGTGTATTTTCACTTTGCTGCGTATTGAAGTGAGATCATTGTTGCTCTCAAATAAAAAGTCTCTAACTAATATAATAGCAACTTTAGAGAAAAAAGAACAGTTATAACAGAAACTGAATTATACCATCAAATCGTTTTGATGAGGTTTTTTTCATGTGAAATGTATTGAAACAACTCAAATTTGGGAAAAATTCAAGTTAGAACCCTTCTACATGAAACCAAGGCTATGTTTTCCAGCACAGGCTTTCCAGTTTCTACCGATTTGAATAGTATCGAAAGCAATCTTTAGACTGCAAACTTGGCTTGACAGTTCCACCCGATGAGAGGTTTTGTGATCAGACCAAGTTTGTCAAACATCCCATTAAAAACAGGCACCGATATATTAACGAATTATTAATGAAATTATTTAATTATCCCAAAAGTGTTTACTTTACATTTCTGCTCTACCTTTTATTTATTATTATTTTTGTTTCGCACTAGAGCTCAGTGGATGACCCTGCTGTGCTTTGTACCGAAACTTAGGGATGAAACGATACCATTGGAGTATCGATACTTATACTCGATACGGTATCGAACGCAAAGCATCGATACCTACTCAGTATCGAAGAAAAAGCATCTATACATATTTGTATCGGTCGATGTTTTCAAACTATTTGCGGCAGGGAAGGACACATAGAGCCAAAAATTAAAATCTTCCTTATGAACATGATCTTGTGATCCACTGGCTAAAATCGAGGTATTTTAATTAGGATCATCGAAGCGAATACTTTTAAAACGTAGGGATTCTATCATAACAATTTTCCTGCTACATTCTCTTAATAGTTTGTCTTGTGACTGTCTTCCACACTCAATGGAGGAAGGAAACCTTTGTAGCTTCGATGTAATCCAATTTATCTTGGAATAATCTTTGACAAAGTCACACAATTCTGACCTGAAGATTTTTTTAGTGACAAATTCGAATGGTTTTAGTAGCTGGACTATTTGTTTTAGTATCTCAAGATCGTGATCGCAACCTTATCGTCCTTTTCCGTGAAATGCAACCATACACCCGATTTTGGTAGTCCAATTGATTTTTTTTATAAAAGCTTGGAAAGCATATAAAATTATGGTAAAAATGGTGACCAAATTAGTTTTTTGCCTGTCAATAAGAAAAAAGTATTTCTGACCGATAAGAGTATTTTTGACCGATACCTACTTGGTACTCGGTAGTAAAGCATCGATACCAAAAGCACTTGGTATCGAAGGAAAAGTATCGAGTATTTACTTGTATTTACTCGCATCGTTTCATCCCTACCGATCTGACCTCCATTGACCGAGTAGACACGCGTCTGCAAGTAATTTCTTCTACAGATGCAGACGAACCATTCGGCTGAAGAAAAAACTGTGGGCGATGATCGTGTATTACATAAAAGAGAGTGGGCTTCGCGTACAAATCCCTAATCACTTTACAGAAAAATCTATTGTAGTAACAGCTGAACATGGTAATCTGTCCGAAACTATGGCCATGCTCTTATGAGCCAGTAGAGTTGGATACCCTGCTGTCACCAATAAGCTCCTTCGCTCTCTTTTGCTAATGGTCGAGTAACTCCAAATTAAACTTTGAGACACTGGTCCAAACATGAGAGTTGCATTCCATTTTCAGTCGGATATAGGTGGTATAAATAGTAAGAATATCGTATGAAGTGACGTATGTTTTGTATAGTTTTGAGAAATGGAGGCGAACAGCTTACTGAATATTCATTCCAAGAACTGCAAGGTTTTCCGATTCCAGGAACACAGCTAAAGCAAGATTTACGGACATGCGTCTGTATGTTAGCAAGCAACATTGGTTCTTACGAGCGTTGAAATCGTCTTTAACGACCCCACTCAGAGGTTGTAAAACGATCATTATTCAGCGTTCCATTAATATTTTGCCCCGGATAGGCTGGGTGGGTCTATAACTGAATGAGCACGAATGAAAAATGCTCCTTTGAAAAGTAAGAAAAAGACGAACAGAAAAAGCTGAGCCTTTTGCTATACCTAAATTAATCTTAAACTTGTTTGATAAAACCCCATCTAAAACAACTCAAATAGTGCCGTCTCTGAGGAAGATCAAATGTAAAACTTTTGAAATTTAAAAAGCCAAGTTTGACAAACACGAATTTTAACTAATCAGGTAGTATGGATACAAAGTTTGATCGTCTAATAGCCGCTAAGCAACATTAGAAGAGAAAGTTCAAGACAGAGTTGAGCACGTGAGTGTTTTCTCTGAGGATTTACATACTAAGTAACTTGCTAGTGAGCGATAAAATTAATTTTCTTTAACAAAAATAATTTTTTTAAACTAAGTATAGCTGTTAACAAATTGATTTTTGAAAATTTATTTCTAGAGTCCTTTTGGGGGAATCCTATTCACCCATTGAGTTTCTCAGTGCCTTATACGGCAACCGTACTCATCACGGTACCCAACTGCCCATGAATTTCAATTTAATGTATTTAAATGGTTATTCCAATGCCAAAGATGTACAAAATGCTGTTGACGGCTGGGTGAAGGTCATGTGGCAAAGGCACACAATTGCCAATTGGGTTATAGGCAATCATGACAATACTCGTATTGTCAATCGCATGGGACAGCATAAAGTCGACCTACTGAATATGTTGGCACAATGTCTGCCAGGTGCAACTGTTTCTTATTATGGTGAAGAAATCGGCATGTCTAATGTTCCCACAAATTGTACTGTCATGTCATGTGACAAGCGTGATCCCTACAGAACACCCATGCAATGGAACAAGCAGAAACATGCTGGCTTTACACAAGGCACAACTTCATGGCTACCGGTGGCTGAGGACTATAAAGTATATAATGTACAACAAGAGCGCCAAGTGGCCCGTAGCAGTTTGAATGTTTACAAGGATTTGCAAAAACTGAAAAAGACTCCAGCTTTTGAAAACTTTAAGGCTACAAACGGCTTTTCATATAATGCTGTAAGTGAACAAGTTTTTCAAATTGTTCGGGCTTTACCCGGCCAAGAAGAGTATATGGTTGTAGTTAATATGGGCAATAAAATAGAGTATGTGGAAGGATTGAGTAAAAAGACTTACGAATTTGCGGTTGTAACTGCACAAAGTGCTTATAGAAAAGGGTATGTTTATTTTTATAATAATATTTTTGGGGCAAAGATATAATGTGTTCTTAATATCTCCTTTCTCTTTCCCTCTCTACTCTAGAGAGAAGATCGATTTAAGTGGACGCCTGCGCTTAATGCCTTTTGACGCTTTTGTGTTACGTTGGTCAAAATGATTTATCACCTCTAGTTGGTCACGCTTTTGCAGAAAATACTTTTCTTTTTATTGTTTATTTTTTCATCAAATTTATATTTACAATAAAATTATATGTATTTTCTTTTTATCTTGGGCCAGTACACCAGTACTGGAACTAGGAAAATAGGTTATAATGAGAAGGAAAGTGTGAGTAGTGTTCGTTAACAATAACAACGCGGGAGACTAAAACAAACTCTGATTGCAGCATTTAAAATGTTGGGACTAAATTAGTTAAAACTGATCAGTGCCCAGTGTATATACCTTCGACACTGCTCAGATTAGCAAAATTTAGTCCAACACCTTCCATACCACAAGGTAATGAAGTACATTCAAAATATATTATGAATGAACATGTAAAGAAAACACGCACAACGGTGAAAAATTAGAGAAAAAACAAGAAATATGTCTACATAGCTTGCTACCTACTGCGGTGCAATTTGGTTTCATACGAAATTAATAGTGAACATATATAGAAAATACGGACAACAGTGCAAAAGAGGCAAAAAATCACGTGTACACAGCTTGCTACCTATTCCTGTGCAATATATAGAAAATACGGACAGCAGTAACAAAAGACGTCTGTACAGGATGGAAGACGAAACACTTGAGGTCCGAGAGTGGTTATAGGATAGTTTTTATATTGAAGTTTGAGCCACAAAGAGGTTAAAAGGGCGCAAAGTTTCTGGCCAAAAAAAACTTTTTTTTAATACATCCGCAATTTATGAACCGATCTTTTCTTTTAAAAGGTTTTCTAAAGAATCAGCAAACAAAAAGTTTTTTGGACTTTGGACAGACATACTGTCCGCCCGAAAAATAATTTTTTTTTAAATCTGCCATTTATGCACCGAAATTTAATACTGTTTCGGATTGACGAAATGTCCTTCCGAAAAATTTTTGAGTACTGAGTGTGAAAATAAAAAAAAGGTGCAAAATTACCGTTTAAAAAATAATTTATAATATTTGGTCATAACAACAAAATTAAAACCTATTAATTTGCTACCGTGCAATATCTAAAACCAGCTGAGTGGAAGGTAAAGCTATATTAAGAATTCTGAATAGCTTCAGGTTTTTAAGATAATTTTTTTACGAATCGTTTAAAAGCCGAGTTGCCATATTTGGGCAAATAAGAATTCACGAGTGATTGTTATAAGAGCCGATGCATCCACAAAAGTGACTGCTTGATGCAGTTTATGGGTCGGTGGCATCATCGGGCCGTAACTCTTCGAAAATGAGGTCGTTCAAGCAGTTGTCATGAATGGTGTTTACTATCGTGAGATGATAATGGAGTTCTTATGGCTAGAAATGGACCTGGGCGATATGTGGTTGCAACAGTATGATGCCACTTGCCAGACAGCCAACGAAACAATGGCTTTTTGACTCGAGAAAATGTGGGCATATTATCTCACGTCATAGCGATCTTAATTGTAAAAGAAGTATGTACGAATCTTCTCAATTTACGTGTAGATTTCAATATTATAAAAAATTATGCAGTAAATAAACATGTAGATATTAATACAGTAGAACCAGAGGTTCTCAACAATTGGCTGATATTTTCATGTGATTTGACACCGTTGGACTCCTTGCTTTGGGAATATTTAAAAGAAGAATTGTACGTCAATAAACTAAGAACAATTCAAGTGCTAAAGTGCTAGATAATTGAGTATTGAAACTCAATTATGTCTCAGAGTCATTGAAAATATGCACCATCGGATATACTCGTAGATATGCCATCGAAGCCGTGGCGAGTTTTTAGCAGATATTTTGTTGCACATATAATTTATAATATTTGGTCATAACAACAAAATTAAAGCGTATTAATTTGCTATCGTGCAATATCTAAAATCAGCGGAGTGGAAGAATTCTAAATAGCTTCAGGTTTTTAAGATAATTTTTTTACGAATCGTTTAAAAGCCGAATTGCCATATTTGGGCAAATAAGAATCCACGAGTGATTGTTGTAAAGCCGATGCATCCACAAAAGTGACATCTATAACGAACTTAGCTATGCCCCAGTTGCAAACCCATTTAGTTTCAGGTGCATTGATCAGTTAGAAGTATTGGCTAGCCTAGCTGCAGTCAAATCAAACGCTATGGGAATGGATAATGTAAGTCCCATTTTTAAAAGAATTTTAATCCCCAAGCTACTGCCTTATTTAACCCATTTGTTTAACTCGGTCTTGATGAAATCAACATTTCCAGAAAAATGGAAATTTTCAAGAGTTATCCCTATTCCAAAGACTAACAATGAATTTCAACCAATTGCTATCCTACCTTATTTATCTAAAGTTTTAGAGAAAACTATAAGTAAGCAGATGAGTAGTTATCTTACTAATAACAACTTAATATCTAATTGGCAATCTGGTTTCATAAAAGATAGAAGCTGCATTATAGCCTTAGTTTACGTGGTAGAGGAATTAAAGTCTAAACTTGATAACAACATGGTATCCTTCTTGGTTCTTCTAAATCATAGCAAAGCATTTGACACTGTGAATCATCCAATTCTAATTTCTAAGCTTCAAAAATTCTTTAATTTCTCGTGTACAGCATGTAGCCTAATTTCCTCCTACCTAACGTATAGATTTCAAAGCGTGCACTACAATGGCACTTTTTCTAATGCGCTTAATGTCACCAGAGGAGTTCCGCAGGGTTCAATACTTTGCCCTCTTTTATTCTGTTTATATATAAATGATTTACCTGATACCTTGGTATCTAGTAAAATACAAATGTATGCGGATGATGTGCAAATCTACAGTAGTTCTACCATAGCAGATATAACTTCATGTGTAAATAATATTAATCATGACCTCGATAAAGTAAGCATTTGGGCTAAAGCCAATGGATTGGGCATCAATCCATTTAAATCGAAGTGTATATTAATGTCAAGATCTGGAAGAGTTGCGCACAACTTTCAAATAAAAATAAATGGTAATTGCATAAATACAGTTACCTCAGCGCTTAACTTGGAAATTACGTTTAATAATAAGCTTACCTGGTCTAACCATATAAACGTCGTCGTAGGAAAAATATATGGTATGTTGCGAAACTTATGGGCTCCTCCTTTTACTCCTTTTGTCATTCGAATGTTACTAGCTAAAACTTTTCTTGTCCCAGAACTCCTGTATGGATTCGAACCTTGTGTGAACTGTGATAGTGAAGATCTACGTAGACTTAATGTTGCAGAGACTATATTTCATCATATTCCTACCGGATTTTTCAGATGAAATTCGATAATTTTTTGAAATTGATATGTCTTCTTTTTTTCCATAAGATCATAACATCACAACAACCGCCTTATCTGTACAATAGAATTCTGTTTGCTAGGTCCAACCGCGGGAAAAAAAGTAATTCAACAGCAATACAACTATCTGTTGTCACAACGACAATTTCTGGTGAATACGGTCAGTCTTTGGAACGCCTTACCAAATACAATTCAGGTAATCCGCAACGCAGTCACATTTAAAAGGGAGTTGAGTAAATTATTTGCATAAACTATCCACAGTAATAATTTTTGTAATTTTGTTTAGTTTATTTATTTTTTTATTTTATCATAGAATTGTAATTAATTTATTATATTATTTTTTTTATATAAATTTATTATATTTATTATTTTATTTTGATATTGTATTTTATTTTTCCTTTATGATATTTTTGTAAACATTTATTTTTGCTCAATCACTAGCACTATCATTTATAAGACTGTATCTTGTTGTGCTAGATAATAATAATACATAAATACATATAATTGTCATAGATCCTTCTAAAATAATAAAACAAAATATTAGGATAATTCTCTTTATTTATAAAGCACATAAGTAATTCGTTAGCTCAATATTCCTAGTTTGTCTTCCAAAGCTTTTATGTGTATTTGAATATATTTTAATAAAGAATAGTTTGATTTGAAAATCACTAGAAATAGAAAAATTCAAAACGGCATTACCACACCTCACAACACAGCTATACCATTCGATAAACTTTCGTTAAGTATAAAATATACACATTGCTACGTTGTTGAAAGGTTAAAACGTAACAATATTAAAAAGTTAATCGAATAGGAATCAAAGAATGTTTTTTTAGTTCAGATCTTTTCACAGAGATATGTCTCTGTGATCTGTGTATAAAAAGTATCAGTGAACGACTCTGTTTTAGCTTGCATGACATAATAAGCAGATGTTAGACAAATTACTAGCAAAACAAAATTATTATACTCTTAAACAGATGGAAATAGAATTATAAATGAAAAGAAGGATACAAAATGGTGCTAGATTTTATTTTTTCTGCCATCTTCAAATACCAATATTTAATCAAAAACTCTTTAATAGCTGTAAATGTACGTTATAGGCTTTAGACATTTTCCTGAGCAGTCATATTTTCCCTACCTCACTAATTCTCGAATATTTCTGCATATTAAACTTGTTGTGTAAGTCACTAGGGTGCGGGTAATGCAGTGTTTTAAAGATGAGCTGATACAACAGGTGTAGGAGAAAAAGAGCAGGCAGGCAACACTGGCCATAAGTTGGATGCTTAGTACTAGAAAAAAAAGAAAACATGAACGAAAAACTATACTTGATGAAAAACAAAAGAAAAACATGCACTACGGAGCTAAAAGAGCTTGCAGAGCTGATGAGCTCACTTAGCTCTCTCGTATGAATAGTTCAATTACACTAGTTCGTTCGCGAACTACCCAACTCTAGTAAGCACGATTTGGTAATGAACGATTTATTTAATACTTTTGCTTTAGTTTAATACTCGTACTTAAAAGGAAATATAAAATAGTTTACTCAGTTAAATAAATTATATAATTGTTTCTAAACAATATTTTACTATCGTAGCTTAGAGCGTTTTAAGAATAACTGATTCTTTAGGATTAAGTAGCACAGCGTGAGAGTAGGAAATTTGGCCCTGATGCTTGTCACTGCGAGCAGTGACAACCACATATTTAAGCTTGGGTGTTAGGCCAGCAAAATGTTGGTTAAGATCAAAAGTCTGCACAGTATCACTCAAATTAAGTAAGACAATAAAGGACTCATGACCCGTTAAGGAACTGAAATATACAAGTATATAAATTAACTATTTCATATGAGAAAATAGAAAAGTAACCTACCGTTTGATAGCCAAAACTTCTTTACTTAAAGCTTTCACTTCGGTCGTACCTCTTTGGAAAATTTCATTTTTTCTCAAAAATTTTACTTTCTTATAGAGGCTTAGGTGACTTCGGTAAACGTGTCTTTCAGACTCAACATTAATGAAACGGTAGTTATCCGCTACCGGTAGCCAAGTAGTTGCACCCTTAGTGAAACCCGCAAAAGATTGATTATTCCATTGGAAGGGTGCACGACCAGGATCACGTGAGTATTTTTCATAAGTTTCAGGACTCATGACACAAGCCTGCGGATCTTTAGTTTCTTGCCATGAAATCCGAGCATTAGTCATACCAATTTCTTCACCCTGATAGGTGATGCAGCAGCCGGGTAAAGCCATTAACAAAATATTAATCATATCGATCATGCTTTCACCCAAGCGGCTGCCAACACGAGACCGATCATGATTGCCCATAAACCAGTTTGCTGTTTTACCTCTTGGCATACTATTTAGCCAATTATTAATGTATTTTTCATAGTCATGCGCAGTGGACTCCTTGTTTATGTTCCAGAGTAGTTCAAAATTGAAAGGAATTTGGGCACCCTCATGAGTTGTGTTGCCATAGTATTGCATTACAGTACCCAAATTAGTAGATGCTTCGGTCATTAAAATTAAATCATCTTTTTGCTGAAGTTCCGCTTTCATTTCATCCATAACTTGACGGAATTGGTAAACCAAGTCTATAGTTTCTGGTTGATCTTTAGTGTATATATGCTGCAGGTGATCATAATCCTCTGGGTCATTATTTTCTAAATTGCGTGGCTCATCGGGAAAATTGCCTTCACTATCGGCAGCCACTTCAAAGGTATGTGGTATAGCATCTACCCTAAAGCCCGAAACACCCTTACGCAACCAAAAACGTAAGACATCCTTTTTAAAGAGCGAAAGAGTTCCATTAATTATAAGTGGTTGATCTTTAATGTTGAAATTAAAAGCTATATCTTACCTTCATGTCTTCTACAACTTTTGGATTGCGATAATTTAAATCGGGTTGTTTGGCAAGAAATTGATGCAAGTAGTACTGACCTCTGCCTTTGTGGTAGGTCCACATTTTGCCACGGAAAATACCTATCCAATTGGTAGGTGGCTGTCTCACACCGTTAACCACCTTACCCGGATGCCAAATATAAAAATCCTTATAATAGCTGTCATTAGCAGCTGACTTTTTAAACCATTCACATTCATCACTACTGTGATTGGGCACAAAGTCTAGAATTATTTTTATGCCCAACTTTTTGGCTCTGGCCATTAAATTGTCAAAATCGGCCATGGTGCCAAATAAGGGATCAATATCAGTAAAATTGGACACGTCATAGCCAAAGTCAGCCATGGGCGAAGAAAAAATGGGGGACAACCAAGTTGCGGTTACACCGATCTCCTTTAAGTACCTTAAATTTTGTGTAATTCCTAAATAAAGAAATTTTCTTTTTCATTTTCAGAAGAGTTTTTCGTAAATAAGCTTTCTCTTACCCTTCAAGTCTCCCACACCATCGCCATCACTGTCCTTGAACGAGCGAGGATAGATTTGATAAAATGAAGCCGTTTGCCACCATTGAGGAACTGCCGCCTGACAACACACCCAAAGCACCAAAAATATTAAACTCACCTTTCTCACCACACCCATTTCGTAATGCAACGATGTTTTCCACTTCACCGCTAGGAAGTGAATAATAATTTCCATCTATAAACTTGCCGTTTTTTATAAGAAATTCAAACAGGTGATAAGATTAATTTGTAAATTAGATGTTGATATCAGTGGGGAAGTTTGCTGATCAAAATAATATGATTTAGACGGTAATCAACTTTTTATTTGCATCCCATAAAACAAATAGAATTTCTAGGAAAATTTATATATTTACCAAAACAAAGAAGGTATTTTTGGAACTTGAGCAAACAATTCTTTAAAAACTTTCTAGACGTTGTTAAATATACAAACTGCACATTGGGGTTTGGTAAATAATTTTATTTACTTTCAGTGTTGTCTATAATTTCAGTTATATATAAAAATCCCTTTGGCTAATGGCACAATTGCTTGAGGCGAAATGGCTTGCGGAAGGCTTTTGTAAGCAGAGACATCGGGAGGCAAAGAAATTATTTAAAACTTTGACGGTAATGCCCGTGATGCTAATACAATAGTGCTTTTCATTGGAGGTGAACTAAGATTAAGGCGTATTCGCACTGGGGCGCTCTGCTTTCTGGGGTAGTCTCATATAAAACTCTATGGGACTTAGGTTATATTGGATCTTCCAAAAACCCCACCAAACGGCTAATTAGTAGAAAGGGAATGAGGTTTCCGTTTTTTAAATCATGCTGGTGCTGATGGTGGTTAATTTGGTACCGTGAAGTAACTCCCAAATGAAATAAGTCCGAAGAAAAATGAAATTACTCCTAATATAAATTATATTTACACCCGGGTATGGTTTAACTGTTTTAACCTTTATGGTGTAACAGCTAACTCCCGATGAAAAAGGTCCTTAACTTGAACATCATAGATATATGACCAAAGGCCGGCTATACAGACAATATTTTGTTAGCGAAGCAGGTGTTCCATATACCATAGAGCGATAGATCATTAAGTCATCCCGGCCTGTGCAGCGGGATGGAAGGATTTAACCGCTATAGTATAGCAAACCCCGGCTCCGCTCACCAAAAGTTTTTGAATATTTTGTTGGGAGTTATTTCATTTGGGATTTATTTCACGGTACCGATTAAGTTGCCTGTAGCTTGGCTTAAACGTGCTGGCTGCAGTTTAGACCCAAAACTGCAAGTAGAGGATAGTAGTGGTTCCTGCTAATTATATAGCATGGCGGTTCTGTTGCCTCGCAACAGATACTTGTAATGTATGGAGCTAAAAGTGATGGATACGAGTATGCGGCTGAGTTGGTTAAATACTGATGTTTTTTTGGTACTTCGGACCACCAACTCATGAAGACTTGTATTCCATTGGCTGCTTAAGGAATTGCAAACAAAAAGGATTAGAAGGCCTGTACTCTCCAGAAAAAGTTGCGCCTTATGTGAGCCTTGTCAGTTCACCTCGTGGATTTGATCCATCATCAGATTTGGCCACAATGCGAGATGGTGATGCAGATCTATTACACATCTGCAAAAGACTTCCCAAAGAAGCGAATCATCGCCATGCTACTTGTACCGATTTTTCCTCCCCGGGGAACAGGTTTTGCCTTGGTGTATTCCTAATCAGGGTGTTCTGCTTTTTGGGTAAAGAGGAGTTCTTCGTTTGTTGTAGCAAATAAAACTCTAGGAAGCCGCATGACTTATGTCCCTTACCAAGGATTTAAATTGGCGGAACGGGGATCAGCATGGCTCCCGGGTGATTCTGCTTGCAGTTCGACCAAAGCTGATCATGGTTGAGGTGCCTACTTTGGCTAAAACGTTCTGGCTGTGGTTGAAACCTAAAACGCAGGAAGGGGGTGTTAGTATGTAATTGTTTGGTGTGTGGTTTTTTTTCAGGGACTAACAACATCCCGAGGATCTGTTACCTTAACAACAGATACCTGTACTGTAGGGAACCAGTGGTGATGGTTGACGGGTTAGGTGGTTTAAGGGCTGATGCTCTTAGAGGGTTTCGGCCTACCAACTCATTAAGCCCTGTCTTCCATTTATTGCTGGGAAATTGCATATAGGAGGGATTAGAAGACCCAAACTCCTCAACAAGAAGTTGCCCATATGGCTACAAACATATGGCAAAAATTGCTACCTGTGTGAGCCTAGACAGCCGCACGGGAGCGCTGGTGAACCGTGAATAATTCAACCCATGTAGTTGGAACATTGACAGATAAGGCCGACAAGGCATGGCGTGATGTAAATCAATTCCTACAATCCGTAGCCGTCCCCGATAGTGAGTTACCACTAAGCTGTATTATTTAGGGACCGATTTTTTAGTCTTGCTGTCTTTTTAATGTTAAGGTTTGGGCCCGCAAATATCTTTTTCCGAACTAGAAATCTTTGTAGCTCGTCTTCAGACACACCCTGCCACTGTTATTCTAACTCTCCAGCAACTCATACATCGCCAAACACATCTAGGCAAATTAATGCTATTATTGAAATTCAGTCAATGTTCAATATATTGGTTATTGCATAACTCCAACAGAGCAGTCAGAGTTTCCATTTTAACACATATATTCATGGTTCTGGGTCGGTCTTACAAAGTCTAATACATTTTTACTTTGAAATAAGTGTTGGCCCTGTTTCCCTTTCTAAAGGAATTAAGTGCTTACGAAAAAAACAATAAAAACCTTCTTCTTTAAAATATGCATTTTATCGCTTGCACTATAATTGTAAAAATTGTATGAGTACACGATTTTGATTAAGGTTTTTAAGTCCCCGTCCATACTATGAAACATTTGCTGCAAAACTTTTCTAAATTCTCTTTTGAGACTGCATTCGTGTCCACACTAAAGTTTTTCTTTGCAGCACCTTCCTTCATTCTTCTTCTATATAGTTTTTGACAGTTTTGGGCAAATGGAAAATAATTTTTGTTTGAAATTAAATGTAAAATGTAATTTGTTTATTTTTTTTGTGTACCTATTTGATTTTTAATATTAACAAGATTAGAAAAGTGTTAGTATAGGTAATTTGTAATTGGCGCAAAAAAAGAAATTAGCTAACTTTATATCGGAAACAGTGCTTTCACATTAGGCAACTTAGTTGCGCAAGTCTACTTTTTATTTCCTTTTAAACTTTCTTTTATGTTCACATACAGCAATTTAGTTGCGCAACTTTCATTCTGTTTTACTTAAAATTTCTTAATATTTTGAATGGCCCGAAAAAATAAACAAAAGATAATGTGCGAACAAAACAAATTGCTGAGTACACGCAAGTCTATACTCAAATATGAGCAATTCTTCCCCCTTCAAGCTGCTCTTACCGCTGACGTCTACAATCACAAGACTTGGGCAAGAGAATTGCGCAAGTTGTTGCCGAATATAAAAGCGCTCAAAGTATGAATGAGAAACTCAAAAAGAACTGCATGTACATGAAACAAAATACGTGTTTCCCTTCCCTTTCTGTTTTCCTGTAACATCACCAAACTCGCAAGTTTTGCAGCAAAATTTTTCATAGTATGGACGGGGACTAAGCCCCACTTCTTATGTTTCTCTGCACAGGGCAGCTATCTGTTTCAGTAGTGTATCTGTATGTATCCAAGCTGATTTCATTGCCTGATTAAAAACATAAAACTCAGGTGCATTTTAATATATTCGAGGTCCAACCAAAAAATAACCATGTACACATGTCTGTTATTTATTTTGGCTATATCAGCCATTTTGGATTGTCAGTTTGTTTTTGACAGGATAAAAGGGTTAGTCATGTTTTGGTGAGCTCCTTGATTTTTTACTGAGTATTCAAAAAAGTGGATCAAGGAAACTGTATTAAGATTTGTGTAAAAAATGAAGCTAAAAGCGCAAGGACATTTGAAATGTTGAACCTGGCATTTGGCGAATCTACTATGAGCCGAATACAAGTTCAATTGTGGTATAACCGGTTAAAGGAAGGCCGAGAAGATGTCAATGACGATGCTGGTGCTGGTCGCCCGAGCACGTCAACAACTGATGAAAACATTAAAGCAGTGAAGAAAATGGTTTTGGGCAATCATTGAATTACTAACAGAGAGGTTGCTGATGATGTTGACACATCATTCGGCTCATGTCAAGCTATTTTTACGCATGTTTTAGGCATGAAATGTGCGGCAGCGAAGATTTTTGCAAAACTGCTAAATTTTGGGCAAAAACAACGTCGCATGGACATAGCTCAGGACCTGTTGAACGTCGTCAATGACGATCCAGATTTCCTTAAAAAGGTCATAACTGGGAACGAATCATGGGTGTAGGGCTATGACGTTGAACCCAAAGCCCAATCATTCCAGTGGAAACGTCCAGAAGAGTCAAGAACGAAAAAAGTACGCCAAGTTTGGTCAAATGTGAAGGTTTTTATCACTGTTTTCTTCGATTGCAATGGCCTAGTGCATCATGAATTCTTGCCACATGCTTGTACGGCCAATAACGAATACTACCTTGAAGTTATGTGCTGTTTGCCCGAAGCCATTCGTTAGAAACGCAAAGAATAGTGGAAAAAACAGTCACGGATTTTGCACCATGATAACGCACCAGCTCACACATCAATGCTTGTGCGTGAGTTTTTGGCCAAAAATCAAATCGTTATCATGCCTCAACCACCGTATTCATTGGACTTGGCCACCGCTGACTTTTTCGTCTTTCCAAAACCGGTGAAGACACCGATGAAAGGAAAGCGTTTGCTACGATTGAGGAGAGATCGAACGAGGAGCTGTTGGCGATACCAAAAAGCGCGATTCAGAAGTGTTTCGAGGATTGAAAAAAAACGCTGGCATTAGCGTATTATATCTAAGATGGATTACTTTGAAGGGAACAAGATAGTTATTGCTGAATAATTAAATACTTGTTATTTCTTGATCAGACCTCATATATAAGATTTTAATTTTTATTAAGGTCACCTTTATTCACATATCTTTTGCTTTAATACTCGTATCTTCTTTTATTTTCACCAACTATCAGCTATATCTTTTTATAACCATGTATAATCATATTTATTTCCATAATTTGACAAGATAAGATAACATGAAACACAAATAAAACACGGGAGTTTAATCAAGAAAAAAGAGGACAGGGGTACGACTGGTATTTGCCTCTTTAGCGATTGATTTCGTAGATTTGAAGTGTCGTTTATCTTATCCATAGTTCTGTGCCAGATTGGGGCTCGTTTGCAGTCCGAAATCTTAATCGTATTCGAAATCAGTCAACATGGTTTTTTTTGTACACACGAGTATGTATGTATGTGTATAACATGTAATTTTGTGTTTGTGTCAGATCTGGACTCGACAAAAGGATCTGAGGGGAACATACGAGTCTACAATAAACACAAGCACGGTTACTCGTATAAATTCTTGAAGTCTGCACCACTTCACCTTATTGTGTTTTCTTCAGTGTTTCTTTCATGGGTTGTTATTCCTGGTGTTTTATACACATTACCAAACAGTTCTAGTGAATTGAAAATATTTGCTTGTAAGAAATGAGAAATTTTTATTCCCATAAAATTTTCATTTCCTATCATGAATATCGGGGGAACATTGTTTTGCTATCAATATGTAGTGAGTGTATAATAGGGAAGAAGAAAATATGAATACAAAGTTGTCCATACTGATTTTTTTGCCGCAGTCGATTTAAACTAATTTTTATTTTTCTTGACTACAAAATAAAAACAGTGTGACCAATTTGTAGAAAAAAAATTTTGCTCTTACATATATTTTATTTTCTAATATAACATAAAATAACAATAACATTTAAATGCTGTTTTAAATAAATTAATAAATATTGTTAAATATATGCATACATAATTACGGCCGTATTCATAAAATATATTATATGTTTATTAAACACTTATTCGACAAATTTTCTCTAGAAATTTGCCAAATAACAGATTTTTAGTAAACAGACAATATTTTTTATGAATAAGGCCATCAGACTCAAAAAAAGAAAACTTAATTTTATTAAATAAGTAGGATGTGATTAGATACATATGTATATACCAGTTGATTTTACGTCACGTAGAAGTAGTTCATTTCTTTAATGCTGTTCTCATTATAGATCAGAAGTTATATCCGATTATATTTAAAATTTTGAAGGCGCACCTAATCTGATATTAATAGTAGTAAACGAAAACTTTTTTAAGTTAATTTACTCCTTTTATCTTTTTAAGACGTTACTTTTTATACAGAAGAACTTGTTCATGAAAGTTTGATAAAAACAGATCTTGTTCTGTAAATCAAACAATTTTGTGAAGCTAAAATCTCTTAGGTGGTCACACTGAAATATAATTTTTTGAAAATCAATTTATGTTGCTGCCATGTTCAATAGAATTCAGTAGTGCCCTACACGACTACAATTGCCGGTTGCAGCATTTGCTGTTGTAAAGTCGTGTAGTCTGCTATGGTTTTACTGATGTGAAAAATAATTAAAATTAAGTTTTATAATTAATATTCGCAAATTTGTAGCTTAAAAGGCAAAAAATGTTCAGAATTCGTCCCATTATATCACTACAAGAGGAGTTGACTCAGCAACAGCGAATAGCTCGTCGTCCTTTGCGAGATGCGTCTAATCCATTAGAGTTGCCCGATACATTGTAAGTGGGTTAAGTTTGTTTAAAGAATTTAAATCAGATTTATTCTACATTACAGGGTGAATAATAGTGAAAGGCCAAAGTAAGCGGCATGCGGCAGCGGGCGGCAACAATGTGACCCATTTACATAAAATTAGTTTTTTCATAAATAATTCATACAAAAATTTCAACATGTTGAATTTAATTTAATTTGGCAATGCCGTTAAAGGCGGCCGAGCAGCAATGTTGAATTCAATTTAACTTTTTCTTCTGCCGCTTCAATTGTCAAACCAAAAATTAAAGGAAAAAAACGTAGAGAAAATAGAAGAAAAACAATTAATTTTCTTAATTTTTTGTTTTAAAATTTTTTAGAATTAAAATTATTTATTTATTTTTGCTTTAAAAAAGTAAAAATATTTTTTTGTTTAAATTTCAGCATATACATTTTTACTTCAATTAGACGCGTTCATTTGCTTACATCAAACAAATTCAAGCGGCATATACAAAGGTTGGTTGCCGCCCATTGCCGCATGCCGCTTACATTGGCCTTTCGCTATAAATCGGCGTTTTCATACCTGTTCAATATTTTGACAGATTCTCTGCCGGAAAGAAAAAAACCATTTGGTATTCTGCCTAGCGTAAAACTAAGCGCATGCTTACGTTTTTTTTTTTGCCGAGGGTGGATACCAAAAAAGATTTTGGAAGAGATTAAGAAGCAGGAATGGCGCAATCCACTTTTTGTGAGGTGGTCTCTAAAATGTTGGATGCTTTAGAAAAAGTCTAAGAACGGATAAAATAACCGTAAAAAGAAGAAACCAGAGCTAATTGTCAGGAGCTCTACCGAATATTTGGTATGCCCGGTGTCATCGGATGTATTGATGGAACACACACATCAATATTGTAAGTCCAAATAGAAAAAACCGCCTTTATTACATAAGAAAAGAAAACCCCAGTTTGAATACCATTCTCGTAAGTATACATTACACATTTATGAACATAATAGTTTGTAATTTTATAAACATTTAACGATGTTTTAGATAAGCGATAGTACGAGTAATATGAGAATTATATTCTGTGATGCCACTTATCCGGGATTCTTCCACGATTCCTTCATATGGAATACAAGCCCGTACAGAAACCTTCACAAAACTTACAATGGGTCGGTTATTTTGCATACTCTTAAGAATCAAGTCATATTGCACACTATTTAATGATTTAGACCTAAAAATAGTATTTAGTTGAATTATATATCTATTAAAATGTAACAACTACTCACATTTTTTTTTTCTAGTACCTCAAAGAAAATAAAATTAGCAAATTGGCACAAAAAATGGGAAAAATATCTTTGAAAAATCCATTCACGATAAGGCGAATTTTTGAATGGCAGCATTTTTTCGTGCATGCCATTCACCGCTGAATTACATATCAGAAAATGGGAACACATTTTATGGGAAAAATTATTCATTCATTATTCACTTTGGGGAAATAGGAAAAAAATTTCGTGGAAAAATTATTCATGATAGGGGTGAGTATATGAATATTTTAAAAATTATTTTCAGTGAGTGACAAAAAAGGTTTCTTTTTTTCGACTTAAAAAAGGAATATCTCTGCTCTGATAGAAAAACCTTCGATACAACGATTTTTTGCATTAGTCTTACGATCTTGTCACTGTTTTTTGGCCAACGTAAGACCTAGGATACGAAGGGCATTATGGCAATGAGATTTAGTTACCTTCTCTAATAAAGACTGAACGTTTATCAGTCAACTGTAAGTTTCAAAGGGGTTTACTGACCAATAGGGTCATTACTTCTAAAATGAGGCGTGCCACATTTTGCAAAGTGGCTAGATGGGGTACTTCACAAGGAGGGGTTTTGTCTCCTCTTCTATGGAATTTAGCCCTGAGTTCGTTATTCATGGAATTCGATCCATGTTGCTTAGGACAGTGGCATATGCTGAAGATATTGCGGCTGTTGTGTCGGGTAAGTACTATCACAGCAACTAAGCTCTGCACTAGGCTTATATAGGGTGTTTTTTTAAGCCCGATAGAACTTGAAATTGTAAAAAATAACACAAAAAATTAAATTGTATTCAAAATTTTTTTTTATTCGAAAGATCAATACGTGACATTAACATTTGAAAATGATTTCGGGCATATGGGCACCGCGGCTGTTCTTGACGAAGCGCATTCTGGACGTCCAATTTTGGGCCACTTTTTCGAGCACTGCTGGCCGTATGTCACGAACAACACGAACAATGCTGGCCTCCAAGGCGTCAATTGTTGCTGGTTTATCAGCATAAACCAGTGACTTCACGTAGCCCCACAGGAAATAATCGAGAGGTGTCAAATCGCACGACCTTGGAGGCCAATTGACAGGTCCATTTCTCGAAATCAACTTATCGCCAAATTTTGATTTCAGTAAGTCGATGGTTGCGTTCGCCGTATGGCACGTAGCGCCATCCTGTTGAAACCACATCTCCTCCGGATCAATGTCATCCATATTTTCAAACAAAAAATCATTGATCATGGTGCGGTAACGATCTCCATTGACCGTAACGCGAGCTCCGGCCTCATTTTTGAAGAAATAAGGTCCGATGATGCCACCAGCATGAAAACCGCACCAAACAGTGCATTTTTCTGGATGTAATGGAGTCTGTAGGGTCTCTTGTGGATTGATCTCACTCCATATGCGGCAATTTTGCTTATTAACAAACCCGTTAAGCCAAAAATGCGCCTCATCGCTGAACACAATTTTGCGATAAAACAACGGGTCAGTTGCCAACTGACTTTCAAAGTAAATTTGGATAATTTCGTAGCGTTGTTCAAGCGTGAGTCTATTCATGATGATTTGTCAGAGTATACTGAAACAAATAAAAAAAATGTTTCATCAAAATTTAATTTTTTGTGTTACTTTTTACAATTTAAAGTTCTATCTAGCTTAAAAAGACACCCTTTAGAAGGATTGTGCAGAAATAATAGTCTAAGTGAAAATGCACGGAAAACAGAGCTTGTACTCTTCACTCGAAGATACAAAACTCCATCATTTGCTCTACCAATCATAAAAGGCGTTGAGTTCAAGCTGTACGAAATATCTGGTTATCTACCAGGATTCCAAAGTATTCTGGCAGTGGAATGTCGAGTCAAGAGCAAACAATTTAGCTATCGCCTTAAGGCCTAACTATAATGTGCATAAACTAATTTAAGCCAGCTTAAGCAACTGTGCGAATACGTATAATCAAATGTGTACAACTATAATGTGCTTAATGAAACTTTTCGTTAAGTTTCGTCTAATGTCAGTTGCTTAAGCAAAGTACGAAACTGAACGGACTTTCTGTGCGGAATCATTTGTTTTCAGGAGTTTGTGTGTGTGTTTACAAAAATTATTAAAATAAAGAAAAATTTAAACAAATAATATTGTATTTCATTTAATTGAAATGTATTTTAGCTTTTTTCAATTTTTAATTACACAAATTACCACAAATTTGTTTTTAGTTTTTGTTTGGAAATTATTGCATACAAATACTTTGTTGTCATTTTTAGTAGTTTTTATATAATCTACTTAGTAATTACACAAGTACTACGCAGTTGTGCAACAATGGGTTTAAAATCATTAAGTTCATATAAGTACATTATGGCCAACTAAAAGTCCTTTTTCATTCACTTATGCATTTGACAGACTTTTCGTTTAATTTTAGTAAAAGCTTAAGCCAATCTATGCACATTATAGTTAGGCCTTTATTCTTGGCCAGGAAGGCCACTAGGAAGACCTGGGGAATAAATTCTAGGAAGTCCTGCTGGCTATTCGACACAGTTTTAATGTATGAGGCGCTCGTGTGTTGGAGGTTGTTCGAGAAAACCACCTACTTTAAAATCGTAGAAATGATAATACGTACTTCTGCTTTATTGGTGCCTGGTGCTTCCGGCACTATGCCATCTAAAGCACGGCTTATCTTAACCTTCCGGAGAATATTGCTCACCGGCTCTATTTCCCGACAAGAGATTGTCCGTGGAAGCCATACCTCGGTTGTGATTGGCACACATCGTCAAGAGAACGTGCTGGAAATATTTACGGATGGATGGAAGTCGGGAGTTGGTGGGGGTATCCCTCTGTATGAGAGAAGGATTACTTTTAGGATGTAAGATGAGTGCAGCGTAACGCAGATGGAAATCACCGCTATACTGAGAGCAGCTAACTGCAGGATATACGGGGATGATATCCAAATTTTTACTAAGAGTAAGGATGTGTTGTGTGCACTGACATCCAAGTTGGCTCGTGAATACCGGATACCTCTAAACTAGATAGCGAGACATTCGAACCTGAAACTTTTCTGGCTACGAGGGCACAGTGAAGTGCCCGGAAATCTAGTAGCGGATGAACTGGCAAAGGCCGGTGTCCAGCTACGATAAAGAGATATAGAAGGGGTTGTTGGAAGGCCACTTGTGAGCTAAAGAAACAAGTACAGCGTCTTTTTTTCGCACCGGTCAAGACAGATAGTCTAGTGAGGATACTCGTAATTGGACTGACATGGCCCTGTAATGATAACAGAGCTATCCTCTTACTATCATCCTTAGGGCCTTACACAGACGAACGTTGCGTTCTGATGTGGTAGTCCTGACGGGACATTGTAACATAGCGGCGCAGGCGAGAAAGTTAAATCTTCCATTTAATGACTTCTGTAGAAGTTGCAGAAACGAGAAGAAAGTAGAGAGCACACATAACAATAATAGGTTGAAATCACAGCCAGAACGTTTTTCCCAAGGTGAGCACGTCAACCTGATTAGTGCCGCGATTCTCCGCAAGCAGGGGTTTTGCAAATCCCCGTTTTGCCAATTAAATATTGTTGAGGGTTTCGGAAGCCCAACACAACATTAGTCATGCGACTTCCTAGACTTTTATTTGCTATCAGAAACGAGGAAATAGCAAGCCAAACCCTGCTCCCCTGGGGAGCTCTCTGTACAGCAGTAAATTAAATATTTCACATACCAAAGTATTCGAACAAACTCAATATAAAGTTTATCAACAAATCATTACCATAAACTGCCAGTACGAATATTATTTAAAATTCTAACATTTTATTATCTGACATAATATTATTGGTTCTTATTTTGTAGTTATTGACGAAACATTTCAAGAGGAGATTAGTGGGCGCTCATTCCACCATTACCCGTATTTGTTCATGCTAAAATCTCGTAAACTAATTAGTTCAATGATTATACAATGCTAATAAAGTTAAAACCCTTATCAACATTACTCGTACAATAATATACAACTCAAAGTGTCTTTTTTCGCATATTTTATCATTTTAAGTTTTGGGCAGCCGACGGTACTATCGATAAACGAAAAGAAGAAACAACAAACGATTTGTTGCACACCTTCTATAAATTAAAGCTAATCGCAATCTAACATTTAGACGTTGGTCAACATGCTGAACAAGACGTCATTGGCATTGGCTGTAGTTTTGTTATTAAATTGTGCGTTCTCACAAGTCGAGTGCAAAACTAAATCCTGGTGGCAGACAGCGTCCTTTTATCAAATCTATCCACGTTCCTTTAAAGACTCGGACGGCGATGGTGTGGGCGATTTAAAGGGCGTTACTAGCAAGTTAGCTTATCTGAAGGAAATCGGCGTAGCAGCAACTTGGCTTTCGCCGTTTTTGAAATCTCCCATGGCTGATTTTGGTTACGATATATCAAACTTCACTGCAGTGGATCCTTTGTTTGGTACCATGGATGATTTTGAAGAACTTATGCGAAAATCCCAGGAGTTGGATGTTAAAATAATACTGGACTTTGTGCCCAATCACTCAAGCGATGAATGCGAATGGTTTATCAAATCGGCCAATAGGGATCCGGAGTATAAAGATTTTTATGTTTGGCATCCGGGTAAAATAGTCAACGGCACCCGTTCTGTTCCCAATAATTGGGTCAGTGTGTTTCGGGGATCGGCCTGGCAATGGCACGAAGGCAGGCAGGAATATTATCTGCATCAGTTTCATAGAAAACAACCAGATTTAAATTATCGCCATCCCAAAGTCAGAGAAACCATGAATGTAAGTTAAAAATTAAAACGAATAATAGGTACTCTACAATATCAGCGTCATCGGAATAATCAGTGCTTTGTTTTTTGGCCTTATCGGAGGTTTGTATAATAAATAATTTTTGCAGGTTAAGTTTTAAAGTGATCTGATGGAAAAGCGTTATTGTTTTTATTATAACTAGTGCGTCATCGTAAAGTTTGATTTATAATGTAAAAGAAAACACATAAATTTGTGTAAAGTGGAATTAAAAATTTTCACTATCAGTTAAAAGAAACAATCTATTACATATACTGTTTGAAAATGATATCATGTACGAGGTACGACCAAGAAATAGCCGTTATTTTAAATTTTTTCAAAAAGTATTTATTTATTCATCAATAATTATCTTGCCCCCTTCAAAGTAATTCCCCACAGATATTCGAGTAATACGCTTATGTCAGCGTTTTTCCAATCCTCGAAACACTTCTAAAACGCGCTTTTTGGTATCACCAACAGCTCCTGTTTCGATTTTTCTTTCATCTCCTCAATCGTAGCAAAACGTTTTCCATTCATCGGTGTCTTCAGTTTTGGAAAGAGGAAAAAGTCAGTGGCGGCCAAGTCCGGTGAATACGGTGGTTGAGGCATGATCACGATTTTGTTTTTGGCCAAAACTTCACGCACAAGCATCGATGTGTGAGCTGGTGCGTTATCATGGTGCAAAATCCATTATTGTTTTTTCCACAATTCTGTGCGTTTCTAACGAATTTCTTCGCGCAAACGGCTCATAACTTCAAGGTAGTATTCCTTATTGACCGTACAACCTTGTGGCAAGAATTCATGATGACAAGAATTCATGACCACGCCACTGCAGTCGATGAAAACAGTGAGAAAAACCTTCACATTTGACCGAACTTGACGTGCTTTTTCGGTCTTGGCTCTTCTGAACGCTTTCACTGGGATGATTGGGCTTTGGCTTCAATGTCATTGCCATACACCCATGATTCGTCACCAGTTATGACCTTTTTGAGGTAATCTAGATCGTAGTTGACGATATTGAACAGCTCCTGAGCGATGCCCATGCGACTTTGTTTTTGCTCAAAATTTAGCAGCTTTGGAAAAATCTTAACTGACGCACTTTTCATGTCTAAAATATGCGTAAAAATGAACCGATCGATATGCCAACATCATCGGCAACCTCTCTGGTAGTGATTCGATGTTGATCCATCGTTTTTTTACTGCTTCAATGTTTTCAGCGGTTGTTGACGTGTTCGGGCGACCAGGACGAGCATCTTCGTTGACATTTTCTCGTCCTTCCTTAAACCACCAGTTCTGTTCATAGAAGACTCGCCACATGCCACAGTCAACATTTCAAATGTCCTTGCGTATTTAATTTCATTTTTTACCCAAAACTTAATACAGTTTCTTTGATCCATTTTTTCGAATAGTAAAAAATCGAAGAGCTCACCAAAACATGACTAACCTTTTTATCTGGCAAAACCAAGCGGACGATCTGAAAAAATCCGAAAATCGAACATACGTAACTTACGAAATTTGGAAATAACGGTTATATTTTGATCAGACATCGTAAATATTGGTCACGTCTATACCTGAGATGGTCCAGGTTTAACTTTGGGCGAGTTGTTTAAATATAGCGACTGGTATCTCGCGAATAACACGATTAAAGTGGTTTCCAAAGCTTAAATTATAACCGACTTAATCCTTAAGACGTCAGATGCTACCTATCCCCAGAGAAAGAAGTCCAAAGGTGCGGCATCGCAAGATGTAAGTGGTCGACTTACCGTCCCAAAACGTGAAACTACGTGTTCACCGAAATAGATTCACAACAAGTCCATTGTATCATGCACTGTATTGCTCGTAGTGCCGCCCTGTTGATACCAGAGCTCATCGAGACATGGTGCTACAACGGTTACCATTACCGGTAACATTCTGATTTGCCTAATTTTCAAAGAAATTTGGACCAATAATTCCACCTGTCCATAAACACCATCATACCGTTCTTTTTAATGGATAGAACGGTAGTAGTCTTCGGATTGGTAATCAACCTAATTATAGCAGTGATTTTTATTGATGTATCCATTGGGCCAGTGAGTGCGAGTCTTTCCATGATAACTTGCCAAATGATACTGAACAAAAATGATAAACGATTTTTGATATGAATTATGCCTGTTCTATAAAAAAAATCCTATTGAAAATCAAACCTCACAATGAATCACCCAATAAAGTAACAAAAAATAACTACTTACTACCAAAATGAAATTCTTGTACTCTTTTAGAACGTTTTGCGTTTTTGGTTGCAAAAGGGTGTTCATGGTTTTCGTGTTGACGCCATTTATCATGCCTTCGAAATTGCTCCAGATGCTGATGGGAATTATCCAGACGAGCCGCTAAATGGCTGGACTAATGATCCCGATGATTATGGTTATTGCAAACATATTTACACAGTGGATCAGCCAGAAACCCCGCATTTGGTTTATGAGTGGCGTCAAGTGTTGCAGGACTATCAAAATCAACATGGTGGAGTTGAAAGGTAAATTAGTCATCTCTTTGGGATAATTAGAAAATATTTTTTATATTAATTTCTCTTACATCTAAATACAGGATTCTAATGGTGGAAACTTGGTCTCCTATTGAAATAGTTATGGACTATTATGGCAACGCCACTGCGGAAGGTTCTCAAATACCCTTTAATTTTCAGCTGATCAGTTATTTGTACAACAGCTCGGATGCCTATCATTATGCTCACTTGATAAATGAGTGGTTGGGTAAAATGCCAAATGGTCGCACGGCCAATTGGGTGATTGGTAATCATGATAAAAATCGTGTAGGTTCACGTTTTGGTGCCGATCGTATTGATATGTTCAATATGTTGCTTTTAACCTTGCCCGGTTGTAGCGTTACCTATAATGGTGAAGAGATTGGCATGACAGATGTTTGGATTTCCTGGCAAGAAACTGTAGATCCGCAAGCCTGTAATGGCGCCGAACAGGGTTACGAGTATCGTTCTCGCGATCCAGCACGAACACCTTTCCAATGGAATGATGAAATGAATGCTGGCTTCTCTATCGCCAATGAAACCTGGCTGCCAGTGAGCCCACGATATGAGACCGAAAATCTAATGCGTCAAAGAGGCATGCCATTGAGTCATGTTAATATATTCAAGCAATTAATATCTCTAAGATTAGAGAACACTTTGCGAAATGGTGCTACTGTTGTTAAAGCTATAAATCATGACGTCTTAGCTGTAAAGCGGTGAGTAGTTGATTAAAAATATTTTTGGACTTTGAATATTACTTTTGTGTGATTCTGAACTTTAAACCCGCATGATTTGTGTTTCATTTAAATTTTTAAACTCATTTATCGCATGTGAAAATTCCTCATGGAAATTCCAGTTACACACAAACAATAACATTTGATATGATTTCTCAGACTAGTCGTAAAATAAAACAGAATTTATTGAACTCAGTTTGAACAAGATAAATGAGAGACAGAGAAATCTTTAATCTCTTTGTTTATGTTTAATTTTTTATCGCTGGGCACGGTTGCCACATTTGACGATATATCGTCATTTTGATGATTTTGGGTGCTGAAAATAACATATTGACGATTTGATGATATATATAATCTGTCTTTGACGGTTTTTGTAGATCACATTTTTGCTGTCATATGTTTCAAGCCATTTTGGTTTTACAGCTAAATACATACTTCCGTTTTATACCCTTCACAAAAATATTAAGGGTATGTAAGTATAAGTTTGTGATTCTATTTGTAATTTCTACAATTTCCATTCAAGTTTACATACTCTGAATGAAAATTCGATTAAGCGATGTCTGTCTGTCCCCCGTTGAAATACTGTTTCGGAAAAAACACTAGACTGATAAACTTTTTTCTTTCGGCATTCAATTACACCGTCAATTCATGGGTCTGCTATTCATACTCAATAATATCGGTTCGCGTATAGCTAAAATATATCCAAAATTCCGGAAAAAAATTAATTTTTTAAATTTTGTATGAAGTTTTTTGAAAAAAAAAAAAATTGTTTGTTCTGCTTTAGACTTGACACGATTAGCATGGCGATTAAGAGGCAAACAAAAAATTTCCCCCATATCGGTCCATATAGCCTAAACCGATTTTTTTAATGAAAATGTCGCGTATGCGAACTTAAAAAATTTTTGCTTAAAAACAGTTCTGGTAATATAAGGAGGATACTTATATAAAAAAATTAAAATTTTCGATATCGGTCCATATATCCCCGAGGAGATATAAACTAAACCGATTTTTCCATGATTTTTTTTTTCTTAAAAGCAGTTTTGATAGGTAGGTTACTAAAATACGGAAAATGAAAATTTCCGTTATCGGTCCATACTCGTATATACCCAATATTGATTATAGCCTAAAATTATGTTTTCATGAAAAAAATTTTTTTTGCTTTAAAGCTGTTCTGGTTATAGAAGAAGGCTACCAAAATTCCGGAAATGAAAATTTTCCCTTTTCGGTCCATATATACCCGAGATATAGCCTAAAACGAGGTTTGCCAAGAAAGATTACCTTTTTGGCATGGCAATTACAAGGCAAAAAATATTTTCCTCGATACCCGACCATATGGTGTAGTGGTTTGTCTATCATACTGATGTCCGTATTTTCTATATATATACATATGTATGTTTATTATTAAATTCGTATGAAACCAAATTGCACCGGGATAGATAGCAAGATGTGTACACGTGTTTCTTTTTTTTTACCGTTTTCGGTATTTTCAATGTACATATGTTTATTATTAATTTCGTATGAAACCAAACTGCACTGAATTCGCCTTTCCGCTTGCATTTACCTGTAAAAATTCGCCTTGATATAAGATGAAGTTGTTTGTGTATTTTTCATTGCTAGTGCTGAGCGCAGTATGTGCGTATTAAAGAGCACAGCCCTCTAGCTAAGCGCTTTTACAAAAACAATTGAGCATCAAGCGCATAGGCCTGGGCATGACTGCACTAGGCACTGATTAGTTTTAACTAATTTAATTCCAACATTTTAAATGCTGTAATAGAGTGTTTTAGTCTTTCGTGTTGTTATTGTTAAAGTTAAACCTCCACAAACACTACTTCCTCTTTCCTCCTCATCATAACCTATTTTCTTAGTTGCAGTATAATGCACTGTCCAAGATAAAAATATATTTAAAATTTTTTTTTTTTTTTTTTTTTTTGTCATTCATTTATTTATTGAATCTTCAAAATATGAACTAACAATAAGTATTCAAATCTTAATACTAAATATAAAAGTTATTTAAGTCCAGCCACTGCTAGACAAAAGAGTTTCATTTCGCGCGAATAATATCGGTAGAATCACCTATTTAACGTTCTGATGGTGGCCAGGGTATCCCTTTTCTCAACCGAGAGTGGCCGCCAAAATTAAGTATGTTGCGTGCAAGAGGATTTGGGTGAAGTTCCAGTTTACTGATATACCTTGTGGCATACTTAGAGAACTCGTCAGTTACCAGCGGAACACACAGATCGTTGTGAATTCGTGAGTTTCTTACGTACCATGGAGCTGCAGTAATCGTACGAAGATTTGGTTTTGTCGTCTTTGAATTTTTTCAATGTTAGATGTTGAGGCGGTTCCCCATAATTGAACTCCATAGCACCATATAGGCTTTAAAATTACGTTATATAACAAAAGTTTGCAGTCCAACTTCAATGTCGAATTTCTGCCCATAAGCCAATTTAGTTGCGCTGCTTTTAATTTCAACTGAGTGACTTTTGCATCAATGTTAGGCTTCCAGGTTAGCCTACGGTCGAGGTAAATACCAAGGTATTTAACTTCATTATGCTGCGGAATAGGTGTATTGTTAATTTGGAGAGCCGAACATGTTTGCTTACGCAGTGTGAATGTAACGTGGGTACATTTTTGTTCATTAACTTTTATTTTCCAAAGTTTCAACCATTTCTCTAATATTGAAATATACTGCTGCAAATTTCGTGAAGCTTCTTGATGGTTTACATGAACGCTAAAAAAAGCTGTGTCATCTGCAAAAGTTGAAGTATGGATTTCGGATCTCGTTGGCATGTCAGATGCGTAAATCAAATATAGAGTGGGTCCTAGGATGCTACCTTGGGGAACTCCTGCTCCGATTGACTGTGAGAGACTTGTAAAGTCACCTTCTTTGATAACAAATTTCCGCTCGTATAAGTAGCTTTCCAGAAGCTTGTGAGTGTTTGCCGGCAAGTTCAACTTTATTTTGTGCATCAGTCCGTCGTGCCACACTTTATCAAAAGCTTGAGAAATGTCGATGAATAGAGCTGAACAGTACTTTTTGTCTTCAAAAGTCTGTCTTATGACATTGACTAGCCTATGTGTTTGTTCTATGGTGTTATGTTTAGCCCGAAAGCCAAATTGATGATCAGGGATACATCCCACATCATTAAGTATTGGAGACAACTTCGCCATTAACAATTTTTCGAACAGTTTTGAAATTGTTGGTAGTAGACTTATTGGTCTATATGACTCTACTTTAGTCGGATCCTTCCCTGGCTTGGGTATCATAGTAATCATAGAGACCTTCCACTCTGCAGGATAATACTCAAGGCGTAAAATAGCGTTAAAAATAAAAAGTAGAACTCTTCTAGCTACACGAGGTAACTGTTCAAGCATTTTACCAGTAATTTGATCTATACCTGGAGCTTTCCTGGGGTTTATGTTATTGATAACGTTTTCGACATCTTGAAAGTTAAGTCTCAAAGACACAGGCTGTCTAACAGCATACGGCGGAAATTCTACTGCAGCATCCGCTGAATCATTTGTCGAAAAAACATTTCTCAAATGATCAACGTACACCATCCCCTTTTCGGAATCGCTTCGTGCCCAGTCGCCAGTTGAAGTTCGCAAAGGTGGCTTACCTATTACGGGTCTTTTCAGACCTTTTGTCGCTTTCCACAGAGAATAGTCAGATTGCGGGGTACCATCCAAGCTTTCCAAATATGTTTTAAGGGAAGATATTCTCTGGATTTCAAGCAGATTTCTTAGTCGAGTTACGCATTCCCGTAGCCTAGTTTTAAGCTGGGGAGACCTGCGAGTTTGCCACTCTCTTCTGACTCTTCTTTTTTCTGACAGAAGTTGTTCAATTTCAGCCGAATAAGTTCTATTGTTCTCATTTCTGTGTCTTATATGACTAGTGGTAGCATGCTGTACGGCCAGTTTGAGGTTTTCAGAAAAATCGTTAATTGACGCATCAATATCCTCAGGTGTTCTCAAGGCGATATTTTCACTACAATGTGTACTCAAAAATTTTTTGTATTTTAGCCAATTAACTCTATTGACGGTCAACGGGGAGCCAACCTCTTGGGGGAACGAAACAGAGATTATAGTGGGTGAGTGATCTGATGACAAATCTAATGAAGGCTCCACTTGCATCCACTCTAAAGGAAAATTTTTCGCAACTCCAAAATCTATAACATCAGGGATCTTTCGTCGGTCTGACGGCCAATAAGTGGGGTGTCCGCTTGAAACCACATCTAAGCCCATTTTGGAAACGGTGTCAAAAAGCACACGGCCTTTCGAGGTAATTAAACGTGATCCCCAAAAAGTGTGTTTAGCGTTATAGTCGCCGGCCGCTAAAAATCGAGAACCAAGCGATTTGAAAAAATTTGAATATTGGCTTTCTGTTATTGAAAATCGTGGTGGTGAGTAAATCGAGGATATAACGATTTTTTCATGAAAATAATCAAGGCATATATTTGTAGCTTGGAGATATTCCTCACGTGTCCCGTTCATTAGATAATGCTTAATTCTGGTCTTTATCAAAATTGCCGAACCGCCGCAAGATCTTCCACGGGGATCTTTTGTGTCATATAATGTGTAGCCATTAATTTTGAAATAACTGTTGGTTGTCAAATGGGTTTCAGCAATCATCATTATATCGATCTGCTTTTCCATAAGGAAGTGCTCAAGTTCATTTTTATGTTGGCGAATGCCGTTTGCGTTCCAGAAACATATTTTTAACCAATTCATTTTGTTAAAATTGCCTGAAAAATGGTGGATTGCATTTTCAGCATTTCCTGCATCATGTTTGTCATGGACACCGTAAATGTATTTATAGATTGAACAAGAGTCTGCAGAGTTGCCTCAAGATTGCTAAAATGTTGGTCGGAGTTTTGAGGCTTGGGCTCCTGATTCAAATTTGGTTTATCGGATTTTACCACATTCGCATAAGAAATTTGTTGGGGGTTTTGCACGTGTATATGGCTGGTTGGCTGGCGTACCTGGGGAAAATTGGTTGTTGAAATGGTGTTTGACTGCTGGGGTGGCATATTTAAAATCAATGGCTTATTTGTCATTGACCGCTTAAAATGAGTATAGACAGGGCAACCTCTATAATTTGCAGTGTGGTTACCTCCACAGTTACTGCATTTTTTAACACTTGCGTCGGCCTTTGGCTTATTGCACTGAGTTGTGCCGTGAAGTTCGCCACATACAACACAAACAGCGGGCAACTTACAGTAAGCCTTTGTGTGGCCAAATTCTTGGCAGTTTAGGCACTGAACGGGTCCTGAACGCTTATGTGGCTCCTCAACGGTAACCTTACGATGCAGAAGAAATTTAAGGTTATAAATAGGGTGAATTTCACCTTTTTTCAGGACAACATCCCTGGGTTCTAGTTCAACCCTAAACATGGGTTGAGGGATCTTTTCACGGTTCCTGATATTTACTACGGTTTTTATTTTAAAACCTTTATCTTCCAATCCGGTTTTAACGTCATCAATATCTACGCAAGGGTCAATACCTTTAATAACAACCTGAAGGCCTTTAGCACTTTTAAGTTGATAAGTATAAAAAGATCTTTTTTCTTTTTCCAGAGCGGCAGAAAGTTTTCGGTAATCGTTTTTGCAGTTGACTTGGATTTTTGTTTCACTTATTTGTCCGTGCTTCACTGATGTTACGTTGAAGGTGTCTTTACCAATTGCCGAAATAAGTGCTTTTACCAACTCATTAGATGTAGGTTCTCTCAAGTATATTGGTGGCGGTTTAAATGTTTTTTTTTGATGCAGTTGGCTCGTCAGTCTGAAGGATAGCAAACCTATTACTATCCGTTGTCGCAGAGGTAATATCGCCCTTAGACATTTTTGGTTGCGATGATATTTGCGCGGATTTAGGGCTTCGCTGACGTTTAACCACGGTTATATACCTATCCATACCCACTTGAGTTTTCGGTTTATCAACAATAGCTAAACTGGAAGATGGTATGTCATCTGTTGTAGCAGCAATGTTTGGCGAACACGAACGCGTGCGTTTTTTATCTCTTAGAGACAGAAGATTATCCAATGATTTTTTAAGTGATTCTTCCTCAGAGATCCAGAGGTTTTTTCTAATGGAGCTAAGCTCCCTCACAGAATTGCATCTAATAGGTACACTCATGCAATTTTTGTTTTTTTATTTATATTTTTTTAATTTAAAAGTATGTAAAAATAATTGTCACAAAGTTTTTCTTTTGTATAAATTTGCTCTTCTACTTATTGCGGTTTTGCAAGCAAACAAAACTTTAGTGTATAGTTTTTTTCCCACTGGGTAGGTTATCTTCACGCACAATAACAACAACAACAATGCACTGCCACCGCACTTGTTTTATTGAAATTGATTTTATTGTTTAGTTAATGAAATGTAAGGAATTTATTTTCCCGTTGTTTTTTTAAAATAATTTGTTATTGTTTTTACAATTTAATACAATATATTATTGTTTTTATATGTAAGTTTGAAAATATGTTAGCACAATGATTTTTTGGCTTGTTTTTTTTTTTTTGTTCACTTTTTAAAAACACGACCGCGCGGTTGAAGAATCACAGAGTGAATGATATTCAATCAAACAAAAAACACTCTTTGCAGACTTCATGAAATGCATTCAAACACACAATTAATACAATATTTGATAAGCTTTCTCGTTGCCCTCAAAAAGTAACAAATCAAACAAAAAACACTCTTATATTTAAAAATGTATAACCGAGCATAGTTAGTTCAAATTTGTAATATATACTATATATTTAAGTGACTATTGTGAAGGACATTTTAGGTTCGTTCCAGCCGAATATACTACACTTGTTTAAGTTGATTTATGTAGGAAATGAAAATAATACTCGCATTTATGGTTCGAAAATAATACTGAAATGTTATTTCACATGTACTTGGGATATATTTACTGTATACGTTAGAGATGTATTTTATATATCATATATGATAAGCGCTTAAAAAAAATTTAAGCTAAAAATTTTTATGTAAAATAGCGTACGCAATATTATAAAAGAAAAAAGTGTATTTTTTTTTCTGACATAATGTAAAAGGTTTCTAATATCTTCGTAGAATTCGAAAGGCGAGAAATTTAATCCGAATTAAAGCAAGGAAGCCTATCATACTTGGAAAATTTATTTAATCATATAAATATGAAAATGCTAGATTTTTGGAATAAAGCATCTTTCTTTGACTAAGTTTATAGCAAAAATATTAGTATTATCGTCTTCTGAAAATGTGTAAGTTTGTATCCAGGTACATGAAACTTAACAAAACCTAAGCTACAAATTAGTTGTAAAGACCATTTTTGGAAAAAATGTTGTATACTAAAGACTAATTGTATTTAAAACTTTGCAACTGTGGTTGTTATGACTTACATATGCCCGATTTAACAACATCGTTTAGTATAATAATAGTACTTTTTATTAAATTAAATATTATTTAAAAAATATACGTCACAAAAATTAATGAATGTTATACTTATGAAATTAACTTAATGTTTGTATGGGTATATATTTTTTGTTATTTTCTGTAGTTTTTTATTAAAGGCAAGCATGACTTGCCTTGTTATACTTTATCCTGTTGAAATAAATCTATATTGAAAACTAATTAATTTTAATAGCTGCCGATTTTTTTACGATTTGCAATATTCATATTGACGATTTATTCCGCCGAATTTGATGATTTTAAATCAGATTTATCTAGCATCTACATATGTCGCTGGGTCTTAATTCCTAAACAAAAGCTGTAACCTTCAAAGTACACTCACTCATACGTAGTAACTAACAGTCACATAATTGTATTATCTCATCTGATTTATTCTGGTATCTCTCCAAAACTCTTGGTTTTATTTAAACGTCATCTTTTTATCACTTTGTACTTTGAACCACAGTTTGTTGTTATTGTAAACAAAGAGGCTTGATAAAATTCAAAAAAAGAGAATAATCGTTTTGTAAACATTTTTTTTTCAACTAACTTGAATATTTTAATTTCAAATTATATATGTAATTAAAAAAATAAATATCTCTGGGTAACTTGAATTGCTACATACATACAAAACAAAAAAAAAACATACAAAGCGAAAAAAATATAATTATAATTATAATAACTGGTTTAGGGGCAGGAATCTGCACAAAGAACAATAACAAAAAATTGAATTGTTACAGCGTTGCCGATTACTGTGTGATTATTCAAACATAAAAATCAACATTTTCAGATAATTTGCCTGCAATAACAGATATTTCCATGCTATATCATACGAGTAGTAATTGTTGATCCCATCTATCATCCCTGCTTTTAATCGAAAATTGTCTACATGAGTAGGTACATAAGAGGGCTGATCAAAAAATAACAGTATAAATATAATAGCATATACAGTCACTCACATTTAAAGTCGGGCAGACGCATGAAAAAACTTTAAGTTCCAATATTTATAAGCTGACGCAAGAAAAAGTCGTTTTAATTTTGTTTATTTTATCACAAAAGTTCTTTTATTTAAAAACAACAAAAACAATTTATTCCAAGTTCTTTTATTAAATGTATACGAAGGCTTAACTTAAATAAGGTCACTTTTCAGTCTCACATTTAAAGTCGGGCAATTAATAAAAAATTAGCATTATGTGAACATAACGCAAAATTAATATTTTGTAGATCCACCTTCTTGGGTTTCAACAGCTTGTAAGCGGTTAGGCAAAGATTCCACTAATTTTTTGCAAACCTCAGGACTTATATTATTCCACTCTTCCTGTAAGGCATTCTTTAGTTGTGGAATTGACGTACACTGCCTGCCCTGCATCCGGCGGCCTAATTCGTCCCACAAATGTTGAATAACATTGAGGTCCGGACTTTGTGCAGGGGTTTTAATGACCTTCGGACAGTTATAGAGCAGCAAATTCTTTACATCATATGCTGAATGTTTAGGATCATTGTCCTGGTAAAATTGGAAATTAGTTTCAATGCCGAGTTTTTTACGCTTTCTTTTAAATTTTTTCTCAAAATATTTAAATAAACATTCTTATTCATAACACCGTCAATGAAATGCAAATTTCCAACGCCTGAGGCTGCCATGCATCCCCAAACCATAACCGATCCACCACCGTGCTTTACTGTTTTTCTTAAATTCTTGCCTTCCATCTCTTTGTTTGGATTGCGCCATACTTTGCCTCTTCCATCGCACCCAAATAAGTTAAATTTACTTTCGTCAGTAAACAATACCTAAATATCAATAATAAGCCAAATTAAATTTTTATGTTTGTGCCAACTTACGGTACTCCAGAAATCAAAATCTTTGGTCATATATTGACGAGGTTTTTTCCGTGCCACTCGGCCATGAAAGTCATTCTTGCGAAGAAGTGTTCTTATTGTTTCTGGGTTTACCTCCGTCTCAGAAGCTTCCTTGACCATTGCTGTCAGTTTTGGAGCAGAAATAAAAGGATTTTTCTTCACCTGTTTTAAAATCATGTTCTCATCTCTGGGTGAAAGCTTTCTTGCTCGGGCTCCGCGTTTTTTATTTGCTACCAAACCACTTTCTTTATACCTAGAAATGATATCATGCACTGTAGATTTGCTTTTTTTATCAAATTAGATATTTCCCTTTCAGATTTTCTATCTAAGTACAACTCAATTATTATTTTCCGTTCTTCGAAGGTGGATTGTTTAATTTTGCGCGGCATTTTTCAAAAAACTTTTATAATCTTCACTGATCGAATGATTGTGTAAGAAGAAATAATTGTTTTGGAGACAAAAGAAGAAAAAAGTGGAAATAACGGTATATTTCACTTTTTCACTGTACAAAACAGTGCCCGACTTTCAATGTGAGAGAGAGAATTTACTTTTTCTCATTTTGTTATTCGTATGTATTTTATAACGGGACTTAAAATAAAATTTCTATGGTTTTTCTATTAATAAGAGTTTTTATGATAAAACAAAAAAAAAAGTTAAACGCATCATCTTTCATCAAAACATAAATATTAAGATCATAAATTTTCGACAATGTTTGCCCGACTTTAAATGTGAGTGACTGTATATATAAAAATAGCATAGTCACCCATGAACGTCACCAGCTATGACCTCTTTGAGGAAATCTGGGTCGTCGTTGACGATGCTCAACAGCTCCTAAGCGATATACTATTGTAACAGTAGTATTTGAAAGGGAAAACGACGAAAGAGACAAAAGAAAAGCTCGACAAACATTACGATGAGTACGCCCCATCAGATTACATGGTAAAATATTACCTCTATTCACAGTCTCGTGCAAATGGTATTTCATCATTGCATTTGCAAAAAGGTTTAGCATATTTTTACTCTACACTAACAAAATACACAGCAATACACTTGCTGGTCTTATGTGTATATGCAATACTTAAAACCTATAGTTTTTATTTGCTCTGCTTATGCACAAGTTAATTGCAAATCGACAGCTGACAATCTGCGGTCCAAGCCAGTTAATTCGTAATCGCCGCTTAGTTGTCGTCGCTCATCCCGCATTCAAATAACACCAATCAATGTCTTTATCAAGCTTAAAACCGCTTTTTCTATAAAAAAAAGTCCATTAACTGTTCCTTAAAGCTTTTTTTGGCATATTTATTTTTGACCAAAATTATTTTCTACTCTAATTATCAATCAGCTGTGAATTTCGTGCTTTGCAAAAAATAGTGCAAACTTAACCAACAGAGGTGGTTCACAATTGATAGCATATATTTGCAATTGCATAATTTTGCAATCATAAATGCACAAGATTGGGAATAGAGCTATTGTATTGCTGAATTTAAACGCGGCCGAACAAGCAACATCAACAAGAAGCTCAAACAATTTACTTACTGGATAAAATAGCAAGAACATCTTCGATATCACAGCGGTGTTTGGACATGAGAAAGCGTAATCCCGTTGATTTTTGGCGTTGATTAATAACTATTGATGAAACGTGGGTTCACCACTACGCACCTGAAACCAAAAATCAATCGAAACAATGGGTGGAAGTGCTCCGAAGTAGGCGAAGACAGTGAAATCGATTGGCAAGGTTGTGGCCACTGTATTTAGAGATGCACATGGAACAGTTGAATATCCTGAAAAAGGATCCACATTATCGTGGATCCTTTGTGCATTATCGTGCATAATTACATCAATCGATTGATGTAATGAAGAAAATGCGACCACATTTAAAGAAGAAATAAGTGCTCTTTCTTCAAGGCAATGCACCGATTCACACCTTAAAGTGTATATTTAGCTCCTAGTGACTTTTTCCTATTTCCAAACTTAAAAAAGTAGTTAGCAGGAAAAATATTCATCACAAACTAAGAAGTGATTACCGAAACTATCACGTATTTTGAGAGGTTCCCCAATTCGTATTACTCAGATGGTATAAAAAAGTTGGAATATTGTCTTGCTAAGTGTATTGAGCTAAAAGGATACTACGTTCAGAAATAAATGGTTTCAGAAAAAAATGTTGCTTTCCTACCTAAGGTAGCTTCAATATCAATCCGCCCTCACATATATACCTATAGCATGAACAAAATGGTTTGCCTTTTTTTAATTTAATTCATTTCCTATCAAATATTTTTAATTTGTAAACAAATTTGTTAAAAAATTTACTGAAATGGTCTAATGTTTTCATTTTCCAGCTTCCTCTACAATGACTACACCTACATTACTTTGATGAACATCTTCGACTCCATGCAAACTATCAATTTAAATGAAGTTTTTCCAGATTTAACTCCTGACCTCGAATATGTTGTAATAACGGATAAATCCATTAGAAGGAAAGGGTAAGATTTAAGTTGAAAAATATGTACTTTTAAAAATCTTATATATAACATTTTTCTAGTGACAAGGTTCCCAGCAAAAAAGTGATATTATTGCCAAAAGAAGCTGTTGTGCTCAAGTCAAGCAAGGAAGCATAAAGAAATACTTTGTTAGCTTGTTAACGAATATACTTATAGTCAAAATAACATACCTACATATCATATTGTATCTACATATTTATATACAATATATGGTGTACAAATGAGCCATAGGGCTAAAAAGCCAAACTTTATATTATCAAAAAAGAATTTAAAAAAATTAGTCGAGAAGCCTAATGGCGTTTTGCTTTCTTTATAAAAAAATTTAATATAAATTTAGGTAATATTAGGTGTGTTCATTTACTAAACATTTTCACAAATTTGTAACAATTGTTACTAGAAAGCGTCCATTAACCCAAAAAATTTGCAACGAGAGAGCGTCAAAAGAGCGAAACAAATTGAGAGACAGACAAGTTTTTACAAGTAAAATTTTTACTTGCAATAATTATTGAAACAGCTGTTTTGCGTTTGTGTTTACAAAACAATATTTCTAAATTAAGTTAAAAATAAAAATATTTTGGAAAATTTAAGATATTGTAAGCGTATGTAAACTTTTAAAACGATAAAAAGTATTAAAAAGGTAAAAAATTTATTTTTGTGTAACTTAGGAACAACAGAGGTAAAATAAGACGTATAATGGCAATCAGTGCACATCAGTGGCAAAGGATGATCCGGCAAATTTATTTGCTTGGATTTGTTTAAAACTTTTAGGAGAGCAATTAAATTGACAATTTTTCAAGTTTTAAGCTCTGAAATGTTTTTGTTTCTTTCATTTTTACAGACCGGCTGTTATTTTTAGTATTATAAATATTATGAGTACCTAGCTACTCGGTACTTTACACTTTGAAATTAATTTGAAATAAGGATGCTGTGTATGCAAGCTGTTATAACGTATAAAGCGCCCCATACACGTTTCAATTCAATTTAATTGATTCTTGGCCACACACTTCATAAACTGAATTGAAATATTTCCATTCAACTATCAGATTCAATTAAAGACTATTTTAAAAATTATTAACGGTCTCCTCGCAAAAAGAAAACTACAAATATAAGTTTTGACGGATGATCAAGAGACTCGAACACACACAGTACAATGGAATTGAGAGACTTACTAACCAACTTGAAAAAATCAAAATCTTTTGATTTTGCTTCAACCAACTCGACAACTGCAAACTAATCAATTCAAATAGCCTTGATTTGCACAACTCAGTTACGAATTGAATTGAAACATGTATGGGGTGCTAATTAAAAATAGATATTTTATTCAAAAGTAGCTAATCACCCTTATAGTGCTTAGCGTATTTCGACTATGCCTAGTACTAGATTAAATAAATTTGTAAAACTTTTTATTATTTAGTCAAGACAATGCTGAATATAAATGACCATAATCATATTATTTTTATTATAATATACATATATGTATAATTTGTCCAAAAGATATAAGGGTAGTTATTAAGTACTTATATATACCTATACACAACAACACTACTCTAACTTGCAAATTTTTGCTAGTAAAGTGTTTATTTACTTCTTCACATTTTTGAGAGCAATTTTGAAAAATTTCTTGTTACTCTCTCGTTGCTAATTTTTACTAGTAAAGTATATGAACACACCTATTATCTTAAGGCTACACCCAAGCAAAGACAATAAATATATATTTATTGTCTTTGACCCAAGACTAGCTCATAACAACAAGTGAACTTGTCACTAATATGACACACATACATATACATACTTATGTACCAGAGAACTTCAAAATGTTGGTTTTTCTTGATTTTATTCAGCACAAAATTTTTTGTTCATTTTAAAGATTAACGAAAGATTCAGTGATGATTAAAACTCATTTTCATTCTGCTGCAAACATCAAATTCTGATTATGAATAGAATTAACAAAAGCATTTTATGAACCAGTTCGCACAGGCAATTTAATGGCTTGCAGTATATTTATCGTGCGTGCCTAAGCGATCTTATTTTCATGAACTCATACAACATGTATCTAAATCTTATTCTCATTAACTCATACAACATGTTTGCACTGAACGCCCGAGTGGCTTGAGCAATGTGATATACCAACAATGCAAAGACCATAAAGTTTAATCAGTTGCAAAAAAAGGATTATCTTTTGTTTGTTTCTTTATTTTTAAACATGTGTGCGATTAATGGATCAAATGTATAAGTGTTTTATTATAAGCCACTGTAAAGGAGAACAAATAAAACACAACTAAAACAAGTAAGAGTGTAGTATATTCGGCTGGGACGAATCTAAAATACCCTTCACGATAGTCACGAATATGTATAGTATATTAAAAATGTGACCTAAATATGCTCGGTTATATATGAACCGATATCGGATTTTTCTATTTTCTGTAATTTAGTAACCTTCTTTTATAACGAGAATTGCTTTCCAGCAAAAAAAAAAAATTTTTTAATGGAAAAATCGGTTCAGGCTATATCTCGGGTATATATGGACCGATATCGAAAATTTTAATTTTCCATATTTATATAACCTTATATCATTACCAGAACTGCTTTTGAGCACAACAAATTGTTTAAGTTCGCTTACGCGATATTTTCATGAAAAACCCGATTTAGGCTATATCTCGGGTATATATGGACCGATATCAGAAATTTTAATTTTCGTAACCTTCTTTTATAACAAGAACTGCTTTTCAGTAAAAAAAAATGTTATTGGAAAAATCGGTTCAGGCTATATCTCGAGTATATATGGACCGATATCGGATTTTTTCTTTTTCCATATTTATATAACCTTATTTCATTACCAGAACTGCTTTTGAGCACAAAAAAGTTGTTTACTCGGCATTTTCATCAAAAAACCTGTTAAGCTATATATCGGGTATATGTATATGAACCGATATCGGAAATTTTAATTTTCCATATTTATATAACCTTATTTAATTACCAGAACTGCTTTAAGGCGAAAAAATTGTTTAAGTTCGCTTACGCGGCATTTTCATGAAAACCCCGGTTTAGGCTATATCTCGGGTATATATGGACCGATATCGGAAATTTTTATCTTCCATATTTATATAACCTCATCTTATTACCAGAACTGTTTTAAGCAAAAAAAAGTTGTTTAAGTTCGCTTACGCGACATTTTCATGAAAAACCCGGTTTGCGCTATATCTCGGGTATATATGGACCGATATCGGAAATTTTCATTTTTCATACCTATATAACCTTATTTCATTACCAGAACTGCTTTAAGGTGAAAAAAGTTGTTTAAGTTCGCTTACGCGACATTTTCATGAAAAACCCGGTTTGGGCTATATCTCGGGTATATATGGACCGATATCGGAAATTTTCATTTTCCATATTTATATAACCTTATTTAATTACCAGAACTGCTTTAAGGCGAAAAAATTGTTTAAGTTCGCTTACGCGGCATTTTCATGAAAACCCCGGTTTAGGCTATATCTCGGGTATATATGGACCGATATCGGAAATTTTTATCTTCCATATTTATATAAACTGATCTTATTACCAGAACTGTTTTTAATAAAAAAAAAGTTGTTAAAGTTCGCTTACGCGACATTTTCATGAAAAACCCGGTTTGGACTATATCTCGGGTATATATAGAACGATATCGAAAATTTTCATTTTCCATACTTATACAGCCTTATTTTATTACCAAAACTACTTTTAAGCAAAAAAAGTTGTTTAAGTTCGCTTACGCGGCAATTTCATGAAAACCACGTTCCAGGCTATATCTGCGGTATATATGAACCGATATCGGAAATTTTCATTTTTCATATTTATATAACCTTATTTTGTTACCAGAACCGCTTTTAAGCAAAAAAAGTTGTTTAATTTCGCTGACGCGGCATTTTCATGAAAAACCCGTTCTAGGCTATATCTCGGGTATATATGGACCGATATCGGAAATTTTCATTTTTCATATATATGTAACCTAATTTCATTACCAGAACTGCTTTTGAGCACAAAAAAAGTTGTTTAAGTTCGCTTACGCGGCATTTTCATGAAAAATCTGGTTTGGGCTATATCTCGGGTATATATGGACCGATATCGAAAATTTTCATTTTTCATATTTATATGACCCTATTTCATTACCAGAACTGCTTTTGAGCACAAAAAAGTTGTTTAAGTTCGCTTACGCGACATTTTCATGAAAACCCCGATTTGGGCTATATCTCGGGTATATATGGACCGATATCGAAAATTTTCATTTTTCATATTTATATGACCCTATTTCATTACCAGAACTGCTTTTGAGCACAAAAAAGTTGTTTAAGTTCGCTTACGCGACATTTTCATGAAAAACCCGGTCTAGGCTATATCTCGGGTATATATGGACCGATATCGGAAAGTCTCATTTTCCATATTTATGTAACCTAATTTCATTACCAGAACTGCTTTTGAGCACAAAAAAATTGTTTAAGTTCGCTTACGCGGCATTTTCATGAAAACCCCGGTCTAGGCTATATCTCGGGTATATATGGACCGATATCGAAGATGTTCATTTTTCATATTTATATGACCCTATTTTATTACCAGAGCTGCTTTTGAGCACAAAAAAGTTGTTTAAGTTTGCTCACGCGACATTTTCATGAAAAACCCGGATTGGGCTATATCTCGGGTATATATGGACCGATATCGGAAATTTTCATTTTCCATATTTATGTAACCTAATTTTATTACCAGAACTGCTTTTGAGCAAAAAAAAGTTATTTAGCTTCGCCTATGCGACATTTTCATTAAAAATCCGATTTGGGCTATATCTCGGGTATATATGGACCGATATCTGAAAAAAATTTTTTTGCCTTTTAGTCACCATGCTTAACAAGTGTGTGAAGTTTGAAGCAAAACGAACAACTTTTGTTTTCAAAAATTTTCATACAAAACTGAAAAAAAAAAATGGCTTTTTTCGGAATTTTGAATATATCTCAGCTATACGTGGACCGATATTACTGAATTTCAATAGCAAACCCATGAATCGATGGGGTAAAAGAATGGTGAAAGAAAAAAGTTTCTAAGTCTAATGGTTTTCTCAGAAACGGTATTTCAACAGCGGACAGACGGACAGACGGACATCGCTTAATCGACTTTTCCATTAATTCTGATTCAGAATATATATACTTTATAGGGTCGCAAAAAAAACTGTAGAAATTACAAACGGAATCACAAACTTATATATACCCTTAACATTTTTGTGAAGGGTATAAAAAAAAAATAATAATAATAAATATTATTACCAACAAAAAATTATAAATAGCTTGTTTTCTATGTTTCCCAGCTATCTGTATGTCGACATTTCATAGGAGCTACCCCAATCATTAGTAGACTTTGGAAATTTTTGAAAGATATTCTCAAACATTCAACTTTATGTCCCAACAATCTAAATAAATTGTTACGAATTTAAAAAAAAAAATGCTCTAATAATACCTGTCAAAACAAAAACTATTAGAGACGTTTATAAATAGAAAAGCTTGTTTTTGTGTTTTGACAGGTATTATTAGAGCATTTTTCTTTTTAAATTCTCAACAATTAATTTAGATTGTTGGATGTTTGAGAATATCTAGAATGTTTGAGAATATCTTTAAAAAAATTTCAAAGTCTACTGATGATTAGGGTAGTTCCTATGAAATGTCGACATATAGATAGCTGGGAAACATAGAAAACAAGCTATTTATAATTTTTTATTGGTATCAATGTTAGAAGCTAAAATAGCGAATAAAAGCTTAATTGAATAAATATTATTTGTAATATCAAACTGCAAATAAAATTAATATTTTCTTACAAAAATTCTCTATATGTCTATGCCATAGACAACACGAATAGACATCAAATTTTAATTAAATTAAAAAAATCTTGCCTTTGTTGATAGGAATGAACAAATTCATAAGCAATGATTTCTTGGTTTTTACAGCATAAATTAATTAAAATAAAAACAAGCTTGCCTTTGTTGACAGGAATGAACGATTTCATATACAATGAGTTCTTATTTTATGTACCTCAATGTCTATCAAAATTTTGAGTGTTGAGTGGAAAAGACAAGCGCACGAGTTGACAAGTTTGATTAGACCTATGATAAAAATGAGCAAGTGTTCAACCTGCATGTTGTTCGATTGCCTTAAAATTAAAAACGTATATAAAAGTTCGAGCATGTTTGATTAATTCATTCAGATTATTTTTATGAGTCAACCGATGTGTAAACCATCAAAACAATGTATGTGTAAGTAAAAGCTCCCGGTTTTTTACTAAATATCCTTAAATAATATAATGTGCATATATATGTATATTTTCTTTAAAACACGATCTGGGCGAACATAATGTTTTAAAGACCTTCTGGCAACGCCGCGCATTGTGAAAATACGTTTACCGAGTGTGAGTGAGTAAATACAGTCAAATCCCGATAATTCGTACCCCTAAATTCCCGATAATTCGTAATAAACTGTCGGTCCCTTGAAAAATTCTAGATAATTCGTAAAATTTCCATTCATTTTGGTTCCCTCGATAATTCGTAATTTTTCCCCCAAATAAAATCTTCTTCACCTCTTATAAATCGTAATTGTTTGCTAACTACCAGTTATAATTCGTAATAAAACAACAGAAACATGGATTTTTGTTTACCGCTTTTTTATCGTGTGTTTTTGCTTGAGTGAGTGTTTGTTTTAAGATCAGTTTGTTACATGACTAATAAAGAAAAATGTCAAAGCACACGCATAAAACTGTTCCGGTATTACAAAAACAAAAATTTTTGCAGCCAATGACAATGGAGAGAAAAAAGTAGATGTTTCAAAGCGATTTGAAATTGCTCTATCAACTCTTACTTCAATTCTTCAAAAAACACAATTTATTATGCAAAAATCTTCAAGCAGTAAACTAAAGCGCTAAAAACTAATTGAATATCCGAGCTTGAAAAGTGTTTAGTCTAACATTCCGATTACTATTTTTTGTTTGATATTAAAATTACACGTATTTTACGCTAATTAAATGAATTTGCTATTTTATTTTAATTATTTTCCATTTTATTTTTAATAATATATTTTTTTATTTTTAGTTTTAGTAAATACTGGGTGGCCCAGAAAGACCGAAGTGGTATGAATTCCTTATAACTTTTTTATTATAATTTTTTTTTCTTTTCAGTATTTTGTAAAGAAGACTTGGATAATTTATAATGGAGCAATACACAATTGAACAACGTGCCCAAATTGTTGAAATTTACTTTTCAAATCAACGGTCCATTGTGTTGACTCAGCGTGCATACCGTCGTCAATTTAATGTGCAGGTTGCACCCTCTCAGTCAACAATAAACCGTCTGGTTGCAAATTTTCGAGAACAAGGAGCAGTAAGGAACCTTCCTGGTCCCGGCAGACACCGAACTGTCCACACGGCTGACAATATTCAAGTGGTACAGGAGAGTATTCGGGAGGATCCAGAAACATCAACCAGGAGACGTTCGTCACAACTGGGCCTCTCAAGGACGTCGCTGCAGCGAATTTTGCACACCATAGGATTGTTTCCATACAAAATTCAACTTGTCCAAGAATTGAAACCAACAGATTACCAGCAACGACTTGACTATGCAATTTATTTCCAGCAAAAAGCACAAGAGAATCCAAATTTTATTCATAACTTAATAAGGAGTGACGAAGCCCATTTTCAATTAAATGGGTTCGTTAACAAGCAAAACTGTAGGATATGGGCTACGGAAAACCCGAGAGTACTTCATCAACGACAATTGCACCCAGTTAAGTGTACCGTTTGGTGCGGTGTTTCTTCAGAAAGGATCATTGGCCCATTTTTTTTGAAAATGAACAAGGTGTCGCCATTTCCGTCAATGGTGATCGATATCGGGCCATGTTGCAAAATTTTGTAAGGCCAGCCGTGGAAAACCATCCGCAAATATGGTTCCAACAGGATGGAGCCACAGCGCACACTGCGAGGGCCACAATGACTCTTTTACGCGACATCTTTGGTGAAAGAATAATTTCTCGTAACAGCAATTTTAATTGGCCTCCGCGTTCCCCGGATTTAACCGCTCCAGACTGTTTTCTTTGGGGCTATTTAAAAGGAAAAGTTTATGTTAATAAGCCTAGGACTATTGAGGAGTTAAAAACCAATATTCGAGAAGAAATTAACAACATACCACCGGAAGTTTTGCGAAAGGTCATGGAAAATGTGTTGGAAAGAGCACATTTGTGCGAAGCAGAATATGGCCACCACTTGCGGGATATCATTTTTAATAACTAATCCAAAAATATTCCCCATAAATTTAATGTATTTAAAAAAAAAAAAATTAAAAAAATATCTCTTAAATAAAAAGTTATAAGCAATTCACACCACTTCGGTCTTTCTGGGCCACCCTGTATATTAAAAGCCCCCGTTAATTCGTATTTATTTTATTTTAACCCCGTTAAATCGAAACCTCGTTAAATCGAAAACCCCCATAATTCGTAAGAAATGGATGGACCCTTGCGATTACGAATTATCGTGATTTGACTGTACATAAAACTGATCACACACATTATCATGGGTAAGGTAAATGTGTAACTGCACATTCTTACATACAAATATCATTTTTGTTGTTAAAAAAAAGTACAAGTTCAATTGCTGAATGTGGAAAAAATAATTGAGAAACCAAATCAAGCAGCCACCACATTTTAACTTTATTGGGTATGTTATGTACCCTAGCTAACAGACGCAAGCTCTAACGAGTAGAAAACATACTTGTGCAAACGATATGCGGGGGCCAATCACACCGCAACTCGATTTAAGACGGGTGTACTTAGATCATTAAAAAGGCACCGGTTGCAGATCTCTGAAACATACATACTAGTACTCAAGCACACACATAATCATAACAAATAATTTTAAATTTAAGTGTTTTCTCAACAAAATTTTAATACACTTAATGCTTGCTTCAAAAAACAATAAATTTTTGCACAATAAATAAATATCAACAAAAATGTAATCAAAATTTGATAAATACATACAAAAGTATGTACATACAAAGTTGTTTATGTCCAAATGGTAAATTTGTTATTTCATTGATAAAACTGTTATCAACACGATACGCGTTTTTTCTTGATTAAGATTAGAAAGAAATGTCAATCAAAATTTAATTAAAATTTTACGTATATCAAAAGAAAAAACCAACTTTTAGTTGGAAGTCAAAATTGAAGTAACGTTACAAAAAATTTTTTACTTTGACCTTGACTTTGACACGTGTTTACAGTAACGAAAAAAACATTTAGCATTTTAATGTTATCCGCTATTTTATAGAAGTGTTTATCTAAAAAAGTGATTAAGCAGTTATAGTAACCCAGCCGGAATTAGAGTTAACTCAAAACTATTGAATTATCACCCGAAAATGAGTTAGAGGTGACAAAAATCTAGACCAGATTTGCCCAAGCCCTATGCTCTTGATGCTCAGTTGTTTTTGTAAAAGCGCTTAGCTATCAGCGTTGTCAACTCGGTGCGTTTCGCACCGTTTTTGGTGCTTTTTAAAATTATTTGTGCGAAAAATTCTTTAGAGGGTGGGTGCGTGTTCCACTTTTTAAATTTCGGTGGCACCCAACCAAATTTTTGTTTTTATATTTATATTTTATTTAAATGCCCAACCTTTTGTACGCATCATTTTGCAGAGCACAATCAGAATACGGAGTTATAATGTGAAAAAAGCACCTTATTATATGCACAAAGTAAGGTAACCCTTGCTGAATTATACATATTCTCGGAAGAAAAAGAACCATTTTGTTTTATAAAATTTGCTGCTTTTTGAGTGTGTTTGGCAAACGGGGTTTGTCAAATATTACAATAAATGGTAAATAAAATTTTTATTTGCGAATAGCTAACTTTCGAAAACAATTACTGATTAAAAACTTATTTGCAAATAAGACATAAAAAGTTGCCACTTAATTTTACAATTTCAAAGATTTCGTCGATTTCGGTGCACATGAAATGTGGTGAAAATTACGTACAAAAGAATTTTTACAATACAAATTTGCTGTGATCAATAATTTTTGATCCAAGAAGACAAGACAAATAATAATCAAACTTTTAGCTGGGGGACAACAACTAGCTGTTTCGTAGTCGCTACGGTACTCGGGTCATGACGTATTATGAGCTCCTGCCTTAACCACTCAGCCACCGAGGTATCGAATTATACTCTGTCTATAGTCATCTCATATGGAATCGCATATGCATTTTGTTAGTTGCCCGCATTGTTTGTATGTACATACATATACACATACATATGTTTGTATAGACATACATACGTATGTATATGCTTTAGCTGAAGGCGCAAATTTAATGTAATATTATTGTCTTAATAAGCTCAGAGAGTTTATTCATATAATTTAAAAAAGCTTAAAATCCATAAATAACATTTTGCTTATCTTTCATTTATTTTTCCAGATACATATTTTGAATTTTATTTATTTAAATATGTACATATATGTAGATGTGTGTATACACCAGAGAACTTCAAAATCATGGTTTTTCTTGATTTTATTCAGCACAAAACTTTTTGTTCATTTTAAGGAATAACGAAAAGTTCAATGATGATTAAAAATCACCTTTATTCTGCTGAAAACATCAAATTCTGATTATGAGTAGAATTAACAAAAGCATTTTATAAAGTTCGCACAGGCAATAGAAAAGGATCTGCATACGCCGAAATAACACATGCAAATATGGCAAACGATAAAAGTTTTATTAGAAGCCACTGCAAACAAGAACAAATAAAAACAAAAAACTGCAAATAAAATAAATATTTTCTTACAAAAATTTTCTATTTTACCCTAGACAACACGAATAGACTTTAAAGCTTTAAACACATAGACCACAGCAGACTTCACAACTTCACGACAGCAAATGCTGCAACCGGCAATTGTAGTTGTGTAGGCGCTATTGAAATATTTTGAATACGGCAGCAACATAAATTCATTTGAATAAAAGTATACTTCAGTGTGGCCACCTTAAAGTTTAAAATTGCATTGTTTTACAGAACGAGTTTGGTTTATATCAATGCTTCATCAAAAAAGTTGTCTCTAAAAAAAAAAATTAAAAAAGCTTTTGTTTGCTATGCTTAATTCATGTTATACGGGTCTTAGTTGAAAATATAATCTTTTGATCTATAATGGGAATAATATTAAAGAATTGAAAATTTGTATCGAATTTTTCAAAATTTGGACAAAACTGATTCGACTTGAGAAAAAAATGTATGTATATAAATTATAAAATTGTTCGTCGAAGATATGAAATTAAAACTACTCATAAATGAAGAGACAAATAAACTATGCAAATTACAAAATTTTGCGTTAGACAACACAAACCTTCAAAATGTTTGCACAAAAATCTTGCAAACATGCTTCAAGAACGCTAAATATTTGTACAAATGTATGCTGATGAGCAGTGTAGCGTCTGCGAAACAGCTAGTTGTCCCCCAGCTTTAGTGTATTCAATTATTTTTTCCTGTCTTCTTTGAACAAGAGTTATTGATCGCGGCAATTATTGTTATAATTATAAATAAAATAAAAATATTTAGCCAGGATTGAACTTGAGTTAGACGAATGATACCAACCCATCATCATATAATATTAGAAATATTTGTACAAATGTTTTTGCATGTTTGGTAAGATGTTTGTGTAGTTTGTTTGGCGCTTAACTAGTTCTTTTATAAAATTAGGCATTCTTATTTTGAGGATAAATATGTATGCACATATTTAACAGTAGAACAAATAAATTTATTAATTTTTTTAAAAGCCCATACAAATTTTGTTCTTTTATTATGGTTTACTAGAAAATAAAATATTTCCAAGAGCAAAATTTTTATGTTTTTATTTTGTAGTCAACAAAAATAGAAATTAGTTTAATTGGAGTGCTGCAAAAAAATCAGTATAGGCAACAACCTGCAGTCGTGTCGTCTTGCTGTTGTCTAAATAAATATTCTCATTTAAATGCATATATTTTATTTTTGACATATTGAAGTCGGTTGTCGGCTGGCTTCAATGTGTTTAATGCTTAAAAATGTAATACCATGTTTTCACTGCAAAGAAAAACACCTATTTTAACGAAAACATGTCGAAAGAAGAACTAACAGCCTGTTTATAAGACATGACTCGTCGATAAAAAGCGCGAAATCTGTACATTTTTTCTGGTTTTGGTTCACAAACCTCGACTATTGACGATTAGTATTGAAAAACGTAACATCTGTCAATTTATTTTGGTTTGTAAGACGCGAGTCGTCTCACTATAAATGTCAAAATCGGCGAATGAAGAAACATGCTCGTTAATAGCAAGTGTATAGAAAGTGTTATAAATAATAAGAAATTATAATAAAAATAGTTTATAAATGGTAATAAATAATAAGAAAACCAGGAATAGAAATTGCAACAGAACTTTCTAAGAATCTCTTAAATTTCTGGAGACATATGTATGTATGTTAACTGTGCCTAGAATAGGATTGCCGTTTTTTAGGTTGAAAAAATATTTTTTAGTATGAAAAATGTAAACAGATACTATTTTTTCGAATGCTGGCAACAAAAACATATAAATATTTGACATATACGCGAATTTACGTAAGTTGCACGACACAATCAAGTCGCGTTTTATAAACCCAATTTCTTACGTACTCGTCTATGAATTGGTTCGTCACGAGTGAGCTAACTCGTGTCCTATAAACAGGCTGTTAGATATGAAGTGTTTTTAATTTCGAGCTATCGAAATTAGTTTGACGTATATTTTGTTCAAACAAAACAAAATCTAACTAACAAAAAATTATGTTAGACCTTTCTATTTAAAAGAAAAGTTTAAAAAGTCCCTATAGTGAAATTATTTTGGATGATACTGGATGGGATGGTAGGTAGACAGGCCGCTGGATACCCCGGAATAGTCTAGGTTGTCCAGCTCACTTGTGTCCTGTATTCGTTCCCTTTGTGATTAAGGATGGGATGGTAAGGATACAAGAGTATTGTCAAACGACGAAGACTGATATACTCGTATAATTTACATGCATTTCAAGCTCAAGTGTTTTTGATGCGACACACATTTTAACGTTTAATAGTTATCCGTAGATAGATTTAAGTTAAGATTAAGTAAAAAGTGAAAATGAAAAAAAGAATAAACTAAAATAACTGATATTTATTTCAATTGATAATTTATTTAAATAAAATAACTGATATTTATTTCACATCATGGTTTATTATTTTTTTCTGGTAAACAAGGAGAACAATGCTTTGAAACCACATATATATTTCTAAGCTCCTAGAGGTTTATGTATACCAAGCCAGAGATTATTGAGATGCATAGATATATTGCGTAGTTCAGAACTATCAAATGAAGGCAAGGAATACATGGCCTTTCTGTTATGCAAAACTTTATTAACAAAAAGGGAATGCTGAGTCTCCAGAACGATTTTCTTACAGTGTCCAAAACTAATTAAAGTTGAGGTGCCTCGTTTGTATAAGACCTTTTTTAGTCTCAGGGAAGTTTCAACATCAGGAATAAAATGTTGAAGGCGCCAGTAGTCCCATTTTCGAGAGCCGAAATATTGCTGTAGGCTTTCTAGGGCGTCTCGGAACTGAGCGGAGACGATTTGAAAATTTTATGTTTTGTTATATCGACTATTTTGGTGTGGTGACAAATTAAGTTTTTTTCGAAATTCTTACTCACTTTTAATGGATAGCCCAGTGTTGTATATTTTATTATTGAGTAAGGGCAGTGTTGTACAGAACATTTTCGAAGTGGTTTGCTCCAAAATACGTTGTTTGAGGTGTTTTGCTCTTTGCAAAAATGTATGGGAAAACATGTTTATTTTGGAGACACACTATAAAATTAGCATAAAAAAATCTTGCCTTTCTAAATAGGAATGAACAAATTCATACACAATAATTTCTTGCTTTTTGTATGTGGTTCCACTGCCCTAAAAGGAAAAAAGTATAGAAAAATTCGAGCATGTTTGATTAATTCATTCCCACTTCGAAGGATATTATTTTTATGAGTCAGCCCATACAGAACCAACAAGGCGGCATATGTTCGGTTGCGTTAAAACTAATAACAAAAGAAAGTGTGCGGCAGTGATGCCAGTAGGATACGAAAGATACATTTTTCGTATCTTTTAATGACTTCATCTTATGACGTATCTTTTGAATGTGTACCTAAAATTTTCGGAAATCAAATATTAAACTTTCCGTTTCTGCCGAAGTTTTTAAGTTATCATTTCGTTATGAATACTAAAAAAATAACAGTGGCAACTAAATACAAGAATAACATGCAAGGCAGCTTTAATAGGCAGAATTACAATAAATACAAGACCAAAAAACATCACATGTATTTTGTTGGTAGAAATTAAAAACATTTTTAAAAATTGTGTTTTATTTTTGTATGAAGAAGCAATGTGTTTTTTACAAATTTACGCAAAGGAAACAAAAGACAGATGTCCTTATATCAATAACATGATAAACCTCTTTTTTTTTTGCAACCCGTGCGATTGGACAAATATTATGAAAATTTTCATAAAACGGTGGTTTCTGTTCGATCAGTGCGGTATATATTGTGAAAAATATGAGAATATATTTGGCAGTTCGCGAAATAAATTGAATTAATGTAAAATTATTATTGAAATAATAGTTTCTAGTTATTTTACTAAATAACACAACGCCAATGTGAAGCGATTCTGAAAAATAGGCCAGATTTTTAAAACAATATCCTGTAAATGAATCATACCAACGTGTTGAATAGTGTATCCGGGCCTTTAGTTCTTCTGTCATCTTCTTCTTGTGGATGGGTGTTAAGATGAAATTTTAGAAAAAAAAAACAATGACGATCTTAACAGTTAATCATTTCAGACCCTTTTTCTGTAATAGTTTTATAAAATAAAACAATTTTGACCCGAATTAAAAAAAAAACTAAAAAAGTTGAATACTATAATATAAATTTATATATACATATATATATATATATATATATATATATATATATATATATATATATATATATATATATATATATATATATATATATATATATATATATATATATATATATATATATATATATATATATATATATATATATATATATATATATATATATATATATATATATATATATATATATATATATATATATATATATATATATATATATATATATATATATATATATATATATATATATATATATATATATATATATATATATATATATATATATATATATATCTATATATATATATAAACAAAATGAATGAGTGAATTTTACTTTTTAAACAAATTTTATGTACATATGTTTCAATACAATATATAATTTTAGCATTATGTATTGTATCTTGAGCGCCAGGTATCATCCAGAACCTCCCCAAACGCCTTTCCAAGCTCTATGATCTGAGGCTTTAATTTTCACGAAATAATTAAAAGTTTCACGAAATAATTAAAAGTTTTTCTTTTCCTGCAAATTTTTTTATTACATATTTTTTAATTCCTTTTTGTGTTTATATTTTTTCCTTGACATTTGAAAAAGATTTATTTTTTGTAGTATTGTATTTATTGCTCTTGCATATACCTGGTATGAATTAGCCTTGGATAAACGGTTGTTACTGAAAAAGTACAATTCATTAAGTATGAAATAAAAATGTTATTTTAATGTCAAACGTTAAAATGAAATGTAATTTTTTTTTTCAAAATGTATCTTTTTAGGAAATATATATCTTTTTGGAAATTAATATGTATCTTTCTCGAAATTTCACTGGCAACACTGGTGTGTGGGCAAGTTTGATCATTTGCAAATAAAGGACAAGTTTGTTGTGCCTGTGTTATTGATGAACGATTTATTTAATAAACAAGTGAAGTTCTCTGGTATACACATACATAAATATATGTTGTACATGCACATAATGCTATCAGAAAAAATCGCTATTCTGTGGAATTTAAATTATATTAAGAATAACAAAAAACGAATCCGAATTCTTCTGCATCTTAAAAACAGTGTGATTTACCTTAATTTATTTCTAAGAGAACAACCAAATTATAATAAATATAAAATTGCTACTACATAGATGTACATATGTATGTACTACAAACATACGTACAAATGAAGGGAATTAAACAAATCTGATTCATTCATTTTACTCATTTCACAAATGATTTGTTTACAAACAAATATGCATAATAAAAAAATCAAACAAAATTTGCTGAGATATTAAAAAAAGCAATGAAAAATTAAGAGTGACAAAAGTGTGACCAGATTATAAATTATAACAATAAAAATCTCACTAAACCTTAAACTTTAAATAAATTAAATATATACATTGATAACCTACATACACAATTCACGATCAGCTGTGGTCAGACTTGGCAAATATTTTTTTGAAACAACTACAAATTTTTAAATAATAATAAACCGATATGTTTTGATTAAAAATAAAAGTTAAAAGATATTAAAGTATATACTCGTACTAATATGCTGCATGAATAATATACACACTGAAAACACAATATTCATTCAAATATTGAGTATTCAATATCGAGTACAGAGTAAAACGAATGGAAATAGAAAATAGAATGAACAGCGTTTTAAAGTTGATCGTAATTGAACAAATTGATGTCTTACTAATCCCCAACTATCTAAATTGAAGATTATAATTACGCCGTACAGTAATTATAATTTGTGTTTCAAGGTAAATGAGAAAACCGTTATAGAGAAAAGTAACCTTACGCGGTTTTAGCTGGTAGCACCGTGGCAAGTGTTCTAAATTCAAAAATAAAAATAAGTACAATAAATATCATGAGTAAAATTTTTACAATTGGAAACTCTCCACTTTCCACAATCTTACCAGCTTTACATGATGATAAAAATTCATATTTAATAGTCAGTGTTGTTGGACATAATAAATAGATTCTTTCATGTACTCTTTTTAATTCGAATATTCATTTATTCAATTTGTTAATGCAAAAGCACGCAAATACACGATTACAGTTTGATTGAGAGTAAAAAATATCAAGTGAATGAATGAATAAAATTAATATTACTTGAATGTATGTACATAACATTCAGTATACTACAAAGTAAAAAATTTTGTTAAAACTAGATTTGCTTTTAAAGTGCATGCGGAATACGGGCAGAAAGTGTTAAATTAAAGTTAACAAAAGAACTTTGATGGTGTATGAAATACATATATATATAATTTTAATTTTCTAATCAATTTTTATTTATTTCTTTTAATAAATGGACCTAAATATAAATCTGAATGAATAAGTAGCTATAACATAAAAACAATTTGTAAATAAATTACTAATAGAGTACTACATACAGAAATATGAATACATTCGAATACTACTTACATTCCCTTGCATGGTAATATATTTTTAACTTGTTTGAATGTTGTTGTATTTGTTTCTCTACGAGTAGTGTTATTATCATTATTCATTCCGCTAGTGGCACCATTAGTAGTTGTTGCATAATATTTTTTTTGTGTAAAAATCCCGGAGGCCATCAAAAACATGTCAATAAAACAGAAGAAAAGTATATGTAAAGAAAATGAACAAATAAAGTTAATGTAATTATGTATAATATTTTTTTCAACGCATTTTAAGCAATTAAAATATTTTAGACAACTTTTTTATTGTGTTTCTTTTGCACTTTTTCAAACCGTTTAAGTTCTTATTATTTTTTTACTTCACTTTGTGTAAATATAAACAACTTTTGACGCCCTCAAGCAAGTGAACAAAAAATTATCACCTGCGCTAGTGAAGCCACCTAGTTAATTGCAAAATGGCTAGAGCATTCATTTGTTTTTATTAAAATAGAATACGAGACACTTCGTATTCAAATCGCAAATGCAGACGTTTAGTATGTACAGGGTGTTCTAGAATTTAATGTCAAGCCGAAACGGGGTAACGGGATTGACATGAAAATTAGCTTGATATGGTGACTGTATCTGTTTCATTCGCGCGCGTTTAAACAACACATCTCCCTTTCATTGCGTGGCATCACTGTCTGTCTAGCTCGCTCATTGCAAACATGTCCACTATCCATCTCTCATAATTTTGCATAATTTTGCCGTTAAACTAAGAATCTACCAAGAGTTTGTGCAAATAAAACTTGAACTGAGTAAAATGGGATAGCAAAAATTGGGTTACTTAAGGTTTGTATTTTTTTACTCGTTTTTATGCCCTTCACAAAAATTTTAAGAATATATAAGTTTGTGATTATGTTTGCAATTTGTTCAATTTTCTTTTGCGACCCTATAAAGTATATATATTCTGAATCCGAATTAATGGAAAAGTCGATTAAGCGATGTCCGTCTGACGGTCGCTGAAATACCGTTTCTGAGAAAACCACTAGACTTAGAAAGTTTTTTCTTCCACCATTCTATTACTCCATCGATTCAAGGGAAATTCAGTAAGATCGCTTCACGTACTAGTGTAGCTGAAATTTATCAAAAATTCGGAAAAATGTCCACATTTTTTTCAATTTTGTATGAATATTTTTGAAAAAAATAGTTTCTTCTGCTTGAAACTTGCCATAATTATTCGGCATGGCGATCTAAAGGCAAAAAAAGTTTCCCGATATCGGTCCATATATAACCGAGATATAGCCTAAACCGATTTTTGCATGAAAATGTCGTGTAAGCGAAATTAAACAACTTTTTTACTCAAAATCAGTTCTGGTAATAAAACTAGGTTGCTAACATACAGAAAATGACAATTTCGATATCGTTCCATATATACCCGAGATATAGCCTAGACCGATTTTTACATGCATATATTGCGTAAGCGAACCAAAGCAACTTCTTTTGATTAAAATTAGCTATGGTAATATAAGGAGGTTACTAAAATAGAGAAAATGAAAATTTCCGATATAGATTCATACACGAGATATAGTGTAAACCGATTTTTTTCATGAAAATGTCGCGTAAGCGAACTTAAATACCTTTTTGTGCTTAAAAGCAGTTCTGTATATAAAAGGAGGTTACTAAATTACAGAAAATAAACATTTCTGATATCGGTACATATATACCCGAGATATAATATAGCCTAAACCGATATTTTCATGAAAAAAATTTTCTTTTGCTTAAAAGCAGCTCTTTATAGGTATAGAAGGTATAAAATACAGAAAATGAAAATTTCCGTTATCGGTCCATTTATGTAGGTATAACCGAGATGTAACCTAAACCGAGATATAGCCTAAACCGATATTTTCATGAAAAAAAAAAAATAAATGCTTAAAAATAGTTCTGGTAATAATAGAAGGTTATATAAGCACTGAAAATTAAAATTTTTGATATCGGTCCATATATACATATAGAAAAATCGGTTTAGGCTATATGTCGGCCTAAACCGATTTTTCTACGAAAATTTTAATGAAATATTACATTTTGGAATGGCGATTACAAGGCAAAAAAAGTTTTCCCCGATCTCGATCAATGTATACCCGAGCTCAAATTTGCAATATAAATATTTGTATACTTTATATATACGTGACTATTCTGAAGGGGTTTTTAGATTCGCCCGAGCCGAATATACTATACTCTTACTTGCTTTTTGTCTGAAACTAAGAAGTATTGGACCAATCCTGATTAAATGCGTGAACTGTTAATGGCACTTGTCAAGTCACCCTAGTACATTTTCTCAAGGAAGGCCTTTCAGAATCAACAAATTTTAAATTCATAGTTTACAAATAGTCTTAACTCTGGAAAACTTGGGAAAATTGAGCCACTATTTTTGTCTGTGGTTCTAGAAATGTTATCTAGGGGTACGGTTTCAAAGTTTAAATGAACAAAAACAATCAAAATTAACCACAATAACTGAAAAATGGCTACCGTTTGACTAAATTTCTAGAATTTTCTTAAATGCCCATAATTATAAAACTGCGTGGGATAGATTTTTGTCTGATTTTTTCCATGATGGTTACAGCAATCTTGTCACCTTGTTTCGGCTTGACGTTGAGTTCTGGGGGGTTACTCTCTATTGCGATGCGAAAGATAAATGCGGCAAGAGTATAATTTGATACTTTGTGCCGTTTGCGAAACTTTTTCGTAAAATAGTTTGAAAATGAAGCAACACTGGTACCTCATACGCAATAAGGGGTACCAATTCTTCGATTACGAACCATTTTTCTTTCGCATAGCAATAGAGTAACCCCTCTGGAACACAATATACGATCTATAAAAATTCTTTGTAGATTTGATTTGTAGATTATTTTTTATCTTTTTTTTATTAGTTTAGTTTCATTTAACAAATACTACTGTGACTAAACCACTTCCGTCTTAAAATAAAACTATCAGTTAATGAAAACAAAAAGCAACTTTAATTTTTGTGAAGAGTATCAATTACATCGGGAATCATAACAAATTGTGATTTCCAGAACGGGTACAAATCATATTTATGCTTTCGAAATGGCATGTGCTTTAAAATCACGTGAATTTTGGAACAGACCTGCATGTCTTCTATTTTCGGCAGCTTGTAGCCGATATCCTGCGGCGGACAATGTGTTCAATGCATTAATTTTATAAGGAAGAATATTTGCTGACCGATAAGAAAATTCAAAACAACGGGAGATGCGGATAACGATCATCTTTTGTGACAAAATATCTGCTCTTTCGTCATATGAATGCAATGGTCACTCTACCAAGAAATATTTGCATTACGTTCGCTGTGAAAAGCGACAAATGTTTGTTTTTAGTTGACATCTAGCTTTAGTTAAGTAAACAACGGAATTGATCGGCGAGTTGAGAAATACAGTAAATAGTGCGCTAAAAACTTGAAGAAAACGTTACTCTATTTTTTGCTTAAAATTCTCTCTAAGAGATGCTGCAATATTGTGCGTTGATCTTGGTGGCTGCAGCGGTTGTACATGCTGGCGTTTTTCCAAATTATCATGCTCATTTTGATTTCATTCAATGGGATGATGATAAGAAATTAGCTGATTATGAAGCAGCCACTCAGTGGTGGCAGACCGCCTCGTTTTATCAAATTTATCCAAGGTCATTTAAAGATACGAATGCCGATGGCGTGGGCGATTTGAAAGGTAGGCAAACAAATAAATGCACAGACTGCAGAGAAATCAACAAGTGTGCCTTTAAAAGTTTACTCTTAATCAGTTTGGCAAATCTCTTTTAAAATTTTCTCGTCCCTTCAGGTATAGCAGAGAAATTAAGTTATTTGAAAGAGATCAATATAACGGCAGCATGGTTGTCTCCCATATTTAAATCTCCCATGGCTGATTTTGGTTATGATATTGCCAATTTCTATGAAATTGATCCTCTGTTTGGTACCATGCAAGACTTTGAGGATTTAATGAAAAAAGCCCAACAGTTAGGCGTTAAAATAATTTTAGATTTTGTACCAAATCATACCAGTGATGAAAATGAATGGTTTCGGCGTTCGGCTGCCAAAGATCCCTTCTATAAAGATTTCTATATCTGGCATCCAGGTAAAATAATTGATGGTGTTCGCCATCCACCGACAAACTGGGTTAGTGTTTTTCGGGGCTCGGCTTGGGAGTGGCACGATCAACGTCAGGAATATTATTTACATCAATTTGTGAAAAAACAACCTGACCTAAATTATCGTAATCCGCTGGTGGTGGCCGTCATGAAAGATGTATTACGTTTTTGGTTACACAAAGGCGTTGCTGGTTTTCGTATTGATGCTGTACCACATATTTTCGAAAAGGCAGCCGACGCTCAGGGCAATTATCTAGATGAACCCAGAAATCCCAGTGTCAATGATCCCGACGATTATGGCTATTTGCAACATATCTACACCAAAGATCAGCCGGAAACAATTGATTTAATTTATCAATGGCGTCAGGTGATGGATGAGTTCAAGGAAGAATTTGGTGGTGAGGATCGTATACTTATGGTGGAATCATATTCAGCACTTTCGGAGGTTATGCGATATTATGGCAATGCCACTATGGAAGGAGCTCAAATACCATTCAATTTTATGCTGATAAATTCTTTAAATAATAATTCAAATGCTTATAATTATGCTGATCTTATTAATACCTGGCTGAGCTATATGCCAGAGGGTCGTACAGCGAACTGGGTGGTGAGTAATCTGGAATATACATATTAAATTTCGAAAGTTTAAATTCAATGAATACCAAATGCGGTTTATCATGTACATACAGGGTGGCCCAGAAAGACCGAAGTGGTGTGAATTGCTTATAACTTTTTATTTAAGAGATATTTTTTTAATTTTTTTTTTTTTAAATACATTAAATTTATGGGGAATATTTTTGGATTAGTTATTAAAAATGATATCCCGCAAGTGGTGGCCATATTCTGCTTCGCACAAATGTGCTCTTTCCAACACATTTTCCATGACCTTTCGCAAAACTTCCGGTGGTATGTTGTTAATTTCTTCTCGAATATTGGTTTTTAACTCCTCAATAGTCCTAGGCTTATTAACATAAACTTTTCCTTTTAAATAGCCCCAAAGAAAACAGTCTGGAGCGGTTAAATCCGGGGAACGCGGAGGCCAATTAAAATTGCTGTTACGAAATAAATTGCATAGTCAAGTCGTTGCTGGTAATCTGTTGGTTTCAATTCTTGGACAAGTTGAATTTTGTATGGAAACAATCCTATGGTGTGCAAAATTCGCTGCAGCGACGTCCTTGAGAGGCCCAGTTGTGACGAACGTCTCCTGGTTGATGTTTCTGGATCCTCCCGAATACTCTCCTGTACCACTTGAATATTGTCAGCCGTGTGGACAGTTCGGTGTCTGCCGGGACCAGGAAGGTTCCTTACTGCTCCTTGTTCTCGAAAATTTGCAACCAGACGGTTTATTGTTGACTGAGAGGGTGCAACCCGCACATTAAATTGACGACGGTATGCACGCTGAGTCAACACAATGGACCGTTGATTTGAAAAGTAAATTTCAACAATTTGGGCACGTTGTTCAATTGTGTATTGCTCCATTATAAATTATCCAAGTCTTCTTTACAAAATACTGAAAAGAAAAGAAAAAAAAATTATAATAAAAAAGTTATAAGGAATTCACACCACTTCGGTCTTTCTGGGCCACCCAGTATATGAGGAGTCGAAGAACAAAACGTGCTTTTTTGATAATATGAAAATATTGGAAAATCAAAAATTATGTTTTTTCCCCCATTTGTCCTGAATATCAAACAAATTCATTCCTTTTTCCAAAATGCATCGGAAGCAATAAGTCGCCTTAAGAAATGTTAACGTTGTACGAAATTCAAGAGCTTTTAGTTTGCAAATAGCACGTTTTGTTAAAATAAAACAAAGAAGGCACGTTTGAAAATTAAAACACAACGTCGTTATGTGCGTATTTTTGATATGTAAATATTGTCTATATATAGGGTTGTATGTATATACATATATGAAACTATTTTTATTACTTGAGCTTGAATGTAAGAGAGTTTTTTCTTATTCAAATTGAAACATATATATTTTCGAGCTGAATTAAACTTTTCAATAAAATTATCAATTGGACTCAAATTAATATTTTATTTCTATTAAGTAAAAGGCAGTTTAATTGAAATCAATTTTAATTTCGTTATCAAACTTTTATTCCAATATCAATATCTCCCTCTCCGCTGTATTACTGTTACACTTAGAGAGGTGCGTGTGTGTGTGTTCTTTTTTTGCATCGTGATTACTCACGCCCAAGTTACAATCATGCGTGATTCGAGAAAATTGCGACAAAAATAAATGGTTATAATAAACTAAATTTAGTTAAAAAAGAAGAAAAAAGCACGTTTTGTTCTGCATCAATTTTCTAAAGATAAAAATTGGTTATGGAAAGGAAAGAAATATTATGCAACTAAGATTTTTTCCAGTAGAACTTAGCCAAATTAATGCAAAAATACATCAAATAAGCATTTTCTAAAAAAATGCACAAAAGCACGTTTTGTTCTGCGACTCCCCATATACTTACGAGTATATGCTAGAATTTGGATCAGAAAACGCAGTTTGAGGGGAAGAACACGTCGATAATTGAATCTTATAACTTATGCAGCTATTAGGTGACCAAACTTGGCTTGATATTACCGCTTAATAGTCTGTCGTAAATTTTTAATAGTTAAAATTCATGTTTGTCAAACTTGGCCTAGTAAATTGCAAAATTTTTGATGTTTCGTGCTTGCCATCAGGCCATCAAAATAGTTTAGTGGTAACTCTACCAAACACAGTCCAAATGTAGTTTTCTTAAGTAAATTGGTATTGGCTAAAGCGCATGTTTTTAAAATAATTTATTGATATGTATGAAAATTTTCTTCAATTATGGTAAAAAAAAGTGAAGTTTACCACAACAGGAAGGTTAAGCAACAGCCTTGCGAGGAACTTTTGAAAAGTACATAATTCATCAATTACTAAAGCAGAATTTGTTTAAGTGCCATCATAAATATGAATTTCTCTATTCAGTGCCTAATTGTATGGTGATGTTTGGCAAACTTAGCTTTCGTGTTGGGCAAAATTCCTCATATCCTTTCAGAAAAGTTAATTCACTCGTTTCTTACATTTTTCTGTATGCCAGACATCCTTCCGGGGAACAGGGTTTCCCTTGGCATATTTCTAACCAGGGCATTCCGTTGTTCGGTTAAAGAGCAAATACAACTCTTGGAAGCCGCATGATTTATGTTCTGCTAGCTTCCGAATCCCTTACCAAGGGCTTAAATTGGAAGAATGGGAATCAGCATGGCCCCCGGGTGGTTCTGCTTGCAGTCCAACCCGGGCTAATCATGGTTGAGGTGCCTTGCTTGGCTGAAACGTTCTGGCTGGAAACCGAAAACGCAAAAAGGGGGTGTTAAGATTCTTAATAATTGTTTGGTGTGTGGCTTTTTTCGGGGATTAACAACCTCCCGAGGGTCTGTTGCTTTAACAACAGGTACCTGTACTGTAAAGAATCAGTGGTGATAGCTGACGGGTGAGTTGGTTTAAGGAGTGATGCTCTTAGTGGGCTTCGGCCTACCAACTCATTAAGCCTTGTCTTCCATTGATTGGTGGGAAATTGCATACAAGAGGTATTAGAAGACCCTTGGTTATGTATGTATATCAGTGGCACCAAAACGAATTATTATAGAGCAAGGCAGCTTTAACAGGTAGTAGCAAAATTACCAAAAAAAACATCACATGTATTTTGTTGGCAGAAACTATGAAACGTTGTAAAAATTTTGTTTTTCTTTTGTTTGAAAAAGCAAGAAAGTCTATGTGTTTTTTAAAATTTTTGACAAATTTACGCAACGGAAACGAAAGACAGCTGTGCTTATACCACTACCCTGGTAAAGCTACCTTGCTATAGAGCAGCCGCAGGAACAGAGTATACAGGTATGAAATAAGTGACCTTTTAATAAAATAAAATGAGATTTTTAATTTTCCGAGTGATGTCAGTTTAAATTAAAAAGTGACTTAGTAAAATTTGTTGTTTAAGCTTTTGAAATTCATCAACTCAAATAAGTCAGAATTTTTAACAACGACAACCATATAAGAACATGAAAAGGTGTCCCTTTTAAATCTTCAAAATATTTGTTAAAAATAATATGTACGCAGCAACTGTACATTTTGTTACGTTAAACAAATAATCTAGAATTTTTAATAATGAAGTTCATTTAAGAACATACAAAGGTCGCCCGTTTTAAATCCTAAAAAAATTTGTTAACTTAATAATAACATGTTGGCAGCAACTATATATTTTGTTACGGTAAACATAAATATCGAGATAGCAACAATATATTAGTTATAGCAATAATGTTACTGTTATAATAACGAAAACATTTTATTTGTTTATTGTCTTTAAATTTTTCCCAAAAAAATTTTTTTTTAAATTCTACTTTTAGCTGGGCAATCATGATAAAAATCGGGTTGGCTCCCGCTTGGGAACTGACCGCATCGATATGCTCAATATGCTAATACTCACATTGCCTGGCTGCAGTGTTACCTATATGGGTGAAGAAATTGGTATGACTGATGTTTGGATTTCCTGGAATGATACTGTAGATCCTTCTGCCTGCAATTCAAATCCCGATATTTATGAAAGTCTTTCACGGGATCCTGAACGTACACCCTTCCAATGGAATCAAGACTATCAAAGTGGCTTTTCTAAGGCCAACAAAACTTGGTTGCCAGTGGCAACAAATTATTTGGATGTTAATATGGAATTGGAAAAACAGCAGCCTTTAAGCCACTTAAATATTTTCAAAGATGTGCTGCAAAAGATAAAAAGAGAACCGGCCATAAGATTTGGACAAACGCAAGTGGTGGCCGCTAATCAGAACGTGCTGGCAGTGCAAAGGTACTCTAAATAAAATTTTTATTTTGATGTGTTTTTTATTTATTTAATTTGTTCTGGTTTAATAGATATCTCTTACACGAGTATACTTACATTACACTTATAAATGTGTTTGACAATGTGGAAACTGTAGACTTGCGAAAGTCACTAAAAGACTTGCCTCCCGAGATGGTTTATGTGATCGTTACTACAAAATCTAAAGCTAAACGCAAGTAAGTTATATGTGATAGCTATTAACTATGGACAATTTTTAGAAAAAAAAACGTTCTCTTTATTTTAGTGACATTGCCAAGACCTCTTCGATCACTTTGCAACCCAAAGATGCTGTTATTTTAAAATCCAAATCCAAACTTACCACCTCAGTTGGCTATTATACTTATTACAAGGGGGATGAAAACAAACCTAAATAATTTTTTGATATTACATGTTCAAGATATATTTTGTTTTTATTGTAATCATATATGTATGTATATAGATTCTTTAAGAAATCAATATGACTCCACAATTATGGCCTCATTGCCTGCCAGCTGAACATTATTCAGTGTTACCAAATCACTAGAAAGAAATCAATAAAGAATAATTATTTTTTTAACTTAAGTTTTTTTAATTCATTAAAAATCAACTCACCCTTCCCTTCTGTTTGATATGACATTGACTATTTTGGTTCGGAATGTTCCATTGTCCTTTACAATATCTGTTACATCGGCTGACATGCTGTTGGACAAAACATTAGCCAACAAAATATATGTCTTATCATTTGCCAAAGATCTTTAAAGAGATAAAAAAGAAAATGATTGTAGCTTTAATTGCAGCTTGTTTTCTATATTTCCTAGCTGTCGACATTTCATAGGAGCTACCCTAATCATCAGCAGACTTGATATTGATTGATATCAATATTAAAAGCTAATAAATTGAATAAACTCAATTGTTTAAATTGCTTGTGGTAAATAAGTTTCCTATACCTTTTTATGGCCAATATATTATCACCCACATTGCCATATTGTACGCCGCCATATTGCAATGTCTTGGTTTGTCTTAACTTAGACATTTGCTTGTAGATATTTAAATGGCTTTTACTTTGCGTCGACTCAGTTTGTACATTAACGGTGGCATAGTTGGGATTAATTGGCAGCCATGTTTTTCCCGTGGTGGAGGAGAAGCCAGCATTTGTGGTCGGAGACCATTGAAAGGGAGTGCGGGCCGGATCTCTGGTAAATTGTTCATAAATATCTGGATTGGAGTTACAAGCAGCTGGATCCACACTATCTTCCCAGGAGACATCGTAATCCACCATGCCAATCTCTTCGCCCTTTAAAAAATATTTATATGGTTGCTTTGTTTTCACTACAAAAAGTCTTAAAATATAATTCACTCACCATATAGGTAATACTAACACCGGGCAAAAACATTTGCAACATGCTCATTAGATCGATGCGATTCTCTCCATAGCGACTGCCTACACGACGTTTGTCATGGTTGCCCATCTAAAAATTTATTTAAAAATAGGTCTTTATTTTCCCAATTCTATGAATCAGCTTAGTAATATATGACATATAGGCCGGGACCTCGGTTTGTTTGACTAATGAATAAATTGAGGGTTTCCCAGCTGTCAAGACTAGGTAAGCAGGCCGCTGGATTTCCAGCAAGTACCCAGAAACTCCAGCTCATTTGGGTTCTGTAGGTCGTTCCCTTTGTGATTTAAAAAAGCTGTCAAGACTAATATTTTCCAAAATGGCGGCCAAACAAAGTTGTATACCTCTCTGGCGGACACCCGTTATTTCTTTCATACTCTATCTTTAGAAGAGTCTAAAGTTGTTCTTTACACTTTGTGAATTTATACAGGATTCTCCAAAGCTTTATGAAGTTAAATGAAACAGAATATGACTGCTCTTTCAAGCAAAACCGACTCTCAGAGAAAATACATCCATAGTTGAAACAACGGCTGCAAGCTTTTCAACTTCAAAATGCAGTACAACCTAAATTAAGGTGCAACGTAATTTAACGCTTGATTTTACGCTATAAGCATTAAACATATTCGGGACAGCAGACTATCGACTACAGAAGCTCAAAATTAAACTACACGTATTGATCCACTTCTAAATGAATAAATTCCTTAAAAAAATTTGCCATGTTGACTATAAGAATATAAATATAAAGTATAAATTGCTCTAAAAAGGGATAATATAAATATAGAAGTTCATGATCATATTATAATTCTATTAAATAAAGAAATTTCTCCTAACAAATCTAAAGTAGGTGAAGCTGCTATATTTTCAGAACTTAATAAAATCATCACAATGCTATTGAAGGTATACAATTTAATAAACCTTTATTAATTAATAAACTTAGTCTTCCTAAACCTTCATATGAAATATTTGCTAAGCAAAATATATGTAAATAAATATATTGGCGACAGCACAGCTACGCGACTACACGACCACCGTTGCAGCTGCCGCCCAGTTAGATTTATTTCTATTTTTGTTGGCTACAAAACTTTTGTTAGTGATGTTAATGTGTCAAGCACAGCCAAATAAATTAGTGCTTTGAAAAAAAACTTACAACTTGTATTCATAAAAAATTTAAATAAAATAAATCATTTTTAGGGCAAATACATCTGTTCTGTTAAGCACTTTTTAAGTCAACCATTTTAAAACTGATTTTTAAAACAAGTTTCAGGCGGTGTTTGTGTTTTTAGATATTGTTTCTTTATACGAGTATATTATATCTAGCGAAAAGTCTTATTTAAATATTAAATTTGTTTATTAAATCAAAATTTGTTTATTCACCATATAGTTGTATGCGCTATTTTTGGTAAAAAGAATTGGCAAAAAGTATTGTTATTTAAAGTGTCGGATAATTTCACTTCTGTGTGCTTATAAAACGTATGGATTTTGGTTGTGATTTGCAAATATATAATTTTTATATATGTATGTATATAAGTATAATATTGCATCAAATACTAAGTAGCTCGTATTATTTTAGCAATAACTACTATAAAATTTTCTAAAATTCTCTCAGCCATTTTGTAAACAAAAAAAAAAGCTTTTTGATATTTGCGACATGAGAAAAAAATCAATATCAATTGTTTGTTATGTAGCGGCCGCCTTCAATATACGAGTAATTATGTAGCTTACTACAGGCTACATTTGTAGCAAGCAGCATTTGTATTCGTATGTTCGTGTAGCCTGCTGTCTCGAATATGTATATTACTTAAATAAGAGCGTTAACTTTTTACCGTAGACAGTATTGCTCACAAACCTTGTTTAGTAAAAATCACTAAATAGAAATAATAAAAAGTGATAAAGTCACCAAATTAGTCTGAAAGCACCTAACGTATGATTACTACAGGCCGTGTCAGATAAAACTTTTGCTTCGCTTTGCGTTGCAAATTCGCTTTGACATCTAAGATAAAATATATATACTTATATGAAACATGTCACATAGAGCACTTTTAACGCAACGCGAAGCGAAAAGTTCGGCAACTCTCATCTTTTTGCGCGTTGAAGTTTTTTCTAATAGCTTTTTGCACTAAGAAAATAATTAGAACCAATTTCAGTAGTTCATCTAATAGTATTTCTAACTTCTGTTATCATAAGAAATGATTAAACGTAAAAATTAACAACAATTTTTTTAGATAAATAACCAAATCGTGAGCGTTGCCAAAGTTTTTATTGTGACATACACCTTTTGCTTTGCGCTTTTCTGTTAAAGTATTAAACTTCACGCAAGCCGACAAAGTTTTATTTAACACGGCCTTAATGGTCGTAAAAAACTAGTGACATTTGTTTCGAAGCGAACTCTGCTGAGAGACAGCAAAGCTTTCTCTCTTGCAATCTGTCAAAGTTGGATTTTTCAATTGCAAAGCATTGACGCCACGCTATTTTAGTTGATCTCATACATTTTGTACGTGAGGATTTATGTCAGCTAAATTACGCTTGACGTGCTAATTTAGGCATCGCTGTAAAAACATCGCTGTCAAGATAAAGTAAATTCTATTGTACGACCAATGCGCTCTGGCGTAATTTTATGTCAAACTGTCTGGAAAACATCGTTAAACCCTAGAGCCGTATCATCCTTAACTGAACTTTCCTCTCTTTTTCTCTATCACTTTATCACATTACTCTCTACTTACCACCCAATTAGCGGTTTTTCCCGCTGGCATATTGGTGAACCATGATTTAATAATTTTCACAAATCCCGGTGCTCTGAGATCGGTATTGATTTGGTTGGCATTGCCACCGCTTATAAATTGGAAATTGAAGGGGATTTGAGCACCTTCAGCGGTCTTATTACCGTACATAAGCATAACTTGATCCAAAGATGACCAGGTTTCAATCATCAGCACACGTGTATCGCCACCATGCACACGCTGATAGTCCTGCAGCAAAGTGTGCCACTGATAAACCATGTCAATTGTTTCCGGTTGATCTTGAGTATAAATGTGCAAAAGATAAGAGGAGTCATCGGGATCATCTGTGTAACCACTTCGGGGTTCATCAGGATAACGCCCATTTTCATCCGGCAATACTTCAAACATCCAGGGAACAGCATCAATTCTAAAGCCAGCAACACCACGATCAAGCCAATATGTTAGAACTCGTTTCATTTGGGCCACAACATCGGGATTACGATAATTCAAATCTGGCTGTTTAACGGCAAACTGATGCAAATAATACTGCTGTCTTTGTTCATTCCATTCCCAAGCGGAGCCGCGAAAAGCCTGCAGCCAATTGTTGGGCGGTATTCTTGTACCATTCTCACTTCTATAGCCATCATGCCAAACATAATAGTCCTCGTAACCTTTCTCCCGATTAACGGATTTCGTAAACCAAACATTTTCATCACTCGAATGATTGGGCACAAAGTCCATGATAATTTTGATATCCAATTTTTTAGCCTCTTGGATAAGTTCATCGAAATCGGTTAGCGTGCCATATTCTGGTTGTATATCAAAGAAATCTGCTATGTCGTAGCCAAAATCAGCCATGGGTGAAACATAAATGGGCGACAGCCAAGTGGCATTAACACCAATTTCCTTAAGATGTGATAACTTGGATATTATGCCTCTCAAATCGCCAATACCATCACCATTCGAGTCCATAAACGATCTGGGATATATTTGATAGAACTGTGACACTTGCCACCAGTCTTTTGTATTGTCATCAGTCACGGTCACACCTCCGCTACCAGTGCAGCCCTGAACCCATATTTTATGGGCGGCTATAGTTAAAGTAGTTAATAATAAAAATTTCAGACTCAACATTTTGCCAACATATCCCAGTAGCTGTTAGTCGTTGGTCTTTTAAATACAATACTAAATTAATTGTCTTAATATCTACTGAATTTATAAGTTTTCTATGGAAACTGTCATTTGTTATCTGAAGTAGCTGATAGATTGATTTCTTGGCTACAAAACCGCTTTAAAGTTTATTTGCTTAAAATTTATTTTTTGCTCTTATCTTTTATTTTGAAATTGTTTATTTTTGATATAAAAACACATTTAATTTGAATTAGTTTTTACAAGATAAGTTGTTTATATTCTAAATTAATTTAAAGTGATTAAAGCCATTTGGCCATTTATTGTAATTGTTGTCCGGGAAACAACTAAAAACTTTTCAAAGAAAAAAATAATATGATTCTCATTTGCAACTAGAAAAGATTGCACGAAAAAGCGCTTAAAATCATCCAAAAAAACAAATGAAAAATGACCGAAATGTTAAAAATTTAAAAGCGCTGAAATTGCATCAAAAAGTTCGTATGGAAATGGACGGTTGTGAAAAAAGATTTACATCAGCACCTGCCTTGCGGTCTTATCAGATGATGGACCAGTTCCACGGAGTGAATTATTCACGATTCACCAGCGCCCCGGCCGAAGCCCAATAGTAGCATCAGCGCTTAAACCAACTCACATGTTAACCATCAGCACTGGTTCCTTACAGTACAGGTATCTGTTGTAAAGACAACAGACCCTCGAGAGGTTATTAGTCCCCGAAAAAAGTCACACACAAAGCAATTATCAAGGATACTAACACCCCTGCCTGCGTTTTAGGTTTAAACTAGAGCCAGAACGTTTCATCCAAGGTAGGCAACGCCGCCATGATCAGCCTGGGTTGAACTGCAAGCGGAACCACCAACAAGCGGAACTGCCAATTTATACCTTTGGTAAGGGTTTCGGAAGCCAACACAACATAAGTCATGCGGCTTCCTAGAGTTTTATTTGCTGCAACAAACGAGGGACCCTTTCCCCTCTTTACCCAAAAAACAGAGTGCCCTGGTTGGGAATACGCCAAGGCAACACCTGTTCCCCGGGGGTATGGAAATGGATAGTGACGGTAAATTTATAACGAAATACTGATTAAACCAAACCGATGTATTAAACACATTCAAGACAGTAGGATACCGGCCACACGGCTACAAGTGCTGCTAGCTTGTTAATAATTTTAGAAGCGAATACTTCTAAAATAACAGCTAATTAGTGTATTGGACCATTTTGCACTTTTGTGAAGTATTTACTACGTGGATTGTTCTACGTAAATAAATAGTTGAAATAAGTATAATAAAATATTTCCCACTTTAATAAAAAACGCCAGATTTAGTGACAATTCCTGCTTTACGAAGCGATAATTCCATTAAAACAATAAAAAATATTATTACATTTAAAATAATAACAAAATTTTTAATGTTGTTTTTTTTTACCTTGAACCAGTACTCAGGGGATAGTCCCTACACATACAGTGCATTGTACCAGAACTAGCAAGATAGGTTGCGAGGAGGGGGAAAGAGGGAGTAGTGTTTATGAACATTTGACTTGAACTCTCCAATATTATAAGAGACAGAAAACACGTCTGTAGGTAACTTATTCCATAGGCGAAGTGTGCGGATGAAAAACGAATTCTCTCTGTAATGCGTTGTACGATTTCCCGGGCAATCTACCACAAATGGATGGGCCCTGGACGATAACCGCGTGGTACGTAAAAATGTGTTTCGGGAACAAGCTGCCTAATCTCGTCAGAGCAAAATCCATTGTAGTAACGATGGAACAGAGTAAATCACCCCACACTGCGTCGATGCTCCAACGAGTTTATAGAGATACCCTACACCGGCCTAAAGATTAAAGTTATATTCCATTTTTGGTCGGATATAGGTGGTATAAATAGTAAGGAGATCGGATCACTGTTTCAAAACTCGAGAGCTTATTTATTTATTTATTTTTTTTACTCTGGACTAAGAATCAGGGGATAGCCCCAACATATGCATTGCATTGTACTGGAACTAGGAAAATAGATTATGAAGAGGAAAGAGGGAGTAATGTTTTTGAACTTAACACACGGAAAGACCAAAATAAACGTTATCACAGCATTTAGTGTTGAAATTAAATTAGTTAAAACTGATCAGTGCTCAGTGTATATACCTTCGACACTGCACAAATGTTGAGTTTGACAATAGGTTTCAACACAAGCACATGAACTTGTATTAAACCTATTTTATTTGTCTAATGTCCTTCAAGCACTTTGACCTGAAGAACCCAATGTTAGCAATGATTACACCTTAAATTGGGTTTTATTACTGACTTAATAATTTATTTGTTCAATTGTTTTTATACAATTAATTAAGTAAATACAAAAGAAATTTAATACGGAATGATTCAACAATAATTGTGTTTTCTGCAATTTAGCATTTTTCTTGGTTAATGCGGAAGTCAAGCGATCAATGCCCTAATTGTTAAATAACTGCAAGAGTTGCGGAATTTAGTAATACCTCAAATGCAGGTTGCAACAGTGACAAGCAAAATGTAATAATTAATATGTCAATAAATGTAACAAATGTAATAAATTAAAATGTAATAAATGTAATAAAATAATATGTTGACCTAGGTGTCAACATTCTCCCCCGCATTAACTCATGGTCGGTGATGACGCAAGTTAATCGAATTCAGGTGTCCACTACATCAATGATGAAAGCCCCTGGGCGTGGGGCTGGCTGAGGAATATGGTTGTTGCATCTATAATTGGTGTTCTTGTGCTGTTTTGAATATAGTTTGAAGCCTAAGATGGTTATCAGGAGGAATACGGAGATGACCAGTGCGGAGTAGCTTACGGTATGATGGTGGAGACTATTGGACTTGATGAGTTCGGGTATGCGAATAACGGTTGATTCATTTAATTGTCTTCTAAGTGAATTTAATTGGTTCAGATGGGTCTCGAGTTGGTTGTTGGTGGTGTTGAATATTTTGGTTATCTCCTGTGGTTCGCTAATGTAATCTATAGGCATCAGTTGTGTGTATGACGTATGTAAGGTGTTAGATAACCCAACATGACCTTGAATTGTGATGAAGGTACCCTTGAGTGTGCAGCTTGGCTCGAGCTCCATTATTCCAGTGTCTCTTAATGTGTATTGGGTAGAGTTGGCACCGCAAACTGCTGAAATGTCTAATTTTGCGGTAGTTGCGAAGATCCATTTGTTTGGATTTTTTAGTTGTGTCCAAGTTGAATTGCCTGTTAATTGAATGAGCTTACACTTGGTTGTTTGTCGATTGTTAAATATGTTGAATTCGCAGGAATCGTTCTCTTCATTTTTTCTTAATTTGAACTGCTTGTTATTGCAGATAAAGACGTCACTCTTAGCCGTGATGCAGTTCGATAGTTCGTGAGTTGTGAATGGAATGTATTCGTCTCTGTGGTGGTTTATAGCTAGAATTGATTCTTCTCCATTGATTGATATTAGAGTATTGTTCTTTATAGTTGGGACTGGTATTATGTTGAACAGTTCTAAGAACTGATGGTTGACTAAAGGCAGGATGACTTCGAATATCACTTCGCTTCTTGTCACTGCTCCCTTGACCTTCATTAATTTGTATAGTTGTATTAAACCGTCGTCTTCAATTGGAAGGGTTCGTTGTGTTGGAAGATGCGCCTTTATCATACTTAACTCGTGTTTTAGCTGTGTGTGGGATAACAAAAGTGGGCTAATTTTCCCATGGTGGGTGTCGGTTAATACATCAACGATTTCCCTTTCAATTCTTTGTAAATTTATTGCGGTTAATGTCAATTGGTTGGCCAAAAGAGATATTGAAAGTGTTCGACTGATCTGGTCAGATTGCTTGGCTATTGCATTCTCCTGTTCATTGACCTTGTTGACAATTTCCATTAATTGTCCTTGAGAGTTGCGTTCATCTTGTTTGATGATATTGATAGTTGAGTCAATAATAGATGTTTGATTTTTAAGTAGTTGAAAAAGATAATCTGTTTCACCCTTAGCCTGCCTTATGGTGTTTGACATTTCATTTGCATAGTCGGAATCCAGAACTCCAAACAAGGACCGTGCGACGTTCCCTACAATGTTGAAAGCTCCCCTCTTTACTCTGCTGCTTGAGAATAGCTCCTTCTCTTCAATCAATTCTTCCCTTAATTGATCTAAGTTCGTCGTCAAGATGTTGCAAGTGGAATTGTGTATAATGGGTGAGCATAGTTGTTGCAAGGTAGTTGTTCCTGACTGGAAAGCCCTTAACTCGGAAATAAATGGTGATAGGTCGTAGTAGATCATTAGTCTCCATTCAGCCGTGATCAGTTTTACGCTTCCGATTCCCTCAAAGTACAATCCTGGGTCACTATGAAAATTTTTTATTTTAACGTTCCCGCTCATTACCGCGGGAAGTAGGAGTAACGTTGTTATCAATGTGAGCAATATTGAGCTGGAAGCAGGCCTAGGTTTTTTAAATGGTGGAATGTCTGTTTCATCAGCCTGTACTGAGTGAGTGGGCTTGGACGCCTTACTTGTTTGCACTTCTTCCTCCTGAATTAGTGGCGCTAATCTATGAATGGGTCTTCGCTTTATTCCGGAGGCTGTCTTTACATCTGCCACTCTAACCTTGCGATCGGTACCCTCATACGTTTTGAGGATTCTTCCCAGCGGCCATTGCATTACTGGTAAATTGTCTTCCTTTATTATGACTAACCTTCCCTCCTTCGCATTTTCAGATGACGTTTTCCATTTCTGTTTTTCTTGTAGGTGGTGCAAGTATTCCACGGACCATCGATTCCAAAATTCATGCTTAAGCTGTGATACAAGATTCCATCTCCTTGCCAAGGAAGTAGTTGTATTCGTTGCTTCAGAGTCTACTTGTGCCGTCAGTGGTTCTCCGATTAAAAAATGGCCGGGAGTCAATGCCGTTAAATCATTTGGATCACTAGATAGAGGTGTTAGTGGTCGTGAGTTCAGAATAGCCTCGATTTCAATGATGACTGTTTCTAATTCCTCATGTGTCAAAGAAGCCGTTGATACGCTACGTAGTAACAATTGTTTTGCGGATTTAACAGCTGCCTCCCATAACCCCCCGAAGTGAGGAGCGCGAGGAGGAATAAATTTGAATTCTATTCCATCATTACTGCAAGAACGAGTTATCGTTTCTTGTGCATGTTTGGTGAATATAGCGGTCTTCAGTTCATTAAGCTGATTTTGTGCCCCAATGAAGTTTGTTGCGTTGTCCGAATATATGGTTTGACAACGTCCTCGGCGTGCAACGAACCTCTTGAGAGCTCCAATGAATGCTTCTGTAGTAAGGTCGCTTACTACTTCTAAATGTACTGCCTTTGTTGAGAAACAGATGAATACTGCAATGTACACCTTGTGAGGTCGTTTACCTCTTAACTTGTAGTGGACCCACAGTGGACCACAGTAGTCAACTCCTGATATTAAAAATGGCCGAGCAGGGGTCACTCTACAGGCTGGCAATTCTCCCATAATTTGTTGCATTAGCTTCGGTCTTGCTCTAGTACATCGAACGCAGGATTGAACGATGTGTCTGGCCATTGAATTCCCCTTTATTACCCAAAATTGTTGTCTAGAGACGGATAGCAAAGTTTGTGGGCCGCAATGATGATTGTCGTTGTGCAGCATTCGCATTATTAATTTTGAAATTGGATCGTTGTATGGAAGGAGTATTGGGTGTTTAGCATTGTATGAAATTCTTGAAGCATTTAACCTTCCACCGACGCGTAGTATATCATTTTCATCAAGGAAAGGTGACAAACCGCATATAGAACTTGTCCTATCGAGTTCATCTCCTCTCTTAAGTGTACTCATTTCATTTTTAAATTCTGAAGATTGCATGGCCTTGACTATAAGAAGTTTAGCTGAATTGAGTTCTAGAGGGCTTAGTGTATTGCTAGCCGGTCTTTCATTCTTCGGTATCTTAGTATTGCGAATGAAACGCTGTATGTATGCTACAATCCTTAGAAGTGTCTTGAATGAGTTGCGATTTTCGATTTTATATATGATATCTTCTAATGAAGCTGAAGTCGTTGAAAAAGCACTGACAGAAATTTGTTTTAATTCCTCGGAGGAAGACGGTGTCTGATGTTTATTAAACTCTTTTGGCCATTGATTCATGTTACCGTGCAAAAACATTGGGCCAAAAAACCATAGGCTACACTGCGATAATTTCTCTGGATTCACACCTCTTGAAATGAGATCAGCCGGATTTTGCTTTGAACTGACGTGTCGCCATTGCATGCCTATGGTTTGCTCTTGGATCTTACTTACTCTATTTGCTACAAAGGTGCGAAGAGAGGATGGTGCTGAATTGATCCAATGAAGCACTATCTCAGAATCCGACCATAGATATGTAGGTGTGTTTTCAGCTCGTAGTTCCTTTTTCACCTTTGTAGTGAGTTGGGCCCCAAGAAGAGCTGCACATAGCTCCAACCTTGGTAAAGTCACCCTTTTTATAGGAGCAATACGTGACTTGGCACATAGAAGTCTCACTATGAGTCGCCCATCTCGAAGCTTGGAACGTATGTATACTGTGGCGCCGTACGCCTTTTCAGAGGCATCTACGAATGTGTGTATCTGTGCGTCGCTTGCACTTTCGCCATCAAAAACGTGCCTCTTGGTGTTTAAATTGTTAAGATGTTTCAAATTTTGACGGAATGTAGCCCATTGATTATGAAGATTTGCTGGTAATGGTTCATCCCATGAGAGTTGTAATTGCCATAGTTGTTGTATAAACATTTTAGCGGAGACCACCACTGGACCGGCGATTCCTAAAGGATCAAATATTCGAGCCAGATCTGATGTTACCGTGCGTTTGGTAATTTTATTGGTTTCTTGAATGTCTGCTCTGAGGCAAAAAACATCTGCCTTGGGATTCCATGTTAGTCCCAAGATCTTGGTCGATTGGTTATCGAAATCTAGGTTCAGCTGTATATTTTCGGGGGAAATGCCACTTAACAGCTTGGAGTGATTTGCGCACCATTTTCTTAGTTTGAAACCAGCTTCTTGTAACAGACTTGTCAATTGCCGTTGTATTTCAATTGCTGTTAGGAGGCTGTTGGATCCACTCATACCATCGTCCACATAAAAGTCGTGTTTTAATGCTGTAGCGCCTAATGGATATTTTTCCATATTTCTATCTGCTAATTGCTGCAAACATTTTGTTGCCAAATATGGGGCAGCAGAAGTTCCATACGTCACAGTGTTAAGTTGGTATGTTCCTACTGGTTCATTTGAACTATTTCTCCAATAAATAAGTTGCATGTTACGGTCTTCGGGATCAATGAGAATTTGTCGATACATTTTTTCAATGTCCGTACAAAACACAAATGTTGGAGTTCGAAATCGTAATATCATTCCAAAGAGGTCTCCTTGTGTTGGTGGGCCAACACATAATATGTCGTTGAGGGATATTCCTGATGATGATTTTGCCGACGCATCAAACACTACTCGTAGTTTTGTAGTTTTACTTTCAGGTTTGATTACACAATGATGCGGGATGTAATAGTGAGGATCCATAACCTCAGAGTTGGTTATACGGGTCATGTGGCCCAACTCTTCATACTCCTTCATGAAGTCAACATATTGCTTCTTTAGGTCTGGACTCCTTGCAAGACGCCTTTCCAAGGCAAGCAACCTTGAAAAGGCCAACCCTTTCGTATCTCCTAAACAGCTTGGGTTATCTGAAAGGCAAAGGCGTACTACAAATCTACCCTCATTATTTCTCGTGGTTGTTTGAATGAATTGTTGTTCGCATAGTTTCTCTTGTGCACTGAAGGTGTTGTCAGCATCAAATTCGTCTAGTCTCCAGAATCTTTGTATTAGCTCATCTGTGTCTGCTTCGCTTACACCGTGCACTGCACATATTGCTGAGTTGCTGGTATTATCTCTTATTCTTCCACTTACAATCCAACCCAGCTTTGTGTTTCTTAAAATTGGCAATTCTGGTGAGAGTTGGATTTTACCGGTGGTCAACAACTCGAGGTAGTATTCAGCGCCTAATAAAACGTCAATATTTGCAGTGGTGCTGAATTCTGGATCCGCCAATTGGATGTTGTCTGGTATTGGCCAAGAATTGCAGTTCAACTCGGTTGAGGGTTGGGCTGGAATAATGTTAGGAAGTACGAAAGCCTCGAGCCTTGTACTGAAGTTGCTTGTTGTAGATTGAAGATTCAAATTAATACGTTGACTCGTAATTCTGGATTGATTGCCAATTCCTTCGATGCATAAGGATGTCTGCGAAGGCTTAAGTGATAGACGATTTAGTAGTCGATTAGTCACAATGTTGATTTGTGACCCTGAATCTAAAATTGCTTTGAAGACTCCAGATCGTCCATTATTGCCTGTAATTTTTACGCGAGCTGTGGCTAATAGCACGTAGCCCTTCCGCGCCCCAGAGTGGTTAGCTGATGCTACCGTTGATGGTTGTGTATTGCTACCAGTGGGAGCGTCGCTGGAAGAGTTTTGGGATGTTGAATTTAGTATTTTGGTATTTTGTGGATGACTGTCTAAATGTACTAAACTGTTGTGTTTTTTTTTTACATTTTCTACAGGAACTTGATGTGCATTGTCTTGACATATGATCACCCTTGAAACAGTTAACACAGAGTTTCTGTTGCTGTATCCACTTTAATCGTTCAGGCACTGACCACGATAAAAAACGGTTGCAATAATACAACTGATGAATTCCATTGTTGCATAATTTGCAATGGTTGTTTTCTTGAGAAGTGGTTGCTGCAGATGAAGTTCTTTTTGGAGTAGTTTGTGTTCTTCCGACGGCTTCTAGTGACTGAAATCTGGTTTCCAGGAATCCCAACACTTCTTCTAATGATGGCAATGATCTTGGCAGCTGTACGGACTGTTCATATAATATGTGCGTTCCATGGTCTAGTTTCTTTAATAATATGTTGACCAATATGGGGTCCCAAGTCGATGTATTAATGTTCAAATTGTTGAGTGCTGCACAGCATTCGCGTGTTGTGTCGTGTAACCCCTTTATAGCTGCAGAAGAGGGGTTCTCAGATATTTTTGTCTGATTCAACAATCTGTTTATGATGTTATTTGTCAATATTCGTGGATTATTAAAGCGGTCTTGCAGTGTTTTCCAAGCCGTTTCGTAGTTAGTTTCCGTTAAAGAAAGGTTTTGTATTAATCTTGCGGCTTCTCCGGATATGTTTGTCTTTAAAAACCACATTTTTTGGATAGCTGGCATTGCCTTTTTGTGTATCATCTCGTTGAACATGTCATAAAAAGGTTGCCAACTCATGTAATCCCCATTAAATTTTGGTATTGTTACCTTTGGAAGATATAGTGTGTGGTTATCCTGTTGTAATGCTGTTTGATTGATTGGTTCTGGATTTAAAGTTGCCTTTAGGTCTTCAAGTTGTATTATCTTGTTCGTGATTTCTGTTTGTTGAGTTAAGAATGCATGTATGTCGTGCTCGATATTTTCACTGCATAATTTGTCTTGTAATTGCTGCATCGTTTTCATGTTGTATTCGACTTCCTTTTGCATGACGTCTAGTTGTTGCCTTGAGTACTGGAATTCGCTTGTTAGTATGTCGTTCAGTGTGCTCATGATTTTGGATATAGTGGCATCTCGCATTTTTAATAGATTGTGTTTCACTTCTGATTCTTGCTCACTTGCAAGACCTGAGCCGGATGCTTGCGTTTTTGCATGTTCCTTCTTTATGCTTTGAACATTTTTCTGTATGTCGTCATCAGCTTCTCTGTATCTTTGGCTCATAATTTCGTGCACCTTTTGGACCAGGTAAGGATGTTCTTCTCTTGTTGTGGAGTCTCTTCTTATATAGTTGTCATACCTTTCGAAATTTTTCCAAAGTTCATCAAGCTCCTTTGACTTCCTTTGGTAATATTCTAACGATCTCCTTTCTTTGGGAGTCTTTTTTATGTTTGAAATAAACCGATTGATTTCTTCCGCATTTCTTTCTTGCGTTTGTACCAGCTCTTCTAGTGTCGGCATTTTCTTCTCTAGACGAGTAGAACGATTTGGTGTTGTCGTTTTGTACTACTGTTGTTAGGTACTTATAATAGTCCTTGGTGGCACTAAATGTGGGGTGTGTCTATCCTTTATAGTTTTGCACAACGCTTCCACAATTAGATGGATGTTTTCCGATGTTTGATAAGTGCTGCGCGATCCGTTTTTATCGTTAAAAGGTTCCTTACCACTGTTGGAGGAAACTTATAACACCTAAAAACTTCTGGGGTCACCAAATGTTGAGTTTGACAATAGGTTTCAACACAAGCACATGAACTTGTATTAAACCTATTTTATTTGTCTAATGTCCTTCAAGCACTTTAACCTGAAGAACCCAATGTTAGCAATGATTACACCTTAAATTGGGTTTTATTACTGACTTAATAATTTATTTGTTCAATTGTTTTTATACAATTAATTAAGTAAATACAAAAGAAATTTAATACGGAATGATTCAACAATAATTGTGTTTTCTGCAATTTAGCATTTTTCTTGGTTAATGCGGAAGTCAAGCGATCAATGCCCTAATTGTTAAATAACTGCAAGAGTTGCGGAATTTAGTAATACCTCAAATGCAGGTTGCAACAGTGACAAGCAAAATGTAATAATTAATATGTCAATAAATGTAACAAATGTAATAAATTAAAATGTAATAAATGTAATAAAATAATATGTTGACCTAGGTGTCAACAAATATTTATTTATTTATTTATGCCTATGGAGAATAACTCCTTACAGGCAAATACTACTCGTATATATGTACACGCATATGAGTTTAAATAAAGTACAAAAATTAATAAAAAATAGAAAAAATAGCTAATTACTGCACTGAAAAAATTTTGTTCAGCAAATCTCTGAATTTTGACATTGCTTTTATGAATTTTTTCATTATTTTTCAACCATTGTAACTTTTTGTAGAAATAATGAAACAAATTTCATTAGATTATTTTAATGAAAACCTTCATAAAAGTAATGAAACATTTTAATAAGAAACATGACTTATTTTCCTTAAAAGTATGAAAGACAAATCATATGATTAGTGAAATAATTTCTCTAGATCAAAGAATCAATTTCATAAAGCACATGAAAACTGTACATTAAATTAATGGAATACAACTCTCATGTTTGGGCCGGTGCCTCAAAGTCTATTTTGGGGTTACTCGACCGTGTGCAGGAGAGGGGGAAGAAGCTCATCAGTGACGGTAGGGTATCCAACTCTATTGATTCACTGGAGCATCCACGCAGTGTGGGGTGCGTTACTCTGTTCTATCGTTACTACAATGGATTTTGCTCTGATGAGATTAGGGATCTTGTTCCCGAAACTCGCATATTCTTACGTAGCACGCGTTCATCGTCTAGAGCTCATCCATTTGTGGTTGATTACCCGGGGAATCGTACTACGCATTACAGAGAGAATTCGTTTTCAGCCGCACGCTTCGTCTGTGGAACAAGTTGCCTGCAGAAGTGTTTCCTGTCCGTTATAACGTTGGAAAATTCAAGTCAAATGTTCACAAACACTACTCCCGCTTTCTCCCTCCTCACAACCTATTTTCCTAGTTCTGGTACAATGCACTGCATATGTAGGGGTCATCCCCTGAGTACTGGTCCAATAAAAAAAAAAAATGAAAAAGTAACATTTATTTAATGAAATAACTTCTTTGTACTAATGTAATATATTCATTAAAAATATGAAACTCAATAATTTTATTATTCATTGAGCACCTGAAAAATTTACATTAAATCAATGAAATAATTACATTTGTTTAATGAAATAATATCATAACACACATTAATAAAATATGTTTACAAATGTACGTAATAAGATCAATGGAATTATTTCATTTATTCATTGATACTTTATTTCATTACACCTTCCTTGCTTTAGTGAAATTGTACCTAATTATGATAAAAGAAAATGTTGAACAAGTATTCACCAAATAAAACAGATTTTATTAATTCAAATGACTTCAATACACTGGTATTTACATTTTTCAAACTATTATTATGCTGATTTAAGTACATGCACATATGTTCATACAAGATTAATAAATGCCCATTAATATATCTTACCAAAATTCAAAGAATTAAAAAAAAATTAATTGTGTTGTAGTAATAAATCCAATGATTTGTTTTAATGAAACTATGAAACTTAATGAAACCATTCTGATGGAACTATTTCATAATATATATGAAGTTTCATGCATGTTGTGAAAAGTTTTCATTGGATTAATGAAAAATATTTAATGAAACAGTTTCATTAAATATATGACGCATAATTCTTTCAGTGTGGAATTACAAAAATTTATAAGCAATCGAAAAGATTGTTTATTACTGGAATTTAATACTAAGATTATACTACGCTTAACAAAATTTAAGTTCACCGAAAAGCCAATAACGTGGTACAGTTCATTAAAACAACAACATAATCTACGGAAGGGATCTGCATTCGCATAATTCTAACGGTAATAAAGCACAAAATGTCCAAAAAGGTTTGGACACCAGATACTCAGAGCAGATATTGCCGTTAATCAATTTGAAGACAAAAATGACATTTAACATTTTTCTGCGACTTAGCAAAGAAGGCAGCTTTATTTGTTGCAGTCTGATCTCATAGGATGGTAAGTTGGCTACAGTGTTCGGGTAGATATTGCGCAGGATGAAAAGAAGGAATTGTTTTTGGATAGACTCAATTCGATCTCTGTGTACGTTATAGAAAGGGTCCCATATAATCGAGCTATATTCCAGTATTGGCCTGACTAAAGATGTATACAATTGCTTTCCAACAGTGAAATCAGCAAATTCTTTAGACCAGCGCTTTACAAAGGCAAGCACCCCCCTTGCTTTACTTGAGCAGAAGCTAATGTGTTGGTTGAATGTCAGTTTTCTTTCAAATAAAACACACATGTAGCCACCAAGCCATGAGGGTTAGATTTTTTTGAGAAGTCCATATGCTTGCACTTGCTAAAATTTAATTTTAAAAGGTTATGCTTAGACCAATTAAAGAAATTATCCAAATCAAGTTGGAGGCAGTTTTTTTTCCAGAGCCCACATGTTGCAAACATTTTTACATCATCAGCATACTGCGGTACTCTAGAGCTTACAGGTATAGATTTAGATACATAATTATTGAAACGTACACGTTGTTCACGACCAACTATGATTTGAGCCAATTTGCAGTAGTTTTAGTTTTTGCAGTAGTCAAGTTTTTCAAGTGATCAAAGAAATTGAAAAGAAAATAAAAATATAGAAAATAAAATCACTAATGACTATTTTTCACTAGGAGCTCAGATTTGTGCGTATAGGAATGCTCTTAGAAAAGGAAATATTTATTCGGGCAAAGAATGTATTTTGGATGATTTTATTTAGAACAGAATGTTTTGGTTAACATCAATGATAGCTTCTACAGTAGACTGCCTAAAATTTAAGTATGCGATCTCTTTAGGAAGTTAGTGTTAGTTACCACGTGCTGACACACAAAAACAAACACGTTTCGGTGCATAGGCGTAACAAAACTAATTAGTGTTTTTCAACAGGAGATCAGAATACAAATCAAGAAGAAACATGAAAAGGGTATTTAAAAAACTAATTATTTGAAACCAGTATGTTTTTTCTTTCGTTCTCGTTATTTAGTTGAATTGAAAATATAGGAGTAGCTGCATGCAGGTAGTTTAAAACTGAAGGGTGTGATAACCTAAGAAATTGAAATTATTCTTTCGCAACATGAGTTCTTTTCAAAGATAATAAAGAATTACTCTCCTCCCACTAATTAGTATTTTTCAACAGGGGCTCAGATTTATGGAGGTAAGAAACGATCATAAAAACGTTTTGAAAATAAACATTAAAAGGAGCAGTTGTATGTGTTTCACACTATTTACGTTTTGTCAAGATGATGTACACAGGCTGTTTTTTTTTCTTTATATCACTGACTTGAAACTATTTGCAGGTAGCTTGAAATCTAAGGGTGTGGTTTTCGTTGAGGAATATTATTTTATTATTAGCCTCCTCTTCTCACTAATGAGCATTTTTCAACAGGATCTCAGATTACTGAATCAGTCATTCCATTGGAAATGATGTGAAAAAATATTTACTAGATATTTGACGTCACAAGTAAGGGCGTTAAAAGAGAAAATATATAACAAAACAAAGAACAATTTACTTCCAAAAACTCCAACTATTGATTTTGTATTCAATTGTTAAGTTCAGGTAGATTCAAAGTGTTATCAATAATCTGCCTAGCTGTGATCGTGTCAAACATAAAAATATGTTTTTCAGGAGAGTTTAAATAAACAGGAAAAATGTATTCTGCTTTCAGGTAGTTTTATCAAAAAGAAGTAGATTCAGGCTTAAATTTTTAATAGCGAAATTCTGTGATCCACATACAGGGTGTTTTTTTAAGCACGATAGAACTTGAAATTGTAAAAAATAACACAAAAAATTAAATTGTAATCAAAATTTTTTTTTATTCGAAAGATCAATACGTGACATTAACATTTGAAAATGATTTCGGGCATATGGGCACCGCGGCTGTTCTTGACGAAGCGCATTCTGGACGTCCAATTTTGGGCCACTTTTTCGAGCACTGCTGGCCGTATGTCACGAACAACACGAACAATGCTGGCCTCCAAGGCGTCAATTGTTGCTGATTTATCAGCATAAACCAGTGACTTCACGTAGCCCCACAGGAAATAATCGAGAGGTGTCAAATCGCACGACCTTGGAGGCCAATTGACAGGTCCATTTCTCGAAATCAACTTATCGCCAAATTTTGATTTCAGTAAGTCGATGGTTGCGTTCGCCGTATGGCACGTAGCGCCATCCTGTTGAAACCACATCTCCTCCGGATCAATGTCATCCATATTTTCAAACAAAAAATCATTGATCATGGTGCGGTAACGATCTCCATTGACCGTAACGCGAGCTCCGGCCTCATTTTTGAAGAAATAAGGTCCGATGATGCCACCAGCATGAAAACCGCACCAAACAGTGCATTTTTCTGGATGTAATGGAGTCTGTAGGGTCTCTTGTGGATTGGTCTCACTCCATATGCGGCAATTTTACTTATTAACAAACCCGTTAAGCCAAAAATGCGCCTCATCGCTGAACACAATTTTGCGATAAAACAACGCGCGAATCGACGACTGATTTTCAAAGTAAATTTGGATAATTTCGTAGCGTTGTTCAAGCGTGAGTCTATTCATGATGATTTGTCAGAGTATACTGAAACAAATAAAAAAAATGTTTCATCAAAATTTAATTTTTTGTGTTACTTTTTACAATTTAAAGTTCTATCTAGCTTAAAAAAACACCCTTTACTTATGTATGTACATATGTGTTTCTATCCGTCTATCTATTATATACTGTGAGCGTCAAAATAAAGTGTACATAAATATTTCTTAAAATATTGTTTTTATTTAGGTCTTTTTATTTATTTATTTTTTTAAGCATTTTTTTTATTTATTGAATCTTCAAAATGAACTAACAATAAGTACTCAAATCTTAATATTAAATTTAAAGTTAAAAAATGTGATTTAAAATTATTAAAGAAAATTATTAGACAAAAAGTTTTATTATGTGGGAGCTAACTATTTCGGTAAAATCACCTATTGAGCAATATGGTGGCCAAAATTAAGTACATTACGCGCAAGAGGGTTTATTTATGATAAAATTTTACACTGAGGTATTTTTGAATCAGTAATCAGTTCTCTACCTTATTTTAAACAAAACACCAAAAAAAAAAAAAATATTTACAACAACAAAAATAGAAAATAATTCATTATTTACTCCTCAAAAAGAAGTGTACAAACTATTTTGAAATGAAAATAAAATCGATTTAGTATTTAGTTGTTGGTTGATTTTCCTTTGTCCTTAGTTACGGCATTAAGTCTTCTGAGTAACGAATTATACATTTTTTAGTTATATCAGATAAAATTTTCTGCCATTCCTCCATTATAACGGATGCAGCATATCTTTATTGTTAATTGTTCTTTTTCGGATTTTGCGGAGCAAGTGTTCAATTGGATTTAAGTCCGGTGATTGCAGAGGAGGATCCACTATTTTGTGAGTGCGAATGGCTCTTGTATTCGATTACTATATGGTATGTATGTTCGGGGTCGTTATCCTGTTGCAAAATCTAAGGTCTTTCCAACCCAAATTTCTTTGTTTTGCAAAATGTTCAGGTAGTCCGCCATACACCCCCACATCATCACTCAGCCCCAGCTATGCTTAACCGTGGTTATTAAATTATGGTCAGCACATTAATTATTTTTTGTTCGCCATACTTTAATTGGTTTTTTTTTTAATTTTCCTTCTAAACTAAAAAGCACATTAATCCAGAAAGAAACATGATTATATTAATACTCTTTGGCATATTCTAGACGTCTTTTGATATTTTGGTGATATAAGTGGTTTCTTTCGCGGCAAACACGAACGCGGGCGTTTCCTATGTTTTACAGACAGGAAATTATCCTATGATTCTTTCAAAGACTCTTCCTCAGAAATCCAGAGGTTTTTTCTAGTGGAACTAAGCTCTTTCTCAGAACTGCATCTGCTAGGTAAACTCACGCAACTTTTTTTTGTTTATTTACTTTAAAAAATATATGAAAATAAATGTCTCAAAGTTTTTCTTTTGTGTAAAACCACTTTTTCGACTTGTTCCCGTTTTCTACTTATTACGGTTTTGTTTTACAACACCCCGATCAAAAACAAACACATTCGTTCACTTTCGAAGCTAGACTCCGAATTTGAATCATAAATTCAATATATCAGGAGTTTAACACTATCGTGTAAACATAGTATTAGTTTAGATGGCGACTATTATTGTGGTTGTGTAGTCCTGTGGCCGTAAATATAATTCCATATAAACACATGTATTTTATGTTTCACAGGTTGTAGTCAGTAGCCTGAAATCTTGAAGGTGCTAAATTCATAAAAAAACAAGAGTGTGATATATTCGGCAGGGCCGAATCTAAAATACCCTTCACGATAGTCAGGTAAATATGTATAGTATGTATTAAAAATTTAAGCTAAATATGAACCCATGTCGGAAATTTTTAATTTCTGTATTGTAGTAAACTCCTTTTATTACCACAACTTTCGCTTAAAAGCGAAAAATGTTGTTTAAGTTCGCTTACCCGACATTTTCATGAAAAAAATGGTTTAGGCTATATCTCGGGTATATATGGACCAATATCAGAAATTGTCATTTTTTGTATTTGGTAACCTCCTTATATTACCAGCACTGCTTTTAAGCAAAAAATGTTGTTTAAGTTCGCTTACGCGACATTTTCATGAACAATTCGGTTTAGGCTATATCTCACCGATATCCACCGATATCGGAAATTTTCATTTTCTGTATTTACATAAGTTCTTTTAATTGCCATAACTGCTTTTAAGCTAAAAAAAATTTTTTTTCATGAAAAAATCGGCTTAGGCTATCTCGAGTGTACATGAACCGATATCGGAGTTTTTAATTTTCTGTATTTTAGTAAGTTTCTTGTATAACCCGAACTGCTTTTAAGAAAAAACAAATTATTTTCGTGAACAAATCGGTTTAGGCTGCCTTGGATATATATATATATATATATATATATATATGGACCGATATCGGAAATTTTCATTATCTGTATTTGGCGACCTTCTTATATTACTAGGCCTGCTTTTAAGCAAAAAAAGTTGATTAAGTTCGCTTATAAGACATTTTCATTAAAAAATCGGTTTAGGCTATATCTCGGGTATATATAGACCGATATCGGCATTTTTCATATTCTGTAACCATCTTTTATAACCCGAACTGCTTTTAAGCAAAACTAATTTTTTCATAAAAAATCGGTTCAGACTATAACTCGGGTATATCGGATATTTTAATTTTCTTATTTATATTCTTATATTACCAGAACTGCTTTTAAGCAAAAAAGGTTGTTTAAGTTCGGTTACAAGACATTCTCATTAAAAAACTGGTTCAGGCTATATCTCGAGTATATGATATCGGAAATTTTCATTTTCTGTATTTATATAACCTGCTTTTAATACCAAAATTGCTTTTAAGCGAAAAAATTGTTTCATGGAAAAATCGGTTTAAACTATATACATATGTATATATATGGACCGATATCGGAAATATTAATTTTCTGTATTTAATAGCCTCCCTTTCTAACACGAACCGCTTTTAAGCAAATAAATTTTTTTCTTGGAAAAATCGGTTTAGGCTATATCTCGGATATATATAGATCGATATCGGAAGCTTTTTTATTATCAGAACTGATTTTAAGCAAAAACATTTTTAAGTTAGCTTACTCAACATTTTCATTAAAAACCCGGTTAGGCTATATTTTGGATATATATAGACCGATATCGCAAATTTTTTTTCCTTATAATCGCCATGCTTAATAATTGTGTGAAGTTTGAAGCAAAACAAGCAATTTTTTCACAAATTGCAAACAAAAAATGTTTTTTTTTCAGAATTTTGGATATATCTCAGTAATACGTGACCGATTTAACTAAATCTTTGCTATTGAGATGGGGTAATAGATTGTGAAAGACAAAATTTTCTAAGTCTAATGGTTTTCTCAGAAACAGTATTTCAACTACCGACAGATGACATCACTTAATCGACTTTTCCATTAATTCTGATTCAGATTATATATACTTTATAGGGTCACAAATGAAGATTGTAGAAATTACAAACGGAATCACAATTTTATATATATCCTTAACATTTTTGTGAAGGGTATTAAAAACAACTATCAGCTGTTGGGTTGTCCTATAAAGCTGTGCTGCCAACTAAAAATCGCGAATTTCAAGGCGAATTTGTTTTACCAAGTGAAACTGGGTTTACAAAAAATACAACAATGCAAAAACAACATAGAGTTTTGTTGTTACTTGAGCGGTTCGTGAGTCAAAAATTTTTAAAGAAAGTATGAACATGCATACACACTTTATAGCGAATGGCCAATGTAAGCGGCATACGGCAGCAGGCGGCAACAATGTGACCCATTTACAAAAAATTAAATTTTTTATAAAAATATTCGTACATAAATTTCAACATATTGAATTTAATTTGGTAATGTCGTTAAAGGTGGCCGAGTTGCGGCAATGTTGAATTCAGTTTAACTTTTTGTTTTGCCGCTTCAATTTGTCAAACCAAAAAGTAAAGGAAAAAAATAGAAGACAGAAATTAATTTTCGGTTTTGAAAGTTCAACAATTGAATTTGTTTATTTATTTTGGCTTTAAAAAAATCAAAATGTTTTTTTGTTTAATCTTCGAAGCACAAATTTTTCTTTAATTAGCCGCGTTCATTTGCCTACAACAAATAAACTCAAGCGGCAAATAGAACAGGTGGTTGCCGCTCGTTACCGCAAGCCGCTTACGTTGGCCCTTCACTATTACTTGGAAACAACTTTTCACAGTTGATGTTTCACAAATAGAAAAAAAGTAGAACATCTGTTTTTTCAGTTTCACCTGGCAATGGCAAAATTAATTCACCTTGATGAATCTCTAAAAAACACCTAATACATACATACATTTGCATACAAAACTTCATTGTATTGTATGTGTGAAGTTTTCAATTCAAACGGCGTTAAAGATTGCCTTCTAAGCAAATATTTTTATATTTATATCATACTCGTGTCATATGTACAATTATCATAAAAAGTAATTTATCTACAACAAAATCTCAAGTTGCTAGCAAAGTGCTTAACAATAAAATCTCAATTACTGATTGCACTAATGTACCTTTTAAGGCAATCTAGTGGAATTTTTTAATTGTCAAGTTGTGTGGTTTTCTTTTGGCACTACGTTCTGACAATTATTCACCCACTTAAGTGCTGGCACCATACTCGAATGGAGGAATATAATCAAAGCGTTTTGCTTTTCATAATTGTGTAGTTTGTAGATAGAAACAGTGCGTTTTGCAAAAACAATTGACAATTACTCCCGCTGTCTGTGATATAAATATTTTGTTTCTACTTGACAACTGTAAAATAATGTGTTGCATTACGAAATTAATCTTGGAAGTAGCAGAGTAAAACGGAATGTATGAATTGAGGGGGAAAACAAATTATTTTCCGAAAACATAAAAGCATATAGTACGTTTTGTTCCTCGGTTGCCTTACTTAGTGCTCAAAGTCTCTGAAAACAGCGCACTTTTTCAGAATTTCCTTAAAAAAGAAACTGAACAACAACTTAAGTGCTCTGACTATAAGTCCTATACCAACATTTTTATAAACCGTTGGCCTCATGTAGAAAGGCCATAACTACTATAATTGCAAGGACAGCACAGCCTTCAATGAAAGAAAAAAAAAGCAATGAAGACCTATTAATAAATAAATACCGCAAAAGCAAAATATAAACTACCAAACAAGATTCATAAAATCTTCGCTACACCGGAATAAGTAGCGAGCAGGAATACTAGTTAGTAGTGTTTTGTCTTCTGGACAATCATCCATTGGGATAATTGGGCTTGGTTTCAATGTCATAGTCACAAACCAGTTATGACCTTTTTGAGGATATCTAGAGGGAGGAGAAATGGACCAAGTCCATAGTGGGAAAAATGGGAATAAGGCAAATCGTCTATCCATTCCAAGAAATTTCTAAACTTTCATGCTAAAAATGATGGACTTACTCTAAGACTGGACAGGAAAAGCGTTATAATATTGACGGGTGCACTTACAATTTATTAAGCATATGAACAGAATGGGTATTTGCAACACAGACATTTAAAGATCTTGCAGTGAGGTCCGACCATACAAGCTCATACGTTGGTTGAACTGGACTTCGGTTGAAGGAGTTTATTATCCGAAGCGCTAAAAACACTCGGATGAAAACTGGAAAAATGTTAGTTAGGGCCTTTCTACAATACATGAGACCAATGATATGTACTTTTATCATTATTTTTTCACTTTGTCCCTTAAAACATAAACAAAAAACAGTCTGTATTTTGTATTAAAGACTCAGTAACACAATGACTGTGTGTTGCCGATAAATATTTTCACTTAATACAAGTTTATTATTGTCTGAACTTACATATGTATGTACTTACTAACACACACACACACACATACTTACGTAAATACTTACATGTGTATCGACATACAAACATTTTTATTAAAAGAAGATAAATTGTAAATAAATTTCAATTTGAATGGAAGCCATTGGCATCATCAGCACCATCGTTATCTTCTTATGCAATAAGTTGGTTTGGTTGGTTTCTTTAAAAATATTATTCTTAATTTTATCTGTTTTCAATGCATTAAACAGTACGTGAAATAAGAAACATGATGAAAATTATAATAATACTCAATGTAAGAAACAAAATATGTCTTGTGGTTGCAAGTTTTATAAACACAAAAACTAAATGATTTACAAAACTAAATGTATTTCATCACTAATAGGCTGATAATAACTGCATAAATAGACGTATTTGACACCTTTCAGTATGTAGTAGTACACACACACACATGAAGTTGGAGTTTATTATAAATTTTTATTTAAGACATAATTATTTTTGATAAGTGATAAGCATTTGCCGCTCTTACTCTTTAAGTTATAGGCCCAGCAAATCAGAGATCGCTGAGATATTAATCTCCGAATGGGGTCGTAAAAACATGGTCGCCATCAACGCTCGTAAGACCCAATGTTGCTTATTAGCACACAAACCAGCGACCGCATATGCTGCTTCATCCACTCATAGAATAAAGCGTTTTCATATTGATGACGGCAGGTCATCAGAAATGTGACATCAATATTATGTAAACTATTTACGTGAAAACAGACATCAATCTCAATGACAGAAGTCATCAGAGAATTTTGTCATACATTGAGTATCATCAATGCTACAACTGTGGTGACATCAATTCAATAATACACTTGATTAATAATTACAATACATCTAATTTGACAAAATCGATTTAAAAAAGGGTAAATAGTATTATAATATTTTCAATTTATTGTTAAAAAAGAATTTTGTTGTTAAAATCATTATTTTTAAACTTTCATAAATTTTTAAGAAGTAGAAAAAAACGCATCATGCATTTGTAATCACAGCAAGTATTGTTTAAGCAAAGACATATAAGTATAACTATAAAGCGAATATATAAATGATGATGACACGTTGTCATCACATGCGGCGTTAGTTAAATGACGAATGCAATGAGAGCGTAGAGAGTAAAATGCTAATGCCACACAAAGACATTATATTGATGATAGTAAGTCATTAAAAGTATTAGAACATTTTTAATTCTCATTGGTTTTTTGAAAGTAGTGATATATAAAGTTATATGTTTGAACATATTTTTGAATTAAATTAAATATAACTAGAGCTTAAGTTTAGTTGGTGATAGCGTGCCCTGGTACTTATGACATTTTGTCATAAAATTTACTTCATTAACATCAGCAATTTAACGAGCCATCAATGAATTTTTGTATCATATAGAAACCAAATTATAGTTGGTCTGATGTTAATGTGATACTCTATTGATAATATTTTGTCATTATATTGCCTTCATTTAATCATTTCTTCGATATTAGAGTGTCATTGCATTGACCACATGCTCACATCAAACATATTGCAATAAAGCATCACCGTGATATCAATATGACATGTCATTGATGAAATAATTGTCATAATTATTGCCAATGATAATTAGAGAAACTGATCTAATGGTTGATATCATAGCAATGAAAAGTGTCATGCGGGCAATGATGACATTTGGCATTGCATTGATGTTAAAATACATCACAGTAATGACAGGTTTTCTATGAGTGTCTGTATATAAATATTCAAAAAACGGATGTAATTGGAATGAAGATACAGTATGATGTTCGCTGAACTGAACAGATTTTTCATGTCTCTAAAGTATCATTCAAGTGCGTCCGGGTTTCCACACGGTGTAAGATGTACTTCACTCCATCCGACCACCTTACTATTTACATCACCTACATCCGACCGAAAATGGAATACAACTCTCATGTTTGAGCCGGTGCCTCAAAGTCTATTTTGGGATTACTCGATCATGTGCAGGAGAGGGTGAAGAAGCTCATCAGTGACAGTAAGGTATCCAATTCTATTGACTCCCTGGAGCATCGACGTAGTGTGGGCTGCGTTACTCTGTTCTATCGTCACTACAATGAATTTTGTTCTGACGAGATTAGGCAGCTTGTTCCCGAAATTCGCACATTTTTACGTAGCATTGAACAATTTGCCAGCAGACGTATTTCATATCTGTTATAACGTTGGAAAGTTCAGGTAAAATATTCACAAACACTACTCCCTCTTTCCCCCTGCTCAAAACCCATACACCAGAGATCTGCGGCAAGTGCACTTACTTTTTACTATTTTAACACTCGAGTACTAAAACCACTCGCTTACACAGATGCGTTATTTTTTCCACTTGTTTTACGATTGCATCGAGCCTAACGGATTAAAATAAACACAATAATATTTTTATTTTCATATTTTTTTTAGTAGAGCTTAAGTAAGAGCAGAGAAAAGAGTAACTACAATAATACAGCCAGTCAGAGCAAAGGTTTGTGTTTTTTCTGTGTAGACCAGTGATGGACAAATTTGTTGGGCACTTGTGTTAGTGAGATAATCTGAGAGTAATTTAAAGTACTGTGACAAACAAAACTAAGACAAACGTGTTCGTATGAGCAATTAAATCGCTTACATTAATGTTGTTACGCCAGTTTCATAAGAGCTATAAATTTTTCAAAGAAGTCGAACCAATTTTACTACGTTGTTTACTACAAATGAATTTTAAGTCATAAAAACTGTTTTCACTTAAGTAAGTTATTCATATAGGAATGTAAGAAATCATAATACCGTCTAATAACATTTTCTTTATACATTTTATATGTTTGATGGCATAAAAGACATATAAAAACAATTTTTTTAGCATAAAATAATCTTGCATTGCCATTTATGTTATCTACTGTAATTGAAGAAAAAGCTCTAAACATCTAGCTAGCATGTGCATTCGCCAACATCTGTTGAACGACTAAACCATGGTGCAATTATTAGGTGGCAGCATTAGAGTTGCTGTACTAGATACATAGTATTTTGTTTGTTTAAAAATTCCACCATAATGTCAAAAACATGTTTACAAAACAGAGGAAAATGAAGAAAAAAAATGTATATAAAGAAAATTAATTGTGTATTATTGTTTTCATAAATTGTTTTAACGCATTTTAAGCAATTAAATTATTTTTGAAGCGAGGAAAGTCGATAAGCAATAGAATTTTTCTTTTTACATAGCAGACAGCAACGCATATTAAGGAATTAAAATATTTTTGAAATCATTTTTATTGTTTCTTTTGCACATTTTCAAACTGTTTTTCTCATTCACTTTGTATAAACATAAACAAAAAACTTCTTTATTGCTTCTTTTGCACCTTTTCTTTCTGTTTTTGCACGATTAAAATATTATTATTTTTTCACTTCACTTTGTGTAAACCTAAACAATTTTTGACACTACCGGTCGTTTTAAATAAAAAATTGTTACCTGCGCTAGTGATGCCACCTGGTTAATGCACCTTGGACTAAACTAAAGAGCATAAGAAAATGAAGGCGTTGCTTATAAACAGTTGTTTGACTAAATGTCCATCACTGGCTTAGACACTCGATACATGTTTGTATTCCAACTAAACGAGTGTGTTGCTTCGAACAACATACATACAGCGTAAATTTTAACATAGTTTTTGTATGTGCTTTTTAAAAGCGAGGGCTGCCAGATGCAAATGATTTATCATTGTTTCGACGGTTGTATACTTAATACTTGTTTCATTATGTATGCAATTTTTAAATGTGTACCCATGCTGTATTTTTGAATCGTATTAGGAATAAACTCTTTAATATGAAATAGTAATGCTATTTAAAAATTTATGCTTTTTTTCATTTATACAGTAACTGCCTTATTCTTAACCTTTTTTTCAATTCGTTATGTATGTATGTCTGAAATAATAACGAGTCGCTAAAGAAGTAGCGAGTTAAAGCTAGTATTTTGTAAATGAGTTTTGTTGGGATATTGGACCCTTATGAATTCGAAAATTTTGATTGAATAAGCCCTCAAAACTGTTAGCTACAAAATGAATATATTTATATATTTTTTTAATTTTGACAGTAACTACCATAATGTCAACAAATTTCAGTCGTCTATATAAATATATTTAATATACACAGCTTGTTTTCTATATTTCCCAGCTGTCTATATGTCAACATTTCATAGGAGCCACCTTGATAATCAGTGGACTTTGGAAATTTTTGAAAGATATTCTCAAACATTCAACTCTATATCCCAGCGATCTAAATAAATTATTGCGAATTTAAAGAGAAATATTTATTTGTCGATAATGCTGATTTTATAAAGAAGTTATCTGGCAGCTCTGATTAGAAATAAGACGAATGCTCAGAGTAAAACCAAATAAACTTTGAGAACTTAAACACAAGTTACCAGTGTAAATGTGTAGATTCAAATTTTTACGCAAGCATTTTTTGTTGTTGTTTATTTGAAGCAAGAATGCAATCGTTGTATGCTTAAAAAAAAAAAAAATACTAACGAAACAGTGATTAAGAGACAACGTGTTAAAATTTGATTGTGTTTGTTAAAGGCTCGTGTATTAAAAACCCAAATTCTTGCGAGTGTCATGAGTGGAATATTTTTCTAGTATGTAGGGGTCATCCCCTGAAAACTGGTCCAAGATAAAAAAAAGAAAAAGAAATATGTAGGAGTAATTCCCTGAGTAATGGTACAAGATAAAACAAAACCAAAAAGACGAACGTAATTCGGTAAAATTTAGTAAACTACAGTACAAATTTTTATAAAGGAATGGAAATATGTATTTAGCAGTTAATTGGTTGTCAAAATATGTGTGTATTAAAAATGAAGATCCTTTTGTAACATTATCCTTTCTATACCCCACACTTATTTTACTTTCATTCAAAGCAGGTATTTTAACACGTTATCAAATTCATTGATATGTCTATATAAATATATTATATACATACTTACATTATTACAAATCCAGAATTTGAGTTTAACATGTTCATGTGCAAGTACAAGTTTCAAATTACATTGCGACAAGGGTTTAGGTTAACCGCACTGACATGTAATCTTTCTTTCACTTTTTGTTTAATTTATTTTCCATATTTATGCCAAAAAGTCATTTGTGGGATTACGAACAGAAAAACAGACAAGATGAAGTGCATGTATGTGTGTGTGTGTGTGTGGTTGAAATTTAAGTCAGCTGTCAAACAAGAAGAAAAAACAAACTCTGCGACAACATCATTTTTTATAATTTAATTCAGTATTTGTTTGTGTAGAACTTACAATACAAAGCGTTTACGACAGACAACCCATCTCGTCTCCTCTCACCACAATTTTCTTTTTCCTCCAGTGCAACCTTGATAATATTGAACTTTTCAATAATAAAAAGTTAAAGGCATACGGTGTTCTTGGAGCAGCTTAAATCATATTGACTAAAATAGAATTTATGAAGCTAAACAGACTTTAAAGAAGACACAGAAAACAACTTAAAAGGCAGAATTTATCCGTTTGATCTCCACGAGTGTTTTACGAAGAAAATTCTTCACTTTTTATCTTAAGCCTTTACAGTTCAATAAATTAAAATACAATTTTATGTGGAAAATCCGTCAGGGCGTTTTTTCAGCAAATGCTTTTGTTTAAGTATTTAAAAAATATATTTTTCTTTTAGGTAAAAATATGTTCTCGTAAGTATGTTCGGAAATGGAATTCAATCCATTTTTTGGGTTTTCAGAAGACGAAAAACTAAAAACTTTTTGGAAATAAAATTGTTCCAACGGAAATTATTAATTCCATTCAAGAAGTTAAGAACGATTTCATTTCCTAAAACTTTTTTTTTCGTTTTCAGAAGTGCCAAACAATGGATGAATTCCATTTTCGCATGGAAATGAGTTCTGTGACATGACTGAAAAAGCGTCTAAAAACGCTTTTACGGATACTTCAATGTAAATGACATATTGACTCACACACTTTTTCGTTACACAGTACTTAAATAATTCACAACTTTATTTGCATTTAGTGCCACTGTGTGTTAAAACACTAGACTTGCTTAGTTCTATGACTTATGACTGTTTTGCACAACGTTTATAAATAAACTACCTCGTTGACGCCAATCTGCTGCTATTTATCCTTCTTTATCACCGACAATCATCATGATATTTCGAGAGATTCATAATTCTAGACTCAAATTTACATATATAATTCTTACGCATATAAACATTCACACACATGCTTGTGAACAATAAGCAAGTAACAACAACAAACAATAAGCAACGAAATACTAAAACTGCAAGAACAGCACAACATCATTTGTTGTTGACTTGGAATTTTGCGTTTTATCTTGCTTGTGTGAATGTAGTTTTATCTGGTTTGTGTGCATTTTCCGTGCATTTATAACAAGCAGATCAACGATCGCACAATGGGTTAGATGTGATAAAAATTCGTAACAATATACACAAAAAATTTTGTACCATTAGCTGCCCCGAAAGAATTCATTTTATCAAAAGTTATTTGCCAGTCGTATTTCAACAGAAAATATTAAACACTACAGTGTAATCGACAGTGTTTACTTTACATACAAAAATGTTGAGCCGTTCTCCAGTTTTGCTGTTCGCAACTAGGGATGGGCGATATAGCTGAATAAGTGAATATATAAGAAAAAAAAAATTGGATTTACATATTTTGGTAACGTTTTAAAATCTGTTGTATCAATACATCAATATAAATTTTTTCAAGTTTTGGTGCTAGCAATATGTAATATGTATTGAAATATCGGTATATAAGAAAAAAAATGGAGATATGACGTCGACACATAAAAAAACGATATATCGGTATTTACGAGTATTTCTTTCGATGTTTCTAAGAGTTCTATACATATTATACCACGCCCAGATGGTAATATAAAACAAAATATTATACAATATTTTGCCATCGTTTTATCGATAACTTTTGGTATGAGGAAAAAGGTTCCACTACGACATACACAAAGCGTTTTCGAGACGCCAAAATTTCAATTCAATTTCGTTAATAAATAACAAAATTTCAACAAAAATAATTCAAAAATAAAATTCACCTTGGAAAGATAATATTAGAAAAACAACAATAAATCACCGATTCACTTTGCAATATATATTTATTCGACCAACTGTTGAATTTTAAGTTGTGTTATTGTTTAGTGTGCTGATCACCAGAGTGAACGTTCCGACTAAAAACCCTCCTCTTCTTCCTGGGATAAAAATTTCCACCCGGGGACCGCCTTAGCATTACTTCGGGGTAGATTCCCAATGGCTTAATCAGCCCTTCTCTTTACATTATCCTTCGTCTGGGATCCTGATTATGATCTTGTTCTGCGGTGTCCAGATCTGGCTTTTCCGTCCGCAGAACTTTTTCACAGAATCGCGATACCGCTAAAAAGTTGGCCTCGATTCCAGTCATGATGTCCACGACATTCTCTACCGTTATTGAGCCAGCTACCATCTCCAGAATATATTAAAAGAAAGTGTGTTCGGCGTCGTCCAGTACTTCTTCTTCTTCGTATAAACAAAAGGGTGTGTTACATTTGCCCCATTTTGTATAAGTAGCTCCGATAATAGCCGTGAACAGATAGCGTTTGAGTAAGGTAATAGTTAACATTCCCATGCCGTCTGTTCAACCATTTCTCGATATTGGGAATGAGACGCACCGTCCATCTATCCCTAGTGTCAGTACTTCATCTAGACTGGCAAATGTGTAACATTTTCTCTCGTAGTTGCTGCATACTTCCAAGGTCTGCATGGCTAGATCTATTGGGATCATACCTACTGTCACTGTAACCGTGTCCGCCGATACCGTACAGTATGCAGATGTGACCCGTAAAGCAGCTACCCTTTGCACTGCTAACAATGGTTTTGCTGTACTTTGTATGCTGACTTTCTCTCCCCCAGATTTCGCACCCATAGAGAAGGATGCTATTGCATACCTCCATTAAAAGTTTGCGTTTTTCTGGTAGTGGGCCTCCTATGTTCGCCATCAGCAGGCTTATTCGTCCTGTTATACTAATAGATTTGTTACCAGCATACTCAATCTGTTCTGAGAACGTTAGCTTGGAGTCAATCCTTATCAAGAGATAATCCACGAAATTTTTCGTTGTCAAGTCATCAAACTGTATATCAATTTCCATTGGAATATGACATCTGCTGAGGATTAAGAGCTCAGTCTTCTGCTCAGCCCATTGCAGGCCATGTGCATCTAGCCATCCTTTTGTTCTTATCATCACTTGCATCATCTTTCTTTTTCCCTCCTTAACATCTCTGACGCTAATGACTGCTGCAATGTCGTCCGCATATCCCACCAGGAAACTATCCTGCGGCATTTCCTCTTGAAAAATTTCATTATAGCTAAGGTTCCACAGGTCTGGTCCCAAGATGGAACCCTGTGCAGCTCCTGATGTTAATTTCCTCCTTTTCCGACCTTCCGTAGTGTTAATAGTTCCCTATCCTTAAAAAAAGTGTTATAAGTTCCCTATACTTAAAATAGTTCCTTATGATTCTTAACAAGTAGGCCAGTATCCGAAATCTTCTCTCTAGGGCCTGAAGTATGTCCTCCCATCCGAGACTATTAAATGCGTTTTTCACGTCCGACGCAGCTAAGAGAATCAGCGGTTTGCGTAGCCTCAACTGCCTCCATGATGTCTTTGACGGCCCCAATCGTTGATCTCTTAGGTCTAAAGCCGTGCTGACAGAGTAAATACTAACGTTACCATAACAATATTCGAAATTGCTTTTTCTCTATTGCTATTTTCTCGCATTGCTAAAAATATTTAGGTAATAAGAAAAAAATCGAAAACATATCATCATCAACAGTGTGGCCAACATGAAATTCTTTGCGCAAACTCTAAAAATCGTCACACTTCAATAGTGTTGAAGCCTATTTACATCTTCTTCTTCTTCTCTCCTTAAATATTCAAAAACTGTTTAGCCACACGTGTTAAGTAACAATATTACATTTTGCGGTAATAAATATTAACTTCACCATAAAACAATTAACAAAAATAATGACAAGACTGTGGTTTTTGCTTACATATCGCCCAAAGCGAATTTCAAGAATTCTCAGACTCTAAAAAGAAAGCATAAAGGTGTCAAATTGAGCTCAGGGAAGAAAGGAAGGATGTTGGAATAAGTGTTATGTAAATGAAATTACTTATGTACTGGTATGTGCTGCAGCTAAGTAATACTGTTCATTAAAAACAAAGAACCAAAAAAAGGTTGTTAAACTTTGCCTCAAATGTCGTTGCTCTGCGGTAACTTTCGGTTGAGTAAAATAAAAGGGATGTTAACAACTTATTAAGTGGCTTGGCAAAAATAATTAAAAATATTTATTTATTAATTACTTTCATAAACAGACTTTCAAGTATGGATTTAAGGGTAAGAGATGTCATTTTTCTATTTGTAGGCTCCGACAAATGTAAAAACGACACCTTTTTGCCGGCGGAGAATCCCTTCGCTCCACTGTACATTATTTTCTTAAACATTTTCAAGTTTCTAAACACCTGCTTGAGTTCACTTTGGCATGTTGTAAGTAAAACTATTGAATACTATTCCCAGAAATCGTTAGAATGTTTAGCATTTTTGCAACATTATAAAACAGCATTGCCATACGTTAAATTGCCATTTTCTTCAAAATGTTCTCAAGTGCTCTTCAACAGCTTTTAAGAATTATACGGGATTACTTTCAAATAGTTTTGTTACAAGTACACAATAGTAACAAACTAAAACTGTTTAGATTCACACATAAATAAATTGATTAACAATTGTCGTAAATTTTGTTGGGAAGGGAACAATGACACATGATAACATAATCAAGCCCTGACTAACAAAAGTTTTTATCTTATTTAAAGCTTTTAATATTTGCAAAATGTTTCCTCATAAAAAAATATCGTTGCCCGAATTGGATATCGACGCTTTTTCATCCAATTTTTTACAACGTTAAATAGTTTAACAACAAGTATTTTCCAAAATCATGTTTTTGCTTGATTAATTCATACACAAAAATTTCTAATCAACAAAAATCAGGCAACAAAGTTCAACGCTGAGTAAAATCAACTCGCCATGTAAACATGCTAAATTTGTAATCAGCAAAATTCAAGCAACAAAGATCAACGTTGAGTGAAATCAAATCGTCTTGTAAACATTCTGAATTTGAAATCAACAGAAATGTAGCAACAAAGCTCAATACTGAGTGAAATCAACTATCCTTGTAAATATTGCGCGTTCGTTTTAGTACTGAATAAAATCAGCTAAAGGTTAGATGTTGCTTTGATTGTGTGTTGTATAAACGAATTTGAGACATATTTACATATATATTTTGTATGTTAGTTTTTTATTTATTTATATATGCCTATGGGAAATAACTCCTTAAAGGGTAAAGTTAATTTAAAAGCGCAGTGAAACAAGTGTAGTTTTTGTTATATGTGTTTTTTTTTAACAAATATTCAAAAATAAATACATCCATATATACATAAGCATATTTATTTTTTTCTCTAAAAACCTTTTGTTTCTATGTATGTGTATTTTACTTTGATTTTTTTTTCAACAGAAGTATACAGTAAAACTGGTGTATACATCACTGCATTGATTTTTGTTAATTTTTTTCTTGCAAAATAAAAATTCAAACACTAGAAATTAATGCCGAACTATATGCGCATTCATTTATATTCAAGCATGAATCTTAACGATGATTTCACTCACATAGCGAAGTCGTCGCTCATTGTGTTTACTGATTAAAAATTAACTGCGAATTTATGCGGCCGAATACACAATCATATTTAAACGAAATGAAATGGTTTTCATGTTGTTGAGCAAGTATGGTTTTATTGCAATCACTCAAAGTTGTTCTCTGGTTCCTACCAAAATCATGTTACATCTTTACAATGATTTTTAAGTCATGTTGTTTTTCTAATTCTTGTCGTTAAAAATAATCGTATATCTCAATTTACCCTTCTGGTAGCATCGATGTGGTTATCTTGCCAGCCGAATGAAAATAAAACAATTTAAAAAAACATGGCTTTTTTAATTTCAAATATTGTTCAGTACAAAAGAAAAGACATGTCTTTTAGATATGGCTTTAAATCGTTGTAAAAATTTGCCCTATATGTATTTAAATATATAAGCATATAATACTCGTACGATGGTTCAACATTATTTCGATTGATCGTGATAATAGCGTTAGACATTTTAAATAAAATGGGTGGGACTGACAATGTTATATGGTTGGCTATAACAGAAATTGCTATAACATCTGTCAAATATATAGATAAATGATATAATATTGGTTCTTGGCTTTACTTAGTTCATCAAATCACTTCAACTGAAACCAATAATACAGGGTGTTTTTTTAAGCTAGATAGAACTTTAAATTGTAAAAAGTAACACAAAAAATTAAATTTTGACAAATCATCATAAATAGACTCACGCTTGAACAACGCTACGAAATTATCCAAATTTACTTTGAAAATCAGTCGTCGATTCTGACTGTTGTTTTATCGCAAAATTGTGTTCAGCGATTAGGCGCATTTTTGGCTTAACGGGTTTGTTAATAAGCAAAATTGCCGCATATGGAGTGAGACCAATCCACAAGAGACCCTACAGACTCCATTACATCCAGAAAAATGCACTGTTTGGTGCGGTTTTCATGCTGGTGGCATCATCGGACCTTATTTCTTCAAAAATGAGGCCGGAGCTCGCGTTACGGTCAATGGAGATCGTTACCGCACCATGATCAATGATTTTTTGTTTGAAAATATGGATGACATTGATCCGGAGGAGATGTGGTTTCAACAGGATGGCGCTACGTGCCATACGGCGAACGCAACCATCGACTTACTGAAATCAAAATTTGGCGATAAGTTGATTTCGAGAAATGGACCTGTCAATTGGCCTCCAAGGTCGTGCGATTTGACACCTCTCGATTATTTCCTGTGGGGCTACGTGAAGTCACTGGTTTATGCTGATAAACCAGCAACAATTGACGCCTTGGAGGCCAGCATTGTTCGTGTTGTTCGTGACATACGGCCAGCAGTGCTCGAAAAAGTGGCCCAAAATTGGACGTCCAGAATGCGCTTCGTCAAGAACAGCCGCGGTGCCCATATGCCCGAAATCATTTTCAAATGTTAATGTCACGTATTGATCTTTCGAATAAAAAACAATTTTGATTACAATTTAATTTTTTGTGTTATTTTTTACAATTTCAAGTTCTATCGGGCTTAAAAAAACACCCTATAGTATGTTGTATAATACTGTTGAATCAACCATATATTTTTGCTACGTTAGCAATGCCCTGAAAGTTAATCGGATCAGCAAATAAGAATTTTGTAATGGAAATTGCGATTAAGATAACACTCGAGCAGAGAGCGTCGACAACAGCGTAGAAGACATTGCCTTCTTTGCATAAACCAGTGGTGCCCAAAAGTTCTATATGGAAGAGTAAACACCAATACATTTAAGGAAACACTATATTTATTTAATATTTTTTGTTGTAAAAAGCAAAACATTTACAAAAACAAAGTTTACACTGATAATCGCTGTCGTCAATGTTTACCAGCAAAACATGCGAAAGTGTGTTGCTTTGCTTTTGTGTGTGTGTGCGGTGAAGAACGAAAAAAACTATAAAAGACGAAGTTGTTTGTGTGTTATTCATTGCTAATGCTGAGCGTATTTGTGTATTAAAGAGGACAGCCCTATAGCCAAGGTACATTAACGTATACACGGTGGCAGCAATAGAGCCAAATTACAACAATACAACAAAAACAGGCATCTGGTAAGCTATGTTTATCAAAAATATTTGTAACTATTTTCAGAATTATAAACTATGAATGTACCTTTTCTTAATTATAAATTATATTTATTTGAATTATTTTTTTGTTCACAAAATAATTTGTATATGTTTAATTCAGAATAAAACACTAAATTCACTTTCAAAAATGTAAACAATACATTTGACGTAAATAGCTTACCATATTGCCAGTAGCAAAAAATTGTCACATGCCGTAGCGCTGCCACCGTGTATACCTTAATGCACCTTGCCTATAGCTAAGCGCATTTACAAAAACAATTGAGTATCAAGCGCATATGGCTGGGCACACTTGGTATAAACTTTAAAAATCGTCAGACTTAAGTGATTTCAAGTCTATTTGCGCATTCTTTTTGTATTCTCTATGTACTCGTAATACTCATAAACTGTTTAAACACGAGTCTTAAATAACAAAATTATATTTTAAGGTATTAAATCTACCTTAAAACAATTAACAAAAATAATGAAACATTTTGAGCCCCAAAGCGAATATCAAGAAATCTCAGGCACAAAAAAAAAACAAAAAGGTGTTAAATTAAGCTCAGGAGGAAAAGGATGGTAGTTGAAATAAATAATATGTAAAAGAGATATGTAAAGAGTTATCTATGTATGTTCTGCAGCCACGAGGGCGAATTGATACTAATGACAGCACAAACACAACTTTTTTTTTTATTGAAATTGCAATCTGTCAAACGTCAGCTGTTAAAATTTCACCCAATTTCATCGACTAGATTATTTGTTGTAGTTGTTTGAAGTCAGCAACATTTGTGTTTCTTGAAAAATGGAAAAAGTGAATTTCGTGCAGTGACTAACACTATTATTTGAAAACGAAAATGGCGCAAGAGACAAAAGAAAAGCTTGACAAACATTACGGTGAATCTGCTCCGTCAGATTGTAAGTAAAATATTGGATTGCTGAAGAAACACTGCAACAATACCATTAACAGGAAGTCCAAAAGAGGTTACTTATGAAAATATCAAGTAAATCCTCGATATCGTTATGACTGATTGCCGGGTCAAGTAACGTGAGATTGTTCAAATGATAAAAATATCATATGAACGTAAGTTCAACAGTTTGCATTTACGTTTGTATATGAAAAGCTATCGCTAAGATGAGTGCCGCGTTTGCTCAGTGTCAAACAAAAACGAGTTCGACAGACCACTTCACAGCGGTGTTTGGACATGATAAAGCTAATCCTGTTTATTTTTGCTGTGAATTAAAAATTGTTGAGACACACCTGAAACCAAAAATCAATCGAAACAATGGCTGGAAGCTGGTGGAAGTGCTCCGAAGAAGGCGAAGACAGTGAAATCGGACGGCAAGGTTATGACCTCTGTATTTCATGAAGCACACGGAATATTGTTCATCGATTATATAGAAAAAGGATCCACAATCACAGAAAAGTATTATAGTGCATTGTTGGATCAGTTGATTTATGCAATCAACAAAATTAAAAAAGAAAAAATGTGCTCTTTTTTCAAGACAAATCACCGCTTCACACAGAATTAGTTGCGATGCTAAAATTACGTGAAATACACTTCGAATTGGTTGAGCTTCCTTTTTAGAGTCCAAATTTAGCGTTTAGTGACTTTTTCGTGTTTCCAAACTTGAAGAAATGGCTGGCAGGAAAAAGATTCATCTCAAAGGAAGAAGTGATTACCGAAACTAACGCGTATTTTGAGGGGTTCCTAAAATCGTATTATTCAGATATTAAAAAAAAGTTGGAATATCGTTTTACATAAGTGTATTGAGCTAGAACTCTGTTGAGAAATAAATGGTTTTTGAAAAAAACATTTTTTTTCCTACTTAAGTAGCTTCAATATCAATCCAGGTTCGTATTTAACATTCTTTAAAAGCAAAGAACCAAAAAAAAAGGTTAAACTTATCAAATGTCATTAATTTTCCGTTGAGAAGAATAACAGGATGTTGGCAAATTATTCCGTGGCTTGAGTAAAATAAGGTTAAATATTTACTTATTAATTATTTTTAGAAACGGACTATCAAGAGTGGATTTTACTAGGCGTGGTGTTGCCCTAAACAAATGGAAAAGCACATCTCTTGCCCGCAGAGTATTATTTCTTTCCACTGTGCTTCGTTTCCTTATACATTTTCGAATATAACAGTTTCAAGTTTTTACACAGGATGTTGGCAAATTATTCCGTGGCTTGAGTAAAATAAGGTTAAATATTTACTTATTAATTATTTTTAGAAACGGACTATCAAAAGTGGATTTTACTAGGAGTGGTGTTGCCCTAAACAAATGGAAAAGCACATCTCTTCCCCGCAGAGTATCATTTCTTTCACCTATGCTTCATTTCCTGAAACATTTTCGAATATAACAGTTTCAAGTTTTTACGCTCTTGCATGAGTTTAGTTTCACATGTTGTTGGTAAAGCAATCGAATGTGATTCGTTAGAGGGAAATCTTCAAGAAGTTCTCAAGTGTTTTTCAACAACTTTCAACAGCTTTTAAGAATTACAAGGGATTAATTTCAATTATTGTTTTTGCATGTACGAGTTCACAACAGTAACAAACTAAAACTAAACTGAATAACAATTAAAAAACGAAACAATTGTAAATTTGGTTGTGAAAGGAATTAATGACACATTTTTCGATAACATAATCAAGCCCTGACTAACAAAAGTTATAAAGAGTATGATATTTTATTTAAAGCTTTTAGTATTTGCGAAATGTTTCGTTGGAAAGTTTGGAATTTTAAATTTATTTTCTTAGCAACTTTATTGCCTGTAAGTCAGCCATGCCAGGACAAAGGCCATCAAGCGACGCAACTTGACTGGTGGCAAACTGCTCAATTTTATCAAATTTATCCCCGTTCATTTATGGACTCCGATGGCGATGGCATAGGAGATCTCAATGGCATTACTTCGAAACTGCAGTATCTTAAGGATATTGGTGTAACAGCTGCTTGGCTATCGCCAATTTTCACTTCTCCCATGGTGGACTTTGGTTATGATATTTCCGATTTCTATGGCATACAACCCGAATACGGAACCGTAGATGATTTTAGAAACTTGATCCAAAGAGCCAATGAAATTGGTGTAAAAATTATATTGGATTTTGTGCCGAATCACAGCAGCACTGAAAACGAGTGGTTTAAGAAATCTGTTAAGCGGGAAAGAGGCTATGAAGATTTTTATGTCTGGCACAATGGCAAACTGGATGCCAGTGGCAAAAGAATACCACCCAGTAATTGGCTGCAGGCTTTTCGTGGCAGTGCCTGGGAATGGAATGATGAAAGGCAGCAGTACTACTTGCACCAGTTTGCTGTGCAGCAAGCCGACTTAAATTATCGTAACCCAGACGTTGTCGAGCAAATGAAACGTGTTTTGAGATATTGGCTAGATCAAGGTGTGGCCGGGTTTCGCATAGATGCGGTGCCAGTATTGTTCGAGGTTAAGCCCGATGAAAATGGTCAATATCCCGATGAAGAAGTAAGTGGTTTGACTGATGATACCCAGGCCCGTAATTATTTGAAAATGGATTTGATAGAAAATCAACCAGAAACCATAGATATGGTGTATCAGTGGCGTCAAGTCATGGATGACCATCAGCGCATCTATGGCGGCGATACCAGAGTTTTACTTATAGAAACTTATGCTCCTCCCTGGTACTCCATGCAAATGTATGGCAATGCTACCACCGAAGGAGCCGAATTACCTTTCAATTTCAACTTAATAACAGAAGTCGCCTCTAGCGGCATGTCAGCTAAAAGCATTGAAAAGGGTGTAAGCAATTGGCTGAGTAACATGCCAGCCAGCCGTACCGCCAATTGGGTAATCGGTAACCATGATCAGCGCAGAGCTTCTAGCCGATATGGTGTGCGTAATATAGATGCTATGAATATGCTGGTTATGATGTTGCCAGGTGCCAGTGTCACATATCAAGGTGAGGAGTTGGGTATGCTAGATGGTGAAATTTCTTGGGAGGACACAGTCGATCCAGCTGCCTGCAATGCCAATCCCGACATTTACGAACAAACGACCAGAGATCCTTGTCGTACCCCATTCCCTTGGTCTTCTAGCAGAAATGGTGGCTTTTCCACCGCCTCCAAGACTTGGCTGCCCATGGCTCCTGGCTATGAAACTACCAACGTTGAGACAGAAAACAGTCAAGCCAATTCACATTTGAAAATCTATAAGTCACTGGTGGAGTTAAGAAAATCTTCGAAAACCTTACAACAAGGTTCTTATAAATATAAAGCTCTAAATGATGGTGTTTTTGTGCTAAAGAGGTAATTTTTTTTTGTTTTTTTTTTTTTTTGTGCTATTGGACTTTGAAATAGCTGTTTTGTGTTATATTTTTAGATATCTGGCAAATGAGGAGACTTTGATTTATGTGGCCAATTTCGGCGAAGGTTCCTACAGAGCCAACATTGTATCAGACTTTGATGCCACCCTGCCCAACTCCCTGAATGTTAAAATCACCAGCCTGGAGTCCAGCAAGTATACAAATGTTCCTTTGACCACCACATCTTTATCTCTGGCACCCGGTGAAGCTGTTATATTGAGCACCAATTAATAAATCAAATGAATTGGGCAGCTTTTGAATAAATTTCTATGCAATATTTTTCGATTTCCAATATATACGTGGTGTTTATGGGACACAAATGAGTGATACGTCTAGAAAGTTTGTATGAATACACTCAATATTTTAACTGTACTTCATACAAATTTTATGAATGTATCACTCATGTCGTGTTTCATCGAAACCACATTAAACTCGTTTAAAATTTGTAATAAGATTGAACTTATTCAAAAACAATGTTTTATTTGAAATCAATTTAAATCTTTATTTAAATTTATATTCTGTTTCCATAATATTGACGAGTGATGCTTCGATGTGTTGTTTGCAGAAGACAGGCGAGCGATTCATCTAAAAATATTGTATGGAATCAAGTCAAGAAATTGAGTGCTTTTATTATAAATACTCTAGATGAAGTATTCGCCTGTGTTCTATAGAAGAGCACATTAGAGTGTTGCAGTGAAAACCATACAAATATTTGAATAGTTTTTAGGCAAAATTATCGCTTAGCAGCCGTAGAATTCAAATAAGAAACTTGAATTTTTATAAAGATCTGCTTAAGTCAAAGTGAAACGCCAGCATAGAAACCACTTCGCGATCAGAAAAATTTTTGCTTCGAGTATTTACAGGATGGCACCTTTCTTGTTTGAAAGGTGTAAAGAAAAGTAGAGACGTGAGCAAAAGAAAATTTTTGTTTTTTGTGTTTTGACAGATATTAACAATAGAGCTTTTGGTTGGGCTCCACAAGGGTTTGAGTGGGACCATACACCGAAAAACACAAAAGTACCGTTATCTAAAAAAAAAGAAGAAATTACAGCGTTTTTCGAGTTCAGAAGATCCCAATTAACTTATCTAGGCATGTGGCGTTCTTGGTATTTTTCAAAATTTAAAATTTGTAAAGCAGTGTTTTTTATAGCACTTTTTCCACTTTTTATTCAGGCGAGTATGTTTTTTCATTCATCGCATTTTGACACTTATGGTGAGAAGAGTAGTGTTTTACAAACCAAAATAAATTGACTGATGTTACGCCTTTTAATAAAAATCGTCAATAGTCGCGATTTATAAACCAAAAACAGAACAAAGTTGCAAAGTTAGTGCTTTTTATCGACGAGTCGTATTTAATAAACAAACTAGAAGTGTTAGGTCCGGGACTTTCCAGCCCAGGTAATATGTTATTATAGAACACAATTGCTTGATAAACTAATAAAGTTATTGAACATTCAAACTGTAAAGGTAGTTCTGCGCCACCCTGTATAAATTCCCAAAAAAGAATATGTTACTTTATTTTAATTTTGCCAGCAATCAAGAATTTAACAGAATCCTTTTCTAGTACAAAATATTTGAATAATTGCGAAAGTTTTCGTGGCAAAAAAACATACTGTTCACCATATTACACAAAATAATCCGAAAATATAAATTATGCTCGTTTGAAATAATCAAAAGGTTTGTTTGTGAAAGAAACAAAAACAAAATGAACCAAAAATAGGCCTAACTCTCTGTTTTATGGAAGAAAATATATTGTTTATTATCTACTCTAAATACACTTCTACTAGAAGTACTCAGCTGTCAACATAATTACAATAGTTTGAATTCCAAACATGCACAATCCTGTTGCCTCCAAGCAAAAACAAGATTATGCATGCCATCTATGATTATGCTAATTAATATACTCGTATTTGCAGGGAAATCATAACTTTAAGTAGAAAGCTGTCAATAAGCATGATTATGGATTGTCATCTGTCTTTTTTATTTATTAAAAAAATAATAACTTTTTGATATGTTTCAGTAGTTAAACTAGCAATTTGACAGTTTCTGGCTTGTAAAGAAGATAGAAGAGTAAATTTTTGGAAAAACCCATCAAGATATTCTTGATTAAAAAAGAAAAGCAGGATTATTAATCTAGTTATAATACAATGCGATGATAATCATTAAGTTTATTTGCCGCATTCAGACACACAGTTCAAACAACACTACTCGTAAAGTTGTAGAAATTACACTGCTAGAGAAAATATATTGGTAATTCATTATTTTTTGTTAGTCTGATCAGTGCCGAAGATATATATACAGTATGTGCACTGATCAGTTTTAGGTAATTTAGTTCGAAAACTTTAAATGCTGTGATAACATTTGTTTTGGTCTTTGTGCATTGTTATTGATAGGTGCAATTCAAACATCCAATTATACTACTCCCTCTTTCCTCTTCTTCATAATCTGTTTTCCTAGTTCCAGTACTAGTCATCAACGATCTTCCAACCGCTATTGAATTTAAGAACATTCTAATGTTTTCTCCAGCATAACAAATGTAACCGATGCCTCTTTTATACAAACTGATTTAAATAGATTATTTAATTAGTGCAAAGTTAACCTTATGGAAATAAACTTAAATAAATGCAAATCGATGACTTTTACAAGATATTCACCTCTTTCAAGTAAGTATTTCATTAAAGGTACAGAACTTGCAACTGTTGACGCTATTTTGGATCTTGGAGCTTACTTCGACAAAAAACTTAATTTTTACTCTCACGTCGCTTCTGTTGTCAACAAAGCAAATAATATTTTATATACGAGTATTTTTTATTAAACGCTAGGCGAAGATCCTTATACCACCAAAAACCTATTCACTACAGTGGTGAAATCCATTCTTTAATACCGTTCTGTAATTTGGGATCTGCAGTACAGTTTTTATGTAAAAAAGTTGGAGTTAGTCCAAAAGCAATTCCTGCTGTTCTGTCTTAATCATCTCCATTGGACCTTTTTTATGATACCCATATCTTACATGTTGGTAAGGAAACAGATTCTAAAATTAACAAAACATGTAAAAATAGAGCCTTTTTTAAAATGGTCCAGCTAACGGGAGATCAAAGCTGGAACCGAAATATGTTAGATGCCATCTTAAAAAATCAGAGGATAATTTTTAAGAGAGTACATCAAGCAATTTTTTTGGGGAATCGGTCAAATGTTCATATGGAAAAAAATTTAAATGAATTTGAATGAATGAATAAATGATTCCATACAAGATTTTACTAAAATTAATTTTAAATACATTTTAATTTTTTATGAATATGCTCATAAATCTTCTTCATTATTACAATTATTAAGGTTTCTATGCCGTTGATGAATTTAATATTTTTCTTTAAGCATTTTTCTATTATTTGATGTGTTCCACGTGAGTAACGGAACAGCCCGAACAAGACCGTGGTTGTCCAAAAGTGTTCTATGTAACGTTTTTTGTGCAATTTTGAGAGAGTAATTTTTTCATATATCTTCTTTGGGAATTGAATGATCAGATGTTTTTTCTTTGCATACCTGTTGCCTGTTTCACTATCTCAAATATTGACGGTCACTGTATTTGAAATGGTATAGAAACATATATGCATTTAGCTCAAAAATTTACCTTTTCATGACAAGTTTTCTTCTTTATATTGCGCTACAGCTTATAAGTGGGTCGCTAATAGCTATTTTGGACTTAAAAATACGTGCGAACTATAACGTTCTAGATCGTGAAACACACTCTTAGTTTATGATATGTTAGTTTGTGGTATGTTAATATGTTGGACGTTTATTATAGTATTGTTGGTTACACTGTTATCGGGAAATATGCCCGGGTTCCTGGCATCCACTATAGATTATATACACGAGAGTTATAATTCAAAATATTTTAAACTTTATTTCAAAATTGGTTTGTTTTACATGAATTTTACTCATATGTTAAAATTCTTTTTGTTGTGGGCACCAAGAACAGTTCTTAATTTAATCTGCAAAAATTGCAGTATAGTTGTCATATCATGGTTACAACCAATTATATTTTTTAAACCCAAAAACATTATGGTCGTTCCCAATCGTATTTTGGTTACATGCAATCATACTATAGTTGCACCCAATTATAAATAATGTTTACAACCAATCATACTGTAGTAAGATATAGTGGTTGCACATTATCGTCCTATGGTTACTCCCAATCATATTGTACTTACACCTATTATTATGATTGTTACACCCAATGATATTATGGTTCTGTCAATTGTACAACGGTTACAGCCAATCATTCTATAATGACACATATCATAATATGTTTACACCGAATCATATTATAGTCATCAATTACAGATGCTCAGTATTTATGCAAACGTAGTCTCATGCATACGAAAACATTCGTTCAAGGCTTGGAACTTTCAGTTCAGTTTTACTTACCATAAAACAAGCTTTATTATCTTAAATGTAATTTTATCCTTATATTCTTCGATCTTTTTATATATTTAATAATTTATATTTTTGCGGCTTAAGGTTTTTTGTGTTTAGTTTATGGGTTTACTTTGCTTTATTTTTTATATTTATTAGAAGAAATTAACTTTATTTAGCAGATAATACGTCGAATAAAAAAAGTCAAACTGAAAATAAATATATCAATAAATTGATGCAAAAACAGCTGTTGTTTAAGCTTCAAAAGATTATTAATCACACTAAAAATCACAAAAATTGTGATTTGCACAACAGGCACAAATCACATTTGTGCTTTTGAAACGGCATGTGCTTTGAAATCACGTGAGCTTTAGAACAGGCCTGAACATTAATACTAAAAGTATATATAAATAATAAGAACAATAAACTTTTGAATTCTCCCTCAAACATTCCAAGATTGTGTGACGAGCGTGTCAAAAAATTCGTCCAAAAGGAAATAAAAAAGTAGAATATTCTTCTGGCGATTTTATATTGAACAGAATCATCTTACAAACAACATATGCTAGCTGGGAATATTCCAAAATATATTTAAATAAAACTCAATTTTTAATATAAATACAATTATTTAATTTTTCGTATTAATTTTGCTGATACATTTCGTTTTACAAATCATAAAGATTTTGAAGATAATTTATTATGTAATTTTTAATCATTTATACAACAATAATTTTTTTTATTTAAATTGAATTTTATAAACACACATTTTTACATTGCACAATACATTTTTTAAATTAATTACTACATTTTCAAAAATATTAACTATTTATTTATGTATACATATATATTAATTTCTTAAGTTTAATTAGTCGTTCATTATATTTGTCCTAAAATTTATTTTTCTTTGCATTTCCATTAATTTTAATTTCTTTGCATTTCAATTTGTTTTAATTTCGAAATTCATAATAAAATTCATAATATTAAAAAAATATATATTTATTAAAGGCTTATCTGATAAAACATTCTCTACAGAATTTGTTAAATAAACCTGTAATAAACACATAATATTATATAGGATTAGGACTGAAAGTCTTCTCTTTATAGCAAATTTTATAAATTCCTGGTTTCTTATGGGTAACACTTTTTTTTATTGCGCCTAATAGTCTGCAAAGCTTTTCGAGTGCAAAACTCTACAAAAATATGCAATATTTTTGGATATAACAAAGAAATTCGTATAAAATTTAGGAACACTAAAACAAAATACTTATTAATCAAATTATAAAAATTTATATATATTAAAGGCTTATATGAGAAATAATTCTTTACAAAATTTGTCAAATAAGCCTGTAATTAACACAAAATATTATTTATATGATTAAGACTGAAAATCCTATTTTTATAGCAAATTTTATAAATTCTTGGTTTCTTGTGGTTAACACGTTTTTTACTGCGCCTTATAGTCTGCAAAGCTTTTCGAGCGTAAAACTCTACAGAAATATGCAAAATTTTTTGAAAGAATACAGAAATTCGTATTAAATTTTTGAACGCTAAGATAAAATACTTATTAATAAAAAACATTTTTATTTTTATTTTATTAAAAGGAAATTTAATTTATAGTTACTTACATGTAATAGCAATATCAAAATTAACATTAGCATTTATATAAATATATTTTTCATTATACAAACATACCAGCATCGATTTACAGACATTGGGAATTTGTGTACTTTTACTTATGGACAATTGCAAACTCACACTAAACTAAAGGATATAATAAATTTGATTCAAATTTATTTTCCTATTGCAGGAAATTGTTTTAAATAAATTTCAAGCTTCAACATAAAAATTTGCCAACAAAAATTTTTTTGTCAAGACAAAGAACTAAAAGCATTTACAAGTAATTTATGTTATACAATATAAGAATTTCCATTCTTGATATTTTATTTATTATATTTTTTAATTTCAAAGTATTATATGTAGATTTGCTTAGTACTGTTTAAGCTAATTACAATAGGGGTATTCACAAATTATGCTAAGATTTCTATTGTCTTAATATTCTATAATTGGCAGGTTTTTTGTGCTACAAAATTTAATAGAAAAATATTAGTTTTTATAATATTTTTTCCATAAAACTTTAAGACAAACAACTTTTTTGTTATATTTCAAAACTCAATTGAAAAATATTAGTTTTTGTAATATTTTTTTCAATAAAACATTAAGACAATACATCAAACATATATCTCGTTTATAGGTAAAAGTTATTTGCGAAAAAAACCTATTTGCAAATATCTAACTTGCTGTTTAAACAGTCGAAAAAGGTTCAAAGTGAAATGGTACAATATGCCTATATGAGGTGTGTTCCACAAGATCTCAGACTAGTTCGGACTAATGAGGGTAAAAAGCAAATTATTTACTTTTTAGATTAAAGTATATTTTAGTGATTTTCGACACTTAAAACGCATAACAAAAGATTTGCATTATTCCATCAACGACCTTCTCTATCAAACTTCCAACCCTATCCACTCTTTCGCGGATGACAGCAGCATTTGTCACTCGTACTCTTTTAGTTATTAGCCCAGCCTATCAGAGATCGCTGCCAAGAGGCTAAATATGAATGATTCACTGAATCATATTAATCTTCGAATGGGGTCGTAAAAACAGGGTCGCTTTTAACACTCGTAAGACCCAATGTTGCTTATTAACAAACAAACGACCGCAGATGCTGCTTCATCTGTACTGAGGAATCGGATGCTCTTAATGTTATTGGAATGAAGATCAGTGTGATGTTCGCTGGACAGAACACATTTTTCATGTCTCTAAAGAAGCATTCATGTCCGTCGGGTTTTTGGAAACGGTGTAAGATGTACTTCACTCCATCCGTTCTCCTTACTATTTATACCACCTACATCCGACCGAAAATGGAATGCAACTCTCATGTTTGGGCCGGTGCCTCAAAGTCTATTTTAGGGTTACTCGACCGTGTGCAGGCGAATAAGCTCATCGGTGACAGTAAGGCTCTCTATTGACCCATTGGTGCATCGACGCAGTGCGGGGTGCGTTACTCTGTTCTATCGTTACTACAATGGGGTTTGCTCTGATGAGATTAGGGATCTTGTTCCCAAAACGCGCACATTTTTACGTACCACGCGTTCATCGTACAGAACTCATCCATTTGTGGTTGATTGCCTGGAGAATCGTACTACGCATTACAGAGAGAATTCATTTATCAGCCGTATGCTTCGTCTGTGGAATAAGTTGCCTGCAGACGTGTTTCCTGTGTTATAACGTTGGAAAGTTCAAGACAAATGTTCACTAACGCTATTACCACTTTCCCCCTCCTCACAACCTATTTTCCTAGTTCTGGTACAATGCGCTGCATATGTACTGGTCCAATATAAAAAAAAAAACTGTAAAATCAAAAGCAATGTAACACCGCTTTCACACACGAAAAGTTTACTTTGCAAAGTCTTTAGTTTGGTGGTAGCAAGGGGAAAAGAGAGAGGCTCTCTTACACTTTTTATTTTCCCTTGCCACCTCCAAACTCAAGACTTTGCAAAGTAAACTTTCCGTGTGTGAAAGCCGTGTAAAATTTTCAATAGATTTATATAGTACATATATAAAATGAAAAGCCCAATAACAATTGCATATTCTGCTTACAACTTCATAACTTTATTTTTAGTTTGGGCAACCTTCCATTTTGCTTTTAACTATTAAAAAAAAAAACTTTTTTCGAATTTGCAAATTTTCTGATTACATTTTCAATTTAATATGAGTGTGTACTCGTATGTAAACAAAAACCAGCTGATTATGTAATTCTAGTCCGAAAAAGAAATTGGGCTAATTTGTACAGGAAATTGAAAAAAATACTCTCTCATTTTCTCTGAAAAGTGCACAAAAATTGTTTCGTGGAATGCTTTTGTACTACTCTGGACTAGTTCGTACTGTTTCGTTAATCACGTGGAACACACCTATGGTAACACTGCCAGTCAGCTGTTTATAAAAATATAAATTAACTTGAGATTAAAGAAATGGAATAAAAATAATTACTGCACAGCAATTAAAATCTTTTTCGAGTAAAATAAAAAAAATTTCTCCCGCTACTTTATTATATGTGACATTTACAATAGTGCCTGTTGTTTAAAATAAAACTGAAACTTTTAAAAAAGGTTAATTTTTTAACTTTAGTTGCAACTTAGATGAACTTCCTTGAATCATAATAATATTATGTGGCAAAATTCTACGTTCTTATTTGCAAATAAGTCGTACGTATAAACGAGGTAATAGGTTGTGAATACCCCAAATTTATATATTTGTTGTTTAGGTATTTCTTATATACGATTTTGTTAAACTTTAAATATTCTTAATAGTTCAACAATTAGATTTTATTATGTTGAATAGGGCTCAAATCAACATAAATAAATTAATTGTGGGCAAAATATTTTGTACTGAAAAATAGTTTCCTATAATAAAACATTAAGAATTATGGAAAAAATATCACATTTTTAGTTTTGGGTATAAATATACTTACAGACATACTTACATACATACATATATACATGTATGCATATATGTAAAAATCATATAACAAAATATAACATTTAAATGATAATGGACACTTTCTTGATGCTTTAAAACAGCGAAGGGCACTGCTTTGCTTGAACTACGAAGCTGTTTGGGTATTTATAGTTTAACGCCGTGTTTATTTTCATCAGAGCTGCTACAAAACCAGCCATTTGTCCACCAAAATGCTACTTACAGTTTCTGAAAAGATATCTCACTCAAGTTTTACTACACTGCTTTTTGGCTTAACATAATTTACGAACTGCTCACCAGCAAGTGAGTTTAAAATTAGATTATTTTTTGGTACGTAAATATTTCTAGTTTTGAGGCTTAACGACGATAAAGAGAGAAAGATATTTGGGGGATAGAAAGTGACACTTAACAAAAGGCAACAAACCGAAAACAAAAAAACAAAAAATATTTTTGAAAATAGAAATTAAAAAATAAGTTAGTCGGAAGTTTTTATAGGTTACATAAAAAAAACACAATTATTAATTTATAAATTAATCAAAAAATTATAAACAGCTTGTTTTCTATGTTTCCCAGCTATCTATATGTCGCTATTTCATAGGAGCTACCCTAATCATCAGTAGACTTTGGAAATTTTTGAAAGATATTCTCAAACATTTAACTTTATATCCCAACAATCTAAATTCTCAATAATTAATTTAGATTGTTGGGATATAAAGTTAAATGTTTGACAACATCTTTCAAAAATTTCCAAAGTCTACTGCTCATAAGGGTAGCTCCTATGAAATATCGACATATAGATAGCTGGGAAACTTAGAAAACAAGCTGTTTATAATTTTTTGATTGATATCAATGTTAGAAGCTAATATAGTGAATAAAACTCAATTGTTTAGAAATTAATGTTAATTTAACTTTTAAAATTATATTGTGTTACAAAAATACTCATATTACCTTAAGGATTTTTCGGTTTTGTTTCAACTTAAAAAGAATGTAAAACATAAAGAATTTTCCAAATAAAATTTTTTTTTAATAATTTGGCCAAGAAATTTTGCAAAATTTTTACTTTCAAAAATAAATAAATAAAAAAAAGTTAGTTGAATTTTTCCTTATTTATATTTAATATTTAATTATTTGATCTTGTTTAAGTAATTATTTTTTATTTTTGCAGCTAAAGATCGTTTTGATTTTATATAAAAAAAAAATTCAACTGTATTTATTTTCGATATTTCGATAACAATTAGTTATCATCGTCAGGAAAATTAATAATAATAACATATTAATTTTCCTGACGGTGATAACAAATTGTTATCGAAGTATCGAAAATAAATACTGTTGGATTTTTTATTATATAAATCAAAACGATCTTTAGCTATAAAAATGAAAAATAGTTATTTATATTTATTTTTATTAAGGAACAAAAATTTAAAAACAAAATTCTTTTATTTTCTTATTTTTTATTTTTTTGATCACAAATATAAGAATAAATTATATATCAAATATTTCTATAGTTTTGATATGGAAGCAAAGTTTTTTTTTTATATAATTTTTATATAATTTTTTTCTTCTATAATATAAACAATTTAACACTAGAATAATTTAGCATTTACCCTTAACACACACAAAGTCTTATTTTTATTTTATTTTTTTGCGTTAAACATTTGCTTAAATTCTTGTTTATAAATATTAAATTTTATTTGCCAATTTGAAATATTTTTTTTTTTAACAAATGCCAAAGAATCTTCAGCAGTCCATTTTGTTTACAACAAACATTAAACATTAATTTAAGGAACAGTTTCAAAGTACAGACATTATTGGGAATGTTATATAACCGATAGTTAACTGTTAGTTAAACTGGCAGTTTTTAAAACTTTAAATAGAAAAGTAATGGGAAATTGTTTAATACAAAATTAAAGTCATTACAAAAATATGAGCGAATGGCAATAAGTAATCACAATTTTTGTTTCATTCAATTAAAAATTTAATTGAATTTCTCATATTTTTAAAGTTAACGAATAATTCAGTTATATATTTTTTAACATACATACATTGGCCCAACAGCTTTGTAAAATAAAACGTATCAATGAATATCGAGAATAAAGCGTTTTGTTTCGAAAGGAGCAGCAATAGGCCCTGAAGAGGTCAGGACTGGCAGAAAATCAGATTAGTTGCAGCATGATCAATGGTATACGGAAATAAAACTCTCGTACTAAATTAGATATTTTTTACTTGCTATTAGTACGAGTCGAACTCAAAAAAATTTCAAAAATAAAAAATAAAAATACAAGCGCTTGTGCGTATAAAAATTAAAATAGTTTAAACAACTAAAAAACACGCTTCGATATCAAACTGCACTAATTGTCCGATTTTTTTTTTTGGAATTCCCAAAATTGACTTCAAGAATCGCCAAAGTCCCTCACTTCCCGGAAGCAATACAGCAACTTCAATTTTCTCACTAAATCGAATGTTCATGCCAAAACGCGCACCAAATATGAAACTGTGTATGGGGCAAGCCAAGTCAAATCGGACAGTTCGGAGGAAAAATTTTTTTTGATTTGCTTTATTTTTTATTGTGTTGGTGTCCCTATTGAATAGCACATTTCAGCAAACTTTTAGATTTTTTCGGCTTATAATTTCAGAGATATCGCGTTTTGAAAAAGCCGAGTTATGAGAAAACCGTGCCCGAATAAATACTAATAACTGTTTCAATATCAGTCCAAACAGAATAATTTTTTTTTGCATTGTTTTTCTTATTCTGTCTACTGTCTAATAAAAAATCTAAAAAATTGTGCACAATGGGCTTGCATGCGATTTTCGGGATTTACTATTTTATATAAATTTTTCTCACTGTTTGTACTCTTCGATTTTCTTAAATTTTTTTTTTGTATTTAACTTTGATTTTTTCCACAACTTTTAAGGCCCGTTTGGTAGTGGGATTCAAATAACCACTATTTTTCCCGATTTTTTTAAATTTTTCTATAAATAATTTTTTGCGTTAAGCCGCTGTGCACAAATTTTCTAGGACTTTGTAGGATATATTTTAAATACTAATCAATATATTTTGTTATTTGCACATTTATTATTTTATTATTTGCAAGTATAAAGGAATTCGGAACCAAATCGGAAACGTTTGCGTTTTTGCCGTGGAACGTGTATCTGAACCATAAACGGCCACTTTACAAGAACAGTGTCGGTCAAATGACCGGCCATGACTTTGTTCACCGAAACATAGGTCACAACTTTCTATCAAGTTATTAAGGGCACTATGAAGAAAATTACCAAAAGTTTCGTGTACGTGTGATGCTTCTTCTACCACAGTTTCAAACATTTTAAATACGTATAACATTTTTGTGAAAGTATTGGAAAATAACATTTGAGTGTATCAGTTCCGGTCATCTATTTCTTGTAGGGCACTCCTTTGAGTGCGAAAAGTGAAAGTGAAGTATTGCTTCTGAGGAAGTGGAAGGATTTTCACGTTTTCTAAAGCCGACTTTCGAAATTCCCAATAATCCCGGAACCGCTTCGTTAACCGAATCGGAACTGGGTTTTTTTAGGAATTCCCAAAGTCGACTTCAGGAAACGACAAAATTACCTTACTTTACTCGGCTTCGTGAATCACCAAAATCCTCCCACTTCATCGCAAGCAATACGGTAACTTAAATTTTTGCAACACTTTAGTTTTACATACCTACCCAAATGAGCTGGAGTATCCAGGTACTCTTTGGAGAATCCAGCGGCCTGCCTACCAAACCATACCTGCGTAGGTAGAACGGCAGAGTTGAGTTTGGTTACCAGATCTTCGTGGGTACCAAAGTTTAACTCTGCAACGGCAGTTAAACACATTGCAAAATAGTTCAATGTTTCGCGTCAAACTGTGTACTATAAAATTAATAATTTGAAAAAGTTTAACAACGTAAAAAATTAACGAGTTCAGGTGCCAAATGTAAAACAACGAACACTGGAGACCGATTCCTTTTACGGGAATTTAAAAAGTGTTTTCTGAAGCTGTAGATCAATGGAATTTGACAGCTAAGAACCCAGTCAGTGAGTATACAGTTAGATGGTGTTTAAAGCAAGGAGATTTTAAGACAATTAAAGCTAAGGATATGCCGTACATAATAGGCTTGAAAGACTGGCCTTCGCAAAGGAACATCTACACAAGCCAAAGCAGTTTTGGAGAAGCGTTCTATGAAGCGTTCTTTGAGTATAACTCATGCAAAAACACATTTTTTGTAAGATTGCCAAAGGTAGTACGTCAAAAGAAACTACCAGCTTGTCAAAAAGTGAGTCATGATAGAAGTGCTATCAGGTTCTAAGTATGTGTTAGCTGGGTGAATTGGTTCCTGTCATCGGCTTGATGAACCAAAACCAATATTTGATTACACTAAACGAAAATGCTTTTCCTTCGGGTGAAAATCTTATTGAGGCATCATTTATCCTAATGCCCCGTGCGTTATCAGAGCGAAAGAATCAAAGCAATTAACCATTTCATCAATAAAACTGAAAATGTATTCTCAGCAGATAAGAAGTCATCAGCAATACAAGACTCATGTTTTTTTTTTGGGCGTTTCTAACACAGCACAATATACCAGTATATTTAAGTCAATATATTTGCTCTAACCTTTTTCAGTCGTTCACACAAACTCCCGAAGTGCTTGCAGAAGCATTATTCCGACTAGATTCACATCAATGAAAGCTGGTAATGGAGAAGGAATACCGTCATTAATTCAAAACTACATCTACCTTACGGTTTAGCAAGGTAATAAAATGTAATGACCGATATCGGTCCATATACACCCAAGATATGGCTATCCGGGTTTTTCATGGAAATATCGCGTAAACGAACTGAAACAAATTTTTTTGCTCAAAAGCAGTTTTGGTAATGAAATAAGATTATATAAGTATGGAAAATGAAAATTTCTGATATCGGTCCATATATACCCGAGATATAGCCTAAACCGGGTTTTTCAGAGAAATGTAGCGTAAGCGAACTTAAACAATTTTTTGTACTCAAAAGCAGTCTGGTAATGAAATAAGGTTATATAAATATGGAAAATGAAAATTTCCGATATCAGTTCGAGATATAGCCTAAACCGGGTTTTTTATGGAAATGTCCGCTATCATATTAGAGTTACCATTTATATATTATATATATTACAGATCATTTATATATTACAGATCACCGTGTTTTATCCTTGGACAAATTGTATATTTAGTTGGACGGCGCGTCCAAACCTTTCTTATGATAACCATTGCCAACTAAGAGCTTTTATTGTATTTCTTTCTGACGTCTTTTGTTTTTACTAAAGTTGGTGGTTTTAGTTAAAAATATTTTTTTTTTGGAATATTGTGGAATATTGAATTATTTTTGGGATGGGCTATAAAGTGTAGGGATTTTGGCGATTCTTTGAGCTTATTTTGGGAATTACCAAAAAACTAGAAACCAATTCGCTAACCAGTTAATAAACAGTCTTTGCGTCGAGCTGAATGCTTAAAGTTCATTTTACGCCTGTGCCTCGTTTCTGTAAGATTAGTGAAAAGTTTTCGCATCGAAAACTACGAAACATAAAATTCCATCGTTTCTCGACTATCGAGAAAAACAGCGTTTCTGTATATTAAATCGAAAAGAGGCAATACTAGTTACGTCTTTATTGGAATATTTCCATTAAGCAGCTGTCAAAATGCAAAAAGTAAACAAATAAGAAGACGAATATAGGAAAAATTTATCAAACAAAAAGAAAATTTAAGTTTAGCAGTTAATAAAACAATTGAATTTAGTGTTGTAAATAAAATAAAATTGTGTCAATCAATAACACGTGTACATAAATAAAAACACATTCAAATCATAAATAAATTTCATAAAAACTTTCAATAAGGTATAGTTTTGTGGTGATGGTTGCTGACCAATATGACCGGCGAAACATATCGCGCATTTACAGCCAGAGATTAAGGGCTGCAACCGACCCTTTTTTAGTTCCTGAACCGATGAGGGAAGCTTCTCGCATTCGAGACAGGCTAAAATTAAGATTTTGCCATTAAATTTTTAATTTATCATACTGTATGTATGTACATAAATATTAAGAAATAAACAAAAACCCAAAAAAAATTAATTCATAATTTTTATATATTTATTATATTATATCTCCGTGGAAATTCTTTCAATTTTCTAAAATAAAAAGAGGAAATGAATAATGAACTACATTCAATATCTGCCGTATTCATAACAAATAATTTACACATAACAAAGGTGTAATTGACAGATTTTGTGTAAAAATATGTATGTCAAGTAAACTTTTATTAATTGCAAATTATTTTTTATGAATACGACAATATGTGTATAAATATTTAAAAACTTTACCTTTTCTACACTTTTTGCATTCATTATGTCAATTATATATTTTTTAAATTTATAACTTCCGCAACTCTTTTATTTGTGAAAAGTTTTGACAGCTCTAGCGAGAAACTTCTCACAAAATTTTAATATAGAAACAGGTTTACTCACAAGCTTCCAATGAATTTCGTAAAAAAAAACTATTTTGACAGATATTTCTCGCTTCTCAAAGATACAGAAACATTTGTGTGAGAAACTCCATTTGTTGTTTCTATTCGCATAGTTTCTCTGTCAATTCCGTTGTTTCTTGTGAGAAATTTCTCGATGCGAGTAATACAGAAACGAGGCACTGGTTATACATGTAATTTTGTGGATATTTAAGGGTTTTGTTTGTTTTTTGTTGGTTTTTACAGTTTTTGTGATTTTTTACTGGTTTTTGCCACTAGTATTCTTGTTTTGTATATCGGATGCCCTATTTTTAACAAAAATATTATTTTTCTTTCATTATGTTTTTGAGTTTATTTCTAAAATTATTTCTTACTCCTCAGTTCGCTATCGATGCGTGTGACTAGTTGAAATATTTTACTTTTATATAAATTTTTATTTAACCACTTTTTTTTAAAGGAAATATTAACGTAGAGCCGTTAAGTCCCAGTGCCGTTGCCGTTGAAAATATTAGCTCTTAAATGACACAGTGTCATAAAAGATAAATTTCATTATTAATCAGTGAACTTTTTCTAGTTATAAACATATGTACGATATTAACTAATTAGTTGTGAGTTCGAGTCCAACTTCCGTCAAATAAAAAATGTCATATGTTGCAAATTCCAAGCTGGTCACTCTGAGCACTTTAAAACTGTTCATTAGAAATGTTTATTTTTTATATTAATTTCTTTCGCTATCAACACTCATTACAAGTAATACACCTATATATCATTAAAAAAAAACAATTTACATATTTACAAGAACATTATTTACTTTAACTAAAATTATATTTAGAAATAAAGTTCTAGGAAAATATTACGATATTCCTTTAAACTGGTATGGCACAACGTTTCTTACCAGTGCTACTCTCGCGACTTAAAGAAGAAGAATTTTGGCCAGTGTTACTACTTACATTATTATTACTACACTGCGAACCTCTGGCGGAGCCGTTCAGTGACGATAAACCATCTCCACCACTAATATCACAACCGGTGTAGGCCGCCAAGGCAGCTGTTGTACCAGCGGAACTGCTAACGCTGCTGCTTGGCGAATCGTTAAATAAACTATCGGCTGATTTGGAGTCGTCGGTCATCGCTTTGAGTCTTTCACTATTTTTTGTCACACAATCACTTGTGGCAGCATCGGCTGCTGTACATGTACACGGGCTGCATGTTGTGGGTAGTGGGGTGGCAGTTGTGGTTAGTGTTTCAACATAATTATGTTGACACTTTAAGGGCTATAAACTGGTAGTTAAAACTGTAGTAGATTTTATGCACCCTGTTGATTCGTTGTGCAAATTTGTTGCCGCTGGCACATGATTACTACTACTTCTACTGTTACCACTGCTGCTACAACAAGTCAGATGGGAAGGCTTGCTGGTGGCACATACCAGAGTGTTAATGCTGGCAGACATCGTCAGATGGTTTGATGTAGTCGTTGTTGTTGTTGTTGCTATAGCTGTTGCCACAGGGGCAATTGTGCTCATCATGTGATTAGAAGCGCTGTGCTGGTGATGATGTGAATGAGGATGATGATGATGATGATGCTGTTGATTAATTTTGTTATTATTTGCTACCGTACGGGCGATTTCATCATCTGTCCCTATACCAACTCTACTCGTAGTCACTGTTGCTGTCACTGATGTTGTCACTGCCGCAACTGAGGCTGAAGCTGCCGCTGTTGTTGGTGTTGTTATCGTTGTTCCATTGTGGTGAGCTGTTTCTTTGTCAGTGACCTCGTCTAAGTTATTGTTTGGCACACATTGATCAGCGTATGGAATTTGATTGTAAGAGCTGCTACCTAAGTCTGTAAAGATGCTGATTAGATCCATTGTTTGTGTAGCCATTTCGCAAAGTTTCTTACGCTGCAGGCTGTTTTCGGTGTTTGTGGGTGTGATATGTTTTTGGATTTTTTCCTCTTGGGCACATGTGGCTGCTGTTACCACAGCTGCTGCCATCACCGATGATGGTCCTGTATTGGCAGTACGATGCATATTGGCATAACGCGGTGGCATCATACTCTGTCTAACATTACGCTCTGGCCGTATCAGTATGATGTACAACTGGTTGTTGGCAGTATTTATTATTTCGTTTTTTTTTTTTGGTTCGTTAAGGGAATAAAAAGAAAAACAGAGAAACGTTTTAGGTTAATTGCACTGCTGGCATTTTTGTTTATTATAATTTTTGACTGGAAATTGGGAAAAATTTTCACATATTTATCGCTACGGTTTGGAGTTCGTTAAAGAAATTTTCTGGGTTATTTTTAATATTTTTGTTTCATTATTGAGTTTTAGGCTTCATGCCGATTTAATTGACTGGTTGGTAGACATGAGCATTAAGTTTTCAAAGGCATTTAAGTTAAATATTTTTGATTAAAAAGCATATGCCAGTGATGGGCATACACAATTATTAGTGGCAAAAAAATTAAGCTTAAAAGTGTATCGCTAATAAGATCGAGATTGTAGAGTAGGTATTTAGTTTTGGAATTCAAAACAACAATTAAAAACTTCTTTAGCTAGTTTTTATTTCACATAAAATAATAATAAGTTTAAGCGGGACAGTCACGGCCAAAATGAAGCTTGATGCTTTGTAATTTGAAGACTCATCAAGCTTTAATTTTTATTTCGTACTGTTCATTTGACTGCCAAAAACTGACAAACTTTAGTGAGTTCCTTTAATGAGTTCCCCTTATTTTCTGGTTTACTTGTTTTTATTTATTTTAATCTTGGGCCAGTATTCAGGGGTTGACCCCAATATAAGCAGTTAATTGTACCAAAACTAGGAAAATAGGTTGTGAGGAGGGGGAAAGAGAGAATAGTGTTTGTGAACATTTCACTTGAACTTTCGAACATTATAACAGACAGGAAACAGGTCTGCAGGCAACTTATTCCCCAGGCGAAGCATACGGCTGAAAAACGTACTTCTCTCTGTAATACATAGCACGATTCACCGGACAATTGACCACAAATGCATTAGCTCTGGATGATGAACGTCTGCTACGTAAAAATGTGCGAGTTTCGGTGACGAGTAGCGCACCCCACACTGCGTCGATACTCCAGTGACTAAATTAAATATCCTACTGTCACCGATAGGCTTCTTTGCGCTCTCCTGCACATGGTCGAGTAACACCAAACAGAGGTGAAATATTTGGACATAATCCTTAATAGGAAACTCACAAGGGAACCGCACCTTGAATCGGCCACAGCAAGCCTCTGGACTGCCTAAAAACTACTGAATAGAACTTGGGGCTTAAGCCCTAAGATGACATTCTGGTTATATACTAACATCGTAAGACCCACTATATCATATACGGCTGTCATATCAAGACTTCGCAAGGTTCAGAGACTTGCTTGCCTATGCATCACAGGGGCGATGCTTGCATATCACAGGGAGTGCTGATAAAAATACTCTCTGGTAGCAGTTGTGTCTTCGCGTCCACATTAGTACTGGAGTGTCACAACAGGCTAAATGAACTGGCAAGCCAGAATCAGGCTAATCTTATCTGGGTGCCACGACATGAGAGGAGCAGAGGTGAGTTTTATTGACCCCTCTCCAACAATAAGGGTCTCCTTAATGAAGAGATAAAGATATGGTTGGAGTCCATCATTGAGCAACTTTCTTCCGTTTTTTTGGGTAGCGTACGAGCCCTGCATTGAAAAAACTGGTCATCTTATGAAGCGATCCACGAATTGATCCAATTTTTTACTTCTTCATAAGACCGGAAGTGCCGGTCACCCTGATCGTGTGCTATTGATCGAAATAAAAGATACTCCACAAATGCTACGTCTACTGAATACGCGGGGTGTTTCAGAGTATGCTTTGACCACTCTCGCAAGAAAGGGTTGAGCATTGTTAGGCTGTAAAATCACTTTATCTTGACTCTAATTCTTTCAATGCTAGGCTCAAACGCATTAACTGCTTTCGATAACGATTGCTTGTGATTGTTTTTAGTCGATTTTACAACTCATAATACACTACGGCAAGCTGGTTCCACCAAATACTGAGCATGACACTGGAATCGTGACCATTTGACCGTCCACGTGGAGGCATGGCTGGTTTATCCCCATGATTTTCTGTGCTTGGGATTATCGTAATAAGCCCATTTTTCATCAACAGTCACAGTTTGATGCAGGAATCCCTACCGTCTTTGCCCTGCAAGCAGCTGTTCACAAGCAAACAACCGCCGTTCAATATCTCTCGGCTTCAAGTCGTACGGACTCCTTATTGCTGGATGATTTCCATGACTTTCAGGCATTTTGAAATGATTGAATTGATCAAATAATGCCGCTAATTCTGCATCTTTCAAAATCATATCTCTTTCACCTGGTCATCCTGGTCTTCGACGTCAAAATCGACGTTCTTGAAGCTTTGAAATCGCTCTCGGTACATTTTTCACTGCTAGTGGTCTCACCATAGTTATTGGAGAGAATTCGATGAGTCTCAGCCAAAGATTGCTTCATATTAAAGCAGAAAATTAAAACCTCCCGAAAATGGCAAGAATTTGGTTTAATCCATCATGACTTTCTGATGCAGACACAAATTGACTAATATTTCGATGGAGTTATGCGTACAAAAAGCAAAATTTATTGCCTGAAATTTATCATCTATTTATTTCGACTTGGGCAAATGCAAAAGTTTATATCCCTTTCGTTCTTCTATTTGTCAACCGAGTTCATTCTTTTAGCGATTAGTAGAAATTTTCAAGCTTTAACGCACCACTTATAGAAAATGTATAGATAGCAAAACAATAAGACAGCACTGTATAAATAGGATATGCATAGACATATGTATATCGCACGCTAAAACACAAACTATCACAATTATTCTGAGAAGGGAAAACTATCTTATAAGCTTGTAATAAAATTTAGTTCCACAATAAAGAAACCCTCTTAGCAGAAAGTTTACAGTGATATAAATAAAACATTTAGGATCGTTAGAGATTTGATCTGTCAGCAAATTTAAAACAAACTTAAGATGATTTCAAGAAATGTAGAGTTCTCTCTAGCTATTTATAATATTATATTGGATAGGTTCATATACTTTATTTTAATTAAAGGTCTGGTCGATATTCGACCACAGGACGAACTCTAGTAATAATAAAAATTTTTACGCGCTGGATGACTTCCGCTAAATACACTCAAGCATGTAACAGCAAGCAAGCCAGAGAATCGAAAATATTGGATTTTCCATCACGATTTTTCGGTGTCACATATACTAACGTATTGTTACATATACTATTACCATGCTTGTCAAGCATTTTGATCGTGTCTACCCCGCTTTGTGTTAAAAAACTTTTCTACCGTAAATACCGCTAGTTCTGAGACAGCATACGCTGTACAAACAATGCGGGCAATTAACAAAAATGCATATGTGATTCAATATGAGATGAATATGGATAGAGAATAATTGAATGCTCGGTGGCTGAGTGGTTAAAGCAGCATATCATGATACGTCATGACCCGAGTTCAAATCCTAGTGGGTGCTGTTGAGTAGTGTAGCGACTACGAAACAGCTAGTTGTCCCCCAGCTAAAGATTTGATTATTATTTTTCTTGTTTTTTTCAATCAATAATTATTGATCACAGCAAATTTGTATTGTAAAAAGTCCTTCTTAAGAAAAAACTTAAGAAAGGGAAAACTTGAACTAAAACCCGATGTACATATGTACAAATCAAAAAATTTTCTAGCCAACATTTTTCGCCAGCTGAGAAAAAATTGCATATAAGATTCATACTTACCTTGGGTGAGAAAAGACATGCTATGGTAACACTGGCCGATAAACTTATCGTCACCGACATTGATGTTATTCTTAGGGGCACATGATTGCCCGTACCAAAATATAATGGAACAAATGCCAACCAAATGACGCACGTTGTATACATAGTGAACCCTTAAGGGAAATAACACAAAAGACAGAAACAAGAAAATTCTCATTAAATAAGCAAGTAAATGAAAGGCATAAACAACACAACACTAGACAGCTAAACATATGTATATAATTACTTATGAAAAAAAAGGCATTTACTTAAGAAAATTGCCAAACTTAAGAGCACACATGAATATCAAATCAAATAGCAGGAAAAACAAAAGCTTTACTACTCATATCTCTAGAGGTTAAAGATATGAGTGTTCATTTACCGATATGCTTCGATTCATTAAACGCTTCCGGTATTTTTCGTGTCAATACCGCATACACTGTACACACAACAATCAGCACTATGGGATAGAAAAAGGCAATCACATATGAGGCATCGATGTAGGAATCACACACCAATAAATTATCCTCACGCGTCGGATAATAATGTTTGGCGTGTGATGGTGCAATTAACATCCAAACGCCATTAATTAAAATCTGTAATTGCAGAACAAACGAAAAACAAACAAAAATTCACTCAAAATCAATTAATTGTGTTGATAGAACAATGTCACTGAAAGGGCATAAGCACATACATACATACCTGTATCGATATAAAAAAGGAGCAAATAACTAATTGTGACTTGGGGCTTATAAAGGAAGGTCGTTTGGCCGATTGTTTGCCGGCCTTAAATATTCTTGCAATGCGATTGGTTTTTGTCAGCAGCGCCGCATAGACCACAGTAAAACAAAAGCCAACACTGAATCTGTGAAAAAAGAAAAATATTTACTTGTTAACGTACATACAGTGAAGATTAATGATTTGAAAGGAAGTTTTCTACAGGTTTGAGTGAGCTGTTGAAATAGGAATTAGTTAAATGTATTCAAAGTGAACTTGAGTAACTGCTGGTATTTCATACAAGCTTTCTAATTTAAATTTGCTGCATGGTCAGAAAAGCAGTTTAATTAATTCACTTAATTCGCCTGGCGCATTAGTTTGGCCAAAGACAACTTTGGAGTCAATATGTAGTCAATGTGTAGTCAGGTGGGTGGATTTAGCAATCGATATTGACCCATGGACTAGTCGATAGCTTTTCGCATGATTTTTCTGATATGTCCTATTTGAACTTTTTTTTCCTCATACCAAAAGCTGTCGAAAAATTCAAGCCATAATATCGACAGATTTTGGTCCTTCGAAATCGACCCAGCCTAGTTTGCTCTCATTTAATTTACTTCAAAAAATTCCTTTAAAATTATCGTTTCATTTTGAAAACGTTCTGATAGATGCATAACGCAAAAAGTTTGGTTTTGCTAACTGAAATCACCAGGCAGGTGTTCTGATAATTGCATATCGCTTATCATACAGCCATGTCACAGAGTTTAATTCCGTTCGGAAACGGAATTGAATTCTTTTTTTACGAAAAACTAAAAAACTTTTCGGAATGAAATTATTTCTGATTGCAAGAATGAAACCAGTATTATCTTATAGAATTGATTTCATTCCGAAAAAATTTTAAATGTTCGTTTTTTGAAGAATTAAAAAACCGATTCAATTCCATTTACGAATGGAAGTGAACTCTGTAACATGGCCGCTTATCACGAATTCAAAACACAAGTATTTAATTATATGCTGATTAAACTGTTTTAAACGAAATTTTTATAAGAAAATTATAATTCGAAATGTTTTTTATTTCACTAAAAAATTAAAATAATTTCACATATTTTAGGTAAAACGGTATAAGAAATATTTCACTCACGCCAATTTTCTGGGTATTTATACCCTCTATACATATCCGATAAAAAATGAAGTACAACCCTCTTGGTTGGACCGGTGCTTCGACTATTTGGGGTTACTCGAATGTGTGCAAGAGAGAGAGCCTGATTGTGAAATTAATTAACATCATTCTGATGATGGATCAACTCCACGTGGCTTGCAAGGTCACAAACTTTGTTGGTAAGTTTGTGGCCATATACACAAATTTGTTGCTCAATAGTTCAGGCCTTCTAATACACCATGTATGTGATTTCTCAGAAGTCAATGCAAGACAAATCCTAATAACTTCGTAGGACGAAGCCCATTAAGAGCATCAGCCCTTAACCAATGCACCTGTCCAACTATCCTTATGTATCTGTAGATAGACAACATCATCACGGGGTGTTATTTGCCCCCTAAAGCTGGCTGACGAGGGTCTTCTTCCTCTCTTTGACCCAAACAGCAGAATGTGCTACGCTAAGGCAAAACCGACTTTTTTGGGGGAAGAGAGAAAGAGAAAGAAAGCGAAGAAGCTTATGAATGATAGCGAGGTATCCAACTCAATTGACTTACTGGAGCGGGGGTGCCCAAAAGTTCTATATGAAAGAGCACCAATACGTTTAGTAAAATCTAATTTTATTTCATATTTTTTGTTGTAAAAAACAAAACATATTTACAAAAACAAAATGTACACTGATGATCGCTGTCGTTAATGTTTACCAGCAAAGCTTGCGGAAGGGTTGTTGCTTTGCTCTTGTGTGTGTACAGTAAAGAACGACAAACAAAAATATATGACAAAACTGTTTGTATATTTTGTATTGCTAGTGCTGAGTGCAGTACGTGGTATTAAAAAGCACAGCCAGCGTTGTCAATTCGGTGCGTTTTGCACCGTTTTTGGTGCTTTTTACCATTTTTTGTGCAAAAAATTCTTTGGTTGGTGCGCTGTGCGCTTATTTCTAATTTTCGGTGCGCTTTTTTAATTTCGGTGGCACCAAATGATATTCAATGCAATGAAATCATTATATACAATTTTTACATTTCATTTTACAAAATTTGTTTGTCAAATATTGCAATAAAACCAGACACTGAATAGTGAAGTTCGTGTTTATGAAGGCTCATGAACTCACCACTGTTTTAGTAATTAATAAATTACCAAATTAATTATTAAATTCTTAAATTTTTACAAAACGTTTGCATTAAGTTATGATAAACTTCATCTTCCAGTTGTTACAATTCTGGAAAATTTTCGTATATATCAATAAATTATTTTACAGACACCCACTCCAGCCACCGAGTTTTCATTGTTCACTTGCGGAAACAAAATTGCTGGCTTGTTGTGCAATTCTGTAACTTTTAGCGATCCGATAATCGCAAATTTTTTCGTCATATTTTATCCCTTGCAGTAACGATTGTATGCTCCTGTAATATAATTTTAGCGACGGTAAGCAGCGACGGTCAACAGCGTATATAATTAAATATTGTTGATGTATTATTTAATTATATCCAAATATCGTTAAAATTATTGTAAACATGGCATTGTTCACATGCCAGTACCAGAATCGTACTAGAGGCCAAGTTTGACAAACACGAGTTCTAGCTATTGAACAAATTTGTTGGCATGCCGTCAGCCAGTGCTATCAAACCTACTTTGCTTAAAAAGCTCTTTAATTATCGTTTTTTTAATGTAAAAATATTATACTTTTTTAACTTGGTGCGTTTTTACTCAAGTAACGCGCTTTTTTCTTCATTTTGGTGCGTTTTGAAATTTCAAAGTTGAAAACGCTGAGCACAGCCCTATAGCTAAGCGCTTTTACAAAAACAGTTTATCAAGCACATAGGGTTTGGGCACTTCTGCACTAGAGGATCGTCGTCATGTTTGTTCCATCGTTACTAAAATGGATTTTGGTATCACGAGATCTGGAATATTGTTCCCGAAACCTGAATCTATTATATTATACAGTTGTGAAAAAGATTTAGATCAGTACCTGCCTTGCGGCCTTATCTGATGATGGACCAGTTCCACGGAGTGAATTATTCACGATTCGCCAGCGCCTCCCTGTGACTTACCAGTCTGACACAGGTAGCAAAGTTTGTCATATGTTTGTAGCCATAGGAGCAACTTCTTGTTGAGAAGTTCGGGCCTTCTAGTCCCTCCTATATGCAATTTCCCAGCAATGAATGGAAGACACGGCTCAATGAGTTGGTAGGCCGAAGCCCAATAGCAGCATCAGCCCTTAAACCAACTCACACGTTAACCATCACCACTGGTTCCTTACAGTACGGGTATCTGTTGTAAAGGCAACAGATCCTCGGTATGTGGTTAGTTGCCGAAAAAAGCCACACATCAAACAATTATCAAGGATACTAACACCCCCTTCCTGTGTTTTAGGTTTCAACTACAGGCAGAATGTTTCAATCAAAACTGCAAGCAGAACCACCCTGGGGCCATGCTGGTCCCCGTTTTGCCAATATCAACCCTTGGTATGTCCCAATTTTCACGAGGCAACTTTAGCTGCGCAATTCTTGAATCTGCGAACAAATAAGTGAGGAAAGAGTGGGGAGTGTAAAAATGAGTACAGACTTGCTTGTACTCGGAAAGTCGTTTTGTGCTATCATTCGTAAGTCAGAAATTTTACACTTTCTTTCATTTGTGTTTCTTTTATGTATTGATATGTTGTCCGTGATGAAAGTAATATTGGCGTGAAAATGTGATATTTTAATTCATTTGAAAAATTGTTTTTTTAAATATTGTGGACAACCTCAAAAAATAGACAGCAGTATTAATTTAGAGGAGGCGAAAATTAAATGGAAAAATTTGAGAATGCAGTACATGCAAGATTAAGAAAGTGTAAGCAATAGAAAACGAAAATTGCTCAAGTAAAATTGCTGTCTGAACATAAAAGCAAGTTTGAAGGAAAATTTGATAAGAATTGCGCAACTAAAATTGCCTCGTGCAAATTAAATAATATATATTAATAATAAGCCAAGGCAAAACTTATTCCCCGGGGGATTACATTAAACGATTCGAATTTATCTTTCAGAGCTCATCCATTTGTGGTGGATTGGCCAGCAGAGCGGTGCCCGAAAATAATTTTTTTGCCACGCCTACAAATACCGCCTTTTGAGTATTTTGTTCACTGTGTCGCCATTTACGCCGATTATAACATTTTTACGCCAGTGCTCATGCTCAGTCTATATTCCTGTCTTGAATAGGTTTTTACTATCACGGCAAATTTTAGTCATTAATTTTAAAAAACTCGGTGCGTGTCTACCTTAATTCTATATATTTCAGTGTACTTCGTAATGAATTTAGTCTTTTTTTTATAACGTTTGGCGGTTTCAGAATATGCTTTTCTCAGAACATGCCTGTCAATTGCCGTTTCTTAGCTGCTTCCAACTGTCTGCACGCAACAGCTGCAAACACTTTTTAGTCATTAAAATTAATTCTAACCGCACACAAAAATGCATTAGAATTCAAGCACTATTAAAATAATTTCCCTTTTATATTATTTCCGTACCATTAATTTAAATTATTTTTTGCAATTATTCAAATCAAAATATGTGCAGTTGTGTGTATTGCAAGTGTGCATTTGTATTCATACTCCCACATTGTTTGAGGTATTTGATGTTTGCACTTTTCTTTAAACACGTTAAGAATGCAAACATTAGAAATGTGCGCGCATACACAATTACCCATACACACATACATGTCTAACTTCAATTTGCACTCTGCGATTCAAAATATGCCCCGGCGGAGCAATTATGATACTCGTATGTAAAAAATCTGCGAACAAATTTAATATAATGACTGTTTCAATTATGTTTAAATAGCACTCCCATTAGGATGAGCAGGCAGCCTTTTCAAAATACAAGAACAAAACAAATAGAAAAAAAGTTAGAAGTTGTACAAAAGTTTTCAAACTTACCTCTGTATGGCACAAACAATGTTGGTGGGCTTTAGGACCAGGGCAAAGGTAACCGCATAGCACATCAGTATGCCAGCCAACAATATGTAGCTGAGTTCTCTGCCGGAAGCACGTACTATTGGAGTATGATTGTGTCTGTATGATTTTTGATACGTTGTTTGGCCGGCAGGGAGTTTAAAAAAGGTTCACAAATTCCATATGGTGGCATTAAAATTGCATGGATGTTGGAAAAAAGAGGAAAAGAAAATTGAAAAAATAATTAAATGAATTGCTTTAAATGGCATCGGGAAAGTGTTATAAAAATTTAATTCTATTAGAAAACATTGAACCTATTTAAGTATAATAAGCTATTGTTTTTAGGGGCTCACAAACTTGAATTGGCAACACTGCTTAATTTGGCAACTAACTTAACAGCTGACATTTACCATTGTCTAGTCAAAGAATGTGCAGAACCTTTAATACGTGGCACCTCCTTTACCTTTAATACAACACCTCAGCTGTTCGCAAAGGGTGGTATTTAGAGGTTCACAACATTGAGTTGGCAACAATGATTGTTTTAAAAACGTTTAATAAGTTATATTATTTAGTATAAATTACTTTTTTTAGAGGCTCACAAACTTAAATTGGCAACACTGCTTAATTTGGCAACTAATATAACAGCTGATGTTTACTAGTTGTCTAATCGAAGAATGTGAAGAACTTTTAATATACTTTTTTGAAACCTCAGATTGTCGCAAAGGGTGTTTTTTAAAGGTTCACAACTTTGAGTTGGCAACAATGATTTTTTTTTTAAACCATTTAATAGCTTATATTTGCTTTTTATTTAGTCTGGTTTGAAATTTTATTATGGATTGACTTACACCAGAGCTACGCTTGCAAATTGATGCAATTGTTTGTCAAAATAATGGTTCTGTTCGTCCTTCGATACTGATATAAGAATTTTCATTAAAAATGTTGGGCTAAATGGGTATGTAAACACAAATAGTTCTCACGTTTATAGTGAAGATATCCCACAAGCTTTTGTCAAAGCAGCATTGCATTCACAGTGTCGCTCTTTATGGGTGGGCGGAGTCTGGGGTCCGATTGTCGGAATCTTACAGTCAAGGGTGCCAGTATAAGGACATGATTCGAAATTTATTTGTACCTTAATTACTTGGTATTAATTTTGCTGTTTGATTTAGTCAATCAAACTTTTGATGAAGGAATAGTTACACGAAATGGTCCAATTAATTGGCAAACACGACGTGCGATTTAGTCGCAGTGGACTATTTGCATTGGGGTTGTATAACATCGTAATAAACCAGAGAGAATTGAACAGATATGTGTAATTGATTTGCGTCAGCAGCTATCAATATGAACTAATCTGAAGGAAAACCAATTCCAGGGGTAAAGTAGTTCACAGATAACCAGCGCTACTATGCAGTTTGCAAGGCTGGCACAGTTGGTAACTTTTGTTACTAAAGAGATAGGACCTCTTAATAGGGACCTGTGTGTAATTTTTCAGACACGGTAGGAAGATGTTTAGCGTGGGTTCCCACCTTGACGGCCCAACCCCACTTGGATTCTTTCACCAGGTGAAAATAAGAAGGTTCACCTTGGCAAACTGCCACTCATGAATCATGTATGGCAGATTGTCATGCATGAATACTATTTTCACTAACATGCTAAATGACGCATGTTCTACATGCAGGAGCCTTCTTAATACTCCAGCTGATCTCAGGGTCATGGCAGCCACTGGCAGTGCAACTCCGAAGCGAGTCCAAATAATCTCCCCACATATAGGAATTAATCCACAGCCACCACATTACCCCGAAGGAACTCACCCTAGCAGCGTGGAAACAAAGTTCCTGGAGCTTACGGCTCTCGTGGTACAAGAAAATAATAGTTTCTCGTCAGATCATTGCAGCCTTAAAAGGGACTACTTAAGTCCCAGGAAATTGCATAGTGCTAGTCACTATGCAATTTCCCAGACAGTTAGAAGAAGGTTAGGTTTCATGGGTTAATGATCTAAAGCTCATAAAAGACATCAGCCCTTAACATATACATCAGCACCTGTCTTGTCAGTCTAATCTGATGATGGACGCACTCCACGGCGTGAACTATTCAGAATACCCCCATGTGACTTGCTAGGCTCACACAGGTCGCAGTTATTTGTGACAAGTTTGTGGCCATAGAGTCCCTGGCTCAAAAGTTGGGTACTTCTAAATGCTCCTGCATGCAATATCCCAGCATTCATTGGAAGACAAGGCTTAATGAGTTGGTAGGCTGAAGTCCATTAAGAGCATTTGCCCTTAACCAAATCACCCACCTAACCATTACAACTGGTTCCTTACATTACAGATATCTGCTTCAAGACAACAGCACCTCAGGGAGTTACTTGGCCAGAAAACCGGCAATGTACCGTAGTTACGAGGAAAACTAATTCCATATTCTGTGATTTTCGGCTTAAACCAAAGCAGGCAACTGAGATGGTCTGCAAGAAGAACCTCCTAGGGACTTTGCTGATATCCGTTCTGCCAATTTTAATCCTTGCTAAGGGTTTCCAACACAATATAAGTCACCTCCCGCGGAACAGGGTTAGAGTGGACAGCAACTGGTGAACCTCGTCCAAAGCGCCCGAAAGCACAACACTCGGCTGGAAAGTTTATGGCCTCTGTATTTTGGGATGTGCGTGGTGTAATATTCATCGACCATCTTGAGAAAGGAAATACCATTAACAGTAAATATTATATAGCGTGGTTGAGCATTTGAAGGCCGAACTTGCAAAGAAAGGACCGCATATAGCAAAGCAAAGTTTTTTTTATCAAGACAACGCACCGTGTCACAAGTCAATCAAAACTATTGCAAAACTACGTGAATTCAACTACGAATTGCTCCCACATCCACCGTATTCGCCAGATTTGGCTCCGAGTGACTACTGGCTGTTCGCAGACCTGAAAAAAATGCTTGCCGGTAAGAAAGTTCGCACGAATGAAGAAGTTATCGCTGAAACTGGGGCCTATTTTGAGGCAAAAGATAAATCGTTCTACAAAAGTGGTGCTGAATTGTTGAATTGGCCCTGGAAGGATTGCGTTGCTCTTGATGGAGATAACGTTAGTGAATAAAGCTAATTTTGAACCATTAATTCTGTGTTTTTCGTTACGCCCGGGACTTTTCACCCCATGTGTTAGTGGCGAATCATAAGTATATGGCCCAATCATCCCAATGCAAGCGTTAAGAAGAACCAATACCAAAAAAACATGCCAAGTTTGGTTAAATGTGAAGGTTTGGTTCACTGTTTTCTGCGACTGCAATGGCAAGGTGCATCATCAATTCTTGCAACAAGGTCGTACGGGCAATAAGGAAAGTTATGCGCCGTTTTCACCAAGCAATTCTTCAGAAACGCACAGAATTGTGGAAAAACAATAATGGATTTTGCACCATGATAACGCACCAGCTCACACATCAATGCTTTTGCGTGAGTTTTTAGCCAAAAACACAACCGTTATCATCCCTCAACCACCGTATTCACCAGGGACTTGGCCCCCGTTGACCTTTTCCTCTTCCCAAAACTGAAGACACCGACGAAAGGAAAGCGTTGTTGCTACGATTGAGGGGATAAAGGAAAAATCGAAACAAGAGCTGTTGACGATACCAAAAAGCGCGTTTCAGAAGTGTTTCGAGGATTAGAAAGAAGGCTGGCGTAAGTGTGTTAATCTGAGGGGGATTACTTTGTAGAAGATGGCTATTGATGAATAAATAAATACTTTTTGAAAAAATTTTAAATAACGGGTGTTTCTTACCAGACCTCATAGTTCGCACAAAATAGCTTCTTATATAACATTAGCAGGACTTAGGTAATTTTAATGTTTAGTATTAAGACTTGAATACTTATTGTTAGTTCACATTATGGAGATTATAATTTTTCTTGTCTTCCTCAATCAAAAATTATTGATCACAGCAAATTGGTATTGTAAAAAATCCTTCTTAAGCAAAACTGCTGCTTCATCTGTACTCATGGATAGTATAAATATTGAGGAATCGGATGCTCTTGGAATGAAGATACAGTGTGAAGTTCGCTGGACAGAACACATTTTTCATGTCTCTAAAGAAGCATTCAAGTGCCTCGGTTTTTTTAAACGGTGTAAGATGTAATTCACTCCATGCGACCTCCTTACTATTTATACCACCTACATCCGACCGAAAATGGAATACAACTCTCATGTTTGGGCCGGTGCCTGAAAGTATATTTTGGGGTTACTCGACCGTGTGCAGGAGAGGGCGAAGAAGGGTATCCAACTCTATTGACTCACTGGAGCATCGACGCAGTGTGGGGTACGTTACTCTGTTCTATCGTTACTACAATGGATTTTGCTCTGACGAGATTAGGGACCTTGTTCCCGAAACTCGCACATTTTTACGTAGCACGCGCTCATCGGCTAGATCTCATCCATTTGTGGTCGATTGCCCGGGGAATCGTACAACGAACTACAGAAAGAGTTCGTTTTTCAGCCGTACACTTCGTCTGTGGAATAAGTTGAATGCAGAGGTGTTTCCTGTCTGTTATAACGTTGGAAAGTTCAAGTCAAATGTTCACAAACACTACTCCCTCTTTCCCCCTCCTAATAATCTATTTTCCTAGTTCTGGTACAATGCACTACATATGTAGGGATCAGTTACAAAAAAAAAAAAAAAAAAAAAAAAAAAAAAAAAAAACTTGAGAAAGGAAAAACTTGAAGTCAAAACTCGATGTCCAAATGTACAAAAACCAAACATCTTATATAAAAAATTATAAAGTTCAACAAAAATTCAGTAAATTATTAAAGTTGAGCAACTTTTAACATACGTTGAGAACTTAGACAACTACCTGGTAATATTTTTTGTATATTTTGATTTAGTTTTTCGTTGAAAAAAAAAGAAAATTAATTAAAAACAAATCTGTGCTGTGTCTAAAAAATAAATCAAAAGATTTTAATCAAATTAAAGTAAAATGCAGTTGATTGTACTTTGTATACATTGATGTCAAATGAAAAAGGAGACTGACAAAGTACGACGGATTCTATGTGTCCGGGCCTTTAATAGCATCAAACATGAAGCATACAACAAACACTGATATATGTAATGGAAAACTGCTAGTAATGAATTAGCTAAAGATTATCCAGGCAACAATAAAAGCAATTGCACAAGGTTAATGAAAGAAATATACACAATCTACTCGACCTGATAAACTGCTTCGTTTTGCAGCTGTTTGTAATAAAGTTAATATGCAACAAAACTAAAATTCTTTAGTTTTTTTCTTGAAATCTTTTTACATTTTCTATCAATTTAACAACTTGATCATCTCTTTTTACGAACAAGTAGTCTGCTTATCTTCTTTCGTTTACAAACTACAACTACGAGTACACTTTACTTATGCAGTTTTTATTGCTGCTGTTGCCAGTCACTTACCTTACAAAAACACCAACAATAAATAAAGTCACCAAAATACCAGTAGCACTAAAGGACATGGCACCAATCGCCCAAGCAGATTCTGGGCGTAGATAAACCTCTGGTATGGTTTGGCAGAATTGCTTGGAAGCATCTGGCAAAGTACCCAACTCACATTTAATGCACTGCGTTTCATCTAAAGGGTGGCGTATCTGTAAAGTATAGATAAAAGAAAATTATGAAAACTAAAACCCGAACTTATTTATATACAAACACTGAAAAAAATAAATGACATCAAAGTCATTGAAGGTGAAAAAATTTTTAAGATTTATCAAACGCTTAACTTAGTTTTTAAATATTTCAACTCAAGTCTTTGCTTTTAAACAAAAGTTTAATTTTCTAAAATAAATTTTTTTCAATGTACATAAATAATTATAGGAATAAGTTTTTACCTTCATGTCCTTGGCATGATCTTAACAAAAACATTTTATGGGAAGCTTTTCTTTTTCTTTTAATTTTTATTTTTTTTGTTTATATTAATTATATTACATTATTGGGATTTTTTTTAATAACAATTCTTGTTATTTTTCGGAATTTATGAATTTGAACCCTCAAAAATATTAATAAAAATTTTATATTTTTCTTAGAAATGGTGTTCAAAACATCAAACATCTTCCACAACAAAACTTCTCATTCATGACAAAACGTTTCACTTGAAAAGCAAAAAATTGGCTGAATGTTTGAAAATCAATGTTCTTGGTATTGTTAAGTCATGTAGTAATAATAGCATTGTACTCGTACATTGTGCATACAATTCTCTAACAGTGTCACCGAAGAGGAGGAAGACAAAATATACTAGTGAAAATAGAATAAAAAAGAACAATTTGTAGAAAAGAGAAAATAAATTTCAAGTACTTGATGGCTTCTTGAGTTACATGGTACAATACAATTGCTGTTGGCAAACAGCAATTTGACATATCAGTTTCGAATGTTTTTGCTTTAACCACTTGGCAGTTGAACGTTTATTTTGTAGTTTAAAAAAAAAAACTTTTTTTTTTTAAATTTTTTTCTATATGGAAACTTTTACGCGCTCATAGAAAAGCGCTTATAGCTGTGATGCATTTTAACATTAATAGAATGACAAGCGTCTTCACATTTGACACCATGACATTTTGCGGTGCTGTGATGTCAATCATCATGTCAGTTGCTGTAAATGCCATTAACTGCATTTATGACAATTATTTCATCAATGGAATGTCAAACTAACGGCATAAGGATACTTCATCGCAATACGTTTAATGTAAGAGTGTAATCAATGCAATGAAATTACTAAATGAAGTAAATGTAATGACAAAATATCATCTCTACTGATGGCGCATTAATACTAGACCATTTACAGTTTGATGTCAAAGTTACATTTGATGACTTACTGCTATTAATATAATATTATCAGACCATTTACAATTTGATGTCAAACTCACATTTGATGACTTACTGCCATTAATATAATAATCTGGTGGTGAAGTCAAATTTAATATTCTACTGTCATTAACAGAATGTCTGTATATTACGTTATCATTTTTATATATATTGTTAGGAATTTTTATCACATCTAACCCAGTGTGCAGCTGTTGATCTGTTTTTTATAAAATCCACAACAAATAAATACAAAGGAGATAATATTAAAAACATAATACACACACATCCAAACATACATGATTCACGGTTACCACTTCAGTGCCTTTTGCGCTATATTTAGCGCTTTTCAATACCTAGAAATCCGCGTTTTTACGCCTTAGTGCTTTTTTCAAAAACACGCTAAACTACTCTCAGAGAAAAAAGCATCTTCGTATTAGTGACGCCAGGTCATCAGAATTGTGACGTCAATATTATGTAAATAGTCATCATTAATGTGAAAACTGACATCAATCTCAATGACAAAAGTCATCAGAGAATTTCAACTCAATGATACATTTTATTAATAATTATAATACATCTAATTCGACAAAATTGATTTTGAAAAAAGTATAAATAGTCAAACAATTGAGTTTTTTATTCGCTATTTTAGCTTCTACCATTTATACTAATAAAAAAAAGAAAGGTGTAAAGAAATGTTAGAGATGTGTATAAATGAAAAAAATTGTTTTTTGTGTTTTGACAGGTATTATTAGAGCATTTTTCTTTTTAAATTCTCAACAATTTATTTAGATTGTTGGGATATAAAGTTGAGTGTTTGAGAATATCTTTCAAAAATTTCCAAAGTCTACTGGTGATTAGGGTAGTTCCTATGAAATGTCGACATATAGATAACTGGGAAACATAGAAAATAAGCTATTTATAATTTTTTATTGGTATAAATAGTATTATAATACTTTCATTTATTGTTGATAAATCATTTTGTTGCTAAATCCTTTTCTTTTAATTTAGATTAATTTTTAAGAAGTATAAAAATATGCATCATATTTACGAGTATGTAAATTTGTGTTCACAGCAAGTACTGTTTAAGCAAAGGTAAATAAGTATAACTATAAAGCGAATATATTAATGAACCATAATGCGTCATATTGATGACAGTTAAATAACGAATTCAATGAGAGCGTAGAGAATAAAATAAAGAGTAGTTTCTTATACATAGCATACACACAATTAAAATATGATAATCCTATACGCAGACATTATATTGATGACATTAAGTCATCAATATAAAAAAAAGTAGTAAAACATTTTTAGTTCTCATTGATTTCTTGAAAATAGTAAAACATAATGTAACATGATTGAATATATTTTTGATATCATTAAATTTAACCGGAGCTTAAGTTTAGTTGATGATAGCGTGTCATGGTACTGATGACATTGTGTCATAAAATTTCACTTAAATGCGATTTTTACATCAAATTATAATTGGTCTGATGTTAGTGTGCTATTCTATTGATAATATATCGTCATTATATTGACTTCATTTATTCATATCTTCGATATTAGAGTGCCACTGTATTGAGCACATGCTCACATCCAACGTATTCCAATAAAGCATCACTATGTCAGTATGACATGTAATCATTGTCATAATTACTGCTAATGAGAATTAGAGCAAATGATGTAAAGTGTCATGGGGTCACAAATGATGACATTTATCATTACATTGCTGTTAAAATACATCACAGTTATGACGGGTTTTCTATGAGTACATCGCTTTCTTATACACTTACTTTCTTGCAGTCTTTAAATTCTGAAGTGATATTGACTCCGCGTTAAATTAATGTTATTTTGTGAGTTACATACTTACAAGTATGTATATAAAAGTATACCGTGAAAATTATTTTAAAAGCTTTAAAAAGGAATTAATTAAAATATATTTAGTCACATTCAAAAATACTTTTTAAAACAATATTCTATGAAACAATACTAACATTACTATTTGTTAAAAAGTTGTTTGGTTTTGAAAACGAAATTGGCGAAATTTAAAATCGGTTTCCTGTTTATCGGAAAATATATATCTTGAAAGCTCATTTGAGGTACATTGTTTTAAAAATTCATTCAATGAAATATAAAATGGTCTACCTTGGTCAATAACTTACTAATTTTTCTTATTCGAATATGAAAGTGAATAGATTATAATCTATTATAATTATTAAATATTTATTTATATATTATTGAAATAATTATTTATTGTAATGGACCTCTGTAAAGCTATGTGCACACTGTTGTCAGATGTTACAATATTGTAAGATCTGGCAACATGCTGACAATGTAGTGACAATAAAAAATTGTCCCGCAGAAGTAAATTGTGTGTTCAGACGGTCGTAAGAAAATTTTACAATTTTATTGTCAGACTATGATCTGACAAATAATTCATCTTATAACAAAAATTGTCAGTTCACACGGTTGTCAGATTGTTAGATGAAAAAAATTGCCAGACATGTTGTAAGGCATTGCTACTTATGTATATCAATAACGATCTGTTTGGCAGTGTTGCCCATCAAAATATTTTTGAAAATGATGCCATTGTCAGGTGCATTAATTTTATACATCTGAAAATTAAAACTGAGCTTACAATACTAGCCAATTATCTGGCAATGCCGACGAAGAGCGTTCTCACGATTGTCAGATGCCTGACAACATTGTTGTCTTACAATTAATTGACAATGGTTTTGCTGACAACGTTGTAAGTTAGAAATTGGCAGTTCACACGATTGTAATCCATTTTCAGACAATTTTACTGGCAATATTGCAAGATCTGACAACCGTGTGTACGTAGCTTAAGCTCAAAAAAATTGAGTTCATTATTATATACGGGTAAACTATTAGCTATTAATATTTATACCAATCAAAAAATAAACGTATTTTGTTTTTCAAAAGTGCTGCTCTAATCAACAGTGGAAACAATTTTCAAGATTCAAATTTTTGGTTATACCAGGAAAAAAGTTAGTTTATTAAAATCTTTCAACTTGTCAGTGTAACCTTTCGCGGAAAAAAGAAGATCATCAACAACGCGCGAATCACCTAACTAGATATAGATTTATTGTGTTACTTTTTACAAATTTTAAAATAACGCAATTTTATTTATATTTAAAGTAAAATTATGCTTTATGCATGCAAACATATGTATATATACAATAGTATGGTGGTTTTCAGCGCTTTTTGAATAAGCTCACGGCGCTTTTGAGTTACAAATAGTTGACAATCCTGTTTAAAGTACGTAAAATTCCAAGTAAATCAACTACAAATGATGTTGTTGTAATTCTTGCATTCTTGGTATTTCGTTTTATTATTGTTTGTTGTTGTCACTTGCTTATTGCTCACAAGCATGTGTGTGAATGTGTATTTGCGTAAGAATTATATTTGTATATTTAAGTCTAGAATTATCAATGACTAGATAGATCATGTCAATTGTAGAAAGTGATAATGACGTATAGTCATAGCAAGCAAGTCGGCGGCAACGAGTCAGTTTATTTTTAAGCTTTGTGCAAGACAGTCATAAGTCAGAAAGCAGCAAGTCTTGTGTTTTGGTGCATAGTGGTATCAAGTGTAAATAAAGTTGTAAATTATTTAAGTACTGTATAACGAACAAGTGGTTCACTTCATTTGCAATTACAGAATCCGCAAAAGTGTTTTTAGATACAAAAATTTTACAATATGCATGTATATGCTTATAAAATCATGGTGAATTAGTTAAGTTTATATTGAATTATTAAATTTCCAACTATTTATTTGAAAATAATGATTGTTTTATATGTTTTCGAAGATTAATGGGCATATTCATTAAAATTTAACTGAATGTGAAATGTGTTTTAATTCAAAAATTCCATACAAAATTTTACTAAAATTCATTTGATAAACATTTTAATTGTTTATGAATATGAAGATAAGTCTTAAGCTTAGATAGCTTTACGTCATGTAAACAGTAGTAAAGAGATTGTCACTCTGCGGTTTTTTCGTGTTTTATAGTTTTGTAATCGTGAGTGATGTTGCAGAACCCCAATCTTATCTTTTGACGGTTTTACGTTTTCTATTTTTTACACCTTTTGTATTTTCTAGTCATTCTTTTTTATAATCGCATCTAACAGGTTGAATTTATTTAGACAAAAGTTTAATTTAATAAAAATTGGTTGAAATATACTGTAATTGTGGTGACTAACTGTCATCAATATGATGACTATGTGCCACATTATCGTTTGTATATGTATAGGGTGGCGCAAAAATAACCTTCCGATGTTTTTTGGCTGTAATTTAAAAAGAAAAATGAAAAACTTTGATTCTTCTTGTGGATTATTTTTATTTGGTCTTTTAATTTTTTTACATTGATTGTCATTTGAGCCCTTTCCATCACAGCATTTTCCATCACATTGGCCAAAACTTCCGGTGATAGGTCCTCACATTCTTGAATATTGTTTTTAAGAGCTGTAAGAGTCTGACGCTTGTTGACATAAACTCACGAGTTCAAAAAGCTCCATAAAAAGAAGTCTGCAGCGGTGAAATCAGGCGATCTGGCTGGCCAGTGCAAATTGCCAAAACGGGAGATTAGGCTCCCGGGAAATGCATCCTTCAGCATATCGATTGTGGCACGGGCAGTGTGTGCCGTAGCACCGTCCTGTTGGAACCACATGTTTTCAAATCCCAATTAATCTAGTTGCGACAAAAAGAACTTGCTGATCATTGCTCTCTAGCACTCACCATTCACAGTAGCCTTTTGGCCCGCGACGTCTTCGAAGAAAAAAGGTCCGATGACTCCTCCAGCGAAAACAGCACACCATACAGTGACTTTGAGCGGGTGTAATGGCTCTTCGTGGGTTACACGCGGATTTTCAGTGCCCCAGAAGCGTAAATTTTGCTTATTTACGTACCCGCTACGTAAATAAGCGATGGGCCTCATCCTTCATGGATATTTTTGATGAAAATTATTGGTCAAATAAATAGTCACCAATATTCCGCGTTCTGGAGCAATGTAGCGTAACATTGTTTATTAACGTATATTTTGCATGTGTTTACTACACAAATGTCAAAACAGATCTGACATTAGGGGCCAATCGAAAATTTATAGCATTTTGTGATAGGAGGATTACTTTTGCGCCACCTTGTATATATGTATATCCAGTAAATTAAAAATTCAATCAGTCTCTCCCCTGCCGCTTTGTTACTAAAACTTATTCTAAAATAGTTCCTGTTGGCTGTTATCTTAAAAATGTACGGATTTTTAAACAAGTGTATCTTTAAATAAGATATAGCTTCTTAATCATTCAATAATTAAAAGTTCAATCAATCTCTCCCCTGCCGGCGTTTTATTGAAACTTTATATATTTTTTCTTTTGTTTAAGATTTTCCTTAAAAACAAATAGATTGTTAAAGCTTTAAACAATTTATATTAAATTTCTCTTGTAGTTTAATCACTCACTGTTAAATCGGTTTAAACAATTGCTGATTTCCTAATTGCCTTTAAATATGTTTTATAGCTGCTATTTTTAAAAACAAACTAAATGATTTCTTCCGTGTTCATTTATTACTACTCAAACAGTATTTAATAATGCAGCCAACAATAAACTTCAATTATCCTTATAATCCAGTCACTAGTGGCGTAAATTTTAAAACAATTTACTCGTATATATATATTTTTTTCTTTTTGTGCAAGTATGTATTTAGTGTGATGAAGGCATTAAAATCCACACCCACACACAAGTGCGGTTCAGCAAACAGTAGATTAATTGATTTACTTCGTTGTTTGTGTGTATGTACCCAGTTGACCATGTATTTAAGAGTACAAGACAATGGAAAATTGTGAGAGAAATTTTAACATGGCGGATTGTTGGAGAATTTCATCAACGCTTTGTTTTGAACTGTTTTCAATATGTCTGCCACGATTTTTTATTGTCTTGTACTCGCCACTTAATTTGCCTTAAGAGCATGGTCAACTGGGTATGAGCATATGTTATCTATATGTTTATGAGAATTTCAATATAAACAAATGATTACTTACTTGATACGTTGAACAGTTGAAACAATGCCAACAGCAGCTTTCGCCCTCCACATACTTTTTAGCCTGACCCCGTTCGCAAGGCAAACTGCAAACGGACTCAGGTGGCTTTGGATGCAACAATTTGAATTGAACTTCTGCAAAAACAAATAACATTTACAGCAAAATGAATCACACAAGAAATGTAATGAAACTTTATTTGTAGCAAACAGATTGTAAAATAGACAACAAAGCAAAAAAACAGGAAAAATAAATAAGTTGGTGCACAATATCCTGACAAGTATTCAAGTAAGTAAATAATACTTTAACAGGATAAAATGTATGTCATCTTGTACCGCATTGAAGTGTGTTGTGGTATTGTATAGAATTTATTGCAAATTATATGTGTGTGTGTGTTTGAGACAAGAGTATAATATTTTATAAGAAACAAGTGTTGCTTATTTTTCTAGTGTTCATTGTTATTTTTTTTTTTATTCTGCTTCATGTATGTTGCTGTGCTGATAAGAATTTTCCACTTTAATACCTCCTTTCTTCTTCTTTAGTTCATTCATATTCCTGGCCTTGTCGTCATCTGTTCTAATTGAGTTTATTGAGTTCCTCTTACTGTGCCAACTCTGGCTTGTTGTCTTGTTGATGGAAAATCCCTTGGGACCATTTTTTTGCTTTTTTCAAATATAATAAATTGTTTTTAACGTATTCTTTATTTTAGCTTATGTGCGTAATAAGGGGAACTACTTGTTTGTGTATTACACCCAGCAAACACACAGGTTTGAGATGCAATTTTTAAAAAATCAAATTCTACAAGGCGATTTCATAGCGAGTTAGGTAGTCGTTATTGTCTTCATACCCCTCATAAGTTTGTGATTCCGTTTGTATTTTCTACAATATTCATCCTCGACCCTATAAAGTATGCATATTCTGAATCAACATTGATAGAAACTTCGGCTAAGCGATGTCTACCGTTTCTGAGAAAACCATTAGACTTAGAAACTTTTTTCTTTCACCATTCTATTACTGCATCGATTCATGGGATTGCTATTGAAATTCACGCATAGCTGAGATATATTCAAAATTTCGAAAAAGCCATTTCTTTTTTTTAAATTTTGTATGAAAATGTTTGCAAATTTTTATGTGGTACAGCGATTAAAAGGCAAAGAATGTGTCCTTATATACCCGAGATATAGCCTTAACCAATTTTTGCATAAAAATGTCGCGTAAGTGAACTTAAACAACGTTTTTTTTTTGCTTAAAAGCAGTTCTGGTAATATAAGGAGGTTACCAGATCCAGAGAAATTTAACCCCATCCTATTTTTCCATGAACAAATTATTATTATTTTTTTTTTTTTTTTTGCTTAAAAGCAGTTCTGATTATGAACAAAAATGCGATTATTGGGCTAAAAAGCAAATTTATGCTAACCAATTCTGTCTTATATAAAACAGAATTGGTATTATAAGTAACTCAAATGAGCCAATTATAATGGGTTTTTTGGGGAAAAGAAATAAGAAGCGGGTTATTATTTCTTTTCTAATAAAATATAAAGTATTGTTTTGTCTTTCGTTCTATATACACGTGTTTTTCATTGTCGTCCGTGCTTTCTGTATGTATACTTATGTTTATTATCAATTTCTAAAAAAAAACGAAATTATACCTGAATAGGTAGAGTTTTGTTTTGCATCATGTGTGCACGTGTTTTTTTTATTATTTTATATAACTGCCGATTGTTTTTTTCTCTATTTGTTAGTATTAATATCCGTTTTATGTTCCTCCTATGTATTTTATTACCTTACGGTGTGCGCGGTGTTGAACTAATTTTTGTTATTCTGAGCAGTGTCGAAGGTATATACACTGGGCACTGATCAGTTTTAACTAATTCAATTTCAACACTTTAAATGCTGTGATAATGTTTGTTTTGGTCGTTCCGTTGTTAAGTTCGCAAACATTACTCCCCCTTTCCTCCTTCTCATAATCTATTTTCCTAGTTCCAGTACAATGCACTGCATATGTAGGGGCTATCCCCTGAGTATTGGTCCAAGATAAAAAAAATAAAGTAGTTTATTAATTATTCACCTGAGTGTAAATAATAATCGATAAGTCCAAAACTAAAGTTGATCGCATTGTCTTAGTCTATTGTTGAAGCTGGTATGTAAACCAATTAATTTATCTACCTAAAAGGATGTAAAACCAAATTGACACTTGGAAAGTTCCAATTGACTTGACTTGCCAGTGCGAATAACTTTACAAAGTGGTGAGTATAGACAAGTAGGTAATTCAAATAAATGAGTGGTAAGTACAATTCATTAAAGAAATTCATAACTAATAATTATTACAATAAAATATATACTAATACATTTGTAACTAAAACCAAAATAATTTTGTCCAAAGTAGTTTGAACAGATTACAGAAGAAGGTTAATAAAATACAGAAAATGATAATTTCCGAAATTATAGCCTAACCAGTTATTCCAAGAAAATTTCAAAGAAAGATCAGCTTTTTGCCAGGGAAATTACAAGTCAAACAAATTGTTTCCCCGATATTGGGGAAAATGTAATCAGTTTGGCCTTTTTGTTGCCTTAAAGATTATTAATAAAGCGAATTGAATTGAAACAGTTCTAACTCTTTGTGAAATTTGCGGAAAGAGAGAGAGAGAGAGAGAGAATGAAAAAGATTTACATCAGCACCTATTTCACGGCCCCGTGTGACTTTCTAGGCTTACACAGCAATTCTTGCCATATATTTGTAGCCATATGGGGAACCTCTTGTTCAGGACATCAGGCCTTCTAATCCCTCCTGTATGCAATTTATCAGCAGCAAACATTGGAGGGCAAGGCTTAATGAGTTAGTAGGCCAAAGCTCACTAGCAGCATCAGCCCTTAAACCAACTCATCCATACAATCCTCACTACCATGTTCCTTACAAAACAGGTATCTGTTGTAATACAACAGCACATCAGGGGGCTTTAGGCCCCGAAAAACGCCATGCACCTACAATTATTAGGGATACTAACTTCCCTATCCTGCGCCTTTAGCCAGAACGTTTCAGCCAATGTAGCCACCACAACCGTGATCAGACCGGGTTGAACTGCAAGTAGAACCACCCGGGAGACATGCTGATCCCCGTTCTGCCAATTTATACCCTTGGTGAAGGTTGTGGAAGCCAACATAATGTAAGTTATGCGTTTGTTGTAGAATATCGCTCTTATACTTATTTATTGTTGCTTTTTGTTTAATGTTAGTCCTGATGAAGCTACCCAGTGGTGTAGCGAAATATTAAAAAACAAAATATTAAAAAAGTAATAATAAAAAAAAGAAAACAAACATAAATGATATTCTTAAGAAAATTAATATTTCTAAATACAACGTGAAAGATTCCAGTGAATTTAAAGAAAGTTTAAAAATTTTAGAAAAGGCAGAAAATGAAGTACTAGTTTCATTTGATGTGGTGCCATTATTTCCTAGCATACCGGTGGATCAAGCTCTAAAAACAATCGAGAAGAAATGGAACAGCATTGGTGAACCTACAAACATGACCAGCGATTTATTATTTTTTTAAGAATTTTAAAGATTTGCATTAGTGACAACAGATATTTTAAATATGATAATAAATTTATTTGCAAAAGAGGGAACTTCCTATGGGCTCACTAGCTTCACCAGTAATATTATTATGACGCCTGCATGGAGAATTTCACTACAAAGTCCAAGATTTTGACGAAATATATTTGGAGAGTGCGATAAATAATACCTTGACAACACTCTAGTATTAAGTTCACAGTAGAAAAAGAGAAGGATTCGAGACTTCCATATTTGGACACTATAATAATAAGAAGAAACAAAAATTTAACAAGTAAGAGTGTAGTATATTCGGCTGGGCCGAATCTAAAATACCCTTCACGATAGTCACGAATATGTATAGTATATTAAAAATGTGGCCTGAATATGCTCGGTTATATATGAACCGATATCGGAATTTTTTATTTTCTGTATTTTAGTAACCTTCTTTTATAACAAGAATTGCTTTTCAGCAAAAAAAAAAAAATTTTTTTTTAATGAAAAAATCGGTTCAGGCTATATCTCGGGTATATATGGACCGATATCGAAAATTTTAATTTTCCAAATTTATATAACCTTATTTCATTACCAGAACTGCTTTTGAGCACAACAAATTGTTTAAGTTCGCCTACGCGACATTTTCATGAAAAACCCGATTTGGGCTATATCTCGGGTAAATATGGACCGATATCGGAAATCTTCATTTTCCATATTTGGGTAACCTCATCTTATTACCAGAACTGTTTTTAAGCAAAAAAATTGTTGTTTAAGTTCGCTTACGCGACATTTTCATGAAAAACCCGGTTTGGGCTATATCTCGGGTATATATGGACCGATATCGGAAATTTTCATTTTCCATACCTATATAACTTTATTTTATTATTAAAACTGCTTTTAAGCAAAAAAATTTGTTTTAGTTCGCTTACGCCGCGTATTCATGAAAAACCCGGTTTAGGCTATATCTCGGATATGTATGGACCGATATCGAAAACTTTCATTTTCCATATTTATATCACCTTATTTTATTACCAGAACTGCTTTAAGGCGAAAAAATTGTTTAAGTTCGCTTACGCGGCATTTTCATGAAAAACACGGTTTGGGCTATATCTCGGGTATATATGGACCGATATCGGAAATTTTTATCTTCTATATTTATATAACCTCATCTTATTACAAGAACTGTTTTTAATCAAAAAAAGTTGTTAAAGTTCGCTTACGCGACATTTTCATGAAAAACCCGGTTTGCGCTATATCTCGGGTATATATGGACCGATATCGAAAATTTTTATTTTCCATACTTATATAACCTTATTTGATTACCAGAACTGCTTTTAAGCAAAAAAAGTTGTTTAAGTTCGCTTACGCGGCATTTTCATGAAAACTACGTTCCAGGCTATATCTGCGGTATATATGGACCGATATCGAAAATTTTCATTTTTCATATTTATGTAACCTTATTTTATTACCAGAACTGCTTTTAAGCAAAAAAAAGTTGTTTAATTTCGCTGACGCGGCATTTTCATGAAAAACCCGTTCTAGGCTATATCTCGGGTATATATGGACCGATATTGGAAATTTTCATTTTCCATATTTAGGTAACCTAATTTCATTACCAGAACTGCTTTTGAGCACAAAAAAGCTGTTAAGTTCGCTTACGCGGCATTTTCATGAAAACCCTGGTCTAGGCTATATCTCGGGTATATATGGACCGATATCGAAAATTTTCATTTTCCATATTTATGTAACCTAATTTCATTACCAGACCTGTTTTTGAGCACAAAAAAGTTGTTTAAGTTCGCTTACGCAACATTTTCATGAAAAACCCGATTTGGGCTATATCTCGGGTATATATGGACCGATATCGGAAATTTTCATTTTTCATATTTATGTAACCTAATTTCATTACCAGAACTGCTTTTGAGCACAAAAAAGTTGTTTAAGTTCGCTTACGCGGCATTTTCATGAAAACCCCGGTCTAGGCTATATCTCGGGTATATATGGACCGATATCGAAAATTTTCATTTTTCATATTTATATGACCCTACTTCATTACCAGAACTGCTTTTGAGCACAAAAAAGTTGTTTAAGTTCGCTTACGCGACATTTTCATGAAAAACCCGGTTTGGGCTATATCTCGGGTATATATGGACCGATATCGGAAATTTTCATTTTCCATATTTATGTAACCTAATTTTATTACCAGAACTGCTTTTGAGCAAAAAAAAGTTATTTAGCTTCGCCTATGCGACATTTTCATTAAAATCCGATTTGGGCTATATCTCGGGTATATATGGACCGATATCTGAAAAAAGTGTGTGAAGTTTGAAGCAAAACGAACAACTTTTGTTTTCAAAAATTTTCATACAAAACTGCAAAAAAAAATGGCTTTTTTCGGAATTTTGAATATATCTCAGCTATACGTGGACCGATATTACTGAATTTAGCAAACCCATGAATCGATGGGGTAAAAGAATGGTGAAAGAAAAAAGTTTCTAAGTCTAATGGTTTTCTCAGAAACGGTATTTCAACAGCGGACAGACGGACATCGCTTAATCGACTTTTCCATTAATTCTGATTCAGAATATATATACTTTATAGGGTCGCAAAAAAAAACTGTAGAAATTACAAACGGAATCACAAACTTATATATACCCTTTACATTTTTGTGAAGGGTATAAAAATGGATTGGTATGAAAAGCCACACAGCCTCTGGCATAATACTACATTTTTTGTATAAATATACAAAAAGAAATATATTTAATATCGCCAAAAATTTGCTAGAAATCTAATAAACCGAGAAAAGAGAAAACAGCCGATCCAGAAGTAAACAAATCTATCACATATGTATCGGAGATATTGGGAAACCCAAAATTCTATTCCACACTCCCCACAGAATAGCACACAGAACTAACAATACTTTAAATCAAGGGTGCCCAAAAGTTCTATATCGAAGAACAAACACCAATACATTGAAGGAAAAACTAGTTTTATTTATTATTTTTGGTTTTAAAAAGCAAAACATAGTTACACAGACAAAATATACACTGATAATCACTGTCGTCAATGTTTGCCAGCAGACCATGTGCATGTGCAGTGAAGAACGATAAAAAATTATATAAGACAAAGTTGTTGGTGTTTTTTTCATTGCCAGTGCTGAGTGCAGTATGTAAGTATTAAAGAGCACAGCCCTATAGTTAAGCGATTTTACTAAAATAATTGAGCAGCAAGCGCATAGGGCTTGGGCACTCCTGCTTTAAATAAATTATTTAGTAAAACTAAATACCAAGTGGATAAACTTGACATAGGAAATATAGTCTACAAAATACCCTGTGGTGGTAATAATACGGAAAGTTGTAAAAAAGAGTATAAAGGTACGACCAAGAACAAACTGAGAGCAAGAATCTGATCAAAAATGTAGGCACAATTCTAAATCACAAAAAACTGCACTTTCATCCCATGGTGCAAGCTTACATCACACACCAGACTTTGGCCAAACCAAAATTTGAAACACTGAGAATAATTATAAATGCCGTTACATGTTGGAGATGTTAGAAGTAATAAAACTTTCGTTTGTTCGTACCAGTGGTCAAAATTCGTTGAGAACACCGCCCTGAACAAACCGCTGAGTTCAGTCTTGCACACAACCACCGATAAGTTTTCGTACATGTAACAAAGCAAATGTAAGTAACTGTTTTTGTTGTGTCAGGTTGTGTAAGAACGAACGTGGTCGCGTGCGAGAATAAACTCAGTGGTTTGTTCAGGGCGGTGTTCTCAACCCATTTTGACCACTCGTACGAACAAGAAAAAAAACAAGAACATATGTTCCTGCATAACCTGACACAACACATTCAACTATCGAGGAGTAGCTGGAATTCTCCGGTCGCCCATATCCCTGCCTGGCCATTAGCATCCGCTTAGTAATGTAACATGTCCCCTAAATTATAAAATAGGCACTGAGAACCTCTCTCAAATATATAAATATTTAGTTAATAAGAGTTTTTAAAAATTTTATAATTAAAATTTAGCTTCGTACAGTAATAACATTCAAGTTAAAAGGATCCCTATTTTGTGTTTATAGAGTTCTTCGAAAAAAAAAAACTAAATGTAAATTTGCTTTGTTAGTGTTATTAATTATGTGTATACGAGTATGTTGATGTTTCTTGTATGTACTTGCAATTTTTATTTATTTACTATGATCATAAAAAACCATTATACTTATGTATTATTTTTTATTTGATATTTGCCCTGGTGATGCTACCCAGTGGAGTAGCGAAATATTAAGAAAACAAATTTGACCTCAAGCTCGAAAAATTCCTGAAATTTTTATTTTCTATCTATTTCTATCATTAATATCCAACAAAATTTATTTACTTTATTGTATTGTTGTTGATCAGTCAGTTGTTAAACTCAAATCCCAATTTTGTTATTCAAAACGTTTGAGAGTTGCGCGTGTTATATCAACGTCAAATGCGTATGAAAAAATCTCTCACTGAACTAAAAAAACCCTTGAAGGTTTTGTTATAGATAATGTCAACTTTCACTTGCAGTTGGTCTCATCCAATTTTCATTCGGAAAATTCGATTTTGTAACACTGTATTAACTTTGATTTTGTGTTTGCTGGGAAACAACCTAAAATGTATTTGTTGATTTATTAAGGATATGACATGAAACTCTAATCTATTTATTGCTGTTTTGTACTCGCATATTTTTTTGACAATTTTAATTTTTTTTTTATGGTTTTAACAGCAGGCAATTTTTATTTAAAAAAAAAATTTAGGGTGTGGCATGATTGATCATGATTGTGGTTCAGCAGTAACAGCTTTACAGCAGTTTTTTAATCTTTTAAATTTCAATTCACTACCTTATTTATTAATATGTATATATTTATATAGTATTTATATAAATGCTTAACAACAACTTTCTCAAAAAATAATTATAGTTCCACTAACTGATCGCTGTATTAGTAGTGTGTGCATCGATCATCACTTTAACAGCATGCAACAGTAGAAAAGTATTTTCTACATTCGGAATCAGTACTTTCCTTTTGTTATAGTTCAAAAAAAAAAAAAAAACAAATACAATTTCTACTTACCGGACATATTTAAGCGCAATTCACCCTCATAATACTCTCCCACTTTCACCCAGTGATATTGACCTGCATTGGACTGCTTGAAGTGTATGATGTTGTAACGCGCCGGTCCATCGCCGTTGTTGTCGAAACGAAAATGATCACCACTTAAGCCTAAAGAAAAGTTAGAACACGTTTTTTTAAACAAATTAAAATATAATATTTACACACTCGTTAAAAATTAGTTGAAAGTTTTGGTTGCCGAATGGAATATTCATAAAGAAACATATACAATATTCAGAAAAACCAATATTTGAAAATGTTTTCAATTTTTAAAAATATAATGCTAAACAATACTATGTTAGTAAGTAGTTTTAAAGAGAAGTCTTGAAAAATGCCTTTTGATAAAATGGCGCTAAAAAGAGTACTTTCTAAATAACAGTACGTTTGAAAAACACAAATCTTAAAAAAATTCCTCTTACTAGAATAGTAAACTTTTTCAAAAAAGTACCTTATGCAAAATGCACTTTTAAAAATACATTATAAAAATATATTTTGTAACAGCCAATTTCTTAAAGAAACATACTTTTAAAGAGTCGTTTACATATAATCAAAAAAATGTACTTTTAAACAACTTCTTTCTAAAAAGTATCTCTTATAAGAATAATACTTTAAAAAAAAAATATCTTGTAAAAATATATTTTATAACAGCAATGGCTTAAGAAACATACTTTTAAAGAGTCGTTTACATGTCTTCCAAAAAAGTATTTTTAAAACACAATTTTTTTTAAAGTACCTTCTTTAGGAAAGTAATTTTAAAAATATGTCTTATAAAATGACATTTTGTAACAGCAATGGCTTAAGAAACATACTTTTATAGTGTACTCTATATAACACGTCTTCCAAAAGAGTATTTTTAAAAACTAATTTTTTTAAAAGTACTTTATGAAAAATATCTTATAAAACTCTCTTTCGTAAAGACAATTGTTTAAGAAACTTACTTTCAAAGAATAACTTATAAAAAATCGCTTCCAGTACTTTGAAAAAAATGTTTTAGTAAAAAGTATCCTTTTGAGACAAGTACTTTAAAATATATTAAATTAAAATATAAAATTGACAAACTTGAGATATCAAATGTAGTTTACAAAATTCCATGTGATGGAAATGATATAGAAAATTGTGATAAGGTTTATATAGAAATATCTAAAAATAAACTTAAAACTAGATTAGCTGGGCATAGATCAGATCTGAAATATAGGATGAGGAACTCAACACAAAAAAACAGCATTGACTGCACATTGTACAAGATCGAATCATTTCCCAAAGTTTGAAGATACGACAATTTTAAACAGAGAGAGTAATTATAAACGTAGACTTACGTTAGAGATGTTACTGATTATTAACACATCAGAGGAAAGAAGAATTAATTTTAAGACAGATATTGAGAATATAGCCCAAATATATAAGTACTTATTTAAAAATTAAGGCTTGTTTGTAATATGTTGTTATTTGTGTTTTTTGTTGTTTTTAACTATATATATGTATCTGTAAGAAATTGAAATATTTTCTTTCCAATTATATGAAAGGAAAAGAAAATGTTCTTATTTAAAGTTATTTGTTTTTGTTGTTTTTGTTTTTCAAAAAAATTTTTTAGAAATATAAAAATTGAAATAAAAATATTATTTGGCCTGAAGAAGCTATCCGAAAGCTCAAAAAATATACAATATTAAAAAGAAAAAAGCATCGATATTAAGAAATAATAAGTATATTAAAAATAAATTAATTTTTAGATATTTTTTGGAAGATTTTTAAAAAATATTTTTTAGAACAGAAATTGCTTAAGAAATAAAATTTTGGAGATTACCTTATAAAGCATGTCTTCGAAAAAAAAGTACTTTTATGAAACGACTATTTTTAAAAAGTGCTGCACTGAATAAAATTAGATCTAAAAAATTAACATTTTAAGAAGTACCTTTCGCAAAGACTATCGTTTGAAAAATTACCTTTCAATAAAGAATTTTTGCAAAAAAAAAAAAAAAATCACATTTCCAAATGTAGCTTTTTGAAAAAGTGTAGAAAGTAGGTTTGAAAAAGTTTATTTTAAAAAACTATCTTTCCTAAAGATATCTTTTAAAAAGTATTTTTGAAAAGTGATTTCAAATAAATATTCCTTTAAACAAAAGCTTTAACACAAAGTTTAAAAAACAATTTTTAAAAATGAGTTTTTTAATATAGTACTTTAAAAAAAGCACCTTTGTACACAGGTATCTTTTACATAATTGGTTTTAAGAAAATTACATGTGTGAGAAGTATCATAAAGAATAAAAGTATTATTTTAAACAAGTAACTTTTGCGGAAAGTAGTCGCACCTTTTTCTAAGTTTCTCTTATAAACGTGCTTTTAAACAAAAGCACCTTTTACCAAGAACTCTTCAAGAAAGTTGCTTTGGAAAGTAATAAAAAAGTGTCATTTAATAAAGTACTTTTAGACAAAAAACTTAAAAATAGAAGTATCTTTAAATAAAAGAATCTTTTAAAAACATTAGCAATAGCTTTAGAAAGGCATTTAAAAGTAAAAAATAAAGTAACTGTAGACAAAAATACTTTAAAATTAAATATTCGTTGTTGCGCGGTAATAATACTCTTCCCGCTACTGTAGATATGTAAAGGCCGTCTGGTAACTCTGAATATACATATTATATTAACATCAACCGACTGACTTAACATTTTTGCCAATAATCTTTATGTACCGTTTAAGAAGAAACAGTTTTAAATTTTTTATGTACAACTGTTCCTTTACAAAGATCACGTTTTGTAAGTAAAAGAGTGACGAAATTTCTAGAAGATAAACATTCTATTGTGGCACTAGTAAATATCTGAGAAAAGCACAATTGTAAGTCTTATTTACATGAATTTATAAATATAAGAAATGAATATGTATGAATTAACTTAAAATGAATTTATAGATTAAAGCGCATTTTATAGAAGTGAAGCTGAAATCTGTGTTTGATTTATTAGGCCGCCCACCGTCCAACAATTCGCATTATCTTTATCTTGTTTATATTGTTTTCTTCTAAATTTACCAGCTAAAGATCTTGATTGATTTTTGGTTTTTATAAAAAAGGTTTAACGGTATTTTATTTTCGATATCGAAAAAAACAATTTGTTATCATCATCAGGAAAATTGAAATGTTATAAAAAAAAAATTATTTAAATACCGTTAAACCTTTTTTATAAAAAACAAAAATCAGTCAAGATCTATAGCTTGAAAATTTAGAAGAAAACAAAAGTACTTTTAAATAAAAGTGTTTATAAACGAAAGTACATTAAAGCAAACGACCTTGAAACAAAAGCCCCTTTTGAAAACGTTATTTTAAACAATATCACCTATTAAAAAAACTTTTTAAGAAAGTTGCTTTGGAAAGTATTTTAAAAATAAAAAACGTATCATTCGATAAAGGTACTTTGGATAAATGTGCCTTAATTTTCACGAGTTTTGCTTGTCAGTTGGCATAATTTGAATGCTAGAATCACATGTTTTACTAAAGCAATTTAAGTAAAAAATAAATTGAAACTGCCAGCAGCATTCATTGTATGCATTTTAGATTAAAAATGCAATAAAAAATTTAATGTAAAGAAGTTTACTTCCAGAAACAGATGCATGTATTTAGCAAAAATTTTATAAAACAAATCGTTTAGCTTTCGTTCTAGTACAAAGAAAACAAATTTAATTTAATATATAAATCATTTTGTTATTTGTTTAAGGTTTAGTTTAGTGTTAATTCATCAGTTCACTTTGGTATACTCTTGAGATTTGAAATCGCCAAGAGTCTGGCGATTGCGATTTACAGAACACCATTCAAATTTCATGTGAGAGGCGAGTGTCAGAACATGCCCGATAACCTTGTGATATGCTCTTATGTAAAAACAAAAAAAAAAATAATAAGGCCGCTGGATTATTATCAACAGTTTGAGGGCGTGAAGAATCATACACTAAAACAAAACAGATGTAGATGTTATGGATCAAATTCTTGGTAAATATACAACTGAACGTAGGACAAATCGATGGAATTTGGCACTTTTTTACACCATGATCAACATTATTGCTTTAGCTTCCCATATAATATACAACGATAATATATACATGAAGAACAAGCCAGGTGTCATAAGAAAATTTTTGTCTCGGGTATCTGAAATGCTTTTGTTGGAAAACGTAGCTAGAACAAACAATTAATATCAAATTTCATTAGTAGATCTAGATTAGAAGCTTTTTTAAATAAAAATATTCTAATCAAAGACGAATTGTTTATCTTTCGCAGGAACCTGCTATCGTTTCGCATCAAAAAGGCGGACAGGTAGTGCGATTCTCTAACTTTTAACGATTTGTTGTGATTTTAGTTTTTTGTGACAATAAATATTATTTAATTTGTAATAAGGTAAGAAAAATAAAATGTGAATTCATACGTTTCATTTATTCGTTTATACATGTATGTACTAATTTCTGTATGTTCAGAATGACCACAACTAAGGCTGGTAATAATCAATTCAACTTTTTAAATTAATTTACTGTCAATTCAAAGGAATTGTCCAACTCCCGATAAACGCACTGATTATCCCTTGAAGCGTTTAAACTTGTTTCATCCCTTGCCAGTCCGAATGACAAACGTTCAATAGCTATTTCAACACAAAACACACTTTACCGGTTAAAAAATTATATTGAAATTTTTGTTTCTGAAAATGTATTTATTAAATATTTTGTGTATTTATTTATGTATTTAATACAACACAACGAGACCAAAAGGACCCAAGTGGGCTGGTTTCACGAAACTGGCGGCCTGTCAACCTATGTATTTAATAAATATTTTTATGTCTTAAAAGTCAGATTATTAGCATTTTATTTCAGAATGCACAATTTAAAAAAAATACACTTTACCGATTGAATAAACAGCAAGAAAATTTTTGTCTTTAAGATATCGACAATCGGCAGTAAAATTAACAGCTGATTTTGATCGAATATCGTTAAAAATATGTTACAGAATAACAAATTCGATAAAAAATGGTTATAATTATTTTAACGATTCGATTATCGTTATATAAGTTACAGAATCACACTACTTAAGTCCTGATAAAACAGCCCAAATGGATTATTTGTAAAGATGAAGATAATGTCAAACATAACACAAGATTCTTGTGCTAATTTTGTAAAACCCTTATTTGTCGCCAGCACTCCCAATGCAATTATAGATGCCTTAGATGTATTCAGGACTGCAAATGAATTTATAAGCACGCAGTTTACTTTCAAAATTGAATTGAATTGAATTGAATTGAATTTAACATAGTTAATTACTTTGTAAGAGTACGTTTATTTAAATAAATTATAACTTTTTGACATATAGACAGCTGGGTAACATTGAAAACAAGCTGTTTATAATTTTTTGATTGGTATTTATCATTAATTTGAGAAACCTGCAAGCAAGGCAGCTTTAATAGGTAGTGGCAGAATTACAATAAATACAACACCAACAAACATCAGCATGTATTTTGTTGGTAGAATTTAAATTCCACCAACAAAATAGATGTTGATGTTTGTTGGTGTTGTATTTATTGTAATTCTGCTACTACTTTTATAAAGCTGCCTTGCCTACAAGCTTATTATACCCTTGACAAAAATGTTGAGGGTATATATGTACAAGTTTGTGATTCCGTTTGTAATTTCTGCAATTTTCATTTCCGACCTTATAAAGTATACACATGCAGAATCAGCATTGATAGAAAGTTTGATTAAGTGATGTCCGTCTATCCATCCGTCCGTCTTTTCTTCTGTCGGCTGTTGAAATACTGTTTCTGAGAAAACCATCAGACTTAAAAAATTTTTCGATTCATGGACCTGCTATTGACATTCAATAAAATCGATTCACGATTAAAAGCCATGGCGATTAAAAGGCAAACAAATATTTTTTTTGTCCGATATCGGTCCATATAAGCCCGAGATATAGCTTAAACCAATTCTGGCATTAAAATATCGCGTAAGCGAACTAAAACAATTTTTTTTTGCTTAAAAGGAGTTCTGATAATATAAGGAGGTTGCCAGATACAGAAAATTAAAATTTCCGATATCGGTCCATATACTGGTATACCCGAGGTATAGTCTAAACCGATTTTCTATGAAAAAAATTGTTTTGCTTAAAAGCAGTTCTGGTTATAAAAGAAGGTTACTCAAAACAAAAAAATTCCGATATCGGTCCATATACTCGTATACCCGAGATACAGTCTAAAACGACTTTTTCAAAAAAATGTCGCGTAAGCGAACTTAAACAACTCTTTTTGCTTAAATGTAATAAATATAAAGAGGTTGCCAAATAGAGAAAATAAAAATTTCCGATATCGGTCCATATCTCGTATATCCGAAATAGAGTGTAAATCAATTTTTCCATGAAAAAATTTGTTTTGCTTAAAAGCAATTAAGATACAGAAAATAAAAATTCCCGATATCGGTCCATATACATATATACGAGATATAGTCTAAACCGATTTTTTCAAGAAAAGAACAAACATTTTTTTTTTGTTTAAAAGCAGCTCCGGTAATATAAGGAGGTTACCAGATAGAGAAAACGAAAATTTTCGATATCGGTTCATATGTACCCGCGATATAGTCTAAACCAACTTTTCTATGAAAATATCGACAAAAATTTGCATGGCGATTAGACGATATGTATCCGAGCTTCAGATTTGTAATATATACTATATATTTACGAGACTATCGTGAAATGTATTTCAGATGCGACCCAGCTCTACACTCTTATTTGTTTTATTTATTTTCGTGCAGTGACAATAAAATCCCATACAAAATGCAATTAGTCCCAGGCAAGTCCCAGGGTTCGTCAGCATATATACAGTTTGATGTTTGCTTAAGGCACCTTTACATGGTAATGCAAGTATTTAAATCTGTCAGAAATGTGTGTAGAATAAAGGAAATCTTACCGTGTAAAAACAAAATGTATTCCGTAGGAGAGAAATCCAAATGAAAAAGTTGACAAGTGGTCGGTAAATCTTCATTTTCTATACCACTTTAGAAAAATCTATGTTGTCATCACATCAGAGGTGTATTTTTAAATTTGCATTGGCTGCATTTCAAGTATTTACTGAAGGTGGTACAACATTTAAAAACTCAAACAACTGCAGTTGACGAATATTGCATGTTTTTTTTGTAAATGTTTAGAATTGCAACCATCACTAAATTTATTAGACTTTCATGATAATACTTCGATTCTACTTATCCTACTAATGTAAACACACAAAATGATTACAACATATTTCTGATTGCTTTTGTTTAAAAGTACGGAGAGAATTTCGTAATATTTCGCTCCCACAAAATTTAAATATATTGTATTACCATGCGAACGTGCGTTTAAGGGTTAAACAAAAGTACCTTCAAAGAAAAAAAATTATATTGAAAAAAAAGTACATTTATCATAAGTGCCATTGAGAAGAAGTAGCTTTTGTAAGGACTTCCCTTTGTATAGTCTACTTCTTACTACAGGTGGTAGTAATTGAAACTTTTTTTCTTATTATTTTCTGAAATACAAAAACATAAAAGAATTTCCTAATGGTTTCTTATTGTTGTTAATGACTTTGCTGAGTTTCTGTAAACAAAAAGGTGATTGATCAAAGATGTGTAAAATATAATACCAGTCGGCTTCAATTGTACTTTTTGTGGCTTAAACTCGCATCTGCTAATTATATTACACTCGTACATAAATTAGGCAAATTGTTAACAAAGCGAATGTAAAATTCATTGTTACTTTATAGAGAGAGCAAAATAAATAAAATGAAAATAAAAAGAAATAAATTCACCTTGAAATTCCACTTTTCTTAAGTATTTTAATAAATCAGCTCCTTTTGTTGGTTTCATGGCATCACACAATGATGGCTGCCCGCCACACAAATCTCGATGCATATCCCTGTTTTCAAATTGGAAAAAGCGGATAAAAAAATTTAATTAGATTTAAAGGATTTCATTTATTTAACCTAGAATACTATAGTGTGCATAAAAAATTAGTTTTACTCACTTCAAGGCATAAGCGAAGGCCATAACAGCATCACTGACGAACTGCAGTTGATCCTCGAAATCAGTGTTCTCACGCGACAATCGTTCTGTGGTGGAGCATGTGCGATTGTAGTTGTTATAAGGGGTACTAGCACTGCCCGGATAACGACATTGGAAATGATCCTCCCAGAATTCTGGATATGAGTTGTAGAAAAAATTTACATATATAATATCAATTCAAAGAAAATTAAAGTTTTGCATTTTGATTTTCATTTTATTTAATATTCAAATGAATATATCAATTAATCCAAATTTAAGTGATGTTAAAAACACAACAAGGACGAACAGTGATTTTTTTAAATAAATAAAGACTGATTTTTACAGAAATTTATTTTTTGCGCAAGATTATCTTCTGGCATTACAATTTATATATGACTTCTGGCGTATGATCGCCTAATCTAATCTGGAGCTCCAATTTTCGATAACCTTTTCCAACATTTGGGGCCGTTTATTGGCAAATACATGGGATTGCTGTCCTCCAAATTGTCAATCGCTTCAGGCTTATCGGCGTAGACTCGTATTTTATTTATTTATTTAAAAATTTTATATAATTACAGTAAACTATATTTAATAAAGCAGAAGCAACTGAGACTATCAACTTGCGTAGTAAATTCACTTTTCTCTACAGGAAACAGTATAGCAAAGTTTACTCTCACGCTTTTGGAGGCCAATTCCCGCATCTAAAATGTAAATTTAAGCGGTTATCAAACTTTCTTTCAATAAACCAACTGTGTGGCACAAGCGTTGTGACATGGTGCGCTATCTTGTTGAAACTACAGCTCTTGCACAGCATAGCTTTGCAATTAATGAACGAAAAAATCAGTATACATGGATCTCTAACGGTAATTATTAACTGTAACCTTCTAATCCAAACCCGATTTTGAAAAGTACTTTGCAAGAAGTACTTTTCAAAAATTGCTTTTCATAAAGTAGTTTTCAAAAAGTACTTTTTAAAATTTTTTTGTTTTTTTCGCAAAGACCTTGTTTTAAATTTATGTTTCTTATACGAATTTTTTATAAAGAGGTTATATTAAAAGGTTCTTTTTTTCAAATACCTTTTTTATAGCCTTCACAAGAATTTAAAGGGTATATATAATTTAAAGGTAATTTTTAATGAATATCCCTTAAAAGTACTTTTGTAAAAGGTATATTTTGAGGTATTTTTATTGAAGAATTTTTTTTGTTTTTTGAAGTACAAAATAATTTCTAAAATGCTAATTCACGGATCCGAAACGTGAAATTTTGCGTCTAGCAAACTTTCCTTCTATAAATCAATTATGTCGCAAACATATTGCGCTATCTTTTTGAAACCACAGCACTTCATAGTTGTTCAATTGATAAACGAAAAAGTCACGTCATAATCAAAACTCCATTTTGAAAAGTATATTTCAAAAATTACTTTTCAAGAACTACTTTTGGAAAAAGATTGTTAGGAAGCCATTTGAAGTACTTTACAAAAATTATTTTTCATCAAGCACTTTTAAAAAAGTACTTTTGGAAAGAGTTTTACTTTTTCCACAAAGACCTTATTTTAAAAAGAACTTTCTTACAGGACTTTTATCAGGCAGTTTTTTTTAAATACCTTTTTTAAACGAAATTTTTAATGGATGTCTCTTAAAGGAACTTTTGTAAAAGGTAAATTTTTTTAAGAAAATTGTCATGAATCCAAAATATGCGGTTGCCAAATTTTCTTTCAATAAATGAGTTATGGCACAAGCTTTAAGAGATATTGCCTTTGCTTTGTTAAAACTACAGCAAAACATAGTTGTTCAATTGATGGACGCAAAAAATAGCTCTTTAGCGATCACCATTAACTGTCACCTTCTAATCAAAACTCAAGTTTGAAAAGTACTTTCAAAAATTACTTTTCTAAAAGTTCTTTTTATAAAACACTTTTCACAAAGCTTTAAAGAAAAAGTTCTTTTCAAAAAGTTCTTTCAAAAGGCACTTTTTATAAAGTACTTTTGGAAAAAGATACTTTAGCAAAATATCATTTCTACTCTCCAAAATTCCTTGTTTTAAAATTAGCTCTATTACTCAATATTTTATATGGGAGTTGCTTTAGAAAATTGTTTTTTTTTAAAGCCTTTTTTTGTCTTAAACATAATTTTTAACAGATATTATTTAAAGGCAATTTTGTTTGAGGTACTTTTATTAAAGAAAACCTTTTTAAAAGTACTAAATGTTTTTTAAAACGCCAACTCACCAGTCCGAGACATGAAACTATGCCTTTACCAAACATTTCTTTCAGTAAATCAGTTCATGAACGAAAAAATCAGTCAATAAGAAATCGTCCTAATCAAAACCCGATTTTGAAAAGTACTTAAAGCATTTTTCAAAAAGTACTTTTGGAAAAAGATTGTTATGAAGTCATTTGAAGTATTTTTCAAAAACTACTATTCATCAAGCACTTTTCCAAAAGTACTTTTGGAAAAAACTTTTTTTTCCATAAAGACATTGTTTTAAAATTAACTTTTTTACCGGACTTTTTAAAAGATTTTTTAAATATATTTTTTAAACGAAATTTTTAATTGATATATTTGAAAGGTACTTTTGTAAAAGATACATTTTTGAGACACTTTTATTCAAGAAAACATTTTTAAAAGTACAAAATGTTTTCTAAAACGCCAATTCACGGGTTCGAAAGGTGAAACTCTGCCTTTATCCAACTTTTTCTTCAGTAAATCAATTATGGCACAAGGTGTCTACCATGTAGCGCCGTCGTGTTGAAACCACAGCTCCTGCTCATCATGGTTGTTCAGTTGATGAACGAAAGATAGTCATTGCTCTTTAGCAGTCGCCATTGACTATAATGTTCTCATTTTCTTAACGTCTATTGTTTTCGGTATTTTTTCTTAATATGGCTACACTGGTGTCGTTTTTAACCGGTATTGTACTTTATAAAATTTTCCAACGACAACTTTGTCACTTTGTTCAGTGTTCGTCCAAGTTATGCTCCTACCCAGCGAAAATTTCTATTGCAAAGTAATATGTCAAAATGTTAATAAACATACTCTTTACTACTTCTTCATCGACATTTTAAGTCATTATTTTAACATTGCCATGTCATGGAGGCAAGTACTTACCATTCTCGCTTAGGAATAACTATTTCAAAATGTCATTACAAAAAATCATTAAAAAAGCTAACTGTTAATAATTGTTCTATGTTTTATAGTGTATTTATATAAAAACTATCAAAATGGCTCAAAAAGTTTTGTATAAATATATAAAATGTAATGGATAACTTTATGTAATATAACAAAAGGCATGACTTTAACGCATGGTGTAAGTGCCACCTATACAAATGCATTCTTACAAAGAACATCTATAGAAAAATGCCTTTTTCTGTGCGTGTGTCTCTTAAAAAAGTTTTTTTTCCATAAAAAATAATTTTTACAAAAGCATATATTGTTTTACTACATTTTTTATTTCTGAATTAGCTTTTAAGTTTGTCTATAATAATGTATAAAAAATGGCTTTGTCAAATAAAAAAATAGTTTTTTGGAATTGTAGAAGTATTCGTAATAAAATTTCTGAATTTTTAAATTCCTTAGATACTTACGATATAGATATTTGTCTGTTGAGTGAGACCTGGCTCACTCAAACAAGTACTCTCTATCATCCTAATTATTCGTGTATAAGAGAAGACCGAATCAGTCAAAACCGTGGTGGTGTTGCCATATTAATTAAGAAAACAATTACCTATATGATAATTCCCAAAATTAATACTGATGTAATCGAGAATGTTGGTATTAAAATTAACACTGGTCAAACGTTTTATCTTAAAATTTTTAGTGTATTTTTTCCTGGTGGACCAAATGATAGTGTGCTGAGGGCTAAATATAAAAGCGATTTACGAAAGCTCTTAAACAGCAACGATGAGTATCTAATACGTGGGGATTTAAATTCCCGACATAGAAATTGGAACTGCTTGCGTGCCAATCAATGGGGAAATATTCTTAATGACTTCACATCATACTTTCCGGTATCTATTCTATTTCCTAATTCTCACACTTATATTCCTGCTGCGTCAAACTCTAACCCATCTACTCTTGATTTAATTCTAACCAACATTCCTCAGTTTATTTCTCACCCTAATACTATTAATGATCTAAGCTCCGATCATCTACCGGTGTCATTTAATTTATCTACATCCACCCCCATTGTAAAAAATTTAGCTTATAACTTTGAATGTGCTAATTGGAATAAATATAAAAATATTTTGAAAGATACACTAAGCAAAGCGGTTAATGACTCGACATACAGTACAACTGACGCTATAGATAACCAAGTTGAAGTTTTTACTAGCTCTTTGTTACAAGCGGTTAGGCAGTCAGTTCCAAAGACCTCACCCAAAACTAACTTCATAAAACTTCCAGAATATATTTTGAATTTGATTAAATTAAGAAACCAATTTCGTAGAAATTGGGTGAGATACAGGCAATTATATTATTATAATTTAATGGCCAAATATTCAAATTTAATTCGTAACGAAATTCATTTGTTTAGAAACCGGCAGTGGAATAAAAAACTAAGTACAATGGACAAAGGATAAAAACCATTCTGGAATGTCACCAAAATTTTGAAGAATAAGAAAAGAGGATGTCATTCTTTATTAACTCCTGATGGCACCCTTGTTTCAGATGAAGACAAGGCAAATGCGTTCGCAAGTAGTTTTAAACTAAATCACAGGGTTTCTGAAGAATTAGGTTCACCTAGCCATACTAATATGGTGCATCAAGTGGTCGATCACTTCGATAACCTAGATATTATTACTCCTTCTTCAGAAAAAGTTACGGTAAGTGACGTTGAGGTTATAATATATAACCTTAAAAAAAGAAAATGTTGTGGTTTAGATGAAATAAATAATCGGATGCTAAAAAATCTACCTACAATTGGTGTTAGTTTTTTAACAAGCATATACAATTCCTGTTTGAACTTGCAATACTTTCCAAATATTTGGAAAACTGCCAAAGTTATACCTGTTCCTAAACCTGGAAAAATACTAAACAACCCCGAGAACTTCAGGCCGATAAGCTTGCTAAGAATTCTTGGAAAAATTTTGGAAAAAATTGTAAGCGAAAAGGTTTTAATGGTCTTAAATACAAAACAGATATTACCCAATGAACAATTTGGTTTCAGAAAATCTCACTCAACTATCCATCAGGTGAAAAGAATTTGTAATGATATCAAAAATAGTTTAGCAGCAAAACAATCAACCGCGCTTGTTCTGCTTGACGTTGAAAAAGCATTTGACTCAGTCTGGCACTGTGGTTTAATATACAAAATGATACAATTTGTCATACCTTTGTTTCTTGTAAAACTAATAAAAAATAGACACTTCTGCGTCTCTATTGGTAATACTTTTTCTGATTTGTACAGAATCGCAGCAGGTATTCCACAAGGATCTGTTCTTGGACCAATTTTATATAATATTTACTGTGCTGACATACCCTTAATTAGTCCATGTAAATTTGCTGCTTATGCAGATGATTTGGCAATCTACTATAGCCATGAACTCAGTCAGAATATTTTGACTGAAATTCAATGCGCATTAGACCGTTTGGAGGAATATTATTTTAAATGGAGGATAAAAATCAATCCTAATAAGACACAAGCCATCTTTTTCACAAGGAAAAGAAAACCTTGTTATCTACCTAGGAGCAATCTTTCTCTTTCTAGCTACAGCATTATTTGGTCCAACAATATAAAATATCTAGGGATTTGCCTAGATACTAAATTAACTGTTAACCCACATATATCACATATTATTGATAAAATTAACAAATATACAAAAATACTCTATCCACTTATAAGCAGAAACTCCACCCTAAATAACTGCAATAAAATGTTGATAATAAAAACAATATTTCAGGTTATAATACTTTATGGTTGCCCGGTATGGGGCAACTGTGCTAAAACCCACATTAAACGCCTTCAAATAGCACAAAAAAAAATCTTGAAAATGGCCCTAAAACTACCATGGCATTTTTCCACCATAAGATTACATGTTATCAGTAACGTCAAAACCGTTTCAGACAATATTGAAATCCTTAATTCCCGTTTTGTAACAAAATGTGGATTTTCAGAAAATCCGCTTATTTGTACACTTCACTAACACTCATCTTCCCAAATATGTAATTATTGACATAGTGTAGTATTTATAACATCCTGTGTAAATCATTTATTATTATTTTTTCTCTCTTTCAAATTGAAGGTTTTTGTTAATAGTTTTCCTTCAAAATTATAAATCATTTAACTGTATTACTAAACTCATTCATTGGAAATTGTTAATATTTAAGATATAAGGCAAAGCCATTTCTGTGCAATATTTATTTCGTTAAGTGTAAAAGCTTGTAAAGCTTACTATTAAATAAATAAAATAAATTAAAATAAATAATTTTTTATTTTGTATCGTTGGGATTTAGAAAATTCAAATATTACTCAAACTCTTTATCTAATTCTCATTGTAAATATTGTACATGTACTTATAGTTGCCAACAACCAGTACTTACATACGTACATAAACAACAAATACGAGTATTAAGCAAGTCATTACTTAACTACGTTTTAGTATTGCAGGCGAAAAGTACTATGATATTGAAAAGTATATTCTTAGGTAAGTGCAACACATTACCAAGTTTTCGCTGGGTAGCTATTAAAATATAAATGGTCATATTCATAAAAATTAAGAAGAATTTCAAATGAGTTTTATTTAAAAAAATGTCATTAAAATTCATTTCAAATACATTTTAATAAACTTCTTATTTTTTTAAATTTACTGCCACTTCCACTATTTCGAATAAATATTTTCCTTCGCATAAATACATTTAAAACAAAAACAAATTTTGAAATTTTGTTTTTGTTTCAAATGTTTTAATGCGAATGAAAATATTTATTCGAAATGGAGAATGTGGCAGTTAATTCCGGTCTATTCCAAGAAATTAAGCTTAAAGCTTTCAATTGTTTGGCAGTAAAAAATTTATTAAAATACCAGCAGTTCAACAAAACAGTATTCGGAGTGACAAAGTTATAAAATCTGTCAGCAGGTTTTTATTATTCAAAATACGTGAGAGTTCGATGCCGTGTAACTGATTTAATTAACTTAATTTATTTACTTACCCACAAACCAGGGATTACGTTGATTATTTTCAACGGTCAAATTAAGAAAGTATTCTTCAAATCCCTTCACTGGATTGGCTTGCGGTTGTACTGACAGTGTCCCCTCCACCTGCAAATATTACAATAACAAATTTATTTTCAAACGAATTCTAGTCTTTGAAGAAATTTGTTTGTGTGTGTGTGTGGTATAAAATAATTACTAAATATCTTTAATTTCTATACATTCTTCTGTTTGTAGTCGTACTCAACTTGTCACCTAGTGAAATGTGGATTAATCCTCTTTTATTTGGCACCAGTTAATCATCTTCTATTTGAGACATAATTAACTTTCGAAGGGAGGGATTTAACTATTTATTTGCTTCACTGAAAACATGTTTTTTCCTCCTCCTACAGCACACCTTTCCAAAGTTCAATTCCGTTTATGTTTAACATACTCGTATTTCTAAGCAATTAATTTCAATTATTTTGTCATTAATCAAACGGACGACAAATAAAATTCAACATAAAAGTAATTACATATGCTTATTTTGTACTCAGCTCCAGCTGTCATGGGACTTTTGTGTACGAATATAATAAAAGCCTTTCTTTAAGCACACAAAAATAATTTTACTAAAAGTAAATACTCGTAAATAAAAAAGAATAAGAAGTCCATAAATAAATGTCCATTTATTTAAGGATATTAGGAAGGACTTTTGCTTGTGCAAGTTGTTTACTAGGAACAATCAAAAGTAATTTTTTTCTTAAATGCTATTTAGTGCTAAAAACATGTTTTTATTAAAAAAATAGGTTCGGAAATAAAAATTTTAGAAATTACAAACGAAATCACGATCTCATATATATCATTAACATTATTGTGCAGAGTGTAAAAATTAGTTTTTTACAAGTTATATCTTAGAAAGTAATTTTTGAAAAAATATTTTTTAAAAAAGTGCTTTTTAAAAAGATCTCTTTTTTCAACAAGTATTTTCCTGATGTACTTTTTAAAAATTATTTTACATAAAGTACTTTTCAAAAAGTAATTTTCATAAAGTTGTTAAAAAACTTTTCAAAAGTACTTTTCAGAAAGTTCTTTTCAACAAGGTACGTTCCAAAACGTACTTATCAAAGAGTACTTTTAAGAATGCACTTTGCAAAAATTTATTTTTGAAAGCAGTTTTAAAAAATTAATTTCCAAAAAACAATTTTTAAAAAGTACTTTACAAGAGGAGGGTTTCATAAAGTACTTTTTCAGAAGTACTTTGCATGAAGTATTTTTCAAATGGTACTTTTACTGAAGATATTTTGCCTAAAGGTCATTTGCATATTACAAAATTCCTTGTTTTTAAATGAACTTTTCTACCAGATTTTTTATAAGGCAGTTGTTTTAAGAGCTTCTTTTTTTTTAATTGTCTTCTTTTAAACGTAAAATTTAACAGATATATTTTGAAGAAACTTTTTTGAAGAGATATATTCTTGAGGTACTTTAAATCGTTGGTCCCATGTAGAAAGGCCCTAACAAACATAATTACATTTTACAGGAGAAGGAAAAATCGTAATGAAAACTGTATACCTAGACCATCTAAAAGGAACTTTTTTGTTCAATTGCTTGTAAAAGCGATATATATGAAATTATTTAATAAAATCTGCGTGACACTGTGTACTTGTGTGAAACGTAGTAGGATCTCAAAAAAAAACTCACTTCAGGGAAAACGCATGAGACCAACGAAACAAAAGTGTGCTGCCCTTCACGTATAGATTTTTTACACATCTGGTTAATTTTAACCCAAAGGTTAATTAATTAGTATTTCGCCAGGACTTGAGGAATGTCTTCAAATGAATTTAAAATTCGATATCAAAGAAGTAGTCCTAATAATTCGCTTATAAATGTTTTCGCCTAAAACAGACAGAGCTGGTGCTAAAAACTAATAATTTTATTTTATCAGCCATGTCACAGAGCTCAATTCCGTACGGAAACGGAAGTGAATCATTTTTTACTTCTTAAAAAACGAAACGCTAAAAAATTTTTCGGAATGAAACACTAAAACTAGTATTATCTCATAGAATTGATTTCAATCCGAAAAACTTTTTAGAATTTCGTTTTTTTGTAGAGTTAAACCCGAATTTTATTCCGTTTCCGAGTGGAAGTGAACTCTGTGACATGACCGTATATGTTTCATTAAAATGCTTTCAATATACTTAAATTTAGTTTCAAATATTGTATTTGTCTGTTAGTTTATCTCAAATTCGTGCAGTAATAGAAAAGAAGAAAATATTACGCCTGGAACTGTAATAAGTTAACGCTGACATTTTCAAGCAATTTACTGCTGTCGCTCTTATGCAATAAATTATCAATGAGTACGTATTTCATTAGAAAAAAAAAAACAGTTGTGTAGCTAAAAGTAAGAAATAGCAAACTATACCTCAGGTTCATTGCCATCAGAAACCAAATTGCGTGCACTCCAGCCATCGGAGCCAATCCATGAAAAGGCGCCAGTAGCATTGTTACGTCTAACAGCACGCATGACTTCGCGCACTTCCTGATCGGAACCGAATATTATGGCACCTGTATAAATAAAAACAGACAAAGGAAAATTAAATACATAAATATTTTTTTTTTTTTGTAGCAAAGAAACTCATTTATAAATAAGATGAAAATGATGTTTAACTTTAAAACCGGAAATCAAGTACACAACAAAGTTTGTTGTATAAAAAGCAGACTTTTGCTGTTTAACGTTTTTTTCCTTTTTGTTTGTAGTGCGAATTGAGCGAATGAACTTGAGTGAGTGACATAGATTTTGTTTACAAATTAATACTTATAAAAAAGGTCAGGGTCTGTGAGAAATTTGTTTAATTAAAAAATTTTCCTAAATAGCAGTTGATACCTAAAAGCCGGCTTTAAGTGCTTGATGGCTAAAGAACATTTGTTTTCTACAACTTCTTTATGTATAAAAGGTTGTTTTGTGAAAAGGGGTTTCCAAAAAGATGCTTCTATAAAAACATGCGTTAATAAAGAAAAACACTTTTTTGCTTATTTAGCAATCTTAAAATAATCAGACCCTTCCTAGAAAAACTTTTTTCAACCAAACATCCTTTTTCTATTTATTTTTTGTGAAAAATATCAACATATATTAGTTTATGGTTTTGATGTCTTTTTCTTGTGTTTTTTATGTTACAAAAGTTTAAATCATCACAAGAGCAAAAATGTACTTTTAATATCAATGAAATGGGTTTTACTACATAGAAAATTTTATGACATTAAAATGTAAACATTCTTTGATATCCTCTCCTTTCCCCATCTTTCCATTCCTTTCCATCCCTCTCCTCTTTTCCCCCTATATTCCTTCAATTTCTATTCTTCACTTCACTATCCCAATTTTTAGGCAATCACAAAGGGAACGACTTCAGAACCCAAGTGAGCTGGAGAAGCTAGGCTATTTCGGGGTATTCAGCGGTCTGCCTACCTAACCTAACCTAATATATAAACATGATTTTTGCCTTGTGACCGCTGCGTTCAGTGTGTATATTTCTAAAAATGTTTCACATCACTTGCGGTCATAGTTTGCTAATAACTATTTGAATGTTGATTTCCAAACCCGAGAAGACGGGTTTGTGTTGGTGTATTTCTAACTTCTAAAGAAAGGTAGTAGTCCCTCATTTGTTGTAGCGAATAAAAATATAAAAAGTCCCAACATGACTTAAGTTGTTTTGAGACTGCCGAAAATATTCACTAAGAGCAATTTGTCAGAACGGGGATCAGCATGCCGTCAAATGACTCTGTTATACAGATTGGTGAAGTTGGCTGAAAGGTTCTGTTTGTGGTTTAAACTTAAAATCTTGGCTATTAATACTCCCTGATAAAAATGGTGCATGGCTTGTTTTCGAGGAATTAATTGTAGTCCTCAAAGTCCTCTGGAAGAGTCGGTTTGCTTATGCATATACCTAGTCGATCACACAGCTTTTTAGGGCACACGAGGTCCTTTATTAGCCGTATGGCTGATTTTTGGAGATCTAATTCTAGTCCTCGAGATCCCCAGGGAGAGCACGGAGGAGGAATTAGTATCCTCTGATAGTTCCCGCCGAGAAACATAGAAAGGTAGCAATGCATTAGTGCTTTCTTTCTACTAGAACCAATGCAGAAAGGTAGCAGCATCTCGCTTGTTATAACAGATAAAACTCTAGGAAGGGATTGGCAAAGTCCCTGGGAAATCTGCTTGCAAATCATTCCGGAGCTGACGCATGACTGAATCATTCGGGCTGTGATTTACTGCCTGTTCGACGACATCGAATGGAAATGTATGTGAAAGAAAGCTAGTCACTCACATTCGAATCAATTCGTCTATGTCACTATTGCTCGTTCGCATGAACTTATGTATTTTAGTTGAATTTTGACACATCGTTCGCATAGAATAAAGTTAGAAAAAGCCCAAATCAATTTTCTTTCGCCTAGAGTGCGAATGAACTTATTCTTTTGACATCGGCGAACTGGCTGTTAAACCTAAATCGCAGGAAGGGGAATCAGTTTCACGTTTTTCAAGGCATTATAATTCCCGAGGTACTGATACCTGTAATATAAGAAACCAAGTGATGAAGTGGTGATTAGACGGCAGAGTTTTTTATCTTGAACCAGTATTCAGCTGACGACCCCTACATATGCAGTGCATTGTGCCAGAACTAGGAAAATAGGTTATGAGAACGATTGACCTGAACTTTCCAACATTATAACAGACAAGAAACACGTCTGCAGGCAACTTATTTCACAAGCGAAACGTATGAGTGAAAGACGAATTATTTTTAAAATGCGTAGCACGACTTCCCGGTTAATCCCCTACAAATGGATGAGCTCTGGACGATAAACGCGTGCTACGTAAAAATGTGCGAGTTTCCGCAGCAACATCCATAATCTCGTCAGAGCAAAATCCATTGTAGTAACGATAGAACAAAGTAACGCACCCTACAATGCGTCGTTGCTCCAGTGAGTCAATAGAGTTGGATACCCTACTGTCACCGATAAGCTTCTTCGCCCTCTCCTGCACACGGTCGAGTAACCCCAAAATAGACTTTGAGGCACCGGCCCAAACATGAGAGTTGTATTCCATTTTCTGTTTTTGTTAACCCTTTTTTATTGCCAGAATCGATTTTAAGTAAAAAAAGTTGTTTTTATGAAAAAAAATATGAACCGATATCGGAAATTTTCATTTTCTGTATTTGGTAACCTCCTTTTATAACCAAAACTGCTATTAAGCAAAATAAGTTGTTGAAGTTCGCATACGCGATATTTTCATGGAAAAATAGGTTTAGGCAATATGTCAGGTATGTATGGACCGATGTCGATATTTGTCATTTTTGTTGTTGTTTTAATTTGCTTATGAAACATTTTCATTAAAAGATAGGGCCGATATCGAAAAATTTCATTTTCTGTTTTTGGCAGACTTCTATTATTACCAGAACCGCTTTTAATCAGAAAGAGTTTTCATTAAAAAAAATCGGTTTAGGCTATATCTGAGATATATATCGGAAATTTTAATTTTCTGTATTTGGTAACTTCTTTATATTACCAGAACTGCTTTTAAGCAAAAAAAAAAAAACAAAAAAATTATTTTCGTGGCAAAATCAGTTTAGACTATATCTCGGGTATATATGAACCGATATGGGATATTTTAATTTTCTGTATTGGAAAATTTCCTTATATTACCAGAACGACTTTTAGGAGAAAAATATACATTGTTTTCATGAAAAATCTGTTTGGGCATTATCTCGGGTATATATGGACCGATATGGATAAATATCGTTTTTTTAATGGCAAAGCTGCTTTTAAGCAAAAAAAGTATTTTTTTTTTAAATTCGCTTATGCGACATTTTCATTAAAATATAGGTTAAAGCTATATTTTGAGTATATGTGGAACGATGTCGGGATTTTTTTTTTGCATTTTATTCGCCATGCCAAAGTCAAGTTTGGAGCAGAACAAACAATTTCTTTTTCAACAATTTTGATACAAAATTGCAAAAATTGTTTTTTCTGAATTTTTCAAAATTTCTCAGCTATATGTGAACCGATATTACTGAATTTCAATAGCGAACCCATGAATCGATAGGGTAATAGAATGGTTAAAGAAAAAAGTTTCTAAGTCCACTAGTTTTCTCAGAAACGGTATTTCAACGGCGAACAGACGAACTTAATTGAATTTTCTATCAATGCTGATTCAGAATATGCACATGTATACTTTATAGGGTCGCAAATGAAAGTTTTTGAAATCACAAATGGAATAACAAACTTACGATTATATATACCGTTAACAAGCTGGTCTTGTTCGACTAGGAGTATTGTTAAAAAATGTGACTGAATGGGATATTCGACAAAAAATATCGTTATAATTATTTTAACGATACGATTATCGTTATAAAAACTACGGAGTCGTATTATTATAAAACAAACATCTTTGTTGCTGGTTGAGTTCAACCTGCTAGCTATATTTTAGTCTTCTTTTTATGTAGTCATCTTTATACAGGTATGGATAATATAACTTAATTACTATTGCAGAGGTGTATGAAAGTGTAGTAATTACTTCAATATATTACTGATGTAGGACAATTCGTATAAGCTGTGTAAATAAACTAAAGAAGTTGTAACTTGCGAAGCTTAGAATTGCTCTGAATGTTTGGGAAATTGTATACATGAGGCAGTAGAAGGCTCCAGCTTGTCAGCAATGGATTTGTTTATGTGGCTATGAGCACATGACAAGAAGTTGCCACCTGTATGTGTCCTACAAGTCGCATGGGGACGCTGCTTATTATCAAAGGGGGGCCATTAAATAAGCTGTTCAATGGATTGTTTAAGAAATCAGTATTGCCAACTCAAAGTTATGAATTTCTTAGGAAAGCATACATATACTCTCAAAAACATCCATTTTAGTTTATGGTTATTACATCTGCTTTTTAAGTATGGTATATATGTATATTGTGTTTTTATTACGCCATTGATTTTATCAGCAATATTGTATTTTATTACTTTGGTAAACGTGGTATGAAAATTAATCGTAAAAGTAAAATGAACACTGTTACGAGCTGTAAAAAAACATATTTAACCCAACTACAATGACAAATGCAGACAATCGAAACTATTGAAAACCAGCACTAATGTCTACGTGAACGTTAATATGAAAACAATAAAAAAATGTAATTAAAACCTTACAACGTATATGAAATACTTCATTAAATGAAAATGGTCATAAAACCGAGTTGGCCATGAGAGTCGTAATTAAAATTAATCATACGCCTCCAATTGTAACGTTCAACCGAAGATATAATATTTTTGAGTTTCGTGTCTACTTTTCTTCATTTATTTCTCTTACAGTAGTCACGTTTGTGGCATTAACTAAATAGCAGTCATTTAAATCAGTTTAAGATATAATTTATTTACAAAATGGCAAAATAACGTATAAAAGATGATAACACCTGCGATCTTTAGGCCTTTAAAGTTAAAAGTTCACAGTTGCTCAGCACAAGATGAATCGTTTTTAGCCAAGTTTTTACTTTTCTTATAGTTTTTCTTTCTTTACTTTTACATAAAAACCGTAATGTTTTTTAGGCAAGAAAGTCATATACTTAGATTTTAAACTAAAGACAATAAAGAAACGCAAAAAATTTCAATTAGCATAAAAGCTTAACAAAAATTAATGGATTTTCTTCGCTAAAAAAAAAGAAACATATTGGATTGTTTTCTAAGCCACTTGTAATAAGACTTGGTAATACTTTCTTTTATTTGCTTGTGCAATAAGAAGAAACTATTTAGCTTTAAATTTACAAATGTTCTACTACTGAAAATAAAGACAGCGAAATGCAAGACTTTCTAGTTCATCGGAAAAAAATACATTTTCCCATTTTTTTAATATAAAACTTTTAATTTTAAAACGCTGGAATAAATACCATTTACTTTTTTCTACAGCTTGTAAAATCCATTCGCTTTTGGGTATTTGCAATTTATTTTCATTCGCAATTTTGTGTTTCTCTATTATTAATTTATGGGGTTTATTGGTTTTCCAAACAAACAAAAACGCTAAAAGCTTTTGACTTTCGTTCTTTCGTTAAAGATTTGTTGGTATTTTTTGACACAAATACATTGATAAATTTATAGAATAAATGTTGAAATAACAAACTGGTTCTCGGTTCCTTTTTCTCTTTTCTTTCGGTGTTTTTTGTAACTTATTTAAAAAAATACTTTTATAGGATATTAATTAAATCAATCAATTTCCTTTTTGTGTTTATGTTTTTGAACGTCTCTAAAACGCATTTATATAAATAAGGAAAAGAAAGGAAACTTATCTGTTTGGGAAACAAAAGTTTTCACAAGAAAGCCTTCGCTAAAGATTTACAAAAAAGGTGTAAACAAAAATTTTACATATTTTTTATATACAAGGTGATGCAAAATTAACTTCGTTTTAGAATTACTTTTTTACTAAAAAAAATTATTTTAAGTTTATTCGGAAAATAAGATATCTGGCAAGTGCTTGACACCAGTATTGATATACATTTGTGCCCGTTTGATTACATTCTCCATAACTATTCGAAAGTATTCACATTCCTGCCGTATATTCTCCACAAGGATTAAAATTTTCTGGTGCTTATTGGCATAATACCGCAACTTCAAGCAGCCCTAAAGAAAGTAGGTTAGGTTAGGTAGGCAGGCCGCTGGATTCTTCAAAAAGTACCTGGATTCTCCAGCTCCCTTGGGTGCTGAAGATCGTTCCCTTTGTGATTGTTTGAAACAGTAGGGTTGAAAAATAAAAGTTAGAGGGATATAGTGAGAGTGAGCGAGAGGGAAAAGAAAGGTGAGAAACTGCTTAATGTGGCATTACTTGCTGATGTAGTAGCCATCTGCTGCTCCTTATCAAAGAAGCTAGCGCGGTCGGATTGACCGAGGCCAGACATGATACAGTATTGCAGCTCCTCTCACTTAGATATCTTAGCCGATGATGCTCCAATGCCGGGAATGTTCCAAGGAGATGAAGGATTCTCTCCTCCTCTTCCTTATTTTCGCCACTTCTGCAGAAGTTATTATAGGGTAAGCCTAGTCTCCTGACATGGTTCCCAAACGGGCAATTTCCAGTGATGACTGCTACAGTGACTCTTAGGTGAGGTGTAGATATTTTTAATAGCTTCCCCGCTCCCTTAGAGTTAAGGTGCGTCCACATGAATCATTTTTCTTGGCTACTTTTTAGCATGCTGAATTTTATTTTTTTCTAACACGCTGATAAGGGTTGTTCACAAAAGGGATCTATGTCCCTATCCTCTAGGGTTGTTCCATTTTTGGCTAAATCATCAACGATGTTGTTGCCGATGTTAGACATTTCCACATGCCCATTTTAGGGTTTTGTTAGAATTTCTCGCCATCTTGTTTAAAGATGTCCGGCATTCTTAGACCAGACTGGAATTAGTATATATTCCAATCAGGGAGTTGATGGCGGCTGCGCCGTCCGTTACTATTATTCTATCCCTGCCGAATATCTTGTAAAACGTCAGCGATCTGGCCGCTTTAAAGAACACTACATCCGTCTGATAGCTTGAAGGATATTTTAGTGTTAGATTCTTCTATGTAAACGTCACCCCCTACACTATCTCCCCTTCTGGATCCATTCGCGTAAACATAGAAGGGTCTGGCTTCTAGCGGAGATTCCTCGATTTCAATTCAATTAGATCGGGGACCAAGTCCCCTTTAATCTCAAGTATATTGGCGTGTCTCCATGGTCTTTGGGTCTATGTTCCTGTCACGTCCAACCTAATCGCGGCTACACAACTCTTTTTAGGTGTATGCCCCAGGTTGAGTCTATTGCTTATTTACATAGATAGATGGCTGTTGTAGCCCTGGCTACTCTTGCCTGTACATTCTTTTTCCATGATAGTTTGCTGTCTAGGAAAGTTACTAATCGCGCCTAGCCAAAGCTGGAGAGTACGCGACCAGAAAATATTTCCATCACTATATCCATTGTGGCTCCTGCCGAGTGTGGATGCACCATCTTGTTGAAACCACATATTCATCAAGCCCTGGTTATTCAACTACGACAGTTGTGAAATTGATTTACATCAGCTCGAGCCTTGACGGCCTTATCTGATTATGGACCAACCTAAATTATTCCCAAATCACCAGCGCCACCTTGTAGTTTGCTAGCCTATAGATTAACCCTTTGCTTAAGAGTTCGGACCTTCTAATCCCTCTTTCCCAACAGTCGATGGAAGAAAAGGCTCAATGAGTTGGTACGTTGGAACGTTTCAGCCAACCTCAAACTTGATCAGCATTTACAGGTCTGCATGGCAGAATTTCCCCGTTCTGCCAATTTTAACTCTTGGTACGGGTTTCGGCAGTCCAACACAACATAAGTCATGTGACTTCCTAGTGTTAGAGTTTGGACCTTCTAATCCCTCCTGTATGCAATTTCCCAACGTCCATGAAAGAAAAGGCTCAATGAGTTGGTAGGCCGAATTCCATTAAGGGCACCAGCACTTAACCAACTCACGAGTGTAACCATCACTCCTGGTTCCTTACAGTACAGGTATCTGTTACAAGACAAAAGCCCCTCGTGCAGTTGTTAGCCCCTGAAAACCGGCATCCATTATAGTTTATGGGGAAACTAACTCCCATTTCAACCAACCTCAACCATGATCAGCACCGAGAGATCTCCCACTGGCTTTGCTAATCCCCGTTCTGCCAATTTGAACCCTTGGTACGGGCTTCGGAAGTCCAATAAAACATAAGCCATGTGGCTTCCTAGTGTTTTGTTTGACTCCTTTCCCTCTATGCCCCAGAAAACTGAGTACGTTGGTTTGGTCTACGCCAAGGCAAAACCTGTTCCCCGAGGGAATGAATTCCGGCAAGGAAAAGTTGCTTATCATGACTATATGCCGTTCACCAATAACAATATCTATATTGCCGCCCCCTCCTCCTCCCCCGCATGAGTACTGCTATACACAGCAACCTTAAGTGGATGTAACGGCTTTTTATGCATCACATGCGGATTATCAGTCCTTCAGAGATGAAGGTTTTTTTTGTAGGCTTAACCGGATGAAAATGCGCCATGTCGTTCGTGATTATTTTGGACTCAACATCGTCCTTTTTGTTGCCGGGATGGAGAATGACTCTACATGAGGAGTTTAGCGCTACATTGTTTATCTGTTTGTACTCAGCAGCTGTCTAGTTCACAAATCTCAAATATGATTGATATTGCCATTTGCAAAAGCTACTAAATCTTACAATAGGGTGATTAATTTTGCACCACCCTGTATAAAGAAGAAATATTCTTCACATTTTTCGATTCGCCTAGAGCACTTTCAGATTTGGCAACTTAGTTGCGCAAGTCTCTGGCCCAAGTCTTGTGGATGTGTGAGGTAAACACAGTTTGAAGGGGGAGGGATTGCTGATATTTGAGTACAGACTTACTTGTAGTCAGCAATTCGTTTTGTTCTCACATTTTTGTTTTTTATGTTTTTGAAATTTTTTATTTTTTTGTTTATTTTTTGGGCCGTTCAAAATACGAGTAACAAGAAAATTTAAATAAAAGAAAATGAAAGTTGTGCAACTAAGTAGCTGTTTGTAAACATAAATAAAAAATAAGTAAATGCAAAAATAGATGTGCGCAACTAAATTGCCAAATATGAAAATGCTTTTAGCTTAATTAGGAGTGTTTAGCATCTCTTTTACAAGGGGAAGCACTTCAGATCAATGACGACCACTGTGCAGACAGCCATTTTGTGCGAAACCCCATTCCTTTTTTTTATTATCCCTTCCACGAACTTATATTGTTTTTCAATTATCAAATTATTAGATATATTTTGTTATCATTAACCCTAGAACTACCCTTTTGGTCAGGGCAGACCAGATGCTTTTATTTGCTACTTTTGCCATTATTCGTTATTAATTTCTTTTGCATATTCTTGCAATGTAAATCTCATAGTATGAGAGGGGTTGGACCAATTTTTTGTTAGTTTGAGCAGTGTCGAAGCTATACACTCGTATACTGGGTATTGATCAAGTTTACACGATTTTAATGCCAATACTATAAATGCTGTGATAAGGTAAATTTTGGTCGTTCCGTGTTATTATAGATAGGTTCAAGTCAAACAGCTTCAAAAACCACTCTCTCTTTCCTTCTCCACATAATTTATTTTCCTAGTTGGAGTAAAATGCACTAGTATGAAGGGGTCAGCCGCTAAGTACTGGTCCAAAATAAAAACCGGTTAAATGTTTGCGTTTTCGATTTGAAAAACCAATGCGTGTTCTGACATACGTATAATGCTAGAACAATGAGTTTGCGATTTGAAATCCATAAATAGGTATACTGGTAAAAACATATCGTTGGCGACTTCAAATCGCATATGTTTGTTGAAGTGAACTAATTAAATTTGCTTAAACCAAACTTTTAAACGAAAATAATATTATTGACAATTAAAATTTAATACATATTTTAAAATTTAATATGTTTTTTTTCTTTCGACAACAAGTTTAAAAAATTTTACACATTTTCAATTAAAAATACCAAATTTAAAAATTCCTCTAAATGCCAAACAAAATCACTAATTTTAAGCGATTTACTTTTGTCAGAACTTGACTGATAACCACCACATATGTATGTAAAACACGTAGATTTTTTTTTAAAATAACACCGAAAGGACAATAAACCGCACCTTCTCTAGAACACCTGAAAATTGAATTTAGCGCTTTTCAAAACGTTTTGCGGTTTAAGCTCGTGTGGTTCTCTGGACATCGCTATAAATGGAATATAAAAAAAGCACAATTTTAAGCGCAAAGTACATATATCGGGTGGTTAAATTTCAAGGGCCGATGTTGAATGTGAACCACACCTAAACGCCAAGTTTTTTTTCCGAATTTTATTTAATATTTCTCTATTTCAGACTTATTCAATTTGAACCATGGAGAGATACACAATCCAACAACGTGTTAAAGTTATCCTGACTTATTATGAAAATGATGATCAATTTTCGAAGAAAATCATCTTCAGTGATGAGGCACATTTTCACCTCAGTGGATTCGTCAATAAACAGAATTGCCGCATTTGGGCGAATGAGAATCCAAGAGTGACTGTCGAAAAACCAATGCACCCACAAAGAGTGACTGTTTGGTGCGGTTTATGTGCTGGCGGCATCATCGGGCCGTATTTATTCCAAAATGAGGCCATTTTGGCCTCAGCCAACGAAACAATTGCTCTTTTGCGCAACAAATTCAGTGGCCGTGTTATCTCACGTAATGGCGATGTCAATTGGCCGCCAAGATCATGTGATTTGATACCGTTGGACTTTTTTCTTTGGGGTTATTTGAAAGAAAAGGTGTACGTCGATAAGCCAGCAACAATTCAACAGCTAAAGGATGAGATAATTCGGCACATTAACGGCATTGAACCTCCATTATGCCTCAGGGTCATCGAAAATTTGAACCATCGGATGGAGGTGTGCCGCCGTGGTCGCGGTATCATAATAAAATAAAATTACAATAATTTACGAAATAGTTTGTGTTTTATTCAAAATCAACATCGGCCCTTGAAATTTTTATAAATAGAGTACATAGAGTACATCAGTAGCGAATTGGTACACGATTTTTGTTTTTGAAACCCTTTATTTTATGGGATTTGGTAAGAATATGCATGTGCAAAACTAGAATGATAAAATGGCTTCCCAGCAGATTCAAAGATAGGGCAAAATGGCAGAAAATCCACAAAAAGCTTCATAGCTGTCTCTGAGTAGGGATGTAAAATGTAAGACCGACATGCACCAATATTTCTTCCTCTACATTTCTTGTAAACATGTCTACTTCCTAACTACCCTCGTTAAGGCCATTCATATGCAAAACATTAGTTTTACATGGATTAATAAAAAAAATAATAGATTAGGGTAAAGTTCGTCTAAAATAAAAATATAAATATACATTCAATAATATATATAATTATTAACGTTATACATAGTTAATTCAAGTTTTACTTTTCACACTGTGAGCTTACCAAGGGTGAATCTGTTTGAAAAAGCTTATTGGTAACTTAAAGGTTAAAACAAGTAAAGCAACATGTGTTTGCTATTCTTCAACAAACTATCAAACACTTTGTGTACTCGTTTTTCGACACTTTTTTTCGAAAACCAATTTCCTTTCTTGGCATAATTGAAAAAAAGAAAATATTTTTTTGAACATTTAATTTCAATCAAGTAAAGAATACTAATCTGCCTTGCTTTACCACTTTCTGCTGCTGTTTGTGATTGAAAAGAAAGGAAAAACTTTGCTCGCCTGCTTTAGCATTCAAAAGCTTGTTGCATCATTTTTGTGTTTAAGCTAGAAGCAAAAAAAATATGCAATATTCTTTTTAAGTAAGAAAGAACTCATTGTGTATGCTGGTCAAAGTTTTAATATTTGATCTAACAACAGTTTCATAAAACAGCATTCACCCCTAAAAATATACGAATGAGATATTTGCAAAAAAGCACTTGCAAAATTAAGAGAAAAAAAAAAATATGTCACGCAAATACTTTAGCAGTTTTATGTCGAGAAAATACAGGGTGGCTGATGCAGAGTGCTGCGAACCAAAATGTAATTGCTTTATGTCATTATTTAAAGATGTTATTGGAGTTTTTTTTTTTTTTTTTAGAATTGGTTAATTTTAACAGCATTTGTTTGCAGTAGAATGGAGCAACTGCATATATAGTCAAGTCGTTTATAGCGGAGCTTTAAAGAAAACGCCTTACTATATGTCTAAATGGTTGGATATGATGGGGGATCTCCACCAAATCGTTATTGTAGTTTCTCGCGGAATGTGGAAATTACAATATAAGTGGGGAATATAAATAAACAAAAATTAGGGATAGCATTTCATTTGAAAAAATAATATTTATTATCAGTTTTGCCCTCTTGATTTACAATTAGAAAGGTTGTAGCGATGACAGGTACGTTATCACACGGCTGGTGATTTTTAAGTGTCGGTTTTCCCGTGACGTTCAGCATATCAAACTTCGGCCTTGACAAAATCAACCTTGATATTGGGAAACCTTGTAGCCGCCGGTGTGACCAGCTTTACATTAAATTGAACAATATTTAACAACGTTGGTAAGATAAAACAGGACAAAACCAGATAAGTAAAAGTTAGTATAAACAAGTAAGAGTGTGGTATATTCGGCTGGGCCGAATCTAAAATACCCTTCACGATAGTCACGTGTATGTATAGTATATATTACAAATTTGAACTGAATATGCTCTGATATTAATGGACTGCTATCGGGGAAAAATATTTTTGCCTTGTAATCACCATTCCAAAAAAAACAAAAAATCTTTCAGGGACATTTTCATGGAAAAAATTGTTTAAGCTTAGTATATCTCAGTTATATATGAACCAATGACGGAATTTTCTATTTTCTGTATTTTACAAACCTTCTTTATAATGAAAATTGATTTTCAGAAAAAAAAAAATTTTTTAATAAAAAAATCGGTTCAGGCTATATCTCGGTCCATTTGTATGGACCGATATCGGAAGTTTTCTTTTTCCATATTTGTATAACGTCATTTTGTTACCAGAACTGCTATTAAACAAAAAAATTTTAAGTTCGGTTACGCGACATTTTCATGAAAAACCCGGTTTAGGCTACATCTCGGGTATATGTGTATCGATATCCGAAATTTTCATTTTCCACATTTACATGACCTTCTTTTATTACCACAACTGCTTTTAAGCAAAAAAAAAAGTTGTTAAGGTTCGCTTACGCGACATTTTCAAGAAAAACCCGATTTGCGCTATATCTCGGGAATATATTGACCGATATCTGAAAAAAGATTTTTTTGTCTTTTAGTAACCATGCTTAATGAGTGTGTGAAGTTTAAAGCAAAACAAACAATTTTTATCAAACATTTCCATACAAAATTGCAAAAAAAAATGGCTTTTTTCGGGCATTGCTTAATCGGCTTTTCCATTAATTCTGATTCAGAATATATATACTTTATAGGGTCGCAAATGAAAATTGTAGAAATTACAAACGGAATCACAAACTTATATATATATAGGGTGTTTTTTTAAGCTAGATAAAACTTTAAATTGTAAAAAGTAACACAAAAAATAAAATTTTGATGAAACATTTTTTTTATTTGTTTCAGTATACTCTGACAAATCATCATGAATAGACTCACGCTTGAACAACGCTACGAAATTATCCAAATTTACTTTGAAAGTCAGTTGGCAACTGACCCGTTGTTTTATCGCAAAATTGTGTTCAGCGATGAGGCGCATTTTTGGCTTAACGGGTTTGTTAATAAGCAAAATTGCCGCATATGGAGTGAGACCAATCCACAAGAGACCCTACAGACTCCATTACATCCAGAAAAATGCACTGTTTGGTGCGGTTTTCATGCTGGTGGCATCATCGGACCTTATTTCTTCAAAAATGAGGCCGGAGCTCGCGTTACGGTCAATGGAGATCGTTACCGCACCATGATCAATGATTTTTTGTTTGAAAATATGGATGACATTGATCTGGAGGAGATGTGGTTTCAACAGGATGGCGCTACGTGCCATACGGCGAACGCAACCATCGACTTACTGAAATCAAAATTTGGCGATAAGTTGATTTCGAGAAATGGACCTGTCAATTGGCCTCCAAGGTCGTGCGATTTGACACCTCTCGATTATTTCCTGTGGGGCTACGTGAAGTCACTGGTTTATGCTGATAAACCAGCAACAATTGACGCCTTGGAGGCCAGCATTGTTCGTGTTGTTCGTGACATACGGCCAGCAGTGCTCGAAAAAGTGGCCCAAAATTGGACGTCCAGAATGCGCTTCGTCAAGAACAGCCGCGGTGCCCATATGCCCGAAATCATTTTCAAATGTTAATGTCACGTATTGATCTTTCGAATAAAAAAAAATTTTGATTACAATTTAATTTTTTGTGTTATTTTTTACAATTTCAAGTTCTATCGGGCTTAAAAAAACACCCTATATATATATATATATATATATATATATATATATATATATATATATATATATATATATATATATATATATATATATATATATATATATATATATATATATATATATATATATATATATATATATATATATATATATATATATATATATATATATATATATATATATATATATCCTTAAAATTTTTGTGAAGGGTATTAAAAGGTAAGTTTATTCAGATATTCAATTATAAATATAATATTTTGCGACAACTCAACATTCAAATCTAGATTGGTACTTCACAGAAAATAACTCTAACAAATACTTGTTGTCTAAATTAGTTTCGATTTACTCGTATTTTTACTTATCTCCTTTATCGTTTTTTACTTTAGCTTTCCCTTTTTAAAACTAGTACTAAGCAAGTTTTGGCATTATCCAAGTGACTTGAAAGTGTTTGACTAAGTGTGCCCCACAGCATATTTAGTCATTTTCTTCTCTCCTTTATTATATGTTTGATTGATTCTTTACTTAAAATCATTTGCTGTAATAAAATAAAATTCATTTAATTTAACTTTTTATGTTTCTTTTTTCTTTAAAGCCGTATCTTTCCATCTAATTTGCAAGTGCTTTGCATGTCATGATACAATTAAACACTTAAGGTGTTTCTTGCAGATTTCAGATTAAAAACCAGGACATTTTTACTACTTTTATTAAGACCAGCAAGTTCTTTCATTCAGGTTGGTGATAAAACAGCATATATTTAAAATTTAATAAATTAAAGAAACAAAAATAAATTACGGCGTCCGCATTGAAATAAAAATGACTTGCGAACTACTGCATTCATAAATAATAACACGGAGCTGAGTTTCAACCTCAACTTGTTTGTTTTAACTTATTTTTGATGTATTTTTGCTTCTTTGCGTGTTATTTTGTTCCTTCTGTTTTTAAGTGAATTTTTACATAAAAGAGAAAACACAGACTTACCACGTGCTCGTGGTTTGGTTAACAACTTTTGCACAATATTATCGTATGCAATTTCATCGGCCACACCGGAGTCCTTAACAAGTTTTTCCTTAACAGCAATGCAAATATTGTGACGTGCCAACAGTTCCTCCAATTCCTCAAATGCCTACAGAAAATATAAAAAAAATATGTAAGTTTTTAATTTTTTGAGAATTGAGTGAGCAGCTCACAGCATACTCAGGATACTTTAAACTTGCAATATAAAAATTTGGATTTAACAAATTTAAACAGCTTGTTTTTTATGTTTCCCAGCTGTCTATATGTCGGCATTTCATAGGAGCTAACATTCTCATTAATAGACTTGGAAATTTGTTGAAAGATATTCTCAAACATTCAACTTTATATCCCAACAATGTACATATATGTATTATTGAGAATTTAAAAAGAAAAATATTTTAATAATACCTGCCAAAATACAAAAAACTGTTTTTTTCTTTTGCATACGTTTCTACTTTTTTTTGATGTTATAGTGAATAAAACTCAGTTGTTTGCAGTTTGTTTGCATATAAACTACTTGTTTTCTATCTCTCCTAGCTGTATATATGTCGACATTTCATAGGAGCTACTCTAGTCATCAAGGTAGCACCTATGAAATGTCGAACTATAGACAGCTAGAAAAGAAGCTGTTAATAAATTTTTGATTGGTATCAATATTAGAATTTTGTTTTAACAAATTATAAACCAATTCTTTTTTACGTTTTCTATATGTCGACATTTCATAGGAGCTACCCTGATGACTAGAGAGCTAGGAAAAATAGAAACCAAGCTGTTTAAAAATTTTTGATTGGTATCAATATTAGAAATTGTAACGCTCAAAGTCGGAAACCTCGTTTTGGAGCAACACACGTGAAGCCGTGTTCCCGTTTTTGTCATATCTTTGCATTTATTTAGTTATTCATTTGATTATTTCATTCATTATTAACTATTAACGCAAGAAGAGTTGTTCTATTTGCTTTGAATTAATAACTAAAGTAGTATAATAACTTACATGTAATGTAGGTTATATTATTTCTTAGTTTAAAAATTGTATTTAAAATTAACGGTCAGCGTATATGGCACCATCACACAATGAATAAATATCAATATATAAGTATATCAACCATGAGACAATGTTTGCTGAACACAGCCGCACATATGGTTGCGCGTAGGTGTTAGTACGTGTATGTGTACTCATCGTAGAGTATGAAAGCACGAGCATCAGCATACTTAGGGGAGTTTGGTCAGTGGCTGGCCTGCAGGTAAGACGTGCCTTGAAACCAGAGTTTTTAGTTCTATTTCAAAGCATCTTGTTTTCGAGTGATCATAGTTGTGGCGAAGTAACCAACAAGTGGTTAGTGAGGAGTTTTCAATTCCTTATATTTTACCCTTGAGTGGTCCAGCTTTGTCTGGTTTGCCTCGTTGTCAGGTTGGTATTGGAGGGAGAGTTTTGAATTCTCCTGAGAGCAGTTGCCAACGTTGGAGGGCGACGGAGAGTGAAGGTGTAATTAATACCTTCACCATCCGCCAGAGGAGTTTTTAATTCCACTCCAGCGCGACACCAGAGGCAGTGGATCGTTTTCAATCGCTCCATAGCGGCCCGCGACCCCGCTGCAACGTCAGCCGTAGGTGGTGCCACAACCCCACGTGACCAAACACATAAAAAGAGAAGGAATATTTTCTTTTATTATTTTATTTAAATAAAGAGCCAACATTGAAGACTAATTCTGTTTCTTTATTCCTTATTGAAAAGACCCTGGACCACGCTGAGCTATCTCAGCATAAAGCGTAAGTGTCGTTACAAAGTTAATAAACTCTATTGTATGAATTTAAAATTAAAAAAAAAGAAGAAATTTGCTCACCTTTATGCCGTAATTACTTTCTTCATATATTATCGACACATAACTCCAGCTCATGCGTTTAACTATTTCCACCATGGCTTTTACCTGATAATGATCGGAGGGAATGGTGCGTGAAAAATATTCAAAGCGCTGTTTGTTGCTCAATTCGGGACTGGTGGAGAAAAACGACACCTGAAAAGTAAATAAAAAATAGTAATAACTTTATTAATTGTAAAAATATCACTTAGTACTTTTTATAGAAATTGACGTTAAATTTACTTTAAGCGAAAGATAATCTTCGGCCACTGTAATATAAATATGACTTTTGTCATATAATCATGTAATATGAAGGTCAACTTTCGAAAAGTTTTTATATGAGCTTGAGGTCACTTGTTGTAAAAGTGAAACTGTGCGACTATCAAACGTTTCCTTCAATAAATCAATTGTAATACGGACTATGTGACAGAATGCGTAGGAGGCGTTTCTGCAGTAGTAAGGTATAAAAGTGATTGCCGTAGGTGCCTATCAGTGTGGCCTTACTCTACAGAAATTTTATGCCCGGGTGAGATACATTGCGACGACCAAAGTCGTCACATGACAAATTGCCATGCGTGAGTTGCAGTTTCTATTACCCCTACCATACCATACCCATATCTTTGAGTTACAGCACCCGGCTGTACTACCAGTAGAGCCCCAAATGGCTTCGGGACTGGTAATGTGTTAGCCCAGGGTATGATTTAGTAACTCCACTGATGGTGAAAACCTAAAAAAAACTTCGCATTATTAGTGCCGACTATACTTTTCAATGCACTTTTCAAATAAGGCATTTATACGAATAGCTGGAAAATTTCGAAAATCGTTATTACTATCTTGAGTCTCCGGGTAAAAACTCAATAGTGGTCTCATCATACAGACCAATAAGCCTTTAGTCCGGTTTTTTAAAATTATGCCAATATTAAATAAAGGAAATATAATGCCAGCCCATCAGTTCGACTTGAGAGGACAGAAAATCGTTGGAGTACAAAAAGGAAATTTCGAAAATCGTTATCATCAATCATTAACATCTTGAGTCTCTGGGAAAAGACTCAAAGCCGTTTTCCTCATACAGACCAATAAGCCTTCAGTCCGGTCATTCAAGTTTATGCGAAAATATTCTGCAATAAAAGATAATGCTAACATTAAATAATGAAAACATAATGCCAGCCCATCAATTTTGTTTTCGAGAGCACTATGGCACGATTGAACAACTATATCGTACAACTAGAGAAGAAATAAAATCGTTCGAGCACAACAAGTACTGTTTAGCTATTTGTCTTGATGTTGCCTAGGCGTTTGACAAAGTTTGGCACAAAGTTAAAGGTTTTATACCTATGTGCTGCACTCATATTTCTCATATTGTTTCCTTAGAGTGATATAATGGGTGATTTTATAAGAACTATCGGAAATTAAAAAAAAAAAAAAAACACATAAAATTCAGAAAAATGCATGAAATATTTTTTTGGATCGATAGTTGAGTCGATATAATTTAATGTTTGAAGATTATTTCATGCAAATGTTGGCCGCGGCTGCGCCTCAAATGGTCCATCCTCTTAGTCCAATTTTGGCATACCCTTTCCAACATTTCGGCCGGTATCTCACGAATAATGTTGGCAATGTTGGCTTCCAGTGCGTCAATCGAAGCGGGTCTGTCGCTATAGACATTAGCCTTAACATTGCCCCACAAAAAATAGTCTAGAGGCTTTAAATCGCACGATCTGGGCGGCCAATTGACTGGTCCCAAGCGTGAAATAAACTGTTCACCGAACTCGCCTCTCAAATGGTCCATTGTTTCGCGTGCTGTGTGGCATTTGGCACCGTCTTGTTGAAACCACATATCATGCAAGTCAAGCTCTTCCATTTTGGGCAAAAAAAAGTTTGTTATCATCGCACGGTAGCGCTCACCATTCACAGTAACGTTGTGATTCGCATCATCTTTGAAGAAATACGGCCCAATGATGCCGCCAGCCCATAATCCGCACCAAACGGTTGTTTTTTTTGGATGCATTGGTAGCTCTTGCAATGCTTCTGGCTGCTCTTCACTCCAAATACGGCAGTTTTGCTTGTTCACGTATCCATTCAACCACAAATGAGCCTCGTCGCTGAACACAATTCTTCGATAAAAAAGTCGATCTTCATCTAACTTTTCAAGAGCCCATTCACCAAAAATTTGGCGTTGTGGTAGGTCGTTTGGCTTCAATTCTTGCACCAGCTTCACACCCAAATCCTTCCGCAAAATTTTCCACGTAGTGGAGTAACAGAGGCCCAATTGCTGCGAACGGCGCCGAATCGATAATTCACGGTCATCACCAACACTGGCCGATACGGCTGCGATATTTTCTTCAGTTCGCACTCTACGTAAGCGTGTTGGTGGATTAATGTCCAACAATGTAAATTTGGTGCGACATTTTTTTACAATAGCCCGAATAGAAGCCTCAGTAGGTCGATTAAACTGACCATAAAATGGAAGAAGCGCGATGAACTTTCTTAACAGAGCACGCATTTTGGTAATAAAATACAATAATTTGCAAGCGTTGTTCGTTTGTAAGATGATTCATGATTAAATTATAGACCAAACTGAAGATGTTTGACAGTGACACAAGATACAAAACGTGCGTGAGCTATCAAAACTAGTGTTGCCAAAAAGATAATAGCAAAAAAATCACTCGTTATAATGAAGTCAAAACGGATTTTGAAATTAAGGCCAAGGTAGAGTTTTTTATCTTATTTACACCCCTGACTTGCCAAGGACTGACAGACGTTTACCTATAATAAAGCTATTTTATATTCCCATGCTGATCCCATGCTTGCGTGCAGGGAACTTATCCAAGAAGGACACGTGTAAATGAACTGAACAGTAACTACATTCTCTCACATAGCAAAGAGCTACTTTGTAACGCTTAACAAATTTACCGTACCACAGTAGGATCATGTTCAGCGCCTCCAGGTGGCTTGCAAGGCTCACACAGGTCACAACATTTACCACAAATTTGTAATTATATCGATACCCTACATGTAATTTCCTAGGCAATAAATGAAAGTAAAGGCTCAGAGAGTTGGTGGGCCTAAGTAGAGTTAGTTAAGAACCGATGCCCTTAATCATCGGTTCTGAACTAACTCTACTGTCTAACCATCACTTCTGATTCCTTACATTATAGCTATATATAGCAGTCCATTAGTACCCCGGGGATTATCATTTGAATCTGAGACATATATATATATATATATATATATATATATATATATATATATATATATATATATATATATATATATATATATATATATATATATATATATATATATATATATATATATATATATATATATATATATATATACCATAGTTATTAGGAAAACTAATTCCCCTTCCTGGGTTTTGGAAGTTTCAACACAGCATAAGTCTTGCAACTACCCAAACATATATGTACTACACAAACGGGGAACTCCTACTCCTCTACGCACCAGAAAGTAGGGGGCTCTAGTTACCTTGGTGTCCATTTAGGTCCATGTCTAACGTGGCGCTGAAATGTATAAGCCTAAAGTCTTCACTTGAAAATTAAAGCTGCACTGACTAATTAGTGAATGCTGAGTATCGAGTATTGACGGCAAAGTTTTGTTCTACAAAATAATATGATAACTAATTTAAGTCAGAACTGGAGCACCGTAGTACATAAAAAAAAAGATGCAATTAAATACAGCTTATGAAGGTGCAACTAGATCAGCATCTACGTGCTCGGACTTATCTGCTGATGAATTAACTCTAAGGGTTGAATAATTCAAGATTAATCAGCGCCTCCATGTAGTTTGGAAGGCTTACACAGGTTACAACTTTTACACTACGTTTTTAGCCATATGGATATCCTGTATGCAGTTTTCTAGACAGTCAATGGAAGATAAACGTCAGTAAGTTCTCAACTCACTTACCCGTCTCACCATCACTTCTGATTTCTTACATTACAGGTATCTGAAGCAAGACAACAGTACTTCGGGGGTTATTCGTTCCCGAAAACTGGTATTGCAATATAGTTATCAGGTAAACTAGTTCCTCTTCCTGCGATTTAGGTTTTAACTCTAGTCAGAACATTTCAGCCAAGGTAGACATGTCAACCACAACCAGCGGCGAGATGGTCTGCAAACAAATCCTTCCAGGGCTTCTACTGGTCCCCGTTTCGCCGATTAACCCCTGGTTAGGGTTTCAGAAGTTTCAACACAACATGAGTCTTGCACCTTTCTAGAGCTTTATATGCTGCAACAATCGAGTTATCCCTACCACACTACGCATCAGAAAGTGGTTAGGCTAAAGCACCCTATAGCAAGGCAAAGCCTGCTTTTCGGGAGCGCATAAGAAAAATATTCGAACCCAGAAAATAGCACTACTTAACCACTTCTTCCAATCTTAAAATTGCTAAAATAAAACCATTCTTTCCTTAAATAAATATTTTAAGGACGCAGACAACACTCATGAAATAATTTGAGATATTAAAATAATCGCTCTTTCGTCTCTGTGTTTGAAAAAGCCTGTCACCAGTGTGTCTTTGGTTGTCGTGGCTTATTTTATTATTATATTTCAACAAAAACTTTAGTAATCCTAAAATAATTCCTGAAATTTTTCTTAAAAAACTTAAAGCTGTTACACCTTATGATCCCATTTAAGTGCTGCACCTGCAGCTTCATTTAAAATAAATGTTTTTGTCTCAGACTCAAATGATAAATAAGACAAAATCACACACAGAATCTTAAGAAAAACTTAAACTGCTTTAAGGTGAAATAAGTGGTTTTAAAATGTTGCCAACAATAATCATTTTTAATACTAGCAAAAAGTGAAGCATACTTTTGAGCTGACGAATAAAAAGAAAACAATAGTTTCGACAAGAAAAGCTAGAAATAAATGGTGTCTGGCACATACACAGTTAAGCACAAGGGCTTAACGTGTTTCCATACGTTTTTTTTTGCTTCGACGAGATTTTACTATATTTTTAAATTTCATTATAAAAGAGCATTCTTTTTTAATTTTTTTCTTAGACTATCTTAAGCGCTCAAATTGTTGTTGGGTTTTATTTTCAATTTGTTTTTGATTACGAAAAAAAATGATACAAAGCCAATACAATGATACAAATTTAGTTTTCTTGTCACGTTTCTGTTTTTGTCACTTTTTCTGTCATAAATTGTGCAACTTCATTACATTTTAAGCAGCTTCACCTGCATTTGATTTGGCATAAGAAAAGTCAAGCGGAAAAAGTTAGCTTATAAAGCGAATAATAAATAGAAGTGGCTGCAGGAAAGGACATGAAGCTGCAATTTAGATATTTTAATCCAGCTTAAGGTTAGAACAAAAACATTAAGTTCGAGGGCGGATTGTTATTAAAGCTAGCTAGCGCTAGATGGCAGCGCAAACACAACTTTTTTAAAATTGTGATCTGGCAAACGTCAGCTGTTAAAATTTCACACAAGTTCAACGATTAGTTTACGAGTATTTGTTGTAGCCGTCTGAAGTAAGCAACTTTTGTGGTTCTGGAAAAACGGAAAAAGTGAATTTCTTGCAGTGATTAAACACTATTATCCATCCATCAGATTACATGATAAAATATTGAATTGCTGAATTAAAATGCGGCCAAGCACTACAACAATACCAGCAACAGGAAGGCCAAAAGAGAATATCAAGAAAAGCTTCGATGTCGTTATGAATGATTGTCGAGTCTATTTACGTGAGATTGTTGAGATGCTAAACATATTATATGAACGTATTTTCAACATATTGCATGAAAATTTGCATATTGAAAAGCTATCGGCAAGATGAATGCCGCGTTTGCTCAGTGTCGAACAAAAACGACATGATAAAGCGTAATCCTGTAGATGAAACATGGGTCCACCGCGACACACCTGAAGTCAAAAATCCTTCGAAATAATGGGTGGAAGTTAGTGAAAATGCGCAAAAGAAGCCGAAAACAGTGAAATCGATTGGCAGGAATATGTCCACTGTATTTTGGGATGCGCACGGAAAATTTCTCATCGATTATCTTGAAAAAGGATCTACAATCACAGGAGTGTATTATTAGATCAATAGATTGATGCAACTAAATACAATATACCACATTTAAAGAAGAAAAAAGTGCTCTTTCTCCAAGTCAATGCACCGGCTCATATATACGATGCTCAAATTACGTGAAATACACCTCGAATTGGCTGATCATCCACCTTATAGTCTAGATTTAGCATGGAAGAAGATTCATCCCAATCAAGAAGTGATCGGTGAACCTAACGCGAATTTTGAGGGTTGGGAATCGTATTATTCAGATGGTATAAAAAAGTAGGTAAGTATATCGTCTTACTAAGTGTATTGAGCTAAAAGGAGATTGTAGGGATAAATAAGTAGTTTTCGCAAAAAACTTTTTCCTTAGGTAACTTTAATATCAAACCGTCCTCGTAAGTTTAATTAACACAATTTTATTAAAAAAAAAAAAAAATTTGTGACTTTTTAAGTAATTTTTCCACAAATTTGTATTTCACTGCAATACAACGCATAAAAATTTATGTTTGTACAGAAATGCTTCTTCCACTTGCTTCATTTTAATACAAACAATATATTTTATTCTCAATTTTCTTCCACAAACATTGCAACCAAGATAAGTTACGCTGGCACCACGAACATGTTACAGACATTTGATTTAAATTTAGCGCTTGGTCTTAGAGGTGGATGGTTCTTTTTATGAGTTTCAAATTGAAGGTTCACTTGCGTTGGTGGCAAAAGTGGTTATTTTATTTGCATGTTGCTTCTGTTTTGGCTGTCTACAAATTTTTCGGTTTTCTGGCATTAAAATTTCTTGCTTTTAATGTTTAAGGCGTGTCACGTTTAACACTATACGCTTTACACTTTAATGCGTTCGAATATTTTCTAGATGGTGCTCAACAAATTATAAATTGCTTAAAATAAAATAATGCTCTCCATTTATTAAGTGAACAGTTTATTAAAATATTTTTTAAAAGAATTATTATATTTTATTCTATATTAATAAACAAATTATTAATACCAAAAAAAAGGACTACAAGATAAGTCGAAGCTTTAATTTCCAACTCTTTCAAGAACTAGTGTGGCTTTACTACACAGTGTTCTAACCATCGAGTAAATACAATGAATCTAGAAACGTTCTCATATATGATATACTGCCATGTATGAGTACCAATATGATTAATTCCCTTTTAGTTATAAGCTCCGCATTGGGCTTAACCACGTCTCACCACGATTCGGGCTTAAACTACAACCACTCCTTAAGGTCCCATCATAACGCGGTAGAAACAAAGTATCTTCTCGAGATACGAGAATTAAATATCCGGTCACACTTAGTAGCCCAAGAATTACTACCCCAAATGACGCGGAGGAATGATGTCTTAAACAACAAAACAATAAAAAACCTACAACTATACAAACAACCGGGTAAAACAAGCAAACCTGAATAATAGCAAAAACAGCAGCAAAACTCGCAACACAAGTGAGTTCGAAACACAAGAAAGAAAACACAACACAAACATTCAACAAACAGTCATCTTCAAGGGTGATTCGTTGGCTACATAGTAACATCAACAGATCCCAAACAAAAACTAAGTCCACTCTCAGAGGCGTCTTCAGAGCAGAACAGTCGGCTATAGAGAGTCTACGGTTGCGCCCAATAGAAAAAATGACAGCTAGAAACATCCAACGCCATGGAAAGCACAGTGTGTGGGAAATACACAATATGTCATGCTGGGTTGTCTGCGCTAGAACTTCAGCTACAACAGCAACCAAACTCACCGAGAAGGATGCAAGCACACGAACTTACAATTCAACTAGCAACTAATCCAAGTATAACAATTGTGAAAACGTTGCTCTACCTACCTTGGTTTTCTCCTATATCCGCATCCATAGCCACATATCCCACCGTTCGCCAATACCCCACTAAACTTCAAACTATTGCCCATTTCTACAGTGCTTCCATACGCTCTCAGCCTCTAGTATCATCACAGAAATGATAATTGACAAGAATATGCCGCCAGTCCTCAGGACTCTCTCCTTAACTACACAACGAAGTTTCGGACAGACTTCTTTGAACATTGTGGGAGCTGTGAGCCCACGATAAGGCCGAAGCCAAATATAGATTGTTCTACGACAGAATCTACTTTGCAAGTTAGTGTGTTACTTGTCCCTTACTACTATTCCTCCATTGTACTCGCCAGATAGATAGAATACGTTACCAAAATAGTATTTTGCTCTTAGTGGGTTTCCCATCAACCAAAAAATCCTGAGCCTAAACTAATGTGAATGAAGTGGTACCCCGTTCTTAAGCCTGAAAGCGATTGCATGAGAAATTGCCTTTAAATCCAGGACATCCACCCACAGCAAGATCTGCAGGGCATCCATGGACATGGCATACATGCAAGCATTACAATCTTTTGGCAAGCCATAACATTGTTACTGCCAACAAGAGACGTACTTTCCTTGTACCACATTTGTATTATAAGTTGTGGCTGAAACACACCGCCCTCCCTATATAGTATGAATAGTAAGCCTACTGAGGCGCTAATTACTTTTAAGGTTGCGCTTAACTTTGCCTACTACGGCAGTCAGCTTGTTGCTCACATTAGAGAACTAATATTTTTCCTAGGTATCCGTTGCACACCGGACACTAACGCTGTCAGAGCTAATGAGTGGTGGCTGGGTATGCGATAACTTCTACTTCAGCAGCATTTTAATTTTCTTCTCTACAGTCACCTCCACACCCACACTTAAATCCCACTTACACACAACACACATAGCCCCCTTGCTCTTTCTTTCCAGACTAGTATGGGACTATCCTTCAAACAAGATTAGCAGGCCATTTGCAAATGCACACAATTTGTAGTCTGCTGAAAAAAAATTTACATGCTGCTCCATATAAATAGATCATGGATAGAACCCTGTGGACAGCTACGTACAACATCTCCTTAGACTACACAAGTTTACTACACAAGCTTTCCTGCTGCTGACATAAATTTACCATAAGCGAGCTTCGGACAGCCTACACTATACAGTCTATTGACAACCGTTCTGCACAAGAAGTTGTTGGACGCACCTTTAAAGTTAATCAAATATCCAGAATACAATTTAACAACAAGAGATCAAGCAGTGCTACTTTCATGTACTCCATTCCTATAGCAGCTATTAACTTATCATCACCACCTGCCTTATCTGACGATAATTAATTTCACGCGGTGAACTACCATCCCATATCGCTGATAAGGCTCTTAAAGGGCTCAACTTTTTGTCATACGATTGTGACCATATAAACAAACACCTTGCACAAGATCTCGAGCCTGCTACTCCAACCTGTATATAATTCTCTAGACAGTCAATAGAAGACCAGGCTCCAAGAGTTGGTGGCCCTTTAATTCCAATCCTGTAATTCAATATTCCTTTAACAAGGTTAGGTTAGGTAAGATTAAGTAGGCAGGTCGCTAGGGTCTCCAAAAAGTAGCTTAGATCCTCCACCTCACTTGGGTCCTGAAATCGTTCCCTTTGTGTTAGCCTGAAAAGTGTAGGAATACAGGTGAAGCCATTAACTTCTCCATCCATTAGAAACCCAATCCAATTTACAAACAATTAATTAATAGTAATTATTAGTTTTTTGCGCGATTTACATGATTTGTCTACTAATACTATTATGCAGCCGTTTACCAGGATCCAACCATTTGGGCAAGCCCTTGAGACTTTAATAATAATGTGTGGCAAGTCACTTTAAATCAACGAAGCCAAAGTATACGAGGGCGGATTGATGTTGAAGCTACATAATGCTAGATGATAGCATAAACACAACATTTTTTTTGAGAAATTGCTGTCTGTTAAACGTCAGCTGTTAAAACATTAACCAAATTCATCGATTAGTTTATTTGTTGTAATCGTTTGAACAACTTTTGTGTTTCTTGCAAAATGAAAAAAGTGAATTTCGTGCAGTGATTAAACACTATTATTTTAAAGAAAAAACGGCGAAAGAGACAAAAGGAAAGCTCAATAACTATTACTGTGCGTCTGCTCCGTCAGATTACATGGTAAAATATTGGATTGCTGAATATACACGTGGCCGAACAAGCGCTGCAACAATACCATCAACACGAAGGCCAAAAGAGGTGGTTGCTGAAAAAATATCAAGAAAAGCCACGATATGCTTATGAATGATAGCCGAGTCAAGTTACCTGAGATTGTTGAGATGGTAAACATATCATAAGAACGTGTTCAACATTTTGCATGAATATTTGCATATGAAAAAGCTATCGGCAAGATGGTTGCCACAGTTGCTCAGTGTCGAACAAAAATAAGTTCGACAGACCACTTCCCAGCGGTGTTTAGACATGATAAAGCGTAATCCTGTTGATTTTTGGCGTCGATTAATGACTGTTGGTGAAACGTGGGTCCACCACTACAAACCTGAAACCAAAGATCAATCGAAACAATGGGTGGAAGCTAGTGGAAGTGATGTGAAGAAGACGAAGACAGTTAAATCGGCTGGCAAGTTTATGGTCACTGTATTATGGGATGCACGCGAAATATTTCCCATCGATTATCCTTAAAAAGGATCCACAATCACAGGAAAGTATTATCGTGCCTTATTGGATCAATTAATTGGTGCAATCAAGAAAAAAAAAAACAACCACATTTAAAGCAAAGACAATACACCGGTTCATATAATATTAGATACGATGCTAAAATTGCGTGAAGTACACTTCAAATTGGTTGCTCATCCAACTTTTAGTTTAGATTTAGCTTCTAGCGACTTTTTCTTGTTTCCAAACTTGAAAAAATGGCTCGGGTGAAAATGTTTCCAAATTTGAAAAAATGACTCGGTCGAAAAAGATTCATCGGAAATGAAGAAGTGATTACCGAAACCAGAGCGTATTTTGAGGGCTTTCCAAAATCGTATTAATTATTCAGATGGTACTCGTATTAACAAGTAGGAATATCGTCTTACTGAGTGTATTGAGCTAAGAGGTGTCTAAGTTGAGAAGTAAATACTTCTTGAAAAACAATTTCCTACTTTGGTAGCTTCATATCAATTCGTCCCCGTAAACGCTTTCACACCACATCAGACTAGAAAGTAAAAAATATATTTAGTTTAAAACAACTTCGATATCGAACTGAAGTAAGTAATAATATTAGGTTAGGTTTAACAGGCTGCCAGCTATTGAAAAGCGAGCCCGTGTAGGTCAAATCTGGTCCCGTTGCGTTGCCCCTGTATGATATATATCTCAACAGGTCTTCATATTACAAGTTTAGAACCAAGCCGAGGAAAGGCGTGGTTCTAAACCAAAAAGGAACCCATTTGACTTGAACTTTCCAACATTATAACAGACAAGAAACACGCCTGCAGGCAACTTATACCACACGCGAAGCATACGGCTGAGTGCGTGATACGATTCCCCGGGCAATCGACCACATATGGATGAGCTCTGGACGATGCACGCGTGGAACGTAAAAATGTGCGAGTTTCGGGAACAAGATCCTTAATCTCGTCAGAGCAAAATCCATTGTAGTAACGATAAAACAGAGTAACGCACCCCACGCTGCGTCGATGCTCCAGTGAGTCAACCGAGTTGGATACCTACTGTCACCGATAGCTTCTTCGCCCTCTCCTGCACACGGTCGAGTATCACCAAAATAGACCGACCCAAACATGAGAGTTGTTTTCCATTTTCGGTTGGATGTAGGTAGCATAAACAGTAAGGAGATCAGATGGAGTGAAGTACTTCTTACACTGTTTCAAAAACCCGAGACACTTGAATGCTTCTTTAAAGACATGGAAAATGTGTTCAGTCCAGCGAACGTCACACTCAATATTTATACCATCCATCAATGAAGCAGCATTTGCGGTCGTTTGTTTGTGTGTTAATAAACAATATTGGGTCTTATGAGCGTTAAAGACGAACCTGTTTTTACGACCCCATTCGAGATTAATAGCAGGTCACTTATATAAGAAAGACTTGGACATCGACAGAGGAAGTGCTCAACACTCACGTTTAACACTATACGCTTTACACTTTAATGCGTTCGAATATTTTCTAGATGGTGCTCAACAAATTATAAATTGCTTAAAATAAAATAATGCTCTCCATTTATTAAGTGAACAGTTTATTAAAATATTTTTTAAAAGAATTATTATATTTTATTCTATATTAATAAACAAATTATTAATACCAAAAAAAAGGACTACAAGATAAGTCGAAGCTTTAATTTCCAACTCTTTCAAGAACTAGTGTGGCTTTACTACACAGTGTTCTAACCATCGAGTAAATACAATGAATCTAGAAACGTTCTCATATATGATATACTGCCATGTATGAGTACCAATATGATTAATTCCCTTTTAGTTATAAGCTCCGCATTGGGCTTAACCACGTCTCACCACGATTCGGGCTTAAACTACAACCACTCCTTAAGGTCCCATCATAACGCGGTAGAAACAAAGTATCTTCTCGAGATACGAGAATTAAATATCCGGTCACACTTAGTAGCCCAAGAATTACTACCCCAAATGACGCGGAGGAATGATGTCTTAAACAACAAAACAATAAAAAACCTACAACTATACAAACAACCGGGTAAAACAAGCAAACCTGAATAATAGCAAAAACAGCAGCAAAACTCGCAACACAAGTGAGTTCGAAACACAAGAAAGAAAACACAACACAAACATTCAACAAACAGTCATCTTCAAGGGTGATTCGTTGGCTACATAGTAACATCAACAGATCCCAAACAAAAACTAAGTCCACTCTCAGAGGCGTCTTCAGAGCAGAACAGTCGGCTATAGAGAGTCTACGGTTGCGCCCAATAGAAAAAATGACAGCTAGAAACATCCAACGCCATGGAAAGCACAGTGTGTGGGAAATACACAATATGTCATGCTGGGTTGTCTGCGCTAGAACTTCAGCTACAACAGCAACCAAACTCACCGAGAAGGATGCAAGCACACGAACTTACAATTCAACTAGCAACTAATCCAAGTATAACAATTGTGAAAACGTTGCTCTACCTACCTTGGTTTTCTCCTATATCCGCATCCATAGCCACATATCCCACCGTTCGCCAATACCCCACTAAACTTCAAACTATTGCCCATTTCTACAGTGCTTCCATACGCTCTCAGCCTCTAGTATCATCACAGAAATGATAATTGACAAGAATATGCCGCCAGTCCTCAGGACTCTCTCCTTAACTACACAACGAAGTTTCGGACAGACTTCTTTGAACATTGTGGGAGCTGTGAGCCCACGATAAGGCCGAAGCCAAATATAGATTGTTCTACGACAGAATCTACTTTGCAAGTTAGTGTGTTACTTGTCCCTTACTACTATTCCTCCATTGTACTCGCCAGATAGATAGAATACGTTACCAAAATAGTATTTTGCTCTTAGTGGGTTTCCCATCAACCAAAAAATCCTGAGCCTAAACTAATGTGAATGAAGTGGTACCCCGTTCTTAAGCCTGAAAGCGATTGCATGAGAAATTGCCTTTAAATCCAGGACATCCACCCACAGCAAGATCTGCAGGGCATCCATGGACATGGCATACATGCAAGCATTACAATCTTTTGGCAAGCCATAACATTGTTACTGCCAACAAGAGACGTACTTTCCTTGTACCACATTTGTATTATAAGTTGTGGCTGAAACACACCGCCCTCCCTATATAGTATGAATAGTAAGCCTACTGAGGCGCTAATTACTTTTAAGGTTGCGCTTAACTTTGCCTACTACGGCAGTCAGCTTGTTGCTCACATTAGAGAACTAATATTTTTCCTAGGTATCCGTTGCACACCGGACACTAACGCTGTCAGAGCTAATGAGTGGTGGCTGGGTATGCGATAACTTCTACTTCAGCAGCATTTTAATTTTCTTCTCTACAGTCACCTCCACACCCACACTTAAATCCCACTTACACACAACACACATAGCCCCCTTGCTCTTTCTTTCCAGACTAGTATGGGACTATCCTTCAAACAAGATTAGCAGGCCATTTGCAAATGCACACAATTTGTAGTCTGCTGCAAAAAAATTTACATGCTGCTCCATATAAATAGATCATGGATAGAACCCTGTGGACAGCTACGTACAACATCTCCTTAGACTACACAAGTTTACTACACAAGCTTTCCTGCTGCTGACATAAATTTACCATAAGCGAGCTTCGGACAGCCTACACTATACAGTCTATTGACAACCGTTCTGCACAAGAAGTTGTTGGACGCACCTTTAAAGTTAATCAAATATCCAGAATACAATTTAACAACAAGAGATCAAGCAGTGCTACTTTCATGTACTCCATTCCTATAGCAGCTATTAACTTATCATCACCACCTGCCTTATCTGACGATAATTAATTTCACGCGGTGAACTACCATCCCATATCGCTGATAAGGCTCTTAAAGGGCTCAACTTTTTGTCATACGATTGTGACCATATAAACAAACACCTTGCACAAGATCTCGAGCCTGCTACTCCAACCTGTATATAATTCTCTAGACAGTCAATAGAAGACCAGGCTCCAAGAGTTGGTGGCCCTTTAATTCCAATCCTGTAATTCAATATTCCTTTAACAAGGTTAGGTTAGGTAAGATTAAGTAGGCAGGTCGCTAGGGTCTCCAAAAAGTAGCTTAGATCCTCCACCTCACTTGGGTCCTGAAATCGTTCCCTTTGTGTTAGCCTGAAAAGTGTAGGAATACAGGTGAAGCCATTAACTTCTCCATCCATTAGAAACCCAATCCAATTTACAAACAATTAATTAATAGTAATTATTAGTTTTTTGCGCGATTTACATGATTTGTCTACTAATACTATTATGCAGCCGTTTACCAGGATCCAACCATTTGGGCAAGCCCTTGAGACTTTAATAATAATGTGTGGCAAGTCACTTTAAATCAACGAAGCCAAAGTATACGAGGGCGGATTGATGTTGAAGCTACATAATGCTAGATGATAGCATAAACACAACATTTTTTTTGAGAAATTGCTGTCTGTTAAACGTCAGCTGTTAAAACATTAACCAAATTCATCGATTAGTTTATTTGTTGTAATCGTTTGAACAACTTTTGTGTTTCTTGCAAAATGAAAAAAGTGAATTTCGTGCAGTGATTAAACACTATTATTTTAAAGAAAAAACGGCGAAAGAGACAAAAGGAAAGCTCAATAACTATTACTGTGCGTCTGCTCCGTCAGATTACATGGTAAAATATTGGATTGCTGAATATACACGTGGCCGAACAAGCGCTGCAACAATACCATCAACACGAAGGCCAAAAGAGGTGGTTGCTGAAAAAATATCAAGAAAAGCCACGATATGCTTATGAATGATAGCCGAGTCAAGTTACCTGAGATTGTTGAGATGGTAAACATATCATAAGAACGTGTTCAACATTTTGCATGAATATTTGCATATGAAAAAGCTATCGGCAAGATGGTTGCCACAGTTGCTCAGTGTCGAACAAAAATAAGTTCGACAGACCACTTCCCAGCGGTGTTTAGACATGATAAAGCGTAATCCTGTTGATTTTTGGCGTCGATTAATGACTGTTGGTGAAACGTGGGTCCACCACTACAAACCTGAAACCAAAGATCAATCGAAACAATGGGTGGAAGCTAGTGGAAGTGATGTGAAGAAGACGAAGACAGTTAAATCGGCTGGCAAGTTTATGGTCACTGTATTATGGGATGCACGCGAAATATTTCCCATCGATTATCCTTAAAAAGGATCCACAATCACAGGAAAGTATTATCGTGCCTTATTGGATCAATTAATTGGTGCAATCAAGAAAAAAAAAAACAACCACATTTAAAGCAAAGACAATACACCGGTTCATATAATATTAGATACGATGCTAAAATTGCGTGAAGTACACTTCAAATTGGTTGCTCATCCAACTTTTAGTTTAGATTTAGCTTCTAGCGACTTTTTCTTGTTTCCAAACTTGAAAAAATGGCTCGGGTGAAAATGTTTCCAAATTTGAAAAAATGACTCGGTCGAAAAAGATTCATCGGAAATGAAGAAGTGATTACCGAAACCAGAGCGTATTTTGAGGGCTTTCCAAAATCGTATTAATTATTCAGATGGTACTCGTATTAACAAGTAGGAATATCGTCTTACTGAGTGTATTGAGCTAAGAGGTGTCTAAGTTGAGAAGTAAATACTTCTTGAAAAACAATTTCCTACTTTGGTAGCTTCATATCAATTCGTCCCCGTAAACGCTTTCACACCACATCAGACTAGAAAGTAAAAAATATATTTAGTTTAAAACAACTTCGATATCGAACTGAAGTAAGTAATAATATTAGGTTAGGTTTAACAGGCTGCCAGCTATTGAAAAGCGAGCCCGTGTAGGTCAAATCTGGTCCCGTTGCGTTGCCCCTGTATGATATATATCTCAACAGGTCTTCATATTACAAGTTTAGAACCAAGCCGAGGAAAGGCGTGGTTCTAAACCAAAAAGGAACCCATTTGACTTGAACTTTCCAACATTATAACAGACAAGAAACACGCCTGCAGGCAACTTATACCACACGCGAAGCATACGGCTGAGTGCGTGATACGATTCCCCGGGCAATCGACCACATATGGATGAGCTCTGGACGATGCACGCGTGGAACGTAAAAATGTGCGAGTTTCGGGAACAAGATCCTTAATCTCGTCAGAGCAAAATCCATTGTAGTAACGATAAAACAGAGTAACGCACCCCACGCTGCGTCGATGCTCCAGTGAGTCAACCGAGTTGGATACCTACTGTCACCGATAGCTTCTTCGCCCTCTCCTGCACACGGTCGAGTATCACCAAAATAGACCGACCCAAACATGAGAGTTGTTTTCCATTTTCGGTTGGATGTAGGTAGCATAAACAGTAAGGAGATCAGATGGAGTGAAGTACTTCTTACACTGTTTCAAAAACCCGAGACACTTGAATGCTTCTTTAAAGACATGGAAAATGTGTTCAGTCCAGCGAACGTCACACTCAATATTTATACCATCCATCAATGAAGCAGCATTTGCGGTCGTTTGTTTGTGTGTTAATAAACAATATTGGGTCTTATGAGCGTTAAAGACGAACCTGTTTTTACGACCCCATTCGAGATTAATAGCAGGTCACTTATATAAGAAAGACTTGGACATCGACAGAGGAAGTGCTCAACACTCCCTTCTGCAGCTTCTACAGACGTCAATAAATGTAAGATTTGACCTTCTCGCCTACGTCCCTACGTGGCAATGTCTGGTCAGGATCTCTACAGCAGAACGCAACCTCCATCGGGGCATCCCTCTAAGGTTGATAGCCCTCCTGTTATCATATCAGGGCTATGTCAGCCTTGATATTCGACAGCTGGCCTCACTTGACCATCTGTGTTGAGCGGTCTCAAAAAGTTGCCGCTGTACTTGTTTCTTACAGCTCTTAAGCGGGATTCCAACGATCTCATCTATATCTCTATCTTGCAGATGGACACCGGCCTCTGCCAGTTCATCTGCTACAAGATTTCCGGGCAGTTCACTTTACCCTCGTATCCAGAAAAGTTCCTGGTTCGACTATCTCCCTATCTCGTGTAGAGATAACCGGCATTCCTGAACCAACCTGCATGTTGTATGGAGGCCAGCTAGTGCACACAACTCAGCCTTACCATCAGTTCGAAAAATCCTCCCCGTATATCGTGTAATACCATAACCAGTTAGCTGCCCTCAGTATGGCTGTGACTTCCACCTGCACTACGCTACACTCATCTTGCAGCCTGAAAAGTAGTAATAGTAATATATATACGAAAAATATCTTACCTTTCCTGTTTTCAAACTGGAAAAAATGGCTCTCAAACGAAGAAATTCACGAGTATTTTGAGGTTCCCAAAATCGTGCTATTCAGATGGTATAAAAATGTTGGAATATCGTCTTACTAAGTGTATTGAGCTAAGAGGAAACTATATTGAGAAATAAATGGTTTTTGAAAAACGGTATTTTTCCCAATTTGGTAGCTTCAATATCAGTCCGCCCTCATATTTATCAGGTATTGCCTCAGCATAAGGCATTGCATAGTTTAGGGCGTCTTAATGTTGAATATTTTGAATCCGAAACGTGTTGGAATCTCTGCTTTCAAAGTCTTTGATTAACCATTTTCTTAAGGGCAACAGGAAATCATTTCAAGTATTTCATTATATAAAACATTCCAAGGAAAATTCCAGAACAATACTGTTTTTGTTGAAGGAAAAGCAAAAAAAAAAAACAAGCAAACAAACAAATGTAAACCGTTTCATTTGAAAGCAGCAACAAGCAGCAAGTTGTCTTACATTCCCCTACACTCATTGCGTTGCTTATCTTCTTTTTTTCTGTATGTTTTATTTCTTTCATCTTATTATTGTTTTCTTGATTCTGTGCAGTAATTAAAAAACAATTTTCTCTCGGCTTCCACTATTGTTATTATTATTATCAGCAACAATATCTGCATTTTCAGTTTAGTGGTGTGTTTAGTTTGATCTATTTCAAGGAAGCTGATGAAGTTTTGCAGCTCTTAAGACACAACTAAATGAAAGCATTTGTAGCAGGTTCTTGTTTGTGATTTAAAAGTTTGAGGAGGAAACAAATACAACAGTGTACTGTAGCAAAAAGTAATTTAATTGCCCCTCAGACTTTTGTTAACAGGAACCAAATTTTTATGGTTTTCGTATCATATTTTTGGTGGAGAAAAAAATTTTAAAATGTGAAGCTTTTATTGCAAAAGTTGTTAAATTTGTTTGCCATTAAGCTTATTTTTTTCAGCGACGTTATATTGAAGCGTAATTGAAATAAAAAGTAAATAAATAAATCAGCTCAAGTCCAGCTGTGAAATAAATTCAATAAGTTTTTGTAGGAAATTTTTTATGTGTTTGTTTATTTGCTCTTACATATTAATAAAGCAATATTTAAATTTTTATTACAGATTTTTTTTTATGAATTTTAATAAAATTTTCACGCAAAAACCTGCCAAACAACTAACAAGGAAAAAAACTTTTTAACAGCTGTCAGAAGTTGCTTAAACTACTTTCGGGATTTATTTCAATGTGTTAATTTTAAAAACAAAAAACACTAATATCTTAGGGCTTAGTGAATGGACTTTTTTTTTTAATAAAAAAACCATATTAAACATGTGGAAGTTTTATAAACAGTAGTGAAAGAGATTTACTTCAGCGCCTGCCTTGCGGCCTAATCTAATGGCGGACCAATTCCACGGAGTGAATTATTCACGATTCACCAGCGCCCTCATATGGCTTATCAGGCTCACACAGGTAGAAATTCTTGCCATATGATTGCGGTCATATGAGCAACTTCTTGTTGAGGAGTTCGGGCCTTCTAATCCCTTCTGTATGAAATTTGCGAGCAATCAATGCACTGAAAAATTTTGTTCAGAAATTATCTGAATTTCGACATTACTTTTATGACTTTTTTCATTATTTTTCAGCCATTATAACTTTTCATAGAAATAATGAAACAAATTCCATTATATTATTTTAATGAAAACCTTCATAAAAGTAATAAAACATTTTAATAAGAAACATAATTTATTTTCATTAAAATATGACGTATCATATGATTAGTGAAATAATTTCTCTAGATCAAAGAATCAATTTCATAAAGCACATGAAAACTGTAAATTAAATTAATGAAAAAGTAACATTTATTTAATGAAATAACTTCTTTGTACTAATGTAATATATTCAATAAAAATGTGAAACTCCTTCATAAGGTCAATGAAGTTATTTCATTTATCTAATTTTATTATTCATTGAGCACCTTTAAAATTTACATTAAATCAATGAAATAGTTACATTTGTTTAATGAAATAATATCATAACACACATTAATAAAATATGTTCACAAATGTACGTAATAAGATCAATGGAATTATTTCATTTATTCATTGATACTTTATTTCGTTACACCTTCCTTGCTTTTGTGAAATTGTACCTAATTATGATAAAAGAAAATGTTGAACAAGTATTCACCAAATAAAACAGATTTTATTAATTCAAATGACTTCAATACACTGGTATTTAAATTTTTTAAACTATTATTATGCTGATTTGAGTACATGCACATATGTTCATACATACCCAAGTTCGGTAGCCAGAAATTTATTTGTCATTGATCTAATGAATTCTATTTCAATTGAATTATGAAACTCATAAAACTTACATTTTAATAAAAAAAAACTTTACATTTCTTAAACTGTAGCTTAAGAATAATAAATGCCCATTAATATATCTTACCAAAATTCAAAGAATTTAAAAAAAAAAATTAAATTTTGTTGTAGTCATACATCCAATGATTTTTTTAATGAAACTATGAAACTTAATGAAATCATTCTGATGAAACTATTTCATAATATATATGAAGTTTCATGCATATTGTGAAAAATTTTCATTGGATTAATGAAACAGTTTCATTAAATATATGACGCATAATTCTTTCAGTGTGCAAAACAAGCCTTAATAATTTGGTAGGCCGAAGTCCACTCAGAACATCAGCCCTTAAACCAGCTCACCCGTCAACTATCACCACTGGTTCCTTACATTACAGGTATCTGTTGTAAAGGCAACATATCTTCGGGCGGTTGTTAATCCCCGAAAAAAGTCACACACCAAACAATTATCAAGGATACTAACACCCCTTTCCCGCGTTTTAGGTTTCAATTACAGCCAGAACTTTTCAGCCAAGGTTGAGCTGCAAGCAGATCCACTCAGGGGCATGCTGATCTCCATCCTGCCAATTTATATCCATGGTAAGGGTTTCGGGATTTATTTGCTGCAACAAATGAGAGACTCTTGCCCCTCTCTACCCAAAAAACAGAATGCCCTGGTTTGGCATACGTCAAGGCAAAACCTGTTCACCGGGAGGTGGGCTTATACACAAGTAACAAACAGCCAAAATTTTAACTTAGTTATAACATAACATGTAGAAGTAGTGGGACGAAGAAGTGGAAAAGTGTTGAACATTTATGCTGCTGTAGTCAGGCACTTTCTGACCAGTTATAACTTTTCTGCCAGAAACTCCTCCGAGGAGCTTTTGCCTTTCTGTATGCCTAACAAGGACACACTGCATAGAGAGGTAGGTGTTCCTCATATATTGTAGCATGATTTACTCGTATGTTGTGCTGGACTTCGCAAACGTTTATCAAGCGCAGAATGGGGATCGGCACAACCCCAGCGAAGTTTTGGTTGCAGACCATCACGGTGATGAACATGGTTAACCATCATCATCTTGGCTCCAACGTTCTGACTGTAGTTGCTTGCCACAGATACCTGTAACCAGCTGTGATAGTTAGACGGATGAATTAGTTGGTTAAGTGGTGATGCTCTTAATGGATTTCAGCCTTGTGCTTTTTTGAGTATCTGAGAAATTACATACGGGAGGAATTAAAATACCCATGCTCCTCAGCAAAGCCTGAACCTTATGGACAAAAATGAATCGTGAATAATTCACCCCATGGAGCGGTCCCCCAGAATATAAAGCCGTTAAGGCAGGTGCTGATGTAAATCAAGGTGACTGTTCTGCCACAACATTATCAAATGAGAGATTTATCTTCCGTACAGCGACTTCTGTAAGTTCTACGAAAACGAGGAGAATATTAAGTTCGTCATTTGTCGTTGTGCGGTTTTTTTTTTGTTGTAGACTCTCCTTAGTGTCCATTAAATCTTCCGTACTATTCCTTCTGCGATCATGAAGAAGACAGTGTTGAGCACTTCCTCTGTAGTTGTCAGGCTCTGTGTTATATAAAGCCTTTGTATTGTGGCTCAAGCCTAATCAAGCACTGCTTGATTAAGCAAAGATATCGGAATCCATTGTCGGCGTATAGAACTCAGTTTATTAGATGTTCAGGTTGTTCGTTCAGATCGAAACCGGTGAGTAATATGTGGATTTGTTAGATATATATCAAACTCAGTTTACACAAGGATATTAGATTGGGCCCAATTAAATTAGCTTTATGAATAGCTAGCAGACTATTCAACCTAACCTAACATAGATATCCAGAACATCAAAATGTGTTTAAAAAAATTAATATGCCTACCAACTCTTAGCAGCGCACAGTTTCTCATTATTCAAAAATCCGTAGCAAAAATCAAAAAATTGTCAAACGACTTCCGTAAAATTAACGATAACATTCGATGCGAAACCCTTTGGAGATCCAGGAGACAAATTCCGTAATGACGAATTTTTATATGTCCAGCAGTTTTAGTGCTCACTTTTAATTTTTGTGTCCGCAATGGTCAGAATGAATAATTTTGACAGTTACAGTGAACACTTATGAAAAATTTTTTCACTCAAAACTCCGCGGGGAGTTTTGATTATTGTAAAATAATTTGAAGTTGAAAAAATAAACAAAAGTATTATGGAAATTAAAATTTCCATTAGATAACTTGCGTGGCAGCAGATTTGAGCATTCAGCTCATAATTATGCCTTTTTTTTATCTGGGACCAGTACTTAGGGGATGATCCCTACATATGCAGCGCATTGTACTGGAACTAGGAAAATAGGGAATGATGAGGAGGAAAGAGGGAGTAGTCTTCGCGAAATGTTAACGATAACAACACGAAAGACTGAAACAAACTCTATTGCAGCATTTAAAATGTTGGAATTAAATTAGTTAAAACTGATCAGTGCCCAGTGTATATACCTTCGATACTGCTCAGATTAGCAAAATGTAGTCCAACACATTCAGCACAATAAAATTCTTTGATTCTTACGGAATCACTATTTATTGAAAAGTGAACACTATGCCTGTCGGTGAATTTTACATTGAGTGTTCACTGGTAAAAAAAACATCGTTGCGGAATCTGGCCCCAGGATTCAAAAACATTTGAAAATATAATGAAAACTTTGGACTGCATGGCCCCTCAAAGTATGCACTATTTTAGCATTTGGGAAAAAACTTAAATAATGGGAAAAATTATGAAACTTTGAGTCTATTTGCAGAAAATCTCTTTGAGATATAAATCTTTTTTTTGACAATTTTCGCTAGGACGTTTTCGTTTCTAACGGGAACGGGGTTTCTAATACTCTATACTGAACACATTTTTCACCTTTGATGGAATGGAACTAAAAAAGTTAAGAGTTTTTTTTAATAGATTTATTTACGGAAGATTCACTAATCTTCGGTCTAGTTAACACAATTCAAACTGGCTGCCCCTACCTGCCACCTCAATGTCTATGACAAAAAAACCGCATAAATTTTGAAAAAAAAATTTATATATTTTTTCAAATAAAAACTTATAAATAGCTTTGTTTTCTATGTTTCCCAGCTATCTATATGTCGACATTTCATTTTTAAATTCTCAACAATTTATTTAGATTGTTAGGATATAAAGTTGAATGTTTGAGAATATCTTTCAAAAATTTCCAATGTCTACTGATGTTTAGAGTAATTCATATGAAATGTCCACATATAGATAGCTGGGAAACATAGAAAACAAGCTATTTATAATTTTTCATTGGTATAAATGTTAGAAGCTAAAATAGCGAATAAAAACTCAATTGTTTATATTTTTTCTAGTTAATGTATTTTTTTGTTAGTATATATTTTTTTATAGAGCTACATAATTGCGAGTATTTTTTGCTATACACAGTTTTGCAAAAAATATAACATTCCAAGCAATATCCTTACAAAACTCAACTACTAGAACTATTTAGGGGCTTGAAATCCAAAAAAAAATTTCTTTCATCTCTTATAAGTAATTAATAGCGAAATAGGTCACGCATAAACTTTTTGTCTAGCATTGGCCGGACTTAAGGGAAAAGCACATTTTAATTTTTTAATTTAGTATTAAAATTTTAATATTTATTGTTAGTTCATTTTGTAGATTATATAAATAAAAAATGATTAAAACAAAAAAAAGGTCTTAAAAGAATGCATAATGTCGAATGTTCAAACTTTGTAGAACCATATTTTTATCAATATATGTAAATATAATTGGTTGGTCGAAAAGAAATAGGATCGATCATTCGTGGTATCTGATGTAAGAAAAATACTTAGTGTCCTGTTAGCTAAAGTCCCTGAATAGTAAGTTTGTTATATGTATACTCGTATAGGAATATTGCTGACTATCAATATTAATTTGAAGGAATAAGTAATATCTAAAAAAAAAACACTTTAACTAGCGATTGTTTAATAACTTTGCATGTACACAATAACTCAAGTTTTTGTTATGAAATAGACTTACAATTCATTCTAGAATATTTTTCTGACTTCGACTGCTATATTTTGTAGCACTGTGTAATCACAGCAGCATGCATATAACATCATTTGCAAGCTTAAGGTTTCCTCTTTTAATATCTTTATAGTTTTTCTTTAATATTCCTATTAGTTCAGAAGATAAGATTTTTGCATAATAACCTCACTTATTAACATTAACAACCTCCTGAGGGTCTGTTGCTTGGACAACAGATACTGTAAGGCGGCGGTTGACGGGTGAGTTGGTTTAAGGGCTATTGCATACAGGAGGGAGTAGAAGGACCGAACTCCTCAAAAAGACGTTGCTCATATGGCTAAAAACTTTTGGCAAAAATTGCTACCTGTGTCAGCCTAGTAAGCCACACTTGGACGCTGGTGAATCGTGAATAATTCACTCTGTGGAATTGGTCCATCATCTGGTGAGGCCGTAAAGGCAGGTGCTGATGTAAATCTTTTTCACTACACTCATACAAAACCTGTCATAACTATGATGAATTTAAACATCAATGCAATGCAAATGTCATCATTTTTTAACCCCATGACACTTGTCATCGCTGTGATGTCAACCATTACATCAGTTGCTCTAATTGTCAACAGCGGTAATTATGACAATAATATATTAAATATTTCATCAATGAAATGTCGCACTGACATCATGGGGATGCTTTATCGGAATACGATTGATGAGAGCATGTAATCAATGCGAGGAAACTCCAATACCCAGGATATTACTAAATGATGTCAATGTAATGACAAAACATCATCAGTAGAGTGGCGCACTAACATCAGACCAACTATAAATTGGATTGATTTGGAAGTCAATTTCATGACGACATCATCAACATTAACTTCCGGTTATAATTTCTGATTTCAAAAATATGTTCAAACACATAACTTTATATTTTACCATCTTAAAGAAATCAATGAGAATTAAAAATCTTCTGATAATACTTTTGATGACTTCCTGCCATCAATACAATGCCTGTGTGGCGTATTATCATATTTTAATTGTGTGTATGCTGTGTATGAGGCAATATTCGCTTTCTTTGCTTCGTAGTTCTTCTTTTTATTTTACTCTTTACGCTGTCATTATATTTAGGTAACTAACGTCGCATATGATGACTAAATGTCATTAATATGATGCATTTTTTTTCTACTTCTTAAAAATGAATTTAAATTTAAAAATAATAATTTTAACAACCTAATTCCTTGTCAACAATATATATATAAAATATTATAACGCTACGTAGGCTTTTTTTATAATCAATTTTGACAAATTAGATGTATTATACCTATTAATAAAATGTATCATTGAATTGATATCACCACAGTTGTAGTTAGCATCGATGATACTCAATATATGACAAAATTGTCTGATGACTTTTGTTGTTGAGATTGAAGTCAGTTTTTATTTTACTGATTACTATTTACATACTATTGATGTCACAATTCTGATGACCCGCCGCCATCAATATGAAGATGCTTTTTTCTATGAGTGTACTCACTTATTAACAGCAACTTCCATTTGATTGATGGCATGATTGAAGTGTATGTGAGATTGGTTTTAAGTTCAATTTACTTACGCATTTTCTTAACTATTTCCACGTTCGTAATTTTCAAATAAGAAGGATGACCTTTTTCCTATAAAAAATATATTTATATTTCTTTTAATTTAAAGACTTTAAACCCCTTCTTGCCTTGACTTCCCCGCTTTTAAAACAAATATTTTATAATATGGAAATAAAAATTGTTCTTCTGTGTGTTACCCTTTCTGTTTCGCAGAACTTATTTAAATTCATTGGCATTGCTTTCTTTTTTAGTTTTCAAATAAAGAAAATAACTAAATTTTATTGCTTTTAAATACAAATTTTCCATGTTATGGTTTCTGTTTTTCTTCTTGTGCTTCTGCTGATGCGAAGGATTTTTTGCTGGAAAATGTTTTCGTTCTTCGTTGTTGCAAGCAGCTGTTGAATTCCATTTAGAATGCTGTTGACGCAACTTTCATTTTCTATTTATTTCTTGCAACATGCAAGTAAAGTTTTCTTTTTCTTTTCATTTTTGGATTGCGTGTGCCATTACATTTGCTGATAATACAAATTTTCTTTATGTTGCATAATAAAGTTGAGCAGAAAAAAAGGGGAAATTTCTGTGGAAACATAACAGGAACGTTGTTTGCTGCTCGACACGGGGTATTGGAGTTAAAAGTTGTATTAGCAAAATCAAATAAAATAAAATTCTATGACACTCATATCAATAGAATAGTAAATTAAAATGGCTGTAGTGTCACGATTTAATGAGCAAAGGAACCCCAAAGCTTTTCTAATTTTTACTAAAGACACTGAACTGCTTTAAAGAGCTGAGCGAAGAGTTTATACTTTACAACGAGTAATAAAAGTATTATTGGCTTTAAGCAATTGATTGCCATAAACAACTTTTTCTTAAATGCTGGCAAAATAAAATATAAATTGTGAAAAGACAAGTCCAAACAGGTTTGAACAGAAACGAACATGTCTGATCTTGTTTAGAAATTAAGAGAACTTACTTTCGTGGTTTACAATAAAACACAATGCATCAGGATGCGGTTTATGCGAATGTAGTTCAATGGTTGGTTATAACTAGCTAGCCTAAGCTGGCAAGCTATATACTTAAACTTGCTTGCCCCACTGTGCACAAGGGTTTATACAAACTACAAGGTCTGATTAAAAAATAACCGTTATTTTCAAATTTCATGAGTTACGTATGTTCGATGTTCTCATCTATTTATATTATGTTGATACACATGTCTGTTATATATGTTGGCAATATCAGCCATTTTTGATCGGCAGTTTATTTTTGACAGATAAAAAGGTTAGTCGTATTTTGGAGTGCTCTTCGATTTTTACTATTCGATAAAAAGTTATAAATTACAAGCGCAAGAACATTTTAAATGTTTACTGGGGCATTTGGCGAGTCCACTATGACCAGAACATTAGTTCAATTGTAGTGTAACCGGTTTAAGGAAGGCCGAGAAGATGTCAACGACGATACTCGTCCTAATCGCCCGAGCACGTCAACAGCTGATGAAAACATTGCAGCAGTGAAGAAAAGGATTTTGGATAATCGTCAAATCACTATCAGAGACGTTGTTGATGGCGTTGGCATATCGTTCGGCTCATGCCAAGTAATTTTTTCGGATGGTTTTGGAATAAAACGTACGGCAGCGAAGAAATTGGTCAATTTTGAGCAAAGTCAATGTCGCATGGACATCGCTCAGGAGCTGTGGAAAATCGTCAATGAGGATCCAGATTTCCTCAAATAGGTCATAACTAGTAACAATGGCTATGACACTGAAACCTAATCCTAATCATCTCAGAAGAGCCAAGACCGAAGAAAGCACGTCAAGTTCGGTCAAATGTGGACGTTTTGCTCACTATTTTCTTCGGCTGCAATGGCGTAGTGCATCATGAATTCTTGCCACAAGGTCGAACGGTCAATAAGGAATACTGCCTTGAAGTTATGCGCTGTTTGCGTGAAGCAATTCGTCAGAAACGCACAGAATTGTGGAAAAAACAATCATGGATTTTTCACCATGATAACGCACCAGCTCGCACATCGATGCTGGTGCGTGAGTTTTTGGCAAAAACCGTTATTATGCCTTAACCACCGTATTCAGCGGGCTTGGCCCCCGCTGACTTTTTCCTCTTCCCAAAACTAAAGACACCGATGAAAGGAAAGCATTTAGCTACAATTGAGGAGATAAAAGAAAAATCGAAACAGGAGCTGTGGGCGATACGTGTATTAAATCTGAGGGAAATTATTTTGAAGGAGACAAGATAGTTATTGATGAATAAATACATATTTAAAAAAAAAACGGTTATTTTTTTATCAGACCTCGTATGCCAGAAAATTCATGTTTAGATTTTTCTTTTTAATTTTTTTTTTTTTAACTTTTGCCGAAAAATGTTCAACATTTTTAAGCCTTAAGATAAAAACTTGAAATTTGAATTCAAAACATTTGAACAAAAAAAATTTGTTGGATTTTTTTTGGGGTTTTCTGTGTAGAGGTTGAATTGAAGTCATGCCTTTTTTTGTAACTAAGTACACACTGCCTTTCCAGTGAAAATAATATAAAATATAAAAATAAGAAAAGCAGCCTAGAATTTTAATTCATTCAATGTGGAGCATCTCTGGGATCAAATAAGAAAAATAAAATGAAACAGAAAATTACTGAGGCAGCAGTAATGACAGTAAATAATATTAACCCATTTGGCTCTCCAGCACTCAATTAAGTACAGTTAAGCATGAGATAATAGTTTCAAAATGTTGAAAATTTTCGCGATTTTTTTTATATATCGACCATATATGTACATAGATTGGAAAATGTGGTAGAAAATTGCATGTATATATGAAAATTTCTGCGGTCCATAACTCGAAAACTAAGCGTTACCGACCATATTGTCATTTAACATTTTCTTATTATTTTTCAATATTCTATCACCCTATATACTTTTTATTTCATTTGCAGCTGCGTTGGTAAAGCAGATTTGTTCCAAAAATTTGTCTCAATCAAATAATGACCAAGCGAAAAGGCATGCAATACCCTTAATAAAAATATAAAAATACCCATTTGTTGCCCCAAAAAAGACACATTTATGTCCCTATTATTATTTACAAAGTTTGGTAAAAAAACATTGAAGTTAAATTTATGTCGTATTTCCACTTTATTGTGGTATCACCGTTTACAACTGTGTGTGGTTAACAGCAATGTAAAAAAATTACAACTGATTTCTAGAAAACCGTTTTAAAAATTGTCTTAAACTAATTAAATGATTTCGATCTTAGATCAATAGAAATACAACGAAGCATCAGAATCAAAAACTTGTGAAGAGAAGAATCTGGAAACAGCGGGAGGTAAGCCCCTATTTGGATGCGACAATTATTAAACGAAGAATTGTAGGCGAAAATTGCATTTGCACTAAGTAGCTCAAGTCCATGGTCTAAAATAGAGCACTAGTTGGGACAAAAATACAATAACCTTCTAGTGAATACACTTCAGGCGTCAACCATCGATGATAAAAGGCTGTTCTAATCTAAGATCCGGGAATTATTCTGCCTTTCCACCGCAAATGCAGTTCCGGCAACGGCAACGGAATAGGTAGCAAAGATTTTTCTTTCTCTCTTTTCTTTACCGTTGTCCGTATTTACTATATACATACGTATGTTCATTATTAAGTTCGTATGAAAAGTGCACCGGAGTAGGTAGCAGTATGTGTACACGTGTTTCTTTTATTGTCCGTGTTTCCTATATACATATGTTCAATATTAATTTCTTCTGAATGTACTTCATTACCTTGTGGTGTGAAAGGTGTTGAACTAAATTTTGATAATCTGCTTTAACTAATTTGATTCCAACATTTTAAATGCTGCAATAGAGTTTGTTTTAGTTTTTCGTGTTGTTATTGTTTAAGTTAAACCTTCACAAACACTGCTCCCTCTTTCCTACCTCATCATAACCTATTTTCCTAGTTCCAGTAAAATGCACTGCTTATGTGGGGTTCATCCCCTGAGTACTGGTCCAAGATAAAAAAAATATATATACCTAAACCGATTTCGACATGAAAACGTCGCGTAAGCGAACTTAGGAACTTTTTTGCTTACTTTTTTCTGGCAATAAAAGGTTACTTAAATACAAAAAATACAAATTTCCGATATCGGTTCATATTTACCCGAGATATAACTAAACTGATTTTTCATGAATATATCGCGTAAGCAAACTTAAACACTTTTTTGCGTAAAAGCTGTTCTGGTTGTTAAATAAGGTTACTAAAATACAGAACATGAAAGTTTCCGATACCGGTCCGTATACTCGTATATCCGAGATATAGCCCAAACTGATTTTTTTCATGAAAATGTCGCGTAAATGAACTTAATTTTTTTTTGCTTAAAATCAGTCCTGGTAATAAAAGGAAGTTACTCAAATACAGAAAATACAAATTTCTGATTTCGTTCCATATATACCCGATATCAGTCGTAAAGCAGCTCGGAGCTGCAGAACAGCTCTCGCGGCATCGTTATTATTTCTTAAGTGTGTCAGGCTTGTTGTTTTTGTTGTTCGGTCTTCGAGAGTTTTGCGTCTTACTCGCACTGGTTAACAGTTTGCCTCAATTAACTGTACAGTGTTGTGAGTCAGAACTCACTTCTTCCCCCAGCTAATAATATTTAAAACCAGCAACCATCAACTGCTGCCTGAATAAGAAATAAAAAGAATATTGGGGTCAGGCCCAATATTGCAAGGCAGCAAAAATGTGTTAAACAAAAGAAAGAACAGCAGTGCCAGCAAAAACTGCTACAACCCGGAAAGGGTATAAACTATAGCAATTGCTGACACGATGGAATATTGATGCGGGTCATGAATTCGGGCACACTCAGCTATAGCTCCAGGTTTGCGGCAGCAGCGATGACAGCAGTAGCATGTATAAAAGAAGAGGTAGAATTGAGTAGAATGAGCAGTAGTCATGGGCAGTCATTGGGAGTAGTCGTGGGTAGTAGAATAGTCAGTAGTCATGAGCAGTAGTCATGGGCAGTAGTAGAATGGGCAGTAGAATGGGGAGTAGAAGTGACAAGTAGCCAGTTAAGCTATTAACTAATTATAATATATCAATAAATTAAATTGAGTAATAATAAAAAAGGGGTTTTATTTAAATAGGAATATAATTTAATAATAAATCCTGCGATTCCCAACGGACCCTCCAGGATAAAATAATAACTTCCTTATAATTATAATAATAACAAATATTTCCTGCGAATCCTTTTTTTTAGGGATCATTCATTGTTAACCACGTTGCAACTTCCTATATGAAGGCATAGGTCGTTATAGTTAGTGGCCAAAGTTTGGCTTACAGAAGCGATGATCCGATGCACATTTGTAAGTCAGTAATGCACACCATCTCATATACAAACCTAGTACACATTTTCATACTCATTGCCGCATTTGTAGAGTGAACTCCTACCACCTGCACACAAAGTAAGCGAGCTAGTGTGGTGTTCATCCAACAAAAGCTCATTACTTCCATTCTACATTGTAAGCTATCAGTAGGCAGCTCGAATACTTTGTAAGTCGGAAGTAGGCAGTTCGTATACAATCTCGCATAAATTGTAAGCTGGCAGTAGGCAGCTCGTGCGTACTGCGCATTTCAGTTTTTTGGGAATATTCCATTAAATAAATTTGTTCTGTTTTTTGTCTACTGCATTCTTTTATTTTTTCACTACATGTTTTATCCTTCTTGTACCTTTTTCAATTTGTTTTCTAGGTACTTTTACCTAATTTTGTTAATTAAAATTTTTGCAACGTAATACATATATATATAAATGTGATACAGAAGATGAATGTAATTCATTTTTGGGAACTCCATATACTACTTTCATACACTTTGTAAGTTATTATTCATTGATTACAAAGTGTTGCACACATCAACGAAGAGAAGTAATGTGGTAGGCAGTGTTCGCCGCTGGGTTGTGATTTCGCATAGACTGTTTCTGTACTATAAAAGATTAAATCTTTTTGGACAGAAATTAAACAAATAAATATATAATATCGGGTTTCGGGGGCTAATAGTCTGCCAAGATGCTGTTGTCTTGCAATAGATACTTTAATGTAGGGAACCAGAAGTTCCAGAAGTTAAACCGGTGAGTTGGTTAAGGATTGTGCTCATAATGGGCTTTGGCCTACCAATTCATTAAGTCCTGTCTTCCACTGATTGTCTGGGAAATGGCATACTACAAGGATTAGAAGGCTGGAGTCATACAGCAAAGGGTTTGTCTATATGGCCTTGCAAGCCACACGGGGCGCTGGTGAATCGTGAATAATTGACCTCATGGGGAGCCGATAGCTAAGGCCGTAAATGCAGGTGTAAATCGATTTCTATAATCTGTTAGTATTGGTGGTTAATGGGTTAACCATAAATGTATAGATATGAATGTTTTTGCATGAAATGAAAACCTTAAAGCGTTATAAGCTTAACATTCTACTTCAAAAGTGTACTCAATAAAATAATGAACTAGGATTTAAATTACATACACTATCAGGGCATAAACACACACACACACACGCTGTCAGGACAAAAATTTTAATAATAAACTCAAAAAAAAAGAAGCACTCACTCACCTGTGGTATACGAAATAATCTCAATAAGTTTGCCACTTGTATGGAAGTAACGGACGAAGCTGCTCCCACCACACCAGAGATGACTTTGCGCACTGTTGTTTTGTTGCAATGATATTCAGCATCGTCAATGTTGCTTATGGAACCTGTAAAGACGGAAATATGTACATGCACGTATTTTAGCAAATTCTTTTGGCTCAAGATTATGCACAAGATGTCAAATGAAAAATTTACAAAATTCACCCGAATGCAAGCAAATAAAATAAGAATACATTCTCTTGCTGGGAAACTGCCAACGCTGTAAATATTTGGAAAATTAAAGCAAAGAGTTGACATTATACTGTTGTCATGCAAAATATTTTCTTTATGCGAACGAATGAATAATCAGGCAAATATGTTTGAAAACTTAAAAAAAAAAAAAATTCTTAAAACAGCAAATCACAAGAACTGCTGCTGCCCATCATCAAAAATAAATATTATGGGCACAAAAAAAATTAAATTTTTATTTTAAGCCAATTCATAGAAAAGTTCTCTAAATGCTGGCATTTTAAACTTTGTTCATATTAAAATTGAATATTAATTCTTTTGCTTTCTCGGACATATTAAATTGAAAAACAAAATTTTTATTGAATATTGCAACAGGCTCTTTGACGATGTACTCGTACGTATGATAATTTTTTTTTGCTAAATTTATGCAAATTGTTTATTAAAAAATCATTATATATGCAAAAATCTATAACAATTTTGCCAAATAATAACAGGCTGAATGGAAAAAAGAAACTTTTGCATTTAATATTGTGCAATATTTCTCAAAAGTTTTACTCTTTGGATTAAATTTGCAATAATTAAAAAGAGTTTTGAAGTAAAAAATTATTAGATACATCAAAGTATGGCACGGATGACAATATTGACAATTGAAATGTGATATAACTTCAAGATCATATGGATATACAGTGCGAGCATGATAAACGCAACACCTCATTCGATTACAGCTAGGCCAAATTTTTGGACTTACCGTCTCTCTTTTCATTTCTTGTTTAGGAAAGTAATTTACCAAAGTGGTCATGTACAACCAATGGTCTTATAGCTTCCAGATTTGACGATAAATTCTCATTTTGACGATTTTCATGCCCCATTTTAGCAACATAACGATTTGACGATTTTTGCACTAAAAATTACGATTTTTACTATACGAAAAGCATGACAACATTATATTTTTTGTACATGAAACGGAGTATACTTAAAGACCCTAAATCAGAGTCTGAACACAATGTTTGCGATGCCGTACGATTTCTCGTTGCGGGAGATAAAAATAAACATCATACAAAGAAAGACGGTGACGGCAATATTTGTGCATATATTTTCAAAAAATGTACTTTTTGTATTAACGCGATGTTCATAGTACAGAGACAAGCAACTCGTCTAGAAATTAGTATGAAAGTTCCTCAATTTTGTGAGTGATTTCCATATAAAATTTTTTTAACACAGACCAACGAGTGATCGTCACTCTTATATGAACAGGTCTGGATTATATGAACAGCACATAAGCAGTGTTTCCAAGCGTAAGAATTTTTCCCTTTTTGTAGAGATTTATTTGTTTATTTCCCCGTGTAGGGAAAAGAGTACAGTTTTTCTGTGATTAGGCTTACTGTAGGGAATTTTTAAATTATCACGAATGGTTAACGTTGTTATTTATTAACATACAATTATAATTGTCCCGACTATAACTAACATTATCATTTATTAATATACTATTATAATTTTTCCGACTAACGTTATTGTTTATTATTATACTATTATAATTTTGCCCAAATGGGATATCGATGCATTTTCTTCCAATTTACTTATATACGACGTTAAATATTTTAACCATAAGTATTTCCTAATTATGCCAAAATTATTAAAATCGCATTAATACTGATGGGAAAGGGTTTTCCATAACTACCAATGGACGTACAAAAGAGAAACAACTACCTCGTGAAGTTACAAATTCCATATAGATTCTAGAATGGATCTCATTTACAAGTATTTTAATTAATTGCATAAATTTTAGATGTACACCCCCAACCTCCTCAAAAAACTTTAAAAGATCCTTAAAAAACAAAGATCTTGGATGTCCATATATCGTTCGTCTCAGTAGGAAAGCCCTAGCTCGCATTTTTCCCGAACTTGAGTTTGTTAATGATGTTAAATTTCACATAAATACACCGCATAACTAAACACATACATACATTTTTAATCATATGTATCGTTTAAGCCAGGGTTGCCCAAAAGTTCTATATGGAAGAGTAAACACTAATACATTAAAGGAGAAACTAATTTTATTTAATAAGCAAAGCATACGAAAGTGTTGTTGCTTTGCACTTGTGTATGTAAACACATACCCACACAAGTGCAACCAACCACATAGAGCTTGGGCGCCCCTGGTTTAAGCTATATTTTTTACACTACTTTAGCTAATTTAATAAAAAAAATGGGTGCCTCGATGGCTGATTTGGTGGAGTACTCGACCAACAGTCTCGAGGTCGCAGGTTCGATTCCTGCCTCAGACCCTGGATGTTACTGAAGACAAGCAAAAGAGCTTCTCATTTTTTGTGTTTGTTTTCTCAAAAAAAAAAAAAAAATTACTTTTTATTAAAATTTCTAATTGTTTAAATTTACAATAAACAGAAAAACCGTATTAAAATAGTTTATATGCGCAAAATTTAAATGAAAAATTGCGTAGGGAAAAATGTAGGGAAACATTCTTTAGATTGTACTGTAAAATAACGATTTTTATAAGCTATGAAACTGAAAGATTTTATTGCAATTATTAAAAAATAATGATGAAAATTTGTTTAAAAAATTTTGTTTTTAATTTTTTCCAAATATTTTTCTTTGGATAAAATTAAAACAGATTTTATTATTATTTATTATGAATTTTTTATTGTTATTGGGTTTAGCTAAATTTATACATATTTGTTTATTTCTCTTGTTTTAATAATAACTTGATTTGATTATATCTATTTAACAGTAGCTGTAAAACATGCAGCAACATCAGCAAAACATAAGAAAATGTTTAAGAGTTTTCCCTATTACTATTGCTATTGTAACAATATAACAAGACCTGTAGCGCTTGCAATAAATTTAAAAAATTTTTAAGCTTGTTTTAGCTGCCGCACAGCGTTTAGCATGTGGTATAAACATTCTTCTTAGTTTTTAATGTTAAATTATTGTTGCGACAGAGAAACAAAAAATTCTCAGTGTACAGAAATAAATGATTTTTAACATAAAAGTTTATTTTTAAAAGAAACAGTCATATAGCGTATAAATATAAATAATTCTCTGCAGCAGGATTTTGTTGTATCCACTTCCTTAAAAATCCAGGAAGCCACAGTTCATGAGCAGTGTCATATTCATGCATACATTAAAACATTTTCTCCTAAAAGTATGCAGTTGAAAGAACATCCTTAGCTTTAGTTTTTTCTTTTTAATTTAATTCTTAAACAAAACAACTGAGAGAAAGAAGTTTTGCATGTAAAAATGGAAAATAAAAAAGCAGAAAAAAATAAATGGTAGTATGAAAGAAGTACAAACATTTAAGAAGTTAAATGTCACAAAATGTAGTGCTTCAGCAAAGTAAAGATTTATAAAAGCAAGAACTCAAACGGGAAAATTATAAATTCATATATTAAAATACTATAGAAATAAATTTTGTTTCTATGGAAAATAAGCTTAAAAAATACAAATTCATTTTCTACATATTTATGCCATAAACTTACACTTGTCAGTAATTCTTTTGCAAACTTATTATCGCTGCTTTCATGAGTACGATATCAATTTAATTCAGTGATTTGGAAAATTACATTTACTATTAGCAGCCTTGAGAGTTTCTGTAGATTTCTTTGCCGATTGCTTCAATGAAAAGTTATCTAGACTATTTTTTCACTAAAATGAGCAAACAATTATTTAGCCCAGCAATCATTACATATCTAGTAAATGTATGGATTTTGTTGTACATATTGTTTTGCGTACTTTAAGCTAAATTTAACTTGTTTTACACACTTAAAGCAGTAAACATATTAAAGCCAGCAGATTGCTCAACGTTAGCACTGAAAATTTTCAAAAATTGGCACAAAAAGGGTATTTTGAGGAAAAAGCTGTCAAAGAAAGACTATTTTTAAAGAAGCAATGCGTCAAGTTTTTTAAAAACAATAAAATGAATTTTAAATTTGATAAGAAAAGTGAAGAATGATTAATTAGTTCTACCTGCACTTTGGATTTCATACAAATAAATACATAGTACCTATTTCTACGAGGGCGGATTAATATTGAAGGTACCTAAGTAGGAAAACAACTATTTATTTTTCCACATACACTCCTTTTAGCTCAATACATTTAGTAAGACGATGGTATAAAAAGTTGCGCGTTTTTTTCGCTAATCACTTCTTTGGTTGAGATGAATTTTTTTGCTGAGAGCCATTTTTTCAAGTTTGTAAGCGGGGAAAACTCACTAGGAGCTAAATCTGGACTATAAGGTGGATTATCAATCAATTCAAAGTATATTTCACGTAATCTTAGCATCGTATCTAATGATGTGTGATGTAATTCATATCTTGGATGAAAAATTTTAAAGACTGACACACACTTTTGCTTCTCAAATATAATTTTGATCCACATTTTTAAGAATTCGATATATCGACGTAAAGTTTCAATTCTTTAATACTGTTCTCATTACAGATCAGAAGTTAAAACGCTCTTTTTAAAACTTTTTTTTATTGAGAGGAACTTGTTTTAGATAAGGAAGATATAAACATAACTTGTGGAAAGGAATTTTGTAAAGCTAAAAACCCTAAGGTGGCCACACTGAAGTGTACTTTTATCTAAATGAATTTATATTGCTGTGGTGAACTACAGAACTACAATTGCCGGTTGCAGCATTCGCTGTCCTCAAGTTGTGAAGTCTGCTGTGGTCTATGTGCTTAATACTTAAGTCGGGTGTGCCCAAGCCCTATGCGTTTGATGCTCATTATTTTTGTATAAGCACTTATTTATAGGCTGTGCGTTTTAATATACACATGTGCGTATACACACACAAGTGCAAAGCAACAACACTTTCGTATGATTTGCTTATTAAATAAAATTAGTTTTTCCTTAAATGTATTGGTGTTTGCTTTTGGGCACCCCTGACTTAAGTAATAAAAATTTGTTTATGCTCTAAAGAATACGCATACGAGTACATATGTTTACAGAACATTAAAGCTTTAAATTTGCTTAACAAATCAAGACCTCAAATTGGAAAAACTTGTAATTTTAATTTCACGCACGCTTTAGTCTAAATAAAATAGAAGCAAATAAAATAAGATTATCCCAGCAATCTCATAATTTTTGTGACAAGATTAGATTTTTCTATTGTTTTTTCCTTGGAGCTTACTTATTCCCCAAACATAAATGAATGCAACCACTGATTGTTGAAAAGAAAAGTTTTGACAATAATATAAATAATAACATTATATAAATTAGGGTGGCTCTATTTAGCAATCGATATTATGCCACCGATTTTCTGATAGCTTTTGACATGAGGAAAACAAAGTTCTACTACGACATATTATTAAACTAAGGAGGAATAAAGTTTTTATGAGCTAGACTACCAAAATTAAGTAAAACGTAATTTAACAAAAAAACAAGATACGGCGTTTTTATATTTAGATGTTTCGTTCAATAGAAAAAGTAAATTTTCGTTTTTCTCCAAAAATAAATATTTATTTATGAATTTTCATTTTGTCCCCTACAGAGAACTTCTTCCAGTGTTTTTTCTAATCTGATATGCTCTTTTGGTATATCCTTAAATTCTCTGAGCGATTTTTGCTTTATCTTCTCAATTGTCACAAAACGAGGTCTTTTCATGGGTCTCTTGAGTTTTGAGAGCAGAAAAAATCGTTGCTCTTCGAACCTGCTGAATACGGTGACTGAGGTATGTTAACGTTATTGTTTTTGTATGTTACGTAAAATATGTGGATTTCCAGAACAAGACTCCTAATCTCGTCAGAGCGAAATCCATTGTCGATAGAACAAAGTAATGCACCCAACGCTGCGGTGATGCTTCACCGAGTCAGTAGTGACAGATGCCCCACAGCCAACGATAAGCTTATGCACTCTGTCTTGCATACAGTTGAGTAATTTTAAAAAGACTTGCTACACCGGACCTGAGATGAGAGTTATATTCATTTCATTTTCGATCAGATAAAGGTGTTATAAAAAGTAAGGAGGTCAGAGGGTGTGAAGCATGTCATTTCACAAAAGTGAGACACTTCTTCTGAAACATGAAAAATGTATCCAGTCCAGCGAACAAGACACAGAATTTTCATTCCAAGTATAAATATCAAGAGCAACTGATTCCTCGATAGCTATACCATCCATGAGTGCAGATCGATCAGCATTCACGGTCATGTGTCTGTGTGTTAGCGAACAACACTGGTTCTTAGGTGCGTTGGAACTTACCTTATATTAACGATCCCATTGGAAGATCACTATTCAGCGTGTTTGTTGGCACCGATCTTGAATCGGCTGAGATTATAGCTCTGAATGGGTACAAATTGCAAAAGCTGCTATTATCCACAAAAGAGTGGATATGGTTAGAAGTTTGACAGAAAACTAATGGTGTTTTCGTTTCCACAAATAAAATGTGCCATTCTTTTTCAAACTTGCTCGTTTCTACAAAATGGTTACCGGACAAAGTTAGGAACAAAAATTGCTTCGAATTAGTACTGTAAAAATGTAAAATTTCTTTTGTTTTGTCAAAAAATTTTTTGTATGCAAATTTTAATAAGGCAGTAATATACTGCCTTACTTGTGTAGAAATGATAATATCATAATGTGCAGATTAGGAAAAAGAACTGGGATTAGTGGCATCATAATGCTTTTTTCTTATAATCTACAGTTAGGCGATTTTTTTTGGGTTTTTAACGATTTTTTATAGTTATAATTGTAGAGTATGAAAACACCATAAGTAACAGATTAGGAAACAGAACCGGAATTATCGGCAGCATACTACATTTTTTTTTTCTTACGATCTATAGTTAGGCGATTTTCTTTTTCTTTAACGATTTTTTATAGTTATAATTGTAGAGTATTAATTTGAGTGATGTTTTCACAACACAAGCAAGTGAGTTGTCTGAAATATATATTTCCCCACGGGGAACAGGGTTTTCCTTGACGTACGCCAAAGAGTAGAAAGAGTCCCTCATTTGTTGTAGTAAATAAAACTCTAGGAAGCCACATGATTTATGTTGTGTTGGACTTCCAAACCCCTAACAAAGGATTAAAATTTGCAGAACGGAGATCAGCAAACATTTTACTGTATAGTTTTTGGGTTCCCCCCGATAAACAAGTTTTGCCTTGGTGTACACCAAACCAGGACACTCTGCTTTCTGGGGCGCTCTGCTTTCTGAAGTAGGAGTTCCTCGTTTGTTGTAGCAAGCCACTCTCTAGGACTTCCGAAACCTTTACCAAGAGTTAAAATTCGCAGAAGGGGGATCGACAAAGCCCCTGAGAAGTTATGCTTCCAGACATTCCCAGAGGTATCTTAATTTCTTGCGTATTTGGAGCTGATCTTGGTTGAACAGCCTGCCTTGGCTGAAATAATTCTGGCTTTGGCTTAAAGCTATAATTGCAGGAAGTGGAATTAGTTTCCGTGATAACATTGGTGCGGTTTTGGGGTGTTAGTAAACCCCCCAGATGCTGCTGTCCTGCTGCAGATATTTGTATACCACGTGTGATGGTTAGATGGGTGAGTTGGTTAAGAGCTATGCTCTTAGAGGATTTCGGCCTACCAACACATTCAATTGCATCCATTGACTTCTGAGAAATTGCATGCGAGAGGATTTAAAAGGAGTTTTGCCTACATAGACAAAAGTTGAGACCTATAGTCTAGCAAGCGACACTGGTTCCTTACAGTACAGATACTTATACTGTAAGAAACCAGTGGTGATGGTTGACGGCTGAGTTGGTTTAAGGCCTGGTGCTCTAAGTGGGCGTTGGCCTACCAACTTATGAAGCGTTGTCTTCCATTGATTGTTGGAAAATTGCATGCAGGAGGTACTAGTAAGCCGAAGCTCCTCAACAAGAACTTGCTCATATGGCTACAAACATATGACAAACATTTGCTACCTGTGTGAGCCTAGCAAGCCACCCTCGTGAGGAATCGTTAACAATTCACCCCGTAGAGCTGGTCTATCGTCAGATTAGGCCGTCATGGTAACTGCTGATGTAAATCAATTTCACAACTGTTTGAAATATTTGCATACAAATCGCTCAAAAAATTTAGTACTTTTCATACAAAATTTCTTGATAGGACGCTTCCTTGTAATGTGACCACCCTAAAAAATTATTCTTAATATGTAAAAAAAAGAAGCTGGTCTTCCAACACGCATTCTGAAAATGGTGTTACTCTCAAGTTTTTTTTTGTGGCGATTTAAATTTGTCGCTGTTTGCCTGTTAGTTAACTTACCCTTAATAAAATCCACAGCCATTTCCAAACCATAGGAATCCTTATCACAGTCATCTAAAATATGGGCACCCAACGTTATATTGGGCAACAAATTCATTTTGTTAATACGATCGGTGGTATACAGCATGGCCTCTAGAGCTTGTATGCCACCCTGAGGCATAATGGGACCACAGGTGATTGTATCTTCGCGTGAGTGTACCATCATCAGGCCACCCAGTATAACATCGCCTTCTACCACTGCTTCGCGTTTAACAGGCCAATGCCTGCTGTGTGTCGGACTGGTGTGTTGAAGAGCATAAAAATGTTGGTGTTGTTGTTGTTGCTGTGGATAGTCTTGTTCGTTTTCGGGCAGAGAACGAAATTTTTTCGAACCCACAGAGTGCAATAAATTGTGGCTGGCTATTATATGGGATGAAGTGGCGCGACCACGATGTCTACCTGAGCGCGGAGAGGCAGAAAAATAATCTGCTGTTTGTGGATATGTGTGCTGATGTTCCAGGCTATCGTGGGGCTGATGATAAAAATGCGTTAGATAAGAATGTTTGCTGTCATTGTCAAAGAACAAGTCGTCTGGAAACATTTGTGCCTCGCCAACAAAAAAAGAATGTTGTGTGGTGGTGGCGTCAGCATTAGGCACAAATGGCAACGTTAAGGTTGTTGCATCATAGTGCAGAGTTTGCATGGCAGCATATTTATCGCTTTTGATGGCTGGTGTGTGGATTTTTTGCTGTTTTCCATACTCATTTTTGTTAAAGTTATGATTTGGCATCTTTTCATTGTGCCACAAATCTTCAAAGTTATCATCATTTTGATAATTAAAATCCTCTGGCAGCGGAATTGAATATCCAGCGCCATCACCATTAATGTAGTCATCTACATTTCTTTGCGTATCTGGCTGGGAAAATGTTTGTTTTTGTTTGCCACTGTTCATGGATGATTGCTCTTTTAATTCCCTGGGTGCAAATAATTGTTGATTTTCAGCAAGAGACAATAAAGGTTTTTGTTTTATTTCTGATTTCCTGTGATGTGTATGAAACGGGTTGTAATTTCTGCGCTGATGTTGCTTGAGACGATGTTTGTGCTTTTTTATAGAAATTTTGTGATGCTGTTTGTTGTAGCGACGAAAGCTGTGATTGTGGGGTTGTTTTGTTGGCTGCTGCTGCTGCTGACGATGTTGATGTTGTTGATGATGTTGATAATTGTGTTGGTTTTTATAAGGAAGTTTTTTATAAACTAAATGTTTTGCTGGGCTTTTGTTTGCATGTTTAGAGGCCGTAGGTGTTATTCTCTTATCGTATTTCTCATTATCACTGTCTTCATTAACATACTTTACATCAATTTTGAAGGGATTTTCTATCTTATTGTGTGTTTGTGGGCCGATTGTTGTGGCTATAGTCTCTATATCTCCCACCACTACTAAAGCTGGTAGATCTGTTTTGTTTCCGAAACCGGCTTGACTGTTTTGTACAACATTTTTCTGCAGCTTGATGCCACTTTTAATCTCCTTGATTAATATTATGGTTAATAATAAAGTAAAATTGTTTCTAGTTATCTTGCTGGCTGTCGTCATTGTTGATCAAATTTTTTTCAATTTTTTTCATTTGTTTCAAATGCCTCAAGGTATGTATAGAAAAATTTTCTGTTTAGTGTTTGTTTCTTTCTAAGTTGGCTAAAATTTTTTTGAGGCTTGGCCGCTGTCAAGTTTGACTTGCTTTTTGTTGGTGATATGTTTTGTTGACAGAGGTTGGGCTGTTTTGTGACAAAATAACTATATTTGCTGGTATGCATTAAATTGGTTTTAGGGGTTAGAGTTATGCTCCTCTAACTTCATAGGATATTTAATACCGGTAGAGTAATTTTATCAAGTTGAAAAGTTTTTATTTATTTTCTTTATTTATTCGCACTTAAAACATATTTTGTTCAATTCAACTGAAAAGTTCTTCTGCTGGCCATTGCTTGGCACCTTTTGTTTGCTATTATTTGTTACAACAAATATTGATTATTTGATGTTTAAAGCCAAATATATATATTATACTATTACTTTGACTCCTTAATGTATGCTTTAGTTCTGGTTCAATTATTGAAAAAATGTGTTTTCTTTCGTTAAATTTTATACATATGAAAAAATTATATTATAAAGTATTCAAAATTGTTTTCGTTACAAATTTTTAAACAAAAATTATTATTTTTTCAATACTGATGTACTGTTCATAGAAACAGACGAGCGAGTTGTCTAAAAAATTTGTCAATAAAATTTAATAACTTTCATACAAATTTTCTTGATGAGTTGTTCGTCTATATTCTATGAACAGCACAGTAAACCAAGGCAGCTTTACCAGGCAGGGTAAGAAATACGATTAATCAAATGTATTTTGTTGGCAGAAATCGTTAAAATTGTGTCTCTGTTCTATTTGAAAAAGCAACAACAATTATGCGTTTTTGCAAAATTATGTAGTTTGTAAACAAAATTTTTTACAAAAGTCAGAGAATTCACTTCCGTACGGAAATGGAATTGAATCGGTTTTATAGTTCTCAAAAAACGAATATCTAAAACTTTTTTCGGAATGAAATCAATGCTATAAGACAAAACTAGTTTTATTCTTGCAATTAAAATTGATTTCATTCCGAAAATTTTTTAGTTTTTCGTTTTTTGAAGAAGTAAAAAAATAATTAAGTTGTGTTTCCGAACGGAATTAAGTTTTGTGACTTGGCTGATAATTGTCCTTCTACCACTACCTGTTACAGTCGCCTTCACTTAAATAAAGAAGTAGTGTGAAAACTTAAAGACTTACATTTTTATTCAAAAAAATTTTCGATATTTTTTAAAGATTTGGTTGACATTTGTTTACAGAATTGACAAATAGGCCGTCAATAAAAAATATATGTTTTTTGTGAATAATAACGTTCGCTGCTGGGTTTTTTTTTGTATTTTAAGTAAGTTTTCAAAAAGAAGATATGTACATTATGCAAGGTTTTCTATCTAATATTAATGCAAAATATCAGAAAATATAGTTGGCTATTCAAAATTTTCAGAAACCGCAAGATTTAATATTTCATGTGGTTTGAAACCGCATGTGGTTTTGAAATCATGTGTTGTTTTAAACTATTTTTTTAATCCAAAACTTTGTTCTATGTATTAGGTTATGGATGATATTTTTTCTTTGTGTTTTCGAAAAACTTTTTAAACAGGAAATACATTCAAGTTTTTCTATTTAAAAAAAAAAAAATAATAATAGTACATCATTACTAACCCGCTACATTAAGACACCATATGAGTTACTGCTTTAAAAGGATATGTAATTTTAAAGCCACATGTGATTTCAAAACCAGTTGTGTGATTTTTCACTACAAAATAAAACACCTGACTTGTATGAGATTTTTATTCCGTACTAATGTATTGAAGAGATATGCAAAAAAATCGGTAAAAATATTGGCTTCTTCAAAAGAATATACAACAAAATCTACAAGCGCCGCATTAAATATAAACAACAATATCACTAAACCACATTATGAACTTGGCTCAACAATATTATTTGGATGTTGTAGTGAAAGTCAAGTAGGGAGACTTCAAAAATGACAAAATAAAAGAATGAGATCAATGTTCAAATGCAACAGACACATCTATAGAAAAGCTTAAATGACTGAATGTGAAACAAAGGTTAGAAATTGATTCACTCCCAATTTATACACAAAATGAAAACCGGAAATTCCAAACAACCATACAAATTAAGAAGCGATGGCAACTTTAGGCTTCCAAAGACAATCACAATAAATATGCATAAATCACTACTACACAAAGAATTACAACTATTTAATATGCTCCCCTTTGAAATTAAAAATGAAATCAATAGCACTATGTTTAAAAGAAAAATTGTATATTTCAGTAGAAGAATTGGTGTTTTAGATTTCGAAACTTACCACGTGTTGTTAAATTAAAAGGATTTCAAATGCTAATAATAAATAAAATAAAAAATAAAAAATAATGCAGCTTAGAAAAATCACTTGCTAACAGCTCATTTCTTTATTAAGTTTTCATGTTAATTTATTAAAGTTTGAACAAAGAGAACTTTTTAAAAATCACATGTGGTTTGAAAACCACATGTGACTTCAAAACCACTCGTGTGATTTTTTACTACAAAATAAATCATATGATTTTTTTATATAGTATTTTTATTCAGTGCGATTGTAGCTTGGGAAAACCACTTGCAAACAGCTCATTTTTTTAATTAGTTGCATGTGAATTTATTTAAGTTTGAACAAAGAGAAAAATTTGGAACTTTTTATTTTTTATTTTTTTTATTACAAAATAAATCACACAATTTTTTCAATAGAGATTTTTATTCAGTGCGAATATAGCATGGAGAAATCACTAGCAAAAAGCTATAAGTAAATATAAAATAAGATTTCATGTCAATTTATTTAAGTTTTAACAAAGTGAAAAATATTGAACTTTTTATAAGTCATGTGTGATTTTAAAACCATATCTGATTTCAAAACCACTTGTGTGATTCGTTACTACAAAATAAATCGCATGACTTGGGAAAATCACTCATACGAAGTCTTCATGTCAATTTGTTTAACTAAAATATTTTGAAGTTTTGAATGATGTTTTAGGGACTGTTTTAAAGAGGTAACAGTTTTTACTATGGTTTAATTTAAATAAAATTTATTATAAAATTTATTGTTAAAAAGACTTTATTGAAAATGCTGGGAATTTTCGAATATATTTCACCCAGTCGTAGAAAAGTATTTCACCAGCAAGCATTCTTCTTTCATCAAAAAGCCTATTAAGCTGAAAAAAAAACAATTATGCGAAAACATTGAAAACAAATACAATATCTGTAACAAAAGTAGGGATTTTAAAAAGCTTAATTTCACAACGACTTATTTTACAACAATAATCAATAACAAACAAAAGTTAAATTTTTCTTTTTAATTCAGAATCAAATAATCGTAAAGATAAGCAAGTGTTTTGTTATCATTACTGATATTTTTTGTGATTTGAAATTAATTTGACAAAAAATTGTTCTCTGAATATTCAAGTACTATTTTAATGCTTGATCCTAAAAGGGGTTTTTTGTTATTAATTTTTTATCTCTGTACTTTTATATAACCTTTTTGCCCTTAAGGTACCTTATTACTTGTGAGAAAAAGTTTTATTACACAGCTAGAAGGATTTGAAATTTGAAACAAAATTATTTCATTAGCACAATTCTTTTGATTTCCTTCCAAAATTATACAAAATCGTCGTGTATAACTTTCACATAATAAAGTATTAAAAAAAAATGAAAATAATTATGTGTAGCTCCTAAAAGTAGTCTATTATAAAAAAGCCATTTAAAACCATTTAACAGTAGCAATTGTAGATATATATTTAATGTTCCATTTTAGAATGGCAAAACTGATTTAGAGTGGAGAATAAGTTTCAAAATTTTTGTGATATGATGTCACATAATACAATATTTTCAGATTCTACTCGTAAAACTTTTTTGCTTAATCTTAAAAAGAGCATTTATATCTTAATTTCTATACTTTATGATTTTATTTTATGAATATTTTTCACCCCTAAAGTGTTGTTTACACTGGACTTGTTAAAAATTTACACATCCTTTGAAGTGAAGCAGCAAAAGTTTTGAGCCTAAGCGATTCACACACTTGTGAGAAAAAGTTTTATTAAACAGTTGGAGGCATATTCACAAAAACAATTATTAGCACAAGTCTTACAATTTCTTATATTTGGTTTTGGTATTAAAAGAAAAATTTTGAATACATAATTGTAGCTAAAAAGAGTAGTCTTTTATTAAAACGATTTTGTAATGTGATTTTTAAATCACATTACAAAAATGTGATTTAAAAATCACATACCAATATTATTTTCTCATATATGTATATATTTAACGTTCCATTTTTACTAAAAAATCTTTATATTTGTATTAAAAGGAAAATTTTAAATATATAATTATAGCTAAGAAGAGTAGTCTTTTATAAAAGTAACAGCTAAGTAGCTGTTATAAAAATGTGATTTAAAACTCACTTACTAGCAACCTTTGCTTATATATTTAACATTCCATTTTTTCAAAGCAAATTTAGAGGGGACTTAGAACTCTTAAAAAAAAAAGAAAACGACTAGTAGGTCCCTTCTATAAGAAATGGTTTCGAAATCGTTTCCCACCAACTTTTGCTTATAAATATTTACTGTTCCATATTTTTCAATGCAAATCTAGAGGAGATTTAAAGTAAAAAGTAGGTTTTATAAGAATAGTTTGCTAAATCACTTTTTGAAAAAGCTATTTAGAAATCGTTTGCCACAAATTTTAGCTTACAGTACATATTTTATGATTGTTAAATCAATTTTATAAAAAAGTGAAATCGTGTAACAGCAGTAACTGGTCGTTTAGTTTATTCGAAGTGGAGAATAAGTTTTGTGATTTTTGTGATTTGAAACCACTTTAATATTTTAAGATTGCGCTCGTAAAACGTTCACCACTAGCTTTTGGTTATAAATATTTATTTTTCCATATTATCCAATGCAAATTTTGGGTGAAGAATAATTTTTATAAGATTTTCTTTTCTCAATTTGATAAAAAAGTCATTTGGAAATCGCTTACTTTTGCTTATTAATACTCCCTATTTTTAAAGCAAATTTAGAGGAGATTTAGAGTGAAGAATAAGTTTTATAAGAAAATAAAAACGATTACTATATCACGTTTATAAAAACGTGATTTTAAAATGGTTTACCATTTTTTCAATACAAATTTAGTGTAGATTGCAAAATTAATTTTATATTCTAGTGATTTAGAAATCGTTTACCAGCAACATTTGCTAATAAATAATTAACATTCCCTGTTGTTTAATAAAAATTTAGAGGAGATTTAGAGTGAAGAATATGTTTTTAACAACGATTTCACTATAAATTTTATGAAAAAAAGTGATTTTTAAATCGTTTACCAACAACACTTGCTCATTAATATTTAATATTTTATAAGTGAAGAAAAACGATTGCTAAAACACTTTTATGAAAAAAGTGATTTAGAAATAGCTTAATAGTAGTAACTGTTAATACATGTAATATGTTCTATTTTTGAATGATAAATTTAAAGCTGACTCGAAGTGGAGAATAAGTTTTGCGATTTTTGTGATATGAAATCACTTTGTTAATATAATATTTTCAAATTATGCTCGTAGAACTTTTTTGTTTAAACTTAAAAAAAGCGTTTATTTCTAAATTTCTATTCTACATGCTTTTATTTTATTAACATTTTTCACCCCTAAAATTGTTCCTGGGATTGCCAAAAATTTACACGTCGTTTGAAGTGAAGCAGTAAAAGTTTTGAGCCTAAGCTTTTCACATCTTGTGAGGAAAAGTTTTATTAAACAGCTGGAGGCATTTACATAAAACAATTATTAACCCAATTCTTTCAATGTCACTGCTACTACTGAATCTTTATATTAAATTTTTGTATAAAAAGAAAAATTTTGAAAATACAATTGTCAGTGAAGAAAAGTAGAAGTTTTATAAAAATTGCTGCTAAATCACTTTTATAAAAAAGTGATTTTAAAATCGTTTACCCAGAGCAGTTGCTCATATATATCAAATATTTCATATTTTTTAATGCAGATTTAGAGTTAAGAATAAGTTTTATAAGAAAAACGATTACTATATCACTTTTATATAAACGTGATTTTAATATCGTTTACCCAGAGCAGTTGCTCATATATATTTAACATTCTATAATTTTTTTTTATAAATGCAAGACGATAGCCCCAGTTGATAGTGCTTTACTAAATATAGTTTATTATAATTTAAATTATAATAAATTTGTAAATAAATATAATTTTTAGAACAAGTTTAGAGCAGATCTAGAGCAAAGAATACGTTTTATAAGAAAAGCAAAACGATTACTAAATCACTTTTATAAAGAAGGCGTTTAGAAATCGTTTACCAGCAATTTTTGCTTATAATTATTGAACATTTCATATTTTATATTTTATAAGAAAAGAAACACAATTGCTAAATCACTTTTGATAAAAAAGTGATGTTGAAATCGTTTACCAGCAATACTTACTCATAAGTACTCGTATATAACATTCCTTATTTTATTAAAAAAGAAAAAAGGTTGATAAATCACTTATATAAAAAAGTGATCTCGAAATCCATATGTTAGCAGCAGGCAACATTTCTACATAAATATTTAACATTTTATATTTTATAACAATATAAAAACGATTGCTAAATCACTTTTATAACAAAGTGATTTTGCAATCGGTTACTAACAGCAGTTGTTCATAAATATCTAAGATTCCTCTTTTCTCAATGCGATTATTGTAAATAAGGACATAAAATAAAAACGATTGCAAAACCACTTTTATAAAAAACTTAATTTGAAATCGTTTACCAATACTTGTCAATAAATCTTTAAGGTTAAATTTATTTGAATGCGATTATTATAAATAAGGAAAGAAAAGAAAAACAATTGTTAAATCACTTTTATAAGAAAGTGATTTTGAAATCGTTTACTAACAACACTTGTTCATAAATATCTAAGATTCCATGTTTTTCAATGCGATTATTGTAAATAAAAAAAGAAAATAAAAACGATTGCTAAATCACTTTTATAAAAAAGTGATTTTGAAATCGTTTACTAATATTTGTGAATAAATATATAAGGTTAAATTTTTTTGAATGCGATTATTATAAATAAGGAAAGAAAAGAAAAAAATTGTTAATCACTTTTGTAAAAAAAGTGATTTTGAAACTGTCTACTAACAACACTTGCTCATAAATATTTAGGATTCCATTTTTTTCAATGCGATTATTATAAATAAGGTATGAAAAGAAAAACAATTGCTAAATCACTTTTATAACAAAGTGATTTATATAATTTAATGCAAATTGAAAGCAGATCCAGAGTCGAAAATAAATTTTGCAGTTTTATGTAAATAGTTCTTATTTTATAAAATTTAATTTCTAGACCAGAAATTTAAGACAGTATCGGACCCGTTCTTTAGTATCTACTTAATTATTCCATTTATATTTTTTTTGCTAATTTTGTAATGTATGTGTGTGTTGCTGATCATAATGCGCTTAAGGCAGCATTATTTTTTAAATCTTATATAAAATGTTAAGCCATTTAATGCTTGAGTTCACACACTGAACTCAAGTTAATACCTCTGCGTTTTTTTTTCTTGCTCATGATATACGAATACTCCTCATTAATACTTTCTACGCCAAATTGCTAGGAAAATGAAGAGAAAAACGAACGTACTCGTAAGGTAAATAAGCAGGTGAGTTGAATGAATAACGACGGCATAAAGAAAAAGTAGTATGATGCATTAACTTATAATGTGGCTTAAACACAGTGTTGATTAGTTAAAAGGATAATAAATACGTTCACGATTTAATATGGCTGTTGAGGATGATGCTGATGATGATGATGATGACGATGGCAGTTGTAATGAGAAAATTTAGTTATTTTAGCGGCACAATGATACGAGGCCAAAACCATGACAACACCACAAACATTAGATGCCTGAAGATGTTATAAAACAGGAAGTTTTATTTCTTTTTATTTTGATTATAAATTTTGCTTTAAGTTACGAACAAGAAAAAGCTGAACAAAACCAGCGGCAAACTCAAAGAAATAGTCGTTAAAAATGCTGTACATATAAACATGAAGGAAACGTGTTTGGCATTTTTGATAAGATTCATTTGCTCTATAGATTTGCAAAGTAAAAGGGCTTTGCGAACGAAACCTAATGGTAAATAAAAATAAACAAAATAATATCTATAAGTATATGTATACCGTGAAAACATGGTGTTTATAAACAAAATACTACCGCCCTTCGACCTCTTTTTTATTCACCTACCAGACCTTTCCCCACTACTTATTTTGGCTACCCGCCTACCGACCTTGTTTGACCAGAATCTCACCAACAAAAGTTTTATTTTTTAACTTTCTTTTTGTAATTTTATTAAGGTATATTTCATTAAGAAAAAAGTTATTTATTCCTTTTTCTCCTGCGTTCCTAAAGTTTGCTGGCTTCTGCTATTTTTTCCACAAAAACAAAAACTCCCCCCCCCCCCCAAAAAAAAAAGCGTAAAAAGAAAGTACAACAAAATGTTAAGTAAACAATACTAGTAGTTGAAAAATGTTAAGTAATTTCTTTCTGTGACTTTAACTAACCAAACCATGGCCGAAAAAAAAACATCTGCAAAACAAAAAAGGAAAGCGGAAAAAGTTAGTTGTAATTACAATTAATTAAGAAATTTCTTCCTAAAGGGTGGTCCAACAAGAACGCACCATGTTAATTGTAAATAAAAAAAAAGTAATTGTTAATGTTAAATAGTCGAACTTATTTTAATACTTCTACCAACTTAATATTTCTAGCATTAACACGTACATACGAGGGCGGTTCGGAAACTTCTTAGCCTATCCATGAAAGGGAATAGTAAGTTTTTCAAAAATATTTTTATTTTTCAATATAATCTCCTGAAACTTCAATACGAGGACACTTAGTCCAACGCTTTTCTAGCAATTCGATCCCTTGATTAAAATAATTTTCTTCAAGGTCTTCAAAATAGTGGTTTACAACTGTAATTGCATCTTCATTTGAGATAAAACGCTTGCCAGCAAGGAATTTTTTTAGATTTGGGAACAGGTAAAAGTCAATGGGAGCTAAATCAGGCGGATAAGTCGGGTGGTCAAGCAACTCGTACTTTAATTCGTTGATTTTAGCCATTGCTAAAACACTATTGTGCGCTGGTGCGTTGTCTTGATGAAAAATTATAGTTTAGCCAGAACGTTTTTCTCGATTTTGTACATTCAATTGCTCCAAAAGGGTACAATAGTATTCTGAATTTATTGTTTTACTCTTTTGCAGGTAGTCAATCAATAAAATACCTTTGAAGTCCCAAAAACCCGTTGCCATAACCTTACCAGCTGATTCAATTGTTTTTGCCTTCTTTGGGGCACTTCCTCAGCTTCAGTCCATTGTTTGAATTGTTCTTTTGTCTCTGGAGTATAGTGATGCATCCATGTGTCACCAACAGTTATGAAACGACGCTTAAAATCAATTTTATTTCGCTTAAAATGATCCAAACAAGCTTGAGAAATGTTCATTCCTATGCGTTTTTGGTCGACTGTTAACAAATACGGTACCCATCTTGCAGAAAGCTTTTTCATCTGAAGATCTTCATGCAAAATCAAATGGACTCGACCATTTGAGATGGCCATGATATTAGCTATTTCACGCACTGTTATTCGTCGATCATTTAATACCATATCATGCACTTTGACTACAATTTCTGTTGTTGTTGCTGTTTTTGGACATCCACTACGTGGTTCATCTTCAATGTTTGTACGACCACGTTTAAATTCAGCAACCCAATTTTTTACTGTTGCATATGAAGGAGCACTTTCAGTTAACACATTATGCATATCATTATGAAATTCTTGTCCCGATAAACATTTTTTATGTACTCGTAAATATTTAATGACACCACGCATTTCTAATTTTTCTATTGTAAAAAAATCGCCGATGCGTCTTTTGTGAACACCTGTTTCTATATGCAGGAGTTACCAGATCGAAGTAAAATTTAACATGTAGAGATGGGAGTTTCCAAAACACTTAACTTTTTTCTGTTTATACCGCGCGTTTTGTGGTAGGCTAAGAAGTTATCTCACGGCACAGAGCCTATCAATATACATGTTGTATGTTGTATGTATGTTGATAAATAATAAAAAAAATAACTGGTTGTTCAGTGAAAGTAAACTGTAGTACAAACAACTGCGATTACAACAAATTGCATATGTGATCAATATGAGACAAATATAGACGAAAAAATAAACAAGAGCTCGGTGACTGAGTTGGTTAAGCAGTCGTATTAAAAATACATCATGTTTACATGGTACTGAATTCGAATCCTAGTGGCTGCTGATGAACAGTGTAGCGACTGTGAAACCCAACCCACGAACACTACTCTCTCTTTCCCCCTCCTAACAATCTATTTTCCTAGTTCCAGTACAATGCGCTGCATATGTAGAGGCCATCCCCTGAGTACTGGTCCCAGATAAAAAAAATTCTCTTGCGCGTAACATGCTTAGCCCCGTTGGTCAGACTCGGTTGAGAAGAACGGATACTTTTTCCACCATCAGAGCATTAAATAGATGATTTTACCGATATAGTTTCCGCATACTCGTATTAAAACTTTTTGTCTAGCTTTGGCCGGACTTAAGTAAAATTCACTTTTTTAATGCATAGTATTAAGATTTGCATACTTATTGTTAGTTTATTTTTAAGATTAATGGCCTTATTCATAAACAAATATTGCATGTTTATTAAAGTGTTATTTGACAAATTTGTATAGAAAATTTGTCAAATAACTGCATAATAAACATGAAATATTTTGTATGAATACGGCCGTAAATATATAATTAAATGCTTAAAAAAAGTTAAGGGCTGATGCTTTTATGGATTTTCTTTCATTGATTTATGGGAAATTACACATATGAGGGATTTAAAAGCCCGAACTCTTCAGAAAACGGTTTGTCCGTATGACTACAAAGTGGCGACCTGTGTGAGCTTTGTAAGCCGCATGGAGTTGGTGCTTCTTCAGATAAGGCCGTCAAATCGGGTGGTGATGTAAACCAATTCCATATTCTGTACTTTTTGGTTTGGTGCATAAAGTTATTATGGGCTGGTGGAAATGGTTATCGAAAGTTGGATTAAAAGATTTAAACACGTCCGCGGCGGTCATATGGCGATCATATTTAAGTTATAAGGCCGGAAAATTATCTTTCGAGTGAAGTATATTTCATGTCACCTTCAAAAATTCATATTTGTTTTATTCCATTTCAAAGATATAAGCCTCTGCAGAAAGCAACCTATATATTTTATTATGATAGAAGGATAGATCCAATTATGTGCACTACAAAATATCGGTCAAATCCTGGCCACGGTTTCATTGTCATACCTCTATGCGATGGGTATATATTTTCAGTGACTGAAACATTATTGAGGTTCAATATCGTGAATAAGCCAAATGATCTCATCCTTAATTTAATCTCTTGGCGTATTGCCGTTTAGTTTTTATGATAAATATCGCCAGAGAAAGAAGACCAATGGAGCTAAAACGCATGATCGTGACGGCTAGTTAACATCGCCACGACGTGAGATAATACCGCATTTGCCTGTTGGAGCCACATTACGTCTAGGTGCATATTCTCAGCTTCTGTCCCGATATCATTAAGCGACAGTGAACACCATTCACGGTTAGTACTTGGTCGAGCTTATTTTCGAAGAAATACTGCCCGATGATGCTGCCAGTCCATAAATCGCACCAAATAGCTACTCTTTGTGCATTAGTTTTCCTACAAACCCGGTTTGCCAAAAGTTGAGCACAATTGCCCCCAGTGGGGACACTTTTTGTCGACTGTGGTGATCTACAAAATCGCGAAGTGCACGAAATGAAAATTTTCATAAAATTTTTCAATTCGAACGATTTGTCAGAAACTCTGTCATGCGGTTGCATTATTAGCACTTTTCCAGCACACATGTTATATTGGGTAGATCGCACGATCGTGTAGGATAGTGAATCTGACAATAGATTTACACCAACTCAAAGTCTAGTAGATTTGAATTAATACCTACAACGAAATCTATATCTTTTACGCCACCGTTTTTTGACATCTAGCAAGATTTCATTTGCACAAGAATAATTTTTGCATGGGGATTTGACAAAACAATTTTGTCAATGCATTTTTGAAATGCATTTTGATTTGATCGCCTATTTTCGCAAAATGCTATAATAATCGCAAGGCGCAAGTCAATTAAAAAAAGCTTGAAGTATTACAGAAAAACATATTTTTCTCATGTTCGATAACGAAATCCACTGAATCAATTAATAAATTGTTGGAATGCGTGAATTCAGATAAAAGTTTAGTACAAATAATTACTGATCGAAAGCAATTATTCATTTTAAACAACAACAAAATATGACATTCAAAGTTATTTTATATACATACAAATTATTTTTTTCGACAAAAATACTATTATTATATCTATATATTTTTTTCCATGTAACTCTGCATTATGGTTGCACCTCTCCCATTACATGACTGTAGGAACCGTAAGAAACTCTTAAGAATTTTATAAACTCGTTCTTATTTAAGATAAAAATCAATATAAGTGTCAGGAATTTTTCGAGCTTGAGGTCCAATTTTTATTTAAAAATGTCCAATTGTTCGCTACACCACTTGATAGCATCATCAAGGATTTAGATATTGTTTTTTTTTTTTGAAAGAACTCTATAAATACAAAACAAGGATCTTTTTAACTTGTATGTTATTACTGTACATTACAAAATCGGTTCAGCGGTTAAGGCATGAAAAGGTAACAGACAGCCAGACAGAGTGACTGTCACATTTATAATATTAGTAAGGATAAAAAATGGTAAAATAAAAATATATAAAATAAAGTATAAAATATACAAAAAAAAACACTTTTTTTCCAACAAGGGCTTGCTTACTACTATCATTATCCATTAATTTTGTATTTCTACTTTCCCTAGTGGCTCTTCATATTAACCACCTCCTTGAAGTATACTTTTATATTCATTTAAATGGTTTGCCTACTGTTCTGTTACTTATAGGATTTTTATTTATACTGTTTTAACACTTCATATATTTTTTATATAGCCGCTTAAATCAATAATCTCCTGCATTTTATATTTGTTAAAGTTGTAGCGGTACGTGTGAATTTCTTTCCACATATTTTAGTGGCATTAACACCCTCCCAAAAGTATGCCAGATTGAAATTGTAATCACTTATGATAAAAAAATAATGTAAAATCAATTTGTACAGATTAACAGTTACTGATGCAAAAATACAGAAATTCAATATGCTCTTGAAGGTGTTTCACAGCTTTTAATTTTTAAGTTAATTTATTTTATAGGAGGAGGGAAAAATATATGTATATATATGAGTACGTGCGTCAGCGTTTTAACCGGTTAATTACCACAAATTTAAAAGGGTGGAAGTATTTGCTTAAATTTGCAAGAAAGTCCATTTCTAGTATGTTCTGTGAAAAATACTTTTTGGAAGAGTAGAGTCTCGCAAGATTGCCATGTCTTTGATCAGTTTATTGCAGTAGTTTATTTTATAGTTTTATTTCACAAATTTCTATGCAAAGTTTGTCAATATAAACGTTTAATAAGTATAGAATATGTTTTATGAATATGACTGCAAGTCAAATGCTGTCAGGTCATTTGTTTTTTATCTCGGACCAGTACTCAGGGAATGGCCCCTACATATGCAGCATGAGGAGGAAAGACCGAGTAGTGTTCGTGGGGGTTTAATTTTAACAATAATAACACCAAAGACTAAAATGAACTCTATTGCAACATTTATAATGTCGGACTTAAATTAGTTAAAGCTGATCATCGGCCAGTGCATATACCTTCGACACTGGCTCAATAACGGTAGAGAATGTCGTGGACATCATGATAGTGAGTGAGGCCAACTTTTTAGCGGTATCGCGATTCTGTGAAAAAGTTCTGCGGACAAAAAAGCCAGATCTGGACGCCGCAGAACAAGATCATAATCAGGATCCCAGACGAAGGATAGTGTAAAGAGGAGGGCTAATTAAGCCATTGGGAATCCACCCCGAAGCAATGCTAATGCTGTCCCAGGGTAGAAATTTTTATCCCAGAAAGAAGAGGGGGTTTTTAGGCGGTAAGTTTATCAGTCCGATACAAAGCGGAGGGTCAGTGCGTAACATATGTTTCCCCCTCGTCGAACAAAAATATGGCTGCAAGTGCTTTAAAGTGTTTTGTTCAGTTATTTTTATATTACTTGGAAGTTGAGAAATAATAAACGCATATTTAAACACATGGCGGTAAGTAATGGGTTAACTATGTTCATCAAGGCCATATACTTTAATGTTATTATACGCTTAACCAAAGAAAAGTTTGTGCATAAATTAAAAACTGTTTTCAATTTGTGTTATTATCTAGTCGAGTGCTTATGATCGACTAAAAGTTACCTTTTTGAATAATTTGTGTGTAAAACAATTTAAATACAAATCAATGAAACAAGTGCGAAGGCGCAAGAGGTGTTGTAAAATTAGCTATCAAATTGCTTTATTTTTTTAATTGAAAAGCAGACGTGTTAGAAATAATAAAAAAAGGATATAGATAAAGAAAGCTAATGTGGTGTTTATGGGACATGAATGAGTAATACGTCTACAGTATTTGCATGAAATACACCCAAAATATTGAGTATGTTTCATAAATTTTTTTGGGATGTGTCATTTATTTGTGTATCATTCAGAGCCTAGCTTCGATAGTGTTTGTTTTTGATCGGATGGTAATAAAACCGGAATAAGTAAAAAGAATATTCTTTTATAAAAAAAAATTTTGTGACATTTTTTTAATACTTTTTTTAATTGTAAAGAAAAAAAAATATAAAAATTCCATGAGTATACCTAGCAGTTGTAATTCTGAGAAAGAGCTTAGCTCCACTAGCAAAATCCTAAGGATTTCTGAGGAAAAATATTGAAATAAATATTATTGATAGATTTTTCGACCTTTATAATTATTAAATAAAAATGTCAGGAATTTTTTTTCCTTCCGTTGACCTCAAGCTCGAAAAAAATTCCTGATATTTTTATTGAAATAAATCATTAGATAATCTTCTGCCACATATAGTTGCTACAGCAGAAGACAAGCCACCTCCCAGGCTAATTTCCCATAAACTTATGTAGTGTTCTTCAAAATCCAGCTAGCATACATTATTTGTTAGACATTTATGTTTAGTATAAAACCACAAAAACAGTCTTCTGATGCTTATCTGACAAGTAACAATAACAAAAGCATCAACTTTTTTAGTTCTTTTTACAAATTTTTTGACACCCTCGACTTTCAAACTAGGAGTGCTTAAATTTTAAGAGGCGACGTCGAAGTTGAATCATACCTACACGTCAAGTGTTCTTTTGCATTACATTTGATATATCAGTTTAATTAAATTTGAACCATGGAAAGATAGACAATCGTGCAACGCGCTAAAGTTATACAGGTTTAATATGAAAATGGGCGTTCAAGATGCATTTCGTTGCACTTCGTGATTTTTTCGGTCAATTTAATCGTCTAAATGTGCGTACAATCGTAAAAAGCGTGCAAAAATTTGAGCATATGTGATCTATAGGAGATGTGAAAATATCAGTGCATGCTCGTACAGGTCGTTCTGCGGAGAATATTGCTGTTGCTTGCGATAGTGTGTCTAAAAAGACATTCAGCTCCACTCGTCGTCGCGAACAATAATTGCTCGTCGTTGATGAACATTATGCACAAAGACTTGTATTTATACGCTTACCAGATGCAAATGACTCAAAAACTAAAACCTCTTGACCATTCTAAGCATCGCCAATGGTCACAATGTTAGCAAGAAATGGCAACAGTGGCTGATTAATTTTCGAAGAACATCATCTTCAGTGAAGGGGTACATTTTCACTTCAGTGGGTTCATCAATAAGCGGAATTGCCACATTTGGGCGAATGATAAGCCAAGAGTGATTGTCGATAAACCAAATTACTAACAAAGAGTGACTGTTTGGTGCCGTTTATGGGCTGGTGGCATCACCGTGCCGTATTTTTTTCAAAATCATTCCAGTCTGGCAGTTACTGTGAATTATGTTCACTATTGTACTAACAAAGAGTGACTGTTTGGTGCGGTTTATGGGCTGGTGGCATCATCGTGCCATAGTTTTTTCCAAAATAATTCAAGTCTGGCAGTTACTGTGAATGATGTTCGCTATTGTGAAATGATAACGAAATTTGAATGGCCCGAATTGGAAGATATGGATGTGGAAGATAATGAAATAATGCTTCTTTTGTGCTACAAATTCAATGGGCGTGTTATCTCGCGTATTGGTTTGGATTGAGTTGTATAAGAGTTTCATAGAAGAATCAGCTCGTCCAACAGTTACACCCGTTTAAGGGATATTCTACGATCACTCGCTCGTCGACGATCAAAAACACTCTTCATGAAATGCCCAATAAAATCGTATAAGGTTGAAAATGTTTGTTGGGCAGGTGTTATTCTTTGCTTTGTATTAGACTTCTTGTTTGGTGTAAGCTTGACGAAAATCAAAACGATATTTGTAGTCGGAGTTTGAAGACATTTTGACGTGTGTGCGCAAAATTACTTCAACATTCGTTTTTGAGTGGTTTCAGGAGCATGTAAGTGAAACATTATTTTGGTAATAAAAATCAATACTTAAAACAATTAATGTTAAAAAATAAGAAAATATAGGATGAACATATTGTTATGAATTTTTATCACATCTAACCCAGTGAGCAGTTGTTGATCTGCACATTCATACAAACAAGATGATACTAAACACATAATACACAAACAAACAAAAATACATGATTTAAAGTACGTAAAGTTCCTAGCAAATCAACTACAAATAATATTGTTGTTATTTTTGCATTCTTGGTATTTCGTTTTATTATTGTTTGTTGTTGTCACTTGCTTATTGTTTGCAAGCATGTATGTGAATGTGTATATGCGGAAGAAATACATTTGTACATTTGAGTCTATAATTATGAATGACTAGAAAGATCGTACTGATTATAGAAGATGTCAAAGACGTATAAATAGTAGACAAGTCAGCGGCAATGAGTCATTTTATTATTAAGCTTTGTTCAAGACAGTCATAAATCAGAAAGTAGCAAGTCTAGTGTTTTGATACACAGTGGTATCAAGTGCAAATAAAGTTGTTAATTATTTAAGTACTGCATAACAAACAAGCGAAGCGTTTTTAGAGGCAAAAACCTAACAATATTTTATTCATAACTAATGTTAGTTAACAAGTTATGAGTTTGAATCTAAGTTTAGTCAAAAATAAAAATTGTATTTTATTATAATAATAATTGCTGTGAGCAATAAGAATAACGAAGACAGGAAAAATATTTGAATACCATAAGCTGGGGAACAACTAGCTGCTTTGTAGGCACTACACTACAGTACCCAATGGGACTCGAACATTTATACTGTTTTTCAAAAAAAAAAAAAAAAAAAAAAAAAAAAAAAAAAAAAACTTGTATAAAAATTAAACGTAACTAGAAGAACTCTATTTAAAAAATAGCGATTTTCGTAACTCTTGCTGCAATTTACATATCTTGGACCAGTTCCCAAGAAGGAATTGGGTTATGCGAAAGGGGGAAAAAGGAGTAAAGTTTATAGAGATTTATTTGAACTTTCTAGCATTATAATTTATATAGGAAACACTTCCACAGCGAACTTGTTTTTTTCGGTAATGCCTTGTACGATTCACTGCGCAATCGACCATAAATCGATGAGCTCTGGACAATGACCGTGTTTTACGGTAAAAATATTTTTCAAGATCCCTAATCTCGTTAGAGCAAAATCCATTATAGTATCGACAAAAAAGAGAAACGCCCAGTGAGTCAATAGAGTTGGATATCCTACTGTCACCGCCCTCACCTGCAGAAGGTCAAGTTACCCCAAAATGGACTTTGAGACACTGGCCCAAACATGAGACTTCTATTTACCTTTTGGTCAGATATACGCGGTGCAAAAAGTAAAGATATCTGATGGAGTGAAGTACTTCAAGAAAATTGAGCGCTTCTTTAGAGACATGAAAAATGTGCTCTACTTTGTACAATTTCTTAAACAATTTCAAGGTCTACTTAAATTTTACCCGCTATATGGGGCACTTCAGGTGTTTGCTTGGTTAGATTTTATATTAGAATAATTTTAATTTAATATCATGAAAAAATGTTGCCAAATGTTGCCAAAAGAAACTCAGAAATGGCATGAACTGTTTGCATTCGGACGACAGCATCAGACGCTAGTAGCGGAAAAAGAATTTAATTGGTGTTGAAGGATTACCTGATAATAAGCACAAACAAATTTAATAACGTAAACCAGAACTACCCAAGCCCTATGTAATTCATGCTCAATTGTTTTGGTAAAAGAACTTAGCTATAGCGCTGTGCTCTTTAATAACCACATACTGCACTCAGCACTAGCAATTAAAAGTACATAAAATACTTTGTCTTATACATTTTTTATCGTTCTTCACTGTACACACAACGGCAAAGCAACAACAATTTCACATGCTTTGCTGGTACACATTGAGGACAGCGAATATAAGTATAGATTATTTTTGTATTTAGGTTTTGCTTTTTCCAACAATGAATAATATAAAAGTAGTTCTTTTTTGTGTATGGGTGTTTGCTCTTCCATATGCAACTTTTGGGCACCCCTGGCGTAAACCAATCGTACCAATAAATTATATTATTATGCTATCAGTGGCATACTTTTAGGATATTAATTTCATATCCACATATATATTTTATCGAAGTAACTTATTATTTTTTCGCTTATTTCAATATTGTGACACTTGATTTGAAAACATAACTTTTCTATCCTCATTTAATTAAAATGCTCGTTTAATTAAAATTTTGTAACATTTAAATTTGTATTAAGTGTGAATATAGTTCAAGTAGAATTTATTGCTTTTAGATGTGAATAAATTCTATTACTTACAAAAACATACACATGTTTTTGTTTATAAATAAATGTTTATTTTTCAATTAAGTTATAAAACATACAATTTAATAATATATTCGATTAAATTTTAAAATAAATGTTTAGAGAATTATTGAAAAAATAAATAAATTAAACCAAATAGTTACAATAAAACTCCATTTGTATTAAATAATTTTTAAATCCTTTTTTGCTTCGTGTTTAAAGATATAAAAATGAATTTCAAATGCAATTGTTATATTTTCAAAAATATATATCTCTATGATATTATTAGTTTTGATTTTAAGCTAATTGTTAAATGAAGATTTATATACAAAAAATTATTTATCATCAATTTGAGTAAACAGAATTTGGTTAGAAGATAAAATCTGCTATGATAATCTCTCTTAATAATTTTTGCTGCTTTTTTGGCAGATTTTAAAAATCAAATTCACAATTAGAAGAAGAAACGCCTTCCAATAGTATTAAAGTTAGGGCGCTTATTCCAAGACAGCTTTACCCAGACAGTTGTTTTTCGTTTGCTTTGCGTAAATTTCTCGAAAATATAGACCTCCTAGCTTTTTCAAACAAAATAAAACAAGTTTTCGTAATTTTTCACAACAAAATACATGCGATGTTTTTTGGCGTGTACGGGTATTTATTGTAATTCTGCAACTACCTATTTTTTTTTTATCTGGGACCAGTACTGAGGGGATGACCCCTACATATGCAGTGCATTGTACCAGGACTAGGAAAGTGGGTTGTGAGCAGGATGAAAGTAGGAATATTGTTTGTGAACGTTTGGCTTGAACTTTCGAACATTATAACAGATAGTAAGCACGTCTGCATGCAACTTATTCCAAATGTGAAGCGTACGGCTGGAAAATGATTTTTCTCTGTAGTGCATTGTACGATTCCCCGAGGTAATCGACCACAAATGTCCCTCTACGACATTCGCGTGTTACGTACAGATGTGCGGGCTTTTTGATAAAAAACAGGAAACACGTCTGCATGCAACTTATTCCACATGTGAAGCGTACGGCTGAAAAACGAATTCTCTCTGTAAAGCTTTGTACGATTCTCCGAGAAAATTGACCACAAATGTCACTCTACGACGTTCGCGTGTTACGTACAGATGTGCGAGCTTTGGGAACTAGATCTCTAATCTCGTCAGAGCAACGTCCATTGTAGTAACGATAGAACAGAGTAAGGCACCCAACACTGTTTCGACGCTTCAGTGAGTTAATAGTGTTGGATACTCTACTGTCACCGAAAAGTTTCTTCGCTCTCTCCTATACACGGTCAAAAAACCCCAAAATAGACTTTGAAGCGCCAGGCCAAATATGAGAGTTGTATTCTATTTGCGGCCGAATATAGCTGGTAAAAATAGAAAGGAGATCGGATGAAGTTAGGTACATCTTACACCGTTTTAAAAACGCGAGGCATTTGAATGTTTCTTTAGACACATGAAAAATGTGTTCATTCCAGCAAACTTCACGCTGCACTTTCATTCCAAGAACTTCAAGCACATCTCATTCCTCGATTTACGACCATATTCGGGATTAATAGAAGATCACCATTCAGCGAGTCATTCATATTTTGGCTTTTAGCAACGATCTCGGATAGGCTGGTCCTATAACTGACTGAGTAGGAATGGCAAATGCTGTCATCTGCAAAAGAGTGGATAGGGTTGGAAATTTGGCAGAGAACGTCGTTGAGAAAAATAAGAAATCGGTAGGAAATAGAACGGAGCCTTGTCGGTACTCCGGAACTAATTTTAAACTCGTTTGATGAGACCCCATTTATGTCAACTCGTATAGTGCGGTGTCTGAGAAAGCTCTATATAAACCGAGAGAAGTCAGTATCGACATCAAAAGCAGTCAAACCATTTGACACTCTGTCAAATGGTTTGGAAATATCAAGAAATGATGGACTGAGTGACACCAATGCTCAGAGAGGCATGCCGAAAGATCACCAGTAGCGTGACCCTTACGAAATTCTTATTAACGATCGCAAAATAGTTTATGTTTTGCTAAAAGAATGCTATAAAAAACAATAAGCTGTACTCATTCCCTAAATTCAACTCTTGTTAACCCCTTGCGACTATAGGCTAGTACGATTGTGCAAACGTGTTTCATATAATTGTCTAGGTAGCAGTTAGAGCAATCATGGCAAAAGTTGTTTGATACAATAATCCTGAACCAACAAGAACTTTGCTGCGTGCGAAGTTCTATCGAGATATACATGTTCCTTGTATGGGATTTTCTATGATTACTGAAAAATTCTTAGCCGGTTTGATAATCGATTCGTATCCGGTTTTTCATATTCGGTTTCTGAAATTTTATCCATCATTTAGCATCCAATTTTTTTTGCCGATTTTTAATGATTTTGCTAACCGGTTCGCGACCGGTTTTTTTTTATGCGCTGCGCGTTTTTGCCATGGAACCGGTATCTGAACTTATATCCGCCATATTGGACTTGGTTTATAGCTTTTTATCAGTTTCAGTAACCTGTCTGGAATCGGTTTTCCATATTCGGTGGGCTTTTTTTGTCCTGGAAGCGGTTTCTGATCTTTTATACGTTATTTTGGACGTGGATTTTTGTAGAGTTTTGACTAGTTTTTGACCAGCTTTACTCACTTTTATTAGGTTTTTGGACATTTTGCTAAGTTTGTGAGCTTTTTGGGCAACATTTTAGAGCTTTTCATTATTTCCTGTCGGTTTTTAGTGCCTAAATAACTGGATCTACATGACAAGAGCGGTTGGCAATTCACTTATATTAGTCTCACTTGTGCGTTTATAAATTTATAAGTCTGAAAAAATTGATATTTTCATCAGGGGATGACCCCTACATATGCGGTGCATTGTACTGGAACTAAGAAAATAGGTTGTGATGAGGAGCAAGAATGGAGTAGTGTTTGTGGACTTAACTTTAACAATAACAACACAAAAGACTAAAATAATCCCTATTACAGCATTTAAAGTGTTGTAATTAGTTATTGATTGAGCCAGGAGCCTTTTTCTGGCACAAAGCAAGATTAAAGTTCAAAATTCTTCTACCGATGTAGAAGACCCAAGAAAATACTTTAATTTAAAGTTTCAAAACAAAAATGCAAAATTTATTTCATATCAATAGTTGGACTGTATTACAAGGACTGACTGACTTAATTAATATTAAAAAAAATGTAAATGATTTGTAATATATACATTTTTTTTTTTGCATAGATTTTAAATGAGTGCAGCAGCTAACTGTTAAGGGCCATAAAATAATAAATTCTTTTCAATTTTGTTTTTAAAGTAATAAACATACTTGGCCTAAAATAATGAAATTTATTGTGCGAGTGAAAGACCCTGTTGGAAATTTACTATTGATGTTTAATTCCACATTGCAAGAATCCAACAGCTATCTTAGATCATTTCTCATTTCTGAATGTGAATACAACACAATATGTAAACTGTGAAAAACACTACACGTACCGCCCCTTTATTTCAACATAGCTTTTCAAGTTAACAATGCAGAATTGTTAACAGTACTTACTACTTTTTGTATTGTGTAAAAAATTTATTCAAATTACTTTTGAACTGTTTTCTTAAGGAGATATATTCTAAAAATGTTTACTCAGAGTTGTATGGAATCTAAAACTTGATATGTGTTTTTTTCTCGAAACAAGGTTTTTCGAGTTATGCTTATCTTGCAATAAAGGAGCGGTATGCTTATGCTATGACTGATGCAAATTAAAATACGACACACTCAACAAAATCATACACATATATTTTCTTACTCCTTAAGTTTATTTGTAGAACGAACTTTTTGGACAGAGAAAAGGAGTTAAAATTCGGCAATTTTAAATATATACTGAATAAAATTTAATAACGTATTCTAATCAGAAGCTCCCCTCCTTCTTCATGATACCTGATTTTAATTTTGTTTTATTATTATTATTATTTTTTCTTTTGTTTCTTTTTAATTTAACAGGATTCATTTCAATTTTTATTTTTGTTATTTTGTGTGCCATAATTTAATAAAAACAAAAATTATTAATTTTTGTTTTATTTTCTTAAAAGTAACCTTAAGTATGAAAAAAATATATACTTTGTTTTGAAAGGCTTAAAGGATTAAAAACATAAGCTTTCTACAATATACATGCAAAATACCAGGGGGGATTAAAGACAGGGTATAAAAATGTCTTTAATATCTCAGATATAAATAAAGCTAAATAAAATATTCATTTTAGCAAGTAAACAAATGCTACGAAGAATCCTTTGTAAATTTTATATAAATTAAGCAGTTATATATATATTGAGCAGCTATATATATGGAAGAAAAGAGGGAGTAGAGTTTGCGAACTTTTGATTTGGTATGATCAAATACGTATGCTCGATTTTCGCATTTTTTTCTGTTATGTTGGTACACATGTCTGTTACATATGTTGGCAATATATTTTTGTTTTTATTGTTAATTGTAATTAACGATAAGTTATTTTGGAGATTTTATTGTACATTATACAGCCCTGCATTGTAATTATAAGACTAGGTCTTGTTATGTAGAGATATAATAAGTAAATAAATAAATATCAACCATTTTGGCTGATTTTTGACTATTTCAAAAATGCCTCAAAGAAACTGTATTAAGTTTTGTGTAAAAAATGAAACTAAAAGCACATGGCCATTTGAAATGTTGACTGTGGCGTTTGGCGCGTCTATTATGAGTAGAACACAAGTTCAATTGCGGTATAACCGGTTTAAGGACGGCCGAGAAGATGTCAATGGCGATGCTTGTCGTGTTCGCCCGATCACGTCAACAACCGATGAAAGCATTGAAGCAGTGAAGAGAATGATTTTGGATAATCGTCGCATCACTATCAAAGTGGTTGCTTATGATGTTGGCATCATTGCTAATTTTAGAGCAAAAACAACGTCGCATGGCCATCGCTCAGGATGTATTGAACGATCCAAATTACCAAAAACGTCATAACTGGTGACTATGACATTGATCATTCCAATGGAAGCGTCCAGAACCAAGACCGGAAAAAGCTCGTTAAGTTCAGTCAAAAGTGAAGGTTTTGCTCACTATTTGCTTCGACTGCAATGGCATAGTGCACCATGAATTTTCATCACAACGTCGTACGTACTACGTGCCTTAAAGTTAAGCGCCGTTTACGCGAAGCAATTCGTCAGAAATGCACAGAATTATGGAAAAAGCAATCATGGATTTTGCGCCATGATAACGCAACAGCTCAAACATCGATGCTTGTGCGTCAGTTTTTGGCCAACAACAAAACCGTTATCATGCCTCAATCACCGTATTCACCAGAAAAGCCACCGCTGGCTTTTTCCTTCTCCCAAAACTGAAGACACCTATGAAAGCAAAGCGGTTTGCTACGATTGAGGAGATAAAAGAAAAATGGAGACAGGAGCTGTTGGCGATTCAAAAAAGCGCGTTTCAGAAATGTTTCGAGCATTGGAAAAAACGCTGGCATAAGTGTATTATATCCTAGGGAGATTACTGTGAAGGGGACAAGATAGTTATTGATGGATAAATAAATAATTTTTGAAATTAACGATTTTTTTTTATCATACCTCATATGAGTTAATCAAGCAAAAACATGATTTTTGCTGATCACTGGTGTGTAGCTCTCCTATAAAAAATCACTTATAGGACAGGGATTTAAGAGAGTTACAAACAAGCACACATGCAAGTGAAGCTAAGTTAAAACCAATCAACACCCGAAAAAAATCTACAAAAACAACAATAATAAAAAAAAAATAATGATAAAAACCAGAATAATTACGTCTAACCTTGGATCCAAAGCGCCCGTTAAAAAATCAAATACACGTTTCAAGGGAAAAACACACACCAAATGTGAATAACCAGCTCCAAACCGGTTAGCGAATCGGTTGTAATTAGCAAACATTTACTATTGAATAGTATACTAAATGCTCCCTTTACCCGATTAGCCTTTTCCAAATTAGAAATAGCATGTTAGCTAAATATCACGAGCTTACTAAAATAAACTAGGTATATAAAGCTGTCCTCAAAACGTATCTCATTATCATTTAACATCAACCTAAAATTTTTGCTCTCCGATACAATCGCATATCTACATTTTCCAGAGGCATTTCGCAAGCACATAGCAAAGCTCTTTAAACTATTTATGTTTATTCCCAAATGGGTATAAAATTCGTCCACTTTCCTAAGATGCAAAGATACGCGTTGAAGTGCCGCCTTCATCATGCAAGCAGAGAAGTGAATCGTAATATGCTCTGGGAGAGACCAACTATGGGGGAAATCGCTTATAAAATATACCAAATAAATTAATTTATTTTAATTAATTCATTTAATTTAATCTAGTTTTTCTGAACTGTTATTTCAATAAAAATTATTTTCGCTCTGCTTTGTACTTCAGTTTGGTGGTGTTTGTGGGACTCAAATGAGTGAAACGTCAAGAACATTTTTATGAAATATACTCAATATTTCATATGAATTTTGAAACATTTCACTCGTCTATGTCCTATTAACACCACATTATTCTGGCACATAACAAAACGTTTTAAAAACAATTATTATATTATGGCTGTTAAAACTAATATTGTAATGTTTCAGGTCCCTGGTTTTAAGAGTCTTGCTCTTTTTATCAAAATGTTTCCAAAATACACAAACATGCATGTATAAATGCGTAAAAAAAATATTTATACTTGTTATAAGTGTTGTTACACATTTGTATTAAAGAATTCATGTTTGAGTTCTTACAATGAAAAGTTTCTGTTTCATTTTTCCCTTTTACTTTTCATTTCTATTAAAATATCTGTCAACATTTTTGAAACATATCCTTTTCTTTATTAGCTTAAAAGGCAAAAAAAACTTTTAATTTTCTAATAACGAAGAAGGAAATATTTAATTTAAATTTTATTGGAGCTGACAAAGTGTCATATACGCCCCTACTGGAGTCCATTAAAAACATACGTATTTCCTAAAAGTATGTAGTGATTTTTCAAAGAGTTTAGTTTATTTCACACAGAGTCATTTTTGATTCAAACATCCAAGGCAGCTTTATACAGGTAGTGGCAGAATTACAAAAAATACAACACCAACAAACATCAGCATGTATTTTTTTGCTGCCTTGCAAACATCTGATCAGGATCAGGGGATGACTGACCTCAACATATGTAGTGCATTGTATTGGAACTAGGAAAATTTGTTATGTGTCTGTGTACGTTGGACTTCAACTTATCAATAACAACAAGAAAAAACCAATACAAATGTTAACACAGCCTTTAAAGTGTTGGAAATAAATTGGTCAAAACCGTTCAGGGTCCAGTGTATTTTCAACCTTCAACACTGCTCAGACTAACAAAAATTTGTTTCAACACTCCAAGGAAATGAATTTACATAGCAGGAGCAATACAAAGAAATTAGTAATGAATATATAAAGAAAACAAGGACGAAATAAAAAAAAACATATACACAGGGTGAAAAAATAATACTAGGAATTGATGAAATTAAGCCGAGTTCTGAAGAAAAAAAATGCTACAATATAAAATGTTTAATTAAATTTTCCTTAAAAACTGTGGATTTAATTAAAAGCTTTTTTCTACTTTATTTTTTACGCCTAAAAGCAAAAACATGTGTAACTTGTTTTCAACAAATTGTCTGTGTTTACGTTTTGTTTGCTTCGTGCCATACTTTCTGCTAAAAAAAAAGAGAAATGAAATTAAAACAAATGTATGAAAATTTTTTTCCAAGAAAAGTTTTCACTACAAATTGTTTATTTTTCAAAGTTTCAGGAATTTGTTTTTAATATTTTTATTTCTTTTGTTGTCACAATAGATGTATTCTTTTACTCTGCTTTGCATGAACAACGTTCCCGTAGTTTAAAAATGAGCTAATTAGAGCCATTTTCAGTGAATAGGTTGCTTCCTCTTTTTGCATGAAATGGCGTATAGTTTTTCTTCGGTCTAGTTGGTTCAAGTGGTTAACCAATCAGCTATTGGAGAAATAAACAATAATAAAGAAAAAAGAGATTGATTTGAATGAAAAACGATATTCAAATCATTTCAATGATTTTATAAATATTGTTAAGAACTTTTATCACATCTAACCCAGAGTGCAGCTATTGATCTGCTAAATTTACAACACATTCATCCAAACAAGATAAAACTAAACACATAATACACAAACAAACGAACATACATGCTTTAAAATACGCAAAACTCCAAGTAAGTCAACTATAAATTATGTTGTTGTTATTCTTGAATTCTTGGTATTTCGTTTTATTTGTTGTCACGTTTGTTGTTATCACTTGCTCATTTTTCGCAAGAATGTGTGTAAAAGTGTACATCTCATTTTTCGCAAGTATGTGTGTGAATGTGTACATGCGTAAGAGTTATATTTGTACATTTGAGTCTAGAATTATGAATGACTAGAAAGATCGTGATAGTTGTAGAAAATGACAAAGACTTATAAGTAGCAGGCAGTTCGGCGGCGACGAGTTAGTTTTTTAAGCTTTGTGCAAGACAGTCATAAGAAATTCAGAAAGCAGCAATTTTTAGTACACGTGGTATCAAGTGTATATAAAATTGGAAATTGTTTAAATACAGTATAACGAACAAGTGTGTGGATCATAATTTCATTCGCAATTGAAAAGGCCATGAAAGCTTTTTAGAGGCAAAAAACGCAACTATATTCAAATAAAAAATTTACTCAAAATACCTTAAAAGTTCCAAAAATGTGTAACTTTTTCGTAACACTAAATGCAATTTTCATTACAGCATCGATGCACATTTTATGTTTTATTCTAAACTAGACATCTGGCTTTTTGTGTTCCCGTATTTTCGGTAAATTATACCTCTTTTTAACACGCTAGTATTACCTTCACTCTCGAAATGCATGCCGTATGAGCGGCTATTATAAACTTTTATGCACAATGTAGCAGCTTTAGTACGAAAATTGACGTTGTCGAATAGCTTCCGTAGAAGTGGGGAGATTTTGGCGACTCCCGAAGCTGACTTTGGGAATTCTCAAAAAGCACTTCTCTAACCGGTTCGGAACCGGTTTTTCATATTCGTACGTGTATCTGAACTACTAACAGTTATTCGATTCAGTGCGAAAATTGTAGTTGCCGTATTGTTTCTGGAGAAGTGTTGGGATTTTGACTATTACTGAAGGCGATTTTGGGAGTCACAAATAACCTCGAGCCGCTTTAGTGCACATTTTTTCCGTGGAAGTGTATCTGAGCTCGTTCATTCGCTTGAGTCAAAAATAGAAGTTGCTGAATTGCCTCTGGGGAAGTAGGAGATTTTGGTGATTCCCGAAGCCAATTATGTTAGGAATTTGCAAAAACTCGGAACCGGTTTGCAAACCGGCTTGGAATCAGTTTTTTACATATCTGAACTATTCTCAGTCATTAATATTTGTGCGAAAATTGAAGTTACCGTATTGCTTCCAGAAAGGTGGTAAGATTTGGTGATTCCCGCAGCCGACTTTAGAAATTACAAAAAAATTTGGAAATGTTTGCTGACCGGTTCGGAATTGATTTTCCGTATTCGGTGCACGTTTTCCATGGAATCTGTATCTGAATTATTCTCGGTCATGCGCTTTGTTGCGAAAATTGAAGTTCCTAAATTGCTTCCGGAGGAGTGGAAGATTTTGGAGATACACGAACCCAATTTTTGGAGTTCCAAGAACTCGAACAGGTACGTCAACCGGTTTGAAACCGGTTTTACACATTTGGTGCGCATTCTTGCCATGGGAGTGTATCTGAACTAATATCAGCTACTCGCCTTAGCGCGAAAATTAAAGTTGCCATAGTGCTTCCAGGGAAGTGGCGGGATTTGGAGATTCCCGAAGCCACTTTTGGGAATTCCCCAAAAAAACTCGGAACAAGTTTGCTAACTGGTGTGGAATCGGATTTTTATATTTCGTGGGTGCTTCCTGGGAAGTGGCGGGATTTGGAGATTCCCGAAGCCACTTTTGGGAATTCCCAAACAAACTCGGAACAGGCTTGCTAACCGGTGTGGAATAGGATTTTTATATTTGATGGGCATTCTTTCCGTGGTAGTGTATCTGAACTAATCTCAGTCATTCGCTTTAGTGTACAAATTGAATTTGTTATAGAGCTTCCAGGGAAGTGTTGGGATTTCGCGATTCCCATAGCCGATTTTGGGTGTTCCCAAAAAACTTGGACACATCCGCTAACCGGTTCGGAACTGGTTTTTCACATTCGGTGCGTGCTTTTGTCGCTTTGTTGCGAAAATTGAAGTTGCCATAGTAATTCTGGGAAGCAGGGGGCGGATTTTGACTATTCACAAAGTTAGTATTGGAGATTCCCAAAAAAAAATCGAAACAAGTTGGTTAACCGGCTTTTTATATTTGATCTCCATTTTTGTCGTTGAACGTCTATCTGAACTATTAACGGTAATTTTGGACCCGCTTATACGGATCCTCCAGTGATTAACTAAAAAAATTTTATTTTTAGTTGAAGTAAGATTTTAATTATAAGATCATGAAAGTTTTTCAATAAATATATTTCAAATAAATATATTTGAAAAGAAACTAAGAAACTGAATATTTTTTTTTTAGCGTGGGCCAGCAGAACTCAGGTATGACCCTTACATATGTAGTGCATTGTACTGGAACTAGGAATATATACAATGAGAAAAAGGAAAGATAGAGTAATGCTTGTGGACGTTTGAGTTGAACATTATCATAGCATTTAAAATATTGGAATTGGAATTAATTGAAACTGGTCAGTGCCCAGTATATATAACTTCGACACTGATCAGAATAACAAAACTCAGTCCAACTCCTCTCATACTGCAAAGCAATGAATTACATAGAATATTCAGAAGAAATTAATAATGAACACATAAAGAAAACAGAGATGAAAGTGAAGGAAAAATAAAACACGTGTACACAGGATGGAAGACGAGAGTATTATCCGTCAATAAGAATTGGAGCTGTTCGAAATAAACGAATGAATTATATATTTCTAATTGAACGAAAGTTAGCGGACACATGAACGACCCGGCACACCTCTATTAACTCATTTAAGTATATTGGTTAAAGAGTCATAGCCGCGTATCGAACTCTTTATTCAAACTAGTCTATTTTGGATTGTAAACGCAAAAAATCACATGTGCATTTTAATTAGTTTTATTTAAGTAGTTACTAGACGATCGAAGTTGGTCGGACAGCGCCTGATAGCATACCATCAAACTCGTTTTAAAGGGTATCAAGCTAAAAAGTAAGAAATAATTTTAAGAAAAAACTTAAATAATAGTGATTAAAAAATACTAGCATTAATGTGAATTAAGGGTGAGGCGCTTTTTGTCATACTGTTCGTACATCGAGTGCCCGACGGGTTTTTTGATTAAAAAAAACCGTTATTTTCAAAATTCGTGAGTTACGTATGTTAAATATGTTGGCAATATCAGCCATTTTGGATTGTGAGTTTGTTTTTGATAGATAGTCGTGAAGTTAGTCGTGTTTTGGTGGGCTCTTCGATGTTTTAATAAATTAACTAAATTTTGAGCAAAAACAATGTCGCATGAACACCGCATCAAGCTGTTGAATATCGTCAAAGACGATCCAGATTTCCTCAAAAAGGTCTTAACTGGTGACGAATTATGGGTGTATGGCTATGACATTGAAACCAAAGCCAAATCATCTCAATGAAAGCGTCCAGAAGAGCCAAGACCGAAAAAAAGCTCGTCAAGTTCGGTCAAATGTGAATGTTTGGCTTACTGTTTTCTTCGACTACAATGGCGTAGTGCATCATGAATTCCTGCCACAAGGTCGTCAGATAGTTAATAAGGAATACTACCTTGAAGTTATGCGCCATTTGCGTGAAGCAATTCGTCAGACACAAACACGTCAATGCTTTTGCACCAGTTTTTGGCCAAAAGCAAAAACTTTATCATGCTTCAAAAAACCCTCTTCACCGGAGTTAGCCCCCGCTGATTTTTTTCTCTTCCCAAAACTGAAGACACCGATGAAAGGGAAACGTTTTGCTACGAATGAAGAAATAAAAGATAAATCGAGGCAGGAGCTGTTGGCGATACCAAAATATGTGTTTGAAACGCTGGTATAGTGCATTTTATCTGTTGGGGATTACTTTAAAGAGCACAAGATAGATATTGATGAATAAATACATAGTTTTTGAAAGAATTTAAAATAACGGTTATTTTTCGATCAGCCCTGGTATATTTATTGGAAGGAACTTTTAGTTACACTTACTTGCGTGAAGTTTACCAAAAAAGTAAGGAGCACACCTAATATGTAACAAAATAACATCTCTTAACCTGGAAGGTAGCAACATTAAAGTTAAAGCACTTGCTCTTTATACGCTGCGTTGCTTTGTAATCGAAAGCGAACTTGCTTTCAATTTTTCTAGCAAGTTCTGCACTCAATTTACATACTCGTAGCAAAACAATAGCTGGTACACTTATCTGTTTCATTTTCGGGGTTTTTTTTTGGCAAACATTGTATTAAAATTACATCTTTGCATGAAATGGCTTTCAAGTTGCTGCACGTCACTCGCGTCAGTTAAATGAAACCGGAAAGTAAAAACTTGTAACGCGTGTAACTGCATGCAAGAATAATGTTAATCAAAGTAAGTGTTTGCAATGGCTACTGGCTTCTTTCTCATTTGAGCTTGAATATCTTTGGAATGGAATGTTAATTAAAAATTATTTGCATTTTTAGGAGGAAAAACGAGAACTATTTGTTAAACAAAGTTGTGCTTTCAAGCAGTTTCACTTTCTGCGAACAAAATTTGTATAGCTTATTATTTTAATGAGCCATAACGTTGTTTTATAAGTTTTTGTGATAATATAAATACTTTGTTATTTATGTTTTGCTTAATGGAAATATTTGCAATTTTCTGAAAAGTTATTTATTCTGGCATTTCCCTTTTTCTTCAAAGAATCTCAAACTTTTGCTTTTTCTATATTTTAAGGACACAAAAAGGAAAGTAATTTTATGGCAACTTGACTGTAAACAAAAGCAAAATTATGTTTTACAATTTTATTGAGATTCGAGTGAATTAGGAATCTCAAAGCAAGCTAAATCGACATATGGCAACTAACTGTTCGTTCATTTCTTTTCGAATAAAGTAATTTTTTCATGTTTTATTTCTCCGTGGATTGTGTGTCTGCTTTTTATTTGTTTTTATTGCCGTCGTAAAAAAAAGCTCTGCAATGAAACACAAGAATTGAAAAAGCCTTGAGGACACGACAAGTCTCATGTGGAAGTTTATGCTAAAAGTTTACTTATGTTTTTGCAAAATGTAAACGCAAACGTATTTTATACTTTTTCTTTTTTGGTTTTTTATTGAACAGAAGGGAAAACGACAATTGAGTTTACTATTCGCTTTACAGCTGTAAAATTTATATCAAATCAAAATATATAGCAGTTCGGTTTAAACATAAAAGTTTTTAAGAGAAATCAAATGTTAGAGAAGACTAATTTGTTTTTTGTGCGTTTGAAAAATATTTTAGAAACATGTTTAATTCTCATTGTGTTTTTAAAGCCAACTAAATATGAGGGTAAAAAAGTTTTCAAGTCATGACGAATAGAGGGATACATACTAGAGAGCTGCTCAAGAACAAGCAAAATGTCTTACACGATAACGGAGTGTTTTCAACTACCATACATTTTCGTTTTGCACATAGCAAAATGAACACTTCAGTGCTAAAATGTTTCAGACACATAAATGAATATTGCCTGTATTATAACCGTTTACAAAACAAAATGCAGCTATTATTATTATTGGACTTGCACTGTGACCATTGTAGGTCTATTGTGCGTCCCCTTGTCTCATTATGGGTTAAGTGCATCAAGAAACCGAACTAGCTCCTTCATTGGGGGTGCTAGTAAGTCTCCCTTACCCAACGTATGCACTTGTAACAGTCTCCTGTGTAATAAAGCTCTGCAGTGGGTGATCAAGTTCTCCATTGTTTCCTCTTCCTCCAGGCAGACAGCACTAAAAGCCGTGATCGGGTTGAACACGCTGCTGGAGATTGGAACGGCCCTAGTCCCCGATCAAATTGTCTACTGCATTCTAAAACCATTCTTCTGAAAGAGTTGAGGAATCTCACCTAGAATCTGGACATTTACACGGATGGGTCCAGAAGGGTGAACGGGTTGGCGTTTACATAAAATAATTTTTATTTTAAAGCATTTTTTATTTATTGAATCTGCAAAATGAACTAACAATAAGTATTCAAACACTAAAATATCCTTCAGGTTATCAGGCTGAAATATCGGCTATAACTAAAGTGGTCACGTGGCTGACGTTGTACAAGATATTCGGCAGGGATATGATGATAGTAACGGACAACAAGGCCGCCATCAACTCCCTGATTGGAATACCATTTCTAGTCAAGTCCAGGAATGCCGGACATCTTTAAATAAGATGACGAGACATTCTAACATAACCCTGGACATGGGTCAAACAATGGCAACAGCATCGCTGACGACTTAGCCAAAAAAAGGGACAGCCCTGGAGCACAGGACTATATTTGCGAACAACTGTTGGAAAAGTATAAAACTCCACACGGTGGAACGTACCCAAGAAAATTGGCTCACACATGCCTTATATCATGCCTGTGGCCGCATATTAACTCTAAGAGAACGTGGGAGCTATTAAAACTGCCCATATCTCAACTAGGAGTGACTATAGCCGTCATCGCTGTACATTCCCCATTTGGGAACCATGCCAGGAGACTAGGCCTACCCCATAACGATGTCTGTAGAATTTGCCAAGACGAGGAGGTGGAACAGACGATCCTTCATCTCCTCGGCACATATCCGGCATTGGATCATCATCGTCTAAGATACTTAGGCGAGCGAAGCTATCTTGTCTGGCCTCGTCCAAACCGACCACGCTAACCTCTTTCATAAGAAGCAGCGGATGGCTAGTATAGCATCATGTAACGCTACATTCAGGGGTTCCCGCCTTTTCTTTCTTTTCCATCCCCGTCCATCCATTCCACTCACACTATATTCCTATAACATCTTTTCTTCATTCCACTATCCCACTTTTCAGGCAAAGGGAACGACTCCAGGGGTATCCAGCGGCCTGCCTACCTAACCTAACCTTTCTCTTCCTCACCGCAGCATCTGTAGATGTCTGTGTTGGAAATGCCCAACCTGCATATTTGCTTTAGACAGGTATAATAACCTGTCCAGTTTTAGCGCACATTCGGCCCTCTATGCATCAAAGTTTAGAAATTTCTTAGAATATTCGAGACCAGCTGGCTCCTTTCAATGTTGCTCAACAATGGACTCCGACCATTTCTTTATGCAGCTAACTCAAAGCTTTTCCATTCCTGAGCAAAGAAAAGTTAGATAACTTTTGCTGAAACTTTTCCTGGTAGGGGTTTAAGAAAATTATGAGTGCAGTTTAATGGTAAGAATAAAGTTCGGTAGTAGTTGACTTTAAGATAAATAAAATTGTAAATAATTTAATATCACATTTTATTTATTTATTTATTAATTTATGCCTATGGAGAATAACTCCTCACAGGCAAATACTGTATATGTATATATATAAGTTAAAAAATAATTACAAAAATTAATAAAAAAATTGAAAAACTAACTAATTACTGGAAAAAATGTTATAAGCAATAGAAAAAATTTGTTGATTACTGGAATTTAATACTAAAATTATACTACGCTTAAAAAATTTTTAGTTCATCGAAAAGTCAATAACGTGGTAAAGTTCATTTAAACAACAGCATAATCTACGGAAGAGATCTGCATTCGCATAATTCTGACGGTAATAAAGCACTCACAAAGGTTCATACTGACGAAGGCTACGCTGGGGAGCATCAAAATTTTGTTTGGACACCAGATACTCCGAGCAGATATTGACGTTAATCAATTTGAAGACAAAAATGGCATTTAACATTTTTCTGCGACTTGTCAAAGAAGGCAGCTTTATTTGTTGCAGTCTGAATTCATAGGATGGTAAGTTGGCTACAGTGTTCGGGTAGATATTGCGCAGGATGAAAAGAAGGAATTGTTTTTGGATAGAGTCAATTCGATCTTTATGAACATTATAAAAAGGGTCCCATATAATCGAGCCATATTCCAGTATTGGCCTGATTAAATATGTATACAATTGCTTTACAACAGTGGAGTCAGCAAATTCTTTAGACCAGCGCTTTACAAAGCCTCCTTGCCTTATTTGAGCAAAAGCTAATGTGTTGGTTGAATGTAAGTTTTCTATCAAATAAAACACCCAGATCCAGAAATTCTTCCACTGTGTCTAATACATGGCCCATGAGGTTTAGATTTTCTTGAGAAGTGCATATGCTTGCACTTGCTGAAATTAACCTTTAAAAGGTTATGCTCAGACCAATTAAAGAAATTGTCCAAATCTAGTTGGAGGCAGTTTTAATTCCAGAGCCCACATGTTGAAAAAATTTTTACATCGTCTGCATAGATTAGAATATTGGAAAATTTTTTGACAGATGTTAGATCATTGATGAACAATATAAAAATAATTGGTCCTAGATGGCTTCCCTGCGGTACTCCAGAGTATGCAGGCATAGATTTAGATATATAATTATTGAAACGTACACGGTTTTGACGACCAACAAGATATGATTTGAGCCAATTTACAGTAGTTTTAGAGAACCCCAAACCATCAAGTTTTTTCACATAGTAAACTATTTTTTAGCTGACACGTTTTTCAGGCCCAAAACTGAGTTATCATTTTAACCCTTACCCTGTACTAATGGCTCAAAACTGCCCACACTGTTTCTCATTAATTTTTTTGAAACGTTGGTAACATAATTTTATTTTGAGCGCATTCTATTTATAAGAAATATTATTCTTGTAGAACTTTTCACAAAACGCGTGTGAAAAAACTTACGCATTTGGTACTCTTAGATAAAAATTGCTCAATACAATAAAATCACTGCCCACCTGCTATACGAGCTTAATAATAGAATGTTTATGTCTTGGTGGCAAAAGAAGTAGTAAAAAAGCATAAAACTAAAACAAAGCATTGCTGTTTGAAAACAACACAGTATTACAAACAGCGGCCAAACTAAAAAAGCAAAATTGGTGGTAAAGCTGTTATTAATTTTCTATAATAAAGAACTGCACGGAATGTTCTAAAGAACACTGCCCACTAATGAGCAATAGTTTCAAGCACTATATTGCAAAAAAAAAAATCTGAAAACAGAGCAAACAAGCTATAGTACATTTAGAAACAGAACAAACACTTCATAGTTTTGAAACGCCTTCGCGACAGTGCTTGACTGTACTTGAATTCTGTTTCGCAACAAAATCCAAAAAAAAACACAAAAAACATCACAATAAAGCAAATAAATGATGAATCACAGCAAGCTCATTGAATATACTGCGTCTTAAATATTTCTGCTTAATACAAAGAAAAAACTACGAATAACAACAACACACACACATGAGCATACTGTGCATACAGCACTTTTGCGCTAATACAAAGACAAATTCCATGAACAACAGCAACAAAATTTATATACAAAACTGAAGTAAAAGATTACTTCAATGCTTGAAGTTCTACTTCAATTTTCTTATATTTCATTTGGTTCTACTTGTGGTTGGTTCTGTTTGTTCTAAATGCTTATAAGACAGTATTCGTTTATGTATTTAAAACATTTCGGCACTGAAGTGTTTGTTTTGATATATGCAAGAAGACGATGGATAGTACTTGAAAATACTACGATGTCTTGTAAGACCTAATAATTGTTGTGAATGTCAAAAATTTATTTTTAAAACTCATTCTGAAAGCCATACAGTTTATCATGAGTCTGATAAAAAAACAAGTAAGAGTATATTCGGCCAAATCTAAAATACCCTTCACGATAGTCACGTATATATGTATATAGTATATATTACAAATTTGAACTAAATATGCTCGGATATACATATATCGGAGAAGGTGTCTCGCAGGTGGCCATATTTTTGTCAGTCCTTACAGACAATATCATCTAGTTTCATTAATGAATGACTCACACCTATAGCAAACAAAATTATGTAGTGCTCGCTTTCTAATCTACTCATAAGAGATTGTGTATTATAATTCTGTGTATGTGCTAAAAAAAATAAGCTGCACAGATTTTTAAGCAACTTTTTCACAGAAAATATGTCTTTTCAACATGTCAAAAAAATAGCAAAAAAAAGAAAAATCTTACGATCTTACAATACTGATTAGCTAAAAATTTATATTACAATGCCTTAAATTATTCTAGAAAAGTTTTTAAACTTCTTCACGTTAAATGTATGAAATATTCCCACTGTAACCCATAAAAAAAATTCAATTTTCCCGCATGCTGCCACAAAAGCCATGAAATTTAAGGCATGCAAAAAAAAACATAAAGGCTTATAACTAGAAAAAAATTTCTCTACTAGCGAAACAAAAAACAAACAAAAACAAAAAAAAAAAAAAAAACAGAACAATTTTTTTATGGAATGCAAAACAAGTTACAATCAAACGGCATTTAACACCAGGACAGAGACCTCAAAAATTTAACTTTTACACAAAAAGAACAAACACCGAAAACATTAACAGAGTAGAGAATACTTTTAAAAGAAAAGTACTCTTGTTATAAATATGTACATACCTATGTATACATAGGCAGGGCTGCCAGAAAAAAATATGGAAAAAATCGTCAATATGCCGATAGCTTTTGAAAATATCGTAATTTTATAAATAAAAATTTTTTGGTTTGTACATATGTACATCGGGCTCTAGTTAAAACTTGAACTTTCTTAAGTTTTTGCTTAAGAAGGATTTTGATTATTATTTTTCTGATCTTCTTCAATCAATAATTATTGATCACACCAAATTTGTATTGTAAAAAATCCTTCTAAAGAAAAAACTTAAGAAAGGAAAAAACTAGAACCCGGTGTACATATGTACAAACCAAAAAATTTAAATTTAAAAAATTATAAAAAGTTCAAAAAAAAATTTAACAAATTGATATTATCGTAATTTTGGTTTTGAAATATCGCCAAAAAATCGAACATATAAAATCACCAAATCTTTAGTATATTTTAAAGTATAATTTAAAAATATAACAGAATTATCATGCATTCACAAAGAATGTATAAATTATTAAAACAAATTAGTTTTTGATTAGATACATATGTATGAACTTAAAGTATGTTATTAGAGCCCAGTTCAGACTATTATACTGTGTATTAATACTTCTCAAAAATTGAAATAATACGATAAAAATTTGACATCTCATACGACTTTTTTGTTTTTTGAAACTTTACAAAACGATAATACTTTTCATTGGATCAGGGTGTGTTTTTAAGCAAACCAGCTGTTTAAAAATTGAATAGTCATAATAGTAAAAATTGAATTAATAGTATTTTTTGTCGTTATAAAAAATCTCGAAATTTGGAATTAAGCTGTCTTTTATAAATGCATTTTGTTCATGCTATATGTAGAACATAAAGTATTTTTGTGCTATTGAATTTGGATTTGTTTTACATAATTATTATTTTAACTGTTGAAGATTTTCAAGCGCCGGCGAATAGCACCCCTGCCGCCGTGTAAAGGTTTATGTTGGCGCATCTATTTGCTGAACAAAGTTGTTGAAAAGTTTTACATACTTAAAGTTTCCGAAATGATCGAAGATATTGTTATTAAGTTATGTTATTATTTTTGTTCTTTTAATTAATATAAATGCTGCTGCAACTGCTAAAAACATTTTTTTTCTTTATTTTTAGCTTATCAATTTTTAAATTTGCAAGTTTCCTTTAAAAATGTCGATTACTGCAATTTTACACAATAAAATAATCACAATTTCTTGTGTTGTAGAAAAACGAACAGCTGTTTTCTTTTCTACTCAAATTTGTTGGTTTATTTAAAGTGTGATGGTGTGAGTGCAAATTCTAATTTACGTTAGACTTTTTGACAGTTGCAAGAAATGTGTTTAGACTTTTATCTCACAAAATCGAATGAAAGTATTTATTTTTGTATAATAGTCTGATCTGGAATTATACACTTTAATACACTGAATTTTCCTAAAATTTTAGGAAGAAATATCTGAATTGAAAAATTCCAATAAATTTTTTTTAGCTTTTGTTTATTTATTGAATTTTCAGAATGTGAGTTAACAATAAGTATTAAAATTTCAGTACTAAATACAAAAAATGAGCTAAGTCCAGCCAATGCTAGACAAAAAGCTTTTTTTTGCTCCTATTATATCGATAAGACCACCTGTTTAACGCTCTAATGGTGGCAACGCAACGCCAAAGTTAAGGATGCGACTAGATGATTCGGGTGAAACTCAAGACTGTTCAGGTATCTTGGCGCGAAATTTGAAAATTCATCCTTTTCTAAGGGTGCACCTAGATCTTTGTGAATTCGTGAGGTTTTTATATACCACGCAGCGCAAAATTTTATTCTGGCGTTTTTTCATTTTCCCAATGTTAGATGCAGAGTTGGTGCCCCATTATTGAATTCTATAGCACCATATAGGCTTAGAATTGAATTTCATAACAATAAAAGAGCAAAAGCAATCCAACGTCAAAGTAGAATTTCTACCCATAAGCCACTTCCACTGTCTTCAATTTCCACTCCGTGACTTTTGCTTCAATGTGTGACTTCCACGTTAGCCTTAGGTATTTGATTTCATTATGTTGTGGAATAGGTGAGTTGTTAATTTGAATAAGCGAACATATTTTTTTACGCAGTGTAAATGTAACGTGAGTACATTTTGATTCATTAACTTTGATTTTCCAAAGTTTTAGCCATTTCTCTTATATTAAAATATATTCCTTTAAATTACGTGAAGCGTGATGGTTTGCAGATGGAACACTGCAGAATGCTGTGTCATCTGCAAATGTTGAAGTGTGGATTGCGGATATCGTTGGAATGTCAGAGGCATAAATCAAATATAACTTATGTTTCAGTATTCTACCTTGGAGAACTTCTGCTTCGATTGGCTTCTCTAGTAACAAATTTTCGGCCACATAATTAGCTTTCCAAAAGCTTGTGAGTGCTTGCAAGCAAGTTCAACCTTATCTTGTGCACTAAATGGGCGTGCCTTACTTTATCAAAAGCTTGGAAATGTCGATGAATAGAGCTTAGCAGTACTTTTTATCCTCAAAAGAAATACTTTTATGACATTTACTAGTCTGTGCATTTATTTTGTGGTGCTGTGGATATACCGAAAGCTGAATTCATTATTGGAATCATCTTCGCCATCAACAGTTTTGAGATGGCTGAATACTTTAGTGGAATCCTTTCCTGTTTTGTGTATCATCACTCGAGAAGTAAAATAGCGTTAAAAATACAGGGAAGAATTCCTATAGCCACACGAGGTAACTATACAAGCATTTCACCAGGAATTTCGCCAATACCTGGGGATTTCCTGGAGTTTATTTTACTTATGACGTTTTCGACATCTGGAAAATTAAGTCCCAAAGGCACAGGCGGCCTAACAGCATATGGCGGAAATTCAGCTGAACCATTCACTGTATCTTTTCTTATAAAAACGTCTTTCAAATGATCAACATACTAATACACGGAAAATTTTTTTTTTCGTGGTCAATAACGAAATTCATTGAATCAATTAATAAATTGTTTGAATGCTGACCTGTAAAAGAATTCGTGAATTCAAATAAAAGTTTAGTAAAAATAATTATTGATCGTAAAAAGCTATTTTTTTAAACAACAACAAAATACGATATCCAAGGTTATTTTTTTTTTTATATTTATGTATATTAGAGTGACCGCAACTTATATGGGGCAAAAAAAATGTCGGAATCTTGTTCGTCTTAACCCCACAAAACGAATCTCCTTTCCAGATATTGGGATAGCCAAAATTTGAGCCCGATTAAACGACGGTAACACGTGCCGCTCGTCGCTCAAAATTTGAAAAAAAAAGAATTTTTTGGCCAAAAAGTTGACGTATTGAGCCATAACTCGGGAACAGTAAATAATAAAAACACGCACGATATCACAAAAGATAGCTTATTTTGTTCTTCAAAATTTATGTTATAAACAAAATTGTTGTAACTCTGAGTCAAACCGAGTTACGGAAGCCTTTAGCTCCGAAAACGTGACCTGGTGCCACCAGGAGCATACTTCATATATTATGTTATTATGTGATAAATTTTGAATTTTTTTGGTATATTTTTGAGTTTAAAGTAGAAATGTAATAAAAAACGCAAGTAATACAGTTAAATTCAAGAACATATTTATTTTAATATATAAAAATCAGGGATATATTCGATAATAATTCATAGTTATCCAAAGTGGTAGCTCTGGATATCTTCAAAGCGTTTGACAGAGTGTGTGTTATTCTTATTTTCCGATTTAATATAAAAATAGAGTTGAATACCCTACTGTTACCGATAAGCTTCTTCGCCCTCTTCTGCACACGGTCGAGTAATCCCAAAATAGACTTTGGGGCACCGGCCCAAACATGAGAGTTGTATTCCATTTTCGGTCGGATGTAGGTGGTATAAATAGTAAGGAGATCGGATGGAGTGAAGTACATCTTACACCGTTTCAAAAAACCGAGGCACTTGAATGCTTCTTTACAAAATACGATATCCAAGGTTATTTTTTTTTATATTTATGTATATGCATACAATTTTTTTTTCAGACAAAAATTTTGCTGATTTTATTTTTACTATAATTTTTTCTGTGTAAATGGGATTTGATTGAAAATCCAAAGAAGTTTGAAGGATTTATTTTAACTAGACGCCTACAATTGTTCCTTTTTCTATAGAGTTTCCTATTTTCTCCTTATTTTAACTAACTTGGCTTAATATAATGCCACATTGCAGAAGAATAGGGTAATGGCACTAAATTTTTCGAATAGTTTTGAATATAGTGGAAGCGCTCACATTTTAATAAATTCTTTTTTTTTTCATAAACTTGTCTGCTAGTTTGTAAAAATCTAAAAAAATTAAATCTTGATTCAGATCTTGTTTTTCACATTTATTTTAAAATAAAGAACAAGTTATCTTCAAAATTTCAATGTAAAAATTTCCACAAGTTACATTATATTCTTATATTTTCATACAGCTCTTGATATCTTTTTATGCATACTTTTTTATTTCTCTTGCCAATTACTTTTGTCATAAGAAATTTTTTTACACAAACACAATGCCTGTTTTTTATATTATTCTGTTTATTCTACTTTACTAGTCTTGTGTCATTCATGAATGCATTAATTCAAGTGAATGATTCTCTCAAGTGAAAGAATGAAATGTTTCTGCATTATTTCTCTATTCCTTTCATCATGCTCTTTCTTTTCATATTTCGTCATCTTGTATTCAGTACCCGTAAACATTCAAAATCAATTATTAATTTTATTTTGTACTTTTAAATTTAAATCAATTGAATATTAAGTAGTTTTTTATAAATTGCGTTTAAACAAACAAATAATGGCAGAGTTGCTTTATAATAATTCCTTAAGCTGCCACCTGACACACATATTTTCATTCATTCTGAAATGTTTGGCAAGCAGAAAGATGAAAAAAAAGAAATGAATTCACTTAGACTTTCCGAAAAAGAGTGAAAGATGCACATAAATGAAAGATTTTGCCCAACACTATACTTTACCCTACTTCAGTGTCCTGCGGGATTCGGATTTGCACGAAAAGTGTTTCCGTACATTAAAATTGGTCAAAAAAGGACATTTTTGAGGGAATAGCTAATCTGGACAAGAAGGTAAACAATCAGCTGCTTGCAAACTAAACAATAACTAAGAATTAAAATTTATTTGAATCAACTCATATACAAACCATTTTAATGATATTATATTAACATTAAATAATATTAAATAAAACCGCCGAATCTGAAATACCATTCACGATAGTTACGTATATATATGATATATATGTATATTACAAATTTTAACCAAATATGCTCGGATATATATGGACCGATATCGGGACAAAAAATTTTTGCCTTGTAATCACCATTCCAAGAAGGTAATCTTTCACGAAAAAACTGGTTTAGGCTTAATCTCGGGTTCACATATATGGATCGATATCGGAAATGTCCAACTTCTGTATTTTAGTAAACTCTTTTTATTACCATAACTGCTTTTAAGCAAAAAAGAAGTTGTTTGAGTTCCCTTCCGCGCCATTTTCATGAAAAAATTGGTTGAGAATATATCGCGGATATATATAGATCGGTACTATATTTTAATAAAATCTATATTTTAATAAAATCTCATATTACAGAACACCTTTTATGCAAAAAAAAAAAGTGTTTTAGGGTCGCTTACTGGACGTTTCCATGAAAAAGTCGATTTAGACTACATCTCAAGTATATACGGACAGATATCTAAAATTCTCACTTTCAGTTGGTAACCTCCTTATATTACCACAACTGCTTTTAAGCAAAAAAGTTCTTTAAGTTCGCGTATGCGACATTTTCACGGAAAAATCGGTCTTGGCTATATCTCGGGTATATATGGACCGATATCGGAAATTCTCATTTTTAGTATTTGGTAGCTTCCTTAAACTACCTAAACTGAAAAAGTTTTTTAAGTTCGCTTACACAACATTTTCATAAAAAAATCGGTTTAGGCTATATGTCGGGTATATATGGACCGACATCGGAATTTTTCATTTTCTGTATTTTATTAGTCGCCTTTTATAACCAGAACTGCTATTAACAAAAAAAAAAAATTTTTTTTCATGCAGAAATCGATTCTGACTATATCTCGAGTATATAGGGACCAATATCAGAAATTCTCACTTTCAGTATTTGGTAACCTCGTTATATTACCTGCTTTTAAGCAAAAAGCAAAAAAAAATCTTTGAGGTCGCTAACGCGACATTTACATGTAAAATTCGGTTTATGCTATATCTCGGGTTTATATAGACCTATATCGGAAGTTTTCATTTTTTTGTATCTTAGTAACCTAGTTTTATTATCAGAATTACTTTTGAGTAAAAAAAAATTCTTTGAGTTCGCTTGCGCGACATTAAAAACCCGATTTAGCCTATATTTCGGGTATATACGGACCGATATCGGGGAATTTTTTGTTTTGCCTTTTAATTGCCATGCCAAATAACTGTGTCAAGTTTAGAACGAAACAAACAATTTTGTTTTTTTAAAATTTTCATACAAAATTGATAAAAATAATGTCCTTTTTGGAGTTTTGGATATAACAAAGCTATGTATATGTTAACCGATTTTACTGAATTTTAATAGCAAACCCATGAACCCATCGGGTAAAAGAATGGCGAAAGAACAATTTTTTTTAATCTAATGATTTTCTTAGAAACGGCATTTCAGCTGCGGACTGACGGACTTCACTTAATCGACTGTTCCATTCATTCTGATTCAGAAAATATTTACTTTATAGGGTCGGAAATGAAAATTGTCGAAATTACAAACGGAATCACAAACTTACTCGTATATATACTCTTTAAATTTTTGTGAAGGGTATAAAAGTATGTGCAAAAAACATTAAAAAACCGAAAAGTGTATAAAATCATTCTATTATTTTCTAAAACTAAATTACGATTTTTACTGCCGCATCAGAACCCAACATATGTTTCTTTTGGGGCTCGAAATTTGGCTCTCCGCGTTCACATTCGTTTGGTAAATTTAACTTCGTTTTTAATTACATAAATTATTTGTGAGAGAATATTATGCTTGCACTCGTTTGTACGAAACGTAATTAGATACCCAGCGGCCAAAGTTTCGCTTACAGAAGCGATGATCAGATGCACACTTGTAAGTTAGTAATGCACACCATCTCATATACGAACCTAGTATGCATTTTCATATAATCGTACATTGCCGCATTTTTAGAGTGTGGTGCAGGTGCACAAAGTAAGCGAGGTAGTCGGCGTTCATTCAACAAAAGCTCATTACTTCCTAACATACATAGTAAGTTGGCAGTAGGCAGCTCAGATACAATCTCGCATACTTTGTAAGCCGGCAGTAGGCAGCTCGAATACAATCTCGCTTAATTTGTAAGTAGGTCGAAGGCTGCGCAGTACGCAATTTTTTGGGAATATCTAGTTAAATAAATTTATTCTGTTTTATGTTCGCTGCATTCTTTTCTTTTTTCACTAAATGTTTTATTTTTCCTGTGCTTTTTTATAATGTTTTCTAGGCAACCTTACGTTTAGCACTGATTTTCTTAATTAAAATTTTTGCAACGTAGTCTGACAAAGACGACTAAAGTTTGATTTGCAACTAAAAAATGAAATACGTACATATAAATGTGATACAAAAGATGAACGTAATTTATTTTGGGAAATCCATATACTTTTTAAGTTAGCAATCATTGATTACAAAGTGTTGCACACATCATTGGAGAGAAGTAATGTGGCAGACAGTGTTCGCCGCTGGGTAGGTATACTTTGTATCTCACCTACAAAACAATTAAAAGAACTTTATGGTGCCATGGTTTTCGTATATCAAAAATCGTAATTTTTAGCGCAAAAATCGTAATTTTGCTAAATATACGAGTATGCATGTGAATCATGAAAATGACGATTTATCGTCAAATCTGGCTGCTATGCATATATGAAATGTTGAATTTATTCCTCTTTGTTGTTTTCTTTACAAAAAAGAAAAAAAAACATGGAGAGCACTATATTAAACACACACATATACATATGAATGTAACAGCTCTTCGTTTTTATGCTGCCGTTAATGGAGTGTGCAAAGATGTGTAACAATAAACAACGCTTATATTCCCAACTCCCATATAAAAGTACACTTGTGCTCTTTTAAAAAAACACACGCACACACACACACTGACACAGAAACGTAAGTTGTTTGCTAAGCCATAAATATGAAAGGATTGCTCAGAATTGATATAAAATGGCATGCAGGTTTGTAGTACAGCTTTCACATGAACAAATATTAGTTTATTACTTTCTCATATAAAATATGTACTTATGTATGTACATACATATGTATGTATATATATAAATAAATATTATGATCTTTGATGTTAAGCATCAGTTTGTGTTCGACAATAAATTACATTTAATAGAAGAAAAACAAAACTTAAGAACAGCTTAAGGATTATTATTATTATTATTTATGCTTGACTTTATTGAACAGCAATTTTCTTGGCTTGTTTGATTTCGGTCTCCTTTTTTTTACTTTCTTTTTTTTTTAGATGCGGGAACATACATACGTATAGTACAAGCAAGTTTCTTGGCAGTTCCAGCAGTCGATAACAAGATTTTTATTACATAACATTTAATTTCTCCTTTCAAGATGATTTATTTTGTAAAAGTTTGCAACAAGAAAATGAACTTATTACATACTTTATTAAGTGCTTGCTCAATTTTCTAGTTATAAAAAGCAAGAAAAGTCGATTAAATTAGAAAAGGAGAATTAAAGAGCAATGCATTTAGTATTTTAGAAGTTTTTATATTCTTGTATATAAAAAAGTTTCTACTAAATTACATATATGTGGCACTAAAATGTTGTAAAACAGAAAAATAAAATCAATTTTTTCAGCTAAACGTGGTTGGCAAAATAAATCTATTTCATTTAAAGAAGAAATCTTATCCCTAGTGACCTATAAGTGCTAAGTTTTTAATAAGAGTTGCTAAATGATTACAACAGTACTCATTAATATTTAATTTTATTTAATGCCCAAAGTAATTAATTATTTTTTAAAGTAATTGATTACGATTAAAAAGCACACAAAAATATTCGTAAATTTGAGTTATTGGGATATAATACAATATAATATAATTTTGCTACTTCCTTTGATTAATTTCTTACTAATCTTGTTAACAAAAAATTTTATAATTATATGAAATACTTTTTTTCAAGCAATCATAGCTTTTATTTTTCATAAAAAAGTTCTATATTTTTCATTAAAAGCTCGGGCTTAAAATTAATTTCAAAGAAGTTTTTAAAGAACTGGTTGAAGAAACAAGAATATATATTCTTTAGAACCAGCATGACAATATGCGTTTATTTTAATCTAAGTCTGGCTTACTTTAACTTGATTTTTGACACTAAATAGTTAGTTATACTATACTAGTAGTACAAATAGTAGTACAAAAACACAATAAAAGAAATAAGAAAAATTCGAAGAGAATGGCAGGTCTCTCCAGCATAAACCTAGATTTTAAGAATGAATAAGTCAACTAAGAAATTTGCTTGAACTACAAAGAATAGCTTCCTTCACAACCTCACAGCCTGGAGAGCCTTGATAATAGTCCTTCCTCAATCCTATTATTCTTTGTGGAAAGCAGCAAAAGAATTAAAGAGACCCGTTAGTTCTAGGCCATCCTTGCCTACTCCAGCTGGGGATTTTTGTTTTTATCTTGGACCAGTAATCAGAGGATGACCGCTACATATGCATTGTACTGGAACTGGGAAAATAGGTTATGATAAGGAGGAAAGAGGGAGTGGTGTTTGTCGAGGTTTAACTTTAACAATAATAACATGAAGGACCAAAGGAAACTCTATTACAGAATTTAAAACTCTATTACAGCATTTAAAATGTTGGAATTAAATAAGTTAAAACTGATCAGTGTCCAGTGTATTTACCTTCGACACTGCTCAGATTATCAAAATTTAATCCAACACCTTCCACTCTATAAGGTAATGAAATGCATTGAAAATAAATTACTAATGATAATAAAGAAAAAACGGACAACGATGAAAAAGGAGAGAAAAAAAACACATGTACATACGAAGTTAATAATGGACATACGTATATACAGACAATAGGACAACGGTGAAAAAAAGAGCAAAAAAAGAAAACACGTGTAAACAACTTGCTACCTATTCCGGTGCAATTTGGTTTTATACGAATTTAAATACTGAACATACATATACAGAAAATACGGATAGCAGTAACAAAAGAAGTGTATACAGGTTGAGAGACAGAACACTACTCCCAATTGGGTTCGAAGTGATTGGGCCAGAAGTGATTCCGATAAGAGAATTTTGTATGCTAACCTCTTCAGAAACGTCTTTACCCTTGACGGATCGAATGATGAAGCAAAAATACCGCCATAAGCCATTAGACTTCGTTTTCAAGATGTCGAGAGTGCTATTTATAACCTAAACCACAGAAAAGCTCCAGAGGCTAGATTCCACAAGCATGATTTTTTTTACCTTTGAACACTCAAAATAAAATTCACGCAGGCGCAGGGTTCACTTTTCATTAAAAAGCGATACCGTAAACAATAATAAATTTTATTGTTCTGAATCTGTTACTTTAGGCTGAATGACATGTTGATTTGTCAAATTAAGTAATATAGATACATAATAATTTTGTTTATTTTATTTAATTTCAAAGTATTTAACAAAAAAACCAAAATTCACGGAAGATTTTTGATTGAAAAAATTATTATTAAGTGTACAATTTGATTGTCAAATTTATTCATTCTCACCATTGCGGACACAAAAATTAAAAAAAGAGAACACTGAAATTGGTGAACATTTCCATACCTGGCCCATAATAATTTTATAAATTTACTAAAGAAATTCTTATGCAGTTATTCCGAGTAGCTAGAAGAATCGTCCTTTTTAATTTTAATGCTGCATAAAATAAAAATTTGTGATAGACATTTACTTTTAGCTCACTTTTATATATCAGATGCAGCTGAAAAAAATAAATAAATGTCAAAGTTTTGAAATTATAAAAAAAACTTCACGAATATGTATAAAATATTCATAAAAGTGCTGAAGATTTTTTTCCCAGAACTCAGCTGGAACATGCTGCTACAAAACCTGCTCAGGCAACAGCTTCTCTCAGCAGATTGATGGTGAACATCAGTAGACCAAGACCCAGTCAATTTTGCTGTACTAGTGCAAAATTTGGGCGGATGCCTTACAGGCAGAATACCGGAGAAAGAGTGGCATCAGCTTACCGGACAGTGTCAGAGACCGAAGTCCTGCTCATTAGCGGGACTATTCCGATTGAAGAATGAGGCAGGAACCCAAGAGAGAGCAATCAGATATATAACTCTTAGTACAGACACCACAATCTTTCAAGCAGAGTTATATGCAATAAGGGAAGTGGTTGAAGTACTCTCCGATAGGCTTCGAGCACGCAGGTATATAACTCTTAGTAAAGACACAACAATCTTTCAAGCGGAATTATACGGGAAGTGGTTGAAATGCTCGCCGATAGGGGACACAAGGGCATGCTGATAAAAATACTCTCTGATAGCCAATCAGTACTGAAGGCCCGGAGCAGTTGTGTCTTTACTTCCAGGGTATTACTGGTTTGTCACAATAGGCTAAATGGACTGGCAAGACAGAACCAGGTTACTCTGATCTGGGTACCAGGACCTGAGGGGCACTACGGCAATGAGATGGCTACCATCTACGCCAAAAAAGAAGCTCCCACTCCACAATCTGGCTTCAATAAAGATCTCCTTAACGAAGAGAGGAAGAAGTGGACGGAGTCCATCGTTGAGCAGCATTGAAACGAGACAGCTGGTCTTGAACATTCCAAAAAATTTCTAAACTTTTATACAAAGAGGGCCAAATTTGCTCTAAAACTGGATACGAAAAGTTTCAGAACACTGACACTTACAAGTCATTATACTTACCTTAAGCACCTGTACATGATGGGCATTTCCAACACAGACATTTGCAGATTCTGCAATGAGGAAGAGGAGTGAATGGAGGGAGCACTTGTTCATTCACTGTAGAGCATTAGGACGCAGTAGATATTGGCTGCTACAAACACATATGTTAATTTAATGTGATTTAATATCACTCCCCGTAATGGGGCAAGGGAACGCACAATAGATCAACACTGATCGCAGTGCTAGTGGCCGATGTGGGCCACATCCCATTCAATAATAAAAATAATAATCCCGATTGGCCTCTTGGCCAAAGAGCATAAAAACCTTAAGTGAGAACGAAGGCAAAGCGGTGAGGCAGCAATGGCAAGATCAGCATGGGCGGAAACTGCGCAAAAGGGGCAGGAAAGCTGAAACGGCGAGTCATGTAGCAGATGGACGGCGATTTTGATAATGGACATAAATAAGTGGGTAAACAGAAAGCGTGATAAATTATTATATAACAGCATGATAAATTATTATATCACATGGTTAATTTCTGGAATACCTCCATAGGATAGGAAAGACAAACACACTGGTCTGCCTTTATGGAGATGACTGCGGGCATGATGCAGAACACACATTCTTGAAGTGTGAAAGGTGGAGACAGGAAAGGCATAATGTGGAGGAGAATGTAGTTGGAATATCACCTGAAAACATTGTGGAAGCTATGATGGAAAACGAGAAGAAAGGGATCAGATAACGATTCATACCGAAAAGATCCTAAGATACAAGAAGCAGTATATAGACGTGGCTATGACACGGAGAATCCAGTAGGAAAAAGGGAGGAGTTTCACCTCCTCATTGAAAAAAAAAAAAATATTGATTAATTTGTGTTTGTATTTGTATCGTTTATGTTCAAACGGAAAGCCCAGGTTTGCCGAACGGTTTGCGTAGTTTATTTGTCCCCTTAGATATATACCAATTAATTTGACTTCGTTTATGAGAAGGTTTTTTAATTCCATATCGCTGACGAAAAATTTTGAAAGAGACAAACAAGTATGAATTTTTCTTTCTCGAGTCGAATTATTTTTCTCCAGATTTTGAAATATTCGATATAAAGTTTAAATTCTTTAACATAGTTCTCATTATAGACCAGAAGATACATCCGGTTATATTTTCAACTTTGAAGATGCGCATAACCTGAACTAAACGAAGCAGACAAAAACTGTGTTAATTAAAATCGTATTTTTAGCTTTTAAGGCCTTTTTTTTAGAGAGATCTTTTTTAAGGAAGGAGTGATATAAACAGAACTCGTTCTATAGTCAATGGAATTTCGTAAAGCTAAAAACTCTAAGATGGCCCCACTGAAGTATACTTCTATGTAAATGAATTTATGTTGCTGCCGTGTTCAAAATATTTCAGTAGTCGACTACACAACTACAATTGCCGGTTGCTGCATTTGCTATCGTGACGTTGTGAAGTCTGCTGTGGTCTATGTGTTTAATACTTTATCCGGCTTATTTCAAGAACTAATAAATCAAGCACATTCTAAATTTCTAATTCATTATTTAAATCTTTTCATTTTGACTTAATCATGTATGATAAAGATATTAATGAGATATTAATGTTTTTCTAAAATGTGTACGAACATACACAACCATAAATATTAATATTATTTTAGTATTATTTGTTTAAAAAACATATTTGCAATAAAGATTGCAAATGAGTGAAGACAAAATAAAATTTGCAAGCAGCAAAGCTTTAAGCGCATAAAGCAAATAAATGCAAATTTATCCAGCTTGAATAACAAAACATATAAAAATTCAAATCACAAAAAATAAAAATGGGTAAATATTTATTTGGTTGTTGCACTATGCAACAAATAGAAGAGCGACTCACAAAGAAAAATATATTAAAAATACTTTATAAGGCTTTTCAACTAGTAGGGAGGGAGTAAGCTGACCCATGCAGTTTATTTAGCGACTTTTTGGTCCATTATACTAAAGGTGTTGTCCTTAATTTTTTTAGAATAAAGAAATTTACAGCCAGTACGCCGACTAAGTTCATTCGCATTCTAGGCGAAAGAAAATTGATTTGGATTTTTTCTTAATTTATTCTATGCGAACGATGTGTCAAAATTCAATTAAAATACATACGTGCATGCAAACGAATAATAGTGACATAGACGAACTCAAATTGATTCGAATGTGAGTGACTAGCTTTCTTTCGCATACATTTTCATTCGATATTGCTGTCTATGTCACTATTATTCGTTCGCATGAACTTATGTATTTTCTTTGAATTTTGACACATCGTTTGCAAAGAATAAAATAGGAAAAAACCCAAAACAATTTTCTTTCGCCTAGAATGCGATTGAACTTATCCTTTCGACATCGGCGAACTGGCTGTAAATAATTTTATAACGTAATTATGATGGAATAATTAGTTTAAATATGGGACGATGAATAGAGGAAGGGAAAGTGGCTGAACCAATTTAGGGATGGGTTCCGAAATTTCCGCCAGGAAACCATAATGGTGAAATCCACCCGAATTTCAGAGGTTAGGCTGGCGTGGCCGATAACAACATCAGTCGGCCGTATGTTTGGGTGACGAGGCGGCGAGTTACCAAGGCGAGAAGCTTCTTTTTCTGTAGAGTTATGTTTTTTATACTTTTTTCAGCATTCACTTTCGGGCCTTTTATTAACTTGAGTTGGCCCAATTACTGAAATAGGTTAGTATGTATATTTTTGTTGTTATTGTTGTATGCACTTGATATTAAATTGTTTTTGCAAAAGCGCTTAGCTATAGGGCTGTGCTCTTTAACACACATACTGCACTCAGCACTAGCATTATATTTGGCTTATATATTTTTTCCGTTTTTCACTGCACACACACAAGACCAAATCAACAACACTTTCGCATGCTTTGCTGGTAAACATTGACCAGTGTAATATTTATTTTTGTAAATATGTTTTGCATTTTACAACAAAATAAAAAATAATAAAATAAAATAAAAGTAGTTTCTCCTTAAATGTTTGTTCTTCCATAAAGAACTTTTGGGCAGCCCTGGTTTAAGTCGTGACAAGTGGTATACTTCGGTTCTTTATTACATATTTATTTTTTCATAAGAAGTAAAACAATTATTTTACAGTCCAAGGCGAATTCATTACTAGGTGAACTTGACAGCTCAGGTGATTATTTTTTGCCTCTCGCGGTTTTTCCAGTGAGACTGTAAATTTTTTTTTCTTTTGTTTGCAAATATTTTCGCGCCATTTTAATCTGAAGATTTTTTTTTGTATGGTTTAGTGCAATTTCAAAAAATTTGTGTGAATTTAAAAGTGAAAAACTAATATAATCCGTTAATTACAAACAGTTATAAAAGTTTATATTTAACATTTATATAAAATTGTTTCCCAGCTGAACAATCTTAGGCGAATTTAGATTTTGACATTCACAATATGTTTTACAATAACAAAATACATAGTACTGAATTCGCCATCCCGCTTGCATTCACCTGTATAAATTCGCCTTGGTTACAGTTATAAGCACTGGCATATATAGACATTCATTTATAACTAACCCTGGCGAAAGCCAGGTTTGACCTTGAGCCAGACGAATGATAGCATCATATAATATAAGAGACATTCATTTTATGTAAATTAAGGGCACTTCAGACTATCCCACTTTGTATTAAGACTTAATACGTGCAAGTGTGATAGTGTGAATGTAAAGCGTTATGAAAATGAGAAATAATACGGCAAGAGATTTGACACCCCATAACACTTCACCATTTTTAGAATTTTGTTTAAACAATAAGATTTTTCATTGGACCAGGGTTGCATTTTTTGCAAAAGCAAATAATAAAAATATTAAAACAAGACGTTAAGTAAATTGGCTGTTTATTTTCTAATCATATTTCTTCTTTTACTTTAGGTGTGATGGTGTGAAAAAGAAAATGTAATGGTACGTATGATTTTTTGACAGTCGCAACAAATACCATTAGATTTTTGTCCCACAATAACCAATCAAAATCTTAAGACTTGTATGATAGTCCGAAAAGCCCTTTGGAACAATAACCATCCGTACAAGAAACATTGAAAAACTCACAAATAATTAAAAGCAAAAGAAATTTTAAAAGTTTGTATGCATTGAGTGTATTTTGAGGGCTTGATAGAAAACTTATTATTTGAAAGATATAACAAAAAAAAAAAAAAAAATTAGAAAATTATTGACTAAATGTATTGATATAAAACAAGATTACTTTGAAACATAGTACCGAAATAATTTGTTTATTCCAACAGCCAGGAAGTTATAAAATGACACTCATTGTGCGCTTATTACGATTCCTGGCAAAACATCTGGATGTTTTCTTACCAAGCAAAAGTATAACATTTTTCTCTTTTCACACCTCTTCGCTGTTAATTCATGAGCATACGCGAATATATGATACGGCTTTTTAATCTGCCCCCAATGATATGGCTAACAACAGCAAAATGTCGTTTACTTTACATTTCGATTTTTCACCGGTTTTAAAAGACAGATTTACAAGAACATCAAAAATATCTTCTCACAAACCAGATTAGCTTTACAATGGCCGCAATGGGAGTGCTAAAATGTGATACAAGCTATGCATTAGTCGTTCTAATTTACGCACACGTAAATACACACAAACACATGTATTCATATTTAAACTAATCCCTATACTCGTATGCATAAATTCTTATCAGTACATATGTACATACATATGTACGAGTATACACATTTATACTTGCCTGTATTTACATATTTTAAATTCGAAAAAATCAGATGTATGGTTGTTTGTGCATATAAATGTTTATGTTGAATAAATCAACACCGGAAGCACACACTTTCATGTCAACTTTATTATGATGAGGTTGTACTTCTTTATTTTTGTTGTTGTTTATCATACATATAGGTACATATGTATAAACATTGTTTGCTAACGGTAGTTGCGACTCTCATATTTATTTTGATAAATCATATCAACTGCTGCGTGAAGTATGAAGTGTGTGAGAGAAAGAGAGGTGCAGAATCATATAGAGATTGTAAAGTATAAAGTGAATGCACAGAGTGAGTGCAATACAAATATCTTTATTAAGCACATATACACCCTTAAGCTGAAGGTCCATACCACACAATTTAATGGCGTTTTTTTTAATAGATTTGAAAGTTGTCGTAGGTATTCATTGGCGTTTTTCGCCAATCACGGTACCATTTCTCAAAAATGCCCGAATTTCTCTATAAAAACGCCAAACGCAATAAGAGTGATTTTTTAAGTATTGTGGGAGTTTTTTTCTGCTCTTTTCAAGCACTTCATCAGTTTTATATATCAGCAAAACAAAGCCAGTTAAATTGTATTGTGGAAGTTTTTCTCTGCTCTTTTCAAGCATTTAATCAGTTTTATATAACAGCAAAACAAAGCGAGTTAATGTAAAGAAGTTATAGGGTGACCTAAAATTACCCCAGAGTTGAGATTTAAAAATTTAATAACTTATTATATTATATATTTTTTATGTTTCGCGATTGTAAAATATATAGAAATAAATTGTTTCAGAAAATATGAAAAATATTGTCTCATTGGTGACCTCCGTTTATAGCTTCGGAATGATGGCTTCGTTTTAGAGCAGTTCCCATAATATTTTTAAAATTCTGTGGCCGGAGGCACTTTGCAGCAATCTTGTTAGATTATCTTAAACTTATTGACGAATCTGCCGAGAGTTTTAAAAAAATCAGCTGAAAATGGCGATTTGTTAAAAAAAAATCGTAGCAACCAACGATTGTTCATTTGTTCGCAAGGTGGAGAGTTAAGAAAAGTGAAAAATAAAAAGTTTGTTTTTTGTGTTTTGACGGGTTAAATAATGTTTCTTTATAAATTCCCAATAATTTATTTAGATTATTGGGATATAGTGTTGAATGTTTGACAATATCTTTCTAAAGTTTCCAAGTCTACCGACGCTTCAACACAACGGAATAAAATTTGACCCTAGTGAGCTGGCTTTTCAATGGCTGCCGGCCTGTTGAATCTAAGTAGCTCCTATGAAATGTCGACATACAGATAGCTGGAAAACATAAAAAACAACTTGTTATTAATTTAAAAAATAAAAACGTAAAACTAGCTTAAAACGCGAGATAGACATCCATCTTAAAAAATGAATGTTGCTCAACATTTTCTGTATTTTTAAACAGCGTGTTTGCCTTTAGGTTTAGTACTGAGACTTATTGTATGAAAATATTTCAACAACATTACTAATTTCATACGAAAAAATTTACAAGTTCCCAATGTTGCCATTTTGCACTTTTTTATGTCTGCTTAACCAAAGAGAGTATTAGACTCCACTGAGTGGTCGATTGCTAGTGAGGAAAAAGGCTAGACGAAAACCTTTCTGGTCACTATTGCTAAACATGTTTTATAATAAAAGTAATATCAATAATTTATAATAAAGGAAGAAAGATTCAATGCCGCTATTGTACAACAAGTAATTTGTATTGAAAGCACCCGTTACATTATCATATAAGCCAAAATATCTGCGCAACAACTTCATTATGATTGCATTAAAAAAGTAATGAAAAAAATGTAAAATATTATATTTTTACCTGGCAGTAAGTCAAAAAACCTTTAACCTTCTTAAAATCCGGTGCGATTGGAGAGCAGCAATAAGAAGCAAAGAACTATTGTAGAAGCTTTATAAGAAACGAAGTCTTTTTTAGTAGATGAAATTACGTTTCTAGTTGCCATACGAACCTTTAAAGGAATCTCGTAAATTTTATTTAGCAAATTTTAGCTAATTTTTATATCAACAAAAAATAAGCACAGGTGCAAAAAATATATTAATTGCGGATAATAATATTAAGGAAAAATCATATTAATAAAGTTTTAAGGTCTGTTTAAGGATTTGAAACGTTAATGTTGTCATAGGTATATCCTGGCCGACTAAATATTAATCTGTGGCTAATTATCAGTACTTCTTTTGACCAAAAACTCTCATCATTATTGTTGTTTCCTTCGGTTTGCTACTTTAAACTTAATAACTCATTTTTAGCGGTAGTTAAACATTCGAACGTTAACGTTCGAGATCGCAAATCAGGCGATTAGTTTTCATCCTAAAGCAAGGTGAGGTTTTGCAAGAAAATTATTGTATTCCGAAACATTACTTTTTGCATGTAGTGTACTTTTCACTTTCTGAGAGAGACAAAAAGAGAGAAAGCAAAAGAGAGTTAAATTTGTTGGGAACAGTTTCAGCTTGAATTGTTTTAATATTATATTTTGTACCGAAACAAGTGAACTGTGCTGCCAGCTATTTTAGTTTTTCGAGCAAAATTGAACTGAGCTGCCACATCATATTATTTGTACGTACAATGATGTACATAAGATTAAAACATAAATGTGATCTTTCATTATTTCGATATTTAATATGATCTAGTGTTATTTCAACGAAACTTTTCCTCTGCAAAGATAAGTTTGATATCTTTTGCATTTGGATCTTTCTTTACATTCATTTTTTGTTAAATTTTCTTAAGCAATTATTTACTGAAAGGCATTTTTAGTTCTGCTATATAAATAAAATTATTCTTATATCTAATTTCATTTTGTTGCGAAAAATTGTTGATATGTAAAATTGCAAGTTGCTCCGAAGAAGAAAGGAAGGTAATAATTAGATTAGAAAAGATGGTGAATGAATTTTCTCGATTGCTTTTTTGCCCTAGAGAAACAATGTGCTTAGAGCCTCCAAATCCCGTGAAACCACAGCTAGAGACGATAGAATAGTCGTAAGTTCCTCTAAAGCTGACCGATTTAAAAGCTTCAAACAGCTAAAAGTTGCATTAGAGTCATTGTATGGTATCCATATATCATCTAAAACTATTGGAGGGAGACTTAATGAAAGTGCCTTACGTGGATTCATCGCATGGAAAAAACTTTCGTTTCAAAAAAAAAAAAAAAAAAAAAAATTAAATCCAGATTAGATTCTGTCAGAAAAACATTAAGAAACCAATCAGTTTTTGGCAATTTTTTATGGAGTGATGAATACAAGTTTTTCCAGTGGGACGGTATGAACAGCGTCTATTTAAGGAACAACAAAATCTCAGATAAACCATCAAAACAATAAATTAATTTACTGTATGTGTAAAAAAATGCATTATAGACGTAAATATTTTATATTGTTTATTATAAAAAATAAAAGTAAATAGCTTCAAAAAATGTTTTCATGGATTTCAGAGAAAGGTGATTTACAAATACAATACACGCAAAAACTAACTAAGTAAGTAAATAATATATTTCAATATTATTATTTTTTCTGTATTAGTTAATTATTTTTTAGTTTTAGGATTTGCACTTAACTGATTGTTAGTCCTTTTAGAAAAGATGACAAAATATTTGATATAAAAAAAAGTGGATTTCAACAAATCGATTGCACTGAAAAAGCTACCAACACGTTTACATTGTTATTTTACATGGTAGCTTTGTTTTTCTGGGTAAATGGTTCGAAGTGGGTGAATCATTTCCTACCGAACCCTCAAACAACTAAAATTAATTCACACCAAAAATTTTGTTTCGAAACAATGCAAAAATAAAAAAAAATCATGGAATTTCACAGAATTATCTAAATATTTTTTATTACCTATTATATTACTTAGAATTATCTCAACATTAGGTTTGGAATTGACGTAAACCTTTTCGTTTATATATCGCCAAAGTAAGAATTGCAACGATGTCAAGTTACATGATCGTGCTGGCCAATTAAAATCGCCACGATGTGAGATAATGCGTCCACTGGCTTCCTCGTGCAAAAGAATCATTGTTTAATTGGCTGTGTGGTAAGTGGCACATTCCTGGTGGAAGAGCGTATAGTCCAGGTCCATATTCTCAATTTCTGGCCTCAAGAAGTCCGTTATCATTTTGAGTCAAGGTTGACGGCTCTTCTACGATACTACCACAAACACCAGCAATATAATCCGGAGAACGAACTAGGCACGCATGCACAGGTGCTGCCACAATTCCTTCAGACCAAGTTTGCTAAACTTTGAGCACAATTCTAATGCCTGTGAACACATTTGGTCGATTATGCTCACTAAAAAACACGAAGTGCTGGATTTACCATTGTTTCGGACAAATTTTTTATTCCGACCCATTTTATTTTTTTGAGACTGAATAATTTTTATGGAGTACGTACTATTATCTATGTGACTGTATGTCTTGTGCCTAAGACGGAAAAATGTTTGGAAAATATTCACCCTTTGTATTATACAATATTGCTGCGCTTTAACAAACGAGAAGTTTATTTTGCGAAGTCTTGAGTTCGGTGACGCCACCTCAAAACTCAAGACGTTGTAAACTAAACTTTCCGTGTGTGAAAGCTGTGCTGTTGCAGAGTCCCAAAAATTTTTATTGAGAGATCTTTCGCGCTCTCTCTCAAAATAGTTAATTATCTTTCGCGCTCTCAACAAAAATTTTGTTCCGCAACCATGAGCAAATCCAGCCTTCAATAGTCTCCGGACAGAGAACTGGGCAAGTATACAAAGGTGTACCCATTTTTTCTTTAGCACGAGTTTGCTAAACTTTGAGCACAACTTTCCGGACTGTGAACACATTTGATCGATTATGCTCACCAGAGAACAGCTTTGAACGATTGCAAAAGTTCGTACTTGCTTAACAACATGAAAAACATGATATTTCGTTCAAATATGGTTTTGTGTTCAGCCGTACAAATGTGCAGTTGAGTTTTCATCTGTTTGTGCTTGAATATAAATGGATGCTAAAGTATCTTGGCAATGATTTCTTGCATTTGAATTTTTGTTTTGGAAGAAAAAAAAAGTTAACAAAAATCAATGCTGTGATGTGTTCAACAGTTTTGCTGTCTGCTTCTCTTGAATAAAAAATCAAAATAAAATACACATACGAGTAGAAACAAAAGGGTTTTAATAGGAAAATACATACATATGTATGTACACATTTATTTCGTTTTAGAACTTACTTAAAAAACACATTAAAAAAATAAAATTAGACTTAAAACACCTAGATATATAACGAACAGAAATCAATTAGAATATAGACATAAAATTACTTTATTAGGGACATATGTACGTGAAACTTAAAATAAAATTTAAGAAAAGCGAAGAAAAATGTACATATGTACAAATGTTTCATATAAATACAACTCACAAACAAACATTAAGCTGATTTTATTCAACACTGAGATTCAAACCTATCCACTCTTTCGCAGATGACAGCAGCATTTGCCACTCGTACTTTTTTAGTTATAGGCCCAGCCTATCCGAGATCGTTGCCAAGAGGCAAAATATGAATAATTCACAGTACAGTGATCTTCTATTAATCTCTGAGTGGAGTCGTAAAAACAGAGTCGCCTTTAATGCTCGTAAGACCCAATGCTGTTTATTAATACACAAACACACGACCGCAAATACTGCTTCATCTAATGGATGGTATACATATTGAGGAATCGGATGCTCTTTATGTTCTGGGAATGAAAATACAGTGTGATGTTCGCTGGACAGAACACATTTTTCATGTCTCTTAAGAAGTATTTAAGTGCCTCGGGTTTTTGAAACGGTGTAAGATGTACTTCACTCCTTTCGACCTCCTTACTATTTATACCACCTACATCCGACCGAAAATGGAATACAACTCTCATGTTTGGGCAGGTACCTCAAAGTCTATTTTGGGGTTAATCGACCGTGTGCAGGAGAGGGCGAAGAAGCTCATCGGTGACAGTAGGGTATCCAACTCTATTGACTCACTGAAGCATTGACGCAGTGTGGGGTGCGTTACTCTGTTCTGTCGTTACTACAATGGATTTTGCTCTGTCGACACGCGTTTATCGTCCAGGGCTCATTCATTTGTGGTGGATTGCCCACGGAATCGTACTACGCATTACAGAGAGAATTCGTTTTTAAGCCGTACGCTTCGCCTGTGGAATAAGTTGCCTGCAAAAGTGTTTCCTGTCTGTTTTAATGCTGGAAAGTTCAAGTCAAGTGTCCACAAGCACTACTCCCTCTTTCCCCCTCCTCATAACCTATTTTCCTAGTTCCGGTACAATGCACTGCATAAGTGGGGGTCATCAACTCAGTACTGGTCCAAGATAAAACAAGTAAGAGTGTAGTATATTCGGCTGGGCCGAATCTAAAATACCCTTCACGATAGTCACGAATATGTTTAGTATATTAAAATGTGACCTGAATATGCTCGGTTATATATGAACCGATATCGGAATTTTCTATTTTCTGTATTTTAGTAACCTTCTTTTATAACAAGAATTGCTTTTCAGCAAAAAAAAAAATTTTTTTTAATGAAAAAATCGGTTCAGGCTATATCTCGGGTATATATGGACCGATATCGAAAATTTTAATTTTCCAAATTTATATAACCTTATTTCATTACCAGAACTGCTTTTGAGCACAACAAATTGTTTAAGTTCGCTTACGCGACATTTTCATGAAAAACCCGATTTGGGCTATATCTCGGGTACATATGGACCGATATCGGAAATTTTCATTTTCTATATCTAGGTAACCTAATTTCATTACCAGAACTGCTTTTGAGCACAAAAAAGTTGTTTAAGTTCGCTTACGCGGCATTTTCATGAAAACCCTGGTCTAGGCTATATCTCGGGTATATATGGACCGATATCGGAAATTTTTATCTTCCACATTTATATAACCTCATCTTATTACCAGAACTGTTTTTAAGAAAAAAAAAATTGTTGTTTAAGTTCGCTTACGCGACATTTTCATGAAAAACCCGGTTTGGGCTATATCTCGGGTATATATGGACCGATATCGGAAATTTTCATTTTCCATACCTATATAACCTTATTTTGCTATTAGAACTGCTTTTAAGCAAAAAAAAAGTTGTTTTAGTTCGCTTACGCCGCGTATTCATGAAAAACCCGGTTTAGGCTATATCTCGGATATGTATGGACCGATATCGAAAACTTTCATTTTCCATATTTATATCACCTTATTTTATTACCAGAACTGCTTTAAGGCGAAAAAATTGTTTAAGTTCGCTTACGCGGCATTTTCATGAAAAACACGGTTTGGGCTATATCTCGGGTACATATGGACCGATATCGGAAATGTTTATCTTCCATATTTATATAACCTTATTTTATTACCAGAACTGTTTTTAAGCAAAAAAAAATTGTTGTTTAAGTTCGCTTACGCGACATTTTCATGAAAAACCCGGTTTGGGCTATATCTTGGGTATATATGGACCGATATCGGAAATCTTTATCTTCCATATTTATATAACCTCATCTTATTACAAGAACTGTTTTTAATAAAAAAAAAGTTGTTAAAGTTCGCTTACGCGACATTTTCATGAAAAACCCGGTTTGCACTATATCTCGGGTATATATGGACCGATATCGGAAATTTTTATTTTCCATACTTATATAACCTTATTTGATTACCAGAACTGCTTTTAAGCAAAAAAAGTTGTTTAAGTTCACTTACGCGGCATTTTCATGAAAACCCCGTTCCAGGCTATATCTGCGATATATATGGACCGATATAGGAAATTTTCATTTTTCATATTTATATAACCTTATTTTATTACCAAAACTGCTTTTAAGCAAAAATAAGTTGTTTAATTTCGCTGACGCGGCATTTTCATGAAAAACCCGTTCTAGGCTATATCTCGGGTATCTATGGACCGATATCGAAAATTTCCATTTTCCATATTTATGTAACCTAATTTCATTACCAGAACTGTTTTTGAGCACAAAAAGGTTGTTTAAGTTCGCTTACGCGGCATTTTCATGAAAACCCCGGTCTAGGCTATATCTCAGGTATATATGGACCGATATCGGAAATTTTCATTTTCCATATTTATGTAACCCAATTTCATTACCAGAACTGCTTTTGAGCACAAAAAAGTTGTTTAATTTCGCTTACGCGGCATTTTCATGAAAAACCCGATTTGGGCTATATCTCGGGTATATATGGACCGATATCGGAAATTTTCATTTTTCATATTTATGTAACCTAATTTCATTACCAGAACTGCTTTTGAGCACAAAAAAATTGTTTAAGTTCGCTTACGCGACATTTTCATGAAAAACCCGGTTTGGGCTATATCTCGGGTATATATGGACCGATATCGGAAATTTTCATTTTCCATATTTATGTAACCTAATTTCATTACCAGAACTGCTTTTGAGCACAAAAAAGTTGTTTAAGTTCGCTTACGCGGCATTTTCATGAAAACCGCGGTCTAGGCTATATCTCGGGTATATATGGACCGATATCGAAAATTTTCATTTTTCATATTTATATGACCCTACTTCATTACCAGAACTGCTTTTGAGCACAAAAAAGTTGTTTAAGTTCGCTTACGCGACATTTTCATGAAAAACCCGATTTGGGCTATATCTCGGGTATATATGGACCGATATCTGAAATTTTCATTTTTCATATATATGTAACCTAATTTCATTACCAGAACTGCTTTTGAGCACAAAAAAGTTGTTTAAGTTCGCTTACGCGACATTTTCATGAAAAACCCGGTTTGGGCTATATTTCGGGTATATATGGACCGATATCGGAAATTTTCATTTTCCATATTTATGTAACCCAATTTCATTACCAGAACTGCTTTTGAACACAAAAAAGTTGTTTAAGTTCGCTTAGGCGGCATTTTCATGAAAACCCCGGTCTAGGCTATATTTCGGGTATATATGGACCGATATCGGAAATTTTCATTTTCCATATTTATGTAACCCAATTTCAGTACCAGAACTGCTTTTGAGCACAAAAAAGTTGTTTAAGTTCGCTTACGCGGCATTTTCATGAAAACCCCGGTCTAGGCTATATCTCGGGTATATATGGACCGATATCGAAAATTTTCATTTTTCATATTTATATGACCCTATTTCATTACCAGAACTGCTTTTGAGCACAAAAAAGTTGTTTAAGTTCGCTTACGCGACATTTTCATGAAAAACCCGGTTTGGGCTATATTCGGGTATATATGGACCGATATCGGAAATTTTCATTTTCCATATTTATGTAACCTCATTTTATTACCAGAACTGCTTTTGAGCAAAAAAAAGTTATTTAGCTTCGCCTATGCGACATTTTCATTAAAATCCGATTTGGGCTATATCTCGGGTATATATGGACCGATATCTGAAAAAAAAATTTTTTGTCGTTTAGTCACTATGCTTAATAAGTGTGTGAAGTTTGAAGCAAAACGAACGACTTTTGTTTTCAAAAATTTTCATACAAAACTGCAAAAAAAAATGTCTTTTTTCGGAATTTTGAATATATCTCAGCTATACGTGGACCGATATTACTGAATTTCAATAGCAAACCCATGAATCGATGGGGTAAAAGAATGGTGAAAGAAAAAAGTTTCTAAGTCTAATGGTTTTCTCAGAAACGGTATTTCAACAGCGGACAGACGGACAGACGGACATCGCTTAATCGACTTTTCCATTAATTCTGATTCAGAATATATATACTTTATAGGGTCGCAAAAAAAAAACTGTAGAAATTACAAACGGAATCACAAACTTATATATACCCTTTACATTTTTGTGAAGGGTATAAAAAAGATGAATGCCCAGTGTTGTTATTACTCAGCATTGAACTTTGTTGCTTGATTTTTGCTGATTAAAAATTCAGAATGTTTACAAGACGAATTGATTTTATTTAGCGTTGAACTCTGTTGCCTGAGTTTTGTTGACAACAAATTTTTGTGTATGAGTTAATCAAGCAAAAACATAATTTTTGGTGATCACTGATGCTCGCGAAAAAAATTACGTAGTGTATCTTGGTTTGAAGGCCCGTTTTCCTAAAAGAGTTCAATAATCTAAATGCGTTGTTTAATTGTGTAATTCTCCATTATTGAATCTTTCAATCATGCAAACAAAGAAATGTCAAATTAACTGCCTGGCTCACGATGTCGTTTGGTTAACGTTCGCTAATGTTTTATATTAAAAATAAGTGACTTATAGTCAACTATTATTCAACTGACAGACATATCGGTGGTAGCCAAAGCAAATGATACAAGATCACGGAAAATAATGCTTATAAAACCCAGTTCAGACTATTATACTTTGTATTAATACTTGTCAAAAATTCAAATAATACGTGCAAGTCTGATAGTCTGAATGTAATCCATCATACATACAAAAAATAATACGATAAAAATTTGACATCCCATACGACTTTATGGTTTTTTTAAAACTTTACAAAACGATAATACTCTTCATTGGATTAGGGTTGTGTTTTTTAGCAAACTAGCTAATTAAAAATTGAGTAGTCGGCTATTTCGTAGCCGATGGGGTGCGGTCACTGATAGTATTTTTTGTCGTTATAAAAAAGCTCGAAATTTGGAATTTAGCTGTCATTTATAAATGTATTTTGCTCATGCTATATTTAGAACATAAAATATGTCTGTGCTATTGAATTTGGATATGTTATACATAATTATTATTTTAACTGTTGAAGAATTCCACGCGCCGGCACGTCTATCGCCTACGACGAATAGCGCACCTGCCGCCGTGAAAAGTTTTATGATGGCACATCTATGTTGGTTTATATCAAGTGTGATGGTGTGAATGCAAAATCTAGTTTACGTTAGACTTTTTGACAGTCGCAAGAAATGCGTTTAGACTTTTATCTCACAAAATCGAATGAAAGTATTTATACTTGTATAATAGTCTGATTGGGTCTTAAGCGGCATCTGAATAGCTTTTCTACATTAAACATTATGACGAACGTTAACGAAACGACATCGTGAGCCAGGCAGTAAGTAAAGCAAAAAAATTGATGTAACTTAAAATTAATTTGTATTCAGTAATGAAATTTATTAATATAACGAAGCTTTTGTTTGAATGCAGTCTTACAAAAGAGCTAATATGAGCAATTTAGATGTAAAAATTTTGCAATAATTAAATTTGTAGATTCAAAAAAAATATTTTATTTATTCAAACGATTGTGCTAAAATGTGTAATCATGTGAAAAATATTACAGAAGTGTCTTACTTCAGTACGTCGATAGTATTCGCAAAAATTGGAAACATGTGTTCGTTATCTGTTACACAATACAATTTCAATTCTTCAGTTGTCATCAAATGTGTTATTTATATTACTTTACTTAATTAAATTTTGTTCTTTATTTCTCCAACGAACTATAAAAAAAGCTTATTACATTAAAATAATGCCTTCTTCTTGGAAAAGACGCTAAGCTATTTACTATTTCTTTAAAAGAAAAACCAAACAAAAAAATTTTACTATAACTAATGCCTTACCAATCGATTGCCCGTGAACAAATAATACAAATTAATATGTCAGTCGTTTGGTCTTTCTCTTTCTCTTTGTATTTGCTTGAAAGAATATGAAAATAGAAACTAAAATTTGCTTCTTCCACTATTCCCACACTTCAAATAATTGCCTCTTGCTGCTTCACTACCAAGTAAATGTTTTTCTGTCATTTCAGCCACAATACTGTTTTTCTTCCTTTGTTTCCTTAGAAAATTCACTTGACTTGTTTGCAAATGTTTGTTTCCTTTTCAGCTTTCCTTATGTATTTGCTAAGATCTTCTGCCAATCTTTTATGTAAGTTGAATGGCTTTCCTTTTGTTAGATAATTCAAGCAGCAAAAAAGGTGTGTACTTATGTGGTTGCATAAATGAGAAATTATTCATTTAGAAAAAAGTGTGAATTTAATACTAGTTGGCAGTTGATGACGTTTGTTTTGACAGGCCGAAAAAAGTATTGCTATCAAGGCGAATTCATAACAGGTGAAATTGACAGCGCAGCTAATAGCTTTTTTTAATTTTAATCTGTTTCAGATGTCAATGGCATAATTAAAACAAAATTGGAAAAAAAAATGTTTAAAAATTTTTAAAATTATTTTGAGCACCAGATATCATCCAGAATCCTCCACAATCTGGCTGGCAACTTTCACTATTTAAAGTCTGTGATCTGAGACTGTTCGACGATATCGAATGAAAATGTATGCGAAAGAAAGCTAGTCACTCGCATTCGAATTAATTTGGGTTCGTCGATCTCACTACTGAACTTGTATTTTAATTGAGTTTTGACACATCGTTCGCATAGAAAAAAGTTAGCAAAAACCCAAATCAATTTTCTTTCGCTTAGAATGCGTCTGAACTTATGCTTTCGACATCGACGAAGTTTCACGAAATAATTACAGCCAATTCGCCGATGTCGAAAGGATAAGTTCAATCGTATTCTAGGCGAAAGAAATTTGATTTGGATTTTTTCTGATTTCATTCTTTGTAAACGATGTGGAAAATTAAATTAAAATACATAAGTTCATGCGAACGAATAATAGTGACATAGACAAACGCAAATTTATTCGAATGTGAGTGATTAGCTTTCTTTTGCATTCATTTTCATTCGATATCGTCGAACAGGCTGTTAAAAGTTTCACAATATAATTAACAGCCTGTTCGACGATATCGAATGAAAATGTATACGAAAGAAAGCTAGTCACTCACATTCGAATAAATTTGCGTTTATCGATGTCACTATTGCTCGTTCGCAAAAAATTATGTATTTTAATTGAGTTTTGACACATCATTCGCATAGAATAAAATTAAAAAAAAAAACCGAAATCAATTTTCTTTCGCCCTGAATACGAATGAACTTATCTTTTCGACATCGGCAAACTGGCTGTAAGTTTTTTTTTAATAGAAATTTGAAAAAAAAAAATTCAAAACAATTTTTTAGATTATGTATTGCATCTTGAGCGAAAGCTATTATCCAGAATCCTTCCCAATCTTGCTGACCATTTTCCCCTTTCCAAGCTCTATGATCTGAGACTTTTATTTTCACCAAATAATTAAAAGTTTCACGAAATAATTAAAAGTTTGTCTTTTATTGTAAATTTTTTTATTATACATATATTTTTTAAATTGCTTTTTGTGTTTATATTTTTCCCTTGATGCTAAGAACACAACTGCGACGAACGACGAACTTCGCCCATCGCAACGAATTCGCCGGCAAATATTCGTTGTATGACTTCGTCGTGTGAAGCACAATATCAACGAACATTGTTTATATTCCGTGCAAAGAAAAAAAATGAATATAAGTACTAAGGCGGCCATATTAAAAGTAAATCTATATAAATCCCATTCGAAAGAGGTATTTTTGAACAAATTATCTCAGGTACTTTATATTTTGGGAACATCTTCATACATATCTACTACATGGATAAATATAAATTATAATAAGTATTATGTCGTGAAAAATACTTTTTTTTATGTAAGAAACTTGGTCACCTGACACTGTTTTTTTCGTCGTTCGCTGACGATACAATTAGAAATAAATCTATTGCAACTGTCGCTGAGTATGACGAACTTCTACCAACGCCACGATTGTGTGCATTTTCATATACACCAATGTGTTTTATTTTTGGCGACGAGTATTTGCCACCAAATATTCGTCGTTCGTCGCAGTTGTGTTCCTAGCATTATATTATTATAAAAAATAATTATATAAAACATATTAAAATATTACTGCAATAAAATTTCCTCAAGCCAACTACTTATACAGCACAGTGGAAAAGCAAACATTAAAGTAAAAATATTTTTGCTTTCTAACCAAAAAAAAAATGTTGGAAAGGATTTTATTATAACTCCACGGGATGGTGGACCAATATAATTTAAATTTTCGCAAATGGTGTGCCCCGCCGATTTACCATTTATAAATAAATAAATACTCATTTCAAATGAGTAAAAATGACAGCAACCATATGTAAAAAATGGAGAAAGTAGATTTCATACTTTTATTTTTGATATTTTTTTATTTGATCAGATTTTAGTTATCTGTCGTGAGCAAATACGTTGACGACAAATTGGAAGACAAATACGCCAAGCACGGTAGCATTTTAATGGCGTTTTTGAAAGAGATTTGAAATTTGTTGTATCCACTGGCGTTTTTCTCCAATCACGGTACCATTATTTAAAAACGCCCATCTTTCACCATAAAAACGCCAAACATATAAAGGGTGATTAGTTTGTCAACCTATCGGCGTGACCTTAGTTATTTGCTTCTTGGTTTGTATGTGTGTTTGCTAGCATGCGTTGAAACTAAAAACCATTGTGTACCATTAATAGTTCACAAAGAATTGCGCTGACAATAGCTTCGTTTAAAAACAAATGTTTTTTTTTTGTATGCCAGAGCTTAATTATTATTATTTTTTCTTCTTTAAGCTTAATACGCTTCTAAGCGTATTAGGCAGAATAATGATAGATCATCTCATTGAACGAAGTGAGCCGGTCATTAAACTGACCAGTTTTCGTTCAACAGTGAGCCGTTCAATTTGGATAGCTTTCGTTCTTTTTATGTCATTTTCTTTTGTTTTTGTTGTTTTGTTTAACAAAACTGTAAAGGGTTTATATAAATTTGTGATTCCGTTTGTAATTTATACAATTTTCACTTGCGGCCCTATAAAATATATACACATATATATTCTGAATCAGAATTGAAATACCGTGTCTGAGAATATCATTAAACTTAGAAACCTTCTTTCACCATTGTATTACCCCATCGATTAATGGGTTTTTTATTGAAATTCAGTAAAATCGGTTCATATATAGCTGAGATATATCCGAGAAAATCTACTATTTTTTGCAATTTTGTATGCAAATTTAAAAAAAATGGTTTGATTTGCTGTTTCCCAATATCGGTTCATATATAACCGAGATATAGCCAAGTCGCGTAAGCGACCCTAAATAACTTTTTATGCTTAAAAGTAGTTCTGGTAATAAAAGGAGGTTACCAAAACACAGAAAATTAAAATTTCCGATATCGGTCCATATATACCCGAGATATAGTTTAATCCGATTTTTCCATGATAAATTTTTTTTTTCCTTAAAATACAGAAGACGAAAATTTGCGATATCGGTCCTTATATACCTGAGATATAGCATAAACCAGTTCTGGTTATAAAAAGAAAAATCAGTTCTGGTTATAAAAAGAGTTTACTAAAATATAGAAAATGAAAATTTCTAATATCGGTCCATATATACCAGAGATATACCCTAAGCTGATTTTTCCATGAAAACTTCCATGAAGGATTACCTCTTTGGCATGGCGATTACTAGGCAAACATATTTTTTCCCCGATATCAGCCCATATATATATAAGCATATTTAGTCCAATTTTGTGATATATATTTAGTGCAATTTTGTAATATATATTATATATTTTGTAATATATACTATACACACTGATTTCTATATAAAATTTGTGTAATAAGAGCTGATTCCATCTAATTGATCTAAATTAATAAAAATTATTATTATTTTTTTAACAAAAACTTTTATCACTTATCATTTTTTGTTTTATTTATTTTACAGAGCTGTGTTGAAAAATTCCCGTACTTTTCCGGTTATTTTTCAACATAGTGAGCAAACACGCGACACGCTGTTGGCACCGTGCCGTTGGTCTAAAATGACCCATTGAATGAATGGCTCAGTGTTTTGTAATTGAACGAAAGTGACCTGACACTAAAATGAACTACGCGGCACAGCTCTATTTAAGGACCATTTAGCCGACCGTAGAAATTGTAACTGTAACGTAAATGTGAATGTAACGTAAATGTAAATGTAGTAGCACTTATAGAACACTTAAAACCGTATCATGTATTTTTGACATAAACAAAAAACAAAAGTGCACGTGAAGAAAAAGAGTTGTGTTTTTCATTTTTATATTATTTATGTATTAAAGAAAATAATTTATTTTACATCGTCAATATAATTATATCAAATAAATTACAAAAATCAAATAAAAGCAGTACATCTGTTCATATCAGTGATGAGAGTTCATAGTATTCAGTACATATACAAAAAGTACGAAAATTGTTTAAATGGTACCTAAAACTTCCAATATTTCTTTTTGTGTTTATATGTCGACATTTCATACGACCTCCAGCTGGGAAACATTAAAAAGAAGCTATTTGTGTAGGGAATCAAAAAGAAGATACAGACAACATAAGTGCAAAGTACAGGATGATAATACATTAAAAAACTGTGATATTATATATACTTTGTTAAATATTTGTGGTTGGTTTTTTAAAAAAGTTCGTTTTAATGTATCTGTTGTTATAGAAATATATTTGATATTAGTGTTATTTTCCACATAACCTAGACTCCGCTGAAGAAGTCCACAAAAAATTTACGAAACGTTGGGAAAAAATGTAAAAAAATTGTTTTAACTTACATTGGAAAACTTAGTTCCAATTAGCTTAGGAAAGAACTAAGGTTCTTAAAAATATCGAAGCTGTTTATAATTTTTTGATTGGCAGCAATGTTGGAAGCTAATATAGCGAATAAAACTCAAATGTTTGAATTTTTCTTCTCTGCTTTTTGATACCACCAAAAAAACAAATAAAACTCAATTGCTTATAATATATAACAATACTAAAATAGTAGTTATGCATATGTAATTATTAGTTTATTATACTTAAAAAATATTAAACGTTTTTAATTATTACATTTTCATTTCATCACAGACCTAAATTTAATACTGTATTTCTTTCTTACATTTATATCAGCATAAATAACTCTATATTATAAACCAATTATTAAAAACCATTTTGTCTTTGCAAGATTGTGTTTGAGGAATATAATAAATGTTGGGGTTACAAATAATGTGAAAGTTGCAAAAATTGTGCGGAGTGTATAAATTATGCTACCAATATACATATGTATATTCATTTTACGTATTTTACAGAAAAGTCTTAAATTGATTAAAATATATTATGTTTGTATACAAATTTATCTACTTAAACAGTTCAATTATCAAATAAACAAAAAGTACTAAAAGAGGGCCACTCTCCCATTCACAATAATATGTACCATCACTGACTACATTTGACACGTAAACACGTAATGAAATTCTATTTTTTACAGGTTGAGACGTTACGGTTACATTTCATTACAGTCAGATAAGCATTTTCATGGTTTCTTGTATAACAAAAACGATCAGCTGTTCCGACTACATTTACATTTCTACATTTACGGTCGGCTAAATGGGCCTTTATAATGGTACGAAAATATCTAAACAATATGAATCCTTTCTCATCATATTTGCAGCTAAGGTGAAGAAAAAGTTCAAGAAATATTTAAAATATCAAAATAAGCGGATGAGCGAAAAATTAATTGTTTTGTTTTCGCTTTTAAAAGTGTTTGTGAAATAAAAGTGTTTTGTTATATGAAATACTTTTGAAATAAGCCGCTTATTTTCATTCACTGAGTAAAGTTACATAGTAAAAGATTATTATTTCTTTTATTTCAATATACGAGTAAGTTGGTAAAGTCTTCACAAAAGTATATCGTCTCCTAGGTTGGTACCGCCCAACTTCTTGAAAATCGATAAAAGACTTTCTGGGAATTTGAAAAATTGATGAAGCTGAGAAGTTTTTGTTTGTTAATCCTTTATGAATGAAAAATTATTTTATGCTTTCAAAACATTTAAATATTAAAATTTACTGCTTTCTTCACTTCCACCTGCACAAAAGGTAACCTTCATCAAAAAGTCACAGTAAATTTGTTTTCATAATATAAAAACTACTTTAAGCTGCTGGCAAGCTTTCAGCCTTAAAACTTTATGCCTAAAAATAGTGAGGAAAATAATTTATGAATTATATTAGTAAAGAAATATTTACCTTTTCCCATTCACATAGAAAGAAGTATTCACAGCAGAAACTTAAGTACAAACGAAATATATCTTTGCTTCTTATTAAAAATACAATATTGATATTCCTTCCCCCCTTTTTTTTGCTTCAAGTCACATGAATTTTATTAGATGTCATTATAGGGATATGAGTAAAACATTTTCCACACATAAAAAAATTTCTTTGCTTTTTTAGCATTTTATTAATATTATTGTTTGTACGCATAAACAACTGCATACTGCGTAGAGCGTACAGCAACGAAGGACACAAATGTAATAACTTTTCTAATATTATGATTGCGAGCAGACAAAAAATATTGGATAAAATAAATTTGTAAAAAAAGCAAGTTTTTTTAAGAAAAGAAAGGTTTTCTAGCGTTTCTTGCCTGCCAAGAAAATTAATGCCAGAGAAGTATGTGACCTCCCCGGGCAGAGAAAAGTTTAATAACATGCTGTTGGCAAACTACTAAAAATTTCCAAATAAATTGCTTTCCTTTGAGATAAATTTCCATTTGCATTTTTATTATTTATATTACGAAATAATTTTTAAGTTTTGTTAAAGTATACTTAATGATTAAAAATTGAAATTCTTTCCTGCCTAATGCTTCTTATTTTCACCTAATTAATTTTAGCTGCCATTATAAATTTCCAGTTTCATAATATGGAAACGCATAAACTCGTTTAAAAGTAAAATTTGCTGTGCTTTTATGTGCATTACTGCAACAACAACAGCGGCAATTATATGGGAGTGTAATTTCTAGTCATAAATAATAGGAATAAAAAAAATAGGAAGAAAATTATTTTTAATATGCTGGCATGACAATTTTCTAGCATAAGTGGAACTACAGGGTGCCCAGGAAAGTTTTCACGGCTTTAAAGTTTTTCTTTTTTTTGTATTCTTTATTTATTAATTTCTTTATTTGTTTTCAATCTTAATTTGTTTTAGATATGATGTTTGGTTTTGTACATTTGTACATCGGGCTTTCGTCCAAGTTTTTCCTTTCTTAAGTTTTTCTTAAGAAAGATGTTGATGAGTAGTGTGGCGACTACGAAGCAGCTAATTAAGGTTTGATTAATTCTAACCCACAGATACTCCATCAGATGCAATTGCATCTACTTCGCATCACAGTGTGGTGTGCCGTTTCTTCAAGCTTCATTGTCAGGCCTTACTTTTTCGAAGAAAACGGTCTTACTGTTATGGTCAATGGAGACCGTTACTTAAAGATATTGAAGCAGTTTTTCTTTCCAGAATTACGCCGAAAGAGAATCCCTTTAAACAACAAGATGGGCCAACCTGCCATATAGCCACGCCTGTTATGATAGAATTGACAATAAAGTTGTCCAATAAACGAATATCAAGAAACTCCACATTCCGTTGGCCTCCCAGGTCTCTTGACCACATTGCACCTGATTTTATTTGTGGCGTTATTGCACGCAAAGAAAAAGCAGTTAAAATATGCTTACATCAACAATAGTATATATTCTATAACGATGTATATTATTGGTAGAAATAGTTTATTATGGATTTAATTATAATATATATAAAATTTTTGCAGCTTGAGATCTTGTTTTTTATAAAAAATTTAACAATTTTTTAAACTTTTGTATTCTTCAGTTGTAATAATGGCCCTAAGAAACGTTATATGTTAGAAATTATTCATACACCTGCAGATTAGAGAATTAATTTTAAGACACTTAATTAAAAAAAATTAATGCAATTTGCAAAGCATCCGATTATAAGCGATTGTGTCAACAGAAAAAATCAAAATAAACATGTTAAGCACAACAAACAACTAGCATCCCATTCAGATTAGTGTTCTTCTATTCATATTGTTAAATTAAATGTACATAAGAAGTAAGTCTCTGTTTACACATATCAGGTTTTCTTAATCAATTCTACTTCGATTTGCCTTTGAACTTGCATTTATGTTCACACACAAAAGCTTATGCCATCAAGTTCAAGTATTTTTGCCTTCAAGTTTTCATATTTTGTTTGCATTTCATTTTATACTTGCCGGTACCGTCAAGTCTGCACCCTTTTCCGTTCTCTTTTCCCCGTTCTCTCACAAACTCAAGACTTGACGAGTCAAACTGTCTCTAAGTCTAAGGTCAGAAAGGAGGATTTTAATTGCCGAACTTTTTAGCAATTTTCTTTCGGAATTGCTTTCTTGTCCACACACAAAAACTTTTTTCGGCAATTCTTGAGCTTTCTCTACGTTTTATTTCATACAATTTACATTGTATATGTACACATACATACACACATGAGAGAAAAGTAAGGAATTGTTGAGAATTGCCGAGTACCCGCAATTATTTTTTCCTTCTTATTCCCCTCACCGAAAGCTTCTATAAAGTCAAGAATTGCCCAACTAAAGTTGCTGTTGTGACGTGGCACTAAAGAAGAAAACAAATGCTAATAATATAGTTTTGAACTTATCCAATCTTCGCTTACAATGTATGTATATAGTGTTGGATGCATCTTACGGCCTAGGCCATCGCTGTGTAAATGTAATTAGGAATTGTATACAGACTTCGGATGTGTCACGCTTACATTGTCAATGGTCTTAGATCGAAGATGTATGTTACAAAAATTTCACTGGGTAGTTGTTAGGATATTATTGAATTATGTTAAAATTGTTCATGTTATTCTGTAAGCAACAATTTCTGTGTTAATTTGTTTATGTTAGAAAACAACATGTTGTAATCGCTAGCAGGGCACATGTTGGTTGCAGAAAAAAATTTGGTTTACATTTGTTGAATTCACAAGCTCAGTCGCAAGGTGCATTAACATCTACAAGGTGCCAGCGCCACGGCATGTGACAATTTTTTGCTACTGGCAATATAGTAAGCTATTTATGTCAAATGTATTGTTTACATTTTTGCAAGTGAGTTTAGTGTTTTAATAAAAATAATTCAAATAAGAATAATTTATAATTATGAAAAAGTACATTCATAGTTTATAATTGTGAAAAAACTTACAAATGTTTTTGATAAACATAGCTTACCAGATGCCTGTTTTTGTTGTATTGTTGTAATTTTGCTTTAGTGCTGCCGCCGTGTAGACGTTAATGCACCTGGCTCAGTCGTATCGTGTATCGATGTATTTGGAGAGACAATTTCAAACATAAACATTAAACTCACAAAAAATATATTTGAAAATTGTTTTTGCTTTAAAGTTTTGTGTTTGAAATTTTCTCTCCAAATACATCGATACACGATACGACTGAGCTTGTGAATTCAGCAATTATGTTAGTTTTAATTGTTAATATTGTTAAGTATTTTTTTTGTGTTAGTATATTTTGTAAATCAAAAATTATTTGTTATAACAATTTTAATTTTTCCTGAAGATGCTAACAAATTGTTGGCGAAATACTGAAAAATAAAAGTTTAAAAAATTTTTTAAATTTTTATAAAAAAACAAGATCTAAAGCTGCAAAAAAATGTATATATATTAAATAAACGAAGATCAAAAAATATTAACATAGGATTTGATTATAGTTTATTCCCCCTAAAAATATGCTCTTATTTGGTGAACAAATTGCTGTTTAGCTAATCTCCAACCAGCAATTAGAAGGCGCTGAAAACTATATAAATTGGAGATTACAATTATAATTACTCCGTACCGTAATTATAATTTGGGGGGTAAAGAAAATGAAGAAACCGTTATGGAGAACAGTAACAGTTTATTAAAATTCAGAAATATGTTACGTGGTTTTGGTTGGTAGCACCGTGACAAGTGTTCTAGAGCATAATACTGGGTGGCCCAGAAAGACCGAAGTGGTGTGAATTCCTTATAACTTTTTTATTATAATTTTTTTTTTCTTTTCTTTTCAGTATTTTGTAAAGAAGACTTGGATAATTTATAATGGAGCAATACACAATTGAACAACGTGCCCAAATTGTTGAAATTTACTTTTCAAATCAACGGTCCATTGTGTTGACTCAGCGTGCATACCGTCGTCAATTTAATGTGCGGGTTGCACCCTCTCAGTCAACAATAAACCGTCTGGTTGCAAATTTTCGAGAACAAGGAGCAGTAAGGAACCTTCCTGGTCCCGGCAGACACCGAACTGTCCACACGGCTGACAATATTCAAGTGGTACAGGAGAGTATTCGGGAGGATCCAGAAACATCAACCAGGAGACGTTCGTCACAACTGGGCCTCTCAAGGACGTCGCTGCAGCGAATTTTGCACACCATAGGATTGTTTCCATACAAAATTCAACTTGTCCAAGAATTGAAACCAACAGATTACCAGCAACGACTTGACTATGCAATTTATTTCCAGCAAAAAGCACAAGAGAATCCAAATTTTATTCATAACTTAATAATGAGTGACGAAGCCCATTTTCAATTAAATGGGTTCGTTAACAAGCAAAACTGTAGGATATGGGCTACGGAAAACCCGAGAGTACTTCATCAACGACAATTGCACCCAGTTAAGTGTACCGTTTGGTGCGGTGTTTCTTCAGAAAGGATCATTGGCCCATTTTTTTTTTGAAAATGAACAAGGTGTCGCCATTTCCGTCAATGGTGATCGATATCGGGCCATGTTGCAAAATTTTGTAAGGCCAGCCGTGGAAAACCATCCGCAAATATGGTTCCAACAGGATGGAGCCACAGCGCACACTGCGAGGGCCACAATGACTCTTTTACGCGACATCTTTGGTGAAAGAATAATTTCTCGTAACAGCAATTTTAATTGGCCTCCGCGTTCCCCGGATTTAACCGCTCCAGACTGTTTTCTTTGGGGCTATTTAAAAGGAAAAGTTTATGTTAATAAGCCTAGGACTATTGAGGAGTTAAAAACCAATATTCGAGAAGAAATTAACAACATACCACCGGAAGTTTTGCGAAAGGTCATGGAAAATGTGTTGGAAAGAGCACATTTGTGCGAAGCAGAATATGGCCACCACTTGCGGGATATCATTTTTAATAACTAATCCAAAAATATTCCCCATAAATTTAATGTATTTAAAAAAAAAAAAAAATTAAAAAAATATCTCTTAAATAAAAAGTTATAAGCAATTCACACCACTTCGGTCTTTCTGGGCCACCATGTAATAATTGAAAATTCAAGAATATAAAAAATAAAAAAGTACAGTATTTCATGATATAAATTTAGACAACTGAAAATTCTCCACTTCCCACAGTGTGACCAGCTTCACATTATAATAAGAAAATTCATATAAATATTTAGTGTCCAACGAAGTTGGATTTGGATTTCTGTAATTTTATTGTTACTTTCTATCAATTTCAAAACATAACAAAAGAATTTATGAAAAATTTTTTCGAAACAACAATAGTTTTCATAACGTCCAATGCCAAAGAATTTATTTTTTCATATGTATGATAAACTAATTCACATACTACGTTTATACGTGCCGGTTATTTGCGAATAAATATATTGTAAATAACAAAAATTGCCGTATAAACAGTAAAAAAAAATTTTATTTGCGATTAGCTAGCTCATGAAAACAATTACTGACTAAAAACTTATTTGCAAATAAGACAAAAAAAGTTGCCACTTTTTTCACAATTTCAAAGATTTCCTCGATGTGGCACACATGATATATAATAAAAACTACGTACAGAAGCAAATATTAAAAAATTTTCATTTTTAATAATCTTTGCTTTAATTGAATTACAAAAAAAAGCATTTCATTTTTTTTATTTTTCTGTCATAATTTCAGTAATTTAAATGCTTTTTAAATTAACAATGCTACCAATTATTTATATTTTGAGCATATGCCATACTAAAAAAATAAAGCTTTTCCATATAAGTACAAGTTGGCGCATAAACAGTGAGTTAGTTATTTGCAAATAGTTTTTATTTGTGAATAGGCTGCGTATAAACGTAGTAACAGAGAACAAATCTAAGTTTACAGTATAAATTTACTATTGCCATCATTAACAACACTTTTGTTCTAGTCGTTGACATTTAATATTCTACCGATTATATGTTTAGCAGTAAAAATATGTGTTCTTTGTTTTTTAATTATAAAAAATATATATTTGTATATGTGTTGATATAAACGAAAAAAAAAACTTGTAATTAAACAAAAAGGTAAATAACTACGTATTCAGCAGTCGCGAAAATAAGAAGGTAAGTTAGTATAATAAGATGTAAATCTATATCAGCGGGTGATAGCCAACAATATTATGATGTAGCCAATCACACAATATAATGGTTGATCTAATCTTTTTTTTGTAACAGCTACTAAAAATTCTTAGGTTCAATGATACTATTGTTGTGCTGCTGTTACATAGTATGGTTGAATATTATGTAACTTCTAACCATTTTTATATCGTTATGTATGATATTTTAAATTGAAATCACAGATGGAATGTTAATAAATGATTTTGATTTGTTGCAGCTAATAGATACTTCCAGATCAAGGAAAAAATTGTTGCCTTACTTGCAATTAGACGCAGTTGTACTATATTGTACTTTTTAAATTATTATTAATTATTTTCTTATATGTCATAAATCTCTTTGTTTTCATTATTTTATATGTGTGAGTATTGTGTTAATAATTACAGTATTGTTGTATTACAATAAAACTATTTGTGACATTATTATGATTGCTTAATGACCATAAAAGGTAAGGTTGGTATGATAATATGGTTGGGTACAACTAACAATAATATGATAGCTTCAATTTGTACCATTGTTAGTCAATATTACAATAATATTGAAGCAGAACAAAGTATAGTTATGTATACAATTTTTTTAACAAAACTATAGTCAGTCATGGCAATTGCGTTTTTAATATAACAATATAATATTTTTGGCAACAATCATATAATTCAAAAATAGTATTTTGCCCTTAGAACATTGTCGTGTGAACCATATATCATTTTCTATGTGAGCAAACAAGAAGTTTACAAAAAAAAACCAGCAAATTTGGATGATTTAAAGCAATCCATTCGAATGGTGACCAGGCAGTAATGCATAACTTTTTGATAAGATGTCGCAGATGTGTTAACGAGAATGGAGGCCATTTGAATTCAATTATTTTCAAAGCTTCATGAATTACTTTAATATAAATGTATTATTTTTCAAATGAATTACAAAAACATAAATTACATAAAGTTTACAAAAAGTTATTTGAAATTCTTAATATAGCAAAATTGATCAGCCACCCTGTATATGTCACGTTAAAACTATGCGGAAACTATTTGACTCAAACAATAACTTTCTCTAATTACTATTTTCTATTTCTTGAGTAATGCGAATTCAAAACCCCACCATCAGCTCTATTAATTTTGCTTTGTGTTGCGAAAGGAACACCCTTTTTATTGTTTTCAAAATGAATGAAATGAATGAACGCGTAAAACTTCGAGCAACAATTATGAACACAACACTGAGAATATACGAAAGTCGAATACAAAACTGAATGGAAAAGTTGGGTGTGGGAGGAATACTACAACGAGTTCGTTTATTATTTATAAACTTTTTGCTTAAGTAATGTTTGTTTTTGCTGCTTCTGTGCTTCTGTGCTTCTGTGTTTGCCTTCAAGCCAAAGCCCATAATTATAGCAATGGAATGTTCCAATCATTCATAAATTTGCCACAGCCAAAGAAAGGAATAATCGCACACAATATACATATATATGTGGGCTTTGAAATTATTATGTTTGTATGTATGTTAGTATAAACATACAAATTATACAGTTATTTGCAATACTTATGCTTGAGTGGAGTGGTATGAGTGCGTGTGGAATTGCTTTTAAAGATGAGTGGGTGTATTAAAATAGTTAAATGTGTTGTTGAAAAGGCATTAAACATATGAAATATAGTGGTATTATTTTGACTCCCGTATTGCCCAACACATCGTGTTAATGCTGTTTAAATTAAAAGCTAGATTGGCATGTTTATACATGTTTTTGCAGCCTGATTTCTGTTTAGAAATATATGAGTTTCTTACATGCAATTTATAATTAGATGCAGACATGCTTAAATATAAAGATACTAAACACACAAATTTTTAAAAATAACTTTTTTATAAAAAAAAACAAAAAATAAAATGAAATTTGAAACGGAAGTGGAAGCAACCAGAAGTTAGCACCCACTAAAATTTTCTTAAAACGCTTTTTACTGATACTCTTGATTGTTTTTCCTACACTTAGCTGTAACTGGTGTATAGTCCAATGAACTTTGCAGTAATTTGTTGCTTTGACTGCAGGCCATTATTAGTAAAGAAAATTGTTGCTTAAGTGTAATTCAAACGAATACGAAGTGCTAAGCTTCTGGTTTGAAGAGCGGATGTAACCTGAATGTTGCCATTTCCTTGATTTCAAGTGGGCTGCAGAGCTTTTTGCTAAGAAGCCAGAAAGCTGCAAAACTCAGTGCTTGGCTAAGGCAGTTAAGTAATTGAAAAAACTGTAAAATTTTATAATGCTTTTAAGAACTTTAACATGCCTTAGTCTCAAAGTATTAGCAAGAGGACATGCAGGTGTGATCAAAAAATAACCGCTATTTTAAAATTTCGTGATTTACATTTGTTCGATATTCACATTTTTTTCTGTTATGTTGGTATACATGTCTGTTATACATATATGTTGGCAATATCAGCCATTTCGGATTGTTAGTTTGTGTTTAACAGATAAAAATGGTCGGCGTATTTTGGTGGGCTCTTCCATTTTTTTCCATTCGAAAAATTAGAACAAAGAAACTGTATTAAGTTTTGTGTAAAAAACTAAACTAAATGCACAAAAACATTTGAAATGTTGACTGTGGCGTTTAGCGAGTCTACTATAAGTAGAACACAAGTTTAATTGTAGTAGAAACACAATAAAAGCCGATAAGATGCCAATGACGATGGTCTTCCTGGTTGCCCGAGCCCAACAACCGATGGAAACATTGAAGCAGTGAAGAAAATGATTGCGGATAATCGTCGAATCTCTATCATAAATTGCTGATGATCTTGGCATATCGTTCGGCTCATGCCAAGCAATTTTTACGGATGTTTTAGGCATGAAACGTGCGGCAGCGAAGATTGTTCCAAAATTGCTAAAGCCCAGTTCAGACTATTATACTTTGTATTAATACTTGTCAAAAATTCAAATAATACGAGCAATTCTGATAGTCTGAATGTAATCCATCATACATTCGAAAAATAATACGATACAAATTTGACATCCCATACGACTTTTTTGTTTTTGAAACTTTTCAAAACGATAATACTTTACAGGGTTGTGTTTTTTAGCAAACCAGCTAATTAAAAATTGAGTGGTCCGCTATTTCGTAGCCGATGGGGTGCCGTCACTGATAGTATTTTTTGTAGTTATAAAAAAGCTCGAAATTTGGAATTTAGCTGTCATTTATAAATGTATTTTGCTCATGCTATATTTAGAACATAAAATATGTTTGTGCTATTGAATTTGGATGTGTTATACATAATTATTATTTTAACTGTTGAAGAATTGCACGCGCCGGCACGTCTATCGCCTACGACAAATAGCGCACCTGCCGCCGTGAAAAGTTTTATGATGGCACATCTATGTTGGTTTATATCAAGTGTGATGGTGTGAATGCAAAATCTAATTTACGTTAGACTTTTTAACAGTCGCAAGAAATGTGTTTAGACTTTTATCTCACAAAATCTAATGAAAGTATTTATACTCGTATAATAGTCAAATTGGGCCTTAAATTTTGAGCAAAAACAACGTCACATGGACATCGTCGTCCAGATTTCCTCAAAAAAGGTCATGACTCGTGACGAATCATGGGTGTATGGTTATGACATTGAAACCAAAGCCCAATCATCCTAATGGAAGCGTCCAGAAGAGCCAAGACCGAGAAAACACGTCAAGTTCGGTCAAATGTGATGGTTTTGCTCACTGTTTTCTTCGACTGCAGTGGCGAGGTGCATCATGAATTCTAGCTACAAGATCGTACGGTCAAGAAAGAATACTACCTTGAAATTATGAGCTCTTTGCGCAAAGCAATTCGTCAGAAACGCACAGAATTAAGGAAAAAACAATCATTGGCTTTTGCACCATGATAACGCAATAGCTTACACATCAGTGCTTGTGCGTGAGTTTTTGACCAAAAAGAAAACTGTCAACCACCGTATTCACCGGCCTTTGACCACGCTGACTTTTTCCTCTTCCCAAAACTGAAGACACCGCTAAAAAGAAAGCTTTTGCTACGATTGAGCAGATACAAGAAAAATTGAGACAGAAGCTGTTGGTGATGCTAAAAAGCGCGTTTCAGAAATGTTTCGAGAATTGGAAAAAACGCTGGCATAATTGTGTTATATCTGAGGGGGATTACTTTGAATGTGCAAGATCGTTATTGCTGGAAAAAAAAATTGTTTTTGAAAAAATTTAATACAACAAAAAACTTTTTTTATCAGACCTTGTAAACCGTTGATGTCATAAGGAAATGCCTTAACTCGTTTTTTGTCCAAAATTTTATTTTGATCGCGTCACAAAGGTTTGATGAAACGGTTTATGTAACAAACGATTATACAAAAAAAAAGTTATCTTGTGAGAAATACAGTTCTTACTGCGTGCTTTCCTTCTGCAATAAAATAGCGGCTATCTTAGTTGCCAATACAAAATTGATGCACGAGTACAGGAGTTTTTTAATGAAAGTGTCTCATCAAAATCGCTCCAAACCAAATAGTTTCTCTAGATTTCAATTAAAATATCCAATAATTTCCAATCCTGTTTAACTTAATCTAATTATACCAAAATTTTGTCCATTCAACTGCAATTCAGTGCCCCAATAATTTGTTTATTCTTATCCATTGTTTTAGAATTATATAACTGTTCTATACAAGTGAATCGAACTAAAACCTTTCCTAATTACGATAGTTCTATTCAATCCTTTCCAATTGCATATAAACCAGTTCAATATGTTCTAATTAATATTCCTTTCCAGTTCTATCAAATTCTATCCAATCCGATGTAATATCTGTTATGAAACTTTTGTGATTATGTCTAATCCGAAACGATCTTGCCCAATCTTTTCAATTTTTGTCCAATTATAATTATCTTCTTGAAATAAGTCCAATTTTAAACGATCTTACCTATTCCTTAGAATTTTTCTCCAATTCTATTTAATATTTTATAATTTAGTTTAATTTAATTTTTTTCGTGTTCAATAACGAAATTCATTGAATCAATTAATAAATTGTTTGAATGAGGGCCTGTAAAGGAATTCGTGGATTTAAACAAAAGTTTAGTAAAAATAATTATTGATCGAAAACAACAACAAAATATGATATCCAAAGTTATTTTTCAATATTTATATATATGCATACATATTATTTTTTCAGACAAAAATTTTCAATCAAAGGCTTTAGTCAAATCTAATATTATCAAAACAGAAATAAAGGTTATCCTCTTATCAGAAAATGCTATAAATTTTGCGATTGGCCCCTCATGTCAGTTCTGTTGTGACATTTGTGTAGTAAACACATTCAAAATACACGTTTATAAACAATGTTACGCTACACTGCTCCAGAGCGCGGAATATTGACGAGGATGATTTTTCATCAAAAATCATGAGTGATGAGGCCCATTTCCATCTTAGCGGGTACGTAAATAAGCAAAATTTATGCTTCTGGGTCCATTACACCCACTCGAAGTCACTGTATGGTGCGCTGTTTTCGCTGGAGAAGTCATCGGACCTTTTTTCTTGTAAGACGGTTACTGTGAATGGTGAGCGCTACAGAGCAATGATCAAATAGTTCCTTTTGCCGCAACTTGATAAATTGGGATTGGAAAACATGTGGTTCCAACAGGACGGTGCTACGGCACACACTGCACGTGTCACAACCGATATGCTGAACATCGGAATGTTATTTTTGCGCCACCCTGTATAATCTACAACACCCATTAACAAACTGGTTGTGTTATATCCATTCCTAAAGCCGGATTGATAAGGAGTAAACATATTATTAGACATTAAAAAATATTGCATCTGAGGCTTTATTAAAATCTCAAAGACTTTGAAACACGAATTCAAAATGCTTATTGGACGAAAGTCCGCATTACAGCGAAGGTTCTTTACTTAAGGTATTGTTCTTACTTTTCCAATTTTCCATTGTTTTGGAAACATCGAATAGATTATAATTGAAATTACTAAATGTGTGAAAGATTTGCAAAAACGAAAAAATCCATTCAATAAATTTGAAAGCAAACCTTATTCTATTCTACCCTTTTTTAAATTCTTGTCCACCTCTATTAAGCCTTTCTATATAATTTTATACAATCCAATTCTGTATAATCTTGTTCAATTTTTTAAAATCAAGCCGATCTAAACGGCTCTATCCAATCCTGTCCCTTCTTGTTCAATTCTATTTCATCCTTTCCATTCTATCCAGTTCTAGCTAATTCTGTCCAATGCTGTTAAATCTTTTCCCATTCTATACAACCTTATTCCCCTAAATCTAATAGTATTTAACCTTCTCCAATCCCATCCAACTCTATTCTATCTTCTACAATTCAATTTATCACTTTGCTATTCAATCAATCCTATCTAATCACATCGCAGCCAATTCTGCAGAATCTCCACCTATACAATCTTATCGCATGTGATGTAATCGCTTTTATTTCCAATCCTTTCCTATTTTTTCCTTTAAGCCTAGTATGAGATTGAATGTGCGAAAAAATTTCAGCAACATTACTTATTTCGTACGGAAAAATTGAGATGTACTCAGTGTTGTCGATTTTTTCTCTTATTCATGTATACATGTAGTATACTTCGTGCGAAAAAAGCTTTGCTTATGTTATTTCGCAGCTAAAAAAACAAATATTCCCAGAAACAATTTTAATTGAAAACATGTTGTAGATACATATTGGTGTTTTTCGCTTTAAAAACTCAGTACTACATTTCTAAACTTATTTCGCAGATATTTCATGCTAAACACTTTTGTTTGCAATTTGAAGGAATTTCGCACGAAATAATGAACTCAATATTAGCCTTTATCGAATATTTCTCAATTATTATTAAAATTAGAGATTTCTATTTAAGCGCCACAAATACTATTCTTCTGCTTTTGTGTTTGTCTCATTTCTATCTACTCAAAATTTATGCACTCTGACTCTGTTAAGATCAAATATCTTAACAACACTGGGCCTTCATTTTATAATTTTTAATAATATGTACTATAGCTGATTAATGTGTTTAGCATAAAAAACTAGCTATCTCTTTTGCTCTTAACGCCTAAATTGAACGTCAAATTAGCCAATATGTCCTAAAATCCTACTTCCGTTATTATTATTATTTATTCTTATTACAAGTAAAAACCGTCTAAATACACTGGTAACTATCAGTTTAATAAAACTTGATTTGATAAACCTTGTTTTAATTATTTCTTTCCATCCACGACCGAACGAGGTCTTCATTGCTTTCGCAAGGCAAAACAAATAGACGATTATTTGTTTTGTTTTATCGGCTTAGTGAACCTTTCCATCCATTTCTTCATTCATTTACAGACCACTCTTTCTGCACCAGAGGTTAAGCCGTAAGGTTAACCTCTGGCATCATTGATGGCAAGTATTGTTAAGTTCAATTATGTCACTTCAAACGTTATCCGCCTTAATTGATTTGAATTGTCTCAAATACTGCACCAGTTTTTTCCAATTCTAACCAGTTCCCTCTACTTTAACCACAACTATGTATATCACTCTAACAAATCCTCAATTAATGTTTTGAAATGGTATTCTGTTCCATTCACTTCTATGAAATCATATTCAATTGCATCAAGTCTTATTTGCTGTAATCAAATTGTGTCTCTATCACTTTAATTCATCCAACTCAATTCAAATTCAATTTCACCTAATCCAATCTTTATTAATTATCTGAACCCTAATGAAACGCTTGTCCTATTTCACACAGCTTTTTTACGAGTATTGTATACTTTCCTTTTTTTATTTTATCTCCTTGAGACATTCTCAATGTAGTTTTACTTATATTTTGTTTCTTAATTTCCTAATAATTTTTTTGTTATCCTAAAAGCTTTAACTTCGATATATCAAGCAAATAACATAACTCGAGTAATTTAACCCTATAAAGGTAACTGCAAGTCCTCATAATCACTGCCAAAACACTTCATCTTAATCTTTTCTGTTTTATTATTATTTTATACCCTTCAAAAAAATGTTAAGTATATAAGTTTGAGAGTACGTTTGTAATTTCTACAATTTTCATACAATGTATAACATTCTGAATCAGCATTGATAGAAAAGTCGATTAAGCGTTATCCGTCTGTCCGTCTCTTCGCCTGTCCGTCCGTCTGTCTATCGGACTTTGAAATACTGTTTCTGAGAAAACCATTAGACTTAGAAACTTTTTTTTTACCGTTCTGTTACTCAATTGATTCATTTCATGCTATTGAATTTCAGTAAAATCGGTTCATGTATAGCTGAAATATATCCAAAATTCCAAAAAAATATTTTTTTTTTGCAATTTTTTATGAAAATTTGTGAAATTTTTTTTTTATTTTGCTTAAAACTTGACACAATTACTTGGCATGGCGATTAAAAGGCAAACAAATGTTTTCCCGATATCGGTCCATATATGTATATCCGAGGTTAGTCTAAACCGATTTTTTAATGAAAATATCGCATAAGCGAACTTAAACATTTTTTTTCTCTTAAGAGTAGTTCTGGTAATAAAAGGAGGTTACTGAAATACAGTAAGTGACAATTTCCGATATCGATCCATATATACTCGAGATATAGGAGAAACCGAATTTTCATGAAACAATATTTTTTTGCCTAAAAGCAGTTGTGGTAATAAAAGAAGGTTATATAAATACAGAAAATGAAAATTTTCGATATTGGTCCATATATACTCGAGATATAGTCTAAACCGATTTTTCCATGAAAAAAATTTTTTTTTTTCTTAAAAGCAGTTCTGGTCATAAAATGAGGTTACTAAAATACAGAAAATGAAGAATTCTGAATTCTGTACACCGAGATATAATCAAAACCGATTTTTTCACGAACAAAATTGTTTTTGCTTAAACGCATTCTTGATTCGAAAACAGAGGTTACTAAAATATATAAAAATTATAATTTCCGATATCAGTCCATATATACCCGAGATAAATCTAAACCAATTTTTCATTGAAAAATAATTTTTTATTCTTTTTAACAGTTCTGTTTTAGTAACAGGAGGTTACTAAAGTGGAGAAAATGAAAATTTCCCATTGCGGTCCATATATACCCGAGATATAACCTAAATTGATTTTCCATGAAAATGTCGCGTAAGCGAACTTAAACAACTTTTTTTGCTTATAAGCAGTTCTGGAAAGGATGGAGAAAATAAAATTTGCAATATCGGTCTATATATTCTGGTGATATATTTTCATGAAACAAATTTTTTTAGCTTAAAATAAGTTCTGATTATCATAGGAGGTTACTAAAATGCAGAAAATTAAAAATTCCGATATCGGTCAATATATAACCGAGATATAACCTAAACCGATTTTTTTATGAAAGTGTACCTTATTGGCAAACATTTTTTTCTGCGATATCGTTTCATATATATTCGAGCATATTTAGTTCAAATTTGCAATATACTCGCATGCTATATATTTACGTGACTATCGTGAAGAGTATTTTAGATTCGGCCCTGCTGAACATACTACACTTTTACTTGTTTTTTTTGTTCTTTCATTTTAATAGCCTCATATTACTACTTAATACACCGGCACACACTTGATATATTTTGATAAATAAAGTTTCTCTGTTCTCCAAAGTAGTAATGCCGAGTTTATGGGTTTTTTATGGTTCCTTAAAACAGACAAGACAAAACTTTCTAATTTATCGCTAGAGATAAAAAGTAAAAGATGCAAAGATACTCGTACACAAAAATAGAAAAACTACCAATGTTTGTTTGTTGTCGCTAGCAATCATGCCGGGGCAAGTAAGATGAACACCAAACAGCCGGATTATCAAGAGAAAAGTAATGTGTGATAAAGTAAAAAAGTTAAATGTTAAAAAAGAAGGTATAAAAAAATACTTGTTTTGTCTTCATAGAAAAAAAAACGTATAATTGCTAGAAAAACAGCGCTGGTTAGAAACAATAATAGAAAAAATGGGATACAACAAAAGAAAATATTTTAGTTTTAATTTCTGACTATAGTATTACACAATAATGAAACTCATCATAATGTATCATTTTGAAAACAATTTCCTAGAAATGGTAACAAAAAAATTATATAGAATTAAAAATTATAAATAGCTTGTTTTCTATGTTTCCCAGCTATCTATATGTCGACATTTCATAGGAACTACCCTAATCATCAGTAGACTTTGGAAATTTTTGAAAGATATTCTCAAACATTCAACTTTATATCCCAGCAATATAAATAAATTGTTGAGAATTCAAAAGAAAAATGCTCTAATAATACCTGTCAAAACACAAAAAACAAGCCTTTTCATTTATTCACCTCTCTAACATTTCTTTACACCTTTCAAACAAATGAACAACCGTTGGTTGCTACGATTTGATTTTTGAAAGTATCGAAAAGCAGAGAACAAAAATTCAAACAATTAAGTTTTTTATTCGTTATTTTTAGCTTTTACCATTTATATCAATAAAAATTATAAATAGCTTGTTTTCTATGTTTCCCAGCTATCTATGTATATGTCGACATTTCATAGGAACTACCCTAATCATCAGTAGACTTTGGAAATTTTTGAAAGATATTCTCAAACATTCAACTTTATATCCCAACAATCCAAATAAATTGCTGAGAATTTAAAAAGAAAAATGCTCTAATAATATCCGTCAAAACACAAAAAACAAAGGGTAAAGAAACGTTAGAGACGTATATAAATAGAAAAGCTTGTTTTTTGTCTTTTTAAATTCTCAGCAATTTATTTGGATTGTTGGGATATAAAGTTGAATGTTTGAGAATATCTTTCAAAAATTTCCAAAGTCTACTGATGATTAGGGTAGTTCCTATGAAATGTCGACATATAGATAGCTGGGAAACATAGAAAACAAGCTATTTATAATTTTTATTGTTATAAATGGCAAAAGCTAAAAATAGCGAATAAAAAACTTAATTGATTATATAGAATTTTTTGCGAAAACTTTTTTTCACATCATTGTATTTATTTTATTTTGTTTTATTTTATTTTATTTTATTTTATTTTATTTTATTTTATTTTATTTTATTTTATTTTATTTTATTTTATTTTATTTTATTTTATTTTATTTTATTTTATTTTATTTTATTTTATTTTATTTTATTTTATTTTATTTTATTTTATTTTATTTTATTTTATTTTATTTTATTTTATTTTATTTTATTTTATTTTATTTTATTTTATTTTATTTTATTTTATTTTATTTTATTTTATTTTATTTTATTTTATTTTATTTTATTTTATTTTATTTTATTTTATTTTATTTTATTTTATTTTATTTTATTTTATTTTATTTTATTTTATTTTTTTTTATTTTATTTTATTTTATTTTATTTTATTTTATTTTATTTTTTGTTATTTATTCTTCAATAACCAAACGGCCTCTCATAGGCCGAAACGATTACATGGATAACGTGAGAGTAAGATCTCATCTAATGTATATTATAACATATAAACTATTATATGAATATATAACGCTTAAATTAAAAAAGAAAGTAAAAAAATAGTAATAGAATCAAATCTTAATTTCTAATTTAAAACTTTTCCCCTACCTACTACACACAACCCGAAAACCAACCAATACACTGCCTGGCAACAAACATAATCCAAAAGCTCAAACATTTTCTAATACAATTTTTTTAAATTTAGATAAACTCGCTGCAAAATTTCTTCCACTATATGGAATTAAAGCGTTCCACAATGTACATAATTGGACCACATCTGATCTATGCATAACCATTGTATCTATTCTTGGCGATATTAACGCGGCTGTTCTAGATGAGTTTGAGAAAGCAAATAATCTCGCCAGGTATTCTGGCAAACCAAATTTTATTATCTTAAAAAAGAATAAAAGCGAGCGCAATTTCACAAAATTCTCAAAACTTGCGCCTAAGAATTCAATGACATAAGGAGTAACATGAGGTCTCAAATTTAGGCAGTAACCAAATTATGTAACACGATTAAAGCATTTGGTTAATCTATCAAAGTTCGAACAACTTCCACCGGAATAAATTTCCAGTTCGTACAAAATAATTGGCATCAATAGAGATTTGACAAAAAGTTTTTTTTTATTTATCGTAATATTATTTGATCTTCTTTTATTTTAAATTATTAAAATTTTTGCAGCTTAAGATCTTTTGTCGTTTTTTTTTTATAAAAAAGTAGCGTATTTTTTTATGTGTTTCAATATTTCGTTAACAGTTTGTTAGCATCGTCAGGAAAATTAAACTGTTATGTTAACATAAAAAAAACAACAAAAGATCTTAAGCTGCAAAAATTTTAATAATTTAGTTTTTTTTTATTTTTAAAGGAAAACAAGCCCCTACACATAACTTCTTTTCTTCACTATAACTTCTTTCCTTTACTCCACTATTTTATTTTTTGAGGCAATCACAAAGGGAACGACTACAGGACCCACGTGAGCTGGACAAACTAGATTATTCCGGGGTATCCTGCGGTCTGCCTCCCTAACCTAACCTAAGCTCCTACACAATACAAATGCCTTAAAGAAAAGCAGATTTTTGAAACTACGTGTTTATATGAAAATTGAATGTAAGCTTCTCATCCAAGTAAATATCTAAGATCTTATTATACGATATATATTGAATTGGTACATCATTTATGAATAGTAAAGATGTTTCCCATAAAATGTTACCGAACCTCATGGCGGAAGTTTTCAACGGATTTTTTTTTATGTTGGACCAGTACTCAGGGGATGACCCCTACATATGCACCGCATTGTACCAGAACTAGGAAAATAGGTTATGGGGAGGGGGAAAGAGGGGTAGTGTTTGTGAACATTTGACTTTAACTTTCCAACGTTATAATAGACAGAAAACAGGTCTGCAGGCAACTTATTCCACAGACGAAGCGTAGGGCTGAAAAATGAGTTTGTAATGCATAGTACGATTCCCCGGGCAATCGATCATAAATGACGATAAACGCGTGTTACGTAAAAATGTTCGAGTTTCGGGAACAAAATTCCTAACCTCGTCAGAGCAAATCCATTGTGGCAACGATAGAACAGAGTAACTCACTCTACACTGCATCAATGCTCCAGTGAGTCAATAGAGTTGGATACGCAACTGCTACCGATAAGCTTCTTCGCCCTCTCCTGCACACCGTCGAGCAATCCCAAAATAGACTTTGGGGCACCGGCCCAAACATGAGAGTTGTATTCAATTTTCGGTCGGATATAGGTGGTATAAATAGTAAGGAGGTCGGATGGAGTGAAGTACATCTTACACCGTTTCAAAAAGCCGAGGCACTTGAATGCTTCTTTAGAGACATGAAAAATGTGATCATTCCAACGAACATCACACTGTATTTTCATTCCAAGAACATCGAGAGCATCCGATTCCTCAATATTTATACCATCCATGAGTACAGATGAAGCAACACCTGCTCATCTGTACTCGTATGTTCATTTAAGCTAAGCTTGTTGTCTACAGACCATTGAACAATTTTCTCTATATCCTTGTTTATCAAGTTAAAAAATTCCACGATGGGCATCTCCCTTTCTAGATAAGCTGCTATCTGTATGTCATCAGCATAAATATACGGTTGACAAAACGAAAGAATATATAAAAAATAGTGGTCCCAATATTGAGTCTTGAGGCATACCTCGATTCATGAACAAAGTCATTGATCTTCTATCTATTAGTATCAACTGCCTATTGTGCAAAAACTAACACAACAAGATATAACATCTTATAAATGACAGTGTTAGTAATAAGAGCAGACAATGATAATATACATACATATGTATGCAAATTTAATAAAAAGTGAAAAACAAAAGTAAGAAAGAGAACCATTGGTGTTATCACTTACATAAGAGGAAAAACATGAATCACTATCATTACTTTGCAAAAAGAAACCAAATATGTCGTAAAAAACTAGTTTACAAAAATAAATTTATTAATACTATTTTACAAAAATAAATTTTTTAATTCTATTTTAAACCTATTAGATTGATTAGAGATGAATTGGTAATACGTTCCAAAGACTAAATGCAAGAGTTAAATATTGGCGTTGCGATATAAGACTCCTACATTTGATTTGAATAAATTTTCTACCACGATTCGATCTAGCAAGATTGTTTAGAAATAATTATTTTATAAGGTTAGACATTTATATTTGAGTAGATTATCAAATTTGAGGTGAAATATTTGGTATGAGTATTGTGAAATGTGGTCAAGACGCCGCTTCTGGAAAATATACCGTGATATATTGTTATAAAAAACATTTAGTTTACGCCTGTCTTCGCTACCATAATTTGCAAAGATTTCACAACCGTATAAAAGAGAAGGAATAGGATACGTATGTTAAATGAGGTGCAGTCTTTGACAAAATACAAATTCCTCAGCATACTATACACTCTACCTACAACAATACCAATATATCTAACAATTTATTAAAATTAATTATACCATTCTCGAGCTATAGCGAAATATTGAATTAGCATTATTGACTAAATAGGCCGCCAAGTGGGCGGGAAACACTGAAAACAGGAATTAAACTTATCAAAACATACCACATACTTTTATTCAAATAGTTATGAGCATGTTATTGTTTGCATTCCTATAATTCTATTGTTATGTCTACTAATTTGCAAATACGTTTGCATACAATATTATTTATGAAATTTTGTTAAAACAACAAAAGTCTTTATTTATCAAACCTAATACTCTAATACAAGTATAATACGCTAATTCATATGTAGTATAATTAAGTTTATAGAATAAACTTACTATTGTCTTCAATAACGATATCATCCCACAGGTATGAAGAAAGAGTACACTAGCCTTCTGAAATGGTTGATTTGACAGTTAAAAGTCCTTACTATAGTAACTTGAATCAAACGCCAATATATAGTATCTTGAATCAAAAGTTCAATTATTTTCTTAAACGTTGTAGCTCTGTTATTTTTTATTCAAAACAATTGAACTAAAAAAACATAGAGCTAAAAATAATTCAATAGTTTTTCAAACAAGTAAAAAGGTCACCACCTTATCTTTGGTATTCGTGATTAATTGCCTATCTTCTATGAAAGCAGGCTTGATTCTGTCAATTGATATATTCTTAATTTCATTTCCCATCTGAAGTTTAAAATACTTCCCATTTCTATCCAAAACCTCAAAAGGTCCAAAATCAGGACAACATAAAGCTGGTTTATGAAAATCATTACGCACAAAAACATAACTATAGCTCTCGAGATGCCTGGGTATGAATATTTTAATACAGTTGCCATGGTGTCCAATACTAGTACGAAAAATGTTCATACTTTGTGCTGTCTCGAGTAATACCTTTTGTAATAAACTGAGTTTCGATATGAATAAACCAAGCTTCAGGCTGATCTACCAAAAATGATGGCAACTTCACTTTTGAAGCGCAAATTTCCAATGGCGCATTACTGTTTAAATTAGCTGGTGCAGAGCCTGAAGATAAACAATTATTTTCATTACCAGAGATTTCGGGAGCAATTATTGCTTAATGCGTTTGAGAGCGCGCCGAGGAACGTATCATTTCAGGGAATGGAATGATGTTTACAATAAAAAAAAAAATAAATAAATAAATAAAATTAACTAAAAATTATTAACTTATCCTTTTAAAACAAAAACTTAAATTTGAGGCTGGATTGCTTGATTCTTGAATTATGGTTTCCGATTGATCTTAAACCTTATTGTTGATCCTCTTCTTTGAATATAGAGTAAATATTATTATGCATCAGTTAATTCCAGACGCTCAACTAGTTATTTTGATTTGATGACTAGTTATTTGATTTGATGAAATTTTTGTAGTTGATCTGGATATGATGTTAAAATACAAAACGATTTCCAGGAACAGCACCAAAAAAAAAAGAAAGTACTTAAAAAATTTTTTTTTTTGTCGACAACTGAAATAAGTCTGCTCCTGGCAGGATCGCCAATATATAGTAACTTGAATCAAACACCAATATATAGTATCTTGAATCAAAAATTAAATTATTTTCTTGAACGTTGTAGCTCTGTTTTTCAAGCAAGTAAAAATTAATACAGTTAAATTCATACTATGGTACCATCACTACATTTCTATTCGATCACATATTCTTTTACTTTTTACATACGATGCTCTATGCAGCCAAGGCCTTCCACACTCCCTTACGCGATAGGTGTTATTAAAGGTCTAGTTTACCAGTTCTCATGCAAGGCATACTTTAATATGCCCTATTGATGGCCTTCTTAGCAGGTTTAATTGGAGGCCTTCTTTAGAAGACCCCCACTCGTGGCTTCCTTATGATATAGGGGCTTCTTTGTTTGTACTCCTATAGCAGGAAAAATATAAGACTTCAAGAAGGCCTTCATCAGAAGGCAGGCAAGAATGAGTATCGATTCTAAAATAATGTCTTAGGAAGCCATGAAGAAAGCTTTTCTGACGAAAAACCCTAGAAGTTTGCCGATAGGCATATTAAACACATACTCTGTTATATTTAGATTAGTGATGCTTTCAATGCTGTCAACTATTTCTAACCCAAAAGTGGCGCGATTTCATCCAAAAAGTGCTAAAAATGCTTTGCTACACATATTCTCTTACTTTGAATGAAAATAAGTTGATATTATATATGTAATTTCTTGAGCTTAAGGTCTCTTCTTATTTAATAGTTTTTTGTTTTTTTATTATTATTTTATTATCTGGCAATATTTCGCTCTCCTTCGGATAGCTTCTTCTTTTGCACTTGTGTATGTAATTTTTTATGTTTGTAAAATTCTGACGCTAGTTTGAGTGTTATTTTAAATTTTGTAGTATTTTTATTGCTTTGTTCTTTTTTTTTTGTTTGTTTTTGTTTTATGTAATTGATATTAACATGCAGAATTATTTTATATCACTGATGCTGGTTTTATTATTATTTTTTATTTCTTTTAATGTTCTGTTTGAGTTAATTTCTACTAAACATTGAAAACAGAGAAAACAAAAATCTATTTCACCAAAAAACAACGAATAAAAACACGGATGCCATTGAATACGTATATGAACATGACGGCAAGCAAAACGCTATTATATTATGTTGACCTTAGAGTAAATTTACTACATGTAGGGCAACATTTTAGACAAAACAAAGCACTTACAGCCTGTTCATGGAACACAATTTATTTATTTATTTAATTATTGGTACACCCATACAACAAGACTTAGTGTCTTATAATTATAGTATGGGTTTTACAAATTATTACAATTTAAATTTAGTTATAGTTATAATTACAAAGGATTTAAAAGACAATTTAATATATAAAAACCGAAACAAAAAAGAGTTTATAAAAAAAAGAAAGATACAAAAATTAAAAATAAGTTTACAATTAAAAACAAGTTTTTAACTTCTACTATAAAAATTAAATAGACATTTCCTAAACTGCGTTGCATTGCTAATGGTTTGTAAGGATGCTGGTATTGAGTTCCATAGTCGTATTGTGTGAATAAAAAATTGCCATTCAGATATTAACTTTTTAAATCGTATCTGGACCAGGATTTTGTTCCTCCTTGATTGCGTAAAAACAAGACGTTTAAACAAGTATGACGGTACACCAGTGTAAATAATTTTATGTAACAGTAGAATACAACGAATACTTAACAGGTCACAAAAACGCACACCATAAAGTTCAGTCTCATAAGATGTGATATGAGAAAAACGCCCCAAATTGAAAACATATCTAAGAACCGCGTTATATGCAGAAGTTAATTTTCTGGTGCTTTTTTGATCGCTGCTCGCAAAAATTTCGCTACCGTACATTAATGTCGGTATAAGATAGGTCTTAGCCAAAGTCATCCGAATATTTATCGGTGTTGCATGCTGAGTTGCCCATAATGAACGAAGCATCGCAAATACTTTCCCTGTAGCAGTATTTACATGATCAGACCATGTTAGCGTAGAATTCATTATAATGCCTAGGTTTTTCGTCTTCCTAACAATTTCAATTTTTTTTAGAATTTAATATTATATTCGGTTCAGCAGTTATGTGTGGGGTGTTTCTGGCAATTACAAGGCACTTTGATTTAACTGGATTTAAACATAAGCCATTTGCTGCTGCTCAAGCCTTGATTCTCGATAAATCTGTATTCAATTTTAAAACGCTCTCGTCAATCTTCTCTGGTTCACTACAAATATAAATTTGGACATCATGAGCATACATATGAATGTTACAAAGTACTAATTGGCTTGGTAAATCATTTATATAAATTGTAAACAATAGAGGCCCTAAAATGTGCACAAAAAACGCGTAGACGTACTGGCGTTCATGTAACGCGAAAAAAAGCTTTTTGGACGAAAAACGTAACAATTGACATCTGCTTTCTGTCTGTGTATCACGTTTTTAAATGCCAAACAGGCGAATGGTGCGCGAATATAAATTTATTATTTTATTCGTTGAGAATGAAAATAGGAGAAGCTTGAACAAAAATGAAGAATCAAATATATAAAAATGGAAATAACAGCAAAAACAAGTATGAATACATGTACATAAATACATAACTAAACGTTCATATCCATGTTAACACGTACATAAGTATATACGTATGTATGCAAACAATTTCCTTTTTTGCTAATTATTTAAAAAAATGCCTATTATTTCTTTATTTCGACCGTTTTTTCCTTTCTTAATATGTGTAATTCTTCGAGCTTACGGTCTTTCTTGGAATTTTTAATTTTTTTTGGTTTTTAATTATCTGGCAACATTTCGCTTTCCTTTGGATAGCTTCTTCAGGCCAAATAATATTTATTTAATTTCAATTTGTAGATAATTTTTTAAATGAAACTATGAAACTTAATGAAACCATTCTGATGGAACTATTTCATATGAAGTTTCATGCATATTGTGAAAAGTTTTCATTGGATTATTGAAAAATATTTAATGAAACAGTTTCATTAAATATATGACGCATAATTCTTTCAGTGTGGTGTTCGCTTTATTTGAAACGTAGAACGCGTTAGACAACCGAATAATTCAGACAACCAAATAATTTTTATTAAAATTTACATATTTTATTTCATATAAAATGAAATCAGCATTGAAAAGCGCCTACTCTTATAAATGACTAGCTAATCAAACACATAAAGTAAAAACCTGCAAAATACCAAAAGTTTTGGCTTCCTTATTTTAAAGGCTTCTTATTGTTGGTTGCTTTGTTCTATTATATATCGCTCCTTTATTCCAACATAGTCATATCTCCAAAAATGAACTTTTCAAGTCAACAATGAGGAATTGTTAACAGTACTATCTTTTATATTTTGGTCAAAGTTTATTCAAATTACTTTTTTTACGAGATATTTTCTAAAAAAAAATTTCTAAGACTAAAAAACTAAAAATGTGTTTTTTTCGAAAAAAGCTTTTTTTAGTTATGACTATGTTGCAATAAAGGAGCGATATGCATGTATATTATTACAAGTTGTGTTTACTGTTTCGCATACACTAACTATTAAAACGAACTAACACTTTGTCTAATTTATGGTTAACCGCACCCAAAATTGAACAAAAAAAAAAAAAAAAGTAAACTGAATGAAACTGAAACATTCTTTATAAGTACTGTTGTGTAAAATATTTGTGAAAATAAATAATAAAAAAAATAAAAAAATACATAAAAAAGTTTAACAAGTTTTCGCTTCTTAAATTTGCGTGCAAAATAAACTAAAATTATTCTCAGGTAAATTTTCAAACCCAGTAATAAATATTAAATAAATATTTTCAAACCCAATAATAAATATTAATAAAAACGAATAAACAAACTTTATAGTACTCTTATGATATAAATACTAAAAATGATGATATAGATATGTAAAGTAATATTTTTTATACATAAAGGTAAGTACATAGTTTATTATTTTATGCAAAATGCTGTCAAAAAATTCAATATAAAAATAAAAATCAATGAAGTGATTTCTATTTTTGAGTTATTCCAAGAATAAGGAAAAACTTTCAACCAATAATAGAGATGGAGCAGAGTGGTAATGTTTTCATAAACAGCTCTGTTTGAAATTTAATTAAAAAAAAAGGATTGTGTTTTGTGTTAACTCTACAATACAGTTATTTTTGTTTACAAAAAACTATTTATAAATTTGAAGTATGATAACAATTAATTAATGAAGATCAGTCGGAAAGCTGCTCTGGGCTGAAGAACAGCTACCGCGTCATCGTAATTATTTCTTAAGTGCGGTGAGGCTTGCCGTTGTTGCTTGGACTTCCAGAGTTTTGCGTCTCCTCTTATTGGTTAACTGTCTGCCTCAACTAACTGTATTAGTTTACAGTTTTTCTGAGGTGTTTTGTTGTTAACCACGCGGCAACTTTCTATGCGCAGGGATAGGTCGGTACAGTTAGTCGCAGCGCCGCAAAAAATACTGTTAAGCCCATCGCATATGATAGATTGCATATTTTGGCGGCGTTAATATTTTTATGCCAGCTTCGATGTCAAAAAAGCTTATTATTTTCTGCAACAAACTTGGTTCTGCTCAAGTCTGGTTAGGTAGGCAGCTCACTTCGATCCTGAAGATCGTTCTGTTTGTGATAAAACTCAAGTTTGAAAGTGATGTTATTTGGGAGTCAGTCACTTTGTTTTTTAAAATATTTTGAAATACCTTTTTCCAAAATTTGTACATTTAAATAGCGGATTTCCAGTAGCCCAATCAACTTCTTGGTAGTTCTTATTTTTTGTTTGCAAATATATATAAATGCTTAAAAAGAAACTTTTTTTTAAATTTATATATTTAGTCCTAATTAGCTTATAACTTGGGCATAAGTTCGTTTAATCTCCACAAATATTCCATAGTTCTTTTATATTTCTATAAAATATTATGTAGTTTAAAAATACTTTGAAATATTATGCAGAATTAATTAGATTTTGTTGCTGGCGGCAATGAAACAACACTTTAATGGAAGGCTTAAGCTTTTGCTTCATGTTTTCCTCTCCTCAATTTTGGGCGAAAATGATGAATGAATAGAAATTTTTACCGCTTAATAGTACTCAACAAACCTGAAATGTTGCAAAGTTACGAGGGCGGTTTGATATTGAAGCCACCTAAGTAGGAAAAAACTTTTTTTTTAAACATTTCTTTCTCAACATAGTCTCCTTTTAGCTCAATACACTTAAAAAGAATATATTCCAACTTTTTTATACCATTTTGGGACCCGCTCAAAATACGTGTTAGTTTCGGTAGTCTCTTCTCTGTTTGAGATGAATTTTTTTCCTGCGAGCCATTTTTTCAAGTTTTGAATCAGGAAATAAACACTAAGAGCTAAATCTGGACTACAAGGTGAATGATCAACCATTTCGAAATGAATTGAAGAAAGAGCACTTGTTTTCTTCTTCAAATATGATCGTTTCTTTTTGATAGCATCAATCACTTGATCCCATAATGCACGATAATACTGTTCTGTGAGTGTTCATACTTTTTAAAGATAACCGATGAACAATATTCCGTGTGCATTTCAAAATACAGTGGCCATAACCTTGCCAGCCGATTGCACTGCCTTCGTCTTCTTCGGAACACTTTCACCAGCTTCCCCCCACTGTTTTGATTGATTTTTGGTTTCAGGTGCGTAGTACCTATTCAGCGGCACAATGAAGTCAAGTCCTTGGTATTCACATTGACCGTAGGCTGACTTGGAAGTCTCTTATTAATGCGAAAGTCAGTCAGTTGAAACTAAAATTAGCACAACTAAGTATGCAGTACATTGTACCAGGTTGTGAGGGGGAGGAAAGAGGGAGTAGTGTTTGTGAAAATTTGACTTTAATCTTCCAACGTTATAACAGACAGGAAACACGTCTGTAGGCAACTTATTCCGCAGGTGAAGCGTACGGCTGAAAGCCGAATTTTCTCTGTAATGCGTAGTACGATTCCAATCGACCATGAAGTTAGATTGCAAACTTTTGCTATACCACGCAATTTTAAAGCCTATATGGTGCTATGGAATTCAATACTAGAGCGGTGCGTCAACATTTAACATTGAACAAATTAAAAGACGATAAACCTGAAACTAAAGAATTCACAAGGATCTGCATGGTCCGTTGGTAAAAGACAAACGGCCTTATTAAAAAAAAAAAATTACTTTTGGTTTCATGTACACATTCGTTACCAAATGAGTAAAGCTTAAGAAAGTATTATTTTCAGCCAGTTCGCCGATGTCGAAAGGATAATTTCATTCACATTCAGGGCGAAAAAAAATTTATTTGGGTTTTTTCTGACTATTCTATGCGAACGATGTGTCAAAATTCAATTAAAATACATAAGTTCATGCGAACGAACAATAGTGACATAGACAAACCCAAATTTATTCGAATGTGAGTGACTAGCTTTCATTCGCATACATTTTCATTCGATATCGTCAAACAGGCTGTAACTATTCTCTTTCATTGATAGGCTAAGAAGTTTCCGAGCCGACTCGTATGTACGTTGTGAAGATCATAATTTACTTTTACGAAGCATCTGTGAGCCTTGTGGAACACCTCTTCTTATTACGCTAATATCAGATCCGAAACAAACAAATTGGTTTCTGTTATTAAGATAGGACGAAATTTATTTTGCAGCGGTGTTTGAAAAATGGCACATATGTGTTAATTTTCGGCAATCATCTCTTTTCGCCTTCCTGTTGATGGCTTTGCTGGAGTGCTCGGTCGGCCGCATTTAAATCCAGCTATCCAATATTTTACCATGTAAATTTGACGGAGCAGACTCACCGTCATGTTTTTCTCTTGCCGCTTTCCCTCTCAAATAATACTGTTTAATTTTTGCACGACTTCAAACAAATACGACAAATGAGCTAATCGATGCATTTGGATGACATCTTACCAGCTGGCGTTTGCCAGTTCGCAATTCTAAAAAAAAAAAATGTTCTTGTGCTGTCACCTAGCACTAGGTAGCCTCAATACCAATCCGCCCTCGTAATAGGCAAATTTTAATTAAATGTTGGGTTTACTCGTATTAATTTAAAACACTTTTTACACACTACATTAACAAAAAGAAAAGTTTTCATTTAAACGCAACTTGAAAGTTAAAGGTGTCGGAAAAAGTTAAACAGGTATGAAAGTACATAATTAGGTTTTGGCAGTTTTTGTTTTTTTGCCCAAAACAGGAACAATTATTAAATAAGAATTGTTTTATTATATTATTATTTATTGCAGCAATTTACTTTTCTACGCTTTTAAGTGGTTTTCCTGCTGAAATTATATTTTTGCTGGCTATTTCTGCTTATTGTGAGAAAATCCCTCAGTTAGGCAAGCATTTAATTAATGTTTTATTTATGCTAATTACAAACTTTTATTAAACAACACGCAATAGTTGACAAAATTTAGTGCATAAAGCTTTAAGAGTTTTTTTTTAAACAAAGTTAAGGATTTTTTATTCATACAAACTCTCTATGACATATTTTGCTGGGATTAAAATAACTTTTAGCTTACAAATAGTGCTGTTAGTAAAGCTCAACAAAGGCGATGTTTTAATATTCATTAAAGCCGGAAGTAATAAACACTCCCCCAATTACTTCTCTTGCTTTGGAAAAATACAAACGAGATATACAAAATTTTAAATTAAATTACTATTATAAATATAAGATTTTTTTTGGCGTTTTGTAAAATGCTGCTTAAGAAACGAAATCATATTTTTCTTCCGCTTGGTTTCAACAATAAAAAAAATCAAATAGCAGTTTAACAACGCCTCTTCACAATCGTGTATCCAGTAGTGTTTTTTTTTCGGCGGTTTTAAATCCGCTTCGGGCAGATTTGATTGATGATTGCTACTTTCCTCCATTTTCTTCGACATTGAATGAATCTTTATTTTTTTGTGTGTGTTTTTTCTAAAGCCTCACTAAGTAGAGTATTAACACCGCGTAGATTGTGGTGACATACATACACGCACATTTAAACACACATCTATGAAAATATATTATACTCGTAAGCTGAACTGTAGTATATCCTGAGGGAGTTGTTTGTTATTAGTGTGCCATTTAATGTGTAGCGAGCAGCGTGGCCATTTTCGAATTTTTGCGGCTAAGTTTGGCATTTTTTATATTTATTTAGCTGCAAATTTTTCATTTAACAGTTGGAATTTTTTTGGGCATTTTTCAACCACATGGTATAAGTCTACCGGTAGTCTGTTTAACAACCTTATTGAAAAAAACTTTGCCAAACGTTTACTTATTTTGCATCATTAGAACATAAGCCACCATTTTTTGGAACTTAAGGGGCAATTTTATGTATACTGTTACCAGTTCAAAATTTCAAAATCGCTTAAATCTACCAACAAGGTGAGTCAAAAAACTATAAAACTAAAAAAATTTTTGACCCGCGCGGTTTTGGAGACTTTTGTCATTTACTTTATTTTTATTTTTCATACAAATTTTGTTATTCGTTCTCTTTCTTCACTCGTTTCGTTTTATGGTAACACCACGAAATTTTAGTTTCCACGTTGTGGAAACTTTAAAAAAAAAAAAAAAAAAAACAAGTAAGAGTGTAGTATATTCGGCTGGGCCGATTCTAAAATACCCTTCACGATAGTCACGAATATGTATAGTATATTAAAAATGTGACCTAAATGTGATCGGTTATGTATGAACCGATATCGGAATTTTCTATTTTCTGTATTTTAGTAACCTTCTTTTATAACGAGAATTGCTTTTTAGCAAAAAAAAAATATTAATGGAAAAATCGGTTCAGGCTATATCTCAGGTATACATATATGGACTGATGTAGGAAATTTTCATTTTCCATATTTATATAACCTTATTTCATTACCTAAAAACTTTTGAGCAAAAAAAGTTGTTTATGTTCGCTTACGCGGCATTTTAATGAAAAATCCGGTTTAGGCTATATCTCGGGTATATATGAACCGATATCGGAATTTTTTATTTTCTGTATTTTAGTAACCTTCTTTTATAACTAGAACTGCTTTTCAGAAAAAAAAATATTATTGGAAAAATCGGTTCAGGCTATATCTCGAGTATATATGGACCGATATCGGAAATTTTAATTTTTCATAATTATATAAAATTATTTTATTACTAAAACTGCTTTTGGCCGCAAGAAAGTTGTTTAAGCATTATCATGAGAAAACCTGGTCTGGGCTATATCTCGGGTATATATGGACCGATATCGGAAATTTTCATTTTCCATATTTATATAACCTTATTTCATTACCAGAGCTGTTTTTAAGCAAAAAAAAAGTTGTTTAAGTTCGCTTACGCGACATTTTCGTGAAAAACCCGATTTTGGCTATATCTCGGGTATATATGGACCAATATAAGATTTTTTTTTTTGCCTTTCAGTCACCATGCATAATGAGTGTGTGAAGATTGAAGCAAAACAAACAATGTTTTTTTTTTCAAACATTTCCATACAAAATTGCAAAAATTCATGGCTTTTTTCGGAATTTTGAATATATCTCAGCTATATGTGGACCGATATTACTGAATTTCAATAGCAAGCACATGGCAATATGGAGTAATAGAATGGTGAAAGAAAAAAGTTTCTATGTCTAATGGTTTTCTCAGAAACGGTATTTCAACGACCGACAGACGGACACACGGACAGACGGACAACGCTGAATCGACTTTTCCATTAATTCTGAATCAGAATATATATACTTTATAGGGTCGCAGAAAAAAACTGTAGAAGTTACAAACGGAATCACAAACTTATTTATACCCTTTACATTTTTGTGAAGGGTATAAAAATGTCAGATTTATTAAAAAGCTAAAAATAAAAGTTTATGTAGTAACATCTTTTTATAAGCGGGTTGCATCCCAACCGAATTATGATTATCATAATATGTGTTTTCTGAATACAAATTTTTAATGACAGTTTCTTAAGTTTTACTCATTTGGTAACAAATATGTACATGAAACCAAAAGTAAATTTTTTTTTTAATAAGATTGTAAAACTTTTGATGTTTTTTTTTTAAAACGTTATGGCATATGTGAATAACTATAGAATTGAATTATTCCGTTTCGTTAATTTGTCTTATTTCAATTTAACTAAGTTATATTTTAATAGTTGCTTATAAACATTTAAAAATTTTACGATTATTAAAATAGAGCACATTTGCCAGTAGTCGGCATGTTATGTACCTATTGTCGGCATATCATTTTTCAGCGAAGAAACTAACAGACAATGAGAAGGAATTCAAACTTTTATTTATTTTAAATAAGAATTTGTATATTTCTAAATGTTTAATAAAGTAATTTAGATACAAACAATTGATTAATATACTAGTATATAAAATAAAAAATGAATGCGTTTATATCTTCAACAACTAGCTTATTTTACCGTGTTTAGCTTGAGTATATGGCGTTATCAGATTGAGTATTTCAACCGCTTGGTGAAAGCCTATTTTACCTATGTAATTTCGATCAATCCACGAAATCCACTTTCGGAAACCATTCTTAATCCTTTTCTCTATGTTATTATCAATGAAAACCATGTGAATTAGTGGGCAAAAGGGCGATTTGGATGGAGGCTTGCTGCAATTTTCTGGCTCAGTTTGCCATTTTCTGACCATGTATGCATGCGTATGTGCGAAAGAAACACATATTTACATTACGAACGAGATAGAAAATTCATGTCGTCTGTAGAAACTTATAAAGACGTATAAATAGCAGGCAGATCGGCAGCAATCGGTCAGTTTTTTTTTAACCTTTGTGCAAGAAAGTCATAAGTCAGAAAGTAAGCAAATCTATTGTTTTAGTCCACAGTAGTACTAAGTGTAAATAAAGTTGTGCATTATTTAAGTACTGTATAACGAACTAGGGTGAGTGTTATTTTTTCACTTACAATTGAAGAATCCGCAAAAGCGTTTTTACAGCCAAAAACTTAATAATATATGGAATTTAATGCTACCTTTTATTTAAAAACTTTTTTTTAATTAACAATTTAAGACTTTATGTGTACTAGATAATTTATTGTTATTTTTTAATCATTTTTTTTTTTATTGAAATGATGTCCTATAAGTGTTCATATAAATTATGAAAAATAAATCTTTCATAAACGCATGCTAACTAAAATACAAAAATATAAATCAATTAAAATTGTAGCTTTATTTTTTGATAGTTTAAGGCCCAGTTTTTGACTGCATATTTAAATACAAAATTAGTTAATTTTAATTTAAATTTAAGTTGTATTTAAATGCTACTTCAGTTTATCACTCTACTTTAATTCCAAATATTATGGAAAGTATTCCATAGAACAGCTGTTTGTAAGTGGAAGAATAGAAAAATTCTTAAAGAATAATATTAAATTTATTAGCGGCATAGAAAAGTTATTTTTAATAAATTATTATACTGTGCTGTTGTTTAGTGCAAAATTAGCAACTAATGGCGTTTTCTTTTCTGATAAAAAATGCTACCGTTTAAATGTTTACCATTTTTTTCCGATTACCATCACCCTTAAAAAGTTGTACATGTGTTATTAGCACAAAAGAACAAAGAATGCTAACAAAGTGCCGTTTAATAATAATGTACACTTAGCGTTTCAAATATGTCATGACTACTCTTAACATACCAACGTTTTAATCACTATTTTTATCTTATAAAAGCTGTCACCAGCAGCACCGTTTACTCATCTACAATAACAAAAGAATTTCATATTTGCAAAAACACGTATGAAACAAAGATGTAAAAAGGGCAGTATCTCCACCTTACTCGAAGTACAGTGTAGGACATGCTACATGTTTTGCGAGTTTTAAGTGCAACATGTTTTGAAAAGAACATGATACCCTTTAATAGTGTATCAAATTTTTTAGAAAAGAACGTGTTGAACCACTATATGTAGCATAGGTGTAACATTTTTATCAGAAAAGAAAACACCATAATTTTCGAATATCTTCTGCATTCAATAGCTCGTATGTGTGTTTTGTTTACCTTTTTTGCACTAATACAAATGCAAGCACACAAGAACCATATGGACTATGAGAAAAACTTAAATAAAACTTAAATGAAGAAGTTTGGGCATTTAAGTTTAGTCCAAATTTGTAATGAAAAACTGATTTCCGTATTTAAATGGAACTTAAAGCTAAATAACATTTAAATACGAACTCAAAAACTGGGCCTAAGATTTCTTCTAGCACTATTTTAAAGCCCATTTAGCTGTAAAATATTTTTGCATATGGCCACACTGCTAGCGAGAGTAATTTTAAATAGCAAAATCGATACGGATTTTATTTGAAATAAAAATGTCGCTAGTAACGAATTTTTTACGAGGCTTCATAAAATTTTTCTATTTAACTTTCTTATTTGTTGTTCTGTATTAATGAGTACTTGTCATTTAAACATATTTTTATAGTCTTTTTTATATTATATTTTTTTTGCCATGATGACTTCTGTTTCTATTTAATGACAATAAAAATTTCCCATTCCTGTAAAGCTATTCATTCAGCTTCTATATAATTGCCAATACGAGGGCAGATTTATATTGAAGCTACCTAGCGTTAGACGGCACCACAACCACAAACTTCTTTTTTGAAATTGCGATCTGTCAATCGTGAGCTGTTAAAATATCACCCAAATTCATCGATTAGTTTATTTATTGTAAACGTTTGAAGTAAGTAAGTTTCTTGAAAAATGGATCGCGCAGTGATTAAACACTATTATTTGACAGGGAAAACGGCGAGAAAGACAAAAGAAAAGCTCGCTAAACATCTGCTCCGTCAGATTACAGGGTAATATATAGGATTGCCGAACTTAAACACTCCGAAACAAGCCCGGCAACAACTGTGAAAATGATTTACATCAGTACCTGTCTTGACGGCCTAACCTGATGGTGGATCAATTCCACGAAGTGAATTTTTCACGATTCACCACCGCCCCCGTGTGGATTGCTAGGCTCACACAGGTAGCAATTCTTGTCATATGATTGCGGTCATATGAACAACTTCTTGTTGAGGAGTTCGGGCTTTCTAATCCCTCATGTATGCAATTTCCCAGCAATCAATGGAGGACAAGGCTTAATGAGTTGGTAGGCCGAAGTCCATTAAGAGCATCAGCCCTTAAACCAACTCACCCGTCAATCCTCACCACTGGTTCCTTACAGTACACGTATCTGTTGTATAGGCAACAGATCCTCGGGAGATTGTTAGCTCTCGAAAAAAGCCATCACCAAACAATTATCAAGGATACTAACACTCCCTTCCTGAGTTTTAGGCTTCAACCACAGCCAGAACGTTTCAGCCAAGGTAGGCACCTCAACCATGATCAGCCCGGGTCGAACCGCAAGCAGAACTTCCTGGGGGCCATCCTGATCCGCGTTCTGCCAATTTATACCCTTGGTAAGGGTTTCGGAAGCCAACACAACATAAGTCATGTGGCTTCCTAGAGTTTTGTTTGCCGCAAGAAACGAGGGACCTCTTCCCCTCATTTCCCCGAAAAACAGAGCGCCTAAGTTAGGAATACGCCAAGGCAAAACCTGTTCCCCGGGGGGAGAAGCCCAGCAACAATACCATCACCAGGAAGGCCAAAAGGGGTGGTTACTGCAGGAAATACTCGTATCAAGAAAATCCTTCATATCGTTATGAATGACCGCCGAGTCAAGTTACATGAGATATCTGAAATGGTAAACATATTATACAAGTTGAACATGTATTCAACATTTTTCATGAACATATGAACATATGAAAAAGGTATCGACAGGATGGACGCCACGTTTGCTCAGTGTCGAACAAAAACGAGTTCAACAGACCACTTCACAGCGGTGTTTGAACATGACAAAGCGTATTCTCGTTGAGATTTGGCATCGAGTAATAAGTGTTGATGGAACGCGGGTCCACCACTGCACACCTGAGATGAAGTAGGCGACAGTGAAATCGGTTGGCAAGTTTATGATCACTTTATGTTGGGATGCACACGAAATATTGCTCCTCGATTATCTTGAAAAAGGATCCACAATCACGGGAAAGTATTACTGTGCATTGTGCGATCAATTGATTGATGTAATCAAGAAAAAACTATCATATTTAAAGAAGAAAAAATTGCTCTTTCTTCAAGACAGCACAGCACAGATACGATACTAAAATTACGTGACCTATACTTCGTATTGGTTGATCATCCACCTTACAGTCCAGCTTTAGCTCTAGTGTTTATTTCCTGTTTAGCAACTTCAGAAAAATTGCTTGCAGGAAAAATTTTCAGCTCAAACGAAAAAGGGATTACCAACACTAATGCGTATTTTAAGGGGTTCACAAAATTGTATTACTCATATGACATAAAAGGTAGAATATCGTCTTACTAAGTGTATTGCGCTAAAACGCGACTATGTTGACACATAAATGGATTTTGAAAAAAAAAATTTTCTATTCCTGCTCAGGTAGCTTCAATATCAATCCGCCCTCGTACTACAGTAAAATAAATTTGATTTATATTTCCGTTTTTATGGTCACTGGAGGGTAGATAGATTGATATACATGTTTTTATCTTAAGGATATATTTCTCATGGAGAGAATATCAGTTATTCAAAGCAAAATATTATCATGTTGTTGGTTTCAAGGACAATTGCTGTTCTTGACTTGTAAAACTTTCTCTAGGGCTAATGACATAAAAGAGTAGTTAAATGGGAAAAATTAGCATTTTAATTTTGGGTCTATTTCACAAACTCGAACGTTAATGTTCGCAAAGTGGCCAACCAGCAAAATTAATAGCCCTTAGCTAAGTTTCTTTATCTTGAGTTGGATCTGTCTTTGTTAAATTTGCTTATATTATCTTTTTTTTAAGCTTAAAAATAAACAGCTAGTAGTTGTCTGCCAAAGTTAAAAGTCGTGAAAAGTGTTGTTTTGTTTGCACTTGCTGAGAATTGGGTTAGAGAATCTAATGAGAGAGCATTCTATTCTAATGTTAAGCCTGTCTACTGAAGTAGGTCGATTTAGCAAACGATGAAGGATGAGGAAAAGAAAGTTCCTCTACATATTTAAAAAGCGAACTTGCACTTGTCTGTGTAAACATAAAAGTAACTTGCGAGACATTCGACAATTTTTTCGAAATTTTCGATAATAGAATGTTTATTGAACTTACTGTACTTTATGTGTAAATGCAGTGTAAAACCATTTTGACTTCATAAATTAACTTATTGTTTTCCATAGCATTTATGATTTGCTAATAAAAAATCTTATTAATTACAGGTAAGACTTTAATGGGCCTGCACTTATCTTCTGAGTGTGGATTTGCTATTTTTGTTATAGGTACCATTATTTTTGAAATCTTTAAAATATCTGGGTAATGCGAAGTTTCCAAAATACTGTTAAATAGTTTAGCCATATGTGGAGAAATTTCCTGTAAACATTTAGTAAGTACTTATGATGTCAAATTGTCAAATTGTTCCGAACACAAGGATATCGTCCAAATAAATGGCTGCACCCTCTAAACCCTGAACGATTTGATCCATTACATGTTGGAAAAATCATAGGCGCAACTGAAACGCCAAACGGCAAACGACAAAATTGACACAAAGCTAAATGGGTATTTATTGTTAACAACGACCAATTAAATATTCGTATTATTTGATCTTGTTTATATTGATTTCTTCTAAATTTTCCAGCTAAAGATCTTGATTAATTTTTGTTTTTATAAAAAAGGTTTAACGGTATTTTATTTTCAATATTTCGATAACAATTTGTTATCATCATCAGGAAAATTAAAAAAAAAAAAAAAAAAAAAAAAAAAAAAAAATTTAACTTAATTTAATTTAAATATGCTTTACTTAGGTCCAATATAGAAAAACATGTATTACCCCTTAAGCTTGTTAAAATTTCATCTATTAACGGTAAAGGATAAACAACTCCTTCTATTACTGGGTTAATGGTTATTTTAAAATTCCCACAAATTCTAACACTCAAATCTTTTTTTATAATACAAACAATCGGTGCCGCCCAATCACTATTTCTAGCTGACACAATAACACCTTCATCACACATCTTTCTCAGTTTATTTCCAACTTTGGATTTTATACTTAACGGCACCGCATATGGCTTGAAAAATTTTGGTTTAGCCTCCTCTTTAACTGAAATGTTTGCTGGAAATTGTGTAACTGGTCTTAAGTTCCTTGAAAACAGCGAAGAAAATTTACTTTCTATCTCTTGCTTTATACAAGTCGGTACTTTACTTTATAGCGAAAAAATGTCACTTGATGTGCTACCAGCACACATAAAAAGTTGCCTCCATGATGGATATAAAAGATCTAACCAATTTCTACCCATCAAGGGTTTGAATCGGAAACTTGATCCTACCACAAGCAATTTTAAGCTAACACCGTCTACTTGTACCGATATTTCCCCCAAGTACTTTAACCTGTGTCCCTGTTAACACTTGTAATGGAGGATAGTTTACTCTACTTAATGCAAATTTTTTTAAACAAATTGTTATAATCTATTGATGATATAATTGATACGACAGGTCCTTTATCTATCTCCAACAAAATATTTTTACCACTTGCAAATACGTTTTTTAACAACGGCTCATTTTTACTGTTCATCCAGTTGATTAAACCTAATTTAAAATCCATCTGATTTACCTTATGATGATGAAAATTTGATGAACCACCTTTGCCTTTATGACCAGCTTTGGCAAAACACGCCTTCGATGAATGACCTTTCTTGCCACAACTGAAACAATTCCACTCCTTTGCCGGGCACTTCTCAGCTACATGACTCGACGTGCACCTACTGCATTTTTCAAACTGCCTTTTCTGACGTGGGTAGACTACTTTGTTTACCTCGAGCGATGACGACGGTTGGTTTTTTTTTTGTTCTTTGTCTACCAACTCGAACGAATCCGCTACTTTACATGAATCCTTCTAGGATATATTTGATGACGAAAGCAACTTCGTTTGAAGCTGAGTGCTTCACACTCCACACACTAATCGATCACGTAAAGCAACTTTCAAAAACGTAGCAAAACTGCACTGTGCAGCCAAAATTTTTAAATTTACAATGAATTCTGCTACAGATTCATTCGGTTTTTGTGAACAATTATAAAATTTAAACCGTTCTGCTATAATATTTTTTTCCGGATTGAAATGCGGAGTGATTTCTTTTGCCAAATTTCTAAAAACCTTCTCTGTGGCTTTTTCTGGTAAAATTATACTTTTTATGAGCTTGTAGGTTTCTGGACCCACCAATGTTAAAAATAACGCAACCTTATTGCCTTCTTCTATCTTATTTATCTTGAACAATTGTTTTATGCGTTCAAGATATTCCTCGAATTCATCTCCAAACGTAAATTCAATTGATCCTATGAACGCCATTTTTTCTGAGCTTTATATTTCCTGTTTTATAAATTGTATATACGTATTTGCGCACAAAACGGGGTTCTTTAACGGGTTCCAAAATTCCGATCGCCAAAATATGTTGTGTTTTTTTATAAATTACTTTATTTAATTCAATTACAGGTGAGGGCAGCTAACTGGTTAAGGTACTACAGGATATATGAGAATGATATTCGAATTTGTACTGATAGTAAGGCTGCGTTGTATGCACTAGCTGGAGTCTATACGACATCCAGGTTAGTTCGAACCAGGAGCTTATCTGGATACGAGGGCACAGTGAAGTGTCCGGAAATCTAGTAGCAGATGAACTGGCAAAGGCCGGTGTCCAGCTACAACAAAGAGATATTGATGGGATCGTTGGAATTCCGCTTGCGAGCTGTAAGAAACAAGTACAGCGTCAACTTTTTCAGACCGCTCAAGACTGATGGTCTATTGAGGGTACCTGTGGAATATCAAGGCTGACATGGCTCAGATATGATAACAGGAGGACTATTATCCTTAGGGGCTTGCCCCGACGGAGGTTGCGTTCTGCTGTGGCGGTTCTGACGGGACATTGCCACATAGGGAGGCAGGCAAGGAGGTTAAATCTTTCATTTAATGACTTCTGTAGAAATTGCAGAGACGAGGAGGAAGAAGAGAGCGTTGAGCACTTCCTCTGTCAGTGTCCAGCTCTTTCTTATATAAGGGCATTGTACCTAGGCAGACCGATGCTGCATGATTTGACGGAGGTATCGGAATGCGATGTAAGCTTAACTTAGAGTAAAACTAATGTTAAAGATATAAAAAAAGATTACCGCAAGAAAGATTTAAGACTTTAAAGAGAGGCTTAATAAGAGATCATACTCGTATGATAAAATAAAGTAAAGCGAATTTAAAATTGCTCTTAAGACGTTAAGTGATCATTACATTTGCTGGGTGCACATTACAGTTCAGAACTTTTGTCTGTCGGAAGAGTGGATATAACCTGCAAAATTTGATCGTTTGATATTTGGCGAACTTGAAATGTGTTCTAAGTCGTTCCACGAGTTTTCAGGAAAAGAAATAATATTATGCATCATTGTCACAGGAATTTGTAAAAAGTAATAATTAAAAAGATTCGCTTTAACATAATCATCGATAATAATTTTACCATTACTGTCTTTTAGGTTCGCTGGCGCTTTTTTGGTTCTACCCAGTGATTCATTTAAAAATCTCCAGCAATTCTTGGGATCATTTTGTGTATTTGGTAAACGTTAAACCTTTCATCAGAAAATCAGAAAAATTCTCAAAAATACTTCATTCAACTAGATTTTAAATTATGCTGGAGCAGTAAAAAAAATACATTTTTTTTGGGTCAACCTAATGTTATAAACACATCTATATATAAATGTAGATATATAAACGTTTTCTGCTTAACAATATTTTATAGTCACCATTATTTGTTTGGCAGTTGATGATGAAAAAGAAAAGAAAACCCCTAAATTGTTTTGTGTTATTTTTTTGTTGCCATTTAGAAAAAGTTTCTTAAATGGTCTTCAATTAGATTTATTTTTATTTATGTAACAAATCCTTATTAAATCAACATTTGAACAAAACCCATTGACGGGCAAATCTTTGAAAAATATTTAAACAATGAGGATTTCTATAGAAGCCCTTAAGTCCCCAAAAAGCTGTTTTACATTTTCAAAAACACTCTTCAAAACAAAACAAATAAAAATCCACATTACTCGCTACATTTTCCAACTAACAAATGCTGCCTAAACAATCAGTGGTTTTAGAAACACATAAACATACATAAATTCCTTTTGGTATTTTATTTCAAAGCATTTAAACGGAAAACACAACTATCGCTTGCAAAAGTTAAGGGTTTTATGGAAAAAAAGGCCGCATTAAATTCGGTAGAAAAATGCCACATCTTAAACTCTTGCAGTTAAAAACTTTCTGCTGGTTTTGTTGGCAAGAAAACTTTGATGGCACAAGTTTCCTGCTTGCTTACTTTTACTTTCGAACAGTCGTTGCCTTGAAAACAGTGTAAAGAACAAGCAAAATATGACGGCAGTCAGACATTGCTTGAAGAACAAGTATAAGAACCAGTACAAGTATAATATGTTCTTCATGGCTTAGTTATAGGAAAACCTTAAAGAAAACTTTGCCACTTTTCAACTTTTTAGCTCAAATCATAATTGCAAGGCATGTCTGTTAGAAAATACAAGCAGTTTGCTGCTTTTAGAAAAACATGCAAAAAGTCAAAAAGTATTTCTTCTCACAACAATTTCCAATAACTTTCTTAAACATATTTAAGCCAGCTGTAAAATGTCTCAGTGGTAAATTACTATAAAACAAATTTGCTTTCGCTAATTGTTATTGTTTTCAGTTGAAGCCTCGTCTGGCACTACCAGCAGCCATGAGTGTTTGGACCGAGCTGGTGAAGAGTTTATTTTAAAACATTAATTATTAGAAAGCGGCTTGTTGGCCACTTAAGCACTCACAACTCACACTTGCATGCACATGCACACACACTTGCAAATATTTACATTTTCCCTACTACAGCTGCTGTTGCAAGTTTCTTCTCAAACAATTTTTCCAGCTGAGTAAGTGTTTGTTTTTGTGCCATAATTAGCCAACTTGTTAAGAAAACTTATTTATTTAAATGGTTGCTTTTTATCTCCTTCTCTCTCTCTCTCTCGCTCTTTAAATTTTCTTTCTTAATGCTCTTTTAAGTTCCGGTTTTATGTTGTTTTTAAGTTCCTGCCATTGACGCTGTTGTTGTTTGAGGCACAAGTGTTGTTTATTGAGTGTGTTAATTCATTTCTTTTCCTCTGGCTGCAATTGTCACTGTAGCTGCTCATGTTTTTGCTTTCGCTCAGCCTTGATGTCTGCTTTACTTAAGTATTTCTTGTAAAGACATTAAGCCAAATATGTAGCATAAATGTGTTTAATAATAGCGTACAAGAGGCAAGTGCTATGCAGCAAAAATTAATACATAACAAGAATTTTGTTGTTACTGGCATTTTTATTCAGATAAATTTTTTGCTCAAATAATTGAAGAAGGAGCTTTTCTATACCCTGCACAAAAATATAAAGGGTATATATAAGTTTGTGATTCCGTTTGTAATTTATACAATTTTCCTTTCCGACCATATAAAGTATACATATTCAGAATCAGCATTGATAGAAAATTCAATTAAGCGGTATCCGTCTGTCTGTCTGCCGTTCGTTAAAACACCGTTTCTGAGAAAACCATTAGACTTAGAAACTTTTTTCTTCCACCTTTCTATTACCCCATCGATTCATGGGTGAGCTATTGCAATCCAGTAAAATCAGTTCACATACAGCTGAGATATATCCAAAATTCCGAAAGAAGCCATTTTTTTTTTGCTATTTTATATAAAATTTTTTTGTTTGTTTTGCTTCAAATTTCACACAATTATTAAACATGACCCTAATGTATTAAATCGGCCCTATCATGCTTAAAAGTCCCATTAGGGAGCTTGAGAGCAACAGTCGGTTTTAACACGCTAATATTAGTTTAACTTGTATCTTAGTTTGTAACTCTGGCAACTCCTGTTATATAAAGTGAGTAGTTTTTAGGAATTTGATACTTCGCTATAGAAAAAAGTGTTGCTGATGCGCCTTTTTACCATGAAACGGGTATATGAACTTTTAACGGTCTTTTGGGACCCGGTTGTATGGATAATTATCCGATATTTTGTTGATTTATAACATTTTTTTTGTGCAACGAAATAGCATTTTGCAACGTTTCTTGCCGGGTTTTAGTGGCTAAATAGCTTATACTACACGAGGGGAGTGGTTATTAGCTTATATTAGCTTCAAGTGTAAGTTTGTAACTTTTGCAACTTTGATATATACAGTGAGTAGTTTTGTAGAAACTTGGTAGTTCGGTGCAAAAAGGAGTGTTGCCGCTTTAGTGCGAAAATTGAAGTTGCCGTATTGTTTCCAGGATTGTTCCGGAGAAATGAGGGGATGTTGTGTGGTTCTTGAAGTAAATTTTTGGAATCCCAAAAAACTCAGAACTCAGTACTCAGGGGATGACCCCTATATATGAGGTGCGTTGTGCTGGAACTAGGAAAATAGGTTATGTTGAGGAGGAAAGAGGGAGTAGTGTTCGCGGAGTGTTAACAATAACAACAACCCCTATTGCAGCATATAAAATGTTGGATTTAATTAGTTAAAACTGATATACGGGAAATTATGCTTTTTTTTGCGGATATATTTGGTTTTTGTTACTTTTTCCCGGGTTTTTAGACATTTTGCTGAGTTTGTGCGCTTTCTATACAACGCAATAGCACTTTTCAATGTTTTCTGTTAGTTTTTAGTGTGCAATTTTTTAGGAAATTGCTAGTGCGCAATAGAAACAGGTATTGGCGCTTTAGTGTGAAAATTCAAAATGACCGTAATGTTTCCGAAATCGGGAAATTGGGGCAAGTTCGGTGAGGCAACTTTGGGAATTCTCGAAAAACTCGGCACCGGTTTGGAACCAATTATTTATATTCGTTGCGCGGTTTTGCCGTCAAACATGTATCTGAACTTTTAATGGTAAGTTTTGTTGGATAATTATGCGGTTTTTACCGACTTCGATCGATTTTTACCGGCTTTCGACTGGATTTTGGCATGTTTTTTTTTCAGTTTTTGTTTATTTTTCCAAATTTGTGTACTATTTGTGCAACGCAGTAACACTCTTCAACGCTTTCTTATAGTTTTTAGTGGCCGAGTGGTTGATATATAAGCGACGCAAGCGGTTATTCCCTTTTACAATTGTAAGTTTGTAAGTCTCGCTACCGCCATCATATGGATGATTATTTATAGAGAGATATAAGAATATTACTACTCATACGTAGAATCATACGAGGGCGGATTGGTATTGAAGCTAAAGCTACCTAGCGCTACATGGCAGCACAAACCCCAAAATATTTTTTTTTTTTTTTGAATCGTCAGTAGTTAAAATTTTACTCAAATTTATCGATCAGTTTATTTGTAGAAGTCGTTGAAAGATATTCTCAAATGTTTGAGAATATCTTTCAAAAATTTCCAAAGTCTACTGATGATTAGGGTAGCTCCTACGAACCGCCGATATATAGATAGCTAGGAAACATAGAAAACAAGCTATTTATAATTTTTTATTATTACTTACTTTAGTTCGACATCGAAACCTGTCTTTTAGTTTTGTTTTTAAACTATATTTATTCTACAGTATGATTCATGGGGAAAATACATTAAAATTGTAGAAGTTATTATTTTACAACATGATGGCTTTTAATTTTAATAAATTTTGAGCACCGAGCTCATATGTTTAGAAAAGCTTTAGGGCAAGAAAACGCCCATAAATATGTTGCTCTTGTAATTCAACATTAATTTTGTGCTTTCATCTTATGTGACACTTTTATAGCTGAACATGAGCTATAAATATTCCCAAAATAGGAGGCAGATGTAAATTCTAAGTCCTTATTTCTTCTATTTCCTGACTCTTCTCCTGTCATGACACAAACTTAATGGCAAATATTATTTCAAATGGCTCACTTTCAATAGACATATGTATAATAAATTTGTAAAAAAAAAAAAATATTCCAAATTTGTGGCTGCCGGTTTGCCAAAAAGAAAAAAAAAAACTTTTACAGCAAATGTTGTAGTGCAAATAAATGAAATTCAATTTGCATATTTTGTTCGATTGTGATTTATTTTAATTGAGTTCACTTTCACATTTTGCCATCAAAACGAATCATTCTTTTTTTTTCTTCTTTCTGTTCGATATTAAAAATTAAGTATTTATTTATCTGTTGCTTGGTTATTGATTTGGACATGCCACTGCCAACTCAAAGGTTTGTTTGCTCAGATGAAATTTGAAAAGGAAGGACGGAAGGTGTTACTAACATTTTTCAATTGAGTTGATGTTCAGGTGTTGTTTGAAGAGGAAAATTGTTGAAGCTGTTTATTCCATTTTTGCGTTTTAATTTTTTATGATTTATTGTAAAGATTTTTTTTTTAACAGCAATACGAAAAATGATTTATTTTATAGCAAATAAGATTTTTATTACACAAGAGTTTTATTTCAAAGCCATGAAAACAAGAAATATGTCGCATTAGCACCAGAACTTAACCTTCAGTTCTGGTAATAAATAATTTCCTTTAATTTGTTAATTTATAATAAAAACCAAATAAGAAAAATGGGGGTTTTCGCAGAAATTCTTCGGTATTGAAAAATTTAATTTATTATTGAGACAGTTCTAAATAAACTGGAGAATTCAATATATAATAAAAAAAATAAAATTTTAAATCAAAATGAAAATTTCAACTAAAAAATGAAGGTAAGTCCATTTGGAAGTAATAACTTCAGCTTTAGATGGCGAAAATCTTAAAGAAAATTAGAAAGAAACTAGCAAGAGTGTAGTATATGCAGCTGGGCCGAATCTAAAATACCCTTCACGATAGTCACGTATATATATATATATATATAGAATATATTACATACGTAGACTAAAAATATTCGGATATATCCGGACCTATATCGGGGAAAACATTTTTTTGCTTGGTAAGAAAAATCAGCGACGATTTTTCTTAACTCTCCCTTCAAATTTCGTCTTCATCACTTCTTACTTACGAATAATCAAACAGAATTTCTTTTGTATTCAACATTTTCATATTTCCTAATATATTTATCATTATCATTATTTAGTTACTTGCTTTCAAATAATATTTTCTTAGCTTTAAATAATCATAACATTTTGATGTATTCTTCAAGTAACTCCTAGGGGATTTTTTCTACATTCTGAACCTGTTAGAACCACAAGTGCTCAAGAAGGACTCAATTCAAAGCTCTCAAGAAAATTAAAAAAACACGGGCTGTTCTTTAACTTCCTTGATATTATCCGAAATGAAGATTTTAGCCAATTGTATTTCCTTGGTCAATTAGCAGCTCGTGAATTACCAGTTTTACCAAAAAAATTAAACGTACAAACCAATAAGGATGACAAAATTCATAATCTGACCCAACAATTAAATAACAACTAACGCTGCATGATTTTTTCAATATTATTAATAACAAAGAAAACAGAGCAATTTCATTTGTCGACATTTCAGAAGAAGTGCAACAGGAAGACGATCAAGAAACCGAAATTATTGTATTGAAATATATCATTTGCCTTACAGAGCCGAGAGCCACACTTTCTTTTGCCATTTAAGCGCTTTGAAATTTAATCCAGCTGCTTCCAAAACTTGTATATAAAATTGAAAACAAACAAATCATCCTCGCTTTGTCCATATTGCAGGCAAATTCTTGAAGATATATCAACTATATTTCAGTTATTATACATAAAAATTTATTTAATTTTTTCGGTCTGAAATATATGTTTTAAAAATTTTTCCTAGTTATTATACAAGAAATTTGTTATGCCTCATAGAAAATGTTGCTCAATTCAAAAATATAAATTGTTTATATTTGAAAAGTTATATATATGATCGGACATTTATTTTGTTAATTTTTAGTGTGGAAACTGTTACACTTTTGCAAGTGTAACCGAAAACGGCATAATGTCCATGGACACTATAACATTTTTAAAAACGGCATAAAGTCCATAGACATTATGTCACTTAAGTGCGACATAATGTCCATGGACACTATGACATGCCACCTTTTTCAAATATTTAGTATTAAAACACTTTGAAGCCAGCAGACCACCTACTTCAATATGTGAAATATAAAAGACTTGCATTTCAATGGACACATTTATTTTTAGGTAATAAATCATGAAATAATTTCTAATCACTAATTCAATCGCATTGCAACGATTAAATTTTTATAGCAAACCAAAGATTTACAAAATTTATAATTTTTCCCTGCCATGTGATTGACAAAATAAGTGTCATACTTCTATGAATATTCGCAATGTCATTAATGGATCTCAATGTCTGCGTGTCTCAGCCATTCGCCACTCAAGACAAACCGTATAACAAATTTCGAATGACGGCGAATATATTTATAAATAAATGAACGACTTTTTTAAAATTAAAATCAAATGTTTGTTTTTGTTCGTCATCAATGTGTTACAAAATTAAGCTAAATTAAATGAAAAAAAAAAACTGGCACTTCTGACAAGCAATTTGTGCAAAATGATTGCAAGAAAAAATCCACCAGATTTATTGGCTTAAAAACAACAACAGTAACAACAACAACTGTAGACATCACGTAATCGCACAATTCAAAAGCATTGTATTCAAACCATAAAAAAAATAAAGCAATCAACGCAAAAGTCAATGGTAGCAGCATGATATGCAAAAGAAAAAATAGTAACAACCAAAAGCAATACAAATTAAAAAAATAAAATAAAAATATACTAAAATAAAATTGTGTAAAGCTGCTGTTTACACGTGCTGACAGGAATTTAATGAAATTTAAATCTGTACTACTTCTGGCTTGCAAGTTTTACAGTATATGATTTTAGAGTAGCAAAGTGATAAATTAAATAAGTGTTTTCAATGCGCAATATCACGTGATATCAAATCACTAGTGGAATTAGAACCTCACTTGTAATTTTTGCTTTTTTTGATGGCATTTCATCTGATGAGATGCATAAAGATAATGATTTTTTTAAAATGCAGAATTAAAGGATTTAAAATCACTATTCAAAGTTTTTAAATAATTTCTCATTACAAATTTTTTTCAATGCGGAAAGTCACACGATATCAAATCACTAGCGAATTTAAAACCATAAATGTAATTTTTAGGTTTTCTATAGCCTGACGAGAAGCATAAAACCAATTGATTTTTGTAGAAGCAGAATCACATGATTTAAGATCACTACGGAAATTGTGCTGTAACTTTTTAAGGTAATTTCTCTTTTGATTTTCTTTTTTTTGAAATTCAATGTATATTTTGGTGTTTAATTGTGTCTTTGAATGCATTTTATGAAGTCTACAAAGAGTGTTTTGTTGGATTTGTTACTTTTTGAGGGCAACGAGAGAAAGCTTATCAAATATTGTATTTAAAAAATGCAATGTAAAAAATTACAAGATTTCAAATTAGTAGTGGAACTAAAAACACACCTGTGATTTTTACTTTTTCTGGAGACATTTCGGTAACCGTACTTGGTTTTTTAGCGTCAAAATGACGTGATTTAAAATCACTAGTGGAGTTAAAACCACAGTGCCAACTTTGTAACTAATTCCCCTTTTGACATTTTTTACAGTGCGCAAAATCACTTGATTTCAAATCGATAGGGAAATTAAAAACATAGTTATGGTTTTTACTTTTTCTGATGGCATTTAATTTTTTACCTGACAACTTGCATTAAAATAATTGATTTTTGTAAAAGCAGAATCACGTTATCTAAAATCAGTAGTGGAATTAAAACCACAGTGTAAAATTGTGTAAGTAATTTCTCTATTGCAATTTTTTCCAATGTGAAAAATTACTTGATTTCTAATCACTAGTGGAATTAGAACCACGCTTGTGATTTTTACTTTTTGTGGTGTCATTTCATTTTTGACCTTACGCCACGCATTAAAATAATTGATTTTTGTAGAAGCAGAATCATGTGCTTTAAAATCACTAGTGGAATTAAAAGCACAGTGGCAAATTTTGTTTGTAATTTCTCTATTGAAATTTTTTTCAATGTGAAAAACTACTTGATTCCAGATCACTAGTGGAATTAAAACCACACCTGTAATTTTACTTTTTCTGGTGGCATTTTATTTTTGACCTTAAGAGATAAATAAAGATAATTGATTTTTGTGGCAGCAAAACCACATGATTTAAAACCACTAGTGGAATTATAACCACAAAACCAAATTTAGTAAGTAATTTCCCTTTTGAAATCTTTTTCAATGCACAAAATCACATGATTTCAAATCATGATATTAAAATCACAGTGTTACATTTAGTAAGTAATTTCTATTTTTAAAACTTTTTCAATGCGCAAAACCACATGAATTCAGAACACTAGAGGAATTAAAACTACACCTGTAATTTTTACTTTTCCGGTCGGTATTGCATTTTTGAACTAGTGACATATATAAGAATAATTGACTTTTGTAGAAGCAGAATCATAGACAATCAAACCTACATAATTTGAAATCACTAACAAAATTAAAACCACTCCTGTGATTTTTGCTACTTCTGATCTTGTGACCTGTCGTTATCACATTGTTTTCCGATTTAAACATTTCTGCCTTTAAAAATTTTAACTACAAACCTAGACAGAATACTGTTGAAAAATTTTTATTAAATTATATTATATTTTTAAATAATTTACAAATATGTTAAAAAATATTTTCTTATAATAAATTACATTTTTATAATGTAAAAAATATTTCAGGCAACCTCCAATCCATATACTCACAACTGAAACAAATATACATTTGCATATGTAGGTGATTTGTTCTTTGTATAATAACAAATCACCTACAATAAGAACCGCGTCAAAATTTACAAGCCAGCTGGTTCTCATGAAACTGGCAATCTGTGCAGCCTAACAAGTAACTATAAAGAATTTTAATTTGTAACTTTTCCCATAAACTAGTTAGGTTAACTAAATATGCGAAAAAGAAAACTTGTTTAGTAGTTGATTGAAGAGTTTTCGTTAAACATAAATTACAATAAAATGCTAGCAAAAAAAAAGAACGAGAAATTTGGAATTAAAATCTCTGGACTTGAAAATATTATGGGCTTAAATCAATTGTTATGTGATTTGAAATCACTGTCATAAAACACGATTTTAAGAGTTCGTCTGCATGCAAATATTTATTGGTTTGCTTTTAGCACATCTTGTTTCAGAGTTTGCCAGTTTTACTTTTTTTCTCTCTTCATGTGATAAAAAAAAATTATTTTAATACTCGTAATCCACCTGCTGTCTGTTTAACAAAAAAGTTTTGTTAAGTTAGAAAAGATATAACTTTTTATAAATTCGTAGGCTATTGTTAACGATTTTCCTTTCGTTTAAGAAACTTTTAAACAACATTTTAAGGACGAGACACAAATTGTTATTGATTACCAAAAAATAATAAGAACATTAGCAGCCTTTAAGGAGTGCTTTAAATAAAAATATTTTATCTTGTTTCTGATTTTTGTTTTATACGAAAAAATTTACATAATAATTTTTATCAATATTTTGTTTTGTTTTTTCTCGCATAGTGTTCCAGGGGAAATCAAAATATCGATAAAAAATATAAAGACATTTTGTTTATGCAAACAAATGGCCTCAAGCTTGAAAATCTATTGCGAAGAATTGTTAAAAAATAAATATTTTTCAAATTAACAAAAAATAATAAACAAGAAAATAGTAAAGAAATAATGCCAAACAACCAGTGAACACAAGAAAATCTTAAATCCCTGCACAGGGTGTCCAACGCGAAGGTACACAAGATAATCGCAGTAATTCTATTGTAATCCTGACTGTATGCGATGTGGCACCGCCTAGCTCATTTTAATTAAGCCGTTACAAATTTATCGATATCGCCCCGCATTCACAGTTACGGTTACGCCGCTTTAGTTTTCAAAGAAGTATGGTGCATTGATTCCTTCTAAATATTTATTTTCCATATTTATATAACTTTTTTTCATTACCAGAACTGCTTTTAAGCAAAAAAAAAGTTGGTTAAGTTCGCTTACGCGACATTTTCCTGAAGAAATCGGTTTAGCCTAATCTCGGGTGTATATGGACCGATATCGATGCAAATTTCTGTTTTGCAGAACAATCAAGTTTTTACCAAAAATTTTCATATAAAATTTTAAAAAATAATACGTTTTTTTGGAATTTTGGATATATCTCAGCTATATGTGAATCGATTTTATTGGATTTCAATGGCAAGTAATGGAATGGTGAAAGAAAAGTGTCTAATGGTTTTCTCAGAAACGGTATTTCAACGGCCGACAGATGGACGGACGGCCAGGCGGACATCGCTTAATCGAATTTTCTATCAATGATGATTCGGAATATGTATACTTTATAGGGACGGAAATGAAAATTGTAGACATTAAAAACGAAATCACAATCTTATATATACCCATTACATATTTGTAAATTAATAAAATAGTAAGTAATAAAAACAAACGAAATTGACCCACAAAATTAATATGCCCCCCCTCCCCCCCCAACACTCGCATGCACATCACGCAACAGGAGCCACATGATTTTACTTATTCCATATGTGTTAACATGAAAAATACTTACAACATGCTCAGCGTCGTCAACTTTGAAATTTCAAAACCCACCAAAATGGGGGAAAAAGCTCGTTATTCCAGCAAAAACGCACCAAATTTATATTTATACTTTTAATTTTTTGAAAACCAATTTGATATTATAAAAAGCATAATATTTTTACATTAAAATCACGATAACGTAACAACCTTTTAATCTAAACTGAGTCGGATAGAATCGGCAGATGTTATACCATCAAATTCGTTCAATAGCTAGAACTCGTGTTTGACAAAATTGGCCCCTAGTGCGATTCTGTGGCTTTTATTAAGGCAACGGTATCTTTACAATAATTATGTAATTATATTTGATATTCAACAACATTATTTAATTATATTCGATGTCGACCGAAATCAGGTACACAAAAATACGAGTATAGCTGCTTATCGTCGTCAAAGTTATATTGCAGGAGCATACAACCATTACTGTAAGGGACGAAATATCTCGAAAAAATTTACGATTATCGAATCATTAAAAGTTACAGAAACACACTACAAGCCATCAAACTCGATTAATAGCAAAGCTATCAAATACAGTGTAAATTTCATTTGTGTTTTCGTAAGCGAACATGATTATGAACTTCTCTATTCAGTGTCTTTTTATCTTAATATTTGACAAACTTGACTTGACCGTTTAACACTCTGTAAAAGCAGCAAATTGTATAAGTCGAAATGTTTTTGTTTTTCTTTCGATAATATGTCTAATATAAAACAGCAAGATTGTCTCACTTTGTGCATATGATATGGTACGTTTTCCACATTATTACTCCGTGTTCGCATTGTGATCTACAAAATGATATGTGAAAATTTTTCATAGTTGAATAAACTTTTTTCTTATAACAAAACAAAAGTTGTTTGCTGGCACCGAAATTTGAAAATCGCACCGAAAATTAAAAAAAAAGCGCCCAGTGCAGCGACTAAAGAATTTTTCGCACAAAATATTTAAAAAAACACCAAACACGGTTCGAAACGCATCGAGTTGACAACGCTGAACATACTATTGATCTCGTGTGTTTAACTCTTCACATGCGACTTGAATATAGAATACCATATTCCAGCAGGCAGAACAACGGTAATAATAAGTTCGTGTTCCTGTATATGGTGAACACGTCAATGTTTATGCTCTGATGTTCCCACTTCGTTCATGTTATCATCTATTTTTTTGCCTGTAGTCATATATTCACGACAATGAAACTGTCAAACAGAACTTGACATTTGATGGCCAACCTCAGTACAGGCAACGATACTCAGCCAGTTGCTCCATTAATAATGATAAACAATAGATGAAGCATGAACATGGGCTTTTCTCAATCGCTAAAATGGTGTTCGATGTTAGTTCATACCAAGCTCATGGCTAGTGGATATCAACAAAAAGTGCGTAAAGAGTTTCGGGATATTTTGCTCCAACAAAATCTAAATATATTATTTTACCAAGTCAGAGTATTGAAAGTTTGACTTTAAAGTCCCTAAATATTTTATGATTAAAAAGACAATGGAATGTTTTTACAAAATAAATGCAATTTATTTAAGAAAAATGTATAATAGTTTTTAAATAACAATTAAAAGCCATTATTTCCGTTGAAGAAGATACAATAGAAAAGCTGTCAAAAACTGTTAAAAACAAATTCCTATTTCTCTATTATTAGACCCTCCCTCTAAAAGTTTGTTCATTTATTAAACAGATTTAATACAATACTCGTACATTAAAAAAAGGAAAACGAAATTTTATAATTAAAATTTCTACTTAATTTAGTAACTATCAGCAGCAGTTGATGAGTGTGTTTAAGAGTTGTTTGTATGTTACATGATCTCAAGCAACAACCTTGGATGACATGCAGCCATATTGAAAATATTTTTAATGTCAAATTATTTTTATAAACAGTTTATACACTCATACATACACACATTCACGCCTGCATACATTGATAACAACGGCTTGTGTATATGAAAAGCTGTAATTCAATATTATTTTGAAGTAAATATCACACTGTTCTGACTTTGTTGCACAAAAACAAATAATTTGAAGCCGAGATAAAAAAGATGACAATTATGATAATGATAAAAAAGCTGGCAAAATAAAATTAACAAATAAAAAGTAAAAGTCTTAAAAATTATGTAATAGTATGTTGTCAGGTATCTTGAATAAAAGCTGATATGACATTTTTTTTGCCATAAAAACAAATCACTTTTTCATATTAAAAGCAAAATATTGTTAGAAACAGTAGTCCCGCATAATTTCACTTAAAAAGAGATATTTCGTTTTGGGGATGAAGGAGTAATCGGAGTATGTTGATATTTGCACAATAGATAGATTTTCAGGCCAGATTATGAAAAGTTATTTACAGCAGCACCTGTCTTGGCGGCTTTATCTGATGATGGGCCAACTCCACGATTCACCAGCACTCCCATGTAGCTTGTAAGCTCACACAGGTTGCAACTTTCTACCATACGTTTGTAGCCCTATAGATAAGAAATCCCCTGTGTATGCAATTTTCCAGTAGTCACACAGAAAAAAAATTTTTTCGTGTTCAATAACGAATTTCGTTGAATCAATTAATAAATTGTTTGAATGAGGACCTGTAAAAGAATTCGTGGATTCAAAATAAAGTTTAGTAAAATAATTATTGATCGAAAACAACTTTTTTTTTTTTAAACAACAACAAAATACGATATCCAAGGTTATTTTTTTGGCATTTATTTATATGCATACAAATTATTTTTTCAGACCAAAATTTTGTTGATTTTATTTTTACTATAATTTTTTCTGTGCAATAGAAGACAAGGCTTCATGATTTGGTAGGTCGAAGCCGATTAAACGCTTCAGCCCTTAACCAACTCATCCCTCTGACCACCACTGCTGGTTCCTTACAGTACAGCTAGCTGTTGTAAGACAACATCACCTTGGAGGTTATTAAGTTATCAGTGAAACTAATGCCCCTTCCGGCAATTTTAGTTTTAAACCATAGTCAGAATGTGTCACCCAGAGTATGCACCTCGACCATAATCAGCACCACGATGTTATGCAAACAGAACCTCCCCGGTGGCTTTGCTGATCCCCGTTCTGCCAATTTTAACCTCTTGAAAGGATTTCGGAAATCCAATCCAACATAAGTCATGCGGCTTCCTAGAGTTTTATTTGCTACAACAAACGATAAACCTCTTCCCTGCTATAACCCAGAAAGCAGAGTACCCTGGTATGGTGTACACCAAGCAAAACCTGCTTCCCCGAGAGCTTATGTTTATACACTGGAAAAAAAGTTTGATCTCATTACGAAAAAAAAATTGAAATTACCAGCAAAATAATGCACCGATTCGTGTAAACCGCGAGCTCAAGTCTTGGGTTTCTCAAAAAATAAATAAAACATCTCTTATCGACTAACCTCCATGCTGTTCAGTCTTGAATCCAATGGAACACTGCCGGGGGATACTAACCAACCGGAGTTATAAAAATAAAAAACAATTTGAATCTTTAAATAAACCTTTAAATAAACCAATCCACTGGTTTTAGTTTTGTTATTAGTGTAGATAAGAGAGTTGAAAAGTGTTATGCAGAAAAAATAGTTGCTTTTGATAAGATTTTCATGTAGTTTTTGAGTGATCTGTTGAATTTTTTTTTTTTATTTTAAAAGATAATTTCTTCAAAAAGACGTTGATTGTTTTATTTCTCTATTCACATTTAATGCGGAAAAATATCACTCCAATCTCTTTCTATTTCAATAAAAGAGTTTGTTTTAAGTTGGCGTTATCAATGTTGAACAAGGTTTACTTCTATCATAATGAAAAATATCAAGATAATTCTCTAAAAACCGTTTTGTTTTATGTGTCCTGTTTCATTGGATCGGGTCTTCTAATTTAGCCTCTATTTTCACCCCTCACTCACAGAATCGACTCTTGCTAATTTGAATTTGTTCCACAGTATTGTAGGCTTACACGCCAGCTAAATCTGGTTTAACATTGTAAAAATCGGCGGAAAAAATCGTCAAAGTCGTTAAAATCGTCAACATGATTATTGCAAATCGTCAGTTAGTAAAATAAATTATTTTTGAATAATATAATAATTTCAACGTGGTGAAGTGTAACAAAGCAAGTCAAGGATGCCTTTAATGAAAAAACTACAGAATTTAGAGCTATAACAACAAAAATCGCAGTATACAAGCATTAGTCATTAATTTTGGTGATAAACATGTTTTAAAATAAGATTTGATTTAATAAAATGTATATACCATTATTGTACTAAACACTTTTATTAAATCGGACATATCTTAGCCAAAACAAACCCAGTGTTAAGTAGTCTTTAGTATATAACATTTCTTCTGAAAATGGCGTCATCAACCAATTTCTCACTTTGGTTTTGTTAAGATCCATGTACCTGTATATAAACTCTCATATTTGCAGAAGGCGATAAGATTAAATTTTTTGCTATACTTTTAGTCAGGGAGGGACACTTTATTCCAAAAATCTACCATTTTCATATTTGTATCATAAAACAAATTTTCCAAGTTGAATTGGTTTCGTTGCTTTAATTCGAATTAAATTTCTCACATTTCGAATTGTACGATGATTTGATGTATAAAGAAAACACTTTCTTCTTATATAATATAGTAAAGATTTATAAAAGTTCTAATTTTGAATTTATATGTAAATTTCAGGCACCTTAAAGTAGGAGCACACACTTTTACACAAAATTTGTAAATTTTTTTGCTTATAATTTTTTAGGGTGCCTCGATGGCTGATTTGTTAAAGTACTTGACCAACAGTCTAGAGGTCGCAGGTTCAATTCCTGCCTCAGACCCTGGATGTTACTGCAGACAAGAAAAAAAACTTCGCAGTTTTTGTGTTTATAAAAAAAGCGCTATTTACATATGATATTTTAAATATATTTAAACATATTGTTAAGAATTTTTATCAGATCGAACCCAGTGTGCAGCTGTTGATCTGCTTATTATAAATGTACAACAGATCTGCTTGTTATAAATGTACAACTGAAAACATAATACACAAACAAACATAAATAATTTAAGGTACGTAAAATTCGAAACAAATCAACCACTTGTAGCTGATGTTATTGTTAGTTTTGTATTCTTGGTATTTGTTTTATTATTGTTTGTTGTTGTGACTTGTTCACAAGCATGTGTATGAATGTGTATATGCGCAAATTATGAACGGCTGGAATGATCTTGATAATTGTAGAAAATGTTAATAGAGCATAAATATCAGGCAGGGGCCAGATCCCGCAACGATGAATTTTTTTTTATCAGTGAACATTTAAAGTAAAATTCATCGACAGGGGTTGTGTTCACTTTTCAATAAAAAGCGATTCCGTAAGAATTAAATGAATTTTATTTTGCTGAATATTTTCGTATAGACAGAATGATTAGCTGAATGTTTGAATCTGCTGAATGTTAAATCTGCAAGTTGTTTAATGAAAGTTTTAATTCACACAATACTTTTGTTTATTTTTTTACATTTCAGTATTTGCTATTTGACCCAAAATCGTCAAAATGACGATAAATCGTCAAATATGGCAACCATGCTTACACGTGCCATAATTCTCTCTTCCAGAGAATATTACTTTCTACTCTTAGATATTATTATTCGATAATTCTCTCTGCTATAGAATTTGACTTTTTAATCGTAGATATTATCCCATAATTCTCTCTGCGATAGAATTTGACTTTCTAATCGTAGATATTATTCCATAATTCTCTCTGCAATAGAATTTGACTTTCAAATCGTAGATATTATTCCATAATTCTCTCTGCAATAGAATTTGATTTTCTCATCTTAGATATTATTCCATAATTCTCCATAATTCCATAAATAGAATTTGAGTTTCTAATCGCAGATATTATTCCATAATTCTCTCTGCAATAGAATTTGACTTTCAAATCGTAGATATTATTCCATAATTCTCTCTGCAATAGAATTTGATTTTCTCATCTTAGATATTATTCCATAATTCTCTCTGCTATAGAGTTTGACTTTCTAATCGTAGATATTATTCCAGGTGTGGACACTGTGCTAAAAAATAAGGATTTATCCGCCGCTTGTTAAAAGTTTTAATTCGATTTTCTCTCCCATTGAATACATGACTTTATTTTACACTTAACGGTTTGCTTCATTTTTTACCAGCTTTTGACACATCAAAGCTTTCTGATTACCATGTAAACGAGCCTTTACAGATATTAAATTAGTTGTAATGGCGGAAATGAAATAAGTTTTCATATTCGCAATTAGCAAAAAATATTTAAACCCCAATTTTAATCTGTTTAATATAAAATTTATTGCCGTGAAGACAGACATCAAACTTAAAACCTTAAAAATGTTAAAGCAAAAGGCCAAAACTTTAATGTAAATTTGTTACACTAAATTTGCTGTTAATAAACGAAGTGAAATTAGAATTACCACTGAACATGGCAAACCTTTCGTAACCAAACTTTGAGGCCAAGCATTAGTCTTTTAAATATTAGGAGTTTGCTAATCACGAAAAAGCAACACGAAGGACAAAGCAACACAAAAAATATTAAACCCTTATCAAACATTTATAACTTTTGGCGTTGATAGTGTGAAAGCGGATATGCTGCCGTCCTTCTCTTAAGCAATATTTATTAAAGGCGCTCAGCAGGAAATATTTAATACCTAAAATTGTTAATGTAAAAGTTTTTCTTTAATTTTCTTTTGCAAGTATTCTTATTTTTGTTCTTTTGTGTTTTTCTTTTTAGCCTCAAAACTTTTGCTTGTCTCAGAATATAATTTTCTATCTTGGTCCTTTTCTTTTTGAGCGTTTACGTGCTCTACTTAACTGTCGTTTATAGACCTCAAGACATAAACGAAAATTGCCTGCCTGCCTGCCTGCCTGTCACAGATACTAGATACTTTTGCATTTTGCTGTCCAATACAATATTGATTTCTTTCATGTTATTTTGTATGCAAATATTAAAAAGATAAACATATTTTTACAGTCTATGCTTTTCGTTATTTTTTCGCACTTTATTATAAATACAACATACTCGTAATAAAAAAACTACTTTCAAAATTGCCAAACAAGCAAAAACGATAAAAGAATATTCAATGTATACATTTCTGTATAATATATTTGTTATGGCAAAACATTGCCAAGATGGTGAGCGGGGGAGGGCGGGTAGTGGTCCTGCTGCTGTGATATCAAACAAACAATTCCTTAAGTGGTTATTGGGGCAAAAACCCAATAACATTCAAATAAGTTTGAATTGTAAATGGTTGTATGGTTTTTATGATTTGTTGAATGTTTTATTAAGAATAATTCTTGCCATCATAAAAAAGAATTATTTCAAACCAGACTCACCAAAATGTGTTTAATTTAAGAGCATTATTTTCTGAAGAGCTCGATTGATAAACTATATATTTAAACATTTAATTTTAGTTAACATGATGGCGTTTATGCAATAAATAAATAAAATATTGCACAGCTTTTTCATGTTAATGGTAATGTTCATGTTAGTGTTAGTAGTAATGATGCTCGTAACGAAAATATGATTGTTATTGTGGTGTGATTGTCTTAGTGGTAGTGTCAATGTTTATGCTAATGTTAATGTTACTATTACTACCTCATCCAACTGCTATAGGGACATGGTTATATTGTAAAGTATCTTCACCGAAGTATAATATAATGCTCGTATATTAATCCTAATGAACGATAGTAGGGATATATTATCAAAGAGTTCCTGGGCAGAAAAAGAAATACGTCAACTATACCATTGACTTGGCATCTAGTCAGATTGGTTTTTTAGCGTTTTATTTATTTATTGGATATGCAAAAACAACTAAAAACAAAATATACGTATGTTGCACAAAAGTGGTACACGGATGGTTTGAAAATGACGTCTAATATAGTGGAGATGATGCTCGTATATTAATCCCAATGGATGATAGTAGTTAAATACTACCAAGGAGTTCCTCGGCAGAAAAGAAAAACGCCGACTATAACATTGACTTTTCGTCTAGTCTGATTTGTTTTTTTATGTTTTATTTATTTATTGGGTCTTCAAAAACAGCTAAAAACTCAATATATGTTTAAAAAAAATTGGTACACGGGTGGACCAAAACGATCCAAGGAGTTGGTGTGGAAATAGTGGGGCCTAGACCATGCAGGTATATAACTCTTAGTAAAGACAGCACAATATTCTTAGCAGAACTATACGCAATAAGGGAAGTGGTGGTAGTACTCTCCAATAGGGAACACAAGGAAGTTCTGATGAAAATACTCTCGGATAGCCAAACAGTACTCAAGGCCCTGAGCAATTGCGTCTTTATTTCCAGGTTAGTACTGGAATGTCACAACAGGCTACATGAACTAGCAAGACAGAATCAGGTTACTCTGATCTGAGTGCTAGGACATGAAGGGAACTATGGTAATGAGCAGATATCTACGCCAAAAAAGAAGCAGAAAGGAATTTTGTTGGCTCCACCCCAATATTTGATTAAGAAATTCACCGAGTCTATCGTGGAGCAATTTTGGAAACATATTTGCACTCACAGGAAGGACATTTCCAACACAGCATAAATGGGACTTACTATTACTCCCAATGGAGGAGTTAGTCTGGTTTCTTGACGTATTTAACCCATAATAGGACAAGGGGACGCACAATAGATCTACAATGGTCGTAGTGCAAGTGGCGGACACTTACAGGAAGGACATTTCCTCTGCGGTGCTTTAAACTTATACGTTGAGTAAATGGCACTTACTATCACTCCCAAGAAAGAGCTAGTCAGGGTTTCTTGACGTACTTAGCCCGTAATGGGGCAAGGCCATGCACAATAGATCAACAATGGTCGTAGTGCTAGTGGCCGGTGAGGGCCACATGCCATGCAAATAATAATAAATAATAACAAACTAAATATTAAAAAGAAATTTCTTTTTACTTTAGTACGAGCAAAGCTAGACAAAAGTTAAGCCCATAAAAGTGGCAGCACTTTTTTAACTGGCTGCCATTTTGCCATTTTTGTATTTACTTGGGTTTGGAATTTCCTTATGAATAGACTGAAAACTGACCAACGATTCCAAATTGTACTTATTTAAATTGAAAATTATGGTTCTGTTTGAAATGCTTGATGTTAGTGCACATTTTTTACGGTCAACATAATATATAGCTCACTTATGTTTGAATAGTTATGTCAATAAACAAAACTGCTGTAGTTGGAGCGATGATAATTCCCAAGTGTATGTTGAGGCACCACTTCCTTCAGAAAAACTGGCAGGTTGGTGTATTAAATAGACTGGTAGAATAAATAAGTCATTAGGCTGATGGAAATAGTATTCGAAAATTGAACCTTCGGATTAGACAACGTCCGAAACATCTATGGCGGTTGTACGCCAGAAGATTACCTTTCAAATACATTAAATTAAGAGTACACATCAAATTAAAAAATTCATTTATGTTTTTTCCATTGCAAAATTCTATACCTCTATAAAAATACTCTACACACAAAGTCATCAGACTGATGGGTAACAAATACGCTGCCTGGGCGTAGGCAAAGGAGTTGAAAACCTAATATCGCATTGGGAAACATCCCATAGTATGGATAATTTTCCAAAATATATAAGAAGTTTTATTAGTCGTTATATGCGGGAGCGGTATAAGCATTTTATTTTCTGACCTTAAAAATGCTAGTGTTAATGGCTATCTTAATGTTAATGTCTGCGGTAATATTTAATTTGCCATGTTGATGTTATATTCTAAATTTATATATGTTATTGTTTGTTAATAGTTTTGGTATAATAAAAGTATTTATGCTACTATCAATGATAATGTTAATGTTAATTCATGTTAATGTAAGTTTTAGTACTAATGTTAATGATAAAATTTATGTTAGTTTTAATGCTAATATTAACAACAACAATGTAGTATATTTGGCCCAGGCGAATATACTACTCTCCTACTAGTTAACCTTTGGTTTCGGAAGTGCAACACAATATAAGTCTTGTGGCTTCCTAGAGTTTTATTTGTTACAACAAATGAGAAACTGTTTCTCGTCTATACCCTAGAAAGCAGAGTGCATTGGTGTGCTGTACGCCAAGGCAAAACCAGCTCCCCTGAAGGAGATGACGGAAAGCTGTACGCAGCGATGGACGATGCTTTTAAACAGGTTTTTACAATAATGCCTCGAATTTCGTGAAGAGTTGTACACTTATATACATATATTTCTATCATAGCTACCTTATTGAACTCCCTTATTATTTTTAACCCAAAAGTTAAGCGCTGCATACAATCTTACGTTGCCAATAACAGCTGTGATAACAACCACATACATATTTTATCAAAATAAAATTTTTATATGCTTGTGATTAGAGTAATTGAAACACGAATCTTCTTAGAGTGGTTTTTATTACAAAAACAATTTTGTTTTGAAAAGTCATATTTTTATGGTTTCAGGATTAAAGACACAAGCATCCTCATTTATCATAAAATCTTGAAGAACATAAAGAATATCTTCATTGAAAACAAAATAGCCTGCTGTTTTTGACACGAAGCAGAAAATGTTTTGTTTTTTTCTTAAGTGTATTTATATTTTTATGTTTATTATTAAAGAAAAATAAAACAAAAAACATCTCATCAAGCTATTAACACATTACTGGCACAAACACAAAAAAAAAATGAATGACGAAGGATTTTTATTGAACCAATATAGACATAGAACGATAAATGAAACTAAAAGATATGGCAATTTAAAAATAATTGTTTAACATAAAAAAACTTTGAAAATATTTACAACATTCAAACATGCAGCAGTACATTTTGCAGCTTTATTGCAAAAATAACATAACTTCAAAAAAGTAAACGTTTTGAGTTTACTTTTTTTGGTTGTTTAAACGGAGCCAATAAGTTATTTGAATAATTGTTAAATTTCCCTTTTTTTGGTAGGTATTTTTTCTAAAGCTATGTACACCCGGTTGTCAGATGTTAAAATGTTGTAAGATCTGGCAACATGCTGACAACGTAGTGGCAATGAAAAATTATCCCGCAGAAGTAAATTGTGTGTTCAAACGATTGTAAGAAAATCTTACAATTCCATGGTCAGACTATGGTCTGACAAATAATTCATCTGACAACAAAAATTGTCAGTTCACACGGTTGTTAGATTGCTAGATGAAAAAAATTGCCAGACATGTTGTAAGGCATTGCCACTTATGTATATCAACAACCATCTGTTTGGCAGTGTTGCCCATCAAACTCTTTTCTGACAATGATGCCATTATCAGGTGCATTAATTTTATACATCTGACAATTAAAACTGTAAAACTTGTAACTACCAGCCAATTATCTGGCAATGACAACGAAGAGTGTCCTCACGATTGTCAGTTGTCTGACAACATGGTCGTCTTACAATTGCTTGACAATGGTTTTTTGACAACGTTGTAAGTTAAAAATTGGCAGTTCATACGATTGTAATAGATTTTCAGACAATTTTACTGGCAATATTGTAAGATCTGACAACCGTGTGTACGTAGCTTAAGACATGTTGGAAAACTAAAAACTGAGGGCCGGTTTCACGATTTCGAACCTTAACGTTAGCAAGCATTTTGAGTGGCGAAAACTTCTGTTTCCCAACCACTTTTGAGCTGAAAGGCATATAGTGTAAGAAAAGGTAGAAAAGAATATATCAACTCATAAGAAAACGTTTGACCAACATTAGCCCGTAGAAAACCCCTATTGAAACGAAAAAGTTTTATTTTCGAACCACAAATATGTTTCTTGACCGTTTCAAATGTCTGCAGGCATTAACGTTCGAAATAGTAACATAGAAACTTTCAACTCGAAAGTAATTTTTTTTTCTTGAGTTATGACATTGTTGCAATAAGTAAGAGTTTTATTGTAGTTTGAATAAAATTTTATTTTATTGTATAAAAAGCAATTATCTTCATTTTTACATCCGGGTTTTAACTTTTTTTAATCAATAAGTTTCAAGAAAATTCCTGTTACAGAACTTTGCCTTTTTTTGTAAAGCGGAAATTAAATTTAAAAGTTTGCCTTTTTGTGCTATTTTCTTACTGTGCTATAAGCACGTTTCAAAACACACTCCTACACACATGCATACACATACGCATACACCCGCACACACACACACACACACACACAGAAAACTGCATTATGCTCGCATTATTTTAATGATTAATTATTCTAGATTTACACGCACAAGTATATATTTTATGTGTGAGTTTCTGCTCTTCAAAAATTACGTGCAGATTATATCGTAATGCTGGCAAAAACTTTTCGTTTTTGTAAAACTTTAAAACGGAATTAAAGCAAAAACTGGCAGCTGCTGTTAGTGTTGCCGTGGTGATTTTTTCAAGGACCTATAAACTTAATGGTGTATGAAAATAATTAAAGGAAAAAAATAATCATTAAGCTGAAATATTTAAAAATAATAAATAAAAGAGAATATTTATACGAAAAATCTGGTAAAACGATATGTAGCTAAATAGATTAAAAAACAGATTAATCATGTGCATACATCTTTTTTACATACATACTTTTTTTCAATGATAAATTTATTTCAACTTTGAACATAACTCTCGCCGCTCCTGTTCTGGTCTAAAAAAATCTCTGTTCAAAATCTTTCCAAAACTATTTATATATTCATCAGTAACTATCTTCTTCCCTTTAAAGCAATCCTTCTTAGATACAACACACTTATGCCAGCGTTTTTTTCCAATCCTCGAAACACTTTTGAAACGCGCTTTTTGGTATTGCCCACAGCTCCTCTTTCGATTCTTCTTTCATATCCTCAATCGTAGCAAAACGCTTTCCTTTCACCGGTGTCTTCAGTTTTGGGAAGAGAAAAAGTCAGCGGGAGCCACGTCCGGTGAATACGGTGGGTGAGGCGTGATAACGGTTTTGTTATTGGCCAAAACTCACGCATGATCATCGATGTGTGAGCTGATGCGTTATCATGATGCAAAAATTCATGATGGGCTTTTCAACAATTCTGTGCGTTTCTGACGAATTACTTCACGTAAACGGCACGTAGCTTCAAGGTAGTATTCCTTATTGGCGGTACGATCTTGTGGCAAAAATTCATGATGCACCACGCCATTGCAGTCGAAGAAAACAGTGAGCACATTCACATTTGACTGAACTTGACGTGCTTTTTTCGGTCTTGGCTCTTCTGGACCCATGGAACTAGGATGTTGGGCTTTGGTTTCAATGTCATAGCCATACACCCATTTTTCGGCACCTTTATGAGGAAATCTGGATCGTCTTTGACGATGTTAACAGCTTGATGCGGTGTCCATGAGACGTTTTTTTTTTTGCTCAAAATGTTGTAAATTTAGTACAAAATCGAAGAGCACACCAAAACATGACTAATCTTTTTATCTGTCAAAAACAAACTGACAATCCGATATAGCTGATATTGCCAACATACATAACAGATAAGTGTACCAATATAATAGAAAAAATCAAACATACGTAACTCACCAAATTTGAAGATAACGACTATATTTTTATCAGACTATGTATGCAGTGCCTCACAGCTTATTGCAACCACCGTGTTTTGAAAAGATAAAGCTTCCACAATTTCGAAATTGAAAATGATATGGAAAAAAATTAAATGAGGGTTAAGAAAATGCATTTTAAAATTTTCATTCTTAAATTTACTTTTTTTAAAAACTTATAAGCAAAACCCCAAAAATTGAGACACATAAATATGTATAAAAAGTCACTGCTAATTTTAAGCAGTAATTATTGTAACTTAATATAAAAATGTTTAATTAACTAGTTTTCTAGTATCAAAATTTATTATGGGGATCACGTTTAGTTTCCCCGTAAGGCCGTATACTTTTCGAAACAGCCTCCAAAATGGGCTTAAATGTAATTTCAAGTGGACACAACACTTATTGGCCGACACACCGCCAAAAGATTCCAGATGTTATAGATTTTGGAATTGCCAAAAATTTTCCTTTAGAATAGACGTAAGAAACTCACGAATTTACAATAATCTGTGTGTTTCGATGGTAAAAGACGAATTCTCTATGTACGCGACAAAGTACAAGGTTGCGCAAAAGTAATTCTCCTATCAGAAAATGCTATAAATTTTGCGATTGGCCCTCATGCCAGTTCTGTTTTGACATTTGTGTAGTAAACACATTCGAACTACACGTTAATAAACAATGTTAAGCGGAATATTGGTGATTATTTATTTGAACCGCTTTAATGTCAACACTTTAAATGCTGTGATAACGTTAGTTTTGGTCGTTCCGTGTGTTAAGTTCACAAACATTACTCCCCCTTTCCTCCTTCTCAGAATCTATTTTCCTAGTTCCAGTACAATGCACTGCATATGTAGAGAATATCCCCTGAGTACTGATCCAAGTAAAGAAAAAAAAATATAACCATGAGTGATGGGCCCATTTCCATCTTAGCGCGTACGCAAATAAGCAAAATTTACGCTTCTGGGGCACTGAAAATCCGCGTGTAAGAGACATTACACCCGCTCAAAGTCACTGTATGGTGTGCTGTTTTCGCTCGAGGAGTCAACGGACCTTTTTTCTTCGAAGACGTCGCGGGCCAAACAGTTACTGTGAATGGTGAGCGCTACAGAGCAATGAACAACGAGTTCTTTTTGCTGCAACTTAATGAATTGGGATTGGTAAACATGTGGTTCCAACAGGACGGGGCTACGGCACACACTGCACGTACCACAACCGACATGCTGAAGGATGCATTTCCCGGGCGCCTAATCTCCCGTTTTGGCGATTTGCACTGGCCAGCAAGATCGCCTGATTTGACCGCCGCAGACTTCTTTTTGTGGGGCTTTTTGAAGTCGCGGGTTTATGTCAACAAGCCTCAGACTCTTACAGCTCTTAAAGGCAATATCCGTCAAGAATGTTAGGAAGTTTTGGCCAATGTGATGGAAAATGCTATAAAAAGGGCTCAAATGACAACCAACTGTGGCGGCGGCCATATACACGACATCATATTCTCGACTTGATGTAAAAAAATGAAAAGACCAAATAAAAATAATCCACAAGAAGAATCAAAGTTTTTCATTTTTCTTTTTAAATTACAGCCAAAAACATCGTAGGGTTATTTTTGCGCCACCCTGTACATCAGTACGCTGGAACTTCATCCAAATCGTCTTGCACGCAATATACTTAATTTTGAAGGCCACTCTCGGTTGAGAAGGAGGGATACCCTTGCCACCATCAGATTGTTAAATAGGCGATTTTACCGATATTGTTCGCGCAAAATAAAACTATTTAGTCTAGCATTGGCTGGACTTAATTAATTTTATGTATTTAGTATTAAGATATGAATACTTTAAAGATTCAATATATAACTGTACGCAAAAAAAGGAATGGATGCAAGTGGAGCGCCTTCATTAGATTTGTCATCAGATCACTCACCCACTATATAATTGTGACCTTAAGCTAGCCGTACAACATGCTAACACAAACCATATAGGTTTCAGAAATGCGAACGATAGAACTTATTCGTTAGAAATTGAACACCTCCTGTTAGAAAAAAGGAGACTTAGAAGAGAGTGACATTTGCGCAGTTCTCTCCAGCTTAAAATTGGGCTATGGAAATGTATTACGAAACTAAGAAATCTGCTTGAAATCCGTAGAATGTATGACTTTAAAAATTATCTGGAATGTCTTGATGGTACTTCTCAGTCCGACTATTGTCTATGGAAAGCGACAAAAGTTTTGAAAAGACCCCTTCGAGGCAAGCCACCTTTGCGTACTTCAACTAGCGACTGGGCAAGAACCGATTCTGAAAAGTGGATGTTGTATAGTAGTCATTTGAAAAACGGTTTTATTACAAATGCTACAGCGGATGATGCAGCTGAATTTCCGCCATATGCTGTTAGACCGCCTGTGCCTTTGAGACTTTGTTTCCAAGATGTCGAAAAGTTTATAAATAAATTAAACTCCGGGAAAGCTCCAGGTATTGATAAAATTACTGGTAAAATACTTGCGCACATACCTCGTGTGGCTAGAAGAATTCTTCTTTTTATTTTTAACGCTATTTTACGCATAATTAAATGCTCGGTGGCTGAGTGGTTAAAGCAGCAGATCATGATGCGTCATGATCCGAGTTCAAATCCCAGTGGGTGCTGATGAGTAGTGTAGCGACTACGAAACAACTAGCTGTCCCCCAGCTGAAGATTTGATTATTATTTTTATTGTCTTCTTCAATCAAAAATTATTGATCACAGCAAATTTGTATTGTAAAAAATCCTTCTTAAGAAAAAAGAAAAAACTTAAGAAAGGAAAAAATTTGAACTATAACCCGTTGTACAAATGTATAAATCAAAAAACTTTTCTCTACCAAACGAACACCGCAAAATCAAAATTAAAATGAACGCTTGATGGGTATCAAGCACAAAATTTTTAAAGCCTAAAGCGCACGTACACGAAATTGACAGCAAGCATTTTGACCGCGTCTTTCCCCCTTAACATTGCTTTATACCTTTCAAACAAATGAACTGCCGTTGGTTGCTGCGATTGGTTTTTTTAAAGTATCGAAAAGCAGAGAACAAAAAATTTCCAAAGTCTATTGATGATTAGGGTAACTCCTGTGAAATTTTAGACATATAGACAGCTAGGAAACATAGAAAACAGGCTGTTTATAATTTTTTTATTGGTATCAATGTAGAAGCTAATACAGTGAATAAAACTTAATAGTTTAAATAAATTTAAAGGTAAAACAAATAATTCTTAGAGCAGTAATAAACAAAAGCTTTCTAGTATTGCAATCATTTTTATCTATCCTGAGTAAAAGTTAACTTTACACATATGTAACTGGTTGGCTGAAGGAAAAAATTTGTAAAATATTTTCAGGCAACTCTACTCATTTTAACAGCCCCAAAGAAAATGAAACGCTTTGTTATTTATTTAAATGATTTTTTCTCATATGCAATATAATAAAAAAAAACTGACTGATTCCACTTCAAAATAAATAAAGGAAATGTTTCATCTTCATACTGGTATAGCAACGGAATGTTTTTTATTTAAATGTTAAAGTTGTATTTTTCGTATTAAGCAAAATGCAAGTTTGTGTCTTTGTACGTGATGTAATGAAAATTTCTATAGAAATGTTTCACAATTTAAACGAACAACAAGCAGATGTGTGGCTTTTATGAAAAAAAAGAAACAGATTTACAAAAGGATAGAATTATCCTTTTTTCGGTTAACTCCACTTTTTTTTTGTTGGCATGCAACAATGATGTGCAACATGTTTGCTTGCTCGTTGGAAAAGTGTACGAAATCTGTTATTAGAAGGACTCACGAAAACAACTAAAAACGCTTAAAACGTTTGTGCTGCTTTCAGTGCGCAGTTCAGTTTTCTTAGAATTGTATTCATAATAAATTGTGTTTTCGATTTAAAAAAGCACCTTTAGGCATAATGTTCTTCTAAAAATTTCCACTTAAAAAACTAACAGCAGCTTTTGGCTTAAGGATATTTTGTCACAACACGCAAAAGTTTTTCTTTTACCTTAAAGCAATAATCAACAAAATTTAATTTTCATGTATTATTATATATGTACACAATATAAGTACATAAGACTTTATGTTTTGCAACTTCTTGTTTATTTTTGATTTTCATTAAGAGAATTGATGCCTTGGGAGCTTAGTGATACACACTTAAGGTTGTTTTTTTCTTGCTACAGCTCTTAAACCGTATTTTTAATATGCAAAAACCAGATTTATACTTATGTTAACAGTTTCTAATTTTTTTGGGGCTTAAAAAAATATTATTTCACTTTAGCAGTAACAGGGAGAGTGTAGTATATTCGGCTGAGCCGAATCCAAAATACCCTTCACAATAGTCACGTAAATATATAGTCAAGACTGGGCAAGTATTTGAAATACTTGTATTCATATATGAAATACATTTTTATGGCACCCAAATACAAAGAATTATTTGTGTTTTTTTAGTTATATTTTCTATATGAAATACTCAACTTGAAAGTATCTTGTTTTTTTATATTTGAAATACATAATGTGAGTATTTAATATCTATATCTCGGGTATAAATTCACCGATTTCAGAAATTTTCTTTTTCTGTATTTTAGTAACCTTCGTTTATAACCAGAACTGGTTTTAAGCAAGCAATTTTTTTCCTCCATGGAAAAATCGCTTAACACTATACCTAGTTTAAGTAACCTCCTTATATTACCACAACTGTTTCTAATCAACAAAATTCTTCAAGTACTCTTACGCGACATTTTCATAAAAAAAATCGGTTTAGTCTATATTTCGGGTACGTAAACCGATTTTACCGAATTTGAATAGCAAACCCATGAATCAATAGAGTAATAGAATTGTGAAAGAAAAAAGTTTCTAAGAGGAATTGTTTTCTCAGAACCGTTTAAGCGTCGCAAATGAAAATTGTGGAAATTACAAATGGAATCACAAACTTATATATATACCCTTAACATTTTTGTGAAAGGTATAAAAAAGCAAAAGCTGTCATCAGCTTAAGATTTGAACTAGTTGTTTTATTTTCAGAGCCTTGCCACACACATATCCACACACACACACACACACAACCACAATTGCAAACGTGTGGTTAAGAAGTAAACAATGGTAAGAGTACGTTTTCTTAAAAACCAACAACTACTTGTTTGAAAAAGTTTCTGACATTAAGCAGCAGTGGCAAAAACAACACATACACAATTTTTTGTTTGTTTTCACTTCTGTCATGCCATTTTGTGAAAGTTTCATATAAAAAGAGATTAAATTTTTATTTCGTCATTGAAGTAAATTTGTCAGTAAAATTTTTTACTTAAAACTTTCGTGTTCCGCCACCGATTCTTTAAAAAAAATTATTTAGTTTTGTTTCGAATTCAATTTAAAAGTTATGGAAATATTTAAATCTTAAATTTTTTTAACTTGTATTTATTGCGGTTACTGTGCAAATTGAATTGTTTACAATCGATCCTAAAACTTCGATGTCTTCTTACATAAACATTTTTCTTTTCAAGCTCAGTACTCATTGAATCACTTAGCATATTGTTCGAAAAACAAACAGCAAATGAATTCGTGGCTTAAAATAAAAATTTTGTAAAGATAGTTGTTGAAAAAAGCATCTATTTTTTTCAACAACGAAATATGTTATGAAATATCGCTCCTTTATTGCAACATAGTCATAAATAAAAAACACACTTTTACAATTTTTAGTTTCCATACAAGTCTTAGAATTTTTTTTAGAAAATATCTCCTAAAGGAAACAGTTTAAAAGTAATTTGAATAAATTTTTGCAACAATATAAAAGGTAGTACTGCTAACAATTCTGCATTGTTAAGTCAAAAAGCTAATTTTTTGAGATATGACTATGTTGCAATAAAGAATCGATATGTATGTACATACATATACAAAATATGTATGTTAATAGCTAAAAAGCAAATACTGTTCAGAGACAGCAAATGCTGTACAAACAATGCGGGCAGTAGTGAAAAAATTTACATAAGTACCTGCCTTTACGTCCTTACCTGATGATGGACCAATTCCACGGTGTGAATTATTCACGAATTACCAGCGTCCCCCTGTGGCTGATTAGGCTCACACAAGTAGCAATTTCCCAGCAATCAATGCAAGACATGACCATCACCCCTTAAACCAACTCACCCGTCAACCATGACCCCCGGTTCGTTACAGTACAGGACACATACCCTCGGAAGGTTATTAGTGCCCGAAACAAGCCACGCACCAAACAATTATCAGGGTTACTAACTCCCCCTTCCCCCGTTTTAGGGTTCAACCACAGCCATAACGTTCCAGACAAGGTAGGCACCTCAACCACGATCAGCCCGGGTTGAGCTGCAAGCAGAATCACCCTGGAGCATGCTGATCCTCGTTCTGGCAATTTATACCCTTGGTAAGGGTTTCGGAAGCCAACCCTTACATAACATATACACAACGTTCTGGCTGTGGTGGAAACCTACAACGCCGGAAGGGGGTGTTAGTATCCTTGATAACTACTTGGCGTGGCTTTTTTCGGAGACTAACAAACTCCCGAGGGTCTGTGGCCTTTACGACAGATACCTGTACTGTGAGAAACCAGTGGTGATGGATGACGGGTGAGTTAGCTTAAGGGCTGATGCTGCTAGTGGGCTTCGGCCTACCAACTCATTAAGCCTTGTCTTCCATTGATTGCTGGGAAATTGCATACAGGAGGGATTAGAAGGCCCGAACTCCTTAAGAAGAAGTTGCTCATATGGCTGCAAATATATTGCTACCTGTGTGAGCCTAGCAAGCTACACGGGGGGCGCTGGTGAATCGTCAATAATTCACTCCGTGGAACTGGACCATATTCAGATAAGGCCGCAAGGCCGGTGCTGATGTAAATAAATATTGAAGAGTCGGATGCTCTTGATTTTCTTAGAATGAAGATACAGAATGACGTTCGCTGGACAGAACACATTTTTCATGTCTCTAAAGAAGCAATCAAGTGCCTCAGGTTTCTGAAACGGTGTAAGATGTACTTCACTTTATCCGACCTCCTTACCATTGACACCACCTACATCCGACCAAAAATGAAATACAACTCTAATGCTTGGGCTGGTGCCTCAAAGTCTATTTTGGAGTTACTCGACCGTGTGCAGGAGAGGGCGAAGAAGCTTATCGGTGACAGTAGGGTATCAAACTCTATTGACTCACTGGAGCATCGACGCAGTGTAGGGTGCGTTACTCTGTTCTATCGTTACTACAATGTATTTCGTTCTGACGAGATTAGGGATCTTGTTCCAGACACTCGGAAAATCTCTTGTGATATTAGAGATTTTGCAATTATATCAACTTCTTCAGGAGAATATTATTCTGTTATTATTAATAGTTTGCGTCGGGGACAAGATTATAGCTTGGCTATTTTTTCCTTCTAATAACCCTCCCCAAAGGTTAATTGGGAAAACGTGGTCAGCAAGCCCTTGGAGGTTCTGTTTTACAGACTATCCTGGTGCTGATAGTAGTTGAGACCTTAAACCGTAGGAAGGTGTTATTATTCTTCCTTGATTATTAGATTACGTACCGATCTTCAGGGAGCTAATTATAGCCCTCAGAAGTGCTGTTGTCTTGCTCCTGATACTGGTAAGGTACCAGAAGTGTGTCTTAGACGGGTGATTTGGGGTAAGTTCTGATGCACGGCTTCCAGCCACTAATTTGAAATGTAGAGTCTTGCTTTCCATTCTAGGGAATTGTGGAATTAGAAGGCCAGAGCTCTTTAGCGAGCAGTTTGTTCATATGGCTAAAAGTATATGTATGGCAATTATATGAACCTTGCAAACCACATTAGGGGCACCATCAGATAAGGCCATTAAGGCAGGTGTCGACGCAAATTAATTACTCAGCTGATAGTAAGTGGAATACCTGTGGTAGCGGTTTAATTCATATTGCCACCTTTGATTTGTACTTATAAATACTCTAACAATTTGCTAGAGTAAAACTAAATTTGAAAAGAAGAATTTTATCTTCAAATAAAATTCTTTAGAAAATTATTTTACTAAAAGCTCTACATCACGCCTCAAAGAGCAATTTTATGATGCAATTTTTTAAAAATATTTTTATCTCTTGTAAATTGTGCATAAAAATTTTGTTGACCTTATCAAGCTGAAGTAATCTCTTCTTTCATACATATGTAAGTAACAATAGAAGAGAAAAAAATATATATATTTGTTAATATATTTTGCACAAATTTATTATAAGGCCCTTAAAAAACTTTTTAATTTAACAAATACACATATAAAACCAATTATGTTTTTTTTCTTCAAGTACTTAAGTCTATTTTAGTACTTTATTTGTGCATGTGTAGAATATGACAAAGCTTTTGTCATCTCATAACTTTGTTTAATATGGAAACATGCGTCGACATGTCGGAGTGCGCAATAAAATAATTATTAAGAAAAGCATACTTTATGGCTGCATGCACAAAAGTCTGGTAGTAAAAATAGAATTCAATAAGAGCCATCTTGGTCTTGATTTATGGATGCTTTTCAGTTTAACGAACCAACATAATTGTTAGATTTTGCCATTGTGGGTTATTAAATACTAATTTGGCAAGAGCTTTTGTGGAGAAAACACTTTTTACTAAAAATAGTCATGATAAAAAAAATCATGAAAATAATCTTTTCACACCATCGATTGTTCATCACATCTGGCAGATCTAAGCAAATTGAATTGATTGAATGGGAAAATATGTTGATTGCAATTAATTGGAATATAAACACTCAATAATTATGACGTGGGCTTTAAAAACCCCTAATAGCTTCTAGTAAGCAAAAGTGGGAATTAAGATTCAACCGGCACTATTGTAATCCCTTGCATTATAGCTATCTTAATGTTTCTAATTTCCTTTGGAATCGTGCCATTTCAGCAAGTAAAATGTTTTCTTTATTAATACATAACGAATTATATATACTCGTATGGACCGCAAATGGGTGTGAAAACGAACCCGTGCACGCAAAGAAAAATCAGTTGGAATATTGTTGTGGCAACGTTAGTATTTCCTATGCCATAATGTGATTTGTTGGAGCTAGCCAGTGTATTATCGTTTTTAATATAGTTTTGTCTGCTACAAATATAACAGTTTTGTAATTTACACATTTCCATTGTTACATTTCTACCATTTTAAAACATAGTTGAATAAAATAATACTGTGTTGAAAGTTACATTGAATACAACAATATCTTTTGTTATGTCCAATAATATACTATTTATTTTATGGTTAATGCAACACATGTGCGTTTACAATATAAACTACCTATTGTTGATGTTATGAAAATCACTGACATGTTCATTTGTAGTAATTTTAAACGAATTAGTTTTTTGTGTGTGCATTTTGATAATATTTAAAATATTAAAGGAAATATAAATTTTCTGGTGAAAAAATTGCAACATAAAAATAAACATTGGAAAACAAAAAGGTTTGCATAAGAATTCATATCGACTAATATATTTATACTAATATATTTATGTGTGTGTAATGGATTTGAATGTACGCGTATTTTTTTGCAGATTTACTGGCTAGAACAAAAATTTATCAATATTTCAAATATAACAAAGATTTTTCGAATTCCATTATTCTATTTATTTTATACGTTAATATATTGATTAAAAAAATAAATTAAATAATTAAAAAAAAAACGGTGTTTTAATTGTAAATAGAAGTTATTTATGTGTGTATGTATGTGTACTTATGTTATCATAGAATATTGTGACCATCAACACTACGATTGATCATCGTAACAATAGAATTTCCAATTTTTCAATGATATGGTTGGGAGTGATTCTATTATATGGTTGTGCATGACTGTAAATCTTTAGCTTTTACAATAAAAGTGTTAGGTATAATATAATTACTATAATTTTCGCTATATTTATATTATATTTGAATTTTGGTTCTTGGCGCTACTTAATTTTGTAAATAAATTTCAGACTGAAACCGTATTATGTGGTTATGTTTAAACATATAATTCAACAATAGTATTTTGCCCTTAGAATATTGTCATACCAACCATATTTTTTCTTCTGTGTGTGTGTACATGTCAGAGCAACCTTACTCTTACGGTGATCTTACACCCAAAGAAAAGGCAATTTAAAATGTTTGTATTGTTGCCGCTCGAAGTATTTTATAGATTTGAATATAGTTTAATACACTATAATTATACGAGTGTTCAAATATTCATATTTGTATTGTTGTATTTCTATAATTTTAAGAAATTATTGAATGCAATAATAATGCTTAAAAATAATGTTTGAGTATAAAAAACCTTTTGTTATGTACAGTAATATATTATTTATTAAAAATATACGTATGACACATATTTGTTAACAGTATAAACTAGCTATTGTTGGTTTAACGTACGTTGACATTCATACATAGTTTTCATTTAGTTTGTTGATTTCTTTGTGTTTTTTAAATTTTAATAATAGTAAACATATAAAAAAATTATAAATATGTTCTTTGTGGTGGAAATAGCAGCATCCCATAAATAAAACTGTAAAACTAAAAGGTTTACATAATATTTTATATGGATTTAAATTCTATATATTTTTTACAGATACGAGTACTTAAATGGTCCAAATCAAAGATACATAAATGTTCCCAAAACGACAGGATCTCGCAAAATTTTACTAATTTTAACCTATTTTGTATCAAAATATTGGTTGAAAAATATATTTTTATTAAATGAATTAGAAAAATGCGGTTTTAGTTACAGAAGTTTTTATGTATATGTTTTTATTATATAATCATGTAACTTTGTGAACTTTAACACTATTACTCTTGAATGTTACAATAGAATTTACACTTTTCCAATAATATGAGTTGGAGTGATAATATTATATGGTTGGACATGACAGCTGAATTTTGATTTTTACAATAATAAAACTTTTACCAAATATAGGGTTAAATAAAAAAATGTTGGTTCTTGGCTGCACTTGGTTGCGTAAATAAATTTCAGATTTTAACCATATTATGTGTTTGTGTTCAACCATATTATTCAACAATAGTATTTTGGATTTAAAATATTGTCATATCAACCATATTTTTTCTTCTACGTAGCATTGACTGAAGACTATACGCCGACCAGCACCCCACATATGACATGTATAAGTACCAGCACGATCTCACGATCTTTCTGGATATGATAAAGGTAAATAAACACATATATACAGATCCCCGTACATTGAGCATTTATTGAAGCTTACATATGTGCTTTAGGTCTATGCTGTCTAGAAATATCAGGCAAAAAAGAAACTTGCCTTTAACAAATGAAAAAAGGGAATTGGTAACGATCCGTATGAAGAAAAGCTTTTAACGCTTGACGAAGAACTTCTAATTGATGCAGCCAGCCTTGAAGCAACTGTTGAAGGCAACAAATCGGTGCTAATATTTGGCAATACAATTTCTATTAAAAATTTTTAACAATTCGAAAAAAATTTAGAGTCTTAACACAATGTAACGATTTATTGCGATGCGATTTTTCATACGAATTTGAAGTAAAAAACCGCGGCATAAAATCAAAATCTGAGTCTATACACAATGTAACGATAATATACCTCGGTGCGGGTTTTCATATGATTTTGAAGTAAAAACCCGCAGTGCGGAACGCCATAAAATTAAAATTTATTTTATTTTCATTGCGGACTTTGTTACACTGTAAATTTTTTACTCTCTTTCTCTTTCCGATATTGCCATAGTTTTTGAATAATTGGCGATTTTCACAACATTATTGTAAACAAAAAACATGATTTCAAAGTTTATAAGTTTTTGTCATGAAATATAAAAGTTTAAAAAATACTCGCATATTAACTAACGAAAAAAAAATGGGCAATAACGAAAGATTTATCGAAGAAGTTAGGAAGTATGACTGTCTTTATAATTTGCAGTCGGGAAGTAGCAAAAACTTCCAGTATAAAGAAGAATTGTTGTGCAAAATTAGCAAAGATGTTGGCATACCAGGGAATTTCTTGCAGTTATTTTAATTTTTTGTCAGACTTTACATAATTTTAGCCAAGGAAGCCAAAAAGAAATTTCAAAATTTACAGCAGAAGGATAATTTGTCATCTTAACACAAACCGTAAATTGTTTCGAAAATTTTATGAAAATGTGTACACTAATAAAATAAAAATGTATGCTAACAATGACAAGTATTGCCGCGCCGTCTTCCTTTGTATTATGTTTATTTTTCTCTCCCGCAACGTAAACATTGTGTTCAGACTCTCTATTTTATTTTTATTACGGGCTTCTATATTTTTTAAATTTTTAACTCTCCTTCTCTTTCTGATTTTGCCATAGTTTTTGAATAATTAGCGATTTTCAAAACAATGAAACAAAAAACATGATTTGGAAGTTTATTCCAGCTTCAAAATTGGGATTCAATATAATACTTGTAATTCCACTTTGGAAGAAGCCAATAAAAATAATTCCTTCAAGAGAAAACACAACAAAACAAATTTTGTTTTTAAGGTGCAAATTTAAGTCCTTTGAAGCAAATAATAAAAGAGCTTTTATTTTCATTATATAAAATTTATTGTTTGCAAACAAATTAAACTGTTCTGCTATAACAACACTAAGACAAAGAAAAACCCCATTACTGCACCAACAGACTTAATGGTTTATTATGAAATGTTTTTAACCGAAATAAGTTTTATGTCATAGTGACATGTCACATTCAAAGATATGTTCAAGTTGTTATTTGCCTTAAGTCAACGTTTTTACAGTCCTTAATAGTCATCAAACATATCACAGCTGCAATAAATATAGACACCTTGTTATTGTCTTTCATTTACACCTTCATTTTGTTATGAGAAGTCAGCAAAATTCAAAGTGTAACAACAGCTTGTGAAAGTAAACCGTTCTCGTAACACCCATCAGTGGCTGTTAAAGACAATATAAACGTAATTTGTTTATTTTTGTTTGCCATTGAGGTTGGAAAAAGTAAAATGGGGATAGGAAAAATACGCCAGACTAATCCACAAAAACAATGTGGTTTGTATTCCACATTAAATTGTGTTTGTTTTTGTTTCATAATTAATGAAATAACTCAATTTTATTTCTGTCTAAATACTAAAATAACGAGTAGTCAAATAATTTTCTTAATTAGTTTCTATAAATCAAAGAAAGCTACAACGTATTTTGCATTCCATCAGAAAATTAATCAAAATTAATGTGCTGTTCATAGAACATAGACGAGCACTCGTCCAAAAAAATTTTATATAGAAAGCACTCAAAAAATTGAGTAACTTTTACACAAATTTTCTAGACGAGTTGCTCGTCTGTTTGCCATTGAGGTTGGAAAAAGTAAATTGAAGATAGGAAAAATACGCCAGACTAATCCACAAAAACAATGTGGTTTGTATTCCACATTAAATTGTATTTGTTTTTGTTTCATAATTAATGAAATAACTCAATTTTATTTCCGTCTAAATACTGAAATAACGACTAAAAATAGTTTTCTTAAATAGTTTCTATAAATCAAAGAAAACTACAATCCATTTTGCATTCCATCAGAAAATATATCAAAATTATATGGAAATCACTAAAAAAATTTAGTAACTTTCATAAAAATGTTCTAGACAAGTTGCTCCTCTGTGTTCTATAAACAGCACGTAAGTTGTTTCCTGTGTCCCTACTTTTTGATGTACAGCTTTTCATTGTTTAGCTCAGATATGCGTAAATGGTTTATGTCAGCACCAATGACCTGATCTGATGGTTCACTAATTCTAGATCACGGCTCTCTAACTCCCCTATATGGTTGCGAGGCTCAAACAAGTGACTAGATTTTGTTCTATGTTTGTACTCATGTGGGTACCTCGTTGTTGCATTTTTATTGTTTTTCAATCATGTGGATGAGTTTATATGTGCGTAGTTACAATTATATTTGTACATTTGAATCTGCAATTCTCGTTAACTAGAAGCCTCCCGAAAAATGTAGAAAGCAATAAAGAAGTATAATTAGCTGGCAGATGTTCGGCGGAGGCGGAGTTTATTTTTAAACCTTGCGCAACACACACACATAAATCAGAAAAGTAATAAAATATAGTGTTTTAATACACAGTTGTATTAAGTGTAAATAAAGTTGTGAAGTATTTAAGTATTCTATAACCAGCAAGTGTTAGTGTCGTTATTTCATTTGCAACTGAAAAATCCGCAAATCATTTTTAAAGGCAGAAAGCAATATACGAGTATAGGAAGGAAATCATATGCTCTTGGCAAAATATCAGTGTAATAATTTATTATATAGAACAGTCTTATAACACGATGGATTGCCAAGTTAAAACTCCTGCCCAAAAACAGCCGATGCCGCACGCCTTGGCAACGAAAGAGAAAATTTGCAATAAAACTGGTAATTTAACTTGCCAGTTGCTTATCGCGACACCATCTAACATATATCATAAAGGGATCCCGAGTCAAACAGTATTTATTTATCCTTCTTGAGTGGAGAATATTTCTCCCTTAACATATCTTATAACCTCAAATAAAATATATGGATCTGTAAATCAGCGTTGGGCACATAGAGCGTGTTAAATAGGGTAAAAAATAAAATGCTCCTCATTTAGATAAATTTAGAAAAATTTGAAAATAAAACACATCAACATCAATATGTAATTAAGCATTCTTGACTCCATTTAAATTCAGCAAACTATTGCATAAAATTTTAAGATTTCCTCTCGTTGTCAGCTGTATCAGGAGTCAACATTTTATTACGAGTTTTAATGCATGAAATGAAGAATTCAAAATATTCTGTTTGTATGCAGTAATAAATGAGTGAATACATCGCCACAAACATATGTCTACCTATGTTAAAATTTCGATTATAATGCAGTGGTGGACAAATTTGTTTTGCACTTGTGTTAGTGAGATAGTTTGAGAGTAATTTAAAGTACTGTGACAAGCAAAACTAACACAAACATTTTCGTATGAAGAATTAAATCGTCTACGTTAATACTATTATGACAGTTTCGTAAGAGTATATATGTTTCAAAGACGTAGAACTAATTTTATTACATTGCTTAGGTGATGAATTTTACGTCCGAAAAATTGTTTCACATAAGTATGTCATTATATTTATTCATATTAGAATAGAAGGAATAAAATCCTTTTAGTAACTTTTTGTACACATATTAATTGTTTTTTTTTTTTTTTGTAAAATCTGAATTTGTGAAGTACGCGACAAGATATATTAACAAACTTGAATTCCTTCTAAATCCTCTTGCGGTTAATATTCTTAACTTTGGTGGTCATACCCGTCTGAGAAGGAAGATTACTTTGGCTACCATTAGAGCTCTAAACAGATGACTGAATTCTGAAATAATATTCGCATAAAAATAAATTTTTGTCCAGCACTGGCAGGACTTTAATCAACATTTTTTTTAGTATTAAAAATTGAATACTTATTGTCATTACATTTCTTATGTAGATTCAATAAATAAAATAATAAGGTAAAAAAAAAAAATATTAATTGTTTGATGGTATAAAAGACTTTAAACATGTACAAGTAAACAGGTTGTCATAAAATTACTTTTATTTATGTTATTTGGAAAAAACCTCTAAAGAGCTATCTAACATGTGTATCCACCAACGCCCCGAAGGTTGGAAGTGAGTACCCACCAACGTCTGTCGACCGATTAAACTAAAGAAGAAGAAGGCGTTGCTTATAAACAGTTGTTTAAATGAACACCACTGTTTTATTGTTAAAATAATAAACAATAAACTTACATGCTGATGACAAGCTCATATGTATTTTGAATCTAAAGAGCAGTGCAATCAAACAGGTGCTCGGTATGTTTCGCTGAATTGTAAATAAAATTTTGTTATGCAAATGTTTGGCTTTGTTGCATCTCTGACTTAAACAAACACAAAGAATAATTGTAAATACCCAAACGCCTTCGTACTTAAGGCAGTCCAGTGCCCTTTACTGCCACAAATTTAATGATGTTTGGTTTTGTTGCAACTCTGACTAAAAGCAAAGCGAAGAGTAATTGTAAATACCCAAACGCATTCATACTTAAGGCAGTCCAGTGTCCTTTACTGCCATAAACTTAATGATGTTTGCCTTTGTTGCAATTCTGACAAAACAAACGCGAAGAGTATTGTAAATACCCAAACGCCTTCGTACTTAAGGCAGTCGCGTGCCCTTTACTGCCACAAACTTAATGATGTTTGGTTTTGTTGCAACTCTGACTAAAACCAAAGCGAAGAGTAATTGTAAATACCCAAACGCCTTCGTACTTAAGTGAGACCAGTGCCCTTTACTGCCACAAATTTAATGATGTTTGCCTTTGTTGCAACTCTGACAAAACAAACACGAAGAGTAATTGTAAATACCCAAACGCCTTCGTACTTAAGGCAGTCCAGTGCCCTTTACTGCCACAAATTTTATGATGTTCGGCTTTGTTGCAACTCTGACAAAACAAACACGAAGAGTAATTGTAAAAATCCAAACGCCTTCGTACTTAAAGCAGACCAGTGCCCTTTACTGCCACAAACTTAATGGTGTTCAGCTTTGTTGCAACTCTGACAAAACAAACGCGAAGATTTATTGTAAATACCCAAACGCCTTCGTACTTAAGGCAGACCAGTACCCTTTACTGCCACAAACTTAATGATGTGCTCGTTAATAGTAGATAATCAACAAACAAAAAGGAAAACGCATAAGGCGAACCCTAATTAATTCTTGTTTTATATGTCTAAATATAAGTATGTAAGCATGTGTGTATGTAAATTGTTTATCCTCAAACCGTAGAACATGCACACATTGTTTGTTACGTTTGTTTGCGTTTAATTGCAAGGCAAAACATTTAAGGGCAAAAACCCGGGCTAACAAGCAAATGATTATTGTAGTATGAACACAAATGGCTCGAAATGACTCACTTAAAAATAAAAGGAAAAATCTTTTTCACATTAAGTGGTTGTTGTTATTTTTTCTGTTCTTAGAAGGTGACCAAAACTGAGGTAGAATATTAATTTTAATAAAAGAATCTACTTTTTTCAGATATTGAAACACCAATTTATTATAACTAGGTACCAGTTAAAATTAAAAATTATGTTGGCCCAGTGGTGGGTGGGGAGAAAGGTCACTGGCTTGGCAAGCTCCCATTCTCAATCACACTGCTCAATAATATTGATTTTAATCTCTCGAACTGTTGTGGGATTATTGTACTGTGTATTTTCGACTTCAAAAAACCCCACAAAAAAATCTAAAGGTATAAAATCTAATCATTTGCGTGTGCAATTTAGTCTTCCTCGACGAGAAATAATGCAATTTTCGATTTTTTCTTTTAAAAGATTCACTTTCTGAAGATTCAATAAATAAATGAATGAAAAAAAAAGATTCACTGTTTCCCTTGCTGCGCATCAAGTGAATTATTCACGATTCACCAGCGCCCTTACCAAACTTACCAAGCACACACAGGTCGCAATTATTGCCATAAGTTTGTAGCCATATAGTCAATCCCTTGTTTAGAAGCTCAGGCCTTATAATCCCTCCTGTATGCAATTTGCTAGCAATCAATGGAAAACAAGGCTTAATCAGTTTGCAAGCCGAAGCCCACTACGAGCATCAGGTCTTAAACGAACTCACCCGTGTAACCAGCACTACTGGTTTCTTACAGTACACATATCTGTTGCAAAGCAACATCATCTCGGGGTGTTTTTGTTCCCGTAAGAAGCCATGCATCAACAATTATTAGGGATACTAAATCCCCCCTTTCCTCCGTCTTTAGGTTTAAACCACAGCCAGAACGTTCCAGCCATTGTAGCCACCTCAAACATGATCAGCTCGGATGGAACCGTAAGCAGAACCACGTTAGAACAAAATCCATTGTAGTACCTATAGAATATAGTAATGTACTGTGTTGGTGCTTCAGTGAGTCAATGGAGTTGGATACGCTACTGTCACCGATAAGGTACTTGGCGCTTTCCAACACACGGTCGAGTAACCGCAAAAACAGACTTTGAGACACCGGCCCAAACATGAGTTGTATTCCATTTGTGATCGGATACAGGTCGCATAAATAATAAGGAGATCGGATGGAGTGAAGTAAATCTTACACCGTTTCAAAAACCCGAGGCATTCCAATACTGCTTACAGACATAAAAAATGTGTTCAGTTCAGTGAACATCATACTGTATCTTCAGTCCAAGAACATCAAGAGCATCCGATTCCTCAATACTTATATTATCCATGAGTACAGACGAAAAACAGGGTGCCCCGAGGGAAATTTTCCAGTACAGAAAGTTTTAAGTCTTCTTCTTACAGTGATGCCCATTGACCATTAATACCTTGATTTTGGATACCCTATATTTGTGTTCATCAGTCCGTTTTTTGCTTTCCTCTCCTTAATTTTATGATCGTAGTTAATCTTTTCTTTCCCTTTTTATATACAATACATAAACAAATATATGCCTGTATGCGTGGTTGTGGGTGTTGTATTGTGTGTATTAAAAATTTTGTTTCACATGCCTGCAATTCTTTACTTTATTTACTTTGTGTTTGTTTGGTGTATTCCTCTTGCCAACCATTATAATTAAGCATGAGTTGGCAGGATGAACTCTTAATACTATTTTTATTTGTTTGATTTCAGTTAATGCTGCCATTCTGCCATTATCGTTAAGAGTTTGTTTAATCTATAAACCAAAGTAAAAAAATAAACGTTTCTTCTTAATACTGAATTTAAACGACATGAATGTTTTTGATATAAATAAAAATGTGGCTCCTAAATGTAGGCACCTCATCACTGGTTTATTGGTGTTGAAAAGGAGCAGGTATGAAATTATTTTGCATTTTATGTTGTTTATGAAAATCAAATTGATTACCACCTGGGCTATAAAACTTACTTTACACTAAGGCAATAATGCTTAGCAAAATGTTGCTCACATCCAGCTCAAATAAACACTGGTATGATAACAGCTTTGTAATTTCGAAAATTTTAAAAAAAGTTATGGATGTGGCTGGTTGCCAGGCAGGCATTGCTCTGTCTTTCTGTCACATCTATCCAGTGATGCATTAAGCACACTCAAGACAGCTGGCTGCCGGCTACATTACTACAAATATCGGTAGCAATACTTGCGGCAACAGCATAATAAGCAGATGATGTTTAATTTTTAACTTTAGTTCGTCGATGCCAAAATTATATTCTTTTCGAAGGTATTTTCTTGTACAATACCAAAAAATAGATGGAGTACCTACAGTTTGATCTAATATTTATTTTCAATATAAAAAATAAAAGACAACCAAAAACATCAATCGTGAAAAAGAAGAAGTAATGCTTACTAACTTTCTGCAATGTTAATTGCTTTCTGCATAACCCGCATTAAAAGTAAACGTCTGCATTATTACGTTGAAACGGCGCTTGAATATATTCATTTGCTTTTTGAATAAATAAGGTTTCATACCATTCACGATTGATTAGAATGTGACTCATATTCCGTTTTAAGAAAAATAAATAAATGAATATACAAGCCGAATGAATAATGATAATAAGTCGATTCATTCACATTCGAACAAAACGAAAACAAGAAGGAAAAGTTTCAAATAAAGGGTGGTTAAATTTCAAGGGCCGATGTTGATTTTGAATAAAACACAAACTATTTAGGAAATTATTGTAATTTTATTTTATTATGATATATTGGTATTATTCAATTATGTATGGAACAAAATATCGACCAAGTGGGCGCCCCGACCACGGCGGTACACCTCCATCCCATGGTCCAAATTTTCGATGACCCTGAGGCATAATGGAGGTTCTATGCCGTTAATGTGCCGAATTATCTCATCCTTAAGCTGTTGAATTGTTGCTGGCTTATCGACGTATACCTTTTCTTTCAAATAACCCCAAAGAAAAGACTCCAACGGTGTCAAATCACATGATCTTGGCGGCCAATTGACATCGTCATTATGTGAGATAACACGGCCATTGAATTTGTTGCACAAAAGAGCAATTTTTTCGTTAGCTGTGTGCCAAGTGGCACCATCCTGCTGAAACCACATATCGTCTACATCCATATCTTCCAATTCGGGCCATAAAAACTTCGTTATCATCTCACGATAGCGAACACCATTCACAGTAACTGCCTGACCGGCCTCATTTTGGAAAAAATACGGCCCGATGATGCCGCCAGCACATAAACCGTACCAAACAGTCACTCTTTGTGAGTGCATTGGTTTTTCGACAGTCATTCTTGGATTCTCATTCGCCCAAATGCGGCAATTCTGTTTATTGACGAATCCACTGAGGTGAAAATGTGCCTCATCACTGAAGATGATTTTCTTCGAAAATTGATCATCCACTGTTGCCATTTCGTGCCACCATTCTGTCCATTCACGACATTTGGAATGGTCAAGAGGCTTTAGTTCTTGAGCCAATTGCACCTTGTAAGCGTGTAAATGCAAGTCTTTATGCATAATGTTCATCAACGACAAGCGTGAGAGATGCAGTTGTTGGGCACGACGACGAGTTGAGGTGGACGGCTCTTCAGCCACACTATCGCGAACAGCAGCAATATTTTCTGCAGTACGAGTTGTACGAGCATGCACTGGTGTTCTCACATCTTCTACAGACCCGTTTTGCTCGAATTTTTTCACGATTTTTGCGATTGTACGCACATTTGGACGATCAAATTGACCAAAAAAATCACGAAGTGCACGATATGCATTTTTATTTGCACGCCCATTTTCATAATAAGTCTGGATAACTTTAACACGTTGTTGGATTGTGTATCTCTTCTTGGTTCAAATTAAGTAAGTCTGAAATAGAGAAATGTTAAATAAAATTCGGAAAAAACTTGGCGTTTAGGTGTGGTTCACATTCAACATCGGCCCTTGAAATTTAACCACCCGATATATTATCATTCGAATGAATGTGAGAAGCATTCATATAAATGTATAATTGAACCATACCAATATTATCACAATAAAAAAAAAAATGACAATAATTCTTAAATAATTTCGGCCGTATTCATAAAAAATATTGTATGTTTATTAAACAGCTATTTGACAAATTTCCCATAGAAACTTGTCAAATAACAGTTTAATAAACCTAAAATATTTTTTATGAATAAAGCCATTTGTGTTTTAGCCAAAATCAACATCGGCCCTTAAAATTTAGCCACCTTTTACTTTTTTGCTTTTTTTATAATTTTTTTAAGTGTAGTTTTGAAGTATAGTATTTCTAAACGATAATTTTCTAAAATGTATTGTACTTTATTCAAAGTTACTAGACATTAATCACTATGATTTTAAATTTGTTGAATTTTTGTTGAGCTTTTATAATTTTTAAAATTAGATTTTTAGTTTTTGTTTTACGCTTTTTATTTACTTTTACACTAAAAAAAACTATTTGAGATCTCATTTAAAAAGTCATTGAAATGGTACTTGAAACTCTTTTTAATGACCAGGATGGAGGAAAGGCTATATAAACAAATAATATATTTTGCTCCATTCGTTGTAGCATATTGCATTGCCAAGAAGAAGGATTCAGCTGTAGAATTTGAGCAGTAGTCGTTGATGAAGTCTGTGTGTATAATAGTTCCCTCTTGAGTACCAATCGTAAAAGTTGTATAGTCAAAAGTTTTAGAACCATCTGTGAAGAGAAGTTCGCAATTACCTCCAACGAAGCTAGCGCCTGTTTGCTGAAAAAAGCTTTTATAAATAGTAAGAAAAGTTTAGGTTCTAGGGAAGTCTACCATAGATAGAACAAAATAACTTTTATATATCATTTGCGGTAGTTCAGATTTTCGTTTTGTAAGTATTGGCTCCATGTCAATACTAAGTTCTTTGGAAAAAGTTATGCAACTTGCAATGGTAGATTTTACTTTATAGGTTCTAACCTCATGTATTACATTTTTTCTTCCTCGAACAAGATTTTGTTATTTGTTTGAAAAGTAAATTTCTTAAAAGGTGCATGATCTGAGATAATGTCACTTTTATAAAAAAATATTTTTTAAAAATGAATTTTCTTAAAAGACCACTATTTTTAAATAAAGCACTTATTAACGCAACTCGCAAAATTGCCATAATTAAATTCGTGTAATCTGGCAGCACCATTTAAACAACTTAAAAAAATAATTAGAATTAGGTAATAAAAGTTTGATTGTCAAAAAACGTTCTACCGCCCTCGCCATTTTGTAGAGGCTTAATCACGAAGCGGTTCAGATGTTCTTGAATATAACCAAAAGAACAAAATTTTCAGGAATTTCCCTACCATATATATTTTTCCTTGAATATTCTACTTATTTTTAAAATGTTTAACTATATTTTTTATGCTTATTATAAGGAGTTTTAACAAAAATACTTTGCATAATAAATCAAGCCTTTTATTACGCTTTGTACTTTGTTTAGAGTCCCCAGGGAAATTGCTAGCTCGGCCTATAGCCTTCTCAACCGCACTATTATTCTAAAGGTTTTATTTTTCTAATATACTTTTTTTTAACAAGTTGTAGCTGGTGGCCGGCTGCCTTGCTTTTGTTTTGAACATAAAACATTTTTTGCTTCCTAATGAAAAGAATACTCATTACGTTGAGTAAATATTAAATAATACGTTTATTAAGTAAAAACGCGGGAGAATAATGGGGGAGAGAGAATACATGTTTAACAAGAGATAAAAAGCTTTTGAAAAACAGGCACCACCTGTAAAATATTAATGTTTTTAGCGCATGTTTACATTGTACAAACAAGTTTGTTATTTTTAAGCCAAAATTACCTTTTCTGAATTACATAATAAGCAATGAGAACAATAAATAGTAACAGATACTCTTTGAAAGAAAATGTATGAAATATTTTCAGCATATACTCTTTAAGAAAATATTTTTCAGGACGCTTTATGAAGTCAATATTTAACAAAAGAAACTCATATTATTGAGGTTAGTTTTTATAGATTCTGTACTAATTTTGTCAGCTAGTTTTTAAAAGATGATTTGCCTGATAAGTACTTTTTAAAGCAATTTTTTTATGCAAATATATATATTTTTTTTTAATTAATTCTCTTAGAAGAGCGCTTATTTAAAGGGAACTATTTTTCGATAGGAACTTTTTCACAAATATGATTTGTCTAACAAATTTCCTTTTGCAAAATATTGCTTTTAAACTAAGGAATTCTTTCTGAAATTGTGTTCCTTAAAACGACCCTGTATTCAAGACGCAGTTTTGATGAAAGATGCTGAATGTACAAGTTAATTTCTTATAGGGATACCTTTAATGAAACTTGTTATGTATTAAAAGGATTGCTTTTAAACGAAAGAGTTCTGTGTGAAAGTGCCTTCTTTAACGGATTCATTTTTCAAGGGGCTGCTTTGATGAAAGATGCTTCATTTAAAAGTTTGCTTCTTATACTTTTTAAAGCAATTTTTTTATGCAAATATATATATTTTTTTTTAATTAATTCTCTTAGAAGAGCGCTTATTTAAAGGGAACTATTTTTCGATAGGAACTTTTTCACAAATATGATTTGTCTAACAAATTTCCTTTTGCAAAATATTGCTTTTAAACTAAGGAATTCTTTCTGAAATTGTGTTCCTTAAAACGACCCTGTATTCAAGACGCAGTTTTGATGAAAGATGCTGAATGTACAAGTTAATTTCTTATAGGGATACCTTTAATGAAACTTGTTATGTATTAAAAGGATTGCTTTTAAACGAAAGAGTTCTGTGTGAAAGTGCCTTCTTTAACGGATTCATTTTTCAAGGGGCTGCTTTGATGAAAGATGCTTCATTTAAAAGTTTGCTTCTTATAGGGGTACGTTTTATTATTTTTATTATGTAGCATAAGGTTGTTTGTTAAAAGGTCCTTTTGAAAATTCACTTCTTCAAAGTACTTTTGTCATCTTTAAAAGAACTTTCATTTAAATATCTGTTATTGGGCTTAACACAAATTTATTTGGTTTATAGAAGCCACACTTCCATTTGTTCTTTTATAAATTTTCTTGCTAATATATTTTCCTTATTATCCTTTTTATTTAAACGATGCTCCACAAAAAAGGCAATATTTATTACCAAAAAAAAAAAAAAAAAGACCAAACGAAGCCTTTTTTTGCTAGATGAACAATAATATGATTATGTAAAACTCACAACCAAACCTGTGACCAGGACTCGACTTGGCCAGAACGAAAAAAGGACTTTTTGAAAATAAATAAATCCAAAAAAACTCTTGAGTTGAACTTTGTGAAAAGTGGTGGAAATAATTTCCCAAAAATTAAACTGAACTGCGGATACATAAACACATATCCTTGTCAGAGAACCAAACTTTGCATTCAAAGCTGTAATAAACCAACGTATTAAATAAACATAAAATAAATGTTAAAAGGACTTTTTGTTGAAAAGTAAGCGAACGAAATTTTATCAGACAAAAACACCCGCATACTTTATGCTGCAAATTAAATAAAAAAAATTTATTTAGGAAATGTCGTTCTCCTTACAACTCAATTTCTGGTGTTGTTCTCCATATTACGAAATCTTATTATGAATTTCATTTTGTCAAACACTTTGCAAAACAAATACAAGTTACGTATATGTTTTGCCAGGATTTGAGTATCTGTTTGTGAAAATTTTTATTATATTTTTTCTGCACTGATTTGTGCTGAATAGCAGAAAGAAAAGTATATACTTTGTTGTAGAATCACACATAAAAATATGAAGGCAGGAGGGACACCTTTTGTTGCCTGAAAAGCATAAAAATATTCATGTATGAGCATGCACGAGCATGAACGGGAATACTGGGAATGTGGTATCATTTTAACAACCATCACTAAATACTTCTGCCTATGCTTCCTTTAATTGGAAGGTGTTTGAAGTAAAAAAAAACGCAATTCGATTTCCTTATTTACTGTTTTTAGGCGTTTTAACGACAAATTTTCCATTTCTTTTATGTGCACAAACAAAAGAATTTTTGGAAATTCCTTCTGTTAAAGATTCCCCCACACAAATTTTGTGGTATTTGAGGTAAGATTGAATGTTTTAATAAATTGTCTGGACTGGCAGAAATGACATTAATCCTGGCAGGTAAAATAAAATGTAAGCAATTGAAGATAATAATTTATAGGCGTTTCTATAGAAGGCAAACGGAAAAGAACGAGATGGTGGGAAATAATTTAACATGTAAGCAGATATAAGAGCAAAGAAAACAACCTAGCAAACTTTTAGGTAATTAAGGGCCAGCAAACCAATTTTGTACTTGGGTAGTGAACGTAATAATAACACTGTGTCCGAATTTGACACTTTTTCTTGTAACAAGCTGGGTTCCCTACTGGTAAAGCTAAGTTGAGTAATTACATATTCGCGATATAAAATTTGTACGTTAATGCGTACAAATTTAAACAATTGGTATTTTTATTATTTATAGTATTTTTAAACTTTTGGGATAATTTTTAAATTTAAATCAATTCAACTCTGTTGAATAAACATAAAACTACATTACATTCCTATTTTTTTCTCCAAAAATTTATTTTTTCACGAAAAGTTAATACAAAATCCAAGCACGGTGGTTTTAATTGCGAAAATAATTAATTTGCAATTTTTTTTGTCGCTAATTTTTTATTTTTATTTTGCTATTAACTTATCAAATGTGCTTTATTGGCACATCGTTTAATAATTTCTTTATGATTCTTCTGTTTCAAGCATTTCTTCTTATAAGTTCCAGTAAATATCACCTGCGAATCCAATTTTTTACCACTATACCAGTGTTAAAGTCTGGCCGTCACCTGATGGAATCGCACTTCATGTTAGTGACACTGGATTGTTGGTATTCTGATACTAATGCCTCTCGTTGGTTTTCAATATTGAGGCTTTGTATTGTTCTGTTGTGCTTGGTCTTCTAGAATTGGAATATTTTCCGAGTGCGGTAACGGAAGTTGTATATATTTTATTTCTGTACATGAAAAATTTCCTAATTTGTTTCTGTTTTTACCAGAAAAAAAATTTAAGCATGTATAACTATCATATAACCTATAAATTTGGGAATACAAATAAGGAATACCAAAGGGCTTACAATCAGCCTTGCCTTTCTTCCATCTATTTAATAAGAACAAGCATCTAGTACAAACAATATATGGAGCTCACTCAACATTACGAAGAACTGCCGGATTAAAGTGTCGTTGCTATAGTTCAGCAAAATCATCGCCGATTTTCTGCCAAGAGTGTGTAATTGTACGTTTTACGCAAGCATAACAAAAATTATTTAAGCCCACGTGCTGGTCTATTTTGATGCAATTAGTTTCACTGCCGCAAATTTTTTCAACAATAACATGTTTGCAAAAATATACAATAAATTTGCTTTGCTACTCTAGTCATGTTTCATATATAAATTTTATCAAGGTAGATCGAATAAAATCAAAGTAAGCGAATATTGCTGACACAAGTGGTGACTTTGAAAAACTTCTAGCGTGACTAATTTCGGAGTATTCGATTTATTTTCAAATTCGAAGCAAAAAAAAATAAAATGTCAAAAAAAAAAAAAAAATCCAAAAAAAACTTGCGTAAAAAAATCGCGAAAAAATATTTGCTAAAATTTTCTAACTATGATGTGTATATTTAATCAAAATTTCTATATTTAAATAATGGTAAAAATATTTTAAAAATATAGTTTTTAGAGCGTACTAATTTTATACCTCGAATATTGTAAATACGGGCGCTAACTTCAAAAAACGGCTAATGCCATTGAATTCTGCATACTGGAATTAGCTTTACTAGAAAGGTGTCCAGCTTGTTAAAATTTGCGACAGCACAATGTAATTAGAAATATATATCTGTTAAGGAGCAATAATTATAAGAAGCAATAGGGATCAAAACTTAGCACGTATTCCTCATAAGGATCGATCCTTATCGATAAATTGCATTGTATTAGAAGCCTTCTAAGCAAACCACAATTCTATAAGGATCAATACGGATAATAAATTAACACATATTGCCCAGTAAGAAATAATCCTTGTGGAAAAAATACATTGTGTGTTTGATTCCAACTTTCTATACTGCTGAATATTATAAGAATAAAAATACCAAAGTTTTTAGAATACTTAATTACTGACTACTTATATAAAAAGCTAATATCTGATTAATGAAATAATAATTAAATTTTGTTTTAATGGCAAAATAGTAAACAAAAATAAAATACATATATATATATATATATATATATATATATATATATATATATATATATATATATATATATATATATATATATATATATATATATATATATATATATATATATATATATATATATATATATATATATATATATATATATATATATATATATATATATATATATATATATATATATATATATATATATATATCTGTGGCATTATATCATAGCAACTTAAGTCGAGATAAGATTAAAAAACGCTTTAAAAAGAAATTCATTGTTCTCTGTTTACGAACAAATGTAAATAAACCAAAATTACGAAATAATTTCATCAATAATATGAAAAAAAATTTTTTTCAAGCAAATAAAAATTTTGTATATAATAAACTAATTAGATTAGATACTATTTTTTCAACTTCTAAAATTTGACTTAAGTTGTTATGATAAGACACCACACATATATACACATACCCATATCTCATAAGAATAAACAGTCTTAAGGAATAATAATAGGAATCAAAACAAAAATAATAGGAATCAAAAAATCGATCCTTTCAGAAAAATTATATAGTATCAAAGCTTAAAGATCAATAGAGATCAAAATTTAAATCCTGTTGCCGCGTAAGGAATGATCCTTACGCAAAAAAATTATTGCGTGTTTCGATCCGCCAATAATACTACAGAATATTACAAAAATGAAGCAAAGCTAAGCGTAATACTAGAGCTTTTGGAAAAATTAATTGCTGACCAGTTAACTAATTACTGACTAGTAAACTTCGATTTCTAAAAGGGTGTTGTATTTCAACAAGGATACTTTGCTTACCTTGTAACCATAATTAATTGTAGATTTTTCTAAACAATTAAGCGGATGTTGTATATAAGCATTTAAGTAAAGGCTTTGATAAGAAGATTTGTTTAATACTACTTCTTTTAGAAATTCGCAAACATTTGAAACGCCAAAGAATACATTTGTAGCGCAAAAATTACAAATTTTTTATAAGTTGGTATATCCTTGCAACGCTCATTTACAATATGCTGCCTTACAGCTAAAAACTGGATCAGAAAGTTTTTGCCACTAAAAATCGTTGCGATCGTTAATGATCGAAATCATCAAAAAAAGAAGTTGTATATGCTAGAACCTACAGATCATTTTAGCAGGTGACTATAATCACGTTTGGCTAATAAGACAGTAACAGTTTGTTTTAAAAACAAAGTATAAGAAAGTATACAAGATTCTTCCGGCAGTAGTAGGTAGTTACTTTGGCTCACTATTATTCTATTGCAAATTAAAAACTCTCTGAATGGTGATGAAAATATATTCTTATCTTGTGGTCTGCTTTTCAACCAGTGATACCTTTAAATAGACTTTAAATAGATATTTTATGAACGAAGTTACATTTAGGAAAATACAAATTTATACAATGCTGTGAATTTATTTTATTTTTAAAAGGTTTTACTGGCTTATTTCAACCAAGGTTTAATTTTATTTTACACGTTACTAGATCAAGTAACAAGTCACCCTTGGTTATAAAATTTACTAAACGAAAGGCTTTGCCGGCTCTTATATAACAAACACCTTTTATATTTCGTAATGGATTCAGTGACAAACCAATTTTTATTTTTTTGTCTGCTTGGTTTGCATCTAAGCACCGTTAATTTTAAGTTAGTAACTTAGCAAGGCTTACTCTGTACTATACTGAAAGTTTCTATATACTATATTGAAAGTTTCACTTATTCTAAGTGTTGTTAGATGAGACGTATGTAGAGGATTTCCAATTAAAAATTCTTCCTAGCAGCGATCACATTATTTATTTTCCTTAATTGTTGATGCTGTTCATCAATTTTATAGATTTATTGTTTATTTGACAAATATCAATTTGATAAGAAATATAATTACTTTTGTTTTAAACTCCTAGTTTTTTAAGATTCAACATAGACATTTTTGTTTTTCTTGTGTTTATCAAACAGCCACTTAACATATCTTAGACAAATGCTTTCTGGCTATTATCAATTCTTCTAATGAACTTCACCACGACAGCATGTTGTTGTGGCTTTGTGTTCTAGTCAAAAATGTGCAGTAAACAATTTGTGTTCTAATTTTTTTAAGCAATTATTCTGCAAAGCCTGAAATTACAGTTTTTTTTTTTTTTTTTAACTGAAATATTAATATTTTTGTATGTAATTGGAAACAAATTTAGCAGTGAAGAAATGGCACTAACTTGAAATGTAATTCAACAGTTGCAATTCCAAGTATTTTCCGAAAAAAAAAAAAATAAATAATAATAATAATTTACACAATTTCAGTAAAATATGTACATGCCACTTTTTTGAAATAACTAACAGACTATAAACTGTTTGAGACACTTTTTTGTTCGCTGGGATATACAAGGATATAAATGCCAACAAAGATATGTGTTCACAATTTTCTCAAAAAAATAAAAAAATGTGATTGGCAAACATTTTTTTTAAATAAATATTCCTTTACTAATGAAAACAATTCTAAAAAATAAGTTGAACTCAAATGAAACAGCCATTCTGAAAAACATAAGAAGTATACAAATTTTTCTAAAATACCTCAGGTGGCATAAAATATTTTCTTTCATTCATTTATTTATTGAATCTTCAAAATATGAACTAACGATGATAAAAGAAAAAAAAAATCAGTTCTTAGGAAACATTAAACTAATTAAGGAATTGATGCGGCCAAATCAAATGATTATTTTGCCTTCTAAGATTACATCTTTCTTTGAGTTCGTTAATAAAGAAAATCGCATGTCAAGAAAGCCACTTTCTGATGTTATCTTAGACTCTGTTTTACCGTTAATTACCATTCTAAGAAAACTTTAGTGTCCTGTGTAAAACGCTGACTGAACAGATTTAACAAGAACATTTTATAAACAGCAATTAAATTTATACTCAAGATAAAATTTTCTCCAAGATGTTCGGTTTCAAAAGCAAATCGTTAGAAAATTAAGAAAACCCCACAACGTTTTAAATGTATATAATTTTCTCTAATTAATGCTTATGACACTATCTCTGGTTAAAAATGAAAAATGTTTAATTTCCTTAAGCTTCCTGTTTGTCATATTTAAATGCAAAAATCTCTTAATTAAGTTTTTAGTTAATACTGGCAAATAAAACTGTTTGAAAAGAAAATGACAAAGAGATAAAATACAATACAAATTATAGCAAAGCAATATTTAATGTAAGTAAATCTAAAAGAGATTAGACTTTATTTGTTTATTTTTTTCTGCTTTTCTGTCACTTTAATTTAAAATGGAATAAAGCTCACCAGGCTTAAGAGACTAAAATATTACTAATATAAAGAGGAAACAATGACATACAGTACATATTTAAATTCCGGCTTTAAGTTTAAATTTAAAGAAACATATCGAAATTCAAGAAATTGGCTTGTATGTTCATGTATAAGCACTGCCTTTCCCAATGAATAAGAGTTTTAGGTTGAGTGAAAAGGAGTTATAATTCACTATACATTTGCTAATGTATGTTGAAGTTCATAGACTAGTAAATTGAATGATTTAATAAGTAATACTATTAATATGAATATAATAGTAGTACAATTCTAGTAGTATTGGGAGCCCTTGCTGGCAGTGTGACAAAGCAGTAAAATTTTGTTATATTTTTTTTTATTTTTTATTCCAAGTAGACTAAGCAGCCGTACAAAAACAACATATTTATCATCATAGGCTGAAGACCACGTACACAGCAAAACGTTATTTTCATGTTCGCTTAGAAGGGACTGGCAACTCCGGAGATCTTTTCAGCATAAAATTAGGCTACAAGAATGCATAGCTCAATTAAGGAATCTGCTTGAAATCCAGAAAGTGGCTTCCTTTAAAACATTTTTGGGAAGCCTTGATAGTATTGTAGCATGATCACGACATAAATTCATTCATTTACCCATAACATGAATGCATCCTATTAAAGGCATGTACAAGAAATAACTAACAGAATATCAAGTTACTTTTAAATTCATAACCCTCGTCACCTGACACCTTTTCTGTCACTGAACGTTGCCGCGACAGTGCGCCTACCAAGTGCAATCATTTGAAGACACACTTGAGGTGCGAATGATATGGTTTTATGAAAGTACGTATGCATGTGTGCTACACTGTTATAATTTAATCTAAACACTTGAATAGCGCCACACATGCACATTATAAAGTGAAAATTTATGTATGCATAGGTAAAGTCTGATCAGCTTACCTCTAAGCCGTGGGTACCAAATTGGTTTCCCAAACATTAACATTAATAATATGAGTCGTCTAGAACTTCTCATAAGTAGTATATAAGTAGACATAATTTTAGTTTTACGAACAATTATAAGTTTTACTGGAGCAACAATTGGGTTGCTCGTCATTATTAAATTTTAAATTAAATAAACCCTTTTCAATTTAAAATTATTTCAATTGCTTTTAGTACTACTCAATCTGACTATTTCTTGTGGAGAGCGACAAAAGGTTTAAAAACCCCCATTAGAGGTAATCCACCTTTGCGTACTTCAAGTGCAGACTGGACAAGAAGTGATTCTGAAAACGGGATGGTAGGTCAAGAGAAACATTTTATTACAAATGATGTAGCGAATAAAACAGCTGAACTGCCGCCACTACTGCTAATGTTGGACCGCCAACCTTGACACTTAAGTTTTATTGTTTTATTTGTGTATATAATTTTATTAGATATTAAAAAATATGAGTCCCAGCGTCATCATGGCATTGTTGAGACAGACTGACTCATTGGCATACACATATACAAAAAGATAAACATTGGAAAATAAGATAAGGAGTAAGAAAATAAAAATAAAAGTAACACAAGTCCCAGAAAAGGCTCAGGTATTGATTAATTACTGCTAAAAAGCTTGAGTAGTTACCTGGTGTAGCTAAACAAATTGTTGTTTTTATTTTTACGCTTATTTTACGCTTTGAGTATAATCTCGTAGAGTGGAAAGTGCCTATTATGACTCTAATACCTAAATCAGGGAAGCATTCCACTAAAGTAGATCATAAGTCTATTACTCAAATCGGGGAAGCATTCTGCTAAAGTAGATCATAAGGCTATTACCAACAGTTTCAAAACTGTTGATAGCGAAATTGATTCCAATATCGACCGCTGTGGGATGTATCTCTAATCTTTAATTCGGCTTCCGGGCTAAACATAGTATCATAGAACAAACACATCGACTAGTAAATGTCATGATAAAAACTTTCGAAGTGTATTTCAGCTCTATTGATCAAAAGTACCCAAGCTTTGCATAAAGTGTGGTATGACGGTTTAATGCACAAAATAAAATTAAACGTGCCGGCAAACGCTCACAAGCTTCTGGAAAGCCACTTTTGTGGCCAGCAATTTGTTATCAGAGAAGGTGATTTTATAAGCCCAATTCAGTCAATCGAAGTAGGAGTTCCTCAATGTAGCATACTGGCACCTACTTTATATTTCATTTACGCCTCTGACATGCCAACGAGATTCGTAATCCACACTTCAACTTTGGCACATGATACAGCAACATTAATAAAAACCATCAAGCTTTACAAAATTTGCACGAATATATTTCAATATTAGGGAAATGGCTAAAACTTTGGAAAATCAAAGTAAATGAACAAAAATGTACTGATGTTATATTTACATTGCGAAAAAAAAAACATGTTCGCCTATCGAAACAGCTCACCTATTCCGCAACACAATGAAGTCAAACATTTTCGTATACACCCCGACCGTAGGCTAAAGTGGAAGTCTCACGTTGATGTGAAACTCACTCAGGTGGAATTAAAAGCAGCCGATTTAAATTGGCTAATGGACAGAAGTACTATATTGAAGTTGTACTGCAAACTTTTGTTATACAACGCAATTTTGAAGCCTATATGGTGTTATGGGATTAAATTATGGGGAACCGCATCACCAACAAGTATTAAAAAACTCAATGTTCTTGGAACGATTACTGCAGCGATTACAGGTACGTAAAAATTCACGAATTCACAAGAGTCTCTATGTAGGAGATGAATTTTATAAGTACGCGGCGAGGTATATCAGTTGGAACTCGACCCATATGCTCTCGCACATAACGTCTTTGGCTTTGGTGGTCACTCTCAGTTGAGAAGAAATGATACTCTTCATCATCATCAGAGAGTTAAGTAGGTGATTTTAGCGATATAGTTCCCACAAAATAAAATTTTTTGTCTAGCATTGGCCGGACTTAATTACGAGAGCGCATTGACTTTGAAGCTACCTAGTGATAGATGGCAGCACAAACACAATTTTTATTATTATATATTTTTTCGAAATCAAGATCTATCAAACATCAGCTGATAATATTTCACTTAAATTCACCGATTAGCTTATTCATTGTAGTCGTTTGAAGTAAGCAACTTTTGTGTTTCTTGAAAAATGGAAAAAAGTGAATTTGTGCAGTGATTATTTGAAAGCGAAAACGGCAAAAGAGACAAAAGAAAAACGTGGTAAACATTACGATGAGTCTGCTCCGTCAGACTACAGGGTAAAATATTCGATTGCTGAATTTAAACGCGGCCGAACAAGCACTGCAACTACACCATCAACAGGAAGGCTAAAAGAGGTGTTTACTGAAGAAAATCCTAGATATCGCTATGAATGATAGCCGATTCAAGTAACGTGAGATTATTGAAATGGTAAACATAACATATGAACGTGTGTTCAACATTTTGCATGAATATTTGCATATGAAGAAGATATTGGCAAAATGTATGCCGCGTTTGCTCAGTGTTGAACAAAAAAGAGTTCGACAATCCACTTTATAGTGGTGTTTGTACATGATATAGCGTAATCTTGGAGATTTTTGGCGTCGATTTATAACTGGTGAAGAAACGCAGATCCACCACTACACACCTGAAATCAATAATCGATCGAAACAATGAAAGCCACGAAGAAGGCGAACATAGAGAAATCAGTTGGCAAAACTATGCCCACTGTATTTTGAGATGTACACAGAATATTACTCACCGATTATCTTTAAAAAGGATCCCCAATCACAAGATATTATTAACATGCATTATTGCATCAATTGATTGATGCAATCAAGAAAAAAACGAGCACATTTAAAGAAGTGAAAAACACTCTTTCTTTAAGACAAAGTACCGGTTCACATAGGATTAGATATAATGCTAAACTTACGTAAAATATATTTCGATGCTAAAATTACTTCAAATTTGATTGATCATCCATGTTTAGCTCTTAATGATTTTTCCTGGTTACAAACTTGAAAAATTGTTCGCAGGAATAAGATTTATCTCAAACGAAGAAGTGGTTACCGAAACCAACGCATATTTTTAGGGGTTCCCAAAATCGTATTATTCGGATGGTATAAAAACGTTGGAATATCGTCCTACTAAGTATATTGAGCTTAAAGTACACTAGATGGAGAAATAATTTTTGAAAAAAAAAATGTTTCTCTTAGGTTGCTTCAATATGAGTCCATCCTCTGATATATCAGATATTGCTTCAGTATGAAGCATTGCATAATTTAAGGCGTTTTAATGTTGAATATTTTGAATCCAAAACGTGTTCGAATCTCTGCTTTCAAAGTCTTTGATTAACCATTTTCTTAAGGGCTGGATTGTAATCAATAGGAAATGATGTCAAGTATTTCATTATATAAAACATTCCAAGTAGAATTCCAGAACAATATTGTTTTTCTTAAAGGAAAGGAAAAACAAGTTCACTTGTGTTGCTCCCAAACGAAGCCTTTGACTTTGAGCGTTACGTCTTCAAGACAATGTACCAATTCACACAGCATTAGATACGATGCTAAAATTACGTGAGATACACTTGGATTTGGTTGATCATCCACCTTATAGCCCAGATTTAGCTCTAAGTGACTTTTCCTGATTGCAAATTTGAAAAAATGGCTCGCAGGAACAAGATTCATCTCAAACCAAAACTGATTACCGAAACTAACACGTATTTTTAGGGGTTCCCAAAATCTTATTATTCGGATGGTATAAAAACGTTGGAATATCGTCCTACAAAGTGTATTGGACTAAAAGAAGACTATGTTGAGAAATAAATGGTTTTTGAAAAAAAAATATTTTTTTCTTACTTAGGTAGCTTCAATATTAATCCGCCCTCGTATATTTGCGACTGGGGATAGAGCCAGATTCTGAAAATGAAAATTTGTTTGTTAACCTTTTTAAGAATAATTTTACCTTTAGCGGCTCAAATATTTGTTATAAGACCTGCAGGGTCTCTAAGATTTGATTCCCTGGACGTCGAAAATGCTTTTGTTACTTAAAACATTAGAAAAGCGCCAGTAATAAAATGCTTGTGGAGCTAACTCCTGTAGGCAAAAAAATCTTCCTATTTATTTTTAACGCTATTTTGCGCCTAGAGTGTTATACTATAGAGAATAAAAGGTGTCTATGATTACTGTGATCCTTAAACCAAGGAAGAACCATACCAAAGTCATATAGAACAATTAGCTTACTGCCTACAATTTCCAAATTGTTCTAAAAATTGCAACCGACGAAATTAACTCCAATACTGAATGATATTGATTATATCCCAGATCACTGATTCGACCAAAGTAATGTTTTTTCCCCACTTAGGTAGCTTCAATATCAATCCGCCCTTATATTTGTTTTTAGTATTAAAATGGCAAAACTTATTGTAAGTTCACATCTTGGAGCTTCAATAATTAAATAAATGCTTTGAAAAAATGTCAAATTACTTTGGGCAAAAAACTGTGATATTAAGGTTAGTCTCGCAATTTACATCGTGCATTATGCTTGGACCACCCAATATTTACATACGAGTAAAAGTTAAAAAAGAGCAGAGCGAATTGCGAAGCCAAATATTCCGTCAATCACCATAGAGTTAATTCCACCAAAAGAACAAATGTGTAGAACTTAATTTTTCCTCCAAAAAAGAACCTTTAACAAAATCAATATTAACTAGAATTTACTTAAGCAAAACATTTCCAATCAACATAGAATATTCGTTCGCTGCACAAGAAACGAAATAAAAATACATTTTGATTAAAACTTAATAGCAAAACCACATGTCAGAGTTATAACAATTTCTTAATCTTTTTCTTTTTTTCACTATAACTTTCAAAGCTGTTACACTTTGCTTTATTAGTCACTTGACTCGCTTCAGTAGTATAGACAAAAAAAGAAACGAAAGAGAAAAATGTAAAAATATCCAATTTATTGTGTGGCATAAAGTTCGTAACCTCCCTGTGGAGGAACAGAAAGCTTGACACGTTTTCCATTAGCTAAGAAAGCGAATGATATCAATATATTATAAATAATTGACTAATGTAAATAAAAATGGTAAAGTATTGTTGTTACGGTACTTGGCTTTCTTAATTTATGCTCCACTATAGTACAGACAAATCTGAAAAAATAGCACGATTTGTACTCCTTCCTTTCCTGGCAACACTTCTAGATTACTAGTAAATTGATTTTTGAACAAATAGTTTATATTTTCAGTTCAATTTAAAAGCTTTTTATAATACACAATTTTCAACTTATTAAGAATGTGCCAGTTGTAAAGCTTAAAAACAAAACATTACTGCAAAATCCTGTGGGAGTAAATGTGCTTCTAATTTTTAGATAATGGAAACAACAAAATGACAAATCAATTTGCAGTTTTCCGGAAATTTTGTGGTCACCTGTTAAATTATTCATGTTTTAGCAGTTGGTGCATTAAATGAAAAATTTATTTGATAATGACAATGAATATTTTATGCAATCATTAATTTCATTTAAATACTTTCCGCAAAAATGAAAATATTCCAACAAATGGGAATTGAATTCTCACATTTATTTCAATGCAAAAAAAAAAAAATGTGTGCGGTGACATTAAAGCCAAATCAGTTTTAATATTTTGAATAAAGAGTATGATAAACAAGTGAGAGTGTAGTATATTCGGCTGGGTCGAATCTAAAATACTATTCATGATAGTGAACTAAATATGCCCGGCTCTATAAGCACCGATATCGGAAATTTTTATTTTCTGTATTTTAGTAATTTTTTGTTTTTTTTTGCAAAAATTGAATAATACTATATCTCGAATATATGTATATGGACCGATATTGGAAAATTTCATTTTCTGTGTTTGGTAACCTCCTTATATTTCCAGAACTGCTTTTAAGCAAAAAACATTGTTCAAGTTCGCTTACGAGACAAATTCATGAAAAAATCGGTTTAGGCTATATCTCGGGTATCGGAAACTTTCATTTTCTCTATTTATATAACCTTCTTTTATTATCGGAATTACTTTCAAGCAAAAAAAATTGTTTCATGAAAAAATCGGCTTAGACTATATACGAGTACCTCGGGTATATATAGACCGATGTTGGAAATTCTTATTTTCTGTATTTAGTAACCTCCTTATATTTTCCTAACTGCCTTTACGCAAAAACCGTTGTTTTCATTTTCATGGAAAAATCGGTTTATGTTATATCTTGGGTATATATGCACCGATATCGGAAATTTTCAATTTTTGTATTTATATTACCTTCTTTTATTACCAGAACTGTTTTTGAGCAAAAAGAATTGTTTCATGAAAAAGTCGGTTCAGACTATATACCTCAGGATATATAGACCGATATCGGAAACTTTCATTTTCTGTATTTAGTAACCTCTTTTTATAATCGGAACTGCCTTTTAGCAAAAAACGTTGCTTAAATTCGCTTACGTGACATTTTCATTAAAAAACTGATTTTGGCTATATCTCGGGTTATGGACCGATATCTGGGAATTTTTTTTTTTGCCTTTTATTCGCCATGCCAAATAATTGTGTTTTGAAGCAGGACAAAAGATTTTTTTTTAATTTTCATACAAAATTGCGGACATCCCTTTTCTATCAATGCTGCTTTTGAATATGATTGGTCTCATGTAGAAAGGCCCTAACAAACATAATTGCAATACATCTAAAAATAACTTTTTTTTGTTCAATTGCTTGTAATAGCGATATGTATGAAAATATTTATATAAATCTTCGTGACACTCTGAAACGTAGTAGAATCCCTAAAAAAGCTCAATTCTGGGAAAATACGAGTTAGGGTCTTTCTGTATGATACCAACGATATGTATACTTTATAGGGTCGGAAATGAAAATTGTAGAAATTACAAACAGAATCACAAACTTATATCTATACCCTCACCATTTTTGTGAAGGGTATAACAAGCATTCATTAGTTATAAATATATGAATATAGATAAACATGCACACAATCATACAAACAAACAATCGTGTATTAAAATAAATCCTAACAATATTTATTTGTCTAGCTTTAAGTGCAGTCATTTTATTTTTTGGTTATTTATGGAGAGCGGGTGGCAAACGTATTTAAATTAAGCCAAAAACAAATCACCCAGAAAGCTGACAATTAAGAACTAATAACTCTTATTTGACATATTTGAAACACGAATTCATTGGACAGCATTTGAAATGGAAATAAATCTAAAAATGGACAATTGCAGATTTCGCTAAAACGTTAAGGGTTTCATTTGCTAGCAGTATCCAGCTACGAGTTTATAATAAAATATTAAATTGTGCAAATTTATTTGCACAATTTTAGATTTGACAAGTTTTTTGAATTCGAATGTTATCAACAAGTATGTAAATGTCTATCAGAGAACTTACAAATCATGATCTTTCTTAATTTGATTCAGCAAAAAAAAGTTTGTCCATTTTAATGGATAACGAAAAATACGAGTACAAGGTGCAGATGAAAGCTGCTAAAAAAATCCAGTAACTTATTTTCTGTGTAACTAACCTGTTCCATTCTTATTGTATTTTATAGATTGATCTTTAAGTTTAACTTAAATGGAGAATAAGGACAATGAAACAAGAATTTGGATAGTGCAACGCTTTCATATATTAGAGTCCGTTGTTTCCGTCCAAAGATAATATAGGCGCACGTATCGCGGCATCCGTCCTAGCAGAGGGACTACAATGAGGCTCGTGAAGAATTTTGCCCAGCGTAGCACAATCGCAAGAAGCCATTTTCCTCGAGATCCCTTAAATTGGACACAGCAAATCGCTGCTATAGCTGCTGTCATAAAATCCAACCCTAGAGTGGGGACTAGGAGCGTATCCATATGACTGTTCTTGGTATTGCAGATACGGATAGAAATGATGAGTTTTCCCAATATCAGAATGGAAGATATATTATCAGCAATGAAGCTGATAATATATCTTGCCCTTCTGTCGACAATGGACAATGAGTTCATTTATTATAAGCAAAAGTAAAGCAGGGCGCAGAACGAATAGGATCTATCGTTTCTTCAGAATATGTACAAGACATTTTTTTTGAAAGAAAACTACTCTACTCAAAAATTCCGAAATTTTTAATAGAATAATCATAAAAGTGTTTCCAAATACTGTCCAAATTATAGTAATTACGTTTGGTTGAGCGAAAGAGCTTTTTAGTATTACTTTATTATTATTAGTGGATGGGATATGGCCCTCATCGGCCATTAGCACTGCGACCAATACTGATCTATTGTGCGTCCTCTTGCCCCATTATGGGTTGAGTATGTCAAGAAAACGGACAAGCTCCTTCATAGGGAGTGATATTGAGTCACATTCACTTAACATATAAGCCTGTAGTAGCCTATATCTTCTGTGTCCCAGTACTCCACAGTGGGTGATTAAGTGCTCCATTGAGTCCTCTTCCTCACCGCAGAATCTACAAACGTCTGTGTTGGATATTCCCATCCTGTGCAGGTGCTTGTAGTAGTTATAATGACCTGTAAGTGCACCTGTCAATGTTCTGAGACTTTTTCTGTCCAGTTTTAGAGCACGTTCGGCCCTCTTTTTATCAAAGTTTAGAAATTTCTTGGAGTGTTCAAGACCAGCTGTCTCGTTCCACTGTTGTTCAACGATGTGCATCGTCCATTTTTTTACCTCCTCATTCAGGAGACCCTTGTTAAAGCCAAAAGTTGGAGTGGGTCCAATAAAAGTCCCCTCTGCTCCTTTCTTGGCATACATGTCATTACAGTACTAACTTGGACTTGAAGATACAACTGCTCAGGGCCTTCAGCACTGATTGGCTATCAGAGAATACTCTCCTATCGGAGAGTATTTTAGTAGCAAATTATATGATTGTCGATGAAATAAACTCAAAAATCTAAAACCTGATGGCGAATTGCATTCGTGTAAGGCAATAAATTACAGACTCTGCAGATATTGTTAACCGTTCGATAAAGAACCTGGGCTCATTTTACTTATCGTAAATACCACATAATGACTTATAGCACAAGTTAGGATCGGTAGTTGCCATGTTACATAACCTGAATCAGCCAACACTCACTATGTGATGATTCAAGATTGTTTGTTAAAATGCTGGTGGTAAACACTATTAAAGCAAACACAATAATAAGAAAATTGAAAGGAGAATAAATGCTTATTCTTGGAATAACTATAGTAGCAATTGATTTACCACTATGGCAATTAATAAATTTCAAGGGCAATTGTTAAACGTGGTTAGAATCTGTAAGTTTTTCCACAACCAGTTCATAGAAAACTAAAAATGCTGTTTACTAGCTAGCTTTAAATGAGATATATTTTATCGTTCTTTTCTAAATCAAAACCTTTTATATTTGTGTAGTTTTCAGCAATTTTATATATCCATTAGCAAATATTCTCCGAGCGAGGCCGGCGAGGTCAGCTAATAATAAATATCTATGGAAAGACATTTTCAGTTTTACGCACTTTGTGGCCTTCACAACATTGCACGCCATTTAAAATAAGGCTATTACTAAAGCTACGTACACACGGTTATCAGATCTTTCAATATTGCCAGTAAAATTGTCTGAAAACGTATTACAATCGTGTGAACTGCCAATTCTTAACTTACAACGTTGTCAATCAATTGTAAGAGTACAATTTTGTTAGACATCTGACTATCGTGAGAAAACTCTTCGTCAGCATTGCCAGATAATTGGTTGGTATTGTAAGCTCAGTTTTAATTGTTAGATGTATAAAATAAATCCACCTGACAATGGCATCATTGTCAGAAAAAAGTTTGATGGGCAACACTGCCAAACACATGGCTGTTGATATACATAGGTGGCAATGCATAGCTTAAGTGAAATTTTTTCAAACTACGATGTCAGACGCAAAACAAGACTTAACGTGGCAATAATGATGCATGTTTTTAAGCTTAAAACACACAGCAGCTGTTGACATATAAGCCCTTAATCATAGAGAATATATGGAGTCGACTTCGTAGTCGAACGTTGATACTTTTGTACAAACTAATAACCACTCGTCAACCAAATTACCTATTGAGATGTCTCAGTTTCTGTCGTTCTGCAAGAACAAAAACCATTTTACTAATAAGACATACTAGGAATACATTTATTTCAAATTAGCAATTCTTCGCAATACGTCTGTGGAATGTTATACCCCCCAATATTAAGGAAACCTGCAACACACTACTTTAAAAAAAGAAACTATTACAATATTTTTCGTAAATTTCGATAAACAATCAATTTAAATATATAATGTTGACAAAACAGTAATATTCTTGTAAAGCTTTTAACTTTATTTATATTTTTAATCAACAATTTATATTTTTTAACAATTCTGTTATTTTATATTATTCTTTTCTCATTTAAATTATAAATTTAAATTCTAAATATATACAGGCAATGCCAGTACTTCTATTATTTTAAAACTCAAGTTTTTGTTATAGAAGATGCACCAAATAAATCAAAAATAAAAAACAAATAGGAAAACAACTAAAGAACAAACAAAAAATAATAATAAATATTATTTGCAATATCAGACTGCAAATAAAATTAATATTTTCTTACAAAAAATTCCTATTTTGCCATAGACAACACGAATAGACATCAAAAACTAATGTTAATTAAAATAGAAAAAAGTTTGCCTTTGTTGACAGGAATGAACTATTTCATATACAATGAGTTCTTACTTTTTGTACCTCAATCTCTATCTAAATTTTGAGTGTTGATTGGAAAAGACAAGCGCACGAGTTGACAAGATTGATTAAATCTATGATAAAAATAAGCAACTGTTCAACCTGCATGTTGTTCGATTGCCTTATAATGAACAACGTATATTATTTGATTAATTCATTCGTTCGTTCATTAACCCATTATACCCCAGCATCCTATTTATAGGACAGTACAAAATCAGGTATTTTTTGTTCTGTATATAACATGTTTTTTTTTTTCAAAATAGTATTTTTATCGTTATGTGGAATCCCAGCATCTATATAGTTTACAAACTATATAGTTTGTACCTCTAAAAAGTTTTTTTTAATTCTTACATTTAATCTCAAAACGCCAGTTTTATAACGAAATGATTGGCAAATATTATGGGCATCATGGTCTAAAGCAATTTATATGGGGAAGGCCTATTAGATTTGGCTATAAATTGTGGCCTCTTGTGGCGTTAGTGGGTGGTGCTATAATTTTGACCTGTATACTGGAAAATCAATTGCAAAAAGCGATCGTAAAGGTTTGGTCGTAGGACCCAGGGTAGTACTTGATATGTTTTCAAAGATGTAAGACATAACAAACAAGTTCATTTTATGAAAAAAAAGAGAGAAACAGCGAAGATGTCAAGGAAAAACCTGTTCATCCATACCTCTTTCATTTTGCGTCAAAGGTGATGTGACACTCTGCGAGAAATGCTTCATTCCTTACCACAAAAAAGAATCTGCGTCTTAATTTGACCTATAGTACGGTTGATATGTGTAAGTACTCGTGTCTTATATTTAGGACAGGTTATTTTCATAAAAAATTAATAAATTTTTGCATTATTTTGCTTGAATTAAAAACGTTTCACTAAAAAAAAAATTGTAATTTTTAAAAGTTGGGCGTAAATAGATTAAACTAGATTATTTTTATGAATTAGCGGATGTGTAAACCAACAAAGAGGCATATGCTCGGTTGCTTAAAATGAACAAAAAAAGAGACTGTGTGGCCAAGCTTAATCATTTGCAAATAAAGAACAATTTTTTTGTGCCTTGCTTATTGGTGAACGATTTTTTAATCAGCAAGCGGTGCTGTCATGATTAAAAAATTATTACATTTTCAAATGTGCAAAAATATAGGGTGTTTTTTTAAGCCCGATAGAACTTGAAATTGTAAAAAATAACACAAAAAATTAAATTGTAATCAAAATTTTTTTTTATTCGAAAGACCAATACGTGACATTAACATTTGAAAATGATTTCGGGCATATGGGCACCGCGGCTGTTCTTGACGAAGCGCATTCTGGACGTCCAATTTTGGGCCACTTTTTCGAGCACTGCTGGCCTTATGTCACGAACAACACGAACAATGCTGGCCTCCAAGGCGTCAATTGTTGCTGGTTTATCAGCATAAACCAGTGACTTCACGTAGCCCCACAGGAAATAATCGAGAGGTGTCAAATCGCACGACCTTGGAGGCCAATTGACAGGTCCATTTCTCGAAATCAACTTATCGCCAAATTTTGATTTCAGTAAGTCGATGGTTGCGTTCGCCGTATGGCACGTAGCGCCATCCTGTTGAAACCACATCTCCTCCGGATCAATGTCATCCATATTTTCAAACAAAAAATCATTGATCATGGTGCGGTAACGATCTCCGGCGAGCTCCGGCCTCATTTTTGAAGAAATAAGGTCCGATGATGCCACCAGCATGAAAACCGCACCAAACAGTGCATTTTTCTGGATGTAATGGAGTCTGTAGGGTCTCTTGTGGATTGGTCTCACTCCATATGCGGCAATTTTGCTTATTAACAAACCCGTTAAGCCAAAAATGCGCCTCATCGCTGAACACAATTTTGCGATAAAACAACGGGACTGATTTTCAAAGTAAATTTGGATAATTTCGTAGCGTTGTTCAAGCGTGAGTCTATTCATGATGATTTGTCAGAGTATACTGAAACAAATAAAAAAAATGTTTCATCGAAATTTAATTTTTTGTGTTACTTTTTACAATTTAAAGTTCTATCTAGCTTAAAAAAACACCCTATATTACCAAAATTAATATGAATTATAGTTATTTGACAAACATATGAATTTAATCTAATTTGTATTATAATACAAGAAAAGAGAATATAAATATTTATTGCAAACTAAAAACGTAAATTTCAAAAGTTTAAAACTACGACATGATGTTGATTATCATTTCTGTCTTTTCGGGGATATAAATTATGTTTCGGAATATTTTTTTACTATTCAATGCTCCCTTAAATATGATTATATTTCTTTAAAAACTCTCCTGTTTCCGTTTTCTTAAGTAGTGTTTCGTCTTTCATCCTTTTTGTTTTTTGAAACAAAATAACAGCGGAATTACTTATTCCGCAGGAAACAGTAGTTTATGTTTCGTCCATCTTATGAGCACGTGATTTGTTTCACTATATTTTTTTATATTCATTATTAATACCTTTTAAATATGAATCATCACCTTGTAGTGTGAGAGGTTTTGGATTAATTTTTGTTAGTCTAATCAGTGTTGAGGGTATACACACTGGCCACTCATCAGTTTTAACCAATTTATTTTCAACACATTAATGTGATAACATTTGTCTTGATCTTTCCACATTATTATTTATAGGTGCAAGTCAAACTTCCACATATATTACTACCTCTTTCTTATTCCTCATAATCTATTTTCTTAGTCTCTTAGTTCCAGCACAATGCACTGCATGTGTAGTGCGCATCATCTGAGTACTGGTCCAAGGTAAAAAAAGATGGTTGAGGTAATTTATAATACATATTCATTAAATATTTTAATAGTGGTATATTTTTATAGTGGTATAAGGAGGTCTGCCAGGAAGGTATAATACTCGCACTAATTCCATCGTCACCCGGCTGCATATGATGTGGTTCCATCTTATTCATACAACATGTTAATCAATTCCAAAGCATTCAATTCCAAAGTATGTGGCATTAGAAATTTTTCACAGTTACTGTAACGCCATTTTCATTTTCAAAGCAATACGATCCAATGATTCCTTCTGACTAAATTGATGGAATGAAAAGTGACTGATGAATAACTTGTGGGGTTTACTTTGCGCAGAACCGACTATTCTGTTTATTCACATACCCATTCAAATTAAAATATGCCTCGTCACTCATTATGATTTTCTTATGAAAATCGATAATTGATTGTGATAAAATGTTTTAACGATTAAAACAAGTTGGTTTATCGAATACTTTTGCATAATAAATTAAATTTGCACGTGTCCATCGAACATTATTCCATAATTATCAATATCTTTTAGGAAAATCCTTTTGAATTTTTTTGAGTAATTAATTTATTTTTTAAGCCAGTTTTTTTTATTAATTTAATAAAATTGTATAGTTTCTGAATTATTCTTATTTGAATTATCTAATATCCATACATCTAAATACTACTTGCTTGTACATATACGTAAAAAATTCACGAATTCATAGAGATCTGAGTGTTCCGCTTGGAAAAGAGAAATTTTCTAAGTACGCGACAAGGTATGTCAGTAAACTGGAACTTCATCCAAACCCTCTTGCGCGCAATATACTTAATTTTGGCAGCCACACTCGGCTTAAAAGAAGGCATACCGCTGCCACCATCAGATTGCTTAATAGGCGATTTTACTGAAATAGCTACCGCATAATAAAACTTTTTGTCTAGCATTGGCCGGACTTAAATAAAAATCACATTTTTTTTAATTTTAAATCACATTTTTTTTAAACTTTAAATTTAGTATTAAGACTTGAATACTTATTGTTAGCTCATTTTGAAGATTTAATAAATAAAGAAATGCTTTAAAAAAATAAATCAAATCAATTAATTAATTTGTTACATATCTACTTCACGACTGTCAAATATGAACTGTCAAGACTAATGTTTACGAAAATGGAAGCAAAAATAATTAGTATACCTTCCCGGCAAACAGCCGTATAAAAGAAAATATATAACGACATCAAAAACCCAAGTGCAGTTTGGTGCTTTTTGTAAATTTAAATAGAACACAGTATGCATTAAGTACACAGTATGACCAAAATGTTTTTTTCTGCATTAAACAAAATGAAGTAGGTAAGATGAGAATTTGGGAAAAACTAAAGATTTGTTTGATTGAATATGACAGTGTAAAATTCCATATCTTGCTTAAGTTGATTTAGGCCGTTTATGCTTGTCAACACAGATATAAGAAGCTGTGTAACAGCTCAACTGTAATATTCTTCTATAGTCATATAAAATTAATGTCATAAAACCTCAAAAATTAGTTAAAGAAAAAAGTTTAGAACACGTTGCCTACTTTTAGGAGGAAACTATAAAATTTATGTGTGTGCATTAATTTTTGCTAATAAAATTTGAGTACGAGTACTTACGAGGAAAATAAATTACGTTAACTTGATTGTAGTTTTGAGATTTATGTTTTTAATTACATTTTTTTTTGGCAACAGTTCTTTGAACTTGAGATTTTTTGGTGTTTAAATAAAATAACAAAAAAAAAATTATTATTTTTCTGGTGGGATATTTGGTGTTCCTTTGGAAAACTTTTTTTTCTGTTATATAAGTTTTTTAATTTTGAAGAATTGACAAACAAAATTTCCGAAGAAGTTTTTCAAAGGAAAATTAAATATATAAAAATACATAGAAATAGTTTTACAAAAGGCAATATATTTAGACATTACTCACTTTTAAAAGCATTAGAAATATAAAACTTTTTCTTTTATTTATAGAATTATTTTAAATTCATGGGAAAAACTTTCTAAGCCTCTGGCTGCATGGAATTTTTATCGAGGCCTCATATGAAACAATATAGGGTTCGTGCGTTTCTTTGTCCAAAAGGGAATAGAAAGGTGAGTGATGTGTATGGTGGAAAAAAGGGATTGAGAGCCTCGATGGCTTACAGTTGTACTACCAGATATCATTTAAAGATCTAGAACAGTGTTTCAGCACTGCTTTGTTTATGTTTTACTATTGTGATCACAACAAAACGTACAATCACACATCTATGTGTACAAAAACGTAGTTATATAAATAAAAAGTGGCCCGTGAAAGTAAAACCCCAGTTTGAAATTACGTTGAAAAAAATGCAAAGTTTTCCAAATTCAAAACACATATTGGCATTCTGGTCACGTACGGTAATAACTTGAAATAAAAACAAAAGTAGCTAACAGAAAACTATCAGATGTAGAAAGAAAAGTAACGGCTATATATTGATAGATGATGAAATAAACTTATATGAGCTGCTATGAGTATCACATATAATATAAAAGAGCGCCGACATTTGCTTAAAACATTTTCTAAACTGATTAAATATTAATCAGTTTTTCATTTGAAATTCGTAGTTCATTGCAACAAAAGATTATTTAGAAGTTTCCTGCATAGACTTTACATATACTTCAATTTACGCTGCCAGTAAGCTGGCTTAATTAAACAGAACTCTTGTGTTTCCATAAAACAAAATAGTGGTTGGGAATTAATACAAAAAACAAGTAAAGGGTGTTTTTTTAAGCCCGATAGAACTTGAAATTGTAAAAAATAACACAAAAAATTAAATTAAATTGTAATCAAAATTTTTTTTTATTCGAAAGATCAATACGTGACATTAACATTTGAAAATGATTTCGGGCATATGGGCACCGCGGCTGTTCTTGACGAAGCGCATTCTGGACGTCCAATTTTGGGCCACTTTTTCGAGCACTGCTGGCCTTATGTCACGAACAACACGAACAATGCTGGCCTCCAAGGCGTCAATTGTTGCTGGTTTATCAGCATAAACCAGTGACTTCACGTAGCCCCACAGGAAATAATCGAGAGGTGTCAAATCGCACGACCTTGGAGGCCAATTGACAGGTCCATTTCTCGAAATCAACTTATCGCCAAATTTTGATTTCAGTAAGTCGATGGTTGCGTTCGCCGTATGGCACGTAGCGCCATCCTGCTGAAACCACATCTCCTCCGGATCAATGTCATCCATATTTTCAAACAAAAAATCATTGATCATGGTGCGGTAACGATCTCCATTGACCGTAACGCGAGCTCCGGCCTCATTTTTGAAGAAATAAGGTCCGATGATGCCACCAGCATGAAAACCGCACCAAACAGTGCATTTTTCTGGATGTAATGGAGTCTGTAGGGTCTCTTGTGGATTGGTCTCACTCCATATGCGGCAATTATGCTTATTAACAAACCCGTTAAGCCAAAAATGCGCCTCATCGCTGAACACAATTTTGCGATAAAACAACGGGAAATCGACGACTGATTTTCAAAGTAAATTTGGATAATTTCGTAGCGTTGTTTAAGCGTGAGTCTATTCATGATGATTTGTCAGAGTATACTGAAACAAATAAAAAAAATGTTTCATCAAAATTTAATTTTTTGTGTTACTTTTTACAATTTAAAGTTCTATCTAGCTTAAAAAAACACCCTATATAATGAAATGGATTTAAAATCGCCATATAGGAAAAATCATTCTAGGATGTCAAAACTGTTAAAGTTTTGTGCTTGAGATTCAGCAAGTTAAAAGAATTGCTGAAATAAGATACCAAACGATTCATTAGTAATCCAGACGTTAAATTGTTTTCAAAAGTTATGTATTTTTAATTTTACCATTATTAACTATGCTCCTACATTCTTGTGTTTCATAGCTGACTATGTGGACATGTCATACGTGCTAACATAAGCATCAGTACAGATTGTGAAAATTGATTTACATCAGCACCTGCCTTGATGGCCCACTCTGATGATGGGCCATCATTAGGATCGTCAGCCCGTAAACAATTCACCTGTCTAACCATCACTTCTACAGTACAGGTATCTGTTGGACGACAATAGCACCTCAAGTGTTATTAGCCCTCAAAAACTGGTATGACACCACAGTTACCAGGGAAACTAATTCCATTTTTAAACCACAGCCAAAATAGCTTAGCGAAGTTAGGCACCTTAACCATGATCAGCACCGAGACGGTCTTCTAGTAAAAACTCCAGCAGGCTTTGCTGGTTCCTGTTTAGCCAATTGACCCTTGATGAAGGTTTGAGAAGTCCAACACAACATAAGTCATGAGGCTTCCTAGAGTGTTATTTGCTACACTAAATGAGGAACTCTTACCTTTCTATGCCCCACAAGGTAGAGTGAGTTATTAAGCATACACCTAAGTAAAACTAGCTCCCCTGGGGGATTTCATAGGTACGCTTGGAAATATTATTAAAATATTTTTCGCTTTAATCCTCCTTATGTTCTCCAAAGTAGTGGAATACAGAGTTCAATGATTTATAGCCAGCTTACTAATATCGAAAGAAATTGTATACGAAAGAAAACAATTTACTCACATTCGCATCAATTTGATAAACAGGTGTTCTGTAGAACACCAGACAATTATGTTAACATTTTTCAGAACGCCTTGCGGTTTCAGATCACAAGTTTTTTAGAATATGGCTTATTCAAAAAAAAAAAAAAAAAAAAAAAAAAAAAAAAAAAAAAAAAAAAAGGCGCTTCCAACTGCATTTACAATTTATCGAGACGATGATTAACGCTCTTTTTTCAAAAGATATTCTGTAAAAAAAAAGAACGGTTTTTGAATTTTTTGTTCGGTGTTGTTTGTAACCTCAAAGTCTATTTTGGGGTTACTCGATGATGGGCGAAGAAGCCCATCGGTGACAGTAGGGTATCCAACTCTATTGGCTCACTGGAGCATCAACGCAGTGTGGGGTGCGTTTCTCTGTTCTATCGTTACTACAATGGATTTTGCTCTGACAAGATTAGTGATCTCGTTCCCGAAACGCGCACATTTTTACGTAGCACGCGTTCATCGTCCAGAGCTCATTCATTTGTGGTGGATTGCCCGGGGAGTCGTACTACACAGTACAGAGAGAATTCGACTTTTAGGCGGCATATATTTCCGAAAAAAATCCACCAAAAAGTCGTCGATTATTAATCTGTTTTTTTTTTTTAATCTGGGACCAGTACTCAGGGGATGGCCCCTACATATGCAGCGCATTGTACTCGAGCTGGGAAAATAGGTAATGATGAGGAGTATGTTATGTATTACCCATTTTAATCAATGAACTTTTGCAATTTTCCCAACAGCATCATAATCCTACGTTCATAAAACAAACTTAAAAATTCAACTGAATCCATGTTGAGTGAAATCCGCAATTACTTAGTTGCAAACTTAATATATTTGTATATCACTCGTAATATATTTTTTAAAAAGTTTAAGAAGTAGCATATACTTATATAATTTGTATTTGAGTTTGTAAAAACAGCTCGTTTGCAGATATCAAAAGAATACTTTTATTCGCATTCTAGGAGAACGATATGCCAAAATTCAATTCATATACAGAAGTGCATACAAACGAATAATAGTGAGTTAGAGGAACCCAATGATGCGAATGTAAGCGACTAGCTTTTTTCGCATACATATTCTTTCGATATTGGCGAACTGACTGAAACTCTATTCGACATAAATTTTACTAAAATTGGAATTGGAGTTATTGTACTAAGACTTATTTCAAAAGCAATGCCTTTTCGTAAAAGGTTCAGTTTGCAGATAAACACAACTGACAGCTGTAAAATTTTAGAGTTGTTATTTGCATAACAAAATTACACTAAATCTTAAAAGACACCCTTATAAGCCTTCCTTCAAGTAGTCTTTTTTTACCAAATCTAAAGTGGAAAAGGTAATTCCTTTCAGCTGTTATATTTTCACACTTTAGGTCGTCTGCCAACTTCAATAAAACTCGTTATCTGTAATTTTTTTATATTTTTCTATATAAAATTTTTGGTTTTTTTCAGAGATTGCTCTTCTAGTTATTCCAATATATTTATGACTTTATATCCAGACGAAACCAGATTTCAGCAATAACCAAATTTTAAAACCGTATTGATAAAAGGAACATCATTCACCAAAATTATCTGATAAAGCAATAAGACAATGAGCAATAAAATTTTAAACTATTCCACACTTTTTTTTCATAATTTCCATCAGGAGATTCAATCGAACTTTTGGAATGAAGTCTTATAATAAATAATATTCAGTATGAACCAAAACGTTTCTTTATAGAATTTTGGTTTCCATCAAAATTTATTAAATACGTTTTTATACCTCTTGTGTTTTAGATAGCATACTTTAAGGAGCAAAGAATGAAATATTTATATATTAGTTAATATTTTATAAAAAGCTTATAAAACTTGTTAAAAATTGTATATATACATTTATAATAAAAACTAATTTGATTTTCAGTTTAATTGCAGTTTGCAATAATTTTTTTCAGCACCATTAATTACACAAAAATAAAATTTAGTGTTATAAATCTTTTTTTTTTTTTTTTAATATTACGCAGAACTGCATAGGACAATAACTGCTTCCTTGAAAGCTGCTTTCTCGGCTTAAACAAAATATAAAAAGGTTTTAAAACGTTTTGGTGCTTTCGCCAGTTACATTTATTACTTTTGCACCATTTTAGGGATGTTAAAGCATACTTTTAGGATGAGTTTATTATATTTGAACTATTATTATATTACAAAGTACACATATTTTATTTTTACTATTTTCTTTAAATACATTTTTTACTTTTAAATGTTTTTTTTTAAGTATTTATCTTTTTTATTTATTATATATATATTTTTTGTTTTTTTTATTTAATTTTTTTTTTGACTTAAAGAAGCTTCGCACTAAATTCGTTTATTATAATTAGGCAAGTTTTCAGAAACGCTGTGTAAAAATTCAAAATCACATATTAAAATTTTTTTATGAACCATTAAACTTTTAGCTGCTTAACGATTTAAATAATTTTTAATGTAACAGACTTTTATATATATATTTTTTTTATTTTTGCTAACAATTTTAAAAATTTCTTTTACAGTACTAGCACCACAATAATGAACAAATTATACATTATCTTCCTTATTTATAAAATTTTTTTCATGTTTATTAAGCTGTTATTGCACTGATTTCTATATAAAGTTTATATAATATAATAAAACATGAAAAAATTGTTATAAATAAGGCAGTAAAAATATATTTTTCATTAGTATTTTTTTAATTTTATGTAGTTCATTTATATGATTTATACTTTTTATTAAATATATTTTTTATAATTCAAGTGGAAGATTTACTATTTAGCCGACAATTTTGTTAACAATTATTCAGATTTATGAACGTCCTTATCTAAGAAACACCGGCTGAAAACTGAATCCTTTTGGCTGGCAGTGATAAAGAATACATAATCAAAAACGATTTTGCCTCCACAAACAACAACTGGTCGAAACAACAGCTGTTTTAATTCAATGTTAAGTTTGCCAGCGGGGAAAATGTGTTCTACAAATGTAATAATGTTAAGCTAAACTAAAGAATGTATAACAGTTTAAAGCCAAAATTATTGGCAGGCGCCTGTTAAGGTAACAGATTTATAAACGTTTGCCGATAAACACTTGTTGAAGTTTGGGCAGAAATTGTGTGCAACATATGAAAGTTTACTTTGTCATCAAAGAGATTGTATAACACTTTCATGCAGGGGAAAATAAGTGTTATATATAAATGAAAATAATAGTAAAGGGGTTTTATACAGCCAAACAACATGTATAAAATTAAAATGCTGATTAAATTATATAATTAATAATTAGGAAATTTACAACGAATTTGTAAAAATGATTTGTTTTTTTTTTTAATAAAATTCCAATTTGTGCATTAATTTCAATTTGACTAAGTACCTCAGGGCATTTGGCTAAAAAAATGAATTATATTAAACCGTTTTTGCTTTTTGAACCGCATGTAATAATAATTAGTAATAAAATTTTTATTTTAAAAAATTTGTTTCAAAAAAGATCATAAAAACTTATTTTGTCTTTGATTAATAAAGCATGAGACTAATAATAATTTATTCAGTTAAGTGGGTTTTCATGAAACACCACTGTATATAAAGTTTTTAAAACTGGATATTATCGCGCGTCTTTGTAATAATGTTTCTTAAGAAACTTTATTCTCTAAAAAAAATTTGTAGTATTCGCACAAAAAACTTATCATACTCCATTTTTTATTTGTTGTAATGACCTTCCAGTATCAACCCTATGCCATCTTTTGCAGAAGCATTTGCCATAAGCTTTCATTCAGTTACAGACCCAGACTGTCTGAAATCTGTGCCAAGTGGCAAAATATTAATAACTCACTCATCAATGATCTTCTACTAATCTCCGAATGAGGTCATAAAACAGAGTTGGCTGCTACGCCCATAAGACCCAGTGTTGTTTATTAACACACAAACGAATGACCGTAAATGCTGCTTCATCTCATCTTATAGGTAGTACAGAAATTGAGAATCATTCTTAGAACATCAAGTTCTTAGAATGAAAATACAGTGTAATCTTCATTGGAATGACCATTTTTACATGTTTCAAAAGAAACGTTGTAACACATACTTCACTCAATTTGAGCTCCTTATTATTTATACCACCTAAATCCGAGCAAAAATGGAATACAATTCTCAGGTTTAGGCTGGCGCCACAAAGTCTATTTTGGGGTTACTTGATCATAGCCAAGAGAGAGCAAAGAAGCTTATCGGTGACAGTAGAGTAGCTAATTGTATTGATTCACTCCCCCCGTGGAGCAGTTTTTGCCTTGGTGTACACTAAACCAGGGGACTCTGCTCACTGGGATATAGATGAATAGGAGTTCTTCGTTTCTAGCAGCGTATAACACTCTAGGCAGCGGCATGACTTATGTTGTTTTTGACTTCCGAAACCCTTACCAAGGGTTAATTGGCAGATGAGGGATCAGCAAATAACTCAGGAAGTTCTGCTGACAAACTATCTTGGCAGTAATCATGTGTGAGGTGCCTACCTTGGCTAAAACTTGCTAGCTCTGGCTTTAACATAAAACCACAGGCAGAGGAGTTAGTTCCCCTCATAATTATGGTACAATACCAGTTTTCTGGGTCTATTAACCTCTCGAGATACTCTTGTCTCGCAACAGATACCTGCGACGTAAGAGCTTCTGGCCAGAAGAAGGCCAGAGCTCTTCAATAAAAATTCGTTCTTATGGCTATAAACTTATGGCGGAAATTTTGACCTGTGTGAGCCTTGCATGCCTCACGATGGCGCTGGTGAATCATGAATAATTGACCCTGTAGAGTTAGTTTATTATCCGATTAGGCCAACAAGGCAGAACGTTATAGCCAAGGTAGGCACCTCAACCATGAGCAGCCCGGGTCGAACCGCAAGCAAAACTACCCGGGGACCATGCTGACCCCCACTCTGCCAATTTATAACCTTGGTAAGGGTTTTGGAAGCCAACACTTGTTTGCCACACCAAAGGAGGGACCCCTTCCCCTCACACCATTCAAACAAATGAACAACCGTTGGTTGCTACGATTTGTGGTCTGAAAGTATCGAGAGCAAAAATTCAAACAATTGAGTTTTATACGCTATATTAGTTTCTAACATTGGTAAGCTCCTATGAAATGTCGACACATAGACAGCTGGGAAACAAAGAAAGCAAGCTGTTTATAAGTTTTTGATTGGTATCAATGCTCTTATAGAGTATTTTTCTTTTTAAATTCTCAACAATTTATTTAGATTATTAAATTTACTAAATTTTGAGCAAAAACAACGTCGCATGGACATCGCTCAGGAGCTATTGAACATTGTCTAGGACGATCTAGATTCCCTCAAAAATGTCACAACTGGTGACGAATCATGAAAGCAAAGCGCAATCATCGCAATGGAAGCGTACAGAAGAGGCAAGACCGAAAAAGGCAGGCCAAGTTCGGTCAAATGTGAAGGTTTTGCTCACTGTTTTCTTCAACGGCAATGGCGTGGTGCATCGTGAACTCTTGCTACGAGGTCATTCGGTCAAAAAGGAATACTACCTTGAAGTTATGCGCCCTTTGCGCAAAGCAATTCGTCAGAAACGCATAGAATTGTATAAAAAACAATCATAGAGTTTGCACCATGATAACGCAACAGCTCACACATCGATGCTTATGCGTAAGTTTTTGGCCAAAAACATAACCGTTATCATGCCTCAACCACCGTATTCACCGGACTTGGCTCCCGATGACTTTTTCCTCTTACCAAAACTAAAGAAACGTTTTTCTACGATTGAGGATATAAAAGAAAAAGCGAAAAGAAGTCATTTTCTGTGATGTTTAACCTAGTCGAGAATGACTGTGAATGGGTTTACGGAGGTTTGGCACGTAGGTGGTCATCGGGATATGGGGGGTTCGTTTCCGTTTCAACATCACAAATAAAAAGAATCGTGCCAATTTGTTACTAAATCGTAGGCAAAACTAAATTGCTAAGAAAAGGAAATCACGAGTGGAAAAATAACATCAAAAAAATATATGTAAATCGAAATGAAATACGAATTTAGTTGCTGACGGACATATAACACAGTTGACCCAGCATCGCTGGACACTGTAGGAACTTGGAACTGCTTTTGTTGTTCCAATCAGGCTGCCCTCCCTTCTATGACATGGATATGTCTTCCATATGCATTATTCGAGCCTGTGAAAAAAATCTTGAACAATGCCCCTGTTGCTGTTGGCGATACTAAAAAGCGCGTTTCAGAATTGTTTCGAGAATTGGAAAATATGCTGCATAAGTGTATTATATCTTAGGGGGATTACTTTAAGGGGGACCAGATAGTTATTGATTAATAAATAAACACTTTTTGAAAAATGGAAAAATAACGGTTATTTTTTGATCAGCTCACGTACATACATTTGAATAAAAAATAAATTTTTCCATACCAGGAAAAAGAAGAACGTCCCACATATCTGACCGTCACTTAACACTGAATTCTATTTTCAACAGACTAATCTGCAAAAGAACAGAACGAAAAACTAAAAAAAAAACTATGCACAGTTGCAATTAAACTGAAACAAAATAGCTGCTGCAGAACAGAAAAGAACGTACAAACTAATTTTGTCTTATAGAACACCTTCGTCATGATTGCGGTGTGTAGGACCACCTAAGGCGGAACGAAAAAATTCGTATAAACAATGGAATTATAGCCCTGCTGGTTGGCTGGTATAATACCATCTAGGTCCGCTCCTTTGTATGGGCAAAACTATCCACTGCCCAAACGATTCTGCCTTAATCAAAAGATAAGCAGGTCTCCCTTTGTCTATTGTATTGTCGGTCATGCAATCTCCCATATAGAGTGTGGTTCAGGAAAATGAGTGTTCATGAGTACCTCTAGGGTACATTGTCCGCCAATAGTCCAGCTTTCACACTGTTTTTTTGGCTAAACTTGGTATTTTTCAAAATATATATTTTTGTGAGAGTGATAAATTATTCAGACGATATTTACTACAGTAATAATTTTGAAAGATTATATTTTTTATATACAAAATTTTCCAGAGAAAATGTATGGCAGTGATAATTTTACAAAATCAAATTATCGCAACGTTATTTTGTGAGAAAAACATCACCGCGGTTTTACTTCTTTTGTGATATTTTTTCTAAAAGCTGATTACCTAAGTTCAAAAAAGTATATGTGTAATATACGAGTATGATGGCAATTTAAAGGGAGTATTTTCTCTGATTTTTCTAAAGCAAATTTATCAGGATGACACAGTGTGGTAAACCAAAATTTATTACGTTGATAATTGCTCCATATAAAATTTAACACAATCATAAATTTTCCATAAAAAATTTTACAGCACCAGCTTTTTTGAGAAAGTTTCTAACAATGATAAATATTTAGTTTTAATAACAGCTGTGATAATTATTGAAAAGAAACAAATTATATGGATAGTTCTGAACAAAACTTATGACAGTTGTAATTTTTCAAGGGAAACTTTCCAAATAGAATATGTTTCTTGTACTTAACATTTTTGAAAACAAACTTCTTTTGCTCAATGTATATCAAACTACTTATTTGACTTCAAATGAAATGTAAAACAAGTAAGAGTGTAGTATATTCGGCTAGGCGGAATCTATAATACCCTTCACAACAGTCGTGTAAATATATAGTTTATATTACAAATTTGAATTAATATGCTCGGAAAAAGGTAATATTTCATGGAAAAATCGGTTTAGGTTATATCTTAGGGTATATATGGACCGATATCGGAAATTTTCATTTTCTGTATCTTAGTAGCCTCCTTTTATGACGAAAACTGCTATTAAGCAAACAAATTATTCGGCCATGTCACAGAATTCACTTCCGTTTGGAAATGGAATTGAATCGATTTTTTTATTCTTCAAAAAACGAAAATTTTAAACTTTTTCTGAATGAAATCAAATCTATAAGATAATACCAGTTTCATTCTTGCAATTAGGAATAATTTCATTTCGAAAAGTCGTTTAGTTTTTCGTTTTTTGAAGAAGTAGAAAAAGAATTCAATTCCGTTTCCGAACGGAATTAAACTCTGTGACAGGGCTGATAATTTCCGACCCAACAAAGTATATTGTAATACTTTTATAATATTTTTTTCATTCTTGGAATTAGGAATGATATCATTTCGAAAAGTCTTTTAGTTTTTCGTTTTTTGAAGAAGTAAAAAAAGAATTCAATTACATTTCCGAACCGAATTAAGCTCTGTGACATGGCTGATTGCTTCATGGAAAAAAAGATTAAGGCTATATCTCAGTTATATATGGACCGATATCGGAAATTTTCATTTTCTGTAACCTTTTTATATGAGTAACCTTTTTATATAACCAGAAATGCTTTTAAGCAAAAAAAAAAAAAATATTTAAGTTCGCTTACGCGACATTTGCTGGAAATAATCGGTTTTGAATATATCTTAGTTATATATGGACCGATATCGGAAAACAATTTTTTTGCCTTTTAATCGTCATGTTTAATAATTTTATGCAGTTTGAAGCAAAAACAAGCAATTTTTTCACAAATTTTCATACAAATTTGCAAAAAGTAATGGTTTTTCGGAATTTTGGATATATCTCAGCTATATGTAAGCCAATTTTACTGAATTTCAATAGAAAACCCATGAATCGATGAGATAAGAAAGTAGTGAAAGCAAAAAGTCCAATGGTTTTCTCAGAAATGGTATTTCAACGGCGGATAGACGGACATCGATTACTCGACTTTTCTATCAATTCTGATTCACAGTACTTGTATGTGTACTTTATAGGGTTGGAAATGAAAATTTAGAAGCTACAACCAGAATCACAAACTTATACATACATACATACCCTTTAAATATATGGGAAGGGTATACAAATTGTTTGCCCTACTTCAAACTTGGCACAAATATTTGGCATGGCAATTCAAAGGCAAAATAAAAAAAAATGTTTCTACGATATCGGTCCATATACCAGAGATATAGCCCAAACCGATTTTTCAATGAAAATTTTCATGAAAGATTACTTTTTGGCAAGGCGATTACAAGGCAAAAAAGCTTATTCTCCGACATTGGTTAATATCTATCCGAGCATATTTAGTTCAACTTTGTAATGCATACTATATATATACGTGACTATTGTGAAGGGTATTTTAGATTCGGCCCTGCCGAATATACTACACTGTTACTTGTTTTGTTTAGCGAACATTTTTGTAGCAACAGGTTCAACATTTTTATAGCATATTCGGACATTATTCAAGGTTAATAAGTCACGATAAAAATGGTTAATTAGTCGTTACACTTCCTGTTAGTAGAAAATTACGTTATAGGAGATACAGACTGATTCTAGTGCACACTTAAGATGAAAATGACTTGCTAGCACTGATATCAAAGGGGTACTTCGGTTTCTTGTTATACTAGAGCAAAGGCTCATTTTAACACCATTGTTATTGTTAAGTTTTAAGTAATTTTATTCAAAGCTTTAAAAGCTTTTATCATAGCTGGTTGTCTGTTGCCTTATTATTATCATCACTCTTTTGTTATTTCTTTTGATTTTTCTGTTATCTTTAAATTATACTTTATTAACATGACTCTCAAAATTTGTTTATAAGTTTAATCATAATGTTTTCTTTTTGTTTTTTGTTATTTACTAAACTTTTACTTCGTTTGCTAAGACGTGACAAAAGAAGTTTAGAAGACTGTTTGTTTATTTTCAATCAGCTGGCAAAAACTTCTTCAAAACACACACACACACACACACACACACAGATGCACATAAATACCAAACAAATCATCAGGCAGCCATTAAAGTGATAGCGAACCCACATCAGTCAAATACAATATATAATACTTAGGCAGCAAAATCTTTTTTATGTTTATCCTTTTTTTCATTTTTATACCCTTCACAAAAATTTCATGTCTATATATAAGTTTGTGATACCGTTTGTAATTTCTACAATTTTCATTCCTGGGCCTATAAAGTACATATATTCTGAATCAGAATTGATAGAAAAGCTATGTCCGTTTGTTGGTGGTTGAAATACAGTTTCTGAGAAAACCATTAGACTTTTTCCTTTCGCAATTCTATTGCGCCATTGGCTCGTGGATTTGCTATAGAAATTCAGTAAAATCAGTTCACGTACAGCTGAGATATATTATTGCAACTTTATATGAACATTTTAAAAAAAAAGACTTGACAATTATTTGCCATGACTACTAAAAGGCAAAAAAAAAATCCCCGATATAGGTTCACAATATGGACCGATATCGAGTCCCGATTTATACCCGAGATATAGCCTAAACCAGGTTTTTAATGAAAATGTCGCGTAAGCGAACTTAAACAACTTTTTTTTGCTTAAAATCACTTCTGGTAATAAAAGAAGGTTACTTAAATATAGATAATTAATATTTTCGATATCGGTTCATATATAGCTTAGATATAGTCTGAACCGATTTTTTTCATGAAAAAATTTGTTTGCTTCAGTTCTGGTTATAAAAGTAGGTTACTTAAATACAGAAAATGAAAATTTTCGATATCGGTCCATATATACCCGAGATATAGCTTAAAACGATAATGCTGGTAATAAAAGGAGGCTACTAATATACGGAAGATGAAAATTTCCGATATTGGTTCATACAAATCCGAGATATAGCCAAAACCGATTTTTTCATGAAACAATTCTTTTTCTTAAAAGCTGTTCTGGTAATAAAAGGAGGTTTTTTTATCTTGGACCATTAGTCAGGGGATGACCCTTACATATGTAGTACATTGTACTGGAACTAGGCAAATAGGTTACTAAAAACATTGAAATTTCCAAAATCGGTCCATATGTGTAATACAAATTTGTAATATATTTATGTATGTGACTATTGTGAAGGGTGTTTTAGATTCGGCCTATCCGAATATACTACACTCTTACTTGTTTTTCTTTTTTGACAGAAAAGTATTTTGTGCAACTTTTGAAACACATTGTTTAAGAAGAGAACGACTGGCATCTATCGCATAAGAATAGTACACAACGAAACCTTAACCAGCAAATGTTTATTTTGCGTGTCAAGCATATTAAATAGTTCTACTTTTCAAATTAGGAATGAATCAATCTTTACGTATGCTGTTTTTCAAAAAGGGTTTTGCTATTTAATAAACAATAAGTTGGTTTCATTGTAATAGGAAAATGAAATATATATTAAATAAAGCAATGAATAATGGTGGCAAATAAAAGGAAGCAAAATCAATAACACAATAACATGATGCAAATCGTCTACTTCCAAATAAACTGAGATCCATTAAGACTGTTTCATATAGCTCTCGTTTTCATGTCACGCATGTTATTAGATAACATGCAAGATGTGAAAACAAGAACTCGTTCTTTTTTGTGGAAATTTATTGTGGCCGAGTTGCATTACAATACTTATAGTGAAAATACTATTTCTGCACTTGTGAGCATCACAAGTGAATATTTGAGTCTACTACATAGAACAAAATTTTGTTCATGCTTAATAATGGAATTTTCAGAATCAGTTAATAAATTTTAAATAATCGTAAATTGTAATAAATAGTGAATTCAAAAAGTTTTAATTAAAACTAGCACTCAGGTGATGATCCATTAAACAGGGTTTCACAGAACTCAACGTCAAGAAGAAACAGGGTGAAAGGATTGATTGTACCATCAGGTGCAAAATCAGAAAAAGTCTATAAAAACTTTTTACTAAGGTCAAATGTTTTTTATTCGCACAAGCCCTTGTGTTTTTTTATATTTTCCGATTTTTCTCATGACGTTTGGAATACAGTTATGTCACCCTGTTTCGGCTTGATGTTGAGTTCATCACAGTTTAATACGTTTTTACCTTTTAAACCGCTTTTGCCGATTCTTCAATTAAAAATCAGATAATGACAATTGTTCGTTAAAAAGTACTTCAATAATTCACAACTTTACACTGCATGTTGAGACACTAGACTTGCTTCGTTTCTTGACTTAAGACTGTCTTGCACATTGCTTAAAATTAAACTCTGCTGAACAACCAGCTGTTTATATTTATATTTATTTATTACCTTCTACATTGTTTAGAAAACATCTAGTTAATGATCATTCCAAATTTAAATATATATAGAAATATAATTGCTGCGAAAATATACGCTCATATATATAGGCTTTCGAAATAATTAGACCGCAGCAACAACATTAAAAACATTGGTGGTGATCCACTTGGGATTTTGTGTTCTTTAAATCGTGTTTGTTTGTTTGTGTATTATGCCTTTAGCTTTATGTTGTGTGTGTGGATGTGCGTGTAGATTTATAACCAGCAGATTTATAGCTTGTACAGTGGGTTAGATGTAATACAAATTCCTAACAACATTTAGTGCATACTTACTGGAATTAGGAAAATAGAGTATGTGGAAGCTGATGACGGTCACACGATAACGAATGTTAACTTTCGACAGGAAACCGATGCTATTTATGAACCTTCTGTCAATAAAACTATATATCGCTGACCTTAATGAATTCCCCGTGAGATGTTTGGAAAGGTTGAAAATGTTGCCTTTGGCGTAGAATACAGAGGCAGATAAAAATTTCTTCGAGGATGCAAAATTAAAAAATTATAAGAAGATGAACTATAGGATAAGTCGTCTCAAACACAAAATGAACTTGCTCAATATGAAATCTTTTAGAATATATTCAGCAAGCAGTCTAACTGGCAATGTTTAAAATAATTAGAAAGGATTCATGAACAAGATATTTTTTTTAAGTTAAGACTAGTACTCAGGAGTTAATCGCTATATATGTAGTACTAGTACTGAAGCGAGGGGATAAGAAAAGTTTGAGTAAGGTTTGTAAACATTGGATTGAATCCTAATTTGGTAGAGGCAGCATGAAATATATCCACAGGCGGACAGCACGGCTGAAGAACTATTTATTTCTATAATGCATTGTGCGATTCACTGGCCAGTCCAGTACAAACGGATGAGCTATTGATGATAAAAATATATTGGCTTAAAAGTCCCCCGGATAGGAGGGTTTCCCTTGGTGTACACTAATTTGAGGGCACTCGGCCTTCTTGCGCATAAAGGAGTAAGAGTTCTTTGTTTGTTGTTGCAAATAAAAATCTAAGAAACCCCATGACTTATGTTGTGTTGGACTTCCGAAACCCTCACCAAGACTTAATTGGCAGCCCAATCGGCGCTGGTACTGGTTGAGGTGCCTACATTAGCTGAAACTTTCAGGCTGTGGCTTAAGTCTAAATCGTAGGAAGGATAATTTCCTGATAACTGTAGTGCAGCGCTGGTTTTGGGGCGCTATTAATCTCCGAGGTATCTTATTATAGATGCCTGTAATGCGAGCAACCAGATGTGGTGCTTAGACGGGTGAGTTGGTTAAGAGCTAATACTCTTGATGGACTTCAGCCCATTCACTCATTAAGCCTTGTCTTCCATTGACTGTCTGGAAAATTGCATACAGGAGGAATAAGAAGGCCCGAGAACTTCAGCCAGCCACAAACTTTTGTTGAAATTTGTGTGGGCCTTGCAAGTCATATGGAACTATAGTGTATCGTGAACACTTCACCTCGTGAAATTGTTTCATCATCAGATAAGACCGACAAGGGAGATAGTGATGTTACTTAAAAAGTCTCGATTTCCACTGATCGCGAATGCGCAAAATCCATTGTAGTAGTGATAAAACTATGTGAGTCAATAGATTTACATACCTTATTGTCACCGACGAGTACTTCCCCGCCCTCTCCTGCTCAGGGTCTTATAATCATAAAATAGATTTTCGAGTACCGGTCCAAATATGAGGGTTGTGTTTTATTTTTATTAGGGTTTTATCAATCTGCTTAATATTTATTTATAGTACTATTTATATATAGTAAAGAGATCGAATGGAGTAAATTACGCCTTAGGTAAAGTTAGGTTATGTACTGGCAACTCTCATGCAATACTATTTAGTGTAACGATTCATAATATGCATATACTGCATTAAAATACAACTCTTAACGTAAGAAGGATAGATGTAAGAAAATTAGAAATAAAGGTAGTTATAATTAGGCTGTCAAAGGTTCTTTAATAAAAATGTCGCTTTAACGGTACAATCATGACTACGTATATTTTTAATTTTCTTACATCTATATTTCACGCTAAGAGTTGTATTTTATTGCAGTGTATGTTTATGATGAATCGTTGCACTAATTAGTATTAGAGCTGTCTTTACACTTGTACACACTGCTAGTCTGACAAAAAATCATTTAGATATTTTCTTGGTCCCATAGTGTTGCCTGAGCGATATACGCAACCTGTGAGACACATATACCGCCCAATGGTTCACATCAGTAGTCCCCACAAAGATAAATGTATAAGCATGATTACCCTTTAGGGCGCTGCACGGTTCAGATACAAAGACGGATAAGAGTACATTATCTCGCATTCCAGTATGTCTGCTATTCCGTGCAGTATTGGTCATTGATACAACGCTCTCATAGAACAAAAGTGTTCAACACTCTCTTCCTTCGTCTATATCCCTACATCTTCTGCTTGAATCAGTAAGTGAAATACCTAATCTCTTTGCATGCGTCCCTATCGGACAGATATATCCAAATTATCAATAGCAATCAAAAACTTTTGTTTCAGCATGCTCGATTGATAAGACAAAGTTCAGCCAAAAAAATTACTGCAACTAGACTAAGCGAAACTAATGCAGGGCTGGAGCTAACAAACTTTAATGTAGGCTGTAATTACAATCAGTGAAAGGGACCACTGTTAACATATTTTTTACAATTTAGACATCTTTAAAAGATCCATATTATTTTAATATTTGCAAATTTTCTGAAAATAATACTAAAAAATTTGCAAATCTATAAAAAATAAAAAAGGTAAGAGTGAAAAGTTTTATCTGGTGTATAAATTTTTTTTTAATAAATAAAGATTCATTTAAGATAAAATTTCGTGCCAAGCGGCTTGCTGTACTATTTGTAGCTGTCCAACTTCGTCGGAAACTAAATATTTTGTATAAATTTTTTATTTTAATGTAAAGCTGGTAATACTGTGGAAAGTGCAGAGTTTCCAATTGCCAAAATTTATATAATGAAATTTACTGTATTTTTTATATTCTTGAATTTTCTAGTTTAGTATGCTCTAGAGCACTTGCCACGGTGCTACCAATTACAACCACATAAGGTAATATTTGTGAATTTTAATAAACTTTGACTGTTCTCCATATCGGTTTCCTCATTTTCTTTAACCCCCAAATTATAATTACGGTACGAAGTAATTATAATTGTAATCTCCAATTTAGATAGTTTTCACCGCTTTCTAATTGCTAGTTGGAGATTAACTAAACATCAATTTGTTCAGTAGCATTGTAGGGCTGCTGCTTTGAAAAATTCTTTTAGAGTAAATTTATCACTCTGATAATTCAAGTTCCACCTAGAAACTTCTGCTTTAGAATTTTGATTTAAGTGTTTTGTTTTGAGCTTTTCCAGTTTGAGTTGGCAGCACTGCTTTATTTGACTATCCCTTGAACAGCTGATATTTACTTTTTGCTGCACTTACATAATCGCCGTGCAGAGGAGCTAGTTAAGAATAATGATGGATCGTTTTTTTTTTTTTTTTGTTTTGACTACGTTTACTCTATTTGATAATATGCTTGCTGTGAGATGGCAAACAGTGAGCGCTGCTAATTTAATAAATTGGTGTTCCAACTTGTACGCGCCAGCCATAAACTTTTCTTTTCAAGAAAGGTCAATTTATTGATATATATTTATATTTCTTTGTTTTATTATGATTAAAATCTGTTCAACCCTTAAAAGGTATTAAACTGCCACACATTTCTAACAAATCAATTTTTATGTATTTCCTTATTTGAATTGTTTTCTTTTTATCCTTTTTCTAATTACACCAAAATTAAAATCTTTCTCTTCTTTCTCAAGGTCTTCAAAAGCAGCTCTTGGCAATTTTCTTCCTTTAAATATCCTATTTCAAATTTTATCTCTTTTCCAATAAACTTGGCATTTTATCGTTCTGAATAATAGTCAAATTAATTACATTTTGTGCAATTGTGAAATGTTTGACACGAAAACAAAAAGGAAGAAGAATGTTTAAAAGCCCCACTGCCGTTGCGGCAAAAATAACTTAAATTATATTTTTTTAATGACTCATTTAAGCGTTAATTGCTTTTTCAGTTACTTGACTGTCTGTTGTTGCAGTTTTATTTGCAACAACAAAAAACTCATAATTATTTGCTATTTTGTGGCAGAGATAACGATGACGGAATGAACATTATTATTTTAAAAGCTGCTTAATGAAATTGTAGACTTTAGAAGACATAAAAAAAAAGAAAAAGGAAAATGCTTGATATTGAAAACTGTCCGTTGAAAATAGTTTGAGGAATAAAAATTCGATTTGACCAATACGCCGGTTACCCCTTGAATGAAGTTGATTTTGGCTTGCCAGATTTGAATTCAGATAAAGAGATTGTGTTCGAGATGCTTGAGATAAAAGTTGTGATAATGTTGGATCTTCAGAATATTATTACGTTTTAAAAACGATTTACGAGTTGAGATTTATTTATTTAGTTTAAGCAATTTAAGTTAATTATTTGTCAATTCAAGATGTTATCTTTACAACTATTAAAGTATTACTTTATTCGTTAAATTCTATAATAATAGTGTTACGTTTTTAACTTTGCAAACCTCAACTGGCGACAGGGCAAGAAGCGATTCTGAAAAGGGGATGGTGATGTTAACCATTTGAGAAATATTTTTACCACAAATGATTCAGGGGGTGTTGCAGCAGAATTTCCGCCGCATGCTGTTAGACAGCCTGTGTCTTTGAGACTTAACTTTCAAGATGTCGAAAACGTTATAAGAAACATAAACCCCAGGAAAGCTCAAGGCATTACGCAAATTACTGGTAAAATGCTTAAACAGTTACCTCGTGTACACTGAACCAAAAATTTACCTAAATACTGCAAAATGGGGTGTAAACTTGAAGAAATGTAGGCTATTTACAACCTACAAAATATTTTATTCATTATTTACTCGGAATTTCAACTATTGTAATTTACTTAACTAAAATAAAATAAAAAAGTTCTTCACTTCTATAGGTATTTTTTCAATAATACATACCTTTAGTTCAATGGAAAAATATTATTCAGGTTTAATAAAATAAATAAATTAATTGAATATAGAAAAAATTTATTTAAATCTACAAGGTGAGTTTTGTTGACAAAATTTAGTCAAATAAACGAATTTTTTATTCAAACTAACTTTCAGGATGTAAATTTGTAAATTTCTTTCAGGATGTAAATTTGAATATTTATGTGTGTTTTTGCCTTACTATTAGTTACTACTGTTTTAACTAAATTTTTACTGATTCAACAAAATTTGGGCTACATTTTTAATAAATCTTTTTTGAAATGTACAAATTTATATTTTTAACAAAACCCATTGGAGTCGAATCGAATAATATTTGTTTATTTGAATAAATTTTGTTCCGATTCGAAAAATAATTTTTTGATTTGAATATTTATTTTTCGTGAAGGGTTTAGTAAATTTTTTTGTTAATAATACCGTCGAAAGTCAGTGTATCTAGAAGAGTTCTACTTTTTATTTTTAACGCTATTTTACGGGTTCAGTATTATCCTACACACTGGAAGCTGTATCTGATTACTATGATAATCAAGCCAGGGAAGGATCCAACTAAAGTAGAATCATATAGACCAATAAGTCTACTGCCAACAATTCCAAAACTGTTCGAAAAAATGTTAATCGCAAAGTTGACTCCAATATTGAACGCTGTAGGATGTACACTTAATCATCAATTCGCCTTTCGAGCTAAATACAGCACCATAGAACAAACCCACTGGCTAGTAAATGTCATAACAAAGACTTTCAAAGGCAAAAATATCGTTTAGCTCCATTCATTGACGTTTCTTTTGATAAAGTGTGGCACGACAGCTTGATGCACAAAATAAAGCTAAACTTGCCTGTAAATGCTCACAAGCTTCTGGAAAGCTACTTATGCGGTCGAAAGTTTGTTATCAGAGAAGGCGATTTTAAAAGCCCAACTCAGCAGGTAGCATACTGGAGCCTACTTTATATTTGATTTATCCCTTTGACATGCCAATGACATCCGGAATGCACAGTTCATCTTTGCCGACAACACAGCGTTCTTGATTGTTCATGAAAACCATCAATTATCTCTACGACATTTGCAGGAATATATTTCAATATTAGAGAAATTTTTAAAACTTTGGAAAGTAAAAGTTAATGAACAAAAGTGTACTCATGTTAGATTTTACTGCATACACAAACATGTTCGGATATCCAAAATTAAAATTTAACTATTCCGCAGCGCAATGAAGTCAAGTACCTTGATATTCACCTCGACCGTAGACTAAAGTGGAAGACTCGCATTGATGCGAAAGTCACTCAGTTGAAATTAAAAGCAGCGCAACTAAATTGGCGTATGGGCAGAAATTCGACATTGAAACTGGATTGAAAACTTTTGCTATATAGCGCAGTGCGAAAGCCTATATGGTGTTACGGAATTCAATTATGGGGAACCGCCTCTACATCTAACATTGAAAAAATTCAAAGACGATAAAACCAGATTCTTCGAACGATTACTGCAGCTCCATTGTACGTAAAAAATTCACGAATTCATAAAGATCTGAGTGTTCCGCTGGTAAAAGACAAGTTGTCTAAGTACCCGACAAGGTATATCAGTAAACTGCAACTTCAACTAAATCCTCTTGCAACATACTTAATTTTGGTGGCCATTCTTGGCTGAGAAGAAGGGATACGCTTACCATCATCAGAACGTTAAATAGGTGATTCTACCGATATACTTTACGCAAAATAAAACTTTTTTGTCTAGCATTGGCTGGACTTAAATTACTTTTTATATGAAGTATTAAGATTCGAATACTTATAGTTAGTTCATATTTTGTAGATTCAAGAAATAATTGAAAAAAAAAGTTTTTACCTTTTTAGAACTGTTTGCGATTTCTTGAATTACAAATAAAATGGTGACGCAGACTCCAGTTTATTACGATGTCCTTAAGTACTTCACATCATTATTTAGAGTTAACACCCCTGTGGTAGTCATAGACTTGCTTAATTTTCTGACTTGTGACTGTATTATACAACGTTTAGAAAAAACTCCGCCTTTGCTGAACAGCTGCCAGCTACTTGTGCTTTGCAACAACAACAACAAAATAGTAGTTGAATAACTTGAAATTTTGGGATCTTTAGATCATGTATGTTTGTTTGTTTGTTTGTATATGGTCTTAAATAAATATAGAAGCTCGCTCACAAATTTGATTTGATTTTGAAAATTATTTGGCAGCACTTTTTATTAAACACAATTACCATACTTGACAAACGTTTCTCGAATGATATAGCTGCTTCATGAGGTGGGTAATGCTGTTTTGAGTGATTGCCAAACATTTAAGGTTTAAACACATAGACGACAGCAGACAGCAAGCATCAATCTGTCAAAAATAAAATATATGTGTTTAAATGCACACGATTATTTTAACATCACAGCAGCAGGACTTCACAACAGCATTTGCTGCTGCTGCCAACTTAGGTTAATTTCTATTTTCGTAAGCAGCAAAAAGTAAATGTAGTGCTGCCACTATAAATATAAATTGGCAGCAATAAAAACTAAAATTTGTTTGAAATATTTAATAGAAATAAACATTGCATAAATAAAATAAACGAATAAATTGATTAGTTTTTACAGTTTTACATGATATTTTTACGTTTTCAGTCGGTAATTTTAATTTTATTCATGTAAAATATATACATATGTGGCACCTCTGAAATTTGCATTGCTTAAATACACACAGTGCTGCTGCTGTCTGGAAAATAATTATGTTGCTGACGAGACGGCAGTATTTGAAGCTAACTTCATTTGTAGCCGTGAAGTTGTGAAGTCTGCTGTCGTCTAAGTGTTTAGAGCTATAGTCGTTTAAGGTTGTATGACACTTCATTTTTCCTTCATTTTTCTAGTATTGGAAAGTAGTAAGAACATTTTGTAATAGAAAAATTAAATAAGTTCGACGAGTTCAGATATATTGTACAAAATGTTAGAATGTCAAAAATTGTATGCTTGTTATCGATAAAAAATGAATAAGTGTCAAAAAAAAAAATGTAAAAATGTTCACATTAAAATTGACAAATCCAGCTTGGAAATTGCTGCTAACTCAGCAATTTATTTTCGAAGACAGCGCTTTTGCGCGACTTTTTTTTCTAACCTAATGCGTTTTGTTTCATGAATAAGAAATGAGCGACACTTAGACCCATCATAATATTACTACCGTGAAAAAACTAAAATATATCTAATATGTGTATAAAAAACTCAAAAAACAAAACTTTCAAAGAGATAAACGTTTATAAAATGGATGATACCATTATAGATTCTATTGCATTAAATACCTTAAATACAATAAGCATATTAATGGCAAGCAGGAGAAAGACGAAGGATTTAAACATAAACTATTCAAAGAAATTGAATGTGAAGACTTATTTTGAGGATGACTCCTCATCAATTTGCAAAAATTTTAGCAAAAGTATAGCCATATATTACAAAGTAAGAAAGCAAGTTTTATGGTCAGCTCCTCCCAAAACCTAACTTTCTTTACATCCCAAAGGCACTTGCTTAACTTCATTTATTATATATAAAACTTCTTCTTCTAGCCAAACTTTTACCATTTTATTCTTTTAATATCACTTTTTTCATAAATTTACATTTTCTTTTTTGGTTATTTTTGAAATGTAAATTTTTTCAGAAAAAAAAACGTTTTGCCTACGTTTTATATAGTGTATTCTTTCTAACATTGCTATTTTTCTTAACAACTCTATAACAATTCAATGAAATAAAAATGAAGTGTCATACCACCTTTAGTAAGTTGAGTCTAACTTAATTCAAACGGAAAAGTTTATTTCATAACAATACTTTCTCTCTAGCAGTAGATGTTTCCATCAATTAAGATGTATAAATGCCCTTAGGGTCAGTTTCATGATTTCGAATCTTAGCGTTCGCAGGCACTTAGAGTAGGGAGAACTCCTATTTACCATCCACTTTTGAGTTGAAAAGCAACCTAGTATGAGAAAATGTAGCATTTTAATGTAGCAACTTATAAGCAAAAATTTTATTTTAGAGCTATAAATATGCTTCTTGACCGTTCCAAATGTTTGCGAACGTTGTTAATAATCGAAATTGTGAAACAGATTCCAAACCTGATTACTTGCCAACTGATAACATTGTTGACTTTTGGAGACAGACAACATTTATTTGTACAAAATTCATTTGTTTGCAGATTTTTTCATCAGGAGCTCTTATGAAATGTTATCAAAAGTGTTGATATACATATATATAAAATATAATAATATTAAAAATGTATAAAATGTAATAATATTAAATATCTAAATTGCATTAATAATCTGGTACTTCATATTTTATGGCTACGACTTCAATTTTGGTGAAGTGTAAAGATCATTATAATGAATTTAAAAAAAAAAATACTAAATGCTTCCGTTTTTTATGAAAAAAGTATGAGTGACGAAACTTCAGTCACCGTTTTACACAATTTATTTCAATAAAATTTAAGTAAAACCATAAAATGTTTATGACTTTAAAGGTTTTTTGGCTGAAGCAAAAACTCGACACATAAAAATCGCTCGCTTACGCCAATAATCCGCAAGGAATATAAAATATCCTCAACATCACAAAATACAAGTCAATTTTAAGAAGACCAAATAATATTAAAGAACAGCATTAAAAGGGAATAAGAAAAGGATATTAAAACTGCCTTCAATAAAATACTAATAGTTGTGGTTGAATGAAAAACTCATCCTTTGCTTCAGCAGCCATTATTTTCCTCTTTTCAACTATTACATAGCTCGTTTGTGTTGCAGAATGTGCTAAAATTGATTATAGACTAATACCAAAAATAACTTGTTTTAAAATTATATTACGATGTACTCATTACGTATTTAAAGTTTGAATATTTTTGAATTGCTTTAACACTTTTCAGGCACTAAAATGAATGAACCATTTAGTGTATGCATCAATTTATGGTTTTCTGACAAAAAGTACTTCAACAGCTGTGAATGGTTCGTTAACACTTTCATTTATTTATGCTTTTGGTTTTCGTAAAAACAGTTTTTTATTAAAAAAAAAAATGCTGCTTATAACAACATTATTTATTTCATAATAAAAAGAATTGAATAGCCACAAAAACTTTTTATCAGAAAAGTGTTTAAAAGTGGAGCCTGTAAAATGAAGATTAATGCTTTCAGGCAGACACACAAAAGTGAAAAATTTTAATGATTTATAGTGAAAAAAAAGAAAAAAAATGATGCCAACTTGAATGCGCTGATCAAGCTTCGTGGTAAAAGCAAATTTTGTTTTTGTAAAACTTTTCGTAGAGATTAAAAGAATTGGGTTGTTGAAATTGGAAATCTGCAAGAAAATTTTATTATGGTTCTCTTGGGATGGGGAAAAGAAATCTAGACAAGACATTAATTATTTTCTTTTCGTTATAATAGTAATTATTTACAATATATAGGGTGTTTTTTTAAGCTAGATAGAACTTTAAATTGTAAAAAGTAACACAAAAAATTAAATTTTGATGAAACATTTTTTTTTATTTGTTTCAGTATACTCTGACAAATCATCATAAATAGACTCACGCTTGAACAACGCTACGAAATTATCCAAATTTACTTTGAAAATCAGACCCGTTGTTTTATCGCAAAATTGTGTTCAGCGATGAGGCGCATTTTTGGCTTAACGGGTTTGTTAATAAGCAAAATTGCCGCATATGGAGTGAGACCAATCCACAAGAGACCCTACAGACTCCATTACATCCAGAAAAATGCACTGTTTGGTGCGGTTTTCATGCTGGTGGCATCATCGGACCTTATTTCTTCAAAAATGAGGCCGGAGCTCGCGTTACGGTCAATGGAGATCGTTACCGCACCATGATCAATGATTTTTTGTTTGAAAATATGGATGACATTGATCCGGAGGAGATGTGGTTTCAACAGGATGGCGCTACGTGCCATACGGCGAACGCAACCATCGACTTACTGAAATCAAAATTTGGCGATAAGTTGATTTCGAGAAATGGACCTGTCAATTGGCCTCCAAGGTCGTGCGATTTGACACCTCTCGATTATTTCCTGTGGGGCTACGTGAAGTCACTGGTTTATGCTGATAAACCAGCAACAATTGACGCCTTGGAGGCCAGCATTGTTCGTGTTGTTCGTGACATACGGCCAGCAGTGCTCGAAAAAGTGGCCCAAAATTGGACGTCCAGAATGCGCTTCGTCAAGAACAGCCGCGGTGCCCATATGCCCGAAATCATTTTCAAATGTTAATGTCACGTATTGATCTTTCGAATAAAAAAAAATTTTGATTACAATTTAATTTTTTGTGTTATTTTTTACAATTTCAAGTTCTATCGGGCTTAAAAAAACACCCTATAGTTGCTTGCTTATGTGGGCAATAAATTGTGAGATGTACATTAAACACATGCATCAATACACTCAAATCACATAAATTTCTGAAATCTTCCTAACGTGTGGTTATTTGTAAGCTTTTCAATATTATGTCGTTCTTATTAGTAGATTTTTACATGCTTTGCGTGTTCATAAATAATAGATACACGAGTAATAGATAATGAGAGATGAGAGTAATATATTTGTAAGTAACTCAAACTCCAGTAACTAAAGCTCCAGGTATTGATACAACTACTAACAAAATGCTTGTGCAGTTACCCCAAGTAGCTAGAAGAATCATCCTTTTTGATTTTACTGCTATTATATGTCTTGAATATTTTCGTACGGAGTGGAAGATGTCTGTCACTCAAGCCAGGAAAGTATACTAAAAAGTTGAGTCATATAGGCCAATAAGTCTATTGCCAACAATTTCAAAACTGTTCCAAAAATTGCTAATGATGAAGTTGACCCCAATCTTGAATGAAGTAGGATGTATTCCTAACCATCAATTTGGCTTAAGCGCTAAATACGGCACCAAAGAACAAATATACAGGCTTGTAAATGTTATCAGATAGGCGTTCGAAGATAAAAAAATTTTGCTGACCTCTATTCATTGACGTTTCAAAAGCTTTTGACAGAGCTTAAAATTAAACCTGCCAGCAAACACCCACGAGCTGTTAGAGAGCTACTTATATGACCGGACATTTGTCGTTAAGGAAGATGATTTCAAAAGCTCGGCTCAGCCAATCGAAGCTGGAGTTCCCCAGGGTAGCATATTGAGTCCAACTTTATATTTGATTTATGCTTCAGACATGTCAATGAGCTGCAAAATTCACACTTCAACTTTTGCTGACAGCACTCATCAGTGTCCATAAAGACTATAAATTAGCATCACGAAATTTTCAAGAATATATTTTTATATTGAAGAAATTTAGACATTTCTGTGTTTGGAAAATCAAAGTAAATGAACAAAAATGTATTGATGTTACATTCACACTGCGTAGAAAATTCTGTTCGGTTACTAAAATCAACAACCATATTGTTCCGCAACACAGTGAAATCAAATACGTTGGTATTCATCTCGACCGTGGAAGACTCACATGGATGCTAAAGTCACTCAGATGAAATTAAAAGTGGCGCAAAGAAATTTGTTCTTCGGTAGAAATTCTACCTTGAAGTTAGATTGTAAACTTTTGTTGCACAACACAATCTTAAAGCCAATATGGAGCTTTCGAATTCAATTGTCACCACTGCATTCAACATTGAGAAAATCCAAAGTCGCCAAAATACTGCAGCTCTATGGTATGTAAAAATCTCACGAATTCACAAAAATCCTTTGTGAAAGATGAATTTTCAAAATACGGGACAAGATACATTAACAGACTTAAATTTCTCCTGAATCTAATAGCACGTAGCATACCTTATGCTAGGAACACAACTGTGTCGAACGACGAACTTCGCCCATCGTGACGAACTCGCCGGCAAATATTCGTTTTATAAAGTCGTCGTGCGAAGCACGAACATTCCGTGCAAAGAAAAAAAAATGAACATAAAACTAAGGTGACCATATTACAATACTGCCAAACAGACTGTTGTTGATATATATAAGAGGCAATGCCTTACAACATGTCTGGCAATTTTTTTCATCTAACAATCTGCCAACCGTGTGAACTGACAATTTTTGTTGTCACATAAATTATTTCTCAGACCATAGTCTGAGAATGAAATTGTAAGATTTTCTTACGATTGTCTGAACACATAATTTACTTCTGCGGGACAATTTTTCATTGTCACTACATTGTCAGCATGTTGGCAGATCTTACAATATTGTAACATCTGACAACCGTGTGTACATAGCTTAAACCTATATAAATGCCATCCGAAAGAGGGATTTTTGAACAAATTATCTGAGCTACTTTATATTTTGATAACGTCTTCATAAATTTTTTACTACATAGATCAAAATAAATTATAAGAAGTATTTTGTCGTGAAAAATACTTTTTTTATGTAAGAAACTTGGTCACCTGATACTGCTTTGTTCGATAAAATTAGAAATAAATCTATTGAAACTTTCGCTGAGTATGACGAATTTCGACCAACACCACGATTGTATGCATTTTCATATACACCAATATGTTTTATTTTTGTCGGCGAATATTCGCGACCAAAAATTCGTCGTTCATCGCAGTTGTGTTCCTAGCATTACTTTGGCGTCCGCACTCGGATGAGCAGCTGTTGGGGCGCTGGAAAGTTGATTTACCAACAAAACATAAGCAAAAATCAACTTTTCGCCTAGCATTGGCTGGACCTAAGTAAATAAATAAATAATTCAGCATTAAATAATTTTTTTTCTATATTAATAATTAATTCTAATATTCGTATTATCAATTAATGTTGTTTATATTCTAAATTTTTTAAGCTAAAGATTTTGATTTGTTTTTGTTTTTTATAAAAAAAGATTTGACGGTATTTATTTTCGATACTTCGATAACAATTTGTTATCATCCTTATTAAAATTAAAATGTTATAAAAAATTATTTGAAAAAAATGTAAAAAAATATTTTTTACCTACAAAAAATTCATACACATGAAAAAATTCTAACAATCACCCATATTCTGCTTGTCGGCGGCAATACAAGATGACGTCGATTTTTAGATTTTGAGGTGAATCGGCATTCCTGTTGTCAATAATGGCATGTATCGATAACTGCCGACATATATTTGATATTCTACAAAATTGCGGCAATATTGTCTTTAATTACCGGTTATTTTGTCGTCACAGTTTTTTGCGTCGAGTTCAAACAAAAACATAAAAAAATTAATAAATAAAATTAAACTTAAAAAAATTGGAATAAAATGGAAAAAATTAAAATTACGAATCCCGCAAAATTTCAAAAATTATTAGAGGAGCTGGAAAAGAGCCCATCAATGGCCAGAATTAAAAATGCAGGACTTTTGTTTAAGCACTCTTCTTTACACTATTAAGCTTATTTTGTTTTTTTCGTCATTGGAGTCTAAATATGGCTGGAGAAACATTTTGTATTTAAAAACTTTCTTATTTTTCTGTTTCCACAAACTTTCCTATTTTGAACAAAATTTTGTTCTAAATCAAAATGTAAACAAAACGAAGCAACTGACAAATACATTAGAGATGTGTGTTGGGTTTGATTAACACAATCGATAAACCGGCAACATCAATACAAAACTGTTAGGGACTGCCAGATTAATATTGATGTCGTCTTAAATTGATGGCGCCATAATATTGCCGACGGTATTGCCATCGACAAGCAGAATATGGGTGAATATTAACAAATTGAAGAATTAAAAAAAAATAATAATAATAATTTATATTAAACACATTCTGCACACAACACATGCCCTGTTAACGATTACCACATGTCGTATCTTAACCTTAAACAAATTAACATGGCACATGTTGCTCACAAAATAAGATGAAAAAATTTTATATAAAATTATCCCAATAAATAATATTGTATATATAAGTATTATTTATTTCGTATGTATTAAGTTTTCGCTAACTAAATGCCTATAACTATGCACTAAATTATCTGTATCTAATTTAAAATGAGTTTAGTTGTATTAATAATCTCTAACATTTCTAACATATAACTTCTTATAATGTGTTTCCGTTTTTATTATTGAAACATTTTCAAAGTGAGGATAGTGATTTAATTCAAAGCAATGAGAAGATAGCGCTGTCTTTTGTGAATTAATATGCCTTTATTTTTGGTCTGATTTATGTCCTGCTTTGTATACTTTATTACATTTCTCCTGATCGTTTCTGTTGAATAGTTCCGTACCCTGGTTCAAGCAACCCAAATGTAATCAACCATTATATGCAGATTTTATGTTTTTACCAATAGTCAAATTAATTGCGCCTAGAATATTAGTATGTATCTAATTCTTTTTACTTATTCCTTAATAAATCGTTCAATGAAAAAGTACTCCTTACTTTATATGAAATAAATAGACTTTAATATATTTTTGAATTTAAACACTCGGTATTTCACTTTTGACTTCAGGGAATTTGATTTGTCGTTCTTCCACTCCATCAACATAATAAAATTAGCGAACAGTTTTCCTTACATGGAATTTTATAAACTATATTAGCAATATCTAATTTACTATGTCTATCCTTAGTCTTACTAAATAATGTGTCTAATTAATTGATTAATTTTCAGTTTTAAGATTTGCATACTTGTTGTTAGCCCTTTTAGAATATATATACAATCATGGAATTGAAAAAAAAAGTTCTATCAATGGTTATCTATATATAGTTATCTATAGTTAGTTATCTATTTCATAACTTTATTTTCACCTTATTTTCTAAGATATTCCCCAAATATGCCTATTTTACAATTTTCATTAATTTAAGATTTTTTAGTAGTTTCAGTTTTTAGCGTTAAGAATTCTGTTTTGGAATTCTCTGTTTCAAACTAGTAATAAAAAAAAAATAAGTGTATAAAAAAATAAAATTGTGCAATATTCTGAGTGACTTTTTTAAACTCCGGAAAATTTAATGCTAGAAAATACTCAAAAGATAAATTTTGATTAAAACACTACTTTCTTTATTAATTTCACAGTATAAATTTTCGTTCTATTAGCAGCAGTCATATTTATAATAATTATCCTTTTATATCATTTATTACTGTTAACTTTAACTTACTAACTTTTCTTTTACATTCAGACCAGTTGTGTTCTGTCGAAAACTTATAACTGGTATAACCATTTTATTATACAGACATACAATGGTGTAAAATAAATATTATAGATGGCGCTGTTCATATTGCTGTAATTCAAAAGCGAATTTTTTTACAATTTGCTGTTAATAGTTGGGACTTTTCTTATTATCTAACATCTAAGTGAAGACCACAACCAACAACAGCATTAGTTAAGATTCTCAGCCTTAAACTTTTGTATAACACTATTTTATAAAGTAGTGGGTGCAAATAATTTTTAATTCATAACAGTTCGATTTTAAAGGGGATTTTTTAACATGAAGTTGTATCGCGATATGATATTATGTCTGTTCTTTTATCCAAAAATTTTTGAAAAATTTTACTGTGTTTACTGCATCTTACTGAATACTGTTCGTTTACTCAAACACAAAAAAACAGGTTAAATTGACAGTTATTTTACTGAGAACTGAGAATTTTTACTGCAAGAATTTTTTGTAGTAAAAGTTTAATAAGTTGAAAAACATTTGGTAAACAAATAAATGTAAACACAAGAACGTAACCAAAAACATAAAAATGTTTATAAAAGTTAAGATTAATATAGAAATATATGATTATTGTTTTTAAAAGTTAATTCGCAAGCAAGATTGTGAAACAATTGTTCGCTTAGAGTAATCAGTCAGAACCCAGTAACCGTTAAAAAAAATGTGGTTAAAGATTGTGACGCAGCACATGAGGGTAAATCGCAAATTCGGCTGCCCAAATTTTATTTAGAAGTTGTGTTATATAAATTGTGTTTTGATTTTTATAATTTATTTAATAATTTTTGAATCAAATTAAAATTGAATTGAACTTTATAATTTATTTAATAATTTGGTAATTTTTCAATTACCAAAACCGTATTGAATTCACGAGCCATCATACATACGAACTTCTCTGTTCAGAGACTGCGTTTATTGTAATATTTGACAAACCTGACGTGAACGTTCACTAGCAAAACTGTCTAAAAGCAGCAAATTTTATAAAACGAAATGTTTCGTTATCTTTCGAGAGTGTGTATACAACAGCAAGATTGACTTAATTTGTGCATATAAAACAATAAAACAAAAAGTTTAATTAGACTTTGTGCCACCGCAATTTAGAAAAAGCGCACCGCACACCGACTAAAAAATTTTTCGCATAAATAATTTTAAAAAGCACCAAAAAACGGCGCGAAACGCAACGAGTTGACAACGCTACCTTTATCTTATGCCTAAATTGTCATGTTAAAAAAAAATTATTACATGTTGGATGTAAAATCAACAAGAATAGAAACGACTAGAAAGAATCTTAAGCATTCATGCAAACATTGAACAGCATTACCATGCCACCAGAAACACCTATATCAATTCATTAAACTTTCGTCGAGTATGGTTGATGTTTAGGGCAAAGAAATGACACCAAGTTAATCGTTGGATAGTTCTGTTGCTCAGAAAGGTTGAAAAACTGGTAGAACGATTACTTGCCAAGATTGCAACCTGGATACATTATAAATTACTAGGCAGCTGGAAAACACTGGTGGAGCATGTGCTACTTTCAAAGCTGTAGAAATAAAATCAGCTTTTAAATCGAGTTCATCACATGCTCCCCCATCCAAATTAATAACTCACCTACTTCGTAGCACACTGAAGTCTCTTGCAAATCTCACTTGAAGAATCTTGGTATTCACCTCAACCGTAGTCTAACGTGGAACTCTCACATTGAAGCAAAAGTTACTCAGGTAAAATTAAAAGCAGCGCAACTAAATTGTCTTATGGGCAGAAAATTGACATTGAAGTTAGATTGCAAACTTTTGTTATACAATGCAATTATTATATCGAAAATTATGGTACACCGCCTCAGCGTCAAGTATTTAAAAAATTCAAAGCCGACAAAACCAATTTCTTCGAATGATTACTGTAGCTCGATGGTATGTAAAAAAAACTCATGAATTCATAAAGATCTGTATGTTCCGCTGGGAAAAAAGGAATTTTCAAAGTACGCAACAAGGTATATCAGTATCAATACTGTACTGTGCAGTCGTTAAGCTGCTTATTATAAATATGCTTCCACACAACCAAATAAAGCTAAGAATAATAATAATGCACAAACAAACAACGTACATGATCTAAAGAACGCAAAATTCCTAGTAAATCAACCACCAATGATTTTATTGTTGTTGTTGCATTCTTATCGCTCGCAAACATATGTAAGCGTAGATGTATATCAATTATATTTGTATACTCGTATGTGAAACTCGAATTATCATTAGCAAATAACTCGAAGCTTGATGATCATTCGGGAACTTTACAAAGCAATATAAATAGCAGGCAGATGTTCGGCAGAGGCAGAGCTTAATTTTCAACGTGGTGAAAGACAGTCCTAAGTCAGAAATTAAGTCTACTATATTAATACACCGTGGTATTAAGTGTAAACAAAGTTGTGAAGTATTTAAGTACTGTCTAACAAACAAGTCACTATTTCATTTACAATTGAAGCAGGCGCATACTGTTTTGAAATATAAAAACGTAACATTTTGTTGAAATTATATAAACAGCTGATAAACCAGTGTGAATATTTATTTCACTTTTAATTAAAACTTGTAACGTTTTGAAAAGTTAAAAACGTAACAACCTGGATATATTTTTAATCTACCACACAAATATAATTTTTGCTGCTTCTTTTATTGAAAATTTTAAGTTTTCAAGAGCTTTGCCCTTTCAAAAACTTTATTAAACCGGCATAAGAGTTAGTGGGGGCTTGCTTAAGCTTAAAACCAATTTAAAACGAGTGTTTGAAACACAGGCCAATTATTCACATAAACACTCAGGAAAGGCGAATAAAATTAAAAACCATTTTTAAATCAATGCTTGATTCACACGCGGGTTTGTAATATTTAAAAAGTCCTGAAATAAAAATATTTTTTCTAAACTGCAAAAGGTCAGTTGAAGAACTACGAAGTGTGCAAAATCTTTTAAAATCGATTTAGAAAATAAAAAATAAAACAAGTAAGAGTGTAGTATATTCGGCTGGGCCGAATCTAAAATACCCTTCACGATAGTCACGAATATGTATAGTATATTAAAAATGTGACCTAAATATGCTCGGTTATATATGAACCGATATCGGAATTTTCTATTTTCTGTATTTTAGTAACCTTCTTTTATAACGAGAATTGCTTTTCAGCAAAAAAAAAAAAAATTTTTTTTAATGGAAAAAACGGTTCAGGCTATATCTCGGGTATATATGGACCGATATCGAAAATTTTAATTTTCCACATAACCTTATATCATTACCAGAACTGCTTTTGAGCACAACAAATTGTTTAAGTTCGCTTCTTCTTTTATAACAAGAACTGCTTTTCGGCAAAAAAAAATGTTATTGGAAAAATCGGTACAGGCTATATCTCGAGTATATATGGACCGATGTCGGATATTTTCTTTTTCTATATATATGTAACCTTATTTTATTACCAGAACTGCTTTAAGGTGAAAAAAGTTGTTTAAGTTCGCTTACGCGACATTTTCATGAAAAACCCGGTTTGGACTATATCTCGGGTATATATGGACCGATATCGGAAATTTTCATTTTTCATACCTATATAACCTTATTTTATTATTAACAAGCAAAAAATATTGTTTGAGTTCGCTTACGCCGCGTGTTCATGAAAAAACCGGTTTAGGCTATATCTCGGGTATATAGGGACCGATATCGAAAACTTTCATTTTCAATATTTATATCACCTTATTTTATTACCAGAACTGCTTTAAGGCGAAAAAATTGTTTAAGTTCGCTTACGCGGCATTTTCATGAAAAACCCGGTTTGGGCTATATCTCGGGTATATATAGACCGATATCAAAAATTTTCATTTTCCATACTTATATAACCTTATTTTATTACCAGAACTGCTTTTAAGCAAAAAAAGTTGTTTAAGTTCGCTTACGCGGCATTTTCATGAAAACCCCGTTCCAGGCTATATCTCGGGTATATATGGACCGATATCGAAAATTTTCATTTTCCACATTTATGTAACCTAATTTCATTACTAGAACTGCTTTTGAGCACAAAAAAGTTGTTTAAGTTCACTTACGCGACATTTTCATTAAAACCGCAGTTTAGGCTATATCTCGGGTATATATGGACCGATATCGGAATTTTTCATTTTCCATATTTATGTAACCTTATTTCATTAGCCGAACTGCTTTTGAGCAAAAAAAAGTTGTTTAAGTTCGCTTACGCGACATTTTCATGAAAAACCCGATTTGGGCTACATATGGACCCGGGTACATATGGATCGACATCGGAAATTTTCATTTTCCATATTTATGTAAGCTAATTTCATTAGCAGAACTGCTTTTGAGCACAAAAAAGTTGTTTAAGTTCGCTTACGCGGCATTTTCATGAAAACCCCGGTCTAGGCTATATCTCGGGTATATATGGACCGATATCGGAAATTTTCATTTTCCATATTTATGTAAGCTAATTTCATTACCAGAACTGCTTTGGAGCACAAAGAAGTTGTTTAAGTTCGCTTACGCGGCATTTTCATGAAAACCCCGGTCTAGGCTATATCTCGGGTATATATGGACCGATATCGGAAATTTTAATTTTTCATATTTATGTAACCGAATTTCATTACCAGAACTGCTTTTGAGCACAAAAAAGTTGTTTAAGTTCGCTTAGGCGACATTTTCATGAAAAACACGGTTTGGGCTATATCTCGGGTATATATGGACCGATATGGAAAATTTTCATTTTTCATATTTATATGACCCTATTTCATTACCAGAACTGCTTTTGAGCACAAAAAAGTTGTTTAAGTTCGCTTACGTGGCATTTTCATGAAAACCCCGGTCTAGGCTATATCTCGGGTATATATGGACCGACATCGAAAATTTTCATTTTTCATATTTATATGACCCTATTTCATTATCAGAACTGCTTTTGAGCACAAAAAGGTTGTTTAAGTTCGCTTACGCGACATTTTCATGAAAAACCCGATTTGGGCTATATCTCGGGTATATATGGACCGATATGGAAAATTTTCATTTTTCATATTTATATGACCCTATTTCATTACCAGAACTGCTTTGGAGCACAAAGAAGTTGTTTAAGTTCGCTTACGCGGCATTTTCATGAAAACCCCGGTCTAGGCTATATCTCGGGTATATATGGACCGACATCGAAAATTTTCATTTTTCATATTTATATGACCCTATTTCATTATCAGAACTGCTTTTGAGCACAGAAAGGTTGTTTAAGTTCGCTTACGCGACATTTTCATGAAAAACCCGATTTGGGCTATATCTCGGGTATATATGGACCGATATGGAAAATTTTCATTTTTCATATTTATATGACCCTATTTCATTACCAGAACTGCTTTGGAGCACAAAGAAGTTGTTTAAGTTCGCTTACGCGGCATTTTCATGAAAACCCCGGTCTAGGCTATATCTCGGGTATATATGGACCGATATGGGAAATTTTAATTTTTCATATTTATGTAACCGAATTTCATTACCAGAACTGCTTTTGAGCACAAAAAAGTTGTTTAAGTTCGCTTAGGCGACATTTTCATGAAAAACACGGTTTGGGCTATATCTCGGGTATATATGGACCGATATGGAAAATTTTCATTTTTCATATTTATATGACCCTATTTCATTACCAGAACTGCTTTGGAGCACAAAGAAATTGTTTAAGTTCGCTTACGCTGCATTTTCATGAAAACCCCGGTCTAGGCTATATCTCGGGTATATGGACCGACATCGGAAATTTTCATTTTTCATATTTATATGACCCTATTTCATTACCAGAACTGCTTTTGAGCACAAAAAAGTTGTTTAAGTTCGCTTACGCGACATTTTCATGAAAAACCCGGTTTGGGCTATATCTCGGGTATATATGGACCGATATCGGAAATTTTCATTTTCCATATTTATGTAACCTAATTTCATTACCAGAACTGCTTTTGAGCACAAAAAAATTGTTTAAGTTCACTTACGCGGCATTTTCATGAAAACCCCGGTCTAGACTATATCTCGAGTATATATAGACCGATATCGAAAATTTTCATTTTTCATATTTATGTGACCCTATTTAATTACCAGAACTGCTTTTGAGCACAAAAAATTGTTTAAGTTCGCTTACGCGGCATTTTCATGAAAACCCCGGTCTAGGCTATATCTCCGGTATATAAGGACCGATATCGGAAATTTTCATTTTCCATATTTATGTAACCTAATTTTATTACCAGAACTGCTTTTGAGCAAAAAAAAAAGTTATTTAGCTTCGCCTATGCGACATTTTCATTAAAAATTCGATTTGGGCTATATCTCGGGTATATATGCCTTTTAATCACCATGCTTAATAAGTGTGTGAAGTTTGAAGCAAAACGAACAACTTTTGTTTTCAAAAATTTTCATACAAAACTGCAAAAAAATGGCTTTTTTCGGAATTTTGAATATATCTCAGCTATATGTGGACCGATATTACTGAATTTCAATAGCAAACCCATGAATCGATGGGGTAAAAGAATGGTGAAAGAAAAAAGTTTCTAAGTCTAATGGTTTTCTCAGAAACGGTATTTCAACAGCGGACAGACGGACAGACGGACATCGCTTAATCGACTTTTCCATTAATTCTGATTCAGGATATATATACTTTATAGGGTCGCAAAAAAAACTGTAGAAATTACAAACGGAATCACAAACTTATATATACCCTTTACATTTTTGTGAAGGGTATAAAAATTTTAGATGACCAATAATAATTAGTTTGGGATAAATTGGTTTCCTTTTTTTTAATCCGGAAAAAAAAAGGTAAAACGCTTAAGCAGCTTTATCAATTGTTAAGCGGTTTTTGTCCACAAGTCAAAATAATTTAAAACCTAAAAAATTATATAACAGTTGTAGCTGTTACAGCGAAAACAAATACGAATACTTGTTATTCTGCTCCCTTTAGGAATTCAAATTACAAAATTTCAACATTAAAATTACATTTTTTTTCTAATAATCCCCAGTCGTTCACTACAAATTCGTTTATTCTCTTTGATGCAGAATAGAATAATATTTCAGTAGCTTTTTTTTATATTGTTTTTAATTCTTTAGCAACTGAATCTTTTAACAATTTTATTTGCCGGAAATGTGGAATAAATTTGTTTGTAATTTGTAGTTCGAATTCTGTTTTTGTTTTATTTTTCCATTTTCGCTTTCACATAAACGATGAGAAATTGTTTTATGCGAATAAAATGTTTTATTTATTTAAAACGGCTGAATATTTAACACTTTTGTTTGTACGGCATTTGCCAAAAATTAAAGACCGTAATTTCAAATGAATTTGAAGTGAAATAGAATTGTCGTTTAAAATTTTGTAGTTTTAGAAATTTGCTTTAAAATAGGATGCTTTGAAATCAAGTTCGATTTATATAATTATGATCATTTCGTCGTATGGCTTCAAAAAAATGATGTTACCGTCCCTTGAATAGATAGTAGCTACTCCTGGAGAAAAGACTTTGCCTTGGTGTACCTAACCGGAGCACTCAGCTTTCTGGTGCTTAGAGAGTCGTGAGTTCCTCGTTTGTTGTAGCAATACCGAAGCAAAAGGATCAGCCAACGCCCTCAGGAGGTGCTTTTACAGACTATCCTAGCACTGATAGTGGCCGGCAGGAGTTGCCCGTGTCTTGACTGTGGACAATTGGTATTTCCTGATAACTCCCCACGGGGAGCAAGTTTTGCCATGGCATATATGTAACTAGGGAACTTCGCTTTGTGGGCACATAACGTGGAAGAGTTTTTTTTTTATCTTGGACCAGTACTCAGGGGATGGCCCCTATATATGCAATGCATTGTACCAGAACTAGGCAAATAGATTATGAAGAGGGGGAAAGAGGGAGTAGTGATCGGGAACATTTGACTTGATCTTTCCAACTTATTCCATAGGCGAAGCATACGGCTGAAAAATGAATTGTCTCTGTAATGCGTAGTACGACTCCCCGGGCAATCGATTACAAAAGGATGAGCTCTGGACGATGAACGTGTGATACGTTAAAGTGTGGAAGTTCGGGAACAAGATCCTTAATCTCGTCGGAGCAAAATTCATTGTAGTAACGATAGAACAGAGTAACGTAACCCACACTGCGTCGATGCTCCAGTGAGTCAATAGAGTTGGATACCCTAGTGTTCCTCGTTTTTTCTAGCAAATAACACTCTAGGACTTATGTTATGCTGGACTTCTGAAGCCCTGATCAAACATAATTGGCAGAGCGGCAACCGGCAAAGCTTCTGGGAGTTTCTGATTGCAGACCATTCTTGCGCTGATCATGGTTAATGATCAGCTTAACCTTTAACTCACAGGGAGGGGAATTAGTCGTCTTTCGGGTACGAATGTCTTGCAACAGATACCTATAGTTTAAGAAACCAATAGTGATGGTTAGGCGGGTGAGTTAGTTTAAGGGTTGATGCTCTTAAATGAGCTTCAGCCTACCATCTCAGTGTTCCTTGTCTTTCACTAACAGTCTGAGAGAGATTAGAAGGTCCGAACTCTTCAGCAAACTTATGGCACAAGTTGCGACCTGCGCAAGCATTTCAGGCTACACGAGACTGCTGGTGAATAGTGAATAATTCACACCGTGTGGTTCGCCCATCATCAAAAAAGGCCGCGAAAAAGTTGCTGATATAAATCACTGCTGGCCCATTGTGCACAAATAGCTGATCACTTGACATGATTTCTAATAAAAGTAGTTCTTGCTGAGTCAAAAAAATGTTACTCTCAATATCTCTTTTATTTATTGTCTGAGAGAAATTATTATTTATTGTCTTTAGCAAACTTATGGCACAAGTTGCGAAATGTGTAAGCCTTGCAAGCAATACGGGACTGCTGCTGAATCGTAAATAATTCAACCCCTGTAGTTGGTCCATCATTAGATAAGGCCGTCGAGGTATATCAGCACCTATAAATCAATGGCACATCTTGTTCAAATAGGTGACCACTTCAAATGATTTCTAATAAAAGTAGTTCTTGCCGAGACAAAAAAAAAATTTTTTTTACTCTCATTATCTGTTTTATTTATTGACATGCACCACCAGTTCTTTTAAACAAAAGAACGTTTTAAACGAAAAAACTTTACCAGGTAGTGTAACTTTTACATTAAATACAACACCAAAAATATCAAGTGTATTTTTTTGACATAAAGAAATATTGCATCGAAGTACCTGGTAAAGATAGATATTGGAATCTACAAAAAAAATATATAATTTGTCTTATAAAGAGCCCGAGATCTTTTACAAGGGGATTGTTCAGATGACTACAAACATATGAAAACTAGTTGTGACCTGTGTAAAGTTTACAAGCCACATCAGGGTTGCTGGTGATGCGTGAATTAGTTCACTCTTCGGAATTGCCATCTGACATATGTATTCAACAGGTTGGAGTCTTATGACACACAGAGTGCTAAAAGAAACTTTGAACGGAAAAATAATTCCACGTAATAAGTCAATCAATTGGCCACCAACATCGTGTCATGTCATTCCATTAGTTGCTTTGATCTTATGTAAACTCACTGTATGTGTGTTACAACAAAAAAAAACTTTATGATCATTAAATTCTACTGATTGTTAAACTGTAGGATGCTTAGAACTCATTTCCATTAGCGTCACCTACAAATAAATATAACATTGAAACTCTGTCCAGTGAAACCATTTGCAGGAGATGCTGTACCAAAGGAAAATCAAAAAGTTTATGCAAAATTACAAACATTTTATATTACAATTTGCCAGCAGCAACCAAAATACCCTGAATAAACTAAAAGTTATTGCAACTCCAAAAGTAAAGAATAGTTTGTCTTTATTTTAGTTTTCAGCTGTCTTTGATACCCAAGAGAAATACTTTTTTTTGTGCAAGGAAACCATATAAATGTACTAAAACCAACAAGAGCATAAATCATGGCTGGTTTCGATAAGAACGATTACATTTAAGTTACATTTCAGTGCATGTTTCCACTTTAAGGTTAAAGCAATAAATTTATTATCGAAAAAATAAAACTGCGGAATTGTATGGCAGAATCTAAAGCATACCTTAAGGATGAAATTAGACTTTAAATAACATTTACGGTTTCTATTTAGTTTTGCCAAGGTTATGTAATTCTGCAGATATCAAAGTAATAAAAAGTTCAAAGTGTATTGTCCAGGTATCTATTAATTAATATTTTTGTGTTCAGTGCTAGTAAATGCATTGTAATTCTGTGATAATGTTGCTTTTTCAAGCACATATTTATCCACCTGTAATGCTTTACTAATACACGGACATCACCAAACAAATTTGTGCAAAATTTTATGGAACTTCTATTGTTTTAAATTCATGGCAGTGCTGTCACTATAGCCATTATAATTAATTAGATAATAATTTCAAAAACTTATGCGCATATATACGACTGTTTAGCTCCAGCATGGCAACAGTAAAATGATTTATGGTTTTGTATTTTGCTCATGGCAAGATGTTATAAGTGTAGAAATTAATTAAAAATTTAAATGTTGTCATTTAAATGCAAAGTGTAGTTTGTTTGAAGTCTTGTTTATATCAACTAATGTAACAGCAAAGTGAGCAAGTCTGTGCATGTCCAAAGAATTCACATAAATACGAGTATAGTCACTTAAATTGTGATTGCCAGTTTGTGGCAACAGCTTCAAAGTAAAGTACTATTTAATTAAGAATGGTTATGTTTTCTTTATACTACGACCTTTAAAATTATATTTTTTCATTTACAAATAATGTTAGGTCTTCAAACACCTTTAGGGTTTTGGCAGTACTTTGAAGTAGCAATTCTGTGTAATTAATTTTAGAACAGCTTGATATGTCATAAAGCAAACTTTATTTCTAGGAAACAATTTTACTGCATTTTTACTAAATATCCTTGACCTAAAAACAAAAAATTCCCTTTCAAAAAACCCCACCTACGCATATGCTGCAAAAGTAAACAAACTCACTACTCTATAAACTTTCATGTGAAAAGCTGCCTACAAACAGGTAATGATGGTACAAGGGTGATATAAAAGGGAAAACAGAAACCACTTGTTTTTACATAAAATGTATAAATTTCATATGTAAATATATAATAATTGTGATTTAAAAGCACATAAATGGCAAACGAAACCTGTTTGATCAAAACGGTTTGACACACATCACAAGAAATCAGCCATGTCACAAAGCTAAATTCCATTCGAAAACAGAACTAAATCAATTGTTTAGTTAATCTGTCAGGGATAAAAGTAATTTTTGACTTTGAATCAGGTATTTGACAGAACTGAGTTTCATTTGTAGATGGAAACAAAATCCATTTTTAGTTCTTCAAAACACGAAAAATTAAACAGCTTTCCAAATGAAATCATTTCTATGAGAAACTGCTCATTTTATTTATTTATTTTATTTTAGTCAAACCCCAGCACAAGAAAACTTAATCTTATTTAAAAGTACTGCTGGTATAAAAATAGGTTGCGAAATTTGAAATTAAAAGATTAGTATTATCAAGAAACAATGTTATGAATATGAAAAATTAACAGCAATACAAAATAATAGATTCTTATATAAAACATAATAAGAAAAATATAAAATAAATAAAATAATAATCGGCCATGTCACAGAATTCACTTCAGTTCGGAAACGGAATTGAATCGGTTTTTAATTCAATAAATAATATTTTTTGTTTTTTTTTTGTTTTTTTTTTTTTTGTAGCGTTTTTATTTATTGAATCTTCAAAATGAACTAACAATAAGTATTCAAATCTTAATACTATCAAAATAATATCAAAAAACGAATATTTAATACCTTTTCGGAATGAAATCAATTCTATAAGACAATACTAGTTTCATTTTTGCAATTAGAAATGATTTCTTTCCGAAAAGTTTTATAGTTTTTCGTTTTTTGTAGAAGTAAGAAAAAATTCAATTCCGTTTCTGAACGGAATTAAACTCTGTGACATGGCAAAATATATACTTATATACGAGGGCGGTTCAGAAACTTCTTAGCCAATCAATGAAAGAGAATAGTTTTTCAAAAATATTTTTATTGTGCAATATAATCACCTGCAACTTCAATACACTTAGTCCAACGCTTTTCTAGCAATTCTATCCCTTGATTAGAATAGTTTTCCTCAAGGTCTTCAAAATAGAGGTTTACAACTGAAATTGCATCTTTATTTGAGGTAAAACGCTTGCCAGCAAGGAATTTTTTTTTACATTTGGGAACAGGTAAAAGTCACTGGGAGCTAAATCAGGAGAACAAGGTGGGGGGTCCAGCAACTCGTACTCTAATTCGTTGATTTTAGTCATTATTAAAACACTCTTGTGCGCTGGTGCGTTGTCTTGATGAAAAATTATTTTTTTGTGTTGTAAGCCAGGACGTTTTTCTCGAATTTGTACATTTATGTGATCCAAAAGGTTGCAATAGTACTCTGAATTTATTGTTTTACCCTTTTGCAGATAGTCAAACAATAAAATACCTTTGAAGTCCCAAAAAAACGTTGCCATAACCTTACCAGCCGATTGAATTGTTTTTGCCTTCTTTGGGGCACTTCTTCCAGCTACAGTCCATTGTTTGGATTGCTCTTTTGGCTCTGGAGTGTAGCGGTGGATTCATGTCCCATCAACAGTTATGAAACGACGCTTAAAATCTATTTTAGTTCGCTTAAAATGGTCCAAACAAGCTTGAGAAATGTTCATTCTTATGCGTTTTTTTTTTACTCTTAACAAATGCGGCACCCATCTTGCAGGAAGCTTTTTCATCTGTAGTTCTTCATATAAAATTAAATAGACTCGATCATTTGAGACGCCCATGATATTAGCTATTTCACGCATTTTTATTCGTCGATCATTTAATACCGTATCATGTACTTTGGCTACAATTTCTGTTGTTGTTGCTGTTTTTGGACGTCCACTACGTGGTTCATCTTCAATGCTTGAACCACCACCTTTAAATTAAGCAACCCAATATTTTACTGTCGCATATGAAGGAGCACTTTCACCTAACACATTCACCATATCAGTATGAATTTCTTGTCCCGAGAAACCTTTTTATGTAAATATTTAATGATACCACACATTTCTAATTTTTCCATTGTAAAAAAATCGCGAATGCGTCTTTTGTAAACACCTTTTTCTATATGAAGGAGTTACCAGATCGAAACAAAATTTAACATGTGTTCATAGTAGAGATGGAAGTTTCCAAAACATTTTACTTTTTCTGCATTTTTTGTGCTAGGCTAAGAAGTTTCCGAACCGCCATTCGTACAACATGATAATGATTTCAGCAAAATGGGGTAAAAATTGCAGATTTGAAGTAGCTAGCATTGCATAGAGTCTGTATACATGGTCTGATCAAAAAATCCGTTATTTTAAAATTTCGTGTTATATTTATATTATACGTATGTTATATTTTCGCATTCTTTTCTGTTATATTGCTACACAAATCTGTTATGTGTGTTGGCAATATCACTATTTTTGAAGTGGCAGTTTATTTTTGACATATAAAAAGGTTAGTCGTGTTTTGGTGGGCTCTTTGATTTTTTACTATTCGAAGAAATGGATAAAAGAAACTGGATTAAGTTTTGAGTAAAAAATGAAATTATATACGCAAGAACACTTGAAATATTGACTGTGGCATTTGGCGAGTCTACTATGAGCAGAATTGGGGTATAACCAGTTTAAGGAAGGCCGAGAAGATGTCAATGACGATGCTCGTCCTGGTCGCCCGAGCACGTTAACATCCGATGAACACAGTAAAGCAATAAAGAAAATTATTTCGGATAATCGTTGAATCACTATCAGAGAGATTTCTGATGATGTTCGCAAATCGTTCGGCTTATGCCAAGTAATTTTTGTGGATGTTTTAAGCATGAAACGTGCGTCGGCGAAGATTGTTCCAAAATTTCTAAATTTTGAGCAAAAACAACGTCGCACGGACATCAATCAGGAGCTGTTGTACAACCTCAACGAAGATCCAGATTTCCTCAAAACGATCACAACTGGTGACGAATCATGGGCTTATGTCTATGACATTGAAACCAAAGCCCAATCATCGCAATGGAAGCAGAGCCAAGACCGAAGAGAGCACGTCAAGTTCGTTCAAATGGCGTGGTGCATTATGCCACAAGGTCATACGGTCAATAAGGAATACTACCTTGAAGTTATGCACAACTCGTCAGAAATGCACAGAATTTTGGAAAAAGCAATTATGGATTTTGTACTGTGCACCAGCTCACACATCGATGCTTGTGCGTGCGTTTTTGGCCAAAAACAAAACCGTTAGCATGCCTCGACCACTGTATTCACCGGACTTGGCCCCCGCTGACTTTTTAACTCTTCCCAAAGTTTAAAGTGGATAAGATAGTTAATTATTGATGAGTAAATGAAAACTTTTTGAAAAAATTTAAAAAAAAGTTGTTTGTTGATCAGATCAGAGTAAGTTTCATTTTCCTATTAGCAATGCTAGAAAATATAGAAATAATCTTATGCTGAAAATAAGTTGTAATCACAAATATAACGCAAAACATGGAGTAATTAAGGGTTCAGTTTGATGTAAAATATTAAAGTAAAAACAAAATTTATATTAAGGTTATTAATTAATTTAATTTTTTTATTTAATAGTAAGTTTTAAAATTTTTTACACTTATAGAAACAAATATTGCACAAAAATGTTTTTGCCTTATATTTTAAATATTAACAATTTATAATGAAAAAGTTAAGTATTACAATTAATATATTTATAATTTTGAAGGAAAAGTATTAACAAAAAACCTTCAATTTGAAAGAGAGAAAAAAATAATATTCGGCCATGTCGCAGAATTCATTTCCTTTCGGAAATGGAATTGAATCGTATGTTTAATTCTTCAAAAAACGAAAATTTAAAACTTTTTCGGAATGAAATCGATTCTATAAGATAATAATAGTTGCATTCTTGAAATTAAAAATAATTTCATTCTGAAAAGTTTTTTAGTTTTTCGTTCTTTGATGAAGTAAAAAAAATTCAATTTCGTTTTCGAACGGAATTAAACTCTGTGACTTGGCTGATTATTTATATAAAGGTTATTGTACAGTGTATTCGTAATATTTTTAGTTAATGTATGTATTAATGTGCTAAATATGAGACAAATATAGACGAAAAAATAAATAAGAGCTCAGTGACTGAGTTGGTTAAGCAGCCGTATTAAAAATACATCATGTTTACATGGTACTGAATTCGAATCCTAGTGGGTGCTGATGAACAGTGTAGCGACTGTGAAACAGCTAGTTGTCCCCCAGCTTTAGTGTATTCAATTATTTTTCCTGTCTTCTTTGATCAAGAGTTATTGATCGCGGCAATTATTGTTATAATTATAAATAAAAACATTTCTTGGCTTTAGCCAGGATTGAACTCGAGCTAGACGAATGATGCCAACTCATCATCATATAATATTAGAAGTATTTTTAGTTAATATTATCGTTTTGATATCATTTCATTGGTGATATTATTAATGCTTCGATTACGAAAAACATTTTTTTAGTATTTCGGTTTTTAAAGAACCACAAAACGAATTCAATTCCATTTCCAAACGACATTCTACTCTGTGACATGTCTGATTAAAGCTGAATAACTATTTTTAACGCTAAATACGAGTATTAAATAATTTCGTATATATATACATTTTTTTGCAATTCCTTTTATGCTTTTGAATGTCTCATACCTCTAACCTTTTAAATTCGCTACATTACAAAGCCTTCCTCAGCAATTTGGGTGTCAACCGCAGAAGATTTAATTTTGTTTAATAAAAATCTTTAAATGTGAAAACTGTTTGCTTCAATGATTTTCTGCTTAATTCGTTTTTGTGCACAATTTTTCTGCTTTTAATTTGCCACAAAGAAAAAAGTAAAAATAAAGTTTCATTTTTCTAGACCTTTTTGAAAGAGAAAAAAAAACAGGACTTCATACTTTAAGAAGTTTAAGATATATAATTATTTCCACAGGACCATAAAGCGTTATGAACTTCAGCTTAGCCTCACTGCGGACTTAAAATTATTTCAGACCATTCAAGGTTGAAAGCAATCATTAAAATACCTTTAAATTAGAAACAGACTAAAAACGAAGTGCAAAAAGTAATTGACTTTAATTACAGCCAGCTTACCAATATCGAAAGAAACTACATGCGAAAGAAAGCCAGTCACTCACATTCGCATCAATTTGGGTTTGTCTATCTCATTGTTATTCGTTCGTATCTACTTATGTATTTTAATTGAATTTTGACACATTGTTCGCATAGACTAAAGCTAAATGAACCCAAATCAATTTACTTTCCCTTATTTTGTGACTGCGAGCACTCTGTCGAGATTGGTAAACTGGCTGACAGCTCATAACAATTTGCCAGTTTTGTGGACAAATTTTGTTTGAAAATCTTGTCAATGTATTGAAAATTTTTCATTTTACATTCAAATGTCAATTTTTGAAACGTGATTTTTTCCCTCTTTTCTTTTTGAGCTGTTGGCGGAACAAAATCGTTTGTCTGTTCTAAATCATTATATTAGTATCGTTGTAATCAATAACGTGGTAGACGAATGCAAATAAGTTACGAGTACTATAATAAAATTACAAAAGAGAGTAAAGGGAAATCGGGAAACGCATGAAGAAATAAAACACCTTTTTCCTTCAAAGCTATAAGTTTCCATTATATGCCCTTAAGTCATGATACAAATGATAATAACGTTTTTTTAAGAAAATGTTGTTCTTAATTGAGAAGTATGTTGTAGTTCCAAAACTAAATATTAGCTTTGAATTGTTAGAAAATTATTCTTGAGTTTTTAATTGAATAACTTTGGTGGCTATGAGATGCCACCAAAAGTATGGTGGATCTCTTATCAAATTTATTACACTTCTCTTGTGATGGAAGGGTGGATCATCAATTCCTGTAGGGCCACAGAGCCTGGTTTGCTCCAGAAATAAAAATTCGTGTCGTCTTTTATGGAATTATAAGTTATATCTTTATTGAGAATTTAACCAAATTCAGGCTATGTATGTAGAGAACGAATATGTTACTGTTTCAAGCTCGCAAAATTTAACAAAATAATTATGGCATTCATCAAGTCATACGTCCCGTCATAAAGTCATAAGTCTTAAAATATTAGTATGAAAAAGTATGAATTCTGTGACCGGGACGAATTAAAGTTTTGCCGATGGAGATCAGACGGAAAACACTGGTCTCTAGTTAACCAACACCACAATCTTAGATATACCATCAAAACAATAAATTAATTTACTATCAACAATGTTTCAATTATGTGGCCACCACTGTATGTGTATTTCCGTACCTAAATATTATTTTCATTTCCTACATAAATTAACTTAAAAATAGGCAATATGCATATAATTGCTTGAAAGATATGACAGTAAAAATGTTATCTACAAAATCGTCAAAAAACAGACTTTACTTGTAAATTGTCAAATCGTCAAAGCGCTATTTTCAGCATCCAAAATGGTCAAAATAACGATAATTCCTCAAATATGGCAACCATGGCCACTTAGCGCCTAGGATTATAAATAATAAAAAAATAACTCCTAAAACATACTTATTTGCCACACCTACTGCCTTTTTAATATTTAGCTCACAGTGTTGCCATTATTACTCCAATCAGAACGTTGTGTATACCGATGTTTATGGCTCTGTAAGGGCTACTTTCCAGCGGGAACAGTTTTTCACTATCACATAAAATTCTAGTCATAACTTGTAAAACCTCGGTTCATACCCACTCTAATGACAAATATTTTTAAGTAAAAATAAAACCCTACTATTTTTAAAAAGCTTTCGCGTTAAAGCAATGCTATTCATAAGCAAGTAGAAAAAAAATACTTATAGCATTGCGAGATATGACATTTTTGGCAAAAACTGGCAAAACGAGATGTTGTTTCATATCAAAGATAAACATTATCCTTCAACACAATGGTACCCCAGTGGGCTGGTTTCATGAAGCTGGCAGCCTGTACAATTTAAGATAGATTATCCTTAATCCTAGGGCGTGATTGGCAAAGGATCTCTCCAACCACTCTAGTGAACAAGCATTCAAAAGACTTGCAAACATTTATAACCGAGTTCATGCAGCAGATCCTTCTTACTTGTCTCTTTAAAGTTGATATTCAGTTGTAACCTAGACCTAGTTCTTGCAACGGGTCCTTCTTACTTGTCTCTAGAAATCTGATGTTCTGCCATATCTCTCAAAAGTTTTTGAACGATTAATTCACTCGCAAATAAACTACTACCTGTATACAAACTCCCTGTTAAGTAAGAGACAATCTGGATTTAGACCACAAACTTGCTGTGTTACTACTCTGATTGAAGAAGTCACATAAGAAATTAGATCTCATATTGATAAACGCCAAATGGTTTCATTTCTATTATTGCTCGATCACCGTACATAATTTTGTTCTTATACGAAAATTAAAGTATATGTTTAATTTTAATGTTTTAATTAAAGTATATGTTTAATTTTCCCGTGGAAGATCTTGCGGAGGATCGGCAGTTCTAATAAAATCCAGAATTAAGCACTATTTAATGAACGAGACATGTGAGGAGTATATCCAAGCAACAAACATATGTATTGAACATTTTCATGAAAAAATCGTTATATCCTCGATTTACTCACCGCCCCGATTTTCAATAACAGAAAGCCAATATTCAAATTTTTTCAAATCACTTGGGCCTCGATTTTTAGCGGCTGGCGACTATAACGCTAAACACACTTTTTGGGGATCACGCTTAATTACCTCGAAAGGCCGTGTGCTTTTTGACACCGTTTCCAAAATGGGCTTAGATGTGGTTTCAAGCGGACACCCCACTTATTGGCCGACAGACCGACGAAAGATCCCAGACGTTATAGATTTTGGAGTTGCGAAAAATTTTCCTTTAGAGTGGATGCAAGTGGAGCCTTCATTAGATTTGTCATCAGATCACTCTCCCACTATAATCTCTGTTTCGTTCCCCCAAGAGATTGGCTCACCGTTGACTGTCAATAGAGTTAATTGGTTAAAGTACAAAAAATTTTTGAGCACACATTGTACTGAAAATATCGCCTTGAGAACGCCTGAGGATATTGATGTGTCAATTAACAATTTCTCTGAAAACCTCAAACTGGCCGTACAGCATGCTACCACTAGTCATATAAGACCTAGAAATGAGAGCAATAGAACTTATTCATCTGAAATTGAGCAACTTCTGTCAGAAAAAAGAAGAGTCAGAAGAGAGTGGCAACTTCGCAGGTCGCCCCAGCTTAAAACTAGGCTACGGGAATGCATAACTCAGCTAAGAAAACTGCTTGAAGTCCATAGAATGGCTTCCCTTAAAACATATTTGGAAAGCCTTGATGGTACCCCTCAATCTGATTATTCCTTGTGGAAAGCGACAAAAGGTTTAAAAAGACCCGTAATAGGTAAGCCACCTTTGCGAAATTCAACTGGCGACTGGGCAAGAAGCGATTCTGAAAAGGGAATGTTGTATGTCGATCATTTGCGAAACGTTTTTATCACAAATGATTCAGAGAATAATACAGCGGAATTACCACCATATGTTGTTAGACCTCCTGTGTCTTTGAGATTTAATTTTCAAAATGTCGAAAACGTTATCGGTAATACAAACCCCAGGAAAGCTCCAGGCATTGATCAAATTACTGGTAAAATGCTTGAACAGTTACCTCGTGTAGCTAGAAGGGTTCTACTTTTTATTTTTAACGCCATTTTACGCCTTGAGTATTACCCTGCAGAGTGGAAGGTCTCAATGATTACTATGATACCCAAGCCAGGGAAGGATATAACTAAGGTACAGTCATATAGACCAATAAGTCTTTTACCAACAATTTCAAAACTATTCGAAAAATTGTTAATGGCGAAGTTGAGTCCAATATTGAACAATGTGGGATGCATCCCTGATCATCAATTTGGCTTTCGGGCTAAACATAGCACCATAGAACAAACGCACAGACTAGTCAATGTCATAAGACAAACCTTTGAGGCGAAGAAGTACTGCTCAGCTCTTTTCATTGATATTTCTCAAGCGTTTGATAAAGTGTGGCACGACGGCTTGATGCACAAAATAAAGCTAAATTTGCCTGCAAATACACACAAGGTTCTGGAAAGCTACTTATTCGGGCGGAAGTTTGTTATCAGAGAAGGCGACTTTATTAGCCCATCTCAGCCAATCAAGGCAGGAGTTCCCCAAGGCAGCATACTGGGGCCTACTTTATATTTGATTTACGCGTCTGACATGCCAACGACATCTGGAATTCACACTTCTACCTTTGCAGATGACACAGCGTTTTTGAGTGTTCATGAAAACCACCATTTAGCATCACGAAATTTACAGGAATATACTTCAATATTAGAGAAATGGCTAAAACTTTGGAAAATCAAAGTTAATGAACAGAAATGTACTCATGTTACATTCACACTGTGTAGGCAAACATGTCCGCCTATCCAAATTAACAACTCACCTATTCCGCAGCACAACGAAGTCAAGTACCTTGGTATTCACCTGAACCGTAGGCTAACATGGAAGTCTCACATTGAAGCAAAGGTCACTCAGTTAAAACTAAAAGCAGCGCAGCTAAATTGGCTTATGGGCAGAAATTCGACACTGAAATTAGATTGCAAACTTTTGTTATACAACTCAATACTAAAGCCTACAAGGTGCTACGGAATTCAGTTATGGGGCACCGCCTCAGCGTCAAACATTGAAAAAATCCAAAGGCGACAAAACAAAATTCTACGAACGATTACTGCAGCTCCATGGTACGTCAAAAATTCACGAATTCATAACGATCTGAGTGTTCCGCTGGTAAAAGATGAATTTTCTAAGTACGCGACAAGGTATATCAGTAAACTGGAACTTCATCCAAACCCTCTTGCTCGCAATATACTTAATTTTGGCGGCCACACTCGGCTTAAAAGAAGGGATACCGCTGCCACCATCAGATTGCTCAATAGGTGATTTTACCGAAATAGCTCCCGCATAATAAAACTTTTTGTCTAGCATTGGCCGGACTTTAGAATCACATTTTTTAATTTTAAATTTAGTATTAAGATTTGAATACTTATTGTTAGTTCATTTTGAAGATTCAATAAATAAAAAAATGTTAAAAAAAAAAAAAAAAATTTTTCGTTGACAGTGTTAAAACTTTTGACATCTTATGTAAGTGAAAGCTGTGAAAAAGATTTACATCAGCACCTGCCTTGCGGCCTTATCTGATGATGGACCAGTTCCACGGAGTGAATTATTCGCGATTCCCCAGTGCCCCCGTGTGGCTTGCTAGCCTTACACAGGTAGAAATTAATGCCTTATGTTTTTAGCCATATAAGCAACTTCTTGTTAAGGAGTTCGGACCTAATCTAATCCCTCCTATATGCAATTTCCCAGCAATCAATGGAGGACAAGGCTTAATGAAATGGTAGGACGAAGCCCACTAAGAGCATCAGCCCTTAGTTCAACTCACCCGTCAACCATCACCACTAGTTCCTTACAATACAGGTATCTGTTGTATAGCCAACAGATCCTCGGGAGATTGTTAGTCCCCGAAAAAAGCCACACACCAAACAACTATCAAGGATACTAACACATTTTAGGTTTCAACCACAGCCAGAACGTTTCAGCCAAGGTAGGCACCTCAACCATGATCAGCCCGGGTCGAACCGCAAGCAGAACTACCTGGGGGTCATGCTGATCCCCGTTCTGCCAATTTATACCCTTGGTAAGGGTATCGGAAGCCAACACAACATAAGTCATGCGGCTTTCTAGAGTTTTTTTGCTTTTTGTATATACTTAGCTGGTGATTCCTAACGTTATTTATGTCAATAAAAATGCAGAATTTTTATTACATATTTTCCCAACGTTTCGTGAATTTTATGTTCACTTCTTCAGGGGACTCTTCTATTTTATAAAGAAATTTTTTTTATTAAATTACATGAAGATATTGAGTAGAAAACAATATTTGTTAAACTTACATTTTCGTGATTATAACATTCCTAGAGTTATGTTTGCCGCACTAAACGAGGGACCCCTTCCGCTCTTTTCGCCGAAAAACAGAGCGCCCAAGTAAGGAATACGCCAAAGCAAACCCTATTCCCCGGGGGGCTATCTAAGTGACAGATGTCCGAGTGTTTTCCGTGAAGGAAATGGTTCAGAATGCTACTTAATGCCGAGAGGAGTACCAGATCGATACTTGGACCGCTTCTTTATTCCATATACACAAACGATTTACCTTTGCATGTAAAAAATTGTCGTATTCAAATGTATGCTGATGATGTGCAACTGTATAAAAGCTGCAGTGTATCTGACATTGATAACTGATATATGAAGATTTGGGTCATGGGCGTCTGCAACTGGGCTAAGTCTGAACCCTACAAAGTCCGTTGCTATGATAATTGGAATGTCACAAAGAGCAAATTTATGCATTCCACCAGTCAAGATTAATAATGTAGTCATAAACTTTGTCGAAAGTGCATAAGACCTTGGTGTAATTTTTAATAAACAGCTGAATTGGTCAGATCATGTTAAAATTAACTGCGGTAAAACTTTTTCTATGTTGAGAAATTTATATATTTCTCATTACTATACGCCTACTAATATTCGAATGCTGCTTGCCAAAACGTATTTATTACCCACATTATTGTATGGCTGCGAATTATTCTCTAGCGGTGATGCTATTAGTAAACGTAGGCTCAATGTAACGTACAGTAACATTGCCAGATATATATTTGGAAGCAAAAGAAACAGGAGCATCTCACAATATGCCAAGGAAATCTATGGTGTTACTTTTGACAGCTTATTAAAATGTCGCTCCCTATTGTTTTTACATAAAATTATATACAAAAAAACCTTTTTGTCTCTATGACAGAATAAATCTCTCCAGGTCGAATAGAGGTCACAAAATAAACTACATGAAATATAATAATGCCACATCTGAGCAACACTTTTTCACACATGCTGTACGCCTCTGGAGCCAGCTTCCCCCTCAGATCAAAGCTATTAATAATGCAAGCAAATTCACATTTTTTTCTTAAATTATTTATTATCATATTTGTAAAAATTAGAATTGTTAACAGCATTCTCACCATATCTTTTGTTTACTTATTATACCTTTGTTTTTTTACTTAACTTTTTCTTATACACTTTTGTTTTATTTACTTCATTAATTTTAATTACAAATTATCTGCTAAATCACTACCCAATACTGTAATATAAGACTTGATCTTGTTGTGTTGTATTACCCAAACTATACGAAATAAATAAAAAAAATTTTAAATCTGTCTTCTAGTTGTTACCTGTATTTGGTTTTTGTTTTGTAATTTTCTTGCCTGCGTTAACTTTTGCTAATTGCTCTTTCAACAAATGTTTAAACTTAAACGTTTGCCAACATTGCACACAGCAAAAACCTAATTAGAGTGCAACTAATGCCATCAATTGCTGCCTCGGTGGAGTACTCGACCAACAGTCACGAGGTTACTGGTTTAACTGTTACCTAAGACTGTGGGTGTTACAGCAGACAAGCACAAAGCTTTGAAGTTTGTGTGTTCATTAAAAGAAAAAAACGCAGTCCCCAAATTAGTTTGCTGGTTCACAGAAGAGCGGCAACTGTTACCGTTTGTGGTCATGCGATAGGCATTAATTTTAATAATTAAAATTTTTCACTTACCCTTTATAAAGTCCACTGCCATTTCGAGGCCGTAAGTATCCTTATCGCAGTCGTCTAGAATATGTGCACCCAAGGAAATGTTGGGCAGCAGCTGTTGCTTGTTGACTTGATCGAGCGTATACAGCATGGCTTCCAGGGCCTGAATGCCACCTTGAGGCATAATGGGACCACATGTGATGCTGTCCTCACGCGAATGGACCATCATTAGACCGCCTAAAATAACATTGCCTTCCAAAACAGAGGCATGTTTTACCGGCCAGGCAGGTGTAGATAATGCGGTTGTAGTGGTGATAGAGGTACTAGTAGTGGCGGCAGCCAATAAACTGTTAGTGGTTGGCTGGGCGGAAAGAGCTGAGAGAGTTGTTGGGAGCTGATCTGCTGTGCGGGTGGAAGGTGTTGCGGCATATAATTGTGTTGCTGCTGCTGTTTTGCTTGTTGCGGCAATATTTGTTTGTTCATTCGTAGAGTTTAATTTAGCATAAACAAAATCAGGTGTTGATAAGTTGCCATAAGCGGTGGCTAATGGTTGAATGGTTGTGGTGGTGATTTCCAGGCTGTTTACCAAATTCTTAATGGATTGTATTGATGAGGTGGCTGCTGGTGTTATTAATTCTAATACATTCTGTTCTGGTTCAGTTGTTGAAAGCATATTGTCATCGGTTGAGAAATGTTTGGTTGACGCAGTGTTAGCAGATGTTAAGTTTTCATCTAGTGAAATTTCTTGTTGTGTTGCTGTGTTGGTGTCTTCTGCCTTGGCAGGATTTATATCACTAACAACATGATTTCCATTATCAGTGAGATGAATATTTTTGCTTAAATTGCCATCCAGCTGTTTGTTATTCATAAAATTTTTTATTGTCGTCATGTTGTTTTCATTTGCAGTATTTGCGTTCAATGTCAGTGTTTCTTGTTGTTCGGTGGAATTTAATTTGTGTCCTTCTGCTGTTCTCGACTCAGCGCTTCTATTATGAAATCTATTTGCTGTTTTAGTTAAGCTGGTCATTGACTGAGCTGCATCTGCTACTGGTAAGGATTCAATTTCATGATTTTGCTTTAATTTCTGTAGTGCTAAAAATTGTTCTTCCAGCACATTGTTGTGAGAGATTGTTGTAGAGCTTTGCTGCAGCAGTGATTTGTCTTGTTTATTGGTATTCAAACGTTTTTGACGAAAGAATGTTGAGTTCAAGGAATGTTTTTTGGGATTTAAATACTTTGTTGGATTTTTGTCTTGAGCAGAACTATGTGACTGTGTGGGAATAAAATGCATCGACTGCTGAGTTGATTTGAGGTGAACAAAATCAGTCGATTTTATTCCAAAAGTGTTTGGTAAATAATTAAAATCTGTGAATTCAGTTTCCTTTGTGCTATTAATTATATTTTCTACCCCTTGCGGCTCCCGAAAATTAATATTGTTTTCATTTAACATTTTCAGAGCTGCTTTGAACTGTGTTTGCTTCTTTAATTCTGTTTGTTTAAGCTGCTTTGGTTTGTTCTCCAATTTTGAAATATGCGAGAATGAAAACTTCATCTGCTTATGTGAATTGAGATTAGTTTTATTCAGTGAAGTTGGGTTTAAAAATTTAGTTAAATTTCCGTTGAGGTCAGCATTTGTGTTGGGACTAGTTTCATCTAGTGAAAATGGGTTTACAAATTTTCTTAAATTTGCTTTGAGATCAGAAGTCGAATTGAGATTAGTTTCATCTAGTGAAAATGGGTTTAATAATCTACTTATATTCGTTTTGGGATCAGTTTCATCTAATAAAGTTGGTTTTAAAAATTTGCTTAAATTTGTTTTATGATCTGGTTGTGTGTTGAGATTAGTTTCGTCCAGTAGAGTTGGGTTTAAAGGTTTACTTAAATTTGTTTTGTTATAAGCATTTTTGTTGAGATTTGTTTCATCTAGTAAACGTGGTTGTAAAAATTTACTTAAATTTGTTTTACAATCAAAAATTGTATTGAGATTAGTTGCATCTAGTGAAGTTGGTCCTAATAATATATTTTTATTTGTTTTGAGATCACTATTTATATTGAAATTACTTTCATCTAATAAAGTTGGGTTTAAAAATTTACTTAAACTTGTTTTGTAGTCAGCATTTGTGTTGAGATTAGTTTCCTCTAAAGAAGTTGGGTTTAAAAATTTACTTAAATTTGTTTTGAGATCAGCAGTTTGTGCTGTTTTATAAACTTTGTTTTGCATCAAAGCTTTTTCTGTTTTTGTATAGCTTTCATTTTCTTCTAGCTTTAAAGCTTTAATATTGTTTCGTTGGTTCTTGAATTTGCTGAAAGAATCATTTTGCTTTTTTTCGTGTGATATATTAGAAGCTGTAGAAAATAAAAATGTTTTATTTGCAGAATTTTTATCAACAGCCACTAAAGCTTTTGTTCTGTTGGAGTTATTTAAATCTGTAAAATTATTGGTCTTTATTTTATACTTGCTAGTTTTTAATATATCTTTAAATTCCATTTTCAGCTCCTTTTCATTTTTGTTACTTTTTAAACTCAAACGAGTTGAATTTACATTATTTTCTTTGGTCGTGGAGGAGTTTTCTTTATGTTTTGTTAAGTATTTTTTATACTCCCCTGGTCTAGCTTCTTTCTTTGTATTACCTTTATGCAAAAAGTTTTCGTTTTCCTGGCCATTTTCTTCTGGTATCCTGGCAAATAATCTGATATTTGTATCCCTCAGCTGCTTTGTTACAAACAAATCCTTTTTATTAATTAAATTATTATTCTTGATTAAGTTGTTAACTGTTTCATGTCCAGTGTTCTGCTGCTGCTGCTGCTGCTGTTGTTCTTTGCAATGTGTTGTTTGCATTAAGAAGGTTTTCCCTTTAGCATTGAAAAATCTTTGAGAAGTGTTGAAAGCAGTTAGGGGTTTGTTTAATAAAGCAGGTGTCTTAAGGGGTTTTAATGCAGTCTGTGCTAATTGACCACCAGCATAAATTCTTAACTCAGAGGATAAAATGGGTTTAATTTCTGCTGTTGCTGGCTCATTTCCAGTTGCTTGTATTAAGGTCGCAGTAGCGGGTTTCCCTTTAAACTTTTCCCTCCCATTGGGAATATTTTTGCCATTATGAAGATCTGTTGCCAGCTTAAATGTAAATATTTTTAAATAATTTGTAGTCGAAACATTTTTAGGTTTTGCCTCTCTTAGCTGGGGGAATATTTGGCTGTCGATGCTGTTTTTATATAATTTGTTCCCTGGTAGTTTGCTGGCTGTTATATTTTTGTTGCTTAATAATTCATTACTATTTTTGCTACTTAAACCTTGTGTGTTTGTAACAGGTATTGCAAAATTTTTCTGAGGCTGAAGTATTGTTTCTACTACAGTGTTCAATGCGGGTTGGCCCCAAACATTTAAAATTAATTGCTGCTGTTTTAGTAACCATATTAAAACAATGATTTGTGTTATTTTATGGCCAAACATTTGCTTATAAATCCTCCTGCTCATCTCAGTTGCATGCACCTGGTTTTTCCTTTCCAAATTGTTTTATTATTTTTCAATTAAAATTTGTTATTAATGTTTTGATGACTAAAGCAAATATCAGTTTTAATGACATTTTTCACCATTTCAATGATTTAACTCAAGTGGAAAATACTTGACATGAGTTTCCTATTAATTTGATTATTTTATAATTTTTCTCCTTACTATAATATAATTTAAGTCATTAATTGTTTTTTTATGTTTCTATATATCGTTATTCGTTGTTTCAATTCACTTGTTGTTTAAAATGCTGAATTTTCAAATCATTCTGCAAAGAAATTAAAACAAAAAAATGGAAAGAATTGTGAGTAAAGCAATTGTCTAAAAACAGAATTAATATAACATTTCAATTTAATTTTTGTTTCTTTGTTTTGTTTTATAAATTAAATAATTTAATATTCAGTGTTGTCAGCTCTAAAGGGACTCTAGATGAAATAATTTTTTCATAAAACAAAAACACTTTCAATGTAAAACTTTTAATTACTGTAGGAAAATAAACATCTGGTGGAGGAATATTTGGGGTGTTCGATCAGTTTTAGTTTATTGAAACCGGTTGTTTAAAAATTTCCATTCTTATCGTATAGTACGAATTTCTTAAGGCAACCTAGTTTTAAATATATACTAATAATATTCCAACAACTGAGTTTTATTCACTACATTAGTTTCTTATATGGAAATATGTTTTAAGTTTCCCAGCTGTTGACATTTCATAGGAGCAATCTTAAGCATCAATAGCCTTTTTTTAATAGGTGTTATTCAAACATTTTTCTTTTCAAATTCTCAATAATTTACCTGGAATGCTGCGATATAAAGTTGACTAATTGAGGATATCTTTAAACAATTTTTAAAGTTTACTAAGATACAATGCAATGGATATATTTGATATGGACGATGGATGTATTAACTGCTTGCCTTCGGTTTTTGGTAGAGGGAAACTACAAACATAGCGGGGGAAAAGATCGGCACCTCAACGTATCTCAATCAACGTTTCCAAAAATACTTACCGAGATGGTAAAGTTATTGGAAAAATGTATATAGCCTAAATGGATAAAAATTGGAATGGATACTAAACGAAAGGTGTCAATTTGTATATTTTTGCAAAATCAGGCATTCCGCGTATTGTTATGGCCGTAGATCGAACGCATGAAAAATTTTGACCGCTTTAAGTGATCAATATTTCTAATGAAGCTATTCTGATGAGAAATTCAATTTTAAATAGCTTCTAATAAATATTAAAAGAAATAATCGTAGGTATTTACATTAAGTTTTTACATATGTATGGACATAAATACTAATAATCACTATAGTTTTACTATTACCTGCATGAAATGCAGGTGGTGACAGCGTCTATAGTGAATCAATACAGTTTTACTATGGACACGTCCCACAGTGCGGTGATATCGTCAATAGTAAGTCAGTAAAACCTTACTATTGACATATTCTTCATATGGTCCCACAAGAACTACCTAGTCAGTATTGATGCAATCTACTGGTAGATTTCATAGGACAAGCCTGTGTTAAATGTCAATAGTAGTTAGCATTAGTAAGGGTACAATTTGTCAGTAGTGCTGGTGACATGGTCAATAGCTAATCACTATAGTTTTACTATTGACATTTCCTGCAGGGTTATTACATATGTATGTATGCACGTATATGTATATAAAATAAAAAGAAACATTTACAAATTCATGGGTAGTTTAACTGCAAAAATATTTGTACATTGTGATATAATTATGTACAATGACTTAAAAACATAAGCTAAAAATTCTTGATAATTATCACCAATTGCTTGAGGTGAGGATATGGGCACATCTAGTGGCAAAGTCAAAATATTTTCCACGTCAAACGAAGAAACATTTGGCATTGCTGCAACCGACATCTTAAAATTTAATAATGTTGAAACAGCTTCTTCCATATCGCTCAGTGGAATTAGTTTATTAGGGCCCCCTACTGAGCCTTCTATTTGCTGGTTATTAATGACCAACTTCTTTTTGGTATTGGATTTTTTTTCGACATTATATATCCAAACTATACTTTTTTCCAAGAAGTTATATCTCTTATTGGAGGTTCCATAGAATTAAGTTTTTTGCATATTTTATATCACTGATTATTCTGTTCTTCTGGTCTTAGATCTGTGGAACCTTTACCTATATCAGGGTGTTGCATCATAAATACAACCAACGATTTAAATTGATTTGGTATAGGTAGTTTGCTTCTGCGACCTACGAAATATTTATAAATTATTATATTAATATTTTGTATACGTATGTATATACATATCTAATATTTTTACTTACATTTTTCAGAAGAAAAAAGTCTGAATAGTTTATTCAACACGTTTTTTAGAATATGTCGAGAAACGTCAGTCAACCCGATTTAAAAACAAAAACTATCGATTTTCACTAGTGCGTTTATTAGAATAACGAATCGCCATTTTTCAGTTTTTTTTTTGAAGTGAACGCGTTAGTTGGAACAACCCTGATTTTTTCCATCAAATTTGACGATTTTAAACCAGATTTATCTGGCGTCTATGCATTTGACCCATATTTTGCTCCATACATAATAGAATAATACGAATATTATTATAATAAAAAGAAATGTACAATAATTCCTAAATAATTTGTGTTTTATTTAAAATCAACTTAAAATTTCACCACCCTTTACAATAGAGTTCATGAAAGCCTTCCGCCTGAGGAGAAGGTATTTCTTGACATACGAATGTCATGCTGTTGGTATCCTTTTGTCACTAAAATCCTCTATAAAAAGATAATACAGTGGTATTAGTGGTTTGAGCATGTGCAGTCTCTTCAAAAATAGTTTGAAATTTCTGTCGAAGAAATAGTGATATCTTACCACCTCAATAGCTGCTGATGTGTATCTCTGGTACTCCCCGCTTTGTATACATTTTTGGTACCAACAAATTTATGATAAACAAACACTAGTTTATTAAGCTATGTACACACGGTTTTCAGATGTTACAATATTGCAATATCTGGCAACATGCTGACAATGTAGTGGCATGAAAAATTGTCCCGCAGAAGTAAATTGTGTGTTCAGACGATCGTAAGAAAATCTTACAATTTCATTGTCAGACTATGGTCTGACAAATTATTCATCTGACAACAAAAATTGTCAGTTCACACGATTGTCAGATTGTTATATGAAAAAAATTTCCATACATGTTGTAAGGCATTGCCACTTATGTATATCAACAGCCATCTAGCTATGTACACACGGTTGTCAGATGTTACAATATTGCAATATCTGGCAACATGCTGACAATGTAGTGGCATGAAAAATTGTCCCGCAGAAGTAAATTGTGTGTTCAGACGATCGTAAGAAAATCTTACAATTTCATTGTCAGACTATGGTCTGACAAATCATTTATCTGACAACAAAAATTGTTAGTTCACACGGTTGTCAGATTGTTAGATGAAAAAAGTTGCCAGATATGTTGTAAGACATTGCCACTTATGTATATCAACAACTTTGGCAGTGTTGCCCATCAAACTTTTTTCAGACAATGATGCCATTGTCAGGTGCATTAATTTTATACATCTGACAATTAAAACTAAGCTTACAATACCAGCCAATTATCTGGCAATGCCGACGAAGAGTGTTCTCACGATTGTCAGATGCCTGACAACATTTCGTCTTACAATTGATTGACAATGGCTTTTCTGACAACGTCGTAAGTTAAAAATTGGCAGTTCCCACGATTGTAATACATTTTCATACAATTTTACTGGCAATATTGTAAGATCTGACAACCGTGTGTACGTAGCTATAGCTTACTAACTAAATGCAAAGATTGCCTTGTGTCAGCTATTTGAAAACCGGTTTCAAAAACATTTGAATAATCTAACACCCTAGAAATAATTCAGCGCAAACTCAAAGTTTGTATTTGACCAATAGAATAATTTATTGGCTTCTAAATATTAAAAATGTTAATTTTTTAATTTTCAGTAAAACATTTATGTAATTTATGAAAATTTTCACAAACAAGAAATACCAAACGCAACAAAAAGGTTCGAGTCATTGGTGCAAAAATAATGCGTCAAAGAGCAGAAACTTAATTTACAAATTGAATTTTACATTCTTGATCAAACACAAATGAAAAATAAACAGAAATTTATGCACGAGTGTCTGAAAGTTCGATTTATTTTCTTTTTTTTTCTATTGAAAATTTATGTTCTTTGACATTTCGATTTTGGTTTAATTCAATCTTTAATACAATGATTTGCATCATCTCAGCAGACATCTAGTTGTTCAAATTGCAAATGTGTTGTGTTGCTGTTCTGGTCGCAAAAGAAAAGTACGAGTATACAAACGTTCGCATTGAAATTTACGAACTTTAGGCATTTGTATTTAAGCAATATGGTTAGTTAGTTTAGGGCAATCTACCAACAAGTCATTTTAATGCCATATTCCTTTAGCCTTGAATTTTGTATGGAAGCCGGCATTTATTTATTTATATAACCCATATCAATGCAAAGAAAATCAGTATGACCAATTTACAGTGTCAGCAGAATATCTGCTTATGGTTAAACTATAATTCAAATATAATTTATTCAATGTAATGAAATAAATCAAAATATTATATATTCGTTTTTTTTTTTTTTTTTTTTGTTAAATTAAAACTATAGAAGATAAGAGGCTGCCCAGCCTACATCTAAATTGGAAAAATGTAGAAAAGTTCAATTCCCTTGATTTAGTTAGTAACTGACCTGCAGACCAGTGATGCCAGATTGAAGATTTGAGCTTAGTTTTAAACATTTTATGATCATAATAATAAATTATTCAAAATAAAAACTATTAAGGTTTAGTATTCTCTTAAATACCGTTAAAGAACTATTTAGTAAGTCCTGGGCTTTAAGCCGTAAAATTACATACTGATCTAGGATACTCATATGGTTATCACCGTATAGTAAGGTGCTCTAGTATGGCGGAGAAAATTCAAGCAATTAAAGCAGTAATGACACTTACTTTTTTCAACTTTTCTTAATCTAAGAATGAAAGAGTAAAAAAGTAAATAATAGAAACAGACGATTTTATAAGAGCAGAAACTTAATTTAAAACAAAATAACTTTTTACACATCGCTCCTTTATTGCAACATAGTCATATCTCTAAAAAAGTGAGCTTTTCGAGTTAACAATGCAGAATTGTTAACAGTACTACCTTTTATATTGTGCCAAAATTTTATTTGAATTACCTTTAAACTGTTTCCTTTAGGAGATATCTTCTAAAAAATTTGCTAAGACTTGTATGGAAACTAAAAATTTGGAATGTGATTTTCTCCAAACAAGCTTTTTTGCGTTATGACTATGTTGCAATAAAGGAGCGACATAAATACGACATTTGTAAACAAAGCGATAATAGCAATTTTGTTCAAAAATAAAACAATTGAGTTTTATTCGCTATATTAGCTTCTAATATTGATACAATGTCGACATTTCATAGGAGCTACCCTAATCATCAGTATACTTTAGAAATTATTGAAAGATATTCTCAAACATTCTCGTGCTTATAAGAAAGCTAGCCAAAACAGGTTTTACATATGTAACGACACTTACGCTTTTTGCTTGGATAGCTCAGCGTGGTCCAGGGTCGTTTCAATAAAGGAAACAAAGAAAAAAAAAAAAAAAACACAGAATTAGTCTTCAGTGTGGTTTCCTTATTTAAATAAACTAAGACAAATTCTGTCTTACGTGTTTGGTCACGTGTGGCTGTGGCACACGTGGAACTACGGCTGACGTTGGAGCACGGACGAACTCGCTTCCCCACCGACTTACTGCCTCAGGTGTCGCGCTGGAGTGGAATTAAAAACTCTTCTGGCGGATGGTGAAGGTATTAATAACACATTCACTCTCCGTCGCTCTCCTACTGCCTCTGGTGTCGTGCTGGAGTGGAATTAAAACTCCTCTGGCGGATGGTGAAGATATTAATAACACCTTCACTCTTCGTCGCTTTCCAACGTCGGCAACTCTTCTCAGGAGAATTCAAAACTCTCCCTCGAATACCAACCAGACGCTGAGGCAAGCCAGGCAAAGATGAACCACTCAAGAGTAATAGGAATTAAGAACTCCTCACTACTCCTTATTGGTACTTTGCCACGGCTATGCTCACTCAAAAAAAAAAAAAAAACTATATGCTTTGAATGAGAATTAAAAACTCTTCTTCAAGGCACTGCTTACCTGCGGGCCGCCCACTTACCAAACTGCCAAAAATGTTCTGATGCTCGTGCTTTTATACCCGAACCTGATCACACATACACGTACTAACACCTACGAGCGATCATATGTGTGGCTGTGTTTAGCATACATTGTTTCATGGTTGCTATTCGTTCATGGTGTGGTGGTGCCATCTATGTTGACCGTTAATTTTAAACACATTTTTCAAACATGTAAATTATTATCATCAATTCATGATTACAAACACGTGAATATAACCACGACGCCTGGGATTTATTAAAATTTGTCTTTTTTGACTCTTTCTGTGGTAGGCAACGAGCAGATGTTGAAGTCTGAATATAGTTGACATTTCTCAAGGATATCATGAGGGTTTTCCTAGTACCGAATTTAAGAATTCAGCGTTTTCAAAAAGTTATGTAGATAGAAATAAGCTTCATTTAAGAAGATGACTGGAATGATAAATAGATTGATTTCGAAAAAGTTATGTAAGTTTATGGAATGAAAATGGATTGCTCTTTCTTAAAGCACTTCTCTTCTTCTCTCTGTCAAATTTCAGAGTTGCCACTTGCATGAAAAAAATATAATTTCAACCGTGCCCTCTTACTGAGACACCCAACAGAATCTAAAGTGAAAAACATGAACATGCTTTACATTTTTTTTGGAATTCACAAACTAATTTAATGGCTATTTATGGAAACAATGTATATATTGGAAATTGGTGATTAAAATTAATGTTGTTGTCAGCTTCAAGCCAATCAACACTCCCTGTTGCAACATTTTTAAAGCCACAACTTTATGGTCGTTTATTGCAATAAACTAAATAAATTTTAGCCTGCTCTGGCATTCCTTGTGGACCGCTGATTTGTGTACGTGATTTTAATTGAATTTGATTTTATTACGGCAAAAATTCAACGGGGGAAAAGAACGCTCACTTGTTGTTGTGGTTGACAATCATTAGCCCATATTAAATAAAAAGAAATATTTTCTATATTTTATGTGCAGAAAAGTTGCAACAAAATATTTGATTTACAACAGCTATTAAAGTTGTTGCTGTAGTTGTCATCATAGCTGAAATAAATAGTTGTCAACAATGTCATTGTAAAAGCAGTTGTTGTCAACTAAAAACCACAACGAACTTTTCACAGTGCTCGGTGTAGTTTCCATTTAGTTTTTTTTTGTGTGTGTACTCGTATGTTGATAATAGCGCCGCTTGACAAGGAAGAGCAGGAAAAGTAACGAAGGTTATGCCATAACACTCACAGTGTGATACTTGGTCTACGAATATGTATACTTTTGTCTTATGTAAACATGTTTATATGTGCATAACTGTGTTTATACACTTGTGTGTGTTTTTGGATATTTCGTATGCACTAAAGGTCTGACAAGCGTATGAAAGTTTGAAAGGCCAAAGAGTTTTAAGTGAAAAATTCACTCAAGTTGTAAGTTAAATACCCCAGAGGTAAAAAAAACTAACATTGTTGGCAGCCTTGAAGTATGCAATAATTTAGTTTTTTTGAAAACTTTTTTTTTTGTGGTTTCAATTGTGTTTTTTTGGTCATTAAAATGAATTTTTTCTTTTAGAAGAGAAGCTTTAGCAAAGCAATTTCAGCCGTTATGGAAATGATTTGTTATATTTCTGCCTACAAAAGGTGGTGTGATGAAAGTAAGTTTGGGTAGCGTTAAATAAGCTTAAAATAACGTTTTGATGGCAGAATAATATTTTTAAGTCTAAAAGGCATCACATAGTTTATAGCTCTTTTAATATATTATTATTAAACTGACAAAGTTTTCCAAAGAAAAAACAAAATAACGTGATAAAATGTACCATATAATTTATTTAAAAAACACAATCCCTTAAGCTCAATTTATTGCTAAAAATTGTGTAACGAGAAGGATAAAGATAATTGGGACTATTTTTTTTTTATCAAGAAAAGTTAATTAATTTAAGGAGGGACTATTTTTAAGCGATAGTGTTTTCATGGAGTTATAAAGCTTTATGTCTCAACATTTTTTTACTTAGCGGCCATTTTATCAGCTAAAAAGTGTTTTATGTTTAGTTTCACTGGTTAAATCTATATTTAAGTAATTATAATGAATCTTAAAGTTATATTTACTGTCAAAATTCAGACCTAAGATTTTACAATAGTTTTTAATAGACTAGTTACTATATATTATACGAAGGCAGTTCGGAAACTTCTTAGCCTAGCACAAAAAGCGCGGTACAAACAGAAAAAAGTTAAGTGTTTTGGAAACTTCCATCTTTGCTATGAACACAAGTTAAATTTTGTTTCGATCTGGTAACTGTTTCATATGGAAACAGGTGTTCACAAAAGACGCATCCGCGATTTTTTTACAATGGAAAAATTACAAATGCGTGGTGTTATTATATATTTACATAAAAAAGGTTTATCGGGACAAAAAATTCATAATGATATGGTGAATGTGTTAGGTGAAATTGCTCCTTCATATGCAACAGTAAAAAATTGGGTTGCTGAATTTAAACGTGGTCGTACATTGAAGATGAGCCACGTAGTGGACGTCCAAAAACAGCAACAACAACAGAAATTGTAGCCAAAGTGCATGATATGGTATTAAATGATCGATGAATAACAGTGCGTGAAATAGCTAATACTCGTATCATGGGCATCCCAAATGATCGAGTCATTTTAAGAACTACAGATAAAAAGCTTTCTGCATTTGTGTACCGCATTTGTTAAGAGTCGACTAAACACGTATAAGAATGAACATTTCTCAAGCTTGTTTGAATCGTTTTAAGCGAAATAAAATGGATTTTAAGCGTCGTTTCATAACTGTTGATAAGACATGGATCCATCACTATACTCCAGAGACAAAAAAAAAAACAACCCATACAATGGACTGAAGCTGGAGGAAGTGCCCCAAAGGAGGCAACAACAATTCAATCGGCTGGTAAGGTTATGGCAACGTTTTTTTTTGGGACTTCAAAGGTATTTTATTGATTGACTGTCTGCAAAAGGGTAAAACAATAAATTCAGAGTACTATTGCAACCTTTTGGATCAATTAAATGCCCAAATTCGAGAAAAACATCCTGGTTTACAACACAAAAAAATGATTTTTCATGAAGACAATGCACCAACGCACAAGAGTGTTTTAACAGTGGCTAAAATCAACGAATTAAAGTACGAGTTGCTTGACCACCCACCTTGTTCCCCTGATTTAGCTTCCAGTGACTTTTGCCTGTTACCAAATCTAAAAAAAAATTCCTTGCTGGCAAGCGTTTTACCTCAAATGAAGATGCAATTATAGTTGTAAACCTCTATTTTGAATATCTTGAGGAAAACTATTCTAATCAAGGGATAGAATTGCTAGAAAAGCGTTTGACAAAGTGTATTGAATTTTCAGGAGATTATATTGCACAATAAAAACATTTTTGAAAAACTAACTATTCTCTTTCATTGATAGGCTAAGAAGCCTTAGTATGTGCTACATTAAAACTGCGCTGCGAAAAAAACATGCTCACCTATCCAAATCAATAACTCACCTATTCAGCAGCATAATGAAGTCAAGTACCTTGGTATTCAGCTCGGCCGTAGGCTGGCATGGAAGTCTCACATTGAAGAAATAGTCACTCAGTTAAAACTAAAAGCTACGCAACTGAATTGGCTTATGGCCAGAAATTCTACATTGAAGGTAGTTTGCCAACTTTTATTATACAACGCAATCCTAGAGCCTATATGGTGTTACGGAATTAAGTTATGGGGCACCGCCTCAGCGTCAAACATTGAAAAAATTCAAAGGCGACAAAACAAAATTCTTCGAACGATTACTGCAGCTTCATGGTAGGTAAAAAACTTACGAATTCATAAAAATCTAATTTTCAAAGTATGCTACAAGACATATTGGAACTTCATCCAAACATACTTAATTTTAGTGGTCAGAGTGTAAGAAGAAGGGATACTCTTGCCACCATCAGAACTTTAAATTGGTGATTCTACCGATATTATTCGCGCAAAACAAAACTTTTTGTCTAGCATTGGCTGGACTTAGTTAATTTTTTTTATTTAGTATTAAGATTATGATTTTAATACTTATTGTTAGTTCACATTGTGAAGATTCAAAAAGCTCAAAGATAATGTTTTGTCAGAAATTTTTGAACAACAGTCAATTTTAAATAAAATTTCTTGAAATGTTTTGTTCTTTCGCTTTAAGATAGAGATCATTAGCATAAATGCAGTTTAGGAGCCGACTTAAGTTGTCGAAGGATATTATAAAAAGAGTAACGGACAATGGTGAACCTTGAGGGATTCAGTTATTCAAAGGGAAAATATATCTTTTTGTTAGAAAGGCTTTAATGAAATTAAACTTTTTTGGTACAATTGATCACTTGGCCAGTTTTTGAAGTACAACGTGAATACCTATTCTGTCAAAAGCTTTAATGAAGTATATAGTAATAGAAATTATAGAGGTAGTCAGTAGAAATTATAGAGGTATGTTTTCTAGCTGAGCGATTTTTAAATATGATATGGTCTATATACAAATGAGAATCGGTGGTACTGAGACCAGATTGGAATCCACATGTTTTTTAGTAAACCACATAAGATGTGAAGAAACCATTTTTCAAGCAGTTTAGCAATGCATGGGAGAAGAGAGATAGATCTATATGAATCTATGTCGTCAATTGGTTTATTTCTTTTGTGTATAGTTAACACTGAAGCTGTTTAACAAAACTGGGGAATTATGCCTGAAAAAACCTATTGTTATAAAGTTCAAGAGTACGACGCATACAAGCAGTCTGCTAAGATCTGTAAACGCAGCTATATTGTCCAAAATTGCTTATGGCTTACTTATCTACAACAAGACTTCCAAGACAACCTTTAAGATCGTGAAAAATATTCTAAACACTGCCATTACGTCCAGTCTGAGAATATTTTGCACGACCTCGATCACAAAAATGCAGGCAGAAAATGGTTTTGGATCTCTTCGGTTTCCCGCCAGTAGACTCTTCCACCGCTTACTTCATCACCTGCCCAAAACTCATCACTGCTGAATGATTACGTTAATTTATTAAAGACGAGAAAACCAACGCTCAAGTATCCATCAACTCTATGTAACGTCTTCCAAATAGCAAAAAATACAATGTAAGAAAACTCCCCCATTTGAATTTCACCCTCCATGGTTGCTAGAATCTATAAGTTTGTTAGAAAAATTTCAAAGCTGCAATAAAACCAACAAAAGCACTATCATCTTCAAATTCTTGTTTACCGAATTGTACAACAAATGTAGGGCACTTAATTTTCACAGATGGATGGAAGGTATAAAACATGCAGGCTCAACTGTATTTGAAGCTAAGGCCATAGCTCTTACTTAACAGGCGTTACTAAAACATTTTTCCTTTTAAATTCCCAATAATTTATTTAGATTGTTGGGATACAAAGTAGAATGTTTGAGAATCTCTTTCAAAAATTTCCAAAGTCGACTGATGATTAGCTCCTATGAAGTGTCGACATATAGACAAACATAAAAAAAATTGAACTGTACAATAGGTGAATATGCGAGCATGTATGTTTGCGCAGTGTAACATTTGTATATTATTGTTCATTAACTTTTATTTTCCAAAGTTTTAGCCATTTCTCTAATACTGAAATATGGTCCTTCACATTTCATGAAGCTATTTGAGGGTTTTCATGAACGCCAAAAAATGATGTGTCATCTGCAAAAGTTGAAGCATCTCGTTGGCATGTCAGACGTAAACCAAATATAAAGTAAGTTCTCGAATGCTACCTTGGGGAAGTCCTGCTTCAATTGGCTTTGGGGGGTTTATAAAGTCGTCTTCTCTGATAACAAATTTCTGGCTCCATAAGTAGCTTTCCAGAAGCCTTAATCCCTCATATCACACTTTATTAGAAGCTTCTAAAACATCAATGAATAGAGTCGAACAAAACTTTTTGTCCTCAAAACTATTTATGTCCACCAGTTTCATGGAGTGTGTGGGTAAATAGCAGCAACAATGTGTGCATATCATGTGTCATGCTGACGGCAAGACAACTTACAGTCAAACACATATAATGTGGACTTATTGGTTTTACAGTCAAACACATATGATGTGGACAATGCAAATGAAATGTGCTGTTACCAATTACTCATACTACAGATCTATGGTATTGTGTTTAGCCCGAAAGCCGAATTGATGAATAAGGATCTATCCTACATCATTCACTTTTGAAGTCAAGTTCGCCATTAATAATTTTTCGACCAGTTTTGAAGTTGTGGGCAGTAGACTTATTGGTCTATATGGGTCTACTTTAGTGGGATCCTTCCCTGGCTTGGGTATTATAGTAGTCATTGAGACCTTCCACTCTGCAGGATAATACTCGAGACGTACAATAACGCTAAAAATAAAAAGAAGAATTCTTCTTGCCACATGAGGTAACTGTACAAGTAAGTTGTTGTGCAAATCAAGACGTACAATCAAACGATTTTGATTTTTCAAGTTGGCTAGTATGTCTCTTAATTCGATTGTGCTGTGTGTGTTGAAGTCTCCTGTCAATATTAATACTTGTAGTTTTTTTGCAAAGAAAAGGTTACGTATTTTTAAAATAGTCTTCAATTTCATTGTATCTGATAGTTGAATAAAAATCTTTCAGTTGAGTTTATGAAGTGTGTGGCTAAGAACCAATTCATTTCAAAGACTCAGTTGACAATTCAATTGAAACGTGTATGGGCTGCTTTATACGTTATACATGTATGTACACATAGCATTTTTATTTCAAATTAATTTCAAAGTATAAAGTGCCGAGTAGCTAGATACTAATAATATTTACAATACTTAAAATAACTGTTGGTCTGTAAAAATTAAAGAAACAAAAATCTGAAGTATTTAAGAAGTTAAAACTGGAAAAATGTTAATGTAATTGCAAACGAAAATATCTAAGTCTGAATTTAATTGCTACCCTAAAACTTTAAAACACGTTCAAGCAAGTAAACTTGCCGGAACATCCTTTGCCACTGATGTGCCAGATACTATGTTTCTTAGTTCATTTTCATTAGAAGTCTTATTTGACCTCTGTTGTTCCTAAATTACAAAGAAATAAAGTTGGTCAGTCATATTCATTAAAAGTAATTTATATTTATTAAAGATTTACTGCCGTATTTAAAAAAGTTATAAACAGCTTAATAAACCAATAATAGTGTAATTTTTCTAAAACTGTATCATAAACGAATATATATTCAATAATTTTATTTTTAATTCTCCCCTTCTATAAATAAAAAATAAGGTGAGATTTCATATTAAAAAAATTAAAATTCGTGTTTGTTTAGAATTCGGTAGTACATTCTGCCTGTTTTGGAAGTAAAAAAACCAAGTTTCTGCATATTTAATAACTAAAATTAATTGATGGATGCAATAAAAGCAATCTGAATCGTATTTATTGGTCTATATAACGTATTCGTTTGGCAGCCAAAGACATATCACTACCAGAAAGAGCTATTCTGGCGGTGGTTTTCCTCCTCCTGTTTGTTTGGCTTTCAAAGGAAACACCGTAACTGGTACGAATTTAATTGAAACGAGCACAGACTGTTAAATCTAACAAATCCAAAGCAAAATGAATACATTAAAACCATTCTGCAAATGAACAAAGAGGCAATATCCAGCCAAGCTTTCTTTTTAAGTGGTTTGTGTCCGTATTTTTATTTTCAATATCATCTACACTTTTTATTATTTTCACTATCTTCTACTCTTTTTTTACCAGGTCTTTAATAGCTCCTGCAAAACAGATTGATGTTGTAGTTTAAAATCATAAGTAGTTTAAAATCATAAATCATAGTCTTAGCTAATCCACCTTCCTCCAATTTACGCATCGTGCCTTTACAAATTGACCTTTGTTGTTTTTGCAATCTATGGAAGCGAAAAAATTGTATTAGGCACAAATTAGTATTGAATGCATCTCAGTGCCACCTCACGTATAACGAAGCAGTGCGTTTGTTCGCACAATGTTGTTTTTGTTTTACTACGTGGCTGCAGTTACCTTATTCGCCAGAAGCAAATAAATCGTGGTATTGAAATGTTACAGTGGCGCTGGAATGATTGCGTTGCTCTTGGTGGAGATTACGTTGTTGAATAAAGCTAATTTTGAACCAAGAAAACTGTGTTTTCTTTGATAGGCCCGGGACTTTTCAGCCCATGTTAAATTAATAAAACTTAAACAAATTTAGTAGTGATGAGTATACAATGTAGACAAGCTCTGTATTCGAATAAGTTTTTCACTTAGAATTGCAAAAAAAATATGTTTGTTCATTAATTTTTTTGTTTAAACTTTTTTTTTTTCAAATTATTTACAAAAACATTTGTAAGGATATTAAAAATCATTATTTGATGCATAAACTTAATATCAGCAATCATATTCTCTTCGCTTCCGGGTTCATCGAATAGTGGTTTTAAGCGTCACTAACAATTGAAAAGTATTGCCATACAAGAGAATAAAATAAAGTAAAACACTGTATAACTATATTAGATTTGTTGAGTGTTTATGAATACAAACTATTATTATCAGTTTATTTGACAATAAGTCTACAATAACTAATATATTTTTTATTCCTAAAATTATATACACGTACAATTTCTTAAATTTTCCAAAATACTTTTAATTTTAACCTAATTTAGAAATATTGTTTTGTAAACACAAACGCAAAACAGCTGTTTGGATAATTATTGCAAGTAAAAATTGTACTTGTAAAAACTTCTATCTCTCAATTTGTTACGCTCTTTTGATGTTATCTCGTTGCAAATTTTTGGGGTTAATGAACGCTTTCTAGTAATAATTGCTACAAATTTGTAAAGAGTTTTAATATATGAACACAACTAAATCAAATATATATAAGCATTTTTTAGTGCTTCCTAGGTGTCTACATATATGAAGACATTTCATAGGTGCTTAAAAATCTGTCGATGATTAAGTTGGCTCTTGTAAAGTGTCAGTATGGAGAACAGCTGAGAAATACAAAATAAGCTGAATATATTTTTTTATTTATATAAAATAAAACAAAACCAAATAAAATATTGTAAAATATTATAAAACACAATATCTAATAAAATAAAATACCTGCTCTAGCAGAAACCTGTCTTCTGCACAAACTCCAGCATATAATGTATGACTAAAAATATTTGTGCAACATTCAATCCTATTGCAACAATGAAATTTGTAATACAATACGGAAACATTTTTCAATTTTTAAATCAACTTAGTTTCTGCCATACGAAAATATAGATATCGCTCCTTTATTGCAACATAGTCATATCTCAAAAAATGAGCTTTTCGAGTTAACAATGCAGAATTGTTAATAGTGCTATATTTTACATTGTGCCAAAAATTTATTCAAATTACTTTTAAACTGTTTTCTTTAGGAGATATGTTCTAAAAAAAAATTTTTAAGACTTGTATGGAAACTAGCTTTTTTTTAGTTATGACTATGTTCAAATAAAGGAGTGATATGTTTACCTGCATCTGTCGTCGTGTAGTTGTGCATGTTTATTTATGCTTAAGCATGCACTCCACAAAAAATTATTTTATGTTTCTACCTGTTATTTGTTTCTTTTGATTTTGAGACTTTGGAAGAACTTTATTTAGAGATTTTATTGCTTTTAAAGTCTTACTGCTTCTCCTGTCATCAGTCTCAATTTTGTTAATTTGAAATGTAAATGACATTTACTGACGTTTTTGTTTATGTGAAGTGAAGAAAAAAAAAAAGACAAACGAGTACTTGTATATAGTTTTTAATTAATATGTTTGTTTTTTCTTATTTTGGTTACCAATTTAAGCATATTTTGTAAGCAAATATGATTTAAACTAGCATTTTGTTTTTTTTATTGCATTTTACCTACTGATTTTTTGAATTTTAGTTAAATTTAAATATGATTTTTGAAGCTTTACAACTTTTAATCGTGCGCTTAAGTAGATAACACACAATGTATATGTAATTTTTACCTCTTGAAAATGCCTACAAATCGCCTGTTACCTTAAAAATATTGCATCTGTAAAAAACATGAGCAAAGTCGTCTGACAAAAATTCAAATAGAGCGTGTTCTATTTTGTTATGTTTAAACATCTAACATTAGAACTATATGCCTTGCGAACAATTCAGCGGCTGTTGACTTTGGGAGTCCTAAGTAGCCGGCTTGAGGAAATTGTAACGAATTAATATTTTAATATGTTTTAAATAATTATTTTTTATATTAATAAAATGCATAGACAATGTCAGACGTAAAAATTAAACGTGTAAAAATTAATCATTCAGACATGAAAAAATACATGAGGAATTACATATTAAAAAAACAGAAGTAAAAACATATCGTCTGTGGGTGCCTTTAAGTAGATAACTCACGATATGTTTTTGAAAATGCCTACAAATCGCCTATTACCTCAAAAGCATTGCTCCTGTAAAAAACTTGAACAATGCCGTCTGACAAAATTTCAAATAGAGCGTGTTCTCTTTTGTTATCTTTAAACATCTGACATTAGAAATCTGAGCCTTGCGAAAACCTCAACGGCGGTCACCATTGCAAGACATTTTATATATCACACTTGTTTTATCCCATTTAGCAAATTTCGTCTTAGTATTCGAATACAACATGTTGAGCTTAGTTTTTGTTTTTAAAACAATATTATTTTTTTTAGTTGTAATAAATGTTGGAATGTATAATTCTTTCTGAAAACTGGAAATGTGTGTCAGAGATTTTAAATTTCTCTCGTCAGTATTTTTGGTTGCTGTTTTATCGAAAGTGCATTTCTTATAATTATCTTTGAAGAAGAGAAAGGAAAACTTTTTTTGTGTAATATTACTTTTATTATCTTTATATTTGTTGCATGAAGATTTTCATCACTGATTTTGAGTACGTGTTTTGCAAAATTGAGAGCAGTATTTGTTTTATGGTTTTTTGGGTGACTTGAATGCAATAACAGTTTTAGAACGACAAAGAAATCAAGAAAAATAATATATAAGCAATATAAATATTTCTTATTTTTGCAGCCAAAGAATGTTGTATTTTATATAAAAAATTCAACAGTATTTATTTTCAATATTTCGATAACAATTTGTTATCATCGTCAGGATTATAACAAATTGTTATTGAAATATTGAAAATAAATACTGTCGTAATTTTTATATAAAATAAAACGATCTTTAGCTGCAAAAATACGAAATATTTACTTAAACAAGATTAAATAATTAAATATCAAATATAAGCAATATTTTAAATTATTAAATATAGGAGCTGAGTATAAAAAATGGCAATGGAATGGTAAGAATACTTTGAAACAACAAATATCGGTTGGTTAAATTTCAAGGGCCGATGTTGAATGTGAACCACACCTAAACGCCAAGTTTTTTCCGAATTTTATTTGACATTTCTCTATTTCAGACTTACTCAATTTGAACCATGGAGAGGTACACAATCCAACAACGTGTTAAAGTTATCCAGACTTATTATGAAAATGATGATCAATTTTCGAAGAAAATCATCTTCAGTGATGAGGCACATTTTCAACTCGGTGGATTCATCAATAAACAGAATTGCCGCATTTGGGCGAATGAGAATCCAAGAGTGGCTGTCGAAAAACCAATGCACCCACAAAGAGTGACTGTTTGGTGCGGTTTATGTGCTGGCGGCATCATCGGGCCGTATTTTTTCCAAAATGAGGCCGGTCAGGCAGTTACTGTGAATGGTGTTCGCTATCGTGAGATGATAACGAACTTTTTATGGCCCGAGTTGGAAGATATGGATGTAGACGATATGTGGTTTCAGCAGGACGGTGCCACTTGCCACACAGCTAACGAAACAATTGCTCTTTTGCGCAACAAATTCAATGGCCGTGTTATCTCACGTAATGGCGATGTCAGTTGGCCGCCAAGATCATGTAATTTGACACCGTCGGACTTTTTTCTTTGGGGTTATTTAAAAGAAAAGGTGTACGTCGATAAGCCAGCAACAATTCAACAGCTAAAGGATGAGATAATTCGGCACTTAACGGCATAGAACCTCCATTATGCTTCAGGGTCATCGAAAATTTGGACCATCGGATGGAGGTGTGCCGCCGTGGTCGCGGCGTTTATTTGGCCGATATTTTGTTTCATGCATAATTGAGTAATATCAATATATCATAATAAAAAAAAATTACAATAATTTCCTAAATAGTTTGTGTTTTATTCAAAATCAACATCGGCCCTTGAAATTTAACCGCCCTTTATATAATCCATTATATCTAGCCGTTGCAAACTGGGGTTTTCTATATATATTTCGTTAATTAAACTTAGGAAATAACTTTATGTAAATAACGTTTAGTTTAACCAAACTACTTTGGACACTTAGAAGAGAGCAGTGTAGTCACCCAATCTGAAAAAAGGACTAGGTGGCCAGCGATTTGGGTCAAGTGACGAGGCTTTGGAAGAAATAACATCATTGTTAAATGCCTTGATATACGAGTAGAAGCAGATTGTGTTTGTAAAAACAGATTCAAATTTATCTGCTTTCTGAATGTAAATTTGTATTAAAACAGCTCATAAAATTTAGTGCATTTTTTTATAAATTTTGTATTCTATAAACAGCACACAAAAATATTTAAAAAAAAAGTTTTTTTTATTGTTTTAATTATGATAACTTTTTAATTTAATAAAAAATCCTTCTAAAGAAAAAAAAATTAAGAAAGGAAAAACTTGAACTAAAAACCTGTTGTACATATGTACAAACCAAACAATTTTTAATTTAAAAAATTATAAAAGTTCAACAAAAATTTAACAAATTAAAATGTTAATAAATAAAATAAATACCGCTAGTTCTGAGACAGCAAACGCTGTACAAACAATGTGGGCAATTAACAAATATGCATATGTGATTCAATATGAAATGAATATAGATAGAAAATAATTAAATGCTCGGTGGCTTAGTGGTTAAAGCAGTAGATAATGATACGTCATGACCCGAGTTCAAATCCCAGTGGATTTGAGTAGTGTAGCGACTACGAAACAGCTAGTTGTCTCTCAGCTAAAGATTTGATTATTATTTTTCTTGTCTTCTTCAATCAAAATTATTGATCACAGCAGATTTGTATTGTAAAAAATCCTTCTAAAGAAAAAAAATTAAGAAAGGAAAAACTTGAACTAAAAACCTGTTGTACATATGTACAAACCAAACAATTTTTAATTTAAAAAATTATAAAAGTTCAACAAAAATTTAACAAATTAATGTTAACTATTTATGGCAATACTCAGCAATACATTTGTTGTCATAAATTTTTTCAATTTCATTTAAAATATTGTCAAGAATTTTGATCACATGGTTTAAAGTACGTACAATTCTAAGTAAATCAAATTCAATTGATGTTGTTGTTTTAATTGTATTATTGGTTTTTTTCACTAGTACTCATCGAAAGAATTAGCCCCAGAACACTATCACATTCGCCTCCCCTCTTCGCTCGTGAATTCTATTAAAATAATTAATTTTTGTAAACAAACAAATTACATAAAAATTTTTTATTCGAGATTTTTAAAACAAAACAAAGCATTTTAGTTAAAACGCAAATAAACAAAAAATATTTCATAAATATATGTATATAGTACATAAAAAATAAACTCAATTTAGTTTCCGGTATTGGTTATTCGAGTTAAACTCCATTTTATTTCTTTTTCAGTAGTTTTTTTCTGAAGCAAATACAAGGAAGAATAGACATTTTTAATAAATGCTCGTACATTAGCATAAACTGCTTACAAACCTGAACTGACACCAAGCTCGAACAAATAGTAGAAATTAGCTTAAAAAATGTAAAATAAGCATCATAAAAAATAATTTAATTTTTAGTTTTTGCCGCACCCAATTGCTTAGTCGTTATTATTTTCGTTTAAAAGTTCTTTTGCAAATTTTTTTATTTACACAGAAAAATTATAGTCAAAATAAAATCAACAAATTTTTGTCTCAAAAAATAATATGTACACACACAAACATACGCACACACACACACACACACACACACATAAATATATATATATATATATATATATATATATATATATATATATATATATATATATATATATATATATATATATATATATATATATATATATATATATATATATATATATATATATATATATATATATATATATATATATATATATATATATATATATATATATATATATATATATATATATATATATATATATATATATATATATATATATATATATATATATATATATATATATATATATATATATATATATATATATATATATATATATATAACTTTTGTTTGAATCCACGACATCCTTTAAAGGTCCGCTTTCAAACAATTTATTAATTGATTCAACGAATTTCGTTATTGAACACGAAAAAAATTTGTTTTTGTGTGCCCTGTTTTTAAATATAGCTCATTCTAAAAAAACACGTGTTTTTTAAATTCCAAATGCTACTGAAGTTTGGTTTAGCAAAGATAATGTTATGATCCTAAAGTTTTTGTTGTCTTAATAACGGGAGCTTTGCATTAACATAATTGCCTTTAGTGAGAAACATTAAATGCTCCATAAAAAAATACATGCATTCAGAGTTACCTAGTAATAGCGTATTAGCTATCGAATATTGGGTAGAAATTGTTAAGACTACTGGTAAATAGACACAGATATACTAGACGAGTGGCATATCCTTTCGTTAGCGATTTGAGTGCACCACTTCGCTAGCCACATTTGGCAATGCTTTCTGCATGTACCACAGGGATGTGCATGAGAGTGTACGTGTGATAGATATACATTTGTACTTTTATAGCGGCTAGAAAATTCATGTTAGTAAGTTTATTTTTATACTTTGTGCAAGACAGTAATAAGTCAGAAATTGTGAATTATTTAATACTGTATAACCAACAAGTGTGAGTGTTAATATTTCATTTACAATTGAAGAATTCGCAAAAGCCTTGTTAGAGGCACAAGAGTAACAATATATTTTTATCAACATCTGCCTTAAGAAGTTTGCCAAAGTAAAACGAAATATTGAATAAAGTTTGCAAAAATTTTTATTAAAAAATTATACGGCCTGGAGCTTAATGAATATTATAAAACGAAGATATTGGTTTCTTAAATTGGTTTGAATGTTAAACAACTATGAAAGAACAACAAATTTCTATGCAAAATACATTTATTTGCTTATTCCATTAAAAAAAGATTACATGCCCTTAGGCCTACTTACTCAAAAAATCATATGACACATGATGATACATTCAAAAGTTATATCCATTATAGAAACGTAGTTTTATTATTTGAAGTGTTTTTTTATGCCTAAAGAAATCAAATCGGAAAACAAAAACATGTGTTTCTAAGCAACATGCCACAAAGAGTGTTTGTTTCCCTTTTTAAGGCAATTTTAAGGGTTTCCCTCTATATGCAAAAATAAAACAAATTTTAAATTTATAGATAATGCTGGCAACCATTTGGTGGAAATTTCAAATGAATTTTAAGTTAAACAAGTCAGAGTGTAGTATATTCGGCTGGAACGAATCTAAAAAACTCTTCATGATAGTCACGTAAATATATAGTATCTTAGACGATTTGTCATGTATTATAAATAAAGATGTTGTTAATTTGTTATTATCATCTCTTTTGACCCATTCGTTAAATTTACTATTGAAAGTGATTTAACGAAGGTATCATAAGATTTATTAAGGATTTATTAATAGATTTAGTTAAAACTATAGAAAATATTGAAGAACAAGAAATGGCTAGATCTCATTTTGTAACTGTTATTGATAGTCACATTAATAAAATGAATTTAGACATTAATAAAAAGAAATTTAGACATACACTTAATAAAGTTAAAAGTTGTAAAAAAATTTTAAAACAAAATAAGAATGTACTGCTGCAGGATATATGAGAATGAGAATGATATCCGAATTTGTACTGATAGTAAGGCTGCGTTGTATGCACTAGCTGGAGTCTATACGACATCCAGGTTGGTTCGTGAATGCCGGATATCTCAAAACGAGATAGCGAGACAGACATTCAAATCTGGAGCTTATCTGGGTACAAGCGCACAGTGAAGTGTCTGGAAATCTAGTAGCGGATGAACTGACAAAGGCCGGTGTCCAGCTACAACAAAGAGATATTGATGGGATCGTTGGAATCCCGCTTGCGAGCTGTAAGAAACAAGTACAGCGTCAAGTTTTTCAGACCGCTCAAGACAGATGGTCTAATGAGGATACCTGTCGAATATCAAGGCTGACATGGCCCAGATATGATAACAGGAGGACTATTATCCTTAGGGGCTTGCCCCGATGGAGGTTGCGTTCTGCTGTGGCGGTTCTGAAGGGACATTGCCACATAAGGAGGCAGACAAGGAGGTTAAATCTTCCATTTAATGACTTCTGTAGAAGTTGCAGAGACGACGAGGAGGAAGAAGAGAGCGTTGAGCACTTCCTCTGTCAGTGTCCAGCTCTTTCTTATATAAGGGCAGTGTACCTAGGCAGACCGATGCTGCATGATTTGACGGAGGTATCGGAATGCGATGTAAGTGGATTGGACTCCTTTATCCAATCCTCGGGTTGGTTCTAAGCCAGTGATATGTAGATCTACTGAGATACATATCACATCCAGGCAACACAACGGGACGTGACTGGACCCCAGTGGGCTGGCTTTATAATAGCTGGCAGCCTGTCAAACCTAACCTAAGAATGTACTGTTTTTAAAAGCTGATAAAGGTAACACGACTGTGGTTATGAATAAGACAAATTATATTTCTAGAATAAATAATATTCCAAGTGATACTTCCACATACCAAATATTAAGTAAAGATCCATCTACTAGATTACAAAGGATAAATAATAACTTTGTTGATGAGTTATCTAAATTTAATATTGTTTCACCTTTAGACAAAAAAAGTTTGATAACAAACATAGCAGTTGCTCCAAGACTATATGGTTTACCGGAAATCCATAAAGAAGATTTTTCTTTGAGACCAATATGCGCATCTATTAATTCACCATCATATGAACTTTGCAAATATATGACTCACATTCTTAAAAACATAACAGTGAATTCTAAGTATAATGTTAAAAACTCTATTCAATTTAAAGATAGAATTAAAAACATTAGGATTGAGAATAGTGAACAATAAATATCTTTAGATGTTGCCTAACTTTTTCCTAGTGTGCCGGTAGAACTTGATAACTGGAGCAGATTATCAGAATTCACTAATATGAATAAGAACTTTTTTTTACGAATTCTTAGATTTTGTTTAATTGATAACAGATATTTTCAATATGATAATAAAATCTTTTCACAAAATAAGTGGCTTCCTATGAGATCTCCAGCTTCCCCTGTTGTAGCAGATATTGTGATGGAGAATTTATTGGATTCATGTCTTGAGAAATTGAGAATTAAACCTAAAATCTTAACTAAGTACGTAGACGACTTGTTTTGTATTATAAACAAATATGTTGTTAGTTTGTTATTATCAACTTTGAACTCTTTTGACCCATGCATTAAATTCACTATTAAAAGTGAGAAAAGGTAATAATTTATTAATAGATTGCTATCAGAAACCTACATCTTCTGAAAGAATAATAAACAATTTCCCAAAAAAATTCAAGGAAAGTAATAATAAATACAGCTAAAAATCTTATAGACAGAGTATTTAATATAAGCGTTATTAGATTCCATAAGAAGAATGAAAATATTTTGAAGAGTATATTAAATGAAAAGGGGTTTCCTTTTCCGTATTTGCAAATTAATTAGACAATATGATAGTAGAAATAGATCAGATGTTAGTATGGAAGCTTGTGTACCTGGATTGTCTGAAGGGCTACAAAGGACTAGTATATTTAATAGAGGAAAGTATAAAATAGCACACAGGATTTATTTCTTTCTCCTACCCCATTTCTTATTTTCCTCAACGACCTTCTTTATCAAACTAACAACCCTATCCACTCTTTCGCAGATGACATTTGCTATTCATACTCCTTTAGTTATAGGCCATGCCTATCACAGGTCGCTGCCAAGAGGCTAAGTCTGAATGATTCACTGAACAGTGATCTTCTATTAATCTCTGAGTGAGGTCGTAAAAACAGCGTCCTCTTTAATGCTCGTAAGATCCAATGTTGTTTATTAACACACAAACACACGACAGCAAGAGCTGCTTCATCTGTACTAATGGATGGTATAAGTATTGAGAAATCGGATGCTCTTGATGTTCTTGGAATGAAAACACATTTTCACGTCTCTAAAGAAGCGTTCAAGTGCCTCGGGTCTTTGAAACGGTGTAACCCCTCCTTACTATTTATACCACCTACAACCGACCGAAAATAGAATACAACTCTCATGTTTGGGCTGGTGCCTCAAAGTCTATTTTGGGGTTACATATACAAGCGAAAAACAGTTTTGCTGCAGCTCTCGTTGACTATTATTCAAAAATGATTAACTTTAAATTTCTCTCCATTTTATTTATTATTCTCAAGTATTTTATATGTGTGCATTTGCATTTTTTAACCTAATGAAAAAGGATTAGTTGCTTTAACATTTATGGCCTTATTCATAAAAAATATTTTATGTTTATTAAACTGTTATTTGACAAATTTCTATGGGAAATTTCTCAAATAACTATTTAATAAACATACAATATTTTTTTTGAATACGGCCGTTAATTTATAATAATATTTTTATGTATGTATATTTGTTTCTCCCTTTATCGAAAATGCCATGTAGCTACAAAATAATAATATTCTTAATGTTCTTATGATGAAATACATAGTGGATAACAACATATTATTAAGCAAATTGCGTGGCTATAGTATACTTGGCAGTAATTTGGTTCTATTTGAGAATTACTTAAAAAACCACAAACAATTTGTACAAATCAAATCGCACAGAAGTTTTGTTAGCCTTATTGAATGTGGAGTACCTCAAGGTAGTGTTCTGGGCCTGCTATTATTTTTAATGTACCTAAATGACATAAAAAATCGTTCACTATATGGGAAACTTTTCATATATGATGATGATGTGTCGCTATTTTATCCCTACAGAAATATTGAAGAAGCAAAGTCGAGCATTAAACGTGATGCAGCTTTATTGGTCCAATACTTTAGAATAAACAAACTGGTTTTAAATACTTAAAAAAAAAAAAAATAGTTAAATTTACTCCTAGAAATCAACATGAGAATTTCAGTGTATCTGTTGATGGTAAAATAATTTATGAACTCAACTCTCTTAAATACTGAGGCATCTAATTGCAGAGTAATCTCTCTTGGTCTCTACACATACAAAGTCTGAAATTAAAAACTGCTCATGCCATTGCTCTTCTGCATAAATTCAAGAATAAATTTAATCGTAGTACAAAATTAATGATCTTCACTGCCTTAATACAGAGTCACTTTAACTATGTCGCAATTATGTACGGTTGGAAAAAAACTAATGAACTGAAATCTCTGCAGCGCCTACAAAACAAGGCTTTGAAAATAGTAGCGAATCTCCCCATCACCTACTCGATAGTTATTCTGCACAGTACACAGTTTAATACAATTTTGCCGATACATGGTGTCTACAAACTGCAAATGATGTTATGTTATGTATAAATGTGTATATAATCTTGGCCACCACACAATACAGTTTTATTATAATCAGCAAACTATTATCACACGAAGTAGAAGTAATTTAATGGTTGCCAGATGTAGACTCGAAGTAACCAAGCAGCGCGTGGAATATATGGGTACAAGCGAATACAATAACTTGCCTCAGACTTTGAAATCCTTGAACAGAATTTCTCTTTTCGAAAACTCTTTGAAATCGTATACCATTTCAAATCTTGAAGAGCTTCTCAATTAATTATTATGATCTCTTGAATTGAAAAATTTATATATACAAAAACTTAGCCTTAGCTTACAACTCTTATATTTAAAATTTTGTAAATATTATTGCTCAAATTATTTGCCAGTTTTCCCCAACAATGCCTTTAAGGCGCTGGGGTCTTGTTATAGATATGTTTTTTATTTACAAAATGAATTATTTAATAAATAAAAAAATAAAAATTAGCAGGCCATAAGTCTAATCAGAAAGAAGACCACAATCCAGAATTTAATAACGTTTTCATATTAAATACAGAAAATACTTATAGTAAATGTTACATGTTGGAGATACTGCAGATAATTGATATATCCATAGCTAACCGAATTTATTTTAGTAAAGATACAGAAAGTTAAGCTCAAAACTATAGGCAATTAATTTATAAGAATTAATTTATAAGAATAGAACTAGCCAATTAAGATATCTATAATTATGTATATAACACGATATTCATAATCTTTTTATTTACTTTAATTGTTTGTTACAATATATATTGAATGTTTTCTTAAAAATGTTAATAATGATTCACAGTATAACATAGAAAATTCATTACAATTTAGGGAAAGAATTAGAAATGAGAATTTGGATAATGATGAAGGATTAATATCATTAGATGTAGTATCGTTATTTCCAAGTATACCCATCGATTTAGCTAAACGTATTATCGAAAGTAAATGGGATAAAATAGAGGAATACACTAGTATAGATAAAGATTTTTTCTTACAGATAGTGAAATTTTGTATAGAAGATAGTAGGTATTTTCAGTACAATGGTAGGTTTTATATCCAGCAAAGAGGACTTCCAATGGGATCTCCAGCATCTTTTATTGTGGCTGATATAGTTATGGAGGAACTACTTGATTGTTGTATTGAAAAATTGGCTATTAAACCGAAGATTATTACAAAATATGTTGATGATTTATTTTGTATTATATCTGAAGGTGAGATAATGTTTTAAATGTTTTTAATAGTTTTCACAGAAACATTAAATTTACCATTGAAAAGGAATCAGATTATAGACTTGCTTACTTAGATACATTGATAATAAGAAAGGGCAATAATTTATTATTGGATTGGTATCAGAAACCTATATCATCAGGAAGGATTATAAACTATTTTTCAAAACACCCTAGAAGAATAATTTTGAACACAGCTAAAAATATGATAAATAGAGTTTTAACAATAAGTGATAGACAATTTCATGGAAAGAATAAGGAGATAATTAAAGTTATTTTGACGCAAAATAGCTTTCCAATAGAACTTACAAATAAATTAGTAAAACAATATAGAATTCAAGGGACACACAATAATGCAACCACAATAGAACCAAAAACTTACAAGTCATTTACATATATCCCGGAAATATCAGAAAGGTTGGAAAAAGATATATAATAAAGAAAAGTATATGATGGCCCATAAGACGTATAAAACATTAAGTACATTGTTCAGTAAATTAAAAGATAAAACAGACAAACATGAGATATCAAATGTAGTTTATAAAATTCCGTGTGGTGGAAATTATATAGAAAATTGTGATAAGGTTTATATAGGAACATCTAAAAACAAACTTAAAACTAGATTAGCTGGGCATACATCAGATCAATTCAAATTTTGTATTGAATTCACACAAAAAAAAAAAACAGATTTTCCTGAAGAAGGCGAAATATTGAAAAATACATTAAGCATATTTTAAAAAACTAAAAGGACCTTGAGCTGAACGAATTATTTGCAAATATTATTTTTGATTTTATAAACAAACCCCAAAAAATCTTTCCTGAAGAAGACGAAAAATCTAACAATAAATTCATGAAAACACTTTTTGTATAAAAAAACAAAACTGATCTTAATTTAATTTACATGTAGTATATATTACAAATTTGAACTAGATATGATCTGATATATATGGGCCGATTCGGTTAAAACATTTTTATGTCATGGAAAATTAATTTTAAGCTATATCTCGGGTATATATGGACCGATATCGAAGTTTTTAATTTTCTGTATTTTAGTAAACTCCTTTTATAATCACAACTGCTCTTAAACAAACAAATTTTCATTTTCTATATTTATATATCCTTTCTCTAATACCAGAACAGCTTTTAATCAAAATATACCTTATATATGGACCGATATCGGAAATTTTCATCATCTGTATTTAGGTTTCTTCCTTTTATTACCAGGACTGCTTTTATACAAAAAAAAGATGTATTAGTTCCCTTACGTGATATTTTAATGAGAAAATAGCGCGTTCGGCTTAGACTATACATACTTCAGGTATCCGACGGATGTCGGAAATTTTAATTTTATCTGTTTTATTTAGTAATCCCCTTTTATTACCAAAACTGCTTTTCAGTCAGAAAAAATTGTTTAAGTTCGCTTATGTGACATTTTCATTAAAAATTCGGTTTAGGCTATATCTCGGATATATATAGACCGATATAGGGTTTTCCTTTTAATCACCACGCCAAATTGTGTCAAGTGTGAAGCAGAATAAACAAACATTTTTTTTTAATTTCATACAAAATTGCAGCTATATCCGACTTTACAGATTTTCACTAGCAAACCCATGAATCGATGGAGTAATAAAATGGTAAAAGAAAAAAGTTTCTAAGTTTAATAGTTTTCTCAGAAGAGGTATTCTAACGACGGCCAGACGTGCATCGCTTTATTCAAATTTCTATCAGTGCTGATTCAGAATATGTATACTTTATACGGTCGCAAATGAAAATTTTAGAAACGTTTTACTAGCGTTTAGGAGTTTTTTTCCGAAAAAAATACAACATATGTTTTACATACGTCTATATGTATGGGGTAGTAATATAAAACAAAAAAAAAAAAAAAAATTGACAACAAATAGAAACATTTTTAAATTTAGTTTTCTTAATGAAAATGTGTATAATTCTTTAAACTTTTTATTGAAATAAAAAGAAAACGTATTAAATTTTAATTGTGAATAATTTTATTGCCTTTTACATGTTCAGTTTTAGCAAATGCAATCAGTTCACTTCAATATACACATGCGAGTTGAAGTCGCCAATTTTAAGCGATATGCGTTTTCGAGAACACCTATTTGGCGATTTCAAATCGCAAAACCATATTTCTTGCGTTATACTTTTCTCAGAACACTTATTTGGCGTTTTCAAATCGAAAACGCTAAATTTAAGCAATTTGCGTTTCTCAGAACATACCCTTTACAAATTTGTGAAGGGTATACAAATTGCCACCCCTTTTTGTGCTTTTCACACTAAATTAGTTTATTGTTTGTGTGCTGCGCAAAGTTGAAAACTTTTTGTGGTTTCAAATAAAATATAAAATATAAAATATTAAAGCAACAAAATGTGTTTCGTTTAGCTAATGTGTGTAAGCTGTCGGATTGATTTGTTGTTGGTTTTTTTTTTTCTTCAAATCAATTTTCCTGTCTATGAAGCGTATGATTGTTGCCGCCCTTGGCATATTACAAAAAGGAAAGTATACGCCTGGTAAGTGATAGTATAAAGCTTACTTACCATAAGGGTGAATATATTTTTGAATGTTAATGATATTATTATTTATTATTATTATTTTTTCATAAAGTAATTTTTTTGCTATTTATATAAATAAAATATCATTTCATTTTGTTGTATTTTACTTCTCATGCAGCAAAGTATAGGATTGTCATCACCAATTAAAATCTAATAATTAAAATCTAAAAATAAGTTATCGACACTGTTAGAGTTGGATGTAATTTTTCTTGTGCTGGAGTGAAACTGAAATTTTTGTGAGAATTTGCGGTAAAAAACAGTTGGTAGTATTCGTTATGTGCAGCAATTCATTTGTGGTCTTGTGGAGTGCAAAAAAGATTTGTCCTCAATCGTATGTTTTTATTAATTGTTGTTAATTATTTGTTTGCTTCCATTTAAAAGCAACAACAACATATTAAAAATTGAAATTTGTTTGCTGCCTTCTGTAACACCAACAACTGCAAAGGGCATTTTATACGGTGAATATTACAAGAGTTGCACTTCGTAGTAATACACCACTTCCTCCGCCTAGTGCATACTATATACACTACAAAAAAAAGGCTTTACTCATCTAAGCTTTTCTTGATTCAAACTAAGAAAATCATAGCATACCTTAAGGGATACATAATTAGTTAAAGACTTTACCCGGCGTAAGTTAACACATTATAATTATAATGTATCAGCTAAGAAATAACGCGAAAAAGAATTCATCTGAGTTTAATGAAAAAAGAAATGACTTAATCAACACGCCAACCTGTGCAAAATCACCTTTTAAACTAATAAACTTAATGGACAAAAGATTTGATAAACTTTTCGATCAAATTTTAAACATGATGGAAAACAATTTTAGCGAGTACAAAAGGGATTTGTTAAATGATTTAGAGCATAAGTTTAAAGCGATGCAAAATGAGATTTGCGTTCTTAATGAGAGGGTAACCAAATTGGAAGTGGATGTAAACGGGGTCTCAACATTAAAAGATGAAATTAAGGTGTTGAAAAGCAAGATAACACATCATGAGAATCAAAGAGTTATTAATGAGCTAAGAATAAATGAAATACCCTTTATACCTTTTAAATGTCTATTTTACCGCCAAGTTAAAATGAAAATCTTTCATCACCTTTATCTACATACGCACCGAAGAAGAAAAATCATCGGAATCGCTTTTAGTTCTGCCTTATCTTGTCAAAACTAGAAGCTAAAGCTGGAGTACAAGCAAGCAAGTCAGCAGTACGTAGAGTAATTAAATACCGGAAATTACACAACAAGCCGCCACATAATGCTCCCAGGGCAAAAAGGCTTCAATTCGCAAAGAACTACTTGACATAGGATGTGCAGCAAAGAGGTCATGTAAAAGACTGGAGAAGCGTCATATTTTCAGATGAGAAGAAGTTTAGTTTGTATGGAACTGATGGCTGTAAGTCTTATTTCCATGATTTGCGCAAAGAAACGCGATTTTTGAAACGACATCACAGCCGAGTGGGAGGCGTACTCTGATCAAAAACAAACACGTTTCTTCATTATTGAAGCCTGACTCCAAACTTTGCAGATGGCTACAGATTCATGGGCATATTATGGGATTTGCCTTATTTCTGCTATCTCTTGAGCTACCACAGCTTAGAGATATAAAAAAACTTTAAACTAACTACGCAATTTCCTATATGCATCACAAATTACTTCAAAAGCAAAATCACTTTTCATTCCAATTCCAATTCTAAATAAAGCACAGAGACTTGACAAAATAATCCAAGAGTAATAAATAAACAAAATTCACCATAAAGCACAAAAACTCCTTAAGTTAAACTGAATAGAAAAAGAAAAAAAATGTATATTTTTTTCAATAACAATGTTATCACAACAGAACAATGTGTTCCAGACTGTAAGCAAGAAAAACACAGTCAAAAGCAGACACAAAAAAACTGCACGAACAGCTGTTTAAGTAAGTGGGTTTGCATGTGTGTGCATATGTCTGTGTAGTTAAAAATAATGTGTGTAAATGGGTCAGCGCTTGTTAACCGCCATAAATTTTTCCAGTCTCTGAATTTTTCTTCTTAAAATTAAAATTATGTGACAAAAGTATTAAAGTTGTGGAAAAGCTCTGTCATAACTAATATTTATTTATTACATATATGAATTTCCTTGGCCGACATAAAATTCAAAGAATTTTATCCCAGCAAACACAACAATGCGGCAGAATCATTGGTTGCATTTGGCACTGTCCTTAAAATAAAAACACATATAGAAATTATATAAAACATATGTATATTGGACCAGTACTCAAGGAATGAAATATGCAGTGCATTGTACTGAAACCAAAAATGGGTTATGAGAAGGACGAAGGAGATACTTACGTTTTACTTGAATGGAGTTATATTAGCGATTTAAAAGCTAAGACAGAATCTGCAGATGTATGACATGGGTTTCTGCATTGATGATCCAACTCCACGGTGGTTCTATGACCACGTGAAAAGGTAACGCTTACCAAAACGCCCTCATGCATGACAAACTGGCATGCATGTGTACATATTTTGCAATACGTGCCGAACGGCACATGTTCTTCTCCACGATGGGCAGTGGAGCTTTATTAAAACTCCTGATGATGACAAGGCCATGGCATGCAGTTGCAGTGCAACACCACACCGAGTTTAAAAAAAATGTCTACCCTTTAAGTCTTGGTTTGATGTACACTTAGGAAAAAAAGGAGACAATAAGACAGCACAACAATATCATGAATCTGAAAAGGTGGTGCAACAGCAATAAATAGCACAGCCAACCAGTAATTCAGTAGCTATAAACAACAGTCAGATGAGGCCGGAAGGTTCGTTTGCGAGAGGTTACAACGGAGGATTACCTGCTAATCTTCTACTCTTAAAAACAGGACAAGGTTAAGACAACTATTTATCGATTTAAGGAAATGATTCCCAAAGAATTGCATACTGCGAAAGATTTTTATTTTCCACATTGTTTGTAAATTTAACGCCAATTTGTGTTTCTTTGAAATGTTGACACATGAGGACTGTCACACACTTCAAATTCGAAGCATGAATGTGTTAATTTGTTCCTGATGAAAATTGCAAGATGTGACTTAACTTTTTGGGGGAATTTCTAAAATTGTAAATTGAACAGAACTACATTTACCATCAAACTTCATATACATTCCCCCCATCATTCACTCTTCAATATCTGTCAATAAGGAAAAGTATATTACTTTAAGCAAACATATGAGTACACATGTACATAATACCAATCATGTAATTATTTCTTTGACAATATACTTGTGTAAGAGATTGATGAAATAGTTTCCATTTATAACTCACGTTTTGTATTAAAGCACTTCCACGTGTAGTGCTTTACTTAGAGCGCAAATCGCTCATTTTTCTGTTGGCTTTAAGTTCGTTGGACAACAACAAAAAACAAGTTTTTTAATCAAAATCTTTAGTATGTCTTTACTCAATTTCTCTTTATAATTGTTTCACATCATTCAAATGATGCTGGCTTATTATTGAATTCCTTCTTTTTTTTATTTATTCCAAACATACACACACGCAGCTACAGAAAACGAAAACAAGACTTACAAACAAAATTGTTGGCAAGTTTTTCTCACATTTGTCTAAAATATTTATCATTCTTCATGCACCATTAGACAGATAATGACGTTGTTTTTGTGCCAGCAAAGCAGAAAAAAACGTAGCGTATGTGTGTGTGTGTGTGTGTGTGTGTGCGTGTATGCGTGTGCGTACTTGGGGGTAGGGGATTCTTGCATATAAAATTAATGTTGATGAAGAGTTTTTGTGGCTCGTTCTCACATGATTTAAATTTCTGCTTTCATTCGTAGAGGGATTTTGCTTAAATCTGTAAAGTCAGGAGTTGATTCGAGAAGCCTATAAAGTAATAAAAAAAATTCCATATAATATTCTACTCGGAATTACGAGTAAAAGATAACGGAAAAGGAATTTTACTAAGTAAAAGATATGTTGGAATTATCTTTGGAAGATAAATAGTAATATAATTAAATTTTTATTTAGAAAAATTATTCCAAACATGTAATTTGTTTTATAAAAAAAAAATGAAAATTATGCTGACTGGCAAAATCTTTAGGTCACACATATGTTGGCCGAAATCGTTTCTATCTAACATTATTTTTTGTTTAAATAGTTCTATGACAGACGTCAAGGCAAACAAAAATGTCGTTTGCTTCATGCAAACTTTTAATGAAGGCTCCTCAATAGACCATGTTAAAGAGCACAAACCGCTCCTTTATTGCAACAAAGTCATAACTAAAAAAAGCTGGTTTCAAGAAAAACGCATTTCAAACTTTTAGTTTTCATACAAGTCTTAGAAATTCTTTTAAAAGTAATTTGAATGAATTTGTGGCACAATATAAAAAATAGTACTGTTAACAATTCTACATTGTTAGCTAGAAAAGCTAATTTTACATATATACGTAATACGCGTTCATCGTCCAGAGCTCATCCAATTGTGTTTGATTGCCTGGCGAGTCATACAGCTTATTACACAGAAAATTTGTTTTCAGCCGCATGCTTCGCCTGTGGAAAAAGTTGCCTACAGACGTGTTTCCTGTCTCTTATAACGTTGGAAAATTCAAGTAAAATGTTCACAAACACCACTCCCTCTTTCCCCCTATTCCCAACCTGTTTTCCTAGCTCTGATACAATGCACTGCATATCTAGAGGTTATACCCTGAATACAGGCCACAGAATAAACAAAAACCGTCACCAATATATTTAGAGACCCTGCTTCTAGTGATCTGATAAAACAAGTAATAAGTTGGCCTTATTAGATTTGGCCATTTTCAGCGTAATATCAGCTGAGTACGGCAGCATCAGTGAAGCAAAAGTCCAGGTAAACAGTGAAAACAAGCTCCGTAAATTGTCTGAAGTTCTGAAGACAGAGAAAAGATCTTTTTACACTTATCTGCTTAAAAGTGGTGAAGGTATTCAAATCGTTATATTATGTTCTTTGTATAGACGCGGATGATGTTATGACTGGTTTGAAAGGTAAAGCCTTTAAAAGTTAAAATGTAGTGAATATTAGGAATCTTGAAAAGATTCCTCAATCCAATATTCGAAATAAATTAATTCGAATTTAAATAGAAATATATTCTAAGAGCTGCCCTCAATTATTTGTTTAGAATATTGAGTTATAAAGTTAAATGTTTTAAAATATCTTTCTTAGGTTTCCAGATATACTGATGTTTAGGTTAGCTCCTATAAAATATCGATATATAGACGGCTAGGAAACATAAAAACAAGCTGTTTGTAACTTTATTTTATCGTAAAATTTAAACCTAAAATAAAAATGTACCAACGGATGGAATTCCCAATTTTTTTCAATGCCCAATCTGCGCATAAAGTAATTAAAATCAAATGATTCCTTTAAGATGTTCCTAATTATTTTCTAGTGAATGCTTTTCAGTTCCCACCAAGATGTTAAATAAAAACAGTTTGCACATTTAGATCCTTATTTTCATTTGTTAATGACTTTGCAGTAAAATTTCTATCTATTTACTGAAGTATTTGCCAAATTGCTACTCATTTTATGCTGGTTTTTACGAAGGCATTTTTTTTTAAGACCCATTAGCTTAGATTGTGATTACAACTCATTAGACTTATTATATAAAAGTTAATTTCTATATTCAAACGTAATTAGATGAAGATGAACAACTGAAATAGGCAATTAAAAAAATAAACTTAAATAAGTGTTAAATCATTTCTCGCCCATCTCTCTTTCTTGATATATTAAGTTTCAACAATGATTGCTTTAATTAATTTGATTAGACTAGTTGAACACATTCACAAACAATTAAATGTGATCTAATTGGTGCAGTTTAGGTGATTTCAAAATAATTTCACTCTCTCACAAGAAATTGTAAAAGCATTAAATTTACTTTAAGGTTATTAGGCGAGTTTTCAATGTGGATTGAATTTAAAAACAAAAATCGTTTTTTTATGAATAAGACCGAAAAATAGAATAGAAAATTTTACCTGGTGCTTGCCAGAATCCTGCACCAAGATGGCTAAGCCAAGCCGCCGATGATATTTGACTGCTGCCGCCACCGAAATTTCTACAGTTGTGAAAAAGATTTACAGCGGTACCTGCTTTGCGGCATTATCTGATGATGGACCAGTTCCACGGAGTGAATTATTCACGATTCACCAGCGCCCCCGTGTGGCTTGCTAGGCTCACATAGGTAGCATTTTATGACATATGTATATAGCTATATGAGCAACTTCTTGTTGAGAAGTTCGGGCCTTCTAGTCCCTCCTATATGCAATTTCCCAGCAACCGATGAAAGACAAGACTTAATGAGTTGGTAGGCCGAAGCCCACTAGCAGCATCAGCTCTTAAATCAACTCACCCGTCAATCATCACCACTGGTTCCTTACAGTACAGTTATCTATTGTAAAGGCAATAGACCCTCGGGAGGTTTTTAGTCCCCGAAAAAAGCCGCACGCCACACAATTGTCAAGGATACTAACACGTTTTAGGTTTCACCCACAGCCAGAACGTTTCAGCCAAGGTAGGCACCTCAACCATGATCAGCCCGGGTTGAACTGCAAGAAGATTTCCTCTGCCAATTTAAACCCTTGGTAAGGGTTTCGCAAGCCAACATAACATAAGTCATGCGGTTTTCTAAAGTTTTATTTGCTACAACAAGCGAGGAATTCCTTCTCCTCTTTACCCAAAAGCAGAATGACCTGGTTAAAAACACACCAAGGCAAAACCTGTTCCCCGGGGGACCGAAATTTCTGCAGCTAAATTAGATTAAAAACGAACCTAAGCTGGTGGGACAAGCGATTATGAAATATAAGGTAAATTTTTCGTTTTGTAGATATAAACGCCAAACTTAAATTGAAAAATGAATTAGTGATTGCGTAACCCAATGGATCCAAATTTTCTATGCTTTACAAAAATTCAACAAAATTTTCTCGTTAGAAGAATTTAACTATACTTTAGCGATATTTGATGCCCTATTGTAGTGTTTTCATCAAAAAGAATTTGGAAACAACATTGTTTACTTTGAATTTAATAACGCAACAATGAATAATTTTGCTTATACTTTCCAATGAGGCAACTCCATGGAGTTCACTGATGTTTTCATATGAAAATTTAACTAAAGGCCTGAAGCTGAACAAATTTATTGCAAGTAATTAAAGTGTGTTTACTTTTTCTTATTTTAACAACATAAATGTGTTAGAATAAATAATCAAAATACAAATTAAAATAATCTTGAGTGCTTTAGGCAATACAAATACTGGGGAAAGTGTTCATTACGTATAACAGTGTATATGTGTTATTAAAACATTATGTCTTCTAACATATAATGTTAATACTTTTCTCTGCGTTCAAGCTAATTTTTATAAGAGCCAAAGAGAAAACGGTTAGCTGGTCATATTTCGGCTATAGCCGCTTTTGAGCCGCCGCCGAGTAATACACCAACAGCCGCCGACACCAATAAAAACGCACAGGAGGTCTCTTTTGCGTACTGGCACAGCTTTTTTGTGTGACGTTTATGGGGTACGAATGAGTGATGCAACTAGTTGTACGATGTACCTAGATGTATCACTCATTCGTGTTCCATATATATACCACATTTAAATGGCCTTGGAATTAACCTTTTGATGGCAAACTGAAATGAATTAAAAGTCAATAAATTAGTTTCCATTCACTCATAACCCAGCAAACACTAAAGTTTAAATTGAGACTGATTTGAATTTTGAATTAGAAGAAAGTTTTACCCAGCGGTAAAACTTTCGTTTACCGTTGCGATGCACATATGTAAAACTCCAAGCAAACTACAAAAACTGCGTGGCACACATGCCAAAATTTTACGTTTGTACAAATATTTTGCGTTATTTATGGTAGGGTTTGCTTGTTTGCATAAATATTTTAAATAAAATGTTTTGAGTTTCGTGCTGAATGGTTGTGTTGTTTAGTGCTAAATTTTGTCATTTCAACAAAAAGATTTTGCAGAGTGAAGTGGTGGAAGGAGAAGTACATATAATAAATCAAGAAAAAATTTCTTGTTCGAATTTTTAGAATTAAGAACTGTTTGCCTTCTTTGCAGAAAAAACAAATAAAAAAATCAAATTATATCAATAGAATCTCAAGAAATAAAAGCTATAACATTTTTGCAGAAAATCTAAAAAATAAATATCTTGAAGCTAACACAGAAATTACAATAAAATCAATTTATATCTTGGGGACTTCATATGGCGAGCAAATTGCCGCAACATAATTGCCATCTACTCACATTGAAAACAAAGAAAGTGATTAATATGTGGTTGTATCGTTTACGAGGGCGGTTCGAAAACTTCTTAGCCTAGCACAAAAAGCGTGGTATAAACAGAAAAAAGTTAAGTGTTTTGGTAGCTTCCATCTCTGCTATGAACACATGTTAAATTTTGTTTCGATCTGGTATCACTTGCATATAGAAACAGGTGTTCACAAAAGACGGAAATGTAAAAATTAGAAATGCGTGGTGTCATTAAATACTTACATAAAAAAGGTTTATCGGGACAAGAAATTCATAATGATATAGTGAATGTGTTAGGTGAAAGTGCTTCTTCATATGCAACAGTAAAAAATTGGGTTGCTGAATTTGAACGTGGTCGTACAAGCATTGAAGATGAACCACGTAGTGGACGTCCAACAGCAACAACAACAGAAATTGCATGATATGGTATTAAATGATCGACGAATAAAAGTGAAATAGCTAATATCATGAAATAGCTAATATCATGGGCAATGATATCAAAGATCGAGTCCATTTAATTTTGCATGAAGAACCACAGATGAAAAAGCTTTCTGCAAGATGGGTGCCGCATTTGCTAACAGTCGACCAAAAACGCATAAGAATAAACATTGATTTTAAGCGTCGTTTTTAGCTGTTGATGAGACATGTATTCACCACTATACACTAGAGACAAAAGAACAATGCAAACAATGGACTGAAGCTGGAGGAAGGGCCAGTGGTAAGGTTATGGTAACGGTTTTTTGGGACTTCAAACATATTTTAATGATTGACTATCTACAAAAGTGTAAAACAATAAATTCAGAGTACTATTGCAACCTTTTGGATCAATTAAATTTACAAATTCGAGAAAAACGTCCTGGCTTACAACATAAAAAAAATAATTTTTCATCAAGACAAAGCATCAGCGCACAAGAGTGTTTTAACAATGGCTAAAATAAACGAATTAAAGTACGAGTTGTTTGACCACCCACCTTATTCTCCTGATTTAGCTCCCAGTGACTTTTACCTGTTCCCAAATCTAAAAAAAAAAAAAATTCTTTGCTGGCAAGCGTTTTACCTCAAATGAAGATGCAATTACAGTTGTAAATCACTATTTTGAAGACTTTGAGGAAAACAATTTTAATCAAAGGATAGAATTGCTAGAAAAGCGTTTGGCTAAGTGTATTGAAGTTTCAGGAGATTATATTGAAAAATAAAAATTATTTTCTCTTTCATTGATAGGCTAAGAAGTTTCCGAACCACCCTCATACTCTTGATAAATTCGTAAGCAGTTTGAAGAAATTTGCATCTTGCTTTCAAACGTTACTCTCAAATTTTTATAAAATTTTAATTTTTATTTACACTAGCACAATAGCTGCGAGCCTTTTAGCTTGCCTACAGTAACACCCAGAGTCATTGGCAGGAGTCGAACCTGTCACTTCTTGACTATTGGTCACGTACTCTACCAAATCAGTCAAGGAGGCACTCAATGAACTGTAAATAATGTAAAACGTGCATGAAAACAAAATTTTTGTTTGTTTTTTAATTTGAATTTTATGTTTTTATTTTCTATTATTAATTAAATTCTGTCAAGAACGAAGTAGTTAGTTTCTCTTGACCATGGTACATTAATATACAGGTAGTCTCGACACGGTGGCCGACATATTTTTTCTATGATGATAACTATCAAAAGTTGTTTATATTGTGCACACATACACACACATTTTATATTATTGTTTACAAATTGAAAAAGTTTTTGAAAAAAAAAAATGTTCCAATAATATTTTTCAAACACAAAAACAGCTTCAAACACAACACAGAGCTTTTTCTTGATTTTTAATTATATACTTAATTTATTGCACGAGTTTTAAATGCAAAAACTTATTGAAAAATTATTTGTAAAATAAAAACACGAAGAAAAATATACTTTTGTTTATTTATTTTCTTTTGTTTTCTTTGACAGTTATCAACACAAAGCAACAATAAAAAGCCATGTTGTTTTTTTTATTGTTGGCTTGATGTAGTTCCGCTTTTACCTGTTATATTATTGTACCATGCTCCTGACTCTACAGAGTGCCTTGATCATTAACAAAACTTAACATTTCTATACCTGTAAGTTTTCCTTTTTTTCATTTACTTTCTTTGCTATATTAGTTAGATCATATATTTTTTCCTTAAGGGTTAGTGTAAATGTTTTCTTATTTGTTACCAATTTTTTTTTGTCTTGAACTCACTATGGCATGACCCCTAGATATGCAGTGAATTATACTGGAACTAGGAACTAGGAGATTATGAAGGGGAGGATAGATCAAATAATGATTGCGAATGTTAGACATTAACCTATCAGCATTATCTGTGGCGTGTGCAGGCAACTTAATCTGCAGACAAATCGTACAATTGAAAAATGAATTATATCTGTCGTACGTTATGCAATTAACTCGGTACTTGACCACAAATGAATGAGATCTAGACAATGAACGTGTATTGCTTAAAAATATGTAGGTTTTGGGTACAAGTTCTCTAATCTTATTGGAGCAAACTCCTTTGTGATATGGATACAACTGGAAAAGTACCCTCAAAAACAAATTGGTAAAACATTAAGTGCAAACTTATTCCCAATTTAAATTCAACTGTAAAATTAAATCAATGAAAAATACTTAAAAATTATGCTTAAAATCAAATGCCAAAAATATTTAACGTTAGAGGCTTGACTTGGTGTTTGTTGGGAATAAAGTAAAATCTAAAGCTGAAATTTATTCAGACGAAAACAATTTGAGTTGGAAAACCTTTCAAAACTTTATTAATAATCTTTAAGTTTGCAAAAAGTTTCAGTTTTTTGATTAGAGCCAAAAGTTTCTTATTCACAATTGAACATAAAATTTCCATCAAGTGTCACAGTTGCTTGATGTGGCAGCAATAGGGGTTCTTTATTATTACTTTTATTTTATTTGCAATTTCAATCACCTCATTAAACCGACAAAAACCATGTGATTAAAAATACGTTTATCAGCCTGGTGATTCGTGTGTGAAAATGGTTACCTGCAGACATTTTTTACTTCAATTTCTATTTTAGAAAGTTCAAGCTAAACGTCTGCAAACACTACTCTCTCTTTCCTCCTCTTTGTGACCTATTTTTCTAGTCCCAATACAATATACTACAAATTTAGAAAAAGTAATATTAATTACAAATATATAATATTTTAACGGCAACAAACTTCCGTGAAGAAAGCCAAAGGCCAAACGTCAACAAATCACCACGTTTTTCTATTATTTTCGGCGACTGGTTGGTGACTATTGTCAACAAAGTGTGTAAATTTTTATGTATGTCTTTGATGAGAAAAATTTTGTACTTCTTAAATTTCAAATTATTTTTATTGCTACAAAATTCCAAAAGCTAACAAAATACATATGCATTTTCATTCGATCGACATTCTACTTCAGAAAGGTACCAAAATAGTAGTTTAACAAATAAGTAGATTACTAAAATTCAGCTTTTTCTTTGCGTTTGCCGCTCTTCTTGTATGGAATTTAAGCATTTTCGGGTACATCTCAACATAATATTTTTAAGATCAAACTTTACTTCAACAGAGTTATCCGTCTTACATATGGCCTGCACTATAGCAATTATGTGTTTTCTTACGTATTATGAAAATAAGAATCTGATATTTCAACTTTCATCGACCACCAACTTATGCTGCGGTTTTATAAAATAATTTATATAATAAACCCTTGTAGTGTATTTTATATTTGAATACTTTTTATTTTAATTTATATATTTATCGCCTTGTGTGAAACACTATTTTACAACTGAATTTTTTCGCAAAAGTGTATTATCAATAAGTGAAGTGATTTATTGGAACTATAATAATAAATATTATAATGATTTAATTTTAAGAATCCCGTTGTTTTAGTTTATAAGGACAACTTTTTGAAAATAAAGATTAGAATTTTATCAGCCTGACAATCCGCTTTCACTAAATTAAGCATTCATCTGCTTATTAGAAATAAAAGTAAATAAAGGCATTAAAGCTGCCTCCTAAGATTTATAGACAGCGACGTTATTAAGCGCCGGCAACGTACCCCGCTTAGGCACTTTTTACTACTTCGCACTCTCCTACATTTTAGAAAAATTTGTCTTCGGAGATTCTTCAAGAACTAAGATGTTGGCCTGACCTCGTCACTGCAGTTTAGTGATGAGCAGATCTTTTGTTGTACGAGTAGCATGGATTTGGAATACAGTAATTCCATATGATTCCATTGAAATTTTTACATATCTATTCCCTAGTTCAAAAGATTGCTCAAGCAGTATTTATGAGGATTTTCACGGTTACAACAATAATATTGTGTGGTTAAAATTTAAGGGCCAATGTTGAGTGTAAACCACTCGTAAAGCTCAAGTTTTTTCTGCATTTCAAATACTATTTCCAAATGTCAGACTAATTCAATTTGAACCATGGGAGGGCACACAATCAATGAACGCGTTTAAGCTATTCAGACTTATTACGAAAATGGCTGTCCAAATCCAAATGCATATCGTAAACTTTGTGATTTTTTTCGGTCAATTTAATCGTCTAAATCGTCCAAAAATTTGAGCAAATTGGATCCATAAGAGAAGTGCAGGCTCATACAGCTCATTTTACAAAAAATATTGCTGCTGTATGGGATGGTGCGGCTGAACAGCCGTCTGCGTCAAGTCATTGTTGCGCCCAACAATTGCACCTTTTACTGTCATCGTGGATGCACCTTATGCATAAAAACTTGAATTTACACGCTTACAAGGTGCAATGACTGAAAAACTAAAGCCTCTTGACCATTCCAAGCGTCATTCATGGTCAGAATGATGGCAAGAGATAGCTACAGTGGAAGAACATCATCTTCAGTGATAAGGCACACATTCATTCGTCTATTAGCAGAATTGTCGTATTTCGGCGGTTGCTAATCAAAGAAGGATTGTCGAAAAACCAATGCACCCACAAAGAGTGACTGTTTGGTGAAGTTCATGAAATGGCGTCATCATCGGGCCGTATTTTTTCCAAAATGAGGCCAGTCAGGAACTCAGACGAATGGTGTTCGCTGTCGTGAGATGATAACGAACTTTTTATTGCACGAATTGAAAGATATGGATGTAGACGATATATGGTTACAACAAGACGGTGCCACTTGCCACACATCCAACGAAACAATGGCTTTTTTGCGCGACAAATTGAATGGCCGTGTTATCTCACGTGGTGGCGATGTCAATTGGCCACCAAGATCATGTGATTAGACACTGTTAGACTTCTTTCCTTGGGGTTATTTAAAAAAAAGGGGTACATAGTTAAGCCAGCAACAATTCAAGAGTGTGAAAAAGATTTACAACTGCACCTGTCTTTATGGCCTTATCTGATGATGGTTAAATTCTACGAACTATTCACAGTCACGAGTGCCCCTGTGTGGCTGACCACAGGTCGCAATTTTTGACATATGTTTGAAGCCATATAGGCAATACCTTGTTGAGGAATTCGAATTTTCTAATCCCAGCAATCAACGGAAGACAAGGCTCAACGAGTTGGAAGGCCGAAGCCCACTAAGAGCATCAGCCTTTAAACCAACTCAGATGTCCAACCATCACCACCTGTTTCTCACAGTACAGGTATCTGTTCTAAGGCAGGTATCAGTACAGGTATCTGTTCCAGCCAACCTCAAACATGATCAGCCCGGGTTGAACTGCAAGCAAAACCACCCGGGTGTCGATACTGATCCCCCCTCTACCAATTTGTACCCCTGTTAAGAGTTTCGGAAGCCACAGTCATATGCGGCTTCCTAGAGTTTTATTTGCTATAACGAGAGACTCTTTTCCCTCTTCATCCGCAAAACAGAATGCCCTGGTTAGGAATACGCCAAGGCAAAACCTCTCCCCAGGGGGTTATTGTAATAAGAGCACGAATTGATATATTGCTCACCGTTAGCCGCTTCGTGATTACATCTGTCTGTTTGCATATGAACTCCACACCACCGATTTTTTTTTTTATCTGGGACCAGTACTTAGCGGATAACCCCTACATATTCAGAGCATTGTACTGGAACTAGGAAAATAGGTTATGATGAGGAAGAAAGAGGGAGTAGTGTTCGTGGAGTTTTAACAATAACAACACGAAAAACTAAAACAAACTCTATTGCAGCATTTAAAATGTTGGATTTCAATTAGTTAAAACTGATCAGTGCCCAGTATATATACCTTCGACACTGCTCAAAATAGCAAAATTTAGTGCAACACCTTCCACACTACAAGATAATGAAAAGCATTGACTAAAAAAGAAGCTTGTTTCGAGAAAAACAAATTTTTAGAAAATATCACCTAAAGGAAACAGTTTAAAAGTAATTTGAATACATTTTTGGCACAATATAAAAGCAAGTACTGTTAACAATTCTTCATTGTTAACTCGAAAAGCTAATTTTTTGAGATATAACTATGTTGCAATAAAGGAACGGTGATATGTTTAAGCAAAAGTATGCAAAAGTGCTTCTCCTAATATTCAATATTAAATTGGTAGTGAATACTCACCTTGGCATGATCCATGGGTATCAAACGATCATCAGTGTTCTAAGTATCTAAAATCTTACAATCTTCGGGGGAGAGTTTAAAATCAAAAACGTTGAAATTTTCCAGAATACGATTTTTGTTAACGGATTTGGGAATAGGCACGATATCGATTTCAATCAAATATCTCAGACGGTTTTTTATATATATCACCAATTGCTTTTACTTTGTCATCGAATAGATAGATGGGAATTTTTCTAGCTGGTTCAGGTCTACCTAAGGGACAGTAAGCGGTCACTATTATACCATATTTTTTGCAAAGGGCAATAAGAGGTTTCTGATTGAGGCCGGGATGGCATTCCATTTGATTGTGTATGGGCTTAATTTTACAATTAGCCATAAGACGCGCTATTACTTGAAATTAGAAACGCCACTGCTTTTCACTAAACTCTTTTCCACCAGATCTGCGCCGGTTTTGAAGTAAAGAAGGAATTAAGGCCATTTCTGATATCCTGTTCTGAATTGAACCGTATTCCAGTAGAGTCGTTCTGCATAGCTCGAAGCAAATGATAGGCAGAAGGCGGAAGGTCTGGTGTATAAGGTGGGTGAGATGAAACATTCATTCATTCATTGTTTTCCATACAGTGTTTGACCAGTCTTCCAACATATGGCCAAGCGTTGTTGTGATGGAAGATAATGGCATCAAGTCTGTTTGAATGTTCCAGACGTTTTTCGTTAACTGCTCCTCTTCGGTAGAGATTCCCTGCAATCGTCTGACCTGATCTTAATACATAACAGCGACGTGCAAAATTGATTTCCAGCAACAATTCAAGAGCTAAAGGATGAGATATTTTAGCGACATAGAACCTGATTTATGTCTCAGTGTCGAGAATTTTGACCTTTGGAATGGTGGCGTACCACCGGGTCATTTGGCGATATTTTCTTCTATATATAATTGAATTATACTCGTATTACCATAGTAAAAATAAATAACAATAATTCTTTATTAATTTGTGGTTTATTCAAAATCAATATCAGCCCTTACAATTTTTCCACCCTTTAGTTATATGAACCAGTTTTTGATATTTTAAGCAAACTTCACCATGATACCGCGTTTAATGCAGTTTTTAAATTAAATTTTTTAATATTTAATTTTGTAAGTATTTTTTATATTGTGCAGTTGTATTAACCATTTAATATTTTGAAGTAATTCGGCGATGAAGTTTTGTAGTTCGTAATAAATCAATAAAAAAAAGAAAGAAAATATACTAGTGACTCACTGGTTTCAGTATCTTCATATGATCCCAAAAATACTGCCTGGTCAATAGTAATAAAGTCAAAAGTGAATTTGCCATGCCACTTACATATTAAATGGAAATAATAAACATCATTGAGTGGGGTGGGGCAAGTCATTAGTGCGGTAAGTCACTAGTGCTGGTGACGATGTCGAGATATGTCACTACAATTTAGCTACTGAATTTTATTTTAGGTTCCTAACTAAATTATTAACACAGAACAGAACACAAATTAAAAATTCAGTATTTATCATTATTTTTTTTTGCTCAAATGACATCTTGTATAATAAATGAGAAAGTTTTGGCAAAAAATTATTAGAGAACAATATCTGCCGCAGAAATGTCAAAAACTTTTGACTTTCTAATAATAACTCCATGACAAAAGTTGGATAACATTTGTTGATTACAGATTAACTTTTCTAATAATAGTCGACATTGTGTGGTTTTTATAATCATATCCTCCATTCGTAATATTGCGTGTTTAGAAAGTTATCAATTTGGTTTCCCCTTCGCAACACAAGGAATTTTACCTATATAGTCTTTATATATATAAACATTTCCCTTTGATTAAAATGGATATAAAATTTTTTTTTTTTTCAGCTACTTGGGAGCTCTAAGAACAAATTAAGTATTAAACACATTAAAGCCAGCAGACAACCGACTTCAGTACGAGTAAGTCAAATATAAAATATATGCATTCGAATGCGAATGTTTATTTAGACAACAGTGAGACGACACGACTGCAGGTTGTTGTCCATGCTGATTTTTTTGCCGCACCCGAATTAAATTTATCAAATAAATAAACATGAAAAATAAATATATCGCCACAAAAAGAAGACCGGATCAGTCAAATTAAGTGACGAACGAGGCCAATCAACATAACGATTTAAATAACTTGTTGTGGAAAGAGATTTTGTACACGCAGAGAAAAACGAGTTTGGAATATTATTGTGGCAACATTAGTATTTACTCTCTCCTAATTTGTATTGTTGCCACTAGAAGTATATTATCGTTTTTATTATAGTTTAATCCTCTATTGTAGTAGTTGCATTGAAGTTTCCACATTTCTATTGTTATACTTCTATAGTTTTAAAACATGGTTGAATACAATAATAATGTTTTAAAAATAATTTGAACACAACAATAGATATTGTTATGTACAACTATATACGTAAACTAACTATTGTTGTTAAACATATACGTACATATTTTTATATAATTTTTAAACCATCAGTTTATTTGTGCGAGTGTGGTTTTTCAATATGAATAACATTATATGTAACGAATATTATATATAAAATGATCCTAATAAACGATAGGTGAAAAGGTTTGCATACAAACTTATATAGACAAATGTAGGTGTGTGTGTATTAATGTGTTTAAACTGTATGTGTATTTTTACAGATTCGTGGGCCAGATCTTTCAGGAGTATCAAGATTTCGCCAAATTCGGAACGATATTATCCATTTTTTTTTTATTTTTATTCAACCAAATATGTGTATTGAATAAATTAACAAAGTTTTAATTATAAATGTTTATGTGTGTTTATATATGTATTTATTATAGAATAATACAATATTGTGACGTACCACACTAGTACGATTGATCGTAACAACAGAATTAACAGTTTTACAATAATATAGGGGGGAATGATAATATTATATGGTCGGGCATGACAGTAAAATTAAAAGGTTTATAATAATAGTATTAGTCATGATACAAAAATTATAACGTTTACCAAATTTTTGTTTTTGGCTGTACTAAGTTTTGTAAATAAATGGGATTGAGACCATGTTATGTGATTGTATTCAACCATGTAATTCAACAATAGTCAAAATATTGTCATATCAACTATATTTTTTTTTCTACCTGTAGTAATTCCCATGTAATCCTATCTTTATACGATGTGGCACCGTCTTGTTGATAACGCATTTTTTTTTGCGTTTTTATTTATTGAATCTTCAAAATGAACTAACAATAAGTATTCAAATCTTAATACTAAATATAAAAAAATAATATGTGCTTTTTACTTACGTCCAGCCAATGCTAGACAAAAAGTTCTATTATGCGGGAGCAATATCGGTAGAATCACCTATTGAACGTTCTGATGGTGGCAACGGTATCCCTTCTTCTCAACCGACTGTGGCCGCCAAAATTAAGTATATTACGCGAAGAGGGTTTGGATGAAGTTCCAGTTTACTGACATACCTTGTCTCGTACTTAGAAAACTCCTCTTTTACCAGCGGAATACTCAGATCTTTATGAATTCGTGAATTTTTTACGTACCATGGAGCTGCAGTAATCGTTCGAAGAATTTTGTTTTGTCGCCTTTGGATTTTTTCAATGTTTGACGCTGAGGCGGTGCCCCATAACTGAATTCCGTAGCACCATATAGGCTTTAAAATTGCGTTGTATATCAAAAGTTTGCAATCTAATTTCAATGTAGAATTTCTGTCCATAAGCCAATTTAGCTGCGCTGCTTTTATTTTTAATGAGTGACCTTTGCTTCAATGTGAGACTTCCACGTTAACCTACGGTCCAGGTGAATACCAAGGTACTTTACTTCATTGTGCTGCGAAATAGGTGTATTGTTATTGTGGTGCATCATGAATTCTTGCCACAAGGTCGTATGGTCAATAAGGAAGGCAGCTCCATGGTACGTAAAAAACTCACGAATTTACAAGGATCTGTGTGTTCCGCTGGTAAAAGACAAATTCTGTATGTACGCGACAAGGCACATCAGTAAAATGGAACTTCACCCAAATCTACTTGCACGTAACATACTTAATTTTAGCGGCCACTCTCGGTTGAGAAGAAGGGATACCTTTGCCACCGTCAGAACGTTAAATAGGTGACTCTACCGATATTATTCGCGCAAAATAAAACTTTTTTGTCTAGAAGTGGCTGGACTTATATAACTTTTATATTTAGTATTAAAATTTGAATACTTATTGTTATTTCATATTTTGAAGATTCAATATATAAATGAATAAAAAAAAATGAGGCACCACGCCATTGAAGTCGAAGAAAACAGTGAACAAAACATTCACATTTGATCGAACTTGAAGTGCTTTTTGCGGTATTGACTCTTCTGGACACTTTCATTGGGTGTCAATGCCGTAGGCATACACTCATGATACGTCACCAGTTACGACCATTTTGAGGAAATCTGGATCATAGTTGACGATGTTCTACAGCTCTTGATCGATATCCATGCGCAGTTGTTTTTGCTTGAAATTTAGAAAAAAATCAAAGAGCTCGCCAAAGCATAACTAACCGTCTTATCTGTCAAAAACAAACTGACAATCTAAGATGTCTGATATTGCCAATATATATAACAGAGCAACATAACAGAAAAAAATGTAAAAATCGAACATACATAACTCTTGATATTTTAATAAAATATTTTTTGATCAGACCATGTATGTCACAGTTATGAAAGCTAAACGTGGTTAAGAAATTTTTCTTCTCTATTGGAAAATTCCAACTGCACCAGTGAGGCAAAGCTATTTGTCTTCATTTAAAAATGTATATTAGCCACATTCTTTTTTTACTCTTTCACCCAAATCATTCCTACTTTAATCTAATGGTTTTTGATTTTTATTCTTTAGTAGTAAATTAATGTGTTTTACGTCCCGATTGTGCTGATGCTCTACAAATAAAACCACTTAGACCACTCGCTGGCATGCAATAAACTATTCTCATAAGATTACTTGAAATGAAACCAGAAACATTTTGAAAGCAAACAAAAGCTAAAAACCAATATTACCTTCGCCATACAATCATTCTAACCAATTGTGTGGAATTCAACAAAAAAAAAAAAAAAAAAAGAAACAGGGAGGAATAAATGTTAAATGTATTGACCGCTGACAAACATTCCTTAAACTACAAAAAAAAAAACACACAAACAAATGCAGGGAAAAATGTAGACTGTAACAAGCGAATTATTTAAGCACTACATGAAAAATATGGCTTAAATCATACCTATTTTGTAAAATAAAAAGGAGAGCAAAAGAAAAATTTTTACTGTTGCCCCTTTTAAAGTGCGGCTAACTTTTCTCCCACCAAAGTTCTTGTACATGCAAAGTTTTTCTTCCTGTTATAAGGGATAAATGCTGGAGTAGCTCGCCGGGTTTGGCCAGGCGTGGAAAAACACGTTGAAATATTTTTTCCCAATTTATTTGATTAAAATTAAATAAATTCAGCAAATTGAAAGTAAAGAAATGGTTAAGAAAACGAACTAGTCCTCGTGTAATTTTAAAGAAAATGACCCGAACACCAGTGCCGTGGGTTACCCGTGAGACGAGTGTATGGCTTGCTGGTTGGCTAAAGAATCCTTAGTGTTTTAGTAAATGCTAAGGCTGGGACCTAAGGCTATAAAAACCCGTAGATTCCCCCTGCATTACTAAAACTTGGCCTGGGCGCTATGGCTGTAATAACCAGTAGCCACGCTCTACCACTACTAATTATTAATTGGTCTGGGACCTATGACTATAAAAACCAGTAGAACTCTCTACCACTACGCTGAGTTGGCCATGTGTCCAACCACCAAGACGAACCAAAGCCAACTGTCGGTGTAGTGCTAGTCACGCCAACATATAGCACTACACACACTAGTTGATCAATGATGTATAGTAGTGTAAGTGGGAGGGCGCATTTAAACACATTACACTTCTCTTGTTTCGTTTCTCTTAACCATTTGCTCTTACAATAATTGAGATGAAAAAAAAGTATTTAAAATCATAAGAGCGTGCTGCTTAATATATAAAGTATAAAATAATAATAAGAATATAAAAGTAATATAAATTTCCATAGTGAAATATAAAGTAAATAATTCATTCAAAATGTAAATAAATTAATTCATTCAAAATGTAAAGTAAATAATTCATAAAATGCATGTAGCGATGAGAAACTTCGTTACACTGTTATGAATACGTTGACATCAAATAAATTTTCTGAAGTGTTATATCTTGTTCTGTTGAAGTGTTATATCTTGTATCTTGTATGTTATATATGAATAACAAACATCAACCTCAATGAGCAAATAGATGGAAAAATAGTGCATACGCAAGAACGGTGGTAAAGGCTTTTATAATTGACTGAAGTTTTCAATTTCCCAATTTCTTTCTGATAACTTAGATACAAAAATATGTACTAGTATATTATATTAAACATACGAGGGCGGATTGATATTGAAACCACCTAGTGGTAGATGGCAACACAAACACAAAAACAATTTTTTTTTTTAAACTGTGATCTGTCAAACGTCAGCTGTGAAAATTTCATCCCAATTCATCGATTAGTGTCGTTTGCAGTAAGCAACTATTATAATTTAAAAAATATATGGAAAAAAGTAAATTTCGTGCAGTGAATAAACACCATTTTTTAAAAGGGGAATCGGCGAAGAAGACAAAAGAAAAGCTCGATAAACATTACGGTAGGTCTGCTCCGTCAGATTATAAGGTAAAATTTTGGATTGCTGAATTTAACCTTGGCCGAACAAACGCTACAATAATACCATCAATAATAAGTCGCCGAGTCAAGTTACGTGAGATTGTTGAAATGGTAAACATATCATATGAATGTGTGTTCATAATTTTGCATGAACATTTGCATATGGAAAAGCCATCGGCAAGATGGGTGCTGCGTTTGCTCAGTGTCGAACAAACACGAGTTTGACAAAGCACTTCTCAGCGGTGTTTGGACATTATAAAGCGTAATCCTGTTGATTTTTGGTCGTTTTTGGTCGTTTAATAACTGTTGATTAAACGTGGGTCCGTCACTGCATACCTGAAACCAAAAATTTATCGAAACAATGGGTGGAAGGCTCCGAAGAAGGCGAAGACAGTGAAATCGGCTTGCAAATATTACCCATGCCATAGACAATGCGACCGTTGCTACAACACGTTGGCTTGCCGAGTTGTGTGTTCTGCACACAAATTGTGCGACATTAACTCACAATTTCATTTTCTAAAAAATTCTGTTGAGTAAAGATCACCGCAGATAGAACAATTGTATATAAAAATATGAGCAAATTAAAACAAAGTTGTACAACATGCTTCTAAATTTTACAACCAGTCGATACAACCACAAAAAAAATTAAAACACCTTAATCTTTCGTACAACCGAGACACAACTTCATACGACGATCTCACAAACTTTACAATCTAATAACCAACATCGTCATATTGTACAACTAGTCGCATAGTCTGTGGCTTGCTTCATAGTGCAGTATTGGATCAATTGATTGATGCACTCAAATGTACTGACCTAAAAGGGGACTGTGTTGAGAAAAAAAAGCTTTTTGAAAAGAAACGAAAATCCTACTTAGATAGTTTCAATACCAATCCGCCCTCGTACTACATTCTAAATTTAGACCGTTTAGTGTGGGTGCTGCAAGCAAATCGAAGAAGTTAGATTTTCTATGTGAAATATTTGCCAAGGTTATAAAGTATATAGTTTAATACATTACCCATTTCTCACTTTTAAAATGTCGTCCGGTAGGCTTGACTGATGTTTCTGGAATGAACTTTATTCTTATTTTTCTTATATTACCATATTCATATACTACATAGTTCTATTATGTGGGAGTATCAGTGATGGTACTATAATAGCAACCAAGTGACTCAATTTGGTATATATATGGGTAAATTTTAAGGGTCGATTTTTATTCTGAATAAAACACAATTTATTTCGAAATTACTGCCATTTCTTTTCATTATGACAATATTGGTAAGATTTAATTATATATAGAAGAAATTAGCGGCCAAAAGGCCGCTGCAAAACCGGCGTCACACCTCGATCCGACGGTCCAAATTTTCGATGACGCTGAGGCATAATTGAGGTTCTATGCCGTTTAAGTGCCGAATTATCAAATCCTTTAGCTCCTGAATTATTGCTAGCTTATTGACGTACACCTCTTCCAAGTCCAATGGTGTCAATTGATGGTCAATTGATATCGCCACCAAGTGAGATAACATGACCATTGTATTGGTCGCGCAAAAGGGTCGTTGTTTCGTTAGTTGTATTGCAAGTGACGCCGTCTTGCTTTTAACTCGGGCCATAAAAAGCTCGTTAGCATTTCACGCTAGTGAACACCGTTCACAGTAACTGCCTGATCGGCGTCATTTTCAAAAAAAGATATGGTCCGATGATACCGCCAGCTGCTAAACTGCATCAAACAGTCACTTTTGGTGGGTGCATTGGTTTTTCGACAATCATTCTTGGATTATCATTTAGCCAATTGCTGCAATTATGCTCATTGACGAATCCACTGAAAATGTGATTCAACTCTGAAGATGATTTTCTTCGAAAATGTATCATCCACTGCTGCCATTTCTTGCCTTCATTCTGATCATTGACGACTCGGAATGGTCAAGAGACTTTAGTTCTTCAGTCAATTGCACATTGGGTCAAATGAATAGTTCTTGAAGCAAAAAATCACAGGAAGCAGCTAGAGCTTCAATATCTAGTACAGGTGACTACGATGGGTATCTTACGCTTCGTTAAAAATTTCAAGGCACTCTACCCTAACCATGCCCACATCTAGTAACTATATTGTTTACAACGTTAAAAATATTATAATGCCCATATAATTGACCGGAAAAGTAAGCTTAGCAGTTAATAGACAACACGGCGCTTGGATAATGGAAAAATAATATTTATTTACTTATATAATTATTAACATAAAAAATGTAATATAAAAGTCTTCTTTTGCAATGGATCGGCTTACTAACTAATTTGTGCTTCCACTGATATCAAGATTAAGTATATTAGAAATAACTCTTACTTCAAAATTATCCCATATTTCATCAACTTCTAACTCTATATTAAAAGGAGATGGAACCTCTGCCTCTCATTCGAAATCAGAAAAACTTTCATTTTCGATAGCATTTGACGTAGCCGGCAATTGATATTCCGGAACATTTGGGATATTTAAAAGAGAAATAAGTTCTCATTTTTGTAGCCCTAGATTGAGATAAAGCTGATTCCTTTAAAACAAAGTAATCAAATCATTTGCTTTTGATGCGCAAGCTAATATTGGAGTAGCATGAACCAATAATTTGGTATCGTGACCCTGTGCGGACGATACTTCGAAAGCAAGTTTTCGTTTTTCCTCGCTGTATCCAACATGAGGGCGATCTCTTTTTCAAATTTAAGTTTGAAAATGTTTTAATAACATATTAATTTTCCTGACGGTGATAACAAATTATTATCGAAATATTGAAAATAAGTAATGTTGAATTTTTTATATAAAATAAAACGATCTTTTGCTGCAAAAATAAGAAATATTTACTTAAACAAGATCAAATAATTAAATATCAAATATTATTTTCGTTGTTAAAAAGAAGTGCTAGTTCCATAGCGGAATGTGGAGAAAATAATTGAGCAACCAAATCAAGCAGCCCCCGCATACAAACTTGACTAGGTGTGTTGTATACTCCAGCAAACAATATGCGGTGGCCAATCACACCGCAACTCTATTTAAAACGGGTGTTCTTAGATCATTAAGAAGGCACCGGTTGCAGATCTCTGGCATGAACCAGGGAAAATAGCACGCTGATAATTTTAGTCTACTTAAAAGTTTTAAAAACATTTATATGTATTTTTCAGGAAAACAATTTTTAGTTCATAACAAATTAAGCATTAACATCAGTATAATGTTTTTTAGTACAAGTTAATAAGTTAATAGTTAAAAAGATGTGTTGAGCATTTTTAAAATGTTCTTTTTAAAAGCAAATTTTTTTTAACACAAACTTTTTAATATTCTTGATAAATACTTTGAGGGAAACATACAATCAAATTAACAGCGAAATAAGTTAAAAGCACAACTTGTTCTCAACCAGGTCAACACAAGTTATTTTTGTTTAAAGTTTGCTTAGAGTTTGTGGAAAGGAGTGCAAGAAATAGTTTTACCAGCACAAAAAGTACAAAATTATGTTTACTTGTAATATTAAATATATAGTTTTTAATTTGTTTTGGCTGTTTGCACTTACAGTTTGTTTGGAATTTCAAGTAGAGTTTCAATTTGAAACAAAAAAAAAAAATCAAAGCACGTTTCCCTCTTGCTTGTAAATGTAGCAGGTAAAGTATATATAAGCAGGTAAAAGTAGTAAAAATAATCTTATGTGGATTAAAACTTTCGTATTGAATGGAGAACATAATGCTCTAAGAGAAGTTTGTGGGAAAATTGTATTATATAAAAAATTTTCTTTAAAACTTTCAAGAAAATTTTAATCTCTACAAAGATGATTTTCAGAGTTTATAAACGTTCTTAAAAAGCATAAAATGTTGTTTGCAGTCCCATTGCAAACCAGTAATTCACAAAATGTGCATGTGCATTTCACACTGTTTTTTACGATGACTGCTTGACCGATCTTATTTTCGGCGAAGTAAGCGCTAATGGTGCGTGCCACCAGCCTATAAACCACAACAATCAGTCACCCTTTATAGATACCTTGACTTTTCCACAATCAATTGTGGATTTTTTTTTTTTGCCTAAATTCTGCTTTTTAACGAATCCACTGAGGTAAAAGTATGCCATGACGCTGAAGATAATTTTTTTTTTCAGCATTAAATTCGGTTAGTTAGAACCCAACCACCGGGCAGCATGTCTTGTCTTGGTAGTTATTTACCAAACTAGGACACTCTGCTTTCCGGGGCATATAGGGGTAAGAGTTCCTCGTTTGTTGTAGCAAATATAAAACTCTAGAAGGCCGCATCACTTGTGTTATGTTGCACCCCTGAAGTCCCCACCAAATTGCATGAATGAAGATCAGCACAGGCCGCGGGAACTTCTACCTTACAGAAGATGCTTTGGCTTAAACATTCTGGTCGTCGTTTAAATTTAAACTCACAGGAAGGGAGTTTTCCCTCATAACTTTGACGCATGCCGGTTTTCGGAGGCTAATAACTCTCGAAGTGATGTTGTCAGATACCTGTACAGATACATGCACTGTAAGCAACCAGGGGTGATGGTTAAATGGGGTAGTTCCTTGACCTGGACTTATGCTCTTAGTGGCGTTCTGCCCATCAACTCGTTAAGACTTTTCTTCCGTTGACTTCAGGGAAATTTCATACAGAAAGGATTAGAAGGCCTGAGGTCTTCAACAAGAGGTTTATATGCTTGTATTGCTACAAACAAGTGGCGAAAGATGCGATATGTCTGATATGTCTCCCATGCAAGTCACATGGGAGTGCTGGTGAATTGTGAATAGTTCACCCGCTTGGTCCCCCATCAGATAGAGCTGTCCTGGCACGTACTTGTGTGAGTACGTGTCTCACACGAGAATCTGTCTGTTCAACCACCCCGCGGGGAGCATGTATTGCCTGAGAATAAGTCGAATCAGAGCACTCTGCTTTCTGGTGCTCAAAGGCGTTGAAGTTATTCGTTTCTTTGTAGCAAATTAAGCTCTCGGAAACCGCACGTCTTAGTTTTGTTGATCTTCTGAAACCCAAATCAAGCGTTAAGGCAAAATTAGTTAGTACATTATTTTCTATTCTGAACCAGCTGTTTTATATCTGTTTAATTGAAACTATATGTGTATAGTTTGTTTTTACTTTTTCGTTCTGTTCTGTTGCGGACTAATCTGTTGAAAATAGAATTCAACGTTAAGTGACTGGTGTGGAAAAATTAATTTTTTTATTCATTCATGTGAATACACATTTTTTTGTCGATAGCTAAAATAATTTGTGTTAGTTAAAGATTTTTAATACATAATATATATTAATAAATAAGTGACTATGGATGTTCAAAAGAATATAATTTTAGCGAATAAACATTATATGAAATGTCGTAAATTCTGCAAATCGTGGGAAAAACGTTGGGCGTTTTGTTACCATTTCTAAGTAATTAAATTTTTTCTATTTTTGGTTTTTTCAAATAAAATAATTTTTACGAAAATTCTTTATTCTTAATTCCAATACTTTTCTTTTGATTCTACTGTTTCACAGAAAAAGTAATTGTAAAATATTTGCTATAGAAAATAACGTCACAGAAAGGCAACTGAAAGTAAAAACTAGACTAATGAAGCGTTTAATTGGCAGAAGGACGATCGATAAAGCCCTTGGGCGGCTCTGCAGACAATCTAGGCACTGATCAATGTTGAGGTGCCTACATCCTGACTGAAATGTTCAGGCTGTGTTTGAAATGTAATGCGCAGGGAAAGAAGTTAATCCTCCCTGAAAACATGTCGGTTTTCAAGTACCAATAACACCCGAGGTGCTTTTGTATTACAATTGATACCTGTAAAGTAAGAAACCAGTAGTGATAGTTAGACGGGTGTGTTGCTCATATCAGGACGTCCATGCAGGTGTTGATGTCAATCAATGACATCCTAACAGTCCAATTAAATATTCGGCGTATTTTCGGATTCAACTCTTGTTTCATTCAATTGAACATTGTAAACGTGTAAATTCAAATCGTTATTCAAAATATGCGTAAGTGGTATTTTTCAGCTGTTCAATTGTTGGGCAAGACTACAACTTGAGGCTGAGGAAGATTGAGTTTAAGAAAACCGTTGTGGCAAAGAGAGCAATGTGAGCTTTTAAATATTGTTAAGAATTTTTGTCACATCTAAACCAGTGTGAAACTACCGATCTGCTTATTATAAATGTACAACATATGCATACAAACAAGATAAAACTACAAACATAATACACAAGCAAATATACATGATTTAAAGGACGCAAAATTCCAAATAAATCAATTACAAATGATGTTGTTTTTCTTGTATTATTATTATTATTATTGTTTAATTATTCTTTGTTGTTGTGACTTGCTTATCCTCTTCAGTCCATGAAGCATCACCCTGAAGAAATACTTTCAAATACTTTGTTTTCTGAACAATACAAAACCAATTTTTGTCAAATACAGGAAGATACGGCAGGTGCAGCCGGCTGCACATTTGGAAGGAATAAAGTTTGATATAGACTTTGACCCAATTCAATTTATTTGAAGAATGAAACAAAAATTATCCTTTAGTTCATTAAAAATAATTTAAAAAACAAACAAAAAATATCTATATATTAATTACATACAGGCATGTTCTGAGAAACGCAAAATGCATAGATTTAGCGTTTTCGATTTGAAAACGCCAAATAGGTGTTCTGAGAAACGTATAACGCAAGAAGTATGGTTTTGCGATTGTAAATCGCCAAATAGGTGTTCTGGAAAACGCATATCGCTTAAAATTATCGACTTCAACTCGCATGTGTATATTGAAGTGAACTGATTGAATTTGCTAAAAATGAACTTGCAAAAGGTAATAAAATTATTCACAATTAAAATTTAATGTCTTTTTTTTATTTCAATAATTTTACACATTTTCAATTAAAAAAAAACTAAATTAAAAATTTTCTCTATTTGCTGTCAAAATTATGTTTATTTATTTAACTACCACATACAAATATACGTATGTGTAACACATGTAGTATTTATTCGGAAAAAGCTCCGAAGTGCCAGTAAAACGCACGTTCCGTAGAACACCTAAAAATCAATTAAGCGTTTTTCAGAACGCTTTGCGGTTTCAGAGCGCGCATTTCTCGGAACATAGCTGATATTTCGATTTAAGAGTGATATTTAAAAAAGTTTTGTGCTGTACTAAATATAGTTTATTGTAATTTAAATTATAATAAATTTGTAAATAAGTGAATTTAAATCGCGTTTTTTGTCTTCGTCTCCGTATACAGGCAAATGTCTATTTTCAGATAGTCGAATATCCCTTGGTGGCATTGGTGGATTTGGCAACTTGGGGGGTTTTTTTGGGAGGTGCCCGCTCTTGACTGGAATCACTAATAGCGATATCGAGGGCAAAGAAACATTCCCCAATTTAAAGTTTAAAATCTAGCAAGTCCATTAGTTCCTTCTTGGTGGCACCACAGGCAAATTCGTCCTTTCTATATGTAATCCAGCAATTGGATATATGTAGCTACATCAACCAGGTGCCAAAACACTTTTATAAGCCTGTTTCTGGTACGAATCGCAATTCGATAATATGCCATGAGCTTATCTGCAAGATCAATGCCTCCCATTTTTGAATTATACCTCTTAACAACATTTGGCCAATCAACAGCAATGTATTTTTTTTGTCGTTTATCCCATCTTCGAACAGTTTGGGAATGCAGACGAGGCTAATATAGATTTGCTATCCATTCACTTAATAACAGATATTTTATCGTCTTGTCTAACAAATTCATCGAAACTACGTCTTCCTTTTTTGAAACGCACTTTGTCGATAGATAGTTTCGACCGTAGATCTTTGTGGAATCTACTTTGTTGTATGGTTACTGTGGCAAAAATACCTTTCTCTAAGAGAAAGTTTAACAAATTAATGGAAGTGAAATAGCGATCCATAAAAATTTCGCTTCCCTGAGACATATTTAAGGTAAGCGTATCCACCACCGTATCACCAATCCCCAAGGTCGGATTTGGTTTTTAATGGGTGCGAAGTTTTTGCTCTTTGATATATAAAACAATTTAAAATCAGGCCGTCTGGGAAAGCCGAAACAAAGCTTTTGAGGCCAACTTTATTCGGCTTTCCTTTTACATATTGTTTTATCTGAGTTGTTCCAGTAAAAGGCATTGTTTGGCCATCTATGCACAATTTTTGTGACTTTGGAAGCGATCTGCAAGTTTTTAAAACTGTGCGAATAATAGTTAGCACTTCCCATAACCTATTTTTCCTGCAAGCATGTGTATGAGTGTGTAAATGCGTAAGAATTATATTTGCACATTAGAAAAATCGTGACGATTGTAAAAGGTAATGAGGTATAAATAGCAGGCAGGTCGGCGGCAGCGAGTTAGTTTACTTTGTGCAAGACAGTCATAAATCAGAAAATAGTAAGTCTTGATACACAGTGGTATCAAGTGTAAATAAAGTTGTGAATTATTTAAGTATTGTATAACGAAAATGAGTGTGAGTCATTATTTCATTTGCAATTGAAGAATACAGAAAAGCGTTTTTAGAGTCAAAAACGTAACATTATATTTATTTCTTAAATTCATGCTCGCCCATCTTATGAGCGTCAGCTAATCAGAAATTATAGATTGTGGCCTGAAACCGTGACTGCTTTAATGGACTGCATAAAAGTAACCAAATGGATTGGTTTCACTTAGTCATAATGCGATAGAAAAAAACCTAGTGGAATATATGGAAAATGTAGTTGGGGGTTTTCGTTACTACTCTACCATAGCTGCATTTTGCTGAAAATAAACGCTATTATAAAAGACGTGTTTTTTGGGCGCAAAAATTTAACTTCTCCAGCTTTTTAAAATATTTTGCCAGCCACACTAAATAAATTAATATTTTTATTCAAAGTTTTTTTTTATTTTTTCAAATTATTTTGTCTATGACATAAGAAAACGGTTATTTTTTATGCCTCAGCATTCTAAATTAAAATTAAGAAATGAATAAAGTATATTAATGATAATTAGTCCATCAATATATGACAAATATAGACGAAAAAATAATTAAGAGCTCGGAGGCTGAGTTGGTTAAGCGGCGGTAATAAAATACGTCATATTTACATGGTAATTATGAGGGATTAAATCATTCATTTTATTTGTAATTCATGATATGTGTGATTTATTTTTTAACTCGAAATTGGACATAGGTCACTTTCGAAAAGAACGACGTACTTGTGTTGAAGATAATCGCTCAACAGTGTTATTCTAAAGGCAGATAATAGGTGTGTTCCACCTCAGATCTCGGACTAGTTCGGACTAATGAGAGTAAAAAGCAAATTACTCTCTAAATTTGCAAATTTTACCCAAAACTCCTGGAACGCAAAAAACCACAATTATACATCTTGCAATACTAGTGATGCTTACTTCTTAGATTAAAGTATATTTTAGTAATTTTAGACGCTTAAAACGCATAATATCATATAATCAAAACATTTGCACTATTGGCAACAGCTGTGACATTAAAAGCAATGTAAAATTTTCAATAGATTTTTATAATCATATTTATAAAAGTATGTATTAATGTTAAATAGTCGAACTTTTATTTAATATTTCTAATATTATATGATGATGGGTGGGTATCATTCGTCTAGCTCGAGTTCAATCCTGGCTAAAGCCAAGAAATATTTTTATTTATAGTTATAACAATAATTGCCGCGATCAATAACTCTTGATCAAAGAAGACAGGAAAAAATAATTGAATACACTAAAGCTGGGGGATTTTGTTATAATCCCAGTTGTTTGTACTGCAGTTTGCTGTCACTGAACAACCAGTTATTTTGTATTATTTATCAACGTACGTATGTATGTTGACAGTCTCTGTGCTTTAGTGTATTCAATTATTTTTTCCTGTCTTCTTTGATCAAGAGTTATTGATCGCGGCAATTATTGTTATAATTATAAATAAAAATATTTCTTGGCTTTAGCCAGGATTGAACTCGAGCTAGACGAATGATACCCACCCATCATCATATAATATTAGACATATTTATAAAATTAAAATCCAAATAACAATTGCATGTTCTGTTAACAACTTCGCAACATTATTTTTAGTTTGTGCAACCTTCCATTTTGCTTATAACTAATTTTTAAACAAAAACTTTTTTCAATTTGTAAATTATCTGATTATATTTTCAGTTCCATATATATGTAAACATAGAACAGCTGATTATCCAATTCTTGTCCGAACTTACCCAAAGCAAAATATCGGGCTTATTTGTACAGGAAATGAACAAAATTACTCTCTCATTTTCTCTCAGAATTGCACAAAAATTGTTACGTGGAACGCTTTTGGACTACTTTGGACTAGTTTGGAGTGTTTCGTTATTCACGTGGAACACACCTAATAGCAAGTAACTCAAGAGATTAATTGCTGATAAAGAAATTGAAACAAATAAATGAAAAACAAAAAATCTACCAGCTTTATGCCTTGAAATTATTGTGTAATATTTTATTAACAACTAAAAATAATTTTGTTAAACTAAGAATCGTCATTTTGTGATAAAGCAGTGACAGAGTAACATGAAATAATAATTCATGTCTCAGTCAGTAATAAGCGGAGAAACTAACAACAGGAAAATTAATAAATATATTGTCAGTGCCGCAAAAAGTGAAGACTCGAGGGGAAAAGAAACGTTCTTATCAGAACCTCCAAAGTGGTTGGTCCCCTAATTGCGGGTAACACATTTTAGCTTTTCGTGTCAAAAGTAAGTTTTCTAAACTAAAATCGTATTCATAGGACTGAGACAGATCTCGTGCAAACTCCAATAAAGTGCCACTTAAGCCCAACTGATCCTGTGAAATCTGTGACCTTAAAAAAAAAACAAACTTTGGAAAGTTGTTGCATCCTGTTAAAAACAACTGAAATAGTTTTTTTTATTTTTAGTGAAAAATTTTCTTTATTATTAAAAACGAGCAACTCGATTGTTGCCAAGTCTGTGAAAATTATAATTAATTCTTAAAACTAAAATTACGTCGACTTATATACTACTTATGAGAAGTTCTAGACGATTCATACTAATATTATTATTAATGTTTGGGAAACCAATGTGGTTCCCACGGCGTAGAGTTAGGCTGATCAGACTTTACATATGTACACACGTATATGGTTCAAGGCCATAAATTGTGGATGTGGTATGTGCATACATGTGTGTATGTGTGGCGCGATTCAAGTGTTTAGATTAGATTGTCACAGTGCAACACACACGCATACGTACTTTCATAAACCCATATCATTCGCACCTCAAGTGTATTTTCAAATTACTGCACTTATTAGGCACACTGTAGCGACAACAGTGACAGCAAAAGGTGTCAAGTAACGAGGTTTATGAATTTATAAAATGTAGCCTGATATTCTTTTAGTTATTTCTTATACATGCCTTTAATAGGATGCATTCATGTTATGACTAAAAGAGTGTCGTGATCGTGAAGATTTGCACTCAGTTATGAAAAGGGAGCTATAAAACAAAAACTAATTTTTCAGAAAATTTTATATGTAGTATTACCCATTTCATTCTAATGTAACTTCCCCATGTATATAAAACTAAACTATCCTAATACCTAACAATAATCCTATTCCCTTAAGCTATGAAAATCCTACATTAATTAACAATCTCGAAAAGAAAAGGTAACAAAATATGAGTGGGCTGATACTAAAACTATAGGTCAGCCTATGATAGGGTGTGAATACCTGATCTGAGGAAAACTGAATTTCTTCCTCCGTTTTGGTGTCGTAGCAGATTCGTTTATTATTATTATTATTATTTTTTTTTACCTATTTATTCAACCTGGGAGACTTTTCTACTTTCTCTGCATACCTTTTCTAGCTTAAATTTATGTAACTCGAGTAACTTAAATGGTATCACACCTCTACGCCCATTTTCCTGACGGAAGCAATGCTAGGTGTGCAGACCCGTGATAACCAGGATTAAGCCGACTGTTCGTTACATATTGAGTTGGAATCTTAGTGGGTGCTGATGAGCAGTGTAGCGACTGCGAAACAGCCAGTTGTCCCCCAGCTTATTCAATTATTTTTTTCCTGTCTATTTTGATCAAGAGCGAGACAAATACCAGCACATATTTAATATTAGTTTGGACAATATGAGAAATGTATAATATTCTCTTCACCAGGTAATTTAATTTTTTACAGTAAAACTTCCAAAAGGAAAATATTCAATCCAGCGTGATTCATTATCAAACAGAAACTGCGGATACAAAGAAGATAACGACAATGAAAAGCACTGTAGTCATCATTGCAGCAATTAAGTGAAACTAATAAAGTTTTGTTTACCCAAAAGCATTTGACAACATCACCAAGATAACGTATGCACATGAATAATTTGTTGGTGTGCAAATTTCTTCAAAGAGTATCACGGAAATGAAATTTCATTTAGAAATGCAAAATAAAGACGATATTTTGTGTATTACTATAACTTGGTAACAAAGAAGAAGTAAAAAGCAATTAAAACTTAATAAATAAAATAAAAACATCATATAAAATCTTCCAAACACGAATGTTTGTAAAAGCTGCAGTTTTACATGTTCCCACAAATTCCATTCGCATGAGCGATCTTCTTGTTAAATAATTCCTTCACAAATATTACACTAAATACATCTGATCACTTTAAAAACCACTTCAATTTTAGCTACCTGGTAACTTTTTTTCAACTATAGTCAAAATTAAAGTTGGTTCTAAGTTGAACTGGCTTTAAATGGGTGACAAGTCAAACTCAAAAACAAACAAAAAAAAAAGTTACAAAAATTAATAAAAAATAGAAAAAATAGCAAATTACTGGCATTACAAAAGTTTATAAGCAAAAGAAAAATTGTTAATTACTGAAATCTAATACTAAGATTATATTACGCTTAACAAAATTTAAGTTCATGGCAGTAGTTTCAGAGAACCCCAAACCATCAAGTTTGTTAAATAAAAGAACGTGATCAACACTGTAAAAGGCTTTACTGAAATCATTATAGATAACATCAGTACCCTGACCTTTTTAAAAACCGTCATTTATCGTTGAAGTAAGGCCTTTACAAAATCCATGCTGATATGGTGTCAAAAGCGATTGTTACAATGAAAAAATTGTTCTGTGTGCTATACATTATTTTAACTTTATAAATTTGCACTTTTATTGACAGGGTCAACATAAAAGGGAACGGGAGACTAATTGAAACACCTTATCCAGCGGCAAGTTCAAAGGAATCAAACTTTTGATTATATGTTTTGGGTCTTCTTTCCACCAGAAAACCATCAGTTATGGCAAAGTCAGCCTCAATGCCTTCAATGTATACTTTTGATATAGGTTTTTTTATTTTTATTTTATACCAATTTTTGCTTAATTTTCACAAAACTAATTTCTTCTTTTTACATTCTATCATTTGACGGCAATTAGCTGATTTATTTAGGGTTATGTTAATATACTTAAAAACAGCTTTTTCTCAGTTTAACTTTAGAACTTTAGCTTTTGAAAGCAAAGCAAGTTTTTTTTTGTTTATAGTAGACGAATAGTATACTTTTTGTTAAACAGTACTTTATATTTTTAAAGTATACTTTTTGATGACGATAGTTATAGGCCTTTGTGTTTAATAGAAGATTTTTCTAAAGGCACGTTTATTGCTTGTTTTAATAAATAATCTAGTATATACTCACGTATTCATTTTCTCCAAAAGTATTGTTCAACTGTTTATCTTGTCATTTTATTTTGCAGAAAAACAGTCAATGATAATGTAACTTTATCTTGTGCGAAGCCAGTTAAATAAGTCCCTAAAGCAATATTTGTATGCAATCAAACAAAACACGTTTTCTATATGCAAGGGAATTATTGTATGTAGGAAATAAATAACATTTTTAATAAGCTTGAAAAATCCATCTGCTACAGCAGAATTTATAAATCGTATAATATTATTGGTTAAATAAATAATAAATTAAATTATACAATCACAAAAATTGCATGATTTTTTCATTTCTCAAATTCAGGCAGAATGTTTAATCAGTTTTAAAGAAAGCCTTTGACAGAACTGGGACTTTCTACTAAAAACATCTCTTTTTTTCATCAAAATCTGATTTTCTTTTCTTTTTTTAACAATAGTGTTATCGTTAATCATTTTATATTTACTTTTAATCTTCTCTTTATTTTTACACAGAAAAAAAAGCAATTTGTAATGTTGTTAAGGAAATATTATTTTATTTTTATTATGTTATCGATTGTTGGCAGAGACATATGCTCAACATACATTAACTCAAAAAGCTTGTGAACGATCGTTACGTTATTCAAAACTAGTGGTTACAGAGAACAACAAAAGACTTGGTCAACGAAAACAGTTTGAAGGCTTTGTTCAAAAGTGTTGGGATTCATTTAAAAGCAAGACTATTGGCTTCCATATGAACTGAAACCTAAAGACAGGATTTTCTATCACTGAGCAACCAGTTTTTAATTTTTTATTTACTAATAATACTCCTAACTGTGAGACGTAATTCACGTAAAATAAGAGAACTTTTAGTTATTACATATGTACGATATTAACTAACTAATTGTGCCCTCAAGGTAAACTTCAGTTAAGAAGAGAGATTATTTTTAATTATAACAACAATTGCTGTGAAACAACAACATCAAAGGAGGACAGAAAAATTAATTGAATACCATAGCTGGGCGACAACTACCTGTACAAACAACTGGAGTTATAAGAATTGCATATATGTGGGCAATATGCGGCAAACATTAAGGTAGGAATAGTTAAGAGCTCGGTGGCTGAGTTGGTTAAGCGGCATGATCCCGAGTTCGAATCCTAGTGGGTGCTGATGAGTAGTGTAGCGACTACAAAACAGCTAGTTGTCTCCCAGCTAATGGTATTCAATTATTTTTTCTGTTCTTCTTTGTTCTTATTGCTTTACAGCAATTATTCGTATTGTTATAATTAAAAATATTTTCTCTTCTTGACTGAAGTTGGTACTATAAGGAACCAGTGTTGATGGTTGACGGGTGAGTTGGCTTAAAGGCTGATGCTCTTAGTGGGCTTCGGCCTACCAACACATTAAGCCCTGTGTTCCATTGATTGCTGGGAAATTGCGAACAGGAGGGATTATTTATTTAGTTATTTACTATTTCACTTAATTAAAATATTTAAATAATATAAATTTAAACGAATTAAACCTAACATTAAAATTAAATAAATGAAATAAGTTGTTACATGAATGTAAGCATCTTGCAATTGGTTCATTATTCGCATAATTAGTCCTTAGACAGCTGTCTTCAAACATACGATTATTTCTAAATCCCTGAGAGGACTTTTTAACTCTAGGCAATAAATATTGCTAGATAAAATATTATAGGCCAGCCATAGCAAGGAAAAAGTTCTGCGATCATTTAAGGATTGCAAGCCTAATAACTTTCTTCTGATCTCATAAGAAGGCAGTTCATTTTTTTTATCTTGGACCAGTACTTAGGGGATAACCCCTACATATGCAGTGCATTGTACTGGAACTAGGAACTTAGCTTATAATGAGAAGGAAAGAGGGAGTAGTGTTCGTTAACAATAACAACATGGAAGACTAAAACAAACTCTGATTGCAGCATTTAAAATGTTGGAATTAAATTAGTTAAAACTGATCAGTGCCCAGTGTATATACTTTCGACACTGCTCAGATTAGCAAAATTTAGTCCAATACCTTCCACACCACAAGGTAATAAAGTACATTTAAAATATGTTATGAATGAATACATAAAGAAAACACGGAACACGGCGAAAAATGAGAAGAAGAAAAAAACAAGAAAATGCTTGTTACCTATTCCGGTGCAATTTGGTTTCATGCGAAGTTAATAGTGAACATATATAGAAAATACGGACAACAGTGAAAGAAGAGACAAAAAAAAATTTATAAATAAAAACACGTTTACACAGTTTGCTATCTATTCCGGTGCAATATATGGAAAATACGGACAGCAGTAACAAAAGACGTATGTACAGGATGGAAGACAAAACACTACTTGGATCATAAGGCCATATTAACTTTAAAGCGGTCTCAATAAAAATTTTCTGAATACGTTCAATACGATTAGATAAACCTACATGATAGGGATTCCAGATAATAGAACAATATTCCAAAATACTGCGGACCAAAGAAATGTATAGAGATTTTAGGGCATATGCATCCTTAAAATCTTTAGAATTTCTTCATATGAAACCAAGCATACAATAGGCTTTAGAAACAACATAATCAATATGCACAGAAAAACTCAATTTACTATCAAAAATACGCCTAAATTTTACACTTCAGCTACACGTTTAATTGAGAGGCCATTAATTATTATATTAATATGTATATAATTTTCAGAACACCAGTCAGTTAACTTATCAAGATCAGCTTGTAATTTATGGCAGTCTTCCAGACTGGAGATACAAGAGTACAATTTTAAATCATTAGCGAATAAAAAACATCTAGAAAACTTAAAAGTTTATGGTAAATCATTGATAAATAAAAACTAATGCCCAATATATGTTCCCTGCAGAATACCAGAATAAGCATCTATTAAAAATGACGAGGAAGCGTTTTCGTTTTTAACTATAGGTTTTCTGTTAGTAAGGAATATTTTAAAAAATAGGAATATAGTATTTGAAAGGCCAAATTTACGAAGCTTAAGTAGGGATTAGAAGGCCCGAACTCCTCAACAGGAAGTTGCTCATAAGGGTGCATACATATGGCAAAAATTGCTACCTGCATGACCATAGCAAGCCGCACGTGGGCGCTGAATAATTCACTCCGTGGAACTGGTCCTTTATCAGATAAGGCCGTCAAGGCAAGTGCTAATGTAAATCTTTTTCACAACTGACTGCAGTTGGACTCGAACTCACAAAAGTAGCAAGATCTAATATGTTTAATAGAGACAAATATAAAATGGCTCATAGCAGTTATAATGCGCTAGATATAATATTTAGTAAGAATCAGGATAGACTTAGTAAATTATATATTCCTAGTAGAGTTTATAAAACTCCATGTAAGGGAAACGATCAGGAGGATTGTAATCAAGTATACATAGGAACAACAAAAAACGAAATAAGGATAAGGATTGCAGGACATAAATCAGATCAAAAATATATTGCTAAGAATTTTTTGTGTATAAGAATTTTTGACAACATTAATAGTTAATATCGTATAAATGATGTTGTTGTTATTCTTGCATTCTTGGTATTTCGTTTTATTATTGCTTGCTAATGTCACTTGCTTATTGTTCGTAAGCATGTGCGTGAATGTGTATACGAGTGTGCGTAAGAAATATATTTGTACACTTAAATCTAGAATTATGAATGACTGGAAAAGTCATGTCGATTGTAGAAAATTATAAAGAAGTCGGCAGCAATGAGTCAGTTTGTTTTTTAAACTTTGTGCAAGTCAGTCATAAATCAGAAAGTAGCAAGTCAAGTGTAAATAAAGTTGTGAGTTATTTAAGTACTGTATAGCGAACAAGTGCGTGACTCATTTTTTATTTGCAATTGAAGAATCCGCAAAAGAGTTTTTAGAGGCAGAAACACAACAGCATCAATGTTTTTAAAGTCGCAGTAGGTTATAGTTTCTTCCTTTAATGATATCTTGAGGTCATATGACAGTAAAATAAGCTCAAGTCTCGAGAATAGTAATTCTGACAGCTGATTATATAACAGTACTCTTGAAAGGTTTTCAATGAAAAAGACATCAAGCAGCGTTGCGCAGGTAGAAGTGAAGTGTGTAGGAATTGTATTGTTTGCCAGATCCAAACTTATGGCACTCATGCCATTCATCAAACTTTTATCAACTAAGATATTTGCATTTAAATCTGCACTTATAACAACATTAGGATAATCAATGCCAATAGATGATACTTCGTCTAATAAGGGTTCAATATCAATATTATTATTAGGTTTTAAAGAGTTCCTAGTAACATAAATCCGAAATGTTTAATCACTAACGTATTTTTTATTTTCCCCAACAAACGTAACAATATATATATTTTTCTACGTGTATGACTTTGGTCTCATGTAGAAAGGCCCTAAATTGCAGTTTTTCCTGATTTCAGTTTTGTAGCGATTATAATCAATTTTAATTTCTCACAAACACACCTCGTCACAAGGATTTAATGGAATAGTTGTATACATAAGGGGTTTACAAGCAATATATTTTTTCCCTTTCTCTTCAAATTGAAATTATGCCAGTTAGGACTTTTTTACATAAAACCAACTGTGTACATGTGTATGTAATTGTCATATACTTTTTCCCCAAAAGTATATTCAGTTCCAGTTTTTAATAACATTTACATATTTTTTGCTACTCTCAATTGTAAAAAAACAGTCGCTGGCGTATGATTAATATTGAATATTTCATTCAAATGAATATCACTTATGCGTGACCTGACAGCAGCTGGTGCTTGCAACTAAAATTGTGTTTTGCCCGTTTTAAGTTCAGAAATTTTAATAAAGGATTTTTTTTTTGTTTGCTTTCAAGTGCTTCAATACATAAGTACACATATAAATATGAATGTATAACAAATACGTATCGTAGGAAATTAAAAAAAAAAGAACTGTAACATTGTTTTGTGCATTTCAACTGCTTTGTTTACAAATTTCCATACATTTACAAAACAATGCTGTGCTGTTAAAACGTCCAGTTTTAAAGCCATAAATTTTCTTTCAATTTATCCCGGTCTTTTTAAGCAATTTTTGCAGCTTTTAGTTTTTAATAAACATGTTATAATTCATTTAGATTTATGACTTCATTTGCACAGGACTGGCAACAATTGCTTCAGTGATGTTTCAATATTTGCCAAAATTTATGGCAAAAGATTTTAAACGCTTTGAAGTCTTTGCATTTCTTATTTACTCACCTTTTTGGCCACTGGCCAAGATAAAAATAAAACTGGAAGGCACAAAAACGTCGTTTAAGCGCCATATCACATTTAAATCGTTTGCAAAACTTATTCTGACTTAAATCAAAAAATGTTGAATAAGTCAAGGATAGTTTCGTGACTGGCAGTAAGATAATGGTCCAGTAAATTATTATATATTAAAAGCCAACAAAACAAATGCAGTATTTACTTTCTTTTATACAATAACAATAAGCAAACGTTTAATTTCACTAAAAAATACATATAAGAAAGGCAAATAGTCAAATGTTGTCAGGAAACTAATATTCTATGACAAGTACACTTGTTCTTGTGGTCTTAGCTTAAGTATATTTGACAATGATTGACTTACATTCTTCAAGATATTAGCTTTGCTCGTAGTTAGTATCATTAACCTTGAAACCAAAATTAGCTAGTACACGTTATATATCAAAATTGCCTATTTTCTCTGTAGAAGTATTTTTTTTTTTCATCTCAGTATCCATGTTATTTGCTTAAATAATTTACGGTGATTTTTTCTTGACCACTTTTATAAAAAATTATTCTCTTTAACAATTGATGATGAACCAAAATGGTCTGTCTTATCAAACATCAAAACTAATTTATCTAAATAAAAAGCAACAAAATATCCTGCTTAGTTTTCGTACAGCATTTGTTTTCAACTCTCAGGACATCCATAAAATCAGTCACATTTCCTTAACATAAATGCCAATGCCTTTATGCGGCACAAACAAACCTTCACACAAGTTCGTGTTTTCTTATTTCTTATTTTTTATAGCCTTGAAGTTTTTTGCTTCTCCGTCTATTATTGTTTTTGACCTTTTCGATACTTTTTGCGTATAGTTGCAATTTTAAATGAAGCATTAAAGTGTTATTTTATGGTAAATAAAAGCATTTTACAGACAATTCCCAGCAAGTTTATCTTAATGTCAAGTCCAGACAGAGAGGATGAGAGAGGAAATCGGAAGCGATCAGAAATAAATTTAATCTCCTAAAAAGTTTCGCCATACCCTTAGTAATGAACATGAAAAAGGTTTTACGGCTGAAAGTAATACAAGGACTTAAAATTATATAAGTGTCCATATTCTGCCTTTACTTTGTTGTTTAAAAGCACAACAGTAATAACTGCTCCACCAGCACGTACAACAAATACTTTTATGAAAGTTAATTTGATTGAGAGTGTCTGGGTGTATATGTTCTCACGTTTCTCTGCCGTTATGGGCAAATAATCGTTTCCTTGGTAACAAATGCTGGCTTCTGAGTGACGAATGACTTTGGATTTCAGATGCTTAAATAAGATTTGCTCTATTGTTGTCCATTTCCAAAGGGTGCGTCAAAAAGATTGTAATATTTTGCAAAAAAAGTTTGCTAATAATTGTTTAGCATATGCTTTGCCCAACTTACAATATATTTTTAAGTAGAACAAAAAACCTCTTCCAAAACTGAAATATTTTAAAAAGTATAACCTCGTAGAATTAAAAAACAAAATACTTTTAGAAAAATATATTTAATATATAGCATCATTTAACTGTCTATAATAAAATAACCTCACGTTTAAAATAATAACCTATTTAAAAAATTACTTGAAAAAAAAATTTTGAAAATTTTTTTAAGAAAAGTGAATTTTAAAAAAGCAGCTTTTTCAAAACCAGAATTTTAAAGAAAGTTTTCATACATAATTATTCAATGTAAATTTTAAAACTTATTTCAAATAAAATAATGCTTAAAAAGTACTATTTAGAAACTATAACTTAAGAAATATACTTAAGAAATCAAAAACACTTTTTAAATAAAGATTCATCTTTTTTATTAACAACTTCTGAAAAAGTACTTTTCCAAAATTTAATTTCAACAATTTTTTTTTCTTCTTTTTTAGGAAACAAAAATAATTTTAAGAAAACCACACTTAAGAAAGATCCTTTAAATAAAAGTACCTTTAAAAATCTTTTAAAAAAAGTACCTCTTAAAGTCTTACTTGTTGTAGTCGTCTCAAAAAACTACCTTTCAACAGGAGCACTTTTACTAAAAACTTAAAAAATAATAATAAAAAAAAAATTAAACAACAAACACATTTTAATAAAGACATCTTAAAAATTATTTTTACCTGCCGGTAAGAAATTATCCTTTTAAAAATTACCCTTTAAAAACACTTAGCTTTAAAAAAGTACATTTTAAAATTACCTAGTTTTAAAAAAAGTACCTTTTAAGAGAAAGTTCCTCTGCAAAAGTACCTTTTGAAATATTATCGTTTGAAAAATTTTCTTAAAAAAAGTGTTTTTAAAACAAATACCTAAAAATAAAATACCTTTTAAAAAAGTATCATTAAAAAAAGCACCTGTCAAAAAAATATATATCAAAGAAAGTACTTTTAAAATAAAAGACCTTTAAAATACGTATATTTTTAAAAAGTACCTTTTAAAAATATGTATTTTTAAAAATAACCTCTCAAAAAAATGCCTTAACGAAAGCATCTTTAAGAATTACCTTTTAAAAGCTATCTTTTAAAAAAAGTGCTCTTAAAAAAATTATTTTTTGTAGGAAAAGGAACCGTTAAGAAGCATATATTAAAAATATAATTTAAAAACTACCTTTTAGTAAAAATACGCCTAAAATAAGAATATTTTTTACACGTGATAAAATGAACTTTTCATAAAAAGTAGTTTTTAAAAAAGCAACTTTTAAACCAAAATACATTTTAAAGTAATACCACTAAAAATAAACTTTTATAATATACCTTCACATGTTTTGAAACAGCACCTTTTAAAAATACTTTCTAAAAAGTTTCTCTTAATAAGACTGCGCCTTAGGAAAGGCACTTTAAATGTTTTTTTTAATCCCTCAAAAAAGTATTTTTTTAACAAAAGTACTTTGGGAAAAAGACGTTTAAAACAGAAAGTACCTCTCAAAATTGAACATCTTTAAAAATATAAAAAAATATTACATAAAAAAAGCTCCAAAAATAGTAATTCATTTAAAAGTAGTAAAAGTACGTTGTTAGAAAAATTACTTTTTACAAATCTTTTTATTAGGACTACCTTTTAAAAAATTACTTTTTATGAAAAGTACCTTTTGAAAAAAGTACGTATCGCAAAAAGTATCTTTTGAAAAGTACCTTTCAAAAATGTCTTTTTAGAAAAGTTAATTTTTTATCGAGGTTGTCAGCTGCATTGTACTGAAACTTTATTATGAAACGAAAGAGCGAGAGAGTAATGTTTGTGAGCGTTAGAAATTTTTGTTTTTTTTTTAAATTGCTTTTTTTAATCCCTCCATTTTTAAAATTAAAGATTACCTTTTAGCAAAAGTACGGGTAAAAAAATGCATTTCAGAAAATATAGTTTCTAGTAAAATGCCTTTGAAAATAAAAACAAGTATTTTTGATAGGAATATTTTTAAAAGTTACTTTTAAAAATAAGTACTTTTTAAAAAGATACGTTTTAAAAAGGCAAAAATTTCAAAGGTATATTTCTAGAAGATACTTTTTCTCAAAAGCAATTATTATTATAGATATATATTTTAGATAATACAAAAAATAGATTCTCATACGATGTATTGATACAAATGTATTGAATATATCACAAAGTTTTATTAAAAGTAATGGTGCCTTTGTCAGATACATTAAATACAAACTCCCAATAAAAAACGAGCTTACAATGTGTGGAAATTACCTGACAACGACTACCTATAGTGTTCTTACGATTATCAGGTGTCTGACATTATTTTAGTCTTAAAATGCACTGAGAATGATTTTACTGCCAACGTTTGAAGACAAAAATTGACAGACCACACGATTGTAAGACATTTTAAAAATATTTTACTGACAATATTGTCAGATCTAACAACCGTCTGTACGCAGCTTAATATAGCTGGCTAAGGTATTTGTGGAATGAAAAGGTGTGTGATACCCACCATGGCGGTTGGGGCTTAATAGTTATGTATATGTGTATGATAAAAGTTCTATATTTGCCTATAGTAAATACAAAAAAGATCTTATCAAAGAACACTTCGATCTATGTTTAATAACATAAGCGCTTTCCAGCGCAAAACACAACATATAAATTTAGAAAAACAACAGAAAATATTTTAAATTAAATTATCACACTGGACTTCGAAAATAAAACGTGGATAAATTTTGAAATAACTGGTACTGACACGAACTATGTTATCAATTTTATTTGGTTTTTTTTATATAAACCAGTACTGAAATGAACCATATTTTCAGTTCTATTTTATTTTTTGCGATAGGCCTTTTGCCCAAAAAACCACGTGCAGAATTTTTAATCGATCGCTTATTAATGTATAGGAGCCAAATTTAGTTAGGCTTATTAAATTCTGCGTGAACAACGATAATCGTAATTTTTTAAGTGCCATTTTATGCAAAAATTTTATATAGCTGGTGGCGGTAAATCCAAGACTTGAAAGTGATGACGATGATTCTGATGAGTTAATGATTCCGTAAGCGCTGTAATAAGAGATGATATTGTCAATCGACTTTATGTAATAAAATTACAAATATTAGTTTTTTATATAATATTTTCTTTATTTTCCCCTTTTTATAATGTTTATAGAGATCGAATTGAGTCTATCCAAAAACAATTCCTTCTTCTTCATCCTGCGCAATATCTACACGAACACTGTAGCCAACTTACCATCCTATGAGTTCAGACTGCAACAAAGTTTTAGCCTTCTTTGACAAGTCGCAGAAAAATGTTAAATGTCATCTTTGTCTTCAAATTGATTAACGGCAATATCTGCTCGGAGTATCTGGTGTCCAAACTAAATTTTGTTATTCCCCAGCGTAGTCTTCGTCAATATCAACCTTAGTCAGTGCTTTATTATCGTCAGAATTATGCGAATCCTTTCCGTAGATTATGTTGTTGTTTTAATGAACTTTATCACGTTATTGACTTGTCGATAAACTTAAATTTTGTTAAGCGTAGTATAATTTTAGTATTAAATTGCAGTAATTAACAAATTTTTTCTATTACTTATATACTTTTTCCAGTAATTAGCTATTTTTTTTTCTACTTTTTTTTTTATTAATTTTTGTAATTATTTTTTAACTTATATGCGTGCACATACATATATAGTATCTGCTTGTAAGGAGTTATTCTCCATAGGCTTAAATTAATAAATAAAAAAATAAATAAATTCTCTATAAATATATAAACAATTGTATCCCAAATAAATATTTCGTCATCTAACCCTTTTTTTCAATGGGATTGTAATTATACTTAGTTTTTCTGTAAAAGTTTTCATTTTCACAATGAAATTAAAAAGTGTTTGTACTTTTACTTTTTGTGTAAAAGTTACAAGAACCAGACAATTAGAAATTAATGTTCGAAAACAAAACACAAATGAAAAGTAAAAAGTAGAATATAGCACACCAAAGCTAGAAATTAAAGTGACTTCAAACTATTTTCACTTCAAGGTAGAATCAAGAACATACCCGGTTGTTATATTTATTCATATTAGAATGATGATTATTATGAAGATATCATAATAACTTCTACACTGAAAAAATTTTGTTCAGAAATTCTCTGAATTTTGACATTACTTTTAGGAATTTTTTCATTATTTATCAACCATTGTAACTTTTCATAGAAATAATGAAAAAATTTCATTAGATTATTTTAATAAAAACATTCATAGAAGTAATGAAACATTTGAATAAGAAACGTTACTTATTTTCATTAAAAGTATGAAAGACAAATCATATGATTAGTGAAATAATTTCTCTAGATCGAAGAATCAATTTCACAAAGCACATGAAAACTGTACATTAAATTAATGAAAAAGTAACACTTATTTAATGAAATAACTTCTTTGCACTAATTTAATATATTCATTAAAAATATGAAACTCCTTCGTAAGGTCAATGAAGTTATTTCATTTATCTAATTTTATTATTTATTGAGCACCTGAAAAATTTACATTGAATCAATGAAATAGTTACCTTTGTTTAATGAAATATATAATATATAATATCGTAACACACATTAATAAAATATGTTCACAAATGTACGTAATAAGATCAATGGAATTATTCCATTTATTCATTGATACTTTATTTCATTACACAAACAATACTATTCCTTGCTTTTGTGAAATTGTACCTAATTATGATAAAAGAAAATGTTGAACAAAACTTCACCAAATAAAACAGATTTTATTAATTCAAATAACTTCAATACACTGGTATTTAAATTTTTTAAACTATTATTATGCTGATTTGAGTATATACACATATGTATGTACATACATGCGCAAGTTCGGTAGTCAGAAATTTATTTGTCATTGATCTAATGAATTCTATTTTATTGGAATTATGAAACTCATAAAACTTACATTTTAATAAAAAAAAAACTTGACATTTTTTAAACTGTAGCTAAACATTAATAAATGACCGTTAATATATTTTACCAAAATTCAAAGAATTAAAAAAAATAATTATTTTGTTGTAACTAAACTAAACTAAATCCATATTGCTTATACGAAACTGCTTCCACTTGAAATAGCCACCTGCACAAACTCCTTCCTGAATGAATGTTAAAACGGCTGCAGGCTCTTAAAAATCAAAAACCATATAATATATTTCCTCCTGTCATGATGGCTCTTGCAATAGGATATAAAAATGCATATAAATATATGCAATGGGATATCAAAATGCATATAAAAATAGCGTTATTATACACGTCGACTAGAGTTATCTGATCTAAATAGACACCTGACATTTTCTATACCTAAAACAACACATTGAGATCTATAAAAGCACTCTATCGTTGTGAGCAATGACTGAAATGACTGCCACCATATTTTCTGCGGAATTAAATATTGTTTGTACAGCAAACGCTGTACAAACAATGTGGGCAATAAACAAAATGCATATGTGATTCAATATGAGATCAATATAGATAGAAAATAATTAAATGCTCGGTGGCTGAGTGGTTAAAGCAGCAGATTATGATACGTCGTGATCCCAGTGGGTGCTGATGAGTAGTGTGGTGACTATGAAACAGCTAGTTGTCTCCCAGCTAAAGATTTGGTTATTATTTTTCTTGTCTTCTTCAATCAAAAATTACTGATAACAGCAAATTTGCATTGCAAAAAACCCTTCTTAAGAATAAACTTAAGAAAGGATAAAACTTGAACTATAACCCGTTGTACAAATGTACAAACCAAAAATTTTATTTAAAAATTATAAAGTTCAACAAAAATTCAAGAAATTTAAAGTGAGTTAATTATTTAAAGAATTAAGAAACTAGTAAACCTAAAACAAAAATTATTATTATTAAAAAAGTGCCTTTGTAATTAAAACCATTAAAAATCAACTTTGAAAAGAGTACCTTTTTCAAAAACTCTTTTAAACAAGTGTAAAAAAAGTCCCAACGTACTTTTGCAAAAATTAACTTCACTTAAAAAATTGTGTATATACATTTTTTATAAAACACTCTCTATGTAGTTTCAAGAAAGATTTAGAAGAAACTTGTTTTACTTTTTTGAGCTCGTTTCAATTTTAGTTAATTTCTCCCGGATTCAATGTAATGTTACAGCAACAATCCCAGTGTTTTTTTATTGAAACATCATATAAATGTCCATTTTGTGTTCACCCTTTAAATAGTGCTTAACAACCATTGCCAGCAGAATTTAATCCAATTTTCATAAATAAGTCTGACCTTTTTTTTTCGAGAAAAAAAAACTTCAAAAAGAGTTTTCTCTTTATATTCATTTCATGCTCTCATGAGACTTTTGACATGAAATTTGCTTTTAAACCATTTTATTCTTGAAAATTATATGACAAAATTACACTGAAATAGTTTTCTTGAAACTGCTTGACATTTTAAATTTAGCTTTCTTTTTTGTTTAAGAAATAAAAAGTAAGAAAACAACTGGAATTAAAACAGGGCAGGATCTCATTCATACACTGTATAAAACTTTTGAGTAAAAATTTCAATGAAAAACTATATTTTAGAACAAATGAAAATAAAACAAAACCACAAAAGTACAATAAAGTATTCTGGCCAACCAAATTACTACATACTTTTTTCAAGTTTTAAAGTTTGACGGCAACTGTTGGGATAGTATGCCACAGATATATAAATGTACTCTTAGGTATATATTTTTTATGAATGAAAAAAAAATCTGTAAATGAAAAATATGCAATGAAACAACGTAAATTGAAAGTTAAGAATAATCTTTAAATTTAATATAAAAAAAAATTTTTTTTAATAATTTTTTAATTTTGTGGAAGCTGTTTCCTCCCTCTTTCCCAGTCAAAATATCTATAGGGTGTTTTTTTAAGCTAGATAGAACTTTAAATTGTAAAAAGTAACACAAAAAATTAAATTTTGATGAAACATTTTTTTTATTTGTTTCAGTATACTCTGACAAATCATCATGAATAGACTCACGCTTGAACAACGCTACGAAATTATCCAAATTTGCTTTGAAAATCAGTCGTCGATTGACCCGTTGTTTTATCGCAAAATTGTGTTCAGCGATGAGGCGCATTTTTGGCTTAACGGGTTTGTTAATAAGCAAAATTGCCGCATATGGAGTGAGACCAATCCACAAGAGACCCTACAGACTTCATTACATCCAGAAAAATGCACTGTTTGGTGCGGTTTTCATGCTGGTGGCATCATCGGACCTTATTTCTTCAAAAATGAGGCCGGAGCTCGCGTTACGGTCAATGGAGATCGTTACCGCACCATGATCAATGATTTTTTGTTTGAAAATATGGATGACATTGATCCGGAGGAGATGTGGTTTCAACAGGATGGCGCTACGTGCCATACGGCGAACGCAACCATAGACTTACTGAAATCAAAATTTGGCGATAAGTTGATTTCGAGAAATGGACCTGTCAATTGGCCTCCAAGGTCGTGCGATTTGACACCTCTCGATTATTTCCTGTGGGGCTACGTGAAGTCACTGGTTTATGCTGATAAACCAGCAACAATTGACGCCTTGGAGGCCAGCATTGTTCGTGTTGTTCGTGACATACGGCCAGCAGTGCTCGAAAAAGTGGCCCAAAATTGGACGTCCAGAATGCGCTTCGTCAAGAACAGCCGCGGTGCCCATATGCCCGAAATCATTTTCAAATGTTAATGTCACGTATTGATCTTTCGAATAAAAAAAAATTTTGATTACAATTTCATTTTTTGTGTTATTTTTTACAATTTCAAGTTCTATCGGGCTTAAAAAACACCCTTTATCATCATCAAAACAAATCGAACCTTTACAGACAATTTATTTTGAGAACTGTTGTTTCTTACATAGATAATTCTTTAATGTTTTTGTAGCACATTTAAATTTCATCAAATTGGATACACAAATCATTTCGGTTTCTAGAAAAGTTGTCAGTCTTTAGCTGCCGCAACATAATTGTCATCAATTTTTCTGTTACAAAAAAAATATAATTTTTGGAAATGAAAATAAAACCCACAATAAATTTTGATTTATCAATTTTCATTTCTTTTTATGGGCTTTTCATCGCACTTAGAACTTTGCGTTGTAACAGCAAATCATGATTTATATCGAAATATGCAATAAAAAACTTAAATTGCCAAATGAAACTTCAGGCAAAGCGGAACAAGTTATTGCCAAATACTCATACGAGCTATTCAAAAACGGAAGTTTTCAAGAAAATAACGTTTCTAAGAACACATCGTTATATAAAAATATATTTCTCAAAAACAGCCCTAAAATAATCAAAACCCTACAGACACGACTGTTTTAAAAACCTATTTTTAGAAAAGTGCCATTTGAAAATAAGTGCCTTTAAAATAAGCGAATGTTGCAGTTAAAGGTCAATAAAATCTTACACTCTTTGTATACTTTTTTATCGTTAATAAAAAATATATATATCTGAAAAGCAGCTCTAAAGCAATCCTTCAAACATGACTGTTTTAGAAATCTGTATTCAGAAAAGTGTCATTTGAAAATAAGTGCTTTTAAAATATGGGACTGAAGAATAAACTTGTGTTTTAGTTAAACTTCAATAAAATCTTACACTGTTTGTATACTTTTTTATTAAAACTTATATGAAATTCAGTAAAATTACTATCGTTCAATTCCTATATATCCAAGGTTATAGAAAATACTTTTCAAAAAAGACACTTTTTAAGAGAAGTACGTTTTAAAAAGTAGTACTTTTGAAACAAACTACCTCAAAAAAAAAATTCTCTAGAAAAATCTGTATATAATAATATTCAGGCTTGTTCTGAAAACGACGTGCTTTCAAATCACGAACCGTTTTGCAAGATAATTTGAAGCTGTTCTGCAAATCACGTGATTTAACGGTTTTCAACGTGATTTTAATTTTTCGAAAGCACGAGAAAAAAGCAGTTTTTTTACATTTTTTTTATAGTTTTATATTCTTGTTTTTTACAGTTTTATATTCTTAACTCCAAAAATAAGTGAAAATTAAGTAAAAAAAAAAACCAGCTGAATCCTAAAGAGAAAATGTAAACCACAACCATTGGTAAACAAAGAAAAACAATTTCTCACAAAACAAGCAGTGTCTATAATTTTATTAACATTTATGTTGTTGTGTGTATAAAACTTAATTTTATTACAAAAACGAGCAAACAGCACATCATTTTGAATGCATAAAAATAGTTTTATTAAATTTATAATGACAAACGCAGAGAAAATAACTAAGAGATATCAAAAAGCCAGTCATTTGGCTGACCGGTTTAAAATCACGTGATTTCAAAGTTTTCTGTGTGCAGAACACTCAATTGGAATTGAAATAATGACACTCACACTTGTTCGTCATACAGTACTTACATAATTGACAACTTTATTTACACTGAGTTCTACTATGTACTAAAACACTAGATTTGCTTACATGCTTACTTATGACTGTCTTGCACAAAGTTTAAAATTAAACTGACAGGTTGCTGCCGATCTGCCTACTATTTATATGTCTTTATTAGTTTCTACAAACGACATGAATTTTCTAGCCGCTCATTATGTACACATGTATTTCTTTTACACATACACACTCATACATATGCTTGCGAGCAGTAAGCAAGTCACAACCACAAACAATAATAAAATACCAAGAATACAATTAAAACAACAACGTCAGTTGTAGTACTTGATTTGCTTGGAATTGTAGGTGCTTTAAATCATGTATGTTTGTTTCTTTGTGTATTATGTTTTTAGTTTTATCTTGTTTGGGTGAATGTGTTGTGTTGTACATTTTAACAAGCAGATCAACAGCTGCACACTGGGCTAGATGTGCTGTGCTTTCAAAAAAACTTTGCAGATTGGATTCAGTTCTTTTATGCAGGCTTACCGTTCCTTGCAAACCAGCTCATTTAATTAGTTGTATTCCAACCTTTTAGTAACCTTATTTTTTTATCAAAACAGCTTTTAAGCAAAAAAAATTGTTCATGGTAGAACCTGTTCAGGCTATATCTCCGGTATATATGGACCGATTCGGAATTTTTCATTTTTTGTATTGTAGCAACCTCCTTTTATAACCAGAAGAAAAAAAATCTTGGAAATATCGGTTAAGACAATATCTTGGAAATATATGGACCGATATCGACAATTTTAAATTTCTGTATTTTAGTAACCTCTTTATATTACTAGAATTGTTTTTAAGCAGAAGTTTTTTCTTTTCGGTTTAGGATGTATCTCGGGTATATGTATATGGACCGACATCGAAAATTTTCATTTTATGTGTTTTGGTAATTTCGTTTTATTACCAGAATTGCTTTTAAGCAAAAAAAAGTTGTTTAAGTTCGCTTATGCGACATTTTCATGGAAAAATCGCTTTAGGTGTATTTTTTCGGAATTTTGGATATATCTCAGCTATATATGAACGGGTTTCACCGAATTTCAATCGCGAAGCCATGAATTAATTGAGTATTAGAATAATGAAAGAAAAAGGTTTCTAAGTCTAATGGTTTTCTCAGAAACGGTATTTCAACGGCGGACAGACGGACATCACTTGATCGACTTTTCCATCAATGCTGAAAAGAAACACAAATGAAAGAAAATTTAAAATTTCTGTTATTATGAATGACAGCACAAAACGACTTTTCGAGTACAAACAAGCCTGTACTCATTTTTACACTCCCCACTCTTCCCTCACTTATTTGTCCACAAACTTGCGCAACTAAAGTTGGCTCGTGAAAATTGTGACTTAGCAAACTTGTTAAGCAGAGCATACCAGCATGAGCAAGATAGCAGAGGCCGCAGATCCAAAATGCTATAAACACTATATGTTAAATATCGCTGGGATTAAATAGCAACAGCAACATGCCTGATCTAAGAGTTACAATACGGCTAAACGGAAATTTAAAAAAATTACCCTTTACAAAAAGGACTTAAGGTATGGCACTTCAATTATCTTTCATAGAATTTTTATAGAAGCGTTAGAGTGAAACAGCAAGTAAGTAAAATGTATAAACACATTTTTTCTAACCTTTTTTTGTTGAAGCTACCAAAAATAAAATCAAGTAAAATCTTTCTCCAAATACATATTAGTAATTTGGCATTATTAAATTTAATTTTAAGGTGAATATTTTTGCACTTTTTTTATATATTATTTTATTTTATTTTATTTTATTTTATTTTATTTTATTTTATTTTATTTTATTTTATTTTATTTTATTTTATTTTATTTTATTTTATTTTATTTTATTTTATTTTATTTTATTTTATTTTATTTTATTTTATTTTATTTTATTTTATTTTATTTTATTTTATTTTATTTTATTTTATTTTATTTTATTTTATTTTATTTTATTTTATTTTATTTTATTTTATTTTATTTTATTTTATTTTATTTTATTTTATTTTATTTTATTTTATTTTATTTTATTTTATTTTATTTTATTTTATTTTATTTTATTTTATTTTATTTTATTTTATTTTATTTTATTTTATTTTATTTTATTTTATTTTATTTTATTTTATTTTATTTTATTTTATTTTATTTTATTTTATTTTATTTTATTTTATTTTATTTTATTTTATTTTATTTTATTTTATTTTATTTTATTTTATTTTATTTTATTTTATTTTATTTTATTTTATTTTATTTTATTTTATTTTATTTTATTTTATTTTATTTTATTTTATTTTATTTTATTTTATTTTATTTTATTTTATTTTATTTTATTTTATTTTATTTTATTTTATTTTATTTTATTTTATTTTATTTTATTTTATTTTACTTTATTTTATTTTATTTTATTTTATTTTAATTTATTTTACTTCTTATTTTTTAAACTATTTATTACTTTACCTATAGCATACACAAAATTCTTGAAATTTTGCCATTTTGATCAATACATTTAAACTCTTCCCACTTACTGAACTTTTCTATTACCATATGATTTTACAGCTTTCCAATACCAGACAATTGAAAAAAAAAGTGCTTCATTACCTTTGTGATACTTAGCCAACATAGACCTGGATATATTACTAACTTGTCAGCCAGGTAAGTGGCACGAGTATATTTTTTCACCTAAAATGCCAAAACTTTATTAATTCAAATGGAACTTTTTTAAAGTTTTTTACACTTCAGAGAATACTCATAACTTTTGTATCCCCATCAATAACTCACCATAATTCATAAGTTAACTTAGATTGACAGGGTACACTATTTTGTATTTACGCACAACCCGAAACTAAAAGGAACTTAAAGTTGTTCAATTCATTTCCATCTTTGTCTTTATAGCGGAGCACATGGTGCACAAAAGAAAATGTTTTTTAATGCTTCTTTCAAAGCATTTTATGTCATATGATTACAAATACAAAGAAAAGAAAAAACTTAACATGAAAAATTGACTGACAAAAGCAACCACAACAATACAAGCATGGAAAATTAAACAATACACATTGCACTGGAACGTGAAATGTTTAGGCAGGGGGAATAATTCCAACAATGTCCAAAATATACACACACATGCAGCCACATCTTAATGAGCACTCAACGTGTATAAAAATGAATCAAAACAAAAGTGCCGAACGCAGTCTCTTGCACGTATTAAATCTTTGTTTTTACTAATATTTTGTACAACAAATCGCAACAACATTCACAGATTAACCCTAACGTGCTTTTAAAAGAAATAAGAACAACCCACTTTGATCTGAGCAAGTTTCTCTTTTTTTAGATATGAGTTAGTGTGAGGAGAGAATGGTATTAACCCATGCAAAGAAAGAGCTGTTTGTAATATGATTACATCAACAAAAAATATCAACAGAAAAACTAATTATCCTTAATCAATAAGTTAGAGATATTGATTTATTGAAATCGTTGTCGATAAGTATTGTGCAAGTGACTGAAGTTGGTGTATAAAATATAATTGATTAGAATCAAGAAATATATACAGTTCGTATTTTTTTCTAGGTGTTTGTTAATCGACATTAAAGCTATGCTTGGTAGCCTCTGAAAAATATTTTCAAGTTCTAAGGTGTGCTCGTTATGAATAGCGAAATAGTCTGAACTAATCCAAAGGCAATTTTAAGAGAATAGGTTTATTTCATTTGCTGTACAAAATAGTACGAACTTTTTCTTTGGGTAAGGCCAGACTAGAATTGAATAATCAACTGAAACTAAAACAGTAACTAAGAAATTTACAACTGGAAAAATCATGTTTAAACTTAATTAAATAAACAAAATGAAAATCTGAAATTAGAAGATTACACGATGGTTATCTGGCACTCCATTTCCGAATAAAGAAAAAATTATAATTAAAATAAAATCAAGAAAATTAAAAAAAATAGTTTGTATGTAATAAAAAAAGATCTAAAATTTTGTTGTTGTTAAATGAAAAATTGTACTAGTACAATAAATATTTTTTACTCAATTTTTGGGTTAAATGTTATCAAAATTTTTTAGACGACTGAAAAATACAGAGCTGCTGCTTACAGAACACACGAGAGTGACTCGTCTGGATAATTTATAAGGAATGCACTTAAAATATTAAGTGAAACAAATTTTTTAAGACACAAACTATTGTCTGTTCTGCAAACAGTACATACAAAGACCAGCTACTCGTCTAGACAATTTGTATGGAATACACTTAAAATATTGAGCGCTTTCATACAAGTTTTCTAGACGACTCACGCGTTTAGTCTCTGTTTTGTAAAGAATATAGAACTGCTGGTAACAGAGCAAAGGTGAGTGACTTGTATAGAATGCACTCAAAATTTTGAAGGATACAAATTTTCTAAGCGACTCACTATTCTGTAAATGGTACATACTCGTACGTGCTCTGTACTTAACATAGGCAGACGACTCAGCTGGGCAATTTGTATTGAGTGATTTTCTAGACGAGTCGTTAATTACAGCAACTATTTTGTACATATGTGATGTCTAAAGACAATTGGCTCGTCTGGGCAATTTATATGGAATGCACTCGAAATATTGAAATATTTCACACAAATTTACTAATTGTGTTAGTCTGTTTTATCAATACTACAATGGATTTTGCTCTGATGAGATTAAAGATTTTTTCCCGACAGTTGCTGGTTTTTACGTAATACACGCACATCCTCTAGAGCTCATCCATTTGTGGTCGATTGTTCAATGAATTGCTGAACGCATTACAGAGATAATTCGTTCTTCAGCCGTACAAGTTGCCTGCAGAAGTGTTTGCTGTAATATATAACACTGGAAAGTTCAAATCAAACATCCGCAAACACTACTCCCTTTTCCCTCCTCCACATAACCTATTTTCTCTGTTCTGCAGAGAATACAGAACTACTATTTACAGAACATACACGGCCGATTTTTCTAGAAAATATTTATGCAAACCACTTAGAAAATTAAGAGCTTTTCATATAGATTTCTCTAAATGGGTCCCTCGTCTGTGTTCTGGAAACACACTTTAAAATAATTTCTACAAAAGAGAAACGTTTTTGAAGATGTGCTCTTTTTATATATTAAAACATCGATGAATGCATACTCCCAAATACACGTAAACACATACACATAAACACTCACAGAGAGACAAACACATTCTCACTTACATTCATGCAATAGCACATGTTCAAGGTCTTACATGTATGGAACTTTATTTCCGCCTTCCAGACAAATCTTCCTTCCTAACAGGCTTTTGTAATGTTCACGTTTTGTTGTTTAATGTGTAGAATACTTTAATTTTGTATATTTTCCAAACCATATTGTTGATTATTATATTCGTTGCTTCAGTGTTTTCACTGAAATGAGTGCATGTAAATAGCAAAAAGAAGAACACCAACAACATTTGCAGCAGCAAAATTTGCTAAGAAACTAAAAATAATTTAATAAAGTTTCTTGCATTTCCGTTTGTTGCTTGTTTTATGATTAGTGGTAAGAAGCTGGTAAGTCAAAAAAGTTTATTTCAAAATAAAGAAATAAACAACTGCCAAAATGTTGTTCATGATTCGATGATTTTTATTTTTTTGTTTCAAGGAAATTTTCAATAAGTTATGAGCGCATAGCAGCTGGGTGTAAGTATTTTGCCTCAACAAGCAGTATCGCATTAATTTTTAATTAAATTTATGGCAAGATTATTCAAATTCATAAGGAATAGATAAAACGTAACTGGTTCGAGAAGGCAAACACTTGTAAGCAAGCGAACAACATGCACATCTAAAATTAACATAATGAAAACAAGCAAAATTTTATTACCAACAAAGAATTTTGGCAAAACCCTTTTTTTTTTGTGGTAGAGATTTAATAAATTTAAGTAAATTTATTTTTGGTTTTCTTTTCTCTTTGAAGAAATTTGTTATTTGTGATTGAGTTGATAAAAATTTGAGCAGCAAAATGCTTAAACGGCAAAACAAAACAGCAAAAAAAAAACATTAAGTTTGAAATATGAAAAGGAAACCTATGAAAATGCTGGCACAGATCCTGAAGACAAAAGTGTTTGTAATTTGGAAGTCATTATTAACAGAATGGTCCAAAATACCGCTCATTCGGTTGAGGGGTTAAAAATGAATAATACTATACTTCTTATTACTTTTAGATTATAAAATATATAAAATGGATGTTTTTAAATAAAGTAGGCAATATAATGTCACTTACAGCCGTAAAGCAGTTCTGGGCTGGGAAACAGCACTCACGTCAGCGTAATCATTTCACGAAATTTGAAAATAACGGTTATTTTTTGATCAGACTTCGTACATGAAGTAGACCGATGCAGAATACCAAACAATTTTAGTTTGTCTCCTATACTCTGCAAAAGCGTAGAATAATAGCAAGCAAACAAAGAGAATGATTTGGAGTCGAAATTCGTCAAGAGTGACGAGGCTCATTTTCATTTGTACGGTTACGTCAACAGCATGAAAAGCCAGTAAATATACTCCAGGCTACTCGGCGAAAGGATGATTGGACCGCATTTTTTAAGCACGCCATCGGCAATACAATTAATATTACTAGTGATCGATACAGGGACACGTTGAGACTGCGTTGTGCTCACTCGTGTGATATATAGCAAGCGCTTTAGAGCATGGCGAGTAAGCATTAGTTGCCTTCCTTGATATAGTGGGAGCATTTAATAATGTGTTACCAACGGTCATAATAATGGCTCTGGAGAGAGTGAACATTCATCAGTCAATTGTGAGCTTCATAGGAAATCTACTGACCAACAGGGCCATAACTTCCAATACGGATGAGCCACAATTTGCAGAGTGGCTAGAAAGGGCACTCCACAGGGATTCTATTTCCTCTTCTACATAACTCAGCCCTGAATTCGTTATTGATAGAATTAGATTCCATGTTGGTTAGGACAGTGGCATATGCTGATGATATTGGGGTTGCTGTGTTGGGTAAGTACCCGGATATACTATCACAGCTACTAGGCTCTGTACTAAGCCTTAGACAAGGATGGTGTACAAATAGCGGTCTAAGTGTGAATCCGCAAAAAACAGGGCTTGATCTCTTCACTCGAAGATACAAGACTCCATCGTTTGCTTCACCAACTGTAAGGGGGGTTGAACTGCGAAATATGTTGACATCTACCTGGACTCCGAACTGGCAGCGGAATGTTCAGTCAAGGGCAGAAAAGGCGGCTGTCGCCTTATTCTTGGGCAATAAGGCCATTGGAACGACTTGGGGAATAAATGCTAGAAACACGGTTGTTAAGCCCATTCTAATGTATGGGATGCTCGTATGGTAAAAGTCGTTGGAGAAACAATATAATGCAGTAAAATGCAACTATACGCATTATACTGCTGCTTTTCTGGTGACTGGCGCTTCCAGCACTAAGTCATCGAAAGCACTTTTCTGGCTGCCGGCTGATGCCATGGTGAAGGAATCAGACTGTGGTCAAGCGGGACATGGAAGGAGGCAACATACGGTCAGGCCTCAATAATAAGAAGAATAGTGAACATTCCGGATAATATTGATTACTGCTCACCGGCTCTACTGCCCGACAGAAGATTTGATGTAATTTTATCAGGCACGGTCTGAGAGAGAATTGGCACAGATCGTCAAGGGGACGTGTGTGAGTGCATGACCTAAATTCTGTTTGATTTATAAAAAATTGTCATGGAAGTTTTCGGTAAGCGAGTGCACATGAACAGCCGTGGAGGAAATTTTTCCAATATATTATTTTAAAAATAAGCCTGCTCTCTGTACTTTATGACTCAATAAAAAAACCACAATTAAGAGAAGACTTTTAAGAGAAAACTTCGTCTTCTGTTTGCTTTATTTTAATACTTTAGAGTCTTTTTTTAAAAAAACACAAAATTAGAAATTTTTTTTTGTTATCTGCAGAAATACTCAGAATCTTCAGAAGCAATCGAACCTACAACTTCTAGAACTCATCCAACGATAGTTGGTGGGTGGTGTTGGAACAAGGTTCCCTAATAGAAATTGCTGAGCTATGGCTGTTATTAGAGCTCATATTACGAGTAGAGTCAATTTTAATCTAATTTATGTGTCACATTATAGAAATTTTTAATGTTCGATACCCAGTGAAGCAACAATTATACAAATCAATTAATTCCTTTTGAAAATCGGAATTGCATCCACCTTTTAGTTATGCAACAAATGAAATGATATAAGGTCTTCTTCAATCAAAAATTATTGAACAAAGCAAATTTTTATTCTAAGAAATCCTTCTTAGGAAAAAACTTAGGAAAGGAAAAACTTGAACTAAAACCCCGATGTACATATGTACAAATATACAAAAACCAAAATTCTAACTGAAATATTTTAATGTTTTCCAGAATAAACTGAAACTTTTAAAATTAGATTAATACTTTATTTTCAACTCACTTCATTCTAGGAAAATTTTTTATTTTAACGTTTTTGAAAAATTAAAAACAAGATTTAATTTTAATAATAGAGTGAAATTGAAGTCTGCGGAATGGCTAACAACGCCAGCGCTTTGCTGGCCTTTCAAACACATAAAAAAATTTCACTGATATCTCACACACATTTTGTTTTATTGAAATTCAAAAATAGGCGAAGCTGTATGAAATATCTCTTGTATATAGGTAAATCCCTGGTGGTGAACGTGACATTCGTATGTGTTGAAAACCAAAAAGCAAAAAAACTAAAAGTACTTTCAGGTTCGACTTAATCTTAAATTGTATCTTATAGTGAACACTGTTATTTATATTAAAGTTAATAGCAAATAGAATCTCGAATAAAAAAAAATTTTGAAATAAGTAGTGGGTCGAACGTGACAAAAGTGGAAGCAGTTTTCGCGTCCGCACTTAGAAAGGAAAGCGAAACTTTACGTTATTTCGTCATGCAATTAATTTCAGAGTTTTAGCTAACAATGTTACTTTAAAATGTTTGTGTACTTTGGTTACTTATATTACGGTCGATACGTGACATTTCGAGAGTGACATTTTTTCTACAATAATTCAAACATTAAAATATTACCATATTTTTACCAAATTTATTCTTAAAAAATATATATAATGCATATACTCGTACCTAAATTATATTATTTTCTTTTGTGAATATACAACTCTCGTTGCTTTTATTTCATCACCATCATGTGCAAATGAGTGCAGTTTCTGGATACCCAGAATGGAAAATTGCATTTATGCAGCACAGCCGTCAGATAATTCAACTCATTGGAAAAAATTATGACTAAAAATATTTCTAATAATTTTTATTATTTTGGCCCTGGATTATCTTTTTCTGGATTTGCCCTTTCATTTGTTTCTTGTTTTATTACCACATAATCTCCCCCCTCCACCACCTCATGCAAAACTTTCTTAAGCTTTTCTTTAAAGTAAGCCGTAACATTATATGATTTAAAAATACTGGCACAGTTTAAATAATTATTAAGATTTCAGTGAATTTTGAATGAAATCAGTGAAACTCGAATGTATGTATGATAACACATATTAATAATTTATGCATTTACCTTACAAAGTTGTTTTATTATAATAATATTTTCTTTACAGAATATGTTCACTTTTAATTACTTGTTTTCTTAATGTTTTATTATTTTTTCATCGTATTGATTTTTCATTATTTATTTATTTTTTTTTTTTTTTTTGTTTTTATATATTTAAATATTTTTATTTATTTTTTTAATTTTTTTTTTTTTTTTAGTATTTTTTATACTTTTTTTATTGTTAGTATATTCTTTCTTTTAAGTTCTCTTTGTTTTACTCAAAACAAAAGAACATTTTTAATTGTTATAAAATATTTTTCAAAGGTTTCCATGTCCATTGATGATAAGGTTAGCTCTTATAGTGACAGCTACGAAACACAAAAATCAAGCTGTATATTTTTGATTGGTATAAATGTTAACAATTAATAAAGTACTTAACAAAATACATTTTTTTTTTTTTTTATTTATTTTTTTTATTTGGAAACTGTTTTTATTTCTAAGTGGTTTTTTCTGTTTGCTTTTATATTAACTTAAATATGTGATTAAAAATGTATGGAACTTTCTAACTAATAATAATTTTGATTTTCCAAAATCAGAAAGTTTTTTATAAGCCTTAACGACTTATAAGATGGTATGAGCACATTTTACATATGTATGTATTATATTAAATGATTATAAACTTTTTTAACATTTCTTCGTTTTTGGGATTTCGCTTTAGCTGAAACTAACGAAAGCAATTTTAAAAACATATATATTATATCTTTCTATAACATTTTATTTGAGTAAAATTTTTTTCAAATTTTTTTTCATTATTCTACTACCAGAAGTTTTATCATTATTCTTTTCCCACAGAGACTTAAGCACAAAAGAAAATTTTTATATTTAATATACAAAAATTTTACAGAGCTTTCACGGTGTATCACGTTTAATTTTTGTGGTTCTTTGAAGCGCACGAAAAATTATATTTCTACTACGGAAATAAAGTTTCATGAGATAAAAGTTCAATAGAAAATTTTATTAAAATTCATTTCAACTACGTTTTATTTTTTCATGAATATTCTCCATAATATATATACATATTCGTATACATATATATTTTTTTAATATAAACAATAATTTATTGCATTTTCGTGCAATCGTTTGATATTTATCACACCTTTTGAAAACTAACTTTTACGGAAATACGTTTTTATATCCTCCAGCGTAAATTTATTAAACGACAACAAACACGAGCATCCGGTTTTAACTACACGATGTATTGTTTTGTTCAAGTAATCGTAGAAAACTGATAAGGATGCTGTTGACGGCAGCAGAATTTGTTTTGCTTAAGCGTTGACAAAAATGAGGGATATTTTTTCATGTTGCTCTGTTAACTTCATAACATTGAATGTAATATTTCTATAAACTGTTAAACACGTGGCAGCAAATTTTGGTTCTCTTATTTCTAGTAATATTACTTTCACTGTTAAAACCAAACAGAACATGTGTTATTTAACACAGCAAATACTGTCTATTGACAAATGCCGCAAAAGAATCTTTGTCTACACCGCAATTTTAAAGCTTCTAATTATGGAAGGGGTACAAATTAGAATAAAACTCTTACCACATTTAAATAGTTAATAAAAAAAAGCGCAAAAGTGTAAATCGTATTATTAAAGAATTGTTGCTTGTGGAGAGGAGTAGAGTGAATTTGCAGAAAGTTTAAAATAAATAATATATTATATAAATAAAATTATCCTTAATTCTATTAGTTTTTAAGGGTATTTTCAAATGCTAAATGTGGTCAAAGCTATTAGAGATGATAAACACATTTTAAATTAGATTTTTATCTACACGCAAAGAAAAATTAGTTTTATATTGTATATTATCTATATATATTATATGTTATTAGTATACGAGTATATTATGCATTATAAGTATACACTCCACGACCTTAAGTAATTATTGTTATAGTCTGTTAACGATTTTATTACACTTTATTCCTGTACACATGTGCATTAATTTGCATATCTGTTAAGCTATTGTCAGCATCGATCAGCTTCAAAATATAGTTGCATGCAATAATAGTATTGTTTGAGTACATTATTAATAATAGTTTTGTACGAATATATCATTATATTTTTTTAATTTTTTTATGAAAAAATTGTCTTTAATGATTCTAATTACCAAAAATATATAAATTTGTTGAACTAAAAAACAAACAAAAAGAAAAAGGAAAAAGCGTAAAATTGTGGAAAAAATGCATATGCAGTGTCTGCAGAATATTAAGAAAGTGCTATTTTCATGTATTAAGATCAACAACACTATGACGTATTATGGTTTTGTCCTACAATGTTATTATCACAACCATTATAACTTTAATGACTAACTATTAAATTAGTATTAATTTATTGAAACAAGTTGCTTCTAATAATTAAAATCTTTATTTTAAAATTTAACATATAACCTTACATATAATTATTACAATAAGCAAAGTGTGCTTCTGTTGATCGATATAACTCAACTGTATTTTATAACTGCATCAGCACAATTTGGTTTTTTGTGTGAAGAAAGAGAGTAGAATGAGAGAATTTCATTTGCACTGTAGGGCGAGTACTTAACAATAACCATACTGTTGTGGTAAATAACCATACTGTGCTACACCCAAATATTAACGATTGTGTAGCATTGATAATGAAAATTTTACTGACCAACCATACTATTATTGCGAACAACCATACTGTGTCATATATAATATATGATTTTTAAAAACGCAATTATTGACAATTGAAATATTTATGGTTAAATTTTAATTACCAGCCATACTATTGTTGTGTATTAATATGGTTTTATATGATGTTTATATATCCGAATACTGGCGATGAAAATATTGAGGATTAAATTTTAATATTTAACTAAACTAATCATACTATACTACACCCAATCACATTGATATGGTTATATATGAGTTTAAAGTATGCAAATATTGACGATTAAAATATTGATGGTTAAAGTTTTAATGGCCAACCACACTATTGTTGTAAACATACATACTATGTCCAACCATATTAATAAGGTGAAAAGGAATTTTTAAACATTAAAACATTGATGATTAAAATTTCAATAGTCAACCAAATTAGTATCGTTAATAACAATAATATGTTACTGGGTTATAATATTAAGATGTAGATATTAGTATGTGTCGTACTTAATAATAGTATAACTTAGTCAACTCTATTATGGTCGTACGCAACAATACTATTACGACTATTAAGATTTTTAGGGCCAACCTTATTACTGCTTTGAAACACCTTACTCTGTTACATGCAACCATATTAATATGGCCAAATGTGATGCACATAATTTTAATTTCATCTAACATATACTAGAAGAGATCGAATTCATTTTCAATCATGAAATCCCACTTAATTATTTTAGCTGCTCAAAACTTGTCATACTAAATATATTAATTTTAATTTATTATTACTGATATGTATATTGCAGAATATATGTAGTTGCAATTAATTGATATATATTATTTATACAGATGTGTTCTCTTCTTAATTAATATGAGTGTTAATTAGTATGAGTAATAGCATTTATTTTTTCATCAATAACTATCATGTCTCCTTCAAAGTCCCCCTCAGATATAATATACTCCTGCCAGCGTTTTTTCCCATCCTAGAAATACTTCTGAAACGCGGTTTTTGGTATCTCCTAAATCGTAGCAACAGACATTCTTTTCATCGGTGTCTTCAATTTTGGGAATAGGATAAAGTCAAAGGGGGCCAAGTCCGGTAAATATGGCGGTTGGGGCATGATAAGGGTTTCGTTTTTGGCCAAAACCTCACGCACAACCAGCGACGTGTGAGCTGGAGCGTTATAATGGTGCAAAATCTAGTATTGTTTTTTCCACAATTCGAATTGCTTCGCACAACTTTAAGTTAGTATTCCTTGCTGACCGTACAACCTTGTGGCGAGAATCCATGATGAACCACACCATTGCATTCGAAGAAAACTGTGAGCAAAACCTTTACATTTGACCGAAAATGTCGTGATTTTTTCGGTTTTGGCTCTTCTGGACGCTTTCATTGGGATGATTGGGCTTTCAATGTCATAGCCATACACTATGATTCGTCAATAGTTATGACATTTTTGAGAAAATCTGGATAGTCATTGACGATGTTCCATAGCTTCTGAGCGATGTCCATGCGACGTTATTTTTGCCCAAAATTTAGCAATTTTGGAACAATCTACACTGCCGCATGTTTCATGCCTAAAACATCCATAGAAATTGCCTGGCATGAACCAAACGATATGCCAACATCTTCGGGATCCTGTCTGATAGTGATTCGATGATTACCCGAAATTATTTTCTTGATTGCTTCAATGTTTTCATGGGTTGTTTACGTGCTCGGGCGACCTGGATGAGCATAGTCATTGACATCTTCTCGCCCTTCCCTAAACCACTTTCACTTTAATTGAACTTGTGTTCTGCTCATAGTAGACTCGCCAAACGCCATAGTCAATATATTAAATGTCTTTGCGCATTTAATTTTTTACACAAAACTTAATACAGTTTCTTTGATCTATTTTTTTTTTTTCGAATAGAAAAAATCGAAGAGCATACCAAAAAACGACTGACTTTTTTATCTGTCAAAAACAAACTGACAGTCTAAAATGGTATAGTAATAATGATATCAGAAGAAAAAATGCGTAAACCAAACATACGTAGGTCACGGAATTTGAAGATAACTGTTATTTTTTGAGCAGACCTCGTATTATGACCAAACTATGGTTTTATGCCAATAAAGAGACTTGCGACATTAGTGTGGTTGTTTAATGAAAGTAATATGGCAGAAGTATGATTGGTTGGCATAATATTATGTTTGGGAAATTAATAAAATGGTAGAGTAATAACTCCTATAAATGATTACAACTGTAACAATGTTGACCAAAATGCAAGATCATTACGTGCACTTTTTAACTGTGTTGAGGCGTATTAATGGTAGTTCAAATATGAAAATATCATCCACAACCATGTAATTCAACAATAGTATATTGCTTTTAGAATTTTTGATATTGTAATATCAAACCTATGTTTATTCAAAGTGTAGAGATGAGACCCCTTTTCAATAACTTCAACCCAAACCTCCTAATGTGAATGACCGGTAGCCTAGCCCTTATTCATAATTTGTTAAAGGCAGCTAATTTCACATGAATCATCGTTAGTACACAAATCAAGCCAAACAGGAAAATTTTACAACACAATTTTACATCATTGTTTACTTTCCTTTTGATCAGGCTTACAGAGTAATAAGGTTATTTTTGATTATGGAATGAAAAACGTAATTTTTTTCTAAAAATTATAAAATGTCATCATTATATAAAAATGAAATAATACAAAATTCCTCAAAAGTATGCATTAAATAATATTCAAACCTAATTCGAATGATATACTATACAACAATAATTAATTAAACATCACTCGCATACCGGCAACATTTTCACAAACATTTTAGCATAAATAATGAATGAACCATTTGCCAATACAAATGACTATTTTATTTCCATTTTCAATCAACATATTTTTGTATGAATGCATTAAAGAGCAAAAACAAAAGCATACATTTAGAAAACATTTGAATAAGTACATTATTTAGTATTGCATACAAGTTGAAATTTTTTGTGGCAAATCATCAAGCTGTTAAATTTGGGCTATCAGCGAATTATTTCATATTGATGACCAGCTAAAAATCATATAAAGGGTGGTGTAATCATAAAGCACGATGTTGATTGTGAGTTATAGTTTTTTTTGCAGTAAGGAGGCAAAAATTCATTACGCACGTAGTCATACTCTGCATATAGCGTATATCTACTAAAAAACCTACTCTTTTCTACTCTAAAGGAAAAGTCCACCTAGGATCGCCAGTGCACTGCGATATTCCTCGTGCTTCAATGCTATATATATATATATATATATATATATATATATATATATATATATATATATATATATATATATATATATATATATATATATATATATATATATATATATATATATATATATATATATATATATATATATATATATATATATATATATATATATATATATATATATATATATATATATATTAGTCCAAAATAGTGGTATCTACGACATTTGCCATGGTCAATACACCCGTTTCTCACTCAAGAAACTGGAGCTGTTGGCGAAACGAAAAAGCCATTTCAGAAGTGTTTCGAGGATTGAAAAAAACGCTGGCATAAGTGTATTATATCTGAAGGGGATTACATTGAAGGGGACAAATAGTTGTTGATGAATAAATAAATACTTTTTGAAAATATGGAAAATACCAGTTATTTTTTGATGACTCCTAAAATTATAAGTACAGGTGTTTTTATCATCCCCTGAGTACTGGTCCAATGTAAAAAAAATTATGTCTCATAAGATAGAGAGGGTGCAAATTAACTGGCTAATAGACAGAAATTCGACCTTGAAGCTTGATTGTAAACTTTTGCTTTACAACTCGATTCTAAAGCCAATATGGTGCTATGAGATTTAGTTATGGGGCACAGCCTCTGCATCCAACATTGAAAATATTCAAAGACGTCAAAATAGAACTCTCCGTAGAATTACAGACGCTCCATGGTACGTTAAAAACTCACGAATCCACGCAGATCTGAACGTACCTTTTGTGAAATCTGAATTTGTGAAGTACGCGACAAGATATATTAACAAACTTGAATTCAACCCAAATCTTCTTGCGGTTAATATTCTTAACTTAGGTGGTCATACCCATCTGAGAAGGAGGGATACTTTGGCTACCATTCGAGCTCTAAACAGATGACTGCATTCTGAAATAATATTCGCATAAAAGTAATTTTTTGTCCAGCACTGGCAGGACTTTAATCACAATTTTTTTTTTTTTTTTAGTATTAAGAATTGAATACTTATTGTCATTACATTTCTTATGTAGATTCAATAAATAAAATAATAAAGTTAAAAAAAAAGAAAAAAAAAATAAGATAGAGAAAGCATTAGCGAGCATATTTTGCCAATATTTTGCTTTACGTATTAGTTGTCATAGATTCTTCTTCTATCATAACAAAGAAATATATTGAGATATTCTTCAGAAAGCTTTTTCTTTCATTTACAATTAATAACATGCGTTCTGGTTGGACTACCCTTTAGAATATTTAATTATATATACATATATAGGATAGTATATGGCTTAATGAGAAATAATCTTCAAATGTATTAAATTAAGTGCTAAATACAAATAAATAACTTCTTTTAGAAATCATACAATAGTACAAAATGTCAGCAGTACAAAGGAGCAGCCCTTGTTATCACATAAAGCATTGCAGAAGCTGGTGGTTGGCATATATTTAAAGTAAAGCAGATTTAATATTCTGGCATTAAATTTGTAGAATACGACAAAATGAACGAAATAAAAGAACATAATAAACAAAAACTCACAAAGGCAAAATAAAATACTTTTTCTTGCCACAAATAAATTTCATTGAACGCGCCGGGAACTAAGGCCATAAATAGTTAACATAATCACAAATTATTTGAGAACAATATAAAACTAAAAACAGAAAAACTACAAACAAAGGTAAGAAAATAAGAAAAAAAAAAAAAAAATGGTTTGTAGTTGGTAAATAAGATTATGCGCTGTCAGTTGTTATTATGCTTCTTTGTTTAATTTTTGTAAAGAAAACCAGGTGTCAAGACTGGCTAATGAAAACGTTGTAGGAATGTATACCAAAAGGAAAAAATTGTATTGGTTTACAACAGTATGCAGGCTCTTATACACTGCCGGCTCATAAAACAAACCAGATTGTAAAACCAACTTTTTGCTGGAAAGTTTAGGCTATTCAGTTCCTCCCACTAGAAAATTCTATACACGTAGAAAAAATACATAGTTGATATGACAATATTATAAGGACAACATGCTATAGTTGAATTATATGGCTGGTAGGGAAAATATTATATTGTTATTAATTTGTTAAATTTTTGTTGAAATTTTAATCCTTCTTAAGAAAAAAACTTAAGAAAGGAAAAAACTTGAACTAGAACCCGATGTACATATGTACAAACCAAAAAATTATATTGTTATATTTGAACGTCATTCCTTGATTTGCCTTAGCATAGTTTTGTAAGAAAAATGTTATAAATTACTATACTAAATTCTGGTTCAAGATTGTTATAACTGCAAGGAACCACAGTATTAATAAAAGTTACCATAATATTGTCATACCTAACCATGCTATCATGCCCAACAATCATATTACTTTCATTAAACAACCATATAAATTTCATAAACTGCTTTATTGGCATAACACCATATTTTTGTCAGAACTCACAATATTAATTAAAAAGAGGCCGTTTAAATAGCCCAATTTCATTTATTTCAATATTAATAAGATGAAAATATTAGGTATGATATATTTTTATAAAATAGAAAAATTAAAAATAATCAGCCAAATATAGTCGGTTTCCAATACAATCGGGTTCAATGGGTTTTAGTATCTATTAGCTGAAATAAAGAGAATTTATTATATATTTCGTCGATAATTGTATGTATAAAATTCATACGTATAACCATATTAATATGGTTGGATGTAACATTTCATGGCTGCTCACAATAATAGTATGATTCGTCATTAAAATTATGGTGGTTGAGACAATAGTATGGTTAGCTACAACCATAATCTGGTTGGCAGAAAATATGGTTAAATTTGCCATAGTATTTTTGATTACGACAAACATACAAATACCAAAATCTTATTATTCTGGCGTATCTTTTGATTTGAGCAAACGCCTTATATGTAGTTTTTGCACAATTTTAGTTTTGAGTCTTTTTTCCTCTTATAAAGATCAAAGAAAAATTTTCTTCTTACTTAAAATCCATAACAGAACTTTTTTTCATAAAACAAAAATAAAATGATATGTCAACGATTAATATAGATGTTGAATTAAAAAAAAAAAAAACGCCACGTGTTTCTTAAGTGATTTTTATTATCGTATTCAATATATAGAAAAAATATGACAAGATGATAAGTAAGATAGAACAAACGTTTTTTAGTTTTGCAAGTGTTGCTAATTCCATATATTTTTAGTACAAAAAAGCAATTTTTATTTAACAATAAAAAATCGGTAATGCTAACAAGAGAAAGTTGATTTTTTAAACTAATATTTGTTACATGTAAATAACCGTATCATACATATGATAAAACTAAATATTTCCGTACTGGTTGTGATAGAAGCTAATGTAGTTTTTAACAAGTTGTTATAGATGTGGTCTCATCAAACGAGTACAAGATTAATTCAGGGGTTCCGCAAGGCTCCGTTCTTTCTCCTACCCTATTCCTTATTTTCCTCAACGACCTTCTCTACCAAACTTCCAACCCTATCCACTCTTTCGCGGATGACAGCAGCATTTGTCACTCGTACTCTTTTAGTTATAGGCCCAGCCTATCCGAGATCGCTGCCAAGAGGATAAATATGAATGATTCACTGAATAGTGACCTTCTATTAATCTACGAATGGGGTCGTAAAAACAGAGTCGCCTTCAACGCTCGTAAGACCCAATGTTGCTTATTAACACACAAGCAAACGACCGCAAATGCTACTTCATCTGTACTGATGGATGGTATAAATATTGAGGAATCGGATGCTCTTGATGTTCTGTGAATGAAGATACAGTGTGATCTTCGCTGGACTGAACACATTTTTTATGTCTCCAAAGAAGCATTCAAGTGTCTTGGTTTTTTGAAACGGTGTAAGGTGTACTTCACTCCATCCGACCTCCTTACTATTTATACCACCTACATCCGACCGAAAATGGAATACAACTCTCATGTTTGGACCGGTGCCTCAAAGTCTATTTTGGGGTTACTCGACCGTGTGCAGGAGAGGGCGAAGAAGCGACAGTAGGGTATCCAACTCTATTGACTCACTGGAGCATCGACGCAGTGTGGGGTGCGTTACTCTGTTCTATCGTTACTACAATGGATTTTGCTCGGACGAGACTAGGGATCTTGTTCCCGAAACTCGCACATTTTTACGTAGCACGCGCTCATCGTCCAGAGCTCATCCATTTGTGGTCGATCGCCCGGGGAATCGCACTACGCATTACAGAGAGAATTCGTTTTTCAGCCGAACGCTTCGTCTGTGGAATAATTTGCCTGCAGACGTGTTTCCTGTCTGTTATAACGTTGGAAGGTTCAAGTCAAATGTTCACAAACCCTACTCCCTCTTTCCCCCTCCTCACAACCTATTTTCCTAGTTCTGGTACAATGCACTGCATATGTAGGGGTCATCCCCTGAGTACTGGTCCAATATAAAAAAAAAAAAAATTACATACAATACTAACGTTGTAGGCAGGCATGTTCAGAAATGCACACGAAAACATATTTATGATGAAACAAACTATTATTAAATCGATTTTTAACAATAATACACAATCTTACGGCGTATATACTAATGTTACTGTAACCATATCTCAAACTGTCTTTTGTTTGCGTGCAGATATAGCTAGTATCTATATAATAGTATATTTTGTGTTATATACATATATATTTATAGCTTAGCAATCTTGGTATGAAAGTTTTGACGCCAAATCCTCTTTAACTAACTCACTTGTATAGTTTCTAATCACTGAAAAAGTAAGCAGGGGTCTAATCACTACATACCATATCGAATTATCTAACTTATCGAATATGGCAAACAACACGTATCAGATCGTAATTTAAACAAAATATCCTAAAAATACGAACACAAAAAGTTGTTTAACGGTTTTATATTATAACAATATAATTCATTCCTAATATCGTGTGTCATGATACCCAAATGAAAAATTCAGATTAATCTCAGTCGATACTTTATGCAGTGATTTGGCTTCAGTTAGTGCAAGAGCAACTCCTTTTACCGACTTAGTTTTTAAACCACTGCCGGAAAAATTTTAGCCAAGACCTGCACCTAACCCATGATCATTTTGCATCGTTTGGTATTTTGCGTGAGTTTTTGCCTGAATTTGGTGGAGGTAGCAATTTCGATTTATGGTCTGTTCAACTCAAAAGTGTTGGCCGTTCGTACAATGTTGACGATAATATGTTGCGTGCTTTATTAATAAGCAAATTAAAAGGTAAAGCACTTGCTTGGCTTCAGTCTACGGCCGGCTATGCAACAGAAAGTACTGACAGTCTGGTAAACCAAATGAAAGAAATGTTTGGTACAAAGGAACGAAAGTATTCGTTACGCCGTAATTTTGAGAGCCGCAAATGGCAGTATGGTGAAACTTTTTCGGAATATTATAACGAAAAAGTTATTCTAACCAACCAAATACAATTAGACGAAGATGAGTTGATCGATTGTTTGATAGAGGGAATTCCTGATGACCAGTTACGCACTCAGGCGAATATGCAAAACTTTACGGACAAAACACAGCTACAAATAGCTTTTGCAAAAATCAAACTCAGTCGGGAAAAAAAGTTATCAGCTAAGCCAAAAAGCACAGCCAACATCAGATGCTTTAATTGCAATTTAATCGGTCATTATTCCAACGACTGCAAGAAGCCAAGACGTAAGCCAGGTACATGTTACAGTTGCGGAAGTTCCAAGCACCTAGTTGCCCAATGCTCTAATAGAAAAGATAGAACCGTACACTTGCTGGATAACGGAGATTACGTAAGGTATTTTAAGATTTGCTTAGGCAATAATAATAGGAAATTTATTTTACCCTTAGAATGTCTCCTAGACTCAGGGAGCCCAATAAGCTTTGTCAGAAAATCCTTTTTGCCTGTTGATACAATATATATTAAAAATTTTAAATTTGGAAAATTGTTTGGCTTGAATAAGAGTGAATTAAATATTCTTGGGACTATTTTATGTTTTACTCACTTATATGGAAATAAGATTTATTTTAATTTATGTGTGGTTCCCGATGAGTCTATGGAATTTCAGGCAGTGTTAGGGAGGGATTTTTTGAGTGCCTGTAAATTTAAATTAGTTTCTGAACTCGAGGGTAAAGGTGTAGGATATGAAACAAATGGAGAACATACTGAGCGCGAGAGATATTTAGATTTCAGCAAATCTATTATGGCAATAGAATATTTCGAGGGAAGTAAGGAAAACTTATGTGATGTTGGTAATAGTGTAACTCATGCTAATAAGAAAATATTTTATGAAATTTTTGAAAAATTTAATGTAAAACCGGAGCGACTGGTTGAACCAATGGTAAAGAGTGGGATTCGACTAATTTTGGATGACCCGAAACCTTTCAATTATCCTCCAAGGAGGTTGTCTTATTTTGAAAAATCTGAATTGCAGAAATTACGGGATGAATACATCAGCAAAGGGTACATACGGGCAAGCGAATCAGAATTTACGTCTCCTATAGTCCTGGTTAAAAAGAAAACTGGGGAGTTGAGAGTGTGTGTAGACTATCGAAGGTTGAATAAGGTAACAGCAAAGGATAATTATCCAATTCCGTTAATAGATGACCTTTTGGACAGGTTGGCAGGTAAGACAATTTTTACGAAACTTGATTTGAGAAATGGATTCTATCACGTATATGTGCATGACAAGTCGATTAAGTATACATACACATGAGTTCTTAAGAATGCCTTTCGGCCTGCGGAACGCTCCGTCAGTTTTCCAACGCTTTGTTAACAGAATTTTCGCGGACATGGTAAGGGACGGCAGGTTGACAATCTACCTTATCGAGATAATGATAGCGACCGATAATTTAGAAGATCATTTTGGAATACTAAAGAAGGTTTTTCGACGTTTGGTTGATAACAAACTTGAATTAAGATTGGATAAATGTGTATTCCTGCACTCAAGTGCTAAGTACTTAGGATACACAATAAACGGCGAAGGAATAAGGGCGGATGATAGAGGATTAAAGGCTATTGAGAATTTTCTTGTTCCCGACAAGCCACATTCGGTACAAAGTTTTTTGGGTCTTTGTTCTTATTTTCGCAGATTTATTAAGGATTTCTCTATATTAGCAAAACCTTTATATGAGTTGACTAAAAAGACCAAAAAGTTTGAATTTCATGCTGAACATCTGGATTGTTTTGAATTGCTAAAGCGAAAATTAATGGAGGCGCCAATACTGGCATTGTATGATCCTAGGGGCATGACTGAGCTTCATTGTGATGCAAGCTCTGTTGGGTTAGGTGCTATTCTCATGCAGAAAAAACAGGACAGTAGAATGCATCCAATATTTTATTTCTCCAAGCGAACGACTGAAGCTGAGTCAAAATACCATAGTTTAGAACTAGAAACTTTGGCCATCGTTAGTGCTCTAAAACCTTTTAGAGTGTATCTTCAGGGAAAACCATTTAAGATAGTGACGGATTGCAGCTCATTGACCTTAACTTTAAACAAAAAGGAACTGAATCCAAGAATAGCGAGCTGCAAAATTACGATTACACTTTGGAACATCGAGGTGGTACAAAAATGCAACACGAAGTTTTGTGCACGAGCACAAAAATGAGGAAAATTTAGTGATTTGTCAAGGGAAAGATAAGAGGTTGATGGAGTTGAAGAAGGTGTTAGAAAAAAGGAGGACAAATTTTATGAGATGAGGAATGGAATCATATACCTGAAAAACGATGACCTTGTACTATTTTGTGTACCCGGTGATATGGAGGAGCACATCATGTTTAAATACCACGATGAGATGGGACATGTTGGTGTAGACAAAATGGCTGACCTGATAGGAAAAATGTATTGGTTCTCTGGCATGCGGGAGAAAGCTAAGAATCACGTCAAGAATTGTTTGAGGTGCATAGCTTATTCGGCAAATAGCGGACGTGAGGAGGGATTTCTTCATAACATCCCTAAAGGAAATCTTCCATTTGACGTTGTACATATAGACCATTTTGGACCGATAGATTACAGTAGGTCGAGGAAATATTTGTTGGTTGTTATAGACGCCACTATAAAAAAAATTTTAAAGGTTATAGCCGACGAGGACAAAGAATAGTAAGGAGGCTATATCTGTCCTTAAAGATTACTTCAGATCATACAGTCGACCCAGATGTATGTGTCAGATAGGAGAAGTGCTTTTACGTCATGCGATTTCAGTGTATTTTTACAGGAGTGTAATATACAGCACATAAGAGTAGCGACCGCTTCACCACAAGCCAACGGTCAGGTAGAAAGAGTCAATAGAAGTTTGAAATCAATGATTGCGAAATTGACAGATCCAGAAAAGGGGCTTCATTGGGACAGTGTCGTTGAGACAGTTGAATTCTGCATTAATAGCACTAGGTCGATTGATGAATACCCAAGTGTAATGCTGTTTAGAGTGTTACAGAAAGGTATCGTTCTTGATACGCTGAAGGAAAACTTTATTGACCCTAAACAAGGGAAGGAAAAGAAAGTTAGCTTTGGGAAAATTAGAAAAGATGCTTCCGAAGCACAAAAACGACTACAAACTTATAACAAGAATTACGTCGACCGGAGAAGAAAATCGCCAACTAAATACGAAAAAGAAGATTATGTTATGGTGAGGAATTTTGATTCGCAACCTGGAATAGCAAGAAAGTTAGTGCCTAAATTTAAGGGTCCTTACCGGATCGCTAAAGTTTTACGCAACGATAGATATGTCTTGGAGGATGTTGAGGGGTTTCAGCAGTCGCGTACGCCCTACAATGGTGTTTGGGCCGTTGGCATGGTTCATGGTTCAATCGTTGCAAAGGTTAATTATAGAGCTTTATAATTTTTCAAGATCAGGAGATCTTATTTTGTCAGGATAGCCGAGTTGTAGCAGTATATTGTTAAATATATACATGACCCTCTGTTTGTAACACTTATGTTTGTTTCACTGTTTATATATACTTTGATATTTTTATTTATAGTATACTATGTTTTATATACATATTTTATGAAAATAAAATAAGAGAGCAATGAGTTAGTTGTAATCAGCCAGTCAAACGGAAAAGTTGTTTAATTTGGAAAACTATGGACTAAAGTTGTAAGATTTGCATACTTATTGTTAGTTCTTTTAGAAGATACAATAAATTGTTAAAGAAAAAAACATTAGTTTAAATACTGAATAAAGAAATTTTGGATTAATGTAAGCCTCAAAGAGGAAAAATCCCATCCCTACGTAAACCCTGAACTCCACTTTAACCGACGACAAAACTACATGACAAGTACGTGAAAAACATTTTAGCTTGAAGTCCCAAGGCTCAATTGTAAATCTCTCCATGGTTGAATTTATCAAACACTGAAACAAACAAATATCGAATTAAAGCGGGCAAAGTGCTTGGCGTTGAGTTGTGACGCACAATTCACATGGTGCGTTGTGGTTGGACCTTCCTTTATTACTATTAAATTTTTCTTGACAATTTTCTAAAATGGCTTTTATTATCTGTGCTATTTATTAAGTCTAATTATTAAATATTTTAAAGCTTTTAATGCAAAATATAATCACCACAACAGTCGTGATGGCAACTTTAAGTGGCATAGTTTTTAATTGCATGCGAGACATGTTGTGCTTTATATCTTTGTTCCCCAAGTTCGTGCAACTTCTCAAACTTCAGATAGGCTTGATAATCTTAAAAACAAAACTTAAGTAATTAAAAGCTTAAACATTTAAAGAAAAAAATATTAAAACTTATTTTTCAAGTACCATTAATAGGGAGCAAATGAACATTTAGAATATCATACTTTATGACTGCAAGTTGGCCAAAGTTTTGTTATGACATAAAATTTATTTGATTTAAGACTTAAAAACTGTTAAACTGTGATGTGCTTAATATTTGTAACTAAAAACATCATAAAGATAACATAATTTTTTGCTACATCCTTCAGACATCACCCAACAAAAAGAAATATTTTTGCTATTTTGTTGTTATATTTTATTTGAAATACTTTTATCACAAACCTTCCCTCCCACACCCACCCCTCAATTGCAAAATACCAGACATAATAAACTCAGCTCTAGAGAAAATAAAACAAGCAAATAAATCTAAATTGCTGAAAGCGAATTTGAAACAAAGTTCTTTTTTATTTTTTTGCGATTTGTTAATGACAAACAGGAAGACAATAAGACGGAAACATAATCTTATACGAATATGATTCTGAACATGCAGATAAACAAATAGTAAAATATTAAGAATCCATAAGAAGTACAAGTTTCTTCTCTTTTTCTTGTTATAAATGATGTTTACAAATAAAATAAAGCATAATGTAGATATTTCATAAAAATTGTTGTTACAATTTTAAAACAAATACATCAAAAGATTAGAAAATGGTTTGTGATGGAAAATATCAAGTCAAGCAAAAAAACAAAAATGGAAAGGAAAAAACTTTAATATGACTAAAGAAATAAATATAAACAGAAAATAAAACAATACATAAAACCATTTGCAATGAATGTACAGCACGAGCATAAAACTGGCGCGGGTTAATGAAGCAGCGGCCGTGAAGCTATTAACTGTCCCCCCTTTTCTATCAAATCTAATTCAATTTTCTTGTCGTTCTTCAATGATTTATATATTTTATTGCTGATCTGCGGAAGTAAAACGAGGAGCTGATTTTTTTCAATCACATTATTAATAGTTAAGTGAAATTTATTACAAATAAAATAAATGTTGCTTAAAAAATGATAAGAGATTTTCAAATCGATTAAACAACAGTCTTGTTATAACCATTATTTTTGATTTTATTCGGTTCGTTCTGTTTTTAATTCCGTCTTTTTTTGGCATCATTTAAATTTCATAATCCCTATAAGGAGATACGCTTTCTGTGGCGGAATATTTATGGTTTAGATGTAAAGAATATGTGGAAGAATGTTACCATTTGACACACAGCAATCAAGGCAAAGTTTGAAAGTTGCATTATTTCTCACAGAGAAGGAATAAATTGTCAACAAAACCTTGAAATTTGAAAACTTTAGATTCGTTGTGGCTTTTTTATACCCTGCACAAAAATGTAAAGGGTATATATAAGTTTGTGATTCCGTTTGTAATTTCTACAATTTTCATTTGCGAACCACTCGGAGTCTAGGTTCGATAGTGAACGGACTTGATCGAAGTGTGATAAAATTAAACCGGAATAAGTAAAAACGGGAATAATTGAAAAAGGGTGATTTTATATATAAAAAAACTTTGTGACATTTACAGTTATATACTTTAAAGCGAAAATAAAAAAAAAATTAAATAAAAACTGCATGAGTATATCTATCAGATGTAATTCTGAGAAAGAGCTCAGCTCCTCTAAAAAAAAGTCCTTGGATTTATGAGGAGGAATCTTTGAAAAAATCATGGGGCAATCAAGTGTCGCTAAGAAAAAAGAAACCGCACGTGCTCGTGCTCGTCACATACAGTTGTTACAACAGACGACAAACCATCTACCAGTTCAGTTATTACAGATAAGACGAAAACACAAGTATGCATGGATAGATATGTGGCCGTGGTTAAACCTGCCCCAAATCTGCTCAAATGTACTTTCAGTCCAAAATACCCAAAGATGATAAGACCACCACGACAATGGATAGTAATAGGTTTGCTATCCTTCAGACTGATGAACCAGCAATACCTAAAAAGACCATTAAGCCACCACCAATATATTTGCGAGAGCCTACCTCTAGTGAGTTGGTAAAAAAAACTTATTACGGCAATCGGCAAAGACACCTTCAACGTAACATCTGTTAAGCACGGCAGCATCAATGAAACGAAAGTCAAGGTCAACCACGAGAATGAATACCGAAAATTGTCTGACGTTCTGGAGAAGGAGAAACGATCGTTTTACTTATCAGCTTAAAAGTGCCAAAGTTATTCAGGTCGTTATAAAAGGAATTTACCCTTTTGAAAACACGAATGATGTCAAAGCCAGATAAGAAGACAAAAACTTTAAAATTAAAAATGTAGTAAATATTAGAAACCGTGATAAAATGCCAATAAAAACCAAATTCTTCGAAGGATTACTGCAGCTCCATGGCACGTAAAAAATTCACGAATTCATAAAGATCTGAGTGTTCCGCTGGTAAAAGAGGAATTTGCTAAGTACACGACAGGGTATATCAGTAAACTGAAACTTCATCCAAACCCTCTAGCGCGCAATAAACTTAATTTTGGTGGCCCCACTCGGCTAAGAAGAAGGGATACCCTTGCCACCATCAGACTGCTCAAAAGGTGATTTTGCTGAAATGCTGAAATAGCTCCCACATAATAAAACTCTTTGTCTAGCATTGGCCGGACTAAGGAAAAAGGCCATTTTTTAATTTTAAACTTAGTATTAAGATTTGAATACTTCTTGACTTATTGTTGGTTCATTTTGCAGATTCAATAAATAAGCAGATGTTGAAAAAATTGCCACCCTATACAGTATATAACTCGTTTTCTGAATCAGTATTGATCGAAAATTCGTTTAAGCGTTGTCCGTGTCTATTGAACGTTGAAATACCGTTTCTGAGGTAAACATTAGACTTTGAAACTTTTTTCTTTCACCATTCTATTTCTCCAATGATCAATGGTTATTAAAATTTAGTAAAATCAGTTCACATATAGCGGAAAAATATCCAAAATTCAAAAAAAAAAAAAAAAAAAAAAAACATAATTTTTTTGCAATTTTCTATGAAACTAAAAACAAATTTTGTTTTGCTACAAACTTCACACACTTATTAAGCATGAGAATTACAAGGCAAAACAAAAATTCCCAATATAGGTCCACATATGTATATCCGAGATGTAGCCAAAACCGACTTTTTAATGAAAATGTCGCGTAAGCGAACTTAAAAATTGTTTATTGCTTAAAATCAGTTCTGGTAATAAAAGAAGGTTGCTTATATACAGAAAATGAAAATTTTCGATATCGGTCCATATATACCCGAGATATAGCCTAAACCGATTTTTTCATGAAAATATCGCGTAAGCGAGCTAAAAATTTTGTTTGCTTTAAATCAGTTCTGGTAGTAACATGAGGTTACTAAAATAGAGATAATGAAAATTTTCGATATCGGTCCACATACACCCGAGATATAGCCAAAACCGATTTTTCATGAATATGTCACGTTAGCGAACTTAAACAACTTTTTTGTGCTCAAAAGCAGTTCAGGTAATGAAAAATGGTTACATAAATATGGAAAATGAAAATTTTCGATATCGGTCCATATATACCCGAGATATACTTTTTTGTAAGCGTTAACAACAGCTGTTCAAGTTTCGGTCGTATCAAAGCGGGAATTCCACAAGGTAGTGTTCTGGGGCCAGTATTGTATACCATTTTTACATCAGATATGCCAACTTGTGATAATATAACCACGGCTATGTATGCAGACGATAGTGCAATATTAGCTTCTGACAGCTCTCTAATTATACCTTCTGAGCTAATACAAAATAAATTAAAGCTTCTTCAAGATTGGCTTCAAAAATGGAATATTAATGTGAATAGTGCAAAATCTGTTCCTGTTACATTTACCCTAAGAAAGTCTGATTACTCGCCAGTGTATTTGAATGGCGCCATTATTCCAATCAGCAACACGATTAAATATTTGGGCATTAATCTTGATCGGAGACTTACCTGGAAACAGCATGTTAAAATGAAAAGAGAACGGCTCAATATAAAAACAAGAAAGATGTTTTGGCTTTTGGGTCCAAGATCAAGCTTAACCTTAGAAAATAAAGTTCTGTTATACAAAACAATACTTAAACCTATATGGACATATGGTATTTTACTTTGGGGAGCCACAAGTAATTCGAACATCGAGGTATTACAGAGATACCAATCAAAAACCCTCAGACTCCAAGGTTTGTCAGCAACAAAAATACTCACAAGGATCTACGAATTCCAATGGCAAAGATTAATAAATTCAGAGAAAGATACTTAAATAGACTACTCGTAAGTAATCATTCCAATGTATTAGCAATAAACCTATTAGATGATAGCGACGAAATACACAGACTTAAAAGGCTATATGTACTTGATCTACCCTACAGAAGATAAATACAAAAAATCTAATGTAATTGTATCAACTAAAAAATAATAAAAATTTTTGCCCCTGCTTTTTTTTCTTTAGTTAAGTTTAATTGAAACTCAATATATGTAAGTTTAATGTTATGAAATTTGCTTATTATTTTAACTGTAAAATAGATTGCAAATATATAAATTAAAAAAATAAACATAAAATTAAAAACTGTTCTGGTAATAAAAGGAGGTTATTAAAATACAGAAAGCTAGAAATTCGTATACCCGAGATATAGCCTAAGCCGATTTTTTAATGAAAATGTCCGGTAAGCGAACTTAAACATGTTTTTGCTTAAAAAATTTCTGATAATATAAGAAGGTTACCAAATAGATAAAATTAAAATTTTCGATATCGATCCATATATACCCGAGATATGGTCTAGATCGATTTTTCGATAAACAATGTTTTTATTTGCTTAAAATCAGTTAGAATTATTAAACGAGGTAAAATACAGAAAATGAAAATTTCAGATATCGGTCAATATATACCCGACATATAGCGTAAATCGAATTTTCAGTGAAACAATTTTGTTTGCTTAAAAGGGAGTTTTGGTAATAAAAGGAGGTAACTTAAATACAGAGAATGAAAATTTCCGATATCGGACCATATACACCCGAGATATAGCCTAAAACGGTTTTTCCATGAAAACAATTTTTTGTCTCAAAAGTAGTTTTTTTATTTTATTTTATATTTTTTTTATCTTAGACCAATACTCTGGGGATGACCCCTACATATATATTGTATTGTACTGGAACTAGGAAAATAGGTTATGAGGAGGAGGAAAGAGGGAGTAGTGTTTGTGGAGCAATAACAACACGAAAAACCAAAACAACCTCTATTAAAACATTTAAAATGTAAGAATTAGATTAGTTTTTGTTATAAAAGGAGGTTATTAAAATATAGAAAATATTTGCAAATAATTCGTTCGGCTCAAGGTCCTTTTTGTTGTTTTTTTGTTTAATGTTTAATGTATTTTTCAATTTTTCGTCTTCCTTTGGAAGATATTTGCAAATATTGAATTAATTAAAGGTCAATGCAAATAGGACCAAGAATTCAAATTTTTCAATATAGAAAATATTTCTAATATTTCTAATATATGATGGTATCATTCGCTTGGCTCAAGTTCAATCCAGGCTATAGCCAAGAAATATTTTTTTTTTAATTATAACAATAATTTCTGCAATCAGAATCAGATTTTCAGTGCGGCCGCTTAACTAACTCAGCTACGGAACTGAAAAATGCAAATTTCCGAAATCGCTCCGCGATATAGCCTAAGCCAATTTTTCCATGGAACAATTATTTTCGCCTTTAAAGCAATTGTGGCAATAAAAGGAGGTTAGTTAAACACAAAAATTTATCTATATTCGGCATAACATAGTAGTTGTGTGCCGGAATTGGTTATTGTAAAGCTGTTAATTTTAAATTTATACAAATGTAATTTTAAAAGGTTTAAACGTTTAAAGAGAAGTTTAATCATAATTTTTGCCGTTTCACAATATAAAGTTACGTTAGAGAGACTATTCAAATTCATTTCATATAAGTTTTCTGTACTTCAAGCTGTCTTCCAAATATTTATGTAGTGTTCTAAGATTGTAGCTACATCCATTTAGAATTGATGAAACCTCATTTACATCTAGCAAGGTCTTTTTAAAATACTTTGCTCTGAATTCCCTGTATATAGGGCATATTCCAATAAAATGTAGTGTGTTCTCTGCAGCATCTAGATTACATATTGTGCATAAAACAATTGTAGAATTTCTGAAAGCTCTTGCATTTATATCCAATGTTTAACATTAGAAATATTGTAAAATAATTATATATTAAATAAATAAAAAAAAAATAAACACAAAAATTAAAATTTTTAATATCGGTTCATATTTTCCCTAGATATAACCTCAACCGATTTTTCCATGAAAATTTCTATGAAAGATTACCTTTTTGGCAAGGCAAGGATTATAGGGCAAAAAAAGTAATCCCCAATATCGATCTACATATATCCGAGCATATTTAGTTTAACAGCCAATTCGCCGATGTCGAAAGAATAAGTTCATTCGTGTTCTAGACGAAAGAAAATTGATTTGAGATTTTTCTAACTTTATTCTATTCGAACGTTGTGTCAAAATTAAATTAAATACATAAGTTCATGTGAACGAACAATAGTGACATAGACAACTCCAAATTGATTCGAATGTGAGTGACTAGCCTTCTTTCGCATACATATTCATTCGATATCGTCAAACAGGCTGTAAATTTTTAATACATACTATATATTTACTTGACTATCGTGAAGGGTATTTTAGATTCGGACCAGGCGAATATACTTACTACACTCTTACTTGCTAAAGGTTAAAACGTTACAATATATTTATTGCACGTTTTTTCTTTTTTAAACCAATCAAGATTTCTACCAAACACCTGAATTCAATACCCCAATATTAGACACCCTTTATAATTTCATATTTTTTAGGTTTTAAGATTTGAGTAGCAACAAAAATGTTTGCTTTGTTGAAGTTTTACTTCCTTCTTTGCGTTTTTAAGGCTTCTTTTGTTTGTTTAACTTAACGTGTAAAGTACTTCCTGTGTTGAGCTCAACCATAAAAGTGTTGCTCGTACATTTGAAAACTTTAATCTTGTTCATGTCTCGTTTGTCCTTTGCAATTGTTTACAGGAAATTTGCTGGCGATGACAAACTTGCTTCAACTGCAGGCCAACACGTTGTTGATGTATTCCTTTTTTATACAGAATTTCAATTATTAACAAGCCGAGACAAAAAGTTTGATTTCAAAGGACGTTGCCGAAATAAAGGATTCTCTATGGAGTTTGCAGTTGCTCGGACAAGTAAGTAAAAGAAATTTAAATTCTTTGATTTTTTTTATGGCTACAAAATTTTCCTAATTTAAGAAAACTTTTTTTAGGATCAAATAAAAACTGTTTTTGTTTTTCTAAAATCTATTGTAGATTTTCCCTCAATTCTGTTCACTTAAGAAAGAAAGCAGAGTAGAAAAGCAAATAAAAACAGAAATGAAATATTTGGCGCCGCAAGGTCGATACATTTGGTTCAGCTAACAGCAGTTAATTGAGTGTCGGCTTCGAGAGCAACAAAAAAACAAAAGAACGCTATAAGACGGAAACAGAGTTAATTGGCCAAGAAAAAAACAACACAAAAAGTATAATTTATCTTTAAATCTATTTTAACGCAGTTTTCTCTTAATTTTTAGATAAAAAATGTTGCTTGTATTTAAAATTTGCGGCTCCATTGAAGTAATTATATAGTGAGCAGATAATGAAAATGTTATGGCCACGAGATGCTATGAAAGCTTAAACATGAATTAAGAGGACGAAAAGTGAAGCAAACAATTCTAAACAGTTTCTCTTTGATCTCATGTAATGGCCCTAACTACAATTTTTTTCCCCAAATTTGAGTTTTTAGTGATTCTAATCAATACCACACACATACACATCCTCGCAAAAATTTATTTGAACAGTTTCATAAATAGCAGATTTGCAAGCAATTGTAGAAGAAAAAATTTTCATGTTTCATAGTTTCTAATACTCGTATGTTTACTCGTTCTCCCATAAAGTCTCAATTTTGTTACGAGTAGTTAGGGCATTGCTTACCGGCTGTATGGGCCGCCAAGACATTTGATGTAATTCTATCAGGCACGGTCTCGGAGCTGATAGTTGCAGAACGTCAAGAGGACGTGCTTGAGATCTTTACAGATGGATCCAAGCTGCACTCGGGACATGGTGAAGGTATATTTATCCCCCTGCTTTATATGGTGTTTATGGGGCACGAATGAGTGATACATCTAGAAATTTTTTTATGAAAAATACTTAGGGCCGTTATTACAACTTAACGATAAAGCTCTTGATAGTTAACCTTAACATTAGTTAACGTGAACGATATAGTCGACATTAAGTTTTTCCATTTTTAAAACTGAAGTTACAATATTTTCAGCAGAAAATATGGCAGTTTCAAATGCTTAAAGTTAACTTTGAAATTTACCATGAGGATAAACCTGCTATTAGCTTGTCAGCCACGTTAATGTTAGCTTGTAATAATCAAAAAGCAATTATCTTTACGATAAAATCCTATCGTTAACTATTCGTCAATTGTAAAAATGGGTGTTTTTTATACATTTTTCTTTTTTACGTGTCACTCATTCGTATTCCATAAACACCACAGTGGACTGCAAAATGTAGAAAGCGTAACACAGGCGGAAATCTCGGCTATAATTAGGACAACAAACTGGTGTACGAGCACAGGGTACACAGAGAGATTATCCGAGGTGGCAATAGGACACTTAAAGCTCTAGCGGAGGTCTGTATGACGTCCAAGTCGGTCCGTGGTTGCCCGATATCTCTAATCGAGACAGAATGTGTCATTTCTTTACATCTGCATCCACCTTGACGGCCTTACCTGTTAAAAGTAAACCCGCCGGTGTGGTTTGCAAGGCTCACGATAAAACAACATGTCTTCAATGGATTATAGATCACTAATATTATGAGGAAATTGAGTTACTTCAGGCAAGTTCAAGATTAATTCAGGGCTATCGCAAGGCTCAGTTCCTTCTCCTACTCTATTTCTTATTTTCCCCAATGACCTTCTAAATCAAACCTCCAGCCCTATCCACTCTTTCGCGGATGACAGCAGCATTTGCTATTCGCACTCTTTCAGTTATAGCCGCAGCCTATCTGAGATCGCTTACTCACTGAAAAGTGATCTTTTATTAATCTCCGAATGGAGTCATAAAAACAGATTTGCCTTCAACGGTCGTAAGACCCAGTATTGTTTATTAACACACAAACACACGACCGCTGATACTGCTTTCTCTGTACTCATGGATGGTATAAAGATTGAGGAATCGGATGCTCTTGATATTCTTGGAATTTAAATACATTTGTGACGTTCGCTGGAATGAACACATTTTCATATCTCCAAAGAAGCATTTAAGTGCCTTCGTTTTGTGAAGCGGTGTAAAATGGGCTTCACTCCATCCGATCTCCTTACTATTTATACCACCTACATCCGCCCAAAAATGGAATACAGATCTCTTGTTTTGGCTGGCGCTTCCAGGTCTATTTTGGGGTTTCTCGACCGTGTACAGAAGAGAGAGAGGCAACTTATCGGTGACAGTAGGGCATCCGATACTATTGACTCACTGTAGTATCGACGCAGTGTAGGGTGCGTTACTCTATTCTATCGTTACTACAATGGATTTTGCTCTGACGAGATTAGGTATCTAGCTCCCGAAACCCGCTCATATCTACGTAACATGCCTACACCGTCCAGAGCTCATCCATTTGTGGTCGATTGCTCGGGGAATCGTACAACGCATTGCAGAGAGAAATCTTTTTTCAGCTGCACGCTTTGTCTGTGGAATAAGTTGCCTGCAGTCTTGATTCCCTTCTGTTATATCGTTGGAAAGTTCAAGTCAAATGTTCATAAACACTACTCCCTCTTTCCCCCTTCTTACAGATTATTTTCCTAGTTCTGGTACAATGCACTGCATATGTAGGGGTTATTCCCTGAGCACTGGTCTAAGATAAAAGTAAAAAAACCTGCCTTGTCGTCCTTATCTGATGTTAGACCAAATTCACGGAGTGAACTATTCACGATTCACCAGCGTCCTAGTAAGGCCTGCAAGGCCGACACAGGTCGCAACTTTTGCCAAAGGTTTGTAGTCAAATCTATTGAATACTCGGGTTTTTAGTCACTTCTGTATTGAATTTTGCAAAAAGGCAATAGAAGACAAGGCTTAATGAATAAGTCCTTCAGCCCTTAACCAACTAAACTGTCTAACCATCACTAATGAGTTTTTACAATACAGGTATTTGTTGCAATATAATAGTACCTCGGGAGTTATTAGCCCCCATAAACCAGTTACATACCAGGAAAACTAATTCTTCTACTTTTGATTTAGTCACAACATTTTAACCAAGGTGGACACCTCAGGCAAAACCTCCCAGGAGCCTTGCCGATCTCCTTTCTGCCAATTAATCCTTTTTAAAGGTTTCAAAAGTCCAACACATCATAAGGCATGTAGCTAGAGTTTTATTTGCTACAACTAATGATGAACTCCTACTCCTCTGTGACCTAAAAAGAGAGCGCTCTGGTTTGGTATGCGCCAAGACAAAATCTACTATCCGTGGAGACCTTAAATGAATACGTTACGATACGTTGGAACCCAAATTTTTTCTGGATACGTGAGCACATTGAAGTGCGCAGAAATGTTGTAACAGATAAACTGGTAAAGGTCAGTTTTGGTTTGCAATAAAGGGATATCGACTGGATGGTTAGGGTTGTCACCAGGAGTCGAAAAATAGCACAGGCCAGATGGTATAGTGAAGTTACCTGCTTGATCAAGGCTTACATGGCTCAGGTGTGATAATAGGAATACTTTTGTTCTACTCTGACGATTGTAATAGGACATTGTCACATAGGCTGCTAGGATATTATATCTACAATTACTTGACTTCTGTTGAAGTTGTAGGGATGAGCAGTCGGTAAAGAGTGTTGAGAGCTTCCTCTACCGGTGTCCAGGCCTTTTTTGTATAAGAGCTTTGTATATAGGGCTTTCCTTCGATCCTTGGATTGGTTCTGAACTGTACCAATGATGTATAAATCTGCTGTGATAAATATTGCGCTCAGTACACTTAGATGGTCAAAACAGAACTCAGATGGGCTGGGTTTCCAATGACTGAAACTAGAGCCTTTTTACATGACACCAAAGTTCTCCCGCATATTTCTCTACAATTTCCTTGAAATAATTCTTTTTTTTTTTGGACTTTCCTTCATGACAATCATTAGCCAATTAAAGGGATTTCTTGGCTTTTTAGTTTTTTTTGTTGCTTACACGTGTAATTGATTCTGGGTTTTAAAATTTCTAAATATATCAGACATTTCAATCAATCGAAAAATTCTTTAAGTACTTAGCTTTAAGTACTTAAAGAAAGCTTAAAGAAGACTTGCGACGTTTTCTTTAGTTTAGGGAAAGTAAAACCAAAAAAAAAAAAAAATATGACGCTAGCGTAATATGAAACTGAATTTTTTGTGTTCTTAGAAAAGTTTTTAAACGAAATTCTTTTAAATACACATGGTGACCCAAAAGATAAGTTTAAGAATTCAATAACATTTTAATAATTTTTTATGATGAACGATCCAACCAAAACGTTGTTATTTGTATATAAAACAATCTATTTTCATCTATTTCCTTCAACAACAGCAATATGTGAAATCCAATTTTTTTTTCTTTTTTAGTATATTTGCAAAAATTATTGGATGTATACGTTTATTGCAAAATGATAGTACGGATGAACCACAACTCTTTTTATTTCAAATTTAATTGATATTCACATACGTGGGCTGATAAAAAACGTAACCGTTATTTAAAACTTTTTCAAAAAGTATATTTTTTTTTATTACTTTCTTGTCCCCTTCAAAGTAATCTCCCTTTCCAATCCTTGAAACACTTCTGATACGCGCTCTTTGGTATCGCCAACAGCTCCTGTTTCGATTTTTCTTTTATCTCCTCAATCGCAGCAAAACGCTTTTCTTTCACCGGTGTCACCAGTTTTGGGAAGAGGAAAAAGTCGTCGAGGGGGACAAGTCCGACGAATACGGTGATTGGGGCATGACAACGGTTTTGTTTTTGTCCAAAAACTCAAGCGCAAGCATTGATGTGTGAGTTTTTGATTGTTTTTTGTGCGTGTCTAACGAATTGCTTCGCACAAACGGCGCATAACTTCAACGTAGTATTCATTATTGACCGTTTCAAGGCTTTGGTTTCAAGGTCATAGCCATACAACCCATGAGTCGTCATTAGTTATAACCTTTTTGAGGACATCTGGATCATGTTTAACGATGCTCAACAGCTCCTGAGCGATGACCATGCGACGTTGTTTTGCTCAAAGTTTAGTAAATAATCGAAAAGCACACCAAAACACGACTAACCTTTTTATCTGTCAAAAGTAAACTGACAATCCGAAATGACTGATGTTGCCAACAGACGAGTGTACCAACATAACAGAAAAAAATGCGAAAATCGAACATACGTAATTCACGAAATTTGCAAATAAAGGTTATCTTTTGATCAGACCATGTAAGTGCGATTCTGTGGCACTGATGGAAACTAGTCTGTATATTTTTTCATGACCGCTCCACAAATATTAGTTGAAATATTTTGCATTTTCTCGCGTGTATTTTTTTTTTTTACTTTTTTCTCCTTTTTTTTTTTTTTTTTTTTTTTTTTGTTTTTTTTTGTTTTTTTAGATATCCCCGGAGAAAAAGTCCATTAGACACAAATCAGAATTATGGGGTGGCCAGTTAAAGACGAACTGCAGCCAACGAGCCATTTGACGTATGGCTTCTTGCCTCATTTGTTATAAGATGCGATTAATGGATGATCGTGGCATATTTAAAACCGAAGAGTGTTTACGAGTAGACAGGTTGGGTTGGTCTCGAACAGATGCTCGTACTCGCTGTACGTTTGCTAGTGCCCTTCATGTTTTGATACCCGAAGCGTCGTTTTCCTAATGTTGATTCTTTCATCTCAAACTTCTGGCTCCACTGCTTAATGGTTTCAATCATTAAGGAATGATTTTAACCGCGGATATTAAAATGATAACAAAAACATTGGGGCGATAGTTTTCGCGTACGCGAAATACGCGTTGTGATCCGCTAAAGGACGTCATGGCACTAAACACCTTAAGGCTACTCGTATCTCTAATTTCATAATTTGAGAACACGTTTGGTATTTTATGTTGTCGTTGGCGTATTCCACGATCGAGCTCCGCCTTCAGAATGCCGATAAAGTAGTATTAGCATGTAGAGTTTTGCCTAATTTTGTCAACATTACTGCTGCTTTGTACTACTCCCCGGCTTACATTCCCACAAATTACAATGATAGACACGATGAGCAAAACAATATTATTCTCGGCCAATGGAGGGAGGAAGGTGAAAATATATTAAGTGCTAAAAACCTTGTAGTAGTCGCAATAGTACACGTGAAACTATCGCCACACGGGAAGCATTAGCAGACTACTTTTGGAATAAGAACGATATTTGGACTTCCTAAATTTATTTGTAAATACATCGATTTTTTCCAATTTAAATTGTTCATTATATATTAAACAAAAGAACAATAATTAAAAATATAAAAGCGGATTTCTTCAGTCATTTTATTTGCACATTTGTACAAAGTTTAGCAATAACGTAACAAAACTCATTATATAAGTATATACATACATAGATATATACATACATGCATGCATAAAAACCTAGATACGAACTCGTATTTCAATATTAGATGTTGGTTGGAAACACAGCTCTTTCCAAAAAGAGGTCGTCTTTCTTCGCATTTAAAATGTGCAATAGTTCTACTTTTAATGCATTTTTTTCCTTTAGAGGAAATTTTTTCAACTTTTGTAAAAGCGATGCACACACATTTTCATCTTCATCCCGCTCGTAATTATTTCTAATAAACGTTTTTATAGATGCATTGTAACAATTAGTTCTTTTTCCACAGCATTGATCTCCGTCTTTTTTTGTTTTGCAGTACGAAAACTAAACGAAGGACTTGTTAACGGCAAGAAACCAACAAGTGATGAATCCAATTCATCAAGAGTTTCACTTTTCATGGTTTCGTCGTTATAGCTTCGTCATCATAGATTATAAATATGTTTTTTTTGTATTGGGCCGTACCCCTACGTATGTAGTGCATTGTACCAGAACTAGGAAAATAGGTTGTGAGGTGACTTGAACCTTCCAACGTTATAACAGACAGGAAACACGTCTGCAGGCAGCTTTTTCCACAGACGAAGCGTACTGTTGAAAAACTAATTCTCTCTGTAATGCGTAGTACGATTCCCCGGGCAATCGACCACAAACGGATGATCTCTGGACGACGAACGCGTGATACGTAAAAATGTGCGCGTTTCGGGAGCAAGCCCCCTAATCTCGTCAGAGCAAAATCCATCATAGTAACGTTAGAACAGAGTAACGCACCCCACACTGCGTCGATGCTCCAGTGAGCCAATAGAGTTGGATACCCTACTGTCACCGGTGAGCTTCTTCGCCCTCTCCTGCACACGGTGGCGTAACTCCAAAATAGATTTTGAGGCACCGGCCCAAACATGAGAGTTGTATTCCATTTTCGGTCGGATATAGGTGGTATAAATAGTAAGGAGGTCGGATGGAGTGAAGTACATCTTACACCGTTTCAAAAAACCGAGACACTTGAATGCTTCTTTAGAGACATGAAAAATGTGATCATTCCAACGAACATCACGCTGTATTTTCATTCCAAGAACATCGAGAGCATCCGATTCCTCAATATTTATACCATCCATGTGTACAGATGAAGCAGCACCTGCCATCGTATGTTTGTGTGTTAATAAACAACACTGGGTCTTACGAGCGTTAAAAGCGACTCTGTGTTTACGTCCCCATTCGGAGATTAATAGAAGATCACTATTCCGTGAGTCATTCATATTTTGCCTCTTGGCAACGATCTCGGATAGGCTGGGCCTATTACTGAAAGAGTATGAATGACAAATGCTGCTGTCATCTGCGAAAGAGTGTATAGGGTTGAAAGTTTAAAATAAGGGTCATTGATGAAAATAAGAAATAGGGTAGGAGAAAGAACGGAGCCTTGCGGTACCCCTGAATTAATCTGGAACTCGTTTGATGAGACTCCATCTATAACAACTCGTATAGTGCAGTCTCTGAGAAAACTCGATATAAACCGAGAAGTCATCACCGACACCAAAAGCAGTAAGTTTTGCCAGTAGTGCAGCATGCCACACTCTGTCAAATACTTTGCAGATATCCAGAGCTACCACTTCCTAAATTTATGTGTAAATAGATCGATTTTTTCCAATTTAAATTGTTCATTATATATTAAACAAAAAAACAATAATTACAAATATAAAAGCGGATTTCTATACTCGAATTTCAATATTAAATGTTGGTTGCAAGCAAAGCATTTTCCAAAAAGAGGTCGTCTTTCTTCGCATTGAAAATGTGCAATAGTTCCACTTTCAATGCATTTTTTTAAGGTGACCCTGTTTTTACGACCCCACTCAGAGATTAATAGAAAATCATTATTCAGTGAATCATTCATATTTAGCATCTTAGCAGCGACGTCTGATAGGCTGGGTCTATAACTAAAAGAGTACGAGTGACAAATGTTGCTGTCATCTGCGAAAGAGTGGATAGGGTTGGAAGTTTGATAAAGAAGGTCGTTAAGAGAAATAAGACAGGAGAAAGAACGGAGCATTGCGATACCCGTGAATTAATCTGGAACTGGTTTGATGAGACCCCATCTATAACAACTCGTATTGTGCGGTCTCTGAGAAAGCTCGATATAAACCGAGAAGTCATCACCGACACCATATGTATGTACTTATAACTGATGGCTTATGTTATTACAAAATGTATGCACACAATGTAACCCACATTAAGTGCTCCTTCTAAAATAAGTGCTGATCAAAAAATTTCCAGCCTTCTGCTGGCTCCACTGCTCCGTGATCTGATTTTGGTTTTTTATTCCGTTCACGGTTAAAAAAATCTCGTAGAGACTTCCATTTTTTTAGTAAATTTCCACTGCAAAAGACCAAGCTTGAATTTTAATTATATGTTATTTGTTTTAAAAATCTTACCGCTCATTCCCATCTCGTCTGCGATTTTTACTCATGCTGGAATTTTCTGCTCAACATTTCTGCACTCCGGATGCCTCAAATTATACAAAATATCATATTTTTTAATAAAACAATTAAAATTGCTGTTTGTTTATTTTCCATTTAGAAAATAAATAATTTTGACAAACAAGGCAGTGTCATGCTACAAAGTCCGGGACTTTGAAATTTTCGCTTCAACTACTCTCGCAGCGACTGCTACAACTACACATTCTGTGCACTTGCTTTAAAAAGCCGTTTTTAACTTGCGACAGCTTCCAGCGCTATTCGTTACGACACACTACAGCGAAAATTCTGTTCCTCACTTAAGACTACGAGTACCCAGCGGCCAAAGTTTCGCTTACAGAAGCGATGATCCGATGCACACTTGTCCCAGCGGCGAACATTGTCTACCACATTACTTCTCTTCGATGGTGTGTGCAACACTTTGTAATCAATGAATGATAACTTACAAAGTGTATGAAAGTAGTATATGGATTTCCCAAAAATGAATTACATTCATCTTTTGTATCACATTTATATTTATGTATTTTATTTTTTAGTTGTAAATCAAACGTTCGCCGTCTTTGTCAGACTACGTTGCAAAAATTTTAATTAACAAAGTTAGATAAAAGTGCGTAGAAAACAATTTAAAAAAGGTACAAGAAAGATAAAATATTTAGTGAAAAAATAAAAGAATGCAGTAGACAAAAAACGGAACAAATTTATTTAATGGAATATTCTCAAAAAACTGAATTGCGCAGTACGTACGAGCTGCCTACTGCCGGCTTACAATGTATGCGAGATTGTATCCGAGCTGCCTACTTCCGACTTACAAAGTATGCGAGATTGTATTCGAGCTGCCTACTGATAGCTTACAATGTATGTTAGGAAGTAATGAGCTTTTGTTGGATGAACACCACACTTGCTCGCTTACTTTGTGGGCAGGTGGTAGGCGTTCACTCTACAAATGCGGCAATGAATATGAAAAAGTATACTAGGTTCGTATATGAGATGGTGTGCATTACTGACTTACCCCAGCGGCCAAAGTTTCGCTTACAGAAGCGATGATCCGATGCACACTTGTAAGTCAGTAATGCACACCATCTCATATACGAACCTAGTATACTTTTTCATATACATTGCCGCATTTGTAGAGTGAACGCCTACCACCAGCACACAAAGTAAGCGAGCTAGTGTGGTGTTCATCCAACAAAAGCTCATTACTTCCTAACATACATTGTAAGCTATCAGTAGGCAGCTCGAATACAATCTCGCATACTTTGTAAGTCGGAAGTAGGCAGCTCGGATACAATCTCGCATACATTGTAAGCCGGCAGTAGGCAGCTCGTACGTACTGCGCAATTCAGTTTTTTGAGAATATTCCATTAAATAAATTTGTTCCGTTTTTTGTCTACTGCATTCTTTTATTTTTTCACTAAATATTTTATCTTTCTTGTACCTTTTTTAAATTGTTTTCTACGCACTTTTACCTAACTTTGTTAATTAAAATTTTTGCAACGTAGTCTGACAAAGACGGCGAACGTTTGATTTACAACTAAAAAATAAAATACATAAATATAAATGTGGTACAAAAGATGAATGTAATTCATTTTTGTGAAATCCATATACTACTTTCATACACTTTGTAAGTTATCATTCATTGATTACAAAGTGTTGCACACACCATCGAAGAGAAGTAATGTGGTAGACAATGTTCGCCGCTGGGTATTAGATAGTAAGAGTAGAGAACATAAAAATATATAAGTATAAGAGAAAAAACTATAAGATAAAAGCTTAAAAGCAAAAAAAGATAAGAAAGAAAGTTTAAAAGTAATAATACTAAACCATTAACAAAATTCAGTATAAAAGCGTAAATGCATAAAAACTATACAATATTTTAGCTTGTAGGAAAGAACGTATAAGAGAATACACAGTTATTTAAAGGAGCTCTTATACATTAAAAATTTTGCAGGGACCGATTTTTTAGAAGTAAGATTTCTCATAGCCAAACATTTGCCTTCTTTTATATATTTGGCACCAAAATCTTCTTTATAATTATTTACTATCTCCTAATTTGATTGTTTTAAGAAATCTATTACACAACTTTGCTTTTTGTACTTTTCAGTTTCAGTTTTCTCTTAATAAAAATGTAATTTTTTTCTTAGAGTATTTAAACACAACAATAGTGAAATTGATAGCTTTTTGCGACACAATGGATTTGAAAAAAACAGTTTTGGTTTAGTTATAAAGTTGACAAGCACGTTCCAACACAACAGCACTTTTTTGTGTTTTCTGAACAGCTTGGCAATGATAAATTGTAGATGAACTAAAATGTTTTAATAGACTAGAAAATAATTGCAATTGTTTAGTCACACGATATCAAGATTTATAAAATGCACAAACAAATGAAACTTAAGAGTTTCTTCAAAGCTAGTATCAGACTCTGAAAGGCCATTAACTACACTTCATTTATTTGAGATTTTAAAAGTCTGACGAAAGTGTTTTAAAATGTGTAAAGAAAATATTTTAAACACTTTTAAAAGGAAAACAAGCATGATATATTATTATTGGGCTTTTTTGTATTTAAAAGGAAAATTTTTCTTTTTAGGGCGAAAAAGTATCAAGTTTCGTTCAACAGAAAACTAAAAGCTATTTATTGGTTAGCTTAGGCAAAGCTGAATGAATAGACTGTAAGAAGAACTTTCTACTCATAGTTTTTGAAAACAAATTAATATTTATTTATTTACTAATTTATTTTGTATTTTCCGCATAACAAGATTAAGTCTTTATAGCTCGCGTACAGGATTTTGTATGTTCAATTATAATAACATCAAAAATATAACAAGATTAAGCAATTTTAAGCAGATAACAAAATAACATTTTTTTTTCATTCATTTATATATTGAATCTTCAAAATATGAACTAACAATAAGTATTCAAATCTTAATACTAAATATAAAAGTTATTTAAGTCCAGCCACTGCTAGACAAAAACTTTCATTTTGCGCGAATAATATCGGTAGAATCACCTATTTAACGTTCTGATGGTGGCCAGGGTATCCCTTCTTCTCAACCGAGAGTGACCGCCAAAATTAAGTATGTTGCGTGCAAGAGGATTTGGGAGAAGTTCCAGTTTACTGACATATGTACCTTGTCGCGTACTTAGAAAATTCCTCTTTTACCAGCGGAACACTCAGATCTTTATGAATTCGTGAATTTTTTACGTACCATGGAGCCGCTGTAATTGTTCGAAGAACTTGGTTTTGTCGCCTTTGAATTTTTTCAATATTTGACGCTGAGGCGGTGCCCCATAATTGAATTCCGTAGCACCATATAGGTTTTAGAATTGCATTGTATAGCAGAAGTTTGCAATCCAACTTCAAAGTCGAGTTTCTGCCCATAAGTCAATTTAGTTGCGCTGCTTTTGATTTCAACTGAGTGACTTTCGCATCAATGTGAGGCTTCCACGTTAGCCTACGGTCGAGGTAAATACCAAGGTATTTAACTTCATTATGCTGCGTAATAGGTGAATTGCTAATTTGGATAGCCGAACATGTTTGCTTACGCAGTGTGAATGTAACGTGAGTACACTTTTGTTCATTAACTTTAATTTTCCAACGTTTTAATCATATCTCTAATATTGATATATACTCCTGCAAATTTCGCGAAGCTCCTTGATGGTTTCCATGTACGCTGCAGAATGCTGTGTCATCCGCAAAAGTTGAAGTGTGGATTCCGGATCTCGTTGGCATGTCAGATGCGTAAATCAAATATAGAGTGGGCCCTAGAATGCTACCTTGGAGAACTCCTGCTCCAATTGACTGTGACAGACTTATAAAGTCACCTTCCTTGATAATAAATTTCCGGTCACATAGGTAGCTTTCCAGAAGCTTGTGAGTGTTTGCAGGCAAGTTCAACTTTATTTTGTGTATCAGTCTGTCGTGCCACACTTTATCAAAAGCTTGTGAAATGTCGATGAATAGAGCTGAACAATACTTTTTGTCTTCAAAAGTCTGTCTTATGACATTGACTAGTCTATGTGTTTGTTCTATGGTGCTATGTTTAGCCCGAAAGCCAAATTGATGATCAGGGATACATCCCACATCATTAAGTATTGGAGATAACTTCGCCATTAACAATTTTTCGAACAGTTTTGAAATTGCAGGTAGTAGACTTATTAGTCTATATGACTCTACTTTAGTGGGATATCCAAAGAATTAATATTAAATCAATTATTTAATCAGTATTTTTTGTTTCATTCATTCATTACACTGGCTTACAGTGAAAAAATACCAAGATCGCCACATGTCTGGATAAGTTAATTGCGACCTCTTGAATACGAAAAACGCTGTAATTTTTTTCTAAGTAGCGTTTTTAAGATAACAGTACTTTTGTGTTTTTCGGTGTATGGTCTCACTCAAACCCTTGTGGAGCTCAATCAAAAAATACGATCGAAATAAGTGACGTATCGTTGGAAAGGTAATTGAATGCATTTCGTCGATATGATACAAATTTCTATATGACAAGAAACGGCTGAGTTATGGCACCTCAGAGTTCAATATTTGCATATTTTTTACGATTGTTACAAATTTTTCATTTCATACTTTATAGTAAAGATATGTAAGGTTTTATTTTTTTTATCACATAGTTTATGTAATTACCAACATTTGAAAAAAAAGATGATAAAGTTTTTATTAAGGATTTACGACAAAATTTTCATTTTTATTGCTCACACACTATATTCGGTTTAAATTCAAAAAATTTTAAATAGCGACTTGAGCTTTTGCGGTTTTTTTGAAATGGATCTTCGCGAATGAGAAACCAACAATAGCCCGCCATCATTTGTTCATCCCAACAGCTTTTGTAACGTCTCTCGATTTCTTCAATTTCTTGGTGAAATCTTTCACCTTCTTCGTCACTTTCAGAGCCCAAATTCACAAGGAAAATATCCAAATGACTGAATAAGAAGTATAATTTAGGGGCAATATTTGAACCTAAACTTTAAAAATATATGTCAATGAGATGATGAGATGCCTTGAAGAAGCTACAACTTTTGCATATGCGGACGACATTGCCATAGTCATAGCCCACACAATTAAAACGGCAGCGAATGAAAATATGCAAAAGCAATTAGATTTTGCATCGCGATGGTGTCACGACAAAGGTCTTATTATAAACGCTAAAAAGACCAAAGTTATCCATATAAAGTCACCACATATAAGAGACGCTGTTATTGAACTTAGGATGCATAGCCAATATTGCCTTCATTATAAGAAAAATGTGCAAAACTATGTTGATAACTGCTCTATATTTCTAGATAAAATCTTAACATATCAATACCTTGGAATATGTATTGATTGCAACTTCAAATGGAAAACGCATATTAAAGAGCTGCAGAAAAAATTTAGAAAGTCATTGTTTATGCTATACCATTTAAGCAACTGTTCGACATACGAAGTATTGCGTCAGGCATATTTTGCTTTAGGGGAGTCCTATATAAGTCATGTTATTACTGCCTGGGGTAGCGTAGTACAGCAGTACCCTTCAAAAATCCCAAGACCGGCTATTAAAAATTTTGGACAAAAAGGAAAGCAATAAATTGCGAAGAAACGCAAATATGCAAAATGTAACAGAACGTGGAACGCATAACGTGAACGATTTCAATATGCAAAGCAATGCTACACTGAAAAAATTTTGTTCAGAAATTCTCTGAATTTTGACATTACTTTTATGAGTTTTTTCATTATTTTTTAACCATTGTAACTTTTCATAGAAATAATGAAACAAATTTCATTAGATTATTTTAATGAAAACGTTCATAAAAGCAATGAAACATTTTAATAAGAAACATGACTTATTTTCATTAAAAGTATGAAAGACAAATCATATGATTAGTGAAATAATTTCTCTAGATCAAAGAATCAATTTCATAAAGCACATGAAAACTGTATATTAAATTGATGGAAAAGTAACATTTATTTAATGAAATAACTTCTTTGTACTAATGCTATATATTCATTAAAAATATGAAACTCCTTCATAAGGGCAATGAAGTTATTTCATTTATCTAATTTTATTATTCATTGAGCACCTGAAAAATTTACATTACATCAATGAAATAGTTACATTTGTTTAATGAAATAATATCATAACACACATTAATAAAATATGTTCACAAATGTACGTAATAAGATCAATGGAATTATTTCATTTATTCGGTGATACTTTATTTCATTACACAAACAATACTATTCCTTGCTTTTATGAAATTGTACCCAATTATGATAAAAGGAAATGTTGAACAAGTATTCACCAAATAAAACAGATTTTATTAATTCAAATGACTTCAATACACTGGTATTTAAATTTTTTAAACTATTATTATGCTGATTTGTACGTACATACCCAGGTTCGGTAGCCAGAAATTTATTTGTCATTGATCTAATGAATTCTATTTCATTTGAGTTATGAAACTCATAAAACTTACATTTTAATAAAAAAAAACTTGACATTTTTAAACTGTAGCTTCAGATTATTAAATGCCCATTAATATATCTTACCAAAATTCAAAGAATTAAAAAAAAAAATTAAATTTTGTTTTAATAATAAATCCAATGATTTGTTTTAATGAAACTATGAAACTTAATGAAACCATTCTGATGGAACTATTTCATAATATATATGAAGTTTCATGCATATTGTGAAAAGTTTTAATTGGATTAATGAAAAATATTAAATGAAACAGTTTCATTAAATATATGACGCATAATTCTTTAAGTGTATAGAAAATAACACACACCAAGGTATAAATTTTACAAGACATGTAAATACTATCAATGAAAACGTATACGTACAAAACTCTTCAAACAACAATCTTTTGCAAAGCAATACAGAAAACAGAATGATAAATCCTAACAATACAATACACAACAATTATTTAGAAAATATATATTACGCAACACTAGCCAAAGAATTTTATAATGACAGCAGATATTTCCGGCTTATTGACCATACTCACAATATACGCGGAGACGAGCGCAAGGGAGATACAAGGTGGAACGATTTTCAAATGAGTATGGAAGGAGCTCTCTTCCGGTAACTTTGCCAACAATTTTTAATAAGATGCCAACTGAAATAGTTCATACAGCAGCCGACTACAAAAGAAACAATCTAATAAAAAAATATCTTATAAATTCTCAATAATGAATTATATTAATTAATATATTTATTTTATTATATTTATTTTATGAATTGAAAAGAAAACTGAAAACTCTCTTCCATTAAAAGACGTTTAATGCTTAATTATCTTAGTAAACGAGCACAGACATACATATTTTTACAATGTCTACATGTATTTATTTTAATGATTATGTCATCATGCAAACAAGCTTAGCAGCTTTGCGGGTTTCTAATCATGTATATAAGTACATTTATATTATATTAAAAGTCGTAAAAAAAATAAATAATAATTAAAAAAAAAAAAATCAAATGATAGCGACCTTACTGCTCATCTAGCTACACGAGATTAATGCTCAAGCATTTTACCAGTAATTTGATCAATACCTGGAGCTTTCCCAGGGTTTGTGATACAAATAATATTTTCGACATCTTGAAAACTAAGTCTCAAAGACACAGGTGGTCTAATGGCATATGACGGTAGTTCAGCTGAATCATTCGCTGTATCATTTGTGGTAAATACATGTTGCAAATTGTTAAGATAGTCCATCCCCTTTTAAGAATCGCTTCTTGTCTAGTCTCCACATGAAGTTCGCAAATGTGGTTTACTTATTACGGGTGTTTTCAGACCACAAGGCATGCCATCCAGGCTTTCCAAATATGTCTTGAGGGAAGCCACTCTCTGGATTTCAAGCAGATTTCTTAACTGAGATATGCATTCCCGTAGTCTAATTTTAGGCTGGGAAGACCTGCGAAGTTGTTAAGCTTTGTCCAGACAGTTCTGACAATATTGTCAGAAAAATTTGCAGAAAATTTCTAACAATCGTGTAAACTTACAATTTGTTCTGACAATGTTGTCAGAAAAAGCATTGTCAGTACATTGTCTGACAAAATTATTGCCAGATACCTGACAATCGTGTAAACACTTTTCCTTGCCGTTGTCAGATCATTGTCAGACGTTGTTAGCTTATTTCATATTGTCAGGTGCATAAACTTTTTAATATCTGACAATGGCATCATTGTCAGACAAAAAAACACATCAATTAAACAAAAGCTTTTAGCGCGAAATAAAAAATAAAATTTAATTTTCTGAAAATGTTATTTTAAAAATACAAGTATGGATTACTCGTATGATTGCGATTGTTAAATTGATGTTGATGATGATGAAAATGAAAAAGTGTTTGATAGTTTGTTCCAGTCTAAAAAAGTTTCATCGCCAAGATACTCTCCAGTTGCCAAAATCCTCCTGAAAATATTTTGATTACTTAATGCAAGAGGTTCAGTGTCGGTGAAGCTTGTGGGATGCGTTGCATATAAACTACACTAATATAGTGCATTGCAAAACGTCGCAGATGCTATTTCTGTGAGTTTCGACCATTGCAAGGTGAAGTAGGCCAACATCCGTACTTCGGTTCTGGTTCATTTGCATAAAGGCAATTGAGTAATTTTTCGTAATATCCTCATAATCACTATTTTTAAAAATATATGCTTTTAAAATAGTTGCAATATCTTGATCTACATACTAAATATTTTTTTTTCAATTATTCAATTTTCCAAACTCGCAAGAACAATTCAATTTTTATGTAAATATTTTGTTTTGACTCTAACAATTAAGCTGACAATTTTTGCTGCACAAAAAATCTGACAACCGTGTGAACTGACAATATTTTTCATACCAACATTGTCAGATAATTATCTTACAATGGAGTTGGCATTTTTTTGACAATTGTCTAGCAACGTATAAACTGACAATTTGTATTGTAAGAGCAATTGTGCGTTGTCAGGCAATTGCCAGTAAATTGCTAGATCAGACAATATTGTCAGATCTGACAACCGTCTGAACGAAGCTTTACTCTCTTCTGAGTCTGTTTTCTTCTGACAGAAGTGATTGAATTTCAGGCGAATATCTTCTATTGTTCACATTTCTGAATTTTATATGGCTAGTTGTAGAATGTTGTACGGCTAGTTTAAGGTTTTCAGAAAGATCGTTAGTTGACACATCAATGTCCTAAGGCGTTCTCAAGGCGATATTCTCTGTACAATGAGTACTCAAATATTTTTTATATTTTAACCAATTAACTCTAATGAAGGTCAACGCAAAGTCACTAAACGGGAAGCCAGCCTCCTGGGGGAACGAAACGGAGATTATAGTGGATGAGTAATCCGATGACAAATCTAATGAAGGCTCCAGTTACATCCACTCTAAAGGAAATTTTTTCGCAACTCCTAAGTCTATAACATCTAGGATCTTTCGGTGCTCTGACGGCAAACAAGTGGGATATCTGCTTGAAATCACATCTAAGCCTATTTTGGAAATTGTGTCGAAAAGTGTACGGCCTTTCGGAGAAATTCAACGTGATGTGCTTAGCATTATAGTCGCCAGCTGCTAAAAAACAAGGACTAAGTGTTTTAAAAAATTTGAATATTGATATTTACTGTGAGTAAACTGAGGAACTAAAATTTTTTTCATGAAAATCTTCAATGCATATATTAGTTGCTTGTATATACTTCTCACATGTCTCGTTTAGTAATTTGTGCTTTATTCTGGTTTTTATTAAACTTGCCGAGCTTCCACAAGATCTGCCACGGGAATTTTTGGTATCACATAATGTGTAATCAATAATTTAGAAATAACTTGTGAGTGACAAGTGAGTTTAAACAATCCGCATAATGTTAATTTGCTTTTCCAGAAAGAATTGCTCAACTTCATTTTTGTGTTGGCGAATCCCGTTTGCGTTCCAGAAACATATTTTAAAACAAATCATTGTTGTGAATATATCTAAAAAATTTATATATATATTTGTTTATATAAATTTTAAACGCCGATGCTGATTTTAAATAAAACAGATTATTCAGGAATTATCCAAATTTTTGATGACACAGAGGCATAATTGAGTTGTATGCTATTAACGTGCCGAATATCTTGAATATCTTGTTGCTGACTTATCAGTGTACACCTTTTTTTCATATAACCTCATAGAAAGAAGTCCAATGGGGTCACATCATAGGAGACGATCATTGAATTTGTCACGCAAAAGAGCCATTGATTCATTAGTTGTGTGGAAAGCACCGTCTTGTTAAAACCACTTATCATCTATATCTTCCAATTCGAGCATCTCATCATAGCGAACATCATTTGCAGTAAATAACTGACCGACCACATTTTGGAAAAAATACGGCTGCCGTTAAACCGCACCAAACAGTCACTTTTAATTGGTTTTTCAACAATCTCTTTTGGATTAACATTTGCCCAAATGCGACAGTTCTGCTTATTGACGGATCCACTGCAGTGAAAATGTGCCTCATCACTGAAGACGATATTCTATGAAAATTGATCAGCCACTCATTGTTGCCATTTATTGCCACCAGTCTGACTATTGACGACGCTTGGAATAGTCAAGAGGCTTTAGCTTTTGAGTCACTCGCACCTTGTAAGCATGTAAATGTAATGTTCATCAACGATGAGCGTGAGAGATGCAGTTGTTGGACAAGACGACGAGTTGAGGTGGACACGAGCTGTACCAGCACGCACTGGTATTTTTATATCTCCTATAGACCCAGTTTGCTCAAAGTTTAGCACGATTTGTCCGATTGCACGTCCATTTGAATGATTAAATTAACCGAAAAAATCACCAAGTGCAAGATATGCATTTTGATTTGAACGCCCATTTTCATAATAAGTTTTAATAACTTTAACGCGTTGCTCGATTATGTATCTTTCTGTGGTTAAAATTTAGATGGTTTGAAGCTAAAAAATGTCAACTAAAGTGCAGAGAAGACTTAGCGTTTAGGTGTAGCTTACCTTCAACATCGGCCCTTAAAATTTAGCCACACGATGTAAGACCTCCAGCTTCTTCTCAATTATGCTGTCACAAATAGAAAATAACTCACAGCCAGTTCGCTGATGTCGAAAGGATAAGTTCATTCGCATTCAGGGCGAAAGAAAATTGATTTGGGTTTTTTCTAACTTTATTCTATGCGAACGATGTGTCAAAATTCAATTAAAATACATAAGTTCATGCGAACGAACAATAGTGACGTAGACAACTCCAAATTGATTCGAATTTGAGTGACTAGCTTTCTTTCGTATACATTTTCATTCGATATCGTCGAACAGGCTGTCATTTTTACAAGTAGGATTCTGGCATTCAACGGTGTAAAATATTGTACCGACCATAAGGTTCTTACTTTGATGCAAATTTGTCCAACCAGTAAATGTATGTGGTTTTCCAAGTTAAGTTTCTATTGAACACCACTCCTAAGAATAAATTGTTCAAAGTTGCAGCATAAATTCAAAAATTCTACGACTAATAGAGAAAATACTTTGCGCCCACCAAGGCGCACAATAGAAAATCTATACATTCCACACTAAAATTTACCGCTTTAACAAAATATTGAAAATAAGTTATTACACATAAGTGTATTTCTTAAAAAAAAATGTAATAGAGTTACAGTTTATTTATTTGTTTTTATAAAGTCATTTGCTGTTATAAGCAATTATATATTTTTGTTTATGATTTTTTTCAATAAATTTTGCAGCACATAAAACATTTTGCACGCATTTGTTGCTTGTTACTCACATTCGGTTCTTAAATCACTTAAGTAAATGTGTTGCATGCTTTTAGGCACATGTGGAGCAAAAAGAAAAATTTATTTTATTACGAATATTTGTAATGTAAAAAGTTTTATCTTGAAAATTTGATATTCATTAATACAAAAAGATATGAAAACTTTTCATACGCTTCATAAAGACATTTGTGCAAAATTTGTATTTTGTTCACAACTTCTGCCATATTCTGGCGCTTTTCTCTTTTTCTTTCCGAATCACTTAGTTTTATTACTTTGTGATTGCAAATAACTTTTGCTTCTATAATACTTTTCTTATTACTCGCACAAGTATAGAGTTTCCGCGTGGCTTCATGCCATATTACGAGTAATAAAAATGAGCAGTTTAATAAATAATAAATAATTGAAAAATTCTAAACAGCTGCAAAAACTAAAACAAGGTTGCAGAAAAATTGGCTCAAGAAATATTTTGGCCAATAGAAATAAAAATAAACAAATTTGTTTTCCATGTAGTGTAGACTGAAAAAGAAAACAAATCATTTTGAAATGGTGTAGGGTGCATCTATAAGTTTATTAGCCTAGTGCTAAAATCTTCAGATATAGTTTAACAGTTTTGCTCAAATCCTCAAAACTTATTCTATGCAAAGAAAAAATAGTTTTTTTTTATAGAGGAGCTTTAAAACAAAGATGAAATTCGTAAATTGTTTTGAAATTTACTATTTATTTATTTTTCAAATAAACTTTTGACATTACAATCTACATATGACTTCTGGCATATGAAATTCATGGCTGGCGCGGACGCAGTCTATAACATGTAGGTCCAATTCACGATGTCGTTTTCCACCATCAATAACTAGCACTAAACATTTAGACCATTAGAGCTCTAAACAGATGTCTGAGTTCTGAAATAATATTCTCATAAAAATATATTTTTGTCCAGCACTGGCAGGACTTTAATCAAAATTTTTTTTTTTAGTATTAACACTTGAATACTTATTGTCATTACATTTCTTATGTAAATTCAATAAATAAAATAATAAAGTTAAAAAAAAGAAAATAATTATCACTCTATAGCAGTTCACGTTCTGCCTAGCATCGCTTTTAAAGTAGTCTGCACCAACGATTCCACTAGCACATAAAACTCACCAACCTCTCAGTTCTTCTGAATGTAACGATGCCTCAATATGCACCTGAGGATTATCACCACTTCAAATACTTCAGTTTTCCTTATTAACATTCACACGAAAGTCAGCTAAACAACGTATTGCACGATACGTACTACCATTAACCATTTTCAAGATAAATTTGCACAATTTGGAAGAGTTGTTCAGCCATCAGTGAGCTCATGTTGAAATGCCAAACCAAACTGAACATAAATTACTTAACAGCTGGCAAAATGGCCGCCAGTTAAAAATGTGTTGCCAACTTAAAATTTTATATCTCCATAAAAAATATCTTTATATATTGTATGCTGTCTATATAATGCCTTAACTTTCCCCTTCCCTTACCCACCGAGATCAGGTTTTGTCATGGTGTATACTAAACCAGAGCATTCTATTTTCTGGGGCTTTGAAGAGGAGGAGTTCCTCGCTTGTTATTGCAAATAAAGGTCCAGAAAGTCTCATAACTTATTTTTTGTTGGAATTGCGTAACTTTTACCAAAGGTTATTTGGTAGTATGGGATTCGGAAAAGCCCCATGGAGGTTGTGCTTACAGACAGTCTTGGCGCTGATGATTGTTGAGCCTACCTTGGCTGAAATGTTCTGGTTGTGGTTTAAACTTATAAATCGCAGGATAAGGGGTTTAGTTTCCCTATTAGCTATGGTGCAATGCCGGTTCTCTGAGACTTATAACCCTCTGAGGTGCTGTTCTCTTACAACAGATACCTGTAGTGTAAGGAACCAGAAGTAAAAGTTAGACGGGTGAGATGGTGAAGGGCTGATGCTCTTAATGGATTTCGGCCCACCAACATATTAAGCCTTGTCTTCCATTGACTATTTGGAAAATTGCATACAGGAGGGATTGAAGTCATCACAAACTTATGGCAAAAGTTGAAACCTGTCTAGGTGCAATGTGTACATACTATAACGCATAAATAAGTCGACTTATACCTACTTTTATATTATAATAAAATACCATATTATTCATTTTTGTTAAATGTAGTTTTATAACCACTCAATTGGAAACGTTCCTGAATTGTTTGTAGCTACAGGAATAATGTTTCCAATTTTTTTGTAGTTTGTATGATGAAAATAGGATATATAAACCCACATATTTTTTCAATAAACGTTTATTATTATTTTGCCGTATTTTTAATTCGAATCTCTGCCATTAACCTGCCCAATAAATAAACACCGGCATGTAAAACTGCCAGTGAATCATTTCATAGAGGCGTTAATTAGTGCCGGCCACACAAATTAGGTAGGCATTTTACAAAACTCTATCAACGCAACTACCTTATATGGCGATCCTGCTAAATACTGAACAAATCCCTATCGAGGAATACGTGTTGGCCAGACCACAGAGCCACCGGTATATAAACCCGTACTAGCAAACGAGGGTCCGAAAAAACTGGCATTAGAAGAATATCGCAGCAGATAATAGCGTAAGATGAAAGAAAACCGCAATTCCAAAGTTAAGCAGACAGCGCCACAGAAGAGGTGGTAAGTTGGTACAGCTGGGAAGAAAATTAGCTGCGTTGAAGGCACTTTCATATTTTCATATTTTATGCCAGCGTTTTTTTCAATTCTCGAAACAGTTCTAAAACGCGCTTTGTGTTATCGTAGCAAAACGCTTTCCTTTCATCGGTGTCTACAGTTTTGAGAAGAGGTATAAGTCAGCGAGTAGGCAAGTCCGGTGAATACGGTTGAGGCATGATAATGGTTTTGTTTTTGGTCAAAAACTCACGCACAAGCATCGATGTGTGAGCTGGTGATTTATCATGGTGCCAAATCATTGATTGTGTGTCTAACAAATTGCTTCGCGTAAACGGCGCTTAACTTCAAGGTAATATTCCCTATTGACCATACGACCTTCTGGCAAGAATTCGTGATGCACCACGCCATTACAGTCAAAGTAAACTGTGAGCCAAACCATCACATTTCACCGAACTAGACGTGCTTTTTGTGGTATTGGCTCTTCTGGACGCTTCCATTGGAATGACAGGGCTTTGGTTTCAATGTCATGGCTATACACCCATGATACGTCACCAGTTATGATCTTTTTGGTTTTAGTTTCAATGTCATAGCTATATATCCCATGATTTGTCATCAGCTTTTTGAGGAAATCTGGACCATTGCTGACGATGTTCAACAGCTTCTGAGTGATGTCCATGCGACGTTGGTTTTGTGCAAAATTTAGTAAAAAATCGAAGAGCACACCAAAACATGACTAACCGTTTTATATATCAAAAACAAAGTGACAATCCGAAATGGCTGAGATTGCCAACATATATAACAGACATGTTTACCAATATAACAGAAAAAAATGGGAAACTCGAACAGACATAACTCACGAAACTCCAAAATATTAATTTTGCGATAAGTCATGCAAGCCACTGGGCTTGCATGACTTTCACAGTGGTGAAAAGAAAATAATTCCCCACATAGAGTTGGTCCAGCATGAGGTAAAGCCTGTAAAACAGGTGCTGATGTAAATCAATTACTAAATTCTGTCTGTATGACGACTCTCCGGGGAAAACAGGTTTTGTATTGGTGGTCGCCTAATCAAGGTACTCAAGGATAGAAGACCCTTATTTTTTGTTCTATCTCCGAAGCTCTCACCAAGGATTAATTGCATTAACAAGGCTCAGCGAAGCTCCCGCTGAGATGCCTATATTTAGGCTGAAACGTCTGAAATCTAAAATTGCGGGAAGGGTAAATATTCTTCCCTGATAACTACATGCCAGTTTTCGGGGCTAATAACCTCTAATGTAAGGCATCAGTAGTGATTATTAGGCGAGCTATTTTGTTTAAAAGTGGATGATATTAAATAGGCTTTGTTCTACCAACTCACTGAGCTTTGCCTTCCGTTGGCTTTCTGAGGAAGAGCATACAGGAGGAAAGGCCTGTACTGTTCACTTTGTGGAGCTATTCCATCATCAGATAAGTGAAGGCAAGTGCTGGTGTAAATCAATCACACTTTCTGCCTACATGACGACATTTTATACTCGTGAAAATGTTTTACTAAAAAAAATTTCAAACACAAAAAACAGCATTCTTAAACAGCTTTCAATTAAGTTTTGTATGAAATATTTAAATTAAAACTTATGTTTAATTCAATTTGATTTTTATGAATATGTCCATTGCTAAAAAAAAACCTTTTTAAAAACAAGATTTTATTATTTGTTAATAAAATGCAAGGTAAGCGATACGAAATGTTTATATTTTACCATTTAACACTCGCCATGTACCCACTTTTGGCATTGTGTTATCCCTATCGCTCCTTTATTGCAATATAGTCATATCTCAAAAAATGACCTTTTCGAGCTAATGCAGAATTGTTAACAGTACAACTTTTATATTGTGGTAAAAATTTCTCCAAATTACTTTTAAACTGTTTTCTCTAGATATTTTCTAAATCTATATCTTCTAAGAGTTGTATTGGAACTAAAAATTTGAAATGCGTTTTTCTCGAAACAAGCTCTTTTTAGTAACGACTAAGTTACAATAAAGGAGCAATATAATCAATCATACCGGATATACGGCAAGCAATATATTGTCAAGACCAATCAAATGAGTCCAAACTCGGTGGGAGTGTAAGGTTTAACTTCGCTGGTCCTATAGTATTGTTCACAAATAATTAAACCTTTACATAATTTATATAAAAAAACACTTTTATCTGAAGACAACTTTCTTCAGAAATAAACTTTTTCCATTTCATTCGTTTGTTTTTTCTTTTTCGAGTTCCTATGGTTCCAGAACCATCATCAGATCAGCTCTATAGCATGTTAATATAGCATTGTCTTGGATGATAATACCAGCATGTGAAATTCCAGCTCAATCGGAAACCGGGAAGTAGATCAAAATTTGATTACAGACAACGGGAGAGGTGAAACTAAATAAAAGCTTGTAAAAGTTCTATTACTTTTTATTACTTAATTCATTTATTTTCTCAAAAATATATATAACGTTGTAGCACTGTATAAACCTACTTACGTCCTAAGTTTACTTTAATTTACTTCTATATTCTATATGTATTTCATTCCTGGCGGCTAAGTTAGTATTAAAGCACTGGCAAATATTATTGGGACCACCCTGTAGTTGTTGAAATACGACTGAACTTATTAAAAACACAAATTAAAAATTATTTACAGCCATTACCTTCTAAAGTTCAAACTTCACCGGGCCTAACTGGCGACTTCTATAAATCCTTTTTATTTACTGTAAATTTTACAAAAGGCAAAAGCTGTAAATTATCTAAATTTATCCTTCGCTTGTTTACTTGTTAAATGTTATATAAAATATGCTTTAATAATTCAACACCTGTTCAACAATACATTAAGCAACAAATATTTTAACCTTTACATAATTTATACGAAAATATAAAAAAAAACTGTTTCATCTGAAGACAACCTTCTTCAGAAATAAACTTTTCCCATTTCCTTCGTTTGTTCCCGCTTTTACGAATTTGGCAAGTGGCTTTAAGCTTCACTGCTTTTTGTAGAAAAAAAATTGTTTGTGCCTTATAAATTATCACACTTACAGTGACAGGAAGTAGATATCATAGACATTTGGAAACATTCACACGTTTCCTGTTTTTCTCTCCCTCACACACACACACACACACACACACACAGAAGTATATGAGTATATACTAGAAATTTAAGGTTTACTATTCAGCACACAGACATGTTTTTAAATAAAAATCAAAGAAGTAACTAAGATTTTTCGAATAAATAATCCGATAGATAAAAATCATATGGAATATTAGATCAAATACGTACGAGTATATCCCGGCAAAAATTTAAGCCAACAAACATTTCTAGAGCTAGACGCCATTTACTTAAAAAAAAAAAAAAAACTTTTTATTTTACAAGACAAATTCCCACGCTTTTATTTTGTGGGCTGCACAGTGGTGCCATTAGAGTTTTTTCGTTGCAAAAATCATAACTTTTATACCAAATCAGAAAATTAAAAAGGCATATTATAGTTATACACAGTTAGTTCACTCTATAAAGAAAGTGTTTGAAAAGAGTTCTGCGCCTGCAAGGTTTAAATTTGTGAAAAATCAATTTTATGAGAAGTAAAATAAGATTTTTTGATTTTTATGTTTCTATTAGAGAGTTATTTTTTTATTAAAAAAAAATATGTTTTAATGCATTTAACAATTAAATAATCGCCTCAGCCCCACTTGGACATTTATGATCGAAAACTCTTCCAGAAAAGATATTAATATATAACCGACTTCAAAGAAGGAGGAGGTTATCAACTCGTGTGACTTTTTTTGCCCCTTTTTGATACTATAATAATAATTCTTTTCTTAATAAATAAATCTATCAACAAAATAAAAAAGTGTGATCCGTTACCTACTTTTTGACATACTGTTCTAATTTCACGATAACGATGCTGTTCGTTCGTCCGCACAATTACATTTAAAACAAAACCAACATTCAAAATATTGTTATTGTTTTAAATGTAATTGTGTGAACGAACGAACAGCTTCGTTATCATGAAATTGGTACACTGTATCTGAAAGCGGCCCAAATTACCTAAAATTGGTCTGTTGTTTAGAAACTGAAAATTATTCAATTTTGAGGAGCGTTATCTTCTAAACCAAAAATCTGATTGTAATATGAGTTTCATATTATAATTTGTTGGGCGATTTCCTATAAAAAAAGTTTAATCAATATTTTTTAGGAGCACATGAAATTTTAGATTTTTGCATCTTCACTTGTACTACAGGCGCCACTGTGCGCCGATTCTCTTGAACACTGCGTTTACACACACAAGTAACTTACAGTTTACAAGTTCAGTACATATATTATTATCGAAAATGTTCGAAAAATTCTTGAATGTCTCGCAACTTACTTTTGTGTTTACACAGACAAGTGTAAGTTTGTTTTTAAAATGCCGTCACAGCGTAAAAGTCTATTAAAAATTGTTTATATTTTTAGTTAAAAATGTTAAATATACAAAAATTTAAACTAATTTGTTGTTCATATAATTTTGTTGTATTCTATGAAGAATATTTGATTTAAAATTATATTTAATAAAACAAAATATGAATCAAGTATTATCGTTTAGTCATTATTGTAAAAGTAAAGGAAAACATATTTGACGAGATAATTTTTTTCCAAAAAGCATGTTATATACAAAAATGTCTAGTACCGCCATTTAAATATGTTACTACACAGCTGTGTTCTTTCTTTATTTCTTATTTTACATAAGTATGCTAAAAATCACCTATGAACATTATTTTTATTTTAATAATTAATATTAATTTGATTTAAAATTCATTTTCGGCAACGCTGTTTTCTTAGTTGTCATTTTGCTTGCAGTAAGTATTGAAAATTCACTTACAACTGAATTTGGTTGCAAGTAGGAAAAATTTGTGTGTATTGGTAAAAAAGTTTGAATGTATTGAGTTTTCCAACTTGCACTTGCTGTGTAAATGCCGGGTAAAGCCAGTTCTAATGTATAAGGTGGGTTAATTTTAAGGGCCGATGTGGAATGTAAACGACAGCTGAACGTTAAAGTTTTTCTTGTATTTCATTTGACATTTCTCAATCCTAGAACAATTCAATTTGTAACATGGAAATGCACATAATCGGGCAATGCGTTAAAGCTATTCAGGCTTATTATGAAAATGGGTGTTCAATTCGAAATACATATCGTGCACTTTGTGATTTTTTCGGTAAATTTAATCGACCAAATGTGCATACAATCGGCAAAATCGTGTCAAAAGTTTGAGCAAACCGGGTCTGGAGGAGATGTAGAAACACCAATGCATCCTGGTACAGCTCGTGTGCTGAAAATGTTGCTGCATTTCGCGATAGTGTGGCTGAAGAGCTGTCCATCGCAAAACGTCGTCGTGCCCAACAATTGCATCTCTTATGCTCATCGTTGATGAACATTATGCATTAAGACTTGCATTTACGAGCACATGCTTACAAGGTGCAATCGGCTCAAGAACTAAAGCCTCTTGACTCTTCCAAGTCGTCAAAGGTCAGAATCGAGGCAAGAAATGGCAACAGTGTATGATAATCTTTCGGAAAAAATCATCCTCAGTGATGAGGCATATTTTGACCTCACTAAGTTCGTCAATAAGCAGAATTTCCACATTTGAGCGAATGATAATCCAAGAGTGTAGTCGTTAAGCAGCTCTGGTCTGGAGCTATCGCGTCATCTTAATTATTTCTTAAGGGAGGTCAGGCTCATTGTTTTTTGTTGTTTGGCCTTCGAGAGTTTTGCTTCTCGCTCTCACGGTTAACTATTTGCCTCAACTAACTGTATTAGTGTACAATTTTTTGAGGTATTTCTTTGTTACCCACGCGAAAACTTCTTATGTAAACGCATAAGTCGTTATAGGTAGTCACAGCGACGCAGCAAATTACTGTTAATATCATCGTAGGTAGAAGGTCTTCATTACTTTGCCCGTGCTGTGCATCCTATACTTTGCAAATTCATTTGCAACTGTATAGTTAATTAAATAAAATTAATAATCCAAGAGTGATTGTCGAGAAATCAATGCTCCCACAGAAAGTGACTGTTTGGTGCGGTTTAGGGGCCGGCGACTTCATCGTGCCCTATTTTTTTTTTTTTTTACCGATATAATCAGCCGGTTACTAAGGAGGGAGTTCCGGATATTTCAAAAGCGTTTGACAGAGTGTGGCATGCTGCACTACTGGCAAAACTTACTTGGTATTGACTTTTCTCGGTTTCCATCGAGCTTTCTCAGAGACCCCACTATACGAGTTGTTACAGATGCGGTCTCATCAAATGAGTTCAGGATCAATTCAAGGGTACCCCTGGGCTCCGTTCTTTCTCCTACCCTATTTCTCATTTTCCTTAGTGACCTTCTATATCAAACTTCCAACCCTATCCACTCTTTCGCGGATGTCAGTAGCATTTGCCATTCGTACTCTTTTAGTTATTGGCCCAGCCTATCAGAGATCGCTGCCAAGAGCCTAAATATGAATGATTCACTGAATAGCGACCTTCTATTAATATCCGAATGGGGTCGTAAATCAGAGTCGCCTTTAACGCTCGAAAGAACCAATGTTGCTTATTAACTCACAAGCAAACGACCGCTAATGCGACTTCATCTGTACTCATGGATGGTATAAATATTGAGGAATCGGATGCTCTTGGTGTTCTTGGAATGAAAATACAGTGCGATGTTCGCTGGACACTGAACACATTTTTCATGTCTCTAAAGTGGTGTAAGATGCACTTCTCTCCATCCGGTATCCTTACTATTAATAACACCTACATCCGACCGAAAACGGAATACAAGTCTCATGTTTGTGTCGGTGCCCCAAAGTCTACTTTGGGCTTACTCGAACTTGTAGAGGAGATAGCGAAGAAACCTATCGGTGACAGTAGGGTATCCAACTCTATTGACTCACTGGAGCAGCGACGCAGTGTAGAGTGACTTACTCTGTTCTATCGTTACTACAATGTATTTCCTCTGACGAGATTAGGGATCTTGTTCCCGAAACTTCCACATTTATACTTAACAAGAGTGCATCGTCCGCACCTCATCTATTTGTGGTCGATTACTTAGGGAATTGTACAACGCATTACAAAGAGAATTCTGTTTTCAGCCGTACGCCTCGCCTATGGAATTAGCTGTCTATAGAAGTGTTTCGTGTCTGTTATAACGTTGAAAAGTTCAAGTCAAATGTTCACAAACACTACTACCTCTTTCCCCCTCCTCACAACCTATTTTCCTAGTTCTGGTACAATGCACAAGATCCAAGATAAAAAAAAAAAAATGAAAAGTGTTCGCTATCGTGAGATGATAATGAATCTTTTATGGCCGGAATTGGAAGTATTGATGTGGACCATACGAGTATGTGGTTTCAATAGGACGGTACCACTTGTCACATAGTTAACGAAATAACGTTAGTATGTTGACTGCTAGAAAAAGCTCTATTAACTAATGCTGTTAATTCAAGGATATTAGTCAGAGCAGAAAGTCCTTTCCGAAAGCCATGCTGTAGTGGAGACAATAAATAAGGCAGAAACTTGATGAGTATAGGCAACTATTTAACTTGGGGCTTACACGACTAAGTTTGCCTTTCAAGTTTTAATACTCTCTCACTTTTTTACAAATACATTCATACTTTTAAAAGTTGATGCGAATTAGATACGAATTTGCTTTCAAATTTGCTTTCTAACTCTGTGTTCAAATTTATAGACAAGAAAACTACTATGCCTTTGGAAGATTGCCTTTTGAGCTTCGCCAATATGTTCGCAATAAGCCTCGGCAAGTTGGACTTAAAAATTGTGTAATGACTTCGTCATCTTGTACTATCTATAATGGATTATTGATACACTTAATATATTATTCTTTTTTTTACTGTTGAAAGGAAATTGTTATTTTTTGACTAAGCATAATCCCAAGATACACATTTGTGTATGTGCTGTTTCTAAGGACATACAAAACTTACGGACACAAAAAATACATTTCTTAAACTCTAATTACCACACGCTGAAAGTTTCATTAAAATCCATAAACTTTGAAATTTCTTGGGCCGGAAATGGGTATGTTACTGTTGTAACACTTCTCTAACAAAAACCACACTGCTCATTGTGTGCATAAGAAACTCCGCTCCAGAGCCGATTTTCATAAACTTTAATTCTTTTCTTCAAGCGTCTCCATGTTCCACAATTACAGGCAGCTTGACACTGTATGGCCTTTTGTGAACTATATAATATTTGTTTGCAAGCCAATTAATCTTTATGATAAAGCAAACTTACGTTAGTATTTTATTCTTGTGAATTGTTTTAACCTTAATAAGGCACTTAAAAAGTTGCGGAATTTAATTTAAAATTTACACAATTTCAGTGGAAAATGTTAAGGAGAAAAAGTAAATTATTTTAATGGTTTTACATGCAACGTCTTTTTTTAAAGAAAACTCATAAACATTTCCAGCAGCAAGTTGAGCTCCATGACTATTATCTTTATATTATCTTTATTTTATATAGTTTTAAGTTTTTTTTTTTTTATAAATCCTGTTTATTTTAATGCTTAAGCAGTTTAAAACATTTAATGCTTAGAGCAAATTTACTTACATTGTTCTACATGAAAGTAAAATCACTACTTACGAGTATAACAATGACGATGAAAAAGGCATCTTTTTTGTTGCTTCGACTGGCGCAGCAACTGCGTATAATTTTGTAATGTGAAATTGATAGCAATTATAAGTTTTTTTTCTGTTTAGTTCTGCTGCACACGCTGTTCGTTTGTTCTGTTTAAAACGAACTCAATGCCATAAAAACTTTAACGATTTTTTGTATTTCATAAAATGGGGAAAAACTATAAGAGAAGGGAAGCACGATGACTTTATAGAACTCAGTAAATCGTATGAGCTTGTAAATGCCAAAGAAACTTTATGTATGTTTGGTACTTGCAGCTGGAGAAAATATCATTTTCAATATTGATACCAGCTGCCGGAAATTATGACATGATATTCTGGCAAACAGAAAATTACTAAAAATCACTCATGAGGGAGCTAATTTTGAAGGATGTAATAAGCGTAATAAAGAAAATTTTTGTTTTAATCAATACGCCAGTAAAAAAAAAAAGCACAAACAAATATAAATTAGTGTTCCAAACGAGTTCTTTTCACTAACATGGTATTTCTACAAAATGTTGCAGTGTAATTTCGTACACGCAAAGAAAAGGCAGTTTAAAATATGGTTACAACAACATTAGTATATATGCTATAACATTATGTGTTATTCGTAAAAACTTTGTATTTTCAATTTTACAGTTTATTGTTCTAAAACTATGTTATTGTGTGCATTTCTTTAATGCTATTGCTACCGTCTTTAGATTTCGAGATATGGTTACAGTAGCAGTTATGAAAATTTTGTTTAAAACAACAAAAGCTTTTATCACATCCACTATCAAAACAAATGTTTTTTTAACGTTTATTTAACGAGTAATTTATAATAATTAAGGCTATAAATCAACAAATAGTAAATAAACATCAATAATATAATATAGTGTACGCTGTCCCGAGCACTCTAGCACATTAAAACTTTAGAAATTTAACTTCTTTTATAATATAATTTTCATGTACATTCTTTGATACATATTTACCATGATATAAAAAATACAAGGTAGTTTTATTCTCTCAATTTTCCTTAACAATCACCATCTGACAAGTATAAGGATTGTGACATTTTCCATAAAATTGTGCTACCGTATTAGTTTATATACTCCCTTGCAAGGCGAATTCATAACAGGTGAAATTGACAGCGCAGCTGATAACTTTTTTTTAATTTTAATCTTTTTCAGATGTCAATGGAATAATTAAAACAAATTTGAAAAAAACAAATTTTTTAAAACAATTTTTTAAATCATCATTGTATCTTGAGCGCCAGGTATCATCCAGAATTCTCCCCAATCTGGCTGGCCATTTTCACCTTTTCAAGCTCTATCATCTGAGACTTTAAGTTTCACAAAATAATTAAACCTTTCACGAAATAATTAAGTTTTTCTTTTGTTGTAAATTTTTTTGAAAGAAATTTGAAAAAAACAAAATTTGTTTGAAACAAATTTTTAGTTTTGTATTGCAACTATCATTCAGAATCGTCCGCAATCTGGCTGGCCTTTTTCACCTTTTCCAGCTTTATGATCCGAGACTTTAATTTTCACGAAATAGTTAAAAGTTTCACGAAATAATTTTATTTTATCTTTTCTTGTAAATTTTTTTTATTATATTTTTTTTTGAATTCCTTTTTGTGTTTATATTTTTCCCTTGACGTTTGAAAAAGATTTATTTTTGTAGTGTTGTATTTATTGCTCTTGCATATACCTGTTATGAATTCGCCTTGCTCCCTTGTTTTCAGTTTTGTTTGAAGTTGTGTCTAAAAATAATAATAAAGTTGTGGCTTCTAACAAAAATAAATAAAAATTTTAAAATAAAATACGTACATAAATCTAAAATATATAAAAATGGCCTGAAAAACATCCCCAGACTAAAATGCTACCGACACCATGTTTCAATGTGCCTTTAGTATAACGTAAATTAAGACGTTGCCTGTTCGGTAATCTAACCAGCCTTAAGGCCTCATTAGTTTTTACTTTCTGTTGCCGTTCTGTGACTTTCATTTCCGTAGCAAATATTTTACAATTACTTTTTCCGTGAAAATATTCAGCTGTTTTTACAGTAGAGCATAAATAAAAGAAAAATATTGAAATGAAGAATAAAACATGTACATAAATATTATCTTGTGTGAAAAAACAAAAAAGGAAACAAATCAATAATTTAGAAATGGTGATCAAACAGTCCACTTGTTTCGCACAATCTACAGAGTTTATGACACTTCTTATACAAAACATAATTTTTCTTTGCTAAAATAATATTCTTTTGATCATCCATAGTTGCTTAATTATTAAAAATGTATTTACTTTTAAAAATCTTTAGTTGAAACAAATTTTTTTAGCTTTCGACAAAAAAAATTATATACATTTGAATAAAAAATTAATGTTTCCATACCTGAAAAAAGTAACACATACACATATCTGGCCGTCACTTAACGTTGATTTCTATTTTCAACAGATTAGTCCGTAACAGAACAGAACGTAAAAGTAAAAACAAACCAAGTACATATAGTGTACATTGAACAGAAACAAAACAGCTGATTCAGAACGGAAAAGAACGTACAAACTAATTATGCCTTTAATCTATCAGAACCTTTTAAATTAAATTTGGACTCATCGGAGAATAGTATGGAATTCCTTTGGGTGATGGTCAAATTAATGTGCTCCCTTGCATATTCCAACCTGGCCAGTCTATTTTTCCGTCTTTAAAGATCTTTTTTACACTTTTGTATGGTATGCTTTTAGTCCGCCTTCTGCAGCCTGCCTTTGAATCCTTCTGGGGGTAACATTTAATGACAATTGTGTGGCGATAGTTCTTGACGATACGAATTGGTCTTTTTTTTAGCAAAAATATTATTGCCTCGTTTACTGGTTTTTCGGGAACGTCCACCTTTATGTTCTGTAACCAAAGTACCCGATCAACGAAAACGGCTTATAATTTTTTTGCAATTGTGGTCACTGATTGGCCGTTATTAAAATGAGCTATTATTTTTTCTTTTAAATACACTGAATAGAGAAGTTACAAGTCACGTCTAGAACAAGTTTGAAGGCACGGAAAGGACGGAAAACTATATGCAAATTTTCGCTATACATGCTTACTTTGATACTTTAACAAATAATGACATCTTTTGGAAGTTACTTTTTCTTATTGTAAGTAATGAAGAATATTCAAGGTTACGTGCATTAGTTTTGTCGCTGCATCCTGGGTCATTCTAGTAGAAATAATTATTTATCTATTTTTAAACCACAAGTATCAAACTTATCTCTTTGTTTTTAATATCTATAGAGTATTTTGTTTTAAATGTAATATTTTCTTTAAAATATTACATTTAAAAAAAAGCAGAAGTCCGTGCTTTTAGTTTTTGCGCCCAAATTGGACCCAAGTGGGCTGGTTTTACAATAGCTGGGAGCCTGTTAAACCTAATCTAACATGGGTTTCAAAACGACCACAGATATCTACTTATATCAGCTTATTATTTCTAGCTTTTTCTAATATGAACAATGCACTACACATTTCAGAAAAAATCCATTCTAGGAGTAAATTCCCTTATTCAACTGTGTGGCAACGCCTTTTTATATTTCTCTCTGAAAATAAACTTCAAAAATCCTTATTACAAATAATAAAAAGAGAACGAAACTACCTTGTATTTTTTATATCATGCATATTTACATTAATATTTTGAAGTTTGTGTAGGAAAAAACAATTGAAAAATCACTTTAATATTATAATAATTAAGACATGTAGTTAAGAGGTAAAGAACGAAGAAAAAAATTAGCTACCAGATCGGCTCAGCCACCAATATTATATTATTGGTATTAAAATTCGGCAAGACGCTCTTATCCCTTAAGTTGAGGCTTGAATCGTATCTTGTGTTACGTCAAGTAGTTTGTTTACTAGTTACGGCTTTAATGTTAGCTCGCCTATAAATGTGGTACAACACTGGAATGCTGACATAATTTTGAATATATCGTTGGCTATCTAGGTATAAAAATGCTTCCGGTGGCACATACCCATTTTTTCGAACTTCCTCGATATATTGTTCATTAACATAGTAGGGTGCCATAATAAGGTTATTAACCCTGCATTTGAATATTTTTAAAATGTGTTTTCTTATTATGTTAATTATAAAATTATCGATTCGGTTTATTTTTGTCTCTTCATATAGCCTCTTATTAAAAATTTATTTCTTAAAGTCACTATCTGGTGATCTATAAAGGGAAGACATTTCCGTTCGAATACTCTCATTTTTTCCATATACGATGGTGAAATATTGAATCAAATTTAACAACCATAAGTCAATATTGGTCTGATTAAAGATTGGTATTATATACTTTTAACTGGCGCACTTATATACTTGGAGTAAAATTGTTTTTTGTGCATAAAAAATGCTTTTCTAGCTTTTATAATTTGTAGATCTATGTATATGCTTATGGTAATATAAAAATTTATCAAAGTGAATACCCAAATATTTTACAATTTGCTTGTTAGCTATAATAATATTAGAGCTTGACTTGACCCCAAACTCTTTCCAGTATTTTCTTATATTATGGTTTGTTTTTATAATATTTATGAAACGCTAACTCGCATACAACATAACTAAGCTTACACAACAAACTTACTATTAGCATCAGTAATGATATTTTCGTTCTCGTCGCATATAATATATAACATTCTTTAAGTTTTATTTTTTCTTTGAAATAAAAAGCATGTGTTGTATGTCATTTCATTAAAAGAAAAATACCTCTATAAATGTACATATGTTGACGTTAACAAAAAAGACAAAAATTTGTAAAAAAAACCCCCCGTTTTGGGTAATAGAGTAAATCAAAAGCTTAGTTTATTAAGATGTACAACATATCGCTCCTTTATTGCAACATAATCATGTCTCAAAAAATGAGCTTTTCGAGTTAATAATGCAGAATTATTAATGTTAGCAATGAATTATTAAGTACTACCATGTATATTGTGCCAGAAATTTGTTCAAATTGCTTTTAAACTGCTTCCTTTAGGAGATATTTTCTAAAAAATTTTAAATGCGTTTTTCTCGAAACGAGCTTTTTTGAGACATGACTATGTTGCAATAAAGGATCGATATGTATGCGTCTAGTAACCATCAATACTATGACGTAGCCAACCATACTTCTGGCTAACCATTATAAGGCGACAATTAAAACAACTTTACTTCTTTCGGTATCAAACTAAACTAAAAACTCTTTATTTCATCAACGTACAAGCAAAGTGAGAGATATACAGAAGAATGTCTTATAAAGTGAATGTGCACAAAAGAGTAAAACATAGTTATCGTTTATAAAGTAAATCGAAACATAAGTAAAGTTAATGTATTTGTATAGGTACAATATATATGTGGATAAAGTATATAATATAATTCACAGTAATGTTCATGTGCACATATAAACAGAACGAATGCGCGTTGGATACAGAAAGTGACCACCCAAATAGATACACATGCTACACCATATTATGGTTGTATTTAATCATACTATTGTTTTGATTAACCATACTATGTTACATACAACCATATTAATATAGTTATGTACTACTCTTATTATCCCAATTTCAACGAAGTGCTTAATAACTATTTTTGACTTATTACAACTAATAGATAATTCAACATTAAAGAGCACATTTGTGCTTCATCCCATCAAGAAACAAACTGGATAATTATTCCGAATTATTTCTAATTGTTTTATATCGTGATAATATAAGTTTATATTTTAGCTTTAATTTATTATCATATGTATATTACATAATGACAAAAACCTGGTTCTATTTAAATAAAGTTATTTGCAACATTAATAAAATTCTTTAATGAAAATAATGTGATTATATATGACCAAAATTTCGTTTTTTAATATAATAATATGGTTGAGTATGACACTAATATGATAATAGCTGCTTGCTATTATAATATAATTGAACCAAAATAAAGCATAGTTATTTATAATATTTTTTTAGAATACTATGGAGAATCATATCAGTAGCATTTTAAATTCATATTATAGTGTTATGAGATACAACCATATAATTCAACAATACCATGTTTTCCCTAGAATATTGTCATATCAACCATATATTTTTTTCTACGTGTAGTTTCTCTCTCCCAGCAAAATAAAAAGAAAATTATTGGCCCACAAAATGCTTACAGCAGTCAAACCATGTCAAACACTCACCCCTACATTGCGCCACATACTGAGGTTTTTTCTGCTACAGCACTAGCCAAGCCATAATTTACGGCTCATCACTTTTATTTCATTCCTTTTAACTCGTTATTAATTTCATTTTGTTTTTATTTTCCTTTTTTTTCTGAATATCCTTTTGCAAGTGCTTGCAACGTTTTGATTTCTTCCACTCGAATGGGTGATTGCCAACAGAAGAGTGATAAAAAGAAAATTACTTAAATTATTTATTCATATTTCTTTTTGCTCTTCTTTTATTATGTTTTGTCGATGATTGTGCCTAGCAGGCTGAAATAAATGCCAAATTGAAATAAATGCGGCAATAAGCAACTTTGTGTGGTACAAGTTACAAAAAGGAAATCAAAAGGATAACAAGAAATGAAGAAAATACAACTGCCTTTACATAACTAAGCTGTAGGCTGATCCCTGATATGATTTAAATTGCCTTAACTTTCTTAGATTACAGACGCAAAAATGAGGATTAATTCAGCAAATGTCTTTCAGGCAGTCATTTAACTTATTTAACCCTAGAAAGTATTGATTTACATAATAACTTTGATGTGGCTAAACTAGTTGTTAATATATCCATGATTAAAAATGCTCAAACACAATAAGCTCAATGATTTCTGCTTTTTGATTTTTTAGTTTAACAGGTTTAAAATATTTAACAAAAATTGTTGTCATTAAAGTTAAGGCTCTCAGTATTCGACTCTCTCTGCTATAAGAATACAGTATCGTTTCCAAAACGAGTTGTCGAACTCGATCATCATCCTTCTGCAACGGCTGTGTCTGGTCTGGACCTGCTGCCTCGTTAAAGTGTTCTTCGTGGTTATGGGTTGTCTGCGAAGATCGAGCAGTTGGAACGAAGTTATTTTCTCGATTGTGATATTCGACTTGCCTGAATTATTAACGCTTAAAAGATCTCGCGACCGATACTGCTTAAAGCCCGCGGGAGGTTCCGCTTATAGAGCATCCCGTTGCTGGTCACGGTTGAGATTCCTACACTACGGCTAAAACATTCTGACTGTATTTTAAACCTCAAATCGCAAGGAGGGGAATTAGGATTAGTTTTCCTGATAACTTTCCCCTGGGTTTTATCTTGGTGCGCACCTAGCCAGGCCACTCTACTTGCCGGAGCATAGAGGAGTAGGAGTATTTCGTTTGTTGTGGCAAACAAAAATCTAGGAAACCGCATGACTTGAATGTTGTGTTGGATTTCCGAAACTCATGCTAAGGGTTAGCTGGCATAACGAGGCTTTGCTTGGAGATCATTCCAGCGCTGACCAAGACTAAGGTGCCAAGATCTCGGCTAAAACGTTTTAAAGAGGAATTAATCTTTGCTGATAACTAGTCTCTGGGATCCGGTTCTACTTTAATCTATGCCTAACCAGGGCGCTCTGCTTTCTGGGCCGTAGAGGGCTAGGAGCTTCTCGTTTGCTGTAGGAAATAACTTACTTCTTAACCCCTTGATAAGGGTTAATTGGCAGAACGAGGATCGGCAAGGCTTGACCATCCCAGCGCTGATTAGGATTGAGCTGCTAACATCTCGGCTAAAGCGTTCTGGCTGCAATATGGTTTTCGGGGGCTTATTACCCCCGAAGTTTTGTTGTCTTGCAACAGATACCTGTAGTGTAAGGACCCATTAGTGACGGTTAGGAAGTTAAATTGATTTAAGAGTTGATGCTTTGCATGGACTTTGACCTACCAGCTCATAAAGCCTAGGCTTTCATTGTCTGCGTGGAAAATAGTATACAGAAAGGATCACAAGGACCGAATTCTACAGAATGATTACAAAACATATGACAGAAGTTGCGGCCTTTGTATTGCCTTGCAATTCACCCTGCTGAGTTAGTCCACCACCAGATAAATACATTATGACAGGCGCTTATGTGAAGTACCAATACAACCTGCCTCTAAACTGTACAAAAGACATTAAATTCAACCCTAACAAAAAATTATAAACAGCTTGTATTTTGTTTCCTAGCTGTCTATTTGTCGACATTTCATAGGAGCTGCCCTAATCATCAGTAGACTTGGAAACTTTTGAAAGATATTATCAAACATATAAAACTGAGTATTTTACAATATCTTTCAAAAGTTTCCAAGTTGAATGTGTGACAATATCTTTCTACTGATTATTATTGCAGCTCCTATGAGATGTCGACTTATAGACAACTATTTATTATTTTCTTATTTGTACCAATTTATATGCTAGAGTAGTGAATAATAAACTCAGTGGATTGAATTCGACTCTTACGCTAGATAATTTTTGCGGGGCCAGAAGTTTCAGTAGTGGGAGACATTACATTAATCAATCGGATATTTGCTAAACATATCGCAACACAACCCAGCTAAGCAGCTATGAAAGAAAAATAGTATATATTGTAAGGCTCACAATAAATATTAAAGCCCTATTCCTAAGCCTGACCAGACGGAGTAATACGATCCCCAATAAGTTGTGCAAACTATTGAATATCAATCATACTTAAACATAACAATTTCAAACTTAGTTGCAAAGTGATTGAATGTCCCAGTCTACGGAAATTGATTATTGGGCATATCGTTCCTCTATTGCAACACAGTCATATCTCTAAATATGAGCTTTTCGAGTTAGCTATGCAGAATTGTTAACAGTACTACCTTTTATATTGTGCCAAAAATTTATTCAAACTGGTTTTAAATTGTTTCCTTTAGGAGATATTTTCAAAAAAAAAAATAAAAAATCTAACACTTGTATGGAAACTAAAAATTTGAAATGCGTTTTTCTTCAAACGAGCAATAAAGGAGCGATATATCTTCTGCTTGGCGCTGGCTAAAAATGAAAAAAAATAATATTACTAATTAAGTGAGATTGCCCTTCAACCTTAACTTCAAGTAGGAATATATTGCTTACCCTTCTTCTTCTTCTTCAGCAACAAAAGATTTTTTTTGCAATGTTTCCTTCAGTCTGGCTTTGCCACATAGGGACGCAGGCAAGGAGGTTAAATCTTCCATTTAATGACTTCTGTAGAAGTTGCAGAGACGAGGAGGAAGAAGAGAGCGTTGAGCACTTCCTCTGTCAGTGTCCAGCTCTTTCTTATATAAGGGCATTGTACCTAGGCAGACCGATGCTGCATGATTTGACGGAGGTATCGGAATGCGATGTAAGTGGATTGGACTCCTTTATCCGATCCTCGGGTTGGTTTTAAGCCAGTGATATGTAGATCTACTGAGATACATATCAGATCCAGGCAACACAACGGGACCTGACTGGACTCAAGTGGCTTTATAATAGCTGGCAGCCTGTTAAACCTAACCTAACCTTCCTTCAGTCTGTTCAGTCTTTCTTCACCAATTATTAACTTTTTCCAAAACAGCTTAAAATGACATATCGCACATTAGTTTTTGTTCAACCTGCACCTTTTAAAGAAAACCCAGGCTCATCTATAGATGATAGATAAATAGATCTACGTTTTACCCACCAGTCGAGTGTTGAGCTAACTTCAGGACCACATTATGAGCACCGTTTTTATCATATTGGATATTTCTTCCAACAATTTTCACTTTCTTTTCTTCAAAATCGCAATGCTTTATTATTTTATTTATTATGCTGAAATAGTTGGCACCTGGTAAGCAAGAAATGGTTTCTGTTTCTATATAACTACACAGTTGCAAAGTAAATTTGCAAAGTATAGGATGCACAGCATGGGTTGACGAAGGTCATATGCCCAAGATGGTATTAACAGTACGTTTGTAGCGTCACTCTGACTAACTATAACGACCTTCACATGGAAAGTTGCAGCGTAGTTAACAATGAAATACCTCTAAAAAACTTTAAACTAATACAGTTAGTTGAGGCCATCTGTTAATTAGAGCGAGGGAGACGTAAAACTCTCGAAGACCGAACAAAAAAAAAACAACAAGCCTGACCACACTTAAGAAATAATTACGGTAACGAGAGAGCTATTCTTCAGTCTAGAGCTGCTTTACAACTGAAGAAATGGGTTCATGTAAAGTTTAAGAAATAATAACATATTAATTTTTCTGACGATAATAGCAAATTGTTATCGAAATATTGAAAATAAATACTGTTAAATTGTTTATATAACATAAAACGATCTTTAGCTGCAAAAATAAGATATATTTACCTAAATAAGATCAAATGATTAAATATAAAATTTAAGAAACATGTTGTAGTTATAAGGCTTTTCTGGTCTCCATCATTAGCATCCCGGTAATGCTCCTGGTGGAATGTAAAATATGACATTGGGTCTGGTTGCCAATTAAAAAAGTACTTTCACTGGAAAGAATGTTGCTTGCAATCTATTAACTAATCAAATTTGAGTAACGTGCTTCATCTTAAAAACTCTGTTTTCTGTATTAATTTTGTTTGTTCCATTAAATATAAAAAAATTGTAACTTTGAAGCAACGTCAAACTGGCCCACTTATCACCGGCTACAACCTTAACCATTCCACTCTAAAAAAAAATGTTATTATTTTTCATATGCCTTTAAGTAAACAATCAACTGCCAAACATTTTGCTTATCTGCATAATTACCAGAACATTTGACTGGAATCGAACCTGCAATTTCACAGCTCTCAAAGGCACATACGAGTACATAACACCAGCGTTCTTTCAAGTTATTCATGAATAGTGTGCTTAATAATTTACATATTTTTCAAATAAATGTAGCAAACATAAATGTACTGAGAAACTGCCTTCACAACAATACTTTTAAATGGGGGTTTAAAGGGTGATGCATTTTAAAAATGTTTATAGTTAAAGCGTAATTGCTGGTAAAGTGTTTGTGGTTAACGAATACCTGATAGTTTACAGTACGCAAACATTCAAGTAGGGCTGGAAAGTCCCCGTTTAGATAAAACCACATCACTCACTGGATGTAACATAACTTGCACAGAAGGGCCATTATCAAAGTATTAGTTCCAATCTATAGCCGTAAGATATTGCAATAGGTCAGTAAGTCTAGAACCCCGATAGTTCACCAAAATTAGAGATTATATGGTTTCCCACAAAGATGTTCCTACTTTCAGCCAGAGCTGGCTATTTGGAGAAGAGGTATAAGACCATTTCTTCGTTCTCCATATTTTTGCAAATACACCGAAATTCATTACAGGGAAGTCCAAACTAACTTGCATGGCTGTCTAGCACCCAATGCCCTATATTGCTACCAGCAATCTCGAAACTACGGATTGAGAGTTAAGGCTGGGGCACATAGAATCCGTCGTACGTCTCAGTCTTCTTTTTTAACTGACATCAACGTATAAGAAGTATGAAGTTGGCACAATTAGTACTTTGTTATCGGATATAAATTCAACTGTTTTTTATTTTAATTTAATGAAAATCTTTTGATTTATTTTCCAGAAGCAGTACCGAAAATCGAACATAATTTGTTTTTAACTTATTTTGTTTTGGAACGAAAAAATAAATCAAAATATACAAAACATATTTCCAAATAGTTGTCAAAGCTCTCAACGTTTGTTAAAAGTTGCTCAAATCTAATACTTTGAAGAAGAAGTACGGAATGTGACAAAAACTGAAAAAGAATACATATATTTCAACTTAGTTGGCAGTTGTAAAAGGCAATATATAACGTACGAAGGGATTCTATGTTTTTTTAAGCAATTTTTATTTATTGAATCTTCAAAATGAACTAACAATAGGTATTCAAATCTTAATACTAAATTTTGGATTCTATGTGCCCCGGTCTTTAGTTTGGTTGTCATTATTTGAGTCACTATGCAAGGAACCAAAGTAAAGTGATGTCGGTTGGCGATCCATCCTTAGATTTTCCATTCAATGTTGTTTCAAAATTCAATATCTTTTTAATTGCATTCCTTGTAATATAGTTCGGTGAGATATGCTTTTCATGAAATTAAGCCAACATATGCAAATCTAGTCGACAGGACCGGAGGACAATTTTATGTGCTGAACTCTTCTTCGAAAAGATAGCAAGGAGTCAATCCGTCCATGTTCAGCCCTATAAATTTCTCTTGAAAGAATCTAGGTATATCATTATTAATAAACCTTAAAGGACTTCTGACTGAATTCGCGTTGGTTACATCCAAAGTATCTGTCCAGAATTGTAGCCTTCTCCAGAGTGAACCGAGGAATACCACTACTAACAAAGCCCATTGGAGTTCTGGCTAACTTTGCGATGGATATATTCAAACCATATGTCCAGACTTGTAGCCTAGATCAGAAAGAATCTAGCGATAGCATTTTTAATAAACCCTACCGAAATTTTGACTGCCTTGCTAGGTCTGGGCGGCAAATATCGTTTTCCGAAACCCTCGTCAATAAAATAGCAAGCAATTAGCGCCCCGTCAATCTGCATATGCAGATTGCTTATCTACATATATATAAAGAAGCTCCACTGGAAGTTTTACTAACTTTGCGATGGATATATTCAAAGCATTATACTTTCCTGTAATTGTGGATCACTTTTCGAGATTATTGATGAGCACTATTCCGTATGCATCCTAAAATACAGTAGCCATAGCCTTGACAGCCAATTTCGCTGTCTTCGCCGCCTTGAGAACACTTCCACCTGCTTTCATTCATTGTTTCGATTGATTTTTGGTTTCAGGTGTGTAATGGTGGACCCACGTGTTATCAATCGACGCCAAAAATCAACAGGATTATGCTGTATCTTGTCGAAAAACCGCTGTGAAGTGTTCTGACTAACTCCTTTTTGTTCTACACTGAGCAAAAGTGGCACCCATTTTGCCGATAGCTTTTTCATATGCAAATGTTCATGCAAAATGTTGAACACATGTTCATTTCAATGTTTTCATTGATATTTTTTATATCTATTTCAACAATCTCACGTTACTTGGCTCGGCTTTCATTCATAACCATATCGAGATTTTTTTTTTTTTTTGATATTCTTAAGTAACCACCTCTTTTGGACTTACTGTTAGTGGTGGTACTATTGCAGTTCTTGATCGGCCGCATTTAAATTCAGAAATCCCATATTTTACCATGGCATCTGTCGGAGCAGATTCACCCTAATGTTTATCGAGCTTTTCTTTTGCCTCTTTCGGCATTTTCCTTTCAAATAATGTGTGTTTGAAAGGAAAATTGTTTAATCACTGCACGAAATTCACTTTTTCGCATTTTTTCAAGAAACACAAACGTTGCTGGCATCTAGTGCTAGGTAGCTTCAATAATAATCCACCCTCGTATGTCAATTCTTGTAGCTTTCTCCAGAAGGAATCCAGGTTTAACACTATTAACAAACTCCACCGGAATTATTATTGACTTAGCGTTGGATATATTCATAGCACATGCCCAGACTTGTTGGCTTTTCTTGAAATAATCTAGAGACACAATAATTTCCACCATAATTTTGACTGACTTCACGATGGATGTATACAAAATAAATACTATTTTAGACACCCCGTCTGCTTGTTTAGATGAGAAACTTGTGGCTGACTTCCCAGTGGATACATCCAAACTATACGCACAGATTTGCAGCCAGTATTAGCAAACTCTATTGGAATTCTGATTGACTTGCGATGGTAATATCAGACTTGTAGTCTTCTCCAGAGAGAATCCAGGGCTACCACTCATAGCAAATTCTACCGGCATATTGAATAACTTCGCAGTGGATATATTCAAAGCATATGCCCAGACTTATATCCTTTTCCTGAAAAAATCTAGAGATATTATTATTAGCAAACCCCACCGGAATTTAGACAGACTTCACATTGGATATATACAAAATAAATAATAGTTTAGACACTCCGTCTGCTTGTTCAGACGATAGACTTCTGACTGACATCGCAATGGATATATCAAACGTATATGTCCAGATTTGCAGACTTCTCGCAAAGAGGTCCATGGATACCATTAGGAATAAACTGCATTGGAATTTTTACTGATTTTGCGATGAATATATACCAAGCATACGTGCAGCCTTGCAGCCTTGCCTAGAGAGAATCGGGGAGTATCATTATTAACCCCATCGGAATGTTGACTGACTTCGATGCTGGTATGCAAAACAAATTCAATTTTTTGACACCTCGTCTGCTCGTTCATTGCCATAGAACTTCCTATCAGCAGAGACTCAAGCTAAAATTATGTAAAATAGACAACTTAGCCTAATATTTTCTTTCATTGCCACTTCAAAACTCAATGTCTCCTAAGCAGCATTCTTTGAATTACAGTTTGGTGAGAGATGACTTTCATAAACATTAAACATCCACTCGCTGGGCCTGGGCGGACATTTTTTTCAAAAGTCATTGTCGATGAGATAGCAAGGATTTAATTTTAGAGGTCTAACTTCCTGATTCTAATAATAAAAACAGCAGCCTCTGCATCAGTCTTCGGCAAACTCGAGGTTAATATTTCAATGTCATTTTTTTTTTTTTAATGTAAAATTTTTTTACTGCGAAAAATTTGTCTAAAATTTTGTCTTATAAAAATTTGTTTTAACATGAAACAAAGAAGATTCCTAATGAATCACCCATTTAAATCTTATTTTCCAGCGCGTATAGAATACAGTATCGGAAAACAGAATCAAAATACTTGTGTAAAATGTTAATGATGGTAGAGTTTGTTTCATGTATTTACATATGCATATCAACAAATGCTGATGTGATTCAAGAACCCTCCACGTAGTCGTTAAGAATATGCATGTCGTTAGATGAAATTCAAAAAGGCAAAACTAACCACAGATAAATAAAAAATAAAAATAAAAAATAAAGTTTTTCATTGTTTATTACGAATGCGATTACAAAATCTTGCGCCGGTTTCACACCTGTGAAAAAATTTACAGCAGCACCTGCTTTACGGACTTATCTGATGATGGACCAATTCTACAGAGTGAATTATTCACAATTCATGAGCGCCCCCGTGTGGCTTTCTAGGCTCACACAAAAAGCAATTTTTTACATACGTTTGTAGCCATATGAGCAAATTCTTGTTGTGGAGTTCGCGCTTTCTAATCCCTCCTGTATACAATTTCCCGGCAATCAATGGAAGACAAGGCCTCATGAGTTGGTAGGCCGAAGTCCACTGAAAGCATCAGCCCTTAAACCAACTCACCCGTCAACCATCACCACTTGTTCCTTACAGTACAGGTATCGGTTGTTAAGGCACCAGACCCTCGGTAGGTTGTTAGTTTTCGCAAAAAGCCACAGATAACAAACAATTATCAAGAATACTAACACCCCCTTCCTGCATTTTAGGTTTAAACCGCAGCCAGAATGGTTCAGAAAGGGTAGGCACCTCAACCATGATCAGCCCGGGTTGAACTACAAGCAGAATCAGAATGCTGATCCCCGTTCTGCCAATTTAAATAAGCGTTTTGGAAGCCAACACAACAAAAGTCATGTGGCTGCCTAGAGTTTTATTTGCTACAACAAACAAAGAACTCCTTCCCCTCTTTAACCGAAAAACGGAATGTCCTGGTTAGAAATATGTCAAGCCAAAACCTGTTCCCCGGGGGGACACCGTTTTCACGCACGGAAAGTTTACTTCACGAAGCCTTGAGTTTGCGGGTGGTAAGCGAAAAGGGAGCGTTTTTCCTACACTCTTTATTTTTCCTTGCCACTACCAAACTCAAGACTGTTCAAAGGAAACTTTCTGTATGTAGCAGCTATGTTAAATATATAAGTGTTTTTATTTGATAAATGTAAAGCGAGGTTATTATATACATGTTTTGTTCTAAGAACAAAAAATAGCAAGGATTCTCTTCGAAAAGTCTACGGTTGACATATCTTTGCATGCTTTGCTGAGAACATTCTCAATACAATAGTTTTTATGCTCCACAAGGTTGATGCTTCTTCTGTAAAATTATATTTTTACTACTTACAAAATTATGCATTTTAGCTAACGATATACTTGTATGTACATTAGAAGGATGATTGTTGTTTTTCGTTAGTCTTATGTTTATTTATAATTAAAATGAAAATTCAAATGTAATTGCACAAGGACATGTGTAATTCTGTGAAGAGATAAATGTTAACAGGTGAATTTATAGACACTATCGCTGTTATTTTGCAATTTGGGGAACAGCAGGAGGACATCATTATTTTTACGATTTTATATATTTTGTGCTTTATTACATACATTTTGTTTTTAGCATTATTTCGCAGAGTAAATTCGTAATTAACTGGAATGAGACATTATTAAAAAAGCTTAAAAAAATAATTACTTTTGCATATTTATAAACTGGGGAAACGCAAGCTGTTTCTAGGTCGTCACATTGAAATAAATTTAAAAAGAAAACAACTTTAAAATATAAAAATAAATAATTATAGCCAATGATTATCCAGACAAAGCAAAATAATTGCAAGTTGTTTTATATGTTTGATTAGGAATACTCTAAGGAGTTCAAAGTGGATACGTTCTACAAGAAGTGCAGTTACTGTTTATTGCAAATATATGATCAAATAAGTATGAGCTGTTGTATAATCATTTGTGTCCACGATTTTTATATAGAGCGGTCGTGGGTAATTTTATATTCATGTAGTGATATTATGGTCAGAAAACAAAAAATTAATGTAAAGTTTTTCGCTTATTTTGTTGAATTAGTTAATAAATTGTTTGAGTGGGAACCTGTAAAGAAATTCATAGCTGCAATTAAAAAATTTATAAAAATAGTTGTGGAATGAAAGTAACAATTTTTCAACTAATGCAATATAGTATAATATTCATGGTTTTTTTCTATCTTATAAATATGCATTTAACCGCAATTGGAGAGTATAAAGTAACATTATGGACTTCTTGCAAAAGACCGAAAAACTGATGCATTAGTTTTACGAAAAAACAAATAATTTTTTGTTTGTCGATTCCGTTTTTAACACACTTATGTTATTTATTTTTATTGATTTATTGCGACTTTTCTTGATTTTAGCTTCACTTGTATGTTTGATTGAATGTTTCTTTACTAATTTTCGCAACCCCTCTCGTATGAGTGATTATCACATATGTTGGTATATAAAATTGTGTATACAGAGCAGGGTTGTCAACTCGGCGTGCGTTTCGCACCGTTTTTGGTGCTTTTTAAAATTCTTTATGCGAAAAATTCTTTAGTAGGCGCGTGGTGCGCTTTTTTTAATTTTAATTAAATTTTCGGTGCGCTTTTTAAATTTCGGTGATACCTAATCAAATTCCGCTCAACTTTTTCTTTTAAATTTTTATGTTTCATTTTACATAGCACAATCAGTGTGTTGCCAGTATAATGCTCTGTACATTACATTGTACAGAGCATTAAAAAAACACAGAAACCACAACTTATTTTGAACAAAATGCGGTTTTCCAAATCAACACGAAATCCTATAATAATAATACCTAAAATCACTAATAGTACTTTTGAAAGGTCATTTTTAATACGTTCTTCCAGATTGTGGAACAGTCTATCGAAATGCCTCAAAACATTCACGCACTTATTATCTACAATGCGGCTCAAGTAATTATTATTTTTAAAAGCCAATTAAAAGATATGTAGAATGGATATGCATTTAATCTCGTTGGAAAAATAAATAAATAAAAATATATTTGTGTATGTGTGTATATACATATAGATTTTATGCACCAGATGGAAAATAAATCAACTTGTACTTAAAAAAAAACTTGTCACTAGTTAAGTTATTTTTACTTTTTTCATCATATTTTTCATTATAACTATATAGGAAAATTCTATATTAATCATATATGGTCCCATGGGCGATTAAATACAAAATAAAATAAAAATAATTATTATATGTAGAAAGTAGTCAAAGTCAAATTTGTCAAATATTACAATAAATGCAGTCACTGAATGAAGAAGTTCGTATTTATAAAATTTTTTCAAAACGTTTGAATTAAATACTGATTATGGTAAACTACTCTATTTTCCTCTTGTAAAAGACGAATTTTCAAAATTCGGGACAAGGTATATCAGTAAACTGGAACTTCATCCTCTTCCGCGTAATATACTTAATTTTGAAGGCCACTCTCGGTTGAGAAGAGGGGTACCCTTGCCACCATCAGAACGTTCAATAGGTGATTTTTCCGATATTGACCGTGCAAAATAAAACATTTTTGTCTAGAATTGGCTGGACTTAATTAATTTTATGTATTTAGTATTAAGATTTGAATACTTATTGCTAGTTCACTTTGTGAAGATTCAATAAATAAATGAATAAAAAAGTATGGTAAACTTCATATTTTATTTGTTATAATTCTGGTAATAAATTCCTTCAATAAATTCTTTAAAAGACACCCAATCTAGTCAACGGATTTTCACTGTTCGCTTACGAAAACACAAATGAAATTTTCTCTGTGTATAACATTGCTGTTAATAAATTTTGAAGGCTTGTAGTGCGATTCTGTAACTTTTCGTGATCCGATAATCGTAAATTCTTTCGGCTTATTTAATCTCTTGCAGTATAACTTGCAATATAACTTTAACGACGGTAAGCAGCAGTAGGTTTGTGGCAGTAAAGGTAACAGCTGATTTTGCTGGATAATAAATTTGATAAAATATCCTTATAATTATTGTAAAGATAATAAAAATAACAGGATCGTACTAGAGGCCTGGTTTGACAAACACGAGTTCTATGCATTGAACGAATTTGGTATCAGAACCAGTTATAATAGTCGCTTAAAAAGAGTTTCATTATCATATTGTTAATATGAAAATATTACACTTTTTCTAATACAAAATGTGTTTTTAGAAATGAAAACAAATTCAAAATTCGGTACGTTTTTATTGAAATAACGCGCTTTTTTCCTCATTTCGGTGCGTTTTGAAAATTCAAAGTTGACAACGCTGGTACAGGGTGTACTCTTGAGAGATTTGATACTCCGCTATAGAAAATAATGTTGTCACAGGAACTGAGAATTCCCGAAAAATTAGGAACCATTTCGCTAACCGGTTCGAAACCGGTTTTTCATATTCGGTGTGCGTTTTTGTCGTGGAACGTGCATCTGTACTTTTAACGTTCTTTTAGGAACCGCTTATACGGGTAATTATTCGGTTTTTGCTAATTTTTAAATGTTTTTGGCACCTTTTGCAGGGTTTTTGTCACCTTTTGCAGGTTGTTTGCAATGCAGTAGCGCTTTCATCGTTTAATGTTTATTAAGCCCCTATTTGATGAATTTATAGAAAATTGTTAACAAGAGTTTAATAAGCATAAAATATTTTCAGCGCTCTTATATTAACTTCACTTGAAAGTTTGTTTGTATGTTTGAACTCCTGGAACCCTTTTTATACACAGTGTATACTTTTAAGAAATTTGACATTCCGCTATATAAAAGAATGTGGCCGCTTTAGTGGGAAAATTGAAGTTGCCGTATTGCTTACAGGATTGTTCCAAAGATGTGGTAAGATCTCAAGAAATTCCTGAAGCCGATTTTAGGGACCGGTTTGCTAACCAGTGCTTAACTTGTTTTTCATATTCGGTGTGCATTATGTTGTGAAATGTGCATCTAAACATTTATTTTTTGAACCGGTTATACGGGTTTGTGCGCATTATTTGCAAAACAGTAGCACTTTTTGACGTTTCCTGCCTATATTTAGTAGCTAAAAAGCTGCTATCTACGGAGCTGTTATTAACAAGCTTATATTAGCGTTACTTATATATGCGCCAGTTTACACACATCAAGTTTGACTCGTGAAGTCTTGAGTTTGTGGGAGAACGGGGAAAAGAGTGTGGAAAAGGGTGCACACTTGACGTTAACGTCAAGTTTAAAATGAAATGCCAAAAAATATGTACAGTTGAAGGCTGTTCTTTTACGGGTTAGAGGGGGGTTTTATTCCAAGTCTTTATGTTAAATAAAACAAACCGGTTTTGTGAAACGTTATAAACGCAAGTATATAAATGGTCATTGACCTTTATTATGCATGTATTTATACATAAACTTCGATTGTGTGTTTTATTTGATGTGTTTACAATATTTATAAATTTGCACTTTTATAATGTTTATCACGAATTTTTATATTCACAATTATAGAATAATTAAGGTTAAAGAAAAAGGATATATGTACATAATTTGCCCGTTTCGATCAAGCTTTTTCTAGCCACTTCAGATGTTCGGATTATGTTTTAACCGATGATTGCTTTTTATCAATGTTGTGACAGATATTGGTGGGCATTGATCACACATATCAGGGATGGGGAATTCGACACCTTGTTCACATAAGTGAACAAAGGCAAAAACTTAAACTTGATGACACAAAGCTTTTGTGTGTGAACATAAAAGCAAGTTCAAAAACAAATTGAAGCAGAATTCATAAAGAACACCTAATGTTTGTAAACTGAGAGTAGTTGTAGATATCTATTATGTTTGCAACTCTTGCAACCGCATGTCGTAGCAGTGATTATTTATAGGGAGAGATAACAACCGTGTTACTCATACGCATACTAGTATTTTTTGTTCATATTTGTTTTAACGTTATTTTTAGGATTATTTCAATATTTGCAAAAAATCAAAGTCCTTGAGCTGAACGAATTTTTTGCAAATATTGAATTAAATAAAGGTCAAAGCAAATAGGATCGAGAATTCAAAAAATTTTTAGGATTATTTTTACTCTTTAGTTCAATATCAAAGCATGTTTTGTAGTTTTTTTAACTATATTTATTTACATGCTTATTATTTCTTTATTTCGACCGTTTTTTCCTTTCTTCATATGTGTAATTGTTCGAGCCTAAGGTCTTTCTTGGAATTTTTAGTTTTTTTGGTTTTTAATTATCTGGCAATATAATATTTATTTAATTTCAATTTTTAGAGTATTTGAAAAATTAAAACAGCAAAAACAAATAATTTGAAATAAAAATATTTTCTTTTCCTTTCATATTTTTCTATATAGAGGGTGTTTTTTTAAGCTAGATAGAACTTTAAATTGTAAAAAGTAACACAAAAAATTAAATTTTGATGAAACATTTTTTTTATTTGTTTCAGTATACTCTGACAAATCATCATGAATAGACTCACGCTTGAACAACGCTACGAAATTATCCAAATTTACTTTGAAAATCAGTCGTCGATTCGCGCAACTTATAGACGCAAAATTGTGTTCAGCGATGAGGCGCATTTTTGGCTTAACGGGTTTGTTAATAAGCAAAATTGCCGCATATGGAGTGAGACCAATCCACAAGAGACCCTACAGACTCCATTACATCCAGAAAAATGCACTGTTTGGTGCGGTTTTCATGCTGGTGGCATCATCGGACCTTATTTCTTCAAAAATGGGGCCGGAGCTCGCGTTACGGTCAATGGAGATCGTTACCGCACCATGATCAATGATTTTTTGTTTGAAAATATGGATGACATTGATCCGGAGGAGATGTGGTTTCAACAGGATGGCGCTACGTGCCATACGGCGAACGCAACCATCGACTTACTGAAATCAAAATTTGGCGATAAGTTGATTTCGAGAAATGGACCTGTCAGTTGGCCTCCAAGGTCGTGCGATTTGACACCTCTCGATTATTTCCTGTGGGGCTACGTGAAGTCACTGGTTTATGCTGATAAACCAGCAACAATTGACGCCTTGGAGGCCAGCATTGTTCATGTTGTTCGTGACATACGGCCAGCAGTGCTCGAAAAAGTGGCCCAAAATTGGACGTCCAGAATGCGCTTCGTCAAGAACAGCCGCGGTGCCCATATGCCCGAAATCATTTTCAAATGTTAATGTCACGTATTGATCTTTCGAATAAAAAAAAATTTTGATTACAATTTCATTTTTTGTGTTATTTTTTACAATTTCAAGTTCTATCGGGCTTAAAAAAACACCCTATATATTGGGTAAGAAAATATTTTAATTTCTTACAAATTCATATAGGTACATAGTTAAAAACAACAACAAACACAAATAACAACATTTTACAACAACCCTTAATTTTAACTAAATACTTATATGTTTGGGCTATATTCTCAATATCTGTTTTAAAATTAATTCTTCTATCCTCTGGTGTGTTAATAATTTGTAACATCTCTAGTGTAAGTCTGCGTTTATAATTATTCTCTCTATTCAAAATTGTTGTGTCTTCAAACTTAGGGAAATGATTTGAACTTGTACAATGTGCAGTCAATGCTGTCTTTTGTGTTGAGTTCCTCATTCTATATTTCTGATCTGATCTATGCCCAGCTAATCTAGTTTTAAGTTTGTTTTTAGATTTTCCTATATAAACCTTATCACAATTTTCCATATCATTTCCACCACACGGGATTTTATAAACTACATTTGATATCTCAAACTTGTCTGTTTTATCTTTTAATTTACTGAACAATGTACTTAATGTTTTATACGTCTTATGGGTCACCATATACTTTTCTTTATTATATATCTTAGATTTTTCCAACCTTTCTGATATTTCCGGGATATATGTAAATGACTTGTAAGTTTTTGGTTCTATTGTGGTTACATTATTGTGTGTCCCTTGAATTCTATATTGTTTTACTAATTTATTTGTAAGTTCTATTGGAAAGCTGTTTTGCGTCAAAATAACTTTAATTATCTCCTTATTCTTTCCATGAAATTGTCTATCACTTATTGTTAAAACTCTATTTATCATATTTTTAGGTGTGTTCTAAATTATTCTTCTAGGGTGTTTTGAAAAATAGTTTATAATCCTTCCCGATTAAATAGGTTTCTGATACCAATCCAATAATAAATTATTGCTCTTTCTTATTATCAATGTATCTAAGTAAGCAAGTCTAGAATATGATTCCTTTTCAATGGTAAATTTAATGTCCTTGTGGTAACTATTAACATTATCTATCTCACCTTCAGATATAATACAAAATAAATCATCAACATATTTTGTAATAATCTTCGGTTTAATAGCCAATTTTTCAATACAACAATCAAGTAATTCCTCCATAACTATATTAGCCACAATAGGAGATGCTGGAGATCCCATTGGAAGTCCTCTTTGCTGGATATAAAACCTACCATTGTACTGAAAATACCTACTCTCTTCTATACAAAATTTCACTATCTGTAAGAAAAAACCTCTATCTATACTAGTGTATTCTTTTATTTTATCCCATTTACTTTCGATAATACGTTTAGCTAAATCAATGGGTATACTTGGAAATAACGATACTACATCTAATGATATTAATCTTTCATCATTATCTAAATTCACATTTCTAATTCTTTCCCTAAATTGTAACGAATTTTCTATGTTATATTGTGAATTATTATTAACATTTTTAAGAATTTTCGTCACATATTTACTAAGTTCATATGTAAAATGTTGTCATTTGTGTTTGTTGTTGTTTTTAACTATGTACCTATATGAATTTGTAAGAAATTAAAATATTTTCTTACCCAATATATATAGAAAAATATGAAAGGAAAAGAAAATATTTTGATTTCAAATTATTTGTTTTTGTTTTATTTTTCGAATATTCTACAAATTGAAATTAAATAAATATTATTTGGCCTGAAGAAGCTATCCAAACGAAAGCGAAATATTGCCAGATGACTAAAAACCAAAAAAACTAAAAATTCCAAGAAAGACCTCGAAAGAAGCTCGAACAATTACACATATTATATTTATTTACCTCAAATTTAACCGTGTAGCTAAAAGCTCACCTATATAGTTGTTAAAATCCTCTAACACTCCTCTAAAGTACTAACAAGAATGCACTTATGGTCAAGTGTAAGCTACCATGACACCCATTATGTAACTAAATGAACATGTGAAATGTGATGTACCTGCATTGTTGAGTTGCTTGCAGCCTCAGTCACCTCAATAGCTTTCAACCTCTAATCGTGCAGTATTATGCATTAAGTTTATCGGCGATGGTAAACGTGACGTTTTTTTTAACGTAAAGCATCGCTTGCGCTGGCGCACCCTCAAAGAAACTAGTTAACTCGTTTCTTAAGCAATGAAATCGCTGAATCTTAAACAACACGCAATATTCACTTCTTTTTTAAGTTACGAACTTGTCTGCTTTTAGAGGCTGTCAAACACAAATTGCTCAAAATTTAACAGTTGTTTATTAAAAGATGATTTTGCACTACAGCATCTTAAGCTAAAGCGAGCGAAAATGACCAAGTCATAGACTTCAGATTATTAAACAGCCCTCGTAGTAGTTGAAGTTTTTATCAATTATAATAAGATCTCAAATATATTCTTAGCAAATTAAAATATCATTTACACAAAGAAAGATAACAATCTTTGTGCCACATAAAATTTGTTGAGTAAATTAAATAAAAAAGTTTTAAACAAAAGCTTTTTAATGTAAACAAAGAACACAAAAATTTATTTATTTTTATTTAACTTTGAAACAAACAGGCTTTTATACTGCTCTAATTCCACCATTTAAAGAAGAAGGGAGTGAAGCTGAATAAAGATAATTCTCTTTGAAATTAAATTTTTTATGGAGACAATAAAAATTGTTTACCCGCTTAAGTTGCAAATAAAAAACTTTCATAATTTCCATTTGCCTTCCGGCTTTTTATTTATTTTTTAGCGAATTATACAAAAGATAATAGAAGTTGGCGCGCAGCCAAAACCGGTAAGTCAACACTTAAATTAAGAGGAGTGATGACAGCATTGCAAACCTCAAAAATTACAAATGAAAGAGGTTTCCTTAAATACTAGGATTCATTGTCAAGTAATTATATATGCCTGCTTTGTCTTCTCCTATTAAATGCTAAAGCTTTCTTTTAGCCTCTAATATTGGAAGTTTTGTTGCTTTTATAAGAATTTCTTAATGTCCGACCAGACTTTGTTGTCTGCTGTCTGTCCCTTTTGTTGTTCACTTCATTTAAAATTTTATTAACACTTCGTTGTCTGTTTTCTTAATTAGAAAATTTCATTCTCTTTAACGGATGTAACAAAATTAAAACTTTAGTTAATTAGTACGCCCATTAAAATATTTTTAAATGATTTAAGGCCGGACCAAAAGCCAAATGTAAAAACTTTAAAGCAAATTGAATTTAAACAAAAGCATAAAGATCTATTCATACTTGTGCATTAAAGAGTAATTGAAATTATGTTTCCTTGGAGCCCATCAGCAAAACTCATAAACAACATAGCAATGAATGTTGTTAAAAATAAAATAATCCTTGTTAAATATATAATGGCTGCCAGAAATCATATATGAAATAAGGAAAATCCTTTTATTTGCTAAACAATTTCAATCGTTAGCAGATATTTATGTCTTATAAGCTTGTAAAACTTCTCGTAACTTTTAATTTCTGTATTTTCCTCTTTCTTTGTTTGAAACCTAAACACGTTCTTTAAAAAGAGACAAAGTTGGCCAAGTAAAATAGAATTAGGACAAGCCAAGAAAATTGTACTAAAATATAGAGAAACAAAAATGTTGTCTGAAAAAATTTTATTTTTAACATAGAATAGTATTTTATATCAGCTTTATTTGTATGTATGTTTGTTTGTATGCTCGAGACTCTCAAAACCCATGTCGTATGAGTGATTATTTCATATGTAGGTACATAAAATTTTATATACAGTGTTACCACTTTAGTTCAAAAATTGAGGTTGATATACTACTGTATCCGGGGAAGAGGGAGATTTTGAAGATTCACGAAGTTGATTTTGGGAATTCAAAAAAAAAAAAAAAACAAAACAAGTAAGAGTGTAGTATATTCGGCTGGGCCGAATCTAAAATACCCTTCGCGATAGTCACGAATATGTATAGTATATTAAAAATGTGACCTAAATATGCTCGGTTATATATGAACCGATATCGGAATTTTCTATTTTCTGTATTTTAGTAACCTTCTTTTATAACGAGAATTGCTTTTCAGCAGATAAAAAAAATTTTTAATGGAAAATTCGGTTCAGGCTATATCTCGGGTATATATGGACCGATATCGAAAATTTTAGTTTCCATATTTACATATATAACCTTATATCATTACCAGAACTGCTTTTGAGCACAACAAATTGTTTAAGTTCGCTTACGCGATATTTTCATGAAAACCCCGATTTAGGCTATATCTCGGGTATATATGGACCGATATCAGAAATTTTAATTTTCTCTATTTTCGTAACCTTCTTTTATAACAAGAACTGCTTTTTAGCAAAAAAAAATGTTATTGGAAAAATCGGTTCAGGCTATATCTCGAGTATATATGGACCGATATCGGATATTTTCTTTTTCCATATTTATATAACCTTATTTCATTACCAGAACTGCTTTTGAGCACAAAAAAGTTGTTTAAGTTCACATTAAAACCGCAGTTTAGTCTATATCTCGGGTATATATGGACCGATATCGGAAATTTTCATTTTCCATATTTATATAACCTTATTTTATTACCAGAACTGCTTTAAGGTGAAAAAAGTTGTTTAAGTTCGCTTACGCGACATTTTCATGAAAACCCCGGTCTAGGAAATATCTCGGGTATATATGGACCGATATCGGAAATTTTCATATTCCATATTTATGTAACCTAATTTCATTACCAGAACTGCTTTTGAGCACAAAAAAGTTGTTTAAGTTCACATTAAAACCGCAGTTTAGGCTATATCTCGGGTATATATGGACCGATATCGGAAATTTTCATTTTCCACATTTATATAACCTTATTTTATTACCAGAACTGCTTTAAAGTGAAAAAACTTGTTTAAGTTCGCTTACGCGGCATTTTCATGAAAACTCCGGTCTAGGCTATATCTCGGGTATATATGGCCCGATATCGAAAATTTTTATTTTTCATATTTATATGACCCTATTTCATTACCAGAACTGCTTTTGAGAACAAAAAAGTTGTTTAAGTTCGCTTACGCGACATTTTCATGAAAAACCCAATTTGGGCTATATCTCGGGTATATATGGACCGGCATCGAAAATTTTAATTTTTCATATTTATATGACCCTATTTCATTACCAGAACTGCTTTTGAGCACAAAAAAGTTGTTTAAGTTCGCTTACGCGGCATTTTCATTAAAAATCCGATTTGGGCTATATCTCGGGTATATATGGACCGATATCTGAAAAATATCGGTCATCTTTTAGTCACCATGCTTAATAAGTGTGTGAAGTTTGAAGCAAAACTAACAACTTTTGTTTTCAAAAATTTTCATACAAAACTGAAAAAAAAATTTTTTTTTTTGGAATTTTGAATATATCTCAGCTATACGTGGACCGATATTACTGAATTTCAATAGCAAACCCATGAGTCGATGGGGTAAAAGAATGGAAAATGAAAAAAAGAATGGAAAAAAAAGTTTGTAAGTCTAATGGTTTTCTCAGAAACGGTATTTCAACAGCGGACAGACGGACAGACGAACATCGCTTAATCGACTTTTCCATTAATTCTGATTCAGAATATATATACTTTATAGGGTCGCAAAAAAAACTGTAAAAATTACAAACGGAATCACAAACTTATAAATACCCTTTACATTTTTGTGAAGGGTATAACAAAACATGGAACCACTATTAATACCGGTCATGTGCTTTAATGCGAAAATTGAAGTTGCCGGATTGGTTACGGGTCACGTGTATCAGAACTATTAACAGACATTTTGAGCCTGTGGCTGTGTTCTGTAACTTTGGTGAGAAGTTCTCGAGCTGAAAACTTGTGAAACAAATTAATCCATCGTTTCTCGAAAAGTGAGAAAAAACTGCGTCTGTTTCATTTCACACGTTTCAGTGGAAAAGTTTCTCGTGGCGAGAGTTACAGAACACAGCCACTGGTTATGTGCATAATTGTTCGGTGCTTAGTTGAAAAAAAAAATAATTTATATTTGCTGCAAGACATAGAATTATATGATCAGAGAAGTCAACAAATCCATCAATGTATGGATATGATCCAATTTCTTCAACAACGTCTCTAAACAAGCTTGTAAAGATTAAACTATCACTACACTTTACCAACAATGAACACCATAAACTTGTAGGCCATCACGAACATGATAGGCTTCAAAAAATCCACCCTATAATATCGAAACTTAATTAGCGATTTTGCCACTGGATCAACGACTTTCTGTATGTGAACAGATATGCTCAACTAAGATGAGACACTTTTAAAAAACAGTACCTCCCCAATAAGCGACACACATGGGGCTTCAAGTTATATGATCTCTGCAACCTGACGGTATACGCTCATAAGATTGAGGTTCAAATTAACCAGATTTCATTACTACAGGCAATATAGTACTTCACTTGCTTCGGGAAATTTCGAAAATACAAAACCATATTATATACGAGGTCTGATAAAAAATAACCGTTAGGTTTAATTTTTTTCAAAAAGTATTTATTTATTCAACTTTAGCTATCTTGTCCCCATCAAAGTTATACACCTCAAATATAATATACCTATGCTAGCGTTTTTCCCATTCCCCAAAACACTTTTCAAACGCGCTTTTTGATATCGCCAACAGTTCATGTTCCGATTTTTCTTTTATCGCAGCAATCGTAGCAAAACGCTTCCCTTTCATCGGTGATTTCAATTTAGGGAAGAGGAAGAAGTCAGCGGGGCCCAAGTCTGGTGAATACGGTGCTTGAGGCATGACAACGGTTTTATTTTTGGCCAACAACTCACGCACAAGCATCGATGTGTGAGCTGATGCGTTATCGTGGTGCAAAAGCCAATGATTGTTTTTTAATACAGTTTCTTTGGTTCATTTTTCTCAATAGCAAAAAATCGAAGAGTGCGCCACAACACGACTAACCTGTAACTCCCGAAATTTGAAAATAACGGTTATTTTTTATTAGACTTCTTAGCTAAATCTGAACCGATTTAACTTAATTTCAAGAGCACACCCATGAATCGATGGGGTAATAAAGTAGTGAAAGAAAAAAGTTTATTAGTCTGTTTTTTTCGGAAACGGTATTTCAACGGCGGACAGACGGACAACGCTTAATCGACTTTTCTCTCGATTCTGATTAAGAATATGTATACTTTATGGAATCGGAATGAAAAGTTGTAGAAGTTACAAACGGAATTAAAAAATAATATATACTCTTGACATCTTTATGGTATAAAAAAATTTTTTAATAAAATTTTTGATCTAAAAAATTATGTTATAATATTGTAGTTATTCTTCTGGACTTAAATAAACTTTCCATAATCTGGTTTTATATAATATACTTTCCTTATAACTACTTGCATTTCAATGCCAAAGAAATAATGTTAGATATCGTGTTCGTTGAAAAAATATAAAAAAAAAAGAATAGTTAAAAGAAACTACTATTTTTAATAAAGTTTTTTCTGCACCCATAAATTTTTTTTAAGTCCTTATGCAAACTTATTATTAACTGATTCAGAGAATTCCGTTATTGAGTTGAAAAACAGAATTTCTCGTTTCTCAAAATAAATAAAACGTAATATAAATAAAAGTTCCTTGAGATATAATATTACATCAAGTTGTAACATCCAATTTAAATTCTGAAAGATAACAAAAAAAATGTTATCGTTCAAAATATGAAAACAAACTTAAATACTTGTGATTAAATAAAAAAATCAGTACTCTCCATGAAGTCATTTCTTAGCTACTCAATCAATAAAATTTCAAAATTAATGATATCGTTAGGGCAACATTAAGGCTTATTGCAATCAACGAGCTTAATTGAAAAATCTTCTTTATGAATAACAATCAAAAATTTTTTACGAGCCTATAAATCCACAACTTACCACTCATCAGTCAGCAATAAAAAAAAGAAAAATTCTATCATTTCGTGCAACAAATTAATTTAACCAACACAATTGAAATGTAATAGAAATGTTTCCATGGCTGCATAAGTAGCTTTTTATGTCAACACTGGTGCAACTAAAGTCATTAAAGCTTTTTAGAAAAAGAAACACATTAAAAACACTCGTACATACATACGAGTACTATAGGTTTGTCTTCCTTTTTTAGTTATTCGCTCAAATGAGCAAAATATTCTACACCAGCAGTGCAGGATTTTATCACTAAAAGCAATGCTCTTTGTTCCTTCCCTGTGCAACTCTATATAACAAAATAAAATTATCGAAGCAAATTGTGTTGCAAGTCACTAGTATTTGTACGAACATGTGTCATCGTTTCGGTGTGTAGATGTGTATCACTAAGTTCACACAATTAAAGTTTATAGTGAGCAGTAGTAGTAGTGGTCTTACAGATTTCTAATTTGCAGTATTTCTAATTTGAGTTTATTAAAAATTCTAATACATTTTCAACAAATACACCTGAACAAAAAGATTTATTAGAACAGCTCCATATAATTGCTTGTAAGCCAATTGTGCCAAAAACAAACCTCAAGCTGGTGCTGCTCCTATTAAATTTGTTCCTTTCCCCATAAAGTTGCAATAATGTTTGTAAGGGGCTTTCTACGTCAGCTCAACGTTGTGTATCTTGAGCAGCCCAAAACAAATTATATGCTTTACATGTTTTTAAATTAACTTCCCTTGTGGATGTGAAATATTATATAAATATTAATCGAAAAATTATAAACAACTTCTTTTCTATGTTTTCCAGTTGTCTATATGTCGAAATTTCATAGGAACTACCCTAATCATCAGTAGACTTTCAAAAAATAAATCGTAGCAACCAACGGTTTTCCATTTGTTTGAAAGATATAAAGAAATGTAAAGAAATGTATAACTGAAAAACCTTGTTTTTTGTGTTTTGACAGCTATTACGAGTATTAATACATGTTTCTTTTTAAATTGTCAATAATTTATATAGACTGTTGGGATACAAAATTGAATGTTTGAGAATATCTTTCAAAAATTTCAAAAGTCTACTGATGATTAGAGTAACTCCTATGAAATGTCGACATATAGACAGCTGAGAAACGCAGAAAACAAGCTGTTTATACTTTTTTGATTGGTGTCAATGTTAGAAGCTAATATAGTGAATGAAACTCAATTGTTTGAGTTTTTTTATAATGATAATATTGGTATGGTTCAATTATGCATAAGACAAAATGTTGGCGAAACAGACGCCGCTGCCTCTGCGATAAACCTTCATCCGATGGTCCAAATTTTCGAAGACGCTGAGGCATAATCGAGGTTCTATGCAATTAATGTGCCGAATTATTTCACCCTTTAGCTCTCCCCCCAGGGAACAGGTTTTGCCTTGGTGTATTCCTAACTTGGGCACTCTGTTTTTTGGGTATAGAGCGGAAGGGCTCTCTCATTTGTTGCAGCAAATAAAATTCTAGGAAGCCGCATGACTTATGTTTTGTTGGCTTCCGAAACCCTTACTAAAGGTCTAAATTTTCAGAACGGGGATCAGCATGGCCCCCGGGAGATTCTACTTGCAGTTCAACCCGGGCTAATCATGATTGAAGTGCCTAACTTGGCTGAAACGTTTTGGCTGTGGTTGAGACCTACAACGCAGGAAGGGGTGTTAGTATCCTTGACAATTGCTTGGCGTAGTTTTTTTCGTGGACTAACAAACTCCCGAGGGTCTCTTGTCTTTACAACAGGTACCTATACTATAAGAAACCAGTGGTGATGGTTAGCGAGTGAGTTGGTTTAAGGGCTGATTGATGCTGCTAGTGGGCTTCGGCCTACTAACTCATTAAGCCTTGTCTTCCATTGATTGCTGGAAAATTGCATACAGGAGGGAGTAGAAGGTCCGTACTCCACAACAAGAAGTTGCGCATATGGCATAAATTGCTACCTGTGTGAGCCTAGCATGCCAAACGGGAGCGCTGGTGAAGCGTGAATAATTCATTCCGTGGAACTGGTCCATCATCAGATAAGGCCGCAAGGCAGGTGCTGATGTAAATCTTTTTCGCAACCCTTTAGCTCTTAAACTGTCGCTGGCTTATCCACGTACACCTTTTCTTTCAAGTAATTCCAAAGGGAGAAGTCCAACGGCGTCAAATCACATAATCTTGGCGTATCGCCACCACTTGATATAACACAGCCATTAATTTTGTCGTGCAAAAGTGTCATTGTTTCGTTAGCTGTGTGATATGTGGCACCGTCCTGTTGAAACCACATATCGTCCACATCCTTATCTTCCAATTCGGGCCATAAAAAGTTTGTTATCATCTCAGCCAGCCTCATTATGGACAGCAGCGCATGAACCGCACCAAACAGTCACTCATTGTCGGTGCATTGGTGGTTTTTTTGACAATTACTCTTAGATTAGCATTCGCACAAATGCGGCTTGTTGTCGAGTCCACGGAGTTGAAAATGTCTGAAATCACTGAACAGGACTTTGAAATCACTGAACATGATTTTCTTAGAAAATATCATTATTACCCTGAATGACTTTAAGGCGTTGCTCGATTGTGTAACTTTCCATGCTGCAAATTGAGTTAAACTGAAATTGAGAATGTGTTAAACAAAATATAGCAAAAACTTGACGTTTAGGTGTGGTTAATATTCAAGAACGGCCTCTAAAATTTAACCATCCGATATAAAACGAAAACTTTACATTTTACCAAGAATATAAAATGGTTTATTAGGAAGTATCAAATACGTTTAGTGATGAGTTTGGAACGACAACGGTATAACCAAAAGAGCAATTTTAAGCAGCTTAAATAAATGGCATAGATATTAAAAATTGTCAAACGTTTTAATCTGGTATTAATTATTTTTTTTATTGATACCTCTGCCGCCATTAACGTATCATTATGTTTATATCCTTTTTTTGTTTTTAATTAATTTTAGTAACTTTCCACAATTTGGTTACATATCAGAAATGTGTGCCACAAGCTGTTTTGGTTTTATCTCCAATTGTGAAAAAGAATAAATATATTTAGTGGTCACAGTATCGCATGGGGCAAACAAACGAAAGGTTGAGTTCTTTTTTGTGCAAAGTGCAAACTCTTGTCACCATATAGAAATATTGTAAACATTCCACTACAACCCAACTGCATTTGTTGTCATCAAATTTAATTATGTATAAAAAAAACAATAGGGTGATTCTTTTGGACCTTGTTGCCTTGACATTTCACAAACTACCGATGCACAGTGGGGCCAAACCAAAAACAAAAAGGGAATAAAACTGTATCTTTCAAACGTGCGATCTGATCATAATCATAGAGAGGCACATAGGGTTTAAGAATGATGAACTTTGAACTACCTTGTTATATCAGATGATGCCCTACAGCCTGTCAAAGTTTACTACTAGGTTACGAACAAATTTGTTTGCCTCATAACTTTTGTAAATATTTAAATAAATGTACGGCCTTAATCATAAAAAATATTGTATATTTATTAAACTGTTATTTGACAAATTTGTCAAATAAGTGTTTAATTAACATACAATATTTTTTATGAATACGGTCGTTCAACTTTTTGGAGAGTTAATAAGAAGATAAGATATTTAGATATTGGTAATAGTTTGAAAGATATTTTGCTTTTAATGACTTTTCTTCCTATTTCCTACATATCTACAGTCTTAGCATGCCAAAAATTATATATAATTTTTTTTAAATATTTATTTACAATACACAAAAGACGTTTTTAATTATCCCAAGCAAAAGCTCCTGTAATTGTCCAGAGCTTTTTATATTAAAATTTCACGATGGAGTTTCAATTAAATAAAAGTTCAGTCGTAAAGCAGCTCTGGGCTGGGGAACAACACTCGGGTCATCGTAATTATTTTATAAGTGCGGTCAGGCTTGTTGTTGTTGTTTGGCCTTCGAGAGTTTTGCGTCTCACTCTCATTGGTTAGCTGTTTACCTCAACTAACTGCATTAGTTACAGTTTTTTTGAGGTATTTCGTTGTTAACCACGCGGAAACTTCCTATGCGAATGCATAGGACGGTACAGTTAGCACAGCGCCGCAAAAGAAATACTGTTAATACCATCGTGGGCATAAGGTCTACGTTACTCCGCCCATGTTGTGTATCCTATACTTTGCAAATTTATTTGCAACTGTATAGTTATAAATACAAATAAATAAAAGTTAACGTCCTTACTATTTAATGGTCGTTGAAAAACTAAAAAAACTAATTTGTAATATCATACTAGAATGAAAATTATATGACATAAAACTCAGAGTAAAGAAACAGTATTATTAATATTGCAAAGATAGCTAGATTAATAGTTAATATAGTAGAACAGAGGTTCCCAACAAGGCGTGTGCTCATGAAAAGAGCTCAAGATGAAGACTTTGAAAAATCAGTGATAAATGGCTACATTTTTACAAAAGTTTTACTTAAGTGTTTGACGTTTTTCTAAAAAAAAGTATTAACAAATTTTATTTTTAATATTGTCAAAGAATAGGAAGAATATTGTGGTATATACGAAATAGGAAGAAAAGTCAAAGCCAAATCGAAAATTTCAAAATTAAAAGCCAAATATATAAAATATAATGACTCTTCTTTTTCCTTTTTTTAGTTTTCCAAAACGTTAAAATTTATTTAAATCATATGATATTTAAAAAAGTTATGAGGCGAACAAACTTATTCATATCCGAGATAGTCACCTTTGACACCCTGTAGGTCATCATGCGGTATAACAAGGTAATTCAAAGTTCATTATTATTAAAGCCTATGCAATCCTCTATGATTCCTTCTTACATTGTTTTAAGATCAGATCGCACGTTTTAAGATACAGATATACTACTTTTTTTTGGCCCACTGTGCGACGTCGTCCTGCCATGTGATCTCTGTAGTTTCAATCACTCTTGCTGGATAGTCCATCATGGAAGGCCTGCTTTTGAGTCACCCGTTAAATGTTGCAAGTATTTTTACATATTGTTTGGCCACTTGCTGACCTGAATATAAAATTTTATTCATTTCAATATTTTTCAAGCGTTGAGTGGATACATTTTAGGCTTCTCTGTTGGCAGCTGCAGTCATGTTTAATTGTAAGCTTATGTACGAGTATATAAAAAGAAGATAATAATTTTATGACGTTTTTTTTTAATTCAGTTGCTGTTCGTTCGTTATTGCTGTCTACAAAATCAATTCGTTTCATAGTTGAAAAACTCAGTCTATCGCCGGCAACAGATTTTTAAATGAATTCAGAAATTATTTTATATGGCAAAGCAAACAAGTTAAGCCAGTAGTTTTTAAATCTCCTTTAAACTTTGCTTTTGATAAATTATAAATAATTGATGAAAAGATTTAACTTGTTTTGTTTGTTTTTAATTTTATCAAGCCGCGGAAATAAAACCAATACAATTAATTCAATATGGGCTGTTTCATTCAACTCCAGCGGTTTGCGAAAGAATAAAAAAAGAACTTATTTAATTCTCGTTGAGGCATAAATTAATTATAGTTAACTTGAACAAAAACAGTCTTTAAAACTTTTCTTAAATTCATCAGGGCGACAATGTTGGACAAAAACGAATTTTAGTTTTTAAACAAGTCCCATGGCATGCCATCAAGTGGAACTGTTAGGTCAATTTGGATTGTCTACTAGGCACCTCCTCCGCGGAACAGGTTGTGCCTCGGGTTAGACCAAACCAGGGCACTTTATTTTCTGGGGCATAGAAGGAAAGGAGTCCCTCATTTTTTGTAGCACATAAAACTCTAGGAAAACGCGTGAGTTGTATTGTGTTGTGTTGGATTTCCGAAACCCTTACAAAAGGTTAAAATTGGCGCAACAGGGAACAGCAAAGCTCCCGGAGGTTCTGCCTAACAGACCTGTCAGTGCTGATCATGGTTAAGGTGCCAGCCTTGGTAAAATGTTCTGGCTGTGGTTTAAACCTAAAATCACAGGAAGTGCAATTAGTTTCCTTGATATCTTTGGTGTATGCCGCTTTACGGGGGATAATAGCCCCCCGACGTGCTATTGTCTTGCACCAGATACCTGTAATGTAAAACAACCAGTGATGATTAGACGGGTGATTTGAGTAAGGGCTGATGTTCTTAATGGACTTCGGCCTACCAACTCATTAAGCCTTGTCTTCCATTAGAAGGCCCGAACTCTTAAGCAAGGAGTTTGTCCATATGGCTACAAACTTATGACAAAAAGTTTCGAACTGTATGAGCCTAGAAAATCACACGGGGCTCTGGTGCATAGTGAGTTACTCATCCCGTGGAGTTGATCCATCATCACATCAGGCTGACAAGGCAGGTGCTGGCGTAAATCAATTTCAAAATTTTTCAGCTTTTGAATTGTTCTTGGCTTTTTGCTTTATAAAAATACTCCTAAAGAAAGAAGTTCACATTATCGCCACGCCGTCAGATAACTCGGCCATTGAATTTCTATATTAAAAGTGCCAGTTAGCTATGTGGTACCATCTTACAGGTTCATATCCTCAGGTTTTGCCCACAAGACGCTTATGATCTCGAGATGGCGAATAGTATTGACCGCAACTGCTAAGCTGACCTCATTTTCGATAAAGTATGAACCGATGATACTGCCAGCGCAAAAACTGCATCAAATAGTCTTTGTGAATTCCCCGGCTTGTCAATAATCATTCTGAAAAATGCGACAATTCAGCTTGTTAATGAAATCACTGAAATGAAAGTGTACTTTGACGCCGAAAATGATTTTCTTTGTAAAGCCACCATTCACTTCTGTATGTTCAAACAACAAATCGGCGTATTGACGACGCTCGCAATGGTCATGAGCTCTTAACTCAATTAAAACTTGTAAATGTGTAAATTCAAACCTTTAGTCATTAGAGAAGTTCAATTGTGGGACACGTTAATAAGTCGAGATTGACGGCTCTTCTGCCATACCGTCGCGAACAACAGCAATGTTTGCCACTGAGCGAACTGGGCAACCATGCATCTCGTGTTTTACCACCGTCCCCAGATCCGAATTTTTAAAACATGCGCACGATTCTCCCGATGGGCACATTTGGTTGGTTATGCCACTCAAAAGTTTTCAATCCGATCCAACTTGAGTCTAAAACCTACCAAAATTCTTTCAAAAATACAAATTTTTTAATATGGAAAAGCATTTTTCTATTTCTCATATAAAATATAATACTTATTTGATATTGTTTTTAAATTATAGAATGAATAACAGAAATAGCAATAATGTAACGAAAATAAAGGATGTCACAGCACACAAAAAATTCATTTAATAACTGTAGTGTCGTGACGCGAGGAGAAAAATAGATGCTTTTTCATATGCAGTTAATCACGGAATGCCCTTTATTGCATTATCATTTATTCTTTAATTATTTTCTTAGTTAACATACGAGAAGCGTTGCCGGCTTATTTGCTTATCCTATTAAGTTTAATTCATAATTTAATTATAGACTAATGTGGACATATATATAGCAATAACTATTGATCATTCCCAATATGTAATATTAGTTTCATACTCACAATATGTATACGAGTGTGTTATGAAAACAAATAGCAAAAATTAATCGCCAGTAGTTGACTCAAATCCTTTTTTTTTTTCTTTTATATACATATATACATAAGTAATAGTGAAAGGCCAATGTAAGCGGCATGCGGCAACGGGCGGCAACCAGCTGTTCTATTTGCCGCTTGAATTTATTTGATATAGGCAAATGAACGCGGCTAATTGAACTAAAAACTTATGTACCGGAACTTAAACAAAAGAACATTATGACTTTTTTAACGCAAAAATAAATAAATAAATTTAATTGTTAAAAATTTTAAACCCGAAAATAAAAAAAATTATTTTTTACTTCTATTTTCTCGAAGTTTTGTTCCTTTACTTTTTGGTTTGACAAATTGAAGCACCAAAGCTAAAAGTTAAATTGAATTCAACATTACCGCTCGGCCGCCTTTAACGGCATTGCCAGATTAAATTAAATTCAACATGTTGAAAGTTTTATATGAATATTTTTATAAAAAAACTAATTTTTTGTAAATGGGTCACATTGCTGCCGCCTGCCGCTTACATTGGCCTTTCACTATAACTATTTGGTTAACTACTCACAACTCTCTCTCTCTCCCTCTCTCTCACTCTCTTTTTGTTGACCTGACAATGCGTCCATCATTATTTTTCGTAAGTTCTTTAAAAAGCATTGTAATGTTGGCTGTATTTATCTCAAGTTTATTCCTCATCAGTGTTGAAAACTTACGCTTAGCAGCTCCAGAACTATCTGGGAGCGAAAGTAAATTAAGTACAAAGTTAGCAAAATCTCCAAAGCTTTTCTGATCTATTCTGTTTTTAATAGAACCAATTTGGTCGCAAAATAAATCAATCTGTAAGTCTGTGGAAAGATTCATTTCTGTTAACTGCTATAAATTCCACTGTGTAATAATCACAATCAGCAAGGTTGGAAAATTTAAAAATTATGGGAGTTGAATTTTTTGAATAAGACCAAAATAAGGTTTACCCGGCCAGCCAACCAAACGAATAATGTCCGACCAAATTTGGTAGGAAAAGACAAACAACGGCAACGCTGGTTATGTTGACTGTACAAGGCACACGGGAGTTAGCGAGATAAAACGATAACGAAGAAGAAGGAGGCTTACCTTTGTCCAAACAATGGGAATGGAAGAATCCTCTCCAAATACCACACGTGCCAATTGGCTCTTTCAATCGTAATGGATGGTTATGGGTGACCCCTTTTTGACCGCAGCAGATGTAAATGGTTACTTGAAGAAAATCATATGGCTAGCACACACGTGGTAGCCATTACATATCGTGGTTTGTTCGGTAATCGTTCTGCCCTTTACTTTGTCAAGTATATGTGTTTGCCACCGCCTCTACTTACGTCGAGCTTATGAAACGTTCGCTGATTTGAATGTAACAAGACTTGTGTGGCAATTACTATATGTATTTTCATATGCAAAATTTTGATTTGTACACTTAAATCTTGAAATGCTTATCGTATAATAAAAAAAAATTACAACAGGATCTTGAATTAAAGATTTACCTTCTGAGAACCTTAACACTGGATACAGATTTTCGTTTTTGTGTAGTATAGAAATATCTTGAGGGTTATAATTTTATTTATGGCAAACCTATGTGATGTTCTTTGAAGCCTTAATTTTCATTTATCTAAACGGCAAAAGGAAACTAATTTTAGAACCTTTCCATTTCTTCACTTTGTATGAGTTTTAAATAAAAACATTTTGCTATTGAACTAAAGTTCACAACTGAAAAAACTTGACTACTAGGTGCTGTACGAAACTCTTTATTCTTTCTTGTCTCAACACAGAACGAACAGAAGCATAAGAAGAGCAAAAGCACAAGACTTGTTGTCAAAAACCAACGAGTAACTTTTTCTTGTTTGTGTGACGACAAGTGTTGCCAGGTTGGTTTTGCCAACAAGTGTTGCCGGATATTAACACTGACCATACAAATCATGGAACATTTTGCTTTCAACACCCATTTTTGCAAACATAAAATAGTGCTTTATCGCTTTACATATTCATTAGGCTTTAGTTGCAGTGTAATTTTTTTTCTGTTTTGCCTTGAACCAAAAAAGAAGGGTATGACCCTTATATACCCAGTGCAGTGTACCGGAACTAGGAAAATATATTATGATGAGATGGAAATGGAGAGTAGTGTTTCCATTTTGTAAGACTCATATCTTTATTGTATTGTAGAGAGCTTCTTAACATTTGCAATTCTTTGAATTAAGGTCAATGGACTTCCTACAACACTCTCACGCACTTACTTCATACTCATTTTAAACGTGTTGTTTTTGGATTTACGGTGATCGTGGCAACTCTAAGGTCTCCTTGATTTTTTCAATTAATCTCTTACATAGTTGACGAAGCTAAAACACTATTACAACCAAAAATCGTCTAAAACTTTCAAACCGCAGTCACCAAGCTTTCTTTTTTAAAATTGCGAAAATATGCTGCGTCATGTAAGATGATTTTGACCAAAAAATCCGCATTTATAAACATCATAAATTTTAGTAATGAAGACAAGTTGCTTTACCGTATAATACATCATTTTTACAAACCCCAAACTGTCAGTTTTCGAATGGTTTTATTTTAAGATTGCATTCTCTTTACTACACAAATAGTGACAAATTCATACCTTACACCTTAAATTTGGCTTATGTGTTTCCAAAGAGCAAACAAATCAAACTCTATTTGATGCCACACTTTATCAATAGCTTAAGCAAGCTAGAAGTCTTGACGGCAAACAAAACCTATCAAAAATTTTTTTAGTTCATCTGCCCAACCAAGTATGACAAACACGAATTTTAGCTGTCAAACAAGGTCTATGGCATACCATCAGGAGGTGCTGTTAGACCAAGTTTGATCATCTTGCAAAGGGCAGGCAAATCTGACTCCATTTGATCAATATCTTATACGCAAAGAAAACAGTGTGATATATGGTTACAGCAAGACTTGTATATATGCTAGAACGTTATTTATTATTATTCAGAACAGTTTATTATGAATTTAACTATAGTGTACTCTGCCATAAATTTGCAAGTTTTTGTATTTCTGTAATTTTATTGTTACTTTTTGTTAATTTCAAGATATAGTTGTCTGCAACTCTAATATTTGCAAAACGACAATAGATTTTGTTGCACCTAATATTAAAATATTTGTTTTTGGTATGTATATGATATGTTAATTCATATCCAAAAAATTTAAATTTACAAAATAAAATAACAATTGTAACCATATATACATAATTTTCTTACAGTTTTTGTTTGTTTTGGAAGTTAAAAGATATATCGCGTTCGTAATTAAAAAAAATTATTTTATATACTCATTGAGTGTTCGCAGAAATCAAAAGGTAAGTTTAAATGATAAGATGCAAGCATAAATATGTATGTTGTCTACAACAATACTATTACGATATCAACCATATTTTCTTTCAACTACATTATGGTTGTATGCAATCATACTATTGTCGTATTCACAAAAACTATTTTGCTCTATCATACTCTTGGTGTCGACAAGCATACTATGTGACATCCAACCTTACTAATATGGTGATATACGACTTTTGCTTTTGCAATCTGAGACGAAATATTTAACCAATATTTTCTTATTGGAGCTAATAGATACTACAACTTCGAAGAGGAACTGTGTACCTTCATTCCAATAAAATACAATCTATTTATTTTTTTGAACTACATATATCGCATTCCATTTTTTATTGTCTTTTAAATTATTGTATTGTATTTATGTAAGTCCGCACATACATTTGTGTAAGTGCCACATAGCCATAAATAAATATGTACTCGTATTATATATCCTGTAATGTCATCTTTTTAGTTAATACTGTTAATTATGACAAAATTATGGTTCTATGAAAACAAAGACATTTTTGACCTTAATATGGTTTATGCTAGTAATATGAATATTTGTGACAAAAATTATATTGTTAAATAATATGGTTGGCTATAGTATTAATATGAAAGCTTTAACTAATACTATTGTTACTAACACAATATGTTTGAAATATAACAATATAATATTGTCAGCCATATAATCCAACAATAATATGTTGCTCTTAGAACAGTGCCGTGTCTACCACTTATTTTTTTCTTGAATGCTTTGAATAGCAAAAGGACAAAAATTTCTGTTGCCAAATTCATGTAAATCAATTGTAATTAAGAAACTTCTCAGTGGCCAGATATCTTGTCGGAGATTTTTAAGTTGTAAGCAGGTGCGCAAACTTGGCATGAGAACACGACCTGAAGAAGGAGAGAAAGAGTTCTTAGCTGCTAATCGATAAGTTTGTCAATTATCCCAATAAATGCAAGCACCAAACGATACTCGTATATTCGTAATGTACCAAAGTGAAATTATTAATAATATTATTGCCTTAAATTGCAATTGTGTTAAATTTCAGCTTTCAATTCTTATAATTCTGACAGATATTTATACACTTCAATAACTTCTTTTCTAAACACGTACTCTTATCATACAACTTAGCTATTTCCTTTAAACGAGCTTTAAGCCTTGACCACAAACAAAACCTATAAAAAAATTGTTTTCATCAAGCCGACCAAGTTTGACAAACACGAATTTTAGCTGTCAAACAAGATCATCAGCTAGCGCTGTTAGCCCGAGACTGATCATCTGGCAAAGAATAGGCAAATTTGTTGTCACTTTTTGTCTATAGCTTAGGAATCTTAAAAGAAAATAGCTTATCAACAATTTTCATCTTCAAATACCTTCAATGCTTTGAATGGCAAGAACACAAAAACTTCTATTGCCAAATTCATATACGGTTCGAACGTTAACTTTCGACTATGGAGTTGCTCCTAATTCATTATTTAATATAATTTTATTTAGACTTTTTAAATTTATTAAAAATATTTGTCCTTCAATTTTTCTCTTTCGCTTTAATTTGCAAATTCATATATCACAATTTAGCGCAAACAAAAGCTTCAAATTGTTGCAGAAATTTCGTTTATGTGACTATTAAGTTTACTGCCCAAAAGCCCCACTTTGCGTCACTTTATTTGAATTTGTGTTCTCCTTCTGTCAGCAGTCAAACGATGTCTGTGTCATTGAACCATCTTTAACAATTGTTTTCTCCCTCGAACAGGCTGTTGTAAAAATAAGGCAAAATAATGTACACATAATAGCTTCCTTCTTCTTTGGGGGGGCCTCTTTCCAGTTCATGCTGGTAATTTTTCGTTCTCTTTTAGGCCCTGAAAAAGTTATTTTTTAATAGAACAAACTTTTTTATAAAATCTAGAAAAATAAAAGCATTAAAAGAATATTGTGCTTTGAATTTAAACTTTTATTTTCTTTATTTATTTATTTTGCTTTTTCTCTTTTTTTTAATATAATTTTAATGACAGCCTTTTGCTTTTTATTGTTATTTTTAATGTTTATTTTGTATTTTTGTAGACTTATGAATTATTGTTTCTTTCTGTGCTTTGCTTATTTGTATTGTGTATTTCTTTTTATTTTTTAATTTAAAATAACAATTTGTTACTGTCGAAGGTCTAATAAATTTGTTTGTAATATCATTAGAATATTCATTTTATGTTGTGTATTTTTTTTTCTTTTGTTCTTGGGATTTACTATGTTTGTTCAAAAGAAATTTTATTGTTTGCTACTTTCTCAGTAGATTTAAACTAATAATATCGAATGTCAAAGTACACAGTTTTTTGAAAAATGAATGATAAATGGCTTTAAGTTTAACGAGGGATATGAAAATGTGGAAACATATAATATTTGTTTTTTTTTTTTTTTTTGCCATTCATTTATTTATTGAATCTTCACAAAGTGAACTAACAATCAGTATTCACATCTTAATACTAAATACATAAAATTAAATAAGTCCAGCCAATGCTAGACAAAAATTTTTTATTTTGCACGGTCAGTATCGATAATATCACCTATTGAACGTTCTGATGGTGACAAGGGTATCCCTTCTTCTCAACCGAGAGTGGCCTTCAAAATTAAGTATATTGCGTGCAAGAGGATTTGGGTGAAGCTCCAATTTACTGATATACCTTGTTGCCTACTTTGAAAACTCGTCTTTTACAAGAGGAACACAGAGATCCTTATGAATTCCTGAGTTTTTTACGTACCATGGAGCTGCAGTAATCATCCGAAGAATATTTGTTTTTAATGTAACAAATAATAAGGAAACATTACAAAAAATAGTTTCTATTCAAAAGTAACAGAAGAGCAAATAATTTAGGTTTAGAACTAAATGTTTATAAGTAATCAAACAAGAACATGCATATGCATGCCTCACGCATGTTTAACTGCCAGCGGCTTTTTGGTAACTTTAAGACACTTATATTCGAATCTTACTCCAGTTGCGAGTAACAGACAATTGAGTATGTATATGTATATTATATAATAGAAATACTTTAGTTATGTATGTGGATGTAGGCTAGGACCTTACTGTGCATGTTAATCCCCCCGGGGAACAGGCTTTGCCTTGGCGTATTTCTAACTTGGGCGCTCCGTTTTTTCAGGAAAAGAGGGGAAGGGGTCCCTCGTTTGGTGCGGCAAACAAAACTCTAGAAAGCCACATGACTTATGTTGTGTTGGCTTCCGAAACCCTTACCAAGGGTATAAATTGGCAGAACGGGGATGAGCATGGCCCCCGAGTAGTTCTGCTTGAGGTTCGACCCGGGCTGATCATGGTTGAGGTGCCTACCTTGGCTGAAACGTTCTGGCTGTGGTTGAATCCTAAAACGCAGGAAGGGAGTGTTAGTATCCTTGATAATTGTTTGGTGTGTGGCTTTTTCCGGGGGCTTGCGAGGATCTGTTGCCTATACAACAAATACCTGTATTGCAAGGAACCAGTGGTGATGGTTGACGGGTGAGTTGGTTTAAATGCTGATGCTCTTAGTGGGCTTCGGCCTACCAACTTATTAAGCCTTGTCCTCCATTGACTGCTGAGAAATTGCATACAGGAGGGATTAAAAGGCCCGAACTCCTCAACAAGAAGTTGCTCATATGACCGCAATCATATGGCAAGAATTGCGACCTGTGTGAGCCTGGTAAGCCACACGGGGGTGCTGGTGAATCGTGAATAATTCACTCCGTGGAATTGGTCCATCATCAGATTAGGCGGCAAGGTAGGTGCTGATGTAAATCTTTTCATAACTGTGCATGTTAATCATATTGTTACAAAATTTGATCATGTCTAACCCAATGTGCGAGCCGTTGATCTGCTTGTTATAAATAAACGCGCACAACTGGGTAGCTGATCAAATTACATTAAGAAACTCAAATAACTTTTTGTAAAGTTTAAGTAATTTCTTTCTTAAAAATTCATTTGAAAACTAATACACTTTTATGTCACCCTCGGTGACACATGTGTGACATATTATCAAAAAGTTATTAATCACTGCCTGGACTGTTGCAGCGGGAATTGTCTCAATTACCGTTCGTATGGATTGCTTTAAATTATGCAAATTTGTTGGATTTCTTTTGTAAACTTCTTGATTGCAATAAACCCACAAAAAAAATCAAGTACAGTGTGGTCAAGAGATCTGGAAGGCCAACGGCATGTGGAGTTTCTTGAAATCAGTTTATAGGGAAAGTTTTGCATCAACTCTGTCATAACAGGCGTGACAAATTGGCCCATTTTATTGAAACCAAACAGCGTTAAAAGGGATTCTCTTTCGGCGTAATTCTGGAAAGAAAAACTCTTTCAAAATCTTTAAGTAACGGTCTCCATTGAACGTAACAGTAAGATCCTTTTCTTGGAATAAGTAAGGCCCGACAATGAACTTTGCAGAAACTGCTCACCACACTGTGATGGGACGTGGATGTAATTGCAACTGATGGAGTATCTGTAGATTGGAATTACTCCATTTTCGTCATTGTCAGACATAAAAATGCAGTTCAACACATTTTCATCCTCTGACACCATTTGAATGATCATCTCACAAAATTCCAAGCGAATCGGGAAGTCTCTAGGTTTCTGTTTGTTTGTTAATTGAACCTTGTGTGGAAATAAGTTTGAATCTTGGTGCAAAATTGCCTGCAGTGCCTGTCCGCTGACATCCATTAGAGCAGATAAAATCTTTGTCGAAACTCTAGGATTGGATTGTATGGCAGCAGCTACAGCAGCGATAGTTTTCTGCATGCGAACTGAAGGATCACTATGATAAGGTATTCTTGCGATTGTGCCAGGTTTGGCGGCACTTCTCCCAACAAATGGACTATAATGAACCTTGTGAAGAATTTTGCCTATGTTCCGCTTGGACGAAAATAACGGACTTTAAAGCGTGAAAGCTTTGCACTATCCGAGTTCTTGTTTCATTGTCTTAATTCTCCATTTTAGTAAAATTTAAAGATCAATCTATAAAATGTAATAAAAATGGAACAGGTTAGTTACACAGAAAATAAGTTATTATGCTTTTTTTTGGTAGCAGCTTTCATCAGTCACCCTTTAGTTTTAAAATTATAAAAATATAAAAAAACTATAAAAATATTTGTATTTCAGTCAGTATAAGTATTTTTTACTAGAACAGTGCCGGATCTCTTATTTTAATAATCTGTCCTTTTGAATTTTGGCTTCGATTAATAACATGATGAAACATGAGTCCACCACTACACACCTGAAACTAAAAGTCAATCGAAACAATGAGAAGCTGGTGAAAGTGCTCCGAAGAAGACGAAGGCAGTGAAATCGGCTGGCAAGGCTATGGCCACTGTATTTTGGAGTGCACACGGAATATTGCGCATCGATTATCTTGAAAAATGATCCACAATCACAGGAAAGTGTTATCGTGCATTGTTGGATCAATTGATTGATGCAATCAAGAAAAAACGACAACATTTAGAGAAGAAAACAGGGCTATTTCTTCATGGAAACTCACTGATTCACACAGCATTGGATACAATGCTAAAATAACATTAAATACATTTCGAATTGGTTGATCATCTACCTTATAGTCCAGATTGAGCTTCTATAGGTTTTTTCTTGCGAAACTAAAGCATATTTTAAGGGGTTCCCAAAATCGTATTATTCAGATGGTATAAAAAAGTTGGAATATTGTCTTTTTAAGTGTATTGACCTAAAAAGGGACTAAATTGAGATATAAATGGTTTTTGATAAATAAATGGTAGCTGCAATATCCGCCGCCGTACAATCGGAAAAATCGCGAAAAATTTTGAGCAGAACGAGCTGTACGAGTAATGAGTGCTCGTACATCTCGTTCTGCAAACAAAAAATTTGCTGCTGTCCGCATAATGTGGCTGAAGAGCCATTCACCTCAACTCGCCGTCGTGCCCAAAAACTGCACCTCTAACACTTGCCGTTTTTGTACTCTATGCATGAAGACTCCCATTTACATGCTTACAAGTTGCAATTGACTCAAGAACTAAAGCTTCTTGACCATTACAAGCGTCTGCATTCATCAGATTGTTTTTTTTTATCAATTTATTTATTTATTGTATCTTCTAAAAGAATTTACAATACTCGTAAGTATACAAATCTTAAAACTAAAAATTAACTAATTACGAGTAATATAAAAAAATTTAATTAATATTGAAAAATTTTATTTACTTAGGTCCATACAATGCTAGACGAAAAGTTGCTTCTTGCGTGTATTTTATTGGTAATTCCACATGCGCAATACTGTCTTTAGGATTACGTTGTACAACAAAATTTTACAATCTAACTTCAAGGTAGAATTTCTGCCGATGAGCCAATTTAGTTGCACGGCTTTTAATTTCATCTGAGTGACTTTAGCGTCAATGTGAGACTTCCACGTGAGCCTACGGTCGAGATGAATACTAAGGTATTTGACTTCACTATGTTGCGGAACAATATGGTTGTTGATTTTAATAGCTGAACAGGTTTTTCTGTGAATGTAACATGGGTACATTTTTGTTCATTTACTTTGATTTTTCAAAGATTTCTTGCAAATTTCGTAATGCTAATTTGTAGTCTTCATGGACACTGATGAATGATATATCATCTGCAAAAATAGAAGTGTGAATTTTGCAGCTCGTTGGCATGACTGAAGCATAAATCAAATATAAAGTTGGACCAATGCTACCGTGGGGAACTCTAGCTTCGATTGGTTAAGCGGAGCCTTCTTTAACGGCGAATTTTTGGTCATATAAGTCGAATTGATGGTTAGAAAAACATCCTACTTCATTCAAGATTGGGGTCAACTTCGTCATTAACAATTTCTCGAACAGTTTTGAAATTGTTGGCAATAGACTTATTGGCCTATATGACTCAACTATTGTAGGATCCTTTCCTGGGGTATTACAGTAATAATAGACACCTTCCACTCTGTAGGAAAAGGAAGATTGATCAGAATGTTGGCAAGAAACCGCAACAGTGGATGATAATTTTCAAAAAAAAAAAATCATCTTAAGTGATGAGGTCACCTTTAGGCGAATGATCATGCAAAAAAACTTGTCGAAAAACCAATACACCCACAAAGAGTAGCTGTGCGTGCGGCTTAGAGTAAGGTATTAATACTCTCTTACGTAATTACTCTCTTTAATATATATCTCTCTAAGTACATAATTCATGTTTATAATAATATTAAGTTGAAATAAGAAATCAGTCTTTAATTGAACGAAGGCGTTTAAATTTAACATTGGAGGATTTAAATGGTAAAAGACGAAGAAATTAAACACAAAAATATAAATGAGAAAGCAGAAATGGCAAAATTTATTGGTACAGCTGAGCATTTTATATTAGGGGAAAATTTTAGTTTATATGTGCGTAGATTGGATCATCTGTTTAAACTGAATTCTATTAAAGAGGCTAAAAAAATCTGATATTTATGTAGTTTTGGTGGAGCCGACTTATATAAGATTATTGTCTCCTTAAAGTCTTCGAAAACAGAAGACGAGTTTACGTATATGGAATTGGTGTCGAAATTACTAATTCATTTAAAGCCGAAATGGAATATAATTGCTTAATGTTAAAAATTTTTCAAAACATATAGATCAGATAAGAAAAGCGGACAAATCAAGGAAAAGTATTGTTTTGCCTTCGGCTGTTGCCGGCGAAGATAAGGAAGAGCCAGTAGTAGGTAAAACTGATAGGGGAGTAGTCACACGAAGTACGGCAAAGAAGATGGAAACAACAGATAGAGATAAGTTTTAATTAACTTGGAAGGAATCATATGTATTTATAGGAAGAGCTGATATGTATTTAGGTATTAATACTCTCTTATGTAATTGTTCTCTTTGATATATATCTCTCTTAGTATATAATTCATGTTTATAACAATATTACGTTGAAATAATAAATCAGTCTTTGAGGAAACTTGAACGAAGTAGTTTAAATTTAACATTAGCATTATCGGCCTGTGTTTTTTCCAAAATGGGGCCAGTGAGGCAGTTACTGTTTAAAACTTCCTTCAATATCAATCCGCCCTCATAGCGAATTTGCCGTTTTATAATAACATATTTTATCAATTAACTTTTTTACATGTCCCTATTGAATGCAGATGCAATTTTCATTTATTTTCACTTGTGAAAAATTATATTAAATTTGCCAAAATTTTACACCTTTATAAACACATTTGAATGCATTTATTTGCCATTTTAAAAATTTATATTCCATTTCTATTTTATGCAATTTGTTTAATTGTTTAAGGTTATTATGCAGAATTACAAGTATTGTTTCGGCAAACAATAGCACCTGAGTAAAATTTAACTTATTTAATTGGAATTTGTTCAAATATATATTATAAAACCTCAAAATATGTTATAAAGACAACAAGTTGTAATTTTAAAACTCAATTCGTTTTAATGGGAAAATAAATCAAATGTAGCTGTTTGCAAATATTCAAGTATATTGAACAATTTAAATTATATAATTTTTAAGTTTCTTAAACGGCATTAAGCAAACAACCCCCTTAACATTAAATGATTGTGGGGACGGTTCTTGTAATATTTTTACATATTTTTGCCACTTACAAACTTAAAGTATTTTATTGGAAAAAAGCTAAAAAAAATAATTTTTTACTCAAGCGTTTATTTCCATAAATCTTTTAACATCATAAATCCAAATAATCTTCTCTTCCGGCCCACAATAAAAAAAATGCTCCTCTTGGTCTTAAAATACGTGTAAAACATGTTTTTACGAATGCCAGTCTAATTTATGGGTTTTTTAAGTACAGGGATTTGCCAAATATCATAATTTTTTATTTATCGTTTATTAAATTTAAGCAGAATTATGTCAGATTTTAAAGGCCGGGTTATGAAGTTGTGCAATCTGATTACTCCATACAGCTACATAAATACATATATTACATTAAATCATGGCAAATGAATATTAAGTTAATAAAATGAAACTGAACAAAATGAAATGAAATGAAAAATATATTAAATTAAATGAAAACCATAAAACGAGATCCAATTTAAATATGTTTAAAGCAATTGACTGCAAGATTTTCTCAAAAACATCGAAAAGTTTCTCTACGTTTATGCCTTAAAAACAGGAAGAAAGGGAAGTAAAACTTGATTAACAGAAGGAAGACAATTTCACTTTTTACGACTGGCCGTACAGCATGCTACCACTAACCATAAAATATCAAGAAATGAGAACAATTTGTTTGAAATTGAGCAACTTCTGGCAGAAAAAGAAGAGACAGCAGAAAATGGTAGTTACGCAGGCCTCACCAGCTTAAAATTAGGCTACGGGAAGGCATAACTCAAATAAGAAATCTGCTTGAAATCCAGAGAATGCTTTTTCTTAACACATACTTGAAAAGCCTTGATGGCTCTCTTCAATCTGACTACTGCTTGTGGAAAGCGACAAGAAGATTACAGGTAAACGAACTTTAACTGTTGACTGGGCGAGAACCGATTCCGAAAAAGGGATGGTGTATGTTAATCATTTGATAAACGTATTTATTACACTGCTTTACAAATTTCAAGTTCGGAAAAATACCAAGAACGCCACATGACTAGATAAGTTAATTCGGACCTCCTCAACAGGAAAAAAGCTAGAACTTTTTTTCTAAGTACCGTTTTTCAGATAACGGTATCTTTGTGTTTTTCGGAGTATGGTCCCACTCGAACCCTTGTGGAGCAAATTTAAATTTTTTGAACTTACACCGAATACAGTGTGTGAGTAATGAAAATATTGTCGTTCCACAAAATCCTTAATAAAAACTTTATTTTTCATCCGTTTTTTTTTTTCAAATAACGCTTAAAATGTAAAATTAGAATTAAATAAAATTTTTGGTGAAAGAATAAAACATTCCATATCTTTACTACAACGTGGAAAAAAGCGAAATAAAAATTAAAAACTTTGAAATAAACGTAAAAAATAGGCAAAATTTGAATTTTGAGGTCCCATAACTCTTGTCCAACAAAAATTCGTATTATATCGACGAAAAATACATTCAACTACCTTTCTAGCAATGTGCAATTTATCTCGATCGTAGTTTTTGGTTGGGCTCCACAAGGGTTTGAGTGGGACCATACACCAAAAAACACAAAAGTATCGTTATCTAAAAAACGGTACTTAGAAAAAAAAACAGCGTTTTTTTGGCGTTCTTGGTATTTTTTGGCTGTAAAGCAGTGTTTTAAATGATACAGCTGAACTACCGAAATACTATTAGACCGCCTGTGTCGTTGAAACTTAACTTTCATGATGTCGAAAACGTTATCTGTAACATAAACCCCAGGAAAGCATCAGGTCCTGATAAATCATGGTCAAATACTTGAGCGGTTACCTCGTGTAGCAAGCAAAATTCTGCTTTTTATTTTTAACGCTATTTTAAGTCTTGAGTATTAGTCTGCAGAGTGGAAGGTCTCTATGATTACTATGATATCCAAACCAGGGAAGGATCGCACTAAAGTAGAATCATACAGACCAATAAGTCTACTGCAAAAAATTTCAAAACTGTTCCGAAATTATTAATGGCGAAGTTGACTTTAATATTGAAAGGTGAAGGATGTATCCCTAAGTAATTTGGCTTTCGGGCTAAATACAACTCCATAGAACAAACGCACAGACTAATTGCTCAGCTCTATGCATTAACGTTTCCCAAGCTTTTGGTAAAGTATTGCATGAGGGACTTCTCAATGCCCTAAAAAAGTAACACAACCATCAAAACACTATTTGTAGACTTCATGCAAAAAATAAAGGTAAACTTGCCTGCAAACACTCAAAAGCTTCTAGAAAGCTACTTATACGGCAGAAAATTTGTTATCAGAAAAGGCGATTTTATAAGCCTTTCACAGCCAATCGAAGCAGGATTCCCCAAGGTAGCATTCTAGGACCCACTTTATATTTGATTTAGACCTCACACATGCCAACGAGATCCAGAATCTATGCAGATGACACAACATTTTGCAGCGTACATGAAAACTCACAATTAGCTTAACGAAATTTGCAGGAGTATAATTCAATACTAGAGGAATGGTTAAAACTTTGGAAAATCGAAGTTAATGAACACAAGTTTACTCACGTTACATTCACACTGCGTAAACAAACATCTTCGGCTATGCAAATTAACAATTTACCTATTCCGCAGCGCAATGAGGACAAGTACCTTGCTATTCACCTCGACCATAGGCTAATGTGGAAGCTTCACATTGATGCGACAGTCACTCAGTTGAAATTAAAAGCAGCGCAACTAAATTGGCTAATGGGCAGAAATTCGATATTGAAACTTTTGTTATACAACGCAATCCTAAAACCTGTATGGTACAACGGAATTCAATTATGGGGCACCGCCTCAACTTCTAACATTGAAAAAATTCAAAGCCGATAAAACCAAATTCTTCGAACAATTACTGCTGCTTCATGGTACGTAAAAAATTCACGAGTTCATAAGGATCTGAGTGTTCCGCTGGTAAAAGACGAATTTTCTAAGTACGCGACAAAGTATGGCAGTAAACTGGAACTTCAACCAAATCCTCTGGCATGTAATACACTTAATTTTGGCAGCCACACTTAGTTGAGAAGAACGAATATCTTTGCTACCATCAGAGCGTTCAATAGATGGTTTTTGCCAATATAGTTCCCGCAAAATAAAACTTTTTGTCTGGCATCGGCCGGGTTCAAGTAAAAAGGATTTTTTTTTTTTTGTCAAAATTTTGACAACTATTCGTAAATTCTACCAACAAAATATATGTTGATGTTTGTTGGTGTTGTATTTATTGCAAGTCTGTAACTACCTATATAAAGCTGCCTTGATTAAAAGCAAAATAACCTAATTCTGCAACCAACACATGTTCTGGAATATGTTGTTTCTCAACTAGCAAAACAAATGTTGTTTACAGAATAACATGGAAAAAATTATTAACATAAGTTAAAAAATTATCCTAACACTCATTCTTAAACAATTCAAATCTAGAATTTCTTATTAACTAAATAACTACAATTCTGTGCTAATTGTTCTGTGTCTACCTTAAAGTTAATTCTCGGTGTTATTGGAGTGTTTATAATCTCTAAAATTTCTAACATGTAACGCTTCTTATGAATTAATAATTTTTCTTGGTGTATAGATTTTTTGTGTATAGGAATTGTTTGACCATAATTCTTCAACGATGATAACAAATGGTTATCGAAATATTGAAAATAAATAGTGTTGAATTTTTTATATAAAATCAAAACGATCTTTAGCTGCAAAAATAAGAAATATTTATTTATTTTTAAATCTATTTTATTAATAATTCCTCAATTCCGTAGACAAATAAATGTATAAACATTAATTTCAGTTAACGGAAAAAGTTCTCCAATTTTCCTTTCAACATACCTGTGGTAATAAACAAATATCAAAATCTCTGTGTACTGTTCTTTTAGAGATCCGTACCGGTAGTCGGACTTTTACAATGCATTTTACAATTTCAATATTGTTCTTTTTTGAAATGAAATAAGCAAAACGAGTTTTGCTGTACAATGGTATCGCAAAAATACTGTTGAAAGCAGAATAAGTCCGTTTCTAATACATAAATATAGTGAAAACATTTTTCCTATTGCAATTATTGTTCATTATTGCACGATAATCGTTAGCAGTTAGTACTTATTGAGTGGTAGTATATTAAAAAACGAACATTGTTAACAAAATAAAGTTAAAAATATTTTTTATTCAGATTTTCGTTCTTATACTAAGATATTGCACTGGGAGTATAAATTCAATATAATTGTCATTAAAGCAGAAAGCTAAAGATTTGAACAAATAATACTATGTGCTACAACAACTTGATATACCTACAAAGAATACGGCAATCTGTCAACTAGCTCTGAAAGTGATGTTGGTAAGAAAGCGTAAATATTATCAAAACGAAATAGTGTTAATATTTTTACCAGTAAAAAATTATAAATAGCTTGTTTTCTATGTTTCCCAGCTATCTATATGTCGACATTTCATAGGAACTACCCTAATCATCAGTAGGGTAGTTCCTATGAAATGTCGACATATAGATAGCTGGGAAACATAGAAAACAAGCTATTTATAATTTTTTACTGGTATAAATTCTAGAAGCTTAAATAGCGAATAAAAAACTTAATTGTTAATATTTTTATTAAAATTAAAATAAACTTTTAATGAACTTGGCTATTCGTGTATTTACATGTCTTAATTTTAACAATTTTATTACTTAAATTTCAAACTCGATAAAACTTTTGTGTCTGCAAGTATATAGACTTATTTCGCTACTTGTGTTTATTTATTGTAATATCTTCTTTCGAAAATCGTATAAGTCCATGTGGAGGTAAAAGAAATCTGTTATTTTTTCAAATAATTCTAGTAATTATTGTTTTTTTTTTTTTGACTAGTACTCAGGTGACGATCCCTACGTATGTATGTAGTTATGAGTAGAGAGAATGAGGGAGTAGTTGGAACTTTCCAAATTTAAAACAGACGGGAAACACGTTTGCAGGCAAAGTATTCCACATGTGAAGCGTATGGCTGAAAAACGAATTTTCTCTGTAATGCGTTGTACAATTTCCTGAGTAATGGACAGCAAATGGATGAGTTCTGGACGATAATGCGTGCCGCGTAACAACAACAATTAAGTTTTATTCACTCTAATAGCCTCTAAGATTATGTTTTTATAATTCCCAGCCAGATATTTATTTATTTATTTATTTATTTATTTATTTATTTATTTATTTAGTTATTTATTTATTTATTTATTTAGTTATTTATTTATTTATTTATGCCTATGGAGAATAACAAGCAGATATCATATAAGTACACGCATATGAGTTAAAAAAATTACAAAACATTATAAGCAATAGAAAAAATTTTTAACAACTGGAATTTAATCCTAAGATTATACTACGCTTAAAAAAATTTAAGTTGATCGAAAAGTTAATATCCTGCTAAAGTTCATTAAAACAACAGCATAATCTAGGGAAAGGATCTGCATGCGCATAATTCTGACGGTAATAAAGCACTGATAGAGGTTGATATTCACGAAGACTACGCTGGGGAATATCAAAATTTAGTTTGGACACCAGATACTGCCGTTAATGATATTTCCGTTAATGAATTTGAAGGCAAAAATTACATTTAACATTTTTCTGCGACTTGTCAAAGAAGGCAGCTTTATTTGTTGCAGTTTAAACTCATAAGATGGTAAGTTGGCTACAGTGTTCGGGTAGATATTGCGCGGGATGAAAAGAAGGAATTGTTTTTGGATAGACTTAATTAGATCTCTATGTACATTATAAAAAGAGTCCCATATAATCGAGCCACTCCAGTATTGGCTTGAATAAAGATGTATACAATTACTTTAGACCAGCAAATTTTTTAGACCAGCTCTTTACAAAGCCAAGCACCCCTTTGCTTTACTTGACCAAAAGCTAATGTGTTGGTTAAATATAAGTTTTCTATCAAATAAAACACTCAGATCCAGAAATTCTTCAACTGTATCTAATATATGGCCACCAAGCTTCAAATGCTCATGAGGGTTAGATTTTCTGGAGAAGTGCATAAGTTGGTCTTGCTAAAATTTTATATTAAAAGGTTATGCTTAGACCAATTAAAGAAATTGTCCGAATCCAGTTGGAGGCAGTTTTGGTTCCAGAGCCCATAGATTAGAATATTGGACAATTTTATGACAGATGGTAGATCATTCATGAACAATATAAAAAGAATTGGTCCTAGATGGCTTCCCTGCGGTACCCCTGAGCTTGCAGGTATAGATTTAGATATATAATTATTGAAACGTACAAGTTGTTGACGACCAACAAATATGATTTGGACCAATTTACAGTAGTTTTAGAGAACCCCAAACCATCAAGTTTTTTAAGTAAAAGAACGTGGTCAACACCGTCAAAGGCTTTACTGAAATCGGTATAGTTAGCACCAGTACCCTGACCTTTATAAAAACCTTCATTTATCGTTGAAGTAAATTGTAATAGATTTGTAGTAGTTGAACGTCCTTTACAAAATCCATGCTGATATGGTGTCAAAAGCGATTGTGTTTGATGACAAATATACTGGGTCAAGCATTGCTCGAAAAGTTTAGGAATAGCATTACTAATAAACTTTGCAATTCCTCTGTAATTGTTAATATCAGAATTGTATCCCGACTTAAAAATTGGAATGATGTATGACTCCTTCCACTTTTTTGGAATGGAATATCTTTATTGAAGTGTTAAACAATATAGTTAACGGATACGCCAAATTCTGTGCACAGTTTTTTAAAATACAATTCGGAACGCCATCAGGCCCACTTGTTACAGATGGCTTGATTTTATTAATGTAGTGTGTAACCTCAGAAGTAGTAATATACTCAAATGATATAGAAAAATCAGGGTGGTGTGATACATTGTATTGTACATCTGAATAAATTAATGCAAAAAAATCTGCAAACATGTTGCTGATTACGGTTCCATCAGAAAATGTTTTAGAGGCATTTTTCATTATGGAGGGACATAGAAAACAAGCTGTGTAAAATTTTTTTTATTGATTTATTAAATGTTCACAATGTGAAGAATTTAAATCTTAATACTAAATATAAAAAAAATGATAGACAGAGAGTTTTATTTTGCGCTAAATATATCGGTAAAATCCCCTATTTGAAGCTCTGATGAAGACAAATGTTTCACTTTTTCTCAACCGACCGCTAAAATTTTGTATGTTTCACAACAAACTTTAAAAGGTTTATAGTGAAATTAACATCACTCGAATTGATTAAAGTTGGTCAATAAGTTTAAATATGAAAAAAAACGGACTTAATATAATTTCCAAAAAAAAAAAAAAAAAAAAAAAAAAAAAAAAAAAAAAAAAAAAAACTAAAAACAGTTCGTATTTTAAATTTCGCTTGAGAAATTTCATGTAATCAGCACTAATATATGAAAAAACGGATTTATACCACTTTCACAAAAAAAACAGTTCATATATAAAATTTCACTTAAGAAATTCCTTATAAACAGCACAACATTAAAGCTTAAAATTACTATTACAATTTTTTTATAGCTATAGTGAACTTTAAACACAATCATAATGTTGGCGTCAACTACCCACCTTTTAGTGCACAGGTTAATTCCACTTATTCGTTTTTCATGCAGCACTAAAATCCTACAGTTTCAAGAGGAAACACTATTACTCGTATTCCTTAATTTTCAATATATTTCAGTATTTTTTTTTCTTTTACTTATGAATTGGTAATTTTATATATTATGTGATATAATTAAAAATATTTAAAGCAAAGACATATTGATGGATTTATTAGTAAGAAAACTTTTATCCATATTTATTTAACTTTATAAACATATATGATTTTCATTAATACTGTTAATATTACTTTTATAATTTTTATAACATATATTTTTTTTTAACCAAAAATACTTTTTAGGGCAATATTTTTATTTTATTTTTTTTTTCAATTAAATTCTTAATCACCGGCTTTATTGTTGCACTTTATTTTTCGATGCCAGTAGTTGGCGGTTAACACTGGGCGTAAGTAATCTACACAAAAATATTACGTATACGCCTACATTAATTACTCACAGTTTAAGATAACACGTTTTTTTTTACGAGTATAGTCAGAAAAATCCGATTTATCAGAAAGTAATAATAGTTCGAAGGATTTATTTGCTACCAAGTAACGCGAAAGACTAAATTTATTCAAACATATTACTTAAATTTGACAGAATTTAATTTTCATGCTGTTAACAACATTTTGGCTAATGTTAAAGAAATAATAAAAAACATGTCTGGGATATTTTAAACCAAATAGAGATGCTGGTTTTCTTAATTCTATTTAACAGCCGAAGAGAAATTTCGTTAAGGGATTTTTTCACATGTTTGAGTTGATTTGATTTTATTTGTAGCAATAAACAATATTTAAAGACCACCTGTTAAATTAAGTTTTAAAATACACTTGTATTTTTCTATAGCATTTTAAAAAGTAAAAATTTTAAGTCTTGTACATTAGTTTGTTTGACAGCCATAATTTTAAGATTGTTAAAAATTATAAATTATTGTTAAAATTTCAAAATCACGCAACTAAACTTGTTTTAGTTTATTGAAATTTTGTTGAACTTTATAATTTTTTAAATAAAATTTTTGGTTTATACATTTGTACAACGGGTTACAGTTCAAGTTTTTTCCTTTCTTAAGAAGGATTTTTTACAATACAAATCTGCTGTGATCAATAATTTTTAATTGAAGAAGACAAGAAAAATTCAATAAATGAGTATTTACATCTCTAGGTACGGAGAATTATATAAATACAAAAATATGTATGTTTATAACTAAAAAGAAATACCGCTAGTCCTGAGACAGCAAACGCTGTACAAACAATGTGAGTAATTAACAAAAATGAATATGAGATGAATATAGATAGAAAATAATTAAACGCTCGGTGGCTGAGTAGTTAAAGGAGCAGATCATGATACGTCATGACCTGAGTTCAAGTACCAGTGGGTGCTGATGAGTAGTGTAGCGACTACGAAACAGCTAGTTGTCGCCCAGCTTAATATTTGATTATTATTTTTCTTGTCTTCTTCAATCAAAAAATATTTGAAATTTGATAAATTTGTATTGTAAAAAATCCTTCTTAAGAAAAAACTTATGAAAGGAATAAACTTGAACTATAACTCGTTGTTCAAATGCGCAAAACAATAAATTTGTTTTAGGTTTTGCGTTTCTTTTTTTTTCTTAATTTTTATCTTGAACCAGTTCTGACGGAATAATACCTACATATGCAATTCATTGTACCAGAACTAGGGTAATATCGTTGTCAGGAGGGGGAAAGAGGGAGTAGTATTTGTGAACATTTGGCTGGAACTTTCCAATATTATGAAAGACGGGAAACACGTCTGCGCAAATTTTTTCACCGACGAAGCATGCGGCTGAAAAACAAATTCTCTCTGTAATGCGTTGTACGATTTCCCGGGAAATCGGCCACAAATATATGAGCTTTGGACAATATACGCGTGCTACTTAGAAATCTGGGAGTTTCAGGAACTAGATCCCTTATCATGTCAGAGCAAACCGCATTGTAGTAACGATAGAACAGAGTAGCGCACCCTACACTGAGTCGATGCCCCAGTGTTGGATACCGTCCCCGATAAACTTCTTCGTACACGATAAGCGTCTTTGGACACAGCCTGTACACAGTCGAGAAACCCCAAAATAGACTTTGAAACGCAAGCCTAAACATCAGAGTTGTATTCCATTCGTGGCCTAATATAGGTGGTATAAATAGTAAGCAGATCAGATACACTGAAGTATATCTTAGACCCTTTCAAAAAATCGAGGCACTTGAATGCTTCTTTAAAGACATAAAAAATGTGTGTAGCATTGTATGATGGTACCATTCGTCCGGCTTAAGTTCAAACCTGGCTTTAACCAAAAATTATTTTTATTTCTAATTATAATTATAATAATTGTCGCTATCACTAACTCTTGATCAAAAAAGACAGGAAAAAATAATTGAACACTGGGGGAACACTAGCTGTTTGGCAATCGCTACACTGCTCATCAGCACCCACTAGGATTCGAACTCCGTACCATGTAAACATGATGTGTTTTTAATACGACCGCTTACGCAACTCAGCTACTAAACTTGAGCCAGACGAATGATACCAACCCATCATATAATATTAGAAATATTAAAATAAGTTCGATTATTTATCATTAATACATAAATATAAAAAATTTGGTCATTCCAGCGAACATCACACAGTATTTTCATTCCAAAAACATCAAGATCATCCAATTCCTCAATATTTATACCATCAATGAGTACAAATGGAACTACATTGTAGTCGTGTGTTTGTGTGTTAGTAAACAACACTGAGTTTTACGAACGTTGAAGGCGACCTTGTTTTTAGGAGCCAATTTTGAGATAAATAAAAGGTCACTATTCAGCGAGTCATCCATATTTTGCCTCTGGACAACGATGTCGGATAAGCTGGGCCTATAACTCAATGAGTATGAATGTCAAATGCTGGTGTCATCTGCGAAAGGGTGGAAAATAAGAAATAGGGTAGGAGAAAGAACGGAGCCTTGCGGTAACCCTGAATTAATCTTGAACTCGATTTATGAGACCTCATATGTAACTAGTCGTATAGAAAGCTCGATATAAACCGAGAAAAGTCATTACCGACACTAAGAACAGTAAGTTTTGCCAGTAGTGCATCATGCACAATTTCTCAGAGAGATATGCCAAAGGATCACCAGAAGAGCGACCTTTACGAAATGCATACTGACGATCAGAAAGTAATTTATGTGACTCACATAGGGTGGTAGTTAGCTATACTGTCCATTACTTTGGAAAGTGCAGAGCACATTGTAATTGGGTGGTAATTTTTAGGGTTATTTGCCTCACCCATTTTGAGAATTGGCGTTACACTAGCAGCTTTCCAGCACGATGGAAAATTACACAACATGGAAAAGAATACTGAAGAGGCGTGATAATAGACGCGAAAACTTAGAAGGCCACTGCTTCAAGACCGGTGCTGAAATGTCATTAGGTCCAGGAGCTTTATTTATGTCGACACCCGTCAAAACTCTTTTAACTGCTCGAACCCTGAAAAATATGTTTGTCATAGTTACAGATACTCGTTCGAGTTCGGGTAGTGGTTGACTGCTATCCGGCAAGTGAGAATTGCTTGCAAAAATTTCAGCCAGCAGGTTAGCCTTGTCAACCGGTTTGGTGAATGCTTGGTCATTCTTTAAGAGTGTGGAAATGGGAGCTGCAAGGACCTTGGCACGAAGACGCTGTTCGTGAAGAAACTTTTCACACCTAAGTACCCGCGCACACGAAGACCTTGCCTTTTTGCGTAGTAAATCAGTGTCTGGGTTTTTGTTCAAACGCCAGTTCCTGAATGCTTCCTCTCTGGATCTGAGTGCAGTTTTGCACGTCTGATTAAATCTAGGTTTTGCTCCCGGTTTAATCAAAATTTGCCCGGAGGGGATAAATATTCTCATCCCTAGCAAGATAATATTTTCCACCTTTTTACTGAAGCATTTATGTCACTATCAAGAAGGCAATGTTTCCAATTCAAATGCTAACAAAATTGGTTTGTAAAGTATATAACGTTCGTAAAGTATATAACGTTACAAAGTTCGGAGTCCGAAAAGGAGGCAGAAATGAAATGAACCTTCTAAGGTGAAAGGTATTGGACTAAATTTTGTTAGTCTGAGCAATGTCTAAGGTATATACACAGGGCACTGATCAATTTTAGCTAATTTAATTCCAACATTTTAAATGCTCTAATAGAGTTTGTTTTGGTCTTTCGTGTTGTTATTGTTCAAGTTAAACCTCCAAAAACACTGCTCACTCTTTAATCTTCCTCATAACCTATTTTCCCAGTTCCAGTACATTGCACTGCATATGTAGAAGTTATCCCCTGAGTACTGGTTGAAGATAAAAAAAAATGGTGCAAAGATCCGAATTGCCGAGTGGTGCACAAACACTGACTTTATACTTTTGGGGGTATGAAGTTAAGCGTGTTTGAATGGTGCCTTCAATTCAAGGAATATGTGTTGGCTTATTCACTAATTGCGAAAGATGGTTGTGCTCAGCGAATACCTTAACACATTGCCCTTCCGGAGTGGATTGACTCGAATGACGAAGCCAAGATGAGTTGTAAACATTGAAATCACCAGCAGCAACGATGTCATTGCTAGGACAACTCCCCAAGATCTTTTATATGCAGTTGGAGAGGGCAAAAGATAGTATTCCTGCCCACGTTTGGACTTCTGTAAGATAACTCAAGGTGCAAGAAGTGTGACCTGATTGAGAATTTAATATAGAGACAGGTAAATTCGGCATAATGCATACCTAATGGTTGCTGTCATTGGAACACAACTTCATTGCGTATGTAAATTACAAGGCCCCCATGGAAGTTAAAGAGGGCTAGTAATTGATACCCAGGTATATGAAAATCTTGTGGATCAGCATTTTCAAATACCTGGGATTCACATAAGGCAAAAATGTCCGGTGGATGGAGACATGAGTGAGCACAAACGGAAAAGAAGTTCGTTCTCAGCCCACGTATATTAAAAAAAGTTTCCCGTCATTACACTGTAAAATCATATACAAATGCTAATTTTGCTATGGTGGCGAGGCCGAAGTTAATTTATAGTTTATTCGACTATATAGCAACAAGTATATATACCTTCGTTACTATACAATCCACAACAGTAAGCCCGACGTCCCAAACATCGCAAATTAACTTTTCCTAGGAGCTACCCTAATCGTCAGTAGACTTTTGAAATTATAGAAAGACATTGTTGGGATATAAAGTTGAATGTTTGAGAATATCTTTCAAAAATTTCCTAAGCCTACTGACGATTAGGGTAGCTCCTATGAAATGTCGAATTATAGACAGCTAGGAAACGTAAAAAACAAGTTGTTTATAATTTTTTGATTGCCATCAATATAAGAATAAAATTCAATTGTTATTATACTTTTATATTAGATATACAAAAAAAATGTAATAACTTATTTTCTGTGTAACTAACCTGTTCCATTTTTACCGTATTTTATAGATTGATCTTTAAATTGAACTAAAATTGAGAATTGGGACAATAAACCAAGAATTTGTTTCCATCCAAAGAAAATATAGACGCACGTTTGGCGGTTTTCCTCCTACATGGACTATAATGAGGCTCGTGAAGAATTTTGCCGAGCGTGGCACAAATGCAAGAACACCTTATCATCGAGATCCTACAGCTCGCTGTACCTGCTGTCATACAAATCAATCCTAGAGTTTCGACAAGGAGCTTATCTGCTCAAATGAGTGTCAGCAGACAGTAACTGCAGACAATTTTGCACCAAGATTTAAACTTATTTCCATATAAGAATCGATTAACAAACAAACTAAACTAAAGACTTTTCGATTCGCTGGGAATTTTATGAGAAGACCATTCAAATGGTGTCAGAGGATGACACGTCCTGAACTGCATTTTTATGTCTGACGAGGTACATTTTGATTTAAAGAGCAATGTTAGCAAACAAAATTGTCGAATACGGAGTCATTCTAACCCACACATACTCAATCAGATGCAATTACATCCACAGTGTGGTGTGCAGTTTCTTCAAGGTACATTTTCGGGCCTTACTTTTTCGAAGAAAACGGTTTTACTGTTACGATCAATGGATATCGTTACACAAGATGTTGAAAAAGTTCTTCAACAGAGTTGAAAGGCTTAGTTCTGCAAAGTTCTGCAAAGTTCTGTTATGACAGAATTGAAGCAAAAATTTTCCAATAAACTGATTTTAAGAAACTCCGCATTCCGTTGGCCTCCCTGGTCTCCTGAACTCACTGTACTTAATTTTTTTGTGGGATTATTGCAAACAAGAAGTTTACAAAAAAAAACCCCCAACATCCATTAAAACGGTAATTGAGACAGTTCCCGCTGCAATACTCCAGGCACTAGCGAATTACTTTTTGATAAGATATTGCACATCTGTCAACGAGGGTGTGAATTCAATTATTGAAAAAAAAATGATTTACTTTAATAAAAATGTATTATTTTTCAAATGAATTACTAAAAAAATAAATTACATAAAGTTTACAAAATATTATTTGAGTTTCTTAGTGTAGCAAAATTGATCAGCCACCCTGTATAAAACACATATTTGTAAACAAAATTTAAGCATATAGTACCACAAACGCATATGAGCTAGTAGTTTTTTAGCAATACTAAACCATAAACATAGAAAATAATTATACTCTGCTTTATGATAAGAACACAACTGCGACAAACAACGCTCATCCCAACGAATTCGGAAGCAAATATTCTTTATATAAATTCATCGCGTGAAGCACCAACGAACTTTTGTGTAGTTCACATTGTTTGCATATAAATATTAAGGGCACCATATTAAGTCAGCCTATATAAATTTCATCCGAAAGGTTGATTTTTAAACAAATTATCTGAGGTACTTTCTATTTTGAAAACATCTTCATAAATTTTTTACTACACGGATTAGTATAAATATAAAAAGTATGATTTCGTGAAAAATATTTTTTTGTTCGTCGTTCGCTGACGAAACACTTAGAAATAAATCTATTTCAACTTTCGCTGAGTATGACGAATTACGACGAATACTACGATTGTAAACACTTTCATATACACTAATGTGTTTTATTTTTGGCGACGAATATTCGCGACCAAAAATTCTTCGTTCGTCGCAGTTGTGTTCCTAGCATTAGTTATAAAAAAAAAACATGTTTTATGTTTATTAAATGCCTATTTGACAAATTTCTTATTAAAATTTATCTTATTTGGCGTTTATTAAACTTAAATTATTTTTTCATATATAAGACCGTTAAGCTTTAAGTAAAACATATTAACTGACATGTCACCAAAAAAGTTCAAATAGAAAGAAGGAAACCATATTACAGTAAAATAATAACTTTTAGTGTAATCACTAAAACAAAATAGCTCCACTTGAGTTAATTGCCTTCATTTATTTTTTAACCCACAACATATTAATTATGCAACTAATGTTTTTCATCGTTAATCTTACGCGGGCAATAAATTAACAAAGTGAAACTCTATTTCGCGAGCAAATATGTTTAAGTTGTATTCCAGTTTAATTTATAATTTTATTAGAGCAGCAATAGATTCTGTTTGCAGATTTTTTTTTGTAGACAAATTCCTTATTTTGGTTTATTTTCCAAATTTATTAGGAAATATCTTGTAATACGAGGGGTGTTTGGTGACATTGGCAGTTTTTCAGTTTCCAGGTCAATAAGATTCACAGCACTTCACCTGCCGTATACTGTTATGTACGGGTAGCTAAACTGTTTAAATTAAAACAAAATGTTATGGACAGGAGTTCAACCACATAAATTGTAGTGTAACTGACAACTCGACTGTACTGATTAACAAACAACCGAATGTTCAGTAGGGACTACGGGAGCCATTGATGGAAGCTAGCTAATAGTCAGATGTGGGTGGGTCCGGTGTCCCTGCTGAAATAAACGTTGGCTACGGTATCACTACATACACTACATTTCCTTGGGGGGGGGTTATACCAGACTCTTTATTCTAGACTCCCTATTTTTTTGGTCTCTAGATGGTATTACTCGTATGTGCTGCAAGATGGAAACATGATCACATAACAACAAACCAGCGCGATATGATCATGATGTATTGTCCGAGAGAGAGAGAGAGAGAGAGAGAGAGAGAAAAAGAATCCACTTATAAACCCCGTTGAAAGCTACGTCAGATATTGGCGACGAGCTTGGTCTCTATACCCTTCCCTACCATATGTCCTGGTGACCATGATATTCTTAAGGACCCCCTAAAAGACTTACCTTACATCACCAACCTCGGAAAGGTTCGTAATGCGGTAATTTAGTGAACTTCTCGTTCCACACCACCACCAAAAATGGTTTTTTTTTTTTTTGTTTCTACTTTTACACTTGTTAAGTTCTGGTTGCGATTTTTTTGTTTTTTTTTTTAACGAAACGGAATATGAAAAGTATTACCATTAAATTAGAATGAATTTTTTACAATGAAATTTTGTTTATTTTATTATTTAGCTTTAGTATGGAGACAAATAGGTTTTTTCTCAAAATAATTTCAATATAGTTTACGCGCGTTATTAATTGTTGTTCACGGTCTTAATTAACAAGTGTTGCTGATGAAAATTTTGAGTAAATTGCAGATGAGTTGACAGGTCAGTTTTGCGTTGTAACTGCTTCACAATATGCAGGCAAGTTGGTAGCAAGTTTTGCTGAGGAAAATTTTGGAGTAAATTGCCGATGAGTTGACAGGTCAGTTTTGCGTTGAAACTGCTTCACAATATGCAGGAAAGTTGATGACAATGACTAGTCTTCTAGCCCCCTCTGCACACATCACACCTTTACCACAAGAAAAAAACTTCAGATCGGTTGGGAATTTACGCTCACTGCCATTGGTTTTTAATCAAGTTTCTCACTTTTTTTGTATTCTTTTTTTCTATTTAACCAGTCTTTGTAACTTTAATCAACACAATTTACGTTATAACTTTCACGTTGCTTTTTCTTTTTTTATTTAAGTAGATTTTTCCAAAAAAAAACTTTAACGATTCAAAGTGTTGTCTGTATTCCGCCTTTAATATAGACGTCACTCCTCAACAAAACTACTCAATCAACTGCCGCTTCACTTTTTTCTTAATCAGTCGCTTGGCTTCTTCCTTTTTTCGGAATATCGGATGATTTTCCCGTTAGAATATTAACGGTTTATAAGAAAACAAGAAAGAAACTGAAAACAACGTGGATTTACACACCTGCAGATCACGATGGGCTACCAGATTTATTTACAAAGATAATGTCACCGTCAGGTGTTGAATCCTTTCTCAGCATTGCTCTGAGCAGAGCTTCTTCGATAAACCTCTTGACCTACTCTAAAACTTACTGGACGAGATCGTAAGTTATATTGTTTCCTACTCACTTCATAAGCTTTCCTAATATTTTTGCGTAAATCAGCACGAAGTAGTTGAAGATTATCGTCGCGGGACAGCTGGTATACAGGCTCATCGAGCATTTTCAAGTTTGCCATCAGACTATAGGAACTGGCATGAGTAATCATATCAAATCCGAAGAGTGCATGGTATGGAGAACATTGAATGGCTTGGTGATATGCATTCCTTAACGAGCAGCTACTCCGACAAATTTTCATCCCATAAGCGTTGATCATTCTTCAAATAGGCTCTTATACCCGCAATTATAGATCGGTTTACTCCCTCTGAGGCATTGTTTTGTGGCGAATATACGGCTGTGTACACATGTTGAATCCCCAGCCTGGTCAAGAATGCATTGAAATCGTTGGCGCGAAATTGAGAACCATTATCACTAACAATAGTTTCCGGTACTCCATATAAATGAAATATTTGTTTTTCTAAGCGATCTATAATAACAGTAGAGTTAAATTTCTTTAATGGAAACAACCAATGATATTTCGACATGTGATCTAGAACAATTAAAATACCAATATTTCCGGCTTTACTTCTGGGGTACGGTCCTAAAAGGTCTATGTATAAGCGTTGAAAAGGTCTATACGATACTAGTTGTTTCCCCATTTCCGGCCGTAACACTGCGTTCGGGGCTTTTGTAGTTTTGCACACGTCACATCGGCTGACATATTCTCTCACGTCTTTCACTAATCCTGGCCAATAAAAATTTCTTCGAATCAAATGAATAGTTTTGACCATACCACCATGAGACGATGTAGGATTATCATGAGCCCTTTTAATCAGACTTGATCTTAATTTTTCCGGTACCCATAATTTCCAACTGTTGTTTTCCTGATCCATATCTCCCGTATAGTGTTCAGTTCTGATGTAGACCTTTAATTCCGGGTATTTACTTTCTTCGCTAGTGATCTTCTCCTTTAAGTCTAGATATTCCTGGTCCCTAAAGTGATGTGAATTTAAGTCAATTTCTGGCTCGGTATGCGATATTTTCGTTATATTTTCTTGAAAACAACGCGATAAGGCGTCCGATACAATATTGTCTTTACCCTTTCGATGACTGATGGTGAAATGAAATGCCTGCAATTTGAGCACCCAACGCTCTGAGCTAAACGTCCAGTCAAATTGGGTTGCCTGAGCAGCCAAACCAAACTTGCATGATCAGTAATTACCTCGAACTCCTGAAGCTCCAGGTAGCATCGGAAACGGTGTATAGCTTCAACCGCAGCCAAACATTCTCTTTCCGTAATGCTGTAGTTCCGTTGGGCACTGTTAAGCTTCTTGCTCATAAACGAAGTCGCTGTTTGTGAACAGCGTCTTCGTGTTGTACTAGTATTGCTCCAATGCCATAATCGCTAGCGTCGCAATGTAAAAATAATTTTTTTGAAAAGTCTGGATTAATTAAGACGGGTGTAGCGCTTAGCATTTTTTTTATTTCCTGAAATGCGGTGTTTGCTTCGGTTGTCCAGCAAAATTTCTTCTTTTTGGAAATCACTTCCGATATAGGAAATACTACACTCGACAAATTTTCCACGAACCTTCTTTACCAGCCGGCCAGGCCAAGGAAGCCTCGCACTTGTCTAACAGTTTTCAGAACAGGAAGAAATAGTGGATGGCTAGTATAGCAAAATGTAACGCTACACTAAGACGTTCCCGCCTTTCCTTTCCATCACCGAACATCCATTCCACTCACACTTTATTCCTATAACTTCTTTTCATCACTGCACTATCCCACTTTTCAGGCAATCACAAAGGGAACGACTCCAGGACCCAAGTGAGCTGGACAACCTAGACCATTCCCGGGTATCTATAGGCCTGCCCACCTAACCTAAATTTAAAAATACAACTCTCATGATGTAATGACAATACCGAATTTGCTAAAATGAAGATTTACTGTCACTTTTGTAAAAGATCTGATCAACCTACATGCCAACGAACGGATACTGCTTTGATTTTTAATACAACAATTTGGTCACCATTTTTCTCACCACCCGCCCATCAAGACTTAAGCTGGCGTGCTTTTTGTTTTCCGTTTAAAATTCTCCGTATTTTTTTTCATAACCCTTACATTTTTCAAGCGGTTTCTTTCATTTAAATTCCTTAAAACTTATCGCTTTTAATTTAATACTTTTCTTGCTGCGAAAATATTTATTGTCACTGCAAATTTTTTATATTAAACTTTTGCTAAATAAAAGGAAACTTTTTTTCCTGCAAGCTGATACTTCGAAGTCCGGGTTTTTGCAATTTTTTCATGCATACTTTAAGGAGGAAGTTGGTTAAACAAACTATGAATTAGAACAGTGATGGACGAACATGCATGTAAATAAATATTACTTAAAATAAATTTAAAAAATATTACTTAAATATAAACAAACTAAAATTAAAGATTACTTTTATATATTCCTTGAAATTTCACTTTTATCCGTCTGTAATGTTTTTTTTTTTTAAATAAATTCACTTCATTGTCATCAGATTTCGATTTAAAACCGATTTGAGTACTTTAGATGTTTTCTTCCATGAGAGCAGTTTCTATTACAGCAGTTATGCAAAAGGTTTTGCCTTGCTCTGTTGTGTTAGATTTTGCTTTTCTTAAACTTATCTCTTTATTTTAAGTAGCTTGTTTTCCCGGAATACTTTTACTTAAAAATAGATTTGCTAAACTTTTTCACAACTAAAATATCTAGGAAATGATGTTTCCTAAAAACGCATAAACATTTTTTCTTAAACTCCGTTTTATCATCAAGTTAATACACAGAGCAACACAAATATTTATAGCCACCTACACAAACTGCTGAAAAGCGATAGTTCTAGTGGTAGACCAGGTTGATAAAGTTTGCCAACAAAAAGTTTTTACACACACACTCAAGTGCACATAACAGCAAATGCCAAGCGAACATTTGTAAGAGAAAAGAAATATATATTTAAATGCTTTGACTATAGAATATTCTGTCACTTTTAGCCAAAGTGATTAGAAAGCATGTAATAAATGTAACGCGATTGTATATTGACACAATTTCTGACACAGTTGATAAAACTTCATGATAATTGAATTTTGTTGATAGCAAAATCTAGTACTTACGGGACTTTGGGTCAAATCTAGTTGATTTCGACGAGATTTCCTATAGAAAATTAAATCTACTTTGCGACTTGATTTTGACGATATATAGTAGATTTTTATAAGTACTCTGTTACACAACTGTGATTTTATTCACAGCAGGACTTAAAACTACTACGCTGCAATAAAAAATAATATAATTTTGGATGATGAACTCATTGTGATCTGGTTGTTATTGCCAAACCCTTTGCAAAAGTAAATTTTATGAAAACGAAATCTTGTAAGATCTCAAAAAACTAAAGTGTAAACGCTTAAGATTTTTTTCAAGTTTTTCATTCAAATCTAGTAGATTTTGGGTGGATGTAAATCCCGTATGAGATAATTCGTTCTATTTTTTATTTTACATTTAAAAGAGGAATGAAATAAATATTACAAGTGATGTTTCTTAATACAACCAAATGAATTGTCTGAAAAATTTTTATGGACAAAACTCAAAATATTGAGTGCTTTTCATATAAATTTTCTTCTTGTTATATGTAAACATCACATAAAAGTACTGTCTGTACAATATTCTGTCAGTCAATTTTAGCCAAAGTGATTAGAAAGCATGTAACAATTGTGAAGTGGTTGTAAATTGAAAAAAAATTCTGAGAAAGTTGACAAAACTGCATGGCAATAGAGTTTGTTGAAATAATTTTTTCTACAAATCGTCGCTACTCTAAATTGTTTGTGTCATATATGGTGATGTTGTCAACCAGAGCCAAGAGAAGATGTAGAAGGATGTATTGTCAACCAGATCAATGCCATTTAGTTGCGGCCACAAAAACTCCATTATAAAGATCCTACAACGTAAGTTACTCACAGTCATTGTAAATTTGGCTTCGTCCTCAAAATGAGAGGCTCACTCCCGCTTCTAGAGCAAAATCCTTGAAAGACTGTTGCTTATTGTGGACCATTTCTCACAGTTATGTGTATTCTGAACAGTTTACTCGTATACTCCTACACGTATTGTATTCGAAAAATTGTCCCTGCTTCACTTTGCCCGATTAGCTATTCATTAGAGAAGCATGGTTTCTTTATAAAGTCGGTCGAACCACGGCAATACTGACCAACAGGGGCCAAGATGACAACACCAACTGAAGCAGTTCTTAAACTTATGAGCTGGATACCATGTGATTCAGAAACCAGGCAAATAGCACTAGACATGCCAATATACTGGAGATTGGAAGGGACCTAGTCCCCAATCTAATTAACTACTGCACCCCAAAGCTATTCCTCTCAATTTGAGGAATCTCCCCTAGAATCTGGATCCTTCTATGTCTACACGGATGCGCCCAGAAGCGGAGAGAGGGTTGGGGAAGAATTTAACACTAAAATATCCTTCAGACTACCAGGCAGATGTAGTATACACCAAGCTGAAGTATCGGCTATAAACACAGCGTTCAGATTGCTGACGTTTGACAAGATATTCGGTAGGGATATGATGATGGTAACGGACAGCAAGGCCGCCATCAACTCCCTGATTGGAATAAATACTAATTGTAGTTTAGCCCAGGAATGCCAGAAATCTTTTAATAAGGTAGCGAGACATTTTATCCTAACCCCAAAATGGGGTTGGATGACTTGCCAAAAAAAATACAGCCCTAGAGGATAGGGATATAGATCCCTTTTGCGGACAACCGCTGTCAGCGGGTTGGAGCAAAATAAAACTTCACACGCTGGAACGTGTCCAAGAAAAGTGGCTCACAAAGCCCACATGCCTTATATCAAGGACCCTGTGGTCGCTCTAAGAGAACGTGGGAGCTATTAAAACTGCCCATATCTCACCTAAGAGTGACTGAAGCAGCACTGGCCATTAGCCGTTTGGGAACCATGCCAGGAGACTAGGCCTACTCTATAGCGACTTCTGAATAAGTTGCTAAGACGAGGAAGAGGAGAAGATGATTCTTTATCTCCTCGGTACATGTCCGGCGTTGGAGCATCATCCTCTAAGACACCTAGGCGAGCGGAGCTTCAACAGCCTACCTTGTCTGGCCTCGGTCAAACCGACCGCGCTAGCCTCTTTCATTAGAAGTAGCAAATGGCTAGTACAGCTGCATGTAACGCTACACTAACAGGTTCCCGCTTTCCTTTAATTTCTTTCTTCATTTCACTAACCCATTTTTCCGGCAATCACAAAGGGAACGATTTCAGCACCCAAGTGCGCTGGAAAACCTAGGCTATTTTGGAATATACAGCGGCCTGCCTACCTAATCTAACCCAACCTTTTTTATAAAGCGCCTCATTTTTAACATGTTTATATTAGTTTCACTTGTATGTTTATTTGTTTGTATGTTTGCAACACTTAAAACCTATGCTATATCAAAGATTATTACGTATGTAGATATATATATAACTGTATATACAGTGTTGCTGCTTTAATACGAAAATTGGAGTTAGGGAAGTGAGGGGATTTTGGAGATTCACGAAGTCGATTTTGGGAACTCCCAAAAAAAAAATCCCAAACCACTTTGCTAGCCAGTTTGGAACTGGTTTTTCATATTCGGTGCGAGGTTTTGCCGTGGAATATGTCATCCGCTTTGTTACAAAAATTGAAGTTGCTGCTGAAGAAGTGAACGGATTTTGATGTTTCGTGTAGCCAGCCCACTTCGGGAATTCCCAAAAAACTTTTTTTTTTATAAGTTCAATTTGAAAAGTCTGTAAGAACTTGTAATTCATAGACATGTAAATAAATAAAAAAAATCGTTTATTATTAAACTATTCCATTATATCTTTGGTGTATTTGTGTGAAATGTATTAGTATCTTTAACAAAATTTAGATCGGAAAAATGCTATTAACAACATTTCTATAAGGGATCATGATTATAGAAACATAATTATGAAGTTTGAGTTTTCACGGTTTTGGCTATTTGGCAAAACTTTGCTTAAATATTTAGAGTGAAATAAAATGTTTAGTGGTTTTAAAAAACACTCTTACCTTCTCTCTTTTAAATTATTTCACTCTTACTGATACGAATTTTTTTTTTTTTTTTTTGTCGGAATGTGTTAAACTTTTGCTACTTATTTTAAGCACAACAAAATTATGTTACAAGGAACAAAGTTGCCTGAATAATTTTGCAAAAAAAAATTATATTTTTTGTTAAATAAAGAAAAAATCCATTAGAAAAACAGTTTTTGTTTAAGATAATTGAAAGAGAGCAAATAGTCTAGAGCAAGAAAAGAAAGTTAATTAAAATTCTTGAAAATGTATTAAATTGTTTTTCGTACAACACCTGAATATGCCATTTATTGCCAAAATGAAAGCTTGATTATTTTTTGAATATAGTGGATAAGAAACCCCAAAGTAGCAGGATAATAATTAAAGTTTACATTTTTAATTTATAAACTAAAATTTTAAAATGCAAAGTAAAAATTGGAAAACCAATTATCCCCAGTAACATTTAAGACGGAAAGTGTTGCATATGCGGCAGGCGCTTATGACTTTTTCGATCAAAGTGCCTGCTAGCGGGGTACTCGTATTTTTCCAAACTTTCAATTTCTCTTAATAAAAATTCTTGCTGCATCGTTTATATTTCAATAGTCATTAAATTTGTTTACACTCTTTTACCTTAAACATAAATAAACCATGATGAAGTCTTAAGAAAAGATACGACGGTGCGTCAATAAGCCCGTGATTATTTGAAATTCCCTGCTCTTAATTTCAATGGCAACAGGCAGCTGTCATCTGAGATCTGTTTGAATTTGAACAAGCTAATTTATTTGGTTTATGTTTGGAAGCCGTTGATAGCAGACTACAGCATGGTTTGAAAAGAAAATGGAAGAAGTGAATTTCTGGTGTTCATTTTTAATATGAATTGTTTGCGAAAAAAACCCCCCATCACTCAATCCTACACTAATCTTGATAAACATTATGGGAACCTGCACCTTCCAATTTCATGATAAAATGCTTGAATGAATTTCAATGTGGCCGCAAAAGCACGAAAGATACCGACCGTTGTGGGCGCCCAGTTGAGTTTTCTACATCTGTTGAAAAACAGTTGAAAAAAGAATTCATGATATGGTTTTGGCCAATCGGAGATTTTTCAATATATAATGATCACTTGAGTATGAGAAAGCTTTTCAGGGCATGAATGTCGTGTTTACTCACAATCAGCCTTTGTAGTTCAGCTGCGTAACTATATCGCAGAAATATTTAGCGTTGTTCAACCACAATACGGATGTGCAGTTTCGTACCCGTGGACGAAACATGGATAGACAAACCACAACACACTAAAAACTAAACAGCTATCAAAACAGTGGGTTTCTCAGTGTGAATCGCCACCAAATAAAGCGTTTTGTATTTGGTCAACCAAATAATTCACCGGGTTTTATTTAGTAGTTAATGTGAATTACGATTTAATTCACATTAACTACCTTTAAAATAGCAAACAATCAATGGCGAATATTTTATAATTTATAGGATCGATTTAATGACGAATTGATTACCGCAATTTATCGAGAAAAAATGCTTTTCTACCACGACAATTGAAAGTTGCACACATAGTTAGTTTCTTTGGCAAAAAATTATGAATTGCTCACTCATCCAAAATATATTTTCCCAAAAGCTTTTAGGAGCGTCCGAACTAAATAATTCATAGTTCAGCACCGAAGTTATATTAAACAATTTATAATTTAAACATATTTTGAGCACGGTGGTAAATTTGTTTTCCAGATTTAGTTCCTAGTAATTTTTTCTGGTTTCCAAACTTAAAGTCTCTGCAGAAACTTGATACCAAAAAAACGAAATCTTTTCACAAGAAAATTGCTATTCTGATGACCACGATAAAACATGTTTTTCAGCGTAGATATAAAAAAAATTGGAGTAACGTTGCACGAAGTGTATGGAAATTAAAGCAAACTATAGGTTAAAAATAATAACTTTTTATAAAAAATCTGTACTTTATTCAAAGGTTATAAACTTATCGACCTGCCCTCATAGTAAATTAGTAGAACTTTAACGTCCTAATTAAAAAATTATTTTGTATAAGCCGATAGCCCCAGTTGCTAGTACTTTACTAAATATAGTTTATTGTAAATTAGTTTATAATAAATTTGTAAATAAATAAATAAATATTTTATATTTGCAATGTATTTGATTAAAAAATTTTCTTATGTTATATCAATAAAATTAATATCATATTTATATCAATCCTTTTCTCATTAATTGTGATCCAAACCATTTTACTCTAATATGAAAATTCATTCCATTTCGATTTGAAATTATTATTTAAAGCTTATTTATTTTAATTTTGTTATTCCCAAAATCAAATATTTACTTGCTAGGCTTTTAAATTAATTAATTGTATTAAGCCATCCAGCTTATCACTGTATCAATTGCACACAAAAATCAGTGGTGGGCACGAAGAGTTGAGAAAATACAATACTTGTATTTTCACATTGATGACGGTGGGTCATCAGAATTTTGACATCAATATTATGTAAACAGTCATCAGGAATGTGAAAGCTTACATCAATCTCAATAACAAAAGTTATCAGAGGATTTCGTCATATATTGAGTATCATCAATTCTACAGCTGTGATGACATCAATTCAATGATACATTTGATTAATAATTATAATACATCTAATTTGTTAAAATTGATTTTAAAAAGGGATAAAAGAGTATTATAATATTTTCTATTTATTTTAAAAAGGAATTTTGCTGTTAAAATTATTATATTTGAAATTTAAATTAATTTCCAAAAAGTAGGAAAAAATGCTTCATACTGATGTAAATTTGTAATCACAGCAAGTATGTTTAAGCAAAGGCAAATAAGTATAGCTATAAAGCAAATATATAAATTACCGATAATATTATACATCACATTGATGACAATTAGTCATCATATGCGGCTTTAGTTAATTAACGAATACAATGAGAATATAGAGAGTAAAATAAAAAAGGAACTATGAGGGAAAAAAGGGAGTAGTTTTCCGTATACACCATACACATAATTAAAGTCATCAAAATTATTAGGACATTTTTAATTCTCATTGATTTCTTGAAAATGATGAAATACAAAGTTACGCATTTGAAAATATTTTTAAATCATTAAATTTAATCGGAGATTAAGCTTAACTGATGTCAGCGTGCCATGATATTAATGATATCTTGTCATAAAATTTACTTGATACAAATTTTTCTGATGATACTGAGCCATCACATCAATGAGATTTTTACACCAAATTGAATCCACATTATAGTTAGCCTAATGTTAGTGTTCTATTCTACTGATAATATTTTATTACAGTGACTTCAGTTAGGCATTTCTTTTCTATTAGAGTGCTATTGCATTGCTCACATGCTCACATCAAATGTATTTCAATAAAACATCACCATGATGACACTATGACATGTCATTAATGAGATAATTATCTTAATTACAACTACTGATAATTAGAGCAACTGATGTAATGGTTGACATCAGTTGCTCTAATTGTAATAATAATAAGTAATAAAAAGTGTCGTGGGTTCGCACATGAGGACATTCTGCATTGCATTGATAAGTAAATATATCACGATTATGACAGGTTTTCTACGAGTGTAGGAAATTTTTATGAAAAGCTCCAAAGTCTTTTGGTGAAAACTTTCAATCAATTTGTTAGATTTTGATGTAAAAATATTTATTTTCTTTGAGAAAAATGATATAACTGTTATGAAATTATAATTCTCAGATACATATGGCCTGCAACTGGCTGGGCAATAGACTAAGCTCTTAATCCTTAGCAGACGTCATATTCCAAAGGAAATTGCTAAACAGTTTGATGACTTGATCCTGGCAACGAGTAAATTCGAGATATATCTCGGGATAAGGCTTGACTCAAAGCTGACTTTTTCAGAACAGGTTCAGTATGCCGTTAATAAGTCTACTGGTATAACAGGACGATTAAGCCGGCTGATGGCGAACATAGGAGGCTCACAACCAGAAAAACGCAAACATTTAATGGAGGCATGCAATAGCATCCTTCTCTATGGGAGTGAAATCTGGGGGGAGAAAGTCAGGATATAAAGTAGAGCAAAACCATTGTTAGCAGTTCAAATGGTAGCTGCTTTACGGGTCACATCTGCATACCGTACGGTACCGGCTGGAGCGGTAACAGTAATAGTAGGTATGATCCAAATAGACCTACAAGTTGTAGCACGAAAGAAGGCATGAATTTGATATTCATGCCAGACTAGCCATGCAGACCTTGGAAGTATGCAGCAAATACGGGAGAAAATGTTACACAGTTGACAGTCTAGATGGAGTACTGACACTAGGGGCAGATGGACGGAGTGTCTTATTCCCAATATCGAGAAATAGTTGAACAGACGGCATGGGAATGTGAACTATTATCTGACTCAAATGCTGTCAGGTCACAGCTATTACCAGGCATGTACAAAATGGGCAAATGTAACACACCATTTTGTTTACACGAAGAAGAAGAAGTCCTGGACGACAACGAACACACTCTCTTTAAGTGTATTCGATGGGCGGAATCTCGTAGAGAACTGGAGATGGTAGCTGGCTCAATAACGGTAGAGAGTGTCGTGAATATAATGATAGTGAGCGAGGCCAACTTTTTAGCGGTATCGCGATTCTGTGAAAAAGTTCTGCGAACGAAGGGCTGATTAAGCCATTAAGAATCTACCCCGAAGCAATGTTAAGGCGGTCCCAAGGTGGAAATTTTTATCCCAGGAAAAAAATCTGGGTTTTTAGTCGTTAAGTTCACTGCAGTGATCAGTCCGACACAAAGCGGAGGGTATGGAGCCTCTGGTCAGTGCGTAATGCATTTTTCCCCCTCGCCGAAAAAAAATTTAGTTTTTTGTTAACAAACCTTTTGCATAATCAGCCAGTACCAGTTAGATGTGGAATTAAAGGTTTTGCATCAAATGTTTATACAATAAACTAATTTGTTTTAATAAGTGTTGTATTTTTATTAGTATAAATAACTTTATTTATTGAGTTTTAAGTAATTCAATTTCATTTAGTTATATTGATGCGATTTTAATTTAAATTGTTTAAAGTGTTTACAGAAGTGTTTGAAACAAATAATGTTAAAATGCATATATATAATAGGTTGTTCCAAAAAATTAAGTTTTTATTTTTAAGTATTAATGAAAGTTTTATGTTAATATTCTTTAATCTTCGTTATTTATAGCTTAAGATTTTGTTTTTGTTTTTTATAAAAAATCAGAGCGCAGAATTTGGCATACGCGTTAACTATATTGTTTAACACTTCAATAAAAATGGGATATTTTCCATCGAAAGAGCCATTTATTATTCCATTATTTAAGTCTGGATACAATTCTGATGTTAACAATTACAGAGGAATTAGAAAGCTTAGTACTCTTCCTAAACTTTTCGAGCAATGCTTGACTCAATCCACTTGTCGTCAAACACAATCGCTTTTGACACCAATTCAGCATGGATTTTGTAAAGGGTGTTCAACTTCTACAAATCTATTACACCTTACTTTAACGGTAAATGACGGTTTTTGTAATGTTCAGGATACTGATGTTAACAAATAACCCAAAATTGCAGCAAAATTTTCTCAATAATACGAAAATATATTTTTACGAAGAAAAATTTTTTATTTAATAAATTAATCAAATAATAAGCCATTTTTTCTATTTTTAAAATTCGACTCAAGTTTTTCTGATAAAACGGTGGCATGTCATAACGTTAAGTGACATAAAGTCCACGGACGTTATGACAGACTTAAAAGTGTCATAAGGCCCATGGACGTTAAGACACTTTTGAATGTGACACAATGTCCACCAGGGAGGTGTCGTAAAGCTCGTGGACATTATGGCACTTTGCAGGTTGTCATAACGTCCATAACTTAAGTAATAATAAAAAAATTTTAGAAGATGAAAATTTTGATTTTAATACCTTTATCATAACTATATACGATTATATGAACGTATAGGTACACAAAGAGAAAAAAGACGTTCTTTAATTTTTGTCAAAGAATGATAATGCATATCTCATTAAATTGTCGACATACCGCCGTCAAACTGCGAATAGATAGCACAAAAATACCGGTATTAAATTGAGAATGTCTTGTTGTCAAGATGACATCGCTTTGTTCAATTAAGAACGAATGTTTTCAAAACGACAACACCTTTTGTCACCTGATATAATTTGTTTACAATTTTGCCATTACGTTTTCTGTGTTTTCTAAGTGCTATTATTTAAAAAGAAATATATAAGTACATATATAATAATATAAAGGGTAAGCAATTTGATTTATCTGATAAGCAATCAAATGAAAGAAAATAGTTTTATATATTGATAGTAATATTAAAAACCTCATATACTTATATATATACGAGTATGTCCAATGTCCAATTGCTGAACAAGTTTTTGGATTTGATAATCTTTATTACTTTGCATTGATCACTCATAAAAGAAGTATAAAGGAAAAATCGGCGCCAATTTCTTGTACGCTATATAGGTAAGAGTTATGCCACCGAAAGTATGAACCGATTTGATAATTGGAACGGGTTTTAATGGTTCATATTATCACTGAAATACACGGTTACTTTCATATATACGGTCATGTTACAGAATTCACTTCCGTTCGGAAATGGAATTGAATCGGTTTTTAATTCTGAAAAAACTGAAATCTAAAACTTTTTCGGAATGAAATCAATTCTATAAGACAATACTAGTTTTATTCTTGCAATTAGAAATGATTTCATTACGAAATTTTTTTTAGTTTTTCGTTTTTTGAAGAAGTAAAAAAATTATTCAATTCCGTTTCCGAATGAAATTAAGCTTTGTGACACGGCTGATAAATTCTTTTTTAATTATGAACCTTGTGACATTTTTAAAAATTACATAATGTCCATTTGCAAAGTGTGTCTATGCCCATGTACATTATGACATTTTCAAAAGTGTCATACTGTCCATTGACATTATGACACTGGACATTATGACGTGCCACCGATAAAACACCACAGATATATAAATGCAATTTTGTGATAACTCTAATATGATAGCGACTTTAGTTTCTTTTTTTCCTTTTATTCCGGGGAATAAAGATACCCCCATTAACTCCCAAGTCCGGCCTGAATCCATCTGTATATATTTCAAGCACGTTCGCTTAGAAACCTACACACATTATTAAAAATGCTGCTGAAAATAAAAAATGAATGAATAGCCTTTAATATCCTTAAAAATATGCAATTTTTCTTAAATTTTCCTGTTCCTTTTTTCTTGTGCTGTAGAAACTCATTTATCAATAATTTTTTTATTTTCTTTTATGCTCAATTTTCCTTTAAGTATTAGTTCGGCCTACATATTTACAAATATTTATACAGTTTCAGTTTTCTTAAATCCTGGTTTCTTTTTTTTTCTTTTTTTTTTCTGTGAGCAACGAATCTTAAGTTACAAAATTGTATGTTCTACTATTTAAGTCTATACTCGTATTTGATATCGGTTTTGCTTTTTTAGTCACACAATTGCCATTAAGGCAAATGACAATAGTCATGAAAGCAACAACAACAGCTTTTTGCTTTACAACAACTCTTAGCAGCAATCGTTTGCGTAATGAGTGCCGGGTGCAATTGCTACAGTGGCTGTTAACGGAGCAGCAATTTATTTCTCCCTTGACGTTGTCGCCGGTCCTTTTTGTGGTCTTGACAATGGCAGCAATATTTGGAAAAATAAGAAAAAAAAATATGCAGGTAAATATACATGTGTGTATGTGTGTTCTTTTCTATAATAAAAAACAAATGAAAACAGCAGAAATAACAATTGCTGTCACTGCAATTGTTAGACGAAAGAATAAATGGAAAGCACAAAAATTTGTTACAGGAATAAAAGTAAATTTCAGGAGATTTGTTTTGCTTTCATACATAATCTTGGAATTATTGCAGTTCTTCTTATTCTTTTACTTAAACTGTTAAATACATACTGAAAGTTGCTGTAGGAAATTTTTTAATGTTTCAGGAAACAGACCAAGGTCAACCTTAAACGGATTTTTCTTCTGTGTTTAATTTACATTTGTCGGACAAATTGTAACGGAAGCCTTAGCATAAAAAATAATATCCTTCCTTTTCAGCTACTGAGACGCAAGGAAATAGTATTTTTGAAGGAAACAAAGCAGATTTGTTGTCCTTAAAACGGAAACAATAAATGACCAAAAGAAAAAAAAACAAATTGGAGGAGATAAAATAGGCAGTTTGAATAACGACCACAATTGACTCAAATTGAGCAATTTCTTTCATTATTATTATTAGATTACTTGGGAATATGTGAATTTGTGAAATAGTATTTTCTTTTTTACATAATTACATGCTTATTTACATGCTATTACTGAACCAAATAAATACGTATGTTTCCGATTGAGAGAACATTTCCCTGACGTAGTATTCCTTTTAAAAACAAATTAAAAAATACATAAACAATTTCATTTTTTACTTTATTAGCATATAATATTATAACAGCTTGTTTTTTATGTTTTCCAGCTGCCTACTGTATGTCGCTACAGCTACCCTAATCATCCGTAGACCGTAGGTAACCTTGTAAAACATATTCACAAACATTCAAACTCAAACAATTGAGCTTATTTACTTCATTAGATTTTGATTGGGGTATAAAGTTTAATATTTGAGAATACCTTTCAAAGGTTTCCAAATATTTGGAAAACTGCCAAAGTTATATCTGTTCCTAAACCTGGAAAAATACTAAATAGGCCCGAGAACTACAGGCCTATAAGCTTGCTAAGCAGTTTTAGAAAAATTTTTGAAAAAATTGTAAGCGAAAAGGTTTTATTGGTCTTAAATACAAAACAGATATTACCTAATGAACAATTTGGTCTCAGAAGATCTCACTCAACTATTTATCAGGCAGTGTTGCCAGGAGATTTTTTGTGAAATCCCTACTATAGCGCATAAAAATCGTTATTTTCCCCTACAATCAAAAAAATATTTCCCTACACAATTTTTCATTTAAGTTTTGCGTATATAAATTATTTTAAAACGATTTTTCTGTTTATTGTAAATTTAAACAGGTAAAACTTTTTACTAAAATTCATAACAGGTGAATTCATAACAGGTGAAGTTGACAGCGCAGCTGATAAATTTTTTTAATTTTAATCTGTTTCAGATGTCAATGGAATAATAAAAAGAAATGTCACAAATAATTTTTTTTTTTTTTTTTTTAATTTTAAAAATTATTTATTGTATCTTGAGCGTCATTTCCCTTTTCCAAGCTCTATCATCTGAGACTTTCATATTCAACAATAGTAATTAAAAGTTTCACGATATAATTAAGAGTTTTTTTTTTCTTGTAAATTTTTTTTAAACAATTAAGTTTTTATTCACTATTTTTAGCTTCTACCATTTATACCAATAAAAATTATAAATAGCTTGTTTTTTATGTTTCCCAGCTATCTATATGTCGACATTTCATAGGAACTACCCTAATCATCAGTAGACTTTGGAAATTTTTGAAAGATATTCTCAAACATTCAACTTTATATCCCAGCAATATAAATAAATTGCTGAGAATTTAAAAGAAAAATGCTCTAATAATATCTGTCAAAACACAAAAAACAAGCCTTTTCATTTATTCACCTCTCTAACATTTCTTTACACCTTTCAAACAAATGAACAACCGTTGGTTGCTACGATTTGCTTTTTGAAAGTATCGAAAAGCAGAGAACAAAAATTCAAACAATTAAGTTTTTATTCACTATTTTTAGCTTCTACCATTTATACCAATAAAAATTATAAATAGCTTGTTTTTTATGTTTCCCAGCTATCTATATGTCGACATTTCATAGGAACTACCCTAATCATCAGTAGACTTTGGAAATTTTTGAAAGATATTCTCAAACATTCAACTTTATATCCCAGCAATATAAATAAATTGCTGATGGTTTAGTTGTTTCCTCTTTTTGTACGTCCGTTGGTAGCTATAGAAAAACCCCCTCCTATCAGTCTTAATACGATTTTAATAATTTTTGGCGTAATTTGGAAATACATATGGTTAAAATATTTACTTGTGTTTTATGTAAATTAGATAAAAATGCATCGATATCCAATTTGGGCAATGATTTCTTCTCATAGTTGGAAAAATTATAATAGTATAATAATAAATAATAGTGTTAGTTATAGTCGGGACAATTCTAATTGTATATTAATAAATAACAACGTTAACCATTCGTGATAGTTAAAAAATTCCCTACAATAGTCGTAGGAAAGACTTATTATTTTATTATGTAAGTGGTTATTGTTTTATCCTGTGCGGTTCCTTGAGAATCACAGGATTTCCTATTATATTATGGTTGTATCCTGGAGGGTCGCTTAGGAATCGCAGGATTTACTACTCGTATTATGTTATGGTGTTACCTAATTTAAATAAAACATTCTCTAGTTTTCGTTTATCACTCTTTATTATTTATTTTACATTTAGGTGCTATTATTTTAACTGCTTCTTATTATTGCCCTTAATTCACTATCTTCAACTTTGATTAACTGCCAAGTCGAATTAATTATTAGGTGGATGCATCGGCGAATTCAGGCGAATTCGATTGGCGGCACTTTCTTTGTCAACTTTTGTTTACCTGTTTCGGCGCCATTTAAAATTTTTGTACATGTTCGTTATCAACTACTTTTGACAGCTTAAGTGTGAATTCGCCTTTTTACACAAACAAAATACCTGTTGTTTTTTTATTGTTGTAGCGAAGCGTTTACTATGTTTTTTGTATCATGTTAACTGCCTTCTTCTATATCCGCTGCTGCTGTCGTAGCTGCTGCCGCAAACCTGGAGCTATAGCTGAGCGTGCCCGAATTCATTACTCGCAGTAACTGCTGGTACTGCTGTTGTTTGTTTTGTTGAAACATACTTGCTGCCTTGCAATTTTGGGCCCTATTTTAAAGCAGCAGTTGATGGTTGCTGTTGTGCAATACTATTACTTGGGAAGAGAAGTGAGTTCTGACTCTGTTGCAAAATGTGAAGGTAATCTTTCTGAGTAGACTCAATAAATGTTAGATTACCTACCACCGATACCGCCATACACCCCCAGACCGTCACCGAACTGCTACCATGCTTCACAGTTTTAATAATGCATTTGTCATTAAAGGCTTCGTTTTTATTACGCTATATCTATGGAGGTTTTTTGATATCAAAAATTTAAAATGTACTTTCATCGGTGAAAAGTATGTTTCTCCAAAAGAACTGTGATTCATTAAAATCTTTGATAAGTACGGGTTTTTGAATGGTCTGTCATGCAAACCGTTTTGATGCGGTGTAGTTCTTTCAGAACTTTGCGCGGTATCTTCCGCTATTTTAACAGCTTTGGAAGTCGGATTAGCTTTCACTTCCCTTACTATAGTTCTAACCTCATTGTCTCTTAGGCGCTTTGGCCGCCTTGTGGCAGGCAAAGTTTTTACGGTGTTGTATTTAGCTTGCTTGTCTATGATATTTTTTTTTTATTTTGTGAAGGAGTTCCTACCAACAATATTACTTATTTCGCGCAGAGTTTTGCCATTTTTGTGTAAATCCATTGTTATTAGACGTGGCTCAAGTGAGGTTTGTTTTACCATTTTATTTTTATACCCTTCACAAAAATGTTAAGGGCATATATAAGTTTGTGATTCCGTTTGTAATTTCTACAGTTTTTTTTTTTTGCGACCCTATAAAGTATATATATTCTGATTCAGAATTAATAGAAAAGTCGATTAAGCGATATCCGTCTGTCCGTCTGTCGGTCGTTGAAATACCGTTTCTGAGAAAACCATTAGACATAGAAACTTTTTTCTTTCACCATTCTATTACTCCATATTGCCATGTGTTTGCTATTGAAATTCAGTAATATCGGTTCACGTGTAGCTGAGATATATTCAAAATTCCGAAAAAAGCCATATTTTTTGGAATTTTGTATAAACATTTTTGAAAAAAATTCGTTTGTTTTGCTTCAAACTTCACACACTCATTAAGCAAGGTGACTAAAAGACAAAAAATTTTTTTCCAGATATCGGTTCATATATACCCGATATATAGCCCAAATCGGGTTTTTCATGAAAATGTCGCGTAAGCGAACTTAAACAACTTTTTTGTGCTCAAAAGCAGTTCTGATAATGAAATTAGGTTACATAAATATGGAAAATGAAAATTTCCGATATCGGTCCATATATACCCGAGATATAGCCTAAACCGGGGTTTTCATGAAAATGTCGCGTAAGCGAACTTAAACAAATTTTTCGCCTTAAAGCAGTTGTGGTAATAAAATAAGGTTATATGAATATGGAAAATGAAAATTTCCGATATCGGTCCATATATACCCGAGATATAGCCTAAACCGGGGTTTTCATCAAAATGCTGAGTAAGCGAACTTAAACATTTTTTTTTTTTTGCTTAAAATCAGTTCTGGTAATAAAAGAAGGTTATATAAATATGGAAAAACAAAATTTCCTATATCGGTCCATATATACCCGAGGTATAGCCCAAACCGGGTTTTTTCATGAAAATGTCGCGTAAGCGAACTTAAGCAACTTTTTTTGCTTAAAAACAGTTCTGGTAATAGGATGAGGTTATATAAAAATGAAAATGCCCGATATCGGTCCATATATACCCGAGATATAGCTTAAAACGGGTTTTTCATGAAAATGCCGCGTAAGCGAACTTAAACAACTTTTTTGTGCTCAAAAGCAGTTCTGGTAATGAAATAAGGTTACATAAATATGGAAAATGAAAATTTCCGATATCGGTCCATATATACCCGAGATATAGCCTAAACCGGGGTTTTCATGAAAATGCCGCGTAAGCGAACTTAAACAAATTTTTCGCCTTAAAGCAGTTGTGGTAATAAAATAAGGTTATATGAATATGGAAAATGAAAATTTCCGATATAGGTCCATATATACCCGAGATATAGCCTAAACCGGGGTTTTCATCAAAATGCTGAGTAAGCGAACTTAAACATTTTTTTTTTTTTTGCTTAAAATCAGTTCTGGTAATAAAAGAAGGTTATATAAATATGGAAAAACAAAATTTCCTATATCGGTCCATATATACCCGAGGTATAGCCCAAACCGGGTTTTTTCATGAAAATGTCGCGTAAGCGAACTTAAGCAACTTTTTTTGCTTAAAAACAGTTCTGGTAATAGGATGAGGTTATATAAAAATGAAAATGCCCGATATCGGTCCATATGTATATACCCGAGATATAGCTTAAAACGGGTTTTTCATGAAAATGCCGCGTAAGCGAACTTAAACAACTTTTTTGTGCTCAAAAGCAGTTCTGGCAATGAAATAAGGTTATATAAATATGGAAAATTTTCGATATCGGTCCATATATACCCGAGAAATAGCCTGAACCGATTTTTCCAATAATTTTTTTTTTTTTTTTGTGTTGAAAAGCAATTCTCGTTATAAAAGAAGGTTACTAAAATACAGAAAATAAAAAATTCCGATATCGGTTCATATATAACCGAGCACATTTATGTCACATTTTTAATATACTATACATATACGTGACTATCGTGAAGGGTAGTTTAGATTCGGCCCAGCCGAATATACTACACTCTTACTTGTTTTATAATTTTTTTTTTATTCAGGATTAATGTACAACTATTTACTATAAAACTTTGTATTTTTCAATTATTTCATACGGTAATCATCCGCCTTTCGTGAGCTCATAAGTAGACGCAGGAAATTATAAGAATTTTTCTCCTTGAGGTTTACTGTATTTCAAATTCTATTTAATCAATACTTAATACACCTATCATTGGATTTGGCTCCCCCTTTACTATGCTACTCCGTACGGCTCTACCTTGCTTGGTCATCACAAAATAGGGATGTATGTCTTTGTATTGATATGAGTTCAGTTAAGTATCGTACTTAATGTGACATGGAATTGAATAGCGCAAGAATTTCTTCGGTCTTCTTTATATAACAGCAGTAGGGAAATTCCCAAAAAAAACTCCGAACCGCTTCGCAAACCGAATCGGTATCGGTTTTTTATAATCGTTGCGCGTTTTGACTGTATCTGAACTATTAACGGTGGTTCATTTTAGTGTGGAAATTGAAGTTGTCATATTGTTTCTGGGGAAGTGGGAGATTTAAGCGATTCCTGAAGCCGATTTTAGGAACTCCAAAAAAAAACTCGCATAATTATCTTGCTATATGGATAATTATTTTGATACCGAAGTGTGTTTTTAAGCTATATTTATTTTGTTTTTATTTTCAAAGTTTCTGGTTTTTGTTAGTAATTATAAAAATATTAAAGGAAAAATTCCAGACTTTTTTTTAATTTTCAATCCGTATTGAAAATATAGTATCGCTTTAATACAAAGTCTTGTGAAGAGTTAATAAAATTATGTTAAAAAATGTATTATCTTGCACAAATGTGCTTATTGTGCTTTAACAAAGCCTGAATTGAAATGCAGCTGGTAGACAAACAAGCTTGGCCCGACAACACCGCTTGATGAAGGCGAGAGAGAGAGAGAGATAGTACTTTGCTATGTTTGTCAAACATAAAAAAAACGGACACTGAATAGTGAAGTATTCATGAGTTAGTTACTGCTTTGGTACATAATTGATAAATTACAAATTTATTAATCAAATTATACAATTTTTTCAAAATATTTTGTTTCAAAATTTTGTTATAGAAAAGTTCACCTTTTATTTGCCATAAGTCTGGCAAATTTTTATATACTTTAATAAATTTTATGAACAACACGTACTCTTGAATATCTTTACTGTTCGATCACGAAAACTCAGATGAAATTTACACTGTCTTTGACAGAATTGCTATTAATCAAGATTGACAACATAACAAACATTTATGAATTCCATCAGATCAAGTTTGACAAACAAGAAGTTAGTAAACGAGTTGATTGGCATTCCAGCATGCCGTTTGATCGTCCAATAGTCGCTTAAAAGACTTTTATACCTTTTATAGAAAATGGAAGTTAAAAATAAAAACTCTAAACTTGTTGCATTTTTGTTCAAATAACGCGTTTTCTTCTACATTTTGGTGCGTTTCGAAACTTAATGACTACACTTGCGGCTAAAAACAGGGGTGGTTTAAGTGACACTATGAGCACCATATTTAGTGTAAAAAACCAATTTTCAAAGTTAAAAAGTGCATAAACGGTAAAGCTTAAAATACCTGGACCCATCCTGCATATTTCGTATTATTATCTATTATTATCTAAAATAATTCATGTTACACAAAATTTTAATTATACGTGTTAAAAATATTAAATTCTTATGAGAAAAATAATGCTTGAAAACAATTCAAACTTGAACGAAATTGTATAAAAAATAATTTAGTTTTAAATTAAAATCCCATACTGCCGTTCAGTTGACTTGAATTTTGGGCAAAATATCATCTTAATCTTCTTTTCAAAAGATATCTGCAAGAAAAAAGAGAGCAAAATAATAAAAATCAATGATGTATGAACACTGAACGTGGCCTTACACCCCCACATACACAAGCACACACACAGACACAATAACAGGTTTAAATAATACGTGTGTAAGTTGCTCCAGCAATTTATTGAGAAGACAAACAGCACTAAAACATTGGCAAGTATTTTCAAAAAGTTACCTTCAATTGATAATAAAACGAAAGGAAATGTTTGTAAGCAAAGTTTAAGTTAATGGGAAAAAACATAATATGCGGAAATTATTACATTTTGCTTCACAACAAAACTTTCTCTTAACAAACTAGTTAATTAATTTTCCTTTCAATACATTCATGTATTAACCATCCCATAAAAATATAAGCAGCTAAATTAATATTACCAAGGGATATAAGTATATATTTATGTATACGAGGGCGGATTGATATTGAAGCTACCTAGCGCATGATGGCAGCACAAACAGAATTTTATATATCATTCATAAAAACGTAAAAGTTTGTGATTCCATTTGTAATTTCTACAAATTTCATTTGGGATCCTATAAAGTATAAATATTCTGAATCAGCATTCATAGAAAAGTCGTTTAAGCGATATCCGTCTGTCGGCCGTTAAAATACCGTTTTTGAGAAAATCACTAGACTTAGAAACTTGTTTCCCTCACCATTCTATTAATCAATTGATTCATGCGTTTGCTGTTGGATTTCAGTGAAATCGGTTTACGTATAGCTGAGATATATTCAAAATTCCAAAAAAGCACTCTTTTTGCAATTTTGTATGAAAATTAAAACAAAAAAATCTGCTTCAAATTTGACACAACAGCTTGGCATGGCGATTAAAAGGCAAAAAAAAAATTCCTCCGATATCGGCCCATATATACCCGCGATATAGCATAACCCGATTTTTCCCTGAAAATGTCGCATAAGCGCACTTACAGAACTTGTTTTTTGCTTAAAAGCAGTTCTGGTAACAAAAGGAGGTTACTAAAATACAGAAAATGAAAATTGCCGATATGCAATATATGTACATCTAACCGAGATATAGCCTTAGCCGATTTTACCATGAAAGTTTTCATTGATTACCTTTTTGGGCATGGCGATTACAAAGCAAAAAAATTTTCCCCCGATATCGGTTCATATACTATATATTTACGTGCATATCGTAATAGGTGTTTTAGATTCGGCCCAGCCGAATATACTACACTCTTGCTTATTTTGTTTTTTTAATTGCGATCTGTCAAACGTCAACTGTGAAAATTTCACCCAAATTCATCGCTTAGTCTATTCGTTGAAGTCGTTTGAAGTAAACAACTTTTGTGTGTGGAAAAATGGAAATAATTTAATGAGTTTCGTTCAGTAATAAATAACTATTTGGTTTGTACATATGTACAACAGGCTTTTAGTTCAAGTTTTTCCTTTCTTAATTTTTTTCTTAAGAAGGATTTTTTACAATACAAATCTGCAAAGAAGACAAGAAAAATAATAATCAAATCTTTAGCTGGGGGACAACTAGCTGTTTCGTAGTCGCTATACTACTCATCAGCACCCACTGAGATTTGAACTCGGGTCATGACGTATCATGATCTACTGCTTAACCACTAAGCCAGCGAGCATTTAATTATTTTCTATCTATATTGTTGTACATATGTACAAACCAAACAATTTTTAATTTAAAAAAATTATAAAAGTTCAATAAAAATTTAACAAATTAATAAATAACTATTATTTGAAAGGATAAACGGCGAAGCAGACAAAAGAAAAGCTCGATAAGCATGCCGATGAGTCGGGTGCGTCAGATTACATGGTAAAATATATAATTGCTGACTTTAAACGCAGCCGAACAAGCCCTGCAACAATACCACCAACAGGAAGTCCAAAAGAGGTGGTTACTGAAGAAAATATCAAGAAAGTCCTTTATATCGCTATAAATGGTCACCGAATCAAAATACTTGTGATTATTGAAATGGTAAATATATGAAATGAATATGTGTTTAACTTTTTGCATGAACATTTGCATATGAAAAAGCAAGATGGGTGTCGCGTTTGCTCAGCGCCGAACAAAAACGATTTCGACAGACCACTTTGGTGTTTGGACATGATAAAGCGTAATCCTGTTAATTTTTGGCGTCGATTAATAACTGTTGATGAAATGTTGTTCCGCCACTACACAGCTGAAATAAAAAAGCAATCGAAACAATGGGTGGAAGCTGGAGGAAATGCTCCGAAGAAGGCGAAGACAGTAAAATCGGCTGGCAAGGCTATGGCCACTGTATTTTGGGACGCACACGGAATACTGCTCATCGATTCTCTTGAAAAAGCATCCACAGTCACAGGAAAGTATTATCGTGCATTATTGGGTCAATAGATTGATGCAAACAAGCAAAAACGACTATATTTAAAAAAGAAAAATATTGATTTTTCTTCGCGACAACGTACCGGTTCACGCAGCATTATAAACGGTGCCAAAATTACGTGCAACACACTTCGCATTGCTTGATCATCCACCTTATAGTTCAGATTTAGCTCCTAATGGCTTTTTTCTGTTTCCAAACTTGAAAAAATCCTTTGCAGGTAAAAGATTCATCTCAGGCCATGAAGTAATTACCGAAACTAACGCATATTTTGAGGGGTCCTAAAATCGTATTATTCAGATGGTATAAAAAATTTGGTATATCGTCTTATTAAGTGTAAGGAGACTACGTTGAGAAAATTGAGAAATATAGAAATAAGCAATTTTTTCCTACCTAGGTAACTCCAACAACAATCCACCCTCATATATGTATGTATATATGAACAACTACTAGTCACATAAGATTTCTAACCTAATGAAAAGTTATAACAACAGGGTGTTTTTTTAAGATTTCCACAACCTTTAATTATAATAAAACAAAGAGATATATATTTATCATGTTTTCCAATAAGGACTTGATAATATTTTTAAGTAAAATGCAAACCTTTTGGGATATTTCTAAAACTTTATGATCGACTTATAAAGAAATAAAAACAAGAAAGAGTGTGGTATATAAGGCTGGACCATATATAGAATACGCTTCAAGATAGTCACGTAAATATATAGTATATATTACAAATTTCAACTAAATATGTTCGGTTATATTTTGATCGATATCGGGGAAAAATTTTTTTGCCTTGTAATCGCCCAAAATCGGTTTAGACTATATCTCAAATATACATATATGGACCGATAACGGAAATTTTAATTTTCTGCATTTGGTAAACTTTTTATACTACCAGAACTGCTTTTAAGCAAAGTGATTTAAGTTCGCTTACATAGAGTCTATACGTGATATAATATCAAATATTTTTGTATCAGCAAACGTCAAATTTGATAGCAGAGAGAATTAAATCTCGTGTAGCCTTCAAAATTAGTATTATTGCAATATTATATCAGATATCACAATATTGTTTTGATAATATATATTTAGAAAACCATATCATGATATGAACTGTCAAAAAACGTAAACAAAACGACATAATATTCAATGTTTCCCGAAAAACGTTTAATAAAAAAGTCATAAAATCATTAAAATATTTATAAAAAATCGTTTATTGTTCTTTCTGTTGTTGGAGTATATAAATTTGTTTAAGAAAAATACAACATTCAACGATGTTTACTGCATGGTTGCTTAAAAATTGTGAAATATTATGATATTTGACAAAATACTTGGCGCCATGCTAGATATGAGAGAAAATATAATTTGTTTTTTCTCGTTAATCTGCTGATGTTCTCCCTCATATTACATCAGAGTTAATATCAGTTATAGACACTATGTTATGCGACATTTTCATGAAAAATCGGTTCGGACTATATCTCGGATATATTTATATGAACCGATATCGGAAATTTCCATTTGCTATAATTAAATAACCTTGCCATAATAATTTGCTATATTTAATATCCTATACCGAGATATGGACCAATGTCGGAATTTTAATTTACGTTATTTCAGTAATCTCCATTTAGAACCAGTATCTGGTTTTTGTAAATTTTGTGAGAAATTTTCACATCAAAAACTATGAAACAAAAAACTCCATCGTTTCTCGATTACTGAGAAAAAAAGTGTTTCTGTATTTCAAAGTGTAAACAGGCAACACTAGTTCTATTTTGGTTGGAATATTTCCATTAAGCAGCTGTCGAAATTTATAAATAAACAAATAAAAATAAAATTAGAAAAGCACAAAAATAAAAAAAATGTGAAACCGCAAAATTTCGTGCTGCCTGTGCTGATTTTTTTTTCAAAGGCCGACTATAAGTCCTCCAACGACTTATCGAGTGGCAGGATGGATGTTTGAATGCCGTGCTTTCAATAAAGGCAAGATGCGTAAGTAATTTCAACTCCATAAACTTTTTTGTTGAAAAATAAAATATGTATATGTTTCAGAAATTGCCTTGACACCAAATAACAGTGAAATCCAGGTAGAAAGTGAGATAATGGGAATCTATTGGGCAAAAAATATAAATCGTATAGTCAGTTTAGCAGCTGGCCGCACTGGAATAAACCTGCAACATGCGTAAAATGATGAAAATAAATTTTTGAAAATAAAATTCGATCACATTATTACAATTGTTTTACTTTCTTTTAAATAGTTTGCTAGTTTATTTTTAAGAGCAATAATCATATAAATCCACATTTAAATATTTTCCTATTTCAGTTACTTTCTTTTGCTTGGTAACCATATGTTTTCGGTTACTTTCTTTCGCTTGGTAATCATAAGTTTTTAATCTTACTATACTTTGCTATAAAAGAAATCTACTGCAACTCGTATAAAAGAACTCAAATCATTTAAATATAACAAAACACAGTGAACATTTTTACTTTTTTAGTTTGGATATAACTTTTCGCAGCGGCTCAAAACTTGACCACAGTTCTATTATATTGTGAATACTTGTCGGTTGCCTTTAAAACCATTTCTTCAGAATTGTTGTTCTTCGTTATTAGCGGTAGATATAGCTGCAATTTTTTTCTTATGCTATTTTTCCGCCAAGCACTCAGCTTTTGCCATTTTTTAATGTTCTTAAATAAAATACAAACATTATTTTATACCTATTGCAACTAAAAAAATATATACTACTTTACCTCTTTTCTGCACTTTTAGGATACATTTGAATATCTTGTTTTGTTTTCTTTTTAATTCTGCACTGTTTTTGTGTGAGGAATGTTTTCATGGCTACTTCTCACAAAATTTTTGTACAGAAACATTTACTCCCATCTTTCCAATAATTTACGTCAAAAAGCTCAAATGACAGCTAGTTTTCACAAAAATTAATTGTAGAAACACCTGCGTGTGGGAAACGATTTTTTGTTTCAATTCTCATCGTTTTTCTTTCAATTCCCTTGTTTCATGCGAAAATTTTCTGGACGTGAGATATACAGAAATGAGGTACAGAACTACTTCTAAGCAATTTTTTTCATGGAAAAATCGGTTTAGACTATATCTAGGTTATATATGGACCGATATCGGACATTTTCGTTTTCTGTATTTAAGTATCCTTCCTATATTACCAGAACCTCGTTTCTATAACTTTAGTGAGAAGTTTTCACATCGAAAATTATGAAACAAAAAATTCCATCGTTTCTCGATTAGTGACAAAAAAGCGTTTCTGTATCTCAAAGTGAAAACAGACAACACTAGTTCTATTTTTATTGGAATATTACCAATAAGCAACTGTCAAAGATAATAATTAAACAAAAAACAAAAAAACACAAAAAACGTTTCAATTTAAATAAATTCAAAAAATTTTGTGCTGCCGGTACTATTTGCGTTGGAAATATTTTAGAAATAACGCTAATACTCAATTAATAAACAACGGTAAGTTTGTTGGTAAAATTTTAATGTAGATTTTAAAATGTCCACACTTTCCGTAGATTCAACAAATAAATTAGCTGCAACCGTTTTGAAAAAGAACAACTTTGGAGTAGTTGCTTATGTCACGAGGATGGTGGAAGGCCCACAAGAGAGGTTAGTAAAGTTATATAGCACCAGCTGTTGGGAGTAAAATGCCTGAAGATAAGTAAATCTGCTTGAAAATTTCAATTTTACGATTTTTTCAGACAAGTTTTTGGGTTTGGATGCACTTCCACGTCCTATGTCACCACTACTTTTACCATCTCCTCCCATAGTCCGACCACATTCAAATAGTACCAACATAACACCGGGCCCAGTTGAAATCAAGAAAATCACAATAAAAAAGATGCATTAGACCAAAAACGGCAAGTTACACCTTTAAGAATTAAAGAAAGTACACCTATATAACAAAACAACAAAAGGTCATCCGCATGATAATTTTTTTAAGCATTTTTTTATTTATTGAATCTTCAAAATTAACTAACAAGAAGTATTCAAATCTTAATACTAAATTTAAAATTAAAATGTGATTCTTAAGTCCGGCCAATGCTAGACAAAAAGTTTTATTATACGGGAGTTATTCCGGTAAAATCACCTATTGAGCAATTTGATGGTGGCAGCGGTATCCCTTCTTCTAAGCCGAGTGTGGCCGCCAAAATTCAGTATATTACGCGCAAGAGGGTTTGGATGAAGTTCCAGTTTACTGACATACCCTGTCGCGTACTTAGAAAATTCCTCTTTTACCAGCGGAACACTCAGATAGTTATGAATTCGTGAATTTTTGACGTACCATGGAGCTGCAGTAATCGTTCGAAGAATTTGGTTTTGTCGCCTTTGAATTTTTTCAATATTTGACGCTGAGGCGGTGCCTCATAATTGAATTCCGTAGCACCATATAGGTTTTAGAATTGCATTGTATAACAGAAGTTTGCAATCCAACTTCAATGTTGAGTTTCTGCCCATAAGCCAATATAGTTGCGCAGCTTTTAGTTTCAACTGAGTGAATTTTGCTTCAATGTGAGACTTCCACGTTAGCCTACGGTCCAGGTGAATACCAAGGAACTTTACTTCATTGTGCTGCGGAATAGGTGAGTTGTAAATTTGGATAGGCGAACATGTTTGCCTACACAGTGTGAATGTAACATGAGTACATTTCTGTTCATTAACTTTGATTTTCCAAAGTTTTAGCCATTTCTCTAATATTGAAATATATTCCTGTAAATTTCGTGAAGCTAATTGGTGGTTTTCATGAACACTCAAAAACGCTGTGTCATCTGCAAAGGTAGAAGTGTATATTCCGGATGTCGTTGGCATGTCAGAGGCGTAAATCAAATATAAAGTAGGCAACAGTATGCTGCCTTGGGGAACTCCTGCCTTGATTGCCTGAGTTGGGCTTATAAAGTCGCCTTCTCTGATAACAAACGTCCGCCCATATAAGTAGCGTTCCAGAAGCGTGTGTGTATTTGCAGGCAGGTTTAACTTTATTTTGTGCATCAAGCCGTCGTGCCACACTTTATCGAAAGCTTGAGAAATGTCAGTGAATAGAGCTGAGCAATACTTCTTCTCCTCAAAGGTCTGTCTTATGACATTGACTAGTCTGTGCGTTTGTTCTATGGTGCTATGTTTAGCCCAAAACCCAAATTGATGATCAGGGGTGCAACCCACATTTTTCAATATTGGACTCAACTTCGCCATTAACAATTTTTCGAATAGTTTTGAAATTGTTGGTAAAAGACTTATTGGTCTATATGATTCTACCTTAGTCAGATCCTTCCCTGGCTTTGGAATCATGGCAATCATTGAGACCTTCCACTCTGCAGGATAATACTCAAAGCGTAAAATAGCGTTAAAAATAAAAAGTAGAACTCTTCTTCCTACACGAGGTAACTGCTCAAGCATTTTACCAGTAATTTGATCAATACCTGGAGCTTTCCTGGGGTTTATATTACCGATAGCATTTTCGACATCTTGAAAACTAAGTCTCAAAGGCACAGGCGGTCTAGTAGCATATGACGGTAATTCCGCTGTTTTATTCGTTGAATCATTTGTAATAAAAACGTTTCTCAAATGATCGACATACAACATCCCCTTTTCAGAATCGCTTCTTGCCCAGTCGCCAGTTGAAGTTCGCAAAGGTGGCTTACCTATTACGGGTCTTTTTAAACCTTTTGTCGCTTTCCACAAGGAATAATCAGATTGAGGAGTACCATCAAGGCTTTCCAAATATGTTTTAAGGGAAGCCATTCTATGGACTTCAAGCAGATTTCTTAGCTGAGTTATGCATTCTCGTAGCGTAGTTTTAAGCTGGGGCGACCTGCGAAGTTGCCACTCTCTTCTGACTTTTCTTTTTTCTGACAGAAGTTGCTCAATTTCAGATGAATAAGTTCTATTGCTCTCATTTCTAGATCTTAAATGACTAGTGGTAGCATACTGTGCGGCCAGTTTGAGGTTTTCAGAAAAATCGTTAATTGAAACATCAATATCCTCAGGCGTTCTCAAGGCGATATTTTCAGTACAATGTGTACTCAAAAATTTTTTGTATTTTAGCCTTTCAACTCTATTGACGGTCAACGGGGGCCAAGCTCTTGGGGCAATGAAACAGAGATTATAGTGGGTGAGTGATCTGATGACAAATCTAATGAAGGCTCCACTTGCATCCACTCTAAAGGAAAATTTTTCGCAATTCCAAAATCTATAACATCTGGGATCTTTCGTCGGTCTGACGGCCAATAAGCGGGGAGTCCGCTTGAAACCACATCTAAGCCCATTTTGGAAACGGTGTCAAAAAGCACACGGCCTTTCGAGATAATTAAACGTGATTCCCAAAAATGTGTTTAGCGTTATAGTCGCCAGCCGCTAAAAATCGAGGACCAAGTGATTTGAAAAAATGTGAATACTGATTTTCTGTTTCTGAAAATCGTGGTGGTGAGTAAATCGAGGATATAACGATTTTTTCATGAAAATAATCAAGGCATATGTTTGTTGCTTGGAGATACTCCTCACATCTCTCGTTTAGCAAATAGTGCTTAATTCTAGTTTTTATCAAAATTGCCGAGCCTCCGCAAGATCTTCCACGAGGATCTTTAGTATCATATAGTGTGTAGCCATTTATTTTGAAATAGCTGTTAGTTGTCAAATGGGTTTCAGCAATCAACATTATGTCGATTTGCTTTTCCATAAGGAAGTGCTCAAGTTCATTTTTGTGTTGGCGGATGCCGTTTGCGTTCCAGAATTAAAAAAAAATTATAATGATAATTAATTAAAATGATAATTAAAAAAAATGAAAATGATAATTAAAAAAAATCTTTTATAGTCCGGCAATATGTTGCTTAAAAGGTCTAAGGTACCATTAATCCAGGAAAAGTTAGAATTAATGAAAAATATATTAAGCTCCTAAGTTAGGTAAAATGGATGGTGATGACAAGGCCATTGAAAGTATTTTAAAATGCTGCAGAAAACGGCTAAGAACTATAGGGTAATATATTAAGAGCAGACAAAAAATCGAAAATTATAAATGGAGCAATTGTAGCCAGCATGTAGATCAAAAAAACTACAGTTAGAAAAATTACTGTATAAGCAAAGGCGAAAAATTCACAAGCAGCAAATAATATTGGAAGTTCAAAATCAATCAAATAAACCTATACAACTGCCACCGCTTTTAGTACCAATATTTCCACCAAAACCAGCAGATTCCCTTCACAAAACTTTAACATTGCACTCAAGATAATAAACTTAAAATGGAAAGTAGAGGTAATGTAATCACCAGTTAAGCTAAGTCGTTCTTTGGCACGAAACCACCAACTTTAAATGAACCATTTCCCGTGAACATTTTGAATATGTTGCAGCTAAATCTTTAACTACCAAAGTGGCAAAGAGCTCAAGTTGAATATATTCTAAACGATTTTAAAGCAAAAAACACTAAAGTCATCTGCATACCTGGGCTAAGCAATACGGTTGAGTAGTCGCCACTCACATCTTTACAATGTGAGTGGTGAAAATAAACAGAAAACAATAGGGGATAAAGAATTGGAACAAAAGTATTGTTGCAGTGTTTTATTAAAATATATTTACTAAATTTATTATTACCTTAAGCTGTCTTTAAAAAGATTTAAAATATACAAATGTACATATTTTTGGTTTTTATTATTACTAATTCTTTTATTGTCTTTTAAATGGCTTGCAAATTAATTTTTAAGGGAAATGATCATTAACTTCTACATTTTTCTTAACTTTTCTAAATATACATATTTCTGTTTTTGGTTATTTTGTTTTGTTTTTTAACCATATATTTTCAATCTTACTAAATTTTATTACAATAATTTTACTGCAACTTCGATAACAGAATGCAATTTAGTTAAATGTAGTGAAAAATTAAAAATAAATATATAAACAAATTTTTAGTTAAAGGAACATTATATTTCGCAACAGCTTAAAACAAACTTGTTCACTGTTTTTCCTACAAACGACTTCTTTTAATTTTTTTTGCATATTGTGCTTCATACCCGGCCACAGATTCAGCTGTAGTTTGTTTCTTACATTCATTGGTGGCACCAAATACTCTAACCTCATCGTTTTTAGTTTAATTTTTCTGAAATAAATGATAAATATTATTTCGAACACACCGCAATTAAAAATATATTATATTTTACCTCTATTCTGCACTTTTGAGATCCTCTTGAATATATTGTTTTCTTTTTCTATAATTCCGCACCATTTTTATTTGGGGAATATTTTGGCAGCTATTTCTCACAAATTTTAATTATAGAAAAACTTTTACTCCCAAAAGCTCAATTGACAGAAAGTTTTCACAAAAATAAATTGTAGAAACACTTGTGTGTGAGAATTGATTTTTATACCCTTCACAAAAATGTAAAGGGTATATATAAGTTTGTGATTCCGTTTGTAATTTCTACAGTTTTTTTTTGCGACCCTATAAAGTATATATATTCTGAATCAGAATTAATGGAAAAGTCGATTAAGCGATGTCCGTCTGTCCGTCTGTCCGCTGTTGAAATACCGTTTCTGAGAAAACCATTAGACTTAGAAACTTTTTTCTTTCACCATTCTTTTACCCCATCGATTCATGGGTTTGCTATTGAAATTCAGTAATATCGGTCCACGTATAGCTGAGATATATTCAAAATTCCGAAAAAAGCCATTTTTTTTTGCATTTTTGTATGAAAATTTTTGAAAACAAAAGTTGTTCGTTTTGCTTCAAACTTCACACACTTATTAAGCATGGTGACTAAAAGACAAAAAATTTTTTTTTCAGATATCGGTCCATATATACCCGAGATATAGCCCAAATCGAATTTTTAATGAAAATGTCGCATAGGTGAAGCTAAATAACTTTTTATACCCTTCACAAAAATGTAAAGGGTATATATAAGTTTGTGATTCCGTTTGTAATTTCTACAGTTTTTTTTTGCGACCCTATAAAGTATATATATTCTGAATCAGAATTAATGGAAAAGTCGATTAAGCGATGTCCGTCTGTCCGTCTGTCCGTCTGTCCGTCTGTCCGCTGTTGAAATACCGTTTCTGAGAAAACCATAAGACTTAGAAACTTTTTTCTTTCACCATTCTTTTACTCCATCGATTCATGGGTTTGCTATTGAAATTCAGTAATATCGGTCCACGTATAGCTGAGATATATTCAAAATTCCGAAAAAAGCCATTTTTTTTTGCATTTTTGTATGAAAATTTTTGAAAACAAAAGTTGTTCGTTTTGCTTCAAACTTCACACACTTATTAAGCATGGTGACTAAAAGACAAAAAATTTTTTTTTCAGATATCGGTCCATATATACCCGAGATATAGCCCAAATCGGATTTTAATGAAAATGTCGCACAGGCGAAGCTAAATAACTTTTTTTTGCTCAAAAGCAGTTCTGGTAATAAAATTAAGTTACATAAATATGGAAAATGAAAATTTCCGATATCGGTCCATATATACCCGAGATATAGCTCAAACCGGGGTTTCCATGAAAATGTCGCGTAAGCGAACTTAAACAACTTTTTTGTGCTCAAAAGCAGTTCTGGTAATCAAATAGGGTTAAATAAATATGAAAAATGAAAATTTTCGATATCGGTCCATATATACCCGAGATATAGCCTAGACCGGGGTTTTCATGAAAATGCCGCGTAAGCGAACTTAAACAACTTTTTTGTGCCCAAAAGCAGTTCTGGTAATGAAATTAGGTTACATAAATATGGAAAATGAAAATTTCCGATATCGGTCCATATATACCCGAAATATAGCCTATACCGGGGTTTTCATGAAAATGCCGCGTAAGCGAACTTAAACAACTTTTTTGTGCTCAAAAGCAGTTCTGGTAATGAAATTAGGTTACATAAATATGAAAAATTTCCAATATCGGTCCATATGTACCCGAGATATAGCCCAAATCGGGTTTTTCATGAAAATGTCGCGTAAGCGATCTTAAACAACTTTTTTTTGCTCAAAAGCAGTTCTGATAATGAAATAAGATTACATAAATACGGAAAATGAAAATTTCCGATGTCGGTCCATATATACCCGAGATATAGCCCAAATCGGGTTTTTCATGAAAATGTCGCGTAAGCGAACTTAAACAACTTTTTTGTGCTCAAAAGCAGTTCTGGTAATGGAATAGGGTCATATAAATATGAAAAATGAAAATTTTCGATATCGGTCCATATATACCCGAGATATAGCCTATACCGGGGTTTTCATGAAAATGCCGCGTAAGCGAACTTAAACAACTTTTTTGTGCTCAAAAGCAGTTCTGGTAATGAAGTTAGGTTACATAAATATGCAAAATGAAAATTTTCGATGTCGGTCCATATATACCCGAGATATAGCCCAAATCGGGTTTTTCATGAAAATGTCGCGTAAGCGAACTTAAACAACTTTTTTGTGCTCAAAAGCAGTTCTGGTAATGGAATAGGGTCATATAAATATGAAAAATGAAAATTTTCGATATCGGTCCATATATACCCGAGATATAGCCTAGACCGGGGTTTTCATGAAAATGCCGCGTAAGCGAACTTAAACAACTTTTTTGTGCTCAAAAGCAGTTCTGGTAATGAAATTAGGTTACATAAATATGAAAAATGAAAGTTTTCGATATCGGTCCATATATACCCGAGATATAGCCTAAACCGGGTTTTTCATGAATACGCGGCGTAAGCGAACTAAAACAACTTTTTTGCTTAAAAGCAGTTCTAATAGCAAAATAGGGTTATATAGGTATGGAAAATGAAAATTTCCGATATCGGTCCATATATACCCGAGATATAGCCTAAACTGCGGTTTTAATGAAAATGTCGCGTAAGTGAACTTAGACATCTTTTTTTGCTTAAAAACAGTTCTGGTAATGAAATAGGGTCATATAAATATGGAAAAAGAAAATATCCGATATCGGTCCATATATACTCGAGATATAGCCTGAACCGATTTTTCCAATAACATTTTTTTTTTTTTTTGCTGAAAAGCAGTTCTTGTTATGAAAGAAGGTTACGAAAATAGAGAAAATTAAAATTTCTGATATCGGTCCATATATACCCGAGATATAGCCTAAATCGGGTTTTTCATGAAAATATCGCGTAAGCGAACTTAAACAATTATTTGTGCTCAAAAGCAGTTCTGGTAATGATATAAGGTTATATAAATATGAAAAATTAAAATTTTCGATATCGGTCCATATATAGCCGAGATATAGCCTGAACCGATTTTTCCATTAAAAAAAAATTTTTTTTTTTTGCTGAAAAGCAATTCTCGTTATAAAAGAAGGTTACTAAAATACAGAAAATAGAAAATTCCGATATCGGTTCATATATAACCGAGCATATTTAGGTCACATTTTTAATATACTATACATATTCGTGACTATCGTGAAGGGTATTTTAGATTCGGCCCAGCCGAATATACTACACTCTTACTTGTTTTTGCTCAAAAGCAGTTCTGGTAATTATATAAGGTTACATAAATATGGAAAATGAAAATTTCCGATGTCGGTCCATATATACCCGAGATATAGCCCAAATCGGGTTTTTCATGAAAATGTCGCGTAAGCGAACTTAAACAACTTTTTTGTGCTCAAGAGAAGTTCTGGTAATGAAATAGGGTCATATAAATATGAAAAATGAAAATTTTCCATGTCGGTCCATATATACCCGAGATATAGCCCAAATCGGGTTTTTCATGAAAATGTCGCGTAAGCGAACTTAAACAACTTTTTTGTTCTCAAAAGCAGTTCTGGTAATGAAATAGGGTCATATAAATATGAAAAATGAAAATTTTCGATATCGGTCCATATATACCCGAGATATAGCCCAAATCAGGGTTTTCATAAAAATGTCGCGCAAGCGAACTTAAACAACTTTTTTGTGCTCAAAGCAGTTCTGATAATGAAATTAGGTTACATAAATATGGAAAATGAAAATTTCCGATATTGGTCCATATATACCCGAGATATAGCCTAGACCGGGGTTTTCATGAAAATGCCGCGTAAGCGAACTTAAACAACTTTTTTGTGCTCAAAAGCAATTCTGGTAATGAAATTAGGTTACATGAATATGGAAAATGAAAATTTCCGATATCGGTCCATATATACCCGAGATATAGCCTAGACCGGGGTTTTCATGAAAATGCCGCGTAAGCGAACTTAAACAACTTTTTTGCGCTCAAAAGCAGTTCTGGTAATGAAATTAGGTTACATAAATATGAAAAATGAAAATTTCCGATATCGGTCCATATATACCCGAGATATAGCCCAAATCGGGTTTTTCATGAAAATGTCGCGTAAGCGAACTTAAACAACTTTTTTGTGCTCAAAGCAGTTCTGGTAATGAAAAAGGGTTTATAAATATGAAATATGAAAATTTTCGATGTCGGTCCATATACACCCGAGATATAGCCCAAATCGGTGTTTTCATGAAAATATCGCGTAAGCGAACTTAAACAGATTTTTTGTGCTCAAAAGCAGTTCTGGTAATGAAATAGTGTCATATAAATATGAAAAATAAAAATTTTCGATATCGGGCCATATATACCCGAGATATAGCATAGACCGGGGTTTTCATGAAAATGCAGCGTAAGCGAACTTAAACAACTTTTTGTGCTCAAAAGCAGTTCTGCTAATGAAATTAGGTTACATAAATATGGAAAATGAAAATTTCCGATATCGGTTCATATATACCCGGTGTATAGCCTAACAGGTTTTTTGATGAAAATGCCGACTAAACAACTTTTTTGTGCTCAAAAGCAGTTCTGGTAATGAAATAAGGTTATATAAATATGGAAAAAGAAAATATCCGATATCGGTCCATATATACTCGAGATATAGCCTGAACCGATTTTTCCAATAACATTTGTTTTTTGCTGAAAAGCAGTTCTTGTCATAAAAGAAGGTTACGAAAATAGAGAAAATTAAAATTTCTGATATCGGTCCAGATATACCCGAGATATAGCCTAAATCAGGTTTTTCATGAAAATATCGCGTAAGCGAACTTAAACAATTTATTGTACTCAAAAGCAGTTCTGGTAATGATATAAGGTTATATAAATATGGAAAATTAAAATTTTCGATATCGGGACATACATATATACCCGAGATATAGCCTGAACCGATTTTTCCATTAAAAAAATTTTTTTTTTTTTTTTTTGCTGAAAAGCAATTCTCGTTATAAAAGAAGGTTACTAAAATACAGAAAATAGAAAATTCCCATATCGGTTCATATATAACCGAGCATATTAAGGTCACATTTTTAATATACTATACATATTCGTGACTATCGTGAAGGGTATTTTAGACTCGGCCCAGCCGAATATACTACACTCTTACTTGTTTCAATTCAAATCGATTTTCCTTCAATTCCCTTGTTCCATGTGAAAAATTTCTCGATGCGAGAAATAAAGAAACGAGGTACAAAACTGATTTTAAACAACAACAAAAATCAAAAATCGGTTTATGCTATACATATCTCGGGTATATATAAACCGATATCGGAAATTTTTATATGCTATAACTAAACAACCTTCTTTTATAACCAAAACTACTTTTATGCTCTCCCTCAAGCCGTGGTGGAGATCAACGACAATCAAAATATAATTGCAAGTAGTACCCACGCATGATCCATATATGACGGTTTGTCGTGTATCATCCGGCCGTAGAGTTATTGTAAGGTTAGTCTGTCAGAGCGGGAACTTACGCTACACATCTTCAGGCTATGTACACCTTGGGAAGCAGGTTTTGACTTAGCATCTGCCTAACAAGGGCACTCAGCTTTTTGGGGTATGGAGGTGCTGGGACCTCTTATTGGTTGTAGCAACTAAAACTCTGGGAAGCTCCAGCATCACTTAGATTGAGTTGGACTTCTGTAAATCCTTACTAATAATTAATTAGCAGAATGAGCTACAAAACCTACAGGAAGTTCTGATGTAACTACGTTCGAACGTAGTTGCATCTAGTAGTCTTCCCTGATAATTATAGTGCATGCCAAAGTTTGGGGATCTAATTATAGACTTAGAGGCGCTGTAGTCTTGCCCCAGATACTGTACATTAACTCAAACACTCTGGCTGTGGCTTAGACCTTAAGTCGCAAGAAGAGGTTATTACTACTCATTGATAATTCTGATGCATGGCCTCGACTTACTGTTGTCTTGCATTAGATATCTGTAATGTAAGGAACCAGAACCGGAAGAAAGGCCGGTGAGTTATTTAAGGGCTGATGTTTTTTATGGACTTTGGGCCACCAACTTGCCAAACCTAGTCTTCCTCTGATACTCTGCGGAATTGCATTAATGAGGGAAAATAAGGCTCGAACTCTTCAGCAAAGTATTTGTTCATATGGCTACAAAGATATGACAAATAGCTCTTCAGCAAGAGATTTGTTCATGTGACTACAAACATATGGCAAGAAGTTGCCACCTGTTTGTGACATGACAGCCACAAGGTGGCGCTGGTTATCAGCGAGATACTTCACGCCGTAGAATTAGTCTACCATGAGATGAGGTCGTCATGGCAGGTGTTTCTAATCCATATTCCACTCTTCATTGGCAGTAACATTCTAACAGTCATAATTTTTTAACAGGTCCATAAATAACTCCCCAACACCAAAGAGTGCACCAGGCAGTGATTTTTGTGGATTACTTACAACGCTTTCTAAGCCATGCACTCATACACCTCTCCAGCTTGAAAGCTGTTAAGCTAATAGCAATAAATAAATAATCGTGGATTCCTAAGCTACGTACTCATACAACTCTACAGCTTTAAAGCTTTCATGCTAAAAGCTATAAATGCTGAGGTAACGATAATGTATTTATTTACGTTTTTACAAGCTTACAAATAATAAATAGACGCTGTGTGTAATTATGTTACATAAATTACTTTTAAGCATATTTTATATATTGAAATTACTTTTTTATATGTAAATTCAGTTATTTATTTATTTTTATTTCCATATGTGTAAAGTCTGACGCCATTCTAAAACCAAATCCTTTCAATCTACCAGCAGCCGTGTTTTGTATGTTTGTCAAGGTGTTTGAGTTCGCCAGACAGGACATAATAAAAATAAATTGTGACAAATTTACGGCTTCCAATAAACATGAATAGAAAATTGAATATTGTAACACGCTTTAACAGTCGTGTCGGCAACAAGCAACGAATAAAATAAACATTAAATTTAATTTATGTTCTGCTCCTTTAAATGACCGGATATTTGTTAAGTGAAATATTTAAGGATATAATAAAGTTGTCATGTCTTGATGTAACTAGTTGGTGGTCATTTCGGGGTTTTCCAACTGATGATTACCAAATACAAATGGCTTTTATATCTCAAAGATAAATTAAGTATCTGGCCTTTGTGCAGAGTGAATAGCAGCATTTAAGTAAATGATACTTAACTTTGTTTTGTGGAGAAGAATAATCAAATATATGACTAATCAGTGGTGGCCGAACTCCAACTTTTCTTTAATCACGAGCATAAAGCACAAAAATTATCTGCTGCATGGCCTTCTTATATATACTAGCTCCATGCACACTATAAAATTCTTTGTGTGAAACAATTAGACACACAATCGGATACAAGATCTCACTACGCAGCTTTGCAAAAATTAACATTTGACTTTTGCTTGTGTGTTTTGCCAACACTGGTCTAGATATGCCAATAGTAACTACAGCGATACATATCACACTCAGGTAACAAAATGGAACCAAATTGGACCCCAATGGACTGGCTTTTCAATGGCTGGCAGCCTGGTAAACCTAACCTAGCTACAACGGTTGAAGATAGTTTAGAAAATAGGATCTTAGAAACAAAAGTGTGCAGTTCCTATAACTTACAGAGTCCAAAAAATATATTCTGTTACTGTGTACTTTTTTAATTATATTAAGTTACGTAACTTTTACTGCACCGATTCTTAATTTGTTAGTGAGCAAAAGGAGAAAGAAAGAGAGGGAGGTCTATTTTAGATTTTTGCGATTCTTACTTTCTCCTCCTGTTTGGAGGAGGGAGAGAAAAGGATTTGAAATGGTTCACATATATACTTGTGTAATTCGTTTTCAAATGTGAAATTGAAGTCGAATACATAATTATTTTTGTGTAAAATATTGCTGCGATAAAAATCGCGCAATATAATTTTAACGAAAAGCATTAAACATTGTGGCGACACAAGTAGCATATAGGGTAGGCTAGGTCTAATAGGCTGCCAGCCATTGAAAAGCCAACCTACTTGGTTCCAATCTGATCCCGTTCTGTTGACTGGGTGTAATATATATCCCAGCAGATCTACATATCATTGGTGCAGATCTACATATCACTCTGCAGCTTCTACAGAAGTCATTAAAAAAAAGATACAACCTCTTTGCCGTCCTGCTGTTGTAATGTCCCGCCAGGACCGCCATAGCAGAACACAACCTTCGTCGGGGTAAATCCCTAAGGGTGATAGTTCTCTTGTTATTATATCTATTCGACGGATAATCTGACTGGACCATCTATATTGAGCGTTCTCAAAAAGTTACCGCTGCACTTACAGCTCCAACGCTGGACTCCAACGATCTATAATCTCTTTATTGTAGCTGGGCACCGGCCTTTGTCAGTTTATTCGCTACAACAATTTCGAGCACTTTACTGTGCACTCGTACTCAGAAAAGCGCCGAGTTCGAATGTCTCTCTAGCTTGTTGAGAGATATACGACATTCACGTACCAACCTGGACGTCGTATAGGCCCCAACTAGTGCATACAGCGCATTCTTACTATCAGTACAAGATCAGTTATCCTCTTCATATATCCTATGGTACCTTAACCAGTTGGCCTGCGCTCCGCTACACTCATTTTGCAGCCTGAAACTAATCCTCCTCTCATACAGGGGAATAAATATACCCCTCCCCCCCCCCCCCCCCCCAACACCCGATACTGACTGTTATCCCTCTGCAAAGATTTCAAGCATGCTCTCTTGATGATCAGTACTGATCACTTTTGAGAACGTGCCTGACAAAAGTACATTAAAACTCTTGTCCAGCAGTAGAGATGGTGAGCAGTAGTCAATACTCTCCGGTACACTATTCTTCCTATTATTGAGGCATGACCTCCTTCCACGACCCGCTTGGCCATATCCTGATAACTGAATTCATGACTATTTCCTTCACCATGAGCCGGCAGCCAGTTCAGCTTTCGATGGCGTAGTGCCGGATGCAAAAGTATTTTCTTCGACTTTTCAATAGGTGGTTTCCTGCAAGGACTTCCCCCACACTAGCACCACATACCTCAAAATAGGCTTAACAACAGCCAGCAGGAATTGAAAGGATTTATTAATCAGGTCTTTCCAATGGACTTTCTGCACAAAAATAAGGTGATAGCCGTCTTTACTGCCCTTGACTGGACATTAGACTGCCAGGATAGTTTGGCATCCAGGTAGATACCCTGATAATTTTCACTATCTGACAATCTTATGGTTGCTAGAGCAAACGGTGGAGTCCTGTATATTCGAGTGAATAGACCACTTAGTTATACACCAGCCTTCTATAAGCCTTAGTGTAGAGCTCAGTTGTTGTGATAGTGTATCAAAGTTTCTTATATAAACTTGAACATATTTTTGTACAATAATGTAAAAAACTCAAACTGGACCGCTGTCTGTACTTTGTTGGCACTCGAAGTCGGTATTTGCTTGAGCGGGACTTCTGCATTATTTACGATATCGATGCTCTCCGTTACAACAATCTAAGAGCAATAAAATAAATATATATTCTATTTAGTTGAAAAACATATGTTGGCATTCCTTTACTGTAATTTATTCTACAAAAAAAATAACATTTTTACCTTCCTCTGCCGATTAAATCTGCTTAAAATTTCCATCAATCAATCACTTTTCACACAAAAAATCTTAAATTGTTGCCAAGATAAGGTTTTTTTTTTGGAAGAGCAAAGAAAAAAGTAGAATGAAAAAACAAAAATAGCAAATGAAAAAATTCTACAATAAATCCGTTTTTTTCGCTGGCAACTGAATTTTCATGCCTGTCAATTAAAGGGGTTCTTTGTCGGACTCTTAACACATTCAGTGATTAAATTTGTTTTCATTCTAGTGTCATTAAACTCAAATTGAAATGAAAAATAAATAACAGCAGGCTGTATTGGTTTCGAGAAAATATTAGACTCTTTCAGCAACAAGAGTAGGGCAATTAAACAGAACAATATGGCAATGACGAATCTATTCCAAACTCGTTAAAGCTATAAATTAAAAATAAAACAAAAGTGGAATAACATGCTTTTTAACTGCCATGATGTCGAAAATTTAAATACCAATATATTTCTTATAGAATTGTTTCAATTCCAAAAATTTAAATTTTTTAAACCGATAAATTTTATACCGAAAATTTTATCATTAAAGCATAAAACATAAAAACATTTATACTCCAAAAATTTTTGCAAAAATTTTCTGTACTAAAGTACTAAAAATTTTCTATAGAAAAATTTTATGTAGTAAAAATTTTTTGCATAAAAATTTTAACTCTTAATAGAAAATTTTTATGGGAAAAATGTTAAGAATATCAAAAAATTGTATTAAAGAAATATTCTAACACCCAAAATTTTGTGCAAAAAAACCATTTAAAACCCCAATTTTCTATGTTGTTATACCCTTCACAAAAATGTTAAGGGTGTATATATAAGTTTGTGCTTCCGTTTGTAGTTTCTACAATTTTCATTTTCGACTCAATAAAATATATATCGCGCCTTTACTGCAACATAGTCATAACTAAAAATAGCTAGTTTCGAGATAAACATATTTCAAATTTTTAGTTTCCATACAAGCCTTAGGAAAGATTTTTAGAAAATATCTCCTAAAGAAAACAGTTTAAGAGTAATTAGAATTAATTTTTGGCACAATATAAAAGGTAGTGCTGTTAACAATTCCGCACTGCTAACTCGAAAAGCTCATTTTTTGAGATATGACTATGTTGCAATAAAGGAGCGATATATTCTGAATCAGCATTTATAGAAAAGTCGATTAAGCAATGTCCGCCTGTCCACCGTTGAAAACCATTAGACTCAGAAATTTTTTTCTTTTACCATTTTATTACTCCATCGAGTCATGTAAATTCGGTAAAATCGAATCACATATAGCTAAAATATATCTTTTGGAAAAAACATTTTTTTTTTTCAATATTGTATGAAATTTAAACAAATTTTTGTTCTGCTTCAACCCTGACTAAATTATTTGGCGTAGCAAGCAAACGGCTTTATCCCGATATCGGTCCATATATATATCTCCGAAATATAGGCTAAACCGATTTTTTCATGAAAATGTCGCATGAGCGAACTTAAACAAGTTTTTTTGCTTAAAAGCAGTTCCGGTAATAAAATAAGGTTATTTAAATAAGGAAAATGAAAATTCCTGATATCGGTCCATATATAGCAAAGACATAACCTTAACGGAATTTTGCATGAAAGAGCACCTTTTCTGGAATGGTGATTACAAGGCAAAAAATTGTTCCTCAGTATCGGTCCATATACATATATCCAATCATATATAGTTCAAATTTGTAATATATATTATATATTTACGTGACATTCGTAAAGAATATTTTAGATTCAGCCCAGCCGAATTTACTACACTTTACTTATTTGTTGTAATTTAGTATCGAGAAATTTTTATAGAATATTTTATCACATTAAAAATTTTATGGCTGAAATTTAAAATAACTATATATATATTTTATTACCAAATCAAAAAATTATAAACAGCTTATTTTCGAGGTTTTCCAGCTGTTGTTGCATTTTATAGGAGCTACCATAACCATTAGTAAACTTAGGAATTTTTTGAAATGCATTCTCCAACATTCAACTTTATATCCTATCAAATGTCGACATATAGACAGCTGGGAAACATTTAAACCCAACTGTTTATAACTTTCTGAATGTTATCAATATTAGAAGCTAATATAGTGAATAAAACTTGATTGTTTGAATTTTGGTTCTCTGCTTTTCGATGCTTTCAAGGAACAAATCGTAGCCACCAATGGTTGTTCATTTGTTTGAAAGGTGTAAATAAAAGTTAGAGACGTGTATATAACTTTATATTCCAACAATTTAAATAAATTATTGAGAATTTAAAAAGAAAAATGCTTTAATAAAACAAACGTTTTTTAGTTATTAAAACATTTTTTTTTTTTTGTTAAGCACCCAAAAAGTTATCTTCAGAAATCCTTTTTACGGCAAATTTTCTGCAAAAAATGTTTGATATAGAATTCTTACTAAAGAGATTAATGAAAAAAAGTTAAAATTGTGAAAAAGTCTATAAAAAAAATTCGGCCATCTATTGAATTGAGTATGTAACACCTAAGAGTGTAGTATATTCGGCAGGTCCGAATCTAAAATACCCTTCACAATAGTCACTATATAGTAAATATTATATATTTGAACTAAATAATCTCGGTTATATATGGACCGATATCGGGAACATATAATCGCCAAGCCAAAAAAGTAATCTTTCATGGTGAAATCAGTTGAAGTTATATCTCGGGCATGTGTGAATCGATATCGGAAATATTCATTTTCTGTATTTAAGTTATCTCCTTTTATTATATTACTTTTAAGTAAAAAAAAATTCATGGAAAATTCGGTTTAGGCTATATCTTGGATATATATGGACCGACACCAGAAGTATTCTTTTTCTGTATTTTACCAACCAAAAGCAAAGCATCAACACTTTCGCATGCTTTGTTGGTAAACATTGACGATAGCGATTATCAGTGTGAACTTTGTTTTTGTAAATGTTTTGCTTTTTATAACAAAAAATATTAAATAAAAATAGTTTTTCCTTAAATGTATTGGTGTTTACTCTTCCATATAGAACTTGTGGGCACCACTGATTTAGACAATATCTCGTGTATATGTTGATCGATATCAGAAATTTTCTTTCTCTGTATATCAGAACCACTTTTAAGTAAAAAAACTTGGTCATGGTAGCAGCGTTTCAAGCTATATCTCGGGTATACATAGACCGATATCGGAAATTGTCATTTTCTGTATTTTAGTAACCTCCTTTTACTCGTTTAATCAGAACTGCTTTTAAGCCAAAGAAGTTTTATTCATGGAAAAATCGGTTTAGACTATATATCGGGTATACATGGATCGATATCGGAAATTATTATTTTCCGTATCTAACTAACCTCCGTTTATTACTAGAACTGCTTTTAAGCAAAAAAAGTTAGTTAAATTTGGTTATATTTTTATGGAAAAAAGCCACGCCAAATAATTTTGGTAAGTTTGAAGCAGGAGAAACAATTTTTGTTTTGTTGTGGGTTTTTTTTCGGAATTTGGGATATATCTCAGCTATGTGTTAACCGATTTAACTAATTTTCAATAGCAAATTCATGAATCGAATGAGTAATAAATGCGTGAAAGTAAAAAGTTTCTGCGTCCAATGGTTTTCTCAGAAACGGTATTTCAATGGCGGACAGACGGGCATCGCTTAATTGACTTTTCTATCAATGCTGATTCAGAATATGTATATTTTATAGGGTCGGAAATGAAAACTACAAACGGAATCACAAACTTGTATCGCTCCTCTATTGTAACATAGTCATATCTCAAAAAATTTGCTTTTCGCAAAATTGTTAACAGTACTACCTTTTATATTGTGGCAAAAATTTATTCAAATTAATTTCAAACTGTTTCCTTTAGGAGATATTTTCTAAAAAAAATTTCTAAGACTTGTAATGAAACTAAAAATGTGAAATGCGTTTTTCTCGAAACTAGCTTTTTTGAGTTATGACTATGTTGCAATAAAGGAGCGATATGTATACTTAACATTTCTTTGAAGGGTAGAAAAATTAATGTTTGCCTGTATGCCCTTTGTAGAATTGGAATGTCATTTCAATAAATTTTGTATATTGCCAGGACACCTCGTGCTGGTTTGAATGCGCGTAGAGTACAGCTAGTAAGTTTTATATAATATAACTTAAATTGCCTGATTCATCATTAATCATTGAATATGAATGAACTTATCTGTTTTGAAATCTGTGCTTCATGACAGCCATGTTCTTCTGTACACAAATGAAGTAGAGTTTATATTTTGTACATCTATAACATATGCTGAATTTTTGATATATTGCAATGGACGTAATCTAGCAAATATCAACACGAGTTGAATGAAAGTTCTTAAGCGTTAAATTCGACATATCATCAATATAAAGCAAATGAACTCATGCTGAAATAAAACTACAGATGCGTTTGTATGTTTTTGAAAGTAAGAAAACAGGAAACTTTTACCATTAACAACATTTAAGAAACAGAAACACATAATATCCATTAAATTTGTTAACAGGGTAAAATCAAATGCACCCACGCACTTGTTCGTCAAAGACATCAAAAGCAAGTATTAATGGAAACCTTCGAAAACTGATTTAGAAAAATAAATTAGTTTTATCTCATTCTAAATTCACTGGGTAACTTTAATAAATAGCTTAAGCATTTTGCTTAAAGCTTTTCTGCTTTTGTAAAAACACAAACAGAAAGAACTGTACATATCTATAAAAATAAAATTGTTACTAAAGTATTGTTATTTTGCAATATAAATTTCGCAGAAAGTCACAAAATACTTTCGTTCTTTTTAATACACATATTGTTTTGTTTCAATGTTGACAATCAAAAACATTCTAACAATTTAGATTGCATTCCATAAAGTTGTTTTGGTTTGTTGGTCATGCATTTTATTTGCAGCTTTAAGTTTTATACATACAAAATACTCTTTCACATACTCATGCATGCTTATATACATACATATATAATATGTGTGTTCACAGCAAACATAAAGCAGCCAAACAACATCTTTTATTACAGTTCAAGTGGAAAATATCATGTACAAGTACGTGACAACGGAGCTGAACATGCCCTGGTGTTTTTTTTTTCTATTTTGTTTTATATATGCAATGACATCCTAAAAAGGCCACAAATACACTCACACATATACACAGACACAAACACACATCTAAAGCAGTGTATTTTGCTAAAAGTAAAAACAGACAGTCAAGCTTATTCTGTCTTAAAGGATTAAAAAAGCTATTGTTATTATTATCGTTATAGTTGTGATTCTTCTGGCAAAACTCCAAGATTATTTGTTTGCTTGACTTGTGAATGGTTGCCATAAATAAATTTGTTTTCGTAAAAAAATGTCATATTTGAACATACTCATATATTAATTTCTTATGAGAGCGACATAGAAAATATTATGGTGGAGTTTTGGGATTAAAAACGAAAACTTTTTTTGCACAACTCGTTATGGCCGCACATCAAGCTGTTTGATCAAATTTATGTAAAATTTAGTTTGACTTAGCACAGCAACACATCAAATATATTCCATAAAACTTTGTTTTAAAGTCATTTTGAAAAGCCAGTCGTAAAGCAGCTCTGGGCTGGGGAACAGCTCTCGCGTCATCGTAATTATTTCTTAAGTGCGGTCAGGCTTGTCGTTGTTGTTTGACCTTCCAGGGTTTTGCTTCTCACTCTCATTGGTTAACTGTCTACCACAACTAACTGTGTTATTTTACATTTTTTTTTGTGGTATGTCGTTGTTAACCACGCGGTAACTTTCTATGCGAAGGCATAGTTCGGTACAGTTAAGGACCAAATAAACTACACAAACTACTTGCCAAACACACGCTATCCGCTTGCACCTAAACCATACAAATACAACACATGCAAATGTAATTTAATCACATATACAAATACAAATCAATCACTTTTTCTTTGTTTTCAATGTGATCAGCTGGCCATTGCGTTGCGGCAATTTGCTCGCCATATGAAGTTTGCAAGATACAAATTGTTTTACCCTCTATTTCTGATATTATTCTGTTTTTTAATCTTTATTTTTTTCTCTTTTCACAATTTAAGTAAACTTTTACGCCATTCTAAACATAATTACAAGAAAACTTCTTCTTAATTCATTCCGTGTGCTTCTTCTTCCACCACCTCACTCTGCAAAAATTTCATTGAAATGACAAAACTTACACACACACTCACAATGTATGCACGAAAATCAAAAAGTTTTGATTTTCGTGCAAACATGCTTCAAATATTTGTACAAACTAGCAAACACCCCCACAAACGAACAAAAATGTTTGCACGAACCAAAAATTTTGACATGTTTTGCAAGCAATTTCTGTGGTTTATTTGGCCCTTTAGTCACAGCGCTGCAACAAAGTAGTGTTATTACCATCATGGGCATATGGTCTACGTGACTCCGCTCATGCTGCGCATCCTATACTTTGCGAATTTATTTGCAACTAGAACGTGTGATTTTTTGGCCGAAAAATTTTAATTTCTTTTTTTTTTTTTTTTCTTTTTTTAAGTACTTTTTGTTCATGAAAACTCAGGTTTGATCAAATGTATCTTAAGTTTTAATTTATTGAATTTTTGTTGAACTTTTATAATTTTTAAATTAAATTTTTGGTTTGTACATTTGTACAACGGGTTTTATTGTTTGTTCAAAGTCCTTTTAACAAAATTAACGTTTGCGGCTAATCATTCAGAAAGGCGCTACAGTTTTCACCTCTGAATTTGTTCGAATCTGTAGTTTGCCATATGTTTCTTTATATTCGCCGTACTAAAATATGGTCGGTTTAGTGTGTCCTTTTTACGGGCTACTTAGCTTTTTGGCGTGCTCTCGGTTGGTCTCTAGACACTTTTTTCATCCTGCGGCTCTTCAAGTATTTTATATCCCTATATTCAACCCAAATAAACTATTAATTCATAATTTTACTGAAATAAATTATGTAAGTGAATTTATATAATTAACGCTTTATTTATTGTAAATAGATCGTAGTTTCCTACGGTGAGTAAATCATAGGAGTCCCTCCTATATTAATATTATTGAATCTTCATCACCCACACTTTTTTAATATATTTATGCAAAATTAAACTTTATTGATCACAGCAAATTTGTATTGTAAAAAATCCTTCTTGAGAAAAAACTTTAGAAAGGAAAAACCTTAAACTATAACCCGTTGTACCAATGTATCTTAAGTTTTGTTTAACTTCGCACAGCAACGCATCAAATTGATTCCATCAAACCTCATTTTAATGTTGTCTTAAAAAGGAAAGATTGTTTTTCTCGAAGAACGTTTAGTTATTTTATTAAAAAATGCCTTCTAATATACTTTTTGCTAAAGTAGTTTAAACAAGTGTAAATGTTGCCTACATGTCACAAATATAAAATCACTTATTTTTCAATTGCAGTTCTTAGTTAGTACTAATAAATTTCAAAATAAAATATTTTTCTCACATTTTTTTATTTGAGCTCCGTAAACAACCACAATGATGGTTTCCTTGCCAAGATCATACAAATTTGAAATTTGCAATAATTTACCGCACATATCATAAACCTAGCTTTAAAATTATGCTGTAATGTGGCAAGATCAAAATGTTTGTCAAACTCTCATCAAAATAACAAATGAAGATGAAATTACAGTTGTAAACCACTATTTTGAAGACCTTGAGGAAAACTATTTTAATCAAGGGATAGAATTGCTAGAAAAGCGTTGGACTAAGTGTAATGAAATTTCAGGAGACTGACATGCTTTGCTTTTTTATTCCTCTTTTCAACCAATCAGAGATTTGTTTATCTATAGTTTGCTGATGCTAATGTGAAACTCTTCTTAGCCGTTGTGCTACTGGAATATCATCCTTAAGTAAAATCTTCATAGACACCGGAGCACTTACATCTTCTTTAGGCTCATACTCCTGAATAATCCTTATTAGCTGTTTCCGTTCGTGATTATTTAGGCGATCCAGATATACTGTATCCACCTCAGCTTCTTCAAAATTCATGCATAAATCTTCAAATTCTCTTATAAGACAGCTTTCTTCATCCTGCCAGCCATTAGCATCTTGACTCACAATATCATCTTCAAATTTTTCTTTCGTTACTCCAACTTTTTTTTTTTTTTTTTTTTTTTTTTTTTTATAAAGAAACACAAAAACTGCGAAGCTTTTTTTGCTTGTCTGCAGCAATACCCAGGGTCTGAGGCAGGAATCGAACCTGCAACCTCGAGACTGTTGGTTGAGTTCTCTACCAAATCAGCCATCGAGGTGGATAAAACGAACTTCTTTTTCGCTAACTATTAAGTCTACGAATTCTAATAAGGTGTTTCCCAAAATAGCCGGATACTGGATGTCTTCCCCTCGAACAACATAAAATTTAATACTTCCGATCGCAATGTCATCTACCATAATGTTTGCATTGAAATATCCTTGAGTGTAAAATACGCCTGCTCCTGCTCATTTAAGACGACGTTTTTCCACCTTTAGATTGAAACAGCCTTCTATTTTCCGATAAACATCACACCTTATGATGCACATATTACAACCTGTATCTACGAGCCCATATAGATCAATACCCCCAACCTTATTTTTTTAAACTTCATTTCTGGCTCAAAAGGTTCCTCGCCATAAGCAATTACATTGATGTCATTTTTTTCCTTCCTAATTGGTACATTTGTATTTTTACACTCAAATGATCGATGACCAAACCAGTTACATTTGAAACATTTGGTCTGTCTTTCGGGACAATCAGTGGTGATATGATCAGGTTTTCTGCATTTAACGCAATTTCCTTTAGGTTTGATATTAGGTTTGTGGTGCGGTATGTTATGCTTACCTACGGATATCATTATAACACTTTGGTCTTGTTTTTTATTTGTTCCTTCATTTCTGCTACTGTCTTCGCTTGCTACAACATGATTTTATTCATTCTAGAATCAGGAATGCACTCAATAAAATATTCCAGTAAACTAGCAACATCGAGATCTATCGGTTTTCCTATTTCGATTAAAGTATAAAAATATTCCCTAAATGTCTCGTTATCCCTTTTCTAGCGATTTCTAAGAAGTTTGTAGACTTCTAATGACGAAAGACTTCCGAATTCTGAGACTAAAGCGTCTTTTAATCTACCCCAATTCGTAAGGCCTATCTGAGTACGAATAAATAGCCTAGCCGCTCCTTTCCCGTAAATAAATTTCTGAATCGCATTCCAACTAACTATTTCCGCGTTCTCTTCAAATTCATCTACCCATTGATGAATATCAATTGAATCTGACCCAGAAAAAGAAGACAGACTATCAGATATATCTCTTAAAGTAAACATCGGACCAACGGAGGGTGACCTCGGTACAATGGCATCTTCGTATTCTGACCGATCTGATACACTCCCATCATCAGCATGAAGGCCGAAGTGATCTATGAGCGTGTTTTGTAAAACAGTCTTCAACCCTGTTGTATCCAGTGCCAGTTCCGCTAATTTGTCACGCAATTCTGTGCAGTCAGCAATATAAAAAGTTATATAATAATATAAGAAAAACTTAAAGATAGAATTTATATTTAAAAAAAAAAATACTAAAATGTAAATTCAAATTAACTCTAATTCAAATTCAAATAGTTTTAATAATTGCCAAAAAAAAAGTAAAAACAAAAGATCTTATTATTTCCCTTCCTTGCTTTAATAATTATCTTCAAAATTTCAGAGAATGAAAAAAAAATGGGAAATGTAAAACTTCCTTTAACTTTCTACGATTATTACTTTCCGTATTCATATATATTGTCCTTCAGTTTTATTAATTTATTTATTAATATCTTGATTCTCCTCAATCCTTTTATGGTCATAAGTTTTATTATGAATTACCTTATTTAACTTCAACTCGGTAATAAATTACCAACCCTTGCATTAGCTCTCAATTATAGGTTAATTCAACTTCCATCATCAAAATTCCCTTCACTTTATGTATACATAGATACTGACATAGCTTAATATTTCAACATTTCCAACGGCCTATTTACACTCTCCTTGCTTCATACATGTACATAGTTTATTGAACTGCTGATGATGCCGCTTGCAATGTTGACAATCTTCTTAAACTGAATGTTGTTTGAATCCTCTAGAACTAGTTTCGCTCTTAGTTGTTTCCCCTTCTTACATATATAGAGTTTGCATAATGTCGCACTTGAAGCCTTTAGAATTTTCCCCTCTTGCGTCCTTTTCAATTTTCAACACCATGTCACTGCGTACGAATGTTTGCGTGAACCAGTTTTTTTGGGTTTTTTTTGCAAAATGTAAATTTAAATGTTTTTCCACATAAACATTTATAAAAAATCAGTTTTTTCATTTATAATTATGCAATTTTCCATTATTATCGACGTTCCAGGCATTTCAGATCCTGGCTGAGCCCCCAAAACTGTAATTCTTGTCTATATTTAATTATATTTTCCTCCTTCTTAAACGGAAAAAACAAAGCCTGCTTTTCTTCACACAATATATTAAACAATTGAAGGTTTCTTATAGACTAAAAACTTAAAACTAAAAAAAAAAAACATTTATGTAAACCGCACAGCCAACTAAGAAATAAATTCAAGTAGCCCGCATATTCAAGTTATATTATTGCAAGTGTATTCTGTAAAGTAGTTCTATAGTTACCCAATTCCCACATACATATATATAAAATATTTTGAAATAAATTATTTTGCGACATACATTTTATTACTCGCAATTAAACACTAACGGTCATATTCACAAAAAATATTTTATATTTACTAAAGGTTTATTTGACAGACTTTGTAAATCCAATAAACCAGTAATAAACACAAAATATTTTTTTAGAAATATATCCTTAAACTCATAAAGAAGTTTCACAAGGAGTTGCGATAACTTTTTATTTCGACAAGTCGTACAAATTTAACATTTCTCGTACAAGCAGCAAACACATTAACAAATGTTTATTAAATATTTGCAATTGCCTGAAACACCTTGTTAGGCTTTTCTTTGCATCAAAAGAGTACTTAAAGCGCATATTCATTTAGTAGTTATCTAAATAATGATGATACTAAAACACATTCTTGTCATGACCTCTAACTTATTTGGTGAAAATAAACAAATTTTACGTTGCCTGAATATAACATTCATTATACCTATTTCGTTTTTATTAATTGCTCAGTTTGTTTTCAGCCTCTGCTTGAAGTCGCCGCCCAAGATTACTACATCAGCTCAAGTGTAAATGCTTGTCAGTTCATTTTCGTTGGTACGTGTTTGGCAAAATCAGCCATCCGACGGTAATAAACACATGTTTAATATTAATACGTGATTGAGTTAAAACATAATACTCCTTCTTGATTCCTGGGTTTATTTCTTTTAGAAAGTATGTGTTAAGTCCTTGTAAAACTTCAGCTGCATACTTTTATATATGTCTACTTTGGTTAACAACACGATTGCTAAAACAATCATAAGCCAAAGGCTGAAAGTAAACAGTTGAGTGATGCTGCAACAACACCAACTACAGTAAATATGACCACAAGGTTGGGAAATATAACAAGTGATTTCGTTTTGATATTCACATAACTTTGACAGCTTAAATATATGTATATTTGACGGTATTCATAGTAGTATGCTGAGTTTGACTACTGCTAAAGTTTAAGCTTTAAACGAAAAGCTGTTACTATATTTTTTGTATTCGTAGTGGAATAAAAGCATACTTTACATTGAACTAGTTTAAATGGGTGGCAGATTTTATCTACTTAATGTTCTTACCTAGTGTATACAACTGCGATTATAACGAGTGATTTTTTTGCTATTATCTTTTTGGCAACACTAGTTTTGACAGCTCACGCACGTTTTGTATCTTGTGTCACTGTCAAACATCTTCAGTTTGGTCTATAATTTAATCATGAATCGTCTTACAAACGAACAACGCTTGCAAATTATTGAATTTTATTACCAAAATGCGTGCTCTGTTAAGAAAGTCCATCGCGCGCTTCTTCCATTTTATGGTCAGTTTAATCGACCTACTGAGGCTTCTATTCGGGCTATTGCAAAAAAATTTCGCACCAAATTTACATTGTTGGACATTAAACCACCAACACGCTTACGTAGAGTGCGAACTGAAGAAAATATCGCAGCCGAAATTTTGCGGAAGGATTTGCGTGTGAAGCCTTATAAGATACAGCTGGTTCAAGAATTGAAGCCAAACGACCTACCACAACGCCAAATTTTTGGTGAATGGGCTCTTGAAAAGTTAGATGAAGATCCACTTTTTTATCGAAGAATTGTGTTCAGCGACGAGGCTCATTTCTGGTTGAATGGATACGTGAACAAGCAAAACTGCCGTATTTGGAGTGAAGAGCAGCCAGAAGCATTGCAAGAGCTACCAATGCATCCACAAAAAACAACCATTTGGTGCGGATTATGGGCTGGCGGCATCATTGGGCCGTATTTCTTCAAAGGTGATGCGAATCACAACGTTACTGTGGATGGTGAGCGCTACCGTGCGATGATAACAAACTTTTTTTTGCCCAAAATGGAAGAGCTTGACTTGCATGACATGTGGTTTCAACAAGACGGTGCCACATGCCACATGCCACACAGCATGCGAAACAATGGACCAATTGAGAGGCGAGTTCGGTGAACAGTTTATTTCACGCTTGGGACCAGTCAATTGGCCACCCAGATCATGCGATTTAACGCCTCTAGACTATTTTTTGTGGGGCTATGTTAAGGCTAATGTCTATAGCGACAAGCCCGCTTCGATTGACGCACTGGAAGCCGACATTGCCAACATTATTCGTGAGATACCGGCTGAAATGTTGGAAAGAGTATGCCAAAATTGGACTAAGCGGATGGACCATTTGAGGCGCAGCCACGGCCAACATTTGCATGAAATAATCTTCAAACATTAAATTATATCGACCCAACTATCGATCCAAATAAATATTTCACGCATTTTTCTGAATTTTATGTGTTTTTTTTTTTAATTTCCGATAGTTCTTATAAAATCACCCATTATTTGACACAATCCACCATATTCCAAGTGCCGCCATCGTCGTCACATCAAGACGGCATAAAAAATTATTCGGTTGGCCTTCGACAGTAACTATAAATTCTTTGATAGGCCTTCGGTATTTTCTAGACATAAGCGTTAGATAGAAGCTGTCGACAACATTCAATTGTTTTTGGCAACGAGTAAAAGTGTCGACTTCATGTGACGACGATGACGCCTTATCGAATATGGAATAGCTGAGAAAACGTCTTCGGAATGAGAGAACAAATTTCTTTACAAGTATGTCCATCTTAATATTCAACAAGGATACTCGTGCGTATTTTCGTTACTCTTATCAAATTCTTTATACATCAAATTCAAATTCACTTTATTTCCATAATATTACATTTTCATATAATTAATTTACAATAAAGAGTTCAAGATAATTATCTTTTTCTTCTTAGTTATTAGGTTTTTAGTTACAATATTAAAAAAAAATTTTTTCAATATTTACAACATTTTTAATTTCTTTGGAGGTAAAAATTTTCAAAAACCTATAACCTAATAAAAAAGGGCTTATCCTAGAAAACAACTACACTACGTAAGATGAGCTAGCTCATTAATATGTTCAAAGTCTTAGTTCTGGCATTTTATACTAAAATTGTTATTAAGTCTGACAATTTTGTCTGTAACTAATTCTATATCTGCGAGCAAGTGGAGCTTCGCAGTTGAATAAAACCATGGAAGGTTATAGATTAGTTTTAACAACTTGTTTTGTGCTATTTGCAATTTTTTTAAATGACAATTTGCACTAGTCGACCATACAGGGACTGCATAGTAAATTATGGCTTGGAAAGTTGATTTAAGTATTATTTTTTTTATTGGCTAGGCCTAGGGAGGAATTCCTGTATAGAAATGGGTAAAGAATTTTTCTAAGTATATTTACTTTATTAACAATGTATGATATATATGTTCGTGTAATTTTATTTTAGGGTCTAATATAACTCCTAAATATTTTACTTTATGTTCCCACTGAATAGGGTAATTGTTAAATGTCACACTACTCTGCGGTAAGAAACAAGTCTTTCGTTTTCTTGAAAAATATATGGCTTGTGTTTTACTGGAGTTTAACTTTTCCATTTATTGAAATAATGTTGGAGTTCCGTTAAGGCTCGTTCAAGATTGACTATTATGTGGGTGGATAACACGTCGGAACAGCAAAAATTGAAACGGTACAATAATTTAATTGGGGAAAATCGCAAGTATATAAGTTGTAAAGAATGGGTGACACACAGAAGCCTTGAGGACAGCCTGCTGGAATTGAAAAAACGTCGGACGAGAATGAACCAATATGGACTTTGAATGAGCGTTGTACAATAAAGGAGTTTATATTTCTTATAAGATATGTAGGGAAGTTATTATGTTATGTTATTTAAGTTCATAAAATTTACTACTCTGTCCTTAATTATTTTTTCTAAAATTTTACCTAACGCGGATAGTAAGCTTATAGGACGGTATGAAGAGAGGCAATCAGGTGGTGTTTCCGGTTTCTTAATAGGGATAACTTTAGCTTGTTTAAATACATTGGGGAAGTAACATTGCTTAATACATGCATTGATAATTAGTGTAACATATTTTAAGCCTTTTTTGGCAATGCTTTTAAGTAAATATTATTGATTCCATCAATTCCAGGCGATTTTCGACTTTTTAGTGATTTGACAATAGCAGATACTTGAGCAAGGCTTACGGGCGAGCCATCCAAATGATCTGAAACCCTGAATGAATCAACACTACTTCGAACAAGCAAATCATTATTCAAATCTCCAAGATTAGCTGAAATTGAATGGTTTAAAGCAAATGTTTGAGCCAGAATTTCTGCTTTTTCTTGATTATTTGTATATTTAAGGCCATTGTGTTTTAGAATAGGAATACTCTTAGTCTTCTTCCTTAAAATTTTGGTTAAATTCCAAAATGGAGGAGAGCTTTTGTTTTGTTTTTGTTTTGATACTCTTAAAAGAATTCATAAATCATTGAAAGCCGAAAAGAAAGCACTTCTTTGCGATCAATAGAATGTTATAGCAATTTTGTCTTTGAGTGCATATTATTCAAAAGTAATCACTCACAGAACATATTTAATGTCTAAAAATAAATTATTTTCGTTTTAAATGTGGTTTTTAAAGGTATTTTGCCAAATTAAAAATCGGTAAAAATGCTATGGAGTCTTTTTGTAAACAAACACATACACAGTCGCTTTTTTGACAGCTCTTATTATGAGATCGTTGCCATGAGAATTCTCATAAGAAGGCTCTCATAAAAATTTTTATAAGACTGCGACAACACTGATTTTAATTTTAAATCTACAGGCAACAGAATTTTGTTTGCGATTGATTCTCATCTTAGATATTATCACAGGTGTGGGCACATAAGTTATAATTTCTAATCAAACCTTAGAAGGTGGCAACCTTGAACAGCAGATATTCTTTGGTTTACACTGTTTTAGATGCATAATAAAAATATTTTAGTTTTTTAACTTTCCGTGTGTTTTCTTGTTACAGAATTTTTAAATAATATAAATTTTCTAAAGTGTGCTCAACTGAACTGTTGTCAAATCTGTATCGATAATAAAAAGCCTCTCATATCTAATATCGATATACTTATTTTACTGATTTTTATATATTTTAGTCTTTCTTACATCGTAGTCTTCCACACAATCTTCAATGATTGCACAACCTCTCTGAACGTCTTGAAATCTAAACATTCAATGAACAGCTGATGGTGTTGCCAAGTGAGTCACAGACAGGTTAAATCAAATCAATTAAATTAATTACAAATTTGCCTACAAATGAGTTGTAGTTGACTTAGCTGTCTTAGAGTAAATTTTTTTTCGACTATAAATACAGCCTTTTGAATAAGTAGGATTTTGCTTAAAAAATGATTTTATAATAAACTTTTTCGAAACCAAAAAATTGTATCCATTATTTTAAAAATTGAAAATATGCAGCACCATCACAGATTTCAGTTCCCTTTGGAAACGAATTTGATTCCCTGTTGTAGTTGTTTTAAAAAAGAAAAACTTAAATATTTTTCGGAATGATATGACATCTAAGAGAAATTTATTCTTAAAATTAGAAATGATTTCATCTCAGCAGCTTTTATATAATTTATTTTTTGAAAAACAATTCCTAAGATCTAAAAAGTGGTATGAGTTCCACTTCCAGGCGGAATTAAACTCTGTGATATGATGGATAATATCATGGGACTCAGTTCAGTTCGAAAAGGGAATTCCATCCGCTGTCTAGAGTTTAGGAAGTGTTTTGGAATGAAATCATTTTTAACTTCGGGGATGAGATTAGTTTTTTCTATTTCAGGTGATTTCATTCCATAAAATATTGTTAGTTTTTTTCTTCTGAAGAGCCAAAAATGGATTGAACTCCGCTACCCAATGGAATTGAATTCTATGGTATGGCCGTATACATAACAAATCTTTTAATAGCTTGTAGTATATACGACTTGTTCAGTCATGACACAAAAATAGAAATGAAAACGTTTTTGTTTTCTTTTTTCTTTTTCTTTTTTTTTTTTTTCTTAAAAAACAAAACAGTTTTCTAAATAAATTTATTTATACCAGTAAAAAATTATATATAGCTTGTTTTCTATGTTTCCCAGCTATCTATATGTCGACATTTCATAGGAACTACCCTAATCATCAGTAGACTTTGGAAATTTTTGAAAGATATTCTCAAACATTCAACTTTATATCCCAACAACATAAATAAATTTTTGAGAATTTAAAAGAAAAATGCTCTAATAATATCCGTCAAACACAAAAAACAAGCTTTTCTATTTATAAACGTCTCTAACATTTCTTTACACCTTTCAAACAAATGAAATAAAAGGAGATAACAGTAAAAAATTATAAATAGCTTGTTTTCTATGTTTCCCTAATCATCAGTAATCCAAAGTCTACTGATGATTAGGGTAGTTCCTATGAAATGTCGACATATAGATAGCTGGGAAACATAGAAAACAAGCTATTTATATTTTTTTAGTGGTATAAATGTTAGAAGCTTAAATAGCGAATAAAAACTTAATTGTTTGAATTTTTGTTCTCTGCTTTTCGATACTTTCAAAAAGCAAATCGTAGCAACCGACGGTTGTTCATTTGTTTGAAAGGTGTAAAGAAATGTTAGAGACGTTTATAAATAGAAAAGCTTGTTTTTTGTGTTTGACGGATATTATTAGAGCATTTTTCTTTTAAATTCTCAACAATTTATTTATGTTGTTGGGATATAAAGTTGAATGTTTGAGAATATCTTTCAAAAATTTCCAAAGTCTACTGATGATTAGGGTAGTTCCTATGAAATGTCGACATATAGATAGCTGGGAAACATAGAAAACAAGCTATTTATATTTTTTTAGTGGTATAAATGTTAGAAGCTTAAATAGCGAATAAAAACTTAATTGTTTAAATTTATTTATAATTTAAAGAATAAAATTAATATTTTCTTTTGAAAACGATTCAATTTCAAAAAGCATTTCAGTTTTTTTAATTTTTGATTATCAAAATAACGAATTCAATACTCTTTTCGAACAGAATTGAGCTCTGTGACACGGCTGAATAATTGCAATATGAAACAATTTGATTTTTAAATTGTTTTGAAAAACCAAATTACAGATTTAATTCTGCATCTGAACGGAATTGAGCTCCATGAGTCACATCAAAGAAAACGGAATTCCATTCTATTTTAACATCATCCAAAAATTAATGCTTATAATGTTTTTCGGAATGAAATCATTTTTATGGTTGTGAAAGAAATAATTTTTTTCCGAAAAAAAAAATATTTTCCAACAAGTGGATTGGATTACACTTGCCAATGAAATTGAATTCTATAACATGGGCATATACTTTACAATTTAAACAGTAGCTTGTTGTGTATTTATAGGAACTTATTTAGAGAGTTCAATTCCGACCAAAAACGGAAAGGAACCCATTTCTTGGGTCTTCAAAAACATTAAAAAGTTTTCTGAATAAATTTACTTTTTAATGAATGAAATTACAATATTCAATTCCAAAGAGATTTTTAGTTTTAAAATTTCTGAAGAGCCAAATAATGGATTTATTAACATGTGCGAATGGAATTGATTTCATTATCGAAATTTGGAATAATTTGATCCCAGAAACATTTTTAATTTTTCGTTTTTTGAAGCAACCAATCACGGATTCAATTCCATTTCCAAACGGAATTCAATGCTATAATATGCCTGATAATATCACAGAGCTCAATTCCGTTGGAAAATGGAATTCCATCCGCTTTTTAGATATTCCAATAACGAACTCCTAGAAAGTGGTTTGGAAGAAAACTATTTAACTTCAAGAATGATATTAATCTTTTTTATTAAATGTGATTTAAGTCCGGAAAAACTTTTAATTTTTTTTTTTTTTTTTGTCTTCTGAAGAGAGAAGAAGCGGATTGAATATCGTTTCCAAGTAGAATGGAATTCTATGTCTTGGCCATATACATTACCAATCTTTTAATAGCTAGTAGCATACTACTCTATAACAACTTAATGATTCATCACTTCCCCAAAAAGACTAATATATTTGAAGATGAGTTGTGTTATTGGGACAAAACTTTGACCTTAAGCAAACATATTATTTTCACATATTGTTATATATTTTACAAATATGGAACAATATAATTTCTTCACTTAATAACTCAATTTACACTCAACTTTAAATACTTTTCTGCTTACAAAAATTTTAGCCATCCTGTTTGATTATCATGTTGAAGTCACACCAAATGATGTGCGGAAATTTAATCCTGAATTTATTTATTGTCTATAAAATTTCACATTTTATTGAAAATAATAAAGAAAATTATTTATTGTTATTTTTATTTGAACATTTCGTATTTTCACCTTGCTCCCCCTCCTGTTTGCCGTTTACATACCAGTGAGTATTAACGACGTTATCGCCGTCACTCACTCAAACATTGACAGTAATAAAAACTTAAGGTGAAAACGTGTGGCAGCTGATGCATTTTGTGAGGTGGCAGATTGTGAAAAATAAAAACATATAAAGACATATTGAGTGCGTGGCTTAATTGGCTTCATGCATAATAAAATGGTGCCATGCGGCAGCGATGCGTGTCGATCAGAATTTAAGTTATTTATTGAAATGCGGCTTGCAGGCCATTAAGTGATTCTTTCATAAATGGACAGCAAAAATCTGCATTGTGAAAAGTAAATTATTGAAATGCTACAAAAGATCTTCGAAATATGTAAATGAAAATTAACAAAATGTTGTGAAATGAAAGACAGAAGGAGGAAAAGCTACACTGTAGTACAAACAAGAGAATGTGGTAAGGAATTTGAACACTTAAATATAAATCATTAGCACTACTCACAATATTGTGCATTTGAAGTCAATTGATACGCCCACAAACGCTATTCACTCATGCCACCTTTATAGAACTACTCTCCTAGTTCCCGCGCAATGCACTACAGGAGACAGGAGTTATCCCCTGAGTATTAAGCATTAAACACATTCGACAGAGCAGGCTACACAAACACATGACTACAAACATCGTGGGCTACAAATGTAGCCTGTAGCCAGCTACATAATTATATTGAAGGCGGCAGCTACATAATAAACAGCTGATATTGTTTTCTTTATCTCCTTACAAATATGAAAAAGCTTTTGGTGCATATAAAATGGCTGAGGGAAATGTAAAAAATTCTATAGTAGCTATTGCTAAAATACTACGAGCTACCTAGTATTCAATGTAATATAAATATTAAAAAATTAAATATTTGCAAATCACAATCAAAATCTACAATTACAATTGAAACTTTTGAAATATAAACAGCTGCTTTTTGCATTTCAATGGCGCCACTTATAATTTTTTTTAGCTGTTTCTAAAGCTATCAACTACGTTGTGAAGGGCAAGAAAAAGCCAAGAAAATGCAATGAGCTATTTAAAAACTAAAGTAATTTAAATATAAGTCCATAATTTATAAACCAATATACGGAAATAATTTTTTGGCAAGAATCATTATTAAACATTTTAGAAATATACACTTTCATACATAACTGCCATCCCTAAACAAGAACGGAGAGCGGAACGTTTTTTTCCGTTGAGCTTTAACGCTGAAACGCCATCCCTAAACAAAAGCGGCAACGTTATGTCAAAACGATAAAAACAGAGTTATCAAACAAATAAATACAACGACCCTGATTATTTTAACAGCTGGACGGACGGCATTATTGTTTGTGATTTTTTTATTAACATTAAAATAAAATAATTAAAGTTTTAATAAAATTGAGTTTCGATCACTAACACATGGTCTGGCTGACCAGCACTTCGAGTTTTATGAAGAAGTAAAAATTGGATCGATTTGTGGATTGCTGCTCGAAAGAAAAACGTTGTGACCAGTGACGATCAATACTTTGAAGCATCAATAAATTTACAGGAACATATCGACAAACTAGAGAAATGGCTCAAGCTTTGGAAAATTAAGGTTAATGAATAAAAGTGTACCAATGTTACATTCGCACTGCGTCTAGGAACATGCTCAACCCTTACTACTAATAATAAAGTATTACCTCAACACAGTGAAGTCAAATACCTCGGTATTCATCTTGACCGTAGACTAACATGGAAGTCGCATATCGAGGCAAAAGTAACGCAGATGAAATTGAAAGCAGTGCAAATTAACTGGCTACTAGGCAGAAATTCGACCTTAAAGCTTGATTGTAAACTTTTGCTGTACAACTCGATTCTAAAGCCAATATGGTGCTATGGAATTCAATTATGGGGCACAGCCTCGGCATCCAACATTGAGAAAATTCAAAGAAGTCAAAATAGAATACTCCGTAGAATTACAGACGATCCATGGTACGTTAAAAACTCACGAATCCACGCAGATCTGAACGTACCTTTTGTGAAATCTGAATTTGTGAAGTACGCGACAAGATATATTAACAAACTTGAATTCCATCCGAATCCTCTGGCAGTTAATGTTCTTAACTTTGGTGGTCATACCCGTCTGAGAAGGAGGGATACCTTGGCTACCATTAGAGCTCTAAACAGATGACTAAATTCTGAAATAATATTCGCATAATAATAAATTTTTGTCCAGCAGTAGCAGGACTTTAATCACAATTTTTTTTTTTTAGTAATAAGATTTGAATACTTATTGTCGTTACATTTTTTATGTAGATTCAATAAATAAAATAATAAAGTTAAACAAAAAATACTTTGAATCATAAACGTTTAACCTGACTTTTACAATAAAGTAGCAAATAGCGAAAAAACGGTGGAAGCAAAGTTGTACACTTGTATAGATTTGTATGTATTTTGTTAGTGTAAATTAAAAATATACTCTACTATTTTGTAAATACAATGATACAAGGCAAACCAGATAGCGAATGGGGCTATTGTGTTAAATCAGCAACTAGCTTTGCAAATTTATTCCAGATCTGCAAAAAGAAAGGGAAACTAAATTTAGTTTGCAGTAATATACAAAATGTTATTTTTCTACCAATTATTTTTCAAGGCCAGAATAGCAACAAGTGTCCTGAAGTTTGTTTAAAGTTTATGGAACTTTTTTATAGAAAAAGCTATAAAATAATAAATATGCATAAAAACTAATTCAGCCTTAAAAAGGAAACTCAAAAATATCATTTTGAAATGTTATAAGAAACTGAACTGAACTGTTTGTTTTTTTTTTTTTTTTTTTGCAAAGAATTGTCTAAACTAACTTGTGTACAATATATTCGAAGCAATTTGCATAAAAATTCAAAACCCTGTTCAACAACAAGAAAACTTGTATACTCTTTGCACAACAGTTTACAAGATTTTGTTTTGCTATCTGTAGTATGCGGCAAAGTGTTTACGTTACGTGCCAATAAATACTGTCAGGAAAGTCAATAAATCACAGTTACAGATAAAAAAAACGGAGTCAATAAAAAACTATACTAAGTCAGTAACTGCAACTTAAGTCTAAGTAACTCATATCCCCAACAATATTTTTGGCTCACAAAGTTAAATGTTTGAAGTTTTGAATTGCATTAAACTTTTAAAGCTTCTAGGTACTCTATTCGTAAGTTTTAGATGCTTTTATAAGGCAAAATCGCAGGAAGAAGAGGGGGTTTTTTAGTCAGCAAGTTCACTATTCAGTCTGACACAAAGCGGAGGGTACAGGCCCTCTGGTCAGTGCATAACGCATTTTTCCCCCTCGCCGGAAAAAAATTAAGGCTAAGCTTAAAATTAGCACAAATGTTTATGTGCGCCATTGATGTTAATGTTAAAGTTCATCTAAAAGAAACAGCACATATGCTATGTTTACTAGCTCTCTCATTACGAGCATACTAAAGCGCAGAACTATAACATTTACAATAGGGAATTCCAGAATTGCAAGAAAAGTATGCAGGGAACCCTAAGAAGGGGTACTATCCCCCCTTTTATGGCATGCTGTAGAGAATAATATGCTCAAAATCTAGATTATAAGAGGACAAAGACAGTAGTCTACGCCGATGACGTACCGATTGGAGTCGCTGAAACCCATTTTGACTCTATAACTGAGCAGTTAGAATACGCTCTAAAGATGATAAGTCAATGGAGTGTACAATATGGACTAAGAACAAATCCAGCGAAAACGGAAATCGTACTTTTTATTAAAAGTATAAAATTTCACATTTCACATCTCCAAAAATAGACAACACCACACTTATACTATCGGATAAGGCAAAATACTAAGGCGTCATTCAAGGCAGTAAACTATCATGAAAAGAAAAAAATATACATGCTAGAGTAACCAAGACTACAAGAACCATCTATCTATGTAAAAAAGCCATAGGCTCGACATAAGCCATACAACCAAACGGAGTTGTGTGGCTTTATGAAATGGTTATAAAACCGATAATTTTCTATGCAGTAACAGTATGGTGGAAATCACTGGGCTCCGCAACCAAGAGATTGCAAATTGATAATGTTATACGAACCATGGCAATACTCACCACAGAGGCCATGAGGACAACAACAACTAAAGCACTTCTTTCACTTATGAGCTGGATGCCATGTGGCTTGGAAGCCAAGCAGATAACGCTAAAAGCCGCGGTCAGGTTGAACACGCCAGTTGAGTTTTATCCACTATATTAGCTTCTAACACTGATACCAATCAAAAAATTTTTAATCAGCTTGCTTTCTCTGTTTCCTAGCTGTCTATGTGTCGACATTTCATGGGAACTACCCTAATCATCAACAGACTTTGGAAATTTCTCAAACATTCAACTTTATATCCCAACAATCTAAATAAATTATTGAGAATTTAAAAATTTAAATTGAATTTTTGAGAATATCCTTCAAAAATACCCAAAGTCTACTGGGTAGCTCCTATGAAATGTCGATATATAGACAGCTGTGAAATATAGAATAAAGCTGTTTAGAAATTTTATACTCTTAAATTATATATTTTAGTTATTTTGCATAAATTTTTAAATTAATACTTACCATTTATACTGATTTGCTTAATACTTACTTACCTAATACATACAGGCGGTCTTATGTTTTTTGTGTAAATTCCCATAAGGGAAAGATAGCAGCTACTTAATTAGCAAAAGGTTTTTTATTATACATAAGGCCGAGGATATTTACCACTTATTCATTTGAATTACTTACATGATTATTCACTCTGTAAAGTTGTAAAGTATTGGCAAGTCGAACTAATTGGCAATTCTCCAATTTTAAATTAAATCAGTACACATTGTACGGCAAATATTGCCTTGAGAACGCCTGAGGATATTGATGTGTCGATTAACGAATTTTCTGAACACCTTCATCTAGCCGTACAACATGCTACCACTAGCCATATAAGAAATTGATCAACTTCTGTCAGAGAAAAGAAGAGTTAGATGAGAGTGGCAACTTCGCAGGTCTCCCCAGCTTAAAAGCAGGCTACAATAGTGCATAACTCAGTTAAGAAATCTGCTTGAAATCCAGAGAATATCTTCCCTTAAAACTTATTTGGAAAGCCTGGATGGTACTCCGCAATCTGACTATTCTCTCTGGAAAGCGACGAAAGGTCTGAAAAGACCCGTAATAGGTAAGCCACCTTTGCGAACTTCAACTGGAGATTGGGCAAGAAGCGATTCTGAAAAGGGAATGTTGTATGTCGATCACCTGAGAAATGCTTTTACCACAAATGATACAGCGAATGATTCAGCTGAAGTATCGCTATACGCTGTTAGACCGCCTATGCCTTTGAGACTTAGTTTTCAAGATGTTGAAAATGTTATTTGTAACACAAACCTCAGGAAAGGTCCAAGTATTGATAAAATTACTGGTAAAATGCTTGAGCAGCTACCTCGTGTAGCTCGTAGAATTCTTCTTTTTATTTTTAACGCTATTTTACGTCTCGAGTATTATCTTGCAGAGTGGAAGGTGCCCATGACTACTATGATACCCAAACCAGGGAAGGATCCCATTAAAGTAGAATCATACAGACCAATAAATCTACTGCCAACAATTTCAAAACTGTTCGAAAAATTTTTAATGGCAAAGTTGACTCCAATATTGAACAATGTGGGATGCATCCCTGATCATCAATTTGGCTTTCGGGCTAAACACAGCACCATAGAACAAACGCACAGACTAGTCAATGCCATAAGACAGACCTTTGAGGAGAAGAAGTATTGCTTAGCTCCATTCATTGACATATCTCAAGCTTTTGATAAAGTGTGGCACGAGGGCTTGATGCACAAGATAAAGTTAAACTTGCCTGCAAATACACACAAGCTTCTGGAAAGCTACTTATATGGGCGGAAGTTTGTTATCAGAGAAGGCTACTTTATAAGCCCAACTCAACCAATCGAGGCAGGAGTTCCCCAAGGCAGCATACTGGGGCCTACTTTATACTTGACTTACACGTCTGACATGCCAACGACACCCGGAATCCACACTTCAACTTTTGCAGATGACACAGCATTCTGCAGCGTACATGAAAACCATCAAGTAGCTTCGCGAAATTCGCAGGAGTATATTTCAATATTAAAGACATGGACTTTGGAAAATCAAAGTTAATGAACAAAAATATACTCATGTTACATTCACGCTTCGAAAAAAAACATGTTCGCCTGTCCAAATCAACAACTCACCTATTCCGCAGCAAAATGAAGTCAAGTACCTTGGTATTCACCTGGACCGTAGGTTAACGTGGAAGTCTCACATGGACGCGAAAGTTACTCAGTTAAAGTTAAAAGCAGCGCAACTGAATTGGCTTATGGGCAGAAATTCGACATTGAAGCTGAATTGCAAACTTTTATTATACAACGCAATTCTAAAGCCTACATGGTGTTATGGAATTCAATTAAGGCGACAAAATCAAATTCTTCGAACGATTACTGCAGCTCCATGAAACTCACGAATTCATAAGGATATCTGTGTTCCTCTTGTAAAAGACGAATTTTCAAAGTAGGCAACAAGGTACATCAGTAAATTGGAACTTCATCCAAATCGTCTTGCACGCAATATACTTAATTTTGAATGCCACTCTCGGTTGATAAGGAGGGATACCTTTGCCACCATCAGAACGTTAAATAGGTGATTTTACCGATATTGACCGTGCAAAATAAAACATTTTTGTCTGGCATTGGCTGGACTTAATTAATTTTATGTATTTATTATTAAGATTTGAATACTTATTGTTAGTTCACTTTGTGAAGATTCAATAAATAAATGAAAGGAAAAAAATATTTAATCTGAAGAACTCTTACCAATTTAGAACTTCTCTATTTGGAATTATACAAATCAAACCTTGTAATCCAGGTGAAGAATTTAATAAATACTTTTTTATTTATTGAAACGAAATACTAAACCCGTTTTTTATTTCTTTTCTTCCAATCCATTATGATTAACCAATCCCAAGTTAATTATAATCCCAATTCTGTTTTCTCTAAAGCAGAATTGGTTGGTACAAATTTAATTGTTTTTAACCCAGAAAATTTGCATTTTTGTTCAATATTGTTTTTGATTAAAACCGTTTGAATATATATGTTTTAAGTCTATTCCACTTTTACTGTCACTGGCAACACCGTATTTCAAGTATTGTCCTTGAAGAAAATTTGCTTAAAATCCACTTATTCTTTTTTAGGCTGTTTTGCAGCTGCTGCTATTTTTTTATTAAAATTTTTTTAATTTCATTTCCACTTGAGTTATACGAAAGGAATTTACTTCTGATCCCCTGTCTTCAGTTACCACCACAAATGAAGGTAAATAAAATCAAAATATACTTATGTTCGTAATCTCTTTATATCATGCATGAATACTTAACACCTCAATAAACTTCAAAATTTTCATCAAGAGCATCTTGTATGAGAATATTTACATGCATGTCTTAATCACATAAGAGACATATTAAACAAATATTTAACTTTTAGTTTATAAAACAACATTATCAATTTACGTTATGCAAATATTTTGATTAAACTCTTAGGATTTATTTCACAAACGGCTTAAATGCTTGAAAAAAAGTTTTTCTTCTAAGCAAAAAGTTTATCTACAAACGTTTTTAGTAAAATTGTTGGGTCGCAAACGGAGGTGTGAGTAAAATTTCAACAAGACTGTTGACAACAAACAAATTTACATAACTTTTATAAAACGATTTGTTAAACAAACTGTAACCAAACCCAGCTGTGAGCGAGAGCAATATTTCAAGTATTTTTAATAACAAAAGAATAGACTACTAATTCCAAAAGGTTTGTTTATTTGTTAATAAAGTCTCAAAAAAATTTTTGTTGGGGAGATTAATTTACCTTTTAGCATTTGATTACTTAATATGGGTTTTTTGACTCAACTAAAATTTTTGCTACGGCATTAATATAGCGTTAAAAACCGAACTTCTAAAGATAATTAACTTAATGTAAAAAATTTTAATTTCGAGCAAACTTTAAGATCAAATACGATTTATATTCTACACGTAGAGAAAAATCAGTTTAAAATATAGCTGAACAAGTAAGAGACTGGTATATTCGGTTGGGCCGAATCTAAAATACCCTACACGATAGTCACGTATATGTTTAGTATATATTACAAATTTGAACTAAATATGCTCGGATATATGTATATGCATCGATATCGGGGAACAAATATTTTTGCCATTCCAAGAAAGAAATCTTTCGTGGCCATTTTCATGGAAAAGTTTGTTTACGCTATATCTCGGTTATATATGAACCGATATCGGAATTTTTTATTTTCTGTATTTCAGTAATCTTATTTTATAACGAGAATTGCTCTTTAGCAAAAAAAAAAAAAAAATTAACAAAAAATCGGTTTAAGCTATATCTCTTGTATATATAGACCGATATCGGAAAATCTCATTTTTCATATTTATATAACCTTATTTTATTACCAGAACTGCTTTTAAACAAAAAAAAAATTGTTTAACTTGGCTTATGCGATATTTTCATGAAAAACCCGGTTTGGGATATATCTCGGGTATATATGGGCCGATATCTGGATTTATTTTTTTTTTTTTTTTGCTTTTTAGTAATCTTGCTTAATAATTGTGTAAAGTTTGAAACAAAACAAACAACTTTTTTTCAAAAATTTTCACACAAAATTGCACAAAAAAATGTTTTTGCATTCGATATTACTGAATTTCAATAACAAACACATGAATCGATAGGGTAAAGAAATGGTGAAAGAAAAACGTTTCTAAGTCTATTGAATTGCTCAGAAACGGTATTTCAACGGCGGATAGACGGACATCGCTTAACCGAATTTTCTATCAATGCTGATTCAGAATATGTGTACTTTTTATTACAAACGGAATCACAAACTTATATATACCCTTAATATTTTTGTGAAGGGTATAAAAGCACTAGTATATATTAAACTCCAGAATAGCTACGCTAAAATCCATTAAGAAATCTCTGTTGTTTATTTTTTTTTTTTTATCTTAAGCCCGTAGCCAGAGGATGACCCCTACATATGAAGTGCAGTGTAGCTGAACTACGAAATAGAGTTGAGTTCATGAGCTCTTTTGAGAGAGTGCTCTTTTTAGTTCAGCTCTTTTTTCTGAAATATTTCTTTCTTTTAGTTCAATAGTTCAGTGCTCCGTAGATAATATTTTCAATGAAAGGCTCTATTTCAGCTTTCACGATAAAGAAAAGCAAAACAAAATTGGTGTAAAGAAATGAAAAGTACTATTATAAAGATTAATTAAAGATGAGATTAAAAATAATCAGGAGTGATGAAAAATAATTGTATTGAATAGGAAAAAAACAAACGATTTATTTGTTTCATCATCATTTATGGTTTGCATTTTTATAAAACATAATTGCATTGTCTAATTTTTTGAATAGTTGTATATAACATAGGTGTGTATGTAAAATTCTGGCAGCACTGTTTGAGTTCTTCCGTATACATATGTACCAGAAAGAAAGAAAGAAACATGAACGAAAAAGAAAACTTGAAGACAAAAGAAAGAAACATGAACTATGGAGCTAAAAGAGCTTGCCGAAATGATTGGCTCACTTAGCTCCCTGAAGTGAATAGTTCAGTGATAGTAGGTCGTTCGCGAACTACCCAACTCTACTACGAAAACAGGTTGTGAGGTGGGGAAAGAGGAAGTAGTGTTTGCAAAATTTTACTTGAACCTTTCAACGACAGGAAACACGTCTGCAGGCAATTTATTCCACATGTGAAGTATACGGCTGAAAAACGAATTCTCTCAGCAATGCTTTGTACGTTTATCTGAGCAATCGAACACAAATGGATGAGCTCTCGACAATGAACGCGTGCTACGTAAAAATGTGCGAGTTTCGGGAACAAGATCCCTAATTTCGTCAGAGCAAAATCCATCGTAGTAATAATAGAACACTGCGTCGATGTTCCAGTGATAGCTGCTAAATATTGACCATGGCGTTTGGCGAGTCTACTATGAGCAGAACACAAGTTCAACTGTGGTATAACCGGTTTAAGGAAGGCCGAGAAGATGCCAATGACGATGATCGTACTGGTCTCCCGAGCACGTCAACAACAGATAAAAACATTGAAGCAGTGAAGAAAATGATTTTGGTTAATTGTTAAATTTTTAGCAAAACCAACGTCACATGGACATGGCTCAGCAGCCGTTAAACATCGTCAACGATGCTCCAGATTTCCTTAAAAACGTCCTAACTGGTGATGAGTCATGGGTGTACGGCTATGACATTGACACTAAACCCCAATCCTCCCAATGGAAGCGTCCACAAGAGCCAAGACCGAAAAAAGCACGTCAAATTCGGTCAAATATAAAGGTTTTACCCTCTGTTTTTTTCTACTGCAATGATGTGGTGCATCATGAATTCTTGCCACAAGGTCATAGGGCCAATAATGAATACTACCTTGAAGTTATGCGCCATTTTCGCGAATCAATTCATCAGAAAAGCACAGAATTGTGGAAAAAACAATAATGGATATTGCACCATAATAACGCGCCAGCTCACACATCGATGCTTGTGCGTTAGTTTTTGGCCAAAAACAAACCATTATCGTGCCTCAATCACCGCATTCACCGGACTTCGGCGCCGCCAAAATTGAAGACTCCAATAACAGGAAAGCGTTTTGCTACGATTGAGGAGATAAAGGAAAAATCGAACCTGGAGCTGTTGGTGGTACCAAAAAGCGCGTTTCAGAAGTGTTTCCAGGATTGAAAAAAACGCTGGCATATGTGTGTTATATCTGAGAAGGATTACTTAAAAGGGGACAAGATAGCTATTGATGAATAAATAACTTCTTTTTGAAAAAATTTTAAATTACGGTTATTTTTTGAGCATATGTCTTATGTGAACCGATTCAAATGAATTTCAGTAGCAAACCCATGAATCGATTGAGGAATAGAATGGTGAAAGAAAAAAATTTCAAAGTCCAGTGGTTTCTCAGAAACGTTATTTCAACGGCGGACAGACGGGCAGCACTTAATCGAATTTTCTATCCATGCTGTTTAAGAATATGTATACTTTATGGGGTCGCAAATGAAATTTGTAGAAATTATAAACAGAATCACAAACTTGTAGCCTTAATATTTTTGTGAAGGATATAAAAAACTGTTCCCTGTAAAGTTTGATTTTTTTCAGTTAAACTTTTGCTGCCGTATACTCGTAATACGATATTTTTATTATATCCAATAGAGCCCGTTTGGTTGATACTAGAAATTGACTTCTTTGTTTTATTATAATATAAACTTAAGTAATTGTAAAAAATACTCTATACTTCCACAAACGCTACCCTCTCTTTCTTTCTCTTTACAACCTATTTCCAGTACATTGCACTGCTTATGTTAGGGTTATCCGCTGAGTATTATTACAAGATAAAGAAAAAAAAAATACTGAAAAAGAAATTTCATATTTCCTAACCCGACCCATTGTGCATTGTAAAGTATTTAATAGATAAACATGAAAATGAAATTATGTAAAAAGTGATAACAGCGGCTGGAAGATCAACGAAGCGCACTCACTCCAGCTATTTCTCAGTAAAATTCAATTGTATTTGCAAAATTTATTTGCAAGTAAAATCGTACAGCTAGTTCAGTTTTTAAAAAGCTTTTCAAGTGGACAGTTAAATGAAATAGATACTAATCAAAAATTAAAAATGACTTTTTTAACGATTACATTGTATTTGCTTATTATCTTGATCTCTTTGATTGTTTTGTATATTAAAAAACGTTTGAATTACTGGCAGGAGCAGGGAATTCCACACAACAAGCCAAGCCTGCTGGTGGGCAATTTCCAGGGCCTGCAGAGTAAAATCAGCTTGGCAGAATGTATAAGCAAAACGTATGAAAAGTTTAAGGGTACGGGACCCTTCTGCGGTTTTTATTTCTTTCAAAGACCAGCTGTTGTTGTCTTGGATTTGGATTTAATGAAAAATATTTTAATAAAAGACTTCAATAACTTCACCAATCGCGGAATGTTTCACAATGAAAGGGATGATCCTTTAACGGGCCACTTGTTTTTGTTGGATGGTGTGAAATGGAGAATATTAAGACAAAAGTTGTCACCCACTTTTACTTCGGGCAAAATGAGATTTATGTATCCTAGTATTTTGCAAGTGGCCGAGCAGTTTGTTGACGTTATGCAGCATTCAAGCGAGAAGAACAATGTAGTGGAAATAAAAGAGCTATTGGCCCGTTTTACCACAGACATAATCGGCAGCTGTGCTTTTGGCATTAACTGCAATAGCTTAAACGATCCTAATGCGGAGTTTCGTGTGATGGGAAAGCTTTTTTTAGCGAAAAGAAGACATGGCAGAATAGTGACAAGCTTTATACAGGGTTTTCCCGATCTGGCCAGAAAGTTGCATATGAAAATTTTACTTGATGAAACAACAGATTTCTTTATGCGCATTGTGAGGGAAACAGTGGCTTATAGGGAGGCAAACAATGTCCAAGCCAATGATTTCTTAAGCATTTTAATAGACTTGAAGAACGGTAAAGGCGGGGAGCAAGCAGTGAAGTTAAGCATTGAAGAGATGGCAGCCCAGGCTTTTGTGTTCTTTTTGGGAGGCTTTGAAACTTCCTCTTCGACGATGGGTTATTGTCTCTACGAACTGGCACAGCATCAAGAAATACAGCAAAAAATGCGCCTAGAAATCAATGGGGTTTGCGACAATTACGGCCATATATCATATGAGGCTTTGCATAGTCTGCAGTATATGGGTCAGGTGATTTCGGGTAAGTTTGTGCTATATTAAACTTGGCATATACAAAAAACAAAATAAATTACAAAGTTTTGTTTTAGAAACTCTACGCAAATACACTATTGTGTCGCATTTGAATCGGCAGGCCTTGGCGGATTACACCGTTCCCGGTCATCCCAGATATGTTATAAAAAAGGGCATGCCTGTCATTATACCCGCTTATGCGATACATCACGATCCGGATTTGTATGCCGAACCGGAAATGTTTAACCCGGATCGCTTTGATGCCGACAATGTGCAACGACGTGATTCCATAGAATGGCTGGCGTTTGGCGATGGGCCACGTAATTGTATTGGCATGCGTTTCGGTATCATGCAAACTCGTGTCGGCTTGGCGTATCTGCTGCGGCGTTTTAAGTTCTCTGTGTGTGAGCAAACGGAAATTCCTTTGACTTGGGATAAGAAATCATTCCTTTTGACTAGTAAAAATGGTATTTATCTAAAAGTAGAAAAAGTGTAACGAGCAATTGTTTTGTTTTTTAATTTTTATTTTCAAGAAATATTTGATAGGCAGAGTCTTTGTTAAACAGATGATTTATGTTGAGTTATGTTAATAATGTATATTGTTTTTGCCATGAAAAATTAAAATATATGTGAAAATATACGGAACTATTTACCTTTCTAGATATTTAGATTTTAAGGATTTCTATTTGCCACAAATTTAGGGAAAAATTTTGTTTATCCGATAAAATGAGAGTACAAAGTGGCTAAAAACTTCTACAAATTATTATACGTATTATAACACAATCTATCCATTTAAGAATAATCAGTAAAGCTAAATACATGTACATACATTTGCCACTTATTGCAATATTATCACAAACAAGCAAGAGTGTGGTGTATTGGGCTGGGCCGAATCTGAAGTATCCTTCACGATTGTCACTTATATGTATAATACATATTACAAATTTGAACTGAATATGCTCGGATATATATGGAGCGATATCGGGGAAAATATTTTTGCCTTGTAATCACCATTCCATAAAAGAAATCTTTCATGGACATTTTCATGGAAAAGTTTGTTTACGCTATATCTCGGTTATATATGAACGGATATCGGAATTTTCTATTTTCTGCATTTTAGTAGCCTTTTATAACGTGAATTGCTTTTCAGAAAAAAAAAATGTTAATGAAAAATCGGTTCAGGTTATATCTCGGGTATATATGGACCGATATCGGAAGTTTTGATTTTACATATTTACATAACCTGGTTTTATTACAGAACCTGGTTTTATTACGCGACATTTTCATCAAAACCCCGGTCTAGGCTATATCTCGGGTATATATGGACCGATATCCGAAATTTTCATTTTCCATATTTGTATAACCTCCTTTTATTACGAGAACTGCTTTTACGCAAAAAAAAATTGTTTATGTTCGTTTACGCGACATTTGCATGAAAAACCCGGTTTAGGCTATATCTCGGGTATATATGGACCGATATCGGAAATTTTCATTTTCCATATTTATGTAACCTTATTTCATTACCAGAACTGCTTTTGAGCACAAAAAATTTGTTTAAGTTCGCTTACGCGACATTTTCATGAAAACCCCGATTTGGGCTATATCTCGGGTATATATGGACCGATATCGGAAATTTTCATTTTCGATATTTATATAACCTCCTTTTATTACGAGAACTGCTTTTACGCAAAAAAAAATTGTTTATGTTCGTTTACGCGACATTTGCATGAAAAACCCGGTTTAGGCTATATCTCGGGTATACGAGTATATGGACCGATATATGAAAAAAAAAATTTGTTTACCTTCTAGTCACCATGCTTAATAGTTGTGTAAAGTTTGAAGCAACACAAACAACTTTGGTTTTCAAAAGTTTTCACACAAAATTGCAAAAATTAAGGCTTTTCTCGGAATTTTGAATATGTCTCAGCTATATGTGAACCGATATTACGGAATTTCAAATGCAAACACATGGCATGGCGTAATAAAATGGTGAAAGAAAAGAATTTCTTTGTCTAATGGTTTTCTCAGAAATCTTATTTCTACGACCGACAGACGGACAGACGGACATCGCTCAATTGACTTTTCCATACATTCTGATTCAGAATATATATACTTTATAGGGTCGCAAACGAAAATTGTAGAAATTACAAACGAAATCACAAACTTATCATTTTTGTGAAGGGTATAAAAAGATTGTCAGTTCATTGTATGACAAAAATATTGTTAGACACCTGGCAATTACGACAATACTATTCGTGGTGACTAGGCGATAATTGACAGACATTAAAAGCTCATTTCTTTTTTATTTTTTTTATTTTTGCAATTGTAGCTGACAATGACATAATTTTCAGAGAAATAGTCCTATAGTTCCGTACAGAAGGTTGTAAGACCTTAAAAAATTGTTAGTGAATATGTGTAAAACATCTTACAATCATATGTACTGGCAATTTTTGTCTCACGGCCTTGTCAGAAAAACATCGTCAGTTCATAGTAAGACATACATGTTATCACGTAACTGGCAATGGTCACAACACTATTCCTTATGACTGTTATATAACAGATATTGTAAGGTCATTTCTTGTTCCTTTTGTTTATATTTTATTTTTTGATTTATTTTTATTTTTTTTTTTTTGCCATTGTACCTGACGCCACTGTTGTCAGAGAAATATTCTTACAGATCTGCACAGGCGTTTGCAAGATCTTATAATATTATCAGTAAAATATGTTTAAAATATCTTACATGCGTATCAGCTGTATATCTTTGTGTTAAAACGTCAAAAAAAAAATATTTTCAGTTCATGGTAAGGCAAACATGATACTAGACACCTGACAATCGTGACAACACTATTCATTGTGAATGTTAGATATTTCACGGACCTAGTAAACTTATTTCTCATTTTTTTGCAATTGCGTGTATTTTAAAGTACCTGACTATGACACCATTTTCAGAGAAATATTACTCTAGCCCTACTCAGAAGTATGTGATATCATCCAATATTATCAGCAAATTATATTTAAAGTGTCTAACACCAATATGAACTACCAATTTCCGTCTTACAGTGTTGTCAGAAAACACATTGTCAGTTATTTGTGAGGCAAACATGTAGTCAGACACCTGACAATCGTGACAACACTATTCGTTGCCACTGTCGTATAATTGTCAGATCTTTTAAGGTCATTTCTTGTTTCTTTTTTACAATAGTGTATATTTGTATGTACCGGCTAATGGCATACGTTATTACAATACAAAATTGGCGTAAGTCCGATGAAACAAATACTTTAAACGTTCCGCTCGAAAAATGGAGTCCACCTGGTTATATGATACTATTAAAAAAGTCAATGAAGAAGCTGAGGTGCAGCGAAGTTTACACAGTACTGATTGAGCTAAATATTAACATTCTAAATTTTACGCACACACATGTGAATAGAAAAATGGTTGTGCGCATGCTTATGCGTATGAGAGCATTATTATTGACATGTATGAATAATGATGTATGTAAGAAATAATGTATAATAAAGATGAATTCTGTGGTGACTTTAATATTCCACTTATTTAAAAATTTTTAGTATATCAGGAACTTTGATAGAAAATTTCAAATTTAATTATTTAACTTTCAGGTCTCTGAAAGAAACTTCGTTGAGACTTTAACCTTTTATACCCTTCACAAAAATGTTAAGTGTGTGTAATTTCTACAATTTTCATATCCGACCCCATAAACTATATACATATAATCTGAATCAGTATTCATAGAAAAGTCGATTAAGCGATGTCCGTCTGTCCGCCGTTGAAATACCGTTTCTAAGAAAACCATTAAATGTATGTATTAATTTTAAATAGTCGAACCTATTTTTAATATTACTAATATTATATGATGGGTTGTTATCATTTGTCTAGCTCAAGTTCAATCCTGGATTGAACTTGAACTAGACGAATTATTACCAATAATAATAATAAAAAGAAATAAATAAATCACTAGCAAACAATTGTAATAAATTGCAATATATGTAAAAACCTACATTTTTGTGTCGGTTTACGAAAAAAGGCAAATAAAGCGTAGTGTGCAGCTCTATACAAAATTTCTTGCTGATTTTTGCAGAGATGGAAATTTGTTTTATGCTGGAGGGCAACTAGCTGTTTCGTTGCCGCTACACTACTCATCAGCACCCATTTACTTATTTTTCTTGTCTTCCTCAATCAAAAATGAATGATCACAGCAAATTTGTATAGTAAAAAATCCATCTTAAGAAATGAAAAACTTGAACAAAACCCTGATGTACAAAAATCGAAATTCGAATTTATAAATTATAGAGTTCAACAAAACATCAGTGAATTAGTGTTTAAAATTACATCTCTGGATATGAAGAATTATTAAAAATACATATGAATGTATGTATGTTAATATTTAAAAAATAAATATTTCTTGTTCAGAAACAGAGACACTGTACAAACAAATGCGGGCAATTAAAAAAATTAATACGTGATTCAATATGAGATGAATATAAGAGAATAATTCAACGATTCGGTGACTGACTGGTTAGGGCAAAAATTACTCATCAAAACAAACTTAAAAAGCAAACTTGCTTTGTAAAAAATCCTTCTTAGGAAAACTTACGAAAGGAAAATTTCAATAACAATCGGAAAAAATAAAATAAGTAAATTATTATAATTATACATATATATGTATATATGTATATATATATATTCATATATATATATATATATATATATATATATATATATATATATATATATATATATATATATATATATATATATATATATATATATATATATATATATATATATATATATATATATATATATATATATATATATATATATATATATATATCAATTAAGCGAAAGTTACAACGGTGGTCGTGTATTCGTGTAGATATGTGGTATGTGTTTAATGCTATAAGCATTCAGTTAATTATTTACATAAGTTTTGTTTCAACTTGTTTTGTGAATACATTTAATGTCATTCAATAAATAGTTCTTTTTTATTACAATATTTCACACTACAATAACTATTTCGAATGAAAATAATATCATCAACTGCTCTCCTGTTACTTTTGAATTATTTCAAATACTATTAACGTGTTTGTTATTTAGTTCATTGATATTGAAAGTATTGTTTACGCTTTCTTATCAAAATACAAAAAAAAATTGTCACAATCAGCAAACAATGAATGATCTTTCGAAATAAGCAAAATGAATATAAATGCAAATCATAACAATGATTTTGTAAATATAATTTGCACAAGGTGAATGATTTATTTTATATCAAAGTTCTTATCAATTAGTATAAAAATAATCTAAATGTAAAGCGAAGTGCTGAGAGCACAAGTGGCTTAACACATTTTACGTGTTTATTTATTATTTTTTTTATATCCCTTTGAAATCAAAACCGGCAAGCAGTGCATATGTGTGAGTGTAGTATGCTTATCGTTGTGTATGAAGAAAACAAATAACAACATCAATTAATTTGAGTTATCACCAGCGTTGCCAGAATGAAGATTCTACCTTAGGTTAGGTTAGGTAGGCAGGCCGCTGGGGTCTCCAAAGAGTACCCGAATATTTCAGCCCACTTGGGTCCTGAAGGTCGTTCCCTTTGTGATTGCCTGAAAAGTTAGGGTATGATAGAAGAAAAAAATTTTTTTTTGCGGATATAGAAGGAGTGCGGAAGAGGGAAAGGAAAGGTGGGAAAAGAAAATATATTACCTTAATTTTGAAGATTTTTTCAAGTAAAATAAAATTTGAAGATCTTTTTCTCAAAATCAAGATTTTTGAGATTTAGCGTGAATTATTTTCAATTATCCAACCAAGCTTGATTTCTTGACATATAAGAATATTTTTCCCCCTCTTCGGCCCAAATCTATGAGCACTACATATATACATATTTACATAATTAAGGGCATAGGAGGTAGTATATTACCTTGCAGATGGCAGGTGTGACACCACTTTTTGTTTGCCTGTGCAGTGTGGAAGTTATGTACACTGGGCAGTGACCATTTTTAGCTAACTTAATTCCAATATTTTAAATGCTGTGATAACATTTGTTTGGTCTTTGCACGTTGTTACTAATAGGTTCAAGTCAAACGTCCACAGACTCTACTCCTTCTTTCCTAGTCCACAGAATATATTTTTCTAGTTCCAATACAATGCTCTAAATATGTAGGGGTCAACCACTATGTGTTGGTCCAAAATAAAAAAATAATAAACAATGCAACCCGTTTGGCAAACACATGCTTTAAGTTTGCACTCAAAGTAGACAAACATAATTCATACAAACACAAATCAATCACTGTTTTTGTTTTCAATGATAACAGACGGCGATTATATTGCGGCAATTTGCTTACCGTATGAAGACCGAAAAATATATATTTCTCTTTCTACTACCCTGCAAAAATGTAATAGTCTCTAATTCTTGAGACCCTGTGTCTACAGACTTTGCTTAGAATTTTTCCACAAAGAAGGCAGACCTTTTTATAATTCTATGAATTCTAACAAGACAACTTCTTTTTGATCTATTTTGTGCTCCTTCTTCTATTATTTCACTGTGCAAAATTTGCGCTGAAATGACTAAATTTAGAATTAAAAACACACGCGGTTTGGCAAACATCAATAGTATTGCGCGAAATTTAAAAAATTTTTTGCTTTCCGTGCACACATGCTTCAAATATTTACACAAATAGGCAAACACTATCATAGACAATGCCAAATGTTTGCACAAACGTAAAATTTCCAAGCAGTTTCTAGAGTTAATTTTGCCTTTTCTACATATACTACTAATTTTAAGGAAGAATATTTGTTTGAATTGAAGTTTTACTTAAAATTTTTGTTTATATGGGTTATTAGAATAGCTATCTTTTTGTAATAATTAACAAATATTATTTTAGCGCTAGACATAAAAAAATATTTTAGGATAGAATTAAAAATTAAGATCTAATGTTTCTCGACAAAAGTTGCTGGCACCACTGACTATGACACAAAATACATATATATTTTCTTCCTTACACAACGTAGATTACGACAAACAAAAAGCAAATGAAATTTGTTTATCAATCACAACAGGAGATGATCAAATAATCAGCTGTCAAATAAAGAAATCAATACTTTTAGATTTTCATCAACCCCTGCTGACAATGTGTACGTGTAGACGGAATAATACTGCTGCACACAAATCTGTGATTGACGAGTTTATTTGGACGTCAGCTGGGCACTTAAAACTAAATCGAAAATTAAAACTTTCATTTTTTTTCATAATTAGCCTGTGAAAAAGCCACTGTTTTTTTAAATATAAAATTAAGATATGGTCATAAATACTTGCAATTAATAAAAACATCCGTGTTTGAATTTCAAATGGAATTTTTGGAAATAAAATAAACTGAAAATATTTCTTTCGAATAAAACGCTGTAATCACACATAAAACTGTTTGACCAAATTTGCTCGTATGAATGTGTTAGTAAAATTAGCACAGCAACACATCAAATTCATTCCATTAACATTTAAAAACGCTTTGAAAAGAACGTGTGATTTTATGATATTTGTTAAAATATTTTTTGTCTGTGAAAAACCGTACATAAGGATTAGTATTTGAAAAACTGGAATTTCAACTTACATACTATGTGTGTATATCCCGAAATTAAAATAAATTTTTTTTAATCGCACCTGTTAAAAGATATTAATATCGGGTGGTTAAATTTCAAGGGCCGATGTTGAATGTGAACCACACCTAAACGCCAAGTTTTTTCCAAATTTTATTTGACATTTCTCTGTTTCAGACTTATTCAATTTGAACTATGGAGAGATACACAATCCAACCACGTGTTAAAGTTATCCAGACTTATTATGAAAATGATGATCAATTTTCGAAGAAAATCATCTTCAGTGATGAGGCACATTTTCACCTCAGTGGATTCGTCAATAAACAGAATTGCCGCATTTGGGCGAATGAGAATCCAAGAGTGACTGTCGAAAACCCAATGCACCCACAAAGAGTGACTGTTTAGTGCGGTTTATGTGCTGGCGGCATCATCGGGCCGTATTTTTTCCAAAATGAGCCCGGTCAGGCAGTTACTGTGAATGGTGTTCGCTATCGTGAGATGATAACGAACTTTTTATCGCCCGAATTGGAAGATATGGATGTAGACGATATGTGGTTTCAGCAGGACGGTACCACTTGCCACACAGCTAACGAAACAATTGCTCTTTTGCGCACAAATTCAATGGCCGTGTTATCTCACGTAATGACGATGTCAATTGGCCGCCAAGATCATGTGATTTGACACTGTTGGACTTTTTTCTTTGGGGTTATTTGAAAGCAAAGGTGTACGTCGATAAGCCAGCAACAATTCAACAGCTAAAGGATGAGATAATTCGGCACATAAACGGCATAGAACCTCCATTATGCCTCAGGGTCATCGAAAACTTGGACCATCGGATGGAGGTGTGCCGCCGTGGTCGCGGCGCCCATTTGGCCGATATTTTATTCCATACATAATTGAATAATACCAATATATCATAATAAAATAAAATTACAATAATTTCCTAAATAGTTTGTGTTTTATTCAAAATCAACATCGGCCCTTGAAATTTAACCACCCTTTAAATTCAAAAGCTACTTCACCAAAACTATTGATATCATTGCGACAAAGACCACACAAAAATTTAATTTGAAGCAACTATGTATACACACATCAGGCTAGCTTCAAACTTCTGCTGAGATATAATAGATATTGAAATCATTTTAATTTTCATCAAGCTTACATCAAAGCACACATGTGAGTTTTTTCTCGCTAACACAGTCAAAAACGCCTAGTTTGAAAAAACAATTTAATGTGTGGTCAAGCCTAAATTAGGGCGTAAAACGCAACGTAATATAATCCTTTGATCTAACGTTGTAATAAATAAGTTAAATAAAAGCGTTTACGTTGTGACACGAGCAGTAGTATTCACTAACCTTATTTAATAAAAAAAAATAACAAATAGAAATGATAAATTGAGATAAAATCCATGAAATCCTATGAAAGCAACTGAAGTGTTATTACTACCCAGCAGTCCACAAGTTATTACAATTTGCAAAGCATCCGATTGTAAGCTATTGTGTCAACTACCATCCGATTCAGAATAGTATTTTTTTCTACTTATATTGTTAAATTGAATGTACATAAGAATCAAAGAAGAAAACAAATGCTAATATTATAGTTTTGAACATATCCAATCTTTGCTTACAATGTATGCAGTGTTGGATGCATCTTACGGCCTAGGCCATCGCTGTGTAAATGTAAGTAGGAATTGTATACAGACTTCGGATGGGTAGGGCTTACATTGTCAATGGTCTTAGATCGAAGATGTATGTGACAAAAATTTCACTGGGTATATACAGACTTTGGATGGATCGCGCTTACATTGTCAATAGTCTCAGATCGAAGAAAATTTCACTGCCCAGTGAAATTTTCTAATTGGAAAGTGTTGACGCCGCACTATTTGGATTGTTCTCATGCATTTTGTATACACATGAGGATTTTTGGTGTCGACGCTTGGTGCGCTAATTTAGTTTACGCTGTACGAACTGAAATATTTGATTCTCTTCGTCCAATAAATATCAGTTCCGAAATACAATAAACGACAGGAATTCATCGATTGCTGAATAAGACACCACGAGTTGTGCGTGCAAGAGTTTTACAAAAACGGTGATTCGGTGACTGAAGCGCGTGGAATATTCTGCAGTATTCGAGGTTTTCTCCACTTAAATTATGCGCCAAGCATTCCTCTCATTCGGCATTGGGCTCAAAAGTTTGAAGAGACTAGTGCAACGCTGGATAAATCAAAATCAGCGCGACCTAGGCCATCAAGAACGTTAGAAAACGTGGAAGGTGTAATTCTGTCTGGTCGTGAAGACCCGAATCTTTCAATTCGGAAGCACACAAGTGCGTTAAAGCCCTAAAGTTGCACCTCTAAATAAATTGGTCCAAGAATTAAAGCCAGTCAGAGGCTTAATTTCGTAAAAGAGAGAGGGGACATAAATTGGCCTCCACGCAGTCCCGATTCAACCCCTGTGGGCGATGACTCTGAACAATGACGCATAATAAAACATAGCGAGTGCACTAAACCTTTGTATTTAACATATTGCCATATGAGCGTGCTTTATATACAGCACTTGTGTAGTACAACAACAACAAATTTTATAAACAAAACTGAAGTAGAACATTACTTGAATGCTTGAAGTTCTATTTCAATTTTGTTCTATTTCAGTTGGTTCTACTTGTGTTTGGTTTTGTTTGTTCTAAATGCTTATAAGACAGTATTCGTTTATGTGTTTAGAACATTTCGGCACTGAAGTGTTTGTTTTGAATTGTGAAAGAAGAAGATGGATAGTACTTGAAGATATTACGATGTCTTATAAGACATGTTTCTTATGCTTGATCAGATCTCTAGTATGCATGTAGTTGCTTGAAAGATATGACAGTAAAAATGTGATCTACAAAAATCGTCAAACATAGCAAAAAAACTGCAAAACGGTAACCCAAAATCGTCAAAATGACGATAAATCGTCAAATATGGCAACCATGCGCACCAATTTCATATTTTATTTATTGTTATGAAAATTTAAAATTTCCTGGTTTTATTTATAAAAACAAATGTAACAATGATTTAAATCGCACTCTTTATAATTTTATTTATCTTAGATAACTCTTAACATTTCCTGATATTTTGTTATTGCTCGTACATTACAGGTTGTTGGCTTTTTGACAAAAATGTATGCCAAATAGAGATTGAAAGCAACAAGCTGTTACTTTTTATTAACGCCTGGTGCCAAATAATTTAAAAAAATTCTTTGCAATAAATATATAAGTAGGCTCAACACTTCTGTTTGAACAAAAGACGAAATTCTCTTATCAACTTTAAGAGATAAGAAAGAAGAATTAAGCCCGTATTAATTTGTTTTATGAAATTTCTTGTTTTTTCCGGTAAAAACTTTTATTATATAGCAAAAATATGATTTATAGACCTGTAAAATTATATTCAGTAAAATGTTAATAATTTGTAAATTTCGCTACAAAAAATCTGAGGCTGAAACCGACTGCTATGGAACCCTTTGAATTATTAGCATGATCACTGAATTGCATTATTTCTTCCAAAAATCATCTTATCATCAAATTGAGTTGCAAATTGATTATAGAGTATGTATAAACATACATTTGTAAAAAATTATTTAAAAATTTTGTATAAAAACTCAAGCACTCTTTTATTTAAATATAAATTTTAAAAGCATAAAAATCTCATTTTTGGTACAATGGCACCAGCATTTGTATTAATTTATTTAATTATTGCCATTGTTTCATTGATCTTATATTTCATCAAACGTAATTTGACGTACTGGAAGAGACAAGGAGTGCCCCATGATGATCCTGATATTATAATGGGCAACTTGAAAGGTACGCGCACCAAGCGCCTCGTAGGCGAGATAGTGGCAGATTATTATAAAAAATTTAAGGGAACTGGACCTTTTGCGGGCATTTACATTGTACAACGTCCTGCAGTTGTCATACTGGACAAAGCTCTTATAAAAAATGTGCTTATAAAGGATTTCGATAATTTTACCGATCGCGGCTTATACTACAATGAGAAAGATGATCCTTTGACGGGTCATTTATTTTTTATGGATGGACAAAAGTGGAAAAACTTGAGAAAAAAACTCTCTCCTACTTTTACTTCAAGCAAAATATTAGTCATGTATCCTACGCTTTTAAATGTCACCGATCAATTTTTAGAAGTTTTAAGTGAACAAATAAAAATAGATCCTATATTTGACATTTATGATATGCTTGGCCGTTTTGCCATGGATATCATAAGCAGTTGTGTATTCGGCCTTCAGTGCAACTGCTTAGGAAACCCCAACTCTGAGTTTCCCCGTCTAGCTAAAAAGTCGTTAATGCATAACAGACACAATGATTTGGTTACGGCTTTAATAGAAAGCTTTCCTCGTCTGGCTCGTTTATTGGGTATGCGGATTTTAACCGAAGACGTACACCAGTTCTTTATGCAAACCATAAAAGAAACAATTTCCTACAGAGAAACACATAACATACAAGGAAATGATTTTCTCAATATTTTATTGGAATTGAAAAACAATGAAAATAATAATTCTGGCCTGGGAGCTTTAAGGTTTGAAGAAATTTGTGCTCAAGCATTTGTGTTCCTATTGGGTTACGAGTCCGCCTCAGCGACAATCACTTATGCTTTGTTCGAATTGGCACAACAGCCTGAACTGCAGGAGCGTTTAAGGCAGGAGGTGAATGAAGTCATAGAAAAAGACCACGGTGGCAGACTAACTTATGAACAAGTTAAAAACATGAGCTATTTAGAACAAGTTTTATCAGGTAAAATTATATCTCAGACCAGCATATGGAAACTCTTTTAATTAAATTCAATATTTTTCTTCTAGAAACTATGCGAAAATATCCTGTTGTGGCCCAATTAAATCGCCAAGCTCTGAACGATTATGTTGTACCCGGTCATCCAAAGTATGTAATTAAAAAAGGCATGCCTGTATTGATACCTGTTTTGGGCCTCCACCATGACCCCGAATACTATCCTGAACCCCAAAAATTTGATCCTGAGCGTTTTGCTCCCGGAGTGGCAAACTTAATTGATCCAGCCTTTTATTTGCCATTTGGTGAAGGCCCGCGCAGCTGTATTGCCAGGCGTTTTGGCCAAATGCAAACGCGTGTAGGCCTGGCAAATCTTATCAGAAAGTTTCGTTTCCTGACCTGTTCCAAAACTGAAATACCCATTACATTTGATTCCAGATCTCTGGCATATACACCAAAAGATACTGTATATTTAAGTCTGCAAGAAATTACAAAATAATAAGAACGTTCTAATATTAACTCATTACTGGATACGTTTTTGCTCTTGCTTTTTTTCTAAGAATAATATAATTCAAATTGTAGGAGTAGTTTGAAAGTATTTCTTATTTAAAGATAAGTATTATATATCTAGCATTTGTTTAAAAAATATACAAAATTTATTATTTGGAGAATAAATCGTTAAAACCCCAGTGGTACCTCCATGAGTTGCCTAGATTTGCATTAGGGGCGGAGTTTATGGTTTTTCCAATGAATTAGATATAACTTCATGTTAAGATTTAACCAACCGGCAATTTAGAAGTTTCCACCAATACTTTATATATCTAATAAAAATAGCTTATTAAAAAGTTATGAGGAAACAAACGCACATACATATCATTAGGCTTTTACGCTTTTGTGGATACTTCAATTGCAAATGAAATAATGATACAAACACTTGTTCGTTATTTAGTTCTCAAATACCACTCAATTTTATTTACACTTAATACCACTGTGTATTAACACCACACTATGCTTGCTTACTTTTCTGTCTTATCGCTGTCTTGCACAACGTTTCAAAATAATCTCTGCCTCTGCTAAACATCTACGTGCTATTTATACTTCTATATTACCTCCTATACTGTTCATCAGGCTTCTAGTTAACGATATTTGCAGACTCCAATGCATAAATATTTTTGTTATGCACATATACACACTTACTGACAAGCTAGTGAAACAATAAGAACGCAACAATGACAAGAAAATCATTGGTGGTTGATTTACTTGTAATTTTGCGTTCTTAAGATCATTTATGTATGTTTGTTTTGTTGTTGTGTATGTTTGTGTCTGTTTTCTCTGAGAGTCGTTGTTGCTTGAAGTTGCGGACGTATTTTGTTTCATCATTTAGACTTTAGCATAGCGATGCCCACCAGTGAAGTTAACTAAGTACTGCATGACCTTATAAAATTTACCGGGTTTTGGGCAAAATTGCCGTACAGAAAATATTTAGCCCAACTACTCTTAATACTAATGACGCTGGTAAAATAAAAAAGCTGGTATTTCAAAAATGTATTATTAGAACCAAATGAACGGCTCCCACAAAAGTAATAAAACTAATTTGTAATAATTTATTAAGTAAATAAAAACTAAATATGCATATACATATGTATACATTTTTTGTACTTTGAGATAATTCATAGTAATTTTTCGTCCATCTTAAAACTATATTTAAATGGTATGCTATTTTTTGGATCAGTTAAAAATTTTGTGTAAAATGGACGCAAACATATAAACCTAAAATATATTCAGTGGGAGAGAAATGTAAATGCAAAATTTGACAAAACTTCAGTTTCTAAAGCATCTCAGGAAACTATAGAATCTCATGACGTCATACCTTAAAAGTAATAAAACTACCGTGCTACTGTTTTAAAGTCAAAATTACCGTACAATACCGTAATTACCGTACAGGTAACATCACTGATGCCCACCCATGGTATTAAAGTGGTAGACAAAAGCAAACACAACCTTACGCTCATTAGTTTAGTTGTCAATGAGACAGCGATGAATGAACATGCGCACGGATGTATGAATTTATTTCTTGCATTTTGTGTTTTGACGGATATTATTAGAGCATTTTTCTTTTTAAATTCTCAGCAATTTATTTGGATTGTTGGGATATAAAGTTGAATGTTTGAGAATATCTTTCAAAATTTTCCAAAGCCTACTGATGATTAGGGTAGTTCCTATGAAATGTCGACATATAGATAGCTGGGAAACATAGAAAACAAGCTATTTATAATTTTTTACTGGTATATTTTTATTTTATTAATTCGATGTAATTCAAACGTTCGCCGTCTTTGTCAGAGCACGTTGCAAAAATTTAATTAACAAAATCAGTGCTAAAGGTAAGAAACCCTTATAAAAAATGTACAAGAAAGATAAAACATTTAGTGAAAAAAAGAATGCAGTGAACAAAAAACACAACAAATTTATTTAATGAAATATTCCCAAAAAACTGAAATGCGCAGTACGTACGAGCTGCATACTGCCGGCTTACAATGTATGCGAGATTGTATCCGAGCTGCCTACTTCCGACTTACAAAGTATGCGAGATTATATTCGAGCTGCCTACTGATAGCTTACAATGTATGTTAGGAAGTAATGAGCTTTTGTTGGATGAACACCACACTACCTCGCTTATTTTGTGTGCAGGTGGTAGGCGTTCACTCTACAAATGCGGCAATGTATATGAAAAAGTATACTAGGTTCGTATATGAGATGGTGTGCATTACTGACTTACAAGTGTGCATCGGATCATCGCTTCTGTAAGCGAAACTTTGGCCGCTGGGATGATTATAAAAGCAGATGTATTTGAATTCAAATACATGCTGATAAGCCCTAGTACTATAATAATGGACACGAACTAGAATTTTTATGAAAATAAAACTGAAAATTTTCGTACCAATTTTCTAGACATATCTCTCATTCGTATCTCATAAACACTTAATTAATCCAGTTAGTGCCAGGAAGAATGTGAATTAAGATTACATTAGCACCTGCCTCGGCGACCTTTTTTGATGATGGACCAACTCTACGTGGTGAACTATTCACGACTCACTAGTGCACTCATGTGACTTGCAAGGTTTAAACAGGTCGCAACTTTTGTCATAAATTTTGTAGCCATATAAGCAAACCCTTTGCTGAAGAACTCGGGCCGTCTAGTCCCTCCTGTAGAGAGAATTTCCTAGACAGTTAATGAGTTGGTGGACCGAACCCTATTAAGAGCATTAGCCTTTAACCAACTCACGCATCTAACCATCACTACTGTTTCCCTTCATTACAGGTCAAGATAGGAAAAAAAACTTCCCGATTTTAATTTTGTATTTCCGAATTTAAAAAATAAATTCGAGAGCAGAACTTTATTTTGTATTCTTTGTTTTTTTCATGCATTTCGCGAACGAAAAATATAAAAAAACTCATTTAATTCGTTCGCGAGCAGAATGAAAAAAATTCCCGAATTTGAAATAAAATTCTGCTCTTCAAAAATTTAGTTCGTACATTTCCAAATAAGTTAATACGCAAAAGAAAATTTTTTTTAAACATTTAACCACGGTTGCCATATTTAACGATTTTGGGTGCTGAAAATAGTACTTTGACGATTTAGGGTCTGATCACCATAGTTGCCATATTTGACGATTTATCGTCATTTTGACGATTTTGAGTGTTAAAAATAACACTTGGAAGAATTGACTTTGATTTAAGGTCTTTTTTTGACGATTTTTGTAGATCACAATTTTACTGTCATATTTTTCAGGCAACTGCAAGCATACTTCACATTTTAAAGTTAATTTAAGTCGGAAATGAAAGTAATATATATGGCATGTAATATGTGTAATAATGCAACAGTATGTGATAGTTATTTTAGAGTATACATACATTACATATGTTATAGATGAATTTAAAACATCATATAGCGCTTAAAAAAATTATAAACCAAAAATTGTACAAATTTGTATGTAAAAGCGTGTGCTCATATTTTAAAGAGATTAAATTTGAAGATGTTTAACTTCTATAAATCCTTACAATGCTATAAAAGAAGGAAGTGTCTGTTCTAACATAATAAAAGAGTTTTCTTATTTCATACTAGAATTCGAAAGGCGAGAAATTTAATACGAGTTAAAGTAACGAATCCTATTAAATTTGGAAATTTTCTTTTACGCTATAAATATGAAAATGCTAGATTTTTAGAATAAAGTATTATTCTATGACTAAGTTTATAGCAAACATATTAGTTTTATCGTATTCTCCAAATACGTGAGTTTGCATCCAGGTACGTGGAACTTAACAAAACCAAAGTGAGAAATTAGTTGAAGAGACCATTTTCGGAAAAAATGTTGTATACTTAAGAACATCTAAAACTTTGCAACTGTGGTTGCTATGACTTACCAGGTGATATGCCTCATTTAACAGAAGTGTTTATATTCCTTTTGTTAAATGAAATCTTACTTTAAAATTTATGTCACAAAAATTAATGAATGTTATACTTATGAAATTAATTTCATTTTTGTACGAGTATATATTTGTTGTTATAGCTTTATATGCTGTAGTTTTTTATTAAAGGCATTCATGTCATGTTTTTCTATACTTTACGCCGTTGAAAAAAATATTTTATTCAAAAATAATGAATTTTACTAGCTGACGATTTTTTGACGATTTGCAGTAATCATATTGACGATTTTTTCGTCGAATTTGACAATTTTAAACCAGATTTATCTGGCATCTATGTTGATCATATTTACAACAACATATTTCCTCTTTTAAGTTAATTTAGGTTGGAAATGAAAATAATATTAATGGATAGAAAAACCCGGTAGTAAATAATTGTGTTTTCTTTTCTGATAAAAATGTTACATCTATGCTACATATAGTGGTTGAACACGTTCTTTTCGAAAAAATTTGATACACTATTAAAGGGTATCATGTTCTTTTCAAAACATGTTGCATTTAAAACTGGCAAAACATGTAGCATGTCCTACACTGTACTTTGAGTAAGGTGGAGATACTGCCCTTTTTTACATCATTGTTTCATATGTGTTTATGCAAATATGAAATTCTTTTGTTATTGTAGATAAGTAAATGGTGCTGGTGATGATAGCTTTTATAAGATAAAAATAGAGATTAAAACGTTGGTATGTTAAAAGTAGTCATGACATATTTAAAACGCTAAGTGTACATTATTATTAAATGGCACTTTGTCAGCATTTTTTGTTCTTTTGTGCTAATAACAGATGTACAACTTTTTAAGGGTGATGGTAATCGAAAAAATGATAAACATTTAAAGGGCAGTATTTTTTTTATCAGAAAAGAAAACACCATAAATGTGTACGTAAATATGCATCTAACCATTGAAATGTTATCTGCTATTTATTTGGGAGTATACTTATATTGTATGTATATGTTAGAGATGTATTTAAAGGATCATATATGAATAGTACTTGAAAAAATTTTACAAATTTTTATGTATAAGTGTGCTCATATTTTAAGGAGGCATTAATTTGAAACTTAAAACTTCAGCTTTATAAATCTTCCTTTTGAAAATTTTAAATTCCAAAAGCAAGAACAGAGAAAGAATTTTCTTATTTCATTGTGGATTTCGAAAGGCAAAAAATTTAATCAGAATTCAAGCAACGAAGAAAATTAAACTTGGATATTTTGTTTTACGTTATATCAGTGATGCTAACTGTACGGTAATTACCGTATTATACGGTAATTTTATCCCTCAAACAGTAGCACAATAATTTTATTACCTATACGGTAATGTTCAATAAAGTTTTTTTATTGGGTTTCATTTTTAATACTTGTAAAATAAAGCAACTATGATTTATTAAAAATACAAAAATCTTGCTACAACTTGCTAAGAATCGCCAAATTTACTGAACTGTAGTAGCATACCAGCCATAAATGAATTAAAATTACATCTTCTAAGATCAGTTTCGATTTTAATCGTACTCATCTGTGTAGAAAAATGATGTAAATAATGATTAAAATTGGGTTACTTATAGAGCTCTTTTATTTATATAAAAGAATTTTTGTATTTGTTTTACTTAACATAAAAAAAGCAAATTAGGCGATGGTGTGCTGTAACTGAAGAGTTTTCTGAAATGCTTTTTAAAATTAAGATTTTCTGAGCAGTTGTAAAATTTTGAATTCGTATTTTACTCCCACTGAATACATTTTACATTCACATGGTAAAATTTGTACATTTTTAGTTTTTGTTTATTTGATAAATTATTGCAAATTGGGGTTTTTATTGAGAAAACCAGAACTAAATTAAGATACATAAATGTGTGTATGTGTACTCGTATATATGTATATAATTTAATCATTACTAACAAGGTGCATTAACATCTACATGGTGGCAGCGCTACGGCATGTGACAATTTTTTGCTACTGGCAATATGGTAAGCTATGTATTGTTTACATTTTTAAAGTGAATTTAGAGTTTTACTCTGCATTAAACAAATAAAAATATTTTGTGAACATAAACATAATTCAAATAAGAATATGAAAAGGTACATTCATAGTTTATAATTGTAAAAAAAGTTAAAGTATTTCTGATAAACATAGCTTACCAGATGCCCATTTTTGTTGTATTGTTGCTCTAGTGCTGCCACCGTGTAGACGTTAATGCACCTTGATTACTATTGTAAAATTGACTCATTTAGTATAATACATGTTTAAAATACCCACTTCGTTGTTAGTTAGTACGGTAATTTTGCTCAAAAAACGGTAATTTTTTCTACAGTCGTACAGTACTTTGAAAATAAAAGCTAACATCACTGTGCTATATGTAGACATGAAAATGACAAAATTTTGGAATGAAATATCAAAAATAATTGTTCACTAATTTTTCTTTCTTTGGCTAAGTTTATAGCGAAAATATGTGTCTTATCGTGTTCTTCTGCAAGTTGAGAATTTGCATCCAGGTACTCACTCAGAGCTGGGCACTATGTGAAATACTTGTATTTGACAGTATTTTGTATATCAAATACATGTTGCTCAAAAATACATTTTTACAAAATACATTTATTTATTATAATAAATTCAAAATAAGTTGTTTCACACAAAAGCTAAAGTTGTTGGAAACTACGACCATTAAAATGTTTACCATTTTGCAATACTGCAATTATGCTTTCAATTGTTTTGTCCTTAATATCTGGTAGAACCAGATTAGATCGACTGCACATATAATAATTTGAGGCATTTCAGTTGTATTTTAACGAAAGTAATGGAAAGCTTGGAAAGTAGATTTAATGAGTTTCTCATGCTGACAGTTGACGGCAAATAAAGCCATGTTGGCGTCATGCTTCCACCCTAGTTTCAAATTGCACTGGTAACCAGAAAGCATCTCATTAAAAGAAACGCAACGTCTTTTGTTACTGCTGTCCGTATTTTCTATATGTGTATGTTCATTAATTAAATTCGTATGAAACCAAATTGCACCGTAATAGGTAGCAAGTTGTGTATACGTGTTTATTTTTGTTTTTTCTCTCTTTTTTATGGTTGTCCGTATTTTCTATATAAGTATGTTCATTACTAATTTCGTATGAAATCAAAGTGCACCGGAATAAGTAGCACGTGTTTCTTTTATTTTTATTTATTTTTTTTGTCTTGTTTTTTTTTCTTTGTCCGTGTTTTCTTTATATGTTCAATATTAATATTATTTTCAATACATTTCATTACCTTGTAGTGTGCAAGGCGAATTCATTTTACCAGTGGCTGTGTTCTGTAACTCTCGCCACGAGAAACTTTTCGACTGAAACGTGAGAAATGAAACAAAGTTGTTTAGTTCTCACTAAACTGTAGCTATAACTTTTTTTGGTGAGTAATAGCTGTCACGTAAGGAAATTAGTCGCCATTTTAGAGGAAAACTGTATCTGTAAAACTTTTGCGAAAAAATTTCCCGCCTTCAACTGTCATTATTTCTCGCAAATAAAAAGGCTGTGAGATAGTATTTCAAATTACAATAATCATCATTAAATGAATAATAATGCTGAAAAAATAAGTATTTTGCAGTTAAATTAAGTTTCACATATATATTTACACAGTTTATTAGAATGATTGTTTTTTATTTTAACTTTTTATGTAATTTTTATACTCTTCACACAACAAGTTTTAAGGGAATATTTAGATAAGTTTGTAATTTCTACAACTTTAATTTCCGACCCAACAAAAGTATATGGTAATACTTTTATAATGTTTTTTTTTTTTTGAATTCACAAATTGAAATTGTTTTTTAATTTTACAAAATATTTGTAAATAAAATGTAAACGTTAGAGCCATACCATAGATTTTCTAGAACAGCCGGCGGTTATAATGTGACGCCGTCGAACAAAATTTCTTAGCTTTAGTAATTTTTGGTCGGCGGCGGTACTAATTGTGGCTGGCGCATTCATTTTTAAAATTGCATGTCGGCTTCGCTTTATATTTTCAGACATTTCTAACGTAACGACGTAATTGCTTTGGATAGTTTTCGACATGAGTTACAGACGCAGTTTTTTCTCACTTTTCGAGAAACGATGGAATAATTTGTTTCACAAGTTTTCTACGCGAAAACTTCTCGCTAAAGTTACAGAACACAGCCACAGGTGAAACTGAAAAAACAGATGTGCTACTTTTTTTATACCCTTCACAAAAATGTAAAGGGTATATATAAGTTTGTGATTCCGTTTATAATTTGTAATTTCTACAGTTTTTTTTTTTGCGACCCTATAAAGTATATATATTCTGAATCAGAATTAATGGAAAAGTCGATTAAGCGATGTCCGTCTGTCCGTCTGTCCACTGTTGAAATACAGTTTCTGAGAAAACCATTAGACTTAGAAACTTTTTTCTTTCGCCATTCCTTTACCCCATCGATTCATGGATTTGCTATTGAAATTCAGTAATATCGGTCCACGTATAGCTGAGATGTTTTCAAAGTTCCGAAAAAAGCCATTTTTTTTGCAGTTTTGTATGAAAATTTTTGAAAACAAAAGTTGTTTGTTTTGCTTCAAACTTCACACACATATTAAGCATGGTGACTTAAAGGCAAAACATTTTTTTTTTCAAATATCGGTCCATATATACCCGAGATATAGCCCAAATCGGATTTTTAATGAAAATGTCGCATAGGCGAATCTAAACAACTTTTTTTTGCTTAAAAGTAGTTCTGGTAATAAAATAAAGTTATATAAATATGAAAAATGAAAATTCCCGTAATCGGTCCATTTATACCCTAGATATAGCCTAAAACGGGTTTTTCATGAAAATATCGCGTAAGCAAACTTAAAAAACTTTTTTGTGCTCAAAAGCAGTTCTGGTAATAACATTAGGTTATATAAATATGGAAAATAAAAATTTCCGATATCGGTCCATATATACCCGAGATATAGCCCAAATCGGATTTTTAATGAAAATGTCGTATATGCGAAGCTAAACAACTTTTTTTTGCTTAGAAGCAGTTCTGGTAATGAAATAAGGTTAGATAAAAATGGAAAATGAAAATGCCCGATATCGGTCCATATATACCCGAGATATAGCCTAAACCGGGGTTTTCAAGAAAATGCCGCGTAAGCGAACTGAAACAACGTTTTTTCATTAAAAGCAGTTCTGGTAACAATATAAGGTTAGATAAATATGGAAAATGAAAATGCCCGATATCGGTCCATATGTACCCGAGATATAGCCTAAAACGGCGTTTTCATGAAAATATCCCGTAAGTAAACTTAAACAACTTTTTTGGCTCAAAGGCAGTTCCGGTAATAAAGTAAGGTTATATAAATATCGAAAATGAAAATATATACCCCAGATATACCATGAATCAGGTTATTCATGAAAATATCCCGTAAGTAAACTTAAACAACTTTTTTGCTCAAAGGCAGTTCCGGTAATCAAGTAAGGTTATATAAATATGGAAAATGAAAATTTCCGATATCGGTCCATATATACCCCAGATATACCCTAAACCGGGTTTTTCATGAAAATGCCGCGTAAATGAACTTAAACAACTTTTTTTTGCTTAGAAGCAGTTCTGGTAATGAAATAAGGTTGTATAAATATGGAAAATGGAAATTTCCGATTTCGGTCCATATATACCCGAGACATAGCCTAAACCGGGGTTTTCATGAAAATGCCGCGTAAGCGAACTTATACAACGTTTTTTCATTAAAAGCAGTTCTGGTTATAAAATAAGGTTAGATAAATATGGGAAATGAAAGAGCCTGATATCGGTCCATATATACCCGAGATATAGCCTAAAACGGGTGTTTCATAAAAATGTCCCGTAAGTAAACTAAAACAACTTTTTTTGCTCAAAGGCAGTTCCGGTAATAAAGTAAGGTTATACAAATATGGAAAATAAAAATTTCCGATATCGGTCCATATATACCCCAGATATAGCCTAAACCGCGGTTTTCATGAAAATTTCGCGTAAGTGAACTTAAAAAGCTTTTTTTTGCTTAAAAACAGTTCTGGTAACGAAATAAGGTTATGTAAATATGGAAAATGGAAATTTCTGACATCGGTACATATATACCGGAGATATAGCCAAAACCGCGTTTTTATACATGACTATTGTGAAGGGTATTTTAGATTCGGCCCAGCCGAATTTGCCATACTCTTACTTGTTCTATTTGTAAAACATCAAGTGTCAAAAGCTGTTTCTACCCTGTCGGATAATCAGTAGCTGACTACAAAAATAGCCAACTTTTAATTCATTTTTATGAACCAATTTTAAGCTAACATGTTCACAACGCAAAAATGCATTTTCAATGTCGCCACCTAGTAGGCGCCGTAGATTTCCGTTTTTTATTATTAACACTACTACGTGATATTGAAGTCTTTTTTTTAGGTACATATAAATTTTTCAATTCTGTGGAAGTTTTCTAAAATAAAATTTTTTATGTAAGTACATATGTATGTCAAATAATAAAGATATTAATATTGTTTTAATTAAAAGTGCAAGAATGAGAGTCGTTAGTAGAAGACATTTAAGAAGCCTGTTAAAAAAAGGAATGTAATGTATACGCCAACAAACAAACATTTGATACAATATTATTTATTTAAATTATTTCTGAAACTTTTAAGTTTTTTGTAACATGCAATGTAATACTTTTTGTTTGGTGTAATATATAAAATAAAAATTAAAAATTACAAATAAATACGTTAAAAATGTTGACTAATTTATTTTATTACGAAAAAATATTACATGAATGAATTAATTTTTAGGTGTCAGCTAGTTACATAAAGTTGTTTTTCACCTATAGTGTCAACAATTAACTTTTCATTGATTTAAAACTAACTAACTTATGGTTGACTTAAAAATATTGCTAGCTTCAAAAAGTTAACATTTAGCTAGCTAACTGTAAGTTAGTTGAAAAGCAGTGCAAAGTCGGACAACTGAATACTTCCTAGGACATCACAATGTTAAAATAGTTAGTTGCTTCCATTGAAAAGTAATCCAAGTGTCAGTCAGCACTTAAGTTAGTTTAAATTTGACTGATTTTCCGACAGGGTGGTTTGGTCACATACAAACATATCAGCCAGTAAAATGTGTAAGTGTGTGTATGTATGTAGTAGAGGACTGCTCAAGCACAATAAAAATGTGTTACAAAACATCGTATTTTCAAGTACTACCCATCGTCTTCTTTCACATTTCAAAACAAACACTTCAGTGCCGAAATGTTCTAAACACAGGCAAAATACTGTCTTATAAGCATTTGGAACAAGCAGAAACAAACACAAGTAGAACCAAATCAAATAGAACAAATTTGAAGTAGAAATTCAAGCATTGAAGTAATGTTCTACTCCAGTTTTGTTTGTAAAATTTGTTGTTGTTGTTCATGGTGTTTGTCCTTGTATTAGTGCACAAGTGGGGTATTCACAGTATGCTCATGCGTGTGTGTGTTGTTGTTCATGGTTTTTGTCTTTGTATTAAGCACAAATATTTAAGACGCAATATGCTCAAATGCCAACGTGCTTGCTGTTATTCATCGTTTATTTGCTTTATTGTTAGGTTTTGTTTTGGATTTTGCTTGGAACTACTACACCATAGTGAGCAGTGTTTCTTAGAACAGTCTGTACATATTTTCTACACAAATATTTTGACACACCAGCCGCTCAAGCAACAACAAATGCCTATGTTGTTTTTGCATTGTTGTATTTATTATGATCCCAGTTTCACCTGGTAAAATGAATTCGCCTTGGTAGTGTGGAAGGTGTTGGACTAAATTTTGCTAATCTGAGCAGTGTCGAAGGTATATACACTGGGCACTGATCAGTTTTAACCAATTTAATTCCAACATTTTAAATGCTGCAATACAGTCAGTGTTGCCAAGCGTAGGGATTTTTCCCTTTTTGTACAGATTTATTTGTTTATTTCCACATGTAGGGAAAAAAAGGACAGATTTTGTATGATTAGGCTAATTGTAGGGAATTTTTAAATTATCACGAACGGTTAACATTATTATTTATTATATAATTATAATACTATTATAATTTTTTCGACTATGAAGAAAAATCGTTACCCAAATTGGATATCGATGCATTTTCATCCAATTTTTATACAACGTTATATATTTTAAATCCGTATCTTGATCCTAGTTGTTCCACCTTTTTTTTAATATAATCGTTGTTTACTTGAGCTTGAGGTCACTTGTTTCAAAACTATTCGTTTATTAATTTTTCGATATTTCGACACCCCTTTGTGTGTCTTCTTCAAGAAAATTTCTAAATTTTTTTGTTTACAAATTATTTAAAATTGAAAACAAATTGATGTAGCAAAAAACAAATTATACATAGAGAAAAAAATGTTTTTAAACAGTAGTAACATTAACATTATTCATAGTATATATTTTTTTTTTATTATTTTTTATAAAAAGAAAGAAATGAAAAATTTTTTAAATAATCTAAAATAAAAACCAATTTATACGTTTTTTAACTCCTGTTTTTACTCTTGTATATTAAATATTAAAAATATTAAAAATATCCTTTTTAAAATTGATTCTTTTTTCTAACGGTACGTTAGTTATTTGTAACATTTCTAACATATATCTCCGTTTACAATAATTTTCCCTAATTAATATAATTAGATGTACCCCCAAAATCTGGATTATGATTAAAATCGCGACAATGAGTTGATAACGCAGTTTTCTGTGAAGAATTATAGTTTCTGTACTTCTGGTCAGATTTATGTCCTGCTAATCTAGCTTTAATTTTATTACCTATATAAATTTTATCACACTGCTCATTGGTATTTCCATTACAAGATATTTTATATACTAAATTGGACGCTTCTAACTTTTTTAACTTGTCTTTAGTTTTACTAAAAAGTCTACCTACCGTGTTACGTATTTTATGGGCAATTTTATACTTGCAACTATCATACATATTTGGGTTCTCCAATCTTTCTGACATCCCAGGTACATAAGCAGAAGAAGAATAATAAACAAGAATAATTAAATGCTCAGTGGCTGAGTGTTTAAAGCAGCACATAATGATACGTCATGACCCGAGTTCAAGTCCCAGTGGGTGCTGATGAGTAGTGTAGCGACTATGAAACAGCTAGTTGTCCCCCAGCTAAAGATTTGATTATTATTATTCTTGTCTTCTTCAATCAAAAATTATTGATCACAGCAGATTTGTATTGTAAAAAATCCTTCTTAAGAACAAACTTAAGAAAGGAAAAACCTGAACTATAACCCGTTGTACAAATGTGCAAACCAAAAATTTAATTTAAGAAATTATAAAGTTCATCAAAAAATTCAATAAATTAGAAGAAGTAGGAGTTGCAGTAAATATGATGAAGATTTTACGAGTATTGTTGTTGTGGACAACACATTGATCAATCTCGTAAATCAAATTTGGAACTTGAGTTTCTTCGTATCAGTGTTCTAAATGTAAAAGCAAGGAGCTTGCTATTCTGGAAAACTATCCAAATATTAAAAATGCATTTATAGAATTTGACAGCAGCTTGTGCTCCTCAGGGCCTGCAGAAAGATTATTGTTTGTCACATAACTCATTAAAATATCTTGTTTTTATTAAGCTTGTATTGCCAAATGAATATTTTACGAAATGTTTAATAAATGTTTTAGGTTTGTTCCTTTAATTTCCCAGCGAGTTTAGAACAATCATGTGAATATACATACGTATGCCATACGTGTATATACATATGTAATATTAAATGTATATAATAAAAAAATAAAACATTTTTATATAATATCTGTATATCTAATATTTGAATACATAGGTAAGTATATATGCAGTTGTAAGTATGAAGACAGCTGTCGTCTAAAACGCAAAAGAGCATAAGGTACAAAAATTTTCTAGTCCGTAATTTTTAATAAATGAGTTGTTATCAATAATACAACTGTCCACAAATTCTAATAGGCTTTCAATATTTTGGCAGTTACATCCTTTTAAGTTTTAGGTGAAAATATACAACATAGTTAAAGTGAGGAGAGAGATAAAGAGAGGTATATTCTTATGAGTTCGAAATACAAAAAAAGTATTTGTATTTTTTAGTTGTATTTTGTATTTGAAATACGCAGCTTGAAAGTATTTTGTATCTTCTATTTGAAATACATAAGCTGAGTATTTTGCCCAGCCCTGGAGGTACTTGAACCTGTGGGAAATTAGTTGAAGGAGATATTTTCAGAAGATATGTTATGTACCTACTAATGACCACTTAAAATGTTTCTACTGTGGTTATTTGGATTTAGATATGAACGACAAAATTCCACAAAGTATTTAGTGGTATAATGCCGGCATAATTATTAAATGATATATGAAAGGAAATTCTAATATAATTTGTATTAAATGAAATCTTATAACATTAAAAAGAAATGTGTTATGTACAAAAATTGATGAATAAAATACTATGATATTAACTTCGTGTTTGTACGAGTATATAATTTTGATTAAAGGCTGTTTTTATTAAAAGCAACCATTACACATATATTTTATTCAAAAACTATTAATTTTAGTAGTTGACGATTTGCGATAATCATATTGATGATTTTGACCGTTTTCTCCGCCGAATTTGACGATTTTAGACCAGATCTATCGGGCATTTATGCATTTAACTGACTTGTGTTTGATAACTTTAACACATTTCTGATGATTTTTGAACCAAAATGTGATTTGATAATTTTCACTATTTGTTCGCAAATAATTTGTGAATTTAATTATTTAGTTCTTACATGAATTAAATAAATTCTCTTACGATTTTCATTTTTAAATTCGCTGGCAGAATTTAAATTAAATTAAATTTTCAGAATTTTAAATTCGCTCGCGAGTTTTAGAGTTAAAAAAATAAGCGAACAAAAAAAAATAGCTTTGAAATATGAAATATTAAATTCTTTGGTATTAAATTGGTTTGCGAACGAGCATTATTCCAACTCTTTTACAGGTATCTGTTGCAAGACAGGACTACTTCGCCTTCCAGTGATTTAGGTTTAAACACAGCCAGAATGTCAAGGCCAGAACGTTTTAGTCAAGGACTAAACGCTGATCACGGTGAAGGTGCCTTCACCGTGATCAGCGCCGAGTAGGTCTGCCAGTAGATCCTCCCGAGGATTTTGTCGATTGCCGTTCTGCCGATGAACTTTTGGTAAGGGTTTCGGAAGTCCAACGCAACATAATGCACGCGGCTTCCTAAAGTTTTATATGCTACAACAAACGAGGAACTGACAACCGTCTATGTCCCGGAAAGCAAAGTGCCCTGGTGAGATGTACACGAAGGCAATATCTGCTCAGCAGGAGGAGTTAGTGCCAAGCAATAAGTTACTTTAGCGAATTAGTAAAATCGCCATTTTAACGCTTCGATAGAGGAACAGATATCCCCTTGCCTCATCCAAATGTAGTCGCCAAGGTTAAGGATGCTACCAAAGCATACCTTTACTCCTTGACATATTTTATCACAAAATAGAAAAAAGAAATTGCCATCTGTAGCATGCAAGTTTTGGCACATGTGCAATATTGTTTTTTTTTCTTTAATTAATTAAAGTCTAAAGATAAATGAAATCTTATCAGACATATTACAATGATCAAAGGAATTACATTATTCCCACCAAAAATCATCTTATCATCAACTTGTGTTGCAAATTGATTACAGAGTACATATAAACACACATCTGTAAAAAATTATTTAAAAATTTTGTATAAAAACTCAAGCACTCTTTTATTTAAATATAAGTTTTAAAAGCATAAAAATCTCATTTTTAGTACAATGGCACCAGCATTCGTATTAATTTATTTAATTATTGCCATTGTTTCATTGATCTTATATTTCATCAAACGTAATTTGACGTACTGGAAGAGACAAGGAGTGCCCCATGATGATCCTGATATTATAATGGGCAATTTGAAAGGTGCGCGCACCAAGCGCCCCGTAGGCGAGATAGTGGCAGACTATTATAAAAAATTTAAAGGAACTGGACCTTTTGCGGGCATTTATATTGTTCAACGACGTGCAGTTGTCATATTGGATAAAGCTCTTATAAAAAATGTGCTTATAAAGGATTTCGATAATTTTACCGATCGCGGCTTATACTACAATGAGAAAGATGACCCTTTGACGGGTCATTTATTTTTTATGGATGGACAAAAGTGGAAAAATTTGAAAAAAAAGCTCTCACCTACTTTTACTTCCAGCAAAATATTAGTTATGTACCCTACGCTTTTAAATATCACCGATAAACTTTTAGAAGTTTTAAGTGAACAAATAAAAATAGATCCTATATTTGACATTTGGCTAAAAAGTCGTTAATGCATAACAGACACAATGATTTGGTTACGGCTTTAATAGAAAGCTTTCCTCGTCTGGCTCGTTTATTGGGTATGCGGATTTTAACCGAAGACGTTCACCAGTTCTTTATGCAAACCATAAAAGAAACAGTTTCCTACAGAGAAACACATCACATACAAGGAAATGATTTTCTCAATATTTTATTAGAGCTAAAAAACAATGAATATAATGATTCTGGCCTGGGAGTTTTAAGCGTTGAGGAAATTTGTGCCCAAGTATTCGTATTCTTATTGGGAGGTTACGAATCCGCCACAGCTACAATCACTTATGCTTTATACGAATTGGCACAACAGCCTGAACTGCAGGAGCGTTTAAGGCAAGAGGTGAATGAAGTTATTGAAAAAAACCATGACGGCAGACTAACTTATGAACAAGTTAAAGAAATGAGCTATTTAAAACAAGTTTTATCAGGTGAAACTATATCTCAGACCAGCATATGAAAACTCTTTTAATTAAATTCCATATTTTTCTCCTAGAAACTATGCGCAAATACCCTGTTGTGGCCCAATTAAATCGCCAAGCTCTGAGCGATTATGTTGTACCCGGTCATCCAAAGTATGTAATTAAAAAAGGCATGCCTGTATTGATACCTGTTTTGGGCCTCCACCATGACCCCGAATACTATCCTGATCCTCAAAAATTTGATCCTGAGCGTTTTGCTCCCGAAGTGGCAAACTTAATTGATCCAGCCTTTTACTTGCCATTTGGTGAAGGCCCGCGCAGCTGTATTGCCAGGCGTTTTGGCCAAATGCAAACGCGTGTAGGCCTTGCAAATCTTATCAGAAAGTTTCGTTTCCTGACCTGTTCCAAAACTGAAATGCCCATTACATTTGATTCCAGATCTGTGGCATACACACCAAAAGATGCTGTATATTTAAGTCTGCAAGAAATTATGAAATAATAACAGCTTTTTAATATTAAGCAATTACTTTTCCCCTGTCTGTTCTCGCTTTGGATCTAAGAAAAAACACATAATTCAGAATGTAAGAGTAATTTGAAAGCTTTTCTTATTTTTTAAAGATAAGTGTCACATGCCTTAGCTATTTTATATTTGGAGAATAAATCGTTAATGACCCTGTGTTATCCCTATAAGTTTCCTAAAGGTGTATCAGGTAATGGTATAAAAAGATGCTCAAATCAATTAAACATAATGTCATATTAAATTTTATCCAACAGACATTTAGGATACCTTATAATATATATATATATATATATATATATATATATATATATATATATATATATATATATATATATATATATATATATATATATATATATATATATATATATATATATATATATATATATATATATATATATATATATATATATATATACATATATATATATATATATATATATATATATATATATATATATATATATATATAAAATATATATGGGTGATTTTATAAGAACTATCGGAAATTAAAAAAAAAACATAAAATTCAGAAAAATGCATGATATATTTATTTGGATCGGTAGTTGGGTCGATATAATTTAATGTTTGAAGATTATTTCATGCAAATGTTCATGCGGCTGCGCCTCAAATGGTCCATCCGCTTAGTCCAATTTTGGCATACTCTTTCCAACATTTCGGCCGGTATCTCACGAATAATGTTGGCAATGTTGGCTTCCAGCGCGTCAATCGAAGCGGGCTTGACGCTATAGACATTAGCCTTAACATAGCCCCACAAAAAATAGTCTAGAGGCGTTAAATAGCACGATCTGGGCGGCCAATTTACTCGTCCCAAGCGTGAAATAAACTGTTCGCCGAACTCGCCTCTCAATTGGTCTATTGTTTCGTGTGCTGTGTGGCATGTGGCACCGTCTTGTGGAAAACACATGGCATGCAAGTCAAGCTCTTCCATTTTGGGCAAAAAAAAGTTTGTTATCATCGCACGGTAGCGCTCACCATTCACACTAACGTTGTGATTCGCATCATCTTTGAAGAAATACGGCCCAATGATGCCGCCAGCCCATAATCCGCACCAAACGGTTGTTTTTTGTTGATGCATTGGTAGCTCTTGCAATGCTTCTGGCTGCTCTTCACTCCAAATACGGCAGTTTTGCTTGTTCACGTATCCATTCAACTAGAAATGAGCCTCGTCGCTGAACACAATTCTTCGATAAAAAAGTGGATCTTCATCTAACTTTTCAAGAGCCCATTCACCAAAAATTTGGCGTTGTGGTAGGTCGTTTGGCTTCAATTCTTGCACCATCTGTATCTTGTAAGGCTTCACACCCAAATCCTTCCGCAAAATTTTCCACGTAGTGGAGTAACAGAGGCCCAATTGCTGCGAACGGCGCCGAATCGATAATTCACGGTCATCACCAACACTGGCCGATACAGCTGCGATATTTTCTTCAGTTCGCACTCTACGTAAGCGTGTTGGTGGTTTAATGTCCAACAATGTAAATTTGGTGCGAAATTTTTTTACAATAGCCCGAATAGAAGCCTCAGTAGGTCGATTAAACTGACCATAAAATGGAAGAAGCGCGCGATGAACTTTCTTAACAGAGCACGCATTTTGGCAATAAACTTCAATAATTTGCAAGCGTTGTTCGTTTGTAAGACGATTCATGATTAAATTATAGACCAAACTGAAGATGTTTGACAGTGACACAAGATACAAAACGTGCGTGAGCTGTCAAAACTAGTGTTGCCAAAAAGATAATAGCAAAAAAATCACTCGTTATATCTAATAACAGTAGCCTGTTAAGCAACGATAACCATTAAAATTACTGCCAGTTTTTCGCAGTGATCACAAGGATCTACGAGGGCGGTTCGGAAACTTCTTAGCCTAGCACAAAAAGCGTGGTATAAACAGAAAAAAGTTAAGTATTTTGAAAACTTCCATCTCTGCTATGAACAAATTTTGTTTAGATCTGGTAACTCCTTCAGATAGAAACAGGTGTCCACAAAAGACGCATCCGCGATTTTTTTACAATGGAAAAATTAGAAATGCGTGGTGTCATTAAATATTTACATAAAAAAGGTTTATCGGGACAAGAAATTCATAATGATATGGTGAATGTGTTCCTTCAGATGCAACGGTAAAAAATTGGGTTGCTGAATTTAAACGTGGTCGTACAACCATTGAAGATGAACCACGTAGTGGACGTCCAAAAACAGCAACAACAACAGAAATTGTAGCCAAAGTGCAAGATATGGTATTAAATGATCGACGAATAAAAGTGCGTAAAATAGCTAAATCATGGGCATCTCAAATGATCGAGCCCATTTAATTTTGCATGAAGAACTACAGATGAAAAAGTTTTCTGCGAGATGGGTGCCGCATTCGTTAACAGTCGACCAAAAACGCATAAGAATGAACATTTTTCAAGCTTTTTTGGATCGTTTTAAGCGAAATAAAATGGATTTTAAGCATCGTTTCACAACTGTTGATGAGACATGGATCCACAACTATACTCCAGAGACAAAAAAGCAATCCAAACAATGGACTGAAGCTGGAGGAAGTGCCCCAAAGAAGGCAAAAACAATTCAATCGGCTGGTATGGTTTTTGGGACTTCAAAGGTATTTTATTGATTGACTATCTGCAAAAGGGTAAAACAATAAATTCAGAGTACTATTGCTACCTTTTGAATCAATTAAATGTATAAATTCGAGAAAAATGTCCTGGTTTACAACACAAAAAAATTATTTTTCTTGAAGGCAATGCACCAGCGCACAACAGTGTTTTAACAATGGCTAAAATCACGAATTAAACTACGAGTTGCTTGACCACCCACCTTATTCTCCTGATTTAGCTCCCAGTGACTTTTACCTGTTCCCAAATCTAAAAGAATTCCGTGTTGGCAAGCGTTTTACCTCAAATGAAGATGAAATTACAGTTGTAAACCACTGTTCTGAAGACCTGGAGGAAAGCTATTTTTTTTATAAGCGTATTTATTTCTCTATTATTGTAATTTCACAGTAATATTTTTATGCCTCAGCGCCAAATGGCTTAATAGAGGCTTAAAGGCAACTAAGTACAATTTCGTAAAAAAAAATCAATACAGGTTTACAATGTGTTATAAAAATTTGCACAAAAATTACTCAGAAACAAACAAAAAAGAATTGACTAATTCTCATATGCAAGAAGTAAACTTACACTTTCAAGCAAATAATCTTTTAATTTATTTTTAAAGGTTGATAGCACCGGAATATGTAAATTAAGTGATAGAATTGCTAGAAAAGCGTTGGATTAAGTGTATTAAATTTTCAGGAGATTATATTGAAAAATAAAAATATTTTTGAAAAACTAACTATTCTCTTTCATTGATAGGCTAAGAAGTTTTTGTACCGCCCTCGTAAAGCAGTGCTGATCAAAATTTCAGTTTCCTATACTCGCGATTGTATGTACTTTTATTCCATAAAACATAATCCTAGTCTTAAATAATGATTACAAACGATGTAGAACAGCGATGACAAAGCCTTAATTTCTTATACTCGCAAATATAAAACACAGAATTCAGCTGCTGCGACGCCCACTCATATACATTATAAAAATCTTTGTGTATAAAATTTAAATCTTCGTGATAACCATAAAGTCATAGACCGACTTCCTCAATGCAAGCTGCAGTGCATATCTAGATTGCGTACACTTCGTAAACGCGTACGTAAACTTTCTGGCAACGTCCAATATTCCTAATGGTTTGGCAACTCATTTTAATGAGTATCAGCTGTCAGAATCGCGCATCGTTTTTATTTTGTATGCAAACATTTTTATTTTTAATCACTTTTCTTCGCGGGATTTTTACTGTCATTAATAAAACCTGTCTCTTCTTTTTTCCTTTTTAATTAGTTTCGTTAGCAAATGAATATTTTGAAGGTTTCGCCTGAGATTAATTCTCAGCACTTGCCAACACAATTAATAAATAGTTTTGTGTTACCTCCATATTTCAAAAAAAACAAGAAAAAAATTATTCAATTTTTAACATGCGTTTGACATTTTGTTTATGTACTCGTATGTGTTGCATAGCGAAGTTCCTAAGTGCCGATTAAATGCAAAAAATTTGTCTGCAACACAGGTTTAGCGTTGCTTACGGATTTTTTAAATTATGCATTGCAACCTGCGTTTAGGAAGTCGACATTCGTTTAAAGCTTTGTCTACATTTGGGGAGTTAGTATCCCTGATAATTGTCTGGTGTGTGGCTTTTTTCGGGGATTAACATCCTTCCGAGGGGCTGTTGCCTTTACAACAGATACCTGTACTTTGAGGAACTAGTGATGGTGGTTGACGGGTGAGTTGGTTCAAGGGCTGATGCTCTTAGTGGGCTTTCGGACTACCAACTCATTAGGCCTTGTCTTCCATTGATTGCTGGGAAATTGCGTACAGGAGTGATTAGAAGGCCCGAACTCCTCATAAGGTAAAAATTGCTACCTGTGTGAGCCTAGACAGCCGCATGGAGGCGCTAGTGAATCGTGAATAATTCATTTCAAGAAATGGTTCATCATCAGATAAGGCCGTAAAGGCAGTTGCTGATGTAAATCTTTTTTCACTCCTAAAAGTATGCAAATTTAAAACCCATAAAGGTGCGTTGAGACTAGACACATATTTGGTAAAGGAAAATTGAGCTAATATATACACCCTGTTCTTAGGAGACGTTCAAAGCAAATGAGAACAGGATTGTAGCTTGACAAATATGTAACAATTTGGGTTTACTGGACACGATCCGATTTCTTCTCATTACTAACGATACCATTTACAGTATATAAACTCGCTCAAATATAATTTTTGCTTTTTTTTTATACAAAAAATTACATTAAACACCGAGTTGTACGTTATACGTTTCTTTTTTCAACTGGCACCTAACTTGCAACAGATATACAGCCTGTTTTCAGGATACGATTTGCCTGTGGTTCGCATTAAAACGGTAACCTTGTCCACATTTCCGTTTTTCATACGCGAATGTCATACACATTTGCCAATTACGTAATAGCAATGAGTTTTTTTTTTTTTTTCGTTTATGTGTGAAGATTTGTATAAACTGCACGAATAAAAGAAACCAATCGTCGGTGAATAAATAATTTAAATTATGAAAAAAGTATTTCTTATTTTAAAATTTTATTAAATAAAATCGTTGAAATTTCCAAAACAAAAACAGTAAGTACAAAAACAAAATTCTAACAGTATTATTTGATTAAAAATCTGCCATTTTATTTAGATTAGAGAAAGAAAAAAACGCTGTTCAGCAATTTGTCGCGGGATGTGCCCGATTCGGCATTTTATATGAAATCTACTCGTACATACATATGAATGTTTGCACGATGTTTTGGACATTAAAATTTTTTTCTTCTTCGTATTTTGTAAGAAAATAACAATAAAATAAATTTTTTATTTAAGTGATTTTATTTACTATTATTTAATTTATTTTCTTAAGTTAAAGAACAATTATAGGAAGCATTTAATAGGTCCATAACAATATTTACATACGCACGTGCTATGCACATATGTAAGTAGATATGCATATAGACATGTATATGTTTAAACATATATATGTAAATAGTATTTAATAACATGCAGCTTGTTAAGCTATGTACACACGGTTGTCAGATGTTACAATATTGTAAAATCTGGCAACATGCTGACAATGCAGTGACAATGAAAGGTTGTCCGGCAGAAGTAAATTGTGTGTTCAGACGATCGTAAGGAAATCTTACAATTTCATTGTCAGACTATGGCCTGACAAATAATTTATCTGACAACAAAAATTGTCAGTTCACACGGTTGTCAGATTGTTAGATAAAAAAATTGCTAAACATTTTGTAAGGCATTGCCACTTACGTATATCAACAACGATCTGTTTTTCAGGGTTGCCCATCAAATTTTTTTCTGACAATGATGCCATTGTCAGGTGCATTAATTTTATACATCTGACAATTACAACTGAGCTTACAATACCAGCCAATTATCCGACGAAGAGTGTTCTCACGATTGACAGATGACTGACAACATTATCGTCTTACAATTGATTGACAATGGTTTTTCTGACAACGTTGTAAGTTAAAAATTGGCAGTTCCCACGATTGTAATACATTTTCAGACAATTTTACTGGAAATATTGTAAGATCTTACAATCGCAACCGTGTACGTAGCTTAACAGGTTTTTAATTGTTTCATGCCGAAAGGAGTACACATTGTCACATCATATTACATTAAAACATCATCCCATGGTTTAGCAACATGAATCTGAACATCTGAAAATCTTTCAAATCGTTCTGGCGATTCGCTAGTTTCAGCATTGCAAACATTTGAAATGAAGTAAGCAAAACTTCATTGTTCTCGTTCTCAAAAGAAACTGTTGTAAAATTTATGATTATGTACAAATATCTTGACATCCTTTGAAAACTCAAGGCATACATAAATCAATTCCTCTTAATAACGAGTTAATAATTATTTATTATTATTTTTTACACTGTTGCTCCTTTCATAATAGAAAATTTTTATTGATGCAAAAAAATTTGCTGTCAAATAAAAAATTTATTTTTGTTGTTTTCGTTTGCTTTTCTTTCTGATGTATTAACATAGGATTACCACTCTTTATAACTAAAATGAATTTTTTGGAAAAAAAAAAATAAACAAAAATTAAACTTGAGCAGGCAGGTAACACTGCAAGTTTATAGAACGTAAATGCTTTCGTAAGTAGAGCGAAAAACCCGAATCGTGTCTAGTAAACCCAAATTCTTACGTATTCGTCAACCTATAATGCGGTTTATGTTTGCTTCGAACGTCTCCTGAAAACATGCCGATAGCCTTATGAGCCTTGTCACATCCCGTACTTCTCCCTCAAGCTAAAGTATTAAAGTTTAGCTACGTTAATGTTTATTGGAAACCTTGACAACTTTCGGTTTATGTACACGTAGAAAAAAATATATGGTTGATAAAACAATATTTTAAGGGCAACATACTATTGTTGAATTATATGGTTGCACTTGATAATACTATATTGTTACATTAAAACGCCATTGAGTGGATGCACAATAGTATTGTAACAAAAAATATTCGAAGCAACAATACTATATTTTTTTGGTTTAACATTGGTGTATTGTAATAATAAGTAACATACTCAATTATACTCATACTATTCTCATATATAACCATACTTATATCATAAATAACTTTATTGTAATAGAAGCATATTTTTGTATACATATAATATATTTTGGTAATACGTGTAAAATAAATACAATTAATAAAAAATAATAATAATCGGAATGCATCTCAACGGAATTAATGCAAAATTTCCTCTTTGATGTTGACATATCCCTTAGCTGCAACAAAACACAAAATATTTGTTAAGTATGTTATTTCAAAAGTCATACATAACCATAATAATATGGTTGCTTGTGTTGTTGAATACACCATATAAATGTAGGAAACTTTTCATCATTCATTTTGTTTCCTTTGCGTAAATTTGTCAAAAACAAAAGGTTGCAACAGTATTCTGAATTTATTGTTTTACTCTTTTGCAGATAGTCAATCAATAATATACCTTTGAAGTCCCAAAAAAAACAACCCCCGTTGCCATAACCTTACCAGCCGATTGAACTGTTTTTGCCTTCTTTGGGGCACTTCCTCCAGTTTCAGTCCATTGTTTGGATTGTTCTTTTGTCTCTAGAGTAAGTGGTGGATCCATTTCTCATTAACAGTTATGAAACGACGCTTAAAATCCATTTTATTTCGCTTAAAACGATCTTAACAAGCTTGAGAAATGTTCATTCTTATGCGTTTTTGGTCGACTGTTAACAAATGCAGCACCCATTTTGCAGAAAGCTTTTTCATCTGTGGTTCTTCATGCAATATTAAATGGACTCGATCATTTGACATGCCCATGATATTAGCTATTTCACACACTTTTATTCGTCGATCATTTAGTACCTTATTATGCACTTTGGCTACAATTTCTGTTGTTGTTGCTGTTTTTGGACGTCCACTACGTGGTTCATCTTCAATGCTTGAACGACCACGCTTAAATTCAGCAACCCAATTTTTTACTGTTGCATATGAAGGAGCGCTTTCACCTAACACATTCACCATATCATTATGAATTTCTTGTTCCGATAAAACTTTTTTATGTAAATATTTAGTGACACCACGCATTTCCTATTTTTCCATTGTCAAAAAATCGCGGATGCGTCTTTTGTGAGCACCTGTTTCTATATGAAGGAGTTACCAGATCGAAACAAAATTTAACATAGATGGAAATTTCCAAAACAGTTAACTTTTTTCTGTTTATACGCGCTTTTTGTGCTAGGCTAAGAAGTTTCCGAACCGCCCTCGTATTCTGTACTCATCCACATTTAAAACCTTTAATGCTATATAAATGAAATTTTAAAGATGTAATGTATATTGAGTGCAGTGACATTATTGATTTTGAAGCAGCCTCAAATATTTTAAGCTTATTGTAATTGAAGATATGAGGGTTTGCTATATATTTTGACCAAGTTGAATTAATAGCCGGCTTGGCAGACGACAATTTATTTTTTAAATATTTCGTAAAGGACATGTTGTATGTGATTTCCACCCCTAGATGCTTGTAGGCATAGACAATTTCAATTTGATTTTCGCCATATTTCCAGCTTAAATTTGCAGAAATTCTTGTGCCCGTACGAAACACAATTACTTTTCATTTTTCAAGGTTAACTTTTAGAGACCATGTTAAACAGTAAGAATGGAGTTTATTAATTATATCGTATAGGCCATCCGACGAGTCTGACAGTATAACAATATCATCAGCATATAGCAATATTTTTATATTAAGACCAGCAACATTAACGCCTCCCGGCAGTTCATCGACTAAATCATTTGTGTACAACGAGAATAAAATTGGGCTCAAGGTACACCCTTGATTTACACCAGCTTCGACAGGAAATGAGTACGTGTTACCATGAAAAGTTTTACTTTCCGTGTTTTTATACATATTTTGTAATAATCTCATTATTTTAGCCGAGAGTTGTAAGCATGACAGCTTATAAAATAAACAGTTACGAGGAACAGTGTCGAAAGCACATGAAAAGTCGATAAAGAAAGCTTATATATTTTTGCCATTTGCTCTGTTTATGTGTATGATATTTGTTAAATTAAAAATATTATCAGCAACAGAATAATTTTTTTCCAAATCCAGCTTGGAATTCATTGAGAATATTGTCCAAAAAATTAAGCGATTAAGAATGATGGAGTTAAAGATTTTGCTTATAGTATCACCTAGATAGACAAACCACGATAATTTGACGGGATGTTCGGATCACCTTTTTTATGTAGTAGTATAATAATGGAGTTACGGAAACAGGTTGGTGTATTTTCCTTTAAAAAGATTTTGTTGCATAAACTTAGTAATTCATTCAACTCGAATTGAATAATTTATATGTAGGATTTGGGGATAAGAAACCATACATGGTAAGTATTTCTTTTGACTTATGGATTTTTTATTAGCCGGACTACCTTTTCCACAAATTGACGATTCTAGGTAAGTAAAAATTTTTTGGTTGATAGCTTTAAAGTTTGACATTGGCAAATTTAAGGCTCATAAGAGAATCACGATGGTCTGCGATGTGACTCACGCCGATGTTCTACCAATATTACCAACAATTTTGTTTTAGTACTTACTGTTCTTATATTCGAATTTTCCATGATTTTATTAAGTAGTAGTTCAAAATCTTTTAACCCATTAGAGGTCAAATGAAAACAGGATTTAAGATTTGTATTTCAGATTTTTTTTTATGAATGGAAACGAGCATAAGAAAGCACAAAATTAAAGTCAAATTATATATATTTTTCTGGAAACGAGTTTTAGGAGTGTACTCAAATGAGTACACTGACCTACTAATAAGTATGAAATTTTTCGACACAGTGTTTTAACTCATTTTTTGTACCGCCAATGTACACTGGAATGTCAAATTACGCGCAGTAACTGCTTTTCTATTTTAGTGGGATAGCGCTGAACTCCATCTTGAGGGGAATCTTCAGGAAGTGATGCAGACTGCCGTGATTTGTGTTGCCCGCCTTGGCGTAAATAATAATGTGTAATGTGACGGCGAAACAAAAGTTGATCCATGATACTCTCACGGCTCAGTACATGTGGCTGCCAAACGTTAGAAATTGTTAAATCAAGCAAAAGGATTGAATGATCGAGCTCGTCAACTCCACCCATATCTTTATTGTAGTTTTGGAATAATTGGGTATAACCAAGACCGTTTCCACACAGTTCATTGAGCACCAACGTTTAACGATTTCTACCAGTTCAATGGTGTCATAGTTGGTTCCCATTCTACAAACTCTATTGCCTTTCTATCTGATAAACAAAAGATCTTTTTTTCTTATCTAATTTGTAGTCGTATGCAGCTCGATCTTGCTTTGTCATTTCTTTCGAACTAGTTAAAGAACATTTCCTTATTCTGTTCCCCTAACATTCAATTTCTCCTACAACTTTTTGACAATACATGAGACTAATGGATCCGTAGATGCGACCTGCGATTTTTCGGAATAAAAATCAAATGAATGACAATAGCCTATAGAACTAGCCTTAACCCAGTTTTTGTAGCCGAATCAAACAGGCTTTCCCCGGTGAATTGCTTAGCGGGATAGTGACCATAAAATGATGAGCAATTCCCCACTTCATACAATGTTTCATTACTAAATCTGCCAATAGTCTCACCTTGAATGTTTTATCAGTAGTCCTAGATGCCATATTATTATCAACCAAATGAATGTTTATCTTTATGTCTCGAAATCGATGTCTTGAAAGAGCTTTGGCCACTATCTCATTTCCAATGTCGTCATCCAAAGACTAGTACATTGTTTCAGTTGGTAATTTATTATAACTGACTAATATCAAAACTCCTAGGAAGTTTTACAAATCACAGTCATTCAAGTGAAATTTGTGCCTGTTGCTCTTTTTTGTGTAAGTTGTCGAATTGGAGATAATCAATTCGATGATTTTCTCTTCACACAACTTTGCAAATATTTACACTGCGTTAAGATCCTTTAGTTCATCATAAGTTGTATTTGCTCTGTCATAATTCAGAGTTCTGCTGAGAATCGGACATATCATCCTCAACTGTTTATCATTTAGTTTACTTGGATTGGTGGTATGATTACCACATCAACTTCTTCATCTTCACTATCGGCTAATGTGATATCGAGGGCATCTTGAAGTCCACTGAAACTCTGCTGGTATATATTTCAAGTATTTTGAATCAACCAAACAAAAAATCTTATTTACTTATGGATGCACTCATTTTACTCAATCAAGTGCAGCCAATTTTAAACATTTCATTTTTTTGCTTTAATTTCCTTACTTTTAAGTATTCTTTGATGCTTTTATATTTCGCTGATATTATTTTTATAAAAAAAGTGCAAGATAAGTGAACAAATGTGATTATTATTTATAATACATATATAAAAGATAGTTTAGTAAAGGCCTTGTTACACTATCATACACGATCGTAGAGCGCACGAATATAACATGTGTGCTGTAGAAGTACTAAAAATGCAACAGTGCGACAGAGTTTTTGACAAATCGTGCGATTTGAAAAATTTTATGAAACTTTTTAAAACATTATGATTTCTGCGCGATCAGTGTGGTATATATTGTGAAAAATATGTGCTTCGAGAAAATAATTTAATTAATGTAAAATTATTATTTGTTTTTAGTATATACATACATACTTAGCTGGTGAGGCCTAACTTTTTTTATGTCAATAAAAATGCAAAAACTTTTATTACATATTATTCCCAACGTTTCGTGAATTTTATGTTCACTTCTTCAGGGGATTTTGTCTATTTTAAAAAGAAAGTTTTTTATGAAATTACATTAATATCTTAAGTAGAAAACAATATTTGAGAAACTTAAATTTTTGTGATTTATAACATTGAACACAAAATTATTGAAATTATATTTATAATCTAGTAATACAACATTTTTACACAAATTTTCTTAAGCACTATTTTTTATAATAATATTATAAATGGCGCTTGAGTTGTCAGTTTCTTCTTTTTTGTTCATTGTTCTGTTTATTTTTTGCTGTATTCTTAACCTTTCTGTTGTGTAACGTTTTTTAACATTATTTTCTTTGTCCAGTATTTTGATGTTGTTAAAGTCGGGTATATGTTTGGTTTGTACAGTATGTTGCGATAAAGCAGTGCTTTCTTTTTTCTTATTAATGTCTGTATTATGTTCATTTATTCTAACTGCTAAACTTCTTTTTGTTGTGCCTATGTAAACGATATCACAGCTGTTGTTATCATCACCTTTACATGGAATTTGATAGACAACGTTGTTTTGTTGTAGTTTGTCTATAGGTGTTTTTGTTTTTGTGAATATTGTGCTTAAAGTCTTATTTGGTTTAAAAGCCAATGTTATGTTGTTATTGTTTATTGCACATTTTATATTGCGGTTGTCTGTTAATCCAGGTATATATTTGATGCTATAATATTGTTTGCTTTCATTGTTAGGGTTGCCATTTCTATTGCTTTTTGGATGATTTGGTGTATTTATGATATTTTTGATAAGATATGGCGGAAAACTATTTTTGGTTAGTATTTCCGAAATTTTCTTTATATTCTTGTTATGAAATTTTTCATCACTTATTTCTAATACCTTGTTTACTAAATTTTTGGCTGTGTTGATTATTTGTGATTTGGGTTGGGTTGAATAATAGTTGATTATTCTTCCTGATGAGATGCTTTTGGTATGCCAGTCGAAATATATTTTGTCATCTTGTCTATAAAGTGTGGTGTCTAGATAGGAGATTTTTCCTTTATTTTCTACTTCAATAGTGAATTTTATTTTGGGATGATATACATTTAGAGTGTTTAAAATTTCATTTTGATTGTCAGTATTTATTATAGCTAAAATGTCACCTACGTATTTTGTTATATATTTTATGTGAATATTTTTATCATATAATTCAGCTAAGGCTACGTCCAATAAATTGTTCAAAACAATGTCAGCAATAGTGGGTGACAGCGGGTTTCCGCTTATTGTCATATGTAAAATAGTTATTTTCGTAAAGGCAGAGTTTGAGGACATCTAAGAATTTAGATCTTGGAATCTTAGTATGTTGTTTTATTAAGTTCCAATTATTCATTACGTTATTTATGGCCAAGTGGATAGGAATATTAGTGAACAGGGAGACAACATCAAAAGAGACAATACATTCATTTGGGTCAAGTTTAAGATTCTTAAGTCCATTTTTTAGTTCCGTTGAGTTTTTTATGTTGTATTTTTCAGATACTATGTTTCTTAGTATTTGTCCTAAATGTTTGCTCAGTTGGTAGCATGGGACCTGAAACGATGATATTATAGGTCGTAAGGGCATATTATCTTTGTGTGTTTTCGGTAGTCCATAAATTCTCGGCGCATTTGCAGCGGAGCATGTAAGTTTCCGTTTTTGATTGTAGTCTATGTATTCCTTTTTATGTAGCTCATTCACAATATTATTGTTTAGTTTCATCAATTTTTGGGTGGGATCTGTTCTTGTTATCTTATATGTGTTTTTATCCTGAAGTAGTTCATTCATTTTCGACTGGCATACCAAAAGCATCTCATCAGGAAGAATAATCAACTATTATTCAACCCAACCCAAATCACAAATAATCAACACAGCCAAAAATTTAGTAAACAAGGTATTAGAAATAAGTGATGAAAAATTTCATAACAAGAATATAAAGAAAATTTCGGAAATACTAACCAAAAATAGTTTTCCGCCATATCTTATCAAAAATATCATAAATACACCAAATCATCCAAAAAGCAATAGAAATGGCAACCCTAACAATGAAAGCAAACAATATTACAGCATTAAATATATACCTGGATTAACAGACAACCGCAATATAAAATGTGCAATAAACAATAACAACATAACATTGGCTTTTAAACCAAATAAGACTTTAAGCACAATATTCACAAAAACAAAAACACCTATAGACAAACTACAACAAAACAACGTTGTCTATCAAATTCCATGTAAAGGTGATGATAACAACAGCTGTGATATCGTTTACATAGGCACAACAAAAAGAAGTTTAGCAGTTAGAATAAATGAACATAATACAGACATTAATAAGAAAAAAGAAAACACTGCTTTATCGCAACATACTGTACAAACCAAACATATACCCGACTTTAACAACATCAAAATACTGGACAAAGAAAATAATGTTAAAAAACGTTACACAACAGAAAGGTTAAGAATACAGCAAAAAATAAACAGAACAATGAACAAAAAAGAAGAAACTGACAACTCAAGCGCCATTTATAATATTATTATAAAAAATAGTGCTTAAGAAAATTTGTGTAAAAATGTTGTATTACTAGATTATAAATATAATTTCAATAATTTTGTGTTCAATGTTATAAATCACAAAAATTTAAGTTTCTCAAATATTGTTTTCTACTTAAGATATTAATGTAATTTCATAAAAAACTTTCTTTTTAAAATAGACAAAATCCCCTGAAGAAGTGAACATAAAATTCACGAAACGTTGGGAATAATATGTAATAAAAGTTTTTGCATTTTTATTGACATAAAAAAAGTTAGGCCTTACCAGCTAAGTATGTATATACTAAAAACAAATAACTAAATACGTTGGCCAAAAATATTATTACTACAATTGTAAAATTATTATGTTAATAAAAGTTTTTAATTATTTTATTGTGTATATAAATTATTGCAATTATACTTGTATAATAGTGTGTCCTACAACGCCATTTTGAAGCGATTTTTTCAAGACGGCCAGACTTTTGAAACAGTTTCCTGTAAATGAATCGCGCGATCGTGTAGGATAGTGAATCAGGGCCTTAAACCACGCACTGCATTCGCGTCACAATTCAAGCTTTAAACACATAGACGACAGCAGACAGCAAGCAGCAATCTGTCAAAAATAAAATACATGTGTTTAAATGCACACGATTATTTTAACGACATCACAGCAGCACGACTTCACAACAGCATTTGGTGCTGCTGCCAACTTAGATTAATTTCTATTTTCGTAAGCAGCAAAAAGTAAATGCAGTGCTGCCACTATAAATATAAATTGGCAGCAATAAAAACTAAAATTTGTTTGAAATATTTAATAGAAATAAACATCACATAAATAAAATAAACAAATAAATTCATTTATTCAGTTTTACGTTATATTTTTACTTTTTCAGTCGGCAATTTTAATTTTATTCATGTAAAATATATACATATGTATGTGGCACCTCTAAAATTTGCATTGCTTAAATACACATAGTGCTGATGCTGTCTTGAAAATAATTATGTTGCTGACGAGACGGCAGAATTTTAAGCTAACTTCATTTGTAGCCGTGAAGTTGTGAAGTCTGCTGTCGTCTAAGTATGTAGAGCTTCAGACTAAAAGTTTTGCATGAACAACAGAAGATAAACAAAAAATCGATTTCTGCAGTTCTTGGTATTGTTTTTGTGAAACTAAAGTTGGATTCTTCCATTGTTTCCGAACAAAATTTTTGTCCGGACAAAATTTTTTTAATATGTAGTTTGTCGTCTCTCTTCTTGATAGAGAGAAAATATTTTTTACGAACAACTCCCAACTTGAATTGGTTTAATTTTATATTCTATTTTCCTAGTTCTGGTACAATGCACTGCATATGTAGGGGTCATCCCCTGAGAACTGGTACAAGCTAAAAAAAAAAACAAAAAAAAAATTTTATATTTTGTCCGGACAAAACTGAACTGAGATGCTAATAGGATACATTTTTCAAACAAAAAAAAAATTTACATTGTAATTTTATTCTGATGAAATTTCAATCGTGACTGCCATTTGATATATGTACATAGTTTTAATAGTTATTAAAAAATAAGTAATAACTTTAATATGGAACTAAACGAATTGATTGCCCAAAACCTTACTGAAGAAATGTAAAAGCCAGGAAAAGAGTGTATGTACTATATAATGTGTAAAAATAACCCATTGCTCTTCTTTGCTTTAAAACAGTGGTACCCACAAGTTCTACATGGAAGAGTAAACAGCAATACATTTAAGGAAAAACTATTTTATTTAATATTTTTTGTTGTAAAAAGCAAAATATTTACAAAAACAAAATTTACATTGATAATCGCTATCGTCAATGTTTACCAGCAAAACATGCGAAAGTGTTGATGTTTTGCTTTTGAGTGTGTGCGGTGAAGAACGAAAAAAATATAAAATATAAAAAAATAGTTGTTTGTTAATTTTTCATTGCTAATGCTGAGCGCAGTATTTGTGTATTAAAGAGCATAGCCCTATAGCTAAGCGCATTTACAAAAACAATTGAGTATCAAGAGCATAGGGCTGGGCACCCTTGCTTTAAGTCCTTTCACTGCTACTCTTTTTAATTTTTTATATATACATATGTACTTGGCTAATAATAATGCTTTATGTATTTCAATGGCCATAAGCAAAATCAGTTTTCTTTTTTCCATTATTATCACACAAAATTTTCTAATAATTGAGAATATATAAAATACGCCAGGAAAACAAAGCAAAATAATAACAAGCAGAACTACCACCTTGTAAAACTAATAGATTTTGTTTACATGTGCAGCTCTGATTTTCCGGAACATTTTTTTTTTTTTTTGTAATGGGTGAATCGTGCTGCAGAAAACTCTCAGTAAAAAAATGTTTGTCCGGACAAAAATTTTGTTCGGAAACAATGGGTGAATCCAGCTTAAGTAACGGTAAAAAGATTACGGGTTCTTAAGTTTTGCTTAGATACACGTAAAAATAAAAGTGTACTCAGTTGAGTACAGTGACTTCTAATGGGTTAAATTATTTATATAACGGCAATTAATTTCTTTTATTCGTACAGGTTCGGTACAAATCGCCACACATAAGCCAAAAAACACGCATTGCTCATTTCACGACAGCCTTTTTACTTTTGTTTTGAGTCAGTTCCCTTAATTTTACAATAAATATCGAAAAAATCAAAGCATGGCGCATGGAACAAGGAAATACTCGTAATAGAAAAATGCTTTCCGAACATACTCGCACATTCAAGCAAAATTTGTGTTAAAACGTCACTCTTCTCATAAAAACAAACAGCACTTTAAGTAGCTGAGGCAAACTGAATGAAATTGCACATTTTCATCATGACTTGACTAAATAATTGAAATGATTTGACAAAATACTGATACCACTCTTAAAGCCTACTTATGTACAAATACATACACACATGCGTGCATACAATTGTTACACTCAGCTTGGGTTTTCAAACAGCTATAAAGTACTAAGAGAAAATGCTCTCCGGCCGCGATCAAATATTTACTTCTACATAGTTCGGCAACGAACAATTTTTACCCTACATGCAAAAATAAATCAGTTTGCAATATTGTTGTGGCAACAGCAACAATACTCTGTTATCGAATTTTTTTCTTTACACAATTTTTGGTACCGATAATTTGGTATCGAACCTTTTTCAATGAAAAATTTTTTTGCAGAAATTTATACATAGCCGAAATTTTTTTTATCAAAACTATGCTACTTGATAAATTTTATGTAAACATATAATATGATAGTTTTTCCGGCAAAAATGTTTTGTATTGCTAAATATTCTACAATAATTTGTTCATAAATTTATTGGGAATATAAAAATGTCTTCTAGTCGCTAAATGTTATATAGATAATTTCCATCAATCAATTGTAGTACGTCAAAAATTTTTTCAATCGATAAATTCTCTAAAAAAATTTTCCAGTCTATAAACTGTCAATCTTGTTTTGTGAAACAATTTTCACACCGAAAAATTTACTATCAGGAATATTTTTGATCACAAATATTTCTTAGGCTGGGTTTTGTTATCGATAAGTTATCTACAGAAATTTTGCTATTGCAAAATTGTCAATCGATGAATTTTCTGTACGAAAAATTTTCTGTCAAAAATATTTTGCATTAATAAATTTTCTATAGAAAGTTTTTGTTATCATGAAATTTTCTATAGAAAATTTTGTTTCGCATGAATTTTGTATACGAGTAGAATATTTTAAATTAATAAATTTTACAACCAAAAATGTTAAATTCGATAAATTTTCTAAAAATTTTTCACCGCATTTAAGTTTTAATTAATAATATTTTCAATCAATAAATTTTTGCTTTGAAAAAATTCGCTATGCAGTGTTTTCGGTACAAATAAGTTTTCCACAGAAATCTTTTCAAACCGATAATTTTCTGTTAAAAAGTTTCTAATCGAAAAAGTTTATTTTTTGTACCGCTAAATAATAAGCTGTTATCCTTAATATCGATAAGTTTTCATTAGAAATTTTGCTATCGGCAAGTTGTAAACATAAATTTGTCTGTAGAAAGTTTTCATGCTCGATAAACTTCTGTCCAAAATTTTCTCAATCGATAAACAAATTTTTTTAATCGAAAAACAAATTTTTGAATCGATAAAACTTTGTTTAAAAATTTTTGTATCATTAAATTCTGTTTAAAAAGCATTTTATATCGATACTTTTCCTGTGAAAACTTTTTGTCATCTATAAATTTCTGTCAGAGTTTTATCCATCATTAAATTATTTGTAAAAAAAATTTTTAAATCGATAAAATGTCGTTCAAAAACGTACCTAGAAATTATGTTTAGAATGTTTTTTCTGCCGAAACTTTTTCTATAAAAAAATTTTTTATCGAGAAATCTCTATGAAAACTTTTTTCAAACGATAAATTTTTTATAAAAAAGAAATTTAAACCGGTAAAAGTTCATTTAAACAATGTTCGTATCGATAAATTGTGCTTAGAAAGGTTTTTCTGTCGATAGTTTTACAAGAAAGTTTTTATTATCGATAAATTCCAACAAAAATGTTTGTCAGTCGATACATTTTGTGTAAAATACAATTTTAAATCGATAAACTGTCGTTTAAAAATATTTTATACAAAAAAATTATGTTAAGATAGTTTATTCATCGATTATTTTTCAAAAAAAATGATATCGATAAATTTTTATTAATACTTATGTTAATCGATAAATTTACTGTGAAAAAAAATTTAATCGCTAAAATTTCCTTCAAAAAGTTCTAGTATCGATAAATTTTGTTTGGAAAGTTTTTTCTGTCGTTTATTTTCCTATAAAATATTTACGTTATCGATATATTTTCGGCAAAATATTGTCAGCCGATAAATTTTTGTAAAAAAAAATTGTAATCGATAAAATGTTGTTCAGAAATTTTTTTCTATCGATATATTGCGTTTGGAAACTTGTTTCTGTTAGTACTTTTTCTATAAAAAATGTTTGTAATCAATAAATTTCTATTAAAACGTTTGTTAAACGATAAATTAGAGATGAAAAATTTATAGAAAAAATGTTATGATTGCTAAAATGTCATTCATTGTTTATGGATATGTTATATAGTTATTTCTTCTATCAAAAATTTTGTTAAACTATAAATTTTCTGTAAAAAGATTTTTAAATCGATAATATGTTATTGAAAAACTTTTTGCTTCGATAAATTGTGTTTTTTTTTTGTTAGTTTTTTCTATAGAGAATACGAATCTTTAATAGATAATTTTCTTTAATAATTGTTTACTGTATTTTTCAATATTTCGTCTCCCTTCGGAAAACTTTGTGAGGAAAATTTGCATGTTTGTGTGATAAATTCAATAAAATATTTGAATTGAGTTTACGAAATATTAAAAAATTTAAAAAGAAAACAAAAAGGACCTTTAGCTGAAGAAATTTATTGCAAATATTGAATTAAATAAAGGTCAAAGCAAATATGATCAAGAATTATCGATCATTTTCTTTAAATTTTTTGTTGTCGATAAATTTCTATTAAAAATTATTATCGATGAGTTTCTATTAAATATTTTGATAAATTTTCCATGAATATAATTTTGATAAATTTTCCATCAATATAATATGAATTTCTTACAGCGTTAATTTTTCTATTGTAAGTATTTGTTATCAATTTCGATAAAAAAATTTTCAATCCATAAGTTTTATATCACGGTTTTTTATGTTTTGATCAAAAAATCTTTAAAAGTTAAAAGTTGTGTACACAGTAAACACGACCGCTAGTAGCATGACCATTGCCCACAAACAAACAAACACTCTAATTCTCAGGTTAAATTAAAAAAAAAAACAACAAACGTGTTTTGCGATGTGTTTGTTGTTCTAGATCATGAAAATAAATTTTCTGTACAAAAGCTCAGAAATTAGCGATCAGCAAGTATTTGAAAATAGATTATTCAATTGTGAACAACAAAAACGCGATGCAAGCCACGTTAGTTTTATTTTATGTATTAATCGGTTTAACGTTAGTGCTTTTTTATTTTATTAAACGTAGTTCACGTTATTGGAAAGATCAAGGCATTCCACATGAAGAACCCCATCTCTTAATGGGCAACATAAAGGATTTAAGATCGACGCGTCATTTGGGTGCACTAGTGGCGGAATACTATAAAAAATTCAGAGGATTGGGTCCGTTTGCCGGCATTTATTTGATGCAATGTCCTGCTGTCGTACTTTTGGATAAACATCTTATTAAAAATGTTTTAGTAAAGGAATTCCCTAGCTTTAGCGATCGCGGTTTGTATTATAATGAGAACAGTGATCCTTTGTCGGGGCATTTGTTTATGTTGAATGGCACAAAATGGAAAAACCTCAGACACAAATTGACTCCTGTATTTACTGGCATCAAATTAAAAAACATGCTTCCCACGCTTTTGAAAGTTGTAGATCAGTTAGTGCAGGTCCTGAGTGAGAAAATTAAGGTGGATCCTGTTGTAAACATACAACACATTATAACACGTTTTACCATTGACAGTGTAAGTAGTTGCTTTTTGGGTATTGAGTGCCATAGTTTGGTTAATGCTGACTCAGAGTTTCCAAAAATGGCTGAAAAGTCGTTGGTGCAGCCCAGACACTGTGCTTTTTTAATGGCCCTGATAGACGGTTTTCCAAAATTAGCGCATTTGTTGGGCTTGCGTGTTATACCCGAAGATGTCCATCAGTTTTTTATGAAAACCTTAAAAGATATAATCGCCTATAGGAAATTGCATCAGATACAAAGAAACGATTTTCTAAACATGTTGCTCGAGCTGAAGCACCAACCTCAGGAACAACCAGGCTTAACAGATTTAAGTGTGGAGGGTATTTGCGCACAAGCATTTCTTTTCTTTATGGAGGGCTTCGAAACTTCCACATCACTGGTCACCTACGCTCTATATGAATTGGCTCAAAATCAAGAACCACAGGAGCGTCTAAGACAGCAAGTTCAAGACAAACTGGCATCCAGCTTAGATGGGAATATAACACATGAGAACTTAAAGGATATGCCTTACATGAGTCAAGTTGTATCAGGTAAAATATTTAAAACTTTTAAAACAGAATTCAAAATATTTCTACAACAATTGAAATTTATTGCAGAAACTTTGCGTAAATATCCTGTAATGCCGCTTATTAATCGCCAGGCTTCGAATGATTATGTTGTGCCCGGTAATGCCAAATACGTGATTAAGAAAGGCATGCGTGTTTTAATACCATTATTGGGAATATTCCATGATCCTGAATGCTATCCTCAGCCAGAGAAATTCGATCCCGAACGCTTTAAACCTGAAATGACAAAGCAGCGCGATCCTGTTGAGTTCATGCCTTTTGGAGCTGGTCCACGCCGCTGTTTTGGCGAACGTTTTGGTCAAATGCAATCACGTTTGTGCTTAGCTTATTTAGTTAAACAATTTCGGTTTACTACTTGCGCCAAGACTGAAATACCTTTAAGATTTAATCCCAAATCTGCGCCGTTAGTGCCGCTGAATGCTGTCTATTTACAACTTGAGGAAATTGAGTAGTTTCACAAAAATTTTGTAATAGATTAATTGGCAGAAAGAAGCCGCTAATGGGCAAGTGGTAGTGTGCAATTCTATCAGTCTGTGGATTGAGCGTTCCATTCCCTTTGACTCTAGTCTGTTTCGCTACAACGGGCGCTGAAGGTCTTCGTTACCATGCTCGTTAAATAAAAGAAATACGTGTATAGATGCAAAACAAGCTGAAATTTTTTGAACTTTTGAAGCTGCAATGACAAGAACTTTGCGAAATTGTATTTTTCCCCCTGTTACTTTCATGTTTCGTGGGGAAACTTTTATATTCGGATCAAAGTTAGGAAAAAAAAATACTACTAATAAGTAAAACTCTCTGAAAGCAGTAACTTTCCGTTTAGGGATATTGAACATGTTCGTGCAATCACACTCCAAACAACAGTAAAATTGTGGATTTTATTTTTCTTTTATATGTACTTGCTCGAACGAAGAAACGGCTTCGAAATCCGTAAACTCATATATAATTCCCATGTTACTCTCATGCTTCCTGGGGAAAGTTTAAAGTGCGGATGAAAATTCTGAAAAACAACATTTCTAAGGTCAACGTTTGCATGCATTCCAACTGACCAACAACCTATTTTTGATCCATTATCTAGATTTACTTTGTCAAAATATTGCTTCATCTTCTTTATTATCATCCGATTTGCTACTTTAAACCTAACAAGTTGGGCAAAAATCTTGTTTTATTTATTTCCGAAGTTTTTTTTTCTTGTTTTTTTTTTTTGGAATTCCTAAAATTGGCTTCAGCAATTGCCAAAAACCTTCACTTTCCCGGAAACAATATGGTCACTTTTCGCACTAAATCGAATGACCGCTAATAGTGCAGATACACGGTCCACGTGCAACATGAAAACCCGATTCCGGTTCCATTAGCGAAGCTGTACCGAGTTTTTGGGAATCCCCAAATTCGGTTTCACGAAACGACAACGTCTCAGAAACAATACAGCATCTTCAATTTTCGTACTAAAGCGAATAACCGTTTATTGTTCAGATGCATACCCCACGGCAAAACTCTGCACCGAATATAAAAATTGGTGTATAACTAGATAATTATCCGTATAAAGCAATTAGAGTTTTTTTTTTATTCCTAAAATAGGTTTCAGCAATTGCCAAAATACTCCACATCTCCGGAAACAAAACGTCAGCTTCAACTATCGCAATAAACCGAATGACTGTTAATACTTAAGATACACGTTCCACGGCCAAAACATGCACCGAATATGAACAACTGGTTCCGCTTCGGTTAGCGAAGTGGTACCGAGCATTTGGGAGTCGCCAAAGTCAACTTCGAGAAACGACCAAAATCCCCCACTTTCTCAGAAGCTTATGGCAACTTCAATTTTCACACTAAAGCTAATGACCGTTTATTACTCAGATGCATGCTTCACGCCAAAAACGTGCACCGAATATAAAAATTGCTATACAACTAGATAATTATCCGTATAATGCGTTCCGAGTTTGAATTCCCAAAATAGGCTTCAGCGATAACGAAAATCCACCACTTCTCTGGAAACATGAACGTTCAGATGCATGCTCCATGGCAAAAAAATGCAGCGTGGTTCCAATCCGGTTAGTGAATTGGTTCCTAGTTTTTTTTTGGGAATTCCCAAAATCATCTTTGTGAATCCCCAAAATGCCCCCATCGCAGCAACACTGTATATACAGTTTCTTATACGTACATTTGTATAATCATATGTCGAATGTTGCAAACATACAAACAAACCAACAAACATACAAGTGAAACTAATATGTATAAGCGTGTTAAAAATTATAAAAAAAAAACTCAACTTAACATAATTTTCCGGAAGAGGAGAAGCTTTATATTTCGTACGAGAGATGCAAAATTATGTATTAATAATTTGGAAAGTAAATGAAAATGCTAACTCGCTAGAACTTATGGACGCGATTTCTCACTTTTCTTTCTGATTTATTAGGGCAGGGGTGGTCAAACTCTCAATGTCCTATAATCATGAGCTTAAAACATACATTGCAAAAATCTTTGTGGTAATCATGAAGACATACTTTGTTTATATTTCATTAATTCGTTGCTCCTTAGACTTTACAGAAGTAAGATCTCACTACGTACCTTTTCAACAACTCTGGTACGTACTTTGCGGCTGTTAATACAAGCGTATAACTATAAATGCATGTGTTTGGCCACCACTGCTTTAGGAACTAAACAATTTCAAAGAATTCGGAATTTTTATAAGTTTTCACAAACTGTTATTACTCCCACTTTCATACTTCATTGAAAGCCTTAAAATTTGAACTATTCCGGTTAAGATCGATTTACAGATCGTTAGATAAATCACTTTTAAAATAGCATTCAGCTTAAGAATCGAAAACTTAGGACACTTTTAAATTTGTAATGTATTACTTTTTTCGATATTTTTTTATTATTCTTAAGCTTGATGTAGGTCAGCAACTGTGCATGAATGGGGCTCTTCGTCTACCTGTAGAAGTAGAAGGCAACAACTTTATGGAAAGTATGCAACATATTCTATAACCCAATGGACCTAACTCGAATTTATCTTGAAATTGAGTTTTTACTGATTATAATTCCTATCACACAAATATACCTCGTTACAACAATTTTATGGTATAGTTCCATGTGTAGCGGATTTACAAGCTATTGTATAAAAAAAGGTTATAGGTTGATAAAACTTTTATTTACCCCGCTTTCTACTGTAAAACTTCAATAATGTTAGTAAGTATCTTTCTACAAGAAATCAAAGACACTTAAACTCGTTGAGAAAATATAAAAAACTAAAAAAATATTTCTTTTCAGAAACAAAGGAGAACAAGGAGAATAATTGAAGCTTCTTACGCATTGGATATTGTGTCGCCACAAGCAAACTGTTCTACTTCCAGAAAAAAAATTAAATAAATCTGCGATCATATATTGGAGGCTGAAGACAGCGCCACCTGCTTTCAGGCTCACACCTAATTTAGAAAATACATTAAATACCACATAAGGTAATTATATAACAAATGCTATTTTTAAAAATTTTAATAAAATTACAATCAACTAGTTTTTTGTTTGTTTTATTTAAAAAAAAAATCCATTAATTTAACGGAGGGTTTGAGAATTTTCCTGTTAATAAATTTTTATAAAAATAACTTGCTTGCTACATTCAATATTCCTATTATTTAATATTGTTTATATTTATTTCTTCTAAATTTTTCAGCTAAAGATCTTGACTTGTTTTTGTTTGTTATACAAAAAAGTTTAACAGTATTTTATTTTCATCGGATCTACCCTGAGCATCAATAGACTTTGGAAATTTTTGAAGGATATTCTCAAATATTCAGATATATCGGGTTTTAAAATAACCGAGATATAAGAAAACTGTGTCCGTATAAATACTTTGGAGTAATATTAAACTTTTTTAATATTACTCCAAACCAAGTGTGCCCAGCCATATTCGCTTGATACTCAATTGTTTTTGTAAATGCGCTTAGCTTCCTCTTTTATTTATTTTATTTTATTTTTTGTTCTTCACCGCACACACACAAAAGCACAGCAACAACACTTTATGTGTAGACTGCATGTAAACATTGACGACAGCGATTATCAGTTTGAACTTTGTTTTTGTAAATGTTTTGCTTTTTACAAGAAAAAATATTAAATAAAAAAATAGTGTTTCCTTAAATGTATTGGTGTATACTCTTCCATATAGAACTTGTGGGCGCCACTGCTCCAAACACTATAATTTTATTTGCGTTATTTTTCTTATTTTATTTACTATTCAATAAAAAATAGAAAAAAATTGTGCACAGTGGACTTGGATGCAATTTTCGAAATTTAATATTTTAAATCAATTTTTCCCACTGGTTGTACTCTTTGATTTTCTTGAAATTTTTTTGTATTAAACGTCGAATTTATCCACATCTTTTAAAACCCATTTGGCAATGGGATTCGAATAATTACTATTTTTCCGATTGTTTTTATATTTGGTATTAATCATTTTTCGTGTAAAACCACTGTGTAAAAGTATTCTAGTACTTCGCAGGATATATTTTAAATATTAGTCCATGAATTTTGTTGTTTTCATGTATTATACATACATCTGTAGGACGTATACGAGTATGCAAGTTTTATTCAGCAACTTTCATTGACCATATCTAAAAAATCATAAATTAACTTAAAATTATCTAAATATGGTTTTTTTAAGACCCAACAAAGAGCTAAAGTTGAATTCGAATAATTAATTTTTCTGATTTTTTAAACTTTGGTAAAAAGTGTTCTTGACTTAGAACCAATGCGCAGCATTTTTTAGTTTATCTAAAAATAATTTATTTTTTTATTTTTTTAAACTATATATTTTTAAAAATTAAACTCTATTATTGCTACAGTTGTGGAGAAGCTGGTCTCAAATTGTTTTAAATATAATGGGTTATAGAAGTCATTATCGATGCTAGTGTTTCATATTGAATTTGACATTTACGGCAAGCTTTATAAAACTTTAACATAGAAATCTAGGTGAAATTATCTCTATAAATATTAAGTTTTAAATTAATTTTTGACTGTACTAAAGCATTTTCACTCTGTAAATATAATTTGTTTTAAATTGAAAAAAAAGAACACCAACTTTAGTTCTAAATCGTTCACGTTTCCCGATTTTTTTTAACACGACTGATCGTCGTCAACAAAAAATCAATAAAATTTACGGCTTTTTGATATAATGGTATCAATCAATCAATCAATAAAATAAAAAAAACGTATTGAAATAAATCCGGTAAATTATGGTTTTTTAGATATAGTCAATAGAAGTTTTTGAATAAAACTTGTTTATATTTTATATGTATAATACGTACAAATAATAAAATATAAGTATATGCAAATTATAAAATTATCGAAATAGTATACAACATGTATCCTGCAAAGTCCTAGATAATTATTGCACAGTGTTTCAATACAAAAAATTATTTTTACCAGATTTTAAAAATATTGGGAAAAATAGTAATTATTAGAATCCCACTGCCAAATGGGTCTTAAAAGTTGTGGACGAAATCAAATTAATAAATAAACAAGTAAGAGTGTAGTATATTCGGCTGGGCCGAATCTAAAATACCCTTCACGATAGTCACGAATATGTATAGTATATTAAAAATGTGACCTAAATATGCTCGGTTATATATGAACCGATATCGGAATTTTCTATTTTCTGTATTTTAGTAACCTTCTTTTATAACGAGAATTGCTTTTCAGCAAAAAAAAAAAAATTTTTTTTTAATGGAAAAATCGGTTCAGGCTATATCTCGGCTATATATGGACCGATATCGAAAATTTTAATTTTCCATATTTATATAACCTTATATCATTACCAGAACTGCTTTTGAGCACAACAAATTGTTTAAGTTCGCTTACGCGATATTTTCATGAAAAACCCGATTTAGGCTATATCTCGGGTATATATGGACCGATATCAGAAATTTTAATTTTCTCTATTTTCGTAACCTTCTTTTATAATAAGAACTGCTTTTCAGCAAAAAAAAAAAATGTTATTGAAAAAATCGGTTCAGGCTATATCTCGAGTATAAATGGACCGATATCGGATATTTTCTTTTTCCAAATTTATATAACCTTATTTCATTACCAGAACTGCTTTTGAGCACAAAAAAGTTGTTTACTCGGCATTTTCATCAAAAAACCTGTTAGGCTATATATCGGGTATATATGAACCGATATCGGAAATTTTAATTTTCCATATTTATATAACCTTATTTTATTACCAGAACTGCTTTAAGGTGAAAAAAGTTGTTTAAGTTCGCTTACGCGACATTTTCATGAAAAACCCGGTTTGGGCTATATCTCGGGTACATATGGACCGATATCGGAAATTTTCATTTTCCATATGTATATAACCTTATTTAATTACCAGAACTGCTTTAAGGTGAAAAAAGTTGTTTAAGTTCGCTTATGCGGCATTTTCATGAACACCACGGTTTAGGCTATATCTCTGGTATATATGGACCGATATCGGAAATTTTCATTTTCCATATTTATGTAATCTTATTTCATTACCAGAACTGCTTTTGAGCAAAAAAAAGTTGTTTAAGTTCGCTTACGCGACATTTTCGTGAAAAACCCGATTTGGGCTATATCTCGAGTATATATGGACCGATATCGAAAATTTTCATTTTCCATATTTATGTAACCTAATTTTATTACCAGAACTGCTTTTGAGCAAAAAAAAGTTATTTAGCTTCGCCTATGCGACATTTTCATTAAAAATTCGATTTGGGCTATATCTCGGGTATATATGGACCGATATCTGAAAAAAAAAATTTTTGTCTTTTAGTCACCATGCTTAATAAGTGTGTGAAGTTTGAAGCAAAACGAACAACTTTTGTTTTCAAAAATTTTCATACAAAACTGCAAAAAAATGGCTTTTTTCGGAATTTTGCATATATCTCAGCTATACGTGGACCTATATTACTGAATTTCAATAGCAAACCCATGAATCGATGGGGTAAAAGAATGGTAAAAGAAAAAAGTTTCTAAGTCTAATGGTTTTCTCAGAAACGGTATTTCAACAGCGGACAGACGGACAGACGGACATCGCTTAATCGACTTTTCCATTAATTCTGATTCAGAATATATATGCTTTATAGGGTCGCAAAACAAAACTGTAGAAATTACAAACGGAGTCACAAACTTATAAATACCCTTTACATTTTTGTGAAGGGTATAAAAAAAAAATCAAGAAAATTAAAGAGTACAAACAGTGAGGAAAATTGATTTAAAATATTAAATCTCGAAAATCGCATACAAGCCCACTGTGTACAATTTTTTTATTAAATAGTAGGTATAACAAATAAGAGTGGGGTAGATTCGACTGGGCCGAATCTAAAATACCCTTCACGATAGTCACGTACATGTATAGCATATTGAACGAAATATGCTCGGATATATATCGACCGATATCGGGGAAGAAATATTTTTTCCTTAAAACCACTATTCCTAAAAAGAAATCTTTCATGGACATTTTCATGGAAAAGTTTGTTTAAGCTATATCTCGGTTATATATGAACCGATATCGGAATTTTCTATTTTCTGTATTTTAATAACCTTCTTTTATAACGAGAATTGCTTTTCAGCAAAAAAAAAATGTTAACGGAAAAACCGGTTACGGCTGTATCGGGTATATATGGACCGATATCGGAAACTTTCATTTTCCATATTTATATAACCTTATTTTATTAACCCGATTTCTCTGAAACTATGAGGCAAAAAAAAAATTAAGATTTGGTAAAATGCACTATTGAAGTCAGTCAAACAAAAACTGTTCAAACATATCGACTTCAAAAGTCTTCGTAGTGTATAACTTGTCGTTTATTGTCTCTAGCTTAACTACGACTGTTTGCATGTTTGAAATCAGAAGTCGAAGCAATAGCAAAAAATGAAGAAGTCGAAGAAAACGCACAATCTTACGACTTTTGCTACTTTGACTGCCAGTTGCTATCTGTAATGCCTTTTTAGCAACGCAGTGGTTATCGATAATCGAACCATAAGTTTACTAAAAGTTGTACATTAAAAGTTAAGTCACAGTTACAGTTTTTCAAATGCTTTGATAAAATTATCATTTTCGTGCCTTAAAAATTTCAAAAATATTTTTTTCTTAAATTTTTACTTTGACAAAAGAGTTTTTTGTCTGGGATAATTTTTGGAATTTTATACGGTGCTGTTACTTTAATTTTAACTGTTTAAAATTAATTTCCGCTTCTGGCAACATGGAACAGAATCTTGTTCTCCAATTTGCGGCTCGATGAGAATATAGTCAGCCTTCTCTCTTAGACAAAAAAAAGCTTTTTGATTAACAAAAACTTAAATGTTTACACAAATGTGTGTAGGTATATGTTTTATGTATACTCGTATATGTAAGCATGTATATATACAGCAAGTTAAATAGTTTATTCGTTAAAATCAATTTTAGTAGTTTTCTTAATTAAAATAATAAACATATTTGCTTACATACGGGAAAAAAAAACTTGCAACCAAACCCTATAATTCTCTATTTGCGTTCCAGCGGTATGACTTGCAAGTGTATGCCGTTTTTAGCCGCCACTAGAAAATTCTTCTTATCAAATTCCAAAGGTATTTCGGTTTTCGAGCAGCACTCAAAACGATAATGTTGTAGCAGAGCAATCAAACCAATCTTCATTTGCATTTTGCCAAAACGGGAGCCGATGCAGTTGCGTGGACCGTCCCCAAATGGTAAATAAGCGCAAGGGTGGCGCTTTTCAATTTCAGCTGGCTGGAAACGTGAAGGATCGAACTTACTAGGATTGTGATATAGATCAGAATCATAGTGTATAGATTCCACGGGTATGATCACAGTTATGCCGCTCTCTATGACGTATGAAGTGTTTGGCACCTGGTGATCATTTTTAGCATTGCGTATTAAATGCGGTATGACAGGATACATACGGAGAGTCTCTGAAAAGACAAGAAAAAAACAGCTTAAATTTCATACTCTAATGTATATGTTTTCCGCACAAACCTGCTATAACTTGTTCTAAATATATCATCGAATTCATGCCTTCGTAAGTGAGTTCGCCGTTTGCTTGTTCAATGGTATCCAGAATCTCTCTTCTTAATTTTTCTTGTATGTCCGGGCTTCGAGCCAGCTCATATAAACAAAATGACATGGTGGTAGATGAAGTTTCGAATCCGGCCGCAAAAAATACAAAAGTTTGGGCAGCCATTTGCTCAATAGTCAGACCGTGTGACAGATCAATGCCTTTGCTAGCTTTAACGTTCTCATCATTTTTGGCTTTCAACTCGATTATCAAGTCCATGAAATCGTTACGTTTGATGTTGTTCTCCAAACGATAATTCACCGTTTGTCGAACAATATTCAAAAAGAATTCCGTCACTTGATCTGGTAAAAGCTTAAGATGAAGTTTTCGTGCCAATTTGGGATTGAATATTATAAAGATTTGCGCTAAAGGCCCGTGACGTGTTTTGGTAAATATTGATTTACCCTTTTTTCGAAACTCGGCATTGGGATCTTCAAGACTATTGCATTCAATACCAAAAGCACATGTACCAATAACATCGGTGGTAAAACGGGCACAAAAATCGTTGATTTCCACCTCTGACCCTGACGGCTCTCCAGCCGCCTTTTCCAAAGCAGCCACTAAATTTTTACCCACTTTAACCACCGTAGAGAACATGTACTTCATTTTGGCCGAAGTAAAAACTGGCGTTAGTTTTGTTCTCATTGCTTTCCATTGCTCGCCCTCTAAATTCACTAAGTGACCGGTCAAGGGATCGTCTTCGACATTATTGAATATAGCACGATCATGAAAATTTGTAAAATCCTTGATCAGTATATTTTTTATTAAATCCAAGTCCAAAATCAAAGCTGCTTTAGTGAAAAACATATAGTAGCCACAAAATGGTGCCTGGTTTTTGAATTTATTGTACAGGCGTCTATTGATGTCCTTTAAATGAAGTGTCCTGGAGATACCCATTAAGTTTCCAAAAATTGGCAAAGGCCTCTCATAACAAATTCCACGCTTCTGCCAATAAGTGTAGAAGTTGTACAAGTAAACGACAAGCAAAGTAATGCAACTGAGCATTAAAGTGCTTAGCAGAGACAGCATTTTCCAGACAGTTGCTTTTGTTTTGCAATTCAAAGTTAAACTGAACCCCCAGCAATCGCAACAAACGTTTTATTGGTTTTAACAAAAAGCATTAGCAACGTTGCCGTAATGTTAATTATTGAAATTTAAATTTTGTGGATATATACAAGGTGCCCCAGAACTCAACGTCGAGCCGTAAGGGGGTGACAAGATTAATTGTAAACATCAGAAAAAACATTTAATTTGAGTAAAATATTTTTTTTAGATTTGTTTTCTTTTGCTCATGACGATTACAATGAATCATGCCACCCTGCTTCGTCTTGATGTTGTTAAGTTTTGCCTATATGTGTACACACTTTAGTAGAAATTACTTCAATTAGTAGTGTTTAAGCGAGTAGCGCCCACAAGTTCTATATGGAAGGGTAAACACCAATACATTTAAGGAAAAACTATTTTTATTTAATAATTTTTTTTTTGCAAAAATCTAAACATTTACAAAAACAAAGTTCACACTGATGACCGCTGTCGTCAATGTTTACATGCAGTCTACACCTAACTGGAAATGCAGTTAAAACATGAAGTTAAAACTTGCTATCTATCTGTTAAAGTCGGCGTACACGCACGTAATGATTTTAGAGTTATAACTTTTCATAGTAAAAAATAAAAATGGCGAAAAACAACTACAAATAGCAGGCTGTTGTCAATTTAAGTTATAACAGAGTTTCCAAATGAAGTGTTTTAACAACCAAGTTATAACTATAGCCAAACTTCAACATGAGCGGTCCACATTTAACTTTAACTTGAAGTTAGCGTTAAAGTTAGTGTTTTCCAGTCAGGTGGAGACCGCACTTTACCAACAAAGCATGCGAAAGTGTTGATGCTTTGCTTTTGTGTGTGTGCGGTGAAGAACGGTAAAATATATAAAAGACGTAGTTGTTGTGTATTTTTCATTGCTAGTGCTGAGCGCAGTATGTGTGTATTAAAGAGCACAGCCCTATAGCTCAGCGCTTTTACAAAAAGACCCAGCGGCCAAAGTTTCGCTTACAGCAGCGGTGATCCGATGGACACTTGTAAGTCAGTAATGCACACCTTCTCATATACGAACCTAATATACTTTTTCATATACATTGCCGCATTTGTAGAGTGAACGCCTACTACCTGCACACAAAGTAAGCGAGCTAGTGTGGTGTTCATTCAACAAAAGCTCATTACATCCTAACATACATTGTAAGTTATCAATAGGCAGCTCGGATACAATCTCGAATACTTTGTAAGTCGGAACTAGGCAGCTCGGATACAATCTCGCATACATTGTAAGCCGGCAGTAGGCAGCTCGTACGTACTTCGCATTTCAGTTTTTTGGGAATACTCCATTAAATAAATTTGTTCTGTTTTTTGTTTACTGCATTCTTTTTTGTCACTAAATGTTTTATCTTTCTTGTACCTTTTTTTTATAAGATTTTATTACCTTTAGCACTGATTTTGTTAATTAAATGTTTGAACGTGCTTTGACAAAGACTGCGAACATTTGAATTACATCGAATAAATAAAATACGTTCATATAAATTTGATACAAAATATGAACGTAATTCATTTTTGTGAACTCCATATACTACTGTCATACACTTTGTAAGTTACCGTTCATTGATTACAAAGTGTTGCACACATCATCGAAGAGAAGTCTGTCCGCCGTTGCAATACCGTCTCTGAAAACCCCATTAGGCTTAGAAATTTTTTTCTTTCACCATTCGTTTACCCCATTGATTCATGGGCTTCCTATTGAAAATCAGTAAAATCGGTTCACATATACATAGCTAATATACATATACCCAAACTTCCGAAAAAGCAATTATTTTTTTGCAATTTTGTACGAAAATTAAAAAAAAATGTCTTCTTCTTCTTGAGTGAAGTTGGACTCGAACTCACAACTAATTAGTTAATACCGTACATATAAAAAAATTTTTTTTGTTTTGCTTCAAACCTCACAGAGTTATTAAACATGGCGAATAAAAGGCAGCACAAGAAATGTTCCCCGATATCGGTCCATATATGCCAAAGATATAGCCTAAACCGATTTTTTCATGAAAATGTCACATAAGCGAACTTCAACAGCTTTATTTTGCTTAAAAGCAAGTCTGGTAATAAAATAAGGCTATCTTAATATGTGAAATGAAAATTTCCGATATCGGTCTCTTAGTTATTATCTGATATATAGCCTAAACCAATTTCTTCATGAAAATGTCGCCTAAGCGAGCTTAAAAAACTTGTTTTTGCTTAAAATCAGTTCTGATTATATAAGGAGGTTACCGAATACAGAAAATGAAAATTTCCTATATCAGTATATATGTACCCGAGATATATTATAAACCGATTTTTCATGAAAATGTCGTCTAACCGAACGTAAACATTTTTCTTTTATTAATAGCAGTTCCGGTAATATAAAGAGGTTACCAAATAGAAAAAATTTAAATTTCCGATGTCGGTCCATATATACCAGAGATATAGCCTATACATATTTTTTCCATTAAAAAAAAAATATATATATTTTTTCTATTTAAAGGTAGTCCTAGTTATAAGAAAAGGTTCCTTAAATACACAAAATTAACATTTCCGATATCGGCCCACATATATACCCAAGATATAGTCTAAACTAATTTTTCAATGAAAAAAAAAAATTTTTTTTTTCTTAAAAGCAGTTCTGATTATGAGGGGAAGTTAGTAAAATGAAGATTTCCGATATCGGTCCATGTACTCGTATACCCGAGATATAGCCAGAACCGATTTTTCCATGAAAAATAAATTCTGATAATAAAACGTGGTCTATACGAGATAGGAAACCCCGATTTTTCCAAGAACATTTTTTCTTTGCTGAAAAGCAATTTTCGTTATAGAATAAGGTTACTAAAATACAGAAAATGAAAAATTCCGATATCGGTTCATATATAACCTAGATATAGTTTAAATCAACTTTTTCATGAAAATGTTTTGGGAATGGTGATTACAAGGCAAAAATATTTTTCCCCGATATCGGTCCATATTTAATTCAAATATGTAATATAGACTTTGCTAATTTTTCCTTCACACCAAGTGATAATATAAATTGTTTGTGTGCATAATAATAAAATCGTTAACATATAACAAAGTAGAAAAGAAGTCAAAACTCTTAAACTCTTTATACAAATTATGTTTAAGATAAAAAAGAGTATGCCATATTAAATAGTAAATAAAGAATTGAATGTAATATATACTATACATATAAGTGACTATCGTGAAGGGTATTTTAGATTCGGCCCAACCGAATATACCACACTCTTACTTGTTAAATATCAACTAGGGTGATCTATAACTATTTTAAGCCGGCTTTCGAATAACCCGAGTAGTGGCAATTAAAAGAAAGAAACCCGGTTAGACGGTATTTTATAATTAAAAACCAATTTATTAGCATTTTGCTTGAAAAAAAACAAGATAATACACAACAAGAAGAAATGCTCACGGATACAAAAAAATATATCGCATATATGTGACATATGTGACATGAGTTTATAAAGATGGTTTTCGCCTGTGTTTTATGAATATGTAGCTTGTACATAACTCTAATGTAGAGTTTATGGGACACGAAAAATTTGTGGGAAATATACTTAATATTTTGAATGTACTTTATACAAATTCTCATTAATTTCTAAAAATAGAAATTTCAAATATTTTATTACTTAATGTATATATCGTTTTGTTGAAATGCTTACAGCTGAAAAATTACCAGCAGAAGATGCACTGGATGGTACATCATGAGTTGATCTTTGTGTTTTTTTTTCGGGATTAACCTTAAAAAACGGAATATGCAAACAATTGTTTTAAGTACCGATAAACCGTAATACTCATACGTAAGAGTATCTGGTGCCCTAGGGCAGAAAGTTCTACTAAAGTGTAGTAACTTTAATAAGGGCTAAATTTACAGTCATTAGTTAACTAATAACAATTGTTTTACTAATGATATTTTATTCACAGCTATTTGGTAACCATTGATAAACCCCCAAAGTCTATTGGTTAACAAATAGTTAGCCAACAGCTGAGCTTTGAAATTATTTTCATTTATGTTTTGTGAAAAATTATAGACATGGATAGTGAAATTGGAAATAATGATTCCGATATTGAAAGTGATACCGATATTGACAACATATGGAGTATTAATGTTGAACGCCGGCACCATAATTTAAGAACCCGTCCAAATTATTTTCAAACGTTCACCGCTGAAGATTTTAGGGATAGATTTCGTTTAAGCAAGGAAGTGGCATGGCAAGTGCTTGAATGCACTCGTTCGAAAATTCAGAGCAGAACAAATTGGTAAAGAGATGTAAAAAAGTTTTAATGCAGTTTTACATTAATAGGAATAATGCCGTGTTACCCGAAGAAATGTTTTTACTAACCTTACGATATTATGCCACGGGTTGTATGCAGCGAATGAATGGAGATCATTTTGGAATTTCATAAAGTACTGTATCAAGATTTATTTTTCTAGTTTCGCATCATTTAGCAATGCTGAGAGATGACTGAGAGATGATTAACTTTCCGAGTAATAGAATGAAATTAAATGACATCAAATCCAAATTTTTGTTGCTTGCAAAGTTTCCAGCTGTAATTGCCGTAATCGACTGTACTCATATAAAGATATATTCCCCTGGTGAAATTATGTATCAATTATTAGTATATTTAGCTTAAATAGCTGAATTATTTAGGTGGTAATGATGCGGAATTGTATCGTAACAGGAAAGGATTTTTTTCAATTAATGTTCAAACGTTATGTGATAGCGGACTAAGAATTTTAGATATTGTGGCACGTTGGCCAGGTTTTACCCACGATTCAACAATTTTCCGTGACTCACGCATTTGCTATCGCTTAGAGTCTAAAGAATTTGGGAAAAGTATTGTCATTGCAGACAGTGGCTACGAAAACACAAACTTTGAATTTACACCCTTATTGAGACCAAACACACAATCAGAAAATCTTTTCAATGAATCTCTTATAAGAGCTAGAAACTGCGTTGAACGTGCTTATGGAGTGTGCCAGCGAAGGTTTCCTGTTCTTTCCCTTGGAATACGCATGAATTTGAAAAAAGTGCAAAGTATTATAGTTGCAACAGGAGTATTACACAATATTTGTTGCCTTTACAAAGAAGTAGAAGCACCTGTACTTCCACCGAACCTGGACGAAGCTGTAAATGAAGTGTTAAATGTACCTCACAATAACGTTGTAGCCTGATCAGTATTGTTCACTATTCTTGTTTGATAAAAGTCACTAATTAGAAATAATAAATAGTGCTAAAATCGTTAAATTAGCATGGAAGTACCTAAAGTGTGATAACTACTAGGGCGGTTCGGAAGCTTCTTAGCCTAACACAAAAAACGCGGTATAAACAGAAAAAAGTTAAGTCTCTGCCATGAGCACATGTTAAATTTTGTTTCGATCTGGTAACTCCTTCATATAGAAACAGGTGTTAACAAAAGACGCATCCGCGATTTTTTTACAGTGGAAAAATTATAAATGCGTGGTGTCATTAAATATTTACATAAAAAAGGTTTATCGGGACAAGGAATTCATAATGGTATGGTGAATGTGTTAGGTGAAAGTGCTCCTTCATATGCAACAGTAAAAAATTAGGTTGCTGAATTTAAACGTGGTCGTACAACCATTGAAGATGAACCACGTAGTGGACGTCCAAAAACAGCAACAACAACAGAAATTGTAGCCAAAGTGCATAATAAGGTACTAAATGATCGACGAATAAAAGTGCGTGAAATAGCTAATATCATGTTCATCTCGTGATCGAGTCCATTTAATTTTGTATGGAGAACTACAGATGAAAAAGCTTTCTGCAAGATGGGTGCCGCATTTGTTAACAGTCGACCAAAAACGCATAAAAATGAACATTTCTCAAGCTTGTTTGGATCGTTTTAAGCTAAATAAAATGGTTTTTAAGCGTCATTTCATAACTGTTGATGAGACATCAACTACAGACACCACTATACTACAGAGACAAAAGAACAATCCAAACAATGGACTGAAGCTGGAGGAAGTGCCCCAAAGAAGGCAAAAACAATTCAATCGGCTGGTAAGTTTATGGCAACGGTTTTTTGGGACTTCAAAGGTAGTTTATTGATTGACTACTGCTATTTCATCAAGGCAAAGCACCAGCGCACAAGAGTGTTTTAACAATGGCTAAAATCAACGAATTAAAGTACGAGTTGCTGGACCACCCACCTTATTCTCCTGATTTAGCTCCCAGTGACTTTTGCCTGTTCCCAAATCTAAAAAAAATCATTGCTGGCAAGCGTTTTATCTCTAATGAAGATGCAATTACAGTTGTAAACCACTATTTTGAAGACCTTGAGGAAAACTATTTTAATGAAGCGATAGAATTGCTAGCGTTGGACTAAGTGTATTGAAGATTCAGGAGATTATATTGAAAAATAAAAATATTTTTGAAAAACTAACTATTCTCTGTCATTAATAGGCTAAGAAATTTCCAAACCGCCCTCGTAATTGCCGCTACACAGAAAAAATTTTTTTTTAAAACAACAACATACATATTTTTGTATGTGCATACAAATTATTTTTTCAGACAAAAATTTTGTTGAATTTATTTTTACTATAATTTTCGCTGCGTAAAAATGAATAACATGTATTGATGGTGCGGAAATTTTTGAGGCCAGCTCTATAAAGTACTTGGGCATAATTTTACAAAACAATCTCGTTTGGAATGAACACATACGATCCCTACGAGGCAAAATTGCACAAGCTGTCGGAATTTTATAAAAATTCCCAAATAAATTTGATAAGGATACTAAGCTCTCAATTTATAATGCTTTAATACAAAGCCAGTTAAACTCTTTAAGCCCAGTTCAGACTATTATACTGTGTATTAATACTTGTCAAAAATTCAAATAATATGTGCAAGCTGATAGTCTGAATGTAATCCGTCATACATACGAAAATTAATACGATAAAAATTTGACATCCCTTACGACTTTTTTGTTTTTTGAAACTTTTCAAAACGATAATACTTTTCATTGGATCAGGGTTGTGTTTTTTAGGACACCAGCTGAAAAAGGTTTACTAGCCGACTATTTATTAGCCGATAGCTTGCCGTCACCGATAGTATTTTTTGTCGTTATAAGAAAGCTCGAAATTTGGGATTTAGCTGTCGTATGTAATTGTATTTTGCTCATGCTATATGTAGAACATAAAATATTTTGGTGCTTTTAAATTTGGATCTATTTTGCATAATTATTATTTTAGCTGCTAAAGATTTTCAAACGCCGGTACGTCTACTGCCTACGACGAAGAGCTCACCTGCCGCCGTGTAAAGTTTTATGTTGGCACATCTATTGGGAACATGGCACATATTATTGGAATTGATTTTGAAAAAGACAAAAAAAAATAAATTGATGTCATAAAATTCCAATATTATCGGTTTTATGTTCGAACTAGAAATAGTGTAGGTTTTAGGTGTCACAGAAACCAGTGTTATTGGTTTTTCTATTGAAAACAAACCAAGTAGTTAACAGTTGACAGTTTTTATTCGTGCGCTTTTGTTTTTGTGTTGGAGCGAAGTCAAAAGAAAGCTTGCGCAAAACAAATCTGAAGCCAGGGCAACCGGTGGAGGACCTTTTTCTAAACATCAGCTGACAGACACTGATGAGGCAGTTTTGCGTATATGCACCATTCAGCAATCTGTAGATCCCCCTGGTACTGCTTTTGGCCTGATCGAAGTTGCAATTGATGAACAATTGCCATCAACGTCATTAAAACGTCCACTGTCCTCACTTTTGACTAGTAGTACTCCAAAAAGACTCAAAACGGAAAATACTGGTCAGAAATTACAAAATTCTTTGGAAGAGGATAGTAAGCTAAAGCTGAAACAAAATGATTAGTTGGACGAGATATTAAAATGATAAGTTGGACGAGATATTAAAAGATAGAAAAAGAGCACGAGACTATCGCGAATGCAGTTGGCTGTTGTTGTTTCCAACAGCTCTTTGAAAGGAACCTTCAGCTAAAAACCGCAACGAAGCTGCAAGTTGCAGCAGTGGCGGAATTTTAGAACGAAAAAGGTGCTCTTTGATTTTGTCTAGGACTGTACGAAAAGCGCCTTTGTTTAGCCTGTAGTATCGTATGAACCTGAAAGCAGTTTTAAATATGAACGCACATTATAGAAAATATACTTACGCTATTTCCGGCAAATTTTTCTTCTTATCTTTTCTGAGCACTCTTCCTCTAGCAGTAAATGCAAAACAACAGCAATGCTCATTTTATATATTTATTATATTAAAAAAAAATTTTACTAACCAAACTTTATATTTTTTCCAAAAATTGTAATTAAAATTGTAAACAATTATATAAAAGTAAAAAACGGCTGATTCGAATATTGGTTTTAATTGAATTCGAACATAACGAAACCGACTTGATTTCATGACACCAAATAAAATCAATATTGATTTTCAAAACCGAGAAATGTTAAAACCAACTTGGTTTCTATGACACCCCTGATAATCTGTTATTACTGCATGAGGATTTTGATAAATAAATTACGCTTCCAGATATAAAAATTGCGTTAGTGTTAGTGTTTTAAGAACATTCTTTAAATTGCGTATATTTAGCAAAAATCGTATGAAAACTCATCTAGTTTCGATACAGAAAATATACAAGATGTTCTGGCAGTCGCATCTCGCATGAAATTTGCGATTCTGATTTGAACTCCTAAGAAAGGTGTTATGTAAATCAGAATCGCCAGATTCACAAGAGTATACGAAAGTGAACTGATCAATTTGCACTAAACTAAACCCTAAATAAAGAATAAAATAACGTAAATATTAAACAAAATATGTTTTCTTTACATTAGCATAAAAACCAGACGATTTTTGCTAAATATACGCAATTTACAAAACGTTCTTAAAACACTAGCCAAACGTAATTCGTATATCTAGAAATAAACTTTTACGAATAGATTTCTTGATTGCATTTTTAACCCAAAATGTACAGTATGAATGCTACTAGAATTTTCAATTTATTTTTTATTTTATTTGTTTTGGGTTTTTAGCACTCAAATTAGGTCAACTCGCAAGCTAAACGCGTGATTAACACACAGAAAGGTCTTTTTTTCCGTGTTCAATAACGAAATTCGTTGAATCAATTAAAATAAAGGAATTCGTGGATTCAAACAAAAGTTTAGTAAAAATAGTTATTGATCAAAAACAACAATTTTTTTAAACAACAACAAAATACGATATCCAAGATTATTTTTTTGATATTTATGTAAAGGGTGTTTTTTTAAGCCCGATAGAACTTGAAATTGTAAAAAATAACACAAAAAATTAAATTGTAATCAAAATTTTTTTTTATTCGAAAGATCAATACGTGATATTAACATTTGAAAATGATTTCGGGCATATGGGCACCGCGGCTGTTCTTGACGAAGCGCATTCTGGACGTCCAATTTTGGGCCACTTTTTCGAGCACTGCTGGCCGTATGTCACGAACAACACGAACAATGCTGGCCTCCAAGGCGTCAATTGTTGCTGGTTTATCAGCATAAACCAGTGACTTCACGTAGCCCCACAGGAAATAGTCGAGAGGTGTCAAATCGCACGACCTTGGAGGCCAATTGACAGGTCCATTTCTCGAAATCAACTTATCGCCAAATTTTGATTTCAGTAAGTCGATGGTTGCGTTCGCCGTATGGCACGTAGCGCCATCCTGTTGAAACCACATCTCCTCCGGATCAATGTCATCCATATTTTCAAACAAAAAATCATTGATCATGGTGCGGTAACGATCTCCATTGACCGTAACGCGAGCTCCGGCCTCATTTTTGAAGAAATAAGGTCCGATGATGCCACCAGCATGAAAACCGCACCAAACAGTGCATTTTTCTGGATGTAATGGAGTCTGTAGGGTCTCTTGTGGATTGGTCTCACTCCATATGCGGCAATTTTGCTTATTAACAAACCCGTTAAGCCAAAAATGCGCCTCATCGCTGAACACAATTTTGCGATAAAACAACGGGTCAGTTGCCAACTGCTCTAGAGCCCAATCGGCGAAAGAACGACGCATACAATGGTCTCGTGGCTTCAATTCCTGCACCAGCTGGATCTTATACGGGTGTAGGCCGAGATCTTTGCGCAAAATTTTCCACGTAGTGGACGGACAGAGCCCCAATTCATGCGACCGACGACGAATCGATAAATTTGGATCTTCTTCCACACTTTCGTTTACAGCGGCGATATTCTCTTCAGTACGCACATTCCTTCGACGTGCTGGTGTTATTGCATCCTCTAGAGAGTATGTGGTACGAAATCTATCCACAGTTCGACGAATGGCTTGTTCAGATGGACGATTATGTACGCCATACAAATGACGAAGTCGTCTATAAGTTGCGCGAATCGACGACTGATTTTCAAAGTAAATTTGGATAATTTCGTAGCGTTGTTCAAGAGTGAGTCTATTCATGATGATTTGTCAGAGTATACTGAAACAAATAAAAAAAATGTTTCATCAAAATTTAATTTTTTGTGTTACTTTTTACAATTTAAAGTTCTATCTAGCTTAAAAAAACACCCTTTATATGCATACAAATTATTTTTTCAGATAAAAATTTTATTGATATTATTTTTACTATAATTTTTTCTGTGCAGAACAACTAAAAATTAATTTAGCCTTTTCAAGTCGCCAGGCGAATTTGAAAGCTTGCAAGTGTCAGAACATGCCTGATATTTACTTTGATATATATGTCATTTTATTCTATATTTACGACTTAGTTTAGTGCAAATTCATCAGTTCACTTTGGTATACTCTTGTGATTTGAACTAGCGCAGAATTGGTAATTGTGATTTTTAGAACACCTCTCTCGTCAGTTCAAGTTACAATCGCAAATTCCAAGCGAGATGCGAGTGTCAGAACATGCCTGAAAAGCAACAAAAAAGTAATTACACAAAATAGTAATTACACAATAAAATGATATTAAAATTGTATACAATTTGTTTGAACTATTTACCAATAAATCCATACAGTACACTTGCCCAGCCTCAATCCGTCAAAAATTAACATAAATAATGAGGGGGGTAAAACTTTATCATTTACATTTCCTTATTTATTTTAGGAGTACATACAAACACAGTTGCCATATTGGATGATTTATCGTTGTTTTAACGATTTTGGGTGCTCAAAATAGCACAGCGACGATTTAACGATTTTTTTATATCACAATTTTACTTTCATATTTTTCAGTCAACTTTAATTTTACAACTACATTTATAGACTGTAGTAAAATAAATGTGTACGCAAATGCAGTGATAACAGTAAGTCTTACAAATTCGTAAAATATTATGAAAGAAGAAAGTATTTGCAGATCAATCAAAGAGTCTTCTTATTTCATTGTAAAATGCGAAAGCCGAGAAAATTAGACCGGATTAAAGAAAAGAAGTCTATACAGATGTGAAGATGCTAGATTTTTAAAATAAATTATCAAAAATATTTCTTCACTAATTGTTCCTTCTTTGGCGAACTTTGTAGCAAAAATATTAGCGTCGCCGTACTCTTCTGCAAGTTTGAAAAGAGTTAGCATCCAAATATACAAGAAACGATTTTTAAAAGTAGTCTTTTATATTAATGATTACTTAAAACCAGCGTAGTCAACTTTGAAATTTTAAAACGCACCAAAATGGGGAAAAAAGCGCGTTTTTTCAACGAAAACGCACCGAATGTTGAAGTTTTTCGTTTCATTTTCAAAAACCTATTTTGTATTACAAAATTACATTTTTATATTAAAAACAAGATACAGCCTTTTAAACTACTACCTATTATACAATCAAACTGCGTCTGATATCACTGCCTGATAGCATGCCATCAAATTTGCTCAACAGCTAGCATTCGTGTTTGTCAAACTTGACCTCTAGTACGACTCCGTCAGTTTTATTAAGATAATGTTAGCTTTACAATAATTATAAAGATATTTTTTCAAATTTATTATTAAGAAGACCACTAGCTCAACAACAAATAACAATTTAAATTAAAAATAAAAAAGGGTCGAAAAATTAGAAGCAAGCAAATTAAGCAATAACATTTAATTATATTTGCTGTCAACCGAAATCAGCTGTGACTATTACAGCCTATTATCAGGGACCCAAAATACCTGCTTACCGTCATCAAAATTCTATTGCAGAAGCATACAACCATTACTGTCGAAAGAATTTACAATTATCGGATCACTAAAAGTTCCAGAATAGCACTACAAGCCTTGGGGGCTTCATTCAACCAATGACAATTCTACTAAGCGCAGTGTACATTTCACTTGTGTTTTCATAAGCGGGGTTAAAATAAACGAAAATTTGCCAGAATTTACGAGCCCATCATAAAAACGAACTTCTCTGTTCAGAGACTGCATTTATCGCAATATTTAGCCAACTTAGTTTGATCGATTAATAGCAAAACACTCCCTAAAAGCAGCCAATTTTATAAAACGAAATGTTTATTTTTCTTTTGCCATTGTATATAATATACAACAGCAAGACAAGTCTTACGGAACATTTTTCAGGCAAAATGACATGTAAAAATTTTGTACACTTGATTATAAACTTTTTTTTTACATTGAAATAAAAAATTGAGTTGAATTTGATTTTGTGCCACCGAAATTTCAAAAACGCACCGAAAATGTATAAAAAGCGCACCCCGCACCGACTAAAGAATTTTTCGCACAAATAATTTTAAAAAGTACCAAAAACGGTGCGAAACGCACCGAGTTGACAACGCTGCTTAAAACTTATGCCTAGTTTAATAAAATTGTTTAATGCAATAATGCCTTCATAACTCTTAAATATAGTATATAAAAGGAACTTTCAAAATATATTTTATTAAATAAAATCTAATTATAAAAAATGTGTCATGTGCAGGGTGGCTGATGAAAGCTGCTACCAATCAAACGTAGTAAATTATTTTCTGTGTAACTAACCCATTCCATTTTTATTGTATTTTATAGATTGATCTTTAAGTTTACCTACAATGGAGAATTGACACAATGAACAAGAATTTGGATTGTTTTCGTCCAAAGAGAATATAGGCGGCACTCGTCCTAGCTGATGGACTACAATGAGGCTCGTGAAGGCATAATCGCAAGAAGGCCTTATTATCGCGATCCCTCAATTTTGCACCAACATTTACAACCTGTTCGACGATATACAAAGGATAATTTCATTCGCATTCTTAGCGAAAGAAAATTGATTTTGGTTTGTCTAGCTTTATTCTATGCGAACGATGTAGCAAAATGCAATTAAAATACATAAGTACATGCGAACGAATAATACTGACATAGATAAACCTAAATTAATGCGATTGTGAGTGAACAACTTTCTTTCGCATACATTTTCATTCGTGATCGGCGAACAGGCTGTTTAACTTATTTCCATACAAGATTTAATTAACAAACAAACTGAATCCTAGAGACATCTCGATTCAACTGGTGTGAGAGGATGAAAACATCTTGAACTGCATTTTTATGTCTGACAAGGCACATTTTAGTCTAAACAGCAATGTTAACAAACACAATTGTCCCACAGATACTCCATCAGATTCAACCACATCGACTTCGAATCACAGTGTGGTATGCAGTTTCTTCAAAGTTCATTATCGAGCCTTACATTTTCGAAGAAACCGGTCTTGCTGCTACGCTCAATGAAGACCATTACTTAAAGATGTTGGAAGAATTTTTCTTTCCAGAATAGCATCAAAAGAGAATTCCTTTCAACATTGTTTGGTTTGAACAAGATGGGGCAACTTGTCACATAGCCACGCTTGTTATGACAGAATTGAGGCAAAAATTTCCCACCAAATTATTTCAAGAAATTCCGCATTCCGTTGTCCTCTCAGGTCTGCTGTCCTCACTGTACCTGATTTGTTTGTGGGGTTATTGCAAACAAGAAGTTTACAAAAAAAAACCCCAGAAAATTTTGATGATTTAAAGCAATCCATTCGAACGGTAATTGAGACAATTCCAGCTGCAACACTGGAGACAGTAATGAATAACTTTTTGACAAGATGTCGTACATGTGTCACTGAGGATGGAGGTCATTTGAATTCAATTTCTTTCAAAACTTCATAAATTACTTAAATAAAAATGTATTATTTTTCAAATGAATTACTAAAAAATAAATTACATAAACTTTTTTTTCTTAAGAAGGATTTTTTATAATATATACAAATCTGCTGTGATCAATAATTTTGATTGAAGAAGACAAGAAAAATAATAATCAAATCTTTAGCTGGGGGACAACTAGCTGTTTCGTAGTCGCTACACTACTCATCAGCACCCACTGGGATTTGAACTCGGGTCATGACGTCTCATGATCTACTGCTTTAACCACTAAGCCACCGTTGTACAAATGTACAAACCAAAAATTTAATTTAAAAAATTATAAAAAGTTCATCAAAAATTCAATAAATTTATATTTACATCTCTGGGTACGGAGAATATTAAAATACAAAAATATGTATGTTAATAAATAAAATAAATACCGCTAGTTCTGAGACAGCAAACGCTGTACAAACAATGTGGGCAATTAACAAAATGCATATATGATTCAATATGAGATGAATATATATAGAAAATAATTAAATGCTCGGTGGCTTAGTGGTTAAAGCAGTAGATCATTATTAATGAATGCAACAACCCAGCGGCGAACATTACCTACCACATTACTTCTCTTCGATGATAATTATGTGCAACACTTTATAATCAATGAATAATAACTTACAGTGTGTATGAAAGTAGTATATCGTTAATCTCACGTAGAAAGGCCCTAACTCGTATTTTCCCTGAATTGACCTCTTTTAGTGTCGCAAAGATTTAATTATATAATTTCATACATATCACTCTTGCAAGCAATTGAGCAAAAAAGTTACTTTTAGATGTACCTATTTATACAGTTTCCATTACGATTTTTCCTTCTCTTGTAAAATTTCAATTATTTTTGTTAGGGCCTTTCTACATGAGACCAACGATATGGAGTTCCGAAAAATGAATTACGTTCATCTTTTGTATCACATTTATATACATTTTTTTTTAACATTATTATTTTATTTATTGAATCTACATAAAAAAATGTAATGACAATAAGTATTCAAATCTTAATACTAAAGAAAAATTGTGATTAAAGTCCTGCCAGTGCTGGACAAAAATTTATTTTTATGCGAATATTATTTCAGAATTCAGTCATCTGTTTAGAGCTCTAATGGTAGCCAAAGTATCCCTCCATCTCAGACGGGTATGACCACCAAAGTTAAGAATATTAACTGCAAGAGGATTTGGATGGACTTCAAGTTTATTAACATATCTTGTGGCGTACTTCACAAATTCAGATTTCACAAAAGGTACGTTCAGATCTGCGTGGATTCGTGAGTATTTAACGTACCATGGAGCGTCTGTAATTCTACGAAATATTCTATTTTGACTTCTTTGAATTTTTTCAATGTTGGATGCCGAAGCTGTGCCCCATAATTGAATCCCATAGCACCATATTGGCTTTAGAATCGAGTTGTAAAGCAAAAGTATACAATCAAGCTTGAAAGGCGAATTTCTGTCTATTAGCCAGTTAATTTGCACTGCTTTCAATTTCATTTGCGTTACTTTTGCCTCGATGTGCGCCGTCTTTGTCAGACTACGTTGCAAAAATTTTAATTAACAAAATTATGTAAAAGTGCTAGAAAATAATTTAAAAAAGGTACAAGAAAGACAAAACATTTAGGGAAAAAATAAAAGAATGCAGTAGACAAAAAACAAAACAAATTTATTTAATGGAATATTCCAAAAAAACTGAAGTGCGCGGTACGTACGAGCTGCCTACTGCCGGCTTACAATGTATGCGAGATTTTATCCGAGCTGCCTACTTCCGACTTACAAAGTATGCGAGATTGTATTCGAACTGCCTACTGATACCTTACAATGTATGTTAGGAAGTAATAGCTTTTGTTGGATAAACACCACACTAGCTAGCTTACTTTGTGTACAGGTGGTAGGCATTCACTCTACAAATGCGGTAATGTATATGAAAATATATACTAGGTTCGTATATGAGATGGTGTGCATTACTGACTTTACAAGTGTGCATCGGATCATCGCTTCTGTAAGCGAAACTTTGGAAAGAATACAAGTTGTTCTGTTCGTGGGCAGTAGTAAATGGATGAAAACGGAAACACACTAACACGTGTATATAGTATAGGCGCATTTTTTAACATTTCGGTTTAAATGGAAAAATTTTTATTTTTGTCACTGTTAATGCTAGAAATAGCATTGATTTATTTAGAACTTACTTGGTGTTGATAATTTCATTAATTTTTTTAAGTTAAAAAGCATTGTAATAAAATAAGTGAATGGTATGTTTTGGGGAATTTTAAGCAAGATCTTGGTATGTAAAATTTTGGATTTGTAGCAACTCTAGTTAAAAAAAGTCCCGATCAGTAATTGAGAATAGCCGAACAAGTTCGTAATTTGAACAAACCATTGCCCTTCGCTGCACTACATACCTGAAACCAAAAATCAATCGAAACGATAGGATGAAGCTGGTGGAAGTGCTCCCATGGAGAGGAATACAATGAAATCGGCTGGCAAGGTTGTGACCACTGTATTTTGGATGCACACGGAATATTTCGCTTCGATTATTACGAAAAAGGATCCACAATCACAAGAAAGTATTATCGTGCATTATTGGATCGATTGATTGATGTACTCAAGAAAAAACGAATACATTTAAAGAAGAAAAAAGTGCTCTTCATGACAACGAGCCGGTTCACACAGCATTAGATACGATGCTAGAATTATGTGACACACTTCGAATTGATAGATCATCCGCCTTATTACAGTCCGGATCTAGCTCCTAGTGACTTTTTTCTGTTTCCAAACTTGACAAAATGACTCGCAGGAAAAACGATTAATCTCAAACGAAGATGTGATTTACCGAAACTAACGCGTATTACTCAGATGGTATAAAAAAGTTAGAATACAGTATTACTAAAAGAAAAAAGATTAAGACTAAGTGCATTGAGCTAAAACTATGAGACTATGTTAAGAAGTAAATGATTTTTGAAAAACAAGTTTTTTTTCCTACTTAGGTTCAATATCAATCCGCCCTCGTTTATATTTGTTTGTGAGGCAACCATGAATTATTTTCCTATATTTTACACATTTTATTTAAAATCGATTAATTTAGCGTCCTGACAAGTTTTTGACGATATGCCATAATCGTATGGACGATTTGGATGATTTTTCCCCCCAGAATTTGGCGATTCTAAACCAGATTTATCTGGCATCTATGCATGCAAATACTAAACAAACAAAAAAAAATTCTTTATCTGCTCAATAAAAATGCTCACCATCTGCTCTTAACTAATAACAAACACATGAATGAAATATTGAAGAAAAAAAAACAATAAACAAAGCGCGGGAGAAGGCATTATTGATCATTGTTATAAAAAGATAGAAAAAAACGAATTTTTATATTGAAACTTTTTATGCAGCGTATCTGGACAATACATTCAGTGTGTTTCTGTAATCAAAAGACAGCAGGCAGCAATATAAATCGTTAATAAAAATGTTAATTTTTGTTATTTTACTAACAACTCTGATTGCGCTTTTAACATATATTTTCTGGTGGTTTCGCAAGCGTTTAGTTTATTGGTCCGAACAAGGTATACCCTGTGAGCAGCCGCATTGGCTATGGGGCAATTTTCGGGGTCTGATGAAGGATTTCAATTTTCATCAATTGTGCTATAACTATTATAAGAAATTTAAGGGAAAGGGACCATTTGCTGGTTTCTACTTTGCCACCAAGCCCACTGTATTTGTTATGGATCCAAAGTTAATACAGCAGATACTAATCAAGGAGTTTTCAAACTTTACCGATCATGGGTTTTATCACAATGAAGAAGACGATCCCTTGTCTGGGCAATTGTTTTTATTGGATGGCTTGAAGTGGAAAAATATGAGAAATAAATTGTCGCCCAGTTTTACTTCGGGTAAAATGAAACATATGTTTCCCATAATATTGGATATTGCCGAGGAGTTTGTCAACGTAGTTGATCAAGAAATCAAGGAGCATAAAAACATTTTGGAAGTTAAAGATTTGACTGGCCGGTTTTCCACCGATGTCATTGGAAGTTGTGGTTTTGGCATTGATTGCAACAGTCTTAAAGATCCAAATATTGAATTTCGTGTAATGGGCAAAAAAGCCATCAAGGAACAACGCCACGGTCTGCTGATAAACGGTTTAATGCAAAACTTTCCCGAAATTGCACGTAAACTGCATGTTAAACAGTTTCCTGATGATATAGAAAGTTTTTACCTAAATTTGGTCAAGCAAACGGTGGAGTATAGAGAAAAGAACGACATTAAGCGCAACGATTTAATGAACACTTTAATTGGTCTCAAGAATAAAAAGTTAATACAAACCGAGCACGGCGAGGAGTTGACAAATTTAACTTTGAACCAAATAGCGGCCCAGGCGTTTGTATTTTTCAATGCAGGCTTTGAAACTTCTTCCACAACTATTTCATTTACGCTTTATGAATTGGCTAAGCATAAGGAAATTCAAGAAAGAGCTCGCCTGGAGATCGATGTTGTGCTGGAAAATTATCAGCAAAAATTCACTTATGAGAGCATGAAGGAAATGAAATATTTAAACCAAGTTATAGCAGGTAAGTGAATGTACATATGAGGAGAATTCACGCGTGACTGAAAATTAAGCAAAGAAAATGTTCCGAACTTTATGTTAAACTCTATCCAGAGGATGTGTTCTGTAACTTTGACGTGAAGTTCTCGCGTCGAAAACTTGCGAAATAAATTATTCCATCATTTCTCGAAAAGTAAGAGAAAACTGAGTCTGTAACTATGGGCTGGAGTATCCGGCCGATTACGTCGTTACGTTAAAAATGTAAGAAAATATAAAACGATGCCGACATGGAATTTTAAAAAATGAGAGCATCAGCCACAATTAGTACCGCCGCCGACCAAAAATGACTAAAGCTAAGAAATTTTTTTCGACGGCGTCATATTATAACCGCCGGCTACTCTAATGTTTACATTTTATTTACAATGTTTAAATATTATATACATACATTAAATACATACTTGTGCACAATCTTTTTTTTAAATTAAAAAAACAAAGTGAATTGAAAATTGTGAATAGTGATAAAAACATTATAAACGTATTACATTATACTTTCTTGGGTCGGAAATTAAAATTATAGAAATTACAAATTGAATCACAATAAAAACCTTAAAGCTTGTTGTGTGAAGGGTATAAAAATTAATTAAAAAGTTAAAAAAAACAATAGTTATAAATTGTGTATATTTATATTAAACTTAATTTAACAGCAAAATACTTATTTTTTCAGTTTTTTGAAATACAATCTCACAGCCTTTTTATTTGCGAGATTTAGTGACAGTTGAAAGCAGGAATTTTTTCGCAAAAATTTTACAAATACAGTTTTTCTAGAAAAAGGCGAGTAATTTCCGTACGTGACAGCTATTACTCACCAAAAAAGTTATAGCTACAGCTTAGTGAGAAAAGCAGCTGTTTGTTTCAACTTATGAGAATTTTGTTTCATTTCACACGTTTCAGTCGAAAAGTTTCTAGAGTTACAGAACGCAGCCACAGGATAAACTCCATGTACTTGAATGAAAATGCCAAAAAAAAAAGATATTCCATTGCATTTATTTTTCTTAGAGCTGATTTATGCGGTAATTTAAAGCCATGTCTCTTTTTACAATACTCTGTTTAAGCTGCTACCAAAATCATGTTACATTTTTGCAATGATTTTTAAGCCATGTCGTTTTTCCAATTGTTGTCGTTTAAACAATTTGTTTGTCTCATTTTATCTCATTGCTAGTATTGATGTGGTTACCTTGCCAGTCGAATGAAAATAACGTAGCGTTTAGACAGGAAAGTAATTTCACGAAAGTTGCAATACACTCATACTTTTTCACTAACACTCACACACATTTTGTTTACTTTCCAGTCAGCTTTCATCAAAAATTTCATAAAATAAATTTTTTGAAGTTTTCTGAAAGTAAAATGACAAATTGCTAAACACTGTTACCACATACAAAGAATTATACTAAGTTGCAGTATTGTAGTAAAATAATAATTACAAAATTAACTTCTTTTGCATGTTATGAAAAAAATTATAGTATGTTTTCCTTTTAACAGATATAAAGACAACAATGAAAGTCTTTTTATAAAGATAATCTCATAAAAAACTTTATAATGATAATTTTTTTCAACTATTGTCCCATAAATCTGTATATGTAATAAGTTTGGCAACTCTAATTAATAAGCAAATAAAATAAGAATGGAGAGAAGTAGATGCAAATTTTATGACTCTTTTCTTCGGCTATATTTTTAAAATGAACTTTCTTGTGCAGACGAACAAGAAATTTTCATGAAAGTCGTCTATTTCACTGAATTTTTCATTTATAATACGTATACAGAAATTTCATGAAAGTACTTTCCTGTGTAATGGCAGCGTAAAATAATTAAAAAATAAATAACAAATGAGTCACAACTCTCCCTAGACAAGAGCGCCAAATAAACAACTGTGTGTGTGTGAAATAAACAACTTTTGACACTACCGGTCGTTTTAAATAAAAAATTGTCACCTGCGGTAGTGATGCCACCTGGTTATTGCACCTTGGGCATGGCGTTTCAGCTTTAGAGCTCAGCGGAAGAACCCGTTTTTCTTGCCGCTCTTGTTTAAGGATGGCAGTCAAAAAGAATTTAAAAAATAACATGAAAAACAGAAAATATTCATATTATTCATTGTTAACATTTTTCAGTGCAGAAAAAAGACATGGCTTCAAATCATCGTGAAAAATTGCTCTTAATTTATCTATCAAAAAAGACACAAAAAACCAAATACCATCTGTTATTTGTTTATTTCAGAAACTTTAAGATTTTACACCATTTTGCCGATGATAAGTCGTGTTGCCTTAAAGGATTATGTGGTGCCAGACCATCCAAATTTCGTTATTAAGAAGGGCATGAATATAACTATTCCATCCTGTGCTATTCATCGTGATCCTGAATTTTACTCTCATCCCGAAGACTTCAATCCTGATCACTTCGCCGAAGATGTTGTGGCCCAACGTGCACCCTGTGTTTATTTGCCTTTTGGCGATGGACCTCGTAATTGCATTGGGCTTCGTTTTGCTAAGATGCAAGTTTTAATTGGTCTAGTATTTTTATTAAGAAACTTTAAGTTTTCCACTTGTGAGCAAACGGAAATTCCATTGACTTATGATAAGACCAGTTTTATGCTGGCCTCGGAAAAGGGCATCTACCTGAAGGTGGAAAAAATTTAAATACGATTTTTTGGAAAACAAAAACTGCAATTATATTCAGCTAAGCACATTTTTAACAAATAATAATAAACAATAGTGCTATTTACTATTAGTTGCAAAGTTTTAACAAATGTGCAATTTAAGCCCTACCCACAAGCTTGCATACATTTGAGATTGCAAATTTGTGTAATTGCAAACATATTAGTCCTACTAAAAATCTTATACATTGAGATTGCATATTTCTGCAATTGTAAATATAATAGCCCTATTCACGATCTTGTGCAAATGGCCTTGCGTCATTGCATTTGCAAAATAGCTTAGCATATTTTTGCGTTACAAAAACAAAACACACCCAAAAACGTCACTTTTGCAATTGCAGAAATATGCAACCTCAAATGCACAAGATTGTGAATCGAGCTAATATATTTGAGTGCATTTTGTTAGTGTAAAAAAATATATACTCTACTAATGCCATTTGCATAGGACTGTGAGTAGGACTAACTCACAGTTTTAAGAATGTTTTTTCTTTACATAAAACAAATACACGCAAACTAATATAGATATAATTTAGGTTGAGAAATGGGCTATTCTATATTCGCATTACTCACAATATTGTGCATTTCAGACAGCATATTTATACAGTTGCAAGTACAACAGCCCATCTCACAACTTTGTTATTTCAGATTGCATATTTCTGCAATTGCATATATAATAGCATTATTCACAATCTTGTGCCAATAGCCTAGTATTGTTGCATTTGCAAAATAGTGCAGTATATTTTTGTTTTCCACTAACAAAATAAACTCAAATATTTTATATTTGCAATTGGAAAAATATACAATCTCAAATGCACAAGACTGTGAATCGAGCTAATATATGTATGTATTTGTAAAACATACCACTTTCACTAGATTCGCTATGAATCGAGCTAATATATGTATGTATTTTGTAAAACATACCACTTTCACTAGATTTCGAATAGAGCTAATAGGACAATTCACAATCTTCTGCATTTGAGATTGCACCCTGTTCACAATCTTGCGCAAATGGCCTTGCATCATTGCATTTGCAAAATAATGAAGTATATTTTTACTTTACACCACCAAAATACACACAAAAATTTTACTTTTGGAATTGCAAAAATATGTCACCTTAAATGCACAAGATTGTTAATCGAGCTAATACATTTGAGTGTATTTTGTTAGTAGAGAGTCAAAATATACTCCACAATTTTGCTAATGCAATGATGCCATTTGCACCAGATTGTTAGTCGGGCTAATATATTTAATGTTATTTTGTTATTGTAAAGAAAAATTATGCTCCTATATTTTGCAAGTGCAATGATGCAAGGCCATTTGCACTAGATTGTGAATAGGGAATTTCGGAATTTCTCAGAAGATGAACGCAACTGTACTTAAATTTTTTTTTTTTTATATTATATATTAACAAAACTATTTTATTGTATACTTTTTTTTAATATATATTTTATATGGTAATTTAATAAATATAATTTTTTAACTGTTAAACTCTTTATATTTTATTTTTTTTATTAAAATAAAATTCAGATTCAAGCCTATAAAGCCAAATATGATCCATATGCAACTCCGTTACAAAAAAAAAATTATCATATGTATATAATATAGGGTGTTTTTTTAAGCCCGATAGAACTTGAAATTGTAAAGGGTGTTTTTTTAAGCTAGATAGAACTTTAAATTGTAAAAAGTAACACAAAAAATTAAATTTTGATGAAACATTTTTTTTATTTGTTTCAGTATACTCTGACAAATCATCATGAATAGACTCACGCTTGAACAACGCTACGAAATTATCCAAATTTACTTTGAAAATCAGACCCGTTGTTTTATCGCAAAATTGTGTTCAGCGATGAGGCGCATTTTTGGCTTAACGGGTTTGTTAATAAGCAAAATTGCCGCATATGGAGTGAGACCAATCCACAAGAGACCCTACAGACTCCATTACATCCAGAAAAATGCACTGTTTGGTGCGGTTTTCATGCTGGTGGCATCATCGGACCTTATTTCTTCAAAAATGAGGCCGGAGCTCGCGTTACGGTCAATGGAGATCGTTACCGCACCATGATCAATGATTTTTTGTTTGAAAATATGGATGCCATTGATCCGGAGGAGATGTGGTTTCAACAGGATGGCGCTACGTGCCATACGGCGAACGCAACCATCGACTTACTGAAATCAAAATTTGGCGATAAGTTGATTTCGAGAAATGGACCTGTCAATTGGCCTCCAAGGTCGTGCGATTTGACACCTCTCGATTATTTCCTGTGGGGCTACGTGAAGTCACTGGTTTATGCTGATAAACCAGCAACAATTGACGCCTTGGAGGCCAGCATTGTTCGTGTTGTTCGTGACATACGGCCAGCAGTGATCGAAAAAGTGGCCCAAAATTGGACGTCCAGAATGCGCTTCGTCAAGAACAGCCGCGGTGCCCATATGCCCGAAATCATTTTCAAATGTTAATGTCACGTATTGATCTTTCGAATAAAAAAAAATTTTGATTACAATTTCATTTTTTGTGTTATTTTTTACAATTTCAAGTTCTATCGGGCTTAAAAAAACACCCTATAAAAAATAACACAAAAAATTAAATTGTAATCAAAATTTTTTTTTATTCGAAAGATCAATACGTGACATTAACATTTGAAAATGATTTCGGGCATATGGGCACCGCGGCTGTTCTTGACGAAGCGCATTCTGGACGTCCAATTTTGGGCCACTTTTTCGAGCACTGCTGGCCGTATGTCACGAACAACACGAACAATGCTGGCCTCCAAGGCGTCAATTGTTGCTGGTTTATCAGCATAAACCAGTGACTTCACGTAGCCCCACAGGAAATAATCGAGAGGTGTCAAATCGCACGACCTTGGAGGCCAATTGACAGGTCCATTTCTCGAAATCAACTTATCGCCAAATTTTGATTTCAGTAAGTCGATGGTTGCGTTCGCCGTATGGCACGTAGCGCCATCCTGTTGAAACCACATCTCCTCCGGATCAATGTCATCCATATTTTCAAACAAAAAATCATTGATCATGGTGCGGTAACGATCTCCATTGACCGTAACGCGAGCTCCGGCCTCATTTTTGAAGAAATAAGGTCCGATGATGCCACCAGCATGAAAACCGCACCAAACAGTGCATTTTTCTGGATGTAATGGAGTCTGTAGGGTCTCTTGTGGATTGGTCTCACTCCATATGCGGCAATTTTGCTTATTAACAAACCCGTTAAGCCAAAAATGCGCCTCATCGCTGAACACAATTAAGTTGCGCGAATCGACGACTGATTTTCAAAGTAAAGTTGGATAATTTCGTAGCGTTGTTCAAGCGTGAGTCTATTCATGATGATTTGTCAGAGTATACTGAAACAAATAAAAAAAATGTTTCATCAAAATTTAATTTTTTGTGTTACTTTTTACAATTTAAAGTTCTATCTAGCTTAAAAAAACACCCTTTATTTATGTTACATATATAAAAAGTTAAAATATATATAGAAACAAAATTAAAGGTAAATTATAAATTCATATAGAAAGAAAAATTTCTTATTTAAAAAATGTTGGTTTAAAAAAAAGAAAAAAATAATTTGACAGCAGTTATAAAGGAAATGCGAAGTTTATATCGCTCCTTTATTGCAACATAGTCATAACGCAAAAAAGCTTGCTTCGAGAAAAACACATTTCAAATTTTTAGTTTCCATGCAAGTCTTAGAAAAAATGTTTAGAAAATATCTCCTAAAGGAGACAGTTTAAAGGTAATTAATTTTAATTAAAATTCTGGCACGATATAAAAGGTAGCACTGTTAACAATTCTGCATTGTTATCTCGAAAAGCTCATTTTTTGAGATATGACTATGTTGCAATAAAGGAGCGATATGTTTAAGTCACAGAAAAGCTTTTTCCAATTTTTCTTAAAAGCATTATCGGTCTGAGAGAAAAGTTTTAATTTTATGGCAAGGGAATTCCAAGTTCTTGTGATTCTTACATGGAGGGATTTTTCATAACTAGATAAAGCGATGTAATGTCAACTTATTAGTGGGTTTCTACTTCAGCAAGAAAAACTGAAATTTCCAACCAAATATTTTGGACAGTTCAACATTGTGGCTTTGCGAAACAAAAATAAAATCCTGAGTTTTATAAGTCCTTCAAAAGATGTAGCAAAAAAATGCATGAAGGAAGGAGAGATATGTTATACAGGCCCGTCTGTTATAATGTTGGAGGGTTCAAGCCAAATGTTCACAAACACTACTCCCTCTTTCCCCCTCTTCATAAACTATTTTCCTAGCTCTGGTACTGCACTGCATATGTAGAGGTTATTCCCTGAGTACTGGTCCAAGATAAAAAAAATATGTATCTAATAACCCGATTAAAAATCAAATGGATTTTTCTTAAAAAAGTATTACCCGAGTATACTTCTAAAGTATAAAACAATTGCGAAACTAGCAAAGCATATGCGACATTTTTTAACTTGGAGTGGCAAGTATAAAACCAACGTGTATAGTTAGTCGTCTTAAACAAGTATTGACATCTGCATGTACGATATCAATATGTTTAGAAAAATTTAATCTGTTATCCCAGACAATTCAACTCGTCAAAGATTTTCTCAAGCTGCTTTTTTGAAAAGGTACTGAGGTTTTTGTACAAGATATCATACTCGTACTTTCCAAAAGGGATTTTTTTTATAAACATACACCTTTTTAAAAAATTACTGCCCACTAAGGCACTTTTTTGAAAGCTCAATAGGTTTTTATTTTGCAAACGAAGTTTCTTTAAGAAACTATTCTTAGAAGGCAATTTTCAAAAACTATTCCTTTTTGAATGGTAAAACTTATTTTTGGAGATACTAAAGTACATTTGCTAAAAATACTTCTTTCAAAAAAGAAAATTTTAACAAGGTACTCTTTTTAAACGATACTTTCTTTTACACGTATTGTTTTCAAAAGCTTCTGGTTTTGAAACCCACTTTTTTTTGAAAGGTCCTTTTTAAAAGATATCATCTTTCTAGTGATTTTTTGAAAAGGTTGAATATTTTTCAAGAGTTGTCAAGCACTGATTTTATTCAAAATATGTATATAATTGTTTTTGTTTACTTTGTATTTTTGTTTACTTTGACTTTATGTACGAGATCTGATCAAAACAAAGCCGTTAATTTCAATTTTTTCAAAAAATACTTGTTTATTCATCAATATCCTTTCCTTCAAAGTAATCGCCCTCAGATATAATACACCTATGCCAGCGTTTTTTTCAATCCTCGAAACACTGCTGAAATACGCTTTTTGGTATCGCAAACAGCTACTGTTTCGATTTTTCTTTTATCTCCTCAATCGTAGCAAAACGCTTTCCTTTCATCGGTGTCTTCAGTTTTGGGAAGAGGAAAAAGTCAGCGGGGGCCAAGTCCGGTGAATACGGTGGTTGAGGCATGATAACGGTATTGTTTTTGGTCATAAGCTCAGGACCAAGCATCAATGTGTGAGTTGGTGCGTTATCAGGGTGCAAAATCACAAACGGCGCATGACTTCAAGGTAGTATTCCTTATTGACCGTACAACTTTGTGGCAAGAATTAACGGTGCTCAATGCCATTGCAGTCGAAGAAAGCATTGAGCAAAACATTTACATTTGACTGAACTTGACGTGCTTATTCGGTCTTGGCTTTTCTGGATGCTTCCATTGAGATGATTGAGTTTTAGTTTCAATGTCATAGCCATACGTTCATGAATCGCCACCAGTTTTTTATGAAACCTGGATCGTCGTTGATGGTATTCAACAGCTCCTGAGCGATGTCCATGCAATTTTGGAACAATCTTCGCTGCCGTGCATTTCATGTCTATAACATCCGTAAAAATTGCTTGGCATGAGCCGAACGATATGCCAACATCATCAGTAACCTCTCTGATAGCAACTCAAGGATTATCCAGAAACATTTTCTTCACTGCTTCATTGTTTTCATCGGTTGTTGACGTGCTCGGGCGAACAGCACGAGCATCGTCATTGACATCTTCTCGGACTTTCTGAAACCGCTTATTCCACAATTGTACTCGTGTTCTGCTCCTAGCAGACTCGCCAAACGCAGCAGACAACCTTTCAAATGCCCTTTTTATTTTATTTTGTACACAAAATTTAATAGTTTCTGTCTGCTATATATGTTGGCTGATGTTGCCAATATATATATATATATAACAGACATGTGTACAAACATAACAGAAAAAAATGCGAAAATCGAACACACGTAACTCACAAAATTTGAAACGGTTATTTTTTTATCATACCTCGTAAAATACTTGTAAATGATGTCATTAAATAATTTTTTTTTAATTGCTCTGAGTCAAAATAAACAAAAGTTGAACATCATATCTGTAATAAATGTATATGCGATTAAAAGCTTTTTGAGACTCTCAGAAATTTCGGCTCTCAGTATCAAGAAAATAGTTTGTTTACAAGCGGGTGGCATCGGTGTCAAATTTCAAGTTCAGCCCCAGTTAAGCCAACGTAAACGACTCTACATTTCATTAAAACGAATGTCAATGCAGCTTTGTGAACCCTCACTGAAAGAGAACTGCAAAATGGAATCTCTTTTTTACACCACGGCAGGAAGATTGTTATCGGAATTAAATTCATTGACATTGTGATAATAATCGTCAAACAACCACACGTTGCCTGGCCGCATGAAATTCGAATATGCACTACGCAATGTGCATGCAGGCAGGGATATAAAGCAGAGCTATTTCTTACATACACACGTATTGTAATGGGAGGGGAAAAAACTAGTCATAATCATGGTTGCCATATTTGACGATTTATCGTCATTTTGACGATTTTGGGTGCAGAAAATAGCACTTTGACGATTTAAGGTCTGTTTTTGGAGATTTTTGTAGACCAAATTTTTACTGTCATATCTCTCAAGCAACTGCATGCATACGTTCTTTTTAAAGTTAATTTATGTTGGAAATGAAAGTAATATTTATGGTACGTAAATATATTTATCTGTATGTTTGTAATACTAATATATTGTGGTAGTTATGTTAGAGTATACATATATTGTATATGTTAGAGATGAATTTAAAATATCATATGCGAATAGCGCTTAACAAAATTATAAGCTAAAAATTGTACAAATCTGTATGTAGAGCGTGTGCTCATATTTGAAGGAGACTAAATTTGAAGATGAATTCAAAACTTTAATTTTTATAAATTCTTACAATACTATAAAAGAAGAAAGTTGCCTTTTTTCTAACATAATTAAAGAGTTTCCTTATTTCATCGTAGAAATCGAAACACGAAAAATTTAATACGAGCTAAGGCCTATTAAACTTGAGAAATTTCTTTACGTCATGAATATGAAAACGCTAGATTTTTGGAATAAAGTATGACTAAGTTTGTAACAAAAATATTAGTTTTATCGTCTTCTGCAAATGTGTGAGTTTGCATCCAGGTACGTGGAACTTAACAAAACCAAATTGAGAAATTAGTTGAAGAACCCATTTTCGGAAAAAATTTTGAATACTAAAGACCATCTAAAACTTTGACTTAAGTAGATAACACACGATATGTTTTTAACAATGTAGATGTCATTTTTCACATCGCGTCTGTAAAAATATGAGCAAAGTCATCTGACAAAATTTAAAATAGAATGTGTCCTATTTTGTTATGTTTATACATCTGACATTATAACTATATGCCTTACAAACAATTCAGCGGCGGTTAACATTGGGCGGTATTAATATTTTAATATCTTTTAAACAACTATTTTTTATAATAATAAAAAGCATAGAGAATGTCAGACGGAAATGTACATGTACGTTTGTGAGTCAATTTTATAAACCGTGTGTAAAAATTATAATTTTGGGGGACATAAACAAAATACATGAGGAAATACATATTAAAAAAACAGACGCAAAAACATATCGTCTGTGGGTGCCTTTAGATACACCCGACTTAACAGAAGTGTTTAGTATAATAATAGTACCTTTTATTAAATGAAATCTTATTTTAAAAATATATGTCACAAAAACTAATAAATAATATTTAAGATGTTAACTTCGTGTTTGTAAGTCTGAGTATATGTTTGTGTTAAAGGCAACCATGACTTGTTTTTCTATACTTTACCCCGTTGAAATAAATCTTTTATTCAAAAATAATTAATGTTATTAGCTGACGATTTTTTGACGAATTCCAATGATCATATTGACGATTTTTTTCCGTCGGATTTAACGATTTTCAACCAAATTTATGTGGCATCTAAGCCCAAAATCGCATAGAGATAGCCCAGCGGCGAACACTGCCTACCACATTACTTCTCTTCGATGATGTGTGCAACACTTTGTAATCAATGAATGATAACTTACAAAGTGTAAGGCAGTAGTATATGGAGTTCCCAAAAATGAATTACGTTCATCTTTTGTACCACATTTATAAGTGCGTATTTTATTTTTTAGTTGTAAACCAAACGTTCGCCGTCTTTGTCAGACGACGTTGCAAAAATTTTAATTAACATAATTAGGTAAAAGTGCCTAGAAAACAATTTAAAAAAGGTACAAGAAAGATAAAATATTTAGTGAAAAAATAAAAGAATGCAGTTAACAAAAAACGGAACAAATTTATTTAATGGAATATGCCCAAAAAAATGAAGTGCGCAGTACGTACGAGCTGCCTACTGCCGGCTTACAATGTATGCGATATTGTATTCGAGCTGCCTACTTCCGACTTACAAAGTATGCGAGATTGTATTCGAGCTGCCTACTGATAGCTTACAATGTATGTTAGGAAGTAATGCGCTTTTGTTGGATGAACACCACACTTGCTCGCTTACTTTGTGGGCAGGTGGTAGGCGTTCACTCTACAAATGCGGCAATGAATATGAAAATGTATACTAGGTTCGTATATGAGATGGTGTGCATTACTGACTTACAAGTGTCCATCCCCAGCGGCCAAAGTTTCGCTTACGTAAGCGATGATCCGATGCACACTTGTAAGTCAGTAATGCACACCATCTCATATACGATCCTAGTATACTTTTTCATACACATTGCCGCATTTGTAGAGTGAACGCCTACTACCTGCACACAAAGTAAGCGAGCTAGTGTGGTGTTCATCCAACAAAAGCTCATTACTTCCTAACATACATTGTAAGTCATCAGTAGACAGTTCGAATACAATCTCGCATACTTTGTAAGTCGGCAGTAGGCAGCTCGAATACATTCTCGCATACTTTGTAAGTCGGCGGTAGGCAGCCTGAATACATTCTCGCATACATTGTAAGCCGGCAGTAGGCAGCTCGTACGTACTGCGCACTTCAGTTTTTTGGGAATATTCCATTAAATAAATTTGTTTTGTTTTTTGTCTACTGCATTCTTTTATTTTTTCCCTAAATGTTTTGTCTTTCTTTTTGTCTTGTACCTTTTTTAAATTGTTTTCTAGCACTTTTATCTGATTTTGTTAATTAAAATTTTTGCAACGTACGAGTAGTCTGACAAAGACGGCGAACATTTGATTTACAACTAAAAAATAAAATACATTTGTATATAAATGTGATACAAAAGATGAACGTAATTCATTTTTCGGAACTCCATATACTACTTTCATACACTTTGTAAGTTACCATTCATTGATTACAAAGTGTTGCACACATCATCGAAGAGAAATAATGTGGTAGGCAATGTTCGCCGCTGGGTCGGATCATCGCTTCTGTAAGAGAAACTTTGGCCACTGGGAGAAGACAGAGAGAGAGAGAGAGAGAAACAAATTGTTTTTCTTTTGTTTGGTTCGCTCAAAAAGCTGTTTTATTATTTTTTTAATAGGTTTCATTGTTTGCAATGAAATCCAGCAATAGCTTTATTTGATTTGTTTACAATATTATAAAAAAAAAAGTTATTAATGACTAAAAATTAGCGCTAATAGATAAATTCACCTACTGAACTTATTTTTCATATTTTTTTGCAAATCATTCAAAACACTTTACAAAGTTAAATTGCACAAATTTATAAATATCAACAGGAAAGTTAAAATTATACGACAAAAAGTTAATAATTACTAAGATTTATATACATATGTATGTATTTTTTAATAGTCCCTTCACACTTTGATGACCTTCAGATAAATACCTTTTTCAGTACTTAAAAGAAAAGCTTTTTTACTTAGAGTTAAAGGAATTTCAGTTTCCTTGCAAACGGAAAATTTAAAGTTCTTTAAGAGCACGGCCAAGCCAATAATAGTTTGCATTTTGCCAAAACGCAAGCCAATACAATTGCGTGGACCATCACCAAATGGCAGCCACAAAACGGAATCACGTTCGGCCACCTTTTCGGCCGAGAAATTATCGGGATTGAACTTTAGAGGCTCGGGATAGTATTTTTCATCGCGATGTATAGCACCGGAAGGTATTATAATAGGCATGCCCTTCTTAATCACAAAATCGGGATGGCCTGGCACGACATAGTCCTCCAAACAGGAACGGTTTAAAATGGGCAAAACCGTGTAAAGCCGCAAAGTTTCTGCAAAAAAAAAAACGAAAAAAATAAATTTTAAATTTAAGAATTTCAAAACTCAAACGTGCAATAAAGTAAATTGAAGATTTTTGCTTGCCTATTAGAAAATGGTCTAAGAAAAGTTGAGGACCTATCAAACAAAAAGCACTTCCCTTAAGACAATCAACATTTAGTCCCAATTTCCACGAGGCAAGTTTAGTTGCCTCGTGAGCGTTGCTAAAGTTTTTATTGTGACATACACCTTTTGCTTTGCGCTTTTCTGTTAAAGTTTTAAGCGTCACGCAAAGCGACAAAGTGTTATCTGACATGGCCTTTGTAATATTAAATAATAATTACAAAAAGGTGAAGTATATATATTTAAAAAAAAAAATTTTACTATAGAAAAAATATCTCTTATACACTTTACATGTCTACATTTCATAGGTTCCTACGCTAATAGTGAGTCGAGTTGTAAAACTTTAAGAAAATTTTCTGCAATCTTACATTTCATAGGCCAGTAGGCTTGAGAATTTCTCAAACCTTTAACTCATGTACAATTGTCTTTAATGGGATAATGGCAATTGGTGTTCCAAACACCAAAAAAGGGGCGTCTTATTTCTACACATTACTTTTCTTAGCAACTTTTATATAATGAAAACCATTTGGCTACTTCGATCTGTGTTTTATATATAAAAATTTTTTACTTTGAAACCTCTTCCAACAAAATTAAATACCAGCTAAGAACTTAGAACTGCGTTAATCACTTCTTTTTTTTTTTTTTTTTTTTGCCTTGGCGTAATAGGAGTCCTAGTCCTCTAGGAAGTCATTTGACTTATGTCGTGTTGGATTCCGAAGCCCTTACCAAGGGTATAAATTGGGGGATCAGCACCGACCCCGATTGGTTCTGCTCGCAGTTAAACCCGGGCTGATCATGGTTGAGGTGCCTGCCTTGGCTGGAATATTCTGGCTGTGCTTGAAACCTCATATACAGAAAGGGGGTGTTAGTATCCTTGATATTTGTTTGGGGTGTGGCTTTTTTCGGAGACTAACAATCTCTCGAAGATTTGTTGCCTATACAACAGATACCTGTACTGTAAGGAACCAGTGGTGATGGTTGACGGGTGAGTTGGTTTAAAAGCTGATGCTCTTAGTGGGCTTCGGCTTACCAATCATTAAGCTTTGTCTTCTATTGATTGCTGGAAAATTGCATACAGAAGAGATTAAAAGGCCCGAACTCCTCAACAAGAAGTTGTTCATATGGCTACACACATATGGCATAAAAATTGCTACCTGTGTAAGGCTGGTAAGCCACACGGGGGCGCTGGTTAATCTAGAATAATTTGCTCCATGGAATTAGATAGAGCTGTAAAGGCAGGTGCTGATGTAAATCTTTTTCACTACTGTGTTAATCATTTGCAACACAAGTTTCCATACAAATTCAACTACACCAAAAATAATAATAATAATAATATATTTATTTTTACCCACCTGCCACAATTTGCTCCAAGTACACCATATCCTTCATACATTCATACGTCAACTTCTGATCGTGCTTTGCGAGAGTTTGAAAGATTTCTTGGCGCGCCTGTTCCTGCACTTCTTCATTTTGAGCCAATTCGTACAAAGCAAAGCCCATAGTAGTTGATGAAGTTTCAAATCCAGCATTAAAGAACACAAATGCCTGTGCAGCAATTTCTTCCAGAGTCAGATTAGTCAACTCATCGCCATGCTCTGTTTTAATCAATTTCTTATTCTTCAAATCAATTAACATGTCCATGAAATCGTTGCGTCGTATATTATTCTTTTCACGATACTCTACCGTTTCCCTGACAATACGCATGAAAAATGCTTCTATATCATCAGGGGTCTGCTTGAAACGCAATTTACGTGCCAGTTCCACAAAACTGGACATGAATGCTATGACCAAACGACTGTGTCTTTGTTCCACTAGAACCCTACGTCCCATTACCCTGAACTCAGCATTGGGATCTTTTAAACTGCTGCACTCAATGCCAAAGGCACATGTTCCTATAACATCTGTAGTAAATCTGGCCAGCAGTTCTTTAACTTCCACAACATTTTGCTGTTCCGTAACCATTTTACTGAAAACTTCTATAAGCTCATCTGCCACTTGTACCACGGTGGGGAACATGAACTTCATTTTACCCGAAGTAAATGTCGGCGACAATTTATTTCTCATGTTTCGCCATTTCAAACCATCCAACAGAAATAATTGCCCCGACAGTGGGTCGTCTTTTTCATTGGAAAAGAAACCGCGATCGGTGAAATTATGAAAATCTTTTATTAATATATGCTTTATCAACTGCGGGTCCAAAACAAACACAGCCGGCTTAAAGAACCAATAGAAACCCACAAATGGTCCAGTGCCCTTGAACTTGTCATAGTATTGTTGCCAAATTTCATAGAAACCCCTTGTGGCTTGCACGCCGCTCAAATTTCCAAACAGCCAGTGGGGCTCCTCACACTTCACACCCAACATTTGCCAGTACGAAAGCTTTCTACGTATGTGCAGATACAGAGCGATCAACACCCCCGTCAGCGAAGTCAGAAGAAACGATAAAAGTGACATTTTGTGTTGCGAGTAACAAATGTGTGTTTACGGCAACCGTTCACAAACAACGTTAGAAGTAAACTGAAAATTTTATTGATAATATCAAAGTTGTTAAATATCTGCTTTTTTTATATCACAATCAAAACAAACAAAAAACCGAAGTACATACGTACATACTTATGTAGGTATGTATAAGTTTCTCATTTAACAAAGCACCGCTTTTATGTGTGAATGATGATCGATGGAAAAACTTATTGAGTATACTCAAATCACTGATGCAATTATAATATAATATTGCATTGAGTGGTCCAACCATAGCGCACAATGTTAAAGCAAAACATTTTCAGAGATTTATCTTATCTAATACTAATAGGAATTACCGACGCAATCGACCGCAATCTTTTTTTATATTTTATTTTGCCGCTCTTAAATAATGCACTCTCATATAAAATCCAACGTTGTAATTAATAAAACCGTGAGAACCCACATATGTACGAGGTCTGAGAAAAAAAATAACCGTTATTTTCAATTTTGGCAGAAAGTTTTTATTTATTCATCAATAACTATCTTGTCCCTTCTTAAACTAATCCCCCTCAGATATGATACACCTATGACGACGTTTTTTCCAATTCTCGAAACACTTTTGAAACGCGCTTTTTGGAAACGCCAACAGCTCCTGTTTCGGGTTTCTTTTATTTTTCTTTTGCAATCGTAGCAAAACGTTTTTCTTTTTTCGGTGTCTTCAGTATTGTGAAGAGAAAGAAGTCAGCGGGGGACAAGTCCGATGAATACAGTGGTTGAGGCATGATAAGGGTTTTGTGTTTGGTCAAAACCTCATGCATAAGCATCGATGTGTGAGCTGGTGCGTTATCATGGTGCAAAATCAATTATTGTTTTTTCCACAATTCTGTGCGTTTCTGACAAATTGCTTCACGCAAACGGCGCACAACTTCAAGATAGTATTCCTTATTGATCGTACGATCTTATGCCAAGAATTTATGATGCATTACGCCATTGCAGTCGAAGAAAACAGTAAGCAAACCCTTCACATTTTACCGGACTTGACGTGCTTCGATTGGGATGATTAAGCTTTGGTTTCAATGTCATAGTCATACACTCACGATTCGTCACCAGTTATGACCTTTTTGAGGAAATCTCGATCGACATTGACGATGTTCAACGGCTCCTGGGCGTGGTCTATGCAATGTTGTTTTTGCTAAAAATTTGGCAATTTTGGAACAATCTTCGCTGCTGCACTTTTCATGCTTAAAACAGCCGTAAAAACTGCTTGACATAGGCCGAACGATTTGCCAACATCATCAGCAACCTCTCTGATAGTGATTCGAAGATTATCCAAAATCATTTTCAACACTGCTTCAATATTTTCATCGGTTGTTGACGTGCATCTTCCTCGGCCTTTCTTAAACCGGTTATACCCCAATTGAACTTGTGTTGTGTTCATACACGGAAAATTTACTTTGCAAAGTCTTAAGTTTGGTGATGGCTAGATTAAAAAAAGAGTGTAAGAGAGCAACCCTCTTTTACCTTGCCCCGATCACGCTCAAAATTTTTCAAAGTAAATTTTCCATGTGTGAAAGCGGTGATACCAATTTAGCGACTTTATCATATCACTATTTATTATTTCTAGTGATTTTTACTAAAAAAGTTTAGTGAACAATACTGTTCGTGCAACAACGTTAACGCTCTTATTTAAGTTACTTACCACAGCGTAAAATTTAAGTATTAAATTACGTTACACTCTACGCCCTAATTTAGGTTGCACTGTAAAGTGTAACTCACAAATAATATTGTATGTTATGGTTGGACCACCCTATAAATATTTTTGTTTACTTTGTACTTTTGTTTACTTGAGTCAAACATATTGGCTATATGTAAAGAAAATGATGTCATTAATTCAATTTGTTTTTGTAAATTGCGTTGAGTTCAAATAAACAAATCCAATATCAAACATTTAGACATCTATGCCAATGATGTTCAGCCCATAGAGCAATTGTTTGAAAAAATTTACACGCATTTGTTATTCTCTTTGAAATACTTTTCTTCTGCGGCGGGATATATTTTTTCAGAGATTAATTAAACATTGTTGTCAGACGAAACTTAGAAGCACCTGCGTTTCAATAACAATTGAACAAAAATTGAATTTCCATCAGTAGCAAAAATAACTCCCGTTGTTTAAGGTACGCCTCTATATTTTTTCTTTTCCTTAAAATTTAAATTACATTCGTTTAATAAGTTATGTTACAAAAATTAGTTATTTGACAAAAATTCTAGATTTAAATTTTTTCTATTTTTTTCTTATTTGTAGTGTTTGACATTATGTTTGCTGGGTTGCTCTCTCACCAATACATTTTCATATTGATCTGATCTATGCGATTAAAAGCTTTTTCATTTATATTTTTAATACTCTCAAAACAGTCCCCTTCTCGGCACCCAAAAAATAAGTTGTCTTGTCAAAAACGGGTGGTATTTGTGTTTTCTCACAAACATTAAATTTGAAGTTCAGCACCAGCAAAGCCAACGCCAAACGACTTTGCATTTCACCAAAACGCATGCCAATACAGTTTCGAGGACCCTCACCAAAAGGTAAATACAAAATAGAGTCTCTGTTTTGTACCACGGAAGGAAGAAAGTTGTCGGGATTAAATTCATTGGCATTGGGATAATACTCTTCATCGCGATGAACTCCAATGGCAGGTATGAGAACATTCATGCCCTTTTTAATGACATATTTCGAATGACCTGGTACCTTATAGTCTTCCAAACAGTGTCGATTCAAAACTGACACCACGGTATACAAACGTAAAGTTTCTGCAATTTAAACAGAAATATGTAAAAAATTTGCAAAATGTTTATATAAACATCTTTTAAGTGACACTTTACCTTGTATAACTTGATTGAGATATATCATTTCTTTTAAGCTTTCATAGGTGAACTTTTTGTCGTACTTAAGCCAGATGTTGTGTATTTCCTTTCTTAATTTATCTTGCAGCTGCTCGTGTCTGGCCAATTCATACAAGGCAAACCCCACAGTTGTGGAAGTTGTCTCAAATCCTGCTGTAAAGAACAGCACCATTTGGGCAGCTATTTCTTCTAAAGTCAAAGCGGCCAAATCTTCTGCTTCACCTGCTATTTTTATAGTTTTACAATTTTTTAATGCCAACAACATATCCAAGAAATCATTCCTTTTCACTTGATTTTGTTCCCTATAGTTGACCGTATCCATCACCAGATTCATGAAAAACTCGCTGACTTCATCGGGCATCACTTTCCAGTGCAGTTTTTTTACTAAATTAGGAAAATTGAAAACTAGAGCATTGCCAAGCATGCCATGACGTTGTTCACTTAACATTTTTCTACCCATTAAATGGAATTTGGCTGCAGGATCTTGTAAACTATTACATTCTATACCGAAAGCACAGGCACCAATGACATCAGTGCCAAATCGGGCCAACATGTCTCTTAGCTCAACCACTTGATTTTCCGCTTCGGAAGATTTTTTCTCCAGAGCAGCAACTAGTTCTTGGGATATTCTATGAACGGTGGGGAACATGAGTTTTATTTTACCACTAGAAAAAGTGGGTGTCAGTTTTTGTCTTAAAGTTTTCCATTTAACACCCTCCAACATAAATAACTGACCGGTCAAAGGATCATCCTCGGGATTGTGATATAAACCACGATCAGAAAACTTATGAAACTCTTTCACCAATATGGTCTTCATCAGATTGGTATCCAGTATTAAAACAGCTGGCTGGCTAAACCAATAAAACCCCGAAAATGGTCCAGTGCCTTTAAAACGCTTATAGTGTTCCAACCAAATGTCGGCAAACGATCTTTTGCTGCGCAGGCCAGTAAAATTTCCCAACATTGGATTGGGGTCTTCACAGGCTATGCCCAAATTTTGCCAATAAGTCAAACGTTTCCTCATGAAGAATATAAAATAGGAAATAAAAGTGACTAAAATTCCCGTTAAAATTGCCGTTAACCACATATTGACTGTTCGCAATGAGATTCCAAAATGCACTACGATGCGTGCTCTCAGGTATGAATGTAAAATAAAGCTGTCTCACACACATACTCGTACACGTACTCGTGCAGTGTAATGAGAGGCAAATCAAAATACTCACCATCTCTGTTATCGTAATTTTTATTTTTTCAAAACCTGTAAAGTTGAATTAAAAAATCAGCTTTTTAAATTGAAAAGTATACACACATAAATATAAGTCAATATATTGTATGTACATATTTAGTATATATTTACAGCCAGATCGCCGATGTCGAAAGGATAAGTTCATTCGTACTCTAGGCGAAAGAAAATTGATTTGGGTTTTTTCTAACTTTATTCTATGCGAACGATGTGTCAAAATTCAATAAAAATACATAAGTTCATGCGAACGAACCATAGTGACATAGACAAACCCAAATTGATTCGAATGTGAGTGACTAGCTTTCTTTCGCCTACATTTTGATTCGATATCGTCGAACAGGCTGTTAATATCAATTATATCAGGAGAGGACGTTTGACTTGAACCTGTCAATAACACGGTAAGAGCAAATCACACGTGAGCACAACATTTAATGTGTTTTAGCTAACATATACAGCGTGAGCGCATTGGCAGTTTTGCGGCTAAATTTTGGATTTTTATACCCTTCACAACAATGTAAAGAGTATATATAAGTTTGTGATTCCGTTTGTAATTTCTACAGGTTTTTTTGCGACCCTATAAAGTATATATATTCTGATTGAGAATTAATGGAAAAGTCGATTAAGCGATGTCCGTCTGTCCGTCTGTCAGTCGTTGAAATACCGTTTCTGAGAAAACCATTAGACATAGAAACTTTTTTCTTTCACCATTCTATTACTCCATATTGCCATGTATTTGCTATTGAAATTCAGTAATATCGGTCCACATATAGCTGAGATATATTCAAAATTCCGAAAAAAGCCATGAAACTTTGTATGGAAATTTTTGACAAAACAAGTTGTTTGTTTTGCTTCAAACTCCACACAATTATTAAACAAGGTGACTAAAAGGCAAAAAAATTTGTTTTCAGATATCGGTCCCTATATACCCGAGGTATAGCCCAAATCGGGTTTTTTCATAAAAATGTCGCGTAAGCGAACTTAAACAACTTTTTTGTGCTCAAAAGCAGTTCTGGTAATGAAATAAGGTAACATAAATATGGAAAATGAAAATTTCCGATATCAGTCCATATATACCCGAGATATAGCCCAAATCGGGGTTTTCATGAAAATGTCGCGTAAGCGAACTTAAACAACTTTTTTGTGCTCAAAAGCAGTTCTGGTAATGAAATAAGGTAACATAAATATGGAAAATGAAAATTTCCGGTATCGGTCCATATATACCCGAGATATAGCCTAGACCGGGGTTTTCATGAAAATGGCGCGTAAGCGAACTTAAACAATTTTTTGTGCTCAAAAGCAGTTCTGGTAATAAAATTAGGTTACATAAATATGAAAAATGAAAATTTCCGATATCGGTCTATATCCCGAGATATAGCCTAAACCGGGTTTTTCATGAAAATGTCGCGTAAGCGGACTTAAACAATTTGTTGCGCTCAAAAGCAGTTCTGGTAATGAAATAAAGTTATATAAATATGGAAAATTAAAATTTTCGATATCGGTCCATACATACCCGAGATATAGCCTGAACCGATTTTTCCATTAAAAAAACTTTTTTTTTGCTAAAAAGCAATTCTCGTTATAAAAGAAGGTTACTAAAATACAGAAAATAGAAAATTCCGATATCGGTCCATATATAACCGAGCATATTCAGGTCACATTTTAAATATACTATACATATTCGTGACTATCGTGAAGGGTATTTTAGATTTGGTCCAGCCGAATATACTACACTCTTACTTGTTTTATTCTGATTTAGCTGTAAATTTGGCAATCAGCAGTTAGCATTTTTCACTTATGTATATACTTAGCATTTTTTGACATTATTTAATTTAAGAATATTCAATATATAGACAAATTCAAATTTCAATTTAGACAACGATTGCTAAAATCTTATCTTGATATATACAAGTAAGAGTGTAGTGTATTCGGCTGATAGTCATGATAGTCACGTAAATATATAGTATATATATAGTAATTGTTTCTATTAGCATCTCGCGGTGTACTATTCAATATGGTGACACTTAATAGTAATGATTGTGGTAGTTCCAAAGATATAACAATGAATATGGTGAGAATTTTTGCAAAACATAAAAAAGGGTTCAAAGTTGTTCATATAAATGCACAAAGCATTAATAATAAAACTGATGAATTTAAAATTGTTTTTGAGAATTCTGATATTGACGTTATTTGTGTATCGGAAACGTGGCTTTCAGAATCTACACCTGATAGCTTAATATGCCCATACGGCTATAAAGTTTTTAGATGCGATAGAGTAAGCCATGGTGGTGGTGTTGCCATATTTGTAAAATATTCTATTTCATGTAGAATATGCCATACGTCATCTAATGTTCCTAGTTCGGCTGAGTTGGGAATGGAATTTATTTTTATTGAAATTTTCTCATTTGGCAAAAAACTTTTAGTGGGCTGTGTATATCGACCAAATAAAAGAATACCATTTTTGGCTTTGTATTCCACGCTGGAAACTTTAGTTTCACAATATGAGAATATAATTGTTACAGGCGACTTTAATGAAAATATATTAATGGAAACGAATCTCACTGATAACTTCCTCTCGTTTGGACTATTTCATGTTAATGTTGTCACTCCAACACATTACACATCCAAAACAAGTACTCTGCTTGATCTGTTCTTTGTGTCCAACACTGCAAACATAAATTTATATGACCAGATATCTGCGTCATGTTTTTCAAGACATGATCTTATATTTTTGAATTATAATTTCCAAGTTCATGATGCTAAGTTGAGTTTCAGTTATCGCGATTTTAACAGTTTAAACTTTACTCGTTTATGTGAATATTCCTCAAATATTGCCTGGAGTAACATCTTTTTCATGCCTACCGTCGATGAGCAATCTGAATTTTTAGAACACAATATTCATTGTCTTTTTGATTTAACAGTACCAGTCAAACATAAAAGGATAACACATAAGCAAAAGCCATGGTTTTCAAACGTTATAAAACAAAGTATACAGCAGAGAGATTTAGCATACGCTAGGTGGAAGAGGTTTAAAACTTTCGATCTTAAATTACAGTACTCAACTGCCAGGAAAAATGTTAACAGGCAGATAAAACTTGCCAAAATTGAATATTACTCTTCGCGTTTCAGAGCTGCAATTAAATCAGGTCAAACCTGGAGTACTATTCGTGAAATCGGTGTTGGCAAGCAGGACAATAACGTAGCGTTAAATGCAGATGCGAATTTGCTTAACAAAACTTTCACTAATGCTCCTTCAACTAAAACAAACGAATCTTTTTATAATTTTTCCTCTTTTAAGTTGAATTCGGATAAAGGTGTAATTGGTGATTATTTCCGGTTTTCCTGTGTATCAGAAGCCGATGTTATGGCTACTTATTCTTTAATAAAATCTAATGCAGTAGGGACTGATGATTTACATCCGAAATTTGTTAGAATACTTATGCCTCTGATTCTTCCATATGTTACTTATCTACTAAATAATATCATCATGTCTTCAACATTTCCGTCAAACTGGAAGCATGCTAAAATTATTCCTTTACCCAAAGCAAATGGTGAGTTTAGGCCAATAGCCATCTTGTGTTTCCTTTCAAAAGTTCTGGAAAAAATCATGTATAAGCAAATAGTTACGTACATTAATACTAACAACATGCTGTCAAGTAAACAATCTGGCTTTCGTGAAAGCCATAGTTGTGTTACGGCTCTTGTCGAAGTGAGTGAAAACATACGACAGGGACTGGAGGCCGGAAATATAAATTTCTTAGTGCTACTTGACCACTCCAAAGCATTCGACACTGTAGACCACGCCATGTTAATCAAGAAATTAAAATACTTTTTCAGGTTTGCGCATACGTCCGCTAAACTCATTTCTTCGTATATTTCAAATCGAACACAGTCGGTTTTTTTAAACAATGTTTGGTCCGGTAAATTGTCGCTTTTTAAGGGTGTGCCTCAAGGTTCCATCTTAGGGCCGCTTTTATTTTCAATATATGCAAATGACTTGCCAAAAATTCTTTCAAAATGCAATATTCACCTGTACGCTGACGACATTCAACTTACTTTAAGTATCGCACCTGAAAACTTTGATACCGGTATATCACATTTAAATTATGAATTAAGGAAAATTTATGATTGGGCTAGTGCAAACGGACTCTGTCTGAACCCGAAAAAGTCAAAATGTATAATAATCACCAAAAAAAGTGTAGCTGTATCTGATAGTGTGGATATTGTGTTAAATGACCAAAAAATTGAAATTGTTAATAGGGCGAAGAATCTTGGTATTATTTTTAACAACCATTTAACCTGGACAGATCATGTGAACTCAATGGTTGGCCAAACGTATTGCAAATTACGAGCTCTCTGGTTCACACAATATTTTACACCTCTCAAAATAAGAATTTTGCTTGCTAAGACTTACCTAGTTCCTTCCCTTTTGTACGGGTGTGAATTATTTTCAAAGTGCGACTCGGTTAGTCAAAGAAAACTAAACGTTTTGTTTAATAATATTATAAGGTATGTGTACGGATTGAGAAGATTTGATCACGTTTCATCTGTCTCTGAAAGCCTATATGGGGTTAGTTTTGATAACTTATTAAAAATCCGTACCCTGGTTTTTTTGCATAAAATAGTTCACACTCGTATCCCTAATTACTTATATGAAAAACTTCGATTTTTTCAATCGCCGCGAAACCGAAACATTATAATACCTCGATACCAATATCTAGTGTCTGAATGGCAATTTTACATACATGCTACCCGACTTTGGAACAATCTACCACTATGTCAACAGTTGAACAGAAATGCTAATAGTTTCAAAATTTTTTTATTAAATTTTCTAATGTAATCATATAAACTGTTTTTATGGGTATTTTTATATTTTTATTTCATTATGTTTATATATATATATATATTTTTTTATAATTTTTCTTTTCTTTTAAATTTAAAATTTTGTTGTTTTTTTTAACTTAATTTAATTCAATAATTGCGATTTCGCATATACCGTTTCTGTACTATAAATATAAGATTAAATCTTGTTGTACAGAAAATAAACAAATAAAAATAAATAAAAAATAAAAATAAAATAATATATAGTAATATATAGTATATATATGTGGGAACTTATTTCCCAACAAGGGCAATGTAAGGGTTAACTCAGAATATTAAACAAAATACACAAAGAAGAGAAACAGACATAACTGAAATAAACGAGCAGTTAGTTAGTTTAGTTATCCACGAGACAACGAGCAGTACGGACGCAAGCTAAAATTGATCTGAATTATCATTGAAATTAAATATAAGTTACTAATAATAGTATTAATTAAATTACTGATACTGTTAAAGTATATAATAAATTGTTTAAGTACCAAATTCTCTGTGTTTGTATTCTCTACAGTGAAACCGGCGCGTTTCCCCACAGTTATTTGGGGGCTCGTCCGGGATCCGCGCTGAAATTCGTATATACCAGTGAACTTTTTTTTATAAACATTTGATACAAATATTTGACAAATCTAATGTGTCAAAGGAATAAAAGAAAAAAAAAACATACACAAAGTAGTGCAGAAAAACTATGTTCTGAAATACATGGAAAAATCTAAACTTGATGAAAAGAAAATTAACGGTAAAAACCATGAGTCAGAACGGTGAAGAAAAAATTACAAATTCCTATGCTAAAAGTGTAATAATAAAAAAAAAAAACCCAAAAGTCCCGTAGCAGAATGACATAAAACCACATGGCTAAAACTGGTTTTGCAAAGAACAGAATTTTTGATAAAAGTGGGCAAAAAGTAATTTGAAATACTGAGAGAAAGAACCATAGACCAAAAGAGAACTATTAAAAAAAAAAAAAGAGTCAAAAAAAAAACTTACAAAACCCAAGAGATAAAAGCAAAAAAAAGAAATACAATTTTCTGATTCGTCTAACAAAAAAAAAAAAAAAAAGACAACGTATTGAGATGTTTAAAGTGAAGTGTTTGGAATAAACAGTTGCTTAAATTTAAAAGCGAAAAGAGAGATACAAGTAAAAGAGGAAGACAGAACTAGAATATAGAATACAGAATTATTTTTTCCCTCTTGAAAACAAAAGTTTAACAAAAGTTTACCCTTACAGGGTAACAAAAATACTCAATCACGACAGATATGAGGTTACAAAAATAGGGAATGGAGAAGGTTCTAATAAGACAACGACCGTATCGGAACACATGAAAAGGTGGGAACCACATTCGGGACGAATGTAGGTCAGGAGGGCCGATTGTGGGAACTTATTTCCCAACAAGGGCAATGTAAGGGTTAACTCAGAATATTAAACAAAATACACAAAGAAGAGAAACAGACATAACTGAAATAAACGAGCAGTTAGTTAGTTTAGTTATCCACGAGACAACGAGCAGTACGGACGCAAGCTAAAATTGATCTGAATTATCATTGAAATTAAATATAAGTTACTAATAATAGTATTAATTAAATTACTGATACTGTTAAAGTATATAATAAATTGTTTAAGTACCAAATTCTCTGTGTTTGTATTCTCTACAGTGAAACCGGCGCGTTTCCCCACATATATAGTAATATATAGTATATATATAGTATATATATAGTAATATATAGTATATAAAGTATTTAATATATATGGATCCATATCTGGGAAATAAATATTTTTCCCTGTTAATCGCCATGCCAAAAAGGTAATATTTCATGGAAAAATCGGTTTAGCTTATATCATGGCTATATGTGGACCGATATTGGAAATATTCATTTTCTGTGTTTAGTAACCATCTTTTATTACCAGAGGTTCTTTTAAGTAAAAAAAATCGTTTCATGGAAAAATCGGTTTAAGCTATATCTTGGGTATATATTGACCGATATCGGTTTAATAGAAAAGTCGGTTTAAGCTATATCTCGGGTATATATGGACCTATATATATCAGAACTTTTCATTTTCTGTATTTTAGTAACCTCCTTTAATTACCAGAACTGCTTTTTAGCAAAAAAATTTTTTAAATCGCTTACGCGACATTTTCATTAAAAAATCGGCTTAGGCTCTACCCAGGTATATATTGTGAATTTTAATTTTCTGTACCTTAGTAACCTCCTTTTATAACTAGAACTGTTTTTGATCAAAAATAATTTTTTTTTAATTAAAAATTGTTTGGTTTGTACATATGTACAACAGGTTTTTAGTTCAAGTTTTTCCTTTCTTAATTTTTTCTTAAGAAGGATTTTTTACAATACAAATTTGCTATGATCAATAATTATTGATTGAAGAAGACAAGAAAAATAATAATCAAATCTTTAGCTGGGGGACAACTAGCTGTTTCGTAGTCGCTACACTACTCATCAGCACCCACTGGGATTCGAACTCGGGACATGACGTATCATGATCTACTGCTTTAACTACTAAGCCACCGAGCATTTAATTATTTTCTATCTATATTCATCTCATATTGAATCACATATGCATTTTGTTAATTGCCCACATTGTTTGTACAGCGTTTGCTGTCTCTAAACTAGCGGTATTTTATTTTTATTTATTAACATACATATTTTTGTATTTAATATTCTCCGGACCCAGAGATGTAAATATTAATTTGTTAAATTTTTTGTTGAACTTTTATAATTTTTTAAATTAAAAATTGTTTGGTTTGTACATATGTACAACAGGTTTTTAGTTCAAGTTTTTCCTTTCTTAATTTTTTCTTAAGAAGGATTTTTTACAATACAAATTTGCTGTGATCAATAATTATTGAATAATTTTTTTTTCATGGAATAATCGATTATGCATGGACCGATATCAGAAATTTAAAATTTCTGTATTTCCTTTTATTATCAGAAATGCTTTTAAGCAAAAAAGGGTATGTACGCGACATTTTCATTAAAAAATCGGTGTAGGCTATATCTCGGATATATGTGGACGTACATCGGGGAAATATTTTTTTTCCTTTTAATCACCATGATTCATAATATTAAGTTTGAAACAAAAAACATTTTTGGAAAGTTTTCCATTCAAATGGAATTTTAGATATATCACCGCTATACGTGAACCGATTTTACTGAATATCAATAGTAAACCATTGAATCGATGTAGTAATAGAAAGATGGCAATAAAACGTTTCTAAGTCATAATGGTTTCAACGGCAGACAGGCGGACTTTTCTATAAATGCTGATTCAGAATAAATATACTTTATACGGTTGCAAATGAAAATTGTAGAAATTACAAACGGAATCACAAACATTTAACATATTTGTGAAGGGTACAAAAATAAGTATAAAAAATCAAATCTTTGCCATATAGATATTACACTGTCAAAAAACTCTTTGTACAAAAATGTTTTGTTCTCTTTATATTAATAATCTCTTTACTCAACTTGTAGTTTTAGTTCTCTTTGAAGTTAAGCGGTGTTTTACCGTTATAATTTGCATACAGACATCATAAACCAAACAGATGACAAAAAATTACAACATTTGAGATTTTTCAAATTCCTGGAAAAATATTGTCGTATAACATCATTCAATTGATTTATTATAATCGCCAACTAGGAAAGAGTCAGACGAATTGTATAATAGTTCACAATGTCATAAATTGTGCTGAAAAAGAGACTAGGCTGGAATTAAAACCAAGATGTGGTTGAAAATATAAAATAAGTCGACCTGCTAAGCGATTCATTTCACGAAAACTGGCTCAAAATTCAAAAACTTTCACACGGGGACTAGCAATAGAGCTAAAGGAAGAGATTGGTGTTATTGTTTGTCACGAACCCATGTGCCAGACTATATTAAAGAATAATTACTCATCAAGAGCGGCAAGAAAAAAAAACTACTCGTCTCAGCATTAAATATAGAAAAGCGCTATTTCTTCACTATTCGGAACGTTTCACAGCCGAATGGGGCATTGGCACGAAGTAATATTTTGTGATGAAACAAATATGTTGTTGACCTACAACGTCGTCCAGGGAACAGTTTTTGCGTATACCAAACTAAGGCACTCTGTTTTCTGCGGCATAGAGAGAAAGAAGTACCTCGTTTGTTGTAGCAAATAAAACTCTAGAAAGCCGCCTGACTTATGTTGTGTTGGCCTCCCATAACCCTTACCAAGAGTTAAAATTGGCAGAATGGGAACCAGCAAAGACTCTTGTGGATCATGGTTGAGGTGCCTACCTTGGCTAAGACATTCTGGCTGGGGTTTAAACCTAAAATCACAGGAAGGAGAATAGTATTGCTGATAACTTTGATGGACGCTGTTGTCTTGTAACAAATACCTGTACTGTAACAATCAGTGGTGATGGTTAGACGAGTGAGCTGGTTAAGGGCTGATGTGCTTAATGGACTTAGGCCTACCAACTCGTTAAGCCTAAAAAATAGAGTCTGAACCAGCGACCTTGATACTGTTGGTGGAACACTACTGAATTAGCGGTCGAGTATAGTTGTACATTTACAATGTACATATGTATGTTTACAATGTAAGTTGTACATGTACATTTAGAATATACAGCGTGGCGTAGAACAGTAATAAAGTTGTAAAAAATAATAAAGTGGTGTTGCGCAAAATTTACACCCCATTAAAGAAGCTTTCATAACCGAAACTTTCCTGGGTATTAACGAAAGAATGGTTAATGAAAATACCCATAACGAAACGTGTTTCGTTCATGTTTTTAATACTTATTTGTTCTGGTTACTATACAATATCAAGAAGCCTTATAAGAGACTTTCCGTTTGTATCAGTGTCTGTAGTGCGATTCTATAACTTTGAACAATAATAAACATTGTTATGTTGTCAATGTAAAAAGTTGTTTGCAGTAACGATTTTGTTATTCTGTAACTAACGAATAACAACATTGACAAAAACTTAAGTCAAGTGGCAACGCTGTGAAAGCATATGTTAAATAGCGAAAATAACAAACGAAAACAAAACAAAAACATTGCCGCCGAAATAAGAAAAAAATTTTCTTTAAATTTAATATTGTTTAGTTTTTGTTAAATTAAGATAAATTAATGTAATATAATTAATGCGAAATGTAGAATAATATATTTAATATCTCTTTTTTATAGAACTTTTCAATTCAATAGAACACAAATGTATATTGTTTATAGAACTAAACAACTTAAACACAACAGTTATTTATTTAGCAAAAACAGCTGACTCAAACAATAACAAGTATTAGGTGGGTTCATTTACTAAAAATTACTAGAAAGTGTTCATTAACCCAAAAAATTTGCAACGAGAGAACGTCAAAAGAGTGTACAAAATTGAGAGACTGAAAAATTCGTGCAAGTTTTCACAAGGAAAATTTTTACTTGCAATAATTATTCAAACAGCTGTTTTGCGTTTGTGTTTACAAAACAACATTTCTAAATTAAGTTAAAAATAAAAATATTTTGGAAAATTTAAGAAATTGTAAGTGTATGTAAGCTTTTAAAACGAAAAAAATTATTAAAAAGGTAACAAATTTATTTTTGTGTAACTTAGGAACAACAGAGATAAAATAAGACGTCTAATGGAAATGAACTAAGCATCACAGTATTTTGCAGCATCAGTAGCAAAGGATGTTCCGGCGGTTTACTTGCTTGAATGTGTTTAAAACTTTTAGGGGAGCAATCTAATTAACACTTAGATCCTTCCATTTTTAATTATATTAATATTTTTCTAGTTTTAACCTCCAAATGTTTTTGTTTCTTTAATTTTTACGGACTGCTGTTATTTTTAGGCCCTGTTTTTGACTGCGTATTTAAATACAAAATTAGTTAATTTTCATTTAAATTTAAGTTGTATTTAAATGCTAGTTCAGTTTATCACTATTAAATTATTGTTCTTATTTAAATGCGATGAAAGTGTGGCAGCTCTACTTTAATTCCAATGGAAAGTGTTCCATAGAACAGCTGTTTGTAAGTAGAAGAATAGAAAAATTCTTAAAGAAAAATATTAAATTTATTAACGGCTTAGAAAAACTTAACAATTTTATTTTACGCTAAGTTATTTTTAATAAATTATTATACTGTGCTGTTGTTTAGTGCAAAATTAGCAACTAATTTTCGAATATCTTCTGCAGGCAATAGCTCGTATGTGTGTTTTGTTTACCTTTTTTGCACTAATACAAATGCAAACACACTAAAACTAACTATATGGACTATGAGAAAATGAAGAAAGTTTGAGCATTTAAGTTTAGTCCAAATTTGTAGTCAAAAAGTGATTTTCCTATTTAAATGGAACTTAAAGCCAAATAACATTTAAATACGAACTCAAAAACTGGGCCTTAGTATTGTAAATATTATGAGTACCTAGCTACTCGGTACTTTACACTTTGAAATTAATTTGAAATAAAAATTCTATATGTATGCAGGCTGTTACAAACTAAGTTTGATATTTGATTTTTAATTTAACAGTCATTTTCGACCAGAGTCGAATTCTGTTTCTTTCTCACTATTAATGTAAGTACGCTCTATTCTGTCGCAAAGTAGTCAGTAACGACTAATTGTGAATGTAACCGCTTACCGGCGTGATCACGCTCAGTTGAAGGAAAACCACGGGACAGAATAGCGTAAGTACATTTTATTTTATTATAGTACGATGCATTTTACTTTATATTAATGTACTTGACATTTTTTTACCAGATAATAAAACCGCTCTAAAACAGCCGAGCCGTTCTTGTTATTATTTTTTTGTGCGTTTTCCCAAACAGAACCATTGAAGTTGCTGCCGCAACACAGGCTGTTATAACGTATAAAGCAGCCCGTACATGTTTCAATTCAATTGCTGAGTCTTTCAATTGAATTGATTCTTGAGGGACTTACTAACCAAATCAAAATCTTTTGATTTTGTTTCAACCAACTCGACAATTGCAAACTAATCAATTCACAAAGCCATATACGCCTTGATTTGCACAACAACTGACTCATTTACGAATTGAATGGAAACGTGTATGGGGTGCTAAGTAAAAATAGATATTTTGTTTAGAAGTAGCTTATCACCCTTAGCGTATTTCGACTATGCCTAGTACTAGATTAAATAAAATTGTAAAACTTTACATAATTTTATTACAAGCCGTACTCGAAAAACACTAGTTAAGACAATTATTTTTATAATAATATACCTATGTATAATTTGTCCAAAAGATATAAGGGTAGTTATTAAGTACTTATACACAACAACACTACTCTAACTTGCAAATTTTTGCTAGTAACACCTGCGATAATATCTGAGATGAGAACGTCAAATTCAATCTCAGAGAGAATTTTGTTACGTGTAGACTTAGAATCAGTGTTATCGCAGTCTTATAATAATTTTTATGACAGCGTTCTTATGAGAAATCTTATGGCAACGATCTTATAATAAGAGCTGTCAAAAAAGCGACTGCGTATGTGTTTGTTTACAAAAAGACGCCATAGCAATTTTACCGATTTTTAATTTGGCGAAATACCTTTAAAACCCACATTTAAAACGAAAATAATTTATTTTTAGACATTAAATATGTTCTGTAAGTGATTGCTTTTGTACAAAATGTGCGCATAAGAAATTCATATAAGATTTTATTCATCGCAAAGATGTGTTTTCTTCTCGGCTTTCATTGATTTATGAATTCTTATAAGGTTAACAACAATACGTATACTCCTTGTTAGATATGAAGACGGACATAAAGAAATTCCCTCTCTCATTCTGCCGACGTTTTCTCAGATATTATGTTAGAGTTAATCGCAGTTGTAGACACTAGGTAAAGTGTTCATTTACTTTTTCACATTTTTGAGAGTAATTTCGAAAATTTTCTTGTTACTCTCTCGTTGCTAATTTTTACTAGTAAAGTAAATGAACACACCTATTGTCTTAAGCGGTACAGAATAAAAAATCGCTAAATCACTTGTTTAATTTTTTAACAATAACAACTTCTGTTATAAAACGATAGAGGATCGCACTACTGGCAAACTTATCTGCTTTATGATTTAGTAAATTTAAATTTTTATTCTGGGAAGATGTTGAAGATCAAACCGAATTCGTACAATCTGGCAGCCTGGCTGTTAATTTAAAGCCAATTGTGATAAGATGCAGGTTTATATCTTCTTATATATTCGATAAGCTGTTTAACCAACAATATGCATTCACATTGTTTGAAAATAAAATAAATTTTAGCTGATTGTTCGACCTAAATAACTTCAGTTGAAGTGCATATTCGCACAGATTAAGACTTGCAGAAAATACTCGCAATTTATAAAATGTTGAGTTCGTTAATCCTGTGGGGTCCTTTACTGACAATATTACTTTATTTTGCTTACGTTTTACGTAACCATTATAATTATTGGAAAAATTTGGGCATTGGCTGCGATAAGCCCAGCTGGGTTTTTGGTACTTTTAATCAAGCGGTTATAAGACGAACTTTCTTCGATATATTCACGGAGTATTACAACAAATACAAAGATCAGGGACCTTTTGCCGGCTTCTTTTGGTTTTTTAGACCAGCTGTGCTTGTCACCGATTTGGCTTTAGTTAAACAGATTTTAATTAAAGATTTCAATAAATTCACAGACCGCGGCTGGTTTCTGAACGAAAGAGATGATCCTTTGTCGGCGCACTTATTTAATTTGGAGGGCGACCAATGGCGTTATATGAGGAATAAACTTTCGCCCACTTTTACTACGGGAAAAATTAAATTTATGTTTCCCACCATAGTTGCGGTGGCGCAACAGCTAGTGGGGGCTTTCAATGAGGCGATGGAAAAGAATGCCAAAGTGGAAATAACTGACCTCATGGGCCGGTACAGCACTCATGTTCTAGGCACTTGTGCGTTTGGTTTGGATATTAATAGTCTCAAAGATCCGCGGGCCAAGTTTCACATCATGAGTAAGAAGGCTGTTATTGAAAACCATTTGGGTATTTTCGGTTTGGCTTTTCGCTTTAGTTTTCCCAAATTGGCGGCACGCCTACGCATGCGCGAAACAACTTATGCAGTCGAAGATTTTTTCATGGATGTTGTCAAGACCACGGTTAAACACCGCGAGGAAAATAATATCAAACGTAATGATTTTATGAATTTACTTTTGGAACTGAAGAATGAAGCTGGAACTGAAAATCTTACGATTGAGCAAATTGCAGCGCAGGCTTTTATATTTTTGGTGGCTGGATCAGACAGTTCCGCTGCCACCTTGACATACGCTTTATATGAATTGGCTGTAAATAGGGATATACAAGAGCGGGTGAGGAAAGACATAAATCGGGTTTTGCAACAACACAACCACGAATTAAGCTACGAGAGCTTGGGCGAAATGAAGTATTTGGATCAGATACTACAAGGTGATTTAGATTAAAAAAAAACTTTAAGAGAGAGAGAGAGAAAGAAAATTCAACCAACCATGTCACAGAGTTTAATTACATTCGAAAACGGAATTCAATTCTTCTTTTGAGTTATCAAAAACAAAAAAAAAACCCGAAATCTAAAAGATTTTAATAATGGAATCATCTTCAACAGAAAGTAGTTTTACCAATCAAAAAATTATAAACAGCTTGATTGGTATCAATATTAGAAGCTCATACGAGTATAGTGCATAAACTCAACTGTTAGAAAGCATTTATTTTGCTCTTTAGTGCCAGTTTACACATATCAAGTTTTATTGATCAATTCTGCTTCAATTTCCTTTTCAAATTGCATTTACCTTCACACGAAAAAACTTTGTGTCGTCAAGTTTAAGTTTTTTTTTTCTTGGTTTTGCCTTCAAGTTTTCATATTTTTTGACATTTCATTTGTCCTTTCCACTCTCTTTTCCCCATTCAGCCAAAAACTCAAGACTTGATGTGTGTAAACTCGTATTTATATTACAAACGGTTTTATTCCCATACACGTTTTTTGTTTTCGTTTTCAGATGAAAGAAGAAACCGCTTTCGTTTTATTTGCGAACTGGATTGAACTTTGTGACATGGCTGTGTATAAAAATAGGATTCAGTCCTGCATGAAGCTTGACTGATATTTGCTTTTTAATGGCCTGCTGAAAATAATTACTCTGAAATTAATTTTACTTATTATTATAGAAAAATACCTTTCTTCTCTTTTTAGAAACACTGCGTCTCTACAGTCCCATACCTGTTTTAAATCGCGTGGCCCTGCAAGACCATATCGTGCCTGATCATCCGAAATTTGTAATAAAAAAAGGCATGCCTATTATCATCCCTGTCATAGCCATACATCGCGATGAAAAATATTTTCCGAATCCTAACAAATTCGATCCGGAAAATTTCTCTCCCGAACGTATTGCTCTCAGAGCTTCGCTGTCATATTTTCCTTTCGGAGAAGGTCCCCGCAACTGCATAGCCGGCCGCTTTGGTAAAATGGAAGTTTTAGTCGGTCTTATTATGCTGTTGACAAATTTCAAGTTTGCCCTCTGCGAGGAGACACCTGTACCCATGCAATTTGACAAGAAAAATTTCATGCTGTCTCCTGCCGGAAAGGTGTTGCTGGAAGTAACAAAAATTTAGACAACTTAGTTGTTGTAAAAAATGCAAAATTTGGTGATCAGGGATCATTTATATTCATGGCCATTTGTATATCTTATGTCTAATCAAATTTTGACTTGCTTGTGTTTATAATTGTAAAGATAATTTTAATCTTGATGATGTCCATGTCGATAAGTATTAACAATTGAATTAAAGAATTAAATTTGTATTTTATTTGTTTATTTTGGTGTACACAAAGAAATACGTTCACTTTATTTATAATTTTCTTAGATCGATTTTTGATCAGTACAAAGAGCTTTAAAAATATATTTTATCTGCAAATATTTTGGAATATATTTATTATTCATATACAATGGTGTGCTTTAGCGCTTTTGAAGCATTATTGAGGCGAATTGGCAATAGATATTTTAGTGTTATAATTTAACGGTCTAATTCATAAAAACATTATAACACGGTGATATCCAACTTATAAGGAAAAATCGAAAAAAGTGTATTCATAAATGAGTGATAGCTTATTATACTGCTAATAACCTATTTTGACATTCAAAATTTTTATTGTGGCCTCTACTCAACAATAAGCGTTTAATAAAATGACACTTGTTGAATTGAACGTTTTGTTTACAAACAAAGTTATTGATTGTGTGCATATTTTTTCTTTTCTACCACAAATTACATGGAAAAAAGTGAAAAGGGCATATATAACTTTGCATACGATAAATTTAACTTACCGAATTCGTGAGTGTACAGTGGCTGTGTTCTGTAACTCTCGCCACGAGAAACTTTTCGACTGAAACGTGAGAAATGAAACAAAGTTGTTTAGTTCTCACTAAACTGTAGCTATAACTTTTTTTGGTGAGTAATAGCTGTCACGTAAGGAAATTAGTCGCCATTTTAGAAAAAACTGTGTCTGTAAAACTTTTGCGAAAAAATTTCCCGCCTTCAACTGTCATTATTTCTGGCAAATAAAAAGGCTGTGAGATGGTATTTCAAATAACAATAATTATCATTAAATGAATAATAATGCTGAAAAATACCTATTTTGCTGTTAAATTAAATTTCACATATATATTTACACAGTTTATTAGAATGGTTGTTTTTTATTTTAACTTTTTATTTAATTTTTATAAGAGTATAACAACAAGTTTTAAGGGAATATTTATATAAGTTTGTAATTTCTACAACTTTTGTAATACTTTTCTAATGTTTTTTTTTTCAGAATTCACAAATTGCAATTGTTTTTTAATGTCACAAAATTTTGTGCATAAGTATGTATGTATGTATTTGTAAATAAAATGTAAACGTTCGAGCCATACCATCGCTGTCGAACAAAATTCCTTAACTTTATTAATTTTTGGTCGGCGGCGGTACTAATTGTGGCTGACGCTTTCATTTTAAAAATTCCATGTCGGCATCGTTTTATATTTTCAGACATTTCTAACGTAACGACGTAATCGCTTTGGATAGTTTTCGACATGAGTTACAGACGCAGATTTTTCTCACTTTTCGAGAAACGATGGAATAACTTGTTTCAGAAGTTTTCGACGCGAGAACTTCTCTCCAAGATTACAGAACACAGCCAGAGATTTATGTAAAATGTAAGTTTTACAAACGTCTGTCGGTCGTTGAAATACCGTTTCTGAGAAAACCATTAGACATAGAAACTTTTTTCTTTCACCATTCTTTTACCCCATTGATTTATGGGTATGCTATTGACATTCAGTAATATCGGTCCACGTACAGCTGAGGTATATTTAAAATTCCGAAAAAAGCCAGGAATTTTTGCAATTTTGTATGAAAATTTTTGGAAACAAAAGTTGTTTGTTTTGCTTCAAACTTCACATACTTCTTAAGCATGGTGACTTAAAAGCAAAACATTTTTTTTCAGATATCGGTCCATATATACCCGATATAGCCCAAATCGGGGTTTTAATGAAAATGTCGCATAGGCGAAGCTAAACAACTTTTTTTGCTTAAAAGTAGTTCTGGTAATAAAATTAGGTTATATAAACATGGTCATTTATCATTGTGACTCTCCAACCGAACGGTCGTAAAAAGTGAACAAAAAAATAAAATAAAATCATTGCTTAAACGCCTTTAAAATTAAATTGTAAAAACAATAACAAATTATTTAAAAAAACAACGGGAAAATAAATTCCTTACATTTCAATAACTAAACAATAAAATCAATTTCAATAAAACAAGTGCGGTGGCAGTGCATTGTTATTGTTGTTATTGTGCGTGAAGATTACCTACCCAGTGGGAAAAAAACTATACATTAAAATTTTTTGTTTTCTTACAAAACCGCAATAAGTGGAAGAGCGAATTTATACAAAAGAAAAACTTTATGACAATTATTTTTATATACTTTTAAATTAAAAAAAAAATATAAATAAAAAAAAAAAATTGCATGAGTGCACCTAGTAGATGCAATTCTGAGAGGGAGCTTAGCTCCACTAGAAAAAACCTCTGGATTTCTGAAGAGGAATCATTGCAAAAATCATTGGACAATCTCCTGTCTCTAAGAGATAAAAAACGCACGCGTTCGTGCTCGCCAAACATTGTTGTTGCAACAGATGACAAACCATCTGCAAGTGTAGCTATTGTTGATAAACCGAAAACTCAAGTGGGTATGGATAGGTATATAACCGTGGTTAAACGTCAGCGAAGCCCTAAATCCGCGCAAATATCATCGCAACCAAAAATGTCTAAGGGCGATATTACCTCTGCGACAACGGATAGTAATAGGTTTGCTATCCTTCAGACTGACGAGCCAACTACATCAAAAAAAACATTTAAACCACCACCAATATACTTGAGGGAACCTACATCAAATGACCTGGTAAAAGCGCTTATTACGGCAATTGGTAAAGACACCTTCAACGTAACATCAGTGAAGCACGGACAAATAAGTGAAACAAAAATCCAAGTCTACTGCGAAAATAATTACCGAAAACTTTCTGCCGCTCTGGAAAAAGAGAAAAAATCTTTTTATACTTATCAACTTAAAAGTGCTAAAGGCCTTCAGGTTATTATAAAAGGTATTGACCCTTATGTAGACACGGATAAGGTTAAAACTGCACTGCTAGATAAAGACTTTAAAATAAAAAATGTGGTAAATATGCGGAACCGTGAAAAGATTCCTCAACCCATGTTTAGGGTTGAACTGCTACCGGGGGATGTTATTCTCAAAAAGAATGAAACTCACCCAATTTATAACCTTAAATTTCTTCTTCATCGCAGAGTTACCGCTGAGGAGCCGCACAAGCGTTTAGGGCCCGTTCAATGCCTAAACTGCCAGGAATTTGGCCATACTAAGGCCTATTGTAAACTGCCCACAGTTTGTGTGCTGTGTGGAGAACTGCACGGCACATCACAGTGCAAAAAGTCAAAAACTGACTCAAGTGCTAAAAAATGCAGTAACTGTGGAGGCAACCACACTGCAAATTACAGGGGCTGCCCTGTCTATACTCACTTTAAGCAGTCAATGACAAATAAGTCATCAATCACCTATAAACAACCCCAGCAGCCAAACATAATTCATACAAACAATTTAGGATAGGCCAGTCAACCAGCCAAATAATTATGCAAAACCCCAAACAAGTTTCATATGCTAGTGTGGTCAAAACCGATACACAAAACTTGAATCAGGAGCCCAAGCCCCAAAATTCCGATCAAAATTTTACCAATCTTGAGGCAACTCTGCAGACTCTTGTTCAGTCCATAAACACATTTACGGTTTCTATGACGAACATGATGCAGGAAATGCTGAAAATGCAATCCACTATTTTGCAGGCAATTTTAACAAAATGAATTGGTTAAAAATGTGTTTCTGGAACGCAAACGGCATCCGCCAACACAAAAATGAACTTGAGCACTTCCTTATGGAAAAGCAAATCGATATAATGATGATTGCTGAAACTCATTTGACAAGCAATAGTCATTTCAAAATTAATGGCTACACACTGTATGACACTAAAGATCCTCGTGGAAGGTCTTGTGGAGGCTCAGCAATTCTAATAAAAAATAGAATTAAGCACTATTGTCTGCATGAGACACGTGAGGAGTATCTCCAAGCAACTAATATATGCTTTGAATATTTGCATGAAAAAATAGTTATTTCTTCGATCTACTCACCGCCACGATTTTCAATAACAGAAAATCAGTATTCACTTTTTTTCAAATCACTTGGTTCTCGATTTTTAGCGGCTGGTGACTATAACGCTAAGCACACTTTTTGGGGATCACGTTTAATTTCCCCAAAAGGCCGTGTGCTTTTTGACACAGTCTCCAAACTGGGCTTAGACGTGATTTCAAGCGGACATCCCACTTATTGGCCCTCGGACCGGCGAAAGATTCCAGATGTTATAGATTTTGGAGTTGCAAAAAATTTTCCTTTAGAATGGATGCAAGTAGAGTCTTCATTAGATTTGTCATCGGACCACTCACCCACTATAATATCCGTTTCGTTCCCCGTATAGTGACTTGGCGTTCGCCATCACAAGAGTTAATTGGCTAAAATATACGAAATATTTGAGTACTCATTGTACAGAAAATATTGCCTTGAGAACCCCTGAGGATGTTGATATATCAATTAAAGATTTTTCTGAAGACCTTAAACTGGCCGTGCAACATGCTACCACTACCCATACGAGGTTCAGAAATGAGAACAATAGAACTTATTCGTCTGAAATTGAACAACTTTTGTCAGAAAAAAGAAGAGTTAGAAGAGAATGGCAACTTCGCAGGTCTCCCCAGCTTAAAAGCAGGCTACGGGAGTGCATAACTCAGTTAAGAAATGTGCTTGAAATCCAAAGAATGGCTTCCCTTAAAAATTATCTAGAAGGTCTTGATGGTAGCCCGCAAAGCGACTATTCTCTATGGAAAGCGACAAAAGGTCTGAAAAGACCCGTAATAGGTAAGCCACCTTTGCGAACTTCATCTGGCGACTGGGCAAGAAGTGATTCTGAAAAAGGGATGGTGTATGTTAATCATTTGAAAAACGTTTTTACTGCAAATGATACAGTGGATGATGTTGCTGAATTTCCGCCACATGCTGTTAGACCGCCTGTGCCTTTGAGACTTAGTTTTCAAGATGTCGAAAACGTTATAAATAAAGTAAACTCAAAAAAAGCTCCAGGTTTTGACAAAATTACTGGCAAAATGCTTCTACAGTTACCTCGTGTTGCTAGAAGAATTCTTCTTTTCATTTTTAACGCTATTTTGCGCCTAGAATACTATCCTGCAGAGTGGAAGGTGTCTATGGTTACTATGATACCCAAGCCAGGGAAGGATCCCACTAAAGTAGAGTCATATAGACCAATAAGTCTACTGCCAACAATTTCAAAACTTTTCGAAAAATTGTTAATGGCGAAGTTGACTCCAATATTGAATGATGTAGGATGCATCCCGGATCATCAATTTGGTTTTCGGGCTAAACACAGCACCATAGAACAAACGCATAGACAAGTTAATGTTATAAGAAAGACTTTTGAGGGCAAAAAGTATTGCTCAGCTCTATTCATTGATGTTTCCCAAGCTTTTGATAAAGTGTGGCACGAGGGATTAATGCACAAAATAAAGATGAACTTGCCTGCAAACACTCACAAGCTTCTGGAAAGCTATTTATGCGGCCGGAAGTTTGTTATCAGAGAAGGCGACTTTATAAGCCCAACTCAGCCAATCGAGGCAGGAGTTCCCCAAGGTAGCATTCTGGGACCCACTTTATATTTAATTTACACTTCTGACATGCCAACCAGATGTGGTATTCACACTTCAACTTTTGCAGATGACACAGCATTCTGCAGCGTACATGAAAACCATCAAGTAGCTTCGCGAAATTTGCAGGAGTATATTTCAATATTAGAGATGTGGTTAAAACTTTGGAAAATTAAAGTTAATGAACAAAAGTGTACTCACGTTACATTCACACTGCGTAGACAAACATGTTCAGCTATCCAAATTAACAATTCACCTATTACGCAGTAAAATGAAGTCAAGTACCTTGGTATTCATCTCGACCGTAGGTTAACGTGGAAGCCTCACATTGAAGCGAAGGTCACTCAGTTAAAATTAAAAGCAGCGCAATTAAATTGGCTTATGGGCAGAAATTCTACATTGAAATTAGATTGCAAACTTTTGTTATACAACGCAATACTAAAGCCTATATGGCGCTACGGAATTCAATTATGGGGCACCGCCTCAGCGTCAAACATTGAAAAAATTCAAAGGCGACAAAACAAAATTCTTCAAACAATTACTGCAGCTCCATGGTACGTAAAAAACTCCGGAATTCACAAGGATTAGTCTGTTCCACTGGTAAAAGATGAGTTTTCACAGCATGCGATAAGGTATATCAGCAAATTGGAACTTCACCCAAACCCTCTTGCACGAAACATACTTAATTTTAGTGGTCACACTCGGTTGAGAAGAAGGGATACCGTTGCCACCATCAGAGCGTTAAGTAGGTGATTTTACCGATATAATATGCGCATAATAAAACTTTTTGTCTAGCATTGGCTGGACTTAGTTAATTTATTGTATTTAGTAATAAGATTTAAATACTTATTGTTAGTTCACATTGTGAAGATTCAATAAATAAAAAAAGCTTAAAAAATAAAAAAAATATAAACATGGAAAATGAAAATGTCCGACATCGGTTTATATACACCCGAGATATAGCTAAACCGGGGTTTTCATGAACATGCGGCGTAAGCAAACTTAAACAACTTTTTTTGCTTAAAAGTAGTTCTGGTAATAACATTAAGTTATATAAATATGGAAATTGAAAATTTCCGATATCGGTCTATATATACCCCAGATATACCCTAAACAGGGTTTTTCATGAAAATGCCGCGTAAGCGAACTTAAACAACTTTTTTTTTGCTTAGAAGCAGTTCTGATAATGAAATAAGGTTATATAAATATGGAAAATGGAAATTTCCGATATCGGTCCATATATACCCGAGATATAGCCTAAACCGCGGTTTTCATGAAAATGTCGCGTAAGTGAACTTAAACAACTTTTTTTTTTTTGCTTAAAAACAGTTCTGGTAACGAAATAAAGTTATATAATAAATATGGAAAATGGAAATTTCCGTTATCGGTACATATATACCGGAGATATAGCCTAAACCGCGTTTTTATACGTGACTATTGTGAAGGGTATTTTAGATTCGGCCCAGCCGAATTTACCACACTCTTACTTGTTTTTTTTTTTTTTTGAAAATGATTCACTTGAAAATGATAAGTTCACTTTTTAAAAAAACTAAGTTAACGGGTGTTTTAATGACCTACAGACACATTCTCTCTATAGTTTGCTGTATAATTGTATCGCAAACAGTTTTCTTTTGAAAGTGTAATAAGTCCATTCCTAATAATTACATAAGTATATAATTAAAACAACTTGCTTATTGCAATTATTATTGATTATTGCACGCTGATCGCTTATCTAGTGCTAATGTATTGAAAACAACATTGTTAACAAAATAAAGGTATTATTGTTCTGATGAAATGATGAGAATTATAAATCCCAGTGGGTGCTGATGAGTAGTGTAGCGACTACGAAACAGCTAGTTGTCCTCCAGCTAAAGATTATATTATTATTATTTTTCTTCTCTTCTTGATTGAACAATTATTTATCACAGCAAATTTGTATTGTAAAAAAACTCTTTTTAGGAAAAAACTTAAGAAAGGAAAAACTTGAACTAAAACCCGATGTACATATCAAAAAAATTTTAATTTAAAAATTATAAAGTTCCCCAAAAACTTAACAAAGAAATGATGAGAGAAGTTTTCGCTCTTTTATTGCAACATAGTCATATCTCAAAAAATTAGCTTTTCGAGTTAACAATGCAGAATTGTACAGTATTACCTTTTATATTGTGCCAAAAATTTATTCAAATTACTTTAAAACTGTTTCCTTTAGGGGATATTTTCTAAGACTTGTATGGAAACTAAAAATTTTAAATACATTTTTCTCGAAACAATTTTTTTTTAGTTATGACTACGTTGCAATTAAGGAGCGTTTTGTAGTTATCCTACGGGCCTTGGTTCTTATGCAAATAGTATTATTTAAATATAATTGCTGTTAAACTAGAAAATTAAACGTTTAAATAAATAATATTACTTGTTACAATAAATTCATATACTTGTGAAGAATAGGACAATCCCTCAATTTGGTCTGAAAGTGATGTTGGTAAGTAAGCGCCAGAAAGATTTTAATGATTTTTATAATAATTGAAATAAGCTCCTACTAAACTTGGTTATTCGTATCTTTATAGGAGTTCGCCTTCTTTTTAACTATTACTTTTTACATAAAAATCCAATTCAGTAAAGCATTTATGTCTGCAAATATATGGACTTATTACGCTGCTATTTTTATATTTTGCAATGTTTTTTTTTTTTAAATGGCATAACTCCATGTGGAGTTAAGAAAATCGTTTAGTTTTTCAAATAATTTTAGTCATTATTATTTCACAACAAAATTTAAAAGGTTTATAGTGTAAATAACATCACTCGAACTGATTAAAGTTGGCCAATATTTTTAAATTGATTCAAACGCGAACCCTTGAATATTTCAATATATGAAAAGTTGGACTTATAACACTTTCAAAAAACTAGTTTATATATACTATATAGGTTCGCAAATGAAAATTGTAGAAATTGCAAACGGAATCACAAACTTATATATAAGTTTAGATTTTTGTGAAGGGTATAAAAAAAATAACTAAGGCCAACCAGTCGTAGAACAGCTCTCGCATCATCGTAATTATTTCTTAAGTGCGGTCAGACTTGTTGTTTCTGTTCCTCTGAATTTTTTCAATATTAGGTGTTGATGCGGTGCCCCATAATTGAATTCCATAGCACCATATAGGCTTTGAGATTGCGTTGTATAACAAAAGTTTGGCATCCAGCATCAATGCCAAATTTCTGCCCATAAGCCAATTTAATCGCGCTTTTAATTTCAATTGAGTGAGTTTCGCATCAATGTGAGAATTCTACGTTATCCTACGGTCGAGGTACTTGATTTCATTGTGCTGCGGAATAGCTGAGTTGTTGATTTGGATAGGCGAACATGTTTTTTTCGCAGCGTGAATGTAACATGAGTACATTTTTGTTCATTAAGTTTGATTTTCCAAAGTATTAACCATATCTCTAATATTGAAATATACTCCTGCAAACTTCGCGAAGCTACTTGATGGTTTTCATGAACGCAGCAGAGTGCTGTGTCATCTGCAAAAGTTGAAGTATGAATTCCAGAGCTGGTTGGCATGTCAGAAGCGTAAATTGTTCTTCACACGACGTGTTTATGCAACAAATATTTTCCAGTAAATTCGTCACCATGGGTGAAACTCGTCGGTCGTCGCAGTTGTGTTCGTAGCATATTTTTGTATATAAAGAGTGGTTAAATTTTATGGGCCAATGTTGTATTTGAAGAAAACATAAATTATTTAGGAATTGTGATATCTTTTTATGATGATAATATTGATGTGGTTAAATTATGTCTAGAATAAAATATCGGCCAAATGGCCGACGCGATCTCGGCGGCACACCGCCATCCAATGGTCCAAATGAGGCATAATTGGGGTTCCATGCCGTTAATTTGCCAAATTATTTTATCTTTTATCTCTTGAGTTATTACTGACTTATCGATATACACTTTTTCTTTCAAATAAACCCAAAGAAAGAAGTGCAACGGTGTTATATCACATGGCAGTCAATTGATATCGCCAGCACGTCAGATGAGACGACCTTTAAATTCATCGCGCAAAATAGCCAGTGTTGCGTTAGCTGTGAGCAAGTTCCACTGTCCTATTGAGACCACATATCGTCCATATCATATCTTAAAATTCGGGTCATAGAAAGTTCGTTATCATCTTACGATAGCGGCGAAGACCATTCACAGTAACTGCCTGAACGGCCTCATTTTGGAAAAACTGCAGCCCGATAATGCAGCCAGTCCATAAACCGCACGAAACAGTCACTCTTTGTGGGTGTATTGGTTTTTCGGCGATCGCTCTTGGACTATCAATCGTTCAAATACGGAAATTCTGCTTATTACCGAATCCACTGAGGGGAAAATGTGCCTCATCACTGAAGATAATTTTTTTCGAAAATTGATCATCCACAGTTGCTTCTTCTTGCCACTATTCTGACCATTGACGATGCTTGGAATGGTCAACAGGCTTTAGTTCTTGAGTCAATTGCACCTTATAAGCGTGTAAATGCAAGTCTTTATGCATAATGTTCAACAAGGGCGACCGTGAGAGAGAGGTGCAGTTGTTGGGCACGAGGACGGATTGAGGTGGACGGTGACCATCACGAACAGCAGCAAGATTTTCTGTAGAACGAGTTGTACGAGCATGCCCTGCTGTGTTCACATCTCCTACAGATCCGGGTTGCTTAAATATTTGCACGATTTTTGCGATTGTATGCACTATTTGCCGATTAAATTGACCGAAAAAATCACAAAGTGCGTGATATGCATTTTGATTTGAACGCCCATTTTCATTATAAGCCAGAATAACTTCAACGCGTTGCTCGATTATGTATTTTTTCATGGTTGAAATTGAGTTCGTCTGAAGTTGAGAATTGTCAAATGAAATGCTGGAAAAATCTTAACGTTTGGGTGTGTTCGCATTCAAGATCCGCCCTTAAAACTTAACCATCCTTTCGCAGAAAAGAAAAACTGACATCATATTTAACAATACTTATCATTTTATTCGAGAAAACATTTTACAAAAACATGTTAATAAGACAATAAAGTATAAAAAAGATATATAATAAAAACAATAAAGTATTTATGTGATGTTTCCACATTACAAGCAAGCTACTCGTCAAGAAATTTTATATGAAAAGCACTCACGAGTATTTTAAGCGATTTCTATACAAATATTTCAAACAAGTTACTTGCTTGTATTGTGGAAACATCAGATAAATAAAATAGTACACACGCACACATACGACTACTTAAAAACTAGCCTACAGTTATTTTTCTAAAGCCTTTTAACCTTCAATGTAACATTGGTGGGTTGCAAATGAAAAGTGGGAACTGCAAAGTTAATAGGAATCCTTGTTTTGCCACAAATGTCAAACTTGAAATTTGTTACTAGCTTGAGAAGAGCAATATTGATTAGCATGCGAGCAAAGTTCATGCCAATGCACGCTCGCTGTCCTTCCCCAAAGGGGAGGTAGGAATATTTCTCGATCTTGGAAACATTATCTGGAGAAAAGCGATCAGGATCAAAATCAAAGGGGTTGGGAAAATATTTGCTATCGTAATGCATGCTGAAGACGGGTATGATAACCAAACAGCCCTCTTCTATGCGATAATGCGGATTCTTGTGTGGTATAAAGGTTTTGGTGCATTTTCGAAATACGGCTGGAGATGAGGGGTATTTGCGCAGAGTTTCTATATAAATATGTAAAGCGTAGTAAATACAATTAAAGAAGATTTGTGAAGTAAAATTATTTAACTTACCTGATGTAACTTGGTCAAGATATTGCATTTGCTTCAGACAGTCATAAGTAAGTTTGTTGCTATTTGCATTTAAAATCCTTCTGATATCAACGCGCAATTTATTCTGAATATCTGGCCGTCGAGCCAGTTCATACAGAGCACAGCTTAAAGTAGAGGAGCATGTGTCAAAAGCAGTTATAAAAAATGAAAATAGATGGGCCGCTATTTGTTCCCCGGTTAATTTTTGCTTGATATTCCTATCAGGTCCTAATTTAAGGTCCATTAGCACACCCAAATAATCAGGCCTCTTAGTGTCAAGGCAAGCCCTTTCCATCAGAGTATCTCTAACAACTCGCATAAAATAATTAGTAACACTGTGTGGAATGACTTTCATACGCAGAGTTTTGGCCCACTCGGGAAAACAGTTTATAAAACTGTCCACTATAGCGGAATGTCTCCGCTCACTGAAAAACAATCGAGCCATAATGGCAAATTCAGTATTGGGTTCTGTCATGCTTTGGCACTCTACGCCATAAACACAATTTGCTATAACATCGCAAGTAAACCGGTTGATCACATACGTGACATCAAAAACTCCACCATTACCCTCAGCAATTTTCTCAACAAAAACATTACGCAAGTCATCTCCCTTGTTGGCCATTGTTGGAAAAATATATTTCAATTTGCCGGCGGTAAAGCTGGGTGTCAGCTTTGATCTCAACGTCTTCCATTCCGGTCCATCTAATAAAAACACATTTCCTGTTAGAGGATCACTTCTTTCATTATGAAATAACCCTCTTCTTTCGAACGAGTAGAAATTTGTTACCAAAACACTTTTAACCAGCTCCAAGTCCAGGGCAATCACAGCTTTTTGCATATTGAAATAAAAGCCGGCAAATAAATAACCTCGATCTTTATATATTGCATAAGTGGTGTTAAATATTTGAGAGTAGTGTTTCGAACGTGTCCACTGTTGCATATTTCCTGTTGGTATTTTTGGTTTTAAATGCGGTATTTGACGACGCTCCCAGTAACTAAAATGGTTCTTCAGGATCCTCCAAAACCACGTTATTGCAAAAAATATAGATAAAATAAGGGCGAACGTCGAGTAAACCATGATGCTTGACGATAAACTGATACAGTTTTTTAAATCATTTAACTTTTTTCCAAGATACATACATACATATATCAGTATGTGTATACACTTGTATGCATTAACTATTATGTACTTTTTATTAGCTTTGCTTACATACTTCAGTAATTACATTTACAGTTATATTTTAAAGCTGCACTTGGAAAAAATTTATAATTTATACAGTATTGTAGCTCAGCGACAATAATTGTTCTCTGTCTCTCTCCCGTTCTTTGATCCTCTCTCCCTTTGATTTAACTTTTTCGTACGTTCATGCTCAAGCATGTCTTTTACATTCTCGCTTTTACAAGGATCTTCGCTCTTATCATGTACTTCGAGTGAAAATAAAGATAATGAAATAAATATAATATATAATATTTTATACTATGCGGAAAAATGTAAAGGGTATACGAGTATGTATACCCTTTACATTTTTATACAAGTATAAGTCTCTGAATCAGTTTGTAATTTCTTCAAGTACTCGTATATATTCTGAATCAGAATTGATAGACAAGACAATTAAGCGATGTCCGTCTGCCTGCCATTGAAATAGCGTTTTTGAGAAAACTATTAGACTTAAAAACTTTTTTCTTTCAACATTCTATTACCTCCTCGATTCGCGGGTATGCTGTTGAAATTCAGTAAAATCGGTTCACATATAGCTGAGACATATCCAAAATTCCGAAAAAAGCTTTTTTTTGCAATTTTGTATAAACATTTTTGAAAAAAATTAGTGGTTTTGTTTCAAACTGGATACAATCAGTAAGCATGGCGATTACAAAGCAGAAAAAAATGTTTCCCGATATCGGCCCATATATATCCGAGATATAGCCAAAATCGATTTTTTTTTGTGAAAAGCGACATTAAGTTACTTTTTTTGCTTCAAAGTAGTTCTGGTAATAAAAGGTTACCAAAATACAGAAAATGAAAATTTACGATATCGTTCCATATGTATACCCGAGATATAGCCTAAGCCGATTTTCCATGAAAAACATTTGTTTTTTTTAAGTCCTTATGGTTATAAAAGGAGGTTACTAAAATTACGATGTGGATCCATACATATGCCCTAGATACGTGTAGCTTAAATCGATTTTTTTAATTTTTTGCTTTAAAGCAGTTCTGGCAATGTAAGAAGGTTACCAAGTAGAGAAAATTAAAATTTCCATTATCCCCGAGATATAGACTAAACCAATTTTTCCATGAAAAAAAATTGTGTTTTTTTTTTTAAATCAGTTCTGATAATAAAATGAGCTTGCGAAAAACAGAAAATGAATATTTCCGATATCGGTCCATATATACCCGAGCTATAGCATACACCGATTTTTCTATGAATTTTTTTTTTTTTTTTTTTTTGTTTGCTTAAAAGCAGTTCTTGTTATAAAAGAAGGTTAATAAAATACAGAAAATTAAAAATTCCGTTATCGGTCCATATTTAACCGGGATATAGCCTAACCAACCTTTCCATGAAAGATAACAATGCAAAAATTTTTTCCCCGATATCGGTCCGTATCCTTATATCCGAGCATATTTAGTTCAAATTTGCAATATATACTATATATGTATATACGTGACTATCGTGAATGGTATTTGTAGTGTTTGAAAAGTGCTGTTTGCACTTTGATCCAATTACATATCGCTCCTTTATTGCCACATAGTCATATCTCAAAAGATGAGCTTTTCGAGTTAACAATGCAGAATTGTTAACAGTACTACCATTTATATTGTACCAAACATTTATTCAAATTGCTTTTAAACTGTTTCCTTTAGGAGATTTTTTCTCAAAAAATTTAAATGCGTTTTTCTCGAAACGAGCTTTTTTTGATATGACTGTGTTGCAATAAAGGAGCGATATGCTTTAAAAAAGTGTCCGTGCGAAAAAAGCATTACATTATGTTTTCCTTTTGAAATAGAAGAAAATGAAAAAAATAGGACGAAATAAGTTGAAAATTAGTTTTTGTATTGGAAATCGGACAAACATTTTGTTCGTTCAAACTATGCAGTTATTCATGTATGCAGTGATTTAAATTCGTTTTTATACCCTTCACAAAAATGTAAAGGGTATTTATAAGTTTGTGATTCCGTTTGTAATTTCTACAGTTTTTTTTTGCGACCCTATAAAGTATATACATATATTCTGAATCAGAATTAATGGAAAAGTCGATTAAGAGATGTCCGTCTGTCCGCTGTTGAAATAGCGTTTCTGAGAAAACCATTAGACTTAGAAACTTTTTTCTTTCACCATTCTTTTACCCCATCGATTCATGGGTTTGCTATTGAAATTCAGTAATATCGGTCCACGTATAGCTGAGATATATTCAAAATTCCAAAAAAAGCCATTTTTTTTGCAGTTTTGTGTGAAAATTTTTGAAAACAAAAGTTGTTCGTTTTGCTTCAAACTTCACACACTTATTAAGCATGGTGACTAAAAGACAAAAAATTATTTTTTCAGATATCGGTCCATATATACCCGAGATATAGCCCAAATCGGATTTTTAATGAAAATGTCGCATAGGTGAAGCTAAATAACTTTTTTTTGCTCAAAAGCAGTTCTGGTAATTATATAAGGTTACATAAATATGGAAAATGAAAATTTCCGATATCGGTCCATATATACCCGAGATATAGCCCAAACCTGGTTTTTCATGAAAATGTCGCGTAAGCGAACCTAAACAATTTTTTGGTGTTCAAAAGCAGTTCTGGTAAGAAAATAGGGTCATATGAATATGAAAAATGAAAATTTTCGATATCGGTCCATATATACCCGAGATATAGCCTAGACCGGGGTTTTCATGAAAATGCCGCGTAAGCGAACCTAAACAACTTTTTTGTGGTCAAAAGCAGTTCTGGTATTGAAATTAGGTTACATAAATATGGAAAATGAAAACTTCCGATGTCGGTCCATATATACCCGAGATATAGCTCAAATCGGGTTTTTCATAAAAATGTCGCGCAAGCGAACTTAAACAACTTTTTTGTGCTCAAAGCAGTTCTGATAATGAAATTAGGTTACATAAATATGGAAAATGAAAATTTCCGATATCGGTCCATATATACCCGAGATATAGCCTAGAACGGGGTTTTCATGAAAATGCCGCGTAAGCGAACTTAAACAACTTTTTTGTGCTCAAAAGCAATTCTGGTAATGAAATTAGGTTACATAAATATGGAAAATGAAAATTTCCGATATCGGTCCATATATACCCGAGATATAGCCTAGACCGGGGTTTTCATGAAAATGCCGCGTAAGCGAACTTAAACAACTTTTTTGTGCTCAAAAGCAGTTCTGGTAATGATATTAGGTTACATAAATATGAAAAATGAAAATTTCCGATATCGGTCCATATATACCCGAGATATAGCCCAAATCGGGTTTTTCATGAAAATGTCGCGTAAGCGAACTTAAACAACTTTTTTGTGCTCAAAGCAGTTCTGGTAATGATATAAGGTTATATAAATATGGAAAATTAAAATTTTCGATATCGGGCCATATATACCCGAGATATAGCCTGAACCGATTTTTCCATTAAAAAATTTTTTTTTTTCGTTATAAAAGAAGGTTACTAAAATACAGAAAATAGAAAATTCCCATATCGGTTCATATATAACCGAGCATATTTAGGTCACATTTTTAATATACTATACATATTCGTGGCTATCGTGAAGGGTATTTTAGATTCGGCCCAGCCGAATATACTACACTCTTACTTGTTCATATGTAACCTGTAAACACTGGTCTGTAATATTACCCAGAATAGTAAATGAGCGAATGCTGCAGCAATGTAGGTTTGGGATAAATGACCTACAGAAGAGTCGTTGAAGATTTAGATCGGACTATATAAGATAGCGGACGTTGGTACCTTTGGCTGATGAGATACTCAAGCAGGCGAAATAGAAGCTTACCTGGAAACATTTTCGCTATAAATGCATGGAAAAAATGCTTCTTACTACAAATATGAATTCAACTGCGCTGTGATGCATATTCGGACCTGCTGTTATACAAATCGGGCAATTAATACCATTAAAATTCTGTTATATTCAGCCATGTCACAAAGCTTAATTCCGTTCGGAAACGGAATTGAATTATTTTTTTACTTCTTCAAAAAACGATAAACTAAAAAATTTTCGGAATGAAATCATTTCTTATTGCAAGAATAAAACTATTATTGTCTTGTAGAATTGATTTCATTCCGAAAAAAGTTTTAGATTTTCGTTTTTTGAGAATTAAAAAACCGATTCAATTCCATTTCCGAACGGAAGTGAATTCTATGATATGGCCGATTGTCTAAGACTCAGATAGTTTAAAATATCGTATATATCTCGACCTCAAAAATAATATAAATAGCAAATAATATGTATAAGAAAGAATTATTTTAGCATTGATTGAAGAAATTTTGGGGCATTCGGTGCTGTCGAATAAATGTCTGTGCGCACTTTCATAAACACTAAAGTGACATCATATTCTGTAGAGCTTTTCAATTCTCAAGAGCTAACAATGCTACGTTCCTATAAATTAAAACTGAAAGTTTTTTTTTTGCATTTATTTATTTATTGAATCTTCAAAGTGAACTAACAATAAGCATTCAAATCTTAGGCTAAAAATTAAAAAAAAAAAGATGTGCTTTTTACTTAAGTCCGGCCAAGGCTGGACGAAACGTTTTATTATGCGGGAACTGAAAGTTGGCGTTCTAATTCCACCAGTGCGAGCCTTTATCGCTTTGAGACTGTATCGTCACACGGTTGCAAATTATAATTTTGGTACGGAATATTGTGCAAACAATCAATCCTATTTGCAACTACAGTCAGAAAAAAGCAGATTCTACTAATCCTTCACGTTTTTGAAAAATTGCAATATAAAACAAAAAACGTAGCATATTCAGATTTATTACATGTTAATAGCACTAATTCAAATCTTAAATAACATAAACTTAGCAACAGTCATGACTTAATTATAAACTATTTTTTTAACTTGATATGCTACTGAAAACAGCTGTTTTCCGCAGACAAAGTCGCAGATACTCGTAAGAAAGAAACGCTTATAAGAAACTACTTTAGTGGATTTTTTAAGTTTCTCATATCCGATAAATACTGTACAACTTTTGTCGTCCAAATTTTTGTCAATTCTTCTTCAAAATTGCTTATGCGTTTATATTATACAATTTTTAATAATGTACACGTGTGTATTTAAAAAAAAACAAATGTCGGAAAATACATTCAGCTCTCTACACACGACAAAAACTAATTGCAAGCTATAAGCATATGTAATACCCCAAGCGATTCCCTTCTCACCAATACAGAAAGTGCAGCGACAATAGTTGCACAGTGTAAACAATATTTATTTGTTGCTTTACAAGTAATTTTTATTTCTAGAGTCTTAATTTTACCTTATTTATTTGCGAAACAATTGCAAAAATTATTCATACATTTTTAAAGTAGGATAAACATGTATGTATATGTGCTTCACGCTTGTTAATTTCATGCTTGATACATAATCAAGCATTGCATTTAACTTCAAAGAGTTCATTTGGTAGGCCACGGCTAGTAAACTTCAACAAAGTTCCAAAACATCTTAATTTCCATCTTCCATTTTTTCTTTGTTTCTTCTCTTAAGATGTTTTTCATGCTGAAAGTTAATGACGAAAATATGTTTGTTATTTATTTATTTTTCTTGACATTTATTCACAATGAAAACAAAATGATAATAAATATTTGTTCGTATTTGACGACTTAAGGGCCATATAAACTACATTAACTGCTTGGCAAACATGTAAAAATTATACGTTTGTACAAGCATTTTGTATTGTGTATGGGGGTGTTTGCTTATTTGCACAAATATTGGAAGCATATTTGCAGGAAATTAAGATTTTTTAATGTCTAACACTAGATTTTGGCATTTAATATTATTAGAGCATTTTTCTTTTTAAATTCTCAGCAATTTATTTGGGTTGTTGGGATATAAAGTTGAATGTTTGAGAATGTCTTTCAAAAATTCCCAAAGTCTACTGATGATTAGGGGAGTTCCTATGAAATGTCGACATATAGATAGGTGGGAAACATAGAAAACAAGCTATTTATAATTTTTTACTGGTATAAATGTTAGAAGCTTAAATAGCGAATAAAAAACTTAATTGTTTGACTATAACATATTATAATATAATTAATATCTTGTGAACTTCACACCGCGAGTGAATGGCCACAATTCAAATGCCGCCTACTCTCACCAGGAAACAAAAAAAGTGATTAATTTGTCTTTGTTTAAACTATCTTTGTATATTTGTATCGTTTATGTGCAAACGGAAAGCGTGTGTTTTCCAAACCCAACAATGTGTTTTTTTTTTTTTTACTTACAAACCAATTTAATATCAACATGGCGAATAAAAATTTTGTTCAGTGTGTAGTACACATTCTCATAATATCAGTACCCATAAATATCACTACCCACCTAACATTTTCAATCGTAGAAGGGAATTTCATGGAAACTGTTTTTGATTGTCGACGAGCTCATTTTTAATCACAGACGATCCCTTGCACGGATGTGTTATAAAAACAGATTTTTTTGTGAAACTCTTACACAACTCAGCAAAAGGCTCTTATATTAATCGTATATGAGAATCGTTTGACTCTTGTAGATATTATCAACTCCTCAAGGAATCAGCCGTGCAATCCTTGTATGATTGAAACAGCACAAAGCTCATTCGATATTTTCATACTGTATATAATTCAAACTGACTTACCACCATCATCCTTACCCGCACTTTTTAAATTCAAAAGGTTGTTAAACAATAAAGAAAAACGATCGTCAAAAATCCAAAAATCACTAAGAAAATTGTCCAACAAACGTTCTAAGATTATGTACACTTGTCGCAGAGAAGAAAGAGAAGAGAGTGTAGATAGAAATAAAAAGGTAGATGTTTTTGTTATTGCTACTCGTCAGATAATCGTTAGAAGGTTCTTTGGGGGATTGTATATTAAACACAATCGTCTAACAAACAACGAATGCAAGCTGGGTACTATCACAACTCTCTTGCTGACCAACATTGATTTATTGCATATATATGTGTGTATGTATTTATACAAATTTGATTATACCCAGTGGTATAAGACGGTAGCTACGGGCGCGTGGAATTGCTATATATTTTGACACCACCTGTAGCATAAAACGTATGTCACATTTTAAAGTAAAAAGCAATTTATAAATATGTATGCTTAAATTATATATTATATTTCAATTTTCCTTTAAGTTTTTCTTGATCCCACTTGCGATGCACTAAAAATACCAGTGAATAGATGCAGGTGTAGCAGCCGAGTGACATAACATTTTGTTAACATTTCTAGTGCATAGAGAGAAATCATTCATCGCTTCGCCATCCACTTATGTTAATAGTTTCTACTTATACCACTGAATATAACATCTGACTTAAAATCTATTTACGATTTTTTTTATTTATTTGAAAAACAATGAGAATGTTTTTTTTTATCTTTTGTTAACAAAACAGTTCAATATTTACAAATCTTATTGCGCACTTATGTAATTATGTGCATGTATATGGTGATGCATCGTGAAGCTTGAATACTTAAATTAAATATTGTATAGGAATAAATTTTATTTTTAGTTTTCCTTGGGCCCACTTGCGATGCACTTACAGTAGCGGGAATTGCTGAAAATAGCGGTGAATAGAAGCAGGCGTAGCAACTGAGTCACATACCATTTTGTTAACGTTTCAAGTGCATGGAGAGAAATCATTCATCACCATGCAAGCCATTTTTGTTAATAATTTCTTCTTATACCACTGGGTATAGCATCTGTCAATTTCCAATAACTTACTGTGCTTTAAAATCTATTTACGATTTTACTTAGTTATTACGAAAACAATGACAACGTTTTTTTTTATCTTTTGTCAGCAAAACAGTTTAGTCTTTACAAATTTTATTGTGCACTAATGTATGTATGTGCATACGAGTACATCGGGTGATGCCTCGTGAGGTTTGAAAAATTCATGGCATTTAGTGCCAGTTTACACAAATCAAGTTTGACTCGTCAAGTCTTGAGTTTGTGGGAGAACGGGAAAAAGAGAATGGAAAAGGGTGCAGACTTGACGGTACCGTCAAGTTTAAAATAAAATACCAAAAAAATTACAACTTGAAGGCAAAAGAACCTAAACTTGACGACATAATACTTTTGTGTGTAAACATAAATGCAAGTTCAAAACCAAATTGAAAGAGAATTGATCAAGAAAACCTGATGTGTGTAAACTGAGACTTACTGAAAATGATATCATATAAATATTAACCTCGACTATGGCTAAGGTGGTATATCCAGATTGTGCAAATTTGATCGACTCGTTCGTGCATAGCGGCTGATATATCGCATGTAACAGGAGTAATATTGGTTTTAAAAGCATCAATTGGTTTATTCCTCAGACTCTACATATGCTTATAGAAAATATTCCTAAGGTGTGATAATGCAAGATCTAGGAATTTACCGTAGCAATATGTGAAACTAAATACTCACAAAAATAGTGTCTTAGCAATTATCTTTCTGTCCTGTTGAAGCTAGAACTTATCGGGCCAAATAAACTACGCTTTTACTTGTTGGCAAAAAGTTTGCCAAACAAGCTTTCCATCTGCAGTCAAATGATGCAAATATAACTTATACAAACACAAATTAATTTTATTTTGTTTTCAATGAGAGCAGACGGCGATTGTGTTGCGGCAATTTTCGTGATCATATGAAGTCCGTAAAATATAAATTGCTTTAACAGTAATTTCTTTATTGGCCTCAATATATCTCTCTTTTATTGCGTCTGTTTCTTGAGATTCCGCTGCTATAGACTTTTTTTTAATATTTTCCACAAAGAACCCAGACGTTTATACAACTTTATAAATTCTAGCAAGATCTTGATCTTTTTTATGTGCTTTTTCTTTCACCACTTTACTCTGCAACATTTTCACTGAAATTACAAAATTTGGCGCTAAACAACACAAGCGGTTTAACAAACATCTATATGTTTGCATGAAAGTCAAAAATGTATGATTTTCATGCAAACACATTTGAAATATTTGTGTAAACTAGCAAACACCCACATTAACAACTCTAAACGTTCGTACAAGCGTAAAACTTTGGCATGTTTGCCAAGCAGTTTATGTAGTTTATTACAAAAGTTTAGCGCTAAACAACACAAGCGGTTTGACAACCATCAACATGTTTGCGTGAAAAGGAAAAATTGATGATTTTTATGGGAGATGAAAATCAAGATGTTTTGGAACTTGTTGAAGTTTACCAGTCGTTGTCTACCAATTGAACTCTTTGAAGTCAAACGCAATGTTTGATGATTTCTCAAGCATGAAATTAAAAAGCGTCAAGCACATGTGTGGGTGTTTTATAGCAAGTATTTTGACTATGTGTGCCCTACTTAAAAAAAAGTATTAATAATGTTTGACACTGTTTCGCAAATAAATAAAGTAAGATTTAGACTTCAGAAATAAAAATTACTTGTAGAGAAAAAAACAAATATTGAGTAAGTCCCAGCTTGCATTACGAAACTTTTGCCGCTGCAATTTCTACTGTATTGGTGAGAAAGGAGAGAGGAATTAAAAGGGGTACACACATACTAATTGCAAGCATATAGCTTGCAATTAATTTTTGTCATGTGTAGAGAGCAGAATTTCTTTTTCGACATTTGCTTTTTTTTCAAAACAGTACTCTCTTTTTTGATAGCGCAACATACTTCAAATATTTGTACAAACAAGCAGGCACCCTCATAAACAATGCAAAGTGTTTGTTCAAACGAGAAATGTTTATTTTTTAAGGAATAAGACCCAATAATTCTATCAGACTATATACCACACAGTACCGTTGTTCTTAATGGATATAATGGCAGCTCTGAGTACTCTTGAGATTGCTCATCAGTCCAAACACGTCAATTTCGTTTATTAACTAGTGAATTGAACCAGAAATGTGCTTCTCCGAATCGCCACAAAGTACGCAGAAATGAAAAAATTGACGTTTGAATAAAACCAAATCCGGGTTTCGAATTTTCAGAGAGATGTCACAACAGAGACAGCAATAATATTATATTGCTTTCACCTACTTACATATGCTTTTGATGCAAAAATTCTTTGTTTACGAAGAAACAAACAAAGAAGAGAAAAAATCACAGGATAAATATATATTGGTTTCATCTCGGTTTGCTTTGTCCTACAGAATGCTATTTTTCGTTATAATCTGAACAGTTTTGAGAAGCTGTATGAGTCTTTCCATGCTGACTTCCCAAACGATACTGGCAAAATTAACAAACAGTTTGATAAAACTGCGTTATGAACGAACGGGTTAAATTGGAAGGATCCTCCCATTGAACAAAGTGAGCCGGTAATTAAACTGACACTTTTCGTTCAATAGTGAGCCGTCCATGTCACATTCATTATTTTTGTTTTTTTGTATAAAAAAAAGTGGGGTTGTCTTTTTTGTATTATATTATTTTATATTACCTAAAATAAAACAAAAATTGAATATGAAATTCAAACAATTGAGTATTGTTCACTATAGTAGCTTCTAACATTGATACCAATCAAAAAATTATAAACAGCTTGTTTTTTATGTGTCCCAGCTGTCTATATTACGACATTTTATAGGAGCTACCCTAATCATCTAACAGACTACAACTGAACCCTGCAAAATTTAAATGTCTGGTTATTGCCCAGAGAAATCAAAACATTGTCGTAGATGTTCCGATCGTATTAGGTGATAAAAATATTGTAACTGCTGAATCAGCAAAGAACCTTGGAATCATTTTCAACAAATCACTTCAATGGCATACCCACATAAACTCTGTTAGTGGAACAATATTTAAATGCTGCGAATACTTAATATCGCGAAGCATGTTACACCTCTAAATATCCGAGTGCTTCTTGCAAAGTCCTATTTAGTACCTAAGCTATTAGATGGCTGTGAAATTTTTGCCTATAGTGACTCATATAGTAAGAGCAGATTAGTGGTAGTTTATAACGCCATCCTACGATATATTTATAATATTAAGAGATATCAAGTAACATCACAATACTCCAAATCTTTATATGGAGTTGATATTCTCGATTTGCTAAAGATGAGATCATTAATTTTACTGAACAAAATTATTTATATAAGCGAGCTTGTTTACTTATTTGACCGCCTTCAGTTTGCATGTTCTAACAGAGGAAAAAACATTATACAATTCAGACATCGAACACTAATATCCGTGTGCCGCCAGTTCTTTACAAATACCATACGGTTGTGGAATTCACTACCCAACACTTTGCAATATACTGGCAACGCTATACCATTCAAACAACAACTGTTTCTATCAGGCCTGTTCTGAAAACGGCGTGCTTTCAAATCACGAACCGTTTTGAAAGCACGCAAAAAATTTGAAGCTGTTCTGCAAATCACATGATTTTACGGTTTTCGACGTGCTTTTAATTTTTCGAAAGCTCGAGAAAACAGCTGTTTTTTTCATTTTTGCTTTGTTTGTTTATAGTTTTATATTCTTAACTACAATAAAAAGTGAAAATTAAGTAAAAAAATAAACCAGCTGACTGCTAAAGAGAAAATGTAAATCACGACCATTGGTAAACAAAGCAAAACAATTTCTCACAAAACAAGTAGTGTCTATAATTTTATTAATATTTATGTTTCTGTGTGAGTAAAACTTAATTTTATCACAAAAAGAAACAAACAACATATCATTTTAAATACATAAAATAGTTTTATTAAATTGGTAATGAAAAAGACAGAGAAAATAACCAAGTGATATCAAAAAGCCAGCCATTTGGCTGACCGGTTTAAAATCACGTGATTTCAATATTTTCTATGTGCAGAACACCTTTTGCGTGATTTGAAATCACTTTGACAAAAAGAGATTTGCAGACAGGCCTGTATATTTTAGTTAAGTTTGAACCTTTATATACTATTCAATAATTTGTTTTATATATAATTCTTTTGTTTTGCTTCCTCTTCAATAACTATACTTTAATATCGCAAATTCATTACTGAACAACCTAATGTGTTAAAATTTATATTTTCTCTATTATAACTTCTGCGTAAAATAACTTTAAAATATATATTGTGCTATTACAAAATCACATACTGTAATTCAAAAGATTTATATCTTGTTGTTCAATAAAAATACATAAGAATATGCGAATGAATAATAGATTGATGCGAATGTGAGTGACTAGCTTTCTTTCGCATTCATTTTCATTCGAAATACTGCCTGTAAAACTATTTTTTCTTTTTAAAACAATACATTTTTATCACTCTATAACATTTTACTTCACGACTTTTTTTTGTTTATTTTACACCACGTCGTTCGTTCAAAATGACCGATTGAAGAATATAAACGAACGGATCAAGTCTTTTGTAATTGAACGAAAGTTTTTTATCAAAGAATTCTATTCAAACCTCACGATGAAACGCCCGTTAATGTAAATAAAAGGTGTGTTTCTTTACTTTCCGGGCAAGTTTCGGGCAAAAGAGAGCATGCATGAGTTACTCTCAAATACAGATAAAATTTACCTAAAGTACGGGAACGCAAAAAGCCAAATTTCTAGCCCAAAAAGAAACATATGCTGTGTTTTGATATGGCAAAAAAAATTGTCACTTAGTTTTACGAAAAAATACTGTGATATTTTTCACTTTTTAGCTTTTAAGGTCTTTTGTACATTCCTGTGTATTTAATTTTTATATAAAAACACTGAAATGATTTGTATACGAGTTGATTCAAATGAACTTTGTTTCTTTGCTATTGTTTATTTTTCGAACAGCTGATTGCTTAATTACTTGCCCAAACTAGCCCGAAGAAAAAGTACGGGCTGTTTAGTGCAAGAAGAGGAAGCATACTATTCTCTCAAAAGCGCTCTCATTTGCCCAATTTTAAAGTACGGGAACGCTTTTCGTGCAAATTGGGATCCCGCGGGATCCCAAAGTAGAGTAAAGAAACACACCTAAAATCACTTTGTGCTAAGTTTTTGTTGTTATTTATTTACAACAAACATTGTTGTTTACTACTCATTCACAAAATTCTTGCAAAAAAACGGCTTTTTCCAAATATATTTATAACTTTTCCATTTTTAGGAAAATGCCGCTTTCGGGGCCAATCAAAAAATTTAATTTCGAAATGCGCAACGGTATTTGGGTGCTGCTGCAGCGATCAAATTTAAACTGACTCAACAGGAAAATAAGGCCAACCTGGGCCTGCATTTTGCCGAAACGCATACCAATGCAATTGCGGGGACCATCGCCGAAAGGTAAAAAGCTGAAAGGATGCCGCTGCTGCACTGCTTCATCTAAGAAACGTTCTGGTAAGAACTTATCAGGCTCCGGGAAATAACTGGGATCATTGTGTATGCTGTCGATGGGCAGAATAATGCGTAAACCTTTTTCTAAAACTATGTTGGTATTGGGAACTGGAAAATCCTTGACGCACTGGCGCACCAGGTGCGGTGTTACCGTATACTTGCGCAGAGTTTCTAAAGTGAAGTAAGTTCATTAACATTTTTGAAAATTAATTTGTTAGTTTGTAATTTACCTGATATCACCATGTCCAAGTATTTCATTTCTTTTATGCTCTCATAAGTAATTTGATGATTATGTTGTGCCAGGTTTTCCTGAATTTCTGTGCGCAATTTATCCTGCACTGTTTGATTCAGAGCCAATTCGTAAAGACAAAATGACATGGTTGTAGAAGAGGTTTCGAACCCGGCTAAAAAGAACATCATGGCCTGAGCAGCCAATTGTTCTATACTCAGACCGCTGGTTAAATCATTTTCATCCACTTTTTGTCCTGTTCTCAGCAAGTTATCACGTCTTTCCTTCATTTCCATCAGCAAATCTAAAAAGTCATTACGTTTGATATGATTGTGCTGCCTAAACTCCACTGTCTGTGTGACGGCCTGCATAAAGAAATCACTAATCTCATCACGAAAATTTTTCATTCTCAATTTTCTGGCCAATGATGGATTGGTGAACATAAAAGCCTGCACCAGGCCGTTGTGGCGGGGCTTCTCAAATACTGATCTACCCATTTGGCGAAATTCAGCTTGAGGGTCCAATAAACTGTTGCATTCCAGACCAAACGCACAGGTACCTATAATATCGGTGGTAAAGCGGGCACACAGGTCCTTGATTTCCAAAATGGCAGAATTTTCCTTGAACAATTTATTACAGGCTGCAGGCAATCTCTCTGCCACCCTGATCATGGTGAGGAACATGTACTTCATCTTGCCCGTGGTAAATACTGGTGATAGTTTCTGTCTCAGTACACGCCATTTATCACCATCCAAAAACAACAAATTACCCGTTAAGGGATCATCACGTTCGTTGTGAAACAGATTTCTATCCGGAAAGCTTTGAAACTCTTTTATCACAATCTGTTTAATCAAATCCAAATCCGTGATCATGGCAGCTCTGGTGAAAAACGTATAAAATCCCACCACTGGTGAAGCATTTTTGAATTTACTATAAATACGCCGATTGATTTCATTCCAGTGGTAGTCACGTCCTATGCCCCTCATATTGCCCACAAAATAGTGGGGCTCCTCATATGGCACATTACGTTTCTCCCAATACGAATAGTGCTCCCTCAACCACAAATATACTGTGAGAACGAAAATTACTAAACACATCAACAACCACATTTGTTGTTATTTTCGCGAATATCTTAAGTGTCCGAAGTGTGTATTTGATGAAATGCAAGATTCAACTAAATGAATTCGTTTCTCCATAATTGCAATCAATTAATTATTTATTTCAATTTTCAGTGTTAGATAATTATTTATTCTCTGAATGATGTTTGATAATAAAAAAACGTACTCCACCAGAGAATAAATAAAAGACGTGGAGGAGCCCACACAGTGAAATTTTTACTCAAAAATATGGATACTTATAAAAAAAAACTGCTGAAATAGCTCTCGGCTGGTAGAGAAGACCAGAACTAAATTATCACTCACGTTATTGCATACATACCCAGCAAAAACTTCTATTTAAAAATAATATGTAAAAATGTTGGTACTAGTTTACTAGTTCTACTTTGTCACTAGTTTACTAGTTCTACTTTATCATTTTAAGTCATTATTTTAACATGATGAAGTCATTGGCGGCAAGTAATTACCTTGTCGCTTGCAATGAAGGGTTAAACACATGGACCACCGCAGACTTCACACCTTCAGCACCGCAAATGCTGCAGCCGGGAATTATAGTCGACAAGTTAACTATTGAATTATTTTGAACACAATAGATGTGTTCCACGAAATCTCGAACTAGTTCGGACTAATGAGAATAATAAGCAAATTACTCTCTAAGTTTGCCAAAACTAGTGGAACGCAAAAAACTACAATTGTACATCTTTTAATACTAGTGCTGCTTACTTTTTAGACTGAAGTATGTTTTAGTGATTTTAGACGCTTAAAACACATAACTTCATATAAACAAAAGATTTGCATTATTGGCAACAGCTGTAAAATTAGAAGCAATGTAAAATTTTCAATAGATTTTTATAGTACATATTTATAAAATGAAAAGCCCAATAGCAATTGCATGTTCTGTTTACAACTTCACAAGGTTATTTTTAGTTTGGGCAACCTTCCATTTTGCTTTTAACTAATTTTGAAACAAAAACTTTTTTCCAATTTGCAAATTTTCTGATTACATTTTCAGTTTCATATAAACATAAAACAGCTGATTATTAAATTCTAGTCCGAAGTTACCCAAAGAAAAAGTGTGGGCTAATTTGTACAGGAAATGAAATAATTACTCTCTCATTTTCTCTCACAAAAATTATTGCACAAAACTTTTTACGTGGAACGCTTTTGGACACCTTTGGACTAGTTCGGACTGTTTCGATATTCACGTAGAACACACCTATTATGATCAATTTTAGATCACAATGGCAAAGCAACTGTGAAGTTAAAGTAAACAGAAATGAAGAAATGACATTTAAATAAAAGGTTTTAAAATTTCGGTGAGATGTCAGAACAAAGACAGCAGAAGTAAAGCTGGAGGTTACTCTCTATTGCGGTATGAAAAACAAAATTGTTCGTAGTCGTAGAATTGGTACCCTGTACTGCGTTTTCGTATTTTACTTTCGCATTTAATTTTTCCCTTTCGCATATTCTATTTTATCATTCCTCGTCAATGTTTATTTTGTGGTAGCAGTGTTGCGTCATTTTCAAACTATTTCGCGAAAAAGTTCGCGCAAACGGCACAGAGTACCAAATTATACTTTTATCGCATTTACCTTTCGCATCGAACTTACTTTTGCATCGCAATAGAGAGTAACCCCCTCCCCCTGATTTCACTCATTCTTACGCAACACGATTTTTGCATAAGTTTGTGACTTTATACATAAGTTTGTGACTCCGTTTGTAGTTTCTACAATTCTAAATGAGTATTGATAGAAAAGTCGATGAAGCGATGTCCGTCTGTCTGCCGCTATAATACCGTTTGTGCGTAAACCAGACTAAGATAAATTTTTTTTCACCATTCTATTACTCAAGTGATTCAAGGGTTAGTTACTGAAATTCACTAACATCGGTTCCATTATAGCTGAGATGTGAGTATATCAAAAATTCCGAAAACAAACTTTTTTTTTGTTTTACTTCAAACTTGACACAATTATTTAGCATGGCAATTTAAAGGCAAAAGAAAAAAAATCCTCCATATCGGTCCATACATATCGGAGATATAGCCTAAACCGAGTTTTTCATGAAAATATCGCGTAAGCAAACTTAAAAAATTTTTTTGGTCAAAAACAGAACTGGTAATAAAAAAAGGTTACTAAAGTACAGAAAATTAAAATTTCGGATATCAGTCCATATATATATATACTCAACATATAATCTGAACCGATTTTTTCATTAAAAATTTGTTTCATTTTGCTTAAAAGCAGTTCTGGTAATAAAAGCAGATTACTAAAAAAAGAAAATGAAAATTTCCAATATCGGTACATATACCCGAGATATAGCCTAAGCAAATTTTGTAATGATAATGTCGCGTAGGCGAACTTGAAAAATTTTTTTTGCTTAAAAACAGATCTGGTAATAAAAAAAGGTTAGTAAAATACAGAAAATTAAAATTTCCGATTTCGGTCCACATATATTCGAGATATAGCCTAAACCGATTTTTTTAGGAAACAATTTTTGTTTTGCTTAAAATAAATTGTGGCAATAAACGGCGGTTACTTAAATACAGAAAATTAAAACGATTTTTCCATGAAAACTTCCATGAAGACAATATAAAAAAAAAATTCCCCCGATTTCGGTCCATATATATCCGAGCATATTTAAATTTGTAATATATACTATCGGCCTAATTCATAAAAAAATTTTATGTTTATTAAACTGTTATTTGACAAATTTCTATAGAAAAGTGTTTAATAAACATACAATATTTTTTATGAATACGGCCGTATATAATGTGAAGGGTGTTTTAGATTCGACCCAGCCAAATATATTACACTCTTGCTTTTTATATTAATAATCGCACCTTCCCAGTGAAATTTTTGTAACATACATTTTCGATCTAAGACCATTAACAACCAACCGAAGTCTGTATACAATTACTACTTACATTTACACAGCGATGGCCTAGGCCGCAAGATGCATCCAACACTGTATACATTGTAAGCGAAGATTGGGTAAGTTCAAAACTATATTATTGGCATTTGTTTTCTTCTTTGCTTCTTATGTACATTCAATTTAACAAAACGAGTAGAAAAATACTAATCTGAATCGGATGCTAGTGGTTTGTTGAGCTTAAAGTTCTAAACACTTAGACGACAGCAGACTTCAAAACTTCACGAGTACAAATGAAGTTAACTTCAAATGCTGCCGTCTGGTCAGCAACATAATTATTTTAAAGACAGCAGCAGCACTATGTGTATTTAAACAATGCAAATTTCAGAGGTGCCACATATATATTTTACATGAATAAAATTAAAATTACTGACTGAAAACGTAATAATATCACGTAAAACTGTAAAAACCCATAAATTTATTTGTTTATTTTATTTATGTGATGTTTATTTCTATTAAATATTTCAAACTAATTTTAGTTCTTATTGCTGGCAATTTATATTAATAGTGGCAGCACTGCATTTACTTTTTGCGGCCTACGAAAATAGAAATTAGTCTAAGTTGGCAGCAGCAGCAAATGCTGTTGTGAAGTCGTGCTGCTGTGAAGTCGTGCTGCTGTGAAGTCGTTAAAATAATCGTATGCATTTAAACACATGTATTCTATTTTTGACAGATTGCTGCTTGCTGTCTGCTGTCGTCTATGTGTTTATAGCTTAACATTTCTATTTTGATTTTTTCTGTTGACACAATCGCTTACAATCGAATGCTTTGCAAATCGTAATAACTTGTGGACTGCTGGGTTTTAGCGCACAACAAAATGCAATCAGTCACGAACTGAGTTGTTCCCACCAATACTTTAATAGGTAAGAAAATAAACTTCTTGTCAACTTGTTCTAGGGAAATTCATATGTGAAAAAAAAACGTTGCAGATCTGTATCACTATGCATTTAAGGGTTAAGAAATGTGAGTGAAAGAAAACTCGTTCGCTCTCATAAAATAATTAATGACTTTTTGTGTTGTTGTTGTTGTTGTTATTATTTTTGTTGTTGTTGTTCTAGAATAAACACAGATACTAAATAAGTAACTTGGTATCTCTCAGTATTATTATAACAGTCATAAGTCTAGCAAGCAGCGGAAAGATGACGAAGTCTATATAAATTTAATACTTGCTTGTTAGCTTTTTTAACAAAACGCCAAAAAAAAAGATATAAACAAGAGAATTGTTTGGTTAAATAATATTCGAAAATAATTTGAGTAAATTGAAATAGCTTTTCTTTTTTGAACTTGCACAAAAATCGCTAATGAATTGTCTAACCAAATAAATACTGATAAAGAGTTTAAAACATTAATCATAAGAACTGATAACAACAGCGTTAAAGAAAAAAAATAATAGTAAAAAATCAACAATATTCTAACTCTCCTAAGCATTTGTTAACACAAAAAAAAAAAAAAATCTATTAACAAACATTAAGAACGATGAGTTCACAATCTGCTCGCGTTTTAATAGAGCAGTTTAGTTGCGGAATTGTTTAAGGCAACAAGTGTTTGTTTATTTGTCTAAAAGGCCAAAGAATAAAATAGAAATTATTCAAAATGCTTTTCCATACTCGTATACTTTGAACAACAATTACAACAATTAATACGTAAAAAATAAAAATGAAAAATTAAAACGATTTTTAAACGACTGACTGAAACAGAAGCAGAGCCAAACAACAGCCAAAGTTCACTCACAATGTGGGTTATTTATTTAGTTTTGGGTTTAATTGTTGGTCTGTTGATTGTTTTGTGCGGCATTGGACTGAAATATGTGCGCGATTATTGGCATTACCTGGGTGTGCCGCATGATCATCCCCAGCCTATAACGGATATCGTTAAGATTTTCAGTAAATATGGCAGCTGTAAGCAATTGATGGAACAGCATCAATATTTCCAAAGATTGTATAAAAAATTCAAAGGTACCGGCCCTTTTTGTGGCTTCTATCATTTGCTAGAGCCGCGTGTCTTGGTGTTGGATCCAGAGCTGATGCAGCAGATATTGGTAAAGAATTTTTCAAACTTTAACGATCGTGGTTGTTATCATAATATTAAAAATGATCCCTTATCGGCGGATTTGTATAGTTTGAGTGGCGAGCAGTGGAAGGAAATGCGTTTAAAATTAGAGCCAGTATTTCAAAAAGCTTATATGAAATCGTTTCACGAGAGCATAAGAGAAGAATGCGAAAAGGCTCTCTTGCTGTTTGAACTGCAAATGCAAGAAGAGTCTCAGCAGAGAGGCCAAAGAGAAGTGATCTTGGATGTACAACCTTTGATGCATCGTTTTGTTTTGGGCAATATGGCCAAAATGGTGTTTGGCTTAACCCAGTCCATGCAGCAAAAATATCCTCTAGATGAATTTGATGCCATGACCCAATACGCTTTGCATACCCACAAATATGGCACTTTTGTAACCACCCTAATGCAGCGTTACCCAAAGTTATTTCGTTCTTTTAAATTTTCCATAACCAAACAAAAAGTGCACACCTATTTTCTATCTCTGCTTAATGATGTCATTGCTCAGCGCGACAAACGTGGCGACTATAAAAATGACTATTTGCAACTACTCATTAATATTATGGCTCAGGAAATGAGCACCCACGAAACGGAAGTTCATGCAGATCCCAAAGAGTTGCGGGAACATTTAATAGGAGAATTGGCCGCTCATGCATTTACATTTCTGAGAGCGGGACTCGAACCCACCGTGAGAACTTTGACTTTCGTTTTATATGAACTGGCCAAGGATACTGTTTTGCAGCAACGCGTTAGGGAAGAGATAATGAAGGCGCATGAAGAAAATGATGAACGCTTTAGTTATGAATGCATCAATTCCATGAAGTTTTTGGGCCAAGTCATATCAGGTAAGATTTAAATTTAAATGATATTAGAGAAAAAACGAAAAATCGAACTCAAGTGCGGCGGGACTATAATTGATATGTTTTGAGTCAACTTGTTTTTTGTTTCAATCCAAAAACTCAAATTTTGTTTTGATCGATATATATTTTGTCAAAATATGAGTTTGTAATTTTATTCTAAACCAATTTTCGTTTAATCAAAAAAATTTTAAAAATTAGTTTTGATCGATATTTATTTGTCGAAAATAAAAGTTATGACTTGATCGAAATTTTTGAGGCCAAGAATATGAGTTTCTTTTTTTCTTCTAGACACCAATTTTTTCTCAATCGAAAATATGAAAAAATAGTTTTTCTCGATATTAATTTGGTCGAAAATAAAAATTAAGACGTGTTTTAAATTCTTGGGTCAAAAATAAGAGTTTCTAATTAAAATTTTAAAATAAAACTATTTTTTTCAATCCAAAAAAAAACTGTTTTGATCGTTATTTACTTCCTCGAAAATAAAAGATAAGCCTTGATCGATTCTTTTTTAAACCAAAAATATGAGAGTCTATTATTATTCCAGTGACAAATTTTAAAATACACGACAAACGTTAAAAATACACGTAGAAAAAAATATATGGTTTACATGACAATATTCTAAGGGCAACATACTATTGTTGAATTGTATGGTTGGTGCTGATAATATATTGTCATAAATGAAATGTCATTAATATACCTAACTATAGTTTTATAAAAATTTTTTTATAAATAACCATACTATATTTTGGCAGAGAACCATATTTTTATTAAAGCTCACTATATTAATTAAAAAGAGGACATCTTTCGAAAACAATACTATTTTATTTATTTATACTGCAATATTAATGTCTCATAATGTACATATTTATAACAACAAATTAATATAAAAACATTTATTAAAATATTTTTTGATAATTTTAAATAATTAAAAATAATTTGCAAAAAATAATCGGGTTGCACAACTGCAAATGATGTCGTTTTCAACGGATTCTAGCATCTACGAGTAGTAGCTGAAATAAAAATAGTGGCATAATTAAACCATATTAATATGTTTATATGTAACATAGTATGGTTGTTCTCAACAACAGTATGGTTCGTTTTTAAAGTTCTTATGGTTGTAAAAATTTTATGTTACATAATATGGTTGGCCAACAATATGGTTGCCTTTCTTATAGTATTGTTGATTACAGTACCTGTACAAATATCAAAATCTTAATATTACTAACATACCTTCCAATTTCTGCAAACTCTCTTTAATTGCACAATTTTAGTTTTAAGCTCCTCAGTTTTTGGTTTTTTTTTTTTTTTTTGGTGAACAAACATTTATTTTAATTTAAAAAATATATAATTTAAATAATTTAAAAATATATAATTTAAAATAATAATAAGAAACAAAAATTATATGTCAACGGCTAAAATAAAACAATTTATAATGCTTACAATAGTAAGTTTATTCTGTAAACATATATTTGTTACATCATACATATGATAAAAAAGGGTATTTTAGTATTATGTGTAATAAAAACTATTGTGGTTTTAAAAAAAAAATTACATACAATATTAACATTGTGTGCAACCATATTCTGAAGTTGATAGACGGTAGTAATAGAATTACAGAAACCCAAACGATCGCATATTTATGGGAAAATAAACTATAATTATATCGACTTGTTTTTCACAATAATACACAATATTATGGCGTATATACTAATGCTGTTGTAACCATATTTCAAACTGCATTTTCTTTGCGTGTAGACAATTTTTGTTTTGATCGATACGTATTTGATCGAAAATAAAAGTTAAGCCTTGATCGGTTTTTATACCCTTCACAAAAATGTTATAGATATATAGTTTGTGATTCCGTTTGTGATTTGTACAATTTTCATTCCCGATCCTACTCGTATAAAGTACTCGAATATATACTCGTATTCTGAATCAGTAGTTATAGAAAAGTCGATTAAGCGATGTCCGTCTGTCCGTCGTTAAAGTACCGTTTCTGAGAAAACCATTAGACTAAGGCACTTTTTTCTTTCGCCATTCTATTACCCCATCGATTCATGGATTTGCTATTGAAATTCAGTAAAATCCGTGCACATACAGCTGAGATATATCCAGAACTCCGAAAAAGCAATTTTTTGCAATCTTGTGTGAACATTTTAGAAAAAAAAATGTTTATTTTACTTCAAACTTGACACAATTTTTTGGCTTAACGATTAAAAGGCAAACAAAATTTTCTTCGATATCAGCCCATATATATGCGAGATATAACCTAAACCGATTTTTTCTAGAAAATGTCGCGTAAGCGAACTTAAACATTTTTTTTTTTTTTTTGCTTAAAAGCAGTTCTGGTAATAAAAGGAGGTTACTAAAACACAGAAAATAAAAATTTGCGAAATCGGTTCATGTATTTCCGGGATTTTTCCATGAAAACTTTTGATAATAAAAGAAGGTTACTAAAATACGCCAAATGAAAGTTTCCGATATCGGTCCATATACTTATATCCGAGATATAACCTAAACCGATTTTTCCATGAAACGATTTTTTTTGGCTTAAAAACAGTTCTTGTTATAAAATGAGGTTACTATAATACAGAATATGTAAAATTCCAAAATCGGTCCGCATACACCCAAAATATAGCCAAACCGATTTTTTGATGAGAATGTCGCTCAAACGAACGTAAAACGAGTTTTTTTCTTAAAATAGTTCTGATGACATTAGGAGGTTACTAAAATACAGAAAATTATAATTTTCGATATCGATCCATATATATCCGACATTTTTTTTTTTTTATAATTGGACCAGTACTCAGGGGATGACCCTACATATGCATATGCATACTAGAAAATAGGTTTTGAGGAGGGGGAAAGAGGGAGTAGTGTTTGTGAACATTTAACTTGAATCTTCCAACGTTATAACAGACAGGAAACACGTCTGCAGGCAACATATTCCACAGGCGAAGCGTACGGCTGAAAAACGAATTCTCTCTGTAATGCGTAGTACGATTCCCCGGGCAATCAACCACAAATGGATGAGCTCTAAACGATGAGCGCGTGCTACGTAAAAATGTGCGCGTTTCGGGAACAAGATCCCTAATCTCGTCAGAGCAAAATCAATTGAAGTAACGATAGAACAGAGTAACGCACCCCACCCTCTGCGTCGATGCTCAAGTGAGTCAATAGAGTTGGATACCCTACTGTCACCGATGAGCTTCTTCGCACTCTCCTGCACACGGTCGAGTAACCCTAAAATATACTTTGAGACACCGGCCCAAACATGAGAGTTGTATTCCATTTTCGGTCGGACCAATTTTTCCTTGAATAATTTTCTTTTGTTTAAAAGCAGTGTTGATAATAAAAGGAGGTTACTAAATTACAGAAAATAAAAATTTCCGATATCGGTTCATACATGCCCGAAATATAGTCTAAACCGATTTTTATTGCTTATCCATATATGTATATCCGAGTGTATATAGTTCAAATTTGTAATATATACTATATAGTTATTTACGTGCCTATTTCGGCCCAGCTGAATATACTACAATTTATTCGTTTTTTTTTTTCTTTTTTGCTAAAAACATGAGTTTTTATTTTTTCCCCGTCACCATAAAAGAAAACTTTGCTTTGATCAATATTTATTTGCTCGAAAACAAAAGTTAAGCCGCGATCGATTCTTTTTTGGACCAAAAGCATGAGTTTCTATTTTTATTCCAGTCACCGATTTTCTCTTCAATCCAAAAATTAAAATAATTTATTTCGATCGATATTTACTTGGTAGAAAACAAAAGTTGCCTGGATCGAAATATTTTGGGTCAAGAAAATAGACTATTGTTTTTCAATGTAAAGAATAAAAAAAAACTTTGCTTTGATCCATATTTATTTCGCTGAAAATAAAAGTTATGACTTGATCCAAATTTTTTTTTTCAATCCAAAAACATGAGTTTGTATTTTTGTTCTGCTCACATTTTTTTTTTTTTTTTTTTTGTTAAAAAAAATTGTTTTGATTGATATATATTTTGCCAATAATAAAAGTTATGACTCGATCGAAATTTGTTGGGTCAAAAATATGAGTTTCTTTGTTTATTCTAGGCAAGAATTTTTTTCAATCCAAATACATATATACAAAAATTTTGTTTATTTGGTCAGAAATAAAACTTGTTTAAAATTTTTTTGGTAAAAAATATGAGTTTCTTATTCTATTCTGATCACAAATTTTGTTTTTCATTTCAAAAAAAAAAACAAAAAATAGTTTTGATTAATATTTCTAATATTATATGATAGTATCATTCGTTTGGCTGAAGCTCAATCCTGGTTTTAGCCAAGTATTATTTTTAATTGTAACAATAATTGCCGCGATCAATAACTCTTGATCAAAGAAGACAGGAAAAACTAATTGATTACACTAAAGCCTTTATTGCAACATAGTCATAACGCAAAAAAGCTTGTTTCGAGAAAAACACGTTTCAAATGTTTCGTTTCCATACAAGTTTTAGAAAATTTTTTTAGAAAATATCTCCTAAAGGAGACAATTTAAAGGTAAATTAATTAAAATTTCACAATATAAAAGGTAGTACTGTTAACAATTCTGCATTGTTAACTCGAAAAGCTCAGTTTTGGAGCATATTTATTTGATCAGAAATAAGCATTGATTGTTTTTTTTTTATAAAAAACATTTACGGTATTCAAAGGGTTGTCATAACGTCATAAGTCTTAAAATATTAGTGTGAAAAAATGTGAATACTGTGAGCGTTCTGACATAAATTATTTTAAATTTGAGCCAGCAGAGATGTGTACGGTTTAGTAAACGGCAAACTCCGTTCAAAAAGTATTTTTAAAAGTACTTTCTGAGGTTTTGGCTCGAAGTATAATATAAAATATTATGACATTATGCCTGATATGATACCGTTTGAATCCCCCAATTGTTTTTCCAATCCAAAAAATAAGAAAATTTTGTTTTGATCGATTTATTGGTTTGATTTATTTAGTTCCAAAAGAAAAGTTATGACGTAATCGAAATTTCTTTTTGGAGCAATTCAGGAAATAAAATACAATTTGTTTTGATCGATACTTATTTAGTCAAAAATAATAGTTATGCCTTGATCGCAATTTTTTTTTTTTTTTTTTTTTTGGTAAAAAATCTATTTTTTCGATGCAAAAATGAAAATAAATAGCTTCGATATTTATTTGGCTGAAAATAAAAGTTACGACTTGATCGAAATTGTTTTATGTCAAAAACATGAGTCATGCTGTTTCTTTTTTTTATTACGGTTGCCGATGTTTTTGCAGCATTTGTCTTAATAAATTGATTTATAACTTTAATTAATCTTTTCTTCAATTTCTGTTTTCAGAAACACTGCGCTTGCATCCCGTTACACCCTACATCATTCGCCGTGCTTTCAACAATTACCAATGTTCCGGACATCCCCAATATTTGATACCAAAAAACATGTACGTCATTATACCCACCCATGCCATGCACAGCGATCCGGCTCTCTATATCCAACCGCATACTTTTAATCCGGATCGTTTTTCCAGTCAGGACAATAACCGGCGACAATCTTGTCTTTGGCTGGGTTTCGGTGAGGGGCCGCGCAACTGCCTTGGCCTACACTTTGCCCAATTACAAATGCGTTCCATTTTAGCACATCTTCTGCTAAAATATGAATTTACTCTGGACACCCAACATTTGGTGGTGTGCTGTCAGGAGGGGGTGGCATTGCGAGTAAAACCCCTGCAGGAGAGATTTGAATATGTGGAATATGAGGGCAGGGAATCAGCTGTGATGATATAAGAAGTGTAAATATATATTAATTTAAATGCAGTAAAGTGGAGTTAGGTATTAAGTTTCAGAGTTAAGTGTTTTGTTTTAGTAGGAGTTTAATTTTGTTTGATTTTAAAACAGTATTCAGTTTCAATATCTTCTTCTTGTTATTTATTATTTATGTTAAAGATGAATTTGTTTGTGTTTGTAACAAACAATTTGTTGGTAACACTGAAATGTTCAACAATTTTAAAATTTCATTTTCAGGGGGTTGTAAAAGTGCAATGGCCGGTTTTGGACTTCGTATTTACTCATATATATAGAATTAGCTAATTTTCTTCGAAAGGGTAGCAGCTTAAGATTTTCAGTCTTAAGTAATTGCTTTAAACCACTACACCAAATCCCAAAAAAGAATACAACAATTCTTGCAACAAAATAAGCGCATCTGGGTTTTTCTTATTCTTAATTCAATGCATTATTTCGTATAAAATAAATAGTTTTACTTAAATTAACACTGGAAAATACAATAACTTATTTTGTTAATGTATTAAATTATGAAATTCCTAACTAAGTACTTGCAAGAATTAGAATGTGATTTCAAACAGATTGCAAGTTAGTTTGCCGATTTAAAATCACAAAAAACAAAAATACTTAGTCTGCAGAACAACTTTTTTTGCGGCTTGAAATCACTTTCATAAAAATTGTGATTTGCAGAACAGCCCTGTATATTTCATTTTAGAATTTCCCCCTTTAAAATTTTCGTTATCATATAACGCATATTCTTAACCCATCTTTTAAGAAGTTTTGGTTTGCATTGGCCTTAGTTCGGTCTATATAAAGCAATGTTTACACTGATTATAATAATCTCAATGCGAAAAATGTTTTTAATACACTTATATTAATTTCACTTGTATGTTTGCAACTTTCGAAATCCATGTCATATGAGTGATTGTTACATATCGCTCCTTTATTGCAACATAGTCATAACTCAAAACATGAGGTTTTCGAGCTAACAATGCAGACTTATTAACAGTACTACTCTTTATATTGTGCCAAAAATTTATTCAAATTACTTTTAAACTGTTTCTGTTAAAAGATATTTTCTAAAAAAAAAATTTAAGACTTGTATGGAAACTAAAAATTTAAAATGTCTCTAGAAACAAGCTTTTTCAAGTTATAACTATGTTGCAATAAAGGAGCGATTAGTTATATAAAACTGTATATACCGCGTTGGTGCTTTACTGCAAAAATTGCAGTTGCCGTATTGCTTTCCGGGTAATGGGGTATTTTGGGTATTCATGCAGCTGATTTTGGGAATTTCCAAAGGAATTATGAATCACTTTACTAATTGGTTTTTCATATTTGGTGCGAGTTTTTGCCGTGGAACGTGCACCTGAACTTTAAACAGTCATACGCTTTAGTGAGAAAATTGAAGTTGCCGTATTAATTCTAAAGAGCTTTTTTCTAAGCCGACTTTGGAAATTTCCAAAACGCGCTTAAATGCTTCGCTAACATAATTAGAACCGGTTTTTAATATTAGGTGCGGGTTTTGGCTGTGTAACATGTATTTGAACTACTAACGCTCATTCGTTTTAGGGCAAAAATTGAAGTTGCCATACTGTTTTCTGCGTGTGGGGGATTTTGGAGATTCCTGAAACCGGTTTTGGGAATACCAAAAAAACTCAGAACACCTTACACGGACAATTTTCTGGTTTAGTTTGATATTGAAGCGTGTTTTTAGTTTTTATACCCCTCACAAAAATGTAAAGGGTATTCTCGTATATAAGTTTGTGATTACGCTTGTAATTTCTGCAATTTTCATTTTGAATTAGCATTGATAGAAAAGTCGATTAATCGATGTCCCTCGGCCGTTGAAATACCGTTTCTGAGAAAACCAAACGAAGAAACTTTTTTTCACCATTCTGCTATTCAATCGGTTCAAGGGTTTGCTATTGACATTCAGTAAAATCGGTTCAGCTGACATATATCCAAAATTCGGAAAAAAGAAATTTTTTGCAATTTTATATGAATTTTTTTTTTTTTTTTTTTTTTTTTTTTGTAAATTGTTTGTCTTGCTTCAAAATTGACACAAATATCTGGGAAAAAAATTGTTCTTTGATATCGGTCCATATATATCAGAGATATAGCCTAAGCTGATATTTCCATGAAAATGTCGCGTAGGCGAATTTAAACAACTTTTTTTGCTTAAAAGCAGTTTTGGTAACAAAAAGAGTTTTTTTTTTAATATAGAAAGTGATAATTTCTGATATCGTGCCATATATACTTGATGTTCAAATTCATTTTGGTATTTTACATAAAATAATTCAACCAAATAATGGCTGTCCAAATTAGTTTGACATAGCGTAAACTGTTTTTTTTTTTTTTTTAATGAAAATGTCGCATAAGCGAACTTAAACACCTTTTTTTGCTTAAGAGCAGTTCTGGCAATAAAAGGTCATTTAAATATAGAAAATTAAAATTTTCGATATCGCTCCACCCGAGATATAGCTTAAACCGATTTTGCCATGAATATTTATTTCTATGAAAAATTAATTAATTATTTATTTTTATGAAAAAGGTATATCACATACAACCAGATATAAATGTTTTCAATTACAAAATGTGATTTCATAATGGTACAATATATAAAAAATTACAAATAGCTTGTTTTCTATGTTTCCCAGCTATCTATATGTCGACATTTCATAGAAGCTACCCTAACTAATCATCAGTAGACTTTGGCAATTTTTGAAAGATATTCTCAAACAGTTAACTTTATATCCCAACAATCTAAATAAATTGGTGGACAACCATTATTTTTAAATTCTCAGCAATTTATTTGGATTGTTGGGATATAAAGTTGAATGTTTGAGAATATCTTTCAAAAATTTCCAAAGTCTACTGATGATTAGGGTAGTTCCTATGAAATATCGACATATAGATAGCTGGGAAACATAGAAAACAAGATATTTATAATTTTTTATTGGTATAAATGTTAGAAGCTAGAATAGCGAATAAAAAACTCAATTGTTTGAATATTATATTTTATTACATTTTTGAATATTAAAATATCCTTACAAATATATTTTTTCTATATTACCGGGTTAATCGAACAGTAACATAGACCATCAAAATCGAAATGAGAACCAAATAAGAACGGGGTTGCCGGACGTAATCACAAAATCATTAAACAGCTTAATAGCTACAGTGCTGTTATTGTTGATTTATGAATACCATTTTTTTTGAAGACAAATTGTATCGTAAAAATTGTACTCTTGAATATATAATACAATAAGCATTTTTTTATGAATATGGCTGTAAGGGTCTACAACCATAAATTTGCGATATTTAAAGTATACTTGAAGAGCAAGCCAAATAAAAGTATTGTTATAAACAGATTATTGAATAAAATATAAAGGTTCAAACTTAAGCAAAATATAGACACAGTTGTTGTTTGAATTGTATAACGTTGCCAGTATATTGCAAAGTGTTGGGTACTGAGTTCCATAGCCGGATTGTATTTGTGAAGAACTGTTGCTCAGCTATTAATGTTTGATGTCTGAATTCTATAATATTTTTCCCTTGAACTGATGGCGTTCAAATAAGTAAGTAGGCTCTTTCATGGAAATAATTTTGTACAGTGAAATTAATTATCTAGTCTTTAGCAAATCGACAACATCAGCTCCATAAAGGATTTAGAGTATTGCGATGTTCCTTGATGCCTCTTAATATTATAAACTATCACTAATCTGCTCGAAATATTAAGTATTCGCAGCATCGAAAATATTGTTCCACAAACAGAGTTTATGAGGGTGGGTATCCCATTGAAGCGATTTGTTGAAAATGATTCCAAGATTCTTTTAAACTATATTTCCTCCGATATCGGTCCATATTCATATATCCGAGCATATTTACTTCAAGTTTGTAATATATACTATATATTTATGTGACTATTGTGTATTTTAGACTCGGTCCATCCGAATACTCTACACTCTTACTTGTTTAAACTATATTTATTACAGAGCTAAAACCGAGATATGAAACGACACTTACCTTCCAAAAAAATATTTATAACTCAGCATTCAATTATCTTTTCTCAAAAATCTTTATTATTATTTTTTTTAAACTTACTATAAAATAATTTTAAATATTTTGTATAGTTAAATTTGATTAAGCCATTTGTAACAGTTCTGCATAAATAATTTATATATATTAATAAAATTTTTTTTAAGTGTTACATTTCTACTAAAAGAAAAACTTTGAATAATTTCAAAAGACATAATGAAAACTTGTACTAAATACATATGTAAAGTGAACACATGCGCATGTGCACACATATGAATGCCTATGCATGTACGAGTATATTTATGATATAGATAAAATTGTTTTTAAAAGATTTGTAATTTGTTGATATGATTTCGATTTTTATTTTGTTTTTAATTACCATAAATTTTTGCAACTTATTGCTAAACTTACAACAAAGTAAAAATTTAAGCTATATGTTAATTAAAATTATACATTTAAAAAGTTAGTTTAATTGACTTAAATATTTTATTTATAAGTTTAAACATTAAACGAGCTACGAAAGTTAATATTATAAAGTAAAATATTCGCCATTATAACAATTAACGAATTGAAAATATATCCTACGACAGCAGTGTTATCAGATTTGTATTTTTTGTTGGTTTTCTGAAATGCCCAAAAATTTGTTTTAATTTTTTTTTATGAAAAAAGTTTTTTCGATATTTGTGCAGCTTGCTTTTTTTATTTAATTTTTTTTTTAAGAAAATAAATGCCAGGGGGCTACTCTCTATTGCGATGCGGAAGAAATATATACATATAAATATATATATATATATATATATATATATATATATATATATATATATATATATATATATATATATATATATATATATATATATATATATATATATATATATATATATATATATATATATATATATATATATATATATATATATATATATATATATATATATATATATATATATACTCAGGGGATAGACCCTACATATACAGAGCATTGTACTGGAGTTATTGGTACCCTGTATTGCGTTTTCGTATTTTCCTATCGCACATTTTACGCTATCATTCTTCACTGTTGTTTATTTTATGGTGCCAGTGTTGCTTCATTTCCAAACTATTTCGCGAAAAAGTTTGGGCAAACACAAACACAGAGTACCAAATTATACTCTTGTCGCATTTACCTTTCGTATCGAACTTACTTTCGCGGCGCAATAGAGGGCAACCCTCCAGTTTACACACATCAAGTTTGACTCCTCAAGCCTTGGATTTGTGGCAGAACGATGAATAATGGAAAATACCGCAGACTTGACGGTACCGTCAAGTTTAAAATAAAATGTCAAAAAATATGAAAATTTGAAGGCAAAAGTAATTAATCTTCATGACACAAATCTTTTGTGTCTAATTGTAAATGCAAGTTCAAAAGGAAATTGAAGCAGAATTGATCAAGAAAACTTTGCTGTGTGTAAACTGCGACTAAAAGATTTTTCGAAAAAATACATGACAACACTGTACAATAGTTTGGCTGAAGATAAAAGAATACGAGAATTAACTTTCTTGCAGTCATAGGAAATATTTTTTTCGTTTTTGCAACCACCAATTTCAATGAAGAGCTTAAGTTATAGCAAATACATTTCAAACGTCTTGTTTTAGTTTTTTACTAATGTGCTGTTCATAGAATACAGATGAACAACTCGTCAAGAAAATTTATATGAAAGTTCATCAGTTTTTTGAGCAATTTCCATATACATTTTCCACAAGAGTCGTTGGTCTGTGTTCTATGAACAGCATATAGAATTATTTTGTAAGGACCTGGTTAGAAGACGAGATGTTAAAGTAGCTTAAAAAATCGTGCACGGCCAGCTGTACTCAGGGCTTTAAGCCTTTGCCAGCTGCTGCTAGTATTGGCTGTGTTAAGTTTGTCCATCAACTTGATTAGTTATAAATTTTGAAATAATTTTTTTAAACTTTTTTTTTAATTTTTTCTGTCTTTTCTTGTTGTTTAATGTGCTGTTCATAGAATACAAATTTGTATAAAAGTTACTCAATTTTTTTTAGTGATATCCATAAAATTTTTTTATAAAAATAACACGTCTGTGTTCTATGAATATCACATAAATTTAAAAAATTTCATAAGAGTATATATAGTGCCTTAACAAAATGATATGTGCTTTAAGAAATTTTAATTTATTTTTACAAAATATTTTTTTCAGTTGCTTTAGCAAATCGTCTGATTCGTTGTTCTTTAGTTCTCATATACTAAAAAATCGTGTTAAATGAACTGGAATGTTGTTATTTTTTATTTTTTAATTAATAATTTTTTTTTTCTTTATTCCCAGCAAAAACTTTAAATTCAAAATGCAAACACCAGTAAAGCACGATCGTTGATGACTTTTATAAACTTTCTTACAGTGACTCAGAATACTCATAATGTTCGTAGATAGAGCTTTTAGAAGCTCTAACTAAGTTATTTAATAAATGGATTTGATTGAGAAGAGAACTATTTGAAGAAAAGAAGAAAAACAATTTGGAGATCTAAAACTCTTATTTAATTCCATTCGAAATTCTTTCAGAGAACTGATAATTTATAAATTCGCAGAATTCAATTCAATTCGAAAGTAGAATTCATTCCAGTTTTTATTACATTTGTATTTGGAATTTGAATTCAATCTGTTTTGAGATGTGTCAGAAAAAACACCTATTTAATTCCATTCGAAATTCTTTGACAGAGCTGAAAATATATAAAAAGGCACAGCTTATTTCCACCAGTCATTACAATTTAATATAGACAGCCATTTCGCAGAATTCAATTCCATTCGAAAGTGGAATTCAAAGTGGTTTTTAGTTTATTTGTATTTGGAAATTGAATTCAATCCGTTTTCAGATATGTCAGAAAAAACACCTATTTAGTTCCATTCGAAATTCTGTAATAGAGCTGATAGTATATAAACAGGTTATTTCCACCAGTCATTGTAATTGAATATAGATCCATTTCGCAGAATTCAATTCTATTCGAAATTGGAATTTATTCCAGTATTTAGTTTATTTCTATTTGGAAATTGAATTCAATCCGTTTTCAGATATTTTTTTTTTTTTTTTTTTTTTTTTTTTTTTTTTTTTTTTTTCTCATTCATTTGTTTATTGAATCTTCACAAAGTGAACTAACAATAAGTATTCAAATCTTAAAACTAAATACATAAAATTAATTAAGTCCAGCCAATGCTAGACAAAAATGATTTATTTTGCACGATCAATATCGGTGAAATCACCTATTTAACGTTCTGATGGTGGCAAGGGTGTCCCTCCTTCTCAACCGAGAGTGTCCTTCGAAATTAAGTATATTGCGTGCAAGACGATTTGGATGAAGTTCCAATTTATTGATATGCCTTGTTGCGTACTTTGAAAATTCGTCTTTTACAAGAGGAACACAGAGATCCTTATGAATTCGTGAGTTTTTTACGTACCATGGAGCTGCGGTAATTGTTCGAAGAATTTTGTTTTGTCGCCTTTGAATTTTTTCAACGTTTGAAGCGGAGGCGGTGCCCCATAATTGAACTCCGTAGCACCATATAGGCTTTAAAATTGCGTTATATAACAAAAGTTTGCAGTCCAACTTCAATGTAGAATTTCTGCCCATAAGCCAATTCAGTTGAGCTGCTTTTAACTTTAACTGAGTAACTTTCGCATCTATGTGAGACTTCCACGTTAACCTACGGTCCAGGTGAATACCAAGGTACTTGACTTCATTTTGCTGCGGAATAGGTGCATTGTTGATTTGGATGGCTGAACATGTTTGTTTACGCAGCGTGAATGTAACGTGAGTACACTTTTGTTCATTAACTTTAATTTTCCAAAGTTTTAACCACATCTCTAATATTGAAATATACTCCTGCAAATTTCGCGAAGCTACTTGATGGCTTTCATGTACGCTGCAGAATGCTGTATCGTCTGCAAAAGTTGAAGTGTGGATTCCGGGTGTCGTTGGCATGTCAGAGGCATAAATCAAATATAAAGTAGGCCCCAGTATGCTGCCTTGGGGAACTCCTGCCTCGATTGGCTGAGTTGGGCTTATAAAGTCGCCTTCTCTGATAACAAACTTCCGCCCACATAAGTAGCTTTCCAGAAGCTTGTGTGTATTTGCAGGCAAGTTCAACTTTATTTTGTGTATCAAGCCCTCGTGCCACACTTTATCAAAAGCTTGAGAAATGTCAATGAATAGAGCTGAGCAATACTTCTTCTCCTCAAAGGTCTGTCTTATGACATTGACTAGTCTGTGCGTTTGTTCTATTGTGCTGTGTTTAGCCCGAAAGCCAAATTGATGATCAGGGATGCATCCCACAGTGTTCAACATTGGACTCAACTTTGCCATTAACAATTTTTCGAACAGTTTTGAAATTGTTGGCAGTAGACTTATTGGTCTGTATGATTCTACTTTAGTGGGATCCTTCCCTGGTTTGGGTATCATAGTAATCATGGACACCTTCCACTCTGCAGGATAATACTCGAGACGTAAAATAGCGTTAAAAATAAAAAGAAGAATTCTACGAGCTACACGAGGTAGCTGCTCAAGCATTTTACCAGTAATTTGATCAATACCTGGAGCTTTCCTGGGGTTTGAGTTACGAATAACATTTTCAACATCTTGAAAACTAAGTCTCAAAGGCACAGGCGGTCTAACAGCATATGGCGGAAATTCAGCAACATCATCCACTGTATCATTTGCAGTAAAAACGTTTTTTAAATGATTAACATACACCATCCCTTTTTCAGAATCGCTTCTTGCCCAATCTCCAGTTGAAGTTCGCAGAGGTGGCTTACCTATTACGGGTCTTTTCAGACCTTTTGTCGCTTTCCATAGAGAATAGTCGGTTTGCGGGCTACCATCAAGACCTTCTAGGTAATTTTTGAGGGAAGCCATTCTTTGGATTTCAAGCAGATTTCTTAATTGAGTTATGCACTCCCGTAGTCTGCTTTTAAGCTGGGGAGACCTTCGAAGTTGCCACTCTCTTCTAACTCTTCTTTTTTCTGACAGAAGTTGCTCTATTTCAGACGAATACGTTCTATTGCTCACATTTCTAGATCTTATATGGCTAGTGGTAGCATGTTGTACGGCCAGTTTAAGGTCTTCAGAAAAATCTTTAATGGATGTATCAACATCCTCAGGGGTTCTCAAGGCAATATTTTCTGTACAATGTGTACTCAAATATTTTTTATATTTTAGCCAATTAACTCGAGTGACAGTCAACGCCAAGTCACAAAACGGGGAACCAACCCCCTGGGGGAACGAAATAGAAACTATAGTTGGTGAGTGATCTGATGACAAGTCCAATGAAGGCTCCACATGCATCCATTCTGAGGGAAAATTTTTTGTAACTCCAAAGTCTATAACGTCTGGGATCTTGCGTTGGTCTGACGGCCAATAAGTGGGGTGTCCACTTGAAATCACACCTAAGCCCATTTTGGAAACGGTGTCAAAAAGCAAACGGCCTTTCGGGGTAATTATACGTGATCCCCAAAAAGTGTGTTTAGCGTTATAGTCGCCAGCCGCTAGAAATCGAGGCCCAAGTGATTTGAAAAAATTTGAATATTGGCTTTCTGTTATTGAAAATCGGGGCGGTGAGTAAATCGAGGAAATAACGATTTTTTCATGAAAATATTCAATGCATATATTAGTTGCTTGGAGATACTCCTCACGTGTCTCGTTCATTAAAAAGTGTTTAATTCTGGATTTTATTAGAATTGCCGATCCTCCGCAAGATCTTCCACGGGGATCTTTTGTGTCGTACAGTATGTAGCCATTAATTTTGAAAAAACTGTTAGTTGTCAAATGGGTTTCAGCAATCATCATTATATCGATCTGCTTTTCCATAAGGAAGTGCTCAAGTTCATTTTTGTGTTGGCGAATGCCGTTTGCGTTCCAGAAACATATTTTTAACCAATTCATTTTTTTAAAATTGCCTGTAAAATAGTGGATTGCATTTTTAGCATTTCCTGCATCATGTTGGTCATAGAGACGGTAAAAGTGTTAATGGATTGAACAAGAGTCTGCAGAGTTGCCTCTAGGTTACTAAAATTTGGATCGGAAATTTGGGGCTTGGGTTGCTGGTTCAAGTTTTGGTCGGATTTAACCACATTAGCATAAGAAAATTGTTTGGTATTCTGCGTGTTTGTGAAGTTGGTTGGATGGCCTACCTGGGGAAAATTGTTTTTGCCAATGACATTTGGCTGCTGGGCTGCTGGAGAAACCGATGACTTATTTGTCATTGACCGCTTAAAATGAGTATAGACAGGGCAACCTCTATAATTTGCAGTGTGGTTACCTCCACAGTTACTGCATTTTTTTACACTTGCGTCGGCCTTTGGCTTATTGCACTGAGTTGTGCCGTGAAGTTCGCCACATACAACACAAACAGCGGGCAACTTGCAGTAAGCCTTAGTGTGGCCAAATTCTTGGCAGTTTAGGCACTGAACGGGTCCTGAACGCTTATGTGGCTCCTCAACGGTAACCTTACGATGCAAAAGATATTTGAGGTTATATATTGGGTGAATTTCACTCTTTTTTAGCAGAACATCCCCTGGTTCTAGTTCAACCCTAAACATGGGTTGAGGGGTCTTTTCACGGTTCCTGATGTTTACTACTGTTTTTATTTTAAAACCCTTATCTTCCAATCCGGTTTTTACATCATCAGTATCTACGCATGGGTCAATCCCTTTAATAACGACCTGAAGACCTTTGGCACTTTTGAGCTGGTAAGTGTAAAATGATCTTTTCTGTTTTTCTAAGACATCAGACAATTTTCGGTAGTCGTTTTCATGGTTTACCTGAATTTTTGTTTCATTGATGTTTCCGCGCTTAACTGATGTCACATTGAAAGTATCTTTACCGATTACCGTAATAAGTTGTTTTACCAGCTCATTAGAAGTAGATTCTCTCAAATATATTGGTGGCGGTTTAAATGTTTTTTTTGCTGTATTTGGCTCATCAGTCTGGAGGATTGCAAATCTATTACTTTGCGTAGCTGTAGCGGTATTATCCTCTTTGGATATCTTTGGTTGTGATGATATCTGAGCGGATTTCGGGCTTCGCTGACGTTTAACCACGGTTACATACCTGTCCATGCCTACTTGTGTTTTCGGCTTATCTGCAATAACTGAACTGGTAGATGGTTGGTCTTCTGTTGTAACAACAATGTTTGGCGAACACGAACGCGTGCGTTTTTTATCTCTTAGAGACAGGAGATTGTCCAACGATTTTTTCAATGATTCCTCTTCAGAAATCCAGAGGTTTTTTCTAGTGGAGCTAAGCTCCCTCTCAGAATTGCATCTACTAGGTACACTCATGCAATTTTTTTTTTTTTATTTATATTTTTTTAAATTTAAAAGTATATAAAAATAATTGTCATAAAGATTTTCGGTTTTGCAAGAAAACAAAACTTTAGTGTATAGTTTTTTTCCCACTGGGTAGGTAATCTTCACGCACAATAACAACAACAACAATGCACTGCCACCGCACTTGTTTTATTGAAATTTATTTTATTGTTTAGTTAATGAAATGTAAGGAATTTATTTTCCCGTTGTTTTTTTTTTTAAATAATTTGTTATTGTTTTTGCAATTTAATACAATATATTATTGTTTTTGTATGTGAGTTTAAAAATATGTTAGCACAATGATTTTTGGTTTGTTGTTTTTTCACTTTTTAAAAACACGACTGTGCGGTTGAAGAATCACAGAGTGAATGTGCGGTTGAAGAATCACAGAGTGAATGTTTTTTCAGATATGTCAGAAAAAAGATCTATTTAATTCCATTCGAAATTCTTTGACAGAGCTTGTAATATATAAATAGACACAGCATATTTCAACCAGTCATTGTAATTTAATATCGATCAAGTTCGCAGAATTCAATTCCATTCGAAAGTGGAATTCAATCCGGTTTTTAGTTCATTTATATTTGAAAATTGAATTCAATCCGTTGTCAGATATATCAGAAAACGAAAAACTAAATAGTGTTTCATAGTGAACACATTTTTAACAGAAAGTATTAATTTTCTGAATTAATTATCTTAATACTCAAAAGTTTTTTGGAATGAAAACATTTTTAAGGAAAATATTAATTTATTACTTCTTAATATTATACAGCTTTCGCACACGGAAAGTTTACTTTGTATTACCTTGAATCTCTTTTTCCATGTCACCCCAAATTCAAAATTTAACAAAGCAATCTTTTTAATACATTTAAGGAAAACTTATATATTTAAGGAAGAACTATACAAATAAGGAAAAGCCGGGACTGCCCAAGCCCTATGCGCTTAGTGCTCATTTGTTTTTGTAAAAGCAATTAGGTAGAAGTTCTTTGCTTTAGTATACACATGTGTGTATACACACAAATGCAAAGCAACAACATATTCGCATGATTCGCTTATTAAATAAAATTAGTTTTTCCTTATACATATGTATTGGTATTTGCTCTTCCATATAAAAATTTGGGCACCCCTGGCTTAAACGGTGTTAGAAACGATTTCATTTCGGGAACTTTGTAGTTTTTCGTTTTTTGACATTCAAGTGCGTTTCCGAGCGCAATTGAACTAAGTCAACCAGTTATTGTAACTTAACATATACAACCATGTCACAGAGATCAAAATGGAATTCAATTCCGTTTTTGGTTTTGCAGAAAACGAAAAAGTAAAAAAATTTTCAGAATGAAATTAGTTTTTAAATGAAAATATTAATCTCATTCTTTATGTTAAAAATAATTTCATTCCGAATAGGGATGAAATGATACGAGTCAATGCAAGTAAATACTCGATAATTTTCTTTCGATACCAAAAACTTTTGGTATAAGTATTGATACCGTATCGAGTATAAATATCGATACTTTACTGGTATCGCTTCATCCCTAATTTAGAGTTGTTTTCGTTTTCTGCAGGACTAAAATTCGGATTGCTAATCACTAAAAGTTAGAGCTCAAAGATGTTAACAACTCGGTATGAATTCAGCGCTCATTAACAATTTTAGCCGCAATAATAACTATCAAAATCACTCACTCGTGTATTGGTTGTTGTTTGGTATGTGTGGGACCGAAAACGTTAGCTAGCCTCCAAATTGATAAATGCTGTGTTCCTACAATACAAAAAAATGGCTTTTTTGAAATATTTCTATAGAAATCACTCAAAAAAATGGGTGCTTTTCATATAAAATTTCTTGAAAAATCGCTTGTTTGTGATGTGGAAACATAAAAATTACTGACTCGTTTTTCTTCGAATTCGATATCGTTCTATATCGTGAGCCAGGTAGATAATTTTGTATTGTCTATATTTCAACTGGTGTCCGCTTTTGAAATCTTTAAAGCTTTTTCTAGCAATTTTGAATTTAAATGCTTTTGGAAAAGAATTTAAATCGACAAAAAGAAACATTGTTCGTTAGTTTGGTTCTCATTAAAATGTTACCCCCAAAAAGGGTGACACGTTGCAAATGCCTTATTTACTGGGTTGCCGTTTGTGAGTGTAACGGGGCGAGGTGCTGGGTGGGCTACGTTTACCAACCATATTCTCACCACGATTGGGCATTTTGCTGCGCATCATTTGTTCGTGAACATATAAAAATATACCAATATCACGGTGACCCGCTTGCCAGGCAATTTTAAAAGCGGTACTGCCATCCTAAAAAACAGATAAGTGTTAATTTGCAAACACAACAAAATGTAGAAAAATAAATATTTAATATATATTAAACTTACCACATCTTGAATTAAGGAATCACAATCTGGGTGTGTTAGTAAGTGCTTAACAATATCGCTGCGTCCATGTTCGGCAGCGCACATCAGCGCTGTGCTACCATCTTCATCTTGTATATTGATATCTGCGCCAGCTGCCAATAAAAGTTGCACCATTTCTAGATTACCATGCGACACAGCTAGCATCAAAGCTGTTTGGCAATGCTGTTAATATATTTAAATATGTTCTTTCATTAGTTCAAAAGGTTTGCGGGCACAGCTAGATGGCAATTACCTACCTTTTTTGCTCGTATGTTGACATCAGCCATCTGAAACAGTCGATTAACGACGGTACGATGTTCTGGATTTTTCAATTTTGCCAGTGAAACGAGCATGACGCTGGTGTATCCTGCATTATTCATTTGGTTTACATTGCAAACCTTTGAATCCAGCAATATAGATACAACGTCGAAGTTGCCATGAGAGACAGCATAATGCATAGCAGTATTGCCCTGGAAAGAGGAAAATATTTTATTAGTCAAATTCAGAAAAACGGAAATCGCTTAAATTATGCATTTTCGATTTGAAAACGCCAAATAGGTATTCTGAAAAACGCGTAACGCAAGAAGTATGGTTTTGTGATTTGAAAACGCCAACTAGGATTTCTGGTGAACGCATATCGCTTAAAAATAGCGGCTTCAACTCGCATGTGTATGTGAAGGGAACTGATTGAATTTGCTGAAACTGAACTTGCAAAAGGAAATTAATTTATTCACAATTGAACTTTAATACGTTATCTTTTTATTTCAATAAAAAGTTGAAAGAATTTTACACATTTTCAATTAAACAGGCATGTTATGAGAAACGCAAATCGCTTAAATTTAGCGTTTTCAATTTGAAAACGCCAAATAGGTGTTCTGAACAACGTATAACGCAAAGCCATGCTTTTTAGGCTTTGCGGTTTGAAATCGCCAAATAGGGAATCTGCAAATGCATGTTGCTTAAAATGTGTAAATAGAAGTGAACTGATTGAATTTGCTAAAACTGAAATTGCAAAAGGAAATAAAGTTATTCACAATTAAAATTTAATATGTTTTCTTTATATTTTGATAAAAAGTTGAACGAATTTTACACATTTTCAAATAAAAAAACAAATTAAAAAGTTTCTCTATTTGTGGTCAAATATTTTTCGTTTTAGACTCGCATAACTACCAACTACACATGTAGTATTTTAAGAAAGCTTTACGGTTTCAGATCGCGCGTTTCTCGGCACATGGCTGTAAAATGTAAAACAAAAAATTATTAATAATGAAAAATCATTTTGTCAGCCGCTGTACAATTCCGCTGGGAAGGGGTTGCAACTCCATAAAAATTAAAAAACGCGAATTAAAACTAGTTATTTTGACAAAACAAAATAGTATATTTTTAGGAGCGCCAAAAGAATTTTTTTAAAATATATATTGCACAAGCAAAAATCTTTAAAATTCTGTGATTTCAAACTATGGGTATCTTAACCAGTTAAACTAAGGTCCTGTAGATTTTCACGCCACACCAATATATTGTTACGAATTAACATTACTTCTAGCCTAAAAAAAAAGGGCTACACCTTGATCTGCTTGTTATAAATGTACAGACACATTCACACAAACAACATAAAGCTATAAACTTAATACACATAATCTCCTATTTCTTATTTTCCTTAAAAAATTTCAACCCTATCCACTCTTTCGTGGATGATAGCAGCATCTGCCATTCGAACTCTTTCAGTTATAGGCCCAGCCTATCCGAGATCGTCGCCAAGAGGTAAAATGTGAACGACTCACTAAACAGTGATCTTCTATTAATCTCCGAATGGGGTCGAGAAAACAGGGTTGCCTTTAACGCTCATAAAACCCAATGTTTTTTATTAACGACCGCAAATGCTGCTTTATCTGTACTTTTGGATGGTATAAATATTGAGGAATCGGATGTTCTTGGAATGAAGATACAGAGTGACATTCGCTGGACTGAACACATTTTTCATGTCTCTAAAGAAACATTTAAGTGCCTCGGGTTTGTGAAACGGTGCAAAATGTACTTCACTCCATCCGAACTTCTTACTAAAGGGTGTTTTTTTAAGCTAGATAGAACTTTAAATTGTAAAAAGTAACACAAAAAATTAAATTTTGATGAAACATTTTTTTTATTTGTTTCAGTATACTCTGACAAATCATCATGAATAGACTCACGCTTGAACAACGCTACGAAATTATCCAAATTTACTTCGAAAATCAGACCCGTTGTTTTATCGCAAAATTGTGTTCAGCGATGAGGCGCATTTTTGGCTTAACGGGTTTGTTAATAAGCAAAATTGCCGCATATGGAGTGAGACCAATCCACAAGAGACCCTACAGACTCCATTACATCCAGAAAAATGCACTGTTTGGTGCGGTTTTCATGCTGGTGGCATCATCGGACCTTATTTCTTCAAAAATGAGGCCGGAGCTCGCGTTACGGTCAATGGAGATCGTTACCGCACCATGACACCTCTCGATTATTTCCTGTGGGGCTACGTGAAGTCACTGGTTTATGCTGATAAACCAGCAACAATTGACGCCTTGGAGGCCAGCATTGTTCGTGTTGTTCGTGACATACGGCCAGCAGTGCTCGAAAAAGTGGCCCAAAATTGGACGTCCAGAATGCGCTTCGTCAAGAACAGCCGCGGTGCCCATATGCCCGAAATTATTTTCAAATGTTAATGTCACGTATTGATCTTTCGAATAAAAAAAAATTTTGATTACAATTTAATTTTTTGTGTCATTTTTTACAATTTCAAGTTCTATCGGGCTTAAAAAAACACCCTATATTTCTACCACTTAACTCCGGCGGAAAATGGAATACAATTCTCATGTTTGGGCCGGTGCCTCAAAGTATATTTTGGAGTTACTCGACCGTGTGCAGGAGAGGGCGAAGAAACTCATCGGCGACAGTAGGGAATCCAACTCTATTGAGCCACTGGAGCATCGAAGCATTGTGTGGTGCGTTACTCTGTTCTATTCTTACTACAATTGATTTTGCTCTGACGAGAATAGGTATCTTGGTTCTGAAACTCGCACATTTATACGTAACACGCGTTCATCGTCCACAGCTCATCCATTTGTGGTTGCTTGCCCGGGCAATCGTACAATGCTTTACAGAAGGAATTCGTTTTTCAGCCAAACGCTTCGTCTGTAGAATAAATTGCCTCCAGAGCTGTTCCCCGTCTTTTATAATATTGGAAAGTTCAAGCCAAATGTTCACAAACACTACTCTCTCTTTCCCCCTCCTCACAACCTATTTTCCTAGTTCTGGTACAATGCACTGTATATGTAGGGGTCATCTCCTGAGTAGTAGTCCAAGCTAAAAAAAAACGACTAATATGCATTATCTAAAGAACGTAGAATTCCATCTGCATAAACCACCAATGATATTATTGTTATCGTTGCGTTCTTATTGTTTCGCAAGAATAGATGTGAGTGTATATGAGCGCAATTATTATATTTGTACATTTGGGTCTGGAATTATCATTAGCAAATAACTAGAAAGTTCACGATTATTGGAGAAGATAATATAGAAGCAGGCAGATACCCGCCAGAGGCAGAGTTTTTTTTTAAACTTTGTGCAAGACAGTCATAAGTCAAAAAAGTAAGCAAGTTTAGTGTGTTAATAAACAGTGGTATTATGTGTAAATATAATCGTAATTGGAATTATTTAATTACTGTATAAAAATATGAGTGTCTGTGTCATTATTTTGTTTACACTTGAGGAAAAGTTATTAAAAGTGAAAACGTAAGAACTTTTAAAATCTTAAGGTCGAAAAACTCTGTATACAACTTACATTGGCATCCACCATATTAACACAGTATTCTAATAATGCCACCGATAAGTCTTCAAAACAATCTAAATAATCTTCCACTTCATGCGGATCGGCGATTTCAGAGCTGGATAAGCGAAACCATTCTTGTTGTATGACTTGCTTGGCAGATTTCAAGCTCAATGATGAAATGGGTTTGGAACCCAGCCTTTTCAGCAAAGAACTATTTATGGTTTTTAAAGCAGCCAGCATATCTTTGGGGGGTGTTATTCTGAAACACAAAAAACGAAATTAGAATAAATGCAATATAATAGAGATAATTACTACTCCCGAAACATTCGAAATTTTGTAATAGACTAGAGAAAACAAATACTCGAGTATTATTTAATCTACTACAAATTATCCCGAAATTTTCGACAGTTTGTAATAGACTAAAATACTCAAATATTATTTAATCTATAACAAATTATCGAAGATTGCCGCAAGTATTTTTCACTGAATAATATTTTTATTAAAGAAATTCAAAACAAATAGAAATTTATCAAAAAAATATCTTCAACAGCTAAAACTCACTTTGTCCGGGGCTCTATTTCTTTCATGGCAATTTTTTGTAACAGAGCTTTGGAAGGTGCTGGTTTTTGAGGCTCATCCTCTTCTTGCTGTTGACATAGTCCCGTATGATTTTTAGTTTCATGACTAGATTTCAGGGGTGAAGGTAAGACTTTTTTGCGGGCTCCTTTTGAAAGTTCCGCAGCAGAAACTGGTTGTTCTTCCAGCTCTTTTAGTTTATCCCCTTCCGTTGAAGGCTGATAAGTTGAGGTTGTGGGTGTAGGGGCAGGCGAGTTGTCTCTTGACCAGCTTATGCTGACACGTGTCTCTTCTCTAACAATTAATTCATTTTCACCCAATTTGCTGAGGTCATACAGGGACTTGCGTTGCGGTGAATCCTGTGGGGAGCTGTTAGTTGATGATAATTTTTCTTCTAGTGTTGCAGACGTTAAAAAGTTTTGTGTGGTTATGGCGCCTAAATTAACAGCCTCATTAATAAAACTTTGAGATTCACCCGACGATTCCAGCTGATGAAATGTTGAAGTGGAGGGTTTTTCTTGCAGAGAACTATATTTTAAAATTAACATCATATTAAAATTATATTTATTAATTATATATTTTATAAAAAATATTATTATTTACGTGAAAACTAAGGCCGAGCAGCCACTTACTATCAAAGGATAGCAAGTAAAACTGCTTAAGCTCCAAATCATTAGAAATTTGAATACTTGTTTTGTTAAATAATGTTATTTTGATAAAAATTTATGATATTTTAGGCAGAATATTTTTATTTAAGGAGAAAAGAAAGCAACACTTGAAATACCAACAAGAACTTTACTGACAAGGTCATTGCTATTGTTTTGGCTTTAAATGGGTACAGGACTTTTTTTCCTTTTGCAAGCAAAAAGCTTTAAACGGTGCATGCGCACTAAAGTTTTCAATTCAGAAAACATGTAACAGTAATTTAATGATTTTAATTTGTAGTTGTTAAAGCTTAGAGTTTGGCAGTTATTTTAGTAGCACCATGATTTAATTGAAAAGAAACGGGGACAATTTTGGCCATTTTATGTATCCCGTGAGTAATTTATCTTTCCCGCACTTTTTGTTGATTCCACCGAGACGGGAAACTGTAACTTGTGTACACTAGGTCAGTGAGTCAATTTCTTATTCACCACTATTCCCCTCTCATTTAAGACAAGCACAAGCATAAGGTTCTTATCGCAGCTAAGCAGAAATTAGAGATGGAAAATTGTTATTTTAATGTTTTAGGATATACAGTCATACTCTGGTTTGCGTCGTTTCGAAGTGTTGTCTTTTTGAAATTTCCGTGATTTCGATGTTGCGTCTTTTTAAAATTTCCGTGCTTTCGATCTAGCGTGGTTTTTGCTTCAGTTTGCGTGGCACGGCTTCGAAGTTGTGTCTTTAGTGCTTCGATTTGCGTGGCTAATAAGTGTTTGCATATACAAGTTTGTCTTCGTTGATAGTTTCAAATTACGTTTGGTGAGAGTGAAGTCTAACCTAAATATTTTTCAACAATAATTCAAAAAAGAAAGCAAATAAGCTTAGAACTAAAACTGGACATTTAAAGCGTTTTAAATCAGGAGAGAAACCAGTTGATATTAGAAGAATCCTGGGATTAGCCACTTCTACAATTAAATCCATTTGTTCCAGAGAAGCTGATAAAATTAAAAAAATATTGTTGAAACCACAACATCGACAGAGCACAAACAGGTTACAGTTGTGAAAAAGATTTACATCAACACCTGCCTTACGTTGTTATCTGATGATGGACCAGTTTCATGGAGTGAATTATTCACGATTCACCAGCGCCCCTGTGTGGCTTTCTAGGCTCACACGGGTACCAATTTTTGCCATATGTTGGTGGAACTTCTTGTTGAAGAGTTCGGCCCTTCTAATCGCTCCTGTATGCAACTTTCTAACAATCAATGGAAGACGAGGCTTAATGAGTTGGTAGGCCGAAGCCTACTAAGAGCATCAGACCTTAAACTATCTGCTTGGTCAACCATCACCACTGGTTCCTTACAGTACATGTGTCTGTGGTAAGGACAACAGACCCTCAGGAGGTTGATAGTCTTCGAAAAAAGCCACACACCAAACAATTATCAGGGATATTAACACCCCCTTCTTGCGTTTTAGGTTTCAACCACAGCGTTTCAGTCACCTCAAACATGATCAGCCCGCGTTGAACTGCAAGCAGAACGTGCTAATCCCTGTTCTGCCAATTTAAGCTCTTGGTAAGGATTTCGGAGGCCAACACAACATTAGCCATGCGGCTTCCTAGAGTTTTATTTGCTGCAACAAACGAGGATCTCCTTTCCTTCGTTACACGAAAAATAGAATTCTTTGGTTAGGAACACGCCAAGGCAAAACCTGTTCCCCAGAGAACACAGAAACAGTTTACAAAAATAAGAAGTCGTTTAATGGAAAACATGGAGTCACTTCTAAGCATTTGGATAGAAGATCAAAATCAGTGGAGAATGGCATTAAGCCACATGACAATTCAAAAGAAAACTTCAACTATTTTTGAAGATTATCAAGTGCCGAAAGTGCACCGCAATTTCCGGCAAGCAGAGGTTGCTTTCAAGGTTTTAAAAGCCGTGTAAGTTTGCATAGCATTTCATTTAGAGGAGAATCTGTCAGTGCGGATATTTCAGCGGCACAAGAGTTTAAACATGAGTTGAAAGTAATTATTGAAGAAGAAGGGTAGTCACCACAATAGGATTGATATTTCTTTTTATGTACATACTTTGAGTTTCTTAGGTTTAATTTTAATCTTAATATTTTTATATTTTTTTTATGTGTTTTTTATGAATTATAAATTAATGCAAATGTATGGAAAACTGTGAGTCAGTTAGCATCGTTTCAGTTTGCGTCCTGTTTTTCCAGTCCCAATTAGCGACGCTAACCGGGGTATGAGTGTAATTTGATAAGAATTAGTATACGTTTGGACTAATGAAATCTATAAAAATAAAGTACGAAATTAAGACCGTGTCAGATAGAAATTCGTTGTTTTGCATAACATTTCTAACATCGTAAACTCAATATGCACTTACCAAATATATGAGACTAATTCGGTGGTTTCCACAGAGAGAACTCGTATAAACGTGATTACCCTACAGGGCATTACGTGGTGATCAATGGAATAATCCAAATAGCGCAACAAGTCAAAATCGAATTTTGACAGCACGCGAGAGATTAAACTTTACTCTTTACACGGTAAAGTTGGCCCCAACATAATCAATAATCACACTTTAGCTACTTTCAGGCCGATATAGATTTAAATAATGACACGCTTTACGCTTTACGTTGTTCTCTAATTTTATCACGAAGGCAGAAGGTAACAACTTTTATAATAGTCATGTATTATTTGTTTACCTAGAAAATCGGCTGGTAATTTATATATTTAAATATTTATGATGAAAATAAAAGCTAAAAATATTATTGGACTCTACTAAAACTAGTTCCGATTGTACTCCGCCCTGGGAGCAGGTTTTGCCTTGATGGACTCCTATCTCAGGCACTCTGCAAAGGCAGAACTATAGAACGTCTTAGGTTGTGCGGGAACTTCGAAAAATCATCACAAAGTTTTAATTGGCAGCCGAGGATCAGTAAGCCCCAAAACAGACCATTCCGGCTCTTATCATTGGGTTGAATTGCCTTCATCCTGGCATAAACGTTCTATTTGTAGTATAAACTTAAAATCGTTTATTAGTATTACCTGATAATTGTACTACTAAACAATTTTAATCCCCGAGGTGCTATACAGATGCGTCTAATATAAGCGGAGGAAGGATGGATGAGTTGGTTAAGCGCTGATCGTCGTTGTGGTCTTAGGTCCACCAATTCGTGGAGCCTAGACTTCCACTCAATGTATGGAGAATTCCACACAGGAATGATTAAACAGGCCGAGCGCTTCACTGGAGAGTTTATTAATTTAGCTACAAACATGTGACAGAATCAGAAGATGTTTAGCGTGTGTTCCTGCTTTTATGGCCTAACCCCACGGCGATTTTTTTACAAGGCCAAAAACATTCACCCGGACGTCATTATGCATGACAAATTGTCATGCATGGGTACTATTTTCGATCACATGCTGAATGGCGCATGCTCTTCCCCATGGTGTACGCCAGAGCCTTCCTAAAACTCCTTTCGATCTCAGGGTCACGGCACCCAGTTGCAGTGCTACTCCACACCGAGATTGAAAACTCTCCCCCCTTTGGATACTAAACCACAACCACTAAGTTGCCCCCGAAGGACCTCAACATAGCCGGGCGAGAACAATGTTCCCGGGGGAGCCACCTCCCGTGGTACCAGCAAATAATAGCCTCTGGTCAGACTATCGCAACCCTAAAACGGGCTGCTACAGTTTTAAATCCCAAACGGTTCGAGGATTTGCTAGTCCCCACAAAGATGTGACAAGAAGTTGCCGCATGTGTTAGCTACATTGGGTGCTAGTTCACCCGCTCGAACGTCAGATTAGGCCATTATTGCACACGCCGACGTAAATTAATAACACAGCTTTCGGAAACCTAATTAGAATCCCCCAGATGCTGTTGTCGTACAAAAAATACCTGTAACTTTAGAGACCAGCAGTAGTGGAGTGACGGGTAAATTGATTAAGTATTGTTACTTTTTGTGGATTCAGTTCACCAACTTCCCAGATCTATATTTCCAAATCAATTACACATCTGAGCTCTTAGTGCCCCCCGGGGAGCAGTTTTTTGCTTAGTGGACACTTTACTTTCTGCGATATAGGTGGTTCCTTCTTTGTTGTATCAAATAAATTTCGAGACAGCCTCAGACCTGCAGATGGTGCTGATCGAAAATTACCATTGTAAGCGGTCTTAGCTCTTTCATTTAAGTTTTGTGTTATACGTTAAGATAACTTTGGCGAGGCCCAACATTTTTTATAACATATATGCTTTCTGACTATTCTAAATGCATTAAAAATTTCAAATACTCCCACGTATTCACTGAGAATACGTGAAAGAATCTGCAGCTTTCCTGAACTAATCACACCTATTACTAATTGATTTTACTTACCTGTCCATATTTTTCTTTTCCGCCACGGGACTAGGCGTGGGTGAGGGTGTAATGGTGTAAGTATTTTGTCGGGAAATTTGTTTTCGCACCGGACTAGGACTGGGCAAATTTTTTGGCCTTGGAATTTTAGATTCAATAGCTCTGGTGGGTACGGGACTGGCCAGTACTTTGGAAAACCCTTTAGCTAAATTCTTTATGGCATCTTTGCAGGAATCACAGTAATTATCAGCACAAGCAATGGAAATATGAGGCTTTACAATATCTCCACAAGCTATATCACGTTTGCGTATTTCTTCCGTGTTGCTGGAAGTAGAATTCGTTGTTGCCGGCGGCAAGGTATTCACACCATTATCCTTAAAGCTTTTCGCATCAGTATTACAACTTTTTGTGTGCAGAATTGGTTTAAGAGCTGGCGGTGTATCTTGTTTATAAGGCGTGGGGGCAGATATCTCCTCAGTGCTGGTTTGGGAGGTGCACAGTCTGATTAAGTCTCGTGTATCCGTTTGTCGAGAGGTGTTATAAAGCTCGAATTGTGTGCTAGAATTTTGCATTTGTGGTGCAAATTGTAAGCCTATGGTATGTTGCTGAACAGCTAAGGTTTGACTTGCCGCCGAATGTTGCACCGTAGGTGTGTATTGGGTGCCGGTGGTCTTTCTGGCAATATTTAGTCTTTCATTATCACCTAAACTAAAAGTATTGCTACGTGCTGGCATATCCAGCAATTTCAGGGACACTGTCTTAGCTGTTTCTTGTTTACTTTGGTCTTCTTCAGTGGCACATGCCACCGAACGTTTTATAACCAAACATTTCTCGCATAAAATATCTGTCACACGATCATTAGAACTGCCCACAGATCTGACATCAGGTTTACAATTTGTAAAACTTTCGCGCGTGAGCGGTTGTGCCATAACTCCGACATTATATTTTTGCACCTTTCTTTCTGGCTTCGTTTGGGCTGCCATATCTTTTGTGTCTTTCTTGGGCACGTACATTTGTGTGCCCACCGATATAAGCTCTTTAAGTCGGGCCAATTTCTTTTGTTCTTCATGGTGTCTAATGCTTAATCTAATACGCTCTTCTACATCCGTTTTGGTAAATAGGTTTTCGTTAATATTTTTCGTCAGGCCAGCATTACAACCCACATCACGTTGAGTTTTGATGGGCGGTACAGGACTACCTACAGCAACATCTCTGGTTGTCTGTTTGCTATACATGGTGGCCACATCTCGTTTTAGCACGGCAGATTTAGTTAGTTTTTCGGTGGCAGTTGTTGAATTGCGAATTCTGGCTCCCATACTTTCCAAAGAAATAGGGCTAACTCTTTGTGGCTGGAATTGTACGGGAGATGATATTTTGGGACTGAGAATAGGACTGGGCGAGGAGGAAAACCTGGTGGCCTCTTTTGCTTTTTGTAGTTCTTCCTCTTTGCTTTTGACAGTCTGTTGCAGGCGTTGCTTCTCCGCTCGCAGTTGGGAAAGCTCACTCTGAAAGAAGAGAAAATATTGTGATAGTAGTATAGTTTTGACAGTTAAAGATTACTAAATAATAGGTATATTCGATATGCATAGAGAAACAGACCAAACTTGTTCGATCCAATTTTTCAGCAATTTTGAAAAAAAAATTCTTTGGTTAAGTTTGGACTACAACTAATAAATCGGTTGTTTTTTGTTTACATACACAAGCAACTGTAAATGTAATTAGAAAATTTACTAACAACAAAAAAATTTTCGTTTAAAAATTAGCTAAAAAGCACAATAGATGCTGATCAAAAAGATTCAAGATTTAAAGTTCCAGAAGCATTATTAATAGGTAACGGGTATTCTAAATAACAGCACATCTGAATTCCCCGCCATTTTTACAGTAAAGTGCTGGCAACCCTAAAAAAGAAAACAATTTGACAGCTGACAGTTTAGGCTTAGTACAATTTTTTTATTTTTTATCTTGGACCAGTACTCAGGGGATGACCCCTACATATGCAGTGCATTGTACTGTAACTAGGCAAATACGTTATGATGAGAAGGAAATAAAAAATCAAACTCTATTACAGCATTTAATATGTTGGAATTAAATTAGAGCGTTACACGAAAGGACAATGTATTGGCTTTATTGAACAATACGATGTTGATAAATGTTAATCGATGCTGATTTTACGGTCAAATTCATCTTAAGCGATTTAGCATATTTTGACTTTGAAGGCTTTGTTACTCGCTAAAATTGCCGCTTTTAAGGTTCTATGGCTATGAGAACCCACATGTACTTATCGCAAAACAAATGCATCTGCAATGTGTCTGTGTAACTGTTTAGTGTGGATTTTAAACTGGAGGCATTATGAGACCATACTTTTTTAAAAATGAAGCTGATCAATCAGTGACTGGTACTTGTGCTCGATATTTCAACATCACAACATCTTTCTGCTGAAATTGCATAAAAATGATGTGGCCAATATGTGATTTCAACGAGATGGTTTTACCTGCCATACAGCCCGTGACATAATTAAATAACTGGATGAGACATCTCTCTCGTTACAGAAATCCCAATTGACTCCCTAGATTGTGTGATTTAATACCACTAGATTTCTTTTTATATGGCTATATGAAATCACAAGTCTATGTCAACAAGCTCCCAACTTCCTGTGCATTTAAGAAGCAGATTCGACGCTGCATCAACAAAGTTCAGCCACATTTATGTAAAATGAAAATGGGAAATTTCGACAAACGAGTGCGTATAAGTATGCAAAGTTGTGAGGACTATTTTTCAGATATATTATTCCATAAGTAAACCTATCTCATGTACTTTATGATCCAATAAAAAGAATAACAATTTAAAATACATATACTATGCTTTCCATTCAATTCAATTCTTGTCTTCAGTTCGGGACACCTTTTATATATCATTAACAATGCAACCTAAATTAACGCGTCAAGTATAATTTATGTTAAAAATCCGCATACACATACAAAATGTATGGACCAACCCAAATAACGCAGCTTCAACGCTTCGCAATTAGAAAATCAAATTTTGGCAAGCGTAAAGCATTAAACACATAGACCACAGCAGATTACATGACTTCACAACAGCAAATGCTGCAACCGGCAATTGTAGTAGTGTAGTGCACTACTGAACTATTTTGAACACGGCAGCAACATAAATTAATTCAAATTAGGTGGGCCTTCAAAGTTGAAGATATAATCGGATATAACTTCTAATCTATAATTAGAACTGTATTAAAGAAATGAAACTTTACGACAATTTATCGGTTTTTTTTTTTAATGTGGACCCAAAATCTCTTAATTTTTTTTTTATCAAAGATTTGCAATTAAAACGACTCGTATGTGATGTAATATCAACTGGTATACATGTATCTAACCACATCCTTCCTATTTAATAAAACTAAGATTTCTTGTTTTGGGTCTAAGTAAATATTTCACAATAGTGCAAATAAATTTATTAATTTATTTAAATCATCATTTAAATTTTGTTGTTTTCTTTGTTATATGAAAAAACAAAATATTTCCAAGAGCTTTTTGTTTTGTACTCAACAAAAATGGGAATTAGTTTACTTCCACTGCGATAAAAAAAAAATCAGCTCGGACAACAACCTGAAGTCGTGTCGTCTTGCTGTTGTTAAAATAAACGTTCGCATTTAAATACATGTATTTTATATTTGACATATTGAAGTCGGTTGTTTGCTGGTTTCAATGTGTTTTATGCTTAAGAGAGTAAACTTTACTCTCTCTCTCTCTCTCTCTCTCTCTCTCTCTCTTGTATGTATGCAGTCGTAAAATCCAATTTTGACAAAGCGTAAGAAAGTAAACTCTACTCTTTCTCTCTCTCGCTTTCTCTGCCCCACCTTCACGGAGAGCTGGATTTATCAAAACCCTCATCAAGGGTTAAACTTGGCAGAACAAGAGTCAGCAAGGCTCCTGGGGAGTTTTGCTTGCAGACCATCTCGGTGCTGTTCATGATTGATTTGCCCACCTAGCTGGCTGTGAACTTAAATCGCAGGAAGGGGATAACTATGGTTTCCTTGATAACTGTGGTATAATGCCGGTTTTTGGGGAGAATAACCCCCCGAGTTCATAAGAGCTGTGGCTCTTAATTGGCTTCAACCCAACGACTCATAAAGACTTTTCTTCCATTGACTGTTGGGAAATTGCATATGGGAGGAATGAGAAGTCCCAAATTTTCAGCAAAGTCTATATAACTACAAAGTTATGGCAAAAAGTTGCGACCTGAGTGTACTGGTGAATCGCGGTCCATCATCAGATAAGACAGGCGCTGATGTAAATCAATGTCACAAATGTTACTCACTTTTTGCAGCATTTAGTAATTAGCCCCTTTATCACTATTTATTGTTTCTTTTTAGAGGTTTTTATTAAACAACACTGTTCATGGCATAAAGGTAACGCTCTTATTTATGTTACTTACTACAACGTAAAATCGAAGCGTTAAATTACATTGCACTTTACGTCCTAATTTAGGTTGCGCTGTAACAGTTTCATTTAATTAAGCGTAAGTAGCTTTAAAGCTTACCTGTAATTCGGGTATGGCTTTAACTTGTTCTTCCAAATCCTTCATCCGTTTCAAGCTCAGGGCCATCTGTTGACGTATATTGAACAAAGTTTGAGCATCAGCTGAAGTGCCTGCTGCTGCGCCAACATCTTTATTTGGTGAAACCAAAGAACTTGTGCTTGATTGATCCAGACTGGTTGTACGAGGGCTGTCTGTGGTGGTCACAATAGCAGAAGGACTGGTTAGAGTCAATTTTGCTGTTAACAAGTGACGTCGTGGAGGCGGTGTAGGTGGTGATAGCAACTCCTCCACCGGTGACTTGGCATTAGCCGCCACTGTGGCCTTAACATACGATTCATATTGTTGCTCAGCTGGTGATAACTTCTGTTGAAATGGCAGCGGTTTGTTGTAAATGCTGGAAGCTCTTGGGGATTTGTTGCCGCCTACACAGGAATCTAAAGAAATTTGGATAACAAAAATGTTTAAAGTTTTTAATTGTTTTCAATTAATTCTTGTTTTTTTTTCTTTTTTTCTTTAAAGCTTTACAATTTCCTTTAATTTTAATACTGTGTTTAACTAAAACAATTTTAATATTTAGTGTTTCCATTCACGCAAGCAAAGCAAAACTATTGGCCATTAATGCATTTGGCTTGAAGTGTTCCAAAAACTGTTTTCAACTTCAAAAAGAATCTTTTCTATTTGCTTTTCTGATTTTGCATTATTTATTTAACGTGATTAGTTGTTTATAAAATGAGCTATTGTTGTGGCAAATTTGTTTTAAACATTTCATTTTTATGGAATTTTTTCCTCTCAATTCGCTAAACTTGACTTTTTACTTCGATTGGTAAAAGTGTGCTAACACTTTTTCAAAGCTAATAACTTATATGTATGTCAACCAAAAAAAAAAAAAAAACAAGAAAACTAATTTGTTATTTAATCTCAACTGTTTAAAAGAAAAAAGTTGTCCAAAAATAAAAGCTTTAACCATCAGCGTCAAAGCAATAAAGTAATTTTCTGAAATGGCCTTCAGTAAAAAAATAACTTGAACAGGAATTTGAGTCAAATAAAATATGATCAATGAATGAACCAGAAAATAATTTACTTTTTTAAAAAATCAAAAAGTTAACGATATGCCCCTTTTTATTTAAAAAGTTACCTTATCACTTTAACGCTTGCCGGATTTGTTTACTATTGTTATTTTGTTACTATGAAATATTGTTATGCTGAAAACTTTGCCAAGACTGACTGATAAGCTTCTCAATAGAATATTGTCTATATGTTTACTTTAATATAATCTTTTAAAAGCTTTATCAATAATTTTGTCTTCTTCTTGACAATTATTTTTGATGGTTGATTGGTAGATTCCATTTTGCCTACTTCCATCATCAAAAAATGCTCTGCTTCAGTCATTCGCACATACTCGTACATATAAATGAATACAGATTGTCTATCATTTACTGCAAACACATTTTTATTTTTACTCAGTGGGGTTTGAAATAAAACAGAGATTGATAATGAAGTGGTAATTAATTTAAATCAAAGTGCCAATAAATATTTTCCAGGGAGATAAAGTTCATATTCAAAATAAATATGTATGTATTAATAATTTTTTCTTTGAACTCTGGCTCGTTTGTTGAAAGCGATTGAATAAAATCTATAGCAACGTAACCAGTAAACAGATCAAACAAGTGTTAGAAAATATTAACAAATGTAAGCTTTACAAAATCTAAGTGTTAAGAAAACCACAACAACAACAAAGTTTCTTGCAGAGCAAATCCTTCAAAAGTCTTCTTTGAAAGATATTCTCAAAAATGTCCAAAGTCTACTGATGATTAGGGTAGTTCCTATGAAATGTCGACATATAGATAGCTGGGAAGCATAGAAAACAAGCTATTTATAATTTTTTATTGGTATAAATGTTAGAAGCTTAAATAGCGAATAAAAAACTTAATTGTTAATAAAATATTATTAAAAAAAAGTAATGCAGCAAGTTGAACATATGGACTAAAATAATGTTTAATAAAAGTAGCTTCTGTAAAACAATCTATTTGAGTTCTTTTGAACAAAGATTTTATCAAAAGATCAACTTTTTAAAAAAGTTACTTTTGAAAAATTTAAGTTTCTTTAGTAATATTCCTTGGAAAAATAGGTTGAAATAGCGAGACCATTTTCCAAAAAAGAACTTTTATATTAAATACCTTTTAAAAAACTTTGTTATTTTTGTAAAGCAGTCATAGTTTTCCATAAAAACTATCTTTTCCAAATTAGTTTTTTATAAATGTACCTTTCCAAAGAAGTTACTTTTGAATAATAAAAATCAACGAAAAAATTGACGTTTGAAATAGCTAAGGTTCCTTCAAAGAAATTTCGGATATCAATTAATAAATTGTTTGAATGCAGATCTGTAAAGGAATTCGTGGATTCAAACATAAATTCAATAAAAATAATTATTGAAACAAAAATTTTCTTTAACAACAACGAAATACGATATCCAAGGTTATATTTTGATACATATGTAATTCTGTTGATTTTATTTTTAAAATAATTTTTTTTTTGTGTTTGGGAGAAATTTTTTCTTTTGAGGACATTTTGCATTAAATACTTTTTGAAAAGTGTTTATACAATACATAAAATGCACACATTTCGAAAAAAAACTACAACAATTTTTTAATGAGTACCTTTTAAAAAAAAGGATGTTGTGAAAAAGTACATTATAGAAAAATACCTTATGACAAATTGTCTTTAAAAAAATACTTTTAGAAAAGACTTTGTTTTAAAAGAATCAACTTTTTCAACAAAGTACTCGTAGCTTCTGAATAACGGGTCTACAAAATAAAAATAACTTTAAAATAAGCACGCTTTGAAGAAAGTATACTCTGAAAAAAGGAAAAAAAAGTATTTCTTAAAACCAAGTGCCATAGCATAAAAACGCTTTTAAAAAAAGTATATTTTGAAAAACTTAACGTTTCGGAAAATATAGTATTAAACACATAGACCACAGCAGACTACACGACTTCACAACAGCAAATGCTGCAACCGGCAATTGTAGTCATGTAGTGCACTACCAAGGCGAATTCATTACCAGGTGAACTTAACAGCACAGGTGATTATTTTTTGCTTCTCGCGCTTTTTCCAATGATACTGTCAAATTTTGTTTCTTTTGTTTACAAACTTTTTCGCGCCATTTTAATCTGAATTTTTTTTTTGCATGATTTAGTGCAATTTCAAGAAATTTGTGTGAATTTAAAAGTGAAAAACTAATATAATCAGTGATTTTAATTACAAACAATTATAAAAGCTTATACTTAACGTTTACATAAAATTTTTTCTCTGCTGAGCAATCTTAGGCGAATTTAGATTATGACATTCACGATATGTTTTACAATAACAAAATACATAGTACTGAATTCGCCTTTCCGCTTGCATTCACCTGTATTAGGTCGCCTTGTGCACTACTGAATTTTTTTGAACACGGCAGCAACATAAATACATTTTCAACAAATTATATTTCAGTGTGGCCACCTAAGAGATTTTAGCTTCACAAAATTTGTTGATTTACAGAACAAGATCTATTTATATCAAACTTTCATGAATAAGTTCTTCTGTCTAAAAAATAACGTCTTAAAAAGATAAAAATAATAAACTAACTTAAAAAAGTTTTCGTTTACTACGATTAACTCAGATTGGGTGGGCCTTCAAAGTTTAAAATATAATCGCATATTAGTTCTGATCTATAATGAGAACAGCGTTAAATAAATGAACTACTTGTACGTGATGTAAAATCAACTGGTGTATGAATTTGTATCTATGCGCATTCTACTTATTTAATAAAATTAATTGTTCTTGTTTTGAGTCTAATGGCCTTATTCATAAAAAAATATTTTCTGGGGGGTTACTCTCTATTGCGATGCGAAAGAAAAATCAAAGAATTGGAACCCTGTATTGCGTTTTCGTATTTGCCTTTCGCATTTAATTTTTTAACTTTCACACATTTTATTTTATCATTCTTCGCTTTCGTCTTGCTTCATTTTCAAAGTATTTCGCGAAAAAATTTGTGCAAGCGGCACAGAGTACCGAATTATACTCTTATCGCATTCACCTTTCGCATCGCAATAGAGAGTAACCCCCCTGTTTATTAAAAGACTGTTATGTGACAAATTTCTAAAGAAAATTTGTAAAATAAGGGTTTAACAAACATATAATATATTTTATGAATACGGCCGTAAGTATGTATGCATATGTTTAACAATAGTATCAATAAATTTATTAATTTATTTAAAACAGCATTTATTGTTATTTTATGTTATATTGGAAAATAAAATATATCCAAAAGCTTAATTGTGTTTATACACATTGGTCACACTGTTTTTATTTTGTAGTCAAGAAAAATAGAAATTAATTTAATTCGACTGCGGCAAAAAAATCAGTATGGACAACAACCTGCAGTCGTGTCGTAATGCTGTTGTATTTATATTTGACATATTGAAGTCGGTTGTTGGCTGGCTTCAATGTGTTTAATGCTTAAGGGTGTTAGACAAATAAACTTTCTAACAAACCTCATATTAGAAAGAGTAAGTTTTGTAAACGTGACTTTTAACTAAAATACCCTTTTAAAAAAAGTTCTCTCTGAAAAAGTGTTATAAGTTATGTAAGAAGTGCTTTGTAAAAATAGACGTTTATTTGAAAAAAGCTTGTCCTGAAGATTTTTTTAAGGAAAGTGACAATTGAAATATTCTTTTTGTAAAAGTACTTTTTTTTTAAATTTGTAGTAATACTATGTGAAAAAAGGTTTTTTTAAGCTTTGTTCAGGAATAGTGCTAACCAGAAAGTTTCTTAAAGAGACTAGCTTTAAATAGTCTGTTTAAAAATTAACTTTTGAAAAATACGATTTGAAAAAACTACATTTTGAGTACTATTGCCAAAAGGTGTCCTTAAAAAAGAAAAGAATACTTTGAAAAAGTGTTGTATAAAAAAGTACCTTTTGAAAAAGTACCTTTTAAAAAAGCTCCTCTTAAAAAAGTACCTTTTGAAATGGTACCTTTTAAAAAAGCTCCTCTTAAAAAAGTACCCTTTAAGAAAGTACCTTTTAAAATAGTATCTTTTAAAAAAGTACCTTTTATAAAAGTACCTTTTAAAAAAGTACCTTTTAAAAAAGTACCTTTTAAAAAAGTACCTTTTAAAAAAGTACCTTTTAAAAAAGTACGTTTTAAAAAAGTACCTTTTGAAAAAGTACCTTTTAGAAAAGTACCTTTTAAAAAAGTTCCTTGTAAAAAAGTCCCTTTTAAAAAGTACCTTTTAAAAAGAACCTTTTAAATAAAAACCTTTTAAAAAATACCTGTTAGAAAAGCACCTTTTAAAAAGATCCTTCGAAATAAGTGCCTTTTAAAAAAGCCCCTTTTGAAAAAGCTCCTTTTTAAAAAGTACCTTTTAAAAAAGCACCTATTGAAAAAGCACCTTTAAAAAATAACTTTTTAAAAAGGTATCTTTCAAAAATGTACCTTTTAAAAAAGTACCTTTTAAAAAAGTACCTTTTAAAAAAGTACCTTTTAAAAAAATACCTTTTAAAAAAGTAACTTTTAAAAAAGTACCTTTTAAAAAAGTACATTTTAAAAAAGTACCTTTTCAAAAATTACCTTTTAAAAAAGTACCCTTTAAAAATTATTTTTAAAAAAGTCCCCTTTAAAAAGTATTTTTTTAAAAAGTAGCCTTTATAAAGGTATTTTTTAAAAAAGTACCTTTTAAAACATATCCTCTTAAAAAAGTACGTTTTAAAAAGATACCGTTTAAAAAGTATCTTTTAAAAAAGTACCTTTTAAGAAAGTACCTGTTAAAAAAGTACCTTTTAAAAGAGTACCTTTTAAAAAAGTAACTTTTAAGAAAGTATGTGTTAAAAAGTACCTTTTAACAAAATACCTTTTAAAAAAGTACCTTTTAAAGAAAGCACCTATTAAAGAAAGTACCTTTTAAAAATGCAGTTTTTAAACAAGTGCCCTTAAAAAAGTTTCTTTTAAAATAGGAACTTATAAAAAAGACTTTTCAAAAAGTACCTTATAAAAGACGTCTGTAAAGAAGATGCCTTTTAAAAAGTTGCATTTAAAGAAATTCCTTTTCAAAGGGACCTTTTAAAAAACACCTTTTAAAAATATGCCTTTTAAGAAAATACCATTTATAAAAGTACCTTTAAGAAGACTACCTTTAGAAAAAATCCCTTTTAAAAAAGTTTTTTTTTCAAAAAAGTACCTTTTAATAAAAGACTTGTTAAAAAATACCTACTGAAATAAAAATTAGTTTTAAAAAATACCTGTAAAAAAAGACCTTTGAAACAACACTTTTTAATAAGTACCTTTTAAAAAATTACCTGTTCTAAAAGTACTTTTTAACAAAGGTCTTCCAAAAAAGTACGTTACAAAACAGTAATTTTTAAAAGTCTTTTCAAAAAGTATGCTTCCAAAAAGTTTTTTTAAAAAAGTACCTTTTAAAAGCGTACCTTTTCAGAAAATATATTTAAAAGCATATATTTTAAAAAAGTGCCTTTCAAACAGCGATTATTTAAAAGAAACATTTTGAAAAACGTACTTTTTAAAGAAGTTTAATTAAGAAACTTTTTTTTAAGAAACTACCTCCTTTAATCTACGTATTAAAAAAAATAAGTGATTAATTCCTATTTTTGCAGTTAATGATCGTTTTGGTTTTATAGAAACCAAAAAAGTATTAAAAAAAGTAAGCCCTTATAAAAATTAAACTTTAAAAAGGTGCCTTTAAAAATGTGGCTTTCAAAAAGTACCTTTTAACACAGAACTTTTCAAAGAAGTATTTCTTGAATAAGCACCTATCATTTTAAAAAATACCATTTCATAAGTATCTTTTACAAAAGTACATATACTTATATAAGTCATTCTAAGTTCACCTCAAAAAAGACCTTTTAAAAAAGCACTTTTTATAAAGAAGTAATGTTAAAAAAAAACTTTCTCAGCTTTTTGTTTGCTCAAAAAAAACATATCGCCTTAAAACATATTTATTTTTAGTTTCTTATAAAAAAAAATCCAGGGATAATTAATCTTTTGCTAATTGTCTCAAATATTTTTAGACAAATATTTATTTATACTTGTTTCATTTTTTAACTTTTTTTTAAACAAATTTTAAGATCTTTTTTGCTACTGACTGACAACGAGAGAAAAAACAAAACTTAATTCTTAACGAAAAGCATTAATTATATTATTTAACACAGTGTTACTACCACAGCATTGAAATTTGGCCAAGAAAATTTATAAAAATACTTAAAGCACCAACCAGAAACTATTAAAAGTTAAAAAAAAAAATACATACAAGTATATTTATGACTTAACAGCGCAGCAAACAAACAATTTGTTTGAGTGTCTAGGTTGACAGCGGCAAAGAAAATGAGCAGAAAAATTAATAAAAACAATTTACAAGCAACAAAAACAAATCGCCAGCGGGAAAACTCTATAAAATGGTGCAAAAAAACTAGATTTAATTTTCTTAAATTCAGTTGCTTTAAAAAAAATCCTTTTGCTAAGAAATGGTACTGGATTGATAGATTTCTCAATTATTGAGTAGCAAAAAAATGGAGTCAAAATATTATTTTATTCTGACATTCTATTTTGATTACTGCAAAAACGTCTTCATCTTTTCATCAGCTGTTTTAAGTTTTTTCTTAGCTATTGGAAACATAAAATCAAATCATTTATCACTGCTTCTGTGTGGGTGGTTGGCTTAAGTTTATCAGGTCAATAAACACATGAAGCTCATTAAAAAATATTCAGCAAACTAAATAAGTTTAATACAGTCGAACACAAAAATAAACGATAGCGTTTGGCGTTAGATGTACCGCTTTCACACACAGAAATTTTACTTTGCAAAGTCTTGAGTTTGATGGTGGCAAGTGAAGAGAGAGCGGCTCTCTTACGTTCGTTATTTTCCCTTGCCACTATAATACTCAAGATTACACAAAGTAAACTTTCCGTGTATGAAACCTCTGATAAAAGTAGTCAACAAATGTTAATTTTTGATAATTACCAGGGATGCACGATATGAGAAATTTAACGACGGTTGCTCAGTTAATTTAATTCAGTTTAGTGATGAAATGGAATTACGAAAACAACGGCAAGCCTTTTTTATACATAATGGCCCAAAATTACCGCACTTTATTTTTTTTTTTTATCTTGGAGCAATACTCAGGGGATAACCCCTACATGTGAATTGTACTGGAAATGGGAAAATAGGTTATGATGAGGAGGAAAAAGGGGGATATCAGCCACTTATAACTTTTTGTTCTAATTTTGATACTAACTTAAAAATACAAAACAGCTAGTTTTTAATTTGGGGATATCAGCCACTTATAACTTTTTGTTCTAATTTTGATACTAACTTAAAAATACAAAACAGCTAGTTTTTAATTTGTCTTAGCTGTCTGTATGATGACATTCATAGGAGCTACCCTAATCGTCAGTAGACTTGGAAACATTTGAAAAATATTTTCAAACATTTAACTATATATCCCAATACTTAAAATAAAATATTTAGAATATAGAAAGAAATATGTTCTAATACAAAAAAAAAACAACAAACATGTTCTTTTGCACGCGTTCCCTCTTTTCTTTATTTTTTAATATTTCGTAAAGAAGACTTGAGAAATTCAAAATGGAACAGATTATGAAAATTGATTTACATTAGCACCTGCCTTGTCGGCCTTATCTGATAATGAATCAAGTCCACGAGATGAATTATTCGCGATTCACCAGCGCCCCATATGGCTTGCAAGGCTCACATAGGTCGCAATTTTTTGCCATAAGTTTGTAGATAGATAGACAAAGTCCTTACTGAAAAGTACAGGCCGTATCAACCCTCGTGTATGCAATTTGCTAGAAGTCCATGGAAGACAAGGCTTAATGAGTTGTTAGGACGAAGCCTATACTATCGCACGATTCATTTCACAAGTCAGGCCGACTTTACAAACTCGGTTTTAAATGGCATTGTAGGCCACACTATTATACAAGTATACATAGTAAAGTAATTAAAAACTATTATTACCATTATAATTTTACATTATTTGAATTTATTTCTCGAGGTGCAAACAGTATTCTCAAATTTATTACATTATATACTACACTGATCGCACAGACACCATCATGTTATGAAAATTTTCATAAAAGAGCATCAGCCTTTAAAAAAGTTCAGGGAAATTAATTCTCTTTACTCCGGTTTTAGGTATAAACTACAGCAGGAATGTTTCTGCCAGCAAAACCTCCAGGGGGGTTTGCTCCCAACTAGCCCTTGGTTAGAGTTTTGGAAGTACAACATTAGTCATGTGGCTTTCCACAGCTTCATTTGCTACAACAAACGGGGAACCTTTTTTTATGCTCCAGAAATCAGAACGCTCCAGTTTGGTGTACATCAAGGCAAAACCTGCATGCATACCACCGATAATTTAATGTGCGGTTTGGAAACTCAGACTTCACAATAAAACATCTGATTGGAACCAGCACCAAAAAGGTGCGTTCGAAAAAAAAATTGTGTCCTTCATCCCGTAGAGTTAAAGATAATGTAAAAACAGTTCAAAAATTAATTTTTATTTTTTGCCACGCCTACAAATATCGCCCTTTTACTGTTTTGTTCACTGTGTCACCATTTTTAGTTCGATCATAGCATTTTATATATCGGTGGTCGCGGCTCTGCAAGGGCTATAATTATGTCTTCAACAGTTTTCGTTGCAAGGTCAAATTCTCTTCAAGATTTTTAAAAACTTGATTTGTACCAATGCCAATGCTATATACTTTTGAACCGAGTTTTTAAAAGTCATGACTAGAGTTTGTCTTGGTAGGGAAATTGAAGCGCACACCAAACCACGACTAACCTTTTTATCTGTCAAAAACAAACTGACAATCTGAAATGGTTGATATTGGCAACATATATAACAGACATTTGAACCAACATAACAGAAAAAATGCGCAAATCAAAACTACGAAATTTGAAAATAACGATTAATTTTTATCAGACCACGTATCCAATTTGTTACAATCCCAGTTGTTTGTACTGTATTCCGCTGTCACTGAACGACCAGTTATTTTTTATTTTATTTATCAACGTATGTTATCAATACACAAGGCACAAAACCATCATATTCTAAAACTTCAAGAAGAGAAACAAATATATTTACGCGCCTGAGAATGGGTCCCTGCAAGTTTTTCCATTAACATAGCCAATTAAGTGTGTCGCATGTTCTGGATGAATGCCTTTGCTACACCATCTGATCTACTTAAAGATCCATGTGTCAAAAACATTAAACTTATATTTAAATACATTTCAAAAATAAAATCTTAAAATCTTGTCTAAAATAATTAATTTAAATTAGAGTCGAAAGCCATTGCAGCTAGCACTCTTATTTCTATACATTTATTGTAATACGAGTAATTATATTATTAAATAAATAAATAAATAAAATAATTTGCTTTTTCAATTCTCATTATTTTTCTTCTACTGGTGACCAAGCTACTAGCACCTATGAAATGTTGCCATACAGACAGCTGAGAATAATGTAATGTAATGAAAAATACTGTAATAATAAAAAATAAACACAAAAAAAACCAAATTTTTTCTTTCTTCTTACGTCTTTGTGTTTGACAAGTATTATTAAAATATATTTCTTTCTAAACTCTCAGTCTTTTTTCTACTCTTTAGTAGCTTAGCACCTAAGAAATGTTGGCATATAGCTACCAAAAACAGCTGTGTATATTCTTTGTTTAGTATAATTATTAGTAGCTAGTAAAGTAAATAATAAGAAATTAAATTTTGTAACTCTTCAACGTACATTCCTTCCACCAATTGCTTTGCAGCAACGCCTTAGCTTTTTGTGCCGTACTTGCGCCAAATTTTTCCTCTTTACTTCCTTGGCCGGGCAATAGTTTCTTTTGTTTTTTTCTAAGCGAATTTGCTGAAGCAAACATTTTTGGCGGATTTCTTTTTATGATTTAATTTTGAAATTAAAATTTTATTTGCATACAAGCAAACACTGACATATTATTAGTAAAATGCGTAAATAATCGAAAGCTGAAGTATTTTTGTTGATTGCTGCATTTATTTTTATTACATATTATTAAGTTGTATTTCATTTGCGTTCAACACTATTTTAAGTTTTTTATTTTAAGCTGATAAAACCTTGCAAAAAAAAAACAAAACCAAAAAATTATCTATTGTTATCATTTTTGTTGATTTTATTTGTTTGAAAATTATTGTTTAGTTTCTTTTTTTCTTAATTAATTCATTTTACGAGCGAGTAAAATCAAAGCGAGCACGAGCACGTATGAAAGCAAAGACACTTGAGCAAAAAAAAAAAGCATTTTTTTTAAGTGTAATGTTTATTAAAAGAGACAATTATTAAATAATAATATTAATTTCATTTGCAGTCAAGGCCAGATTTTGCTGTTCGCTGCGGCGGGTTGTTAAGAATTTTTGAGCAGCTGCCTTCAATAATTAAGCAAATTTATTTAATTATTTGGGAAACTCACTGTAAATCAATTCATTTTTAAGTTTTTTCAATGCAGATAAAAGCATATTGTGTTTTTTTTTTATTTGAGTAATTTAATTATATTAGTTCCGTTACTTTTTTTAATAAAAAATATGCAAAATTTAGTGTTAAAATCTTCGCTGTTTATTGGATTGTGGTAATCGATATAAAAGTTCGTTTGTTTTTTTTTTTTTTATAATAATTTTATAATTCATTTTTAGTAATTTCTGTAGTTTAGAAATCAAGAATTATGTGATGTGTCCACACCACAATCAAGCGACTTGTCAGTAAAATTTATATGAAAAGCACTCAATATTTTAAGTGATTTCTATACACAAATATTTCAGACGAATCGCTTGCTGTATTATGGAAACATCACATTGTTTAATTATTTTTTATTATCCTTTTTAATTTGCTTTACTTATTTATATATATACAAATATTTAAAACATTTCATTTTCTAATTTTAGGTTACACAAGTAGGAATGTAGTATATTCCGCTCGGCCGAATCTAAACTACCATTCACGATAGTCACGTAAATGTATAGAATATATTACAGATTTGAACTGAATATGCTCGAAATATTTTTAACTTATAACCACGATTCAAAAATATAAATCTTTCATGGACATTTTAATGGAAGAGCTTGTTTAAGCTATGTATATCTCGGTTTATATGATATCGGATTTTTCCATTTTCTGTATTTTAGTAACTTTCTGTTATAACGAGAACTGCTTTTAAGCAAAAAAATATGTTCATAGAAAAATCGGTTATATATCTCGGGTATATATGGACCGATATCGGAAATTTTCATTTTCCATACTAATATAACCCTATTTAATTACCGAACTACCTTTAAGCAAAAGAAAGTTGTTTAAGTTCGCTTCTGCAACATTTTTATGAAAAAATCGGTTTAGACTATATCTAGGGTATATACGGGCCGATATTGGAATTTTTAATTTTCTGTATTTTAGTAATGATCTTTTCTAACCAGAACTGCGTTTAAACAAAAAAATTTTCTTCCTGAAGAAATCGGTTAAGACTATACTCGGGTATACATATATGGACCGATACCAAAAATTTTCATTTTCTGCATTTATTTAACATTCTTTTATCACCAGAACTGCTTGTAACAAAAAAAAACTTCCTTCATGAAAAAACAATATCTCGGATATATATAAACCGATATCGGAAATGTTCATTTTCTGTATTATACTAAACTTATTAAAAAAAAGTTGCTTAAGTTCGCTTATGCGACATTTCCATGGAAAACCGGTTCAGGCTATATCTCGGGTATATATGGACCGATTTCCTTTTATAACCAGAACTGCTTTTAAGCAAAAAAAGTTATTTAAGGTCAGTTACGCGACATTGTCATAAAAAAAATCGGTTTAAGCTATATCTCGTATTATGTGGACCAATAACGGAAAATATTTTTTTTTTTTGCCTTGTAATCGCCATGCTTAATAATATTTTCTTTTATCTTGGAACAGCAGGGAATGACCCCTACATATGCAGTGCATTGTACCAGAACTAGGAAAATAGGTCGTGAGGAGGGGGAAAAAGGGAGTAGTGTTTGTGAATATTTGACTTGAACATTCCAACGTTATAACAAAAACAATTCTGCAGGCAACTTATTCCACAGGTGAAGCGTGCGGCTGAAAAACTAATTCTCTCTGTAATACGTTGTACGATTCCCTGGGCAATCGACCACAAATTGATGAGCTCTGGACGAAGAACTTCGTAAAAATGTGCGCGTTTGGGGAACAAGATCCCTAATATCGACAGAGCAAAATCCATTGTAGTATCGATAGAACAGATTAACGCACCCTACACTGCGTCAATGTTCCAGTAGGTCCACAGTGTTGGATACCGTACTATCACCGATAAGTTTCTTAGCCCTCTCCTGCACACAATGGAGAAACCCCAAAATAGACCATGAAGCGCCAGCCCAAACATGACAGTTGTATTCCATTCTCTGTAATACGTTGTACGATTCCCTGGGCAATCGACCACAAATTGATGAGCTCTGGACGAAGAACTTCGTAAAAATGTGCGCGTTTCGGGAACAAGATCCCTAATATCGACAGAGCAAAATCCATTGTAGTAACGATAAAGCAGATTAACGCATCCTACACTGCGTCAATGTTCCAGTGGGTCCACAGTGTTGGATACCGTACTATCACCGATAAGTTTCTTAGCCCTCTCCTGCACATAATGGAGAAACCCCAAAATAGACCATGAAGCGCCAGCCCAAACATGACAGTTGTATTCCATTCGCGGCCAGATATAGGTGGTATAAATAGTGAAGTACATCTTACACCGTTTCAGAAAACCGAGGCTCTTGAATGCTTTTTTAGAGACGTGAAAAATTTGTTCAGTCCAGCGAACGTCACACTGTATCTTCATTCCAAGAGCATCAAAAGCATCCGATTCCTCAATATTTATACCATCCATGAGTACAGATGAAGCAGCATCTGCGGTCGTATGTTTGTCTGTTAATAAACAGCATTGGGTCTTACGAGCGTTAAAGGCGACCCTGTTTTTACGACCCCATTCGGAGATTAATAGAATATCACTATTCAGTGAATCATTCATATTTAGCTAATAACTAAAAGAGTACGAGTGACAAATGCTGCTGTCATCCGTGAACGAGTGGAGGTTGATAGAGAAGGTCGTTGAGGAAAATAAGAAATAGGGTAGGAGAAATAATGGAGCCTTGCGGTACGCCTGAATTAATCTTGAACTCGTTTCATGAGACTCCATCTATAACAACTCGTATAGTGCGGTCTCTGAAAAAGCTCTATATAAACCGAGAAAAGTCGTCGCCGACATCAAAAGCAGTAAGTTTTGCCAGTAGTGCAGCATGCCACACTCTGTCAAACGCTTTGAAAATATCCATAGCTACCACTTTACTTTCACCGAAATTGTGGCTCTGAGAGATATGCCAAGAGATCGCCAGTAGAGCGACCCTTACGGAATCCATATTGAAGATCACAAAGCAATTTATGCGACTTAAGTAATTTATGCGATTTATGTGTCAAGTTTGAAAGAAAACAAACAATTTTTTTTTAATATTTCAGAAAAAAGTAAACAACAATGGCTTTTTCTGGAATTTTTGATATATCTCAGCTATATCTGTACCGATTTTACTGAATTGCAGTAGCAAAAATATTAATCGATGGGGTAATAGAATGGTGAAAGAAAAAAGTTTCTTAGTCTAGTGGTTTTCTCTTTTTTTTATTGTTCTTGAATGAGCAACCTAAATTTCAAACCGGTCTATGTAAGTCTTGAACAATGCCATCTTTTTTAAAACGACGGAAACTTATTTGCACTGAAATAACTTTTCCTTTTTGGGCTAAAATTATAAGTCGCCTAATACCATGTTCAGACGGTAATATGAAACACTTGGTTCGCTCTCTGAACCACTATTGCGAAACTAGGTATTCAGACGGTTGTTTTTTGCTTCACACTGATGTTTACATATTTTGTGCAAATGTTTCATTAAATCTTTTTTCAATTTTTATTTAAATCTTTATGTAAATATCAAATTTTTACATTTCAATGTGTTTATTTTGATTTTACACGCATTAATTATCTGTTTTTACTTTGGATTTTTTTTTTTTTTGCAGCTAGTTCAGATAAACTAGCGATAATTTATTATCAAATTTGGAGACGACAGTAGTTTTTCTTTGGTTCGCAACAAGATTAAAAATGAACCACGTTGGTTCGCTCATAAAATTTTGTATGGCGAATCATGTTGGTTCAATCATGATTGGGCCGCGAACCACGAATGAGAGCGCGAACCTCGAAAATAAGCCTTCGTGCGAACATGCTATAATATATAATAGTAATGAGAAGAGTGCGAAAACCAAACCTGGCAACTCTAACATTTAAAAAAAAAACTTTATTTTGATAAAAACATTAGACTTTATGAACTTGAAACTCGTCAAGATGCACCTTTCTTTAATCATTTTAATTAGAAGAAGTAAAAGTTGACCATATTTTATACTTTACGACCAACATATAACACTTATGGCTTAAAATAGAAATTAATAAAAGTAGGTTTTATTTCATAGTTTAGACATAAAACTTGTGATGTTAATGGGTGCTGATTATAATTGATACGGTCATTGGCTAAAAATGTTTGGTGAAATTTTATTTAAATTTATTAAATAGTTTTTATTATTGTTGTTATTGTGTTATTTATGGGTTAGGTGTTTTTAATGGGTTGTTTTAATATTTAGTTGTTGCTTTTTCTTTCTACTAAATATGTTTCGTTAAATTGCAAAGTTCTTAGTTGAGAAATTTGGTCTTTAATGATTTATCATTAGCTAACAATCAAATTTGTTTTTGAATTATATTATTTGTATTACAACTTATGTATATGTTTACTTATTTATGTTTTAATTTTTCAAATTTATGTTTGGTATTTGTTTTTAATTTCCAAAAAACCATCTGCTACAATTAAAATTGAAATCTGTTATGATTGCTTTAAAATACGTTTCCAATCACTTTGATTTCTTTCGATTTTATGCCGATTTCTTTACATTACTTTTGTATTCTATGATATTATTTTGCACCTAAACATATAATTAACCGAAATTCAAAAACATCTAACATTTTTTCGTTTTAATTAATTTAATTTGTTAAGGCACAGAAAAAAAAACTTATTATTTTGCCATAATTTTAACGTGTTCGTTTCGAAAGTTTTCTACAAACTAAAGCATGTCTGCCGCAAAAAATAAATCGGCTGTAGAAAGAAAAGAAATAAAACCAAAACGTCTATAAAAAAAAATAAATAAAAACTCATAAGCTGAGGAGGAGAAATATAAAACAAATGTTTTTTATGAATATTTTTTTTTAAATCAGACTTTTCCCATTTATTTTTTTTTAACTGAAGTAAAAACAGCCCCAGAAAAATCTCTTAAACAAACTCTAGGCAAAATCCAAACTAAAATTGTTTGTTTTTTTAATAACTTTGTACTAAAATTTCAGTTATTTTTAAATCTGAAGATTTTAAAAATATGTGACTTTTTCTCTTTTGTAAAAAAAGCTCTACTAAATACACAAAGAACAGCAATATTTGAAGACACAGCTTTTCTCAAGATAAGAAATATTTAATAATTAAATCAAAGTTGCTTATTATTTGCTGGAATTTTTCTTCTTAAAGTCTAGTTTAGGTTTTTTTTATATAATAGTGTGATTAAATATTTTTCTTTTGCTTTTTTTTTTTTTTGTTAAATATTTGCCGCATTCACTACAAGTTTCTATAAGTTTGTAATTGTTCCCTTTCATGTATAACGAACATACATATCTGAAGAGAGCAATTTTCTGCTTTTATTTTCTCTTGCAAGATAAGAAAATAATTTAATTGTTTGAATACTCTTAACAAAAGAATACCTTTCAGCAAACAAAAAAGGTTAATAACAAATAATTACATTTTATTTGTTTTCTCAACATTTTCTTTTAATTGAATAGCGCGCCATTGTGCTCTTATACAAATTGAACAGTGTTTTAAAGCATACTTTAAGGGGCTTAAGTGTCATGCCATACTTTGCAGGAAAAAGTCCTGCATTCCGAGCATCACAAACAGAAAGTTACGAAACAGCATTTACCAAAAAAAAAAAAAAAAACAAATATACAACAAGTAAGAGTGTAGTATATTGAGTGTAAACGTTACTATATTCACGATAGTCACGTATATGTATAGTACGTATTACAAATTTGAACTAAATATGCTCGAATATATATGGACCGATATCGGAGAAAAAATATTATTACCTTGTAATCACCATTTCAAAAAGGAAATCTTTCATGGAAATTTTTATGGAATAATCGATTAAGGCTATATCTCGGTTATATATGATTCGATATCGGAATTTTCCATTTCCTGTGATTTAGTAGCCTTCTTTTAAGCAAAAAAGAAGAAATGTTCATGGAAAACCCGGTTTGTCCTGTATCTCGGATATACATATATGAACCGATATCCGAACTTTTCATTTTCTGTATTTTAGTAACCTCCTTTTATAATCAGAACTGTTTTTAAGCAAAAAAAAAAAATTTATGGAAAAGTCGGTTTAGGCTTTTATCTTGGGTATAAGAGTATATGAACCGCTATCGGAATTTCTCATTTTAGTAACCTCTTTTTTATTACCGTAACTGATTTTAGGCCAAAAAAAAAAGTTTTTAAGATCGCCTACGCGATATTTTCATGAAAAACCGGTATACGAGCATATGGGCCGATATCGTAAACTTTCATTTTCTGTATTGTAGTAATTTCCTTTTATAACCAGAACAGCTATTAAGCAAAAAAAAAGTTCTTTGAGTTCGCTTACGCAATATATTCCTAATAAATCATGTTTGGCTATAACTCGTATACATATGGACCGATATCAGAAATTTGTATATTTTTACCAGAAATTGTTTTAAGCAAAAAAATTCTTAAGTTCGCTAACACGACATTTTCAAGGACAAATCAGTTTAGGCTATATGTAGGGTATATATAGGCCGATATCGGGAAAAATTTTGTTTGCCTTGTAATTATGCCTAGTAATTGATTTTAATCAAAACAAAAAAATTTTTTCAAAAATTTTCTTACAAAATTGCCAAAAATATTAGCTTTTTTCGGAATTTTAGATATATCTCAACTATATGTGACTGACTTTCAATAGCAAACCCATGAATCGATGGGGTAATAGAATGGTGAAGGAAAAAAGTTTCTAAGTCTAATGGTTTTCTCAGAAACCGTATTTCAACGACCGACAGACGGACAGACGGATATCGCTAATCGACTTTGCTATCAATTCTATTAATATATATCGCTCCTTTATTGCAACATGGTCATAACTCAAAAAAGCTTGTTTCGAGATAAACACATTTAAAATATTTAGCTTCCATACAAGTCTTAGACAATTTTTTTAGATAATTTCTAATAAAGGAAACAGTTTAAAAGTAATTTAAATACATTTTACTGTGCGGTACTGTTAACAGTTCTGCATTGTTAACCCGAAAAGCTAATTTTTTGAGATATGACTATGTTGCAATAAAGGAGCGATATATACTTTATAGGGTCGCAAATGAATATTCTGGAAATTACAAACGGAATCACAAACTTATATACACCCTTTACACTTTTATGAAAGGTATAAAAAGGTTAGTCGTATTTTTGTATGTTCTGCGATTTTTTACTATTCGAAAAATGGATCAACGAAACTGTATTTAGTTTTGTGAAAAAATTAAATTAAATGCGCAAGGATATTTGAAATGTTATGCAGAACACAAGTTCAACGACGATGCTCGTCCTGGCAGCCCGAGCACGTCAAAAACCGATGAAAACATTGAAGCAGTGAAGAAAATGTTTTTGGATAATCATCGAATCACTATCAGAGAGGTTGCTAATGATATTGCCATATCGTTCGGCTCATGCGAAGCAATTTTTACGGATGTTTTGGGCATGAAACGTGCGGCAGCGAAGATTGTTCCAAAATTGCTAAATTTTGAACAAAAACAAGTCACATTGTTATCGCTCAGGAGCTGTTGAACATCGTTAACGAAGATCCAGATTTCCTCAAAAAATTTGTATTGATGACGTATCATATGATATTGAAACCAAAGCCCAATCATCGCAATGGAAGCGCCCAGAATAGCCAAGACCGAAAAATGAACGTCAAGTTTGGTCAAATATTAAAGCTTTGATCACTGTTTTCTTCGACTGCAATGGCGTGGTGCATCATGAATTCTTGCCACAAGGCCGTACGGTCAATAAAGAATAGTACTATGAAGTTATGCGCTGTTCGCACGAAGCAATTCGTCAGAAACATACAGAATTGTGGAAAAAACAAACATGGATCTTGCACCATGATAACGCACCAGCTCACACATCGATGCTTTTGCGTGAGTTTTTGGTAAAAAACAAAAACTTTATCCTGCCTCAACCAGCGTATTCACCAGGCTGGGCCCTCTTCCCAAAACTGAAAACACCGATAAAAGGAAAACGTTTTGCTACGATTGAGGAGATGAAAGAAGAATCGAAAGAGGAGCTGTGGGCAATACCAAAAAGCGCGTTTCAGAAGTGTTTCGAGGACTGGAAAAAAACGCTGGGGTAAGTGTATCACATCTGAGGGGAATTACTTTAATTGGGACAAGGTTAATAAATAAAATGATTAATAAATAAATACAAATAAATTTGAAAATAACGGTTATATTTTGATCAGCTCTTGTGTACCCGAGATATAGCCAAATCAGATTTTTTCAAAAAACGGCTTTTTTGCTTAAACACGGTTCTGATAATACAGGGAGGTTACTGAATATAAAGTTTTTCGATATCGGTATGTGATTTTTTTGGTTAGTTAAAGATTTTGTGACACAACAATTTTTTGAGGAAAGAGCGAACATTTGCTGAACTTAAAACTGGAGGTTTGGTACTTATCTGGTTCACATTCGTATCGACAAGTTCCCAAGAGGTCATCAAAACGCCCATAAGTATTCACGCAACCTTTCAACTTATATTTTGAAAGTAAAGTAATATGTAAACACCCAAAATTAAAAATATAACTATTTTAATTTGAAGTGCGAAGTTCTCTAGTGTTCACTCAATTGGTACCTAAATTTCCTTAGGTTATTCCCAACTTTTAGTCCCTCACCCGGTACCAAAACGATAATTAATCATTAGGTAATTAAACCGACTTTTCCATGAAAACAATTTTTTTTGCTTAAAGCGGTTCTGGTTATAAAAGGAGGTTACTAAATTACAAAAAAAATGAACATTTCCAATATCGGTCTATATATACCCCAGATATAGTTGAGATATATTGGCTTAAAGCAGCTCTGGTTGTAAATGGGTGTTACCACTCGTAACATACAAAAAATGAAAAATTCGGATAGCGGTCTATATATACCCGAGATATAGCCAAATCCGATTTTTTCATGCAGCAAGTTTTTTGCTTAAAAGTATTTCTGGCCATAAAATGAGGTTACTAAAATACAGAAAATGAAAATTTCCAATATCGGTCCATATATACCCGAGATATAACCAAAACCGACTTGGCCTTTTTGTCATGGCGATTACAAGGCAAAAAATCTTTTCCCCGATATCGGTCCATTATATTCGATCATACTTAGTTCAAATTTGTACCAAGTATATACTATCTGTCTTATTTCTAAATGGTTTTATTAATGAAAACTATTGTATGTTTATTAAACTGTTATTTTAGAAATTTCTATGAAAAATATGTCAAATAAGTGTTTAATAAACATACAATATTTTTTATGAATATGGCCGAAAATATTTTTCAAGTTTATTAAGCTGTTATTGCACTGATTTCTATACAAAATTTGTATAGTTGTGAAAAAGATTTACATCAGCACGTGCCTTGCGGCCTTATCTAATGATGAACCAGTTCCACTGAGTGAATTATTCACGATTCACCAGCGCCCCCGTGTGGCTTGCTAGGCTCACACATGCAGCAATTTATGCATATGTTTGAAGCCATATGAGCAACTTCTTGTTGAGGAGTTCGGGCCTTCTAATCCCTCCTGTATGCAATTTCCCAGCAATCCATGGAGGACACGGCTTAATGAGTTGGTAGGCCGAAGTCCACTAGCAGCATCAGCCCTTAAACTTAACAATCACCTTCCAGTACGGGTGTCGGTTGTAAAGGCAACAGACCCTCGGGAGTTTGTTAGTTCCCGAAAAAAGGCCCGCCAAGCAATTACCACGGATACTAACACCCCCTTCCTGCGTTTTAGGTTTCAACCACAGTTATGATCAGCCCAGGTTGAACTGCAAGCAGAACCACCCGGGAGCCATGCTGATCCCCGTTCTGCCAATTTAAACCCTGGATAAGGGTTTCGGAAGCCAACACAACATAAGTCATGCGGCTTCCTAGAGTTTTATTTGCTACAACAAACGAGGGACCCCTTCTACTCTATACCCGAAAAACAGAGTGCCCAAAATAGGAATACACCAAGGCAAACCTGTTCCCCGGGGGGACAAAATTTGTACAATAAGAGCTTAATAAACATTAAAAAATGTTCATAAATGAGGCCGTATATATTTACGTGACTATTGTGAAGGGTATTTTAGATTCGGCCCAGCCGAGTAAGCTACACTCCTACTTGTTATTTATTACGTTTCGTAACAAGCATTTAAAAATTTATTCGAATTTCATAGACGACGTTATATTTTCAATTAACCAATTCTGATTTAGAATAAATAAAAAATTATGCAAACATTTATGCCATTGACAAATCTAAAGCAAAATTTACATTTTAAAAATATGTACGCACATACATTAAATATAAAATAAAAAATTATGCAAAAAATAAACATTTTAAAGAATAAAAATTAAATAAACAAAAAATCAAATTTCCAAAACCACAAAATAAAAGATTTGCGAAATTTGAATTTTTCCATAATATTTTCTGTGTTTTGTTTCTGGCCGATTTTGGTGAGTGAGGAATTTTAAAAGCCGCAAAATACGAAAAAATAAAAATTACACAAAATGCAAAAGTCTCAATGACTGAATTGGTTAAGAAGAAAAAAGAAAAAAAATACAAAACATTACAAAAATAGTGGGTTGCATAAATTATGATGGAGGCTTTTGAAAAATTGCATTCTGTTGTTGAACAAACAAATTTTCCAAAATGACAAATATGGTGGACCATAATTTTTTATTTTTCAATTACGAAAAAAAAACCAGCTGCCTGCTGTTTTATAATTTTTTATTTTGTGGCAATAAAAACAAAAACAAGCCGCAATTGACAAAATACATTGTAAATATTTAATAAACATTAATTGCTGATATTTTTCCAATTATTTTATTTATATTTTTTAGATCAATGATGTTGTTGTTTCAATGTTTTTGTTTCTTCTTATAAAATGAAGCATTTGCGTGAGTCTATGAATCACTCACTCGACACAACTCGTGCAAACTAACACTCAGAAGCAGCATGAAACCCAACAATAATAAAAATACATAAAAATAAATGAACAAATCTTTGTACGAGTGAGTGAGTATCTATCGGTTGCACACTACTGATACACCAGATTTCGACAAATGCTGCTTTTTTCTATTTTAGTCCATTTTCCCACGTCATTTTAGCAAAAACAAAATATATACACGCGATTTAAAATTAAAAGAAACGTTTTATGTTTTATATTTTTTTTCGCAAAATATAGATACAATATAAATGCGTCACATGTAACAAACAGACTGCATGATTTTGTGCGATGATTTTCCATCATATAAAAATATAAGAAAAATTATATGAATTTTTTGCAATTGTTTGGCAATATGTATGTTGTAACAAAATAAGCTAAACAACCAATTTTTCTTTTTTATTTTCCAAAAAACACAAAGAAGTTTCAGTGCAGACAGGGATGGGAAAGTGATATCTATTTTTCTAAAAGTTATAGAAATATTTTTGCAATTGCGTTTTTTATTTACTATTTTAGCTTCGAACATTGATACCAATAAAAAATTATAAATAGTTTTTTTTATGTTTTCCAGCTATCTATATGTCGACATTTCATAGGAGCTAGCCTAATCATCAGTAGACTTTGGCAAGTTTTGAAAGATATTCTCAAACATTCAACAATCTAAATAAATTGTTGAGAATTTAAAAAGAAAAATGCTCTAGTAATACCTGTGAAAACACAAAAAACAAGCTTTTTCATTTATACACGTCTCTAACATTTCTTTACACCTTTCAAACAAATGAACAACCATTGGAGGCTACGATTTGTTTTTTGAAAGTATCGAAAAGCAGAGAAAAAAAATTCAAACAATTGAGTTTTTTATTCGCTATATTTTTTCCAAAGTCTACTGCTGATTAGGGTAGCTCCTATGAAATGTCGATATATAGATAGCTGGAAAAAATAGAAAACAAGCTATTTATAATTTTTTATTGAAATATTTTTACTTAATTAAGTGTCCGTCCACACCTGCTAAGATTACTTCAAATTTAATCGAGATAATTCGGTTACGTGTAGATTTAAAACCATTGTAATGGCAGTCTTATAATAATTTTTATGACAGCGTTCTAATAATAAGAGCTGTCAACAAAGCCACTTTATGTGTGATCGTTTACAAAAAGACGCCATTGCAATTTTACCGATTATTAATTTTGTAAAATATATTTTAAAAACCACTTTGTTTTAATGCATCGCAAAGAAGTGCTTTCCTCTGGGCTGTCAATGATTTATGTCCCCGTATTCCAAGAGGCGACAACAATTATGTATTCTTTGCTAGACCTTTGATATCTCCTAGACCTAAGCGATAGATAGAGGCTGTCGACAACATTCAATTGTTTTTGGCAAAAAGTATATAAATGAAACAATGTTTGTGTCGTCTTCATATGACGACGATGACGCCTAATAGAATATGGGGTATGAATTCTCATAAGATTGACAAAAATACGTATACTCGTTGTTAAATAAAAAATTCGTTTTCGCATTCTGCCTATGTTTGCTCAGATATTATGTCACAGTTAATCGCAGTTGTACACACTAGGTAAGCGCCGTAGCCACACATCAAACTATTTGATCAAATTTGTGTAAGTGTTGGTAAAACTTGGTTTGACTTAGCACAGCTAAGTGGCAGATGCCACACATCAAAGTTTTTCCGTCAAAAAACTTTTTGTTTGCAACAAATTATTTTTAGGTTGATTTAAATTTCAAATTGAAATTGTTTACAGGAAAATCAACAAATCCCAAAATCAAATAGTTTTCTTCATTATTATGTTCTTCACAAAAATGTTAAGGGTGTATGTATATAAGTTTGTAATTCCAATACATTTTCATTTGCGACCCTATAAAGTATACGAGTGTATATTCTGAATTCGAATTGATAGAAAATTCGATTAACCGCTGCCCATCTGGCTACCCGTTTGTCTGTCATTTTACCCTTCTGTCGGCTGCTGAAATACCATTTCTGAGAAAATCATTAGACATTTATAGAACATTAAAACTTTTTTCGCCTCATTCTATTACCCAATCGATTTATGGCTTTGCTATTGAAATTCAGTAAACTCGGTTTACGTATAGCTGAGATATATCGAAAAATCCGAAAAAAGCCACTATTTTATGCATTTTTGTATGAAAACTTAAAAAAAAAAAATTGTTTTGATTAAAAGAAAAAAACAATTCCCGATATCAGTCTATATATACGAGATAAACCGATTATTTAATGATAATGTCTTGTAAGCGAATTTTAACAACTTTTTTTGCTCAAAAGCAGTCTGGTAATAAAAAAAAGTTACTTAAATACAGAAAATTGAAATTTCAGATATCGGTTTATATATACCCGAGATATAGTCTGAACCAATTTTACCATGAAATATCAATTTCTTTTTTAACTTTAAAGCATTTCTGGTTATAAAAGGACGTTACTAAAACACAGAAAAAGTTTCCGATATCGGTCCATATTTATGTCACGTAAACGAACTTAAAAAAATTTTTCCTTAAAATCAGTTCTGATAATAAAAGAAAGTTACACATATATATATATATATATATATATATATATATATATATATATATATATATATATATATATATATATATATATATATATATATATATATATATATATATATATATATATATATATATATATATATATATATATATATATATATATATATATATATATATATATATATATATATATATATATATATATATATATATATATATATATATATATATATATATAACCAAGAGATAGCTAAACCGATTTTTCCATAAAAATGTCGCATAAGCGAATTAATAATTTTTTGCATAAAATCAATTCTGGTTTACCGAAATACAGATTTCCGATATCGGTCCATATATACCCTAGATAGTCTAAATAGATTTTTTCATGAAACAATTTTTTTTTTTTTTTTTGCTTAAAAGCAGTTTTGGTAATAAATACAGAATATTAAAATTTCTGATATTGGTACATATATATTCGAGATATAGCCTAAACCAATTTTTAATGAAAATGTCTTGTAAGAAAACTTAAACAATTTTTTTTTTTTTTTTTGTTAAAACCAGTTCTGATAATATAAGAAGGTAACCAAATACAGAAAAGGAAAGTTTCCAACGTCGGTCCATATATACCCGTGATATAGTCTGAACTGATTTTCCATGAAAAAAAAAAATTTTGTTTTCTTAAAAGCTGTTCGGGTTATAAAAGAAGGTTACTAAAGCACAGAAAATTTCGATATCTGAGATATAGCCCAAACCGATTTTGTGATGAAAATGTCGCGTAAGCGAACTTAAACAACTTGTTTTGCTTAAAAGCAGCTGTGGAAATAACAGAAATTGAAAATTTCCGACATCGGTCCATATATATCCGAGCATATTTAGTTAAAATTTGTAATATATACTAAATACCTATTTAAGTGACTATCGTGAAGGGTATTTTAGATTCAGCCGTGCCGAATATACTACACTCTTACTTGTTTTAATTAGAAATCTAAATTCCGGAATATGTCCCATAATTCCACTTATACCACGGCTACCCTAGCACAATTGCAAAATGCGGGGTCATTTATAACCGTCTTCGCTTTTCATCATTATGTTAAATTTGCTTCCATACCAGAGTTATTCAGCCCCCCTTGATTTGATTCAGAACTCGAGAGTTTCCATCCCTGGCTACCTTTTGTTAAAGTTTGCCGCAACGGTATCACCATGCGCTTTCGTCTCATGCAAATTTCAATAGTTCTGGCATATATTTTAATTTCAGTTCTCTTGTGACTCTCCAACCAATCGATCGTAAAAAGTGAACAAAAAAATAAAATAAAATCATTGCTTAAACGCCTTTAAAATTAAATTGTAAAAACAATAACAAATTATTTAAAAAAAACAACGGGAAAATAAATTCCTTACATTTCAATAACTAAACAATAAAATCAATTTCAATAAAACAAGTGCGGTGGCAGTGCATTGTTATTGTTGTTATTGTGCGTGAAGATTACCTACCCAGTGGGAAAAAAACTATACATTAAAATTTTTTGTTTTCTTACAAAACCGCAATAAGTGGAAGAGCGAATTTATACAAAAGAAAAACTTTATGACAATTATTTTTATATACTTTTAAATTAAAAAAAAAATATAAATAAAAAAAAAAATTGCATGAGTGCACCTAGTAGATGCAATTCTGAGAGGGAGCTTAGCTCCACTAGAAAAAACCTCTGGATTTCTGAAGAGGAATCATTGCAAAAATCATTGGACAATCTCCTGTCTCTAAGAGATAAAAAACGCACGCGTTCGTGCTCGCCAAACATTGTTGTTGCAACAGATGACAAACCATCTGCAAGTGTAGCTATTGTTGATAAACCGAAAACTCAAGTGGGTATGGATAGGTATATAACCGTGGTTAAACGTCAGCGAAGCCCTAAATCCGCGCAAATATCATCGCAACCAAAAATGTCTAAGGGCGATATTACCTCTGCGACAACGGATAGTAATAGGTTTGCTATCCTTCAGACTGACGAGCCAACTACATCAAAAAAAACATTTAAACCGCCACCAATATACTTGAGGGAACCTACATCAAATGAGCTGGTAAAAGCACTTATTACGGCAATTGGTAAAGACACCTTCAACGTAACATCAGTGAAGCACGGACAAATAAGTGAAACAAAAATCCAAGTCTACTGCGAAAATAATTACCGAAAACTTTCTGCCGCTCTGGAAAAAGAGAAAAAATCTTTTTATACTTATCAACTTAAAAGTGCTAAAGGCCTTCAGGTTGTTATAAAAAGTATTGACCCTTATGTAGACACGGATAAGGTTAAAACTGCACTGCTAGATAAAGACTTTAAAATAAAAAATGTGGTAAATATGCGGAACCGTGAAAAGATTCCTCAACCCATGTTTAGGGTTGAACTGCTACCGGGGGATGTTATTCTCAAAAAGAATGAAACTCACCCAATTTATAACCTTAAATTTCTTCTTCATCGCAGAGTTACCGTTGAGGAGCCGCACAAGCGTTTAGGGCCCGTTCAATGCCTAAACTGCCAGGAATTTGGCCATACTAAGGCCTATTGTAAACTGCCCACAGTTTGTGTGGTGTGTGGAGAACTGCACGGCACATCACAGTGCCAAAAGTCAAAAACTGACTCAAGTGTTAAAAAATGCAGTAACTGTGGAGGCAACCACACTGCAAATTACAGGGGCTGCCCTGTCTATACCCACTTTAAGCAGTCAATGACAAATAAGACATCAATCACCTATAAACAACCCCAGCAGCCAAACATAATTCATACAAACAATTTTCCGCAGATAGGCCAGTCAACCAGCCAAATAATTATGCAAAACCCCAAACAAGTTTCATATGCTAGTGTGGTCAAAACCGATACTCAAAACATGAATCAGGAGCCCAAGCCCCAAAATTCCGATCAAAATTTTACCAATCTTGAGGCAACTCTTCAGACTCTTGTTCAGTCCATAAACACATTTACGGTTTCTATGACGAACATGATGCAGGAAATGCTGAAAATGCAATCCACTATTTTGCAGGCAATTTTAACAAAATGAATTGGTTTAAAATATGTTTCTGGAACGCAAACGGCATCCGCCAACACAAAAATGAACTTGAGCACTTCCTTATGGAAAAACAAATTGACATAATGCTGATTGCTGAAACCCACTTTTATTCACACCCACAGTTATTTCAAAATTAATGGCTACATACTGTACGACACAAAAGATCCCCGTGGAAGATCTTGCGGAGGATCGGCAATTCTAATAAAATCCAGAATTAAACACTTTTTAATGAACGAGACATGTGAGGAGTATCTCCAAGCAACTAATATATGCATTGAATATTTGCATGAAAAAATCGTTATTTCCTCAATCTACTCACCGCCACGCTTTTCAATAACAGAAAGCCAATACTCAAATTTTTTCAAATCACTTGGTCCTAGATTTTTAGCGGCTGGCGACTATAACGCAAAACACACTTTTTTGGGATCACGTTTAATTACCTCGAAAGGCCGTGTGCTTTTTGACACCGTTTCCAAAATGGGTTTAGATGTGGTTTCAAGCGGACATCCCACTTATTGGCCGTCAGACCGACGAAAGATCCCAGATGTTATAGATTTTGGAGTTGCGAAAAATTTTCCCTTAGAGTGGATGCAAGTGGAGCCTTCATTAGATTTGTCATCAGATCACTCTCCCACTATAATCTCTGTTTCGTTCCCCCACGAGATTGACTCACCGTTAACTGTCAATAGAGTTAATTGGTTAAAATACAAAAAAATTTTGAGTACACATTGTACTGAAAATATCGCCTTGAGAACGCCTGAGGATATTGATGTGTCATTTAACGATTTTTCTGAAAACCTCAAACTGGCCGTACAGCATGCTACCACTAGTCATATAAGATCCAGAAATGAAACCAATAGAACTTATTCGTCTGAAATTGAGCAACTTCTGTCAGAAAAAAGAAGAGTCAGAAGAGAATGGCAACTTCGCAGATCTCCCCAGCTTAAAACTAGGCTACGGGAATGCATAACTCAGTTAAGAAATCTGCTTGAAGTCCATAGAATTGCTTCCCTTAAAACATATTTGGAAAGCCTTGATGGTACTCCTCAATCTGATTATTCCTTGTGGAAAGCGACAAAAGGTTTAAAAAGACCCGTAATAGGTAAGCCACCTTTGCGAACTTCAACTGGCGACTGGGCAAGAAGCGATTCTGAAAAGGGGATGTTGTATGTCGATCATTTGAGAAACGTTTTTATTACAAATGATTCAGCGAATATTACAGCGGAATTACCACCATATGTTGTTAGACCCCCTGTGTCTTTGAGACTTAATTTTCAAGATGTCGAAAACGTTATCGCAAATACAAACCCAAGAAAAGCTCCAGGCATTGATCAAATTACTGGTAAAATGCTTGAACAGTTACCTCGTGTAGCTAGAAGGGTTCTACTTTTTATTTTTAACGCCATTTTACGCCTTGAGTATTATCCTGTAGAGTGGAAGGTCTCAATGATTACTATGATACCCAAGCCAGGGAAGGATCTGACAAAGGTAGAATCATATAGACCAATAAGTCTACTACCAACAATTTCAAAACTGTTCGAAAAATTGTTAATGGCGAAGTTGAGTCCAATATTGAACAATGTGGGGTGTATCCCTGATCATCAATTTGGTTTTCGGGCTAAACATAGCACCATAGAACAAACGCACAGACTAGTCAATGTCATAAGACAGACCTTTGAGGAGAAGAAGTATTGCTCAGCTCTATTCATCGACATTTCTCAAGCTTTCGATAAAGTGTGGCACGACGGGTTGATGCACAAAATAAAGTTAAACTTGCCTGTAAATACTCACAAGCTTCTGGAAAGCTACTTATATGGGCGGAAGTTTATTATCAGAGAAGGCGATTTTATAAGCCCAACTCAGCCAATCGAAGCAGGTGTTCCCCAAGGCAGCATACTGGGGCCTACTTTATACTTGATTTACGCGTCTGACATGCCAACGATATCCGGAATCCATACTTCAACCTTTGCAGATGACACAGCGTTTTTGAGTGTTCATGAAAACCACCAATTAGCTTCACGAAATTTACAGGAATACATTTCAATATTAGAGAAATGGCTAAAACTTTGGAAAATCAAAGTTAATGAACAAAAATGTACTCATGTCACATTCACTCTGTGTAAGCAAACATGTGGGCCTATCCAAATAAACAACTCACCTATTCCGCAACACAGTGAAGTGAAGTACCTAGGTATACACCTCGACCGTAGGCTAACGTGGAAGTCTCACATTGAAGCAAAAGTCACTCAGATGAAACTAAAAGCAGCGCAACTAAATTGGCTTATGGGCAGAAACTCGACATTGAAGTTGGATTGCAAACTTCTGTTATACAATGCAATTCTAAAACCTATATGGTGCTACGGAATTCAATTATGGGGCACCGCCTCAGCGTCAAATATTGAAAAAATTCAAAGGCGACAAAACCAAATTCTTCGAACGATTACTGCAGCTCCATGGTACGTAAAAAATTCACGAATTCATAACGATCTGAGTGTTCCGCTGGTAAAAGAGGAATTTTCCAAGTACGCGACAAGGTATGTCAGTAAACTGGAACTTCATCCAAACCCTCTTGCGCGCAATATACTTAATTTTGGCGGCCACACTCGGCTTAAAAGAAGGGATACCGCTGCCACCATCAGATTGCTCAATAGGTGATTTTACCGAAATAGCTCCCGCATAATAAAACTTTTTGTCTAGCATTGGCCGGACTTAAGAATCCCATTTTTTAAATTTAGTGTTAAGATTTGAATACTTATTGTTAGTTCATTTGGAAGATTCAATAAATAAAAATGCTACAAAAAAAAAAAAATATATTTTAATTTCTCAATTGGCAAAAGAGCTGAGATACCCTTCAATTTGTGTAATGGATCAGTAGCTCTGGCGGATAAATAAGGTATTTATTTAAAAGTCGAACTAAAAAAAAATCCCTAAAGAAACTTAAATATATATGTGCATTACTCCCTAGAGAATTATTCTAATTTTTTTTTTTGTTTACTTAAAAATGTGTCTATCTTTAGGTCTTCATTTGTAATTCACCGCCATTCTTTTTCATTTTACGAGTAAATCTGATCTTTTTCAATAATTTTCTTACTCATTTCATTTGCTTTAAATTTAAATATTTTGAAATCCCATAGAATCAAAATCCCATTTCTAGCTGTCGACTTTGCATTGAATTCTATGGTTTTTGTTTGTTTGCTTTTAATGCAAATTAAGCGATTTTTTGCGCTTTTTTTTCATTACGACTTTATATTATAAACACTATGAAGATCACGTTCATTTCACATCAAATGTGTCGTTGCGAAATCTTTTTATGCTGAAGCAAACATTGTTCAATTTGGTTGAGTTTTATTTCAAAACATATTTTTCTTTTTTTGTGATTTGCTTGAAAAGGCAACAAGCTGATATTTAATTCAATAGAATTCAACGCCGCACAAAAAATAAGAAATCAGAACTGAAATTTTGAAGGGAAAATTAAAATGCAAGAATTGTCCTACAAGAAAGACAAACAGTCATGTCCGAAATTTTATTCAGAATGCTGCTGCCTCTGAAGACAAAGAGCTTTTTAAATAAGTATTTATAAAAATTACATATTTTCAAAAAAGCGAAGCACCATTTTGACTACTTTTTAAAACTATCAGTATTTAAAAATAACAAATATTTATCGAAAAACTGCATTTTAAGTACTATTAAACCATTTATGAAAAGTACTACTAAAAAAGCTTTCGTTTTAAAAAGAGCCCTTAAAAAATTTTCTAATGAAACTGGTGATTTCTTAAACCAACTTTTAAGTAAAGTAGCCTTTAAAAGAGAGGATATTTTAAAAACTCTCTAAACAGCCTTTTCAAAAGGTACCTCTTGATAAAAATCATTTTAAGTAAACTGCGTAAGTGCCTTTTAAGACAAGTATCTTTAAAGAAAAAGTACCTGCTGAAAGCACAATATTTTTTAACAACTTAAAAGCTTTTATTTAAATACCTTTAAGAAAAGATGTTTAAAAAAGTATCTCTTAAATAACATAACCTTTAGTAAGCCTGTCTTTTGAAAAAGGTACCTTTTACAAAAAGGAGCTTTTAAATAAACCTTACCAAAAGTATCCCTAAACTGTATTTTTTAAAACACTTTAAATAAAAATAACCTTTTAAAAAATAACTTATGAAACTTTTAAAAAAGTACTTTTTGGAAAAATTACAAAAGGTGCCTTTAAGAAATACTCTCAAGTAATATTTTTAGAAAAAACATTTTAAAAGTGTCTTTTTAAATAAGTACATTTCAAAAAAAGTACCTTTTACAAACTCTATTAGAAAAGTTAAAGGTACCACCTTTTAAAGGAAAGACACCTCTTAGAAAAGAGCGATATCGAGTATTTTCATTTGCTATCTTTTAGTAACTTCCGTTTATTACCACAACTGCATTTAAGCAAAAAAATAAAATAAAATATTGTTTCATGTCGGGTATATATTGACCGATATCGGAAATTTGCATTATCTGTATTTTAGTAACCTCGTTTTATTATTAGAACTGATTTCAAGCAAAAAAAATGTTTCATGGAAAATCCTGTATATGCTATATCTCGGGTATATGAGTATTTGGAGCGATATCGGAAATTTTAATTTTCTGTACTGAACTGCTTTTACGCAAAAAAAAATTCATTGAAAAATCGGTTTAGACTATATCTCGGGTATATATAGATATCGGAAATTTTCATTTCCCATATTTAAATGACTTTATTTTATTACCAGAATTGCTTATGGGACACTTTCATTAAAAAATCGGTTTAGGCAATATCTCGGGTATATGCGGACCGATATCGAAAACAATTTTTTTTTTTTTTTAATTACCATGTTTAATATTTGTGTGAAGTTTGAAGCAAAACAAATGATATTTTTTTTTTAATTTTCATTTGGATATATCTCAGCTACACGTCAACCAATTTTACTGAATTTCAATAGCAAACCCATGAATCGATGGGGCAATAGAATGGCGAAAGAAAAAATTTTCCATTACAACGACCGACAGACTGATAGACGGACAACGCTTAATCGTCTTTTCTATTAATTCTGAATTCGAATATATACACATTATAGAGTCGAAAATGAAAATTGTAGAAATTACAAACGGAATTAGAAAGTTACATATATATATATATATATATATATATATATATATATATATATATATATATATATATATATATATATATATATATATATATATATATATATATATATATATATATATATATATATATATATATATATATATATATATATATATATATATATATATATATATATATATATATATATATATATATATATATATATATATACATATATATATATATATATACATATATATATATATATATATATATATATATATATATATATATATATATATATATATATATAGCCTTTACATTTTTGCGAAGGTTATAAAAAGTACATTTAAGAAAAAATTACCTTAAAAAAGTATATTTTAAAAACACTTTCTAAATTGCTTAAATATCCAACACAAAATTTAAAATCTGCAGGTTAGATTCAGTCTAGTATTTTCTTTTTTATGTAAAAACTAATTGTAATATTCCCAAGAAGATAGCCTCCGTTGCTACTGCTTTATTGTTACAGATTTATTATAATTTAAATTGTAATAATATCTAAAGAAATAGATAAATAATAAATAAAAACACTTAAAAAACCATCTTTACAAAGGGCTTTTTTAAGAAATATCTTTGAAACCCCCTTTAAAAAAATCACTTGCAATAAAAATACCCTTTTAAAATACCTTATAAACAAGATAGGTTTTAAAAAAGTACCTTTTAAAAAATTACTTTCAAAATTTACCTTTGAGAACTACTTTTAATATAAGTTCATTTAGAAAAAAGTAAAATTTTAGAAAGGACCTTTAAAAAAATACTCTCAAAAAAAATGTAGAAAAAGTAACTTTTATTAAAAAAAGTGCATTTGAAAAATATATTTTTTTAAAAACTACCGTTTAAACCCCCTTTTAGAAGAGTTAATTTTTTAATAAAACTTTTAGAAAAATAACCTCTAAAAAATATCCCTTTAAAAATACTGTATAAAAAAAAAAACTTTAAAAAACGTGCTTTTTCAAAAACTCCACATTAAAAAAGTGTTTAAAAAACATACATTTTGAAGTTATTTTACCTTGTACAAAAATAATTTTTTTTTTTATTTTATTTAAATATATATTTTAAAAACGTACAACAAGTACCCTCAAAAAAGTACCTTCTAAAAATAAATAGGCATATTCATAAAAAATTAAATGTGTTTGAAATCCATTTTAGTAAAATTTCAATTCAAATTTTTGAATTTAAACACATTTCTAATTCATTTAAGTTTTTATGAATATGGGCAAAAATATTTTAAAAACACCTTTTTTATAGAGCAAGCACTTTATAAAAACCTACATTTAAAAAAAATTACATTTAAAAAAACGTCGTTTATAAAACTGCCAGTTAACAACAGTGTTACAATAAGCATCTTTAAGATTTCGTTTGCCTTTAAAAGTTCGATTCAAAAACAGTTCGGTCTTAAAAAAAAGTATAGAACTTTTTAGAAAAAGTATATTAAAACCCTCTTTAGAAATAGTACCATTAAAAAAAGTGCATGTTTTAGAAAAAGTGCCTTTTAAAGAAAGTGTATTATCGAAAAGTATCAATAGGCAAAGGTATCTTCACAAAAATACCTTTCAAAAAAGTTGAAAACTAGAAAGCTAATTATGATGTTTTTAAAGAAAAGTACGGATCAAAAATCCTTCAAAAATATACTATCCTAAAAGTGCCTTATAAAAAAATCGTTTTAAAACAGTTCGTGTATAAAGAATTACTTTTTAGTGAAAGTTTATATCAAAACCAGCCCGTTTTTGAAAAGAACCTTTTAGAATAAGTTCGTTTGAAAAACAGTTCGTTCGTAAACAATTACTTTTTGCAAAAGTTTATATCAAAAACAGTTTATTATTCAAAAGTACCCTTTAGAAAAAGTTAGTTTTAAAAACAGTTCGTTTTAAACAATTAATTTTTAGAGAAAGTTTATATCAAAAACAAAACCAAAACCAAATAAAAAATTGAAAAATACCTTTTGGAAAAAAGTCGTTTTATAAACAGTTTTTTTTTAATTACTTTTTAGCAAAAGCTTATATAAAAACCAGATAGTTTTTCAAAAGTACCATGTACAAAAAGTTCATGTGAAAAGTAGTTAGTTCAAGAACAATTACTTGTTAGTAAAAGTTTATATCAAAAACAGTTCGTTTTAGAAAAAGCTCGTGTGAAAAAAAGTTCGTTTTTGGAAAGCACTTTTTAGAAAATTTTAGTTTTTGAAAAATTATTTTTTATTAAAAGTTCATATCAAAACAATTCGATTTTAGAAAAGCACCTTTTAGAAAAAATCGTTTTAAAACATTTCGTTCTTAAACAATTACTTCTTAGTAGAAGTTTATATGAAAAGCAGATCGTTTTTAAAAAGTACATTTTAGAAAAAGTCGTTTGTAAAATAGCTCATTTTGAAAAAATTACTTTTTAATAAAAGTTTATATCAAAAACAGTTTGTTTTTTTAAAAGTATCTTTGAGAAAAAGTTCGTTTTGAAAAATTTGTTTTTATTAAGAGTTTATATCAAAACAATTCCTTTTTTTAGTACCTTTTAAAATAAATCATTTTAAAAGAGTTCATTTTTAAACAAGAACTCTTTACGAGTAGTAGAAGTTTATATCAAAAGCAGTTTGTTTTTTAAAAGTTCGTGGGAAAAACAGTTCGTTTCTACAAAAATTACTTTTTCGTAAAAGTTTATATCAAAACCAGTTCGTTTTTGAAAAGTACCTTTTAGAAAAAGTTCGTTTTGAAAACAGCTCGTTTTTAAACAATCACTTTTTGTACATATTTATACTAAAAACAGTTCGTTTTAGAAAAGGTTCTTTTTAAAAACAGTTTGTTTTTAAACAACTACGTTTTAGTGAAAGTTTATATTAAAAAAACAGTTCGTTCTTAAATAATTACTTTTTAGTGAATGTTTATGTCAAAAACAGTACGTTTTTGAAAAAAAAAACCTTAAGAAAAAGATCGTTTAACAAATAGTTCGTTAAAAAAATACTTTTTAGTAAAAGCTGAAATAAAAACCAGTTTGTTAAAAGTACCTATTGGAAAACGTTCGTGTAAAAAATAACTCATTTTTAAACAATTATCAAAAACATTTATATCAAAAACAGTTCGTTTTTAAAAGTTCCCTTTAGAAAAGCTTCGTTTTTAAACAACTACTTTTTATTGAAAGTTTATGGTAAAAACAGTTCGTTTTCGAAAAGTACCTTCCTTTTACAAAAAGTTCCTTTTAACAATATTTCATTTTTGAATAAGTACTAAAGAATTATTTACTTAAAAGAAAAGTGCTTTAAAATGTAACTTTCGAAGAAATAAATGTAAAAAAATTATCTTTATTTAAAATAATTTTTTTTTTAAAACAAGAGAGCAAAAATTTCTTTTTAAATTCCAAATTAAAAAAAAAACTATACACTAGTATATTTAAGCAAAAGAAAAATAACAGAGCAAAATATATTTTCTAGCTAAAACTAGTCACTTACCTCTTGCAATATAATTCACTGAATCCCAAGACCAGCCGCCATTTCTTGTTTTCTCCTGATAGCTATAAGTCATGGCCTTCGGGTAGTTGTTATTACGGTCCATGCCTAAATAACTATTAAGCCCTGACGACGTAAACAGGCCAGCGCCACCCGAATCATCTTTCTGAATGGTCTTTTTTCGTTTCGTCGAAGTTCTCTCTAAAGTTCTCTCAAAATCACTGCACACTTCATCTAAAGCATCGTGGAGAAAAGCTTTAGTTTCCGGGGGACTTACGGCGGGCTTGCGCATAGGATAGGGCACATCACTTTCAGCTCCCCGATAAGAGGAACAGGTGGATGAGGCCGTACCAAAAGGTGACTCCGAACGGGGGTAATTTGAGTTTTGTGAACTATAAGTGAAACGAGGCACCGAAGAAGAACGCTGGCGCAAGGGCTGCTGGTAAGCTGTAGAGGTGAAGGAGGGCGTGCGCTGCAGACTGTGGTAGGGCGAATCCAATTCGCTTTCCTGAGGCAACTAAAAAGAAGATGATTTAATTAATTTGTGTCTGGTTTTTGTTTTTTTTTTTTTTTTATCGCAAAATATCAATTAAATTTCATTAAAGTGATGAGTGAAAGCTGCTTATATTTTTTTATAGCTGTGTGTGTGTGTGTGTGTGTGTGTGTGTGTGTATGTTTTTATGCACCGCTTTGATGTTTTTAACACGTGTTGAGATTTGCTACAGTTTACTGTTGGCCGTTAATGCATTTTGTCACACTTTTAAAGTTGCCCGTCATTTGTGTTGACTTTATCGCCTGCTTGCGTGTTAAAGTCTCTTTAAGCATTTCGTGGCAGATCAAAGTATTTATTTATGAACACAAGTTTTCTCCGGCAAGGAAGAAAATTAACTTCTGGCCAAAATTGGCAGCTAATATTTTAATTTTGCAGTTTGATGGTTTTAAGAAACAATATTTTATTTGCAAATCTTTTTTGCTGTCGTAGCAAGTGTCGACAAAGGTGGTGAAAGATAAAGCAAATGTTTTAGATAAGTTACGGGCAAAAAGAACTTACTCAATACTGCTGGTGGTCCTTAAGCTTAATAAGTGGAAAATTTCTTTCAAAATTATTTTTTTTATAAATTAATTTAAAAAAAAATAAAAAAACTTAAACACATAAAACATAACGCCTGCTCAGTCAGTTGCAAACAAACGACCCAAATAAGAAAAGGAAAAAAACGGTCTCCAAAATAAACAAAAACCAAAGACAGCTAAAATATTTTGCAAATAATACCTTAATAATTCAACTTCAAATCCTACAAGACAAATTTTTCAAAACGATTTTTCAATAGGCGGCATAAATTATTTGATTTTCCTTTTATTTTTTATAAATTTTTTCTTTGTTTTTATGCCAACCTACACTTGAGTGAACATTTTAGGAGGCAGCAGACAAAACACTAAAACCTCAAAAACACTACAACCATAAAGACCACAAGCAATTGTGGCAAGCAACCAAAAAATAATAATAAAAAATAAAAATAATAATACTCGTAATAAAAAAAATAAAATCTTACTTACCTCGGCTAAAGTTTGTTGTCTACCGCAAGCATCCCATTGATCGAATATTGAATCCAAACCCAGCATAAATTCCATTGATTTTCGTGATCGTCGACGGCTGCGACGTTGTAATTCTTCTTCGGATGGTTTGGCATTGGCCAGCGATTCACAATAGCGTACAAAATCCAAATCGATGTGATAGCCATAAGGACAACAATTACAGCTGCGTACATTGGCATATTGTGGTAAATTACCTACAGCACAGTTGAAACGAAATGAAAAAGAAGAAGATGAAAAAACACGATGGATAAAAATTTTAACCATAAATAAATATGTTTTCGTTTTGTGCATAAATAAGCGATTTTTTTTCTGAAAATATTTATAGTGTCATTTATGGCATTTTTTTAATAGAACTACACTGATAGAAATACTTTCGTAGATATAACGATTTTTTGCATTACTGTTACGATTTGCCGTTGTTGTTGTTGGGCCAACGTCAAGCTTCATTAGAGATATGAATATTGTTTATAGTGTCATTTATAGCATTTCTTTGTGGAACTAGACTGATGGAAAACTTTCGTAGATATAACGATTGTTTGCATTAATGTTTTGTCGTCGTTTTTGGGTCAACGTAAACCTTCATTAGCTTTATGAATATTGCTTATAGTGTCATTTATGGCATTTTTTTAATATAACTACACTGATAGAAAATCTTTCGTAGACATAACTATTTTTTGCATTAATGTTACGATTTTGTCGTCGTTTTTGGGCCAACGTAAAGCTTCATTAGAGTCATTTATAGCATTTTTTTTAGAACTACACTGATAAAAAAACTTTCGTAGATATAACTATTTTTTTCATTAATGTTACGGTTTTGTCGTTGTTTTTGGGCCAACATAAAGCTCCATTAGAGTTACGAATATTGTTGATAGTGTCATTTATAGGATTTTTTGTAGAACTACACTGATAGAAAACTTTCGTAGATACAGGGTGGCTGATCAATTTCGCTACATTAAGAAACCCAAAGAGTTTTTTGTATAGTTTATGTAATTTATTTTTTAGAAATTCATTTGAAAAATAATACGTTTTTATTAAAGTAATTCTTTAGGCTTTAAAAATATTTGAATTCAAATGGCCTCCAGCCTCGTTGACACATGTACGACATCTTATCGAAAAATTATTCATTACTCCCTGGAGTGTTGCAGCGGGAACTGTCTCAATTACCGTTCGAATGGATTGCTTTAAATCATACAAATTTGTTAGTTTTTTTTTTTGTAAACTTTTTGTTTGCAATAACCCCACAAAAAATATCAGGAACGAGGAGTTTCTTAAAATCATTCATTTGGCAAATTTTTGACGCAAAGATGTCATAACAGGCGTAGCTACGGGACAACTTGCCCCATCTTGTTGAAAACAAACAGTATTGAAAGGTAATCTCCTTCGGCGCAATTCCGGATTCTTTAAGTAACAGCAAGACCGTTTTCTTCCAAAAAGTAAGTCCCGACAATGAACCTTGAAGAAACTGCACACCAGACTGTGATGCGAAGTAGATGTAATTTTATTTGATGGAGTATCTGTGGGTTAGAATTACTCCATATTTTCAACTCTTCAGACATAAAAATGCAGTTCAAGACGTTTTCATCCCCTGACACCATTTAAATGAGAAGATCGAAGTTCCAAGCGAATCGAGGAGTCTCTAGGATTTAGTTAGTTTGTTAATTGAATCTAATATGCAAATAAGTTTAAATTTTGGCGTAAAGTTGTCTGCTGACACCCATTTGAGCAGATAAGCTCCTTGTCGAAAATTTAGGATTGGATTGTATGGCAGCAGCTACAGCAGCAATAGTTTCTTGCGTCCGAATTGAGGGATCTCAGTGATAAGGCCTTCTTGTGATTGTGCCACGCTCGGCAAAATTCTTCACGATCCTCATTATACTCCATCTGCTAGGAGGAGTGCCGCCAAACGTGCGCCTATATTCTATTTGGACGGAAACAACGAACTCTAAAGCGTGAAACCGTTGCACTATCCAAATTCTTGTTTCATTGTCCCAATTCTCCATTTTTATTAAATTTAAAGATCTATCTATAAAACACAATAACAATGGAATAGGTTAGTTATACAGAAAATTAGGTTTTTTTTTTTTTTTTTTTTTTTTTTTTTTTTTTTTTTTGCATTAATGTTACGATTTTGTCGTTGTTTTTGGCACAACGTAAACTTATAAATAGCTTTGTAACTGGATCATTCCAGTTACAAAGATCATTCATAATGATATCAAGGATTTTCTTGGCATTTTCTTCCGTAACCACCTCTTTTGGCCTTCCGGTTGATGGTATTGCTGCAGTGCTTGTTCGGCCTCGTTTAAATTTAACAATCCAATATTTTACTATGTAATCTGACGAAGAGGACTTACGGTAATGTTTATCCAGCTTTTCTTTTGTCTATTTCGCCGTTCTACCTTTCAAATAATAGTGTTTAATCAATGCACGAAATTCACGTTTCCCATTTTTCAAGAAACACAAAAGTGGCTTACTTCAAACGGCTACAATAAATAAACTAGTCGATGAATTTGGGTGAAAATTTAACAGCTGACGTGTGACAGTTGGCAATTTAAAAAATAAGAAACTTTTGTTTTTTATTAGCGCTAGGTAGCTTCAATATCAATCCGACGGCGTATACCACTTCCAAAAAAAAAAACAGTTGACTTTTAGTACTTTTCAGTTGCTAATTATTCTGTAATGTTTATTTTGCACATTAGGATAAATTATACGATTAACTATATATGGCCCATTGGCTTGGTTTAATAAAAAATAAATAAAAATAGAAGTCTGGGCTGGAGAACAGCTCTCGTGTTATCGTAATTATTTCGTAAGTGCGGTCAGGCTTATCGTTGTTGTTTCGCCTTCGAAAGTTTTGCTTGGTTAACTGACTGCCTCAACTAACTGTATTAGTTTACAGCTCTTTTTTTTTTGTTATTTTGTTGTTAACCGTGCGATAACTTCCTATGCGAAGGCATAGTTAATACCATCGTGGGCATATAGTCTTCGTTACTCCGCCCATGATGTGTATCCCATACATTGCAAATTTATTTGCAACTGTATAGTTACATAAATAAATAAATAAAAATATAATGAAATTTGCTGGAGCACTCTACCCAATAAGCCATAGTGTCAATAAGAGTTGTCGACACGAGGGAGCATATCAAAATTTAAACCAAACATACTAGACTTCTCAAAAATTGTAATCTTGACATTTATAAAATCAAAAACTGAATAATAAAACAAACAAATGACACATTCATTAATGTTTTTGGGAGGGCCTACACATTTTAGATAAAATACATATGAGGATTTACTCGTATCGTAAAATTTTTTATCTATGGTTTTATTGTTAACTGTTGTTTGTTTTGTTTTTCAATTAAATGAGTTGTTTATAGCGATTGAAATATGGTTATTAGTTATGTTTTATACCATCAATATATAAAAAAAATCATGAATAATAAAAATAGAAGTACAACAAATTTGTCTTTCGATTGTGGTGCTTATCAGATAGCTGCAACCGGCGTCTTTTTTAAATATCTAAGTACAACCGGCTTAAATCAAGTTGCGGTGTGATTAACCACCGCAAATTGTTTGCACAAGTATATTTTCTGCTTGTTTCTACAAGTTTGTATCAGGTGGCTGCTTGATATGCTTTCTCAATTATGTTTTCCACACTCGGCACTCGTAATCGTACTTCATTTTAACAACGAAAATAATAGCGGAAATCACTCTTCGTTGCACGTCTGCTATCTTAGCAGACATAGCACTCCCAATAATTTACCAAACATACCAGGAAGACGCCAAAATCTTATTGATTTTTTTAATACAAATTGGAATTAATAACCCTTGTACAATATTTTTTAAATAAATTATATTTTACTGCTCGACGTGACAATAGTAGTTTAGACCTTCACAACAATATAGATGAGAGCGATAATATAATGTGGTTGTCGTGCTAATATTATTAAATCCATTACCAAATATATGGTTACATCACATTATATGGTTCTTGAATCTACTTAGTTTAGCAAAGAGCATTTCAGACTGAAATCATTTTATTTAGTTGCCATCAACCGTATAATTCTACCATAGTATATTGCCCTTAGAATATTGTTATCTCAACTATATAATTTTTTCTACGTGTACACGTTTATATTTGCTTGCAGTTTTGGATAAGTTTTTAATAATTTTTCCGTGATCCAATCGAGCTGAATTTTGCAGGCAGTCTCGTGGAAATTCAGTATTACATCAAATTAAAAAAATAGATTTTTGTCAATTCTCAGATTTTTTTTCCAACATAACTTAAAGCGACTCCAAATTTTTAACCTGCTAAGTTTTCCAGAAAAAAATTAGTTTTTTGACCCATCTTCATATATTTGCAGTTTATCAATGCAATGCCCGACTCGAATGATGATACGTTGCCAAACGTATACATCATATACGTTTGGCAACGTATAACGTACGACGGATTCTATGTGCCCCGGGTTTTAGAAGTTTAGAATTTAACACATTCATAATTTTTATCCTTTAACAAATAAAAAACTTTGTATACGAGTATTTTCTTCTAATGGCTGAAACATTTGCTTCACAACTTACAATATAATTCCGGTATTTCTCTTAGTTCCATTAATTTAATTACTTCCGGTTCAACATTTTTCACAGTTTTCTTCTGTCGTCTTTTAAACTTATGCCAGAGCCACAGTAATATCATTAGTAAAAGTAAATATATTAAAAACATTATTTATTTTCTCGGCAATAAAAGTTAAATGTTTACGGAACAAAATTTGTTTTATTAGAATAGTTTCTTAAGATCACTTTTGCACTTTTCTAACGCACTTTTTTCAATCATTTCATTTCGTGTCAAACACTAAATCTCACTAAATCTTTTTAAAAAACTTTTTACAAATAATAATTCTGTTTATTTAAAATCTGTTATCTCTTTTGTGTTTCCGAATTTTAACTGTTTCTGTGTCTACATGCTGAAAATATGATTGAGTAATACTTTTTATAAAAAAAAAAAAAAATCATAAAAAATAATTCTTGTGTCTCTAATCTTATTGTGTTTTGTTTTCGTTTATTTATTTCTTTTTATACAGGCGGTACGAGTATAAATGTTAAGCGGTAATTGAAACAGAGACAATTAAAGTTGCTGAGTATTAAATAAAAAAAAAAATAAGGTTTTGATAAGAATTATTTTTCGTTTTATCTCAAACAAAATATTTAAAAACGTTATAAATAGGGGTAACAGCAAAATAGAAATGTCTAAAGCAGAAGAGCTTTTCAGTTAAGCAAGCTGGAAAAAGCTAAAAGCATTCTAGTTTTGTGATGCATTTTTATTAGGGTGAATTACATTTTATTACGGAAAAATTAGTAGATTCGCCATTAACAATTTTTCGAATATGTATGTATTAATGAGAAATAGTCGAACTTATTTCAATATTTCTAATATTATATATGATGGTATCATTCGTCTGGCTCAAGTTCAATCCTGACTTTAGCCAAGAAATATTTTTATTTTTAATCATAACAATAATTGCCGCGATCAATAACTCTTGATCAAAGACAGGAAAAAATAATTGAATGTGGCGCCCTGTCATTTATACATCTCTGTAATTATGTTGCAGTTTACTCCGTATTCAATACAACTGTTTTTGATCACTGAATACAGAAATTCATAATTTTCCTTTCTACCGCGCCTTCAACACGGCAACAGTTAAAAAATCCTTTTCTTTTTTTTGTAATATTAATAATTTGGAATATTTTATTAAATAAAACAATATTGTATATATAAAAAATTATTCCGTCATTGTCTTGTTATTGGAGGACAGTTAAACAAAGCAAACTAAAGCACTAAACACTGTTGTCTCCCAACTTTAGTCTAACAGAAAGTTAGACAAACCCATATCAATCTCGTCTTAAATGGGAATGAACTAATTTTTTCGATATCGAGCGATGTAAATATATTGATCTAAGAGGCGATTACTTTGAAAAGGTAAATGTTTACTTGCCAAAAATATTTCTTGTATAAAAAAAATAGTCACAATTTTAATAAATAACTCTGTGGCTGTGTTCTGTAACTTTGGCGAGATATTCTCGCGTCGAAAACTTGTGAAACAAATTATTTCATCGTTTCTTGAAAAGTGAGAAAAAACTGAAAGTGTCAGCCACAATTAGTACCGCCGCCGACCAAAAATTGCTATAGTTATGAAGTTTTGTCCGACGGCGTCATATTAAACCCGCCGGCTATTCTAGAAAATGTATGGTATGGGTCTAACGTTTACATTTTATTTACAAATACATACATACATACTTATGATAAAAATTTTGTAAAATTAAAAAACAATTGCAATTTGTGAATTCTGAAAAAAACATTATAAAAGTATTACAATATACTTTGTTGGGTCGGAAATTAAAATTGTAGAAATTACAAACTTAAGTATTCCCTTAAAACTTGTTGTGTGAAGGGTATAAAAATTAATTAAAAAGTTAAAATAAAAAACAACAATCATTCTAAACTGTGTAAATATATATATTAAACTTAATTTAACAGCAAAATACTTATTTTTTCAGTATTATTCTTCATTTAATGATGATTATTGTTATTTGAAATACCATCTCACAGCCTTTTTATTTGCGAGAAATAATGACAGTGAAGGCGGGAAATTTTTACGTGACAGCTATTACTCACCAAAAAAAGTTATAGATACAGTTTAGTGAGAAAAGCAGCTGTTTGTTTCAACTTTGTTTCATTTCACACGTTTCAGTCGAAAAGTTTCTCGTGGCGAAAGTTACAGAATACAGCCACTGGTATATAATAAAAATTTCGACTACACTCCATCCTTAGCTGTAAGCACTTACACCCTCTCTAGAAGCCGGCCTTCAAATGCATAGTTTTAAAACCACTTTTTACATTTTTTAACCATTTTTTAATATTTTTTGTTTTGTTTTTATTCTTTTTTACCAGAAAAGCAAGCATTAATGTTCGATTAAGAAATCAACACATATCTTGATTGATTGTTTGCTTGAAAAAAGGCAACAAATAAATAAATTTTTTAAGATCCTGCATTTAAAACTTAATTAACCCATACTAACACTCTCAGCTCCCTTTATGGCACATTATAACATTTTCGTTGGAGGAAAAAAAGCAAATTAATAAATTAATTTCATTTCGTTTTCGTATATTTCATGTTATAACATGTCACGCAAACAATTTTGTCATATAAAACACTTTTGTTTTGCGGAGATATTTTTTTCAATTCTCTCCTTTTTTTTAAGCGCTTAAAGCAAATTACAACATAAAACCTCCCTCTACAGCGCAACTCATTCACAAGTCTTGAAAAATTCACAAAATATTATTAACAAAAACTAAAACAAACACAAAAATTCGACTTTTTTCCAAAACATTTTTATAAAACTAAAGTCGTGTCATGAATTTTAATGATCATACAAAACGACTTAATGCAATCATCAGACAACAAATACATGATTGCAGAGCTGGTGGTGGCGGCGACGGCGACGGCGGCTCAGCAATACGAGTACTACACATGAGAGTACTTTTGTAAATTTGAGTACTTTTTTGTTTTGTTTAATTTAGCCGGAGTATAATGTTGTGCGTTTGCATGTTTGTGTATGTGTTTGTTGATTTGGAGTTACAATTTTAGACAAAATTTTTAGCTTCATTAGTGACGTTTATTAAATAAACTGCCAATAAAGGTGAATATAATTTAGTGGCTTTTACATGTGTTTAAAGGCAGTTTGTTGTGTGCGTGTTTTGGTTCATTATGTGTAAAAAAAATGAGAATTACAAAAAGCAAATTTATGATTGACATTATAGTTTTTGCTTAAACACTTTAAGACATATAAAATAAAAACTCAACTAAATTCCAGCTGCTTTTACAGTAGAGAATACATTAAATGTGTTAATTTTTTGTGATTTTGGTTTTTTCGTCATTCACATCTTGTCTTAACGCCAGACACGCATGCGCCCACTGCCTGTGCGCAGTGGTGTTTGTTTTGAACATTTTGAAATGCATACGATGACGCCTACAACACAATCATAATTGTATGATTTTGAGTTCATGTCGTTTAATAAAAACTTCGTGCTTTATAGAAAGGCGGTATGTAAAATTAGTTGGATAGAAGTTTTGTTCAAAATAAGTACAAGTTTAAGATACGAGTAGCTCTATTTTATTGCTGTCATTACCTCTGCAGTTTTTAATTGTCTTGGTCTATAATTTTGATGAAGGAACGTGGTGGCGCCAGAAGGTGCACTGCTGTTAAAAACTATTGCTCGCCTTACATCGAACTTTTTAATTAAAGATTAATTCAGAGGTACCGCCAGGCTCGGTGTTTTCTCCTATACCATTCCTTAATTTGCTCAATTACCTTCTACTTCAAACTTCCAACCCTATCTACTCTTTTCCAGATGATAGCAGCATTTGTCATTCGTATTTATTCAGTTATATGCCCAGCCTATCCGAGAAATATACCAAGAGTAAAAATAGGGTTTACTCACTGAATAATGATTTTCTTTCAATATATGAATGGGGTCGTAAAACAGAGTCGACTTCATTGCGCAGTTGCATAGAAGTGAACGCTACTTCATTTGTGGACATGTACTTGTATAGATGTTGAGAAATCGTAATCTCTTAAGGCCCATTTAGCCAACCGTAAATGTAGAAATGTAAATGTAGTCGTAACAGCTGATCGATTTTGTTATACGAGAAACAATGAAAATGCTTATCTGACTGTAATGAAATGTAACCGTAATGTCTGAACCTGTAGAAAATAGAATTTCATTACGTGTTTACGTGACAAATGTAGTCAGTGATGGTGTGAATGGCAGGACGGCACAAAAACCCTGTTTTAGTACTTTTTGTTTATTTGATAATTGAACTGTTTAAGTAGTTAAATTTGTATACACACATAATATATTTTAAAAAATTTTGGAATTTTCTGTAAAATACGCAAGATGGATACACATACATTGGTAGCATAATTTATACACTGCGCACAGTTTTTGCATCTTTCACATTATTTGTAACCTCAACATTTATTAGCCCGATTTCCAAAATATGTAGTTATGCTGATATAAATATAAGAAAACAATACAGTATAAATTTTGGTCTGTGATGAAATAAAAATGTAATAATAAAAAAGTTTTAATACTTTTTAAGTATAATAAGCTAATAATTATATATAACTAGAATTTTAGTACTGTTATACCCTTCACAAAAATGTAAAGGGTATATATAAGTTTGTGATTCCGTTTATAATTTCTGAAATTTTTATTTGCGGCCGTATAAAGTATATATATTCTCAAGAATCAGAATTAATAGAAAAGTCGATTAAGCGATGTCCGTCTGTCCATCCGTCGGTCGTTGAAATACCGTTTCTGAGAAAACCATTAGACTTGAAACGTTTTTCTTTCACCATTCTATTACCCCATCGAGTCATGGGATTGCTATTGAAATTCAGTAATATCGGTTTACATATAGCTGAGATATGTTCGAAATTCCGAAAAAGATATAGCCTAAACCGATTTTTCTATAAATTTTTGTTTTTGCTTAAAAGAACTTCTGATAATATAAGAAGGTTACCAAATAGAGAAAATGAAAATTTCCGATATCGGTCCATATATACCCGAGATATAGTCTAAACCGATGTTTTAGTGAAAAATTTCTTTTGCTTGAAATCAGTTCTGATTATAAAACTAGGTAATTAATTACTCGTAAAATACAGAAAAGGGGAAATTCCGTTATCGGTTCGCATTTAACCGAGATATAGCCTCAACCAATTTTTGCGTGATAATTTCAATGAAAGATTTCCTTTTTGGAATGGTGATTACAAGGCAAACATATTTTTTGCCTGATTTCGGTCCATATATATCCAAGCATATTTAGTGACTATCGTGAAGGGTATTTTAGTTTCGGCCCAGCCGAATGTACTACGCTCCTGTTATATATTAATATTATTATATATTATAAGCAGTTAAATTTGTTTTTTTAGAAGTACCAAAGAGCAGAGAACAAAAATCTAAACATTTGAGATTTATTCGCTATAGTAGCTTCCAACATTGGTACTAATAAAAAAATTATAAAAAGCTTGTTTTTTATATTTTTCAGCTGTAGCTTATATGAAATGTCGACAATAGACAGAAAAAGAAATATTAGAAATTTTAGGTACTATTTAAACAATTTTCGTACCTTTTGTATATGTACTGAATACTATGAACTCTCATCACTGCTATGAACAGCTGTATTGCTTTTATTTTATTTTTGCAAATTATTTGATATACAGATATACTAGGTGATGAAAAATTAATTATTTTCTTTAACATACAATAATATAAAAATGAAAAACAACACTTTTTCTGTAAATCATTAATAAGTGAACACTTTTTCTTCACATGCACTTTTGTTTTTTTTTTTTGTTTGTATCAAAAACACATGATACGGTTTTACGTGTTCTATAAGTGCTACTACATTTACATTTACATTTACCTTACAGTTACAATTTCTACGGTCGGCTAAATGGGCCTTTATTGTTCTGGTAATGAAAACTTTGTGTGATGGTCGCCTAATTAAGTACATGTTTCATGTCTCAAAGAAAGCATTGAAGACCCTCGGTTTTCTGAAACAGTGCAGCACATTCTTCACACCACATCACATCTTCTATTCTATCTGTCTATACCACCTATATTCGACTAAATATGGAATACAACTCTCATGTTAGTGCCGGTAGCTTACAGTTACAGTTCCTGTGTCAAAGAAAGGATTGAACGGCCTCGGTTTTCTGAAACCGATCTTCTATTCTATCTGTCTATACCACCTATATTCGACTGAATATGGAATAAAACTCTCATGTTTGTGCCGGTAACTCAAAGTCTATTTTGAATTACTCAACTTTGTGCGAGAGTGAGAAACTTATCGGTTATAGCGCAGTATCAAACTCTATTGACTTACTGAAGTATCACGTTACTCTGTTCTATCGTTACTACAACACACTTTTCTCCATCTCTGTTCAATTGCCTAGTAAATATTTCAGCGCTTTAAAGAGACAATTGGTTTTTATCCGTGCTGTTCATTGCGCAAGAAATTGCCTGCAGACATATGTCCTGTCAGTTAGAATCTTGGAAAGTTCAACATGCTCCTCCTCCTAATAAACAGTAACAGCCGTATTCATAAAAAATTCTAATTTTAGGAATAAAAAATATATTAGTTATTATAAGCTTATTGTCAAATAAACTGATAATAAAAGTTTGTATTCATAAACACTCAACAAACCTAATATAGTTATACAGTGTTTTACTTTATTTTATTCTCTTGTATGGCAATACTTTTAATTTTCAATTGTTAGTGATGCTTAAAACCACTATTCGATGAACCCGGAAGCGAAGAGAATATGATGGCTGATATTAAGTTTATGCATAAAATAATGATTTTTAATATCCTTCCAAAGGTTTTTATAAATCATTTGAAAAATATGCAAGTTTAAACAAAAAAAAAAATTAATGAACAAACATATTTTTGCAGTACTAAATGAAGAACTTATTCGAATACAGAGCTTGTCTACATTTTATACTCATCACTATTAAATTTGCTTAAGTTTTATTAATTTAACATGGGCTGAAAAGTTCCGGGTCTAACAAAAAAAACACAGTTTTCTTTGTTCAAAATTAGCTTTATTCAACAACGTAATCTCCACCAAGAGCAACGTAATCATTCCAGCGCCACTATAACATTTCAATACCACGATTTATCTTTTGCCTCTGGCGAATAAGGTGACTGCAATAAAACTAGCGTCATCTATGTGTTAGAGCCGGGATTTTTCAGCCCACGTAGTAAAACAAAAACAACATTGTGCGATTGAACGCACTGCTTCGTTATCCGTGAGGTGGAACTGAGAGGAATTCAATACTAATTTGGGTCTATTTCAATTTTTGCTTTCATAGATTGCAAAAACAAAGAAGGTCAATTTGTAAAGGCACGATGTGAAAGTGAGGTGGATAAGCTAAGACTATGATTTTGAACTATAACACTAATCTTTTTTTTTTTTTTTTTGCAGGAGCTATTAAAGGATCTGGGAAAAAAAGAGTATAAGATAGTGAAAATAGTAAAAAGTGTAAATGATATTGAAAATAAAAATAAGGATACAAACACCAAACACTTAAAAAAGAAAGCTTGGCGGGATATTGCGAAGGAGTAGGCTGCCTCATAGTTCATTTGCAGAACGGTTTTAATGTATTCATTTTGCTTTGGTTTTTTTTTTAAGATTTAGACAGTCTGTGCTCGTGCCAATTAAATTCGCTATGGTGTACAATAAAAATGTAGGCCAAAAAAAAAAGAGTTGAGGTGTTTGATTGAAAGCCAAACAAACAGGAGGAGGAGAAGCGCCGCCAAAATAGCTCTTTCTGCCAAACGTATTCGTTATCTAGACCAATAAATACGATTCAAATTGTTTTTAATGTATCCATCAAGTTTTAGGAAGATTACACTATTATTGGTTTATTAAGTTGTTTATAACTTTTATGAATACGGCGGTAAAAACACTTTACGTTCGATAAAACTGAATATAGTGAGGCTTCTCACACTTCGTTCAATACCAGCAATATTTGCAGCGAACTTCCACCTTCCGTACTTTTTAAAAACCCAAAAAAACTTCCGAGCAGTCAGAAGGCCGCTTAATTTGGTTTCTGTCGTACACGTCAACTTCAAAGCAAATGGAAAAAAAAATTGTGATTAAATTATGATGGACATAAATGAATTAATAATTACAAATTTGTTTAAGCGTGCACAAAAAAGGAAATTTCAGTTTTTTCCCTGTCTTTTCTGCCAGACATGTAAAGAAATCATAAATTTGTTTTTAAACGTTTCAAAAGAATTAAATTTTAGCTCTATTTTGGTAATAGTATAACATTTTATTATTACACAGGATACATTTTAAAATGTTTATTTGATTTAACAAAAAAAAAAAAGAAAGAAAAAACACAACCATTTATGTAATTTATGACTTTTGATCAAAAAGTAGTCAGTAAGTGATATTGCATTTAAGTTGACTTGAAGTCAAGTCAAAAAAGTGGGTCAAATGTAACACGTTGTTTTTTTTTTTTGTCAACACTCCCACATTATTGCACAGCTTAGCAAAAAAAAAAAAAAAAAACAGCGACTGACTGATAGACAGCCACAGTCACTCAGACAGCTACTTACAGTTACATATTTGTTGAGTTTTAAAATTGCCAAAGCTCTATATATTTTTTCTTGGCTTGAGGAGAATAAACTGATTGCAAACGAGTTGTGTTGACACCCACACAGTCATTGAATAAATATACATGCATACCTAATTGCATAAATATATGTACTCGTATGTACATATGATATTTTTTACAAACAAAAATATTTGGACTCTTAAAAGTCATTAACAGACACAAATTATAACGAGTGATTTTTTTGCTATTATCTTTTTGGCAACACTAGTTTTGACAGCTCACGCACGTTTTGTATCTTGTGTCACTGTCAAACATCTTCAGTTTGGTCTATAATTTAATCGTGAATCGTCTTACAAACGAACAACGCTTGCAAATTATTGAATTTTATTACCAAAATGCGTGCTCTGTTAAGAAAGTTCATCGCGCGCTTCTTCCATTTTATGGTCAGTTTAATCGACCTACTGAGGCTTCTATTCGGGCTATTGTAAAAAAATTTCGCACCAAATTTACATTCGTAGAGTGCGAACTGAAGAAAATATCGCAGCCGTATCGGCCAGTGTTGGTGATGACCATGAATTATCGATTCGGCGCCGTTCGCAGCAATTGGGCCTCTGTTACTCCACTACGTGGAAAATTTTGCGGGAGGATTTGGGTGTGAAGCCTTATAAGATATAGCTGGTGCAAGAATTGAAGCCAAACGACCTACCACAACGCCAAATTTTTGGTGAATGGGCTCTTGAAAAGTTAGATGAAGATCCACTTTTTTATCGAAGAATTGTGTTCAGCGACGAGGCTCATTTCTGGTTGAATGGATACGTGAACAAGCAAAACTGCCGTATTTGAAGTGAAGAGCAGCCAGAAGCATTGCAAGAGCTACCAATGCATCCACAAAAAACAACCGTTTGGTGCGGATTATGGGCTGGCGGCATAATTGGGCCGTATTTCTTCAAAGATGATGCGAATCACAACGTTACTGTGAATGGTGAGCGCTACCGTGCGATGATAACAAACTTTTTTTTGCCCAAAATGGAAGAGCTTGACTTGCATGACATGTGGTTTCAACAAGACGGTGCCACATGCCACACAGCACGCGAAACAATGGACCAATTGAGAGGCGAGTTCGGTGAACAGTTTATTTCACGCTTGGGACCAGTCAATTGGCCTCCCAGATCGTGCGATTTAACGCCTCTAGACTATTTTTTATGGGGTTATGTTAAGGCTAATGTCTATAGCGACAAGCCCGCTTCGATTGACGCACTGGAAGCCAACATTGCCAACATTATTCGTGAGATACCGGCCGAAATGTTGGAAAGAGTATGCCAAAATTGGACTAAGCGGATGGACCATTTGAGGCGCAGCCGCGGCCAACATTTGCATGAAATAATCCGCAAACATTAAATTATATCGACCCAACTATCGATCCAAATAAATATTTCATGCATTTTTCTGAATTTTAAGTGTTTTTTTTTTTTAATTTCCGATAGTTCTTATAAAATCACCCATTATTAGAGAATTAGGACAATTAAGAGAAATAAAAATTACGTACAAAAGATTACATTGCACTTTTAAGAATACATAACATTTTCTTAAAATTACACATTAGATAAAAACTTCCCTCCTAGGGAAATTTTCAATTTGCCAGCTTAATTACATACATTAAAAATTTTCTACATAATTTAGTATTGAAGATACAAAAAAAATAGTTTTAATGTAACTAACCCTTAATTAAAAAATTTCCCTACAAGGGAAATTTTCAAGCTGGATCCATTTTTTGAAATTTATATAAAATTCCTATTTAAATGTACAAACAAAACATTTTTAACTAACTTTGTTGCAAAAATTTTAATGGCACAAAAACTTCCCAGCGAGGGAAATTTTTAAATATGCAGCTATTAAGTAGTTTGTAAAAAACAATATGTAAATTTTCAAATAGAACTTTTTCAATAGCAGTTTTATGAAATCTATACATAATACAAATATTTCCCAACGTAGGGAAATTTTAAATGTGTAGCTATTAAACAAATTGCAATAAACAATAAATTTTCAAATAAAACCTTTTTAATAGTATTTTTATGAAATCCATACATAATACAACAATATCCCAGCGGGGGAAATTTTTTAATATGCAGCTTTTAAGCAATTTGCGCCAGCCAATAGACAAATTTTCAAATAGAGCTTATTTCAATAGTATTTTTATGAAATCTATACATAATACAAAAATTTCCCAACATAGAGAAATTTTTAATATCTACCTATTAAACAATTTGCAGTAAACAATAGTAACGTGGTGGCGCCAGATGGTACCCTTTATATCGAACTTTATAATTTATCGCACTGTACCAACTGTTATGGATCAAGATCAATTTGTTTAAGATTAATTCAGAGGTACCGCTAGGCTCGGTGCTTTCTCCTATACCATTCCTTAATTTTCTCAATGACCTTCTTCGTCAAACTTCCAACCCTATATACTCTATTCCAAATGACAGCAGCATTTGTGATTCGTACTCATTCAGTTAGTGCCAGATTAAATACATCAAGTTTGACTCGTCAAGTCTTGAGTTTGTGAGAGAACGGTGAAAAGTGAATGGCAAAGGGTGCAGACTTGACGATATCCGCAAGTTTAAAATGAAATGCAAGAAAATATGCAAACATGAAGGCAAAAATACTTAAACTTGATGACACAAAGCTTTTGTGTGTGAACATAAATACAAGTTCAAAAGCAAATTGAAGCAGAATTGATCAAGCAAACCTGATGTGTGTAAACTGAGACTTATAAGTCCAGCCTCTCCGAGATATATGGCAAGAGGCAAAATAGGGTTTATTCACTGAACAATAATCTTCTTTCAATATAGGAATGGGGAGTCGATTTTATTGCGCAGATGCATGGAAGTGAATGCTACTTCATCTGTAGTCATGTTCTCGTATGGTATAGATATTGAGAAATCACAATCTCTTGATATTCTGGTAACGAAAAATCGGTGTTTAACGAACTTTTCTCTTGTCTCTTTCGCCGTTTTTCCCACTTTTCAAGAAACACAAAAATTGCTTACTTCAAACGACTATAACCAACAAATTTGAGCGAAATTTTAACACCTGCCGTTTGACAGATCGTAATTTCAAAAAAAAAAAAAATCTATATATTTAAGCTGCCATCTAGCGCCAGGTAGATTCAATATCAATCCGCCCTAATCTATCAGCTTGTGCTGTTGGCAGAATACAGTCAACAAAAAAGTTGTGCTGTTTTCATATAAAGTCTCTAGACGATTCGCTCGTATGTGCTTTGCAAACACTTTACATTTAACTTATTTTTATAAGTTTTAAAGAATTTCTTTAAATTAATTTTAAATTAATTCCAAAACCGCTCCTTAGATTAAAAGGAAGAAAAAAAAAACACAAAACAAAAGCGTTCACAAATTTTAAAACCCAAAAAATGTTTAAATTTATGATTTTTGCACAAAAAGTGTTAATGTTGTATAATTCCGTTTCTCATTTTTGTAATTTTTGTATCTAAATAACAATTAATTTGTTAACTGTTATAATTGTAACCAGCTTAGGCAGTTATAAAATCCAGCCCACTCAATATATTTTTAATTCAACTTTAATTTTCATTGAGTATTTTAAAATAAACTTAATTTTTTTGGGCGTTCAATCAACTTTATGGAAATGAATGAATTGCTTTTTTTCCTACCAACTCTTAATTAACCGTAATTTTTGCTAGATGCGAGTAAATAAAACTGCCTTTAGGCCAACACAACTTGTGTTAATGGCAAAGACAACAACAAGAGCCGGTTTAGCAAAAAATAATCACATTGAACGGATATGGGTGTTGCCGTGTGGGCGGTTTTAATAAACGCTTATATTTCGAATTTATTTAAAGAAATATTTGGTTTATTTCAACTAACTCATTTATATATAGAATTTCTGTGTGATGCAGAAATTTTTATTTAATGCTGTTCAATAGGATTTGTTGTTGAAGAATAATTTTTATTGCTTAAGCTATGTACACGCGGTTGTCAGATGTTATAATATTGTAAGATCTGGCAACATGCTGACAATGTAGTGGCACTGAAAAATTGCCCCGCAGAAGTAAATTGTGTGTTCAAACGATCGTAAGAAAATCTTACAATTCCATGGTCAAACTATGATCTGACCAATAATTCATCTGACAACAAAAATTGGCAGTTCACACGGTTGTCAGATTGTTAGATGAAAAAAATAGCCAGACATATTGTAAGGCATTGCCACTTATGTATATCAACAGCCATCTGTTTGACAGTGTTGCCCATCAAACTTTTTTCTTACAATGATGCCATTATCAGGTTGTGTACGTAGCTTTATCACTATTAGCGTCATAATTTATATCTTAAGTATGACTGTTTACTCTTGAGCCAATTTCTTTTAGTTAAGGAAATAAGAAAGTTAGGAAACCCACCATTCCCCCTAGAACTAAAGACTTATTTGATGTTGCTGTTTTTAACTCTATTATTTCATAAATTATGAATTTCTTTCACTTTCGATTTCTTTGACAATGAAAACGGAATTTACTATTTTTTTTATTGTAATTTTCAACTAATTTAAACTATTACAAATTTCTCTTGCTTTTAATAACCAGTGACCATTTTAGAAAACAAAATTCATGTTTATGATTTTGAAAACATTTTAAAAGCATATTTTTTTTTTCTTTAACAAATAAGTCCAAAGAAAAGTTACTGGTTGGCCAACGTTCAGACCAAAACATCAATGAAATTAATGAATGAATGTGAATGTCTGAGCCAGCAGTAAACTTGTCCAACAAACATCAATTAAATTAAAAACAAAATAAAAACTACAATGACTTGTTAATGAACACCCACGTTTTTACAAACAACATTTTTCTTTTTTTTTAATAATTCATTTTACAAACTCGTTAATGGTTGTCCAAACAAAGATTTCTTACAACCAAGAGTGAAGCACACCACTCACTGTTTTCTTTTTTCTTTTCTCTCTTTTGAATTTGTATAACTTTTTTATGATAAGCAAAACTAAAGGAATGGAATTTATTCCACATTGATTTTGCTGCGATTTATTTACGTTTAAATGAAACGATTGAACAAGCAAAATTTCGATTTCAGGGCCAGGGTCACCTAAGCAAACAAACAAAATATCTGAAAATGTGTAGTTTCTACCCACTATTACGACAAATGAAGATTGTTGCTCAACAATATGGTGAATAATTTATTTAATTAATTATATATGGAGTGTTAAATATTTAGAAAAATAAACAAATTAATGGACACTTAAGAAAACATTAAAAATATAATAAAACAAATAATAAAAAGCGGCCTAAACTTACCATTGCTTTCAGAAAAGGCTCTTTGGGAGCGTAATACTAAAGACCTGCAAGAAAGAAATAAACAACAATATATTAGTTAAAAAATCTCATATAAAAGCTTTATTAAAAAGAATAAAAATATAGCACTAACGTGCTCGTATCAGTTCACTGCAGGTAAACTTGAAGATACAATAACTGCGCATGCGCAGCATTCTGGCGTCCTTTATCCTACAAACACAAAAATATTCATGGTTGATACAACAATGTATTAGAGCAATGTATTGTTGTTGAACTATATGATGAGTCAATCGCAAGGCGAGTTGCTGATAACATTATTTATTCTTCACGAAACAAAAAAGGTTTTGACGATTAAAAGTCTCACAACTTAAGGATTGGTAGTGAAATCTCTTTATATTGCCTGTTTAAACAATCAAGTCTCATTGGAAAGCACCAAAAAAACCCCCTTTTGCTTTGGCGTAAATCATAGTTTAACTGAATTTTTGCGCAAAAGCAAATGCACTGGGGGCTTAGAGTGTAATCTCTCTTTAGGAAAAGCTCATACTTGGAATGGCTTTGATGCAAAAAGAACTGGGTGTTCTGAAGCAGAGAGACTCACTCCAAAATCATATCAATCAAAAAGGAAATCCATTCAGGGTTTGAATTGAAATCTTTCCTCCGGGTATTCCCTGCATCCAACACGCTACGAACTGATGAGTCAGTCGCAAGGCAAGCTGCTGATAACATTATTTATTCTTCACGAAACAAAAAAAGTTTGAAGTCACACAATTTAAGGATTCGGAGTGAAATATCTCTTGAGGCTGCCTATTTTATCAGTCAAACCACAGATCATTTGAAAGCACCACAAAACGCCGATTACTCTGAAGCATTTCATGGCTCTTTAGTTAATTTTTTGTGCAAAAAGTAATGTACTGAGAGCTTGAAGCGAAATCTCTCTTCGGGGTAAATTTTATACTTGGATTGCTTTGATGCAAGAAGAAATGGATGTTCTGAAGCTGAGAAATTCAATTCGAAACCATCTAGCACTTGTAGAAAGCAGATCCACTGAGGGTTTGGTGTGAAATCTCTCTTCTGAGTACTCCCTGCACCCAGCACAACATACTATGATCTGGAGCTTGAAGAACTAGGTGTTCTAAGGCGAATTTATTCAGAATAATTTGGCGTTCATGAAAAAGGAATTCATTGAGTTTTTGAAGGGAAATCTCTCCCCAGAGTAATCAATGCAGCCAGCTTAATATACTATGATCTGCTACACTAAGAACTGGGTACTATAGAAGAAAGCAATTCCTTTCAGAGTATTCTGCTTTTGTGAAAAGAGGGAGGTGGAAGGTTTTAGGTAAAACTTCTTCTTAATATAAATCTCATATTTTGATGGCTTTGATGATGGGTGCTCTGAAATGGATATATTCTCTGCAGAACCATCTGGAACTTGTGAAAAAAAATCCACTGAGGGTTCAAAGTAAAATCTCTCCACAGGACATTCTATACACTATGACCTGGCTGCTCTGGAGCAACACAATCTTCTTCAGAGTATTCTGCTTTTGTGAAGAAAGGAAGGTGGATTTTTTATATAAAATTTCTCTTCAGGGCAAATATCATACTTTGATGGCTTTCATACAGAAAGAACGTGGTTCTTTTCAGAACTATCTGGCACTTGTAAAGAATGGAATCCATTAAGGGTTCGGAGTAAAATCTCTCCCCAGGATATTCTTTGCACCCAATTCAACACACTACGATCTGGTGCATGAAGAACTGGCTACTTTGAAGCAAAGCAATATTTTTTCTAGTTTTCCACCTTTATGAAAAGAGGAGGTTTGGAGCGAAATATCTTCTCCTATTTTTTCTACACTAATTTCACTCTGTATAGAAGCCCGGTTTTGATAAATCCATTAATGGATTTGGACTAAAATCTTCCTTTAGATTATTCTTTGCACAAATCCCTACCAATTGCTATTTCTAAGACCTGGCAAAAGTGACAGATATTAGTTGAACAGAATATGTCCTGTTTGTGTTGGCATTGCTATCCGTGATGTGCCTCACAAAAAATTATATAGAGCAGTGATAGTTCTCTATTACTCTCTTATTCGTCCTATCCTCTATTCTACCAATAAATTTATATAGCAAGCTCCAAGGGCGCTGGACTATACGGTGGAAAAACATGTTGTTACAGTGGCTTTGGATCAATAATGTTATATGATTGTGGTCGATCACGTATCTAACATGGTTAGATATGACAATATTATATTTAGAATAGAGCGGTTCCAAGAACTAGATGTTCCAAAACAATTATATATACTATAGCTACATATATTTTTAATAATATTAAAAAGTTTACTATTGATTCTAATTAAATGTTGATTCTAATTAAACGTTGATTCTAATTCATTTTTATAATATATTGCATTATAATCATATTTGAAACAAAAATATTATATAGTTCATTGCATCCAACACTTCATCAAAGGCTCTGGAAAACATCGCTAATTGGCATTTAAAGCCCAATATAACTAAACTTATTTCTTTCTCGAAATAATATATTTCATCATTTGCTTAAGTTCCAGGTGTACTCTCTGTTCCATGGAAATTGTTAGATGGTTTCAGAGTAGTGGAAATGTGCACCTCTTATACCTCCCGGATCTTTTTAACATGCTTGTTTTACTAGATAAAGATCTACTCTGAAGTACATTGTTTGGTAATGTGGTTTCAAATCAGTCATTAACTGCTGCAATTAATCTCTTTGGGTGGTATAATTTTGTTAAAATTCTAAGCGATTGGGATTTATAAAAACAGTGAGGCATAAACTGTCATTGTTGTACTTTTCGGGATCCATTTGGTTTAAATGTGTGAAACCTTCCTTACCTCCCATATTAATTCCGATTTACACATACTCATAAATTTTCCATGTTTGCATATTTGGAATCATTTGGTTTTTATGCATGGACTTTTCCTTCTTAATTTCCCTTCTTCCTTCCTTCTTTCATCATTCCTTCCTCCTTTCCATCTATTATTCCATCCAGCCTTCCTTCTCTCCTTCCTTCCATCCTTCTATCCTTCCTTTCTTCCTTCCTTATTTCCTTCCTTCTTACCTTTCTTCATTCATTCATTCTTTCCTAATTTCTGCCCTCTATTATACCTTCCTTTTTCTCTTCTTCCCTCCTTACTTCTTTTATTGCTTCCTTCTTTCTTTCTTTCCTGCCTTCCTTCCTTCCTTCTTTTTTTGCTTCCTTTTTTCCTTCTTTTCTTTCTTCCTACCTTCCTTCATTTATTCCTTCCCTTCTACTGTCCTTTCTGCCTTCTATTTTATCTTCCTTTTTTCCCTTCTTCCTTCGTTTCGTCCTTACTACCATCCGTCATTTATTACTTCTGTCTTTCCTAACCTTCTGTTATGTCTTCTTTTCTTCCCTTCTTCCTTGCTTCCTTTTATATAATGAAAATTTATGCCTCCTCTTCTAATAATATTGAAAATTTGATTCTCTTAGGTAAAGATTGTCTCCTGTTCCAAATTTTGTTTAAGTGCAAGCTTGTTGTGGGACTAGTTTCAAACACCATTGAATAAATAGGTTAAGTTTTGGGCATAATTATCCAGAGCTCTAAAGCAAACAATTTATGTAAAATATATTTTTAATTTCCGGTGAAATTAAACCACTTGTCTACTAATAATCCTTAAACTGCATATATTATGATAGCATAATTTTTGGGGTTGATGAATAAATTTGTCTATAAATCTACAATATATTGTTATTCAAATTTAAACGTAGCAACATTTTATTACTTTAGAAGAACAAAATGTCTTTAAAATATTAATTACTTAAAAATATATCTTTATATTGTTGGTAGGTGGTATTTTCTTTTCATTCTTGTTTTTTTTCTTCTTCCACGCTTGACTATAATTTTTGTCTATAATGTTTCATGGTTTAATGAAAGCAAAACAAAACACACAAAATAAACATCATTTACAGAAAGTTCACAACAAGAAAAAATATTCTCCTAAATAATTTCTTTAGGGAAACTAAGAATAATTAATGGATATGGTGTGCCAATTCTTACAACCGAATCATAATTTATGTATAACTATATGAAGTTTGAAAAAAACATAAGTGATTTTGAAACCAAAAAAATATATATTTTTGTAAACTGCAATATTTATCATAAATCGTATGAGATTAACTCGGACAAAAACATTTGCACAAATCATTCAGGAGCTGCTGCTTCGATATTTTGATTTTCTCACACTTGCTTTGCATGAGCATACCTTCCCCCTTTTTTATTTGCTGGTGATATTGTTTTTCTTCAGAGACTTTTTCAGATCCTCTGGTGGTTTTTTATTCTGTTTGCTTTTCTAGCTTTTGATGAGTGATTTACGACGGAATAAACTGACATGTGGAAAAAACACAACACCAATGAAAACAAATATGTGATTTTTTTATATATCAGCAAATTTTAGATCACATCTTCATTTGTTCAAATGCCAACCACAGGGCATAACAAAGTTTTAAGCAGAATATTAACGTATTCAATGGTTTTCAGAAAACCGTTTAAATTTTACGTTTTTTTAATAAAAGAAATTATTTTAATTCTATTAAAGTTTTGTTATATATAAATTAT